>CM077645.1:206363752-209235002 GCA_039707465.1 Rhabdophis nuchalis
AAAAGAGTGGATATGCCGAAGCTTTAGTTGGCAGCATTTCGAAAGCACTTAAAATAGAGACCGCTGCAAGCATAATTGCCTTCAAATGTGTCTTCTTAACATTGTGGGATCGACGGTTGCTTTTAAAGGAGCCCAGCGTTCGCTTTTTGAACTCTTTCATCCTTCTCTTTTCAGACATGGTTGTGAAAAAGGTCACACGAAAGTCTGACGTCTAGTGGAGAACTGACACTAAAATGAAGTAGAGTCTGGTTCTTTTCCTCCACCCACCCACCCTTTTCAATATTTGACTTGAAAATGAAACGATTTGATCTACCGTAGTTTTCGGAGTACAGTGATCCCTCGTTTTTCGCGGCTTCATGTTTCGCGGCTTCAGTGCTTCACGGGTTTTTCAAAAATACAGGAAAAAAATGCATCAGTAGGAGGCAAGCGCCCCCTAGTGCTTGCTTTAAACGATGTCCACTAACTCAAGTTTCCGGTGCGAATCCTACTTCGTGGTTTTTCAGTTTTCGCGGAAGGTTCCGGTCCCCATTAACCGTGAAAAACGAGGGATCACTGTATAAGACGGACCTTTTTTCCTCAAAAAGAGGGTGAAAATCTAGGTGCATCTTATACACTGAATACAGCATTTATGGCTGCCCAAAACCTCGCCCCCTTTGCAAAAATGGTTGTGCATAGCCTTTAGGAGGCTTCCAGAGTGCTCCTGGGGGCTGGGGAGGGCAGAAATCAGTGAAAAACAAGCCATTCCTTGCTCATTTCTGTCCCCCAACCCCCAGGAACACACTATAAGCCTCCTAAAGGCTATGCATGCCCCTTTTTTTTGATGAAAACGGGTCCATTTTCGTGAAAAACAGGCCGTTGTTTGCTTGGTTTTGACCCCTCCGCCCCCCCCCCCAGGAGCTCTACAAGCCTCCTACAGGCTATTCATGCCCGTATTCATGGGCCTGTTTTTGTGAAAAATGGGCCATGTTTGGGAGGACTGCAGGTCTGCAGAGTGCAATTTTTTTTTAAATTTGCCTCTTCATAATCTTGATGCATCTTATACTCTGGTGCATTTTATACTCCAAAAAATATGGTAATCTCCATATCCCTCCATTGCCTTCACTGCAGATCTGTCTGATCAGCTGCACCTGGTAGACAGAAGAAAGATGAAGGGTTTCTTAAATTCCTTTTAGCTCCATAAATCGATTGTCTTTTTTTCTTAAGCTGGTGTTTAAATTCATGAGCTACCGTATTTTTCGGAGTATAAGACACACCTTTTTCTTCCCCAAGAAGAGGGTGAAAATTTGGGTGCGTCTTGTATACTGAATGTAGCCCCACCTATCCCCACCAGAGGCCAAACTCGTGAGGCATGGAGGCAGCAATGCCTGCAGCTGGAACAGCTGATTGGAGATATTCTGGCAGTCTGATCCACCCACCAATCAGCCATGCTGAATCAGGCTGCAATAAGTGCTGAAGCTGACCTGGCTAGTCAGAGTTTGCAGCAGCAATCACAATGCGAAAGTAACTGATTCAGCAGGATTCAAAATAATAATAATAATAATAATAATAATAATATACAATACATTACGAAAAGCAGGTTTTCCAAGGTAGCAGTAAATGCAAGCAAAACACAAGCATTCACGTTCAGTTCTCTGCTAAGCCAGGCTCCTTTCTGTCTTCTTAAGAAAATAAGAACATAAGAACAGCCTTGCTGGAAGAGGCCCCAGCCCATCCAGTCCAGCATTCTGTCTCACACAGTGGCTCCCCATTTGCTTCAGGGTCTTCCCAAGCAGATGTCTTCATCTGCTTATGATTCCCTGCAAATGGCATTGAGAGATATCCTGCCTATCTCTCCATCCCGGAAGGTGTCCTTAGGCATCCATCATGATAGCCATTGATACCCTTGTTCTCCATGAACTTGTCTAATCCTTTCTTAAAGGTGTCGAGGCTGACAGCTGTCACCACTTCTTCTGGCAGGGAGTTCCATAGATCAGTGATCCTCTGGGTGAAAAAGTACTTCCTCTTATTTGTTTGAGGTCTAGTTATCAAAAGTTTCATGGAGTGCCCCCTAGTTTTAGTGTTGTGCGATAGGGAAAACAGTTTTCCCTTTTCTACTTTGTCCACACCGTGCATGATTTTATAGACTTCAATCAGGTCACCTCTCAGGTGCCGTTGTTCTAGAGTGAAGAGGCCCAGCCGTTGCAGCCTCAGATGGTAAGGAAGGTGTTCCAGCCCCCTAATCATTCTGGTTGCCCTCCTCTGCACCTTTTCCATTTCCATAATATCCTTCTGAAGGTATGGTAACCAGAACTGTACACAATACTCCAGATGGGGCCTCACCATAGGTTTATAAAGAGGCAAAATGACACTTGCTGACTTATTTTCTATACCCTTCCTAATGATCCCTAGCAATGAGTTTGCTTTTTTCACTGCTGCGGCACACTGGGTTGACACCTTCATTGAGCTGTCCACCAGGACACCAAGGTCCCTTTCCTGGTTAGTTGCAAGGAGTTCAGACCCCATCAGTTTATAGATGTAGTTGGGGGTTTTTGCCCCAACGTGCATCACTTCTTGTTGCTCACACAGCAAATTTCACACCCCAACTAGCCCTCATTGGCTGACTTAGTTGCTATGCCTATTCATTGGCTGACTCTGTTACCATGCGTTAGCTGAATACCATGGATGCTGGTAGGCAGAGGCAGGACTTTTTCTTCTTCTTCTTTTCCTCCCCAAAAACTAAGGTGCAGCTCATACTCCGGAGCGTTTTATACTCTGAAAAATACGGTATGTAGCTGTTAGATTGAACAATTAAAATCTCAGGCTTTAAACCTTGTTTCTGGCAAGGAGAAAGGAGGACTTTAGTTTGCATTTGAATATGAACTTTCTGGAGTCTTTAGCTGGAAATTAGGAAAGAACTGAAACTTGGCTAACATTCTGAATGGGCCCCTTTCCAATGTTTGCAATTCAATGCAACATTAAAAAAAAAAGATTATTAAGGGAAGTTTATACAAAGTGCATATAAAACAGTAAAGCTCATAGATACATTGACTGATGGAAAATTACTTGCAGAAAGTTCCCACATTAGCAAAACTGCAAAGCAAAATAACAAAGTTTTGAAGAAAGGTTTAGGGTTTAGGTGTTATTAGTTTTTTATACCGCTCTACTCCGGAAGGACTCAGGGCGGTGTACAGCCAAAGTAAAACAGATATACAAAAGTTTAAAAAGGTTTTAAAAAACATATTAAACAATTTGGCCTGAAAATTAAAAAACCAAACAACCCCGATTAAAATTAATAAAAATTCCTAATTTAAAATTCATTTTTATGCCAGCCCCGCTTGTTGGAAGAAAAAGATTTTGAGACCACGGCGGAAGGTGCGTAAGTCAGGGATAGTTCTTAATTCCGGGGGCAATTCGTTCCAGAGGACAGGTGCTCCCACGGAGAAGACTCTCCCCCTGGGTGTCGCCAGTCAACATTGTTTAGCTGATGGCACCATGAGGAGACCGTCTCTATGGGAACGTACTGGCCGGTGGGAGGCTCTCGGTGGCAGAAGGCGATCTCGTAGGCACCCAGGTCCTAAGCCATGGAGCGCTTTAAAGATAGTAACCAACACCTTGAATTGCACCTGGAAGACCACCGGAAGCCAGTGCAGCTCGCGCAGGAGGGGTGTTACATGGGAGCGTCGCATCGCCCCCATAATTACCCATGTGGCTGCATTCTGGACCAGTTGGAGCCTCCGGGTGCTCTTCAAGAGGAGTCCCATGTAGAGAGCATTGCAGTAGTCCAGACGGGAAGAGACGAGGGCGTGAGTGACTGTGCGCAGGGCATCCCAATCTAGGAAGGGACGCAATTGGTAGATCAGGCGAACTTGATAAAAAGCCCCCCTGGCGACAGCCGTCATATGATCTTCCAGGGACAGCCGTGCATCCAGGAGGACACCCAAGTTGCGAACCCTTCCTGTGGGGACTAAGGTCTCACCCCCCCATAGCCAGCGATGGAACCAACTGACTGTAACGGGATGCCAGGAACCACAGCCATTCGGTCTTGGAGGGGTTGAGCCTGAGCAAATGTGCACATAAATGCACCCAAGTCTTGCTATTAGTTTTTTAAAAATATAAGAAGTCCTCGACTTACGACCACAATTGAGCCCCAAATTTCTATCACTAAAGGAGGCAGTGATTAAGTGAGTTTTGTCCCATTTCTTGTCACGGTTCTTAAGGGAATCATTGCAGTTATTAAGCTAATAAATAACATGGTTGTTAAGTGAATCTGGCTTCCCCATTGACTTTGCTTGTCAGAAGGTCACAAAAGGAGACCACATGACCCCGGGACATGCAACCGTCATAAATACGAGTCAGTTGCCAAGCATCTGAAACTTCATCACGTGACCATGGGGGTATTGCAATTGTCATCAGTGTACAAAACGTCCATGAGCCACTTTTTTTCAGTGTGGTTATAATTTTGAATGGTCACTAAACAAATAGTTGTATGTCAAGGACGTGACGTCCCGACTCGACTATTGTAATGCTCTCTACATGGGGCTTCCCTTGAGGTGCACTCGAAAGCTACAGCTAGTCCAAAACGCAGCCGCGCGGGTGATTATGGGAGCCACTAGGTGCTCCCACATAACACCGATCCTGCGCGAGCTGCATTGGCTTCCTGTGGCCTTTCGAGTGCGCTTCAAGGTTTTGACAACTATCTTTAAAGCGCTCCATGGCTCGGGGCCTAGTTATATGCGAGACCGCCTCCTGCCCCATACATCCCTTAGACCGATACGCTCCCACAGAGAGGGCCTCCTCAGGGTGCTGTCGGCCGGACAATGCCGACTGGCGACACCCAGGGGGAGAGCCTTCTCTGTGGCGGGGCCAGCCCTCTGGAATGACCTGCCCCCTGAATTACGCACCATCACCGACCTCCGCCTCTTCCGCCAATGTCTTAAGACATATTTGTTTCACCAAGCCGGCCTAGCCTAACCTCCCATGGGGACTTTTAGATAGTTTTAAATTGGGTTTTTTAAATTTGGTTTTAGCGCAGGATAGGTTTATTTAATAGTCTTTTAAATTATATTTATTGTATTTTGTATGTTTTTTAAATTTCCTGTGCGCCGCCCTGGGTCCTCTGTGGAGAAGGGCGGGATATAAATTTAAATAAATAAATAAATAAAATAAGGACTTAACCTGTATCAATTAGCAAACTAATTTCGCGATCATAAGTCACTGACTACCTGCATGATAGTAATAGTTGAATAGTGACAGAGAAAACTTAGTGTTTACCTATGTGTAAATACAGAGCTTCAACTACCCATGACTTATGTCACATCGATGCGACAAGCACCCCACTCAGGGAACATAGAGTAGGATAAGTGCTTTGACACATTTTCCTCATGTGGTTTTTCCCCCCTCAGATCCACTTTTTCTCTTGACTGATCTTTGGGGAACTTGTGGTTTCTATGTTCTGCCAAGTGTAATATATTTCAAAACTGCAGTTGTGTGGGATTTGACTTGCAAAATATTATTGAAGGAAACTAGGCAAATCCAGCTGCAGGTTTTTGAAATTGGTGGTGTGAAGCTGACTAGGATTCTGAAATTGGTTAGATAGGATTTCCTGAGGAATGGAAAAACTCCTCCAAGAACCCAGAGAGCCTCGGGGTTTGAGGTGACATAAACCAACCATTCGAACAAACCAGTGATGTGTGTGTGGTGGAACAAAGCCAGGGCATTTATGTGATTGTGAGGGAATGAATATTAACGAATTTGAGCGTCCAGTTCTGGATTGCAAAAATTACCACCACCACCAGATGACAGCAGATGACACAGAACATTCTTGCTCTTTGTTGCTCTCTAGTGGTCATCTGAAGCTTTGCAGCCCATAGTGGTTGTCTCTCATCAGTGTGAGCACAAAAAGATGATGCTGGAGCTTTAAATGTGCCCCTTGACACAAGTAAATAAAGCTTTTTGGTTAAATGGGAGCTTTCTAAAATGTTCCTGCCAAACAGTTAAGCTCCCTTTGGGATTCGGGAAACTGGGCAAAATGCACATTTTAGCACAGAGATTCCATGCGCTCAAGTATTACATGTTTTCAAAGGATTGTTTGCTTGTCTTACGCATCTTCTGATCAACAATGGGATGTTTGTTTAGTTTGGTTTTTTTTAAAAAAATAACTCTGGGATGAACCCGAGATTCCACAGAACTATTACAGCGAGACAATTCCTTCTTCTTCTTCTTCCTTAGCTTGCCATTTATTAGAAGATAAAGAGAAAACAGATACTCTCATTAAGTCTCCAGAATGTGGGCTTGGAGCCAAAACTGGCAGGCTTGCGGGGGTGGGGGAAAACGATCTTCAGTTAACCACCCTTGTTTCCACTCTGCAGACTTTCAACAAAACAAATTAAGCAGGCCACGAGTTGTGGGGAAATGGCTTGCTTTATCCATTCCATGCAGGGGTGGGCTGCTACGTATTCGCCCGGGTTCAGGAGATCCCATAGCTAACATTATGGCCAGTGCGGAGACCCTCCAAATCCCACCCCTGGCTGGCCACGCCCACCCCACCCCTCTCACTCTACCCCTCTCAGGAGTCTCCACGCGGCCTGTTTTGGATGCGAGGGAAGGGCAGCGCCCGTGTTGAGGCTCAGGGGGGGGGGGAAATGGGCCTCGTGGAAGTTCCAGAAGGCCGGAAACAGGCCTCTGGAGCGTGGGGGAGACGTTTTCGCCCTCTCAAAGGCTCGAGGAAAACCACCGGAGCCTGGAAAACTCCCCCCCCCCGCCATGGTGCAGGAGGCCAAGTAGGCCACTCCCACCATGGCCACGCCCACATAGCAACTGGGCAGAGAACCCGTTGCTGAAATTTTTGAAGCCCACCCCTGATTCCATGCACCTAGCCCTCAACATTTCATACCTTCAGATAAGAGGAATCCAGTTACCCGTAGTCCTCACAACTGGGAGACTGGAATTTCCATGGCCAAGCAAGTGCGGGTGAGTCACACCCAATGCTATGTCACTTTTTTTTGCCATGGCCGTTAAGCGAATCTCTGCAGTTGTTCACCGTAGTCATTAACTGAATCCAGCTTTCCCCGCTGATCTTGCTTGTTGATTGCAAATGGTGATCCCGCGGTCCCGTAGATCCTGCAGCTGCTGTATACACAGGCCTTTTGCCAAGTGTTGAACCTCTGACCATAGGATGGTTGTGTAGAAAGTTAGCACCCGTCCCTCTTGGAAGAATGAAATATTTTAGGAATTATTTTTTTTAAAAAGCAGAATATTATGTTTTCCCTAAAGGAGAAACAGGTTTCTAAAGACAGAAACTCAAAGCCACAGTTCCATGCAAGATGAGGCCAGCTTTTAAAAATGCAGATTTGGTAATCCATTCAAGACAGGATATTTTGAACAAAGATGAACCTGCTGCTGCGGCCTAGAGGTGGAGCTCTCGCCTCCCAATCAGGAGGTTGTGAGTTCAATCCTAGGTAGAGGCAGATGTAAGGTCTCCTGCTTGGGCAGGGGGTCTGACTAGATGACCTGCAAGGTCCCTTCCAACTCTGTTAATCTGTTATCTGATTAGCCCTCACTCAAAGATCCAAACCAGGATGAAGCCATTAAGACACAATAGGAATTGCCCACAGAACACAAGCCTCTTCATTACATCATCACCCTCCAAGTTTCAACCAAACCTAACACAGACAACCTCAGCTACGACCCCTGCATAGCCCCAGGAGAGTCTGACAGCAACCAATAGAATATATGCTCTTGCCACAGGAACAGGAAGCTCAAGTTCAAAGCCCAGAGAGAGTAAAAAAAATCCTCACTCTCCAAGCCATGTGGTCAGCTGCCCAGGACTTCAAAACCCATGTGGTCCTACCCATCCACAAATCATGTTTTCAATCAGCCTCCATGTTTCCAGTATCTTTCTCCCCATTTGGAACTGAACCAGACGGATATTTCTTCCAACAATTGTAAGTGTGAGAACTGGGCATAAGTCACCTTTTTTCAATGCCGTTGAATTGAATGTGTAGGAGATAACCAGGCTGAACCCGAGGGAGGAGTCAAAGGCATCATAAGTCATGAGTCCCTTCATGCTCACAAGAGATCTAAGTCCAGCTCTCAGACCTGCCCCAGCCGAATCGCCCCTGAACTCCATTTGATTTGAAGTGACAGGTTATTTTAATAAAGAAGAAGTAAATTTTCCACATGGAAAGCATACGGGTTTACCCCCTCCTTGACCAATCCATTTCCAACCAATGGGTGAATATCTAGGTGATTGGGGAACGGACGGTGTTTGGAACAATCAGCATTCCATTCTCAAGCATCCTCAGCTCCTTGGTGTCCTTGAAGACCAGCATAAACTGGTTCAAAGCATCCCTGGTCCTTCTCAGCTGTCATTCCCCCCTCTCAGTTTCCCAACCCTCTGCTAATACATGTTTATTGCCGTTTGTTCCTCCTCCCACCAGCTATTGATGGCAGGTTGCCAATGAGGCTTGGAGACAAAGCTGGCAGAACTGACACAAGCCCACCTTGAATGCCTTTCTTATCTTCTGCTTATTTCCCTTGAGTGTTAGTTGGCCAGATTCTTGCAGAGAGCTTAAGCTTGCAATACATCATTATACACATTTGAACTGCCTGAATCTCCTGATTTCTCCCAGACAGAACAGTCTCTAAACAACATGGTTGTAATCAAGCTGGCATGTGAATGCGCAGGTCTAAACTACCATCTCTCATTGGCTATGATTTATGACGAAGGCTGAAGGGAGGACAGTAATGCGGGCAAAGTTCAGAAGCAGATAAAGAAAGCAAAAAAGATGGCTGCAAACAAGAAATGCCTAATGAGGAATGCCTAATGAAGGTATCACTGCTTTTTGTATTATCGTATCGGTCGCTTATTATGAAGCAGGCATCCTTAGGGTACTTGACACATGCATTGCTGTAAGCTCCTGCCTTCCCAAGCTGCATTCTCATGTTTTGTTGCCTAACGCATTTAAAATGCACTGCCTCTGCTATTCTAGTTTCGGAAACCAGGCGATTTCACTTCCAACCTTCCTCCACCACACCTGAAGGCTATAGCAAGGCAAGCCAAGGAGGCAGAAGTGGGGGTGGTATCCGTCAATATGCTAGGAGCCTCCCTCCGTCGTGCAATATTTCACTGCTGCGAAAGATAATTTTGTTTGCAGACATTTATCCGACTCTGGCATGCTAGTAAGTGAAATGTCTTAGCCTGAGGGGTGTGTCTGGAGTTAGTGCGGGTGTGTTTTAAAGATTAAATACAGTGTTCACCCTCATAAAATATGTCCTTTCATCCACAGAGGAAGGAAATTTGGTAGCACTTTCAAGGCTAAATCAACTTTATTCGGGCATAGATTTTTTTTAGATTTATTCAGATTTATACCCCGCACCTTCTCCAAAAAGGACCCAGCATAGGCTCACTGCGTACTGGCATATGTACGCAATACAGGTAGTCCTCAATTTACGACCACAATTGAGGCCAAAATTTACGTTGCTAAGTGAGAAATTCGTTAAGATAGAGCTTCAGCTAAATTAGAAAATGGTTGACAGGTTTTTTAATGGGAATTTTAGCACAGGTTTGCAATTTAATTTCTTTTTAACTTTTGTATTGTTGTTATTTATTTATTGTGGTCTTAATTTCCTGTGCACTGCCCAGAGTCCGTCTGGATGGAGATTGGTGTGGTTTACAAATCGAATAAAATTCAAAATTCAAAATTCAAGTGAGATTTTGCATCACTACGGCTATTAAATTAGTAACATGGTTGCTAAGTGAATCTGGCTTCCTGATTGACTTTACTGGTCAGAAGATTGCAAAAGGGGATCCCATGACTCCGGGATAACGCAACGGTCATAAATGTGAGTCAGTTGTCGAGCATCCGAATGTAAATCACATGACCACGTAGATGCTGCAATGGCCATGAGTCCTAAGGAAATGGTGCTAAGTCACTTTTTTCAGTGTTGTTGTAACTTTGAATTGTCAGTAAGCAAACTGTTGTAAGTTGAGGGCTACCTGTGCAAAATCTTTTCGGTTTCCTTGGGATGGAGATCAGGTGTCTGCAGGTTTTGGAAATCAAGGTAATAAAGGCAGGATAAGAGTTGGCAACTGGAAGAGAAGGTAGAAAAGTCTATGCCAGTGTAGGAAGTTAGCATTGACCCCTCTCCTAGAAGAATGAAATATTCTAGGAAATATGAAAAAGGCAGAATATTATATTTTCCCTAAAGGAGGAACATGGTTCTAAAGACATAAACTCAGAGCCTCCTTCCAGGGAGCCAACCTATCTAGCAAAAGGC
Source organism: Rhabdophis nuchalis (assembly GCA_039707465.1). NCBI lineage: Eukaryota > Metazoa > Chordata > Lepidosauria > Squamata > Natricidae > Rhabdophis > Rhabdophis nuchalis. The sequence continues at coordinate 206,374,010 of CM077645.1, forward strand.
TGAGCCAGCTTATCTACAACACAAAAGACCTTCAGCCTCAGGACATGATAGGATTAACCCTCACTCATGATCCAAACCAGGACAAAATCATTGAGCCATAATAGGAATTACCCAAAGCCCCATCATTACATTATCACCCAGCAAGATTCAACCAAGCAAGGAACTCAAGACAACCTACAAAGTTACCCCTGCATGACTCCATGGCAGTCTAACAACCAATTAGAACACCTGCCCTTAAACAGGAACAGGAAACTCCAAGGCGGGGGCCAAGAGAGGGTCAGGCTCTTTCTCTCTCTCTCTCCCTCCCTCCCTCCCTCCCTCCTTCCCTCCCTCCCCTCTCCTCCCTGTGCTCATTTGTCCAGGACCCAAAAAGCCCATGTGGTCCTGTCCACCATCAAAATACCTTTTCAAATAGCCCCCATGTTTCCAGTGTCTTTCTCCCCATTTGGAACTGAACCCAGATGGACATTTCTTCCAACACCAGTATAAATTTCTGCCATCTCAAAGTTAGGCGTTCAGCACTTGGGGAAAGGTCCTTCCATTGGTAGCAGATTAACAGAGTTGGAAGGGACCTTGTCAGTCATATAATCCAACCTCCCTGCCCAAACATTTTTCACAAATGGCAGTCCAGTCTCTTCTTGAAAGCCTCCAATGATGAAGCTTCCGCAACTTCCAAAGGCAATTTCTGTTCCATTGGTTGATTCTTCTCACTGTCAGAAAATTTCTCCTTATTTCTAGGTTGAATCTCTCCTTGGACATTTTCCATCCATTATTCCTTGTCTGGCCTTCAGGCGTTTTGGAAAATAGCTTGACCCACTTACCTCTGTGGCAGCTCCTCAAATATTGGAACATTGCTATCATGTCTCTCCTGGTCCTTCTCTTCACTAGACAGCCATGCCCAATTCCTGCAACCGTTCTTCATATGTTTTAGTCTCCAGTCCCCTAATCATCTTGGTTGCTCTTCTCTGCACTCTTTCTAGAGTCTCAGCATCTTTTTTGTAGTACGGTGAACAAAATTGGATTGGTTTCTAGCCTAGGTGTGGTCTTTCTAAGGCTTTATAAAATGGTATTAGTACTTCACTTGATCTTGATTGATTACCTCTGTTAATGCAACCTCTGTTAGGATTGCATTGGCTTTTTTTTGGGCTGCCGCTGCAATGACCCCAACATTTTAAACCTTTAACAGATTAACAGAGTTGGATGGGACCTTGCAGGTCATCATATCCAACCCCCTGCCCAAGCAGGAGACCCTCCATGTGCCTCTACCTAGGATCGAACTCACAATCTCCTGCTTGTGAGGCAAGGGCTCTACCTCTAGGCCACAGCAGCTTTCTTCCAGATCCTTTTAAAAATATTTCTTGCATGCAAAATACCTGCATGACCGCTCAGCTTCCATTCCTCCCTGTGGGATCAGAACGAGTTAAAACAACCTGAGAAGGTAGACCTGATCTGAAGACACGACTCTCTTAATTTCTCAAGCTGGGTTGGCATCTTATCCAAGTTTCTCTCTTAGATCACTTATGACTGGCTCTAATTGCAGGCCACAGAGTGTGCACTTCTGTGCCTCTTGACCTGAATGTCATCTACAGGGGAGTCCTCCTTCTCTGTTTAAGAGAGACATTATCTCAAATAAACAAAGCCGAAGAGCCTTGGCGGCTCCATCTATTTCTGGCAGAAGATCACTTCTGAAACTTGATAACTTCAGCTACTTTCATCTTAGTCAAATAACTTCCTTGGGGCTTCTGCGTGGGTTGCCAAACCAATCTGAAAACAAGAAAAAAAATGTATCTGCACTTCAACTGTTCATACATCTGTGTCTGTATATCCAACAGAATTATGCTTATCCTTAATTGTATATTCTCCTAAATCAATGGATGACACATTCCCCAGGTGTGTTTTTTTAAAAACACAAGATATATTAATATTTCTTAGTTTTTTAATTGTCCCCATTACTATCTGCCCTGAAAGGTGTCTCTGAATCTTGATATGCTGTATCCCCTAGATCAGGGGTCCCCAACCTTTTTTGCACCAGGGACCGGTTTCATTTTAAAGAAAATTTTGCGGACCGGCTGTGTGGCTCAGCAGTCATGTGACTGGGTGGGCGTGGCCAACTTGGAAAATGTGAAACTCACTTAACAATGGTCTTGGTTAACAACCAAACTTTTGGGCTCAATTGTGGTCATAAGTTCTTTCTTTCTTTCTTTCTTTCTTTCTTTCTTTCTTTCTTTCTTTCTTTCTTTCTTTCTCTGTCTCTTTCTCTCTTTCTTTCTTTCTTTCTCTTTCTTTCTTTCTTTCTCTCTTTCTTTCTCTGTCTCTTTCTCTCTTTCTTTCTTTCTTTCTCTTTCTTTCTTTCTTTCTCTCTTTCTTTCTCTTTCTCTCTCTTTCTCTTTTCTTTTTCTCTTTCTTTCTTTCCCTCTTTCCCCCTCTCTCTTTCCCTATTTCTCTTTCTCTTTCTCTCTCTCTTTCTTTCTCTTTCTTTCTTTCCCTCTTTCTCTCTCCTTCTCTCTCTCTTTCTTTCTCTCTCTTTCCCTTTCTTTCTTTCTCTCTCTTTTCTTTCTCTCTTTCTCTCTCTCTTTTCTCTTTCTTTCCTTTCTGTCTCTCTTTCTTTTTTTCTCTCTTTCTCTCTGTCTGTCTGTCTTTCTTTCTCTCTTTCTTTCTCTCTCTCCCACTTTCTTATTCTTTCTTTCTCTTTTTCTTTCTTTCTCTCTCCTTTGTTTGCCCATCTGTCACTCTATGTGTGTGTGTGTGTGTGTGTGTGTGTGTGTGTGTGTGTGTGTGTCGCATTCAGGCACTTAAATCACTCATTTTGTGTCTCTATCTATCTTTCTCTCCCTCCCTCCCACTCTCTGTCTCTCTGTGTGTGTCTGTCACTCTCTGATTCCCCCCTCCCTCCCTGTCTCTCTCTCTGTGTCTGTGCCTCTCTCTGTCTGTCTGTCTGTCTGTCCGTGTCCCCCCCCCCCCAAGCCTCCTCAGCTCCTGGAAGTAGCCTGGCCGGCCCGCCAGCCCGCTGGCTGTACTTACTCGCTCGCTCTCTCACCCATCCACCGGACGAAGGAACCTGGCATCCGGTGGGTGAGCAAGCGAGCGAGTGAGCAACCGCGGCCGGCGGGCCGGCGGGCCAGCGGGCCAGCGGATTCTTGGGCGCTGCCGCAGCAACTATCCTTACCCGCCCGCCGGCCAGCCGGCCACAGTTACTCACTTGCTCGCTCACCCACCGGACACCAGGTTCCTTCGTCCAGTGGGTAGGTGAGCGAGCGAGTAACCGCAGCCGGCGAGCAGGCAGGTTGTTGGGCGCTGCCGCAGCAAGTTTCCTTGCCCGCCCGCGCTTTCTTGCTCGCTCGCTCACCCACCCACCGGACGAAGGAACCTGACGTCCCTGTCCCCGCCCCCACCCCCCGTCCCCACCCGCAGCTCACTCGCCTTAGCCTGCCCCGGCCGCCCGGCCGCGCGCTCTGCCCAGGGGGCTGTCCCCTCCTCCTCCTCTCTGGCCCTGCGGCCCGGTTCCTACCAGGCCACGGACCGGCACCGGTCCGCGGCCCGGGGGTTGGGGACCCCTGCCCTAGATACTAATAAATTAATATAAACTAACTTTTGTTTTGTTTTCCCATAGGTGCTTTTCCAAAAGGCAACTAGATTTTCTCGATTGATTGATTGATGGTTGGTTGGTTGTTTTTTTCCCCTTGAAAACGTTTTGCTTCTCATCCAAGAAGCTTCTTCAGTTCTGAAGAAACTTCTTGGATGAGCAGCAAAATGCTTTCAAGGCAAAAAACAACAACCAAGAACGTCCAGTTGCCTTTTGAAAAAGAATGTTTGAGACAACTGGATGATTGAGAATCTCCACTACCACTTAAGGGTTTCCCCCCCTGTTTTCCTAGAAAATTGCTAAAATGTGGTCGTATTATCGTTTGTATGTTATTGCTTTCTTGGAAATGAATTTGTTCTGGTTTCTTATAACCAGGGCAGCTAGATGAAGCTAATATATTAAGGTTGCTGGTTTAGCCTAAGCTCGAAAAAAATCCTTGCTCCTCATGACAGATTATATATCATGTCCAGAAATTGTTTGATTCAATACTAAATATTTTTCTAAGTCTAAAAATATCTTCCCCTCTGCCAGACATCATCTATTAATATTTCTAATATAATATACAAATTGCAAGGAGGCATTATTGGTTCAAATGGTACAGGAAGGGATTTTTTTTTTTCATTTGCTCTACATCTGAGGAGAAAGAATGGCTACCCTCAAATTGGAATGGAGTCAGTGACTGACCCAATCTGAAAATGTTGTTTGCAGTGGTCATTATGTGAATCTGGTGATTGTGGTAGTCATTAAGTGAATGCCACCATTCTTAAAGGCAACCCACTCTTTGCTATGGCAGATTTTTCTGAAAACTAGAAGCGACAGTTTTCAGCAAAACTGTCATAGAACACAGTCATGTGATGACATTGCAAATGGTCATAAATGGGAATGTATTGCCAAATACCTGAAATGTGGTCACATGACCGGAGGGGGGCAAGCATTGGAACTTCCAGATCTGAATTATAAGTCGCCTTCTTCAGGTAGTTTGTAACTTCAAAGGGTTACTAAGAGACCAGTCATATTACCTATATCCAGGGGTGGGATTCAGCCCAGTGGTGGGTTCCGGCCGGTACTCCCCGGTACATGCGTACAGGTGCTTGCCGGAAGAAGCAGCCACCATACCGGAATGGTGCTTTGGAGGGCCCTCCCTTGTTCCTTACCTGTATTTGAAGGAAACGAGCCATTTGCGCATGCGCACACAGCGTACGGCACCTGCGCGATGCCTGGACCCATTACCTGTTGTGACAGCATCTGGAAACCACCACTGATTCAGCCAGTTCGGATTGGTTCACGTGAACCTGTAGTTCTGGTGACCAGTTGGCCCCGCCCATCTGCCCCTGCACTAGTGTGTCTTATATTTCCTTTGTTTGAAACCCAGATGATAGCGCGGCAGAGCGGATTGCCGCACTTCCGCTGTTTTACTCACCGGGGCTACAGTAGAAGGTAAGTTTTAGAGTTGTTTTCAAATTGACTCTTTTCAAATGGACTCAGCGAACCAGTTGTTACACCGGTCGAATCCCACCACTGCCTGTATCTTGGAAAGGAAGAAGATTGACAGAAATGTCCATAAGAGATTTGGTTGGTTGCTTTTGACTATTTTCATGTACTTTGCTATGTGGTGTTATCTTTTTCAAAGAACATGAGGCAGACGCAAAGAAGATGAGAGACAACATCAAAGACACCTTACAACAACATCAAACAACAATGGTTGAGGCCACCAGAAGATCAAGAACTAACATTTTGTATCTCCTTTGACATCTGAAGCTGTAAAAGGGAAGGCGGGAGGAGAAAGGAGGGAGGAGGAGGAAGAAGAAGAGGAAGAGGAGGAGGAGGAGGCGGTGGTAATAGAGGAGTTATCTTAGGTGAATCTAGGAAGTTGCATTTAGAAACTACGAACTAAATCTTAATTATATATAGGAGCAAACTCTGGGGCCAAATTTACATTTGTAGCAGTCAAAAGCTATAAAAGAATGGAGTCCCAGCACATATATAAGCAGAACAGAATTTGGAAAAATCCTGCAACCTGCCTTTAAGGCTTGCAGTAAAACTAAACAGCAACATTGCTCAGGAAAACTCATTGTTTTAAATAACATTTGCTATAGAGGTGGGTTGCTCCCGGTAGGGCTCGGATCGGGCGAACCGGTAGTGGTTGTGGAACAAGGCTCAGTCCACCCGCAGAAGCGTCACACATACACCTGGGCATGCACGCCGGTAGTAAAAAAATAAATAAAATAGAAACCCACCACTGATTTGTTAGTATGAAAAAGGGTTACACCATTCTCTGATTTTGGGACTTGGCTTAAATGAGGAATGGATGCTGCTTCTCATATACTACATATATTATTGAAACATAAAGCTGTATTATTTAGTCCTGGCAACCATCCAGATTAGATTTTTGCTAAAGTTCGTTAACAATTCTATATTTCCAGTGCAACATTTTAATATTTTACCACTGGATTCCCTACCATTTCAGCAAAATCAAGTAACCTTTAAAGCAGGGGTCTCCAACCTTTGCAACTTTAAGTCTGAAGGACCTCAGCTCCCAGACTTCTCCAGCCAGCTTTACAGACTACACTGGGAAATTAAAAAAAAAATCAGCCTGGAAGAAAGAAATCTCAACCTGTTTCCTGGATTGTTACAAAGGACACCTGTCAGTTAAGTCAGGGGTCTCCAACCTTTGCAACTTTAAGTCTGAAGGACTTCAGCTCCCAGACTTCTCCAGCCAGCAAAGCTTTGCTGGCTGGAGAAGTCTGGGAGCTGAAGTCCTTCAGACTTAAAGTTGCAAAGGTTGGAGACCCCTGCTTTAAAGGAAAAGAATACAATGTATTCTCTAGTTAATTTTCTTGCATTTTTGTTATAGGTATCTTCAACAAAGTAGTTAAAGCACTGGGAAATTGTTACCCTTATTTTAATGCAATGTTGCTGTCACATTTTATACAATGCTGCCCTCTGTTGTTTTATAGCATCTCTGGTGAGTTTTTAAAATAATTGTAAATTAAAGGACGTATTTTAGACTACAACACTGGGTTTGTTGTGTTCTCTAGGCTAATATTGTCCCTAGGCTTTTAAAATTGCATTAAACAATTATTCTCTTGAATTTTGAAAGTGGCTACGCATTAAATCTTTTTTAAAAACTTGTGGTGGACTTTATGAAAGCAAGACAATGTTGGGAAAAATACATACTTGCTTGGAAAACATGATTAAGCAAAATATAGATCTGAAATGAGAAATATTTTTGTTGGGTATAATGCCGGAGGGTTATGACAAAGGGACTATATATTTAGTTTTGCACGTGCTGACAGCAGCAAGGATTGTATTTGCACAATATTGGAAAAATGAGAGCACTCCATCAGATGAGGATGTAATTCGGAAAATATTAGACTGTGTAAAGATGAATAGATTGACTTTAAAAATAAAAGAACAAAGAAGACACAGAATATTACTTGCCATGGAATAGAGTTTATGAGTGGTTAGAGGTAGAAATTAGATGAAGAAAGATTAGTGCTATGTATGAATTAAATTAAAGATGGTTTATAATTATAAATATGCTAATATAATTAACAGAATTATGATTCGGTTATATTATTATTCTTGTTACCAGTATATGAGTTAATATTTTGATTTGTTTTCTCTTTGTTTTTCTTTTGTAAATAATATACCCTGACAAATACTGTTTTTAAAATGTTTATGAATTAAAAAAGAACTTTAAAAAAAAAGCAAGACAGGAAGAAAATTGACTGGTTTTGAGCTGTGGTGCTGGAGAAGGCTCCTGGTTATTCCTTGGACAGTCAAGATCCGTGATGGCGAGCCTATGGCATGCATGCTACAGGTGGCACGTGAGGTGCTGCCCTGTCAGCTGGCCAACGCACATGCGCACGCTGGCCAGCTGACTTCGGCCTTCTTTTGAGGCCATTTATCGCCCTCTGGAGGCTTCAGGGACCTTCAGGAGGCTTCCTGGAAGCCTCCAGAGTTGAAAAACAGACCTACAGACAAACCGGAAGTCAAAATTCCTGGAACTTCCGGGGCCGTTTTTTGCCCACCGGAGCCTTCAGGAGGCTTCCCTAAAGGCTCCAGAGGGCAAAAACTGACCCTTCGAGCAAACCGGAAGTGACTTCTGGTTTGTCCGTAGGTCTGTTTTTCACCCTCCGGAGCCTTCACAGAAGCCTCCTGAAGGTTCCGGAGGTCGAAAATCTCCCCTACGGACAAACCAGAAGTTACCATTCCTGAACTTCCAGGTTCCCCATAGGTCTATTTTTTAGCCTTTGGAGGCTTCAGGGAAGCTCCTGGGGCCTCTGAAGGGCGTTGGGGGGGGAGACTGTTTTCGCCATCCCCAGGCTCCTAGAAAGCCTCTGGAGGCTGGGGAAGGCAAAAATACCACACCAAAAGCGGGGGGTGTCACTGGTCATGCATGCATGCGTGTAGGGGGTGTTGCACACATAGCATTATGGGCAAAAAGGTTCGCCATTACTGGTCAAGATGATTAACAAGAAAGGACTACAACACATAACACCAAATGTGTCACCAGAAGGCAACATCATGCATCTCACTTATTTTGGCCACATCATGTGGTGTGTGTGTGTGTGTGTGTGTGTGTGTGTGTGTGTGTGTGAATCCACTGGAAAAAGCAATTATGCTGGGATGAGTTAGTAGCAGAATGAAACCAGGCCACCAAAGAACACAATGGATGGAGACCATGAAAGCTGACATTGTCCAGAGCATAGAATAACTCAAAGAAGTAGTGCAACATTGGAGAGATTTGGCCCATAGAATCACCAAAAGTTGGGCATGACTGAATGGATAACATCATTATGTATAATAGATCTTACCTCTGGTTTTCAATAATGGCTTTGGCAACAAAAAGTCTATGGAGTCATCCAGGTCATAGTTTTTCCCAAAGATGCTTTTTTTCAAGAGGCAAAAAGATTTACTTGATTTTTCTTTGAAGACATTTCACTTCTCATCCAAGAAGCTTCTTCAGCTCTGACTAAAATTAGCGTCCGGTTCACCTGAACCAGTCCTAACTGGCTGAATCCCACCCCTGAGATTAACCGAGTTGGAAGGGACCTTTTATGTCATCTAGCCTAACCCTGCTGCCCATTCCTGGCCATCCAGTCAGAGCTGAAGAAACTTTTTGGATGAGAAGCGAAACATCTTCAAAGAAAAACCAGAAAGTCCAGTTGCCACTTGGAAAAAAAAAAAAACTTTGGGACTTTGGTAAGAAAGTTTCTCTTTTCTATGCTAAAATGCTGTGTGACAACCAAGTATATGAACATGTTTGATGCTCAAAAGGAAACACAATGGCATTCTTCCTATGTGCAAGACAGATTTGAGACTGGAATCCGAAAACATATGGGTACATCTATATAACTTTGCTGGCCACAAATGGTTTCCCCCTGTTTTCAATTCCTAATATGGCTTATGCAAGGGTGGGATTCAGCTGGTTCAGACCAATTTGTGTGAACCGGTAGCTCCAGCAATCAGCTGGGTAGCGAACTGGCTCGCTCCAAGGATCAGGTGGACCTGCCTGCCTGCCCCTGCGCTTTACTTACCTATATCCTCTCAGCTGATTCGTGCGGCAGAGCGTATTGCTATGCCTCTGCTGTGTTACTCCACAGGTGTAACGGTGCATGCGCGCGAAGCATGCGATCACCGAACTGGTTGTTAAACTGGCAGGATCCCACCACTGCTTATGGGCCTGGGATGTCCTGGTGGTACCCATTCATTCAAGTCTGATCCTGCTTAGCTTTTATTCAAGAACACCCCAGTTCAGCTGCTGCGCTACAGGTAGTCCTTGACTTACAACCATTTGTTTAGTGACCGTTCAAAGTTACCACAGCTCTGACAAAAGTGACTTACGACTGGGGTTCTTTCACACTTACTACTGCTGCAACATCCCTATGGTCAGGTGATCAAAATTAGAACACTTGGCAACTGGTATGTAGCTATGACAGCTGCACTGTCGCGGGGTCTTGTAACTTTCCCAGCTGGCTTTTGACAATCAAAGTCAGTGTGGGAAGCCAGATTCACTTAATGACCAAATGATTCATTAAATAACTGCAAGAACTTTTAAAGAACTCTTGCAGTGTTTCTCAACCTTAGAAACTTGGAAAGAGGTGTGGACTTTAGCTCCCAGAATTCTCCAGCCAGCAAACGTAAAGTTGTCAAGGTTGAGAAACACTGGGCTAATTCGTACACTCACGGTTGCTATGTTTGTGACTCAGTGATTGCCTTGACAATTCCAACTTCAGACAACGGTTGGAATTCACCACATGGTGGCACTCGTGCCACATTTCCACCCCACCACCCCAATATACCATCCATTGTAATGTACACATAGTCCTTCACTTGCATCAATTCATTTAGTGGCTCTTTGAAGTTACAATGGCACTGACTTATGACAGGTTTTCACACTTACAACCATTGAAGCATCCCTAAGGTCACGTGATCAAAATGCACATGCTCGGCAATGTTAATTATCAGACTGTATGTGACTATGGATTAAAATTGTATAAAATGTGAAATATATAGAGTGCAACTATGAAAATTAAGGCATATAACTATAGAATAACAGAGTTGGAAGGGACCTTGGAGGTCTTCTAGTCCAACCCCCTGCCTAGGCAGGAAACCCTATACTATTTCAGACAAATGGTTATCCAACATCTTCTTAAAAACTACCAGTGTTGGAGCATTCACAACTTCTGGAGGCAAGTTGCTCCACTGATTAATTGTTCTAACTGTCAGGAAATTTCTCCTCAGTTCTAAGTTGTTTCTCTCCTTGATTAGTTTCCGTCCATTGCTTCTTGTTCTGCCTCCAGGTGCCTTGGAGAATAGTTTGACTCCCTCTTCTTTGTGGCAACCCCTGAGATATCAGAAGATTGCTATCATGTCTCCCCTAGTCCTTCTTTTCATTAAATTAGACATACCCAGTTCCTGCATCCGTTCTTCATATGTTTTATCCCCTATGACGTAGAATATCATGCATTTAAAAGTAATTATGCTGTATGACCATGAGAATAATGCTTATGATCAGGATGTATAATACTATGTATATTTAAAAAGGATTTGATACAGCTAATACGCTGTTGTTGCAAAACTGGATGTAGAATAAAGGAAAATGCATGATAAAAAAAAGTTTTTTAAAAGAATTCACGTGCTTGGCACCTGGCTTGTATTTATGACAGTTACACAGTCCTTGGGTAATGTGATCATCAGTTGTAACCTTCTTAGCTGGCTTCTGTCAACCCTGTGGGGGGTTGATGGTTGTTTTTGTTTTTCGGGGGGGGGGGCGTGATTGTAGTTGTGGTTATTTTTGTGTGCTCTGTTATATTGCTGCCTTGCAGTTTTGAATCTATTTCCGTTTTGGAGGCCTGGAAGCCACCCAGGCATAATTGAAGCAACATGTAAGCTTACTAAAAAAAAATTGAATGAATGAATGAATAATGGCTGTTCTGCTGGACCAAACTAAAGTCATCTAGTCCAGGGGTCTCCAACCTTTGCAACTTTTAAGTCTGAAGGACTTCAGCTCCCAGACTTAAAGTTGCAAAGGTTGGAGACCCCTGATCTAGTACAGCATCCTGTCAACCAGATTCATTCAGGAAGTTCGACCAACAGGAACAGATAAATGCCATCCCCCTTGTATTGTAAATTCCCCAACAGTTGTTGAAGGTGTGCTTCTTGTGATTTGGGAGGTAATAGACAACAATTCAAAACAAGGGTAGTCCTCGACTTTATGACCCCACTTTTGAGCCCAATTCATATTTATTTTATAGTACTCATAAAGGTTGAAGCTGAAGTAATCGTTGATAGGTAGGACTTTGTAGCAGACAATTTTGTGTACTATGCTTAGGTTGGACCGCAGGTGGCGCTGTTCCAGGTTGCCTGAGCCCAAAAGTTTGAGCCTGGTGGCATAAGGTAGGGGTCTCCAACCTTTGCAACTTTAAGTCTGAAGGACTTCAGCTCCCAGAATTCTCCAGCCAGCAAAGCTCAAAGGTTACGCCACCAGGCTCAAAGGTTGGAGACCCCTGACTTAAGGGATTCTATTGTGAGACCCCTGACTTAAGGGATTCTATTGTGAGACCCCTGGCTTAAGGGATTCTATTGTGAGCAGAGGAGTGGAGTAATGTTCTCATGAAATATCTCTGGACTCTCTCAATTGTATTAATATCCAATATACAGTGTGGATGCCAGGCAGACGAGCTGTATTCGAGAATTGGTCTGGCAAAGGTTTTGCATGCCCTAGTTTGCAGTACAATATTACTGGAGAAGAAGCTTTGCAAAATGAGGTTAACAACTCTTAATGCCTCTTTGGCAATGCTGTTACAGTGAGCTCTGGGGCTTAGATCATTTGAGATGACTACTCCAAGGTCCTTGACAGAGTGAGGGTCGTCTATGAGGTCATATCTGCCCAGCTTGTATTTCGTGTTCTGATTTTTGTTGCCAATGTGTAAGGCAGAGCATTTGTTAGCTGAGATTTGGAGTTGCAAATGAATACCCTTCCCAACTTCAGTGACAGCCAACCTGAAGCCAGAAGCTCTGGCAACAGTGAATCATGATCTTATTACAGTCTTTGGATTACTCTTTGGATTACTGCATTACACTCAACATGGGGCTGCCTTTGAAGACCACTTGGAAATTGCAATCGATTCAAAATAAAGCGGCAAATGGAGTTGCTACGTTCTAACTCCCATAGTGGCTGTACAGCTTGGCAACAGGTTTTCAGTGATGTGATGTTTTCATCTATAAGGTCCCACATAGTTTGAAACATAGAGACTCAAGTTCAACTCATAGAAGCAATCCATCTGAGATATCTACTGCGGTGTGTCTCAATCTTAGCCTTGTTAAGATGTATGAACTTCCAACTCCCAGAAGTGTAAATAGGGAACACTGAGAGTTGGCTCACACCAGTGGTGGGTTTCAAATTTTTTTACTACCGGTTCGCTCGTGCGTGCGTGCGTGCTCACGCAGCACTTCGGCGCATGCACTATCCTTCCCCTGGAGGGCAGGTGGGTGGAGCCTCCCGTCGCTGCCACTACCGATTTGCCCAATCTGGGCCAAATCAGCAGAAACCCACCTCTGGTCCACACATCTTAAAATGGATGAGAAAGACTGATGTAGTGCATTAAAGGGACCTGGCTATCTGCAAGACCACTTCCTACTACCAAACACCTCCCACCGACCAGTCCGTTCCCACAGGGAGGGCCTCCTCAGGGTGCCATCGGCCAGACAATGCCGGCTGGCGACCCCCAGGGGGAGAGCCTTCTCTGTGGCAGCTCCTGCCCTCGGAAATGACCTACCCCCTGATCTACGGACAACCACAGACCTGAGCCAGTTCCGTCAGGCCTTAAAGACCTATCTGTTTCGTGCGGCCGGCCTGGCGTAGTTTTTTTAATTGCTTTAGTTTTTAAATTGGTTTTAGTAAGGGTTTTTTAACTGGATTTAGATCAGGCCAATCCATTTAATATATTTTTAATTGGATTTTAATTGGATTTTATGCTCTATCTTATTGTTCTTATTATTGCCTGTACACCGCCCTGAGTCCCGCAAGGGAGAAGGGCGGTCTAAACATTTAATAAATCTAAATCTAAATCTAAAAAATATCTTTTGGTTTTCTCCTCATTTTGCGAAATGAAGAACGTCTGCAGCCGGGGGTTTGCAATTTTGTTTTCTACTCTTTGGGATAGCCCTCCCTTTTTTGCTCAGGCTAGTGCACTTTTTATTGGTCTTTCAAAATGGCTAAAGATTGAATTGTTCCAGAGGGTATTTGGAGACTAAACAGTGATTTCCATCTGCGCTTACCATTTGCATTTTAAATTACGTTTCATATTTCTCGTTATGATGTGTATTTTATATACATTTTTATAGACACAAAACGGCTGGGAATCCAAGATTATAGTGATAATAAACATAAAAATGAAATGTAAGTACATTGGCAACTGGTTACCCTGATCTGTTTTGCCATTTTGAAACAGCTTTTGCATTTTTCCACCACAAGTAAATTTTACCACCCTGATTATTAAAAACACTAAAATTTGGTGATCGCTGGGGGTTGTACTTTGTACAGGTTTGCAGAGTGAGAACTGGGGAAAAGCTTGAAGGCATTTTGGGTGGGTATTCTACCAATGAATAAACAAAGGGAAGTTCGTAAAGATGACAAATTGATCTGCATTAAACAACTTGTTAATACTTGCTGGCATTTAAGAATTTCTTTCTATATTAAGGCAACAGATATAAATATTACAGAACAAGCCACAACCAAAATACTGTGCTTTCTAATCAAGTTTTCATCCCAAGGTATATTACAGTTACTGGAGAACCTTGTTGGAACACAACACACAATTTCTCTCGTTTGCAAGGGCTACCATTCCAAACTGAATTCATGGGAAATTATTCATCTGTGTCTGAATAGCATTTTCTCCTTTCTTACCTCAGAACCTATTTCGACAGTCTACAGGTAGTTCTCGACTTAGGACTGCAACTGAGCCCAACAGATGTTAAGTGACTTTTGTCCCACTTTATGACCTTCCCTGCCACAGTTCTTAAAGTGAATCACTGCTTCTCTTTTACCTTTCAGCTCCACCCTAGGAGCCTTCCAGGCAGGAAACCATTTTTGTGTTGCATTTGTGCTGATAAATACATAAAGGGAGACTAGTATAGATCTATTTCAAGCTATTTAGCTCTCATCAGCTAGCCATACCCTTACTGGGATTTGAACCTGGGCTGTTTTTACATGTTAGGCAGTTGTATTAGCCACTAAGCCACAAGCTCTCCTCCCAGGTGCTTTGACATAACACTTAACTTATTTTCTTGGCTCAGCTAATAAGGGAGGAGAGCTTGTGGCTTAGTGTCTAATGCAACTGCCTAACATGTTTAAAAAACAAAAAACAGTCCAAGTTCGAATCCCAGTAAGGGTATGACTTTTATTCGTATAAATTTTAATTTATAGGGTTTTATAAGTGTTTTAGCACAGGATATAATTTAATAGTTTTTAATAATGTATTTTTGTAATTATGTATGGTTTTTTAATATTGCCTGTGCGCCGCCTTGGGTCCTTTTTAGGAGAAGGTGCGGGGTATAAATTTGATAAATAAATAAATAAAAATGGCTAGCTGATGAGAGCTAAATAGCTTGAAATAGATCTCTACTAGTCTCCCTTTATTTATTTATCAGCACAAATGCAACACAAATATAGATATAGACATAGATATAGAGATATATCTTTTTAGTTTGGAATTGGGAGTTCGTTATCCCACAACTGTCTTTTTTTAAAATCAGAAACTTGTCAAAGAGCAGGAAGCCATGACACAAGAAGTCAAAGGGGAGATGGACACCAGCTTGGAAGAACATCTATTTCAGAGGCTGATTGAAGCAGAACAAGGAGGAAACCGGAAAGCTCATGAAGTGAGGACCACAGTTGTTAAGTGAACCTGGATTCCCCATCGATTTTGCTTGTCGGAAGATCACAAAAGATGATCACATGACCCTGGGACACTGCAACCGTCATAAATATGCACCCGTTGCGAAGTGACTGAATTCTGATCACGTGACCATGGGTGTGTGTGTGTGCTGCAATGGTCATAAGTGTAAAAAATGGGCATAAGCAGGGATGAAATGCTACCAGTTTGCCCGAACTGGCATTAAAAAAATGCTACAGGTTCGCAGAACCGGTAGTAAAAAATATATTAAAAAAAGGTTTCTAAAAAAAGTTCTGACAATTGCACATCCGTTTTTGCTCCTAGCAGGCTTCAGGGGAAACATGGGAATGGGGGGGTGCTAAGAAGGAAAGAAAGAAAGAAAAGAGAGAGAGGAGAGAGAGAGAGAGAAAGAGAAAGAGGAGAAAGAAAGAAAGAAAAAGAAAAGGAGGGAGGGAAGGGAAAAAGGAGAGGAAGGAAGAACTACAAACCTGGCACTAGACGCAGCTTCAGAGGATAATTCAGGGCTGGAAGGGACCTGGAGGTCATCTAGTCCAACCCTGCTCCAGCAGGACATTGTCAAAGTGAGTTTCTGTCTTTTGATCCGCCAGTTACATGACTACATAGCCACTCCCACCCAGTCACATGACCCCATCAAGCCACGCCCACCAAGGCACAACCACAGAACCGGTAGTAACAAATTTTAGATTTCACCACTGGGCATAAGTCACTTTTTTCAGGTCGCTTTAACTTCAAATGGTCACTAAATGAAAGGTTGTAAACTGAGGATGATCTGCATTCCTCTTTTTATCTTTACTCAAGATGTTCCCAGATAGGATTATTTATTGGCAGAGCAATTTTCCCCTCCTTAAAAATTTTATTTTTTTCCCTTTTCTTCCCAGTGTTTTCCCCATAAGTGCAGAATCTGATTTTTTAAGATCAATTGAATGTTGGAACTGGCCCTTTATTTCCTTAAAGCAGGGGTAGTCAACCTTTTCTATACCTACCACCCACTTTTGTATCTCTTGTTAGTAGTAAACTTTTCTAACCGCCCATCGGTTCCATAGTAATGGTGATTTATAAAGTAGGGAAGTCAATTAAATTAAAAAAAGGAAAGTGCTTCAGTATTGGACAAAACTCCTACCGCCCACCATGAAAGCTGGAGCGCCCACTAGTGGGCGGTAGGGACCAGGTTGACTACCACTGCCTTAAAGTCTGGATCCCAAGAAGAAAAGAGGAAAACAAGAGCAAATCGAAGCTGCTTATGTCAAAAACTGGAACATTTCCACTAAGGGAATTATTCTAAAGAATAGACCCACCATATTTTATTGCTCAGGTATTTTGGGGGCTCTGTTGCCCAATGCTGATGACAAAGGGAACTTAAATCTCCCATCCTTGTCATTTATACCATACTGATCATCTCCATAACTGGAAAACAGCTGTGAACATCAGGCGGGGGAAAAGACCGCTGTTAAGTTCTTTTGCAACTTCTTGGAAGCATAGAGTACAGTAAAACAAATATCTGTGCATTATTGCCATATTTTAATATGCGATGAGGCTCTCTAGGGTTTTTCCCACAAAAGTCATGAATGACGTAGCATTTTCCATATATATTTTGGGCCAAACCAGATGAGCAATCAAACAACGTATTATGAAAGCATTTTTGTCCTAAGCAGAATTTCAATTAAAATTAGTTCCCCCATTTCCCATTTTTAAAATCAGGATTGTAATGCGGGAGAGTAATGGTTTAACCCAGAGGAAGCAGGAATCACTTTTAACTTCCTGCCGGCTTCCCCAATGACTTCCCTTGTAGGGAAGGGAGGTTGAAAATGATGATCATGCGACTGTGGGTGGCTCAGCAACACTGAAGCAGCCACAACTTTTCCAAATTTCAATCTCACAGGAGTGTCAGGGTTCCAAGTAATATTTCCATAATAAATAGGACTCCGAAGCAGGCAGATTCCTCAAAGAACTGATTTATTGGAAATATTTTGGCGCAGGCTGGTGAAAACCAACTCTGAATATTTCGGCGGTTTTCACCAAGTTAAAAGTAAAAGTTTTTCCCCTTTCCCAAACTGTCAGTCACATGGTCTAATCATTGTGCCCCCTGGTTGCCTGGTAACGTCACTCTGCCTCTCTCCGACCACCTGTGGAAATGTCCTTGGTTTCCAAGAGAAAGTATTTTGCTTTGGCTACAAACCAGGGGTGAAATGCTCTGAAGTCTGCTACTGGTTTGCTTCACACGTGCATGCGCATCACAGGCGCTAACAAGCCTGTAGTAAAAAAATAGTAGTCTCTTTGCTATTGTTGCTAACAATAGCAAAGAGGCTCAGATCACAAAAATAACTTATTTTGTCTTTTTTTATGTATGGCAATTCCTGTATGGATGTTAATAGAAACAAAGTAATTGAATGTATGAAATTTTACTTTTGATTATGAAACTTATGATTTAAAATGTATGTACCCCTTCCTATTTTTATTGTTTCCTAATGGAACTTATTCAAGAAGACTCGAAGGCGGTCACCAACCCCGATATGGAAGCTCTAAAAAATTATCAATATACCTTACCTACCCCTTTCCTTTTTTAAAATGTTAAAACTAATAAAAATTATTTCAAAAAAAAAAATAGTAGTAAAAAAATGCTTTAAAAAGATTTTAAAAAGTTCCAACATCAGCTGTGTGACAATCAGCTGTGCTTTTTAAAAGCATTTTTTAACTTTTTAAAGCATTTTTTTTACTACTGGTTCTCTTGAACCGGTGTTAAAAAAATGCTTTAAAAAGTTTTTTAAAAGTTCCAACAATCAGCTGTGCGACAATCAGCTGTGCCTTGCGATTTCTAGCAAATGTAAATCACTCGGCACAGCAGATTGTCGCACAGCTAACTACAGGTTCGCTCAAACCAGCAGCATTTTTTACTACCGGTTCAAGTGAACTGGCCCGAACAGGTAGCCTTTCACACCTGCTACAAACTCCCTCTATCTCTACTCCCCCCTCTAGTGTGACAACTCTGAAGCTAGAAAATGGCCTCACTCAGGCCAACTTCAGAATTGACAAAGAGTAAAGGGTTAGAGATTTTGGCTGCATTCTGCAAGTTAGCCGGTTTGAGATACGTTGATTCAAAAATCGTTGCTCAGTGATGCACCATGTTGCCTAATTAGCCCAACAGATACAAGAGCAGTGTGTATGTCTTTTGCTTTCATGGGAGGGAATGACCCACTAGCAAATCTTCTGAACCTCCAACGTGCATCAACCCAAGAATGTGAGAAGAACAGAAAGTACCAATAATCTTCGACTTACAGGACTTCACTTAACGATGGTTCCAAGTTACGATGTCACTGGGGAAAAAATGACTTATGACCATTTTTTACCTACAGCCTTTGCAGCATCCCCATGATCATGTGATCAAAATTCAGACCCTTGGCAACTGGTTCGTATTTATGACCGTCGCTGTGTCCCAAGGTCACGTGATCTCCTTTTGCTTTGACTTTGCAATCCCCCATTGACAAGCAAAGTCAATGGGGAAGCCAGATTTGCTTAACAGCCGGGTGACTAACTTACAAACGGCAGGAATTCCCTGAACAACTGTGGCAAGAAATGCCGTAAAATGGAGCAACGCTCACTTAAATTCTCACTTAGCAACATACATTTTGGGCTCAGTTGGGGACGTAAGTTGAGGACTACCGGTATGCGGAGTTCTAAACTGAGGGGATAAAGGCCAAAAGATGAGCCAGACTTAATTTTTGTTTACGGACTTCTTCTTTCATCTCCTTTCATTGAACTTGCATAGTTTAAACCAGGGGTGTCCAACCTTGGGAATTTTAAGGCTTGTGGACTTCAACTCCCAGAATTCTCCAGCCAGCATGGCTGGCTGGGGAATTCTGGGAATTGAAGTCCACAACTCTTAAAGTTTCCAAGTTTGGACACCTCTGGTTTAAACCCATGATGGTGAACCTATGGTACCTGTGGCACGTGGAGCCCTATCTGGCAGCATGCGAGCTGTCAGCTCCAGCACGCATGCGCGCACCACCCAACTGATTTTCAGCCTTCTGGAGGGTCGGGGGAGGCAGTTTTTGCCCTCCCTAGGCTTCACGAAAGCCTTCAGAGCCTGGGTAGGGTGAAAACGGATTCCCCCAGCCCAGGGGTGGGCTCCTGCCAGTTCTAACCTCTTCTATAGAAGAGGTTCCACAAATCTACAGTTCCGTTTAGAACCAGTTCCAACTTCCTCCCCCAGCCCGTTCGGACATCATCAAGATGAAGAGCGAGAGGAGGAATTCTGGGAGTTGAAGTCCACAAGTCTTAAAGCTGTCAAGTTTGAAGACCCCTGGGGTTTTTTTTCTATAAAAGGTTAGCGGTGCAAGGGTCTTGCAACTTGACAGCTTTATGACCTGCGTGCTTCAAATGCCAGAGTTTCTGAGCCAACATTTTGGTTGCTAAGCAAGAGCGTTGTTAAGTGAGTTTCACCACATTGTACAAGTCGGCCGCGCCCACCCAGTCACATGACTGCCAAGCCACTTCCACTCGGTCACATGGCCGGCAAGCCACTCCCACCTGGTCACATGGCTGGCAAGCCACTCCCACAAAGCAGGCCACACCTACAGAAGAGGTTCTAAAAAAATTTGAAACCTACCACTGCCCCAGCCCCCCAGAGGCCCTCCAGAAGCGGGCAAACATATTGTTTCTGAACTTCCGGTTGGCCCGTTGGATCTGTTTTTTGCCCTCCCCAGGCTCTGGAGTCTTTCCTGGAACCTGGGGAGGGCGAAAAGAGCCTCCCCTGACTCCCTGTAGGAAATATCAAGCTCAGCCTGAAGGCGAGTAGTGCAGCACACATGGGGGGGAACGGTGGGGGGGAGGGTTGTGCACACATGTGCTTGTGGGGGTGTGCTTTCCATTTTGTCGGGGGGGAGCGTGTGGGGGGGGATTGTGCCTGCATGTGCTTGTGCCTGCATGTGCTTGTGGGGGCGTGCTTTGCATTATGGGTGCAAATCTCGGACTTTGAATAAGCAAGATATAAAGAGTACAGTATTGATTCTTCCAAAATTTAATGGTGGAGAATAATCCTGAGTAAACCATGGACAGCCAAGAAAACAAAACAAAGGACCATCAAACACACCAACTTAAGAGCTCTCACTCAGCCTTATGCTATTTTGCACACGCCCTCGCATTTTTGGCACCCAACAACCAAAAGGTTAGCCATCACTGGTTTAAACTATAGGCCAGTCTTTTTAAAACCTTGGCAACTTTTAAGACGTGTGGACTTCAACTCCCAGCATTCCACAGTCAGCATGAGAGTTGAAGTCCACACATCTTAAAGTAGCTGAGATTACAAAAACACTGCTATAGCCGCAGACATCTCCAAAACCAATCCATATAGTCCTCGACTTACGACCACGACTGAGCCCAACATTTCTGTTGCTAAGTGAAACCCTGGTTAAGTGAATTTTGCCCCATTGTTTGGTCTTCCTTGCCATGGTTATTAAGTGAATGACTGCAGTTCTGAAGTTATTCACACAGTTGTTAAGTGAATCTGGCTTCCCCATTGACTTGGCTCGTCAAAAGGCCGCAAAAACAGATCAAGCGACCCCAGGACGTTGCAACAGTCATAAATACCAGTCAGTTGCCAAGTGCCTGAATTTTGATCAACTGACCATGGGGATGCTGGAATGGTTGTAAGTGAGAAAAACAGTGCTATTGTAACTAGAGGTGGTATTCAGCAGATTTTGAGCAGTTCTGGAGAACTGAAGCTGAAATTTTGAGTAGTTTGGAGAACCGGTAAATACCACCTCTGACTGGCCCCGCCCTCATCTATTCTCTGCCTGCCGAGTCCCAGCTGATCAGGAGGAAAGGTGGATTTTGCAGTAACCTTCCCCTGTCACGCCCACCAAGCCATGCCACGCCCACCAAGCCACGCCCACAGAACCGGTAGTAAAGAAATGTTGAATCCCACCACTGATTGTAACTTTGAATGGTCACTAAATGAGCTGTTGTAAGTTGAGAACTACCGGTATTTTATCTGCTGAAGATTTCTCTGTAGCTGGAAGGCTGGCATCTTCCTGCATCAACAGCGTGATTTGGGTGAAGAAAAGCAACTGTCACTCGCATTATCCATCATCTATGCCAATTAACAAGGCAGCACACATGGGTAGCACACATGGCTCACACAAACCCATGGTTAACACAACCATGGTTTACTCAAGCCAATGCTCTGTTTGTCATATTTATGGAAACCCAAACTAACCCCAAACAGAGCATTCACTATGGAAGGTGCTGTGTGAATACACAAAATGTTTCCAAACACATACAAATGCTTCAAATAGATACATATACCTACATTTAAACCTAACTCCTACGGTTGGGAAAATAAGATATTTTTTAATTGCATTCAGTTTTGGTCGCCACGATGTAGAAAAGATGTTGAGATTCTAGAAAGAGTGCAGAGAAAAGCAACAAAGATGATTAGGGGACTGGAGGCTAAAACATATGAAGAACAGTTGCAGGAACTGGGTATGTCTAGTTTAATGAAAAGAAGGACGAGGGGAGACATGATAGCAGTGTTCCAATATCTCAGGGGTTGACACAAAGAAGAGGGAATCAAACTATTCTCCAAAGCACCTGAGGGAAAAACAAGAAGCAGTGGGTGGAAACTAATCAAGGAGAGAAGCAACTTAGAACTGAGGAGAAATTTCCTGACAGTTAGAACAATTAATCAGTGGAACAGCTTGCCTCCAGAAATTGTGAATGCTCCAACACTGGAAGTGTTTAAGAAGATGTTGGATAGCCATTTGTCTGAAATGGTATAGGGTTTCCTGCCTAGGCAGGGGGTTGGACTAGAAGACCTCGAAGGTCCCTTCCAACTCTGCTGTTGTGTTGTGTTGTATTAATTAAAAGGTTTTCTTTTACTAAACACACATTAAAGCATTGAACACAGTGTAACCATCCTGGCAATGTCTTTGCCATGTATACTAGAATATAAAATTAAATATTATTATCACCCTGCTCATTTACAATTGGTCTATTCAGTATTGACAAATATAAGGCTATTGTATTTCCATCCATGTTGCTTTGTTCTTCTCTTATACATCTTTCCCTGTTATGATTTCATACATGATTCTCATCTCCATTCTGTCAATGGGAAAATAAGATTTTTTCCCTGGACAATCTGGGACCTACTGTATCTCTTCTCTTGTTTTCACAAGGGGGGAATTTTTCCAGCTTGAGCAGCTAATAAACAAATCGGATCAATTGCCCCCTCCCTTTGGAAGCTGTTGCAATGCCAAATTAAAGACCCCCCCCCCTCTTCCTCTCTCCCCTGTTCCTAAGATGGGCTTGGCCCTTGACTTTTCAAACTTGGAGAAAGTATTTTACATTCCGTGGCATCTTCTCTTTTATTTTATTTTTATTTTACCTTGGGGGCCACCTGGCAATTCCTTCCCCACATTAGTAAGGAAGGGAGTAGAAGAGGGTGGGTCGAGCAAGGTGGGGGGGACGGACGGACGGGAGGGTGGGGAGGAGAATGAATGTTCCTCTTTGCTGATGTGTCTGGATTTCTCCCCCCACCCACTTTTCCCCCTTCCTCTCCTTTTTTTCTTCCTTCTCCCGCTTCCCACCTTCTAGCCTCAACTGGGTGTCTCCTTTCTCTTCCCTTGCGGCTCCTTCAGCGCCGGGGAGAGAGAGCAGCCGCTGCAGAGGAGCGCGGGGGAAAAAAAGAAGAAGAAAAGAAGAAAAAGAAGAAGAAACTTTAGGGGGAAAGTTTCCCTTGAAAACGCCGCTGCTTCTCCTGCGCTGTTGCTGCTCGTGCTTGCCCAGCGCTGCGCGCATCTGCTTTTCCGCGGAGGTCCTTTTCCTGGCAGGCAAGTCCTCCTCTTTTCCCATTGAACTTTTAAAGAACAACAGCCCCAGTTCCAAAAGTTTGTTTAATTCTCTCTCTCTCTCTCTCTCTCTCTCTCTCTCTCTCTCTCTCTCTCTCTCTCTCTCTCAACCCCCAACCCCCCAACAACACTCCTTTTCTTCTTTTTGGGCATTGCACATGTGTTTTGTGTGAGTCTCTCTCTCTCTCTGTTGTGTATAAATAGCGGCGGAGAATAAGATTTTCCTTTCCTTATTTCCTTCTGTTTCTTCCCTTCCCTTCCCTCTCCTCTCCTCTCTTCCTTCCCTTTTCATTCCCTTCCCTTTCTTTTCCTTTCTTCTCCTCTCCTTTCTTCCTTTCTTCTTCCTTCCCTTCCCTTCCTTTCCTCTCTCATTTCTTCCTTCCCTCTTCCTTCCCTTCTCTTCCCTTCCTTTCCTCTCTCATTTCTTCCTTCCCTCTTCCTTCCCTTCCCTTCCTTTCCTCTCTCATTTCTTCCTTCTGTCTTCCTTTCTTTCTTCCCTCTTCCTTCCCTTCCCTTTCTTCTCATATACTCTCCTTCCCTTCCTTCCCTCTTCCTTCTCTTTTCTTTCCTCTCCTTTCTTCCTTTCTTCCTTCCCTCCCCTTCCCTTACTTTTCCTTTCCTTTCTTCTCATCACATCTCCTCTCCTTCCTTCCCTCTTCCTTCCCTCTCCCTTCCCTTCCCTTTTTCTTCCCTTCCCTTTTCCTTCCCTTCCCTTCCCTTCCCCTCCCCTCCTCGCCTTTCCCCAACCATGAGTTAACTCGTGAAACCTTCAATATTGATCGGATCTGTAACTTTGAAGGATCGCCAGTTTCACCCCTGAACAAAGCCCAGGTTTAATGGTGGGGTGGAAAGAAGGGTCGGGGAGAGAGAGAGAGAGAGAGAGAGAGAGGGAGGGAGGGAGGGAGGGAGGGAGAGAGAGAGAGAGAGGCGCCTCGCTTGCCTGTGGGCTGGATGATTTTGCTTTTTTTTTTTTTTTGGTTAAATGCGTTTATCTTTCTTTGCGTTCATTCGGGAGACACGCATGGTATGTGACGTGGGCGCGCTGGTCTTTTTCCCCCCAGGGATACCGCAGGATTTGCCTTTAATTTTCCGGTTGGAAAGGTTGCCCGCTTGGCTGAGCTCTTGAATCCTGTTCTGTCTTCTCCCCCCATCCCCATCAGCGAAGTACAGGTAGTCCTCGACTTACAACGGTTTGTTTAGTGACCGTTCAAAAGCTCAGTGGCCCTGAAAAAAAGTGGCCTCGGAAGGTTTTTCACGTTTTAGCAATCCTCGTGGTCATGGGATCAAAATTTGGACGGTTGGCAGCCGACTCATATTTATGACGGGCTGCAGTGTCCCGGGATCATGTGATCCCCTTTTGCAACCAGCAACGTTGAGGGGGAAGCCCAGTTCACTTAACAACCGTCTGACTAAGGGAACAACTGCAGGGATCCACTTAGGAATGGTGGCAAGTGAGGTCGTAAAATGGGACAAATGTCTGACTTACCAACGGAAAGGTTGAGCTCAGTTGCGGATGTAAGTCAAGGACTAATCACAAAGGAGAGTGTCACTGAGCATGTCCAGAGAGCCCATTTGCCTGCATTGCGATTCTCAGTCCTTCAGGTTGAGCTGGAGCTGTCCCTGCAGGTTCTCTTCCGAGATTCAGGAATTCATCCCTGAAGTACGTGTGCAGGAACAATGGAGTCAAGAGCCCAAGGTGTTTTTTCAAGAGGCAACTGGACTTTCTGATTTTTTTTTCTTTGAAGACCTTTCACTTCTTATCCGAGAAGCCTCTTCAGTTCTGAAGGAATGGTGTTGTTGTGGCCCAGCCGGCTCCGGATGAGCTGCTGATGGACTCCTCTAGTGAGGAGTCCTATGAGTCTGCTCTAGAGGAGGAGGAGACCAAGAGTGAGAGAGCAGAGAGCCCAGCTAGGCATCAGGAGGCACCTGGGGCTTGGTGTAGTGGGGAGGAGGAAACCCAGTTTGTCCCTGTTGTCAGGCTAAGAAGAATCGAGAGGAGGCAACGTCAATTAGCAGATAGACGCAACCAGAGGAGATAATGAGTATCAGCTGCCTAATTGACCGGCCCCTCCCAAGAGGCTTTAAAAGAAATCCTCTGTGAAGAGTAGGTTTGCAGGAAACAACGTATCATCTGAAGAGTCAAAGCTTTCATGTGTGTCAAGTTCTTTCGTTAAGAATCTTCAGACCTAGTCAAGGTCAGTCCGGGCAAGCTGCCAAGTATCAGTCAGTTTAGTGATTAGTCGTGTTAAGGAGGGAGTCAGAACAGGTGGGGAATGAGGGTGAGGGGTTTATACTCCTTGCAGACAGCTGGTCATTTGCTTTCCTTTAGTGAATCGTTAAGGTCACCTGGAGCAGGGTCACCTTTAGCATTACTAAACAAATGGTTGTAAGTTGAGGACTAGCTGTACCTAACCTTTTTGTCGTCGCATGCCAAAAGTGCACGCCTACACCCATAATGCAATGCTTGTGCGACACCCCTCCCGTAGGCCCCCTCTCCCTGAGCATGCATGTGTGACATCCCCCGTGCTCCCCCTCCCCCCATGCATGTGTGCGCGACCCCTTCGATGCCCCGTTTTGGGCCTAACAGGCCTCTCTCCAGCCTTCTGATACCAAAAATGGGCTGTGCCACACCCCCTCTGCTCCCCCACCCCCATGCATGCACACGTGATCCCCTGGCACTCCCACACAGGCACGCACATCTCCCACATGCGCCCCACCTCTGGGCAGGTATGACAGAGCCCCGAAAATCAGTGGGCTGGCGGGAGGCGCATGCGCATGCATGGTGAAGCTGAGCTGGGGTGACGTCTCGCGGGCCTGCAGAGAGGACTGCACTGGCCACCAATGGCACGTGTGCCATAGGTTCACCATCATGGAGCGATACAAATCTAAGAAAGGAAGCTCATTGAATATATCAGGATTGGGAGTGTCCTGTAAGCAGGGCCTGGGCGTAGTTCTACTTTTTACAGGGCAGACTAGCAATTCTACAAGCTCATATCCAGCACATCTGCTTAGTCCCAGAGAAAGAGACTTCTGGTGCAGAATTACACTAAAATAGATTAACAGAGTTGGAAGGGACCTTGCAGGTCATCTAGTCCAACCCCCTGCCCAAGCAGGAGACCCTACATCTGCCTCTACCTAGGATTGAACTCACAACCTCCTGATTGGGAGGCGAGAGCTCCACCTCTAGGCCACAGCAGGTGCAACCACGTGTGATCAGCGCACAAGCTGCTTTGACTTTGGTCATGGAAGGATTATTTTTTTTTTTTTTTTGCTAAGTCATAATGCGATTTGTGTAGTTTTGGCTCAGTGGTTTGGGAACTCGGCCGTTGAGATTCCTGCGTAGCAGCATCCATCTTGCCTTTTTATATCCTCCCATGCCGAACTGCCATTCGCGATTTAGGACTTAACCTCAGGGGTGAAATCCTCCCGGTTCGGCCCCGTTCGCTGAACCGGTAGGGACGATTGTCCCTGGGTCGGTAACCTGGTAGTAAAAAAAAAGGCTTCCGAGGATCGCAGGGCTCACAGCTGATCCGCGCCATCACCAGAAGCTCCTTTTTTTTCACTTTTTAAAGCAATTTTTTTCCTGCCTATTCGCCCGAACTGGCAGGAAAAAAATGCTTTAAAAAGTGAAAAAAAGTTGGCCACGCCCACCCAGTCACATGACACCCCTCACCAAGCCACGCCCACAGAACCGGTGGGCAAAATAATTAGATTTCACCATTGCTTAGCCTATTCATACAAAATAATGGAAAAGGACCACTTAAAACAGCTCCCTCTCAATGTGGGAATCCGTATGAAAGAATTCACCATAGGTTCACATTCTGTCTGAATGTATTCCAGGGAGGGGAGTCCATTATCTTTCTTGGGGATTGGTCCCACTCTTGAATTGCTATTGGTCCATCACCATTGTAACTGGATCCATCCACATAACTACTGGTCAACCTGTTCTTTTTCTTTCCACCTGTCCCAGCATTCACTCATTCATTCATTCATTCACTCATTCATTCACTCATTCAACCACTCACTCACTCACTCATTCACTCGTTCATTCACTCATTCATTCACTTATTCACACTCACTCATTCCATCATTCATTCCATCATTCACTCACTCATTCACTCACTCACTCACTCACTCATTCATTCACTCATTCACACTCACTCATTCCATCATTCATTCACTCACTCATTCACTCATTCACTTACTTATTCATTCATTCACACTCACTCATTCACACTTACTCATTCACTTACTCATTCATTCACTCACTCACTCATTCACTCATTCATTCACATATTCATTCATTTACTTATTCATTCATTCATTCACTCATTCATTCATTCATACTCATTCATTCACTTATTCATTCATTCATTCACTCACTCACTCATTCACTTATTCATTCACTCATTCATTCACACTCACTCATTCACTCACTCATTCATTCATTTATTCATTCATTTATTCATTCATTTATTCATTCATTCACTCACTCATTTGTTCATTCATTTATTCATTCATGCATTATTTTAATTTAAAAAAAAACTCAAGGTGGTGAACATATCTAACATTCCTTCCTCCTCCTATTTTCCCCACAACAAGAAGTCTTAGAGGTGGGTTGAGCGGAGAGAAAGTGACTGGCCCAAGATCACCCAGCTAAATTTCATGCCTAAGGCATGATTAGATTTTGTAGTCTCCTGATGATCAGCCCTAAGTCACCCAGCCAGCTTTCATACCTAAAAGATAGAGGACATCTATCCATCCAAGAGTTCTTAAAGAGTGTGAATGTGAAATCAATGACATCTAAGCACAACTATGTAACTTGCATTTCAGCAAAGGCTTAATGCCAGAAACTTGGAAAGTAGCCAGTATTTTTTAAAGGGGTGAGCAAGGAGATTATAGGCCTAGGAATTTAAGGTCTATTTGAGGAATATTTGTATAAGTGTAATTAAAGAGAAAAAATATATAAAAACCCCATGGCTTTAAATATTCTTTAAAGATAAACAGGTAGTCCTGGTCCTTTGATTGGTTGCTTAGCAACCTTTCAAAGCTACGACAGACACAAAAAAGGGGACTTAGGATCTGCATCCAAACTTCCTACAGTTGGGTCCACTCCACAGTCACATGACCAAACGTTGAGCGTGTGGCAAAACAGCTGCATTTACAGCAGTTTGCGTAGTGCCCGCCAGCGGCCAGCAGAGCTGGCAGCAGAGTCAGACAGTAAGGAGGCTGGGGAAGGCTTGGACGAGGGCTCTGCATCAGAGGCAGAGATGGGGCCAAGGCCATTTGGCAGTTTTCAGCTGCCTTCAGAGCTAGACAACAGTGAGTCAGAGGAAAAACTGGAGCCTGTTCCCAGTGTCTGCATGTGCAGAGCTGCCAGAAGAAAAGAACAACTCAGAAATCAGGGTTGACTTGGGAGTAAAGTCACAGGTGAGCAGTGATTGGCCCCTCCCAGAGGAAATAAAAGAGGAGCGAAAGGGGAGTGGGCTTTTTCAGGAAACAGTTCGTTTGTTCGTTCCTTAGATTCGTTTCAGGAGTGCGAAGATCTGTCCATGAATCTCAGAGACTCTGTGCCCAGTCTTTTCTTGCACAACACCTCATTTGGAAAATATTTACATGATAGCTTTCCAAGCTAGATAAGGTCTGTGGTCATAAATTCACCTTTGAAAGACTGTTTACCAGGCCTTTGCTGAATGTGAATAAGAGGAATTCACATTTGTTTAATAAAAGGGATTTTGTCGGGACCAGGTATCTGCTTGGTGCTTTTTGGGGAATGTTTGAATTCTAAATTAGCTTCAAAATCGCATTAGTGAATGCTTTAATGGTAAAATTCCTCATGTTCTGACAGGAAGCTGATAGACTAACAATGTAATTCTTAAAGGTTTTTGAGCTGAATTCTAAATTAGCTTCAAAATCATACTAGAGAATGGGGCAGTGGGAAAAACCCACTTGCTGACAAGAAGTTGATAGACCAAAGGTGTCATTCTTAAAGTTTGAAACCTCTACTCATTTTCCTTGACTTCTGGGCAGAGAAATGACTTTGTAACTGTCCCCCCAGATATTCTAACTCTCACTGTCTTCATCCTGACAATCAATTCATTTAACTTGAAATTGTTATTGCTCAAGTTTTAAAATGCCTGGGTTAGACGATGCTTGGAATATTACATCTAGTTTTGGATACCACAATATAAAAAGATGTTGAGACTCTAGAAAGAGTGCAGAGAAGTGCAACAAAGATGACTAGGACACTATGAAAAACAGTTGCAGGAGTTGGGTATATCTAGTTTAATGAAAAGAAGGACTAGGGGAGACATGATAGCAGTGTTCCAATATCTCAGGGGCTGCCACAAAGAAGAGGGAGTCAAACTATTCTCCAAAGCACCTGGGGGTCGGACAAGAAGCAATGGGTGGAAACTAATCAAGGAGAGACCCTAGACGTAAGGAGAAATTTCCTGTTAGAGCAATTAATCAGTGGAATGTCTTGACTCCTGAAGTTGTGGACGCTCCGACACTGGAGGGTTTAAAGCAGGGGTAGTCAACCTTTTTATACCTACTGCCCACTTTTGTATCTCTGTTAGTACTAAAATTTTCTAACTGGCCACCGGTTCCACAATAATAGTGATTTATAAAGTAGGGAAGTCAATTATACTTCCTGCCTAGGTGGGGGGTTGGGTTCCTTCCAACTCTGCTATTGTATTGTATTGTATTTAAAAAAGGAAAGTGCTTCATTGTCGGAGAAAACCTCTACCGCCCACCATGAAAGCTGGAACGCCCACTAGTGGGCAGGAGGGACCAGGTTGACTACCACTGGTTTAAAGAAAAGATTGGACAACCATTTATCTGACATGGTATAGAGCAGTGATGGCTAACCTTTTTTTGATCACATGCCGAAAGTGGGGAGAGCGCAGGGGGTTGTGTGCGGGCGTGCCCACACCCATAATGCTATGCCCCTCATCCCATGCCCATGCGCGTGCAACCAGAGCAACTCCCCCCACCACCACTTTTGGCACACTTTTTTTGCCCTCCCCAGGCTCCAGAGGTTTTCTAGGAGCCTGGGGAGGGTGAAAACAGCCCCCCTTGCCCCTCCAGGCCCTCCGGAGGCTTCAGGAGCTTCCATGAAGGCTCCGGAGGGCAAAAAACGGCTCTACAAGAAAACCTGAACTTCCAGTTTGCACATAGGGTTTTTCGTGCTCCAGAGGCTTCAATGAAGCTTCTGGAGGGCAAAAAAATGGCCTTAAAAGGCTGAAGTCATCTGGCCAGTGTGTGCATGCACGCTGGAGCTGACAGGACAACGCCTGGCATGCCCTAACAAATGGCTCCGCATGCCACCTGTGGCACGTGTGCCATAGGTTCACCATCACGGGTATAGAGTTTCCTGCCTGAGCAGGGGATTGGACAACAAGAGCCTCCAACTCTGTTATTCTGGATCTGCTGCTGGTATTTCCACCATGAAGACTGTGTTGCGTGACCATTTGTCACAACCATTGCAGCCCTGTAAACAAAATCCAGATGCTGGGCAACTGGCATGTATTTATTACAGTTGCAGTGTCCCCAGGTCATGTGAGCACTAAGGTACACTGCAAAACAACTTTTAAAAACAATTATTCCTTGCAGCAGCTGCCAAAAAAACCAACACAGTTCTAGGCTACATAAACAGAGGGATAGAATCAAGATCACAGGAAGAGTTAATACCACTTTATAAGGCCTTGGTAAGACCACACTTGGAATACTGCATTCAGTTTTGGTCACCACGATGTAGAAAAGATGTGGAGACTCTAGAAAGAGTACAGAGAAGAGCAACACAGATGATTAGGGGACTGGAGACTAAAACATATGAAGAACGGTTGCAGGAACTGGGTATGTCTAGTTTAATTAAAAGAAGGAGTAGGGGAGACATGATAGCAGTCTTCCGATATCTCAGGGGTTGCCACAAAGAAGAGGGAGTCAAGCTATTCTCCAAAGCACCTGAGGGTAGAACAAGAAGCAATGGGTGGAAACTAATCAAGGAGAGAAGCAACTTAGAACTGAGGATAACTTTCCTGACCGTTAGAACAATTAATCAGTGGAACAGCTTGCCTCCAGAAGTTGTGAATGCCCCAACACTGCAAGTCTTTAAGAAGATGTTGGATAGCCATTTGTCTGAAATGGTGTAGGGTTTCCTGCCTAGGCAGGGGGTTGGACTAGAAGACCTCAAAGGTCCCTTCCAACTCTGCTATTGTATAGTATTGTATTGGTTTGTTTAAAAAAGTATTATTTTGCAACCTAATTCCTAGGATTCCAGGACCATCGTTTTAGCTTTGGTAAGAATCTTGCTTCCTAGGCCTTTTCCCTGAAGTTCTGATCCTTTGCTTACACATTTCCAGGTTCGTTGATTCTATATGTAAACTACAGGAAGAATGGACACCCATCAATCAAAGGCCCTGAACTGGTTCCTCTTTAGCTTCATAGCTGTGTCTCTTCAACTGAGTAATCCTGTCTTAAGTCAAGGTAAATATGGCGATTTATTTGTGAGGAGACGTACAAAAAATGATTCCTGCTTTCTTTCTTTTTTTATAGAAACCTTGAATGTTTATTTAGACTCATTTAGATGTTAAATCTAAGCCTTTTCCCTTCTTTACTTTTATTTGATTTATATACCGCCCTTCTCCCTTTTGGGACTCAGGGCGGTGTACAGCCACAATAAAATAAACGGTACAAAATCTAAAACAATATGTTAAAAAGATATTAAATAAATGGCCTACATTTTAAAACCCCATACTAAAATCACTATAAAATCCCTTTAAAAACTACCTTTAAAAACTACGACAGGCCGGCAGCGCAGAATAAATGCGTCTTCAGGGCCCGACGGAAGAGATGTAGGTCTGAGATCGTCCTTAGTCCAGGGGGTAGGTCATTCCAGAGGGCGGGAGCTGCCACAGAGAAGGCTCTCCCCCTGGGGGTCGCCAGCTGGCATTGTTTAGCCGACAGCACCCTGAGGAGGCCCTCTCTGTGGGAGCGAACTGGTTGGAGGGAGGTATTTGACAGCAGGAGGCGGTCTTGCAGGTAACCAGGTCCCTTGCCATGGAGCGCTTTAAAGGTGGTCACTAGCACCTTGAAGCGCACCCGGAAAGCCACAGGCAGCCAGTGTAGCTCACGCAGGAGAGGTGTCACATGGGAGCATCTAGAAGCTCCCAGAATCCCCCGTGCGGCCGCATTCTGAACTAACTGGAGCCTCCGGTTGCACCTCAAGGGAAGCCCCATGTAGAGAACATTGCAATAGTCCAGACGGGAAGTGATGAGGGGTTGGGTGACCGTGCGTAAGGCGTCACGATCCAGAAAGGGGTGCAACTGCCGAATCAGGCAGACCTGATAGAAAGCCCCCCTGGCCACGGCTGTCATGTGATCTTCTAGAGACAGCCGAGAGTCCAGGAGGACGCCCAAATTGCGAGCCCTCTCTGCGGGAGCCAGTGTCTCGCCCCCAATAGTCAGAGATGGCATCAACTGACTATACTGTGACGCCAGAAGCCACAGCCATTCGGTCTTGGATGGGTTGAGTCGGAGCCTGTTTCTTCCCATCCAGACTCGCACAGCCTCCAGACACCGGGACATCACTTCCACGGCATCGTTTCCAGAGGTGGTATTCAGCCAGTTCGGACCAGTTTGCCCGAACTATTAGCAGCAAAGGTGGTATTCAGGTAGTTCTGATTAGTTCTGGGCAACCGGTAGTGGAAATTTTGAGTAGTTTAGAGAACTGGTAAATACTGCCTCTGGCTGGCCCCACCCCCATCTATTCTCTCCCTCCTGAGTCCCAGCTGATCAGGAAGCAATGGAGATTTTGCAGTAACCTTCCCCTGCTATGCCCACCAAGCCATGCCCACAGAACCTGTAGTAAAAATTTTTTGAATCCTACCAATGGTTAACAGCGAACTGCAGGTGGGCCTGCCCACCCACCTCGGCTCCAAAATGTTCTGTGTAGCCCCATTTTTGACGACGCATGCACATGTGTGTGAGCAAAGCACATGTGCAGAAGTCTGCATGTATGCTCAGAACCTGTGCGTGCACACAATGCAAGTATGTGCATATGTGCACTCACATTTGCGAACCAGTGGTAAACTTATGTGAATCACACCGCTGAATCTTTCCCAATATTAGGGTTTTTTCCAATGAGTCTTCTCATTTGGAGAAGTATTTGGTGGCTGAAGTATTTGAACTTCAGCTCAAAAACCTTTGGAGGCTTTGTGAGTTTAATGAGGGGGACAGAGATGGGTGGAAGAGAAAGATAGCTCATATGCAATCCATCCCATGCAGTAAACTTACATTTTGCTTCTGTTTTTTGAGCCTAAGGCAAACCAATACAATTTGTAACATGCCATTGCCTCGAATTAAGTTGAGTTCCCTGCTTGTTTTGGCGCTGGACAGAAATAAATTTGTACAAAAGAATATGCAAATGCTTCCTTTGATGCGACAAGTCATCAATTATGCAGATTTGAACACAGGTCTTTTGCAGACGTGCTGATCTTTGGCAAATTGTGGAAAGGTCCATCAGGTGTATTGTGTAATTCCCAAAATACTTTGTATGCCGTCCTCGAGTTATAGCCATAATTGAGTTATGCAGTTATGCTTGTAACTCCTAACGGTTGTAAAATGAACCATCTGTCTGAACCCAATTTTATGACCTCTTTTTGCGGAGGTTGTTAAATGAACATGATAGTTTAAAGTGAATGCTGTGGTTGTTAAGTAAACACTACGGGCATCTAGGGGGCCCATTGCTTGCTATGGGTCAGATTTTGCTTGAAACTAGAAGTAATTGCTGGTTTATGAAAACAATATTGTGCTTATGTGACTGTCAGGTACTGCAAACGGCCATAAATGCAGTCACATGATGTGTGTGTGTGTGTCTGTACATCCTGAACATTGGAACCTTGAAACCAGCCAAGGACCATCTGTATATGCAAACTCAGCATTATATGTGCAGATATGCAGATAGGCAGGAATTGCTGGATGATGGGGACTATGCCTCTGTACTTTTGAGGATTCATTACCAGGAAACCATGATAGTTAGACAGATGTATGATTGTTTTATTGATCATAGTTGTCTTCTGCTTCTCAGAGCAAAAGATCAACCATCCCAGATCTGGTACTCTTCAGATGTGTAGGATAAAAATCTCCACTTATCCCAGCCAGCATAGAATACTTGCTGAAAATGATCAAACTCTAATGCAACTTATCTGCAGGGCAAGAAAGATTAGCTTCGCTCCGTCCTAAGTGACATTCTGCTTTTAGGCTAGGGAATCTCTTAACAACTATAATTGCTTGAAATTTCAGGCATTCCAGCCAAATAGCTCCTTTCATACTATTAATTCAATACATACCCAGCATCATCGCTTTCTTTTGAAAATCAGGTTATGTCCCGAAGCCTGGTGAAACATAGAACATACCTGCTTCATGCCTTAGGAATGACTGAAAATACAGCTATAAATCATCTCTACTGTCCTCCCACAAGTAACCTAAAAAAATTAAAATATTTACTTTGTATAACTCCTGCCAACCACCAGTGGGTTTTACATTTTGTTACCACCGGTTTGCCGCATTCATGTGGCATGCCCGCTCGCTTTGCAGGCACATGCATCCCTTCGGCACATGCGCCCAGCCTTCTATACGTGCCCTTTGCTTGCACACATGCATGCCGGGCATGTGCCCAGGCTCAAAAACGTGCCTAAATAGGATGGCATAGAGCTGGGGGTGGGGGACTGGGGGGGGCAACAACCCACGATTTCCGCTACTGGTTCTGGTGGACCGGTCTGAACCGGCTGAATACCACCTCTGCTGCCCACATAGCTAACAAAGAAGTTATATGAACGAAGCATATGGCTCAGCTTGGCTTTAATGTCTAATTTCCTCTGCTCCTTTGTCATTTGGTGTATAGAGTTTGTTTGGGGGAATCAATAATGCATTTTTTCAGGGGGAAATATAATATCATTTATTATAATATACCGTATTTTTTGGAGTATAAGTAACCTTTTTCCCCCTCAAAGAAGAGGCTGAAAATCTAGGTGCGTCTTATACACTGAATACAGCATTTTTTCTGCCTCCCAAAACCCCGCCCCCTTCACCAAAATGGTCCTGCATAACTTTTAGGAGGCTTTCAGAGAGCTCCTGGGGGCTGGGGAGGGCAGAAATGAGCAAACAATGGGCGGTTTCCTGCTCAATTTTGCCCCCCCCCCAGCCCCCAGGAGCACTCTATAAGCCTCCTAAAGGCTATCCATGCCCTTTTTAAAGAAAACAACGGGCCCATTTTCACAAAAATGGGCAGCTTTTGGGAGGTTTGCAGAATGCGAAACTTTTTTTTAATTTGCCTCTTCAAAACCTTGGTGCGTCTTATACTCCGAAAAATACGGTAATAGCATTTTAGAAGTTCAGATTGTATGACACTTTGGATATTCGTTATCCTTGGCTTTGTCTAAAAATGTATGATGAATTGGAATGCCTGTAGGTTCTGCATTTTTTAATGAAATACGATAAGCCATATTAATATTAACCGTGGTTTTTTTTTTTTATATTCCCTTTCAGTGGCTCCACCATCAAGATTAAGATATACCGTTATTGGTTCTGACAGTATTCAGATTTCATGGAAAGCCCCCAAAGGAAGGTTTGATGGATATAAGCTTCTTATCACTCCTAGTTCAGGTAAGGAGAATTGGGGAAGGGATTTTTCCATCTGAATTCCAAAGTTTATTTATTTATTTGTTTAGTTTGTCAAACATGTACGAGATAACAGGTATAAGTATAAACATGGACAGGAACACAAGAAATGGGTACGAATAAATGGGGACAATAGGAAGCCCCCTTTATGAACCTCTGAAGAATTGGGTGAGATCCATGCTAGATAGTTTAAGGTTAAAGTTTTAAGGGTTTGAGGATGTTACAACAGAGTCAAGTAGTACATTCCAGACATTGACCGCTCTGTTGCTGAAGTCATATTTTCTACAATCAAGTTTGGAGCGGTTTACCTTGAATTTGTATTTATTGTTTCCCTATGAATTATTGCAATTGAAGCTGAAGTAGTCATTGACAGGTAGGATGCTGTAGCAGACAATTTTGGGTACTATGCTTAGGTCAAACCTTAATCGGCGTAGTTCTAGGTTGTCCAAGCCCAACATTTCAAGCCTGGTAGCATAAGGGATTCTATTGTGAGCAGAGGAGTGGAGGACTCTTCTTGTGAAATACCTCTGGACTCGCTCAATCGTATTAATGTCTGATATACAGTGTGGATTCCAGGCAGACAAGCTGTATTCAAGAATTGGTCCGGCAAAGGTTTTGCGTGCTCTAGTTTGCAGTACAATGTTACCGGAGAAGAAGCTTCGCAAAATTAGGTTAACAACTCATAATGCCTTTTTGGCAATGCTGTCACAGTGGGCTCTGGGGCTTAGATCGCTTGAGATGAGTACTCCAAGGTCCTTGACTGTGTGGAGGTCGTGTACGAGGTCGAATCCGCTCAGCTTGTATTTGGTCTTCTGATTTTTGTTGCCAATGTGTAAGGCAGAGCATTTGTTGACTGAGATTTGGAATTGCCAATTGTTCAATCTTTCTGACACATGGCCAAGGTTGCTTTGTAAGTGCATACTTCAAGGAGGGAACAAAACAGCACACACACACACCCATTGTGTTACACATCCATAGAAACTGGGTATATGTCAGAGAAGGAGTGGCGGAATCTGGGGGCGGAGTTAAAAGAGGGATCAGCCTAGAATCAGTACGAAGCCACAAGTGGACGAAGTCAAACTTCCCTTGAATTCTGTTGACCCTTATCTAACCCAAAACAAGTGATTACTATTAGCTGAGAAGATTCTTGTGCATTAGCATCATCTTCTTTTAACGACCCCATAATCCCTTGTGGGGTGGAGTCTGGGCAACTGAACGAAGCTGAGTGTTTATTGGCCCGATGCCCTTCTTGTCGACAATGTGGAATTATATTCAGCAGATATATTTCTCAACGCGCCTAGAAAGAGAAATACCTGCCGCTACCTTGGATCGAACTCATGGCCTCCTGATTGTGAGGCAAGAGCTCCACCTCGAGGCCACCGCACCACTCATTCTTGGGCCTAGCATGATTAGCAATAAATCAGTTTAATTAAGCCTTTGTGAGTGGATCTGTTTTTTCACACCTGAAAATATATTGGCTATTGAAACTAAACGCAACTTGGATTGCATCCAACATGTAGCGTGAGAGTAACAGGATAGTATGTAGAATAAATCTTTTGGGCTTCCCAAAACTTCTTAGAAATGACAAGGCCTCCCTATTATTTTTGTGTGAACAGCACTTTCTATCTTTCCAATGTTAATCAGAGCCACTGCTTTGGCTGAAGCATCTTAAGCTTACAGTATCACGGGAAGTGTTAATACCACTTTATAAGGCCTTGGTAAGGCCACACTTGGAATACTGCATTCAGTTTTGGTCACCACGATGTAGAAAAGATGTGGAGATTCTAGAAAGAGTGCAGAGAAGAGCAACAAAGATGATTAGGGGACTGGAGACTAAACATATGAAGAACGGTTGCAGGAACTGGGTATGTCTAGTTTAATGAAAAGAAGGACTGGGGGAGACATGATAGCAGTGTTTCAATATCTCAGGTGTTGCCACAAAGAAGAGGGAGTCAAACTATTCTCCAAAGCACCTGAGGGCAGAACAAGAAGCAATGGGTGGAAACTAATCAAGGAGAGAAGCAACTTAGAACTGAGGAGAAATTTCCTGACAGTCAGAACAATTAATCAGTGGAACAGCTTGTCTCCAGAAGTTGTGAATGCCCCAACACTGGAAGTCTTCAAGAAGATGTTGGATAGCCATTTATCTGAAACGGTATATAGGGCTTCCTGCCTAGGCAGGGGGTTGGACTAGAAGACCTCCAAGGTCCCTTCCAACTATGCTATTGTATTGTATTGTATTATACAGGTAATACTCAAGATATGACTGACCTGGAAAATGGAAGTTATGGCCCAGATCTGAAGTTTTGACAGTTGAACCCTTCCCCCATGGTAACATGACTACACTTTGGATGCTCAGCAACATAGCTGCATTTACGGCCATTTGCTGTTCCCCACAGTCACATGACTGTGTTTTACAATAGTTTTGCTGAAAAGCAACACTTCCATCTGGTCGTTAGCAAAACCACACCATCGCAAGCAATGCGTTTCCATAATGTCCATCACATTTGCTTAGTGACCACCATGTTCGCTTAACGACCACTGCAAAAAAAGGTCATAAAATTGGCTTGGTAATATGATGGACCTATTTTACAACTTTTAAGACTTATGACCATAGTGGAGAGTCTTAGGGGTGGGTTCTAGCTTCTGTTACTGCCGGTTCGCTCAGGGATATGCTTCGAGTGCTCGCGTGCTTAATGCACACTACGTACAAATACACAGTAGTAAAAAAAATGCTTCTGGGCATGTGCAGAATCAAAAAACAAGATGGCGGTGCCTATGGCGCCACCGACAGAACCGGTTCGGGGCATGGCCAGCTGAGTTACTACCTACTCAGCCGAACCGGGGCGAACTGGTAGGAACCCACCTCTGCCCCACACCCACAAGTCCATCACATGGTCCAATCTTCCACTGCCACACTGGCTGAGGCAGGGCATTGGCATAAAGTGAGAGCTGGTTGTTAAGAGTGAAATGATGTGGGGTTGGACTGGATGACCCAAAGGGTCCCTTTTTCTATAGTGTAATTTCTGAATTTCCTGAGCTGCAACAGGATGCGCCAAACCGCAAACACCTGCTTGTAAATCGGTCGAGTTAGATGGCAAGTCAGACAAACGGCTTAACCACAAAGGTTGGAAGTTCATCTTAGCAATAACAGGATATGTTTGTGGTTTTCTTTTTTGACGACAATCATGTCACCCATCAGAGAAAGAGTAAGAATCTCCATGATAAAACTAAACTATAAATATGATTATTATCCTTTTGGACGGAATTCAGAATTCTTGGATGCTAGCCTCTGACTAGCTTTCTGAATCATGGCAGCCATAATAAACTTTTCCTGATTTTGAGAAGTCCAAGCCTCGTGCTCTTTTTTTCTGCAACAGGCAGCTGCACCCATCCAGTTCTGGTCAGACTCAGAGGTGTAGAGAACAAAAAGATGACCTTGGTTTCTAGAAAGGAATATTTTATTTTGACAACAATACATTCTACTTCTTACTATTCCTCCTCCCAATTCCCCACTAATGAGAAAGCATAGTAAAATAATAAAGAGTGTGGCAGGCCAAAGATCCTACAAGGAACCGGCTACAGGCCTGACACCCATAATACAATGCACGAACTGCCCCCCGTGCTCCCCCATCCCTGCACATGAACCCCCCCCCCCGTGCTCCTTTGAACATGCACCCCATCCCCTTGCCCATTTGTGGCTTCCAGGTTGCTGTGGGTTTTCCATGTTGAGTCCTCAGCCCAGACAGCAAGTCTGGTAACCTTTGAGTCACCGCATTCCGGAACAGATCAGGCAGCTGTGTTAATTGACTGAGACGAGCTGTCTGGAATCTGTCTGGAAAGGAGTTACATGTTGCAATTGCTTGCTAGGAGTTTCCTGCCTGGTAACTCTATATAAGAGGTTGCCAGAGAAGAAACCTTGTCAGTTGAATTCTTGTGCTGTTGTAAGAGTGTGAATAAACGTTCCTGTTGTTTTGACCATGCCTGAGTCGGAATCCTTTGTCTGATCTAACACTGGCGACGAGGATGGGATTCAGGCCGTGGCCTTAGAACGCAACGGGTAACGAATACTTCAACAACAGAGCGCAGCGCAACGCACAGCCTCACCATGGCTACGGCGACAATGCCTCCGTTTGCACCGTTCGACCCGATGAAGGAACAATGGGCTTCCTTCTTAGCCCGGTTCGAGTGCTTCTTGATAGCCAGCGACTACGGCGAACTCGCGCCTGCCAGGAAGCTGAACCTATTCCTCCAGTGCGGCGGCCCTGAATTGTTCGCTACCGCCCGAACCATAGCAGCACCCGCAGCGGTGCATGAAGTGCCGTGGGACGATCTCCTGGGCCGCCTGAGAGCACACTACGCGCCGGCACCTTCCCGCATAGCGCATCGCTATGCATTCAGGCAATGTGTGCAACAGCCGCAACAGTCGGTAGCCGAGTTCTTGCAGAAATTGAGAGCGACCGCAATTCCCTGCGAGTTCCCTGCTGGCTTCCTGGAGGAATCCCTACTGGAGCAGTTTGTATGCGGCGTAAGAGACATCCGCCTAAAGCGCCGCTTGCTTTCAAAAACTGTCCTGACTCTCGAGCAAGCGGTGGAAGAAGCACGCGCGACAGAATTGTCGGAGATCTCCACATCCGACATGGGCCGCGCGCGCCCTCCTCTTTTCCCCACTCCGCGAGCGTGTCTGGTAGACGAAATAGCGCCGCTGGATGAGCTGGAGGAGGAAGACCGTGGGGACTGCATGAGGGTGACCGGGCGCGTGCCGAATCGCGCATTCACACCGCAGCAGAAGTCCGGGAACTGCCTAGGCTGCGGAGGGGCCCACCAGAGACCAGAGTGCCCATTCAAGGCATCGGTGTGCCGCAGATGTGGCAGGAAAGGACACCTAGCAGCTGTGAGCCGTGCTGCCGCTCCAGCGACAACGCCAGCTGCCGCCTCCAGAACCGTTCCACCAGGACAACGAGGGTCGCAGAAGCGTTCAGGACGCTACCAGCCACAGCCGACCGACTGCTTCGCGCTGGCGGAGATGCCCCCAGCTCTAAGCTACGACCAGGCAGAGAGTAGGAGACTGTCAACAGTGGTTTGCTTAGAGGGGGTGGGGGTAAAAATGGAAATAGATTCAGGGTCCTCTAGATCACTCATGTCCTGGGCGCATTTAGTTAAGCTTTGCCCCAAGCTCAGGAAGCGGGATCTCGGCCCCACGGCGACGATCCTGAAAGATTACCAGGGCTCACAAATTC
Source organism: Rhabdophis nuchalis (assembly GCA_039707465.1). Classification (NCBI taxonomy): domain Eukaryota; kingdom Metazoa; phylum Chordata; class Lepidosauria; order Squamata; family Natricidae; genus Rhabdophis; species Rhabdophis nuchalis. The sequence goes on from CM077645.1 coordinate 206,414,781, forward strand.
CCATTCTAGGTCTGCACAGAGTGAGAGTAGACTACGGCCCCTTCCACGGATCCCTTCCCATCCTGGTAGTGGCCAAACCCCTAGCTGCCTTGATCGGATTGGACTGGTTTCCAGCCTTGGGACTGTCAGTCCAAGGAGTTCTCCGGTAGACGAAGTAATCAGAGAGTTCAACGACGTCTTTGATGGCAGTTTAGGAACGTACAAAGGCACTCCAGTTTCCCTAAATTTGGACCCCCAGGGTGCTCCAGTCCGCTTGAAGGCCCGCAGGCTGCCGTTCGCGCTGAAGCCCAAGGTTGAAGCGGAATTGGATCGATTGGTGGCGCAGGGCGTGCTCGAACCCGTCGATCAGGCGAAATGGGAGACCCCCATTGTGGTCCCCATTAAGCCCGACGGATCCGTGAGGATCTGCGCCGACTATAAGTCGACGATCAACCTCGGGCTTCAGGCGAACCCATACCCGGTTCCGGTGGTGCAAGACCTACTCCACTCATTGGGACGAGGTCGAGTGTTCGCGAAACTGGATATGGCGCAGGCCTACCAACAGCTCCCGGTGGATGACGAGGCTGTGGAAGCGCAGACCATCGTGACCCACCGTGGAGCTTTCCGCTGTCGCCGTCTCCAATTCGGCGTGTCCGTAGCCCCGGGGATCTTCCAGAGCCTCATGGAGCGACTGCTCCATGGGCTCCCTGGCGTTGTACCGTATTTTGATGACGTCCTGATTGCTGCTTCCAGCATATCAGAACTCGCCAAAACGTTACGGAAGGTCCTCAGAGTTTTCAGGGGCGCGGGTTTAAAGTTGAAACGCAGCAAATGTACGTTTGCTGCGCCTAGGGTGGAATTCCTGGGTTTCATGATTGACGCCCAAGGAATTCACCCAACCCCCTCCAAGGTCGAGGCCATCCAAAAGGCCCCCACTCCTGCCTCCAAAACGGAGCTGCAGGCATTCCTCGGCCTTTTGAATTTCTACGCGCCGTTTATTCCCCATAAGGCATCGCTAGCCGAGCCGCTGCATCGGTTGCTCGACCGATCCACGGCCTGGCACTGGGGCAGCCGCGAAGCACACGCGTTCGCGGCTGTCAAAGCCATGCTCACGTCAGATGCGGTACTAGTCCAGTACCATGACAGGCTTCCTCTGACGCTTGCATGCGATGCCTCCCCTTTTGGCCTGGGGGCTGTCCTTAGCCACGTCTTTCCAGACGGCTCGGAAGCCCCCATTGCTTTTTACTCCCGGACAATGTCTCAAACGGAGAGAAACTACAGCCAAATCGACAAGGAGGCTTTGGCTGTAGTGTCCGGGATTAAGAAGTTCCACAATTACCTCTATGGGCGGACCTTTTCTGTTGTCACGGACCATAAGCCGCTCCTTGGGCTATTGGCCGGTGACCGTCCGACCCCCCCCATCCTGTCGCCCAGGATGACCCGCTGGACGGAATTCCTGGCAGCGTATCACTATACGCTGCTATACCGTCCTGGCAAGCAGATAGGGCATGCTGATGCCCTAAGCCGCTGCCCTCTCCCGGGGCCGGATCCGGCCCCTGTGCCTGCTCTCTCTGTCCTGATGGTCGCGGAGTCGGACTTGCCCCTGTCCTCTTCCGCCGTTGCCGCTCACACCCGCGCAGACCCCGTCCTCGCCCAGGTCTGCCGATGGGTGCTGAGGGGCTGGCCTTCGGGCAGCGTGGCTGAAAATTTTCGGCCTTACAAGTCACGCCAGCTGGAGCTCTCGCTCCATTGCGGGTGCTTGTGTTGGGGAGATCGGGTCATCGTCCCTTCCCCTCTCCGGCACATGGTTCTTCAGTCGCTCCATGCCAACCACCCAGGCATCGTCCGTATGAAGGCATTGGCCCGGAGCTATGTCTGGTGGCCCGGCATGGACGCTGAAGTGGCGGAATGGGTGGCCGCCTGCTCCTCCTGCCAATCGTCCCGGCCGGCCCCGCCGGTCTCCCCGCCGAGGGAGTGGGACGCCCCCAGGTGCCCATGGTCCAGGCTCCACTTGGATTTCGCGGGTCCCTTCCATGCAGATTCCCACTCCTCGTTTATTTGAAATTGGGGACCTGGTTTGGGCAAGGAACTTTTCAGGGTAGCCGCGATGGGTTGCCGCAACCATTTTGGACGTAACCGGACCCTGTTCTTACAGAGTCGGCCTTCAGGATGGATCCGAGTGGCGGCGCCACCTGGATCAACTGAGGCGCCGCCTGCCCGAAACAGCAGTCACCACGCCAGGCCGTTCCTGCCCGTTGGCCCCCGTTGGGCCGTTGTTCTCTGCTCAAGCCGAGCAGTTGCTTGGAACCCCGGAGTCCCTAGCCGGTCCAGACCTCGTATCAGCGGGAACAGCACGGGGAGACCGCCAGGACCTCACAACCCAATCTGACTCTCAGCTGGGGGCCTCGCCCATCGGAGAACCATCCTACCAGAATAATACTCGCCAGCAAATGTCAACTACCCCAAGCCCGGTCGCCACGCCCCCTCGCCCGGACTTGCTAGGGTCGCAATTGCCGCCTACGGCGATTCCACCTCCGAGGGCAGGCCGCGGTGACGTAGGCGAAGGCTCCGTGTCCCACAGAGAGGAGCGTCCTCAAGAACTAAGGCGGTCAGGGCGGACCCGACACCGCCCCGCCTATCTGAACGACTACGCGTGCGCATGTACTGTGTTGGACAGAGAACCTAGACACATGCGCACTGACTATGGGGGAAGGAGTGTTGAGTCCTCAGCCCAGACAGCAAGTCTGGTAACCTTTGAGTCACCGCATTCCGGAACAGATCAGGCAGCTGTGTTAATTGACTGAGACGAGCTGTCTGGAATCTGTCTGGAAAGGAGTTACATGTTGCAATTGCTTGCTAGGAGTTTCCTGCCTGGTAACTCTATATAAGAGGTTGCCAGAGAAGAAACCTTGTCAGTTGAATTCTTGTGCTGTTGTAAGAGTGTGAATAAACGTTCCTGTTGTTTTGACCATGCCTGAGTCGGAATCCTTTGTCTGATCTAACATTCCAGGCCCAAAATGGGGCGAGGGGGCCCTCGCACAGTGCCATTATGTCCCGTTTTGGGCCTGGAAGGCCTCCTGCACCAACCTAGAAGCCAAAACGGGGCACGGGGCGGGGTGCTGCACAAGGCCCCAAAATGTAATGCGAGCGCCCTTTGTGCATGTATCCCACACCCCCATGCATGCACATGCATGCCCCACGCATGTGCAGTGGAGAGGGGCTGGAGTGGTGGCTGGCATGCACACCATCATGATAGGACATCAGCCATCCAGAGTCGCTTGACAAAAAAAAATGAGAAGAGAAGAAAAGAGAAGAGAAAGAAAGAAGGAAGGAAGGAAGGAAAGGAAAGGAAAGGAAAGGAAAGGAAAGGAAAGGAAAGGTAAGGTAAAAAGAAAGTAAAATAAAATAGCTATTCCGCAAAGGGAAGAGTAGTATATCTCACTTTGGGACCACTTCCCTACCAATTAGTAATTTCATGTAGCAACATAACACGCTGAGAACAAAATCTCTTAGGGGTGAGTTCAAACATGATCCTTCCATTTGTATTTGGAAGGGTTTGTTTATTTTGTAAGCAGCACTTCATCCTGTAATCCCAGAACAGTATATATTTTTATTTATTACATCAATTTATCTAGCCTCCCATTTCAAATTCATGATTCTGGGCAGTTTGCATGCAATTAAAAACAATATAAAATACCCAAACACTCCAAGAATAATAAAACATATTTTAATAGCATACAACCACTATTTAAGGCACCAGAATAAAAACTGTGAGTGTACAGTACTCAAAGGGCTTACTACGTGTTGCATTTTTCCGAAATATTTATAGTGATTGAGTTTAGCCGCTGTTTTCTTAACTATGATTTGCTGAATAAGCCAGAACTGGAAGCTTTGCTAGGCATCTGCTACAAAATCCATTCAGGATTTTTTTTAGAAACTTGCAGAAGTTTCTAAAAGGTGGAGGAAACAATTCTGCATCTAGAGAAAGCAGCTTTTAAAAATATTTTCTTAGGTTTGTGGGGGGAAATCTTCAGTGCATTCCAGTTGGGATGCACCAGAACCTATTAAAAAGTGAATGTAATATTAAAATGGGTAATGATAGCCCATATGCAGACTTTTATAGTACAGTATATTTTCAAAACTGTTTCTTTTGGTTGTTGTCTTCTAATCTGTTCCAGCTTTTCTGTTATAACTGTTTTATTACTTCCATCTGCTTTATTTGTCCCCTGAGCTCACGGAAACCAAAATCTCATTAATAACCAAACATCTTTTAATCATTACATCAGAAGGAGACAGTTTTGGTCACTGAAGAAAAACAGACACCACAGTACAGAGCTGAATTAATAATGGATTAGGTAGATCAATTTTACGGGTGAGATGAAGATTGCCTGGGAGATCAGGTTTGGGCTGTTGACATTTTTTAAAAGGTTTTTCAATTAAGGAAAGCACTTCCCACCACAGACCATCTGTTTCCTATACACAGGATTTATTCAGTGATACACCTGATGCAGTGGTAGGTTTCAAATTTTTTTTGAACCTCTTCTGTAGGTGTGGCCTGCTTTGTGGGAGTGGCTTGCCAGTCATGTGATGGATGGGAGTGGCTTGCCCGCCATGTGACTGAGTGGGAGTGGCTTGGCAGTCATGTGACTGGGTGGGTGTGGCCAACATGTAAAATGTGGTGAAAACCACTTAACAATGCTCTTGCTTAGCAACCAAAATGTTGGCTCAGGAACTCTGGCATTTGAAGCACGCAAGTCTTAAAGCTGTCAAGTTACAAGACCCTTGCACCCCAACCCTTTAGAAACCCCCCCAGGGGTGTTCAAACTTGACAGCTTTGAGTTGTGGATTTTAACTTCCAGAATTCCTCCTCTTGCTCTTCATCTTGAGGATGTGCGGACAGGTGGGGGGAGGGAGCTGGTACCGGTTCTAAACTGCACTGTAGATTTGTGGAATCTCTTCTATAGAAGAGGTTAGAACTGGCAGGAACCCATCCCTGGTGTGGGGGCAAGATCATGAACTTTCAACTGGATGGGAAACCAAGGAAGCTTTCAGATTTGGGTTTTCCACAGATGTACCAACATGTTTCTCTTAATAAATTGGACCTTTGAGGAAAGCTCTGCCTTGGACTCTGATTTAATTTTGGATGATATTTGGAACGCTGACAGGGCATATGCACACTTTTGACAAAAAAAATTAGCCATCACTACCCTGATGGATGTTATCTCTTGATGAGTTTGTCTGCACTTGCAACCTAAGCAGGGTTAAGCCTGGTTAATGTTTGTATGGGAGACCGCTTGGGACCCCAGAGTACAGACTACACTGGGAAATTTAAAAAAAAATCAGCCTGGAAGAAAGAAATCTCAACCTGTTTCCTGGATTGTTACAAAGGACGTCTGTCAGTTAAGTCACCCAAAATTGAACTTTGGCTTGAAGACGCCTTACTTTAGTGGCCTTATAGGCAGAAATCCCAATGCTCAGGCATGTTTGCATAGTTGCCTGCAACAATAAATGATTAAGGGGAGGTAATTCCCCATGTAGAAACATGACCGAAAGCTACATCACGTCAGGGTATGCCAAAGGAGTGACTCCGTGCAATGATTGTATTTCATTAGACGCCCACTTAAATATCCTCGCCAGGTTCTTTCAAGATTTCCCTTAGGAATTTAAGGAGGAAGCATAAGAAAGAAGTCCAGGAAACTTTTCTTAGGGAGGGCTGCAGAACTGGACTAGAAATGAGGGAATAATTAGAATTTGGCAACTTCACGGCTTTATCTTGCTCATGTAAGTAAACGAATAGGTTATACTTGACCGTGTTTTATAATGAAATGGAAAGTGGAATGCTGATCGTGTTTCTCTTTTGCAGGAGGGAAGACCAATGAGCTGATGCTTCAGAACAACGCAAACAAGGCGATTATTCAAGGCCTTATCCCCGATCAGAGTTACATCGTTCAGATAGTAGCCTTTGCTCAAGATCAGGAGAGCAAAGCAGCGCAAGGCCAGTTCCGAAGTATGTCCTCTCTTTCTGTCTGTCTGCTTCACAAGACTAGGCTAATACAGGTAGGGCAGGGGTCGGCAACTTTAAACACTCAAAGAGCCACAAAGGTCTTAACCAGAAGCCCCCACCACCACCTCCGTTCAATTCTGGAGCTGACGGGAAGACCGGTTTCCCCACCATAGAGTCTCCTCCTAGTGTAACATCCGTTTTCCTAACTGAAAGCCCTATCAATTTTGGAGTCGATCAGCAACAGAGAGCTGCAGCAGAGGGATAAAAGAGCCACATGCGGCTCCAGACCTGCAGGTTCAGGGGTGAAATCCAGCAGGTTCTGAAAGGTTCTGGAGAACTGGTAGCGGAAATTTTGAATAGTTCAGAGAACCAGCAAATGCCACCTCTGGTTGGGCCCAGAGTGCGGTGGGAATGCAGATTTTGCAGTATCCTTCCCCGGCCATACGCACAGAACCGATGGTAAAATAATGTGAATTTCACCACTGCGCAGGTTGCTGACCCCTGGGCTAGGGGGACAATATCTCCCAGTTGGCCTGGGACAATTTCTACTTTATCCCTGTCCTCCTACCATCCACTTTAACGTGTTTTTTGCACCCACAGCTCATAAAAACCTTCATCCAGTATCTGGAATATATATATATATATATATATATTTTTTTAGAGTCTTGATCTCTTCCATTCCCCTCAGTTTTCAATAGACTTGTATCTGAGACCTGCCTGAAAGAATAATAATAAATTTGACAAGTGGGAAGAGCCAGGGAAGAGTTCAGTATTATTCTTAATAATAATATTACTCGTGAAGCAATGCTAATATTGGTAGTCTTACAGGCAGTCTTCATCCTTTTCTAATCTCTATATATGCACACAACATGTTCCTCATGGAACCTGTTTCCTGCTAGGCCTCCCTTGTAAGGCCTCAGGCAATGTCCAGCTTCTTCCCTGTGACGGTCAGTTTGCGTGTCTTGACCTTCAGCTTTCCCTGAGCCATCGGTCTCAGCTAGTTCTCCACCTTTCAACACAAGATTTTCTCATGAATGCGTACCACAGGATAATGTTGCAGGATCCAATCTAGGTCAGTCATTGGGACCAGAGTTTGAGTTTTCTGAGTGTTTGGACTTGTGTTGGAGCCCATCCTCAGGGAACCTCTTTCTAACACAGAGAGAAGTTCTCTGAGGATGGACTTCAGCATGAGTCTGAAAGCTTGACCCACCCAGATTGGTTCTTACAAGAGTTTCTGTTTGGACAATAAATTATACAGTCTCTTTATATGAGGAAGCTATGCGTTCCTAGGATGTTCATAGGAGGGTGACCTGGTTTTCCTTGGGGTTATACAAAGGAGTTTAGAAGCTAGGATTTGAAGATATGGAGATTCTCAGCCATCCAGGTCATGGTTGATCCCAAAGGTGTTTTTTTTCAGGAGGCAATGGGACTTTCTGGTTTTTCTTTGAAGACATTTCACTTCTCATCCAAGAAGCTCCTTCAGCTCTGGAGCAGAGCTTTATCCAAGAAACTGTGAAGAAGCTACTTGGATGACAAGCGAAATGTCTTCCGAGAAAAACCAGAAAGTCCAGTTGCCTCTTGAAAAAAGCATCCTTGGGACTAGGATTTGAAATTAAGCAAGAGAATGTATAGATAGACATTGGGCTGTTATTCTGTCCATTACTGTGAAATGATTTTATGGAATGTTTATTAGACATTCTACTTTTAGATGTTTCTACCCAAGGCTATGCACATAATTGCCCCCACTTCCTATTATTTCCTCAACAACAATCCTGTGAGGAGGGTTGGACTAAGTGAACAGCTACAGTCACCCAGCTGGCTTCCATTCCTAAGGAGGCCTAGAACTCCCAATCACCTGGTTTCTGACCAGTACCTTAACCACTACTACTTTTATCACCAATTCTTCCATCATAGACAGAAGAACTAATTTGGTGTAGCCAGTGGTAGGATTCAATTATTTTTACTACCAGTTCTGTGGGCGTGGCTTGGTGGGTGTGGTGTGGCTTGGTGGCCATGGCAGGGGAAGAATACTATAAAATCTCCGTTCCCACCCCACTCCAGGGAAGGATACTGCGAAATCCCCATTCCCGTCCGATTAGCTGGGACCCCAGAAGCAGAGAATAGATGGGGGCGGGGCCAGTCAGAGGTGGTACTTACCGGTTCTCCAAACTACTCAAAATTTCCACTACCGGTTCTCCAGAACTTATCAGAACCTGCTGAATATCACCTCTAGGTGTAGTTCAGCCCATTTCATAGGGTTGTTGTGGGAAAAATAGGAGGAAGAAGGAATATTAGATATTTTTATCACCTTGAATTATTTATAAAAATTATAAAGGCAGGATAAAAAAAATTAAACTCAAAGTTCCATTTAGAATATGGCTATTGCTTTGTATTCAAATATATCTTCTATTTGAAGTTGTCTCAAGGATTTCTTAAATTAGATGAAAAAGCATGCCATCAAACTTTAAATAAGCGAATGAACCATTAAAAGCTTCTTGTTAATTACATGTAAGTTTCCAAGAACTGTAAATGGAACAGACAGCATGTAGTTTAAAAACAAATAGGCTTCAGCATTGGAAAAGCCATTTTCCTAATTAATTTTCTGGGGGAAATTGGCAAATCCATACTCTTTAATTTTTTTCTAGGAACCTTATTGTTTTTATTATTTGATTTCTATTTAAACGTAATGGTTAAATATATGTTTTATGTTGTGCTTAGCTGTGCTTTGATGTTCTGAAAGCCAACAATTACGTTATATATGTACATATATAGAGACAGTCAGACATATGGCTAAAATGTGTTTAAATATTAGTAGCTCAGGTTAGTAGCTGGGCTGTTGGTTTGAGCTCCAAGCACTTAGTGATCATATGATTCACAACTGCAGTGATCAACTTAATGAACATGGCAAATGAGGTTGCAAAATACAGTAGAGGAGAGGAGAGGAGAATAGAATAGAATAGAATAACAGAGTTGCAAGTGACCATGGAGGTCTTCTAGTCCAACCCCCTGGTTAGGCAGGAAACCCTACACCAATTCAGACAAATGGTTATCCAATCTCTTCTTAAAAACTTACAGAATTGGAGCATTTACAACTTCTGGAGGGAAGTTGTTTCCATGATTAATTGTTTTAACTGTCAGGAAAATTCTCCTTAGTTCTAGGTTGCTTCTAGTTCTAGATCAGATGTGACTCACTTAACAATGTTGCTTAGCAATGGAAACTCTGAACTTAATTCTGGTTGTAACTTGAGGACTACCTGCATAAGCATGGCCATCTTGAGAAGCTAATTTGATTTTTAGAGATATCAAGTCATTATCCTGTTGTTGTTTTTTAAACTAATTGCACTTCTTGTTTTGCAGTTAAAGATCTAGAGAAAAAGAAGGACACTTCGGGCAAACCCAAACCGAAAGATGTGGGCAAGCTGAAGCCTGCTGTGCCAACAGAGGATACAGAATTGATACCCTTTCCAAAACCAGAAGGTGAGAATTTATTAAAAGACTTAATTGGGGTGACTTCACTGCGACATTTTTGCCTTTAAATTGCTTCTGTATTGTGATTGTCTTGGATTTGTCTTTCTGTACCCATTCAATTTCATGAAAGTGAATTTGCTTTTAGAAAGCCTTTCAGTGATGGGAATTTCATAACTACATTTCGGGTGGATTGTAGTTTTTTGTCCTAATTTAGTTAATGGGGCGATCCCTTGGGGAGAGTGGGGCGGTTTATAAATTTAATAAATTGAATTGAATTGATCAAAGTTGTACAAACTTTCCTCTCATTATTCAGTGGATCCCCCTTGCACCTTCCTATTTTCCTTTAAAACACAGCTAGGGAATTTATGAGTAAACGTCTCCATGCCCTTTTTTCAAGAATAAGGCATCTCCTGTCCTTGAAGAAATTGTTGAAGAATTTCTTGTTCCTCAGGAGAAGATTCGAAGAAATTGTCTTGAGAACGTCTTGGATTGTATGTGTGATGGCCTGAAAATTTAAGATGACAAAATTATAGAGGTGGATAATCTAGTTCTTACTGCAAGATGATGACCTAGATCAGTGCTTCTCAGCTTTGTCAACTTTAAGAAGATGATGCTAGTTGGGAAATTCTGGGAGTTGAAGTTTGGACATCTTAATGTTGACAAGGTTGGGAAAGAATTCCCCAGACAGCAGAAGTTGTTGAGTTTGAAAAACATTTGTCCTAAATCAATGGTAGGCAGAGGAAATAGGATGCCGCAGTATGAAGAGATTCTATGGTGGGGGAACCGGACTTCCGGTCAGCTCCAGAATTGAACGGGGGGGGGGGGGCTTCCGGTTAGGGCCTTTGTGGCTCTTTGAGTGTTTAAAGTTGCCGACCCCTCATCTAAGTACAAATCAGGGCTGGTTCTGCCTAACTTCCGAGATCAGTCAAGGTTTGTTAGGAGTTTCCACCTGCTGAGCCAAACTAAATTAAGCTTTCCTGGAAGCTTGTTTTCCCTTCTTTGGTAATAGGATCCTGCTTACAGAGATCATAATAAAGTTAAGACGTTCCCATCTCAATGCTTTATGGATGGACTGAGTCTGTCAGGTGTGAAGAAGCAGGATCACACAAAAATCCCAGTTCAGATAATTTATTGTTGAAGTTTATACACAAGAATCTAGTCAATTAACAATCAACTCTACATTGGCACTAGATTAATGTCTGTAAAGATTCTCAGTCCTCCAGGTCATGGTTGTCCCAAGGCTACTTTTTCAGGAGGCAACTAGACTTTTTAATATATTTTTTCTTTTGAAGACATTTTGCTTCTCATCCGAGAAACTTCTTCAGCTCTGACAGGATAGTGGGGAATGGAAGGATTTATATTCCTTGCAGACAGCTGGTCATCTGCATGCTTTTATAGCATCGTTGAAGCCACTTGGAGGTTTATCTGTGTCATCGGGATCAACTGAGTGGTGCTCCTGGTTCCTGTATGTAATTTTTCCTCTGGAAATCCCTTCCTTATTCCCACACCATTCAAAGGGTGTTCATCCCAAATTATATAGCTAAAAGTCTGTAGAGATTCTCAGCCATGCAGATCACGGTTGTCTGAAAAAGCACTTTTGGGACACTGGATTAATGGAATTCAAGGGAAGGCTGGACCTGGAATGTTTTTGGACATGTAACAATTCTAGGCTGTATCCTCTCTTGACTCCACCCTTAGGCTCTGCCTGCTCTTCTAATACAGAACCTGAACTTACAGAATCTCCAGCCAGCATGGTCAAACCTTGTGGGAAGTGGAGGACACTATGTTGGAGATAGTTCGGTTAGGATTGGGATTGTCCTTCATGCTGGGATGTGCACATAAGTGTACTTGAGGAAATGCTTCCTGAATTCTTTATCCACGAATCTCGTGCAAGCAGGCACCTGTAATCTGAGGATGGGAATGATGTCACTGTTAGTGGAACAAGCCAGACTTGTCAAGGATGATGGAAATGCCAGAATGAAATCTGTTTATATTGAACTATGCTTTGTACTCAAGTAGACCACGAGAAATATCTCTGTGCTATTTTAGAATTGATCTCCCCCCCTCCCCGTTTAATAACCTACTGTTCCAAAGCAATTCGATTCTCATCAGTAAACGTTTATGACATGCAGAACAAGTACAAGCAAGTTTCATTCTGTCACTGTTTTCTGTCTGGAAACCTCCTTCACTTCAATAAGATTTCTGAAAGATTTCCAAAAGCCTCCTTCACTTTAGTAAAAGGGGGTAACCTGCTTCCTAAGGTTTCAGGCAGGGGTGAGCTCCTGGGGGTTCGCAGGGGTTCAGGAGAAACCCTAGCCAAGATTCTGTGCAGTTCAGAGAACCTCCAAATCCTACTCCTGGCTGGCTCCGCCCACCCCTCTCCTCCCAGGAGTCCCCATGCAGCCCGTTTTGGACACAGGTAAGTGCAGGGCACGCACAGAGGTTCAGGGAGGGTGAAAAATGGGCTTACCAGAAGTTTGGGAAGGCCAGAAATGGACCATTTTCGCCTTCCGGAGGCTCGAGGAAAGCCTCCAGAGTCCAGGGAGTGCAAAAAAGGCCGATTAAGCCACACACACCATGGCCACGCCCACCCACCGGGCAGAGAACCCTTTGCTAAAAAAATTTGAAGCCCACCCCTGGTTTCCGATAACCCAAATGTCCTATTTTTGTAACTGGCAGTGATCATTCCAGTCATTTCGAGACAGAAACAGATGGATATTGTAATGCAATGATTTACAGTTGTTGGAAGAAAATGTCCATCTGGTTCAGTTCCATGCTGGGAGAAAGGCACTGGAAACATGGAGGCTGATTGGAAAAATGGTTTTTAATGATGAACAGCACCACCAGTGTTTAGGGTTCTGGTGCAGCTGACCAGTTGGTTTGATGAGTACATGGATTTTTATAAGTTTCAGAGAGGCTGCTGGGTTTGTGTGTGTTGTTCAATGTCTGAAATGCCCCTAGGAAATTGTGTGATGTAGTATGCTCTGTATCTTCTGCTTAATGATAGTGGGTTAATCCTATTAAGTCCTGTTCTTAATCCCATCACCCTGAAACTGAAAGTCTTTTGTTCTGTTGATAGGATGGCCAGGTTCTTTCTTAATGGGCACAAAATACCAGCTGGGGATTGGGGAGCTATTAAGAAAGACTGAGTCTGCTTCCTGCCTCTAAAAAAAACCTATGTTTCTCCATTTCCCAACTAGGGAAATATAATATTCTGTCCTTTTAAAATATTCCTCAAAATATTTCATTCTTCGGGGGGGGGGGGGCTTTCCTCACAATGTAGGATGCTTAAAGGTAAAGGTTCCCCTTGCACATATGTGCTAATCGTTCCCAACTCTAGGGGGCAGTTCTCATCTCCGTTTCAAAGCCAAAGAGCCAGCCCTTTCCGAAGACGTCTCCGTGGTCATGTGGCCGGCATGACTAAACGCCAAAGGCGCACACAACACTGTTACTTTCTCACCAAAGGTGGCTCCTATTTTTTCTACTTGCATTTTTGGCGTGCTTTCAAACTGCAAGATTGGCACAAGTAAGGGGAGCTCACTCCATTACGCGGCGCTAGAGATTTGAACCGCCGAACTGCCGATCTTTCTTGATCAACAAGCTCAGCGTCTTAGCCACCGAGCCACCGCGTCTGTTAGTAGGATGCTTACATAATCATGAAATAAGTCCAATATAATATAACAATTACAAAAATATACCTTTAGCATTGTAGGAAGTTATCGCCCAGCCCTCTCCCAGAAAAATGAAATATCCTGGGAAATATTGAAAAGGCAGAAGATTACATCTCCCTGGATGTGAAAAAGGAGAAACAGGAAGCTCCCTGCAGCTTCCTGCCCCACCCCCTTTGTCAAGGGGCCATTGAGATGTCCACGCCAGTCCCTTTACATAATAAAGAGTTCTCCCCTTCAAATCCAAGGTGATGGGATTAAGGCATGACTAACCTTTACCCACTCACCACATGGCATCTGAGAACTCAACCAAACCTGGATTCAAAGCACAGCCTAGAGAGTTGGCCCTGCATGGCCCATGGGAGTCTGACAACCAACCAGAATACAAGCTCAAGATCAAAGGCCAGAGAGGGCATAAAACCAGGGACTTTCAGCATCTCAGCCCTTCCTTCCTTCTCTTTTTCTCCACCCAACATTGAAGCATGTGATCACCTTTTCTGTTCAGGACTCAAACCATGTGGTCCTGTCCACCATTACAACCACCTTTCCAAGATAGAGAGAGAGAGAGATACAGTAAGTAGGGAGGGAGTGTGTGTGTGTGTGTAGTTAGGTAGAAGGGAAGAGAGAGAAAGAAATACAGTAGGTAGGTAAAAAGAGAGAGAGGTTAGGTAGGGAGGTTGATGTTCTCAGGTGTATTTATCTATGTCCTGCAGAAGGAAATCGCTGACAAACCTTAAAACTTCGTTTCTGCTGGCTCAGAAACAGTTAAAGAGCCTTCCGAAAGGGGAGGGGGAGCCTTTGCATGGGACAAACTTCCAAAACAGCCCATTTCTCCGTGAAAATGAGGCCGTTCCCCCCCCCCCCCCCCAAATAAAAAGCATAACTAGCATTGGGGGGGGGGGCTTGCAGAATGCTCCTGGGGTGTGTGTGTGAAAAATGAGCAAAAAAACCGCCCCATTTATCGCCCGTTTGAGGCTAATTCCTACCCTCCCCAGCCCCCAGGAGCTGTCTGGAAGCCTCGGCACAGCCAGTTTGGTGAAGGGGGCGGGGTTCCAGGAGGCAAAAAGGATTTTTTTGCGCTTTGCATACTTCCCCAAACTGCTCTTTCTCCGCAAAAACGGGGCCGATTTTCTTCAAATAAAAAGCATAACTAGCCTTGGGGGGTCTTGCAGAGTTCTCCTTGGGGGGGGGGGAATAAAAAATGAGCAAAAAAACCGGTCCCATTTATCGCGAAAACGGACCATTTTTATGTCAAATAAATTGCATGCATAGCCCTATGGAGGCTTATAGAGTGCTGCTGGAGGCTGGGGGAGGGGGAAACGGCCCGTTTGAGGCTAATTTCTGCCCCCCCCCCCAGCCCCCAGGGGCTCTCTGGAAGCCTCCACAAGACTAGGCACAGCCAGTTTGGTGAAGGGGGCGGGGTTCCAGGAGGCAAAAAATACTGTATTCGATGTATAAGATGCACCCAGATTTTCAGCCTGTTTTTAGAGGGAAAAAGGTGCGTCTTATACTCCGAAAAATACGGTAAGATCAACTAACTAGTTAGTTTTTGCATTTAGCAGGATTTCTCTTCCTTTGGAAGCAGAAACAAAGGTTGTCAAACAGAGACGTACCAGTCGATCACAAAAAATATTCTTGAATTTAGGGGAATGAAAGGTAGAACTATGGAAAAAGACAAATCAGAACAATTGATTGCTACCAGTGGGAAAAAATTCAAGGTTTCCCTAAACCTCTTTCATCTTGAAAACAATTTTCACACAAACACAAATCCATCCATCCATCCATCTGGAGTCGTTGATGCTCTCTGAGCTTGGTTGTTTACTTGTAGACATTTCATTACCCAATTAGATAACATTATCAATGCCAGTACATCTGTTATTCCTATAAAAATAACAATAACGGGGAGGGGACGTTGTTGAATTTTTAAATTTAATTTTGAGGCATCCTCATAAATGTTTTTGACTGGGATGTAAGATAACTCTTCCCTAAGTCCATCATCATCGTCGTCATCATCATCATCATCATCATCATCATCATCATCATCATCATCATCATTATTATTATTAAAATAAAGAGCCTTTCTATGCAAGTGAATGACAATAGCTCTGGAATACTTCACTAATCTTTAATTTGCAGACCTTAAGTCTGGATTAATGTGTCTTTGGTGTGGATTTCTTGTTAGCTGAAAAAAAAAATCCTAGTTTTACCCCTCAGATAATAAGAAATCCACCCCAAAGAGACATTAATCCCGACTGTAAGGTGTGCAAATTAAAGATTAGAGGTTCTTCCCACCCAGTAATGAAATCAACAGCTCTAGAAACTTCAACTTTCCTGGAGGGCAACCTTTGTATTAGGTGAGGTCCAATGACTTCATGTCCTCCCCACCCTTTCCTTTAATTTTCTCTACTGGTTTGCAAATCTTGTCTTCCTTTTTCCCCTCCAGGAGCCACGTTGTCAGCTAGCAAAGTGCCAAATTGATCTTAATTATCTCCTCCACTCATCGGTCACGACAAAAGCAAATGCAAGGCATCACTCAGGATTTTAGTTATTATAAAGACAGATATCCCCCCCCCCCCCAAAAAAAAAGTGCTATTGCATTTTAAAATCTCAGAGAGGCGTTTGTACAGAAAGGATATTTTTTATTAATTACACAGACACACACAATATTTAGTTGTGGAATTTTCACCATAAGTCTAGCTTGACTCTAAGAACTCAAAGGCTTGGTGTCTCCTTATTTCTTTCAGCTGTTCTACTTCACATTAAGGGTCCTCTTCCACCCCCCACCCCCCAATATGGATGATTAAAGCTATATAGAACATTGACTGCTAACAGAACAGAAATTTAACAGAAATCTGGGAAAGGGAATCGTTAATCAAAACAACAGCATACATAGGAAGCACCATTTGCAAAACGCAGGCCTGGCTTATGTTCCCAAAAAAAGCTTTGCTTTTAATTAGGACCAAAAAAAAGAGACACATCAGATCATTTAGCCGGATTCCTGTTGGCAGAGCCATGATAGATAAGAAAATAAAGTTAAAAGTACAAGAAACAAGCGGGTTTTACAACTTAGAGAAGTCTTTCCTAAACAGGTATATCCCAGATTCTTTGTTTTGAACTCCCATAGTTCCCATTGTAGGAAGTTAGAACCTACCCCTCTTCTAGAAAATGAAATATTTTAGGAAATATTAAAAGGGCAGAATATTTCCCCCTTAAAGGGAGGCAAAAATTCACCCCCCACCTTTGTCAATGGACCATTAAGGCCTGAGCCAATCTATTCTACATAGCAGGCAGAGCCATAATAGGAATACCAAAGCCCTTTCATTAATCCTTGTCCAGCAACAGCTCAACCAAGCTTGGCACTCAAAACACAACCTACAGAGTTGTCCCTGCATGGTCCCATGGGAGTCTGACAACCAATCAGAATACAAGCTGAAATTCAAAAGCCCAGAGAGGGCATAAAACCCAGGGACTCTCAGCATCTCTGCCCTTTTTCTTCAAGATCTTCAAGGCATGTGATCGCTTCCCCCCACCCTGAGAACCTCAAACCGTGTGGTCCTGTCCACCATTAAAAACCATCTTTCCAAACAGCCACCATTGTATCCAGTGTCTTTCTCCCCTCTTGGAACTGAATCCAAATGGACACTTCTTCCAATACTACCTAGCATGAAAACTCATAATGTTTGGGAATTGTGGAAGTTGGCTGGGGAAGGCTGACCTAGAACTGTTCTAGACTGTCCATTGAGATTTCCATCCAAGCCTTATGATTTCAGAATTAAAACAAGGCAGGTCTTGATTGGGTTGCATATTCGATATGCAAGATAATAGGATGCTACAGGAATCAGGCATATTTATGTTTCTCGGCTGACCAGCTTAACTCCTCCAGCTTGAATTGAGAGCAGAAAACAAACATTCTTGCATTTTTCAGTAGGTGAAAGATTTTTATTCTGTTACCTATTTTGGCCCTTTTGACCAGTTTTGATATCTGCCCACTGTGTTGGGAGATCAGGCACTTGGAGATGTGGTTAGGGGTGGGCTTCTAAAGTGTCAGCAACAGGTTCTCTGCCGGGTTGCTGGGTGGGTGTGGTCATGGTGGGCATGGCCTATTCAGCTATGCTGACTGGAGAATTCTGGGAGTTGAAGTCCACAAGTCTTAAAGTTGCCAAATTTGGGAACCCCTGTTTTAAAGGAAAGCCCAACTTACAGGGGATAAAATTCATTGAGTAAACCATTTTCCTTGTTGTTTTATTCTAAACAGAAAACCAATTTAAGTGCAAAACCCCAGCCTTCGCAGACATCGTTATCTTGATTGATGGGTCCTGGAGTATTGGCAGGTTCAACTTCAGGCTTGTGCGTCTATTCTTGGAAAATCTGATTACTGCCTTCAACGTGGATTCTGAAAGGACAAGAATAGGTAATCTTTCAACAATCCAAATTAGTCTGATTTGATTTCCTCACTCTTTATATGAATACGATTCCTTCTTTTGTGAGAATATTTAACTAGCCACAGTGCTATAGTGCAAAATTCCTTCTGAAAGGATTGATCTGAGTATTTCTATAGGAAGGAATTCCTGAAAACCTTAATGGACCTAATAAAATATTTTCCTTCATATATGTATTGACCCAGATTGTTGTGGTCCGCCAGTGGCTAGTGGAGCTGGCAGCAGATTCAGACAGTGAGGAGGTTGGGGAGGAACATGGGCCATTCCTGGAGTCTGGGGAAGGTCTGATGAGTGCTCTGGTCAGAGGCAGAGATGGTGCAGGGCAGTCCAATAGCTATCAGCTGCCATCGGAGATCAGTGGGGCAGAAGAACAGCTGGAGCCTGTTCCCGTTGTGTGAATGCTCAGAGCTGCCAAGGAACAGCTAAGGGAACAGCTGAGGAACAAGGGCCGACTCGGGAGTAAAGGCACAGGTGGACAGTGAATGGCCCCTCCCATAGGGAATAAAGAGGAGCGAAAGGGGAGTGGAGTTTGCAGGAGACAATTTGTTCGCTTAATTAGTGTGAAGATTTGTTCGGGACTCTCAGAGACTCCTTGCCAAGTATTTTCTTGTACAGCGTTGCGTTTGGAAGATGTCGGCCTGGCAGCTCTCCAAGCCTGATAAGGTCTATGGTTGTAAATTCATCCTTGAAAGACAGTTTGCCAGGACTTTGCTGGATGTGAATGAGAGGAATTCACATTAGCTTAATAAAAAGGGGTTTTGTCAGCACAAGGAGTCTGCTTCGTGATTGTGTGAAGCCTAGGTCAGGACACAGATACGTTGATGAACTTGAACCAAGTGCTAGTGTGATACAATTTTATCACACTCGACTTGGTTAGTAAATTGATGTATTCTTTTTCTTCACACCAATGGCACCCAACTGGCTGAGTTTGCAGACTCAGTATGATAATGTATGATAATGGTTAGACTCACCCTGTCTTAGCAAGCTTTGTGGGTGCAACCGCTCAGTCCTTAGCTGACCTAAGTCTTTTAATTGGGGTTTGTTTGGTTTTTTTTTATTTTAAGAGAGGCCAAATTGTTTAATATGCTTTAAAACTATTTTTTAACTTGTTTTACTTTGGCTGTACACCGCCCTGAGACCTTCAGGAGTAGGGCGGCATAAAAAATTAATAAACCTAAGCCAAAAATAAACCTGCTTAATGTTTTGTGAATGTAGCCCATTAGGTTTTGTGGAATGGATCCTGGTTTGCCAAGTACTATCTTCCTTATGTCAGCCTTCTCATTCACAAGTGGGTACAGGAGGGATGTCACACATGCATTGCATTATGGGTGCATCAGTGGTGGGTTGCAGGTGGTATGCCCTGGTACAGGTGTACCGGTGCTGCTGGGAGCACCGGGTACTGTTCCAATATGGTGCTCCACCTGCCCACCCTCCTTACCTGTATTTGAGCTCTTCGGCGTTTCCGTGCATGTGCACTGCGCATACGGCACCTGCGCGACACTCCGCTGAGCAGCTGGAGCGTTGCGGAGGCGTCGCAGAGCATCACAGAAGGTAAGGATGCATGCGCGTGGTGAACGCTGGGCCGCGTTGCACCGCACCGGTTGCAACGTGATCCAGAACCCACCACAGGGGTGCGTGCACACACGCATTTTCAGCATGTGATGAGAAAAAGGTTAGCCATCACAGGCCTAGACACTGGCGTCCGAATATGGATCTTTTAATATTCATATTTTAATGTTTTTTACTAATCTAAAGGAAATGTTTCTATATACCGCTAGTCTGATATGATGTATGGTATGCTGTACACTAAATCAACGAAAACTGCCTATCATAGCAAAAGCCATTGTTCTATTGGTGCATGCCACCAATTCCTCTCCATGTTCATGTCATCTTTCACAAGTCATTGCATTTTGTGTTATAAATATACTTTCCTTTTTGCCCCAAGGCCTGGCCCAGTACAGTGGTGACCCCAGGATAGAATGGCATCTGAATTCCTACAACACCAAAGAAGCTGTCTTAGAAGCAGTGCGAAACCTCCCCTACAAGGGCGGAAATACCTTAACAGGTACAAAGGTGTATGTGGCTGCTTTGAAATGGATTTTTTTTTAAAAAATTTTTACCTGGTTTATACTCTGTAAATAACCCAGATGTATTTTGCTCCCTTCTGTATTGTATGTCTGATTCTCTTTTCCCACTGGCCTTCAGGGTGCGCAGCATTCAAAGTCTACCCTCTAGCACAGTTTAGGGAATATCATTAAAAGAATGATATTCTTTATCATCAGGGGAAGTGAGGGAAGCAAGGTGACCCAAACCTTGTTCTGATAAGGCAAAGGGGAGGAAGATTTATTGCAAATGGATGCCTCTGAATTATGCTTTGCCAGAGGAATGCACTCCTAGGTGATTTATTGCAGTGTTATACTATCTATCTGAGAGAAATGATAACGTGGGGCTGAGGAGGATACTCATATTTGCAAACTGGCAGGGAAGGTAAGTGAATCCACCTGCTGGTGTTCTCTCCGCCACTGTATCTTTAAAAAAAAATAATTTTTATTAAACAGTTTTTTTTTTAAAAAAAGACAAATTTTCTTTTTGCAATTTTCTTCTGTACGTTTCTACAACGTTTCTATACATCCGTTGTAAATACACTTCTCCCCACCCTTATTTCAGGTTCTCTTTGTCTATACATATGATACTATTATGCACATTCCTCAATTTACAATCCTTCATTATGTACCGTTTCCATTTATGCAGGTTTGTTCATCTCTACCGATACGTTGCTAATTTCTCCCTCCTGTGTCTCTTTCCTTTCGTCTTTCCTTAAGCTTTACAACCTGTCCTCTAGCCATTTGTACCACTTGTTCCATGCCATATAATATTCTGTTTCCTCCTCTGCCTTTGTTATCTTAATAGTTCAGTTTTTTATTTTTTTATTTTTTTAAAAAAAATTCAGTCTGTTTTAACTCTGTGTTTAATTTATGCTTTTATTCCATGGTATGTTCCTATATTGTAAATAAGAGTCGCTTGGGAAAGATGGGTGGCGTAAAAAAATGTGATAAATAAATAAATAAAATAGTCTCCCAGAAGCTGTAATTGAAGCAATCCATCTTGCTTGCTATCTCAAAATTAGTTTCCCTACTGCGATGGTTGTGGCCATCTTTGAATGCCCCGCTAATTAGAAACCAGATTATTTATTGCAGAAAAAGAACAATGTATGTTCAAGTAAAAACAAGCATCTACAGGCTTCCTTGTCTACCTTTAATTGTCGCCCCCCCCCCCCCCTGCCTTTGAGTTAATCGTGACTCCTGTGACTGTCTGGACAAGTCCTCGTAAAATTTTCCTGCCAACATTTTGGAAAGTGGTTCACTGAAGGACTCAGGAATAAATCATAGCAGGTGTCCAAAATGTCTGTCTGCCTCCGTAGAGTTTATTTTGCTTTTATACAGTTTTAACAAGCAAAGCAAAAGCATAGGTAGCAACAACATCATTATTGGCTTATTCTCCTTGTCAATCTCTAAGACCATCCCAGCCAGGGTAGAATCTCACGTAACTCCCTGGTAGTGCCTGGCTCTACTAATTAGGGGAGCTCATAGACAGTTGAGGTAATCGGTTACTAAGGCATGGCAGTGTGCTGCGCATGCCTGTACGTAACCTTTGTATAACCTCTACAGTTCGCCCTTGCCTGCTTTTTAAGGCTGAGATAGAGATAGAGGGTTTGGCTTAACAATCTCCCAGCCGGCTTCATGCCTAAAGCAGGGCTACAAATTATGGCTTCTAGTTTACAGTCCAGCAACTTTAACAACAACACCATTAAATTTGTTTTTACATTTAGCTGTAGCCTGTTTTTAAAAATAAGAAACTCTGCTTGGAAATAGTGAAAATATTTCTGTCCTGCCATTGTCCTCAGTTCCCCCAACGCCTTGAGGGTACTTTGTGTTTTCCTGTCTTCCCAATTTAATAACCCGGAGAACTCAAAAATCACTGCTTTGAACCAGAATCCAATGGTTGGGTCATGCAGAAATAGACGTTCCCACCTCTCACTTCAAACTTAATATTTAAAATAAGATATTTGGATTCTCACTCCATCAGCGTGATGGAGCATTTATCTGGTTGTATGAAAAAAACCCCTAAATCTCCCCAAACATTTGAATAGTTTCAGTTAGGGAAAGGATCACTGCAACAACGTGAAGCCACCATTCCTCTTAAAGGACCTGACGCTCAAAAGCCGGGAGGTATGATGAAATAGAAAGGCATGCAAATGGTATACAGTGATCCCTTGTTTTTCGCGGCTTCATGTTTCGCGGCTTCAGTGCTTCGCGGTTTTTCAAAAATACAGGGGGAAAAAATGCATCGGTAGGAGGCAAGCGCCCCCTAGTGCTTGCTTTAAACGATGTCCACCAACTCATGTTTCCGGTGCGAATCCTACTTCGCGGTTTTTCAGTTTTCGCGGAAGGTTCCGGTCCCCATTAACCGCGAAAAACGAGGGATCACTGTAATAGGGTGCTCATAAGTTGCACACGCCCTCAGCCTTGAAACACAAGAGTTGCTTTATGGTTCCTTTGCTGCAGCTGTCCAAGAAATAAGCTCACTCAACTTTTGAACATAATCAACAGTGTTGGGCTTAGAGAGGCCCAGAGCTGATTTTGATCTGATGCAGAATCTTTTGGTAAAAGTGCCTTCAGCTTGTTTGCTACTCTCCATATCACCTATTTCTGTCTCCAGACTGACATTGGGTCCTCCTAAGCTTTAGGTTTCTAGTGCATTTCTAGTCTTTTCCCCATGGAAAACTATTGTTTCATGGATCTATGACACATACCATCAGAGGTCTGTGGGTATCATTTTCTCAGTCTTTGTTGAATTAATTCCATATTTATTTTTAACAGGATTAAAAGGAGCTTCTTACCTGTTAACCAGGAGGAAACAGTCAACCAACCATTATGAGAACTGTCAATATAACTAATAAAAGATGACATATTCTTGCAGCCATAGCAATATAAATATCTTTGGTCAACCTCCTCCCTCTCTCTTCTTTCTTCTGTATGCCCAGGTCTTGCCTTAACTTTTATTTTGGAAAACAACTTTAAGCCAGATGCAGGCTCAAGACCTGGAGTCCCCAAAATTGGCATATTGATCACTGATGGGAAATCCCAAGATGACGTCATTCCACCTTCAAAAAACCTGAGAGATGCTGGTGTCGAACTGTTTGCCATAGGTATGTATTGCAGAAATAGTCACAGAATTGAGGTTCTAGAACAGTGATGGCTAACCTTTTTATCATAGTGTGCCGAAAGCATGTATGTGCGCGACAGCACATCCATTCATGCCCACATTCAATGTGTGTGTGACATCTCCTGCCCTCCTAACACATGCATGTCTTAGAAGCAGTGCGACCCTGCAACCCATTTTGGGCCTAAAAGGCCTCCCTGCAGCCCCCCGGGACCAAAAACGGGCTGCGGGGCAGCACAAAGTACACCCCTTCGTGCTCCCCCCCCTACGCATGCATGGCAGAGACCCGAAAATCAGCTGGCTGGCAGGAAGCACACATGCATGCGCGGTGGAGCTAGCTGGGGTGACGGCTCAAATGCCCGCAGAGAAGGGTCCGCATGCCACCTGTGGCAGGAGTGCCATAGGTTCGCCATCAGGTTCTAGAATGTGCCTATAGTAGTCCAATGCAGGATCTACAGCAGGGGTCTCCAACCTTTGCAACTTTAAGTCTGAAGGACTGGAGAAGTCTGGGAGCTGAAGTCCTTCAGACTTAAAGTTGCAAAGGTCGGAGACCCCTGATCTACAGTGTAAGATGTACTTACAGCAGGCAACCTGTGATTCCCAGCTGTCTAAACTGAGCAGTAAAGTGGTTTGGATTTTGGTGGTGTGAATTCAGGCATTTTTAGGGGGTCTAGGGGACGATTTAAGTAGAGATGTGCAAATTGTTTCAAAATTGAATGGTTTCAAAATGATTGTTTCAAGTTTGGAAAGTTTTGTGATTTGATCATGAAACCGGACCGTTTTGAGTTTGGGAATGGACTTGTGCCAAACAGAGCACCTGTTTTAATTTGAAATGGAGTGTTTCAAAGCTGAAATGTTAGCTCCATTCCCATCATATCTTTAACCTCACCAAATCTCAGAGAAGGGACCATTAAGCTAACCAAGACCTTCTCAGTGACATCACTTGCCTTGGCTTGGCTCCTTGCGTTCAGAAAGCTGAAGGTTGAGTCCTGACCACAAGAACCACAATGTTGCTAACATCTGTTGATAAGTATCTATCTTTTGCTGATATACCTCCAGAAAACACACACACACAGTTTGAAGGCAAGTTGTTCTCCTGAGCATATTGATCATTCATGAAGTGATGTCCACTATAAACAAACCCTGTGGACCTATTGACAACACTGTCCTCAGATTGGTTCATAAATCCATTTTTTTAAAAAAGCCATAGTAGATTAATTCACATACCATGCTAGATCATAAATACTGGCTTATAATCACAATGGTTGCGGTCACACACTGTGCTAACCAAAATCAAAGATTAGTTTACAAAATGATGTCCAAGTCAAGCTATTTTATTATCCTATGTTATTACTTTGTTGTTTCTTCCTTTGATACCAGGTGTAAAGAATGCTGATGAAAATGAACTGAAGGAGATTGCTTCAGAACCACACAACACTCACGTCTACAACGTTGCTGACTTCAATTTAATGAACTCCATTGTGGAAGAACTTACAAAGACTGTCTGCATGAGAGTTGAAGAACAAGAGAAAGAAATCAAAGGTAAGGATAGCCAGGAGAAATGCTCTTTTCAAAGGACATAAAATGAAGTGTTAGGTCAGGCTAATAACGTATCTCATCCAGCTTTCTCTTCCTACACGACCAACATATTATGGTCATAGTGACTAGTGCAGCCATTATTTTCTTCATGAATAATTCTTGAATGTGACCATGGTTGCCATCAGTACATCTCATTTGAATAAATTTTATGTGCAGGGTAACAAACTTCTTTCACTTAATTTCTCTAAAATTTGTTTCTTCTGGTGTTGATCTGAGTTTTTATGGCGTTGTCTGCCAATAGATTGGCTACAAGATCTAGAAAAGTTAAGAATTGAACAAGATGAACATTTTGGGGTGGCTGAAATAATTGTTTATCTGATGTCTAGGTATGTTTAGCCTAACTAACTAGACATAACTAGGGATGTCTAGCCTAGCAAAGAAAAGGATTAGGGTGACACTATAGCTATCTTCCAATATTTGATGGACTGTCAGAGTTGAGGGGGTTGATTTATTCTCCAAAGCACCTGAGGGCAAGATAAGAAGAAATGAATGAAACTCATGAATGAGTAGACCTATCAAGAATGTGAAGTGTTAATACCACTATCACGTGAAGTGTTAATACCACTTTATAATGCCTTGGTAAGGCCACATTTGGAATACTGCATTCAGTTTTGGTCGCCACGATGTAGAAAAGATGTGGAGACTCTAGAAAGAGTGCAGAGAAGAGCAACAAAGATGATTAGGAGACTGAAGACTAAAACATATGAAGAACGGTTGCAGGAACTGGGTAGGTCTAGTTTAATGAAAAGAAGGACTAGGGGAGACATGATAGCAGTGTTCCAATATCTCAGGGGTTGCCACAAAGAAGAAGGAGTCAAACTATTCTCCAAAGCACCTGAGGGCAAAACAAGAAGCAATGGGTGGAAACTAATATAAGAGAGAAGCAACTTAGAACTGAGGGGAAATTTCCTGATACTTAGAACAATTAACCTCTGGAACAGCTTGCCTCCAGAAGTTGTGAATGCCCCAACCCTGGAAGTCTTTAAGAAGATGATGGATAGCCATTTGTCTGAAACGGTATCGGTTTCCTGCCTAGGCAGGGGGTTGAACTAGAAGACCTCCAAGGTCCCTTCCAACTCTGTTATTATATTGTATTAGAATTAAGGAGAGATTTCTTGACTATGATAGCAGCTTTCCTCCTGGATATTTAAGTGCTACATCACTGGAGGTTTTCAAGGAAAGATTGGACAACCATTTGTCCAGGATGGTAGAAGGACTCCTGCTTTGGGCAATGGTTTGGACTAAAAGATCTCCAAGGTCCCTTCCATCCCCATAATTGTGATGTCCCGATATTTAGAAGCCGTGCGGCTCTGGATGGGAAGTAACAAACTTCAGCTCAACCCGTCCAAGACCAAGTGGCTGTGGTTTCCAGCGTCTCGGCATAGCCAGCTCATTCCATCGCTGGTTATCGGGGGCGAGTCATTGGCCCCCGTGGAAAGGGCTCGCAACTTGGGTGTCTTCCTGGATTCCCGGCTGTCTCTAGACGACCATGTGACGGCCGTGACCAGGGGGGCATTCTACCAGGTTCGCCTGGTACGCCAGTTGCGTCCCTTTCTGGACCAAGATGCCCTCCGCACTGTCACTCAGGCACTCGTGACGTCTCGCTTAGACTATTGCAACGCTCTCTACATGGGGCTCCCCTTGAGGTGCACCCGGAGGCTCCAGTTGATTCAGAATGCGGCCGCGCGGGGGATTCTGGGAGCTTCTCGTTACTCCCACGTAACACCTCTCCTGCGCGAGCTGCACTGGCTACCGGTGGCCTTCCGGGTGCGCTTCAAGGTGCTTGTTACCATCTTCAAATCGCTCCATGGCTCGGGGCCTAGCTACTTGCA
Organism: Rhabdophis nuchalis; assembly: GCA_039707465.1. Classification (NCBI taxonomy): domain Eukaryota; kingdom Metazoa; phylum Chordata; class Lepidosauria; order Squamata; family Natricidae; genus Rhabdophis; species Rhabdophis nuchalis. The sequence goes on from CM077645.1 coordinate 206,440,993, forward strand.
GGACCGTCTCCTGCCACATACCTTCCTACGTCCGATACGCTCCCACAGAGAGGGCCTACTGAGGGTACCAACCGCCGGTCAATGCCGGCTAGCGGTGCCCACCCTTCTCTGTGGCAGGGCCGGCCCTCTGGAATGACCTACCCCCTGAACTTCGCACTATCACGGACCTTCCCCTCTTTCGCCGCTCACTTAAAACATATTTTTTTCAGCAAGCTGGTCTTGCGTAATAGTTTAGACTCTCATAATATAACATCTGCCAAATACGTATATGGATGTTAGATTTTAGGGGAATTTTAGCATAGGCTGGGTTGTAATTTTAATGTTCTTAAATTTTAGTACAGGTTAATTTAATTCGTTTTTAACTTTGGATATATTGTATGTTTTTATATGGTTTTTAATTTTTCCTGTACACCGCCCCGAGTCCCTTCGGGGAGAGGGGGCGGTTGATAAATCTAATAAATAATAATAATAATAATAATAATAATAATAATAATAATAATAATAATAATAATAATAATAATAATTATTATTATTATTATTATTATTATTATTATTATTATTATTATTATTATTATTATTATTATTATTCTATATCATGTGCCTAAAACTTTAGGATCATTGGTTGCCACACTTGGAGCACCTACAGATTTGGTCACATCTGAAGTGACAGCCAGAGGATTCCGTGTGAATTGGACTCATGCACCAGGCAAAGTGGAAAAGTACCGAGTTGTCTATTACCCCACCAAAGGAGGGCAACCAGAAGAGGTAATGAAGTAACCATATCGCTGTTTGTCCCGAGGGCAAGACAAAAAAATGATGGGTGGAAGCTTGTCAAAGAAAAATGCAACCTGGAAGGGAGGAAAAATTGTTTGACAGTGAGAGCAGTTAACCAATGGAGCTGGAGATGTAACTGCTCCATCACTGGAAGTTTTCGAGGAAAGATTGGACATCCATTTAACTGGGATGGTGTAACTTGAGCAGGGGGTTGGACTAGAAGACCTCTGAAACGCCTTCCTGCCATATAACTATGATTCTATGAAACTATAGGTTCCCGTAATTGTGTTCAGCAAAATACATGAATAATCAGTATTAGAAGTAGGACCTCATAATTGTCTTATGCAAAATACATTAACAATCACTATAAGAAGTAGTGACCAATTATTCCTGCACCTTTAAACAGGGGTGGGATTCAGAAGGTTCAGACCAGTTCAGGCAAACCGGATGCTAACTTTACATCTGGTTTGTCGAACCGGTAGTTGAAAGGACTGGCTGGCCTTGCCCAACCTTCCCCTCCCAGGAGTCTCCACCTATTTTGGATACCAGGTAAGTGCAGAGCCTGCACAGAGGCTCTGGGAGGGTAAAAAATTGGCCTCCTGAGAGTCCAGAAACGGGCCCGTTTCCGGCTTCCAGAGCCCAGGGGAGGCTGTTTTTGCCCCCCCGAAGGCCCAACAAAGGCTTCCAGAGCCTGGGGAAGGTGAAAACACCCCCCATGTGCAGTAGGAGGCTGCGTAGGCCACACCCACCATGGCCACACCCACCATGGCCACACCCACCCATCAACCAGGCAGAGAAACGGTTGCTAATCTTTTTCAATCCCACCCCTCTCTCTAATCCATGTTCACATTTTTTTCCTTTGGATATTGAATTACCACCTGTTTTCAGATGAAGGAGAAAGCCTGCTTTGTGATCCTTTTAAAAAGTCTGTTTAAATGTGTCATGTCGTGAAGTTGTGAATGCCCCAACCCTGGAAGTCTTTAAGAAGATGTTGGATAGCCATTTGTCTGAAATGGTATAAAGTTCCTGCCCACGCAGGGGGTTGGACTAGAAGACCTACAAGGTCCCTTCCAACTCTGCTATTGTATTGTATTGTGTTGTCTTTCGTACAGGTGGTGGTAGATGGAGCAGTTTCAACAGCAGTCCTGAAAAATTTGATGTCTTTAACCGAGTATCAGATTGCTGTGTTTGCCATCTATGTTAGTTCTGCCAGTGAAGGTCTCCGGGGAACTGAGACGACACGTAAGTGACACCCCCCCCTCCCCAAAAAAGGAACTTGGCAGTATTTTAAGTTTATGTTAGAACTACCTTATTTTGCATTGTAAGTGTGTATCTGGTGCAGAGGTGGGTTCCTACCAGTTCAGCCCGGTTTGGCTGAGTATGTAGTAACTCAGCCTGCCATGCCCTGAACCGGTTCTCTTGGTGGTGCCATAGGCGGCACCATCTTGTTTTTTGCTTTTGCGCATGCGCAGAAGCATTTTCCAGTACTGCACATCAAGCACGCAAAGCGCACCATGCACGGCGCATGGCGCGTCCCTGAGCAAACCGGCAGTAGCAGCAGCCTGAAGCCACCCCTGATTTGGTGGTTCTAGATATCAACCTACCCTGATGAAAACCTATTGGACAAAGGAAGAAAAAGTATATTTAACATTATTCTGTGTTGATTTTTGGCTGGAATCAGAACATCTAGAAAAAGTGGGGGGGGGGCTTAATCTTTCCCTTCTCAGCCATGATCTACTTGAAAATAACTCTTCCTTCTGACTTAGCTGCTATTAGCATCAATGGGAATCTTTTCCTCCTATGATCGATAAGAAAAGCGGGAGGATTTTCCAAGGGATCGTTGAGGTACTGGGAAAAATTCAATTTTAACCCTCACTTCAAGTTCTGCCCAGATGTGGTGAGCTGGCAGGGTTTGCCATCAAGTCAATTCGCATTAAAAAAAAAATACAGCTCTGATTTCAGGGTAGGTTCTGCCATTTACTTCCATGCATCAAGAGGTCCTCTTGACATCCATACTTCAAAATGACCTCTTTCCTTTAAGGCCATCCTTTTCCTGCTTCTATTTTGGTAGAACTTGCCAACAGTTCTTGTTGCAAGCTGTGGTGATAAAGGCAGGCCTTTTGATAAGAGTCTTCACTCCTCACTCTGTATTGCTGAATCTGGATTGTGTCTGAAGAAGCTCGACAGCAACATAGCTGTGTTTTCCTATTTGGCTATGCTATCAGGCAAAAAGAAATCAGGAAGCAGGGTTGTTGGAATGAGTACAAGTTTGTTCTATGCATCTTCTAAACAAGAATCTGAACTACTAACGGTCAAGGCAAATTGGCAATAGATAAGAGTCAATGGAATTCAAGGAGGGATGGACTTAGATCTTTTGTGGACATGAAGGGACACCAAACTGATGATGTGCTTGACCCCTCGCTTTAGGCTCAGTCTGGCCATCTCTGATATACCGCATTTTTCAGAGTATAAGACTCACCTTTTTCCCTCAGAAAAGAGGCTGAAAATCTGGGTGGGTCTTATTCACCGAATACAGCATTATTTGCCTCCTGAAACCCTGCCCCCTTCACCAGAATGGCCATGCATTGCCTTTAGAAGGCTTAGAGAGTGTACCTGGGGGCTGGGGAGGGCAGAAATGAGAGAAAAATTGACTGTTTTTGCTCAATTTTGCGCCCCCCCAGCCCCAGGAGCACTCTCTAAGCCTCCTAAAGGCTATGCATGCCCTTTTTTTGTCAAAAATGGGCTAGTTTTTGCTCATTTGTGGGGGGGGGGCAATATCCCAGGAGCACTCTACAAGTCTCCTAAAGGCTATTCATGCCCTTTTTTTTGAAAAAAAAAGTGGGCCCGTTTTTACGAAAAAAGGGCTGTTTTGGGGAGGTCTGCAGAGTGCAAAAACTTTTTTTAAAAAATTTGCCTCTTCAAAATCTTGGCACGTCTTATACTCCGGTGCGTCTTATACTCTGAAAAATATGGTATTCCTTGAGCAGAATCAATGAAATGCTGCTCTATGGAGAGAGTTTTTTGAAGTGCATGTGGGTTTGAATTGTTCTACATTTGGACCGGATGGCATGAAGACCTTTACCTGCTTTCTGAGCATTGCATTTTTTGGGATGGTGCAGATGATGTCATCTGGTTTTCATTCATATTTCTGAGTTATGGGAGAGCTAAAAATAAACACCCTACTCTTCCTTTGTTTCAACGGTGCTTTTTCAAAAGACAACTGAACTTTGTGACATGATAGCAGTGTTTCCCTCCAGAGGCCGGAAACAGGTCCATTTCAGGACTTCTGGTACTTCCAGTAGGCTGATTTTTCGCCCTCCCAGAGCTTCTTCATGTGCCCTGCACTTACCTGGCAGCCAAAACGGGCTGCATGGAGACTCCTGCGAGGGGAGAGGTAGACAGGGGTCAACCAGTCCTTTCAAGTAGCAGTTCGCCAAACTAGATTAAAATTAGCATCCAGTTCACCCGAACCGGTCCGAACCGGCTGAATCCCACCCTTGGAAGTGGCTCCCTAATTCACAGAAGTATAAGGAGGAGGAGGAGAATCCTATCTGCAGGATTCTGTTATTATTAGCCAATCTCAATCTATGGTTTAATCATTTTTTGAATTTGCCTTCCAGGTCTGGTCTACCTAGGTGGTGCTGACCCATTATGGCCCCATTTTCTGAGCAAACCTGGGTGGGGTTGCCTTGTAGAAGAATTAAAAGTTTAGCCCAGCCTTTGCTCGATCAGATGTGGTTAGGAATTGGTTAATGATGAACCCCATGGTCCAAAGCACATTCTGTCCCCGTAGCATCATTCCCCACAGCACCTGGTGCTCTTTTGAAGTCAAGTTCTGACTCGGTCCAGCTGTACGTGCTTCTGACTCCATCGCTGCCTAAGGCAGCACCTCTCCATGCAGAGTTTTCATTTCATCTTTGCTCAAGTGTCATCGAGTAATGCTCTGAAATAAGTAAATATTAATCACTCCAGGTAGCATTTCAAGGGGGCGGGGGAATGATGTTGTCACGGAGCATGGATGGAAAAATATACTATATAGGACCTTGCTGGAAGACAATAACAAATGAAAAGACCATGGATTCTTGGTGTAGTTTTGAGAAAATGTAGCAGTTGGCAGATGATGTAAATGCACGGAAGCTTTGGGTGTGAGAAACAGGGGAAAGGGTAAAACTAAATGCATTTTTGGTCAGAATTCAGAGAATGGGGGGTCAATACAGGCCCTTCCCTTTGTTTACAGTGTGCATGAGTTCTGCGGGATGAATCCGTTTTAACAGAGGTAACACACCCAGATTGTCATTGTCCATTGATTAGCAGAATATCTCTGTGCAAATTCACTTCCTATCCTCATGACGTTCAGGAAGCTATTAGAAACCTGGATGTTCTCCCAAGGTCTTGAATGTCAGCCCTCCCAAGTCAATCGGACAGGAAACACAACTAGACAAACTAAATCTACTCTATTATAAGGCTATGTTAATAGAATCTTGCAAGTCTGAAGGTACAAACTTCCTACCATCAATTTGAACCATCTGATCAATTAGGGCTGGTTCTTCCTAAGTTTCTTCCTTTGATACCTAAGTCCTTGAGGTGTTCCTCTTCTTTTTTCTGATTGTTTCCTAGGCATTGTCTCTATCTTTTGTTTCCTCAAGGTCATCCATATGTTCTATTATACCAGGGGAGAGTGAAGGTCACTAAATTTAAGGTGCCGCTATCTATCTATATAAAAATGGCTTTGTGTGTGTGTGTGTTTGTTTGTTTCGGCATAACTCTGGAATGCCTCGAGCAATTTCAACCAAACTTGGTACACAGATGACTTACTCTCTGGAGAAAAATACTGTGGGGGTAAGGCACCCCTAACACCCCTCGGGGTGTGTCTGTGTCTGTGTGTACCAGCATAACTCTGGAATGTCTGGGCTGCTGAAATGAAAAGGAATGAATTATATCTAGAGTGTTAAATCACAGTACTTTTGACACTGATAGTGTGCATTTTGGATTCAAGTTTGCACGTGTGTGTGTGTCTGTGTTTCTGTGTTCCAGCATAACTCTGGAACTCCTGGGCCTCTGAAATGAAAAGAAATCAATTATATCTATAGTGAACTACTTTGACTTGACACTATACATATATATATATATTGATCAGCTCAAAAACGTAACACACATATAAAAAAATAATAATTACACAACGGAACTCATGGCTTTCTGTCTAGATGGTCTCTGGTGATGAGCCGAAAGGCAGAAAAGGAAACAGTATGTCTCCTCCCTTAATTGGGGCCCTAACAGGGTGTTGTGGAACAATTATATATACTTATCCTCCTGTCTCAGATGAGCAGGAACAGAACCTCGCTGGCTTAATGGCTAAGGCTCTCGCCTGGCATGCCCCGGTTTGAATCCCAGTAAGGGTATGGCTAGCTGATGAGAGCTAAAAAGCTCGCAATAGATCTATACTAGTCTCCCTTACTTATCAGCTCAAAAACATAACACACACACACATATTTCATTCCTTTTCCTGTCTAATACAGGATTTGGATAAATAAATACCCTGGCAATGCTGGGTTATCAGCTGGTTACTTATAAAGGTTTACAAGGCTTGCCTTTGACTTTACAACACTGAGATCTAAGTATCTAACACTGCACAGATTTGCTGTCTACATTGACCTCAGTTACATCCCAGACAGAGGAGGAGAAGGAGGATGAGGACTGGTTTAATTCTCCATGTTGTGTTTTGGAAATAGTCATCTCCAGTCTCTGAGAGTGGCTGTGCAGATTAACAAGAGTTGTAATTTTATTTATTTCAGTCTAGCTACCCGAAATGACCAGATAGGATTAAAGAATCAACCTGTTTACATATTTTGAAAATAACTCTTCTTTTATTAGTTGCAAGAACTTCTGCTAGAAAAAAAATTAAAAGATTTGTTGCTCAGTCCATACAAAACAATATTGAGTTTAAAACCATTTTGGTTGTTGCTGTTTTTGTAAGCCTTCCCACTACCTTCTTTTGGGAAAAAAAATAGGGGGTAACTCTCTTTTGTATTTTTTCCTTTGCAGTTGCATTACCAATGGCATCTGATTTGGAGTTGCATGATGTCTCGCACAACAGTATGAAAGTAAAGTGGAAGGCAGTAGCTGGTGCAACTGGCTATATGATTTTGTATGCGCCCCTCATTGATGGTTTAGCAGCAGAGGAAAAGGAGGTGAGAGAACATGAGAGTACCAACTAGGTCTTGTGAACCTGCTTCAAAGAGTGGGCTGAAGTTCTTGAAAAGGCAATGTAGAATTCCTATTTTCAGTTGAATTAATTATCCCCGTGGAAGTATAGACACCTCACCACTGGAGTGCCATGGGCCTCTATCCTGTTGAAGTTTTTTTTGTTACTGGCCTGGATGAAGGATTTGAGGGTTATGATGATTCGTAGGGTACCCAAAACTATGAAGAGTTATAAGTATTTAAGAAGAGAGAGAGAAGATCCAGAGAGTCATGTGAAACCCTTTTTTTCATTCATTGAAAAAAGATCTTACGTTACATGTGATTGTTGGGTTGGGTCCCATACTTCATTCAAACCAAGAAGATTGAGTTGGACTGTGGAATGCATAAACTCTTCGCCATTAAACATGGAATTTCCTGATACAGACCCAACTCAGAGTATTCTAAGAGTGTAGAGGAAAATAAGATTATTTTGTTGTGAAGAGCCTATACATTCCACAGTCCAATTCAATCTTCTTGGTTTGAATGGAGTATGGGACTCAATCTAAACCAACCCAACAATCTCATATCACATAATGAGTAGTTGCCCAAATAAAGTTCCCCAGACAGTAGCTCCTCTCGTGTATCAGAGTATCACCATCTGATGGAGGAGCTTGTCCAGGATTTGGGTTAATGAATAATGACACTTGGGTAGTAACAGTGAAACAATTAATTGGAGAGATGCAGGAGTCACAACCAGTTGGGGATTGGTAGAAGCTGAGAACCCCTGGGGTTGATTTGACATAGAATTAGGTCAAGGTAAGAGATTAGTGGTGAATCAAAGACCATCCTATGAACACCACCCCAGTGTCTTCTACTCTGAATCCAAGTGTCCCCATTGGTTCTACATCAGGGATGTCAAACTCCCCATGGGCCAGATCTGACTTTAGGATGCTTAGATCTGGCCCACGGGGCCGTCCTAGAAACAGCAATGGACTGGCCCACGGTGCCTCTGCCAGCGAAAACCGAGCTCCATTTTCACTGCAGAAGGTTGCAGGAAACCATTGCAGCTGAAAATGGAGTTCAGGAGGGCCACCGTTTTCGCTGGCAGAGGGTTGCAGGAGGCCATCGCAGCCGAAAATGGAGTTCAGGAGCCTGTTATCACTGGCAGAGTACTCGGGCCACCACAAGTGGCCCCAACATAAGTGACATCAAGCTGACCATGCCAACCCCACTCCCACGAAGTCAAACACAACCCTGATGTGGCTCTCAATGAAATTGAGTTTGACACCCCTGTTCTACAGTACATGAAGTTATATCTTTTTGATAGTTGCTAATAACTTATGAAATGGAAGGTGCTCTATAAAAATTGGCCTATTATATCAATAGTACTCCATTGAGGTAAATGCGATTTTATTTTTCTGCTTAATACTTTCCCCTCATTTTTTTGAAAATCAAACAAGCAAAAAAAAAATCCCAGGAAGTTTAATTGACTCAAAGTCAAGAAACTATTATTTGCTTATGAGTTTCTTGGCAAGATATACTTTATAAAAGGCTGATACAGACTTCAAGATGGACGTAAGAGCCAATTTGAATGTTTTTCCCCCAATAGGTTTTACATTTTTCTTGCTTGCTCAAATTCATATTTCTATGAATATACAGTCGAGTTCACAGCACTGAATGTGATTTTAAGAAGAAAAGTTCTGTACTAAGATTTATATTCTGTCTAAAATGCATTTTGCTGCATAGCTTTTCAAACCTGGACTTTTTGTGATTTGGCCTAGATTACCATTTTTGAAAATTAGTTTTTCTAATTTGATGCATTGTCATACAATACGTGTATGCGTTTTTAAACAGAGTTCTAACTAAGAGGTATTTCTAAAACGTTGTCAAACTGCAGTGCACCATTCTGAGAAGTGTAATTTGGAATGACTACTTTGCTTCAAGTGTGGAATACAATATGTTTGCCTGCAGAACATTTGTCCGGCATTCCTAAGTGAAATTAAAATCAAATTTTCCTAAAGTTTAGACAGAAATTGTATTTAGTGTGAACTGGCTAAAAACTCTGCAGATTAAACAATGGACCTAGCCCAGTGATGGCTAACCTTTTTTGGCCCGCGTGCCAAAAGCGGGGGGGGGCACAGGGGGGGTCATGCGTGGGTGTGCCACACCCATAATGCTATGTGCGCGACCCCCTGCTTATGACACACTTTTTTTGTCCTCCCCAGGCTCCAGAGGCTTTCTAGGAGCCTGGGGAGGGTGAAAACAGCCTCCCCTCTCCATCTCCAGAGGCTTCAGGAGCTTCCCGAAGCCTCCATAGAGCGAAAAATGGCCTCAAAAGAAGCCCTAAATCAGCTGGCCAGTGCACACATGCACTCTAGTGCTGACAGGGCAACGCCTTGCGTGCCCTAAGAAATGGTTCTGCGTGCTACCTGTGGCACCCGTGCCATAGGTTCGCCATCACTGACCTAGCCTATCTCTTGATTTCTAGTGTGAAATTATGTTCATCCTTGTTCAAGTGGGAGAATTCTTAATAGCATTAAAAAGACATGTAAGATTCTAGAAGAGAATCAAGAAACTACTGAATGTATGAACATGCTCAGTTTTTTAAAGTTATGTAGTAGCATATATCCCTCACAGAAAATTAATTGAAATATTTTAAAAAATCTTAAAATCCTCTGCCTAAAGTCAGATTCAAGAGACAGATTTCAAGTAAACCTACTCAATGTACTGTTCAATCTATCTATATATAAAAGCTAAGTACCACTCACTCATCACGAAATGGCCAGACCCGTATAGCCTACAAACTTGAAATTTGGCATGTATGTTCCTCTTGGCTTCTAGGTGCTCGCTAAGAAAGGATTTTCCAAAATGACCATCAGATCATTAGTATTTCTTATACAGCAATTAACATGCTCTGATGCTAAGGAGTTCTACTCCCCCTCCCCATCTGAAAAGAACTCTGTTCCAACTGCTAGTTGCCTTATATTAACATGCTCTGATGCTAAGGAGTTAGACATTCTACTCCCCCTCCCCACCTGAAAAGAATTCTGTTCCAACTGCCAGTTGCCTCACATTCCATTACCTCAGTTCAAACTGACAGATGTTCCACTCCTACACTCAGGAGCAGCCTGGGGCTTCTTACAGTAGTAAATGTCATAAAAATCTATTCATTTGCCACCGTTGTGTTATTCTGGATTTTCTATAATAGACGCTCTACAGATAACAGATATAGTAAGGGTGTTAAAATTGGTCTTTTCTTTTTAGAGGAACTTTTCTGATTCAAAATGATTAACAGGAATTAATAATAGTAAAAGTGACATTTACAGTATTATATCTTTTAAGGATAGCTGAGCAAATGTTATGGAGAAGATTATATGAAAGTACAGAGGGACTTGTGTAATTGTGGCAATCCCAGTGTTACATTTCTGGCTTTTGTGCTAGGTTTCAGTTGGTGGGTTTTTGATATTCTAGGATTTCTCACAAACTGGACAGCTGCCCATCAAGCCATTATAGGACTAATTGGTGCAAATGATCCTCAGGCAGGACATAGTGGCTATGAATCAATCCCTTGTTAATATCACAAATCCCGTTTTTCTTACTTTGACAGAAATTATTATCTCTCCGAAAAAAGTTCTTCATCTTCTATTTCATATGCTACTATTTCATGTGTGTGTGTGTGTGTGTGTAAATAAATATAAATAAATGAATTCATGTTAAAATACTGCACTGTAATCACAGGAGTGGCACAGTGGTTAGAATGCAGTATTGCAGGCTAATTCTGCTCACAACCAGGAATTCGATCAGGACCAACTCAAGATTGATTCAGTCTTCCATCCTTCTGAGGTCAGTACAATGAGGACCCAGAATGTTGGGAGCAATGTGCTGAGATTTTAAACCATCCAGAGTGTGTTGTAAAGAACTATGGAGCAATATATAAGTAAGTGATATGGTTATTGCTATTTTTATAGATGAAAATTGGAGTGAGCTCCACACATGTTGAACTTGAGGGTCTACTACCCAACACAGACTATACGGTTACCGTTTATGCAATGTTTGGAGAAGAAGCCAGTGATCCTCTTACAGGACAAGAAACCACACCTAAGTGGTTTTTATGTGTTTCTACTTATTCCAGGAGTAAATTCTGCACAGGCTTTCTGAGACAGAAAAATAATGCCTTTAAACTTTCATAGAATAGTAATCCCTATAGGCATCGTTTAGCAACAGCAACATAAACAGCAGTTTCACCTTGTGATGTTTGTGAAGGGCAGCTTCACTTTGTGGGGGCTCAGTGACTCAGCCGTTAAAGACACTGACAGCCCAGGTTCAAGACCCAAGCGCCACTCAATGAGGTGAGCTCCCGTTACCTGCCTCCGCTCCTACCCATCTAGCAGTTTGAAAGAAGGCAAATGCAAGTAGATAAATAGGTATCACTTTGGTGGGAAGAAAATGGCATTCCTTGCACCTTTGAAGTATGCTGGCCACATGACCATGGAAATTGTCTTTGGACAATGCTGGCTCTCTTGGCCAAGAAACAGAGATCAACACCTTAGAATCAGACACAACGACCTTTTAGAATATCTACCTTAGTCCCTAGAGGCATTGTTTAAGGAAGGAATATGAAGATCCCTTTAGTATAGTGCTTGTGATTTCCTTTGACAACTTGTTATTATCGGATTATTATCATGTACCCTGTTTCCCTGAAAGTAAGACCTCCCAGGATAATAAGCCCAATTGGGCTTTTGAGCGCTTGCGCTGAACTAGACCCTCCCCCAAAAATAAGCCCTCCCCAAAAATATTGCAACACAGCAGCAGTCATGAGGTGACCATGCTTGCCACCTCCTGCACCTCAAAAATAATAAGACCTCCCTGAAAATAAGGCCAAATGTTTATTTCTGGGGTCAAAAGAAAATAAGACCCTGCCTTATTTTCAGGGAAACAGTATAGAAAGTGACTTCAATGGACTATTCTTGCTCAGAGCTTTGAACTATCAACAGTAGGTATTTAAGTTTCTTGAAGTTTATTTTCCTTTAAAATATCTTCTTTGCTTCTCACCTAAAACAGTGAGAAACATGTTGTGAGATAACACTTATTTTAATTCTGCTGCATTTTAACTGCAGCCTGCTTTTTACATCCCAGTCTTTAATGTTTTAAAGTTTAATGTTAGTTTCCACATCATGACACCTTCAAGAGTTGTTAGATTCCAGATTCTAGAATTTTCAGATAACTGAGTGGGAATTCTGGAGGTGAAGCCTAACACAAACCGGTACAATTTCTCTAAAATATGTATACGCATACTCTTCATGCTTTGCTGAATTCTAGTGGAAAAAAAATGCTGTATTATCTTTTCAGTGTTTTTTTTTCCTGGCTATAATGCTATGAAGGGATCCAAACTTTCCATATTAAAATAGTTCATAGTTTAAGCATACAACATTTGTTCATGTGTCAGTGCCACTTTTAAAAAATAATGTATAACAGCTTGGAAAACTGTGTTTGGGAGTGATTTGAGTTTTTCCATATTGGCTAGATTTCCTTTAATTCAAACTGTCATGCACACGTAGATGCATAGTGTGAGAACTGAATTGCATATTCGTCTTGTAAAGAACTGAATGTATGAACCTAATAGAAGTCAAAATCTAGTCCAGGAAACAGAATGGAATGGAAAGGACCTTGGAGGTCTTCTAGTCCAACCCCCTGCTTAAGGCAGGAAATCCTATACCACTTCAAACAAATGGTTATCCAACATATTCTTTAAAACTTTCAGTGTTGGAGCATTCACAACTTCTGGAGACAAAACATGATATCTGCAGATAGTTTCCCCCCCCCCCTCCCATTTCTAGATGTTTTTTACCCTGAAATGTTTTGTGACATCTGGAATAAGGGAACTTACCTTTTGATATTTATTAATGTAAATTGGGATGTTGAATTGGCCACCAAATTGATCTTCATGGAAACAGAGATAGTGTTAGCTATCCCTTGGATGCCTTTTGAACGGATGGATTTTGAATGGATTTCAGCCTCCTGAAAAGAAAGAGCATGAGTAGAAACTGAGCCTCCCCTTTGCTATTTCATGGAAAGCAGGATATGGGGAAATTTGGAAGGATTTGAGATAATCCAACGTCGGGACTAATTGGGGATGGAGAATAAGGTATAAGGATATAGACTTGTTCCAAGTAGAACTCTTGAAATATCCAAGAAGTTCTCAATGTTTCTGAGTGAATAACAAAATAACAGAGTTGGAAGGGACCTTGGAGGTCTTCTAGTCCAGGGGTCCCCAACCTTTTTTGCACCAGGGACCGGTTTCATTTTAAAGAAAATTCTGCGGACCGGCTGCCGTAGAGGAGGAGCGGGGGGGGGGGGGGAGGGGGAACAGGCAGCGCATGCGCACGCAGGGGGGGAGTCTGCTCACTCGGCCCCCTAGGGCCTACAACAGCGTGAACGGCCGCGTCTGCGCTCTCCCGGATCCGGCACGTGCTCTGCCCAGGAGGCTACCCCCTCCTCCCTCCTCCCTCCTCCTCCTCTCCGGCCCTGCGGCCCACTTCCTATCAAGCCACGGGCCGGCTTAGAAAACTCTCTGCTTAGGAAACCTGTTGTTACACTGCTCAGGAAATCCTATAGCATTTCAGACAAATGGTTGTCCAATCTCTTCTTAAAAACGTCCAGTGTTGGAGCATTCACAGCTTCTGGAGGCAAGTTGTTCCACTGATTAATTGTGTGTGTACAACACAGGGTAAAAGGGTATATCAGAACACATATTCTATTTTAGAAATTCTATTTGTACAACAGCAAAAACATTCACCTTCCACTACCCAGAACCGTGATGGCAAACCTATGGCATGTGTGCTACAGGTAGCACGTGGAGCCATTTGTCAGGGCACCTGAGGCTTGCCCTGTCAGCTGGCCAGCACACATGTGTGCGCTGGCCAGCTGGCTTCGGCCTTCTTTTGAGGCCATCACTGACGTAGAGCATTGTAGGAGATGACTTGTAACATTGGAATTATTATTTTTTCCAATGGATTCTGCTGAGCCTACTTTATCCTAATTTCAATAGGTTTGCTGTGAAGGGGCTTCAGATTGCTGTAAAGTCTAGCCTATTTACACACGGGACAAACCATAGAACTCAAGCCATACATGTGACAAAATCCCACCAGTAGCCATACAGTGAGAACTTTTTTGGGTGAGGGCTCTTCATTGAACATGACCTGATTTTGTATCAAATGCATAGTGTTGCATGGAGATTAATGGAAGCCATATATCACTGTTGGAAGATACAATGCCCATCTGGGTTCAGTTCTAAGTGGGAAGAAAGACACTGGAAACATGGAGACTGCTTGGAAAAATGGTTTAATGGTGGACAGGATCACATGGTTTGAGGTCCTGGGCAAAAAGGGAAGAAATGCCGAGAGCGTCTGGGTTTTACGACCTCTGGTGGGCTTTGAATTTGAGCATGTATTCTGATTGGTTGTCAGACTCCCATGGGCCATGCAGGGGTAATGTTTGTGTCCCAGGCTTGGTTGAGCCTTGCTGGGTGATGTAATCTTCCCAGGTACCATGTGGTCTACCTTTGTTGGATTTTGGATAAGGGCATTTGCCTATGAATAGACCTAGCTATCTCTTTATCTCTTAAGTGCGGAGGTCTGCTGTGGGCTATTGAGGAGAGTGGGGGCTATTAAGAATGAGTCTGCTTCCTGCCTAAAAAAACATGTTTCTCTATTTTTCATCCAGGGAAATATAATATTCTGCCTTCTTAATATTTCCTAGAATATTTCATTCTTCTAGGAGAGGGGTAGGTGCTAACTTCCTACATCCCAATAAGTCAACTGGCCGAAAGGCAAAGATATTATTTATAATATGGATTCATTTTCATTTTCAAGTGCCTTTAAGCCCGCCAAGAAATTTGAAGTTTTCGAATGTGGATCACAGCTCAGCCAAAATAACATGGGATCCACCTTCGCCAAAGGTCAAAGGCTACCGCATTATGTACGTCAAGACAGATGGGACCGAAACCAATGAGGTAAGCAGATTTTTAAAAGAATAAACAGGAAGCACTTAAAAACAGAACTATTACAATACAATAGCAGAGTTGGAAGGGACCTTGGAGGTCATCTAGTCCAACTCCCCAGTCTGCCAATAACTCATATAACGGCAGTTAGATTCACTTCTTTGGTTAAGAACAGATATCAAAATGAGGTAAGCAAGTCCATCTCAAAGGTTTGAGAAAGCATTTGGAGCTTCTTCTTCAATGAAATTTGAACTCCCTATATAAATACATTGTTTTTGTTATATTTTTCACACGGCTCATTAAAAAAAAAATCTTCTTTAATTATTTAAGCCAGGGGTCTCCAACCTTTGCAACTTTAAGTCTGAAGGACTTCAGCTCCGAGAATTCTCCAGCCAGCTTTGCTGGCTGGAGAATTCTGGGAGCTGAAGTCCTTCAGACTTAAAGTTGCAAAGGTTGGAGACCCCTGATTTAAGCCATTAGTTTTTCACCTCCTATTTGTCATATTCTCTTACCACGTAATGGCACAGGGAAGTAATTTTGTGCTTTACAATCAACCGTCATGTAAGATCAGAGGTGGGATACTACCCGTTTGCAGCAGTTCTCCTTAACTGGTAGTGGAAATTGTGGCTGTAGGGCATCCAATTTAAGCCCTTTTGTAGCCAAAAGCACATGCACGGAAGGCTGTGCGCATGCGTGGAAGTGGTGCGTGCAAGTGAAGCGAGCGAGCGTGCTCACATTTGCAAACCGGTAGGGAAGGGAAGTAAATACCATCCCTGTGTAGGATGCTCTCCTTTAAATATTTGTTTTATTCAATGCAAATGCTATAATATACTAAGAAAAGAAAAGGCAGCCTTCTTCAAATGAAACTTGACTATTGATGTCTAAATGCAGATGTCCATATTTCTTCTCAGCATGTAAAGAACTAGTTTGCTATTGCAAATTGGCTGGTTGGCTGGCCAAATAGTGATGGAGCTTCACTGATGAGAGAGAAAAATGCTGGCAAATAAAATGGACTCTGGAAAAAATAGGCATTCGCTATTTTTCTAGGGTGAAATCCCTGAAATATTTATAACGTTCTGGACAGACCAGAATGGAGATCTTACTGCCTTGGCCCAGTGGCACCAGGTCTGGTGTTCTAGACTCCCTAGTTCAGGGTTGTCATACTCAAGGCCCATGGGCCAGATCTGGGCCATGGGGTGCTTAGATCTGCCCCGTACGGCCGGCCTGGAAACAGTGAAGGAATGTCCCATGATGCCTCTGCCAGCAAAAATAGAGTTTGTGAGGGCCCTGAGCGGCCCTCCTGAGCTCTGTTTTCTCTGGCAGAGGGTTGCAGCAGACCATCCCAGCCGAAAACGGAACTCTCTGCCATCTCTGCTGGCAGAGAGCTCAGCTCACCAGAGGCCCTCCCCGACACAAGTGACGTCAAGCTGGCTAGGCCCCCGCTGAGGTCAAACACAACCCTGATGCGGCCCTCAATGAAATTGAGTTTGACACCGCTGCTCTAGTTCAATGTTGCTCAACCTTGGCAATTTTAAGATAGGTGGACTTCAAGGCTGGCTGGGGAATTCTGGGAGTTGAAGTCCACACATCCTTAGGTTGCTAAGGCTATACAACGCTTACCCAAGGCAGTCCTCCCTGCTGTCGATTCTGAGAGCACTCCATCCGTGCAAACTCCTCATCCCAAGCTGATATAGATCGACATCTTTTTCAATAAGCATTTCTTTATTATCCTTGGCACCCATCCCTCCATTCCCTGCTTGTCTGGCTCTCTCCTTCCCCTGGCAAGAAATTGGCGGAGGCTTTCCAGAATTTCGACATGACACAGCTTGTAAAGAATCTTTGTAGCTGTAACAAGATGCAACAGGCTTGCTGCCCTTGTTCTTAGACCCTGGTGGGTTTAAACTCCATGCCTTTTCCTCTGGCCATTTTCACAGTGGAACAAGAAGCCCACGTTATGCTTCCGATGCTTGACTTGTTTATTGACAGTTTTAGCATTTCTGTCTTGGGAAAGATGGCTTTCTAAAAAAAAAAGAATCTCTCTATATACCAATGACTGCATTTGAAATGATCCATCTGTTAAACTACTGAAGTTTGCAGATGATACAACAGTGATTGGTCTCATTCGAGACAACAATGAAACCACATACAGACAGGAGGTTTGAACAACTAGCCTCGTGGTGCGACCAGAGCAATCTGGAACTGAACACACTCAAAACCATAGAAATGGTGGTAGACTTTAGGAGAAATCCTCCCATACTACCACCTCTTACAATACTAGACAACCCTGTATCAACAGTAGATACCTTCAAATTTCTAGATTCTATCATATCTCAAGGCCTAAACTGGACGCCTAACATCAAAAACGTCGTCAAAAAAGCACAGCAAAGAATGTTCTTTCTGCACAAACTCAGAAAGCTGAAACTGCCCAAAGAGCTGCTGATAGAGTTCTACAGAGGAATTTTTGAGTCTGTCATCTGCACCTCTATAATTGTCTGGTTTGGTTCTGCAACCCAACAAGTCAGACACAGAATTCCGAAGATAATCAGAACTGTAGAAAAAAACAATTACTGCCAACCTGCCTTCCATTGAGGACCTGTACACTGCACGAGTCAAAAAGAGGGCTGTGAAAATATCTACCGACCTCTCGCATCCTGGACATAAATTGTTTCAACTCCTACCCTCAAAACAACACTATAGAGCACTGCACACCAAGACAACTAGACACAAGAACAGTTTTTTTCCCCAAACGCCATCACTCTGCTAAACAAATAATTCCCTCACCACTATCAAACTATTCACTAAGGCTGCATCGCTATTAGTCTTCTCATCGTTCCAATCACTCATCTCCTCCCACTTACAACTGCAGGACTGTAACTTTGTTGTTTGTATCCTTATGATTTATATTGATATGGATTGTTTCCTGATTGCTTATTTGTACTCTGACTATCATTAAGTGTTATACTTTATGATTCTTGACTAATGTATGTTGTCTTTTTATGTACATTGAGAGCATCTGCACCAAAGACAAATTCCTTGTGTGTCCAATCACACTTGGCCAATAAAGAATTCTATTCTATTCTATTCTATTCTATTCTATTCTATTCTATTTTTTTCTAGCTCTCAACCTATCTTCACCTCTAATAACTGAAGCAGCTGGTTCTCCCAGCCTATGTGAAGCAGTAAATTTAACTAGAGAATCTTGAATTGCAAGCTTGAGGCCGCTGGACCAGGGGAATAAGATCTCCATCTGGCCTGTCCAGAACATTATAAATATTTCATGGATGTCACCCTCGAGAAACAACCAATGCATATTTCTCCCTCAGAGTCCATCTTAGCTTGCAGCCATCCCCCCCCCCCCCCCCCCCCATCAGCTGAAGCGGATAGGTAGGATAACCTTTTTAAAAAAAAGAAAATTGAGAAACAGCTGTTTGGCTCATAAACAGATACTATTCCTTTGGGGCACTTTTAAAACAAAACAAAAATAGCAAACATATGTCCTGGGGTTGTTCTGTTTATTTCTCCCCCCCCCCCCCCCCTCAGTTCATTAGGCTGACTGATGGTCTCTGACATCAGGGTCCTGGGCCAATAACTGGGCCAAGGGTGATTGTATTCATGCTGATATCATCGCCCACACAATTAACTTTAGGGCTAAAATCCACACTTTCTAGTTACCCTGATGAGAGGAAGAACCACCAATCGGTTTGGGAGTAGTGGATGATGTCATCCTGAGCCCATCCAATGGCTGTTGGGAAGGCGACCGCCATCCGAGTTTCATCAGAAATAGCGTGTTTCCTCTTGGCTAGCATAAACAGGACAGTCCAGTTCACTTGTGGCACTTCATGCCTTCTTAAAGAGATGCCTTCATTCCAGTTAGGTGATGTATATGTTGGGGACCCTGTGGGGATGCTCACCACCCCGATCTCTGCCTTCTCGTGCCCATTTCATGTTGAGCTGCTGGACTGGCTGCTGTGAAAGAGGAGATCGTTGGTTTCCCTCCCACCTGGCAGAGTCTTTCTACCATTTTTTTGGGGGGGGATGAAATCGACAAGTTCAGCCAAGTTTGCCTTTCTAACAGTGGTGTCCATTGGAGTGTCAGCATATGCAACTTGGAAGCTTGAGAGTTTGAGCCCAGGTAACAGCAGATGTTTCTCTCCCAGGGCTCACAGAAGAAAAAAAAACCATCTGTTACGAACTCTGCATAGACATCAGGAAGGGCATCCAGTCTGTAAATGCTCAGGTGTTCAGCAAGAGTCTTTTTATATTTTCTTTTTTTGGGATGAAATTGACAAGTTCAGCCAAGTTTGCCTTTCTAGCAGTGGTGTCCATTGGAGTGTCAATATATGCATCTTGGAAGCTTGAGAGTTTGAGCCTAGGTAGCAGCAAACGTTTCTCTCTCAGGGCTCACAGAAAAAAACCCATCTGCTGTGAACTCTGTGTAGACATTAGGAAGGGAATCTGGTCTGTAAATGCTTGTATGTTCAGCACAGTCCTTTCTTTCTTTCTTTCTTTCTTTCTTTCTTTCTTTCTTTCTTTCTTTCTTTCTTTCTTTCTTTCTTTCTTTCTTTCTTTCTTTCTTTCTTCCTTCCTTCCTTCCTTCCTTCCTTCCTTCCTTCTTTTGGATGAAATTGACAAGTTCAGCCAAGTTTGCCCTTCTAGTAGCGTTGTCCATTGGAGTGTCAACATATGCAACATGGTGGGCATGGTGTCACAATCCAAGCCATAATGTATTTATGACAATGGCAGTGTCCCAAGGTCATGTGATTGCTGTCAGGGTTCTGACCGATGCCCTAATTAAATAATGAGCCTCATGCCAGGCTTCAAAAGAAATCCAGTTATTTATTAGGAGCTTCATGTCGGTATGGAACAAATGTAGCCAACTCTGACCTCACTTAATTTAAGTCCTGGCTCTGACCCTGTTTCCTCCCTCCCCCTAAGGTGTGTCATCAGTCACATTCTCCAACGAAGCAATTTTGCAGATTGTAGAGATCACCCCCCCCCCCATGGCAACTCGAGAGCAGGCCAGGGATACTTTGCGAGTTAACAATCACCTTTAGCAACCTTTTGACAAGCAAAGCCAAAGGGGAAGCCAGGTTCCCTTAACAACCATGTTACTAACTTCACAGCTGCAGTGATTCATTTAACAACTATGGCAAGAATGGTAGCTAAATGAGACAAAACTCACTTCACCATCTTGCTTAGCAACAGAAATTTTAGGCTTAGCTGTGGTCGTAAATCGAGGACTAACCATCGTGATTTGGATAGCATTTTGCTTCCAACCATCCCTGGATGAAGAGTCTGTCAGCATCTTCCCCCTTTTCTCTGCCTCTCCTTTCCATTTAGTTAAAGGGGAGTAAACAGATTGTTCTTTTCTGTAAGATGGGGAATTTGCCAAGACACTGATTGATGCAGCCTGGGGTCTCTAACCCGGTTTTTTTTCCCCCACTTATGAAATCATGTCTGGGTAAAGAATTAAACCAAGCCTCTTTTCTATTCTTGACGTAGATATGGATTTTCCATCCTCATGTACATGTGGATTTGTAACCACTTTTCTCATTCCTGTCGCCTCTGTGATGCAGGAAGAAGTTGATCAAGTCTCAGCACATATTTTGAAGAGCTTGACGTCCCTCACTGAATATACCGTAGCTGTTTTCTCCCTCTATAGTGAGGGTCAGTCTGAGCCACTCACGGGCAGCTTTAGCACAAGTAAGTCTCGCTGCATGTCTATGGAGATTCTCTATCATCCAGGTCATGGTTGTTGTTATGTATTGAATGTATATAGTTGTGTTAAGCCCTGCTAAAGTGAAACTAACCTTCAGATGACCCTCACCGTTAACCCTGCTAAAGTGAAACTAACCTTCAGATGACCCTCACCGTTAACCCTGCTAAAGTGAAACTAACCTTCAGATGACCCTCACTGTTAACCCTGCTAAAGTGAAACTAACCTTCAGATGACCCTCACTGTTAACCCTGCTAAAGTGAAACTAACCTTCAGATGACCCTCACTGTTAACCCTGCTAAAGTGAAACTAACCTTCAGATGACCCTCACTGTTAAAGTGAAACTAACCTTCAGATGACCCTCACTATTAGCCCCAACTATTTTGGAGGGAAACTTTGAACAATCTTATTTCGGCAGGTTTTTCAAGCATTATGATTGGTTAAGACCCTGTGGGACCACAGTATAAATTGCAGGCATTTATACAGTTCCTTGGTTCCAATTTTGAGTCAATAAATGCTGTTGTAGTTATGCTGGTCTGGTTCTTGCCTACTAAAGCCCACTACACAATAGTTGTCCCAAAGGTGCTTTGCCAAAAGGCAACTGGGCTTTTTCTCCCCTTGTAAACATTTTGCTTCTCATCCAAGAAGTTTCTTCAGTTCTGACTGAATGGTGTGAAATAGAAGGATTTGTATCAGTGGTAGGATTCAATTTTTTTTACTGCCGGTTCTGTGGGTGTGGCTTGGTGGGTGTGGCAGGGGAAGGTTACTGCAAAATCTCCATTTCCTCCCAATCAGCTGGGGCTCAGGAGACAGAGAATAGATGGGGGAAACTACTCAAAATTTCCAGTAGCAGTTCTCCAGAACTGGTCAGAACCTGCTGAACACCACTTTTAGCAATATAATCCTAGTGTTGGGTTGGCAATATATATAAGCCATGATTGGAATTGGTATGTGTAACTTTAAATGCTACAGTGAAATGTAATTGGCTGCTGCTTCCTCAATCAGCCATAAGAGGGAAGCCAGAATCACGGTTAGTTTGCTGATCATTGAATGGAGACTCTATATGTGGGGTTAGATCAACAAAGCAAGGAGGATAATGGATTGAGCAACTGTAAGCCAACTGATTGAGTTATAGATTGTATTTTGATTCAAGACTATCACTGTTTGTGAAGAAGTAGTTTATTTTCCACCGCACGTAAATGTCTGCTTGTTTTTACCATTGGTGTCTGTGAGTGATAGTGTGAATATCTAGCAACATATCGCTTGCTGCAATTCTGTTGCACATCTCTCGGTCTCCTAACGGAGATATCCTCAACAATCACCTCTAATTTGTGTTCTTTGCAGTCATCTGGTCATTAGCACTCTAAAGTTTGGTCATTAATTCACCGAGAATCATTGAGGCCACTTGGGGATTTATCTGTATCCTCAGGATCACCTGAATCAGAGTGCAGATGGGTATGGGACCTTCTTGGGACTGCTAGGTCCCTCTGCATTTTTGAAAGCAGTCTAGCTATAGTCCCAATATTCTTCTACTCTTTTGGAAGGAATGATTTGGTTTTATTCCTATTTTCTTAAGAAAAGGAGTCTATAGCTCTCGATTTATACGCTTGACAGCTTGGAAACCTTATATTATTGAAAACAAATGCCGATGAAAACATGGCCTAATATCTTGGTTAAAGTTGGGTTGCTACAAGAAGAAAGAAAAATTTGAATACCGAACGCTTGAAGTCAAGTTATGTTGTGCCAGTTCCCTGAACAAATTGGGTGGATGTAGCCAAACACCTCATAAGTTCTTCATGTATATATTACTTTCTGACGGCAGAGGCTTTTTAAAAAGAAAAATTGCAGACATAATGTGATTACTTTTTAGAACTTTTAAGCATCTCAAGGAAGAAATAAAAAAGAAAATGAATAGGATGTTGTTGTCCTCTGCCGTATTTCTTTCTAATTTCAGAAAAAAGGGAAGAGAATTCAGGGTTGCAATTGCAGAAGACAATTCAGATTCTAATTTTCAACTTTTTTTCTATATAGGTTGTTCTTGATTTACAGCTCCCCATTTAGTGACTGTTCAAACTTACAACAACACTGAAAATGTGACTTATGAATAGGTTTTCACACGACTGTTGTAGCATCCCTATGGTCACCTGATCAAAATTCAGGCACTTGGCAACTGGCGTGTATTTATGATGGTTGCATGGTCCCAGGGTCACGTGATCACCATTTGTAACCTTCCCAGCTGGCTTTTGACAAGCAAAGTCAATGGGGGAAGCCAGATTCAATTAACAACCATGTAATTCACTGAGCGGTGGCTCAGTGGCTAAAACTCTGAGCTTGTCGATCAGAAAGGTTGACTCTGACATTAACTGAGAGACAAACTCTGCAACAAATGAGAGATCAAATAGATTCCTGGCCCACTTAGCTCACAACTTCATCACCCAATAGGTAGAGGAGGCAACTAGAGGGACATCTATACTGGACCTTATTCTTACCAACAGAGAAGAAATGAGAGAGGGTTAAAAATTCCGGTAACTTTATAGGAAATTGATGTCTTATAAGAATTCCATATAAAAAAGGCACAAGGAACAGAACACAATCACAACCAGTTTCTTATACTTTAAAAGATCTGATTTTAAACAAACTCAGAGAAAGCTTTAGAAGGATCCCATGGATGAAAATCTGAAAGGGGAAATCAACTCAAGAAGTTTGGAAAACTGAAAAATGATCCAATTCAATACCATTAAAAAAGAAAACCCCAGCATGGTTGCACAAAGAACTCTCAGACCAACTGAGAGATTTTAATTTGGCAGTTCAAATCCCGAGTGGTGCGTAACAGAGTGAGCTCCCATTACTTGTCCCAACTTCTGCCAACCTAGCAATTCGAAAGCATGTAAAAATGCATAAATAGGGACCACCTTTGGTCTGAAGGTATCAGCATTCCATGCGCCTTCGGCGTTGAGTCATGCTGGCCACATGACCATGGAGATATCTCTGGACAGCACTGGCTCTTCAGCTTTGAAACAGAGATGAGCACTGTCCCCTAGAGTCAGGAACAACTAGCACATATGTGCAAAGGGAACCTTTACCTTAGAAAGTTTACTGCGTCTGTTTATATTCCATAGAGTTGGAAGCAATTTCAGATATCATATTTAAGGAACAAAGTTAACTTAACAAAGTTTGGGACACATTTGGAATCCTGTTTCTTTTCCTCTTTATCTTGCAGAGAAAGTTCCATCACCTGAATTTTTGGAAATCATTGAAGTATCTACTGAAAGTATAACAGTAAGCTGGAAGCCACCATCCTCTGATGTGGCTCTTTACCGTCTAGCATGGATCCCATTGACTGGTGAAGAAGCTGATGAGGTAATGACATCTTTGGCCCTCACATGCTTTTTATTATCAAGCTGAACTGCTGGTGATGAACTGTGGTTTGTGCATTTTAAGAAGCAGAGTCTCAGTAGTTGGGATGACCAAATAGATGAGTACATTTGTAAAAAGCGTGCAAGCAATTGATTGCCCATTTATTCATTTATTTGCATCCTGTTTTCATTCGTTTTACAAATAACTCAAGGCAGCGAATATTCTGTATCCAACACATATACCTCCTTCTATTTTATCCGTAACAACAGCCCTGTGAGGTGAGTTAAGCTGAGAGAGAATGACAAGCCCCAAGTTATGTAGCTGATTTTCATGCCTGAGGTGGGACTAGAACTCCTGGTCTCCTGGTGATTAGCCCAAAGTCATCCAGCTGGTTTTCATGCCTAAGGAGCGACTAGAATTCACAGTCTCCCACTTTGTAGTGTGATGTCTCAACAACTGGACCAAAGTGGCTCTCTTTTGCTCTATTCTATTAAAAAACTCATCTACTCAGATTCTTATGAAGTCAAAACAGTGCCAAGTGAAAGTCTTTGAGGAAAATGCCTCAAGGAATATTTGCACAAGTATTTGCACCTTCTCCTGAGGTATGGTTGGCCCCCACCCGGTTGCTTCTCCAAAAGGCCCTAAAAACGTGACTTTTCAGTGATCTTGGGGCCTATGTCAGGGTTCCAAGTAACATCCCTAATGAAAGAAGACTCCGAGGCTTGAGTTTCCTCAAAGTTCTATTTCAGTGGTAGTCAACCTGGTCCCTACCGCCCACTAGTGGGCGTTCCAGCTTTTATGGTGGGAGGTAAGGGTTTTGTCCGATACTGAAGCACTTTCCTTTTTTTAATTTAATTGACTTCCCTACTTTATAAATCACCATTACTGTGAAACCGGTGGGTGGTTAGAAAATTTTACTACTAACAGAGATACAAAAGTGGATGGTAGGTATAAAAAGGTTGACTACCCCTGTTCTATTTTATTAGAGATCTCATATTGGCACATCTGGGAAAACCTGAATCTGAAAGCTTCCAGGTTTTTCCCCACCCAAATGAAAGTTCAAGTCCCTGCCTAGCACCCACATGTCCATCACATGGTCCAATCAGGCACCGTCCCAACTGGGGATGTCTCCTAATCACACCACTCCAGGTGCAGGGCAAGATGTCCTGAGAAAGGAATATTATTTTGACTATATGTATATCCCATACCTCATATAATCCCCCCTCCCAGTGTCCCACAACATT
This sequence comes from Rhabdophis nuchalis, assembly GCA_039707465.1. Taxonomy (NCBI): domain Eukaryota; kingdom Metazoa; phylum Chordata; class Lepidosauria; order Squamata; family Natricidae; genus Rhabdophis; species Rhabdophis nuchalis. The sequence continues at coordinate 206,466,263 of CM077645.1, forward strand.
GAATATGGCAGCCTGAAGGCCCAATGCAAAAGATGGCTTCTAGGCCTGACAGACTATGAATGGTGCTGATTGACTGATTTTATTGGGCTGTTGCTCCTCTGGGGTGATGGATGCATTTTTAAAAATGGATTTTTACTATATATGGCAAATTTTTAAAAACTTTTCTGAAGTCACCTACGTGTGAATTGGGCAGCTGTATAAATGTGCTTAAGAAATCAGTAATAAATAAGCAGACATTTAGGGAGTCAACAACTAAAGGAATTAAATGAAGAATGAGCATGCTTAATAGGTATTCAGTGCAGATCAATTAGTTCATCAAGGAATGTGAAGAACATTTATCAATGCGTCTGGAATGCGGAAAATGAGCTAGATATCCCTTGGTAGGTTCCAAAAGAACCTCCTACCCCATACATCCCTTCGACCGCTCCGCTCCCACAGAGAGGGTCTTCTCCGGGTGCCTACGGCCGGTCAATGCCGGCTCGCAACGCCCAGGGGAAGAGCCTTCTGTGTGGCGGGCCCTGCCCTCTGGAACGAGCTACCCCCTGATGTTAGAAACATCACGGACCTGCGACTCTTCCGCAAACATCTAAAGACTCATTTCTTTCACTTGGCTGGCCTGGCTTAACCTCCGAGACTATATTAGTGACTGATTTTAAATTAAATTAAATTTGTATAAGGGGTTTTAAATTGATTTTAGCACAGGTATTATCAAATTTAATTGGATTTTAGTGATTTTAGGATGTATTTATTTATTGTATGGTCTTATTTGTGTTTTAACTTTTCCTGTGCACCGCCCCGAGTCCCTTTGGGGAGAGTGGGGCGGTATATAAATCCAATAGAATGAAATGAAAGAAAAAACTATAATTCACCTCTCTGCCTTCTTAAACCTCCCGTTCTATCTGTTTCAGATCATCTTAAGTGGAGATGTGGACACCTACGAGATCGAAGGCTTGCTACCCAATATGGAATATGAGGTGTCCTTGGTGGCCCTCTTTGACGATGAAAGTGAAAGTGATGTTGTTGCTGTACTTGGGAGCACACGTAAGATGGGAAATGCTACGGTTATCCTTCCGATATATTTCTCAATATATACTTTACTTTAAAAAGCCAACGCTCAGAAGTATCTGATTAACTCTGTCTTATTATCGAAGTCCTGATATACAGAACAATGTTTTATGCTCATTTGGCTACTGAAATGTAGTCTACTGCATCTAAAGCAGGAGTGGGTTCCTGCTGCCATTACTACTGGTTTGGCGCCCGAAAAATGTTGCGTGCACGCCCAATGCACGCTCGGTGCACGTGCGCATTTGCACTTAAAATGGTCTGCGCATGCACACAACATTTTAAAAGGAATAAAAATGACATTTTTTTTTCCAATGAAGATCGTTCTGCGCAGGTGCAGAACAGAAAATCAAGATGGGCACCGCCAAGGATAGAACTGGTACGGTCACGTGTCTGCCGGAGTTAGTACCTATTCGCCTGAATTGTACCATACCAGTAGGCGCCAAGCTGTGATCTAATGGGGTGTTTCGTGGCTGGTTGGGGGATTCTGGGTGTTGGAAGTCCACCTATCTTCAAGGGGCCAAAGTTGAAAAAAACTAGTCTAGCTATTTAGAAGAGATGTTGAGTTGAAATTTGATCTGAGGGGCCCTTGGTGCACTCTGAGCTTGCTTGTTTTCTTGTTGAAACAGTTTAGTTATCTCAACTAGGTAACGTCGTCAGTGCTAGTGCTAGTCTGATGGAATTACCTAGTTTAGATACTAGTCTGATCACTAGTACTGATGATGTTACCTAGTTTGGGTAATGAAATGTCTGCAAGAAAACAAGAAAGCTCAAAGAGCACCAAGGGCCCCTCATGTCAATACTGAGCTATAAATATTCTTCTTTATTAGTCAAATTTGATCATCTTTTACTTTACTTTACTTTAATCGGATTTTTATATCGCCCTATCTCCCGAAAGGGACTCAGGGCGGTGCGCAGAAAGAATAAAAAGTAATAAATACAATGATAATATAAAAGTTAAAAATACATTAAATACAATAGGTCTGTGCTAAAACTTATATTTAAAACAATTAAAATTATATTTATAATTGGAAATATCATAAAAGCTATGCTAGGCCAGCAACATGGAAAAGGTGTGTTTTTAAGGTTCGACGGAAGAGGAGAAGGTCCGTGATAGTGCGGAGGTCGGAGGGCAGGTCATTCCAGAGGGCAGGGCCTACCACAGAGAAGGCTCTCCCCCTGGGGGTCGCCAGCCGGCATTGTCCAGCCGACGGCACCCTGAGGAGGCCCTCTCTGTGGGAGCGGACAGGTCAAAGGGAGGTATGTGGTAGGAGGCGGTCCCGCAGATAGCCAGGTCCCGAGCTTGGAAACAACTCAGTTCTCGTCTCCTAGTATAGCTCCAGTGGTGGGTTCGACTGGTATGCCCCGGTACGGGCATACCGGTGCCTGCCAGGAGCACCAGGTACTGTTTTGGTATGGTGCTCCGGAAGGCCTACCTGCCTGCCTGCACTCCTTCCCGGTATTTGAAGTTTTGGGGGCTTCCGCACAGGGGCAAGGAGCTCACTGGGCCTGCGCGATGCTCCACCCGAGTAGCTGGAGCATTGTGGAGGCATCATGGAGTGTCATGGATGGTAAGTACTCATGCGCATGCTGTGTGTTTTCATGTGATGGGCGCCAGGCCCTGTTGCACCGTACTGGTTGCACCGGGATCCGGAACCCACTACCGTATAGCTCCATCCAGAGTTCTTCCTTTTAAAACTCTGCCAGTTAATCCAGATTTTGCTTTAATTTCGGTTCAACCTGACTTTATCTTCTCCTGTCACAACATTCTGCATCAGAATGCCATATAGATAAACCTATATAAGAAACATATAGTAGCTGTTGTTAGTATGAACTTCGGAACGAAACACGCTTATCTGTTGCTTTTCCCCCCCAGTTGAAATACTGACTACTGAAGTAACTACCATTACTACAGAAAGTACTACTACTCCTCAGCCTACAACAGCAGGTACAAAATATATTTTAAAAAATGAACACATATGTAGGTCAACAGGTGATTAGTTGACATTAGTCGGAACAAGGGGTTACAATGACTCAGTGCTTAAAGATGCAGGGTTTGTCAGCTGGAAATCTGCCAGCCTTAGTTTGAGACATGAGACAGGCGGTGGGGTGAGCTCCTGTTCCTTGCCCCAGCTCCTGCCCACATAACAGTTCAAAAGCATGCAAATGCAAGTAGATAAATAAGTACCACTTAAGAGCCGTGGTGGTGCAGTGATTAGAATGTGTTACTGCTGCCTGCCGGCTGCTTGCAGTTCAGCAGTTTAAATCTCAGCAGGCTCAAGGTTGACTCATCCTTCCATCTTTCCAAGGTTGGTAAAATGAGGACCCAGATTGTTCGGGTTAATATGCTGACTCTGTAAACCGCTTAGAGAGGCTTGTAAAGCACTGTGAAACAGTATATAAGTCTAAATGCTATTGCTCCTGCTTTGGTGGGAAAGTAAAAGCATTCCATGTACCTTGGCATATAGTCATGCAGGCCACAAGACCATGGAACAGTCTTTGGACAATGCTGGCTCCCTTAGCTAAGAAATGGAGATGAGTACCATCCTCTACAGTTGGACGGATCTGGACAGAGGAGTCATTTATCTTTATTCCGAGCAAAGATGCATGTTTTTGCATTCTTAGAATGATTGAGTTTTCCAATTTATTGTAAAATAGTTACCATATTTTTTGGACTATTAGAAGCACCAGGCTATAAGATGCGCCTAAATTTACAGTAGGGATAGAAGAAAAAAATAGGTTTTAGCCTCCGCACAGCCCATTTTTGCCAAAAGAACGAGCCCTTTTTGGGCTCCCAAGCCCTCCACATGACGTATTTCGCCCTCCCAGGCCCCAGAAACACTCTGCAGTGCTCTGCATGGCCTGTTTTCACCAATAACAGGCTTGTTTTTGGGCTCCCTAGCCCTCCTTGCATCGCAGTTTTGCCCTCCCAGGTCCCCAGAAGCACTCTGCAATGCTCTGCATGGCTTGCTTTCACCAAAATTGGTCTGTTTTTGCCAAAATGCTCTCGGTTTTGGCCTGCAGAATGCTTCTGGAGTCTTGGAGGGCGAAAACATGATGTGCTTTTGGGCTTGGGAACCCTGTATTCGATCTATAAGACGCATTTAAATTTTCACCCACTTTTAGGGAGGAAAAGGTGTCTTATACTCCAAAAAATACAGTAACTGGTGTGAGGGTGAAATATTAATGCCGTCTGATATCCAGACTCGATGCTTCAAAAGCTGTTTGAAATGTCTGTCGTTCTTGTAGTCTTTCGGACAGGAATAAAAAATCTCATGGTTGAAGATGAAACTACCTCAAGTTTGAAAGTCAAATGGGACATTACGGACCTCAGTGTTTCCCAGTTCAGGGTGACATATATGAAGGCTGACGGTGGTCATGGGGAGGAAACGGTAAGGATGATGATCTGGCAGATACTTGTTTTGAAAGCTCAGCTTGTACTTTTAAAGAATTGTTGGAATTATTGGAATCAAAGGGAACATTCTCCACTTGATACTCACTGTGCCACCCATCACAGACCTGACCCAATTTGCTTCATCGGTTTCCAAATGAAAAATCTTGCGCTTGATGTCCACTTGAAGATGAGTGGACTTCAAGAGAAGTTCATGTTAAATTTCTTAGGAGATCCACAAGGGATGAGATATTGAGGGCTCAATGGGATGGAACTTTAAAATACTAGGATAAAGAAATAATCATTTTGAAGCAGATACCGAAAAAAATTAGAGAAATAAGGAGGAAGTATTCCTTCCTATCTAAGAAATTATATAAAAAGGGAATATGGTTCAAGTGGTTATTGCCAGAGGGAATGCTGATCTTCTGGGAGGGAGGTAAAGTAAGAATCAAAACATTAAGTGAGGCTGAGGCTTTTATTAAAAAACATTCTCTCCAGCTGGGAGGCGAAGACGGGGGAACAGAAGGAGTGACGGCCCCACCTGGGGACAGGGAAGAGGAGTCAATTGCAAAAAGACTTAGATCGCAAAAATAATTTTATTTGAAATACTACTGTAATCGTTGATACAAGATAAAATGGCAAAAAAAAGATGATTGAATATATAGGTTATACAATGTAATCTTTTTATATGTTTATCTTTTACTTTTAACATTGTAAATTTATGAAGTTTTGGGAGGGTCAACACCAACAGCAGGGAAGCTACCAAAATGTTATCTTTACCCTATACCTTTTCCCCTGTAAAACTTTTGAAAACCAATAAAATACTTTTCAAAAAGAAAAGAAAAGATGAGTGGACTTCAACTCCCAGAATTCCAAGTTTGCAACCCCAGCATAACCAAATTTGCTAGTAATGAATGTGATCGCCTAACAGTATGCCTACTAATTCTGCATTGTTTAGGGGTGAGGATTAATGGGTTAAACCAGTGATGGCGAACCTTTTAGACACCGAGTGCCCAAACTGCGCCAGTGCATGTCCAAACTGAAAGGCGTGTGCACGTGTGCGTGCGAACGCGTGCACGTGTAGACACATGTATAAATATGCGCATGTGCAGATATGCACACATGTGCAGCAGAGACCCAAAGACCAGATAGCCTGTGGGACGCAGGGTATCCTAACACTATTAGCACGGCAAGAGGTAAGATCTTTTTCTTTCGTGAGCTTCTGTTTCATAATTTTTAGGGAAACAGAAGCTCATGAAATAATGCCACGGAGGTCTGGGGCGACGGCGTCCATGCCAGCAGAGAGGACTTTGCGTGCCACGACTGGCACACATGCCATAGGTTCACCATCATGGGTTAAACCTGAATCCCATGGCCTTAAGAAGAGATCTGTAAAAAAGAGGGACTTGTTTTGAAATCGGGACAACGAGGATAGAAAAAAAAATGTTAGCGGCTTAGAGGAGAAATCATTATGAACCAAGAGTCTGATCTGCTTTCATCTGTTGATTTAATACTTCGCAAATGATTGCTATCCACCTTGAGAATCTCTCTGATGGAGACATGAAATAAATAGATGAAAGCATTTCAGGCAGCTGGGCATGAGAAAGCTGGAAGGAAATTACAACGAGGAACAAGGACTGGAAGATTTACAGATACCATGGACCATAAAATGATTTTGAATTCTGGCCAAGCTTTTGATTCAATCTTCTCAGCTCGCCGGTTCTGTCTTACAGCAGCTTCGCTGGTCCCTCACTTATTTTCTGGACACCATTCAAAAAGGTTACACATGTGAAGCCCTCTTACAACTATTTGAAAGAAGCATTGTTTCATCAGAACCTGCCCAGTTTTACAATCTGGGAGAGAGGCCTTTTTCCTCAGCTCCACCTCCATTATGTGATGCCAACAAGAAAAGTTACATTGTCTTGGTGGCTGTTTCAAATCTTTGGATTTTGGGAGCATAGGAGACAAGTTAAAGTCAAGTCAAATCTCTAGGAAGTATGTTCAATAAATAAATGACCCAGGAAGTCATTGTATAAAGTGATTTTTTCTCTCTCCTCCTGTAAATATCAGGATAATTTCATACCATACTTTCTTTACAGTCTGTTTTCCTCTCAACATAATTACTTGAGTGGGGAATGGATATATTATATTCACTGTACAGAAGATAAGAATCTGTGGAAATAAATGGAGTGGGGCGGATATGCAAAATACTTTGTTGGAAGAAATGTCCTTCTTGGTTCAGTTCAGTGGTGGGATTCAGCCAGTTCGCACCACTTCGGGAGAACCGGTTGTTAAGTTTCTGAGCAGTTTGGTAAACTGGCTGTTGGAAGAAATCATTAGGGCGGAGAACCAGTTGTTAAATTATTTGAATCCCACCACTGGTTCAGTTCCAAGTTGGGAAAAGGACACTGGAAACAGTGTTTGGACTAGATGACCTCCAAGGTCCCTTCCAACTCTGTTACTGTTAATCCTGTGTGCATGAACACAAAGTTGCTGCACGTTTTTTGTTTTTTTATTATTACAGTCAAGCCTGGAAGACATCATGCGATGTAGTTGTAATATTTGTTTTTAATGTTTCTTCCATCCAGGTTACAGTCCCCGTGAGGCAAAACAATTTGGTTCTTCAGCCTTTGCTCTCAGACACTGAATACAAAATTATGGTCACCCCAATCTATGCTGATGGAGAAGGAGTCAGTTTGTCAGCTCCAGGAAAAACTTGTGAGTACAAAGTTGTAAAGGCCCAGATATTAGCAACTGCTTGTATTTAATTAAGCTGTTGCTCTGAGACATTTTGAAGGGGGGAAATATAACTTACAATGTGCTTTTTCTCCCCTTAGTGCCTCTTTCTCCTCCACAACATCTAAAAGTCTCTGATGAATGGTACAACCGATTAAGGATTAGCTGGGATGCGCCTCGATCCCCCACGATGGGGTATAGGATTGTATATAAACCTGTGAATAGTGAGTGCTTGAAATATTTGCCTGTCTGCTATATTTATATGTTGTGTAGCTAAGTTATACTTTGTGTTAATACACTTTGTGTAAATAATGTTCTTTCCTAATTCTCACCAAATTATTCTTCTCTACACAGATAAGATGCAAGATACATTTTCTTCTTGTAATGGGGGGAAAAGCTGCTGGAATTTTGAGGATGTGGAAAAAACAATTGAAAGGGAAAATAATAACATTAAACTTGTATTGCCGCCCAATATTCAATGATTCTGGCCACCCCCAACAATCCAAGAAATTACAATGAAATAAATAAACATAAAACTCACAAGCATGATGAAACAAAGGGTCTCCCTCACCCTCAGCAAAAGCTTGGGAGAAGAGTCAGCTTTTTACAGCTCTCCTAAACAAAGAAATGTTTAAGAAATGTTTCCCTTTTCCCCCTGAAGTTCAGAGATTAGAGCGTGTAACACAAACAAATGATCTGTGAATAAACATGAAAGAGACGGTTTGTTGTAATGGTTAAAATGCTGGCCTAGAAACCAGGAGACTGTGAGTTCTAGTACTGCCTTAAGCATGAAAGCTGGCTGAGTGACTTTGGACCAATCACCAGGAGACTCTGAGTTCTAGTCCTGCCTTGGACATGGAAGCCAGCTAGATGCTCACACCGCTCCAGCACAATTTTAGTTTCTTCGGTGTCCCAGCTTCATGGCAGCCATAATGGCTGCCTCATCTTCGTCTTTGGCAAAGAGGGAAGAAACCCTGAGTCCAGTGCAAGAGCCACTGCTCTCCATGACCTGCAGGGTGCCCCTCCTTTGTGTGTCACTCCCTATGGGGTGACTTTAGCCCCTTGGGGGGCCCTCCGACGAAGAGGATTCAGTGTGTGGATGCAGAGCCCCGTCCCCCTGCATTGATCTTGCAGCAATATCGCCAGAATTGGATGATTATGAGCCAGCCATTTACCCTCAGCCCCACCCACTTCACAAGGTTGTTGTTATGGGAAAATGGGAGGAGGAAGGTGAGTTGTGTAAGTTCACTGCCTTGAATTATTTACAAAGCAATACAGGTGGGATAAAAATACAACAAATATTAAACAAACAAATCAATACATAATAGATCGTATTTATATATCAAATTTATTTATTGCATCATTATAGGCCTCTTCCTAGGTATGCTTGCTTTCAAGTTAAGGATCACTTTTGTGCATCAGAAAGTAATAATGGAACTTCCCAGTATCTTTAACCCAAATGCAATGTTATGGGGCATACGGACCATGTTGATCAAATCCTTCTCTTGTTTCTTTCAGTTTTTGGACCAGCACTTGAAACCTTTGTGGGTGATGATGTCAACACTATCCTTATCTTGAATTTGCTTAGTGGAACAGAGTATAATGTTAAAGTATTTGCTTCTTACACAACTGGATTTAGTGAAGCTTTAACAGGTGTTGCCAAAACATGTAAGAACATTGGGTTTTTTTTGGAATCTTTATTTCCATGGATCATATTTCACGGATTACTTTAGCATTTGCTTTAGTAAGGAGTTATAATCTGGGTGTGACACAAAGAATGAGGGTCTCACTTGGATATTTTTCAGAAAATATCCACAGAAAGTGGAAGGTCACCGTTTAAAAATCAGATCCATTTTAATACACATCTTTTTGATTATTAAGAAGTGGCCACTTCTGTTCTTTGCAATAATTTTACCATTATATATATTTGAAATCTGGTAAATGTTAAGTCTATTTTCCTAACTTTCCTAGTTAAGTATGTTATACAAACACAAATGTTTACCGTAAATTGTGATCAACAAGGAGTCTACAATCTATAAAGAGAAGAGTAATGAGACTAAAGCATGATTCTGGGGTTCCTGTCTCCAAAATCTTTGAATGACTTCAGAGCAGTGGTGGGTTCCTACCGGTTTGGCCCAGTTCGGCCAGGTTTGGCTGAACCGGTAGTATTTGGTGGCCTGGGTCACTGGAACCGGCAGCAACCTAGGCCTGCCATGCCCCCAAACCAGTTTTCTGGGCGATGCCATAGGCATCTTGTTTTTTGCTTCTGTGCATTTATTTATTAATCCAATTTATACCCTGCCCTTCTCCTAAAAAAGGACCCAGGGCGGCGCACAGGCAATTTAAAACAAAACATACATATAAATACCCATATTAAAAAGCTATTAAATAATAATCCCGTGCTAAAACCAACTTATAAAATCTCAATTAAAATTTACAATGTTAAAACTCAGTATCGGGGGTTATACATGTTCTGTGCATGCGCAGAACAATTTTTATTGCACTGTGCATGTGTGCACAGCATGCATCAAGCATGCCTGTGCATGTGCGGTACACTTACGAGCAAACCGACAGTAGTGACTGGCAGAATTCACCCCTGCTTCAGAGGTTATGCCTCAATCCCTCCCTTGTCATCTCTCATTCTGTTTCCCATTCTTGGTGCTTGGATGAAAATGCCTCCTTCAGTCTGATGAAAGAGAGCATGTTCTTTTCATGTATTTCAGAGGGAAATAAAACGTTCTTGAAATTCTCATAGCTTGAGTCTGATGTTTGGGTGACCAGGTGACCAGGAGGTGTGTGTGAGGTTCTTCTGTACAGCCCTGTCTCTAGCAGTCCAGGTTTCTCACAATTCAGATCTGAGGACATTTCTCCTGCAGATTCTTTCAAACCGGGAGGTGTGGACCACAAGGGAGTCTCTGGAATGATGGAAACATCTGTAATATGAAACTCCACCTCTATCTCCAACTATCAGCTAGGCTTAATGCATCATGAATGCAATGCAGCAGAAGAACAAAAACCTTCTTTCACTCCAGAGATGGAGAATGTTGCAGAATCTGCAAGGCAGATTTTGGCATAACATTAAAAGTTCACCTCTTGCTTATGAATTCCACTAAGCAAGAACTATGGTTCCTCTTATGTCCAAATCACAACAAAATATGCCCTTTTCCTGTCTGATGGAATTGATTAAAAAGCATGAATAATATTGTATTTGTATATTTTTTTTCTTTCAGTGTATTTGGGTGTGACAAACCTAGGAGTTTATCAAACCCGAATGACAAGCTTATGTGCCCAATGGCAGCCCCACAGGCACGCGACTGCTTACAGAATTGTAATAGAATCTCTTAATGGTAAGTCAATATATCATGCATATGTTTCTCAGCTATTAAGGTGCTCTGTTGACCAGGAATCTAATGTTTCTATTGACAATCGTGAGGGAGCGTATGTGCCGATGTCACCATTGCCTCTGTAGCCTTCAAGGTCATGAAAAGTTCCTCAGGAAAGTTCCTCAGGAATGTCCCTGAGGTGACAATCAATATCCTTGGAGCAGTGGTGGGTTTCAAATTTTTTAGAACCTACTCTGTAGGTGTGGCCTATTTTGTGGGCGTGGCTTGGCAGTCGTGTGACAGGGTGGGAGTGGCCACCTTTTAAAATGTGGTGAAACTCATTTAACAACGCTCTTGCTTAGCAACCAAAATTTTGGACTCAATTGTAATGATAAATTCTTTCTTTCTTTCTTTCTTTCTTTCTTTCTTTCTTTCTTTCTTTCTTTCTTTCTTTCTTTCTTTCTTTCTTTCTTTCTTTCTTTCTTTCTTTCTTTCTTTCTTTCTTTCTTTCTTTCTTCCTTCCTTTCCTTTCCTTTCCTTTCCATTCCTTTCTTCCTTCCTTTCCTTTCCTTTCCTTTCCTTTCCGTTGGGTCACTGGCAGTGGTGGGCCAGATTTACTTCCAGGTACACTGGTGGAACCCCCTCTCACCGGTTCTCTAAATTTCACCAACCGGCTCTCGTGAGTAGGTGCGAGCCTGCAGAAACCCACCACTGCCTTGGAGGACCTCCAAGGGAGGTGGATGGCTATTTCTGTTCTTCTTTATCTTGTGTAGAGTGTGCCAGCTTGCCTGGGTGGGGTGTGTCAGTCTTTCTGGGTGGAGGAGTGGATAATATAGCAAACATATAAATATGAATGTCAAAGTGTGTTCAAGGTTCCCTCTTGCTATGAGGGACCCATCTTTATTCATCTGAATACACACATAAAGCTTATTGAGGCAAATACTTGGACTCTGTCTTTATTTACACCGAGCCACACCTGAAATCACTCCCTATTTGACATGAGAAGACAGTCAGGTAAGAGTCTCTTCTTATCTGAAAGGCAAGAGTTGCATGGTCAAAAGCTCTGAAAGTTGCAACTGTCCTCTTAAAAGACCAATTAATCTATTCTGGTAGCAATCTGAGGTCTTTATTAGGGCAGAGGTCTGACATCTCCATCATGTTATTGAGACACAAATATATGTGAAGACATCTCGTTTGGAGCTTGGTAGTCTTGCTAAAAAAAGAGCCCTACTTCTTTTAATGAAAAATGACAATGCGAGTTTGGTGTTTTTCAAACATAAAAATGACGATGACCAATGCTAGGTGGTTTATAAGACTATTCGATTTCCATGCCTATCATAGCAGCCATTTTGTAAAACGAGCAAGTCACCACAACCACCATTTTGCACACCCACTGTTGACACTTAAAATGCCAAACATGCTCACCTATCACAACCATCTGAAGTAAACTACTTTAGTTGGAAAGCATTAGGGAGAGGACCTTGAAGGAAATAGGCAAGAAACATTGTACAAACAAAGAGGGCAGAAATATTCCTTAAATCCTGGGAAACCAGGTAGCGTTTGGAAGATATTCAGGGTAACTTCTCTGTGACTCACCAGGGTGGGAGAAGAAAGAGACAAAAGCATACTCAGCCTTGCAGGCAATGGTGGGACCATGCCGGTTTAACAACCGGTTCGGTGATTGTGTGCTGCATGTGTGCGCACTCTGCGTGTGGCCACATCTAACATGCTCTTGGCGAGCGTCAGCAGTTTTAACAAAACTTACCTTCCACATTACTTCTGGGGAATAACACAGATGATGTGCGGCAATCTGCTCTTCTGTGCAGATCAGCTGAGAGGTTATGGGTGGACCAACCTGATTGTCGGAGAGAATTGATTCACTCCCCAGCTGATCATCAGTTTAGTTTATTCATATTTATATCCCGCCCTTGTCCACAGAGGACCCAGGGCGGCGCACAGGAAATTTAAAAACATACAAAATACAAAAAATAAATACATAATTTAAAATATATATTAAACTGTCCTATCCTATGCTAAAAACCAAATATTAAAAATACCCAATTTAAAACTTTCTAAAAAGTTCCCGTGGGAGGTTAGGCTAGGCTGGCTTGTTGGAACAGGTATGTCTTTAGACATTGGCGGAAGAGGCGGAGGTCGGTGATGGTGCGTAATTCAGGGGGTAGGTCGTTCCAAAGGGCTGGGCCCGCCATAGAGAAGGCTCTTCCCCTAGGTGTCGCCAGTCGGCATTGTCCGGCCGACGGCACCCTGAGAAGGCCCTCTCTGTGGGAGCGTATCGGTCTCAGGGATGTATGGGGCAAGAGGCAGTCTTGCATATAACTAGGCCCCGAGCCATGGAGCGCTTTAAAGATGGTCGTCAAAACCTTGAAGCGCACCCGAAAGGCCACAGGAAGCCAATGCAGCTTGCGCAGGATCGGTGTTATGTGGGAGCATCTGGTGGCTCCCATAATCACCCGCGCGGCTGCGTTTTGGACTAACTGTAGCTTTCGAGTGCACCTCAAGGGAAGCCCCATGTAGAGAGCATTGCAGTAGTCGAGTCGGGACGTCACGAGAGCTTGAGTGACTGTGCGAAGGGCAGCCCGGTCCAGTAAGGGGCGCAATTGGCGCATCAGGCGTACCTGATGAAACGCCCCCCAGAGCTACTGGTTCACCCAAACTGGTTCAAACCAGCTGAATCCCACCCCTACTTGCAGGGTTCTGTTTTTTGAACTGAAGAAGCTGACAATAGTAGATTAGAATTACATTATCATGAAGAAATATCAGAAACAAGAACCATATACATATACATAGTCCTCTTCCCTCACAGTTCAAAATATAGTTGTGTTTAGGGTGTTGTTCTTTATTCTGCCTTTCTATTTTAGAAAATAACAATAACGTCCTGATCATTTACTATTCTCTCTCTACTTTCAGACGGAGCAATAGAAGAAGAACCATTAGGCTGGGGAGCATCTAGGCATTGTTTCTTTCAACTCTTTCCTGACACAAAATATAATATCAGTGTTTACTCACAAGTTCAGGAATTAGAAGGGCCTGCCGTCAGTATAATAGAGGCAACACGTAAGTGGATTATTTCTTATATAATGTTGACTTTGAATATTGTTCAGTTATTAGTTGTCAGAAGTAAAAAGAGATTCCATCTTCCTTTCTAATTTTTTGATTTCCTATACAAAGCATCAGAGACTTTGGAATTAGGAGCTTCATGAAGTGAAATTGATATCTATATTAGTTGGAATTTTGAGGAGTCAAACTTTAGAGTCTTGTTCAAACATTGAAGGAAACACTTGTGATTAGCAAATGGTAGGGACAGCCTGGTATCATTAGTAGGAACTTATTTGTCTGCCTCTCATTGGTCAATAGATGAAATATTAACTCCAGTACCTGTGGATGTCCAGATTTTGAACTTGAGGAACAATTTCAGATCTCTATAAGTGGGATCTTGGTAGCTATTCTTAGGACAATGTTTTTTTTTAAACTTTATTCTTTCTCTTCAAACATCTCAGTAAGGCATATATAATATATCAACTGCCATTGTTACATAATCCTTTATAACTTTTCTCCATTTTCAGTGCCCTACCCAACTGAGCCACCACCAACTCCTTCAACTACCACTCCACAGCCTACGATTCCTCCAGCAAAGGAAGGTAATCTTTCTGTAAAGACAATACTAAGAGAATTTTGTTAAACAAATATTATTTAACTATAGTATGGTAGTCCTTGAATTTCAACCACAATTGGAACTGGAACTTGGTGCAATGCAGTTAATGAACCGTGCCCAATTTTACAACTGTTTTTGCTGTTAAGTAAATCACCTGGTCATTTAACAAAAATAATAGACTGGAACGGAACGGAACGGAACGGAACGGAACAGAACAGAACAGAACAGAATATATTTTATTGGAATTTGTCTTTGGTGCATCTGCTCTCAGTGTACATAAAAGAAACGATACATTTGTCATGAATCATAAGGTACCACGCTTAATGATAGTCATGGGGTACAAGTAAGCAATCAAATCACGCTAGGAAACGATCAATATAAATCGTAAGGATAGAAGCGATAAAGTTACAGTCATGCAGTCATATAGTCATGCAAGCCAATCTCTTCTTGACATTAAAAAATGGGTGGGAACAAGGCAAGGAAGTATGGTGAAAGTGATTATATCATTTGGGGCCCGAGAATGAATTAGAATGATACAGTATCTGTTTTGGTATTTGCTTGAACATGGTCTTTATTTTAAATACGTAGTTTAAATACAGGAACATTTAAGAGTAAATGTGAAAAAGCACAATTCTTTTGGTAGTTCACGATGAAGTGAGAAAACTAGTGACGGACATGAGCATGACAAAACACTCTAAATATGGCACATAGGATTCATTGGTAGTTTCAAGCCAAATTTTTGCTGTTAGCAGGTCATTAAGAAACATATGAATATACGAAAGAAGTTATATTTCATGCTTGTTGATTTTGAGATAATGTATGATGAAGTGAGTTGGAGTGAATTATGAAAAATTCTTAGCAAGTCTGGAGCTAAACGGCTGATTGATTACTTAGAGTGCTGTACCAGGGCAGTAAAGCATATTTGAGAATCAATAAAACATTCAACAAATGGTTTGGTTATTCAAAGTTTTATGGATAAATGTAGAATGGATGTTTGTGTGATATTTCAACATTAGATATTAGTGTTTGTTTGAAGATGAATATGTAATATGGAAACATTGCTATATTGTTGGCTGAGAAGCTGAATGATTTGCAGTGTTAGACTGTATGATGAAAAGAGAACAATGGGTCTGTACATCAAATTTTTATTATTTATTGTACATGTTATCCATCTCACTCCTGAGTGACTATTAAAGACCAAAGTAGTCGTATTTGATTAGGAAAACTAAATCAAAAATTGCAAATAAGACATGAAATTAAAGTATGTAAATTAATTTACCTAGCTATCTGCGAGATCGCATCCTGCCCCATACATCCCTTCGACCGATTCGCTCCCACAGAGAGGGACTTCTCCGGGTGCCGTCCACTAGGCAATGCCAGCAGGCGACACACAGGGGAAGGGCCTTCTCTGTCTCAGGCCCTATTCTATGGAACGACCTACCCCCCCGACCTCAGAACAACTCCCGACCTCCGCTCCTTCCACCAAAAGCTCAAAACTTATTTCTTCCAGCAAGCCGGCCTGGCCTAATCTATCTTTCCTTCCTCCAGTCTATATATTTAAATTTTTAATTGGGTTTTTAGGGTTTTTTAGTGTTTTAGGATTTTAGGTTTTAGCGCAGGGTTATAGTAGTTTAAACTGATTTTAGATATTTATATTGTTTTATGTTTGTATGTTTTATAATCCCCTGTGCACCGCCCCGAGTCCCTTCGGGGAGAGGGAGCGGTATACAAATAAAATTTCATTCATTCATTCATTCATAATTTGTATACCTTGATAGAATGCTTACTAAAACTGGGAAATTTGTAGAGAAATGTACAAAAGTAAAGAGTAGTTTGTTGTTTATTATGAAGGATAAACATTTGTCAAAATAAGAGAAACTATTTGTGTATGTGAATATTCTTCTGCCACAGGGAATCAGAGTTTCTTTTTTAATTTCAAAGTACTTTGTGTATTTTTGCAGTTTGCAAAGCTGCAAAGGCCGACCTGGTGTTTTTGGTGGATGGATCTTGGAGTATTGGAGATGCAAATTTCAACAAAATAATTGGCTTTTTATATAGCACTGTTGGTGCCCTTGACAAGATTGGGCCAGATGGAACTCAGGTGAGCACGAGAGAAGGTTCATTGAGAATACGAACATTTTAAAGTTAGTGTGAAATCTTTTCAATTGTATCAAGATATAGTCACACCGAACGAACTGAAAGAATTAATCTGGGAAAAAATGTTTATTCTTCACATTTCTATTCCAACAAAAAGATTCTTTGCCCATAGTTTTTACCCTATATTTTTTTCATCCAGGTTAATTATGATCTAGATCAGGGGTTCCAAACTTAACAATGAATATTTGTGAACTTCAACTCCCAGAATTCCTCAGCTAACCATGTTTGGAGACGCCTGATCTAGTTGAAAAAAATACCTCTTTCTCTGTTCTAAGTCTCCACCAAATTAGCTTTGCATGACTCTAATAATTTGAGAAAGGGAGAAAATGTTCACCTTTCTTTAGTTTGATAATCAGCCATCTTTTTCTGAAATGACCTTCTTGCTTCATGCTCCTTTCCCATATCTGACTCATAGGCTGAGATTTTAAAGGAGTAAACTCTTCTTGCTAAATTGTGTAGATGAATGATTATTAAGGTATCTTTCTTATTCAGGTGGCAATTGCTCAGTTCAGTGATGATACGAGGACAGAATTTAAATTGAATGTCTACAGAAGCAAAGAAACTCTACTAGATGCCATTCAGCACATAGCCTACAAAGGGGGAAACACCAAAACAGGTGGGTTGAATTGACGAAAGAGTTATAGGAGAAGAGATAGAGTTTACAAAGTTGAGTTCATTAAAAATTTTCTTAGACACCCAATAATGGTTTAACAGTACATAATTATTTTTCCTCCCTCCCACCCTCCCTCCCTCCCTCCCTCCCTCCCTCCCTCTTTCTTTCTTTCTCTTTCTTTCTTTCTTTCTTTCTTTCTTTCTTTCTTTCTTTCTTTCTTTCTTTCTTTCTTTCTCTCTCTCTCTCTCTCTCTCTCTCTCTCTCTCTCTCTCTCTCTCCCTCCCTCCCTCCCTCCCTCCCTCCCTCCCTCCCTCCCTCCCTTCCTTCCTTCCTTCCTTCCCAGGCAGAGCAATTAAACATGCACAACAGATTTTATTTACTTTGGAGTCTGGGACCAGGAAGGGGATCCCAAAAGTTTTAGTAGTGATCACAGATGGACGATCTCAAGATGATGTGAACCAAGTTTCCAGAGAGATGCAACTAGATGGTAAGGATTTTCTTAGGAAACCTTTACAATGTCATCAGTTTGATACACATGTGCCTTACCTTCCTATGGTAAATAAATAAATGACTCTGTTAACATATTTTTGTGAATTTAGCCAGTTATAACTTATTCAATAAATCATGATTGAGCAAATAATGGTGTAGTATATGTGGACAGGGTCCACAGGGACGTGGTGATTCATTGGCTAAGATGCTGAGCTTGTCGATCAGAAAGATCAGCACTTCGGCGGTTCGAATCCTTAGCGCCGTGTAACGGAATGAGCTCCCATTACTTGTCCCAGCTTCTGCTAACCTAGCAGTTCGAAAGAGGTAAAAATGGAAGTAGAAAAATAGGGACCACCTTTTGTGGGAAGGTAACAGTGTTCTGTGTACCTTTGGCATTTAGTCACGCCGGCCACATGATCACAGAGACGTCTTCAGACAGAGGTGACTCTTTGGCTTTGAAAGGGAGTTGAACACTGCCCCCTAGAGTTGGGAACAACTAGCACATATGTGCAAGGGGAACTTTTACCTTTACTTTATATGTGATCCCCAATTCTTTGCATATCTGTTAGCTAATTGGACACTTAAATGCCACAAACACATATCTGGCATGTTTCAAACCTTCCACAGAATTAGAAGCAAACCTTCCACAGAATTAGCTTCCAAATTAGTGTTTCTTCTAAATTAGCCTTCTTCAACCTGGTGGAATCAAGTTTAATTGGGGCTTGAACTCCTGTTATTTCACTGCTAAAATACTCCAGCTTACAACAGTGGCATAGCAAGAGCAAATATTAGTGTTAGATCATGTGTTATTGAGAGAAATAAAGGAAATATGCTTCTTTATCCATTTGACTCAGACGTGGGTCATTTCTGTTCCTAAAATAAACTTGGCCAGCCAAAGGAAATCAGATGCCAAAACCAATCTTTTTTCTGAATATACAGAAAGAATAAACAGATGGTGCTGATAAGAGCAAGGAGGTTATTTATGACCTGTTCTGGCCCTTGGAGAAAATTAGGTTTGGCCCAAGAAATAGCTAGTGCAATCTTCTCCAATCTGCCCTTTGTATGTATTGAACTATAAATACCCACCATGCTCTTAGATCAGGGATATCCAGTGTAGGCAACGTTAAAACTTGTAGACTTCAACTTCTAGAATTTTCAGCCTGGCTGGGGAATTCTGGGAGTTGAAGTCCACAAGTCTTAAAGTTGCCAAGATTGGACACCTATGTCTTAGAGCAGGGGTCTGCAAAGTTGGCTCTTTTAAGACTGGTGGACTTCAACTCCCAGAGTTCCCCAGCCAGCTGGCTGGGGAATTCTGGGAGTTGAAGTCCACCAGTCTTAAAAGAGCCGACTTTACAGACCCCTGTCTTAGAGGAATTGTGCAGTCCTGTGATGGCGAACCTATTGCATGTGTGCCACAGGTGCCACATAGAGCCATATTTGCTGGCATGGCAGCCCTCAGCTCCGGCACGCATGCGTGCACCAACCAGCTGATTTTCAGCTTTCCGAAGGGCCGGGGGAGACCATTTTCACTCTCCCCAGACTTCAAGAAAGCCTTGTGGAGCCTGGGGAGGGCAAAAGTTCCCCCCGTACAGGGGGAGGGAGATCATGCACGCATGCAGGTGCGATGGTGTGCACGCACCCAGTTTTGGCACACCTTTAGAAAAAGGTTAGCCGTCACTGATCTAGTCTAATACATTTGGGAGAGATGGGCTGAGGAAGCCTCAACCAGATTAATAAAAATATATTCAACTTTTATTTATATATTTACCAATTGACTGACCCCGGGAATGTTTCCTTCCTTCCTTCCTTCCTTCCTTCCTTCCTTCCTTCCTTCCTTCCTTCCTTCCTTCCTTCCTTCCTTCCTTCCTTCCTTCCTTCCTTCCTTCTTTCCCCAGGATTCAGTATATTTGCCATTGGAGTTGCAGATGCTGATTATGCAGAACTGGTTAACATTGGCAGCAAGCCGAGCGACAGACATGTGTTCTTTGTGGATGACTTTGATGCCTTCAAGAAGATTGAAGATGAACTGATCACTTTTGTCTGTGAAACAGCCTCTGCAAGTTAGCAGTTGTTTTTTTTTCTTCCTATTGTCCCATTTTTTAAAAAAAAAGCATTTTCAGAATGATGGTGTATATTATAACATCTCATTTCTCTTTGTGTGTACTTAGAAGTCAGTCCCATTAAGTTTAATGCTTTCTCCCAGATAAGTGCGCACTTGAAGGTAACATTATAGAAGTGTATGTTGCATTTATACACAATTTGGATGGTGCTCAAAATAGCTAATAACAATTTCAAATGTACTACTATAATGAAGTCAATTAAGAACATACAATGTATGGAAAGAAAGAAACTTGTCCCATCATTTAAAAACTACTTCACCAAGTTGGTTAGAATACTTTTATCTATGGTAAAATGAAACCCATAGGGGAGAACAGAATTGGCTGGAATATGTTCATTTGACAATGATGACGATCAATTTATAAGTAAAAGAGAAAATAATTTTAAAAACTGAGCAATTTTAGAAAAAAATAAATGTAAAGAAGGCATCCTGATTCATTTTAGTGTAGGTATGTTTCTTATATAATATTACCAGTAGCTATATTATTTTGGCTATAATATAATAACATATTTTTGTTTCCATCATGTCTGTGTGCTATTGAATACATGACATTCACTCTTCCATTTCTACTATACATTATAGTAATGAAGCACCCTATATAATATAGATACTGTAGTTTTCGGAGTATAAGATACACCGGAGTATAAGATGCACCAAGGTTTTGATGAGGCAAATTTTAAAAAAAGGTTTTTGCACTCTGCAGACCTCCCCAAAACGGTCTATTTTTTTTTTATCAAAAAAGGGCATGCATAGCCTTTAAGGGGCTTGTAGAGTGCGTCTGTGGGCTGGGGGAGCCCCAAAAACGAGCAAAAACCGTCCATTTTTGCAAAGGGGTGGGGTTTTGGGATACTGCTCAACCATCATTTGTTTGCTTAATGATTTCCATGTTCATTTAGTAACTGGCATTCATTTAATGCTGTTGCAAAAAAAACCATAAAATCAACTTTGGTCACATGAGTGTCCCAACTTATGACCCTCCCAATTTACAATGGAAATTCTGGGCTCCATTACAGTCGTAAGTGGAATTGTAATGGCTACAATTGGTATAGCAGCAGCATCACGAGCTATTGAATGCCAAAAGGAGTAACAATGCAGTGATTGCTGGCCTCTCTCGGCTGCACAAAAGAAAGACATGTCTGCTATAGCTCTCATCAGATAGCCATACCCTTACTGGGATTCGAACTCAGGCTGTTTACATGTCAGGCAGTTGCCTTAACCATTAGGCAAGATAAGGGAGTAGAACTCATGGCCTAATGGTTAAGGCAACTGCCTGACATGTAAACAGCCTGAGTTCGAATCCCAGTAAGGGTATGGCTATCTGATGAGAGCTAAATAGCTCGAAATAGATCTATCATAGTCTCCCTTTATTTATTTATCTGTCAGCACAAATGCATATATATATTAAGGGAGGAAGCAAGTTGCTTTCCAATTTCCAATTTGGGAGGAAATTTCCAATTAAGGGAGGAAGCAAGTTGCTTTCCTTTTCTGTCTTTCGGCTCATTGCAAGAGACCATGCAGACAGAAAGCTATTAGTTTCATTGGCTTTTGTTTCCATTTGTGTTTACGTTTGTGCTGATAAATAAACAAACAAGGGCGACTAGTATAGATCTATTTATAGATCATACCAGGGTGTTGTGACACAAGTATATACTTATTCCCCTGGCTCAGCTGATCGGGAGTAGAACCAGTGGTCTAGTGGCAATTACAACCGCCACACATGTAATACTTCCCTGGTTCAACTCCCAGTAAGGGTTTGGCTAGCTGATGAGAGCTAAATAGCTTGAAATAGATCTATACTAGTCTCCCTTGTTTATTTATTTAGATAGATATAGATATAGATATAGATATAGATATGATGGTACAAGAAACTTGGCAAAAAGAATGCTTAATTAATATTTGACAATTTAAAAAAATTCTGTGTTTACAGGCCACCTTCTGAAGCTTTGACATGTTTTAATTTCTTGCTTTTTAAAAAAGTTTTAAAAGTTTTAAAAGTTTTAAAAAAAAAATATAATACACTTGTCACTATGACTATTTCTTCTCAGAGCTAATTTGTTTTCTTCCTTTTTACAGCTTGTCCATTGGTGTATAAAGAGGGCAATAGTTTAGCAGGTATGTTGTTATTAAACAAGTACCTTTTTCATCTGATAAGCAATGAATGAATAATGTAATATGTAAATAGTGTATTTCTTTGCAATAGTTACAGCTTAAAGATGATAGCTATGGAGAGGGATTCATCTAATATTCTGTGTTATGTTTGAGATCCTGGAGTGTTTTTTGTTATTGTGTTAGTAGTTTTGCCCAGGAGTGTGTTGTATGCTTTTAACTGTTTTACTGCTTTTGGATTTTTTAAGCCACCCAGAGTCCACTGGAGTGGCTATACCAAATGTAAATAATTAACAATAACTTAATAATATTACATTCTACATTGACCCCTTTGCTACACCATAAATGGGATGAGGAAGTTATATTTGGAGACCAGTGTTAAAGAAGAAGCACTTAAGCAAAATTAACATGAACCCTGAGATTCTGCTTCCATCATAAGCACATTGTAATGTTGAGTGGCCACTAAACAAATGATTGTAAGTCTAGGAATACCTGTACCATCTTTCCTTAATTAGCTTCTTCTACTTTCTGTACACGGTGGCTCAATGGCTAAGACACTGAACTTGTCAATCAGAAAGGTTGGCAGTTCGGCGGTTCAAATCCCTAGCGTCACATAACAGAGTGAGTTCCAGTTACTTGTCCCAGCTTCTGCCAACCTAGCACTTCGAAAGCACGTAAAAAATGCAAGTAGAAAAATAGGAACCACCTTTGGTAAGAAGGTAACAGCATTCCATGCACCTTCAGCATTTAGTCATGCCAGCCAAATGACCACAGAGACAACTTTGGACAGCGTGGGCTTTGAAACGGAGATGAGCACCACCCCCTAGAGTTGGGAACAATTGGCACATATGTGCGACGGGAACCTTTACATTTACCTTTACTTCCTGTACAATGGAAATTGAAAGCATAAGGTTAGTTGTTAGATAATGTTGTGCAATTATCAAGTAATTGAGAAGAGCAGGACAATGGTTGCATGCGCGCTAAACTTTGGTTATGATATACATTTGGACAGATGGCAAGAACTATGGGAAAGGAACGGGAAAATAACATTGTCAATATCGTAGAAGGAAAACCTATATAAGGTGTTTTAGAGGTGGCACCTTCCGCCTGCAAGAATCGCCAAAATGTTTAGAAATTCATCACCAAACCGCTGGAAATGTGACCAAGAACCAGGCACATACTACCATATGTGGTGGTCATGCCAAAAAGCCAAAATATACTGGCAGAATATCCCAAAGCGGTTGATAGAGATAACTGAAGAGTTGCTAAACTCTTCATAACGTAACTCATATTTAACTTCCCATTCCAATGAAGAAGTAGAGATGACACACATATTCCTCTGTGTTGGTTTCTAGGCTTTAAAATGATGGACATGTTCGGCTTGGTTGACAAAGAGTTTGCAGCTGTGGAAGGAGTATCTATGGAACCTGGAACGTTTAATGCCTACCACTGTTATGGACTGCATAAGGATGCTTTGGTCTCTCAGCCAACCAAGTACGTACTGAAGATAAGGCTATTGTCAGGCACAAAGAATCAGGATCCTTCATTAAGTTCAAGCACAGAAAGTTTATTATTACAGCCTATACACAAGAACAGGGATCTCCCAATGTGGCAACTTTAAGACTTGTGGACTTCAACTCCCAGAATTTCTCAGCCAGCCATGTTGGCTAGGGAATTCTGGGTGCTGAAGTCCACAAGTCTTAAAGTCGCCACCTTTGGACATCCTTGTTCAAGAATTTGGTCAACTAACAGTCAGCACTTAATTGGTGCTAGATAAGAGTCCCGGGATTTAAGAGGGGCTGGATTTGGATCTCTTGTGGCAATGTAAGGACTCTAATCCAATGACTTCTCCTATAGCTATAAAAGTAGTCCTCAGTCAACAACTGGTCATTTAGCAACTGTTCAAAGTTACAACAGACCTCCCCAGAGCTACTTACGACCCTAATTCAAAGTTCTGAAGGCTGTTCCTCCCTCCCTCCCGTAGTCATGTGGTCGCATTTTGGGTGCTTAGCAAATGACCAATATTTACAGGTATTTGCAGTGTCTCATGATTAACTCACTGCAATTTAGGATGTTTATTTAGGAGCTAGCCCCCATTGATGGCCCAGTGGGATGCCACGAGACAGATCTTGTTTGGGAGGAGTTTGACTCTGTTACTTCCGAGGATATGGACAGGTTACGTGGGCGACTGCGAGCCACCACATGTTTATTGGACCCGTGTCCCTCCTGGCTTGTACTGGCATCCTGGGAGGTGACACGAGGCTGGCTCCAAGAGGTTATCAACGCATCCTTGAGTGAGGGTTCCTTGCCTGCTTCCCTAAAAGAGGCTATGGTGAGGCCCCTCCTCAAGAAGCCCTCTTTGGATCCAGCTTTATTAACCAATTATCGTCCAGTCTCCAACCTTCCCTTTTTGGCGAAGGTTGTTGAGAGTGTGGTGGCACAACAGTTTCCCCGTCACCTGGAGGAAGTTGAGTATCTAGATCCGCCAGTCCGGCTTTCGGCCCGGGCATAGCACCGAGACGGCATTGGTCGCGTTGGTTGATGATCTCTGGAGGGCCAGAGATGGGGGTTGTTCCTCCATCCTGGTCCTATTAGACCTCTCGGCGGCTTTTGATACCATCGACCATGGAATCCTATTGCATCAGCTGGGGGGGTTGGGGGTGGGAGGCACCGTTTTACGGTGGTTCTCCTCCTACCTCTCTGGCCGATCGCAATTTGTGTTGGCAGGAGAGCAGAGGTCGACCCCGAGACCCCTCACATGTGGGGTGCCTCAGGGGTCGGTCCTCTCGCCTCTCCTGTTCAACACATATATGAAGCCGCTGGGTGAGATCATCTGTGGTTTTGGGGTAGAGTACCATCTCTACGCTGATGATACTCAGCTGTATATATCTACCCCAAACCACCCCAACGATGCCGTAGCGGTGATGTGCCAGTGCCTGGAAGCCGTACGGATTTGGATGGGAAGTAACGGACTCAGGCTCAACCCAACCAAGACCGAGTGGCTGTGGTTTCCGGCTGCCCGATTCAACCAGCTGACGCCATCGCTGGCCATAGGGGGCGAACATCTTGCCCCTGTGGATGGGGCGCGCAACTTGGGTGTCCTCCTAGATGCCCGGCTGTCCATGGAAGATCAAGTGACAGCCGTGGCTAGGAGGGCGTTTTACCAGGTTCGCCTGGTTCCCCAGTTGCGCCCCCTATTGGATCGGGACGCCCTTCGCACAGTCACTCATGCTCTCGTGACATCCCGACTGGACTATTGTAACTCTCTCTACATGGGGCTCCCCTTGAGGTGCACCCGGAGACTTCAGATGGTCCAGAACGCAGCCGCGCAGGCAATTTTGGGAACCTCTAGGTTTGCCCACATAACACCGCTCCTGCGCGAGCTGCACTGGCTGCCTGTCGTCTTCCGGGTGCGCTTCAAGCTATTAGTCATCATCTTTAAAGCGCTCCATGGCTCGGGACCTAGCTATCTGCGGGATCGGATCCTGCCTCATACATCTTCACGGCCGATTCGCTCCCACAGAGAGGGACTTCTCCGGGTGCCGTCCACTACACTTTGTCAGCGGGCGACGCCCAGGGGAAGGGCTCTCTCTGTGGCGGGCCCAGCCCTCTGGAACGACCTTCCCCCCGATATTAGAACGACCACGGACCTCCGCTCCTTCCATCTTAAATTAAAAACATATCTTTTCTGCTTGGCCGGCCTAGGGTAGTCTCTCTCTATGGGGTTTTAGTTGTTTAAGTGGGAATTTTAGTATGTAAATGGGTATTTTAGCACAGGTATCATTTAATCTGTTTTTTAATATGTCTGTATTTATTGTTTTAGTTTTCCCTGTGCACCGCTCCGAGTCCCTACGGGGAGAGGGAGCGGTCAACAAATTAAAGTATTATTATTAAAATATTATTATTATTATTTCCAGTTTCTGGCAAAAACACCCCCCAAAACCCCAATTGATTTGCTTAACGACTACCACATTCATTTAACAACCGTCACAAAAAAGGTTGTAAAATCAGGTGTAGTCACACGGTGATCTGCTTAATGTGATTACAGTCAAAGATTGCGGACAATCTGTAATATTATAGTTGTAGGCAACTATTAAAAAAGAACTTATGCAACCTAACAATGTAATATCAAGGCAATTTTTGCATCTAGGAATGGGAGTACAATTATTTTGGAGTTACGGTGATTCATTTGTTTGTTCGTTTAATTTAATTTAATTCAGAAACACAGGGGCTCTGTGCAATTACATACATGCAAATACAGAGTACTGGTATGTGCATGTATGTTTTGCACACAGCCTTGCACGCAGATGCACATTGCACATAACGCTAAAATTGCATAAAGTAATAAAGATATCCTGCAATTTCTGTCCATGATGGCAGAAACAAGCAAAAAAAAGCTTTTTGGCTTAACCGTTTCCCTGATAAAGAAGTATTGCCTAGGGAAAGAGATGGTGGGAAAAAAGAAAGAGCATCTGGAAATTCTCCCCCAGACGTTTCCTTCTTTCCTGAAAGGTTTCTCCCTAATTTGTAAACATCTTGAAAGAATTCAAAGCAGGAATCTGATGGATGCTTCTCAGCTTAATTTGCAAGTTGAGTCAGTGGTTGCATTGAGAGGCAGGGCTAAGTCAAAGTTTAGCCTTACATCTGCAGTCCAGATTTCCTTTCACTGTGACTTCTAGAAGGCAATTAGAAACATTTGCTTCAGTCTTTAGTATAAACCCAGTTATGTCATACCATTTATTTGGCTGCTTCAAAACTTGTCAAATTCAGTACTCAACGTGTTTCGAAGGAGAACTCTTGTCACGGTGCTTGTCTTTCTCTTGGTAGTTGATGTGTAGTAGTAGATACATAGATTTCTGGCAAGACCCAAACTTAAATTGGAACTTGATGAGACATGCCTTCTCCAGGAAATTTCTAATTTAAACTTCAAAGCCAAGTCATAAATGTTTGACTGTAGTTGATTAACTACCTAGATCTGTTGAGTATCAACATTGTGCAGGTTAAACTAGGTGATTTATTTTGAAAGCACGAGGCAGTGGCCATTACTTATCTAACAGTTGTACAAAGCCTTCTCTATGTAAAAGCCAGAAACTAGACCCCAGGATTCGATTTTATTTCTTTCCAATAAAGCCATTTTATCTGGAACGGAGTGTGGATGTTGAGATCTTTCACCAATTGCAAATCACCACCCTTGGCATATGCAATGTTCTGCTGTTAGGTATGTCTCTCTTGCATCCTTCCTTTGGATAAGAATAGGAGAGATTTACATTAAGGGAAGTGTAATGAACACTGAACAGCAAAGATTGTCATTTAGAGATAACTAAGGGTAATCTAATTCAAGGTATAGAAAAATAGAGAGGGAATATGAAATATACCTACAATGCGAAACTATTGTGATAGAAAGAATTACAAATTGGGGGCATAAGGATGTATAACTATATAAAGATAATGATGAGGATAGCTGCGAATTGTAACCAGGTCTACATCTCGACCAACATTAGGTTGGGCGGGAGTGTGGGTGTTAAAAGCACAATGACTATATATGTACTATATACTTTAAAGTCCAGTTGCCTTTGGAAAAAGCACCTTTGGGACTCTGAATGGAACCCACTTTGGGTTATTGCTCTAAATTTCTCTAGGCATTACATTTATTCTGCGTGCGCGAACGGTTTTGTAGAAATGGAAAACAGGGCAAAACCAACACAGTAGGAAATCCTTCCATATTGGGTTTTGTTTAATCTTTGACGATCCATCATTCTGCCTTTAATCAATTATTCATTTGTTAAGAAGGGGAAAAAAAGTTTACAAGTTGTGCTGGTTTTGGAGAGATGCCTGGGTAGACATCTCACTGTCGTATTATTTTTGGATTCAAATTGTAATTTGCTTTCCAAGAAAAAAAAATATGAACACATTCTTTTTCTCCCGAACATTTTACAGTAACCATCTCAGCTCTTAAAGAGAAGCTGCCTACACTTTCACTGGCGGGTTCCCAGGATTAATCTTTCCCGGGGCCAGATTTATGCTAAAAAAATAAATAAATCCCTCCTTATTTGTTAAAATAGTTCATCATCTGGCAGGAAGGCTGAATGCTGAAAACAGTATTGCCTGTAAAAAAGAGCATTGTGTTAAGTGGAGAGATAAAGCGAATTTAGCCCGTATGTGGATTCTTGCAGATTTTAGGGATTAGGAAAGCAAAGCTTGGAGGGAGGGCAGGGGAAGCCAGATTCGTAACGTGGCATAAGAGGAACATGGGTGGAGGAGGGAAGAGTAAACCTTAAGGATATTGCTTGTTATTTTTCAAACTAAACCCTTGTGTACAACTGGAACAGATCGAGTCAGCAGTGTATAAGTAATAAGCATTTCGTTATGTTTCCCAGTTAAATAAAATTGTCTCTTGTGGGACAAAGGCTGTCTCCTAGAAACCAGAGAGGTGAAAATGGGAGTGATTAGAACTTAGGAGCAAGTATTTGATTTGCTTATTGGCTGGATGGCTTATAGGAAGTTCCTATAGCTCAGAGCTGCAATAATCCTTCTATTGCGTTACCCCTGCAGATTTAGGGATATCTGAATTTTTCCCAAGCTTATGGACATTCCTTTGATTTCTTTCAAAATCCCAGGCTTGCAAAACTGAGGACATCCCCCCCCCCTCCAGTAAAAGAGCACCAAATTTAAATTGTACATATTCCCTTGAACCAATCCACTGATCTTCAGGAGTTTCTCTTTCATTTGTTTGCCTGAAAATGTTTCCTAATTATTCACTTCTGCCACCCCAATATCTTTTTATTTCAGGAATATTAATTACATGTTGATGATAAGTCATAAGTAAACCTTAGACATGTGTTTCAAATGTGTGTTTAGATTTGCAACTCCTACTATACTAGTGGTAGGATTCAATTTTTTTTTACTACCAGTTCTGTGGGCGTGGCTTGGTGGTGGTGGGTCATGTGACTGAATGGGCTTGGCCAACCGACGTCACTCACAGCCATGGCCACTCAGTCACATGACATCCCTCCCCCCCACCAAGCCATACTCACAGAACCCGGTAGTAAAAATATTGAATTTCTACCTATTTTCTGCCCAGGCCTGGCCAAATCTGTCAAAGGCCTCCTCCTGTATGCCGCCCACTCTCCCTTCATCAGTCCCGTTTCTGCTCCTTCAGAGGCCCCAGCTCTAGCCCCACTTCCTCCCCCACAACCGCCTCTTTGGGGCTACCTTCCTCCCGTGGCGGCTGGTCCAGACTCCGGAAGGCAAGCTCTCTTTTTCGATGTGACTGTGAGAAGCCTTCCAGTTAGCTGCTTCCTGGCAGCGGCAGCTGACTGGAGGCCGCCAAAAACTACTGGAGGTCTAGAACGTGCTAAAAAAGCCGCTGCCATCGCCACCCTGTTCTTTGCGCTGGCCACACACACACATTGCCTGCTGCGCCGCTCCACTCGGACAAGCTTCCTCCGGTGCAGCAGGCAATGGGATGCGCATGCACTGCCGGTGCAAAGAACATGCAGGGCCTTCTGTCAGTAACCTTGGGTCAATAAAAATTGTGCTTTGCACGTGTGGGTTCGAATCCCATCCTCGTCGCCAGTGTTAGATTTGCAGACAGAGGGAGTCCAACACAGGTAGGCTCAAGAAGAAGCCGTTTATTGGCAAACAACAACAGTAAAAAAGACAGAACTCAAAAGTGCGGTACACAGGGTATCCCTGCTTGACAGCTATTTATACAGGAGCTGTCAAGCAGGGAGCCAACAGGCAGCCTAGTAACCCAGGCTCAGCCAGTCGCGTCTTGGCCAATCAGACGCGACTGGCTGTTGCCTGGCTTTTTCAAAGGTTGAGGTCGAAGACTTGCGGCCGGTCGTAAGTCGAGGACCCCCAACAAAAATGATTCATTCCTAATGTAGGACTTCTCCGTATTCATATCCCTTTCTGCAAACTTATTTTCTTTTCACAGATATGTACATCCGGAGGGTCTCCCATCCGATTACACCATAACGTTTCTCTTCCGCATCCTTCCCGAAACACCTCTGGAACCATTTGCTCTGTGGGAGATTTTAAATGAAAGTTATGAGCCGTTGGTTGGCGTTATTTTGGATAGTAAGTATCTGTGGTTGGAGTTGTGCGATCATTAATTACAATACAATACAATAGCAGAGTTGGAAGGGACCTTGGAGGTCTTCTAGTCCAACTCCCTGCCTAGGCAGGAAACCCTATATCGTTTCAGACAAATGGCTATCCAGCATCTTCTTGAAGACTTGCAGTGTTGGGGCATTCACAACTTCTGGAGGCAAGCTGTTCCACTGATTAATTGTTCTACCTGTCAGGACATTTCTCCTTAGTTCTAAGTTGTTTCTCTCCTTGATTAGTTTCCACCCATTGCTTCTTGTTCTGCCCTCAGGTGCTTTGGAGAATAGTTTGACTCCCTCTTCTTTGTGGCAACCCCTGAGATATTGGAACACTGCTATCATGTCTCCCCTGGTCCTTCTTTTCATTAAACTAGACATACCCAGTTCCTTCAACCGTCATGATTGCTGGGGGGGGGGGGGGGGTTCCCCAAGGAATCTGTTTTTCCTACCCAGTTTTTCATAAGCTTTTCTGCTAATTTATTTATGTGCTATATCTTATTTATAATATGATATATGAGAGTGCCAGTGTGGTGTGATTAAGATGCTGGCGATCATAAGTTCTAATCCTACTTTAGGCACGAAGACTGGCTAGGTGACTTTGGGCGGTTTTCTTTCTCTCAGCCCAACCCACATCACAGGGCTGTTGTGGAAAAAGTAGGAGGAGGAACAAGTATTACCGTATTTTTCTGAGTATAAGACGCACCATGATTTTGAAAAGACAAATAAAAAAAAGTTTTTGCACTTTGCAGACCTCCCCAAAACAGGCTGGTTTTTTTTGCAAAAATGGGTCTGTTTTTTTTTTAAATCAAAAAAAGGTCATGCATAGCATTTAGGAGGCTTGTAGGGTGCTCCTGGGAGCTGGGGGGAAAAATGAGCAAAAATGGCCCATTATTTGTTCATTTGCACCCTCCCCAGCCCCCAGGAGCACTCTGGAAGCCTCCTAAAGGCTATGCACAGCCATTTTTACAAAGGGGGCAGGGTTTCGGGAGGCCAAAAATGCTGTATTCAGTGTATAGGATGCACCCAGATCTTCACCCCTTTTTGGGGGGAAAAAGGTGCGTCTTATACTCCGAAAAATATGGTATGTATGCTTATTACCTCCAGTTACCTATAAAACAATAAAGGCAGGATAAAAATCTACTAAAATATTTATAAAACACCTTTTCACATGGAAGGTATCTAAGGTGAGTTACCTGTAGGTTCCCTATATGCCACTGTTTGGCCAGGACTGTCCACGTTTATCACTTATATCTGTGTATCCTTCATACTGTATCTGATTGGTTTACAAAAAAGGACCAGGAATTTCATTAGCCTCAATTTGCTTGCACAGGGATAAAGCAGGGGTGTCCAACTGGATTTCTTTGAAATCAGCATTGTAGTTCTCCTCTGCAGACCGCTTAGGGGGTGGGGAAGAGACTAGATGGACGGCCACCTGCAGCACTTTGCTTGCAAAAATGGCTCCCCTTGCCCCATTTTGGCTGCCAGAGGCACTGACTGCGAGCTGGTCGTTTGCTATTTCCAAGACGGTCCCGCGGGCCAGATGTGGCCCACGGGCCTTTAGTTTCACACCCCTGGGATAGTGGATTTAAATAGCTTCCCTTTCGCCTGTGGGATGCTCAGATTTAACCAATTTAAATCCCATTTTGTCTAGGAAAGCAGCTTATCCACCTATCAAAACTCCTTCCCAGTTTGGCTGTATAGGTTCAGTGGTGGATCCTTCCCAGTTTGGATCAGTTCAGCCAAACTGGTAGTGGTTTGACGGCCTGGGTCGCTAGAACCGGCAGCCCCACGCCCCCAAATGGGTTCTCTGGGTGGTGCCACAGGCACCACCATCTTGTTTTTCACTTCTGCGCATGCGCAGAACATTTTTTATTGCACTGCGCATGCGCACGTAGCACACACACAATCCAACTGACAGTAGGGCCTGCCGTAACTCACCCCTGTACAGGTTGCCTAGTTTTGGGAATAAGTTTTGATGAAATACGGAAGCCTGTGCTTCTCATTGTCTCCTTGGTGAGCTGGCTGATTTTGACTTTGGCTTGAAAATATGATGAGCCAATATATATATAAAACCTTTAAAAGCAAATATAGACTGTTGTCTGAGCCTTATTCTCTCATTCACTGTGCAGATGACGGCAAAACCTTGACTTTCTTCAATTATGACTACAAAGGGGAATTCCAGACGGTAACCTTTGAAGGGCCTGACATAAAGAAAATATTTTATGGGAGTTTCCATAAGGTGAGACACTTGCTGAAATGTGCTTCAAAAAGATCTTTAAAGTATATATATATATATATATATATATGGGGATTCTCAATCATCCATGTCATGGTGGTCCCAAAGGTGCTTTCCCAAAAGGCAACTAGAATTTATTGGGTGGGTTTTTTTTCCTTTGAAAAAGTTTCATTTCTTATCCAAGAAGCTCCTTGGATGACAAGTGAAGCATTTTCGAAGGGAAAAAACCCCAAGAAAATCCAGTTGCTTTTTGGAAGAAGCACCTTTGGAGAAATCTTTAAAAATATTTTAAATATGAAAGAACTTGTCTTATCAATATTGCTCCCAAATGTATGAGGATTCAAATTTGTAGAGCAAATATACAGGGAAAAAATGATCTAGAAACTTTGTGTGGTTTATTAGTGTCCCTTTTGTGGCCTCAAGAAATGTCCGAATAAGTAAACCTAACTATTTTTTTTTTCTGGCGGAGTCCTCTGATAAGCAGATTCTTAATTTCATTTCTTCTCACACTGTTAAAAATGATGTCACTTTGAAAGCTGCTAAATTCTGTTTCAAGCTCATATCATTGCAAAAGAGGGAAATAAGACAATTGTTGTTGAACTTGTCTAGAAAGAAGGAGAGCAATTTGGCAGCTGCCTAAATGGTTATACGTTTTTATACCACTCTGTTTTACATTCTGGCAGAATTGTTTTGTCCTGGGATTAGTCTTCAGTATTTAATATTTTAGGCCTCTTGTATTTATCTGTTGTTTTGTTCTGTTTTCTTTAATTTATTTTTAAATTATTACAACTGTGCAAATTGCCAATGTGCAAAAAATTGGAAAAAAAACCCCACATCCTACAAATGAGAGCCAGTTTGGTCTAAAGGGGAAGGCAACAGGCTATAAATCAGGAGACCGTGAGTTCTAGTCCAGTAGTGGGTTCCTACCTATTTGGACTGGTTCGACCGAACCGGAGTGGTTTAGTTGGTCTGGGTCACTGGAGCCATCAGTGACCCAGGCCTGTCATGCCGCCGAACTGGTTCTCCATTTGTGCCACCAATGGCCCCGCCATCTTGTTTTTCGCTTCTGGGCATACTCAGAACAATTTTTATTGTACGCAGCACACCAATGAGCAAACCAGCAGTAGTGCCTGCCAGAACCCACCCCTGTTCGAGTCCTGCCTTAGGCATGAAAGCCAGATTAATACCTTTAATCCAGTCAGTATCTGTTAGCAAGACTCAATTTACAGGATTGTTCTTGTGAGGAAAATAAGACAAGGGAAAGAGTATTAGATATTTTTGCTGCCTTGAGTGATTTATAAAAATAATAAAGGTGAGATTTAAAAAAATCTAAACAAAATTCTACTGGAGAACTTTCTCTGTCTTTGGAGTGACTAATAAAATTGATGTGGTTCTTGCTTTTAGTGGCATGGGGGCATTTCAAGGGTCAAAATGAAGGTCTTAATTAAACCTTAAGATGCCTCCTATTTTTTTCCTCAAAGCTCTTGAGACATTCTCTCAGTATGTACCGTGATCTCCTTATTTTTGAAATTTGGCCATTGACAAGCCACACAAATATACATAAATTATGGATCTCTGTTACAGAGGTATGGGTCAAGCTGGCTGGTTCGCCCCATTCTGGCTCTGCCTACGCCCCATTTTTCCCTCAATCTTCAATCTTCAGTTAGGTCGTTCTTAGTGATACACATGTTTTCGCCCAGCTGCACAATGGAATTAGTGGCAAACAGGGGTTCTGACCTAGGCTTCCCAAGAGCATGAAGCAGACTCCTCAGCCCGATAAAACCTCGTTTATTTAGGTTAAAGGGAATTCCTCTCCAGCAAAGTTCCAGCAAACAGTCTTTCATAAGGTTTCACAACTACAGACCTTTATCAGGCTTGGAGAGTTGCCAGGCTGATATTTTCCAAACACCACCCTGTAGCAGCAATTACTTGGCAAGGAGTCAGGAACAGATCTTCACCCTAATGAATTGAACTAATTGTCTCCTGTAAACTCCCCTCCCCTTTGGCTCCTCTTTATTCCCTATGGGAGGAGCCATTCATTGTCCACCTGTGCCTTTACTTCCGAGTCAGCCCTTGTTCCTTAACTGTTCCCTTCTCCTGGCACCTCTGCACATGCGCACATTGGGAGCAGGCTCCAGCTGTTCTTCTGCCCCACTGATATCCAACTCCGAAGGCACCTGATAATTGTCGGACGGCCCTGGCCCCATCTCTGCCTCTAATGCAGAGCACTCATCAGAGTCTTCCCCAGACCCTAGGAAAACTCATGTTCCTTCCCAACCTCCTCACTGTCTGAGTCTGCCACCAGCTCCACTGGTGAGCCACAACAACAGGTTATTTGAGGAATAGAGGAGAATGCATCCCTCTCTGCCTAAAGAAACGCTACAAAACAAATAGCATGTCTGCGAATTCACCATAAGCGAATAGACAGCAATATAAATTTAATAATAAATTTAAAAATTGCATTAAAAGGATTAAAAAGAACTCATTTTATGTGAGTAATTTTGCTCCCTTGTTGCGTATTAAAATCGTCTTCTCCTCTTCCAGCTGCATATTGTTATCAGCAAAACCACCGCTAAAGTAGTGATCGATTGCAAGGACGTGGGTGAGAAGATTATCAACGCAGCAGGAAATATCACTTCTAACGGGATTGAAGTACTGGGAAGAATGGTTCGATCAAGAGGAGCAAGAGACAGTTCTGCACCAGTAAGTAAAGGAGCGGAGATAAAAGTGGATGATTATTCAGCAAGGCCCATTTATTAATTAAATTGATACACTGGCCCATCTTGTTGTGCAAAAGCCTCCTTTGGGAGGCTTACAATTATAGTGAAAATAGAGATATAAACCAGTGGTTGGATTAAATTTTTTTTACTACCGGTTCTGTGGACATGGCTTGCTGGGCATGACTTGCTGGGCATTGCAAGGGAAGGATACTGTAAAATCTCCATTCCCTCCTCACTCCAGGGGAAGGTTATTGCAAAATCCCCATTTCCTCCTGATCAGCTGGGACTTAGGAGCAGAGAATAGATTGGGGCGGGGCCAGTCAGAGGCGGTATTTACTGGTTCTCTGAATTACTCAAAATTTCCGCTACCAGTTCTCCAGAACTGGTTAGAATCTGTTGAATACCACCTCTGAAATTATAAACACAATTCTAAATATAGAAAGAGATTAAATTGCAAAAACCTAAATACGGACTAAAAGCCACAGACTCCAGGTGGAAAAGAGTTGGTGCCTTCTCTGTCATCATACTAACCACCTACAGTCAGATTATCAGGCCCTTCCTGAAGGCCAATTGGGTGGGGATGGATTCGCCTCCTGTAGCATTATGTTTCAAAGAGTAGAAAAGGGTCTTCTCCTAATCCGTGCCAGCACAAATTCCTTGGCTGATGAGATTTGCAGTAGGCCTCTTCTGCCAGGATGAGTGGCCCAGTCCAGTCCTGTTGGAGCAAGATGGCTCCTCAGTTTATTTATTCAGGGATTGATGTAACCCCTTCTGTAACTAGACAGCAAAGCATTAATTCAGCTCTGCCACCATCTACTTCATTCATTTTACATCTAATGTATGTTCCTCCACTTTGTGAAGGCATCTTTGTTTTGTGGGCAAATTCTAGTGGGAAAAGTCATTTTGGTCACTCTCTGGGAAGTACTTGATCATACTGAACTCTTGAGACTTGGCCTGTACTTTTGTTTGCTTTTCAAGATGACAGTTCCCAACAAGTTAAGAGAAGTTCTTCCAGAGCATTGTTACGATTATTAATTAATTAAGCCAGAGGAGAATTTAGTAAGAGAGAAGAGGCGGATTTAATTTTCAAAGCTGGACAATCCAGTCATGTCCTTTGAACTCTCTTGACCAAATGAGGCTCTTAAGCCTAATGGACTTCAGCCTGTTTGCCCTGTGAAGTACATAGTTGCCCTCCCCCTACATAAAATTATGTGCCTTGTACAAAGAAGTGTTTTCAGACTCCTGACTTCAGCCTGGCAATTAATATATCAACTCCCCTACGACAACTGAACCAAGAAACCTCTGTGGCCAAGTTCCAGCAGAGAATGACAAAGGCCATCTTGTAAAAAAGAGTTGCAATTAAACGGAGCTTTGTAAGAAAATCAAAGGAAAGAAATGATGGCTTTTGTTTGGAAAATCATGGTTGCATGCGTGATAAGTGGTCAAGTGAACTATACACCCACAGGGAGCAAAAAAACCCAGTTGCCTGCAACTGAATTGGTTGATGGTTATATTAGTCCACAAACATGCATTTTAAAACAAATAGAAGCATTCTTTTCGTGAATTCAACTTTAACAAAGTCTGTGCTTTTGATTAGGTACAGTGTATTTTTTCAGGAAATTATGTCTTGATGCTGTCTTGTGGTCCATGAGACTAAAACAAGAATGCTTCGGTTTCCTCTGAAAAATGTTTTCTTTTTAATTTGAGCATGCAAATTAAAAAAACCATTTTGTATGTACATGCGTACATACATACATACATACATACATACATACATACATACATACATACATACATACAGTATATATTTTGCCCTAAACCATATCTGGCACCCTGATAGTAAATTTGGAAATTCCTTTTGGGTGAAAAACACAACAGAAGTGATTGCAAGCATGCAAAACTTGAACCTTGATGTACTCCATATAATGCAGCATTTTTGAGACTTGGCAACTTTAAAATGAGGGGCACAGTGGCTCAGGGTCTAAGATGCTGAGCTTGTCGATCAGGAAGGTCGGCAGTTCAGTGGTTCGAATCCCTAGTACCGCATAACGGAGTCAGCTCCCATTACTTTTCCCAGCTTCTGCCAACCCAGCAGTTTGAAAGCATGTAAAAATGCAAGTAGGAAAATAGGAACCACCTTTGGTGGGAAGGTAAAAGCATTCCATGTGCCTTCAGTGTTTAATCATGCTGGCCACATGACCACGGAGACATCTTTGGACAGCGCTGGCTCTTCGGCTTTGAAACAGAGAGGAGCACTGCCACCTTGAGTTGGGAATGACTAGCACATATGTGCGAGGGGAACCTTTACTTTTACCTAACTTTAAAATGTGTGACCTTCAAATCCCAGCATTCCCCAGCTAGGGTGATAAAATACAATATAATAAAATTGTTAATAATTCTGGTGTATTTTTATTTATTTTATTTTATTTTAATTAAATTTATATCCCGCCCTTCTCCACGAAGGACCCAGGGTGGCGCACAGGAATTTAAAAAACATATAAAACAATAAAATACAGAATTTAAAAACATATTAAATTACAGTCCTATGCTAAAATCTAAAATAGCCCCAATGGGAGGTTACGCTAGGCTAGGCCGACTTGCTGAAAGAGATGTGTCTTTAGACACTGGCGGAAGAGGCGGAGGTCCGAGATGGTACGAAGTTCAGGGGGTAGGTCGTTCCAAAGGGCAGGGCCCGCCACAGAGAAGGTTCTTCCCCTAGGTGTCGCCAGTCGGCATTGCCCGGCCGACTGGTGTAGTGGTTAAGCCATTGTGTCTTAGTGCAGTTATTATCAACTTGTGATCCAGGGACCACTGGGCCTCCGATGTCATCACAGGGAGTCCGTTAAGGCTTGGAAAAAA
Source organism: Rhabdophis nuchalis (assembly GCA_039707465.1). NCBI lineage: Eukaryota > Metazoa > Chordata > Lepidosauria > Squamata > Natricidae > Rhabdophis > Rhabdophis nuchalis. The sequence goes on from CM077645.1 coordinate 206,503,858, forward strand.
TGTTATGATCTTGAGTTACCGTATTTTTCGGAGTATAAGACGCACCTTTTTTCCTCAAAAAAGAGGTGGAAATCTGGGCGCGTCTTATACACTGAATACAGCATTTTTGGCCTCCTGAAACTCTGCCCCTTTCACCAAGATGGCCATGCAGAGCTTTTAGGAGGCTTTCAGAGAGCTCCTGGGTGCTGGGGAGGGCAGAAATGATAAAAAACGGCTCTATTTTTGCTCTCCCCCCCCAGTTCCCAGCAGCACTCTATAAGCTTCCTAAAGGCTATTCGTGCCCCCCCCCTTTTTTTTTTACAAAAAAGGGGCCTGTTTTTATGAAAAATAGGCCGATTTTGCTCATTCCCCCCCTCCAGGAGCACTCTACAAGCCTCCTAAGGGCTATTCATGCCCTTTTTTGAAAGAAAAAAAAACCCAGCCCGTTTTCGTGAAAAAGTGGGCCATTTTTGGGAGGTTTGCAGAGTGCAAAACTTTTTTTAAAAAAAACCTCTTCAAAACTTTGCTGTGTCTTATACTCCGGTACGTCTCATACTCTGAAAAATACGGTAAGTCTTGGTGGCCCATGGTCACAAAAGGTATTTTGGGACTGTGGTGAAGAAAAGGTTGAGAACCACTGCCTTAGCACAAAGCCACCTGGGTAATCTTGGGCCAGTCATTACTCAGTCCTAGGAAGGAGGCAACGGTGAACCAATTCTGAAATCTGGCCAAGAACACTGCAGAGACTTATCCAAGCAGTCTTTAAGAATTGGACACCATTGGATGCAAGTAAAACCATTGGACGTATATGGTCCATTTGGAATGGGCCAATATTTCAAAAGAATACGTTCTCTGTGATAGCCAGTGTTCCCTGACCATGTCCTCTCTTGAATTTAACTGAACCTTGTAGAAGAGCCATGTCTGGGGATGTCTGCGGATCTGGCAAAATGAATTACGCGAATATATATTCTTAAGTTAAATTTTGTTCCTTGAGGCATCTTTAAAGAAACTCTGTGTTTGTTCTGTTGGAAATGTTGCATGAGAGGTGAATTGGCATTTGGAGATGTATGGAGAATTGTTTATTTCGGAATGAAGGCTTCAGGAAACTACATTTAAACTCTGTGGGCTGAGCTATGGATTCTCAACAAACATTTACATCTTTTATATACCTTTTAACTCTGATTTTGATTTAACTTGATTTAAGCAATATGGGTAATAGTTATTGCATTGTTCTCAATAGAACAGAATTAGGACGTTTGTAGGATTAGGTACTGGAGGTGAAAGAGGAATAATTTTGGAAAACAAAGATGAGTTTGCTTTCATAAGCATGATTGCAAGTGGTTCTCGATTTACAACAGTTCATTTAGTGACCAATTGAATTTACAACGGCATTGAAAAAAATGACCAATGACCATTTTTCACTCTTAGCATTCCCAATGTCATGTGATCAAAATTTGGACACTTGGCAACTGATTCATACTTATGACAGTTGCAGTGTCCTGTGGTCACGTGATCACCTTTTACAGTCTCCTGATGAGTAAAATCAATGGGGAAACCAGATTCACGTAACAACTGTGTTACTAGCTTAACAGCTGTAGCAATTCAGTTAACAATTGTGGCAAGAAAAGTCATAAAATGGGGCAAAAATTCATTTAACAAGTGTCTCACTTAGCCACAGAAATTTTGGACTCAGTTGTGGTTGTAAGATGAGGATGACCTGGATCCACCAGAAATATTTTTTCCTGGAAAGAGTTTACTTTTGAAAGTAAAAGATGGGTTGCTATAAGCTGGATTCTAGAGACAGATGAGTTTCTTTAAGCTTCCATTTTGGAGGTCATCTTCAATTGAAATTTTGGATAAATTTGGGCAGATTTTAAAATCTTTTTAGACAGTCGTATCTCATAGGCAAGCATTCAGTTTGTGATTTGCTCAGTAAAAAACAACAACAATTCACATGTGAATATTGTCTTCCGTTTTTGTTATGTTTTTGTTAGATGATGCCTAATCAATTTGGAATTATTTTTTTCCTTCTTAACCAGTTCCAGCTGCAGATGTTTGATATCGTTTGTTCCACTTCGTGGGCCAATAGAGATAAGTGCTGTGAACTTCCAGCTTTGGTAAGATGTTACCCATTGTTGTTTTTGTTAGTTACAAAGTCATGTTTGACCAATCACAACCCCATGGACAATGTTCCTCCAGGCCTTCCTGTCCTCTACCATCCTCTGGAGTCCATTTAAGCTCACGCCTATTGCTTCTGTGACTCCATCCAGCCACCTCCTTCTCTGTCATCCCCTTCTTCTTTTGCCCTCAATCATTCCCGGCATTAGGCTCTTCTCCAGGGAGTCCTAAGAATACTTACTTAGTGATTTGCAATTCAATTATAACTATGTTTGGAAAGGTCTGCAAAAGAGGATCACTAACCAGCATCCAGAGTATCTTAATTTGGAATATACTGAAGATAACACAACCTTTGTTTTTGTTGTTGCTGTTGTTGTTGTTGTTGTTGTTAGAGAGATGAAGAAGGCTGTCCTGCCCTTCCACATTCTTGCTCCTGCTCTGAAGTCAACAAAGGATCTCCGGGGCCCTCAGGACCACCTGTAAGATTTTACTTTATTGGTCTTTTACTAACGTCCCCCATTCAAGTACTCCCAGGTGGCCAAGTATCAAATTTTATGGGATAGGTTTGAGATCGTAGCTCGGTGATGCAACCTGCTAAAATCTTCTTTGTAGACTGAGAATTTAACACATTGAATTGAAATAAGCACTACTACTGCTCTGAAGTAGATTTTTGTATTGAAGAGCAGCTGTCGTTCCACGCTAGCATGGGTGGTAGCCTTTGTACATATGAAAGGCACTGAGATACAAAGGATGTGACATCTGTGTGTCTTACATATAAGGTTTCCTGTTTTTAGATGTTGCTTTGAAATGACAGTAAATATACAGTAAGGCTTCTTTGCTCTTGTTCCATTACTTAGAGCAGTGGCAGTCAACCTGGTCCCTACCACCCACTAGTGGGCGTTCCAGCTTTTATGGTGGGCAGTAGGGGTTTTGTCCGATACTGAAGCACTTTCCATTTTTTAATTTAATTGACTTCCCTACTTTATAAATCAACATTATTGTGGAACCGGTGGGCGGTTACAAATTTTTATTACTAGCAGAGATACAAAAGTGGGCGGTAGGTATAAAAAGGTTGACTACCCCTGACTTAGAGTGTTGGAAACTTTCCAGATGTTTGTTTACTACTGTTGATAATCAAAGCTTCAAGCTATTCCTTCGTTTTCTCCTCTTTTGATATTTGTTGAAAGAAGAAAGAAACGTGGTACATTATTGGACCGCCAAATCAAACTACCGTGTTTCCCTGAAATTAACACAGGGTCTTATTTTCTTTTGACCCCCGAAATAAGCGCTTGGCCTTATTTTCCGGGAGGTCTTAGTATTTTTGAGGTGCAGGAGGCGGCAAGCGTGGTCCCCTCATGGCTGTTGCTATGCTGCAATATTTTCGAGGGAGGGTTTATTTTAGCGCATGCACTAAAAGCCAAACTGGGCTTATTATATGGGAAGGTCTTATTTTCAGGGAAACAGGGTAGTGAATCAGGCATTCAGTAGGGCCTTTGTGCAATAATGACCATGCCTGGAAACACCCTTTGCATTTCTCTCTTCCCTAATAAAATACCTTCAAAATATATTGCATTTGTATTTCATCTACATTTTTTTTAAAGCGGGGGTGTCAAACTGGTGGACACGTGCAAGCCATGCCCACCTCTCGAAGGGGAAAAACGTTGCAATATGTCACGGCAATGTGATGTGGCAAGTTTGACACCCATGTTTTAAAGGAAGCATAGCCTTACTAATTGTCACAGGAGTAAAGACAGAAATCTACTCTTGGGCACATACTCAAGTGTCACTCATCTGCACCATTGTCTGGTTTCCAAAATGAACAAAAATGCACAAATGAATCAGAATTGACATTTTTATAGGAAATTCCCAATTGGCTTTGTGAAGGCCAAATTCCACTTGTGTTTTTCTTAAGAAAAATACGAATATATGAGAAGGAGAAAGAGTTATAAGTAGAATAGTGAAATATAAATTGTGATATTTATTGGGAGGAGGAGGAGGAGAGGAGATAATCGTTGATGAATGGCGATGATGCTCTTATTATTATTGTTGTTGTTGTTGTTGTTGTTGTTGTTGTTGTTGTTTAAATTTCTATACCTCCCTTCTCCCTTCCAGGACTCAGGGCTTGTTCAGACCTAGGCTTCCCCAGCAGCACAAAGTGGAGTACCCATAAACCCCTTTTATTTAATTTACAATGAATTCCTCCCCAGCATCCTCTCCCACAGTCTTTCAAGATAGTTCACAATTTATCAGGCTTGGAGAGTGGCCAGACCGATATCTTTCAGACGGCTGCAATACTTGACAAGAATGCAGGAATGAACTAATTGTCTCCTGCAAACACCCCTCCTCTTTCGCTCCTCTTTTATTCCCTATGGGAGGCGCCATTCACTGTCCACCTGTGTCCTTACTCCCAAATCAACCCATGTTCTCTTCGCTGTTCCTTTCGTCTGGCAACTCTGCGCATAGGGACTTTCTTGAGCAGGAGAATATAAATACATTGCAACATTGAACAACAGGACTTACTTGGTTTTCTTTTAATTTGAAATGTGTTTGATAGGGAGGTCCAGGACTCCGAGGTCCGAAAGGAAGCCGTGGTGACGATGGCCCAAAGGTAACTGGCCAATACTGCTTCCTTCTGCATGATAGTCTGTGTATATCCCAGCCAGGGGTGTGTTCCAGCTTCTGTTACTGCCAGTTCGCTCAGGGGTGCACTGTGGGCGCTGGCACGCTTGAGGCGGGCTACGTGCATCTGCTCAGTAGTGAAAAAATTGCTTCTGCATATGCGCAGAAGCCAAAGCAAGATGGCCGTACCTATGGTGCCGCCGATAGAACCGGTTTGAGGGCGTGTCTAGCTGAGTTACTACCTACTCGACCGAACCGGTCTGAACCGGTAGGAACCCACCTGTGATCTCAGCCCACATAATGATTTCATAGACAATGTAAAATGTGACCAATGTTTTGTCTTGTTATCTTTTTTTAAAATAAATATTATTGGGAGAAAAACCATTTTTGGGGTGGGAAAAACCAGGAGAATTGCTAAAAAGGGCAAGGATATCTATAGAATGGGTAGAAATCATGGCGTCTTCTGGTACTCCTAATTCAACTCTATTAATTACTACATCCAATTTTAGAGTTTTACAAAGAGGTTTATTTCTTAAACTTTCTCCATTAACATTAAGTCACACTGTTACATATACCTGTACTTGTCACCAAAGTGGTGTGAAAAGATTTCAGGTATGCCAACTTCTTTCTTTTGTGTTGTTTTTATACAACTCCTACAACCTATATAGCAGGGGTTCCCAAACTTGGCAACTTGAAGACGTGTGGACTTCAACTCCCAGAATTCTCTAGCCAGCTCAAACTTCTCTAGAGTTGGGGAATCCCTGCTATATACCCATCCATAAACTACCCTTGTATAAGACTTGGAGTGTCCAGGAGATTGCACCACCAAAAATATCTGAGAGGGAACAATGTAATTTTGGCAAATGCTCTTCACCCTACACACACACACACACACACACACACACACACACACACCACTCCACCCCAGGAAAGGGTCCTGGCACGCACTACTGCCAGCTTGCTCGTGGGCATGCTATGTGCGTGCTTGGTTCGCGCCGTGTGTGCATGTGCAGTGCGCACATAGACAGTGTAATTCAAATTGTTCCGCGCATGAGCAGAAGCAAAAAACAAGATGGAGGCACCTATGGTGCCGCCCAGTGGTGGGTTTCAAATTTCTTAGAACCTACTCTGTAGGTGTGGCCTATTTTGTGGGCGTGGCTTGGCAGTCATGTGACAGGGTGGGAGTGGCCACCTTTTAAAATGTGGTGAAAAACATTTAACAACGCTCTTGCTTAGCAACCAAAATTTTGGACTCAATTTTGATGATAAATTCTTTCTTTCTTTCTTTCTTTCTTTCTTTCTTTCTTTCTTTCTTTCTTTCTTTCTTTCTTTCTTTCTTTCTTTCTTTCTTTCTTTCTTTCTCTCTCTCTCTCTCTCTCTCTCTCTCTGTCTCTCTCTCTCTCTTTGTCTCTCTCTCTCTCTCTCTCTCTCTCTCTCTCTCTCTCTCTCTCTTTCTTTCTTTCTTTCTGGAACCCCCTCTCACCGGTTCTCTAAATTTCACCAACCGGCTCTCACGAGTAGGTGCGAGCCTGCAGAAACCCACCACTGGTGCCGCCCAGAGAACTAGTTTGGGGGTTCGGCAGGTCACTGGCAGTTCCAGCAACCCAGGCCGCTAAACCACTACTGGTTCAGCTGAACTAGTCCAAACCGGTAGGAACTCACCACTGCACCCCACCACCCACACACACACGTAGGAAAATAAGGCTAGGAATGGAATTGCAAATAAGGTAAAAATAAGTCTAGTCACATGATGACTCCCTCTGTCACCATCACATCTTACAACCATAGTCTCTGTTACTGTTGTAAGTTGAGGACTACAGGTTTTTTTTTCATTTTTTTAACATTGTGTTCTGTAAACATTTCTGAGTTGCATTACCATAAAAAGCTGGAGAAAATATGTTAGGTAAAGAAATAAAGTGTATACTGCTACATTTTGAGCATGGATTTTGTGCTGATCTTCTAGGGACCTGATGGACCTCGAGGTGAAATTGGTTCTCAAGGGCCTCAAGGGCCTCCTGGACCACAGGGGCCAAGCGGACTTTCCCTCGAAGGACCTCCGGTAGGTTTATTATTATGCTTGAGCAGGGGGTTGGACTAGATGACCTCCAAGACCCGTTCCAACTCTGTTATTCTGTTAGATACTTCTTGTCCAGATCCTGAGGAACACAAGCAGAAGAGTGTTGGCACTTCCATGACATGCTTCTGGCAGCATTTGTTTGATAGATAAATAAATAAATAAAAAAATAAAAAAATAAATAGGGTATAAAACTAGGAAATTGAGTTAGATGGGATTTTAATCTGATCCAACAGTCTTCTCCTTTTTCGTGTAGTTTCAGCCATTGCAATGACAGCCTAGGGCCGTGATGATGAACCTATGGCATGCGTGCCATAGGTGGCACATGGAGCCAATTTTCAGGGCACATGAGGCTTGCCATGTCAGCTGGCCAGCACGCATGCTCTCGCTGGCCAGCTGACTTCGGCCTTCTTTTGCAGCCATTTTTCGTCCTCCGGAGGCTTCAGGAGCTACCCTAAAGCCTCTGGAGTGCGAAAAACCAGACTTATGAGCAAATTGGAAATCTATTCCTGAATTTCTGGTTTGCCCATAGGGCCGGTTTTTCACGCTCTGGAGGCTTCAAGGAAGCTCCTGAAGTCTCCAGGGGGAGCTATTTTTGCCCTCCCCAGGCTCCTCTAAAGTAAGGTGACCAGATATTCAAAGTCCCAAAGCGGGACACCGTTGACAGGTGGGGGGGGACGCGCTCCAGCGCATCACATGCCTGCGCAGAGGGCGTTGGGGTCGGGGCGCACTCCCACCCGCCCCGCGGGGCCCTCTTTAAAGGCAGTGGTGGTGGCCCAGCCCGGCAGCGCTGAGAGCCGCAGGCTCGGGCAGCCGCCGCTGCCTTTAAAGAGGGCGCCGCGGGGGCGGGTGGGAGTGCACCCCGACCCCGACGCCCTCTGCGCAGGCGCATGATGCGCCGGAGTGCACGTGCCCCCCCTCCTCGGCCCCGACGCCCTCCCCGCCCAAGCCGGCGCTCAGAGGCGCGCACCTCTGAGCGCGTACAAAGCGCCCGCCGCCTGCCTGCAAAAATCGGGACATTTTGAAGAGGCGGCGGGGCGCGGGACATCTGAAGGTGAACCGGGACTGTCCTGCCAGAAGCGGGACGTCTGGTCACCTTACTCTAAAGCCTCTGGAGCCTGGGTAGGGTGAAAAACACGCCAAAAATGGGGGGGAGCACTGGTTGTGCGTGGATGCACGCTGTGGTCGTGCATATACTGTAGCCTTATGGGTGTGGCACACCCACGCACATCCCCCCTGCGCTCCCTTCTCTTTTGGCACGCGAGCCACAAAAGGTTCGCCATCACTGGCCTAGGGGTTTTTATAAAAAGCTTGATCCAGAAAAAGTAGTATCAAAAGTAGTATCCTAAAAAGTAGTATCCTAATATAATGAGGGTAAAGAAAAATATTACCACTAGAAAAAGTTGAAAGGATCACGTACCTTGGTTCTAATTTACATGAAAGCTGGAACATGACCACTGAAGTAAAAACAAGGGTAGAGAAAGCTCGAACAGCATTCTTCAAAACAAAAAAGGTCTTCTGCAGTTACGACATAAACCTAAGATCGAAAACCAAGCTTGTCGGATGCTACATCTTTTCTATCCTGCTCTACAAAGTGGAGAGTTGGTCTCTGACAGAAAGCCACTCGAAGAGACTAGAAGCTTTTGAAATATGGATTGACAGGCAGCTGTTACATATAAACTGGGTTGACAAAATCAGAAATGAAGAGGTGATAAGATGCTTAGAAAAGCCAAGGGAAATCATCCCAGCCATAAAAAAGCGAAAGTTAGAATATGTTGGACATGTGATGCGACACCCAGAAACCTACGGCATCCTTCACTTAATCCTCCAGGGAAAGACCGAAGGCAAATGAGGTCCGGGTAGAAGAAGGACATCATGGCTTCAAAATCTAAAGGACTAGTTTGCAACTTTTGATCAAAAAAAGGATCACCAACATGATCACCAATGTCCGATGATGGATATGGCTGGAGGAGGAGGAGGAGGAGGAGGAGGAGGAGGAGGAGGAGGAGGAGGAGGAGGAGGAGAAATGGAGACACAGATATGGGAAGGTGGAGGCAGAGAGGAATTAAAGAAAATCAACTCTGTGGTTAAAGCTCTGCTTGTGTAATGGATGTAATCTATAGTTTAACCAACAACTGTAGATCAAAGCAAGCTAAAATTAAAAAAGAAATGGATTCCATGGTTTATGGATATAATTAAGGGCTATCCCTAACCCTAACCCTAACCCTAACCCTATCCCACACCTTCTTCCATAGTGGAAAACTTTCTTAATGTTGTCTCATAAAAGCAAGGTTAGGTTTCCTTTTTTCTCCCTTCTCCAGAAAGAAATTGGCAATTAATCGTTTTGTTTGGATGAGGGGGAATTTAAGAGGGCAGTGAAATAAGTAATAAAAAGCATTTATTCATTTTCAGGGACCAAGCGGAGAAAAAGGAGAAAGAGGAGAAATTGGGCGTCCAGGTCTTCAGGTAACCCTTGGTCTATGCTGGTCTAGAATGGAGTTACTGCAACTACTCAGTCATTCGATATTTCAGAGCTATATTGTTCTTATTTATTTATTGAATTTATATACCACCCATCTCACGATCTAGAGTGACTCTGGGTGGCTTACAAAGCAATGAAAATTGTAGTATAAAAGTTATACATATAGGAACAGGAACAGTTACAATTGCAAGAATTAAATTGACCGAAAACCATGGCGCAGGGATGGTACTTTGTTCTGTCATTACACCAACTACCTCTATCCTAAGCATCTCATGTCGGGACCCAGGGTGGCGCAGTGGTTAGAGTGCAGTACTGTAAGCGGCTACTTCCGCTTACTGCCGGCTGCCTGTAATTTGGCAGTTCAAATCTCACCAGGCTCAAGGTTGACTCAGCCTCCCATCCTTCAGAGGTGGGTAAAATGAGGACCCAGATTGTTGGGGGCAATAGGCTGACTCTGTAAACTGCTCAGAGAGGGCTATTAAAGCGGTATATAAGTCTAAGTGCTATTGCTATTAAGTCCAGAAGGCCAGGAGAGTAGGGACAGACCTCACCTCTGGAGGCCAGATGTTCCAAAGGATGGAGGGGCACAGCAGAAAAAACTCTCTTCCTAAACCCCTCTAGCCATTTTTCCTTGGCTCATGGGGTGCACTGTTGGTCTCTTCCACCAGAACATGTGGGGTGAGCCATTCCCATTGGACAGGACAGTCCCTAAGATATCCTGGACCCATGCCATAAAGGGCTTTAAATGTGATAAGCAACACCTTGAATTGGATTCAGAAGCAGATCAGCAACCAGTGCAGTTTGTGTAACTGTGGTGTTATATGTGCTACCTTAAGAAGCTCTAGAACCATGATGGGGAAACTATCGCACTTGTGCCACAGGTGGCATGCAGAGACATCTCTGCGGATATGTCGCCCCAGCTCGGCTCCACAGTGCATGTGTGTGTGCCTCCCACTGGCCAGCTGATTTTGGGGTCTTTTCCACACATGCGTGGGGGCGGCGTGCATGCGGGAGACATGGGGGCCATGTGCACATGTGCTGGGGGTGCAGGTGCATGCGTGGGACATGTGGCACATACACATATGCCCCGTTTTCCCTTCATCTATCCTTTAGTATAGATAGGAGGCCTACTAGGCCCAAAATGGGGCACAGGAGGGTTTTGTGCATGCATGCATGGGGGCGGGGGGAGCGCAGGTGGGTCGCATGCAGGGCGCACAGGGGGGCAGGGCGCACAGGGGGGTAGATTTATGTTTTTAGAAATATGGATAAGTAAATTTGCATTATTACTGCTGCTGTTATTAGGAGAATTGTGTATTTAAGTGTATAATTTGGTCTTTTTTTGGCATTCCTCAGGGTATTCCAGGACCAACGGGGTCACCAGGACGAGATGGAAGCCAAGGTCCAAGGGTAATATGCAAGAATTAATAGTAACCATCCAGCTATTTCAAGTTTGCTCTGCTCCGCCAAGACTTAATTTGACATACTGTAAACTGCTCTCACTAGGATGAGTTCACATTCTATGTTTTAATGCTATGCCCAGATGATCGAAACACAATTCCTGTTTTAAGTCCATGCAAGGCACAAAGAAAGAAACCATGTTATCATTTAAGCATGATGACACCAGTTTAGACAACTTCCTAGTGATTGGATTCTCACAACCTGTTGAATTCCAAAACACCAAAGTCTACTTTAGCTTAATCTAGCATGTTGTACAGTCCTAGAGACCACAGGTGAAATCTAGAAGGTTCCGACAGGTTCTGGAGAACCAGTAGTGGAAATTTTGAGTAGTTCAGAGAACCGGCAAATACCACCTCTGGCTGGCCCCAAAGTGGGGTGGGAATGGAGATTTTGCAGTATCCTTCCCCTGCCACACCCACCAATGTTCTTAGCACGGGCCAAATTATTTAATCCTAGTTTTAACTTTTTTGACTGTCTATATTTTTATATTTTATAGCTCCTGTGCACCGCCCTGAGTCCCATGTTGGGAGATAGGGCGGGATAGAAATTTAATAAAACATAAACATAAAACAAAAAACATAAACCAAGCCACGCCTACAGAACCGGTATAAAAAACAACAACCGAATTTCACCACTGCTAAAGACCCCTTATTCTTCCCTACCAACAGAAAATTCTGATTTAGTTCTGTGGTCTTAGATCAGGGATGTCCAAACTTGGGAACTTTAAGACTTGTGGACTTCAACTCCCAGAATTGAAGTCCACAAGTCTTAAAGAGTTGAAGTCCACAAGTCTTAAAGTTCCCAAGTTTGGACATCCCTGTCTTAGATGCTTCACAGTGAGTCCTGGTGAGGGAAGTATTCAGGGTGGCTGACAGATGTTGATTCTTTGGGCAAAGGCTAAGAATAAAAACCTTTCTCAGTTCTCCTTAAGGGGACAGGCAAAGAACTGCTGCAAATGTCAACTCAATTTCCCAAAATTTAATTACAGCAAGAGATTTGGCTGCAAAAGGCTAATTTTGGTTGAGATTACTAAACTGGAGTACACAGTCATTCTTTCGCAGGCTGCTTTTTAATTCTTTCATGTCTGAGATGGATGTACTGTACTTTCCAGATGTTTGGAATATAGAGGCTGGATTACTATCTCTCCCTCCTGCTGAAGCAGAGTCCCAGTGTTTTTCCTCCCACTCCAGCAAATATTTTGAAATGAATTCCTGCCTTTCTTTCTTTCTTTCTTTCTCTACACACCATCTGGTGCTGCCTGAAGCAAATTTCTCCACTCCATCGATGGCTTGTTTGTGTCAGTTCATGATATTGTTGTTGAGGCCTCATCCATCCTTAGCAGGGCGCAAGTGCTATTATCAAACTGAATGGAGCTTTTATCTGTATAGACATGAATAGAATTGCCTCTATAAATATTTACTCCGAAGGAAGATTCGCTTTGGTCTAAATATATAACAGTCTTCTTCAACTTTATGTTATCCAGATGTCTGGGAGTACAATTTTAGAACTGTCAGTCAGTGTGTACATATGTGGGACGCACACCACAGTTTCTCAATGAGCTTTTACTCTTAGGATTTATTTTTCATAATTTACATCTTTATTTTCTTCAAATATTCCTCAGGAGGAATTTCTGAAGGCAGTCCTTGACATACGACCACAATTAAGCCCAAAATTTCTGCTCTGAACAAAAGTGAAACATTTGTTAAGTTAGTTTTGCCCCATTTTACGACCTTCCTTACCTCAGCGAATTGCTGCAGTTGATGAGTTAGTAACTTGGTTCTAAAGTGAATCTGGCTTCCCCAATGACTTCTCTTGTCAGAAGGGGAAAAAGAGGATCACATGAAGTTCAGGGGGTAGGTCGTTCCAAAGGGTAGGGCCCGCCACAGAGAAGGCCCTTCCCCTGGGTGTCGCCAGTCGGCATTGTCCGGCCGACGGCACCCTGAGAAGGCCCTCTCTGTAGGAGCGGATCGGTCGAAGGGATGTATGGGGCAGGAGACGGTCTCGCATATAACTAGGTCCCGAGCCATGGAGCGCTTTGAAGATGGTCATCAAAACCTTGAAGCGCACTCGAAAGGCCACAGGAAGCCAGTGCAGCTCGCGCAGGATCGGTGTTATATGGGAGTGTCTAGGAGCTCCCGTGATCACCCGCGCGGCTGCATTCTGAACTAGCTGTAGCTTTCGAGTGCACCTCAAGGGAAGCCCCATGTAGACAGCATTGCAGTAGTCGAGTCGGGACGTCATGAGTGCTTGAGTGACTGTGCGAAGGGCAGCCCGGTCCAGTAAGGGGCGTAATTGGCGCATCAGGCGTACCTGATGAAACGCCCCCCTGGCCACGGCCGCCACATGGTCCTCCATGGACAGCTGGGAATCCAGGGGGACACCCAAATTGCACGCCCTCTCCACGGGGGCCGGTGTTTCGCCCCCAATGGCCAGAGTTGGAGTAATCTGGCTGAACCGGGGTGCCGGAAACCACAGCCACTCAGTCTTGGACGGGTTGAGCTTGAGTTTGTTACTACCCATCCAGATCCGTACGGCCTCCAAACACCGGGACAACACCTCGGCGGCATCGTTGGGGTGGTCTGGGATGGATATGTACAGCTGAGTGTCATCAGCATACAGATGATATCCCACCCCAAAACCACGGATGATCTCGCCCAGCGGCTTCATATATGTATTGAATAGGAGGGGCGAGAGGACCGACCCCTGAGGAACCCCGCATAGGAGGGGTCTCGAGGCCGACCTCTGCCCCCCTGCCAACACATATTGCGACAGACCAGAGAGGTAGGACGAGAACCACCGTAAAACGGTGCCTCCCAGTCCCAACCCCCCCAGTTGGTGCAATAGGATACCATGGTCGATGGTATCAAAAGCCGCTGAGAGGTCTAACAGGACTAGGATAGAGGAATATCCTCTATCCCGTGCCCTCCAGAGATCATCAACCAACGCGACCAATGCCGTCTCGGTGCTGTGACCGGGTCGGAAGCCGGACTGGCGCGGGTCTAGATAATCAATTTCCTCCAGGTGTCGCGGAAACTGTTGGGCCACCACACTCTCTACAACCTTCACTAAAAAGTGAAGGTTGGAGACTGGACGATAGTTTTCTAATAATGCTGTGTCCAGGGACGGCTTCTTGAGGAGGGGCCTTACTACCACCTCTTTCAAGACGGCAGGCAAGGACCCCTCACTCAAAGATGCGTTGACAATGCCCTGGAGCCAGCCTCGTGTCGTCTCCCAGGATGCCAGTACAAGCCAGGAGGGACACGGGTCCAATAAACATGTGGTAGCCTTAAGTCTCTTTGACAACTTGTCCATATCTTCGGTAGTAACAAAGTCAAACTCCTCCCAGGATGGTGCCTCAAGAACAGCCTCGGACAATCCTACCGGACCACTCTCGATGGAGGGTAGCTCATTCCGAATCCGAGTGATTTTATCCTGCAGATAAATCCCAAATTCCTCTGCTCGTTCCTGTAGAGGGGCTTCCCGCGGCCTCTGGTGAAGGAGGGAGCGGGTCACCCCAAACAGGGTGGTAGGGCAGTTATCTGCGGATGCAATAAGGGTGGCACAATACTCACGTTTGGCCACCCTTATCGCCACTAAGTAAATCCTAATATAGGTTCTCACTAGTGTTCGGTCGGCTTCAGAGCGAGAGGATCTCCATCTGCTCTCTAGGCGTCTCTTGTGGCGTTTCATCTCCCTCAGCTCCTCGGTAAACCAAGGAGCCTGGGTGATTCGTCGCCGCAAGAGAGGCCGCAAGGGCGCGACTCGGTCCAAGGCCCCCGTGGCCGCACTTAACCATGCGGCCACTAGGTCCTCAGTCGAGTCGCGGGGCAAGTCCACAGGAATTGGCCCAAGCTCCCTCTGGAACCTTTCCGGGTCCATTAGGAGCCTGGGGCGGAACCATATACGAATATCAGGCTCCGCCTCCCCACGGTGAGGTGCGGCGATTGGAAAGTCCAGCCGAAGGAGAGCGTGATCTGTCCATGACAGGGGTGTAATGGCTAAATTTAAATTTCCTGTGCGCCGCCCTGGGTCCTCTGTGGAGAAGGGCGGGATATAAATTTAAATAAATAAATAAAATAAATAAATAAATCCCCTATTCCCAGATCACTACTCCACTGTCCCGAGATGAAGATTAAGTCCAGGGTGTCCACCCTCGTGAGTAGGGCCTAAAACTACCTGGGTCAGGTCCATGGCCGTCATGGAGGCCATGAACTCCCGAGCTACTCCAGAGGTCTCGCCTATTGACGGCAGGTTGAAGTCCCCCATGACCAATAGTCTGGGGGTCTCAACCGCCGCCTCAGCTATCACCTCTAGGAGCTCGGGCAGGGCTGTTGTTGCATAGCGAGGAGCCAGGTATACAACTAACACGCCCAACTGCCTCCCTTGGCTCCACTTCACGAGGAGGGACTCACACCCGGTCGTCTGAGGAATCGTGGTCTCCTTCGTCTCAAGACCTTCCCTAACCATAATCGCCACCCCCCCACCCCTCCCTAGGGCCCTAGGCTGATGGAAGGCTCGGTAGCCTGGTGGACACATTTCTACGAGGGGTAGTCCTCCCTCGTGGCCTAACCAGGTTTCTGTTATACTCACCAGGTCCAGGTCCCCCTCTGGATGAGGGGGGCTTTTTGTACCACGGACCTGGCGTTGCATAACATCAGCCTAGGGCCCCGGTTCTGTGGTTCTTGCCCACCTAGTCTGCGATGGGAGCATGGGGGATTGGAGCGCGTGACCGCCCGTAACCAGCGGCCACGGTCCTCCAACAGGTAATGTCCATCCCGTCTCTCACCGCCCCTGCCCCTCCCCAAGACCGAACTGATGGAAAATACCTCAGTGGAAATGACCCCCCCTTCCCCCTCCTCCGTTTCTCTACTTCCGCCGGCCGGCCCCATAATTTGACGCCCCCCTGCCTGACTATCCCCCCCTCGTCCCTGGAACCCCCTAAAAGCCGAATTAAAAATTTATATAAAACCCCCCTGAGTTTACGCTTCGCCCACCTCTCTGGATCTATCAATCCATCCTCGAACTATTGAACTATGTTGGTGCAGTGGTTAGAATGCAGTATTGCAGGCAAACTCCGCCCACTGCCAGAAGCTCAATTTTCACCAGGCTCAAGGTTGACTCAGCCTTCCATCCTTCAGAGGTTGGTAAAATGAAGACCCAGATTGTTGGGGGCAAGATGCTGACTCTGTAAACGGCTTAGAGAGGGCTGTAAACCAGAGATGGTATTCAGCCAGTTCGCACCGGTTCGCCCAAACCGGTGGCAGAAATTTTCCCCAGTTCGGCAAACCAGTAGCAATGGCCAGCTAGCCACGCCCCCAAACCAGTCCCCCTGTTGCTGGTTGTTACCCTGCCCATCTGGTTGCCACTCATTTGCGCTTGCCTCTTTGCATACCAACTCTCAAACCATCTTCTTCGTGCATGTGCTTCCCATTGCCTTACAAGTCTGCTTCCTGCATAGAGATAAAGCAGGGGTCTGCAAAGTTGGCTCTTTTAAGACTGGTGGACTTCAACTCCCAGAATTCCCCAGCCAGCATGGCTGGCTGGGGAATTCTGGGAGTTGAAGTCCACCAGTCTTAAAAGAGCCAACTTTGCAGACCCCTGAGATAAAGGATAAATGAAGGAAATATTTTTAACATTATAACTTTAAAATATTTTAACTTTAACTTAAAAATAAGCATCTTTTTAGGTTCCACATCCTGGTCTTATCCCTTGGTTAAGGGATAAAACATAGGAGTGGAGAACCTGTAGCTTTCCAGATGTTCCTAGCTGTGGTGAGGAATGGTAGGATTGTAGTTACACTAAAACCTGGTGGGCCACAGCCTCCCATACCCAAACTGGGTATGTCATTTTGAAATAATGATAGCAATGTTTGAATAATAAAGGTAGCAATGGGACTATCTATACCGTAGAAGCACAGGGCAGTGCAAAACTGATGGAAAAAATACTTCCCAAGCAGAAAGTTCCTTTCTTCAAAACAATGAAGCAAAGATGCCTTCTTCCTGCCTTGCATGACTTTTCTCAAGTATCTTTGTGTCTATCGCTTCTTTTCATGGACGGGAGGAGTGAGGGAATAAAGCTGTTCATAACTGGGATTGTTTATTTGTCTACTGTCCATGATAATTAACGGCCTGCAATTTTCCATCTCCTTGGCTTTAGTCTGTCATTGAGTCATTGTGTGTCAAGCCAAGAATGATAAACAATAAAAAATAGGGTTGTGTTCTGCTAACTTTCCATGTTCTAATTGTAATAGTTCTTTCTTTCTTTCTTTCTTTCTTTCTTTCTTTCTTTCTTTCTTTCTTTCTTTCTTTCTTTCTTTCTTTCTTTCTTTCTCCCTCTCTCTCTCTTTCTTTTCCTTCCTTCCCTTCCTTTTCTCCCTCCCTCCCTCCCTTCCTCCCCTCCCTCCCTCCCATCAAACTCATCTGCTTTCCCATTTTTGCAAGCACGTCTAATAACAGGGTTAAAACCTTCCTCACCGCTAACAATTCTTTTCCTAAGCATGTTACACAGATGTTAAGTTTGTTCAGATGACAGGGAACTATTTTATAAGTTTATTTTAAAGAAAAAAACTGGCCTGCCAGCTATGATTTTAAGCAAACTATCAAACTCTCTGTCTCAGGAATCGTAGGGGGCAGGAAGATAAATAATTCTTTGCCATAAATGTATTCTCAGCTCAGTCCTTTACAATCAGTAAGACATTACAATAGGTATGCATCATAAACTATCAGCTCCTATGTTTCATCTCATGACTTTCTTCCAAGTTTATAAATCTAAAGCTACAGTGTAAAACTTAGAATCCTTAAGCCCCTTTAGCTTCGGGGGCACTTGGGGAATTAAAGTAGCTTTGTTGGCCATCCTATCAAATAACATTCTCCTACTTGGAATAGTATGCACATCATGTATTTGCCAGTGGTGGGATTCAAGCGGAGTAACAACCAGTTTGTTGAGCGTGTGCTTTCCATGCTCCACAGGGGCGTAGTGTGTTTGAAAACAGCTTGAAAACTTACCTTCTACTGCAGCCCCAGTGAGTAAAACAGCTGAGATGCAGCAATCTACTCTGCCGCGCCTATCAGTTGGGCTTCAAACAAAGGAAATAAAGGACAGACAAGCGCAGGGGTGGATGGGCAGGGCCAGCTGATCACCAGAACTACCAGTTCGCCCAAATAGATATGAACCGGCTGAATCCCACCCCTGGTATTTGCCAGGAGGAGTGGTAACAGCACTCTCACATTGCTAAAATCCTTTGAGTTCTAAAGCTGATCTTACTTTCAGCTCTGCTAATGAAGGACACCCTGCCCCTTTTAAATCTGTGTTATTGTGGCATCTGATAAAAAAGGGCAGGGTTTCAATTGCCTGGCCACGCCCACCATTTTCAATTGATTAATCCCACTTGCTCTCCACCATTACAGGCAACATATATATTTTAAATTTGTCCCAAGGTGCTTTTTCAAAAGGCAACTGGACTTTCTTGGGGGGGGGGGGTTCCCCTCCTTGAAAACTTTAGCTTCTCATCCAAGAAACTTTCAAAGCTGCAGAATTAAAGAAGCTTCTTGGATGAGAAGCGAAACATTTTCAAGGAGAAAAAAACCCACAAGAAAGTCCAAAGGCCTTTAGAAAAAATATCTTTGGGAAAGACGTGATTGAATGATTGAGAATCTCCATAGACATATTTTAAATTGGTGTCTGCACGTGGCACATCTGTGCGCATGTGTGCTTTGGTGTAAAAGGAACATCATGTGAGAAGCAACATCAGAATGTGCAGTATATGAAACAAGCAACTTCATAGTCTTAAAAGTAGCAGTTCTCCAGTCAACTTGAGCAGGGAGTTGGACTAGAAGACCTCCAAGGTTCCTTCCAACTCTGATGTTCTGTTGTTCTGCTCTGCTCTGCTCTGCTCTGCTCCCATTCCCATTCCCATTCCCTATTCTGT
The DNA here is from genome assembly GCA_039707465.1 of Rhabdophis nuchalis. NCBI lineage: Eukaryota > Metazoa > Chordata > Lepidosauria > Squamata > Natricidae > Rhabdophis > Rhabdophis nuchalis. Next base: position 206,522,515 of record CM077645.1, read on the forward strand.
TCTGGTCTGCTCTACTCCAATTTTCTATTCTATTCTATTCTATTCTATTCTATTCTATTCTATTCTATTCTATTCTATTCCTATTCCTATTCCTATTCCTATTCCTATTCCTATTCCTATTCCTATTCCTATTCCTACTCTAATCTAATCTAATCTAATCTAATCTAATCTAATCTAATCTAATCTAATCTAATCTAATCTAATCTAATCTAATCTATGCTACCCTATGCTACCCTATGCTACTCTACTCTACTCCCATGGCTCGGGACCTAGCTATCTGCGGGATCGGATCCTGCCCCATACATCCTCACGGCAGATTCGCTCCCACAGAGAGGGGCTTCTCCAGGTGCCGTCCACTAGACTTTGTCAGCGGGCGACGCCCAGGGGAAGGGCCTTCTCTGTGGCGGGCCCAGCCCTCTGGAACGACCTTCCCCCCGACATTAGAACAACCGCGGACCTCCGCTCCTTCCGTCTAAAATTAAAAACACATCTTTTCCGCTTGGCCGGCCTAGGGTAGTCTCTTTTTAACTAATTGGGGGATTTTAGCGCAGGGATAATTATTTAATCTGCCTTTTAATTTTATATTTATTGTTTTTATGTTTGTATTTTGCCTGTTTTTAACTGTTTTTTAATTCCCTGTGCCCCGCCTCGAGTCCCCTCGGGGAGAGAGAGCGGGTTATAAATAAAACTATTATTATTATTATTATTATTATTATTATTATTATTATTATTATTATTATTATTATTATTATTATTATTATTATTATTATTATTATTATTATTATTATTATTATTATTATTCCCATTCCCTATTCTGTTCTGCTCTGCTCTATACTATTCTATTCTATTCTATTTTATTTTCTTCTCTTGCATGCTGTGGAAATTAGAGATGAGCTGGACCACTTAGGCATGGAGTCTGTCCTCTTGTTCAGAGTAGGAATCCAAATTAATCAGTATCTGGCCTTCACTTGAACACTTTTAGCAAAGGTGTTGCTAAACGTCGTCTTCACCATTGTCTTCCCTGTCATGCCACTAATACTATTACAAACTGCCCTACTGTAACTTTTCTAGGATTAAGTTTTGAACTTGGAAGAATAAACAAGGAGAATTCCACATCTGTTATTTATCAGCATGTGGCAATATGGATCCATTCCCTAAACCGCTTTCCAATTAATCTCCTTTTTTTTGCACACATGCTCACACAGCAAACCCTAAAGAAGCAGGGCTGCATAGTCTATGCCAGGGATCTGCAAAGTTGGCTCTTTTAAGACTGGTGGACTTCAACTCCCAGAATTCCCCAGCCAGCCAGGCTGGCTGGGGAATTCTGGGAGTTGAAATCCCCCAGTCTTAAAAGAGCCAACTTTGCAGACCCCTGGTCTACGCAAAGGTGGAAATGGAGTGTGTGTGTTTGTTGGGCATAGCAGAAGCAATGCAGCAATTCCACACTAGCTTTATTCAATCAAGAACAACTATGAGTAACTCCAAAAGTAGAACATTTGGTTTAAAGCATAAATGTGAATTTTCTTGTAAATACTACAGAAATCTTGCCTAGAAAGTGTCAGGTGCAAAAGATCAAGACCACACAAGTTCCAGTTAAGCTCCACCCCAGTTTTTGGCACGCCATCTCCTACACAAAGTCATATAAATGTGAGAAATACACTTTAGTCATAGGAACTAAGCTTAAAAGGTTTACAAACATTCTACAACAATCATCCGTTTTATTAGTCCAAATCATTTATTGGAATTCTCCACCATTTACTTATTTTTTTGTTGACTTTAAGCAGAAGGAAACAGATGACAATAAGTTTAATTATTTAGCTTTATATAGTACTATATCAGGGGTATCAAACTCAAGGCCCACAGGCCAAATCCAGTCCGCGGGTGCTTAGATCTGGCCCGTACCCCACCCACCCCGAATCAGCAAAGGACCGGCCAGCGGTGCCTCTGCCAGCGAAAATGGAGCTCAGAAAGGCTGCCCTCCGAAACTCCGTTTCACTGGCAAAGGGTTACAGGAGGCCGTGTCAGCTGAAGACAGAGCTCAGGAGCCCGTTTTTGCTGGCAGAGCACTCGGGCCGCCACAGGCACCGCGACACGAGTGACATTGAGCTGGCCACGCCCACCCTGGCCACGCCCACCCTGGCCACACCCACCCTGGCCCCTTGAGGTCAAACACAACCCTGATGTATCCAGCAATGAAATTGAGTTGACACCCCTGTACTATATGTATATGAGAATTAATACAACCTTTATGTGTATGATCTGGTTGATTCTTTTAAACTCTTATAATAAGCAAAGTGGTAATCCAAATATTTTTATGTCTTTTAGGGCCTGATAGGCAAAGATGGACCAACTGGACCTCCAGGTTCTTCGGGACCAGTGGTAAACACAATCATATTATTCCATTCTTTTAAAAAATGGTTAAAAACTTTGAAATCACAAAAGGGGAGTAAGGAATATTTGTTCACTTGCTTTCATTGCATTCATTAACTCTGGATTTCACAACACACTGACTGAGAATGCTCATGTACCCACAAACAATGTGCCTCTTAAATAATGATACTTTTAAAAATATCTGATTAAAAAGATATAGAATTTTATCTGTGAAATAAAGTGCATGCCTTTGGCATCTTTTTTATTTCCAGAAATGCTTCTGGATCTCAAATGAGACTTGTGGTCTCTTTTAGAAAATAGAAATGATGGATGCTTTGGAATCTTTTGGTCTTTAAAAGGTCACAAATCTCTGCATTAATTTCAGTCATAACATGCAACAGCTAAAACCACGAGTCAGTTCCAAAGATTTGGGAGTAATTCCAAGGTTTAGTCCCAGTTTTGGAGAACAAAGATCCACCTAATGACTTTGGGTTTCATTTCTGGTTTTTTCCATGGAACTTCCATTTCAAGGCCGTCGATCCAACTTGGGAAAGAAACCTCAAGGCCAAAAACCTGGAATAGCAAATAGTCGGTAGAGATTCCCAGTCATCCAAGTCATGGTTGCCCCAAAGGTGCTTTTTCAGGAGGCAACTGGACTTTCTTCTTTTTCCTTGTGAAGACGATTCGCTTCGCAGCCAAGAAGCTTCTTCTGCTCTGACAGGATAGTGGGGAATGGAAGGATTTATATTCTTTGTAGACAACTGGTCATCTGTATCAGTGGTGGGATGCTGCCGGTTTAACCACCGGTTTGGTGAGCACATACAGCACTAAAAATGGAGCATTTAGAAGCTCAGCTTCTTACCTTCCAAGTCAGCAATGGTAAGCAAAACAGCTGGGGGGGGGGGAATCAGCTGTGCTGCATGATTGAGATGAGTTAGAAAGCAGGAAATAAAGGACAGGATAGAGCAGGAGCAGGTGGGCAGGGCCAGCTGATCGTTGGAGCTACCGGTTCATCCAAACCGGTCCGAACCGGCTGAATACCACCTCTGATCTGTATCCTTTTAGTAGGTGGTTGAATGGTAATGGTGTAGAAATAGGAATGGATTTCCAGAGAAAAAATTGCAGACTACAGGAACCAGGAGCGCCACTCAGGTGACACAGATACAATACAATACAATGCAATGCAATGCAATGCAATGCAATGCAATTCAATACAATACAATACAATACAATACAATACAATACAATACAATAGCAGAGTTGGAAGGGACCTTGTAGGTCTTCTAGTCCAACCCCCTGCGTGGGCAGGAACCTTATACCATTTCAGACAAATGGCTATCTAACATCTTTTTAAAGACTTCCAGGGTTGGGGCATTCACAACTTCTGGAGGCAAGCTGTTCCACTGACTAATTGTTCTAACTGTCAGGAAATTTCTCCTTAGTTCTAAGTTGCTTCTCTCCTTGATTAGTTTCCACCCATTGCTTCTTGTCCTGCCCCCAGGTGCCTTGGAGAATAGTTTGACTCTCTCTTCTTTGTGGCACCCTCTGAGATATCGGAAGACTGCTATCATGTCTCCCCTGGTCCTTCTCTTCAGATAAGGATAAGATAAACCGCCAAGTGCTTCAAGGACCCTCTAAAAGGATGCAGATGACCAGCTGTCTGCAAGGAATATAAATCCTTCCATTCCCCCACTATCTTGTCAGAGGTGAAGAAGCTTCTTGGATGAGAAGTGAAATGTCTTCAAAAGAAAAGAAAGTCCAGTTGCCTCCTGAAAAAGCACCTCTGGGACTGGAATAGCAAATCTTAAAAAAAAAAAAAAGCCTTGCTTCATCTAGTTAATTGTTGTGGCCCAGCCTGCTCCGGATGAGCTGCTGATGGACTCCTATAGTGAGGAGTCCTATGAGTCTGCTCTGGAGGAGGAGGGCGACCTTGAGAGAGCAGAGAGCCCGGCTGGTCATCAGGAGGCACCTGGGTCTTAGAGTAGTGGGGAGGATCAAGGCCAGTTTGTCCCTGATGCTAGAGTGAGAAGGGCTGAAAAAAGGAGGATTCAATTGCATCAGAAGCGAACTCGGAGGATTTGAATTAGTCCCAGCTGCCTAATGACTGGCCCCTCCCAAGAGGGTTTAAAAGGAAGTCTTTGCTAAGAAAGTCCTTGCAGAGAACAACATTGGATTTCTAGGTTCATGTTTATTTGTCTTGATTTTCAGGTTCGTGTTTAATCGAGTTAGGCAGCTTCGTATCTGTTCAGAGTCATTCAGGCAAGCAGCCAAGAGAGTCAGTGGCAAGCAGCCAGTCTTGTGTTAGTGAGAGAAAGGGGGGGGGGGGTCAGAACAGTTAATATAGCCAATTTCACCCAGTTTATTTTGCCTGGATTACTGTAATCATAATTCAAACTGTAAGAAATGAAAATCAGGGACTATATTTGCAAACAGTTAAAACAGTCCAGATCAGTCTTAAGTATCATTCTCCAAAGCCCCTGAGGGCAGGACGAGAAGTAATGGGTAGAAGCTTCTTAAAAAAAGATCCAACTTGGAAATAAAAAGGAATTTTCCTGACAGTAAGAACAGATAATCAGTGAAACAGCTTCAGAGATGGGTTGCTTCTGGTTTTACTACTGGTTCGCTGTGCATGCATGCGCAGTTCAGTGTAAATTGTTCTTCATGTATGCGCAGAACAATTTACAGTGAACTGCGCACACATGCGCACTACTAAACAACATGTCGGCAATGGCGAACGTGGAACCGGTTCGGGGGCATGGCCAGGCTGGGTCACTGCTGGTTCTGTGACCCAGGCCAAAATATCACTACCGGTTCAGCGCAACTGGGAGCAACCTACCTCTGAACAGCTTGCTTCATGGAGTTGTGGGTGCCCCATCACCCTACGTCTTCAAAAATAGACTAGACAACTATTTATCTGACTTGGCATAGAGTACCTGCCTTGGGCAAGGAGTTGGACTAGAAGAACTCCAAGGTCCCTTCCAGTCTATGATTCTACATATTTTACTTGGCAGATGACAAGGCTAATTGTCTACGTTTCCTTTAGACCAACTATGAATTATTGTGAAATGTAAACACAGCCAGTGGCTCTGTAATCAGGAGGGGGCAGAACAAAGGGATGTGGTTGTGAAAAATGAAAGAAAATCTGGGGAACTCCTGAATGAATCTCATTGAATGGACAATGCAGGAGTTGTCATCTGAGAAGCAAATAGTCATGGATATGCAAAAGAAGAGGTTTCATTCTGAATGAATGATGGAAAGTCTTCCATACTGGAACTATATACTGCATCCGATTGGTCACCACACTATAAAAAAATGTTGAGACTCTAGAAAAAGTGCAAAGAGCAACCAGGATGATTAGGGGACTAGAAGCAAAACATATGAAGAACAGTTACAGGAACTGGGCATGGCTAGTCTAGTGAAGAGAAGGACCAGGGGAGACATGATAGTTTTTCAATATTTGAGGGGCTGCCACAGAGAGGAGGGGGTTTGTTAGCTACTCTGGGTTCAGAACCAGTATCACAACTCTGGTCCCATAACCAGTGTTAGCAAATGAATGCGGAATAGTGTAATTCACCGGACAGTAAAGAGATATGTTGCTGTAAAACACAAACTAACTCCAAAACAGTGATTGTAAGAAAATAAATAGTCTTTACTTTGTAGCAACTAAAATGCTTCTTCCGACTAACTTCTCAGACAATGATAACAGTCCTACACCAAACAGAGTTTATCTTACAGTAATGCAAAACAATACTCCTTCTTCTTCTTCAGCTTCTCAAACGGCAATCAGGAAAACACAGGATCACAAGGAATCGAACAGGGGATGAGCTGCATTCCTGACCTTGATTATATAGTATAGCTGATACTCACAGCCAATCAGATTCAAACAGTTCTTAAAGCTACATAACTCCTTAAGAACATAGACTCATATATATTGTCAACCCAATATAAGGCTGAATATCCTAACAGGGTCAACCTATTTTCCAAAGCTCTCGAAGGAGAGATTCAACCTGAAAATAAGGAGAAACCTTCTGACAGAAGAATCAACCAATGGAACAGAAGTTGCCTTTGGAAGTTGTGGGAACTTCATCACGGGAGGCTTTCAAGAAGAGACTGCACTGCCATTTGTCAGAAATGGTGTAGGGTCTCTTGCTTGGGCGGGGGTTGGACTAGATCAGGGGTCTCCAACCTTTGCAACTTTAAGTCTGAAGGGCTTTAGCTTCCAGACTTCTCCAGCCAGCTTTGCTGGCTGGAGAAGTCTGGGAGCTGAAGTCCTTCAGACTTAAAGTTGCAAAGGTTGGAGACCCCTGGACTAGATGACCTACAAGGTCCCTTCCAATTCTGTTAATCTGTTAAATAAAGCTGTAGACCAACCCATTTATTGCTGCTTTTGAGGGGGAAAAAACGTGCTGAGTAATAACTTGGTTGGTAGATGAGACTATAGCTGTGCTTCTACAGGAATGATTTGCATTTGATTTACCAGTGGAGGAAGTTTTCAGTTAACCTCACTCTGAGTCATCTGCTGTCTTCCTGATTCTTGGGCCAAGGTGCTGGAGAATGTCAGCAAAGTTTCAAAGCACAATTATATATAAACAGGGAATCCGGATGTCGGAACTTCTGTTACTTTATTGTTTTCTCTATGCAGGGAATACCTGGTGCTCCAGGTGCCCCAGGAATAATGGGTAGTATTGGCCCACAAGGAGATGCTGGACCACCGGTAAGTAAAAGTCCATCATACTCTGTGTGTGTGTGTGTATGTGTATGTGTACAGATAGTCCTTGCTTATGACCATAATTGGGACCGAAACTTACATCAGCAAGCAATGTAGATGTTAAGTGACTTGTGGCTGATTTTATGACCCATTTTTCCATGGTTGCCAGTTTTCCTCCTTGGCTTTCCTGGTCAGAAGCCCTCCGGGAAGATCACAGATGGTGATTACGTGGCCCCGGGTTCTAGAACTGTCATAAATACATGGCAGTTGTCAAGTGCCCAAATTTTGATCAGAGAACATAGGGATGTGGTGGCTCAGTGGCTAAGACGCTGAGCTTGTTGATCAGAAAGGTCAGCAGTTTGGCGGTTTGAATCCCTAGCGCTGCGTAACGGAGTGAGCTCCTGTTACTTGTCCCAGCTTCTGCCAACCTAGCAGTTCAAAAGCACGTAAAAATGCAAGTAGAAAAATAGGAATCACCTTTGGTGGGAAGGTAACAGCGTTCCATGTGCCTTTGGCATTGAGTCATGCCAGCCACATGACCATGGAGGCGTCTTCAGACAGTGCTGGCTCTTCGGCTTTGAAACAGAGATGAGCACCGTCCCCTAAAGTCGGGAACGACTAGCACATATGTGTGAGGGGAACCTTTACCTTTAACCCAGAGAAAACTGAGATGGTCATAAGTTAAGACCAATGATAAGTCATTTTTTCCAATGCAATCATAACTTTAAACTATTCTTAATTAAAGGAAATAATAATGGCTAATTTACTTGTATATTGTGATATATAAGAGAATAAGTTCAATACATATTTTGTAGGTCCACCTTTATTTGATGGAGATCCTCAACTATACCTTATAAATGTAAACCTTATTATGATGAATATGTTGTTTGCCTTCCACGGGACAATGGCTAAGACAGTTCCTTAAATCATCAAGCACAATCCTACCACATTGTGTCAAGGAGACACAATGTGGTAGGAGAACCCAGAAATCCAGACTGAGTGATTATCATGATCAAAACTGGATCCGTTGTGTTCCAACCACTTTGATATGTGATATGATCTCTCCTGGAGACCTGGACATTCTTCTAACATCCTCGGAGCCAAATTGGAATCCATCCTTTTAAAGGAAAATAATATTTCATATATGTAAGGAGCAAAATATTTCATTTTTCCTCCTAGCCATATTGTTCACAAAATCCTACCCTTCCCCCATAAAGCAAGTAGCTTTTGAATGCCCTGTAAATCTCACCCCTCCTCCCCAATGCGAATTGTAATGTTGGTGGGGTGGTGGTGGAAGATTTTCACCAGAATAGTTGAGAAAACTTCCACCTTGGTTCAGGGGTGGGCTTCAAAAATTTTAGCAAGGGGTTCTCTGCCTGGTTTCTGGGTGGGCATGGCCATGTTGGGCATGGCCTAGTCAGCCTCCGGCACTATGGTGGATGAGGGGCGTTTTTGTCCTCCCCGGGCTCCAGAGGCTTTCTTCGAGCCTCCGGGAGAGGAAAAACTGCCTCCCCGGGCTCCAGAGACCCTCCGGAGGCCTGCCCAAACTTCTGGTAGGCCCATTTTTTGCCCTCCCTGAGCCTCCATTCGCAGCCTGCACTTATCTGTATCCAAAATGGGCCATGTGAGGACTCCTGGGAGGGGTGGGGTGGGCAGGGCCAGCCAGGAGTGAGATTTGAGGGTTCTCCAAACCGCAGAGAATCTTAGATAGAGACTCTCCTGAACCCCTGCAAACCTCCAGCAGCCCATTCCTGCCTTGGTCTATCTCCATGTGCCTAGACAGAAATGATTTTGGAAACACTGACATGCTTTGTAACTGCACTACCAAAGTAACATTTACTTTGCCTCTGTAGACATTTAAAACAGCTCTATTTGAATGTTTTTCTTTGACTTAGAATGAAAACAATGGCTGTCTTCCATGAAGTCTTTTTTACACATGTTCCCCAATAGAGCAGAGTTTGAAAGATGTTACTGCTAAGTGTGGGGCCTGCACTGAACATCTGCCTGGAATATGACAGTTCTTTGAAGCTATTACAGCAATAGCACTTAGATGCATATACCGCTTCACAGTGCTTTACCGCCTCTCTAAGAGGTTTACAGAGTCAGCCTTTTGCCCCCAACAATCTGGGTCCTCATTTTACCAACCTCAGAAATATGAAAGGCTGAATCAAACCTGAACCGATGAGAATCGGACTGCTGGCAGTTGGCAGAATTATGCAATACTACAGTCTAACCACTGCGCCACCACGGCTCTTATACTTATTATATGCACAGATATCTTCATCCAAACCCAAATATCAGCCAATATCTAGGTGGCCAAAAGTGCTTCATGAGCATATACTGGTGGGACCCAGAAGAAGGGCCTTCTCCGTGGTGGTTCCCTCTCTCTGTAACATCATTCCCCCAGTGATTAGAATGGCCCCCACTCTAATACTCTTCAGGAGGACGTTGAAGACCCGGTTCTGCCAGCGGGCCTGGGGAACCCAGATCAGGATGAAGCCCATTAAATTGCTCGTGTGATCCGCTGTCACTGGGGCAGGGAGGTGGGAGGTGATTTTGTTATATTGTACTGTATTAACTTATTTGATTCTTTTTGGTTAGTTTTTATTGTTTTAAATGGTGTCTTTTTTTCTGTAAGCCGCCTTGAGTCGCCATGGGCAAATAGGTGGCAATATTATGTAAACAAACAAACAAACAAACAAACAAGTAAATAAGTAAATAAGTAAGTTAGTAAATAAATATCACATCTCATCACAAAGCTACCAAGTTGCTAAACTTTGCAGTCATCTTTGGTGTGTGTTGGGAAGTACAATCCCATCTTTCTTTGTTGTTGTTGTTGTTAGTTGCGAAGTTTTGTCTGACTCATTGCAACCCCATAGACAACATTCCTCCAGGCCTTCCTATCCTCTACCATCCTCCGGAGTCCATTTAAGCTCATGCCTACTGCTTCGGTGACTCCATCTGGCCACCTCCTTCTCTGTTGTCCTACTCTTCTTTTGCCCTCAATCTTTCCCAGCAATAGGGTCTTCTCCAGTGAGTCCCTCCTTCTCATTAGGTGGCCAAAGTATTTGAGTTTCATCTTCAGGATCTGGCCTTTTAAAGAGCAGTCAGGGTTGATCTCCTCTAGGACTGACCGGTTTGATCACTTTTCAGTCCAAAGGACTCTCAGGAGTCTTCTCCAGCACCAGAGTTCAAAGGCCTCCATTCTTTGGTGCTCAACCTTCCTTATGGTCCAACTTTCACAGCCACATATTGCAACTAGGAAAACCATCTTTCTTAAATAACTATTGTTGCAGTGGGGTTGAAAACCCACGACTTACATGCCGCCACATTTATAAAAGCCAGTGAATTACAAAGGAGTGTGGAACTTATTTACATTACATTTTGTGCTTATTTACATTACATTTTGTGCTTATTTACATTACATTTTGTGCTTCCCTCCATCCCAGGGACTTCCTGGAGTAAAAGGCGAGAAAGGCGAACGTGTAAGTGCCTTAATCACAGATTTTGAGGACAGCTTCTTTATTTTTAGAATAAAGTACTACTTTGAGAGGTGGGTTGTTCTTTTTTCAGAATCTGTAGGCAGCAGTCCTATGTGTGTTTATGTAGGAGTAAATCCCGTGGGCCTTGTGAACAGACACCATAAGTCTGTGCTGCCAAGATATCCCAACCTTTTCCCAGTTTAGTGTCCTCCAGACGAGTTGGGATTCCCAGGAAGCCACATGGGGATTGAAGGTTTTCAAAGAATTGTATTCTCAACACAATTGGAAGAGGTCAAGTTAGCGAAGATGGATTGTATGTGAGGATCATCTGTATTTTATGCAGCTTATGGGAGCTGTCGTCTCACTATATCCTTAATGTACAGGGAGATCTTCAGAGCCATGCAATGGTACGGGCAGTAGCTCGTCAGGTGTGTGAACAGCTTATCCAGTGTGAGTACAAAAACCACTGTAGTATCATTGTTCTAATGATTTGTAGTTTTACTGCTAGATGTATGTGTGTTTTAAATATATATATGTAAGTGAGATCATGCCGAAACGTTGCAAAGACAATCTCATTCTTACACGGGAAAACACCCAAATACAGCAAGACCAGCATGCATATGTATGTATGTATGTATGTGTGTGTGTGTGTGTGTGTGTGTGTGTGTGTGTTAGGTTTTTGAGCTGCTCAATAAATAAATCAGGGAGACTAGATCTATTTCGAGCTATTTAGCTATCATCAGCTAGCCATACCCTTACTGGGATTCGAACCAGGGAAGTATTACATGTGAAGCAGCCACAATTGCCTCTAGACTACTGGTTCTTATCCTGATTAGCTGAGACAGGAGGATAAGTATATGCTTGTGTCATTAACAAGCACGATAACAAGCATAAGTATATGCTTGTTATCCTGATCAGCTGAGGCAGGAGGCTAAGTATATGCTTGTGTCACAAGTGAGGAAGCAGTAGAAGCTGCACAGGTCTAAGGTTGGCTTCCCTACAACACAAGCATATACTTATCCTCCTGTCTCAGCTGATCAGTATAAGAACCAGTAGTCTAGAGGCAATTACGGCTGCCTCACATGTAATACTTCCCTGGTTCGAATCCCTGTAAGGGTATGGCTAGCTGATGAGAGCTAAATAGCTTGAAATAGATCTATCCTAGTCTCCCTGATTTATTTATTGATCAGCTCAAAAAACCTAACACACATATAAAAAAAGTACACAACGGAACTAATAGCTTTCTGTCTAGATGGTCTCTGGTGATGAGCCGAAAGACAGAAAATGAAAACAGTATGCTTCCTCCCTTAATTGGGGTTTAACAGGGTGTTGTGACACAAGCATATACATGCATACATACATATATTTGTGTGTGTGTCTGTGTGTCTGTGTAATTTATTGGGCCAGACACGGGTGGGGTTCAAAAATTTCAGCAATGGGTTCTCTGCCTGGTTGCTGGGTCGGCATGGCCATGGCGGGCATGGCCTAGTCAGCTTCCTGACATGGTGGGGTGGACATTTTTGCCTTCCCCAGGCTCTGGAGGCTTTCCTTGAGCCTCTGGGAGGGTGAAAACTGCCTCCCGGGGCTCCAGAGGCCCTCTAGAGATTGAAAACGGACCTGTTTCTGATCTTCCGGAACTTCTGGGAGGCCTGTTTTCCCCCCTCCCTGAGCCTCTGCATGGGCCCTGCACTTGCCTTGGATCCAAAATGGGCTGCATGGAGACTCTTGGGAGGGGTGGGGTAGAAGGGGAGGGGAGGGGTGGGCATGGACAGCCAGAGGTGGGATTTGGAGGTTCTCCGAACCAGCCATAACACTAGCTACTAGTTCTCCCGAACCCAGGCAAACCCATAGCAGCCCAACCCTGGCCAGATCCAACTCATAACTCTCAAATCAACGCCCCCTTATCTTTATTATTAACATAAAACTCAATCAAAATAGAGTCCTCAAATTAAGCTTATGTTCTCTGTATTTGTCCGCTTGGCAGCTCATCTGGCTAGATACAACTCTATCTTAAATCAGATTCCGAGCAACTCAATCTCAACACGGACTGTCCCAGGGCCCCCTGGTGAACCAGGACGGCAAGGCTTACCTGGACCACAGGGGGAGCAAGGATCTTCAGGAAGCCCAGGTTTCCCTGGCAATCCTGGCCAACCTGGAACACCAGGAGAAAGAGGTAAGTGGGCTCTGTGAAAATAGATTTTTTGTCTCAAATGTGACAATCGATAAGTAGGTACTGTATTTTCCAGAGTATGAGATGCTCCGGAATATAAGATGCACTTTGGTTTTGGAGGAGGAAAATAAGAAGAAAAAAAATTCTGCCTCTGCCGACCAGCATCCATGGTATTCAGCTGACATATGGTAACAAGGTCAGCCAATGAATAGGCATAGCAACTAAGTCAGCCAATGAGGGCTATTTAGACTCTGAAATTTGCCATGTGAGCAACAAGGAGACAGGAAAGAGCCTCGCTTAGCCGAGAACTGAAGTGAAACTTCTTATATTTTGCTTGTATTTACTGCTACCTTGGAAAACCTGCTTTTGGTAATGTATTGTATATTATTATTATTTTGAATCCTGCTGAATCAGTTGCTGTGCTTTCTGAATGTGATTGCTGCTACAAACTCTGACCAGACAGGTTCAGCACTTATTGCAGTCTGATTCAGCACAGCTGATTGGCGAGTGGATCGGACTGCCGAAATACCTCCAATCAGCTGTTCCAGGCTGCAGGGATTGCCACAGACCATCGCTGCCTCCATGCCTCGCAGGTTTGGCCTCTGGTGTGTGTGTGTGGGGGGGCTTCATTCAGTGTATAAGACACACCCAAATTTTCACCCTCTTTTTGGGGGGGAGAAAGGTGCATCTTATACCCTGAAACATACGGTAAGTATTGTGCTCAACTTGAGCTTGGATGACTCTGTTCACTTTCATCTGTCTTCAGTTGTGATATTCTTCTGCCCATCTAGATCCTATCAGTTGTCTTCCCTTTATGAAATCTCAAATGACAGAAGAACTGATGATCTGTGAGGACCATTGGTTATCACTGTCGTTGATAGATTTGGTAACCTGCTGACTGAATGATGGACTACCAGAATTATTTTTGACACACAGATCCTGGGTTGTTGGGTTTTTTGGCATGGCTATGCCACATATATCCAAATTACGTACTTGGAACACTTGAAGTCCAGGAACCAGAATAAATAAATAATTCACTGTAAAATAAGTGGACCTTAATGGATAAAAAAAGATTATATTTTCCACCAGACATCTTCTCTTTCCATTAATCTCTATCCTGAATGGAAATTTGTTCTGGGCATGTGCTGTAATATTTATTCCTTGGGTTAGAAGAGCATAAGGAATGTTAGAAATAATCTACACATTTTAGTGATATCAGACATCTACTCGACTCGACTTTCCCATTACTAACCTTTCTACCAATTCTTCATATTATTGACTCAGAATCTTGTCTACTAACATTTTAGCTCATTTTTCCTACTCTTTGGAATATGAGAAAAAATATGCTCCATCGTTTCATAAAAGCTTTTCAAGGCTGCTTCTACACATTACCATAAATAAGTTGAAATGATACAGCGATATCTACAGGTTGATCAAAAACGTCAGCGGCAATCTTGTGATCAAAGCTCTGTAATGAAGCTGCCATTATGAAAAGGAGAAGAATTCATAACAATAAGAGTCTGGGGAAAGAGCAGCAAGCAGTTGAAAACTGCTACGGTTTTAAGTTGAAAATGGGATGCAATGAATAAATCTAGGAATCAGTTTGGTTTGCTTGTGTGTATGAATAGCCTACTATTTTTTTTAGAAATAACTGAAGTTGAAAGCTGCCCCAAAGACACTTTTTCAAAAGGCAACTCGACTTCCTTTGTTTTTCCTTGAAGACATTTCGCTTCTGATCCAAGAAGCTTCTTCAACTGGATGAGAAGCGAAACACCTTCAAGGAAAAACTTGTCCAGCTGCCTTTTGAGACAACCATGACTGGATTCATTTCATTTCATTTCATTTATTAAATTTATAAACCGCGCCACTCTCCCCAAAGGGACTCGGGGTGGTGCACAGGAAATTAAAATAGAAAAAAGCACAAACATGACAATAAATAGTACTAAAAATAGATTAAATCCCAATACTCTGTGCTAAAAAATCTATAGCTTAATGGTGTGGATTAGGCCAGGCAGGCGAGATGGAAGAAGTGCGTCTTCAGACTTCGGCAGAAGGAGTGGAGGTCCGTGATAGTTCTAAGTTCGGGGGTAGGTCGTTCCAGAGGGTTGGGCCCGCCACAGAGAAGGCCCTTCCCCTGGGCGTCGTCCGCTGGCACTGCCTAGTGGACGGCACCTGGAGAAGTCCCTCTCTGTGGGAGCGAATCGGCCAAAGGGATGTGTGAGGTAGGATACGATCCCGCAGATAACTAGGTCCCGTGCCATGGAGCGCTTTGAAGATGGTGATCAATACCTTAAAGCGCACCCGAAAGGCCACAGGCAGCCAGTGCAACTCGCGCAGGAGCGGTGTTATGTGGGAATGCCTTGAGGCTCCCAAAATTCCCCGCTCGGCCGCATTCTGCACTAACTGTAGTCTTCGGGTGCACCTCAAGGGAAGCCCCATGTAGAGAGCATTACAGTAGTCTAGGCGGGATGTCACGAGAGCATGAGTGACTGTGCAAAGGGCGTCCCGGTCCAAAAGGGGACGCAACTGGCGTACCAGGCGTACCTGGTAGAAAGCCCCCCTGGCCACGGCTGTCAGATGATCTTCCATAGACAGCCAGGAATCCAGGAGGACACCTAAGTTGCGTGCCCTATTCGATAACTGAGAATCTCCATAGACATGGAGTTGGATGGCCTACTATCACATAAACGGAATAATGGATGGAAACTGAACAAGGAGAGATTCAACCTGGAAATAAGGAGAATTTTTCTGACAGTGAACACAATCAACCAATGGAATAGCTTGCCTTGAAAAATTGTGGGAGCTTCATCCCTGGAAGCTTTCAAGAAGAGACTGGACTGCCATCTGTCAGAAATGGTGTAGGGGCTCCTGCTTGGGTGGAGAGTTGGACTAGAAGACCTACAAGGTACCTTCCAACCAGTGGGATTTTTTTTTTTACTACTGGTTCTGTGGGTGTGGCTTGGTGGGTGTGGCAGGGGAAGAATACTGCAAAATCTCCATTCCCACCCCACTCCAGGGGAAGGATGTTGCAAAATCCCCATTTTGTGTGGCAGGGGAAGGATACTGCAAAATCTCCATTCCCATCCCACCCTGGGGCCAGCCAGAGGTAGTATTTGCCAGTTCTCCAAACTACTCAAAATTTCCGCTACCGGTTCTCCAGAACCTGTCAGAATCTGCTGAATTTCACCCCTGCTTCCAACTCTATTATGCTATGTTCTAAACCTACTCTGAAGTGAATCTTTTACATACCTGCACACAAACACACAAAAGCACCCCCCCCCCATACAAAAGCACACCCCACATGTAAGTGTATGTATTCAGAAGCCCAAGCCAATTAAAATGCAAATGTAGAAGGTCTGGGAATTGCATTGTTTGGTTATTTTTTCCCCTTCACTTAATGTATTAAGCCTCTCATCTGGTATCCATGGGATTCGATGTCACAGAGTTGGTTCTGATGAGGAAACCTTTCAGCACCCACCAAGACCCCCCAAAGTAAGAAGAGGGAAGATTTAGGTTTCTATGGGAAAGAAGTTCAAAGAGCTTCTTTGTTTGGCGGCACGAGGAAGAAAAGGGGTTGAGATTCGGAGGGACATGGGAAATTGGAAACCAGAAAGAGGCTGAAAGTTAAAATGGGGAGACTGAAGCAAAGTGGGATGCAACAGGAAGAGGGTCTAAAGTGGCATTCTGTGCATAATTTATATGCATCTAGCTAAGCCTGAAAGATCTGACACCAGAGTCAAAGAGATGAATTGCAAAGAAGGAAAATAGCGACTTCAATAGTGGTAGTATTTCCCAAATAACCAATGCCAAGTTGGTATGTTTTCACGGAACACGCTGGAAAGTTAAGTTTGCAATAAATAAAGATAAAACAATACGGCACTGAAGTTCTCCTGTTCAAAATTGGTCAGCAAAATTGTTTTCGAAGTTAAAAAAAAAAAGGAAGGTGTTTTGGCAGAATTTAATTTCTCATTTGGAACTACCAACAGTGGGCTAGTTCAGGCTGAGAATTTTATAACCAGTTCAGGGATGGGTTGTTGCTGCTTCACTTTGCAGGCGCTTTGCCTGCAAAATGTTCTGTGCATGGGCCGAACATGAAGAAATTAAAAAAAAAAAAAAGCTGGCAATGGCAGCGGGGACCATGGAACTGGTTCGGGGGCATGGCCAGCCTGCTGTCCCTACCAGTTTGGTGACCCAGTCTCAATTTCCACTACCGGTTCGCTTGAACCAGTGCGAACCATAAGCAACCTACCTCTGAGCCAGTTGTGTTAACAAAGAGAATGGTCTACTTGGCAGTGCAATCTGTTGCTTCTTCTTTTTTTTTTCTTTTTTTAATAATAATGGATTGGTAGACTCAGGCTACCAGATTTGGGTGCAGAAATCCGGGCTATCACTCTGCTCCCTACCACCATAGCAATAGCACCTGGATTTATATACTTTACCTCGTGATTTACAGCATTCTCTGAGCAGTTTACAATATCAGCATATTGCTCCCAACAATCTGGCTCCTCATTTGACTGACCTCGGAAGGATGGAAGACTAAATGAACCTTGCAACCTGTCAGAATCGAACTACAGACTATGGGCAGAGTTTGCCTGCAATACCGCCTTCTCACCACAGCGCCACCAGGGCTCCTCTGCCACCATGACAGCAGAATTAGAGCTGGCTCTATCTCTTGGTTGCTATGTTGAGATTGTTTCCAAAACTCCAGGTAAATAATGATTTGAAGCAAGAGGATGAGACATCTGTTTTCAACATCTGTTTTTTGTGGGGGGACAATAGATATCTTGAAGTTGCACAAAGCTTAATTGGAGATATTTGGAGAAGATGAAACTATTAACAAGGCTTAGGAATGGCAATGTTTAGAAGATCAACCATTTGCATATCTTTTCACTTCAACATGTGATTATGGGGACATTTAATAGAGGTCTACTCTGGTCCAAGAAAGCCTATTTGATCTAATGATTAGATGCTGGACTAGTAGTATAGAAACCTGGGTTTCAGTCTTACTTTAGACATGAAAGCCAGCTGAGTGATGGGGCCAGTTCTTCTCCTTCAATCCTAAGAGGAAGACAATGGAACCCCACTTTTGAAAATGTTGCCAATTACAAATAGTACAATGAAGGTTTGAGAATTGGCTGCAACTGAATGAAGCTGACATCAGCAGTTTCAAAATGTGATTGGATATACATGATAATGAAACATTCAGATGGATAAAATTCTCTGGATATTTCACCTACCAATGTCTTTGCCTTAAAAGATACCGAAGTCCCATCAAACTGATATTTCAACATTCACTTTAAAAATGTCCTTAACAGGATGTCCATGGCTTCCATATTCTCAATTCATTCGCATTTCAGGGTTTCAGCAGTTTACCAAACAACAAGATTTAGATTAAAGCTTTGACAGTGAAAGTGAATTATAACCTGTCTCTGAACACTGTAGTGACAGATCCAAAAAAGTTCCTGATTGTGTTAGTAAGTGGGGAGGATTTTCTGGCCACATGCAGCTCACCAATTCGAGGTCCAAATTTCTAATAAACAAGAACAGAATCTTCTAGTGCAAATACACAACAAGCTATATTTTACAATTTCATTTGAATTTTCAAAGAGATTTTATGGCAATGTATCTGGAATAACGACATCTGGTACCATAAGGTTTCTATCTTTCCACACATGTACAATCAACTTGGACAGCATGGAAACTACCTCCATCTTTTCCAATAAGACGTTAGTTTATGTGGGAATAAGGAAAGGAGTATCAGAAAAGATTGCAAACAGATATCTTTTTCATGATTAACTCCAATTTCAAGCCAAGGACATTATTTGGCTCTGATGAGTACACTAAGGGCTGTTCTTAACAAAGTTACGCAAAGAAGATAGATTCACAACGACACCAACAACAAAATTACATTGAATTTCTGTTTAATTATTTAGGCATTCAACCATTTTCAGTCACATTGATAATTGCAATGTATTTGAAGCTTTTGCAAAGCCCCCTATGTGTTTGAGATTTCAGAAGGTGGAGTCCTATTCAATAAACATGCAACATTTTTGTGACTGAGCGGTGTGGCACCCTAGTGGTGAAGATGCTCACCTCCCACCCGGAAGGCTGAGTTTAATCCTAGTGTTGGCAGATGTTTCTATCCTAGGACGCAAAGAAAAAAAAAATCTGCTGCCATGTAGGCATCGGGAAGGACATCCGACCATCAACGCTCAGCTCAGTGGTGAAATTCAAATGCTTTATTACCGATTCTGTGGGTGTGGCTTGGTGGACGTGGCAAGGGAAGGATACTGCAAAATCTTCATTCCCTCCCCACTCCTGGGGGAAGGGTATTGCAAAATCTCTATTCCCACCCCACTCAGCCTGAGGTGGCATTTGCCAGTTCTCCAAACTACTCAAAATTTCAGCTACTGGTTCTCCAGAACCTGTGAGAACTTGCTAAATTTCCCCCCATGGCTCAGCTTCATTCAGTCGCCCCGACTCCACCCCGATAAAAGAGATTACAGGGTGATTGAAAGGGGTGTTTGTGACTGAATAAATATATGTATGTACAATAATACATACTGTATTTTTCGGAGTATAAGACACACTGGAGTATAAGACGCACCAAAGTTTTGAAGAGGCAACTAAAAAAAAAGTTTTTACACTTTGTAAACCTCCCCAAAATGGCCCTTTTTTTGTGAAAACAGGCCTGTTTTTCGTGAAAAAAAGGGCATGAATAGCCCTTAGGAGGTTTTTAGAGTGCTCCTGGGGGAGGTGGGGGGGGGGGCAAAAATGAGCAAAAAATTGCCAATTTTTGTGAAATCCAGCCTGTTTTTTGTCAAAATAGGGCATGGATAGCCTTTAGGAAGCTTTGGGGGTGGGGGGGTGAATTGAGCAAAAACAGACAATTTTTTGCTCATTTCTGCCCTCCCTGGCCCTCAGGAGCTCTCTGAATGCCTCCTAAAAGCTATGCATGGCCATTTTGGTGAAGGGGGCGGGGTTTCGGGAGGCCAAAAATGCCGTATTCAGTGTATAAGATGCACCCAGATTTCCAGCCTCTTTTTTGAGGGATAAATATTTGTGATATCAGCATCTAGCCAGATCTTTATTTTTTTCTCTCACATGCTTTTTTTTGGCAGCTTTTCACTTTCCCAAGCATAAAGCTATTCTCCAAAGACCGTTATCTTTTCATTCTGATGGTAAATAGCAAAATCATTCATTCCGTCCCAGCTTCCTTCTTAGATTTCTCCATGTGTTGTAAACAAAAACTTACAGATAGTCCTCAAAGTATGATCACAAGGGAGACCAGCATTTCTGTGGCTTAGCAAAGCAGTCATTCAGTGAGTCTGGCCCCAGTTTGACAACTTTTTTTTTGCCATGGTTGTTAAGCGAATCACTACATGTGTTAACCATGTGGTCATTAAGGGAATCTGGCTTCCCCTATCGATTTGGCTTGTTGGAAGCTGGCTTGGAAGTTTGAACTAGATGGCTTGCAACAATGATGGCTAACCTTTTTCTAAAGGGGTGCCAAAACTGTGTGCGTGCGCCAGTGGTGGGTTTCAAAATTTTTTAGAACCTCTTCTGTAGGTGTGGCCTGCTTTGTGGGAGTGGCTTGCCAGTCATGTGACCCGGTGGAAGTGGCTTGCCGGTCATGTGACCCGGTGGGAGTGGCTTGGCAGTCATGTGACCCGGTGGGAGTGGCTTGGGTGCGTGTGGCCTACTTGTAAAATATGGTGAAACTCACTTAACAACGCTCTTGCTTAGCAACCAAAATGTTGGCTCCGAAACTCTAGCATTTGAAGCATGCAAGTCTTAAAGCTGCCAAGTTACAAGACCTTTGCACCCCTAACCCTTTAGAAAACAAAGCAAAACAAAACAGGGGTGTTCAAACTTGACAGCTTTAAGACTCGTGGACTTCAACTCCCAGAATTCCTCCTCTCGCTCTTCATCTTGAGGATGTGCGGATGGGCAGGAGGAGGGAGCTGGAACCGGTTCTAAACAGCACTGTAGATTTGTGGAACCTCCTCTATAGAAGAGGTCAGAACTGGCAGGAACCGACCCCTGGCGCGCACCCACCCACTTGCGCATGCGTTGAGTGACCCACCCACCTGCACACATGTAAGTAACCCCCGCCATGCATGTTTGAGTGACCCCCATGTGTGTGGAGGAATTTCTGACCTCCCTAGACTCCAGAGGATTTCCTGAAGCTTGGGGGGAGACCGTTTTCGCCCTCCCTAGCTTCCGGAGCCTGGGGAGGGTGACAAACAGCCCAACTTCTGGTTGGACTATTGGACCCGTTTTTTATACTCTCTAGGCTCTGGAGACTTTCCTGAATCCCAGGGAAGGCAAAAACGGCCTCCCCCATCCCCCCGGAAGACTTCTGAGGGCTGCCGAGGGGTGTCGTGCTGTCAAAGATGGCTCCGCTCGTACCATCTGTGACACGCGTGCCGTAGGTTCGCCATCACAGACCTACAAGCTCCCTTCCAGCTGTCTTATCTGCATTCTAAATAAATGGTTGTAAATTGAGGACTATATCAATGAGTCTTAGGTCTAACAATCTTCTCTAAGCTATTTAGGAATCGGAATGGAATGCGTGTGTAGGTCGTATATTTCGAAATAGATGAGAGATTATTCTCTTGAGTAAATATGTATGCTTTAGGGAAATTTTTGGCCTCTGAATCAGTACATTGAGAAGACAACCAAAAGGATTGATGAGAATATGACATACAATGCAGCTGGTGAAGAGCTGAAGACTTGGCTGTTGGTTAAATTGTTCTAGGAATGGTGTTTTATCCTGATAAATCAAATTCACAGGAATTTGATTTAGCCGTTTATCATTTAATCTTTCAGATGCTACCTGCACCCTTAAGTCAGAGTAAAAGCACTATAATTAAAAAAAAAACCCAGCTCCACAAACAATGAAAACAGTTGTAATGAGAGCTTCTTTTCAACTTCCACCATTAATTTTACTCCTCATTAGACTTTCCCCAATTTGGTGTCAGCGAAACAACAAACTGTTTAAAACCAGTAAAGGAGAGGGGTGGAGGGGAAATCCCCAAGACCTATTTCTTTCTGCTAATGAAATCTTCACTCTACTTTTGCCCTCCTTTGTGCACTTAACATCTCTTCTTGTTGAAATTATTTCGTGAAAAATGCCGATTTTTGTTTTAGAGAAGAAACCCACGGTAAAAATAAAAGCTGAGTGGGAAACTCTCTTTGCGTGCCAAAGGTATGAGTTCAAACAACATGGAGCAGAAACAGCATTAATTATGCTGCGGTTTCTATGTGCTGGAATATTCTTCCCAGTTATTCCCCCAGAGAGCTTAGGAGTGAATATGTCACACATTAATCATCAATACTAAAACCAGAAGAGTCAACCAAAGGCTCTTCTCCAACTTTGTAGCGATGAAAGTGCCGGCGTAGCAGTGGTGGGTTACGACCGGTATGCCCCAGTATGGGCGTACCGGTGCCTGCTGGGAGCACAAGCTACCGTTCCGGTACGGTGCTCCAGAGGGCCCACCTGCCCACCCACCCACGCTCCTTACTGGTATTTGCGGTGTTCAGGGCTTCCGTGCATGTGCAGGGAACATACGGCACCTGCGTGAAGCTCCGCCGAGTAGCTGGAGCATCACGGCAGCATCATGTAGTGTCGTGGGTGGTAAGTACGCATGCGATGCTGCACATGTGTGCGCACATGCTGCGCACGCTCATGTGGTGGACGCCCGACGCTGTTGCACTGTACCGGTTGCAGCGGGATCTGGACCCCACCACTGCGGCGTAGAAACTAGGAGCCGGGCTCAAAGTCACCCAGTTGATTTTAATGCTCAAGGGTGAACTAGGACTGAGAGTCTCCTAGTTTCTGGTCCAGCTTCTTCACTACTACATCAAACAGATGTAGCAATTGTGTAAAACACCTTTCATGAGGTTAGTGTTCCTCTCAAGATTGAACCGGTTCTTTCTTCTTTCAAACTCTATCACTATTCAACTTGCCAATAAACTGGGGGGAGGGAAGGGTGGAATAGAATGCTAAGTTATGCCACAGAGCGTGAGAGCCTGGAAACCGTCAAGGTCACCACTGCAGGTGCTTGAGAAGG
Organism: Rhabdophis nuchalis; assembly: GCA_039707465.1. Taxonomy (NCBI): domain Eukaryota; kingdom Metazoa; phylum Chordata; class Lepidosauria; order Squamata; family Natricidae; genus Rhabdophis; species Rhabdophis nuchalis. The sequence goes on from CM077645.1 coordinate 206,545,321, forward strand.
AGGTAGACTGTTCCCAGAACAAAAGGGTGTCTCATAATTGGGCAATGTGAAAACCTAGGGGTGGGAAGAAAAGGAAGCCATTATTTAAATAGGCAAGCATTTGTGCAGGAAATCCAGAGCTGTTTTTGATTCTTCAGTACCACAATCGTGTGTCCAATAAAGTACTTTGGGGAATCACCCTCCCCCCAAAAGAGAAATGGTCAGAGAGGCATAAAACCTAATAGCCAGATATGTATGAGGAAGGGGTCTTGAAAAGGACAGCTGTTGCCCTGCTGCAGTTTCTCTCATAGACAGATTGGGATGCTTGTTTTCAAGATTGTACTGTTTTCATTGGGAAAATGCGAGTTTCCTGCTAATCATTTGGATCTATCTTCTGCCAGATGACCAGACTTATAAGATTAATAGGAAATAAAATATGATTGGAAATATGGCTTAAAGCAGAGCGTGTGCCCACTGTGAGATTGGTTCTGAATGTTTGATTCTGACATTTATAGCATTCATTGTTTTCCCTTTCTTCTTCTTCTTCTTCTTCTTCTTCTTCTTCTTCTTCTTCTTCTTCTTCTTCTTCTTCTTCTTCTTCTTCTTCTTCTTCTTCTTCTTCTTCTTCTTCTTCTTCTTCTTCTTCTCCTCCTCCTCCTCCTCCTCCTCCTCCTCCTCCTCCTCCTTCCTCCTTCCTTCTTCCTCCTTGATTCCCCCTCCTCTTCTTTTCTTCTTTCTTCTCCTCTGCCTCCTCTGCCTCCTCCTCTTCTTCATTCACTGGCCTTCTATCTTAACTTTGCCCACAGTTGAAGATGAATTGGCTAACAAATAAGGACATAAATAAGCAATCAAGTAAATAAATAATATGGACACTCCTTGTTTGACTTGGGCATTTCTACCACCAGGATGTGGATTTCAGTGGTTTACCCAGGAGAGTAGCTGACATAGCCACATTGTGTGAATGTTGCTACTATCCCTCACAGTATTTTCAACAGCATCAGGCCAAAGGAAAGAGGCCAAGATAACTATTTCTTTTCCACATGTATTAAATACTCTTTTTCAATTTTTTGGAAGGATGTTAATTTAGTCCAGCTGCTCCCACCCTTAGTCTTCAGAATTTCAGTGTGTCCTTTGAATCTTAAATTGCAGTGGAAAACCATGACTTCAGGTTTCCTATAAACCTGAATACAATTAGGTCTTTCCAAGATAAAAAAAAAGCCTGGGAAACTAGCCTAGGATCTTGGCTTGATGATTGATTTTCTTCTAATTGCCTTATTAATCTTATGCCAAACCACCTGACAATGTCTTCTCTCTGAAACAATGCTAAATATTCAAGCGTCAGCCTTAGCTTCTGGCCAGAGGAGAACTCTGGAGGTTGCGACCTACGAGCCAGTTTAGATTAGATTTTAAGCCAAGAATCCATGGAAACATTATGATTTCAATTTAAGTACAGTTTGGCTAACCCTTGAATTGGAATTTAGCCCTGCAGTCTTCTCAGAGTTTATTCCACCAATGCCTACATTTGATCCAGCTTTGAGTCTCAAATTGTTCATCGTTCTTGGGTTAGCCACGTGGATATGACAAAACATGGAGGAAAAGGCCAAATTGCAACTTCCCATTTATCAGAGACCCGCATTGAATTTCAAGCGTCTGTCCCAGGATACTTAAAATCCTTTGTGGTGAGGGGTTTGAGGAGTGGGATGGCCCACCATAGCAGTAACATTTAGCCTTATATACTGATTTATAGTCTCTAAAGCAGTTTAAAGAGTTCACCTATTGCCCCCAACAATTTGGGTCTTCATTTGACCCACCTTGGAAGGATGGAAGGCTGAGTCAACCTTCAGCCTGGTGAGATTTGGACTGCCAAATTGCAGGCAGCCAGCAGTCAGCAGAAGTAGCCTGCAGTACTGCATTCTAACTACTGCACTATCAAGGCGCATATGGTTTGTGTTGTGGCCCACCAGTGGCCAGCAGAGCTGGCAGTAGATTCGGACAGTGAGGAGGTTGTAGAGGAACACGGGCCAGTCCTGGAGTCTGGGGAAGACTCTGGCGAGGGCTCTGTGTCGGAGGACCAAGAAGGACGTGTGTGTGTGTGTGTGTGTGTGTGTGTGTGTGTGTGTGTGTATGTGTGCGCGCTGAGCATGTGAGATGATCTAACTATGCAAGACCCATAATGGTGTCGTAATACAATTCAGGAAATAGGTATGTCTGGTTTTGCTACTGCCACCAATGCTTCAACTGATAGGGCCATATGGAAGGCCCTTTGGAAAAAAAAATGTATCGTCTTCTGTCTGGTTTTTAAATCCAGGTTTTGCAAGGGGAGGGAGGAAATGTATTCTGAAGTGTATCTCAGAATTCCACAGCTGAGAAAGTTTCTTTTGAATTTCACCTCGATGGAAGTAATACTGATACAGTGACTTGACAGCCGTTGCAATGAGCAAAGGGTGCACACCAAGTATTCAGAGAGAACAACTAGTGATTCTCTGACAATGTTGTTTTTATAAGCCGCTGATCTTGAAATGCCAGCTTTGATTCTGTGCATGCACACGCGGTGCAAAATGAAAAGAAGTGAAATGACTGCAACAGAAAACCTTGGGGGGGGGGGAAAGGATGGAAAGGGAGCCATCGGTCAGCTCAGGTTTATAAAGCTTTGAAGTAAAGCATAGTTCTTACAATTGCCAACTTCACATGTGGAAAATTCAGCGTCCTCGCTTTCCTGAATACTGCCTGGTGGCTGGACGTATTGATATGGATTTACTTTTGCTATATATCCACCCTTCCTTTCCGCCAACGAGACATTTGAGGCAGTCAGACTTCTATTCAGGTAGAGGTTCTGGCACAGCAGGGAAGTTGTGAGAGGTTAGAAGCATCCCCTCCCCCCTTTGCAGGGCAACTTTTCCCTGAAAATCTTCCTCCGGGAAGCCCAATCCAGCAGCAATCTTTTGAAAATGCAGTGCTTACAGAAGATGGCTACTCAGATCTGAGTGTTCCAGTGGTGGGTTTCAAATTTTTTAGAACCTACTCTGTAGGTATGGCCTATTTTGTGGGCGTGGCTTGGCAGTCATGTGACAGGGTGGGAGTGGCCACCTTTTAAAATGTGGTGAAACTCATTTAACAACGCTCTTGCTTAGCAACCAAAATTTTGGACTCAATTGTGATGATAAATTCTTTCTTTCTTTCTTTCTTTCTTTCTTTCTTTCTTTCTTTCTTTCTTTCTTTCTCTCTCTCTCTCTCTCTCTCTCTCTCTCTCTCTCTCTCTCTCTCTCTCTCTCTCTCTCTCTCTCTCTCTCTCTCCCCCTCTCCCTCCCTCCCCCTCCCTTCCCTTCCCTTCCCTTCCCTTCCCTTCCCGTTGGGTCACTGGCAGCGGTGGGCCAGATTTATTTCCAGGTACACCGGTGCAACCCCCTCTCACCAGTTCTCTAAATTTCACCAACCGGCTCTCGCGAGTAGGTGCGAGCCTGCAGAAACCCACCACTGGTCAGTGTTCGTAATAAGCAGAGGTGGGTTTCCACTGGTACAGTCCTGTTCGGCTGAATAGGTAGTAACTTCGGGGGGACACATGACTGTACCGGTTCTATCGGCGATGCCATAGACTCCGCCATCTTGTTTTTGCTTCTGCGCATGTGCAGAAGCACTTTTTTCACTACTGCGCATGTGTGCCTAGTGCACATCAAGCAAGTGCATGTGCAAAGCACGTCCCTGAGCGAACTGGCGGTAAAAATACCTGGAACCCACCTCTGGTAATAAGCATATGGCTAAAGTGCTGATCTTGGGATTGTAAATCAAGTTGAGGGGTAAACTACAGACAGCTAAGCACCTCAGATAAAGTGGCTGGAAATGATGCTTTTGAATTGTGGTGTTGAAGGAGACTCTTCAAAACTCTGTCCTGCAATCTGCAACTCTTACACTGCAAAAACATATGGACCTCACAACTCGACCAGGGTAAAACAATAGATGCAATTTATATAGACTTCTGTAAAGCCTTTGATTCAGTAGTGAAAAAAACAAACTACTTCTAAAACTAAGATCTTATGGCATCTCTGGCTCCCTGCATAAGTGGATAGATGTGTTCCTATGAAACAGGCAACAAGTCGTCAAAATAGGAAATGCCCTATCAAACCCTGCACCTGTTAACAGTGGCGTCCCCCAAGGGCGTGTTTATAAATGACCTTTGCAATCGTATTATATGTCACTGCGTTCTCTTCGCTGATGATGTAAAACTATTCAACACTACTGACAATGCTGGTACCCTACAGTAACCCTTTGAATATGTGTTAGAATGGTCAAACAATTGGCAACTCCAAATCTCCACCAACAAATGCTCTGTCTTACCCATTGGCAGAAAAAATCAGAACACAAAATAGAAGCTGGGCATATATGACCCCCACACTGTCAAGACCTTGGAGTACTCATCTCAAATGATCTAAGTGCCAGAGCTCAATGTAACAGCATTGCCAAAAAGGCATTTAGAGTTGTTAACCTAATCTTGTGAAGCTTTTTCTCCGGTAATATTGAACTGCAAACTAGGGCATACAAAACTTTTGCTAGGCCAATTCTTGAATACAGCACATCTGTCTGGAACTCGCACTGCATATCAGACATTAATGCAATCAAACTAGTCCAGAGATGTTTTACAAGAAGAGTCCTCCACTCCTCTGTTCGCAACAGAATACCATATGCCACCAGACTTGAAATTTTGGGCTTAGACCAGGGGTCTGCAAAGTCGGCTCTTTTAAGACTGGTGGACTTCAACTCCCAGAATTCCCCAGCCAGCTATGCTGGCTGGGGAACGCTGGGAGTTGAAGTCCACCAGTCTTAAAAGAGCCGACTTTGCAGACTCCTGGCTTAGACAATTTAGAACTTTGCCCTCTTTGATCTGACCTAAGCGTAGTACATAAAATTATCTGCTACAATGTCCTACCTGTTAATGACTGCTTCAGCTTCAACCACAACAATACATGAGCTCACAATAGATACAAATTTAGGGTAAACCGTTCCCAAATTAATTGCAAAACATACGCCTTCAGTAACAGAAGAGTCAATGCCTAGAATGCACTACCTTTGTGACACTGTGGTTTCTTCCCCAAACCCCCAAAACCTTAACCTTAGACTGTCTACTGTCGACTTCACCACCTCTCCAAACCTTCAGATATTGAAACAACTGCTATCTTATTTTTCCAAGAGCCTCTTCTGTAGACTGACCATACCCAGTGCCTTTAACTGTTTCTCCTATACTCCCTGCATATGGACCAAGGCAAAGAGAGTCAGTGATGTCTCAAATTAGTAACGCTATGCCATCCAAGAGGAACTGCTGCAGAAATCTACCGTAGTGTAAAGCAACTTTCCATGATGCCTATAGTCGCGTAGCTTCCAGAATAATTTTTCTTGGCCTCCTGCTTTCCTTTTAATTAGTAAAAGATGCCCAAAGAGAAACACGTATCAATCTTTCCCTCCACGTCCATCTTTTCTGATTTCTGTCTTTTTCTTTAAACCAGGCTCCCCAGGAGAAAAGGGAGAACGAGGCAACCAAGGTATCGGAACTCAAGGCCCCCGAGGTCCTCCAGGGCCCGCAGGTAAATGAGACGGACTGTGGAACTCGAATATTTTTAGATATGGAAGATCAGTTGTTTCTGCCATTTCTTTTTATAGGAAGGACATTTTTTGCTAAGCCTTTTCTTCCAAAATTATTCCTTTCTGGCCTTTCAGCGTCAGGAATTATTTCTGAATTATTATTTTTTAAGTCCTGAATACGTAGGAATGGCTCTATGTGCAATTCGGCACAGTATTCCACCCACTTTTATTTCTTCATGAATATATGTGCCCCAAATGAGTTAAGCAAGTTTTTATGCGGTATGTCTATTAATTTGACCACAAACTGATAGTATGTACAGTTAACATCAGTGGTGGGAGCCTCCTGGTTTAACAATCGGTTTGGGGATGGCACAATTTGTGTGTTCCTGCACCTGATGCGCGCTGCGCATGTGCGCACAGTTTGAAGGAATCTTCACTTCCGGGTTTCCTCGGAGGAGTAGCACAGCTGATTTGCGCAGCAATCTGCTCTGCTGTGCGAATCAGCTAAGAAGATAAAGGTAGGAAAATAGCGTCGGTGGGTGGGTGGGCCCATCTGATCATTGGGGAGAACTGGTTTGCTCCCAGCTGATTGTTGGAGCTACCAGTTTGCCTGAACCAGTCCTAATCTAACTGGTAGAATCCCACCCAGGTTAACATGTACCTACAACAATGGTGGATTGCAGGTGGTACGCCCTGGTACGGGCGTACTGGTGCCTGCTGTGAGCACCGGGTACCGTTCTGGTAGTGCTCTGGAGGGCCCACCCGCCCTCCTTACCTGTATTTGAGCTCTTCGAGGTTTCCATGCACGCGCACAGAGCGTACGGCGCCTGCGCAGTGCTGGAGCATCGCAGAGGCATCGCAGGAGGTAAGGAGGCATGCACGCATGTGCTGCAAGCGTTCATGTGGTGGATGCCAGGCCCCGTTGCACCATACTGGTTGCAATGGGATCTGGAACCCACCACTGACCTATAATTAACTGATAGCATGTACAATGCAACATTTTAAAAGGTTGACCTGTTCCCAAATCAATTCACAATTGTTCACTTTTCAACTCACTGATACGCAGCATACATCCCTGCGGCCGATTCGCTCCCACAGAGAGGGACTTCTCCTGTTGCCGTCCACCAGGCTGTGCCAGCGGGCGACGCCCAGGGGAAGGGCCTTCTCTGTGGCGGGCCCAGCCCTCTGGAACGACTTTCCCCCCGAAATTAGAACAACCACGGACCTCCGCTCCTTCCGTCAAAAACTTAAAACACACTTTTTCTGTCTGGCCGGCCTGGGTTAGTCTCCGTCTATTAGGATTTTAGGGGATTTTAGTAATTTATAATTGGGGATTTTAGCGCAGGGATAATTTCAGTTTAATTTGTTTTTATCTATTCTATTTATGTATTTTATAGTTATTTTAATTTTCCCTGTGCACCGCTCCGAGTCCCCTTGGGGAGAGGATGCGGTATATAAATAAAATTATTATTATTATTATTATACAGCCAGTCAATCTCTCTGGCTCTAGGAAACTTGTATAAGCACGGTAAATTTTAAAATTCTGTCATCAGCTCCAACTCTAAATCAGGAGTGTCCAATCTTGGCTTGTGGACTTCAACACCCAGAATTGACTTTAGGACTTCAACTGGCTGGGGAATTCTGGGAGTTGAAGTCCACAAGTCTTGAAGTTGCCAAGATTGGATACTTCTGCCCTAAATATGAATGAGGGATTGACCTTTTGCAATAGGGCAGAGGTAAAATTCTTACTGTCGCTTCTTGTACCCCAAAGGACCTCCTGGTGAGAGTCGAACTGGCACTCCCGGGCCTTCAGGGTCACCTGGTCCCAGAGGAACAGCCGGTCGCACAGGTCCTCCTGGGGCACATGGAACACCTGGACAGCCAGGGTACTGTGATCCTTCCTCTTGTGCCGGTTACGGAACAGGTGGTAAGTATTCTTTTCCAGCTTGGAATTTAGTTTTGTCTGTATTTTTCCCTACCTGCCTTCAAAGCTAAGTGGTGTAGCAAAAGATTTCAGTGTTCGGTATTTGTTGTAGAAGAGAATTGCTGTTTACAAAACAAAACAACGCCTCTCTTTTATCATTCAGTGTATTCCTCATGCATATTTGCAGCCATTGTTGGAATCATTACTATTTTGGAACTGCCATTTTTATTTTTTTACTAGCTAATAACCCGGCGTTGTCCGGGTATTTATTTATCTAAACCTCCCCTTCCATTAACGTTGCTGCAATTTCTAGTGTTGGTTTTTTTCCCCCTTACCAGAGGGAGCCCCCTTTTGGAATACCGTGAAGCCTTATTACAACTCCACAGCGTTGTACAGTGGAAGTTATTTTAAGGCAGTACGGTAGAAGCCATTTTAAGGCACAACAGGCAGTATCTTTACAGAACACCCCCCCTCCTGATGGGTGTCAGTGGTGTCTTACCCCCACAGTATTTGTTTCCAGAGAGTAAGTAATCTATGTACCAAGTTTGGTTGAAATTGCTCAAGGTGTTCCAAAGGTATGCTGGAACATAGACACACACACACACACACACACACACACACACACACAAAATCCATTTACATATATACAGATTAGAACAAGACCTGTTTGTAACATGATTTCAACCAAGCAGAAATATTGTTATGCATTGTTTCCAACCATGTTGATGACTTGGTTACAACTGTGAGGAGAAAATTTCATTGACCTCTCTTTCTGATAGCTCTATAATATACATCTGGATTGACATCAGGATGAATCTTGAAGCATGTTGAAGTGTGCTGGATGAACTTTCTGAGCCAAATGTTAATCTAAAGCAGAGGTTCCCAAACTTGGCAACTTGAAGACTTGTGGACTTCAACTCCCAGAATTAGCTGGCTGGAGAATTCTGGGAGTTGAAGTCCACAAGTCTTAAAGTTGCCAAGTTTGGGAACCTCTGATCTAAAGGTTACTCAGGCAGGAATGGTAGTTGCATTAATTGTTTGTAAAAAAAGAGGTGATGTGACTTTCTAGTAGGAACAGGGAAAAAAAAACTTTATAAAAGTGACATAAAATTAGAAGCATTTTGTTGTGTCTGTTGCACTTATGATATTGCTATGCTATTCAACTAATCTGTTTCATTCCATCTGAATGCTGTATTCATGTAATTCCCTTCTTCATCTCTTGAGCTGATATTTTATATACTTCCCTTGAGGAGGAAAGAATAATTATCCAACTTTCTTATTCATGAGCTTTCAAACAGCATGGAAGAATGAACGTTACTAACTAAGCCTCTCATTAAGCGAAAATGCATAATGCCGTAATAAATGAATGGTACATACACCTTCCAAGAAGAGACTGACAATTTCTACTGCATGCTAATATCTTAATTTCTTCCCAGCAGTGGTTTTCAAACTACTAAGTGCCCTCAAAAATATGAAGAGGTTCCTCTAAAGCAGGGGTCTCCAACCTTTGCAACTTTAAGTCTGAAGGACTTCAGCTCCCAGACTTCTCCAGCCAGCAGCCAAAGCTGGCTGGAGAAGTCTGGGAGCTGAAGTCCTTCAGACTTCAAGTTGCAAAGGTTGGAGATCCCTGTTCTAAAGGACAATCATGATTTGATGTTATTCTGCCATAATTTATTTTCTCTCACAGCAAAACAAAATGCATTGAAAAATGCTTTGACTGCCACATCAATCTTCCCCTCGAACTTGCTGTCAAAAATAGAATGTTCTACTCTCAAGGCTTCAGCAACACAAAGATAACCAAATTGATAAGGAAATGTGATGTCTTGACCTAGGCTTCACACAATCACGAAGCAGACTCCCCTTTTTATTAAGCTAAACCCCTTTTTATTAAACTAATGTGAATTCCTCTCATTCACATCCAGCAAAGTCCTGGCAAACAGTCTTCTAGGGTGAATTTACAACCACAGACCTTATCAGGCTTGGAGAGCTGCCAGGCCGACATCTTCCAAACGCAACGCTGTACAAGAAAATACTTGGCAAGGATTCTCTGAAAGTCACAAACAAATCTTCACACTAATTAAGCGAACAAATTGTCTCCCGCAAACTCCACTCCCCTTTCACTCCTCTTTATTCCCAACGGGAGAGGCCATTCACTACCCACAGCTGCCTTTACTCCTGAGTTGGCCCTTCCTTGTTCCTTAACTGTTCCCTTCTCCTGGCAGCTCTGAACATGCGCACATTGGGAACAGGCTCCAGCTGTTCTTCTGCACCACTGATCTCTGTCTCTGAAGGCAGCTGATAACTGTCAAGACGGCCCTGGCTCCCTCTCTGCCTCTGAGGCAGAGCCCTCATCAGAGCCTTCTCCAGACTCCAAGATTGGTCCATGTTCCTCCCCAACCTCCTCACTGTCTGAGTCTGCCCCCAGCTCCGCTGGCAGCTGGCAGATCACAACAAATGTAATTCTTGAAAACCACTGTTTTAGGAAGAGAGGGGCCACAAAAGGAACTGAGGGAAATTTGGCATGAGTAGCTAAATTGCATGGGATCCTCCAATGTGTTGGATTGTGCAGCATGAAACAATCCCTTGGATCTTGCAAGTTAAGAAGCTTTATCATTAAGGTTTAGTTACCTCCAACTTAGTGGCATGTCTAAGTTTAGGCATCCCCGATCAAACTGTAATGAATGTTCAATGAATCCTTAAAGGAACAGAAGTTGGCACAACCTCTACATGGTATCCGGTTAAACGTGACATCTTTTTGCAAACTTGAATGCATTGCTAACTATTTGTGTGCAGCTCTTTGCAGATTCAGACTGGAAGAATAACAAAAACAGTGAGTATGTTAGGGGAACAAATTTAAATGGATTTGGATGAACTAGTGCTATTTTGTTTTTACTATAAAGTTATTAATAAGGCCCTGCATGTTAATTGGCTCGGTAGGCCTAAACCTAGGCGGAAGAATAGAATTTTATTAGTGAACAAACATTCGGACCAGTCTCAGCTAAGTTGATGATTGTGTTCTGCCTAATTTCAACATGGATATAGCATTTGAAAATAATACACTCTTCCAAAGCAGGAGAATGGATTGTTAAAAATTCTGCACCTGCCAAATACTGCTTTGTTGTTTTGAATCGGTAAACAATTACACATAACAAATACTTGTGCATTCAAATTTCCAGAAAGATGTCCTTACAAATTCAATGAAAGATACAATTTGGCCTGGGTGCTTCAAACTTTGCATGTAGGTTTAAAATTGCAAGATTAATGTATATACTTCAGCCTGGCCTCTGAAATGTCTTTTACTGATCTGTATGTTTTTCTTTGTTGTCCATTTACTGCTATCTTTCCCCCCTTCTTTCCCCCCATCCCTTACCATTGTTCATTTTCAATTTTAAAGGCTCATTCCCTTACAATGGCTACCAATATGGAAGGTGAAAGAAACTGATTTCGGGTAGAGTTTGTTTTTTCTTTCATTTGGACAAAGATCAGAAATGATTATTGAACTGCCTCACGTTTTTTCAACCAACAGCACTGATGGTTTTATGGCAAGGGTCAAGACAAGATATACTGTATATAATTGAAATGCAGTATAGACTTTATTTAGGTGTAGACCAAATCTTGATTACAAAAAAATAAAAGTAAAGCCTTTAATAAGAATTGCATGACCCTCATTTGACGTTGATTGCAATGTTCCCAATATGATTAAATCAACATTAGTAATAAATAAATACTCCCACTTTTTGGAAGGTTGCTATGTAAGATTGGGGCAGTGTGGTAGCTCGGTGGTTAAGCGCTGGAAAGCCAGCAGTCCAGGTTTGAGACGTGAGCTCCCGTCCTCGCCCCAGCTCCTAGCAACCCAACAGTTCAAAAGCATGCAAATGTGAGCAGATAAATAGGTACTACTATGGTGGGAAGGTAACAGTGCTCCAAAACTTCATGCTGGTCACATGGCCGTGGAAAAGTCTTTGGACAGCGCTGGCTCAACGGCCTTGTAAATGGAGAAGAGCACCGTCCCTTACAGTCGACAAGAACTAGCAGAGTAAAATCTGCAGGGACTCTTTAAAAAATAAACTATGTAAGATTATATAGCTCTAACAATTGACAACAAATTCCCTGGTTGGGTTAATGTTGATTATTTAATTTTACAAGATTTTTTTCTGATTATATTTTTTGATGTTTAAAATGGACTGAGTTTCTAGAGATGCTCTAGCTCAGAGGTGTCAAACTCGATTTCATTGAGGGCCACATCAGGGTTGTATTTGACCTGGGGGGGGGCATGGTGGCATGACCAGGGTAGGTGTGGCCAGCTCAATGTCACTCATGTCAGGTACGTCTGTGGTGGCCCGAGTGCTCTGCCAGCAAAAACGAGCTCTTCAGCTGTTTTTGGCTGCCATGGCCTCCTGCAACCCTCTGCAGGAGGCCGTGGCAGCCAAAAACAGAGCTCCGAAGCCCGTTTTCACTGGCAGAAGTACCGCAGTCCGTTCCATTGCTGTTTCCAGGGTGTACCTATGGGCCAGATCTAAGTACCCCATGGACTGGATCCGGCTCCTGGGCCTTGAGTTTGACACCCCTGCTCTAGCTTTAATTATTTCATTCCCTCTTGTGTTAATTGTGTCTTTCCTTTGTGGGTTAAGGTGGCTACGGGGATCCAACAGATCAAGACATTCCAGTTGTGCCTTTAACCGACAACTCCTACCAACTCTATGATTCCGAGGATCTTTATGAAGATCAGCCAGAGCCCTATCTAGGATCCTACGCTTATCCTCACGTCGCACAACCAGAATTCACACCCGTGGATGAAGAAATGGAGGCTGCTGGAATAAGCCGTTTTCCGAGGAGCATCTCCAAAAGAAGCATCGGCTCTCCAAAACGCAATCGGCTAATTAAAAAAACCTCACAATGAACTGCTTTTATAATCTTTGTGTACTTTAGTTACGCTAATGTTTAGGCCTCTGTCCAGTTGACCTAAATGTTGTCACGGAAACTGTTTTCAAGCATATACGTTAAAGGGGAAGAAAAAACACATTATATTGTACATGACCATTTTGACAAGACAGGAAAGAGCTAATTACATTGCATGCAGAAATTATTAACAGTATAGTGGTTTAAGTGAAAACTCCAAAAGATGTATTTGTAGATGTTTATAGTTAGGTTATGAGTATGGTTCAATGTACATTTCAAAACACTGCAATGCCAGATGGCAAATTTGAATTAAATCAAGGAAAGTTCTTCTTTTATTCCTTGCTTTCTGATTCTTTTTGTCTACATTTTCATCTTCATTTTTACATTTCTCAGAGTAAATCTACTAAAGCTACTAAGTCTAAGTTCTCTGAAGTTTTTTTTTTTAATTATCCATATAAAGATGTATATGAAGTGGGGTTTTGTTCCTATCCCACAGTATTCCCATAAAATAAATACCTGTTGGAAATGCACCAATAATTTATTGTGGGTCTAATACTACTCTGTTTTCTACACAAATAAAGTGGCAAACTTTTATAAATATTTTTTCTACTGTACTGATTTTAAGAGGCCATAGTTTCAATATAAAATTGAATTGTATGTCTTATCTTATTAACGCTCAATTCCAAATCCATGAATACTGATTATGGGCCAGTGAGCAAAATCCTGTTTATTTCAAGTGATTTGGATAGCCTCATTTTTTCTGCAAGTCAAAAATCTATTCTACCCAGCAACATTGAAGATCACTGCTTACGAACCATATTTATTCAAGGTCTATTTATTTATTCCAGCATTTATTTATTCATTTATTCTACATATTGGCATCTAATTCCTCACCTTTCCCTATAAGATTAAAAAATGTTGCACATGTGAGATTAGCATGATACAATTTTTCCTCAATATTAATTCTTGTTTAAAAGTTGTTGGAAAAGTATAAGATGATCCTTTTTGATTACACTCAGTGCTGTGATATATGCAATCACTTAGTATTGTTTGCCAGAAAATGTGGAATTCACAGCATGCTGTAGGCAGTAATTTAAAGAAGGTTATTTCTTTAAGGATATTTCTGATTGTCATCCCCCAAAGTTGCTCCTTATGAGTCAGAAATTGTTTTGACATGAAGCCATTGAGTGGGCTTAGAATTTCTCAAAGCACTTTGATTACAACTAAGTCAATATAATTAAAAAAAGTTTTCCTTAAATGTTTCTAATGCAAACACCCTGAAGTAGTTTGAACGATGTAATTCTCATTGGACTTTAGACAATCGTTTTCATTTTGCTCATAAGATCTTTCTTAATATACTCGATATGACATAAATGGATTGAATAATTTTTTTACTTAATTCAATATAATAAACTTTTCCTTAAATATTTCCATGCCTACAAATGCAAATATTTTGAAGTAGCATTGAAGGGTGTAACCCACAATGAACACTAAACAAACATTTTTATTTTGCTTGCAAGATCTGTCTTAACAGGCCCCAGCTTACTAAAGTTACTAAATCCGATGGATTTAGTAACTTTTTATTTCAAGATAGCATAGATCTTTAAAAAAAAAAATACTGTTTAGATAAAAACTAATGTAAACCTGTAATTTAAATTATGATTTTACCTTCGTGTCTTCTTTAATTCTTTTATCAGTAATATATTCACTTAGCAATATTTAATATATCCAAAAACTAAAGATTAAGGAGGATTAAGTAATTTTATCAGCAATGCAAGTGAATTTCATAAATCATTGGGGGATGCTGATTACACTGTATGACAATTAACTTTTAGACAATTATAGAGAATAGTCAGCGGAGAAGGCATTAAATCTCGATTACTCAATGAAACGCTGAATTTTAAAAAAACAGCAGTTTGCATTTATAATACGTGATACAAGCAAGGACTAGGATATAGTATTTCTGTACCCGCTGAACCTCACTTTTACAGTTTTGCAACTGAATAATCAATTTGTAATCATAACTATAATGTTATGAAAACTGCAAAATTATCCCTCTAATTTCTTCTGATGACAATTTGCTACTAATGCTAATTTAATTATCTTTAAATGTTTTGTTATATGTAGGCATGCCAGAAATAGTAATGAACATATGGGTTGTTTCAAAAATTTTCCCCACAAACTCTAGTAAAGCTTAAATTCTGGAAAACTAACAGATGTTGCCAGATGTTCCTACAAATTACAATCATTGTGAAACATTTAGTACAGGAGAAGCAGTGAAAGTATCTACATTCTCAATTCAGGAAGAGGCTTTGCCTTGTTATCTGTGGGTTTCTAACCGTGCAAACATCTTCTAAAGCAGGGGTGTCAAACTCAAGGCCCACGGGGGCTTTGATCTGGCCCACAGGATCGTTCTGGAAATAGTGAAGGACTGGCTCGTGGTGCTTCTGCCAGCCAAAATGGGCTCCCGAGCTCCATTTTCAGCTGTCACCACCTCCTGCAACCCTCTGCCGGTGAAAACGGAGCTCGGGACGGTTTGTTTGGGGCACAAGAATTATCATTGGATCACCTGTGTTGGAGGTGGAGACAGTGCTGCTAACATAAAACTAACTCAATAGAACACTTATCCATAGAATTATTTTATGTTGGTACGATACATCCCTGTGATTATTTATTTATTTATTTAGCATATGGCAATGTTACATTAGCCAGGAGACTACAATGCTAATGCAGAGCAGTACTTAGGCTGCCTAAGACTGCTAGTCCTGTTTGGTTCATGCGTGCTTTCCAAGGTGTGCCATAGAGCGAGCGAGCTCAGCGCCAGAATGGTGTGCGGCTTTCCTGCAGTGACAGCCGGGACCTTCTCCCTCCACCGAAGCTGCCTCACAAAGAGAGGTTGCACCCGGGAAGGCCTGGCACCAGCAGGATTCTAACAGTCCACATGAAGCGCCGGCTCGTCTTCCCATCGAAGTGGTACCTATTTATCTACTCTAACATTGCTTTGAATTGTTAGGTGGGCAGAAGCTGAGAGCAATGACGGGAGCTCAACCCACCATGCAGTGCTAGGACTCAAACTGCTAGAGCAAAGACCTTCTTTAGCGTCATTAAAAGCCACTGAGCCTCATATCCCTGTGGTCTAAATGGATGACTGAAGGGGGTGAAATTGAGGGTGGTAGTTATCTATTATAGCACTTAGCTGCTAATATGGGGCCAGAGATTAAATGTGCTTTCACTGGTTAGATCCAGCATTCGGCAAGAAACCTAACAGCTTGCTCAAATATTTTGGATTTAATGAGGTAAGCATGACATAAAAGTTCAACCAAAGGACAGAAAGATTAATGGAGTTAAAAGACACACCTTATTTTCAGGAAAACACTATTTATTACTTATGTATTTCAGCTGTTTATTGATCTCTTTCTCTCTCTCCCGCCAAAAAGGAAGATATAACAAAAAGAAAAATGTACCAACTGCAGTCTTAGATTTGCATCTTACTAAAGATTTTTTAAAAATCAGTAATACATAAAAATAATTTAAAATAGGTAATCCAATGTTTTTATGACAACAGCCATACTGTAATATTCTGGGAGTAGTAATAAGCTTCTCTTCGACTCTTTTACATTCTTCCTATTACGTTGGTCGAAAGTCGTCAGGTCTGTAAATAAAAGAATCAAAACTCATTAATTGGGATCTTTTGTCCTAGTATAATAGAAATGTATCTCAAGGAAAAGAAGCAGGACAAGAAGCAATGGATGGAAACTAATCAAGGAGGGAAGCAATCTAGAACTAAGGAGAAATTTCTTGACTAGTTAGAACAATTATAATCTGAGGAACGACCTGCCTCTAGAAGTTGCGAATGCTCCAACACTGTAAGTTTTTAAAGAAGAGTTTGGAGAACCATTTGTCTGAAATAGTGTTGGGTTTCCTGTCTGAGCAGGGGGGTTGGACTAGAAGACCTCCAAGGTCCCTTTCCAAGTCTGTTATTCTGTTAGATACCTGGTTATTACTGCCTTATATTTTTCAATAGAATTCTCCATAAAATAATATTGTGAGGTGGATATTAATATTCACGTGTGTGTTTGTGTGTGTGTACGCAGGCAATTGTTTGACTCCTGGTGAACTATCTGGACTAGTGCCTGCAGTTTTTTTGGCAAGGTTTTCAGAAGTGATTTGACATTGTCTCCTTTCTAGGACAAAAAGTGTGTGACTTTCACCCAAATCACCACCTAAAAGCTTGTGGAACTAGAACTCACAATCTCCGGGTGCCACTACACCAAACTGGCTCTCAATATACATACTGGTGGACATTAATAAACATTAATACAGCCAATATGTAAAAGGACATTGAAAAAGAATTCAAAGACTTTTGTAAAATATTTATGGATATTATGAAGCTGCACAGCTCACATAGTCACAATCCTGCTCCTCTTAACATCTCAGTGACAGAGTATTGATTAGCACTGGATGGTGGGTATGAATTTTTTTCTTAATGGGAAAAGGAACAATGAGAGAATGTCACTGGGCTTCAAATACCCTGTACTGTTTTTTGAAATAGACTTTGTGTCAGGCCTGCAGCCATCTTTTCTTTTGGATCTTTGGCCTGCCACACTTTCTATTATTCTGCTATGCATTTTCTATTGTGGGAAAATGATGGTGGTGGTGATTGTAGGAGTGAGATGCGATGGAGCCATAACAAAATTCTTTCTAGAAAGCCAAGGTCATCCTTTGTCTTTGCACCTCTGCACCAGACCGGAACTGGATGGGTGGAACTGCCAGCAAGGCAGTGGAAGATTGGACCATGGGATGGACTTGTGGGTGTGGGGGCAAGATCTTGAACTTTCAACTGGGTGGGGAAAACTGGCAAGCTTTCAGATTTGGGTTTTCCCAGATGTACCAATATGGCTCTGTGAATAAATTGGAACGATGAGCAATACTTTGCCTTGGACTCTGATTTACTTTTGGGGTGCTATTTGGAACCCTGACACTTTGTTCCTAATACAGCTACCTAAAATATGTGATGTCTATTTTCTGCCCGGCAGAAGAAATATACTTTAATAGCAAGTACCTTAGCAAAAAATCTACATGAGGAATTATTTGATTCTACCTAGAACAGGGGTCTGCAAAGTTGGCTCTTTTAAGACTGGTGGACTTCAACTCCCAGAGTTCCCCAGCCAGCATAGCTGGCTGGGGAATTCTGGGAGTTGAAGTCCACCAGTCTTAAAAGAGCCAACTTTGCAGACCCCTGACCTAGAACATGGCGAGTAATAATTATGGATGTCTCTTCTAATCTTCTGATGTAATCTCTATTTCCCACCAAATTACTTCTTTTCTATATGTTGTTTTTGTGACATGGACTGTTGCTATGAAACACATTTTTGTTCAAAATGAACTTCCTATTTTTTTTTTTATCCTTGTACTATAGAGTAAAATAGTGCAGAAGACGGGATTCCTATTTTTGTGAGAGATACTTCTGTTATTTCCCATGTTGACAGAATAAATCAAACAAACCGGAGAGCACTTTTTTTTTAAACTGCAAAAGAAAAGAAAAAATCCCAAACAGATGTCTAAAAGGATATATAGGGAATTTAGATTTCCATACCAAAATCCAATGAGATAAGAGCAAATCAATAGATTATGTGCTCCTACTCCACGATCAAGCAAGTTTTAAATATTGGTGAGGAAGGTAACCTGACTAACTTGAAACACATTAGCACCTGTGTATCCCTTAATTGTGATTACAATAGAAGCCTGAGAAGAGAACATATATTCCATAAAGTCTACTCCCAACTTTTGACAATTCATCATCGTCATCTTCCTTCAATGACCCCATTAGGCCCTTGCGGGGTGGGGTCTGGGTTGAATGGAGCCGAGTGCTTACTGGCCAGATGCCCTTCCTGTCGCCAGTGTAGAGATATATTCAGCAGATATATTCTCATTGTGCACAGAGAGAGAGAATTATCTGCCTCTACCTAGGATTAAACTCACAGCCTCCTGATTGTGAGGCCAGAGCTCCACCTCTAGGCCACCACACCACTCAACTTTTGACAATTCATACTACCATAATACAGTAATCCCTCGTTTTTCGCGGCTAATCGGGACTGCACCCGTCCGCGAAAACCGGAATTCCGCGAAGTAGGATTCGCTAGGAAACTTGAATTGGTGAACATGTTTAAAGCAACCACTAGGGGGCGCTTGCCTCCTACCAATGCATTTTTTTCTGTATTTTTTACAACTCCGCGAAGCACTGAAACCGCGGAAAACGAAGCCGCGAAAAACGAGGGATTACTGTATATCTTATTTAGAAACTAGAGAACGAGGACATTGTTTTAATTATTCGCTATTTTAGTTACCACCAAGCAATTAAAATCAACTATGAAAAAGCCAAAGAGATTGGAATGCGGTGATTATTAACTGATGACACATATTCTGTTTGACGATAATATGACACTGCATCTTTCAGGCTTCCTTAATTTTAAAAAAATATAACCTGCTTGAATAGACTCTTGAATGCAGGGTTTCACCTGATGAGTTATAATTAACAAATACAGGCAATATTTTACAAGGCAAACATACCTTATATCTGTGATGGTGAACCTATGGCAGGTGTGCCAAAGGTTGCACGTAGAACCCTCTCTGAGGGCATGCTAGTAGTTGCCCCAGCTCAGATCCACTGTGCATATGTGTGTGCATCCTGCCAGCCAGCTGGTTTTCGGATGTCTGCTGTGCATGCGGAGGGACGAGGCGCATGCAGGAGATGCGTGCGTATGCACAGGGGGAGGCGTATATGGGGGGGGGGGTCGCATGCATGCGCAGGGGTTGGGGGCAGCGCGGAGTGGTCGTGTGGGCATGCATGGGGTGGGGTTGCACATGCATTGCATTATGGGTGCACACACACACGCTTTTGGCATGTGACGACAAAACAATTGTTGGGTTCCCTATTGTAGTGATATGTAGGAATGGTTGCTAGCCTGCAGAAGACATATTGGTGTGGCAAACATCTCAGAAGGGACCTGCCTTGGTTTCTTAGGCTGCAAAAGAAACGAGAGGAGCTTGCATTTTTAGACTTGCAAGTGTGATATAGAATAGAAAACAGAGTTGGAAGGGACCTTGGAAGTCTTCTAGTCCAACCCCCTGCTCAGGCAGGAAACCCCTACACCACTTCAAACAAATGGCTATCCAATCAGCCTTCCAAGATAGTCTAGATCAGGGGTTTCCAACCTTTGCAACTTTAAGTCTGAAGGACTTCAGCTCCCAGACTTCTCCAGCCAGCTTTGCTGGAGAATTCTGGGAGCTGAAGTCCTTCAGACTTAAAGTTGCAAAGGTTGGAGATCCTTGCTTTAGAGGAACCTCTTCATATTTTTGAGGGCACTTAGTAGTTTGAAAACCACTGCTTTAGTGGGAAGAAATTAAGATATTATCATGCAGTAGAAATTGTCAGTCTCTTCTTGGAAGGTGTATGTACCATTCATTTATTACGGCATTATGCATTTTCGCTTAATGAGAGGCTTAGTTAGTTAGTTAGGCTTAGCTAGTAACATTCATTCTTCCATGCTGGTCTAGATTAGTGGTTCTCAACCTATGGGTTGAGACCCCTTTGGGGATCGAACAACCCTTTCACAGGGGTCGCCTAAGACAATTGGAAAACACATATTTTCGAAAAAATACTGAAAACATAAAATAATTTTATGGTTGGGGGTCACCATAACATGAGGAACTGTATTAAAGGATTAGGAAGGTTGAGACCCACTGGTCTCTAGAAAGGGCACCCAGATAAGTTAATTCTACATTATCATGAGGCTACCTTAACCGAATCATGTGTGATTTATAATTGTTCTGAAACTTTTACTCCATTTAGTAAATTTATCAGATCACAAACCAACATTTACGAATGTTGAATTTAAGAACTGTTAAACCAGAGCAGACCACATCCATCCAAGGCATTCTCTGCATTAACCTAGACTAGTCCTTTAATACAGGGGTCTCCAACCTTTGCAACTTTAAGTCTGAAGGACTTCAGCTCGCAGACTTCTCCAGCCAGCTTTCAGCAATTGATCTAATGGTTAGGTCTGATCCCATTGAAAACCAATATAGTTTTCTCCAATATTCCCAACCATATTTCATTGGCCCAAAATTGCTCTTTGTGAAGTGATAACATTTGCAGGTGTGCTCTTTCGTCAATGATTGAAACCACATGCTTGGCATCTCCTTGTGTTCCTCTATTTGAAATACTTTGCTTTTTGGCTTGCCTTTCTTATGAAGCGGGACTTGGTGTTGGAGGCAGACAGACATTTCATATTGGCACACCGGAGAAAAATTAAAACAGCCATATGGTTATGTAGCTATGTGTAAGATTATGAATGCAGGTAGTCCTCGATTTATAACCCGTCACTGAGCTAAGTGCATTTGTGGGAAGAGGATCCATTGTAGAAGGTATCACAAATACTCCTTTATGGGATCACTTACGGAGTCCAGATCTTTGGGAAAGCATCGATTTCCTCTTGTGTGTATTCATTCAGCTTCTTTGGCACTTTGCGAGGCTGTGGAAGCTCCTCGACCAGATTCTTACGAATGTCTTCAGGAATAACCTAAAGGAAGGAGAACCACAATGATAATGTTGTGGCCTGTCGGTCGCCGCCCCCTGCAGCAGTCAAATCAGAGGAGGAGGAGGCTTGGGAGTCAGGGTCAGTGTTAGGATAATTATCCTGATGTTAGGTTGACTATATATATATATATAAGCCAGGATCATTAAAGGGTATATGTATCTTTAAAGACTATGTGGAATCTGATTGGCTGTGCTTCCCAGCTTAATCATAAAAAGCCGCTGGAAACACAGTTCATCCCTTTTTCTTTTGCTTTCCTTGCTTCTTGATTGCCACTGAGGAAGGAACTGAAACGGAAGACGGAAGAAGAATCATTGTTTTGACTGTTTATTGTTAGAGGAGTTAGTATCACTGTTTGGAAGAAGTATTTTAGTTACATCAAGAGTAAAGACTATTTATTTTTCTACTATCAGTGTTTGAGAGTTCTTGTGTGGTTTAAGCAACGTATCTCTTGCTGTCCGGTGTATTGCACTATTCCGCCTGGGGTTTTTTTTTCCAACGGGGGTGTTTTTTACCCCTAACAGTCAGCATCCAGGCAACCTGAGAGCTCTGAGGGGGGAAGAGGGAATGGAGCTGTCAGAGAGAGAGAGAGAGGCGGAGCCTCGGCCATCCATCAGCCCTCAGATGGAGAGTCAACAGCCCCCAGGTCTGGGGGTGGCTGATGAGGAAGAGGATGAACATCTGGATCCAGTGCCTGATGTGCAGAAGGCAGAGGAGAGGAGAGCAGTGGAAATCTGTGGGCCGATCCTTGGGACGGAAGAGCCACCGCTGCTAGCAAAGCCCCACCCCTAGCTCTGGGGATAAAAGGCAGGGGGTGGAGATGAATAAATGTGGCAGACAACTATTCATCTCCCCTGTTGGACAGACTTGTTGCTCACCTGCGTTGAGAGAGAGACATTGCCAGGGCTGCTGGCGCTCCTAATAAAGAAATCATTGATGCAACTACAGAGGGTTGCCGTGTTTGGGGAGCTGAGCCAGAACACATCACCATCAGTCTTCATCCAGTTCTTCAGAAGGCTGGCCCTTTGAGGACTCCGTTCAATGACAGCTATTTAGAGACAGCTGAAAAAAGGGGTCTATTCCCTTTTTTGCACCTTTTCTTTTGTAAAGAAAAAGAGCCCAGCAATTCCAAAATTCTTACGACAGGAACCCCCGTACAAAAATGGCATTTTTCTAGTAGGAATCTTTCAAATTTAATTTCTTTCCATTATAAGACTAAGAAAGCAAAGTACAATTAGCTGCCATTCATACATATGAAGAATATTAGCAACTGACTTACATTATCAGGAAAAAGATGCAGCCTTTGCATCATGGTTCCTCTGTGAAGGTTCTTTGGGAGCATCCCATAGATAGCCAGTTTTACAATCTGGAAAACAAATATAGATTTTATGTATAATGCAAAGCAGTTTGACACAAAGTAAGAGCATTCCTTTAAAAATGCAATAACCACAAGCATAATAAAAATGAGAGCTCTCCTTAAGTTGCTTGCAAGTGCAAGCTTGAAGAGTTTTTCTTACATAAAAGTTGCTTTATACTCAATCAGATTAACAAATGTCTTTAGCTCAGTATTGTCTACACATCAACTTTCCCCGATACTGGTAAACTCCAGAATTCTCCTGCCATCATGACCTATACCAGGGATGTCCAAATTTGGGAACTTTAAGACTTGTGGACTTCAACTCCCAGAATTCCCCAGCCAGGTAGATAGAGAGAGGGAGAGAAAGAGAGAGAAATACAGTAGGTAGGTAAGTACGGAGAGAGAGTGTAGATAGGTCGGTAGGTTGAGGGGGAGACAGAAAGAAAAATACAGTAGGTAGGTAGGGAGAGAGAGTGTGTGTAGATAGATAAGTAGGTAGAGGGATAGAGAGAGAAATAGAGAGAGAGAGAGAAATACAGTAGATAGGTAGGGGGAGAGAGAGAGTAGCTAGATAGGTAGATAGAGGGGAGAGAGAGAGAAATACGGTAGGTAGGTAGGGAGAGAGAGTGTGTAGATAGGTAAGCAGGTAGAGTGATAGAGAGAGAGAAATAGAGAAACAGAGAGAGAGAGAAATACAGTGGATAGGTAGGGAGAGAGAGAGTAGGTAGGTAGGTAGGTAGATGTTTCCAGGTGCATTTACCCATGTGCTGAAGAAGCCTTTCTGATAGTCACTGAACCACCGCGTCCCGATCACCATAATTATCTGCAGACAATACCTTAGAACCCAACTCCAAGCCACAAAGCTAATAGAAAAATTATAAGAAGAGCAAGCAGCGTGTGAAGCACATCGAAGCAAACCAAAGCCACGAGCAAAAAGCAGTGAGCTTGAAAGCGGGCAAGAAAGGAATGTCACGGTTTCAACTATCTTCAATCCAAATAATTGATTTTCAATTATTTCCCAGTCTTTACCACCAATGCTTTGTGCAAACAGAAATGGGTAAAGGGCTCTAGAAGGAGCAGATCTCAAGTCTTTGCCAGTCAGACACTTTCTCAAATTGTTCTTGTATTTATAATGTTACAGACCTTTGAGTAAATTGCTTTAAACGTTCTGTGGAGTCCTGTACTGTATGTATGTATGTATGTATGTACGTATATGGCTCTCTCTGTGTGTATGTTCTAGCATAACTCTGGAACCCCTTGAGCAATTTCAACCAAACTTGGTACACAGATGATTTACTCTCTGAAAACAAATACCGTGGGGGTAAAACACCCCGAAAATCCCTCGGTATGTGTATGTGTGTGTGTGTATGTGTGTTCTGTTAAAATACAGCCTGTTGTGCCTTAAAATGGCTTCTACCATACTGCCGTGAAATGGCTTCTAACCGTACAATGCAGTGGAGTTGCCATGATAACGGCTTCACAGTACTCCGCAATGGGGCTCCTTTTGGTAAGGGGGAAAATCCAACATTAGAAATTACGTTTGGTCCGGGATTATTTTTGAGGACATATGTATGGATTAGGATAAATAAATACCCGGGCAACGCTGGGTTATCAGCTAGTACACAATAAAGAGTCCCGGTTCAGGGATGAATAAGTTATACTGATCCTTATGAAATCGTTTTCTTTCCTCTGGTTAAGAAGAGAAAAAGAGAAGATAATCTGGTGGATTTGCCACAACCTCCCATAGCCCCTCTCTGCGCAACAGCAGACTGCATTTGGTGGACCAGGAAACGTAGTTGGTGCCATCCAGCCGACTAATAATTGACAAATTTGGACCCTGGACTTGTGCCATCTTCACCAGAGTAGTTTGTTGTGTTTTAGTAACTCCTCTATAACTGTAAACCGGTATTTACACTGTGCAGTCTGGGTCCATAACCAATGTTAGCAACCCTGGGTTTCAGAACCAGTGTCACAACTCTGGTCCCATAACCAGTGTTAGCAAATGAATGCGGAATAGTGTAATTCACCGGACAGTAAAGAGCTACGTTGCTGTAAACCACAAACAAACTCTAAAACAGTGATAGTAAGAAAATAAATAGTCTTTACTTTGTAGCAACTAAAATACTTCCGACTAACTTCTCAAACAATGATAACAGTCCTACATCGAACAGAGTTTATCTTACAGTGATGCAAACAATACTCCTCCTTCACAGTTCAGCTTCTCAAACGACAATCAGGTAACACAGGATCACAAGGAATCGAACAGGGAATGAACTGCATTCCTGACCTTGGTTATATGGTATTGTTGATACTCACAGCCAATCAGATTTAAAGACAGTTCTTAAAGCTACATAACTTCTTAAGAACATAGACTCATATATATTGTCAACCCAATATAAGGCTGCATATCCTAACAGTTTTTATATTTAAAATAACTCTTTTTATGGCTTTTATGTAGGCAGGGCAAGCTTTTGCAACACTGCAATTTTCTTTGTGTAAACATATGCTTTGTTGCTTAGAGCAATATTTGGAAACCTCCCTAAAATAGGAAAAATAACAAACGAGGACAACAGTTCTGTTTGAACTTCTCCCTACTAGCCCCAGGAAGTCTGGGAAGATCAGTTTACCCTAGGATGGAAGCGAAGTTGGCAAATGTAGAGTGAGTGGCATAATGTCCCACTGTGTGGAAATTATGATGCGTTTCATGGGTTTATAATTGTTTTCACAGAATCCTGTTGTGAGCTGCCTATAATTAACACATATAAGACCGGTGGCCATATAAGTTTTCTAAATAAATATTTATTTATTTATTATTTACACTTATATACTGCCCTATCTCCCGAAGGACTCAGGGTGGTGCACAGAGGAATAAAAAGCAGCAAAACACAATGACAATATAAAAATTAAAAATAGATTAAATTCTAAATCTGTGCTAAAAACTTATGGTTAAAAGCAAGTAAAAATTATAAAATTGTTATAAAAATGGGACTATAGCGTTAAAAACTATGCTAGGCCAGTTGCATGAAATAGATATGTTTTTAAGGTCCGGCGGAAGAGGAGTTGGGTCTGTGATGGTACGAAGGTCGGGGGGCAGGCCGTTCCAGAGGGCAGGGCCTGTCACAGAGAGGGCTCTCCCCCTGGGGGTCGCCAGCTGGCATTGTCCAGCAGACGGCACCCTGAGGAGGCCCTCTCTGTGGGAGCGAACAGGTAGGAGGGAGGTATGTGGTAGGAGGCGGTCCCGCAAATAGCCAGGTCCCGAGCCATGGAGCGCTTTGAAGATGGTTACTAGCACCTTGAAGCGCACTCGAAAAGCCACAGGCAGCCAGTGCAGCTCGCGCAGGAGAGGTGTTACATGGGAGTATCGAGAGACTCCTATAATCCCCCGCGTGGCCGCATTCTGTACTAGCTGGAGCCTCCGGGCGCACCTCAAGGGGAGCCCCATGTAGAGAGCATTACAGTAGTCATAAAATAAACAAATAAACATAGCCATCATCAAGTCAGGCAAAACAAGTATATTCTTTTATTGCAGCCAGGAAGAAAAAAAACCAAACCCAAGACCAGCATGGTAGATGCAAGCTTTACCAAGGAGAGTAGTAGTTTACAGATTCAGACGAGACAGTTAAGGTATGAAGGGTCCTTGGTTGCTCAAAGGTTGCTCAATCATCTGCATTCTGTGAAAAGTTATACCCAAATAATCAGAAAAAGGAAGCACAACTTGCTTAGGTTGATATCAGGTATCTTTCCTTCATCTGATTGTAGCCAATAAGCATGAATGTTTAGAGAGCCAATCAGGTGCCATCTTGTTTTGGCAATGACCCAATCAGATCACACTAGGATTCAATTATTGATGTCATATATTGAAGCTGAGAGGAGGACATTTGTCAGTGTGTTATGTGATCACTATCAAGTTGGTTGGTTTTTTTTTGTGTTGTTCCATTTAGTGAGCTTGTAAAACATAATAAAATTAAAGTAATGGGGCAAAGAGTTGACTGGTCATCCAGAAAGCAATGTAAACTAGTATTATTAAGTGAACAAGGCTACAGTTATAAAGAAAGTAGAAGAAAAATTGGTGGAAACTTAACCAAAGGTGGCATTTCTATGTTTTTGAAGAGGTATAAGGAGACTCAGTCACTACAAACTGAGTAAAGGCAGGAAAAGTTGCACAACAGCAAGTGATGAAAGAAGAATTAAAAGATTGTGCCTATGTGACAGAAGAAAATCATCTGGGTGCATACAAGATGAAACGACGCAATGCAATGTGAAGTTGATTGCAAGGACTGTTCAATACAATACAATAGCAGAGCTGGAAGGGACCTTGGAGGTCTTCTAGTCCAACTCCCTGCCTAGGCAGGAAACCCTATACCATTTCAGACAAATGGCTATCCAGCATCTTCTTAAAGACTTTCAGTGTTGGGGCATTCACAACTTCTGGAGGCAAGCTGTTCCACTGATTAGTTATTCTAACTGTCAGGAAATTTCTCCTAAGTTGCTTCTCTCCTTGATTAGTTTCCACCCATTGCTTCTTGTCCTGCCTTCCGGTGCTTTGGAGAATAGCTTGACTCCCTCTTCTTTGTGGCAACCCTTGAAATATTAGAACACTGCTATCATGTCTCCCCTAGTCCTTCTTTACGTTAAATTAGACATACCCGGTTCCTGCAACTGTCCCTCATATGTTTTAGCCTCCAGTCCCCTAATCCTCTTTGTTGCTCTTCTCTGCCCTTTTTCTAGAGTCTCCACATCTTTTCTACATTGTGGCGACCAAAACTGAATGCAGTATTAAAAGTGTTCGGCGCAGACTGCAGGAATTTGGCCTAAAATCTAGAATTTCACACACACACACACACACACACACACACACACACACACACACACACAAAACCCCTGCTATTCTAATAACAAATCCTTCATAAAAGTTATTGCATTACATTCCTGATTAAATTATCTTTCCATTGATATAGTATTTTATGGTACTATTCCCCAAAAAAGTGGTGCTATTAGCCACCAAACCTCAAAAATACTGTACACTTTCCCCAAAGGGTTTCCACAATTTTGGCCACCACTACTGTAATGTAGTACTGGGTAAGAGAACGTCGGCAAGGAATCAAGCAAGCTCAGAGAGCACGAAGGACCCCTCATGCCAACCCTGAGCTACAAAAATTCTCCTTTATTAGTATAGTTGATGTACCGACTCCCACATATTGAAACTGATATGAATCCTCCAGGATGGTCTCAAAACAGCGAATTCCTGACTTTTCAGAAAAGTCGTTCTGCGGTTGTCCTTGCTGCAAAGAAATCTCCGTTTCTCCTTTTTTTTAATGTGACTTTATCTTGGCTTGTGCATGAGATTTGCCTTTGAGGAATATCGTGGGGAGGAAGCTTTCCAAATCGTTGAAAGCAGGGGCTGCTCTGGGGAGGGGATGGGTCGGATCCAAAAGCGCTGGAGAGCATGAGAACTACTTGGGCTGCCAGCCCTCTCGGAAAACGTGAAATAATGTAGACGTTGAGCAGCCAAAAGGACAGTATATTAAAATACGCAGCTTGGACAAGCTTGATAAAAAGGAAGTTGGAGAAGTCTTGTAGGGGGAAAAAAACACTCATTACATTTAAATCAAGTTTTACAATGCTGATATATGAATGCATCCATGTAACGTTAATCATAGCTGGAAAGGCAGGAATATGGAAGAACCAACTTCTCCTACTTTCCACAATAATCTGAATGGATCGGAAGATGCATTATTATTTAACTATCTATATAAATAAAAATGTAACAAGAGTTTGTTCAAAACCGCTAATCTCCGAAAGTACTGCAGCGATCGCTTCCAAATTTTCACACAATGTTCCTTTCAAGTACAGCACCAATGATATATATATATAGATTGTGTAGATGTCACACCTGTGCCAGGTACATGCCACGGAAATGTAAAAAATTGTAAAAAAGATAGGTAGATGGATACAGACAGAGCAAGGGACCGCAAGTATTATGTCATCCTTTATGATATAAAATACTCTGAGGGAGAAATACAGTAGGAAGGAAGGTAGGCAGGCAGGTAGGTAGAGGGATAGAGAGAGGGAGAAATACAGTAGGTAGGTAGGTAGGTAGGTAGGTAGGTAGGTAGGTAGGTAGAGGGATAGAGAGAGGGGGGGAAACTCCACCCTCGGGTTGTGTCCCTCCTGACTTGGCCACAGCAATGTGTGGCCGGGAACGGCTAGTGAGTTAATATTAATGGAAAACTGGGATCCAATTAAATGAAAATCCTACTTATTTCAAAACACAAATAAGTCTAGATCAGGGATGTCAAACTGGTGGCCCGCGGGCTGGATGCATCACATCCACCCAAGCTCCGCAAAGGGGAAAACCATTGTGAAATGTCACATGATGGCAAAGTGATGTGTTGAGTTTGACATCCGTGGTCTAGATACTCACTCAATAAATATATGGTTTTAAGATCAAGAATCCCTGCCAAGAAAACCACGATCTGAGGTAACACTTTAAAAACAACAACAACGAAAACTATAGTGGATAAAAAAATCTTGCAGCTGAGAGCCAGTACAGCAAAGTAGCTAAACATCTGAAAATCTCAAATTCCAACTATACAGTAAAATGAATTCACTAGATGATCTTCAAAACACACTTTCTCTGCTTTCCAGTCAGTTTTTCCCAACTGAATTAGAACCAGATTACACTAACTCACTGGGTATTCTAAGGATTACTCACAGACAATAGGCATCAATAAGATTGAAACCATAGAAGCCCTAAACAAATATAATAGTAATTACTAACACCACCACCACCTGCATTTTGGCAATCGAATGATGTAATAATCCCTATTTCACAAGTACATTTTCATGTGTGCTTGACTATTCTGTTATTTACACAGGGATGGTAACAAAGGGATGTCCACTCCAATCTCCCCAAAACCTCTGGGGATAAAAAAAAGTGAGATATTTTACAAGAGGCAGAGCCTGGGGGTGGAGTCAAGAGAGGACTTAGCCTAGAATCGTTACATGTCCACAAGGGCTCCAGATCCAGCCTCCCGATTCGGTTGAGACTTATCTAGGGCCAATTCAATGCTGACCATTAGTTGATTTTTGTGTATAGGCTTGAGTAATAAATGTTAGCTGGGAGTAAACATATGATTCTTTGTGCCTGACAGATATTAAGTTATAAATACCTATATTAAGGCTTCATACTGAATCGTCACCAAATCTTTTCATGGTAAGCTTGGGACCTAATAAATTATAAGGCCCAACATCTGTGATGCCGAAACAAACAAATATACCCCACTCTCATTTCCATGTACCACGATATTGAATAACACTCTCATTGATATTTTTTAATCAGCCCAGAGGAAATTGGGATACCCAGCTGACCTTGGGTATCACAAAGTAAATTAAAATTAGTTTAAGATCCTGAAAATAGATTAATGGCATGCCCACATTCCTCCTTACAAATAAGGGGAAACTGGAGACAAAGAAACGGATGGGAGATATTTATGTATATAAATGCAGAAGTTTATTTGGGTGGGGAAAATCAAGCACATATTTGTCCTTCTTTAAAGTATTATCATTTTTTTCTGGGATGGCATCTGGGTTTTTAACTTTTAAATTTTTAGCACTTTGTAACTTTTTATTATATTGTAAGCCTCCTACAGTTGTTGTATCAGTGAGATGGGCAGCATAAAGGTAACGGTTCCCCTTGCACAATGTGCTAGTCGTTCCCGACTGTAGGGGGCGGTGCTCATCTGTTTCAAAGTCAAAGAGCCAGCGCTGTCTGAAGACATCTCCATGATCCTGTGGCCAGCATGACTAAATGCCAAAGGCGCACAGAACACTGTTATCTTCCCACCAAAGGTGGTTCCTATTTTTCTACTTCCATTTTTACATGCTTTCGAACTGCTAGGTTGGCAGAAGCTGGGACAAGTAACGGGAGCTCACTCCATTACACGGCGCTAGGGATTCAAACCACCGACCTTTCTGATCGACAAGCTCAGCATCTTAGCCACTGCGTCCCTCCTATGGGCAGCATAGGAATTTGATAAATATATAGTAGTGAAGCTAAGGAGTATAGCCACACAATTTCAGGAAAAAGAGATACAGTGGCTTTAAAGAGGTACAAGCAGATGTCATGTTCGTGCTATTCATAAGATCAGGAGAGCCTCCCTCTTTTGTAACTGAATCCAAAGTGACCGATATCCTAGTCCAGGGGTCTGCAAAGTTGGCTCTTTTAAGACTCCCAGAGTTGAAGTCCACCAGTCTTAAAAGAGCCAACTTTGCAGACCCCTGGACTAGTCTTAATCTCCTTGGCTTCCAAAATTGCAGATAAATAGTGAGACAACAAAGAAATGTCCTGTTTCTGTTGATTTTCCATTTACATTAATCCCTTCCCAAAGGTGACAAAACCCCCAATATGCATCAGTCTCTTTTCTTTCATCCTGTACATTCCTAACTGGCAAAGAACTTAATTCCAGCATCTTTATGAATTCCTTCATATGAAAGGGCCGCATAACTAGAGAAAATAAGGTTAATGACGTTATTAACTCAGCATTCACAGATTTTAAAGATATTTACACATAATCTTCTAAGGATTATGGATTAAAAAGTTGTTCCTTAAATTACAGCCTAAGTAAAAGAATTTGTGATGTCTATGTACCGATTCAAAGTTAAGTACTTTTACAAAAATTTCATTAACAGCTCCACATTCCAGGATCAAGAACATAAAGTGTTCAAACACACCAAGTTTCCGTTGTTTGGGTAACACTTAGATGTGTGGCAAGAAAAGTAGGAATAGTAAGTGTTAGGATATTCAGCCTTATATTGGGTTGACAATATATGAGCCTATGTTCTTAAGAAGTTATGTAGCTTTAAGAACTAAGTATAATTTTGATTGGCTGTAATTATACAGCTCTACTATAAAGGAAGCTCAGGAACGCCACTCATTCCCTGTTCGATTCCTTGTGATGCTGTGTTACCTGATTGTCGTTTGAGAAGCTGAACTGTGAAGGAGGAGTATTGTTTTGCATCACTGTGGGATACTGTATCTGTGTTTGGTGAAGGACTGTTGTCATTTGTTTGAGAAGATAGTCAGAAGAAGTATTTTAGTTGTGACAAAGTAAAGACTATTTATTTTCTTACTATCACTGTTTTAGAGTTTGTTTGTGGTTTACAGCAACGTATCTCTTTACTGTCCGGTGAATTACACTATTCCGCATTCATTTGCTAACACTGGTAAAGGAATCAAAGTTCTAACACTGGTTCTGAACCCAGAGTTGCTAACATTAAGTACAGATAAGTAAGCACAGCTAGTCCTCGACTAACAACACTTCACTCAGTGACCCTTTGAATTTACAGCGGCACTGACAAAAGTGAGTTACGACCATTTTTCACACTTATGACCGTTTCAGCATCCCTATGGTCATGTGATTTACATTCAGGTGTTTGACAACTGACTCACATTTATGACGGTTGCAGGGAACATGTGATCCCCTTTTGTGACCTTCTGACAATTGAAGTCAATGGGAAAGTCAAATTCACTTAACAACGGTGTTACAAATTTAACAACGGCAGTGATTCACTTAACAAATGCGGCAATAAGAGTTGTTGGAACAATTTTAAATAAACTACTTCTGTAATTATTATTTTAAGGATTTACCTCGACTTAAGATAAAAATTTACTTGCCCAATTCACAACAGCGGCAATATAATCAGTTCAAATCTGGTCAGACTGGACCAGATGCTTTTTTGCTTAGTGGCCCCCAATCTTTTGGCCACCAGGGACCGGTTCCGTGGAGAAAGGATTTCCTAAATAAGTCTGCTTTGATTGCAAATAATGCTTAGGCATATAAAACAGTAAAATTTGAAAGTCAACGTTACTGCACATTTCCTTAACATACATATTTTGCGAGCTGGTTCTTTATATGCTTTCCACTTCCCCCATATTATTAAGATTTTGTTTGGCAATCCTTACTCTAGGTGTATGCATATTTTCTTGTCTGAAGAACCATTTTACAAAATTATAAACAGAGCAAACACTACACCCTAGTTCAGCTACTGGCATGAGGAATTGTACATTTGAAATGAATGAAATTTATTCCTCCTTCGCTGTCAGGTTCCAGATAAAATATTGTAATCTTACTCAGTTAATCTGGAAGTGCCCACTCTGAATTTATTGCCTATAATGTTTCTCCTACTACTTTGTTCCCAATAAAATGTGGTTTATAGGAGCTTGCCAATTAAACCAAGGTCCCCAAAATTAAAGTCTTCCTGGTTTATGCTGCCCTCTGGTGTTCAAACACTGCAATATTCAGGAGACTGCAGGTAGACCTTGCTTAATGACTGGCCAATTTAGTGACTGTTTGAAGTTACAACAGTGCTGAAAAGATAACTTTTCGACCAGTCTTTGCATTTATTAGCATCAGAGCATCCCTGTGGTCATATGATCAAGTTCTGAGCATTTCGCAACCGGCAGGCATATGCAATGGTCACAATATTGTGTGATTTGTGTGCTTCATTGTTGGCTTCTGACAAGCAGAGTCCATGGAGAAGCTGGCAAAACAATTGCAAGTTGCAGTCATGAGGTCCCTTGCTTAATAATAAATTTTAATTTGTAGACCGCTCCCTCTCCCCATAGGGACTCGGAGCGGTGCACAGGGAGGATAAAAAACAATAAATATACAAACATATTTAAAAACAGATTAAACGATATTCCTGTGCTAAAAATCCCCATTAAAATACTAAGATTCCCCATAAATTAATATATTAAAAACCCTATAGAAGAGAGACTACCCTAGGCCGGCCAAGCAGAAAAGATGTGTTTTTAATTTTAGACGGAAGGAGCGGAGGTCCGTGGTCGTTCTAATGTCCCGCAGTGACTCATTTAACGGCTGAATGGGAAGTGACAGGTCTGTTGAGGTCATGAGATGTTTCACTTAGTGAACAGGCCACTTAGCAAAGGATTTGACAGTCCCAGTTGTGCTCACTAAGTAAAGACTACCTGTAAAACCGGAAATGAATGACTACGCTAACCCAAAAAGTAAAGTTTTAGCTTATTTCTACAAGCCATCTTTTATGAAATGTTCAACATACTGCATGATGATGGCAACCCAACCACTTAATAATACCAACGTATCAAGAAAGTAGCTGGCTAGAAAAGAAATAATTAACTTTATAATACATTTTCTAAAGTTAATAGAAACCAAATAGCCTTTTTTGAATTTCATCTAGAATGCCAGTCATAACCTGCTTAATTGTAAATTAACTATCAAAAATAATCAGATCTGTATTATAGCACAGGAAGCATGTGTAATACCATTAAAGCTAATTTATTTAGATCAGTATACTCTGGTCCAGGCCCTGATAGTTGGCAGTATCTGATTGGCCTTAGTGATCTTAGGATGGTGAGGCGTGGCTAGTGGTGGCAACCTGAACATATCTGGGCTGTAGGAGAGATTCAGTCTGAATAAATAGTAGGATAGCTAATTTCTAAACACATGTTATAAGAACAACATGAAATCTCCACTAGGTAAAAAGGAATACAATGAAAAGAGATAAACATGATTAATAAAGCTCATTATATACATTAACTAAGTCATTTCAAATAAGCCACAAACTAGCAATAGAACCTAAGACTTATATACCGCTTCACAGTACTTTTACGGCCCTTTCTAAGCGGTTTACAGAGTCAGCATATTGTCCCCAATAGTCTGGGTGCTCCTTTTACCCACCTCGGAAGGATGGAAGGCTGAGTCAACCTTGACCCTGGTAAGATTTGAACTGCCAAATTGCAGGCAGGCAGCAGAAGTAGCCTGCAGTTCTGCATTCTAACCACTGCGCCACAAGTAAATATTTTATTTTTTAAATTTATTTATTGGATTTCTAGACCGCCCCCTCTCCCCGAAGGGACTCGGGGCGGTGTACAGGGAAAAATTAAAACTATGACAATCAACAATATAAACTAAAATCGAATTAAATAGTCCCCTGTACAAATTTATAAAAATTAAAAACTTAACCTTAAAACCTAATCACATAATTTAAAATTACAAACTGAGGCGGGAAGGATGGAATCAGGCCAGGCCGGCTAGATGAAACAGGTGGGTTTTGAGTTTCTGACGGAAGGAGCGGAGGTCCGTGGTCGTTCTAATGTCATTCCAGACAGTCGGGCCAGCCACAGAGAAGGCCCTTCCCCTGGGCGTCGCCCACTGGCATTGCCTAGTGGACGGCACCTGGAGAAGTCCCTCTCTGTGCGAGTGAATCGGCCGAAGGGATGTATGGGGCAGGATACGATCCCGCAAATATCTATTTAGAAAATTTATTTGCCACTTGTCTCATATCCATCGACTCTGGGCAGCAATATATTATAACATATACTATAAAATATAGTATATATAAGCTAGTCATGTCATCATTTTATGTCTATGGTTGGTTTTTTTTTGCTCCTGTCATAAATGCCGAATATGTAAGCAATTCTTTTGGTGACTCTGCTGCATTTCCCAAGTGTACTCAATTGAACAACAAGGATCAGTACTAAAGTCAAAGTCAAAGCCGGCTATGCATCATCACAGAGTAGAAGAACATCAGAAAGCATCAGAAAAACCTCTTGGCCAAAGCCAAGATAGCTGAGATTTAAAAAAAGACGATAATGGCAAAATAGAAAACAGCTCAGTAGCAAAGGAAGAACTGTTGAGGAGTAGCAAGCAAAATGAAGGAATGCAGAGATCACAAATCCAAAGAATGAGAGCGGTTTGCAGACAGAAAGTTGCTTTTGAAAAACAAATAACCCTTATAAAAAAGTTACAAATGAAATTAACCTCAAACATGATACATAGCCAGACCTTGGGGAGGGAAAATAAAACTATAGAAAGAAGCTAACAGGGAGAAATGAAACTTATGTTCCAGATATTACCATGAATAGATATCCCAGCATCACACTACCTATCTTTTGCAATCCTGTATTATTTAACTAAACTAATTTTATCAACGTAAGCCACCTGGCGATTCAAATATTCAGCCAGAGTAATATGCATCAACACAGGTATGGCCTAGTGATTAGATCGAAAGACTATCAATGGCAGGAAGGAATAAGTAGAGAGTCATTTAATGCAGAAGACAAATATATGGGGTTAGAAAGGGAGCTATAAGACAGGTGAATTGTTTACAGAACATCCTCCTGACAGAAACTTATGCAGAAAAAATCAGCAAATGATTTAAAGACACAGGTGAAGAAAAGGCTAGAACTTACTGCGGTCGGATCCTTTTTATGTAGTTGAGCAGCTGTAAGTTGCAGGAAGCCACCAGGGTATCTACAATACAAAATGGCAACCATTTGGAAACAGGCAAAAGTGAATGCGCATAAAAATGTGGCCAATAACAAGAGCTTGGAAAACAATACCCTCAGCCTATCTTCCTTGAGTGACATTCTTCCAGATTTGATTAACTGTTTAAGCCTCTTCCTGCCTCTACTCCCCTTCCTTAGCCGGTACTACTATCTTATGTATTTATGTAGTGCTGGCAGACTGCCTTGAGATTTACACAACCAGCCCAAAAGATGACCAAAAAAAGGGAAAAAGATTCCACCAGTTTAGATTAATTCTAAGGTCAACTTCAGACCAACAATCAAATAAACAATACCCCAATCAAGAAACTGCCAAAGAGCCATCAGTAAACAGCCCAACGAAAGAATCTCTAAAGCAGCCCCCACCCAACACAGACAGGCAGGACATCAGAATATAAACTGACAGCAAACAGTGCTCCTTACTAACACTGATGATGTTACCTAGTTGGGTAATGAAAAGTCTGCAAGAAAACAAGCAAGCTCAGAGAGCATCAAGGACGCCTCGTTTCAACCCTGAGCTATAAGCATCCTCCTTTATTGATACTATCAAGTTCACAATCTAGCACTGAATTCATTGCTTAACAATGCTTACTACGACCAGAAACACTGTCATTACTGATGTAGTCAAAAAGCCCTGTTTACCTTTGGCAGTTCCAATAATCCCAGTTCCGGTTGTTAAGCAATAACCACAACTTGTGACTTGCTACTGGCTTCTCCGCTGACTTTGCTTTCAGAAGCCAGCGGGATAGGTAGAAAATTGCAGTCAGATGACCATGGGACACAGCAAATGTAATTGCAATTTGGGTGCTAGGCGCCCAGATCACAATCACATGGCCACAAGGATTCTGCAGTGGACATAAATATGAGGACTAGTTCTAACTACAACTTCAGTGTAAATACAAATGATCGGTGAATGAGAGGTTGTTAAAAGTAGAAACTCCTGTACTTGGAATCATAAAAGCAATGTCAAAGGTAACTTACAATAAGGATACGTTTTGGAAACATTCATTTTATAGACTTAAGATTATGGAAAACTTACCCTGTATGTGATGAGTATACTTTCTGCTCCCATTTGTTGCCAGAAAAAGCAACATGCCTTGTATTAATAATGACGACATGATCTCCAAGGTCACCTTTAAAAAAAACCAACATTTCCCCGTTAATAGGATTACCTCTAATCAAAAGATCTGATTGTATATAATGACAATATTAAGTGACTCCAACACAGAATGATATAAATCCCATTGAAACATTCCTTTTAATGGAGTCTATTCATTCATTCGAAAGTCAATCAAATGGCTAGCAAATAATGCCATGGCAGTGGAATGTGCAATGAAGTGTCAGAAGCTTCTCAATTTTTGAGACAGATATATGAGGTTGAAGTTTGATCTAAAAATATTTTTTTTAAAAAAAGAGGGTTTCAGTTTACTAACACCATTACCCAAAAATCATGTTTTGCCCTCTTCATAATATTTATGTATGCTAATGTTTAGTAGGCTTTTCATTAAAAATAATCCAGAATTTGAATATAGTAAAACAAGCCATACAAAATTAAAACCATTCTAGTACAAACGTAAGCAGGACAATAGTGAAATGCTACTAAGAAGGTTTGTTAGATCTCTTGGGAACATCTCAAAAACTTTCAGGTAACCTGTTTTATAGTTATCATTTTTTCTAGATTTACATATTTTATCATTTTGTAAGCCGCTCAAAGTCACTTTGAACCATGCAGCAAATAAATCTAATTAAAAAATAGATTGATCATTGATGCCAAAATCCAATTAAATCTGGAGCCTACTTAATGGCATTGTTCATGTATTATTTTACCCCATACATTGTGTGTGATTTTGGCTGAAATCTCAAAAGAATATCGAAACCTTCAAATTAAAATTATTAATTTTAAAATAAACGTGAAACAATTTTGGCATCAAAAATCCTTTTAGATTCCATTACTTGTAATCATAGCCCTATATTCAACAAACCGCCTACTCATTTTGTTGTTAAGAGTAAAGGTTCCCCTCGCACATATGTGCTAGTCGTTCCTGACTTTAGGGGGCCATGCTCATCTCCGTTTGGAAGCTGAAGAGCGAGCGCTGTCCGAGGACGTTTCTGGGGTCATGTGGCTGGTATGACTAAATGCCAAAGGCACACAGAATGCCGTTACCTTCCCACCAAAGGGGATTTCCATTTTTCTACTTGCATTTTTACATGCTTTTGAACTGCTAAATTGGCAGAAGCTGGGACAAGTAACAGGAGCTCAAAAATACTCACTTTGTTGAAGGGAGTTGAATTAGAGTTGAATTACTGCAAATCTCCAAGATACTTAGTAGATGTAGTTTCAGCTTTGCTTTTCCAGTCTCCCTCCCCAATTTAGAACAGGAAAATAAAGGAGTGCTGATGTAGTACATTTGTTTCAATCCAGAACAAAACTTACTCAGTGCATGGTATATCGGCTTATGCTTTCCCTCCAGTCGGGCACTTGCAACGACTGCAAGTTTTCCTGGCGGTTGCATCCATCCATCTAAAAGGTACCAGGTTCGAGCAAATGTAGCCCATTGCTTGAAGAAATAACAGAGATATAAAATAAATGGCCAATGGCAACAGCCTTGGATGCAAAAATTGTCATTGGGGCACTTGGTACCCCTTGGTGCTATATCCAAGATTTTTACAAAATGCATCAAGAAATTGCAGCTTCCTGCAATAACAACAGCGGAACTGCCAAAAAAAAAAAAAAGGCGCTACTGGGAACATCAAACATTTTAAGAAGATACTTGGTTGATACCTAGGATGTTGGCAGGAACCCATATCAACCATTAGCACCAGTCTATTATATTTGTGATATATTTAAATGTTCAGTTGACTGAGTTTCCTGTTTAATGAATAAAAGTATAATAATAATAATAGAGAAGATTACAAAATACAAAGACCTATAAATAGAAATAGAATGACTGTGGCAAAGGCAAGTAACGGTAGTATCAATAGTAATAAGTGCTTTCGTGCAATCCCAAAACAGCTGGAGCACCACTTGAACGCTATTGGCATTTACAAATTTGCCACCAGTCAATTGCAGAAGGCAGCTTTACTTGGAACAGCTTCCATCCTGCGAGGATATCTGAAATACCATCAAACATCCAGATCTGCCTATCCCAGGTCAATGGTAAGGACTTGATAGGTACACAAAAATGCCAAACCCAGACTGAACATCTGACTGCGTGCAAATAATAATAATAATAACAAAAATGATAGTATTAAGAAGTATTATTAAAGTATTTTTTAAAGAAAATACTTGGTTGATACCTAGGATGCTGCCAGCAACCCGTATCAACCATCAGCGCCAGTTAATAATATTTGTGATTCATTTTTAAATGTTCGGTTGACTAACTTCCATGTTTAATGAATAAAGTATGTCATAATAATAGAGTGAATAAATGAAAATTAATGAATTATTAATGAATCATTAATGAAATTAAGGAATACAAGCATAGCTGGCTGGGGAATTCTGGGAGTTGAAGTCCACCAGTCTTAAAAGAGCCGACTTTGCAGACCCCTGCTTTAAGCCATCGTTTCTCAAACACCGCTTTTAAGAAAGGCGGACTTCAACTCCCAGAATCCCTTATCCAGCCATGTTAAATGGGGGAATCCTGGGAGTTGGAGTCCATTCCTCTTAAAAGCGGCTAAGGCTGAGAAAACATGGTTTTAAACCCACCGAGAAACATCTTCCGGACTCTTCACGTGTTTAGAAACCATCCATCCAGACGTTACTCTTAACTAGACCCTTAAGCGACAGGCCCACAGTCTCCAGGACAATTCTTAAGGGGAGAACATCCAAAATCACGCCGCGGAGGAAGCCGGCTGGCCTGTCCACTCGACCTTCCCGATCCTTTTATGACTCCTTCTTCCTAGAGAGCCAGCCCTGCCCGAGAAAGAAACCCCACCACCATCCCCGAGGCGGCCAGACACAAAGTCACCCCTACCTGCGCAGACTTGGTGAAGCTCGCCATGGTTTCCACGGCGCGAGCGGAAGCTGGGGACCCGCCTGGGTCACAGAGACGAGAGGCCAGAGCGGCAACCTGTGTGAGAAGCGGAAAGGGCGGGTCAGCCGAGGCGGGAAGTCTCGGAGGCGCGGGAGGTTTAACCGAGCCGGTGGCGTCAATCATGGACCGCTATCTGCTCTTCCTCAGCTGGCAGCTCCGGCGGGGCCAGACGGGTCCCGGAGGCTTTTCAGGTGCCTTGCGCTGAGGGCGGATGGGGGGGCTCTCTCCTTCATTCTTATCCGGGACACGGCCGTGGCTTTTTGGGGGGTTGGGGACGAGTTGCTTAACGTTGCCTTCTTCGGGGTTTTGCTCTGCCTGCCTAGACTCAGATCTCTTGGTGGTCTCCCATCCGAGAACCGCTTCATTTTTGGAGAGGGTGGTTCTAGTGCTGCCACCTAGCTGAGACGGAGGGGTTTGTAGGAAAGCCTCTGTCCTTTGCCTTCTTCCACTCCTAGGAATTTATATTTATATAATTACAATTCTGTCTACCCTCCCCTCTGTGTCTCTGTATGTATATATGTGTGCAGGTATATATGCATGTATATATGTGTGTGTATGTAGTGTGTTTGTGTATGTATGTGTGTATATATTTATTTGGAAATGCCAGAGTGTGAATTGGATCTTTTTCTCACAAATCTACAGTATATACACATATATAGATTTGCTGGTTTTGTTGTATTTGGGAGTTTTCCCGTGTAAGAATGAGATTGTCTTTGCAACGTTTTGGCAAGATTTCACTTGCCATCTTCAAAGCCTGAAGATGGCTAGCGAGATCTTGCCGAAACGTTGCAAACAGACAGACTCAGACTCAACCCGTCCAAGACTGAGTGGCTGTGGTTCCCGGCATCCTGGTACAACCAGTTGACTCCATCACTGGCCATAGGGGACGAACACCTTACCCCTGTGGATGGGGCACGCAACTTGGGCGTCCTCCTGGATACCCGGCTGTCCATGGAAGATCAAGTGACAGCCGTGGCCAGGAGGGCATTCTACCTGGTACGCCAGTTGCGTCCCCTATTGGATCGGGATGCCCTTTGCACAGTCACTCATGCCCTCGCGACATCCCGACTGGACTACTGCAATTTTCTCTACATGGGGCTCCCCTTGAGGTGCACC
This sequence comes from Rhabdophis nuchalis, assembly GCA_039707465.1. NCBI lineage: Eukaryota > Metazoa > Chordata > Lepidosauria > Squamata > Natricidae > Rhabdophis > Rhabdophis nuchalis. Next base: position 206,586,125 of record CM077645.1, read on the forward strand.
CGAAGACTTCAGCTTGCCCAGAATGCAGCCGTGCGAGCAATTATGGGAACCTCGAGGTTTACCAATGTAACACCGCTCTTGCGCGAGCTGCACTGGCTGCCTGTCGTCTTTCGGGTGCGCTTCAAGGTGTTAGTTATCATCTTTAAAGCGCTCCATGGCACGGGACCTAGCTATCTGCGGGATCGGATTCTGCCCCATACATCCGCACGGCCGATCCGCTCCCACAGAGAGGGACTTCTCCGGGTGCCGTCCACTAGGCTATGCCAGCGGGCGACGCCCAGGGGAAGGGCCTTCTCTGTGGCGGGCCCAGCCCTCTGCAACGACCTTCCCCCCGAAATTAGAACAACTACGGACCTCCGCTCCTTCCGTCAAAAATTGAAAACACACTTTTTCTGCTTGGCCGGCCTAGGTTAGTCTTCCGTTTTTAACTGGGTATTTTTAGGGGAGTGTAGTTTAGTTTTAGTATAGTGGGTTTTAGCGCAGGGATAATTTGTTTAATTCTTATTTTAACTATTTATGTATTTTATATTTGCTTTTTTAACTTCCCTGTGCACCGCTCCGATTCCCTTTGTGGAGAGGAGGCGGTCTATAAATAAAATTATTATTATTATTATTATTATTATTATTATTATTATTATTATTATTATTATTATTATTATTATTATTATTATTATTATTATTATTATTATTATTATTATTATTATTATTATTATTATTATTATTATTATTATTAGACAATCTCATTCTTACACGGGAAACCACCCGAATACCTGAAGTAAGCACTTGGCCTTATTTTCAAGGAGGTCTTATTATTTTTAGGTACAGGAGGAGGTAACAAAAAACACAATATGTTTTAAACTAAATTATTTTTACCCAGAATACTGTTTGCCAGTGGCGTTCCTAAAATGAAATTTTGTACTTGGATAAATGAGCTGCATAGCCTTGTTTTCATGATTTTTCAATAAACTCAATTATGTTTTCCAGGTTTGGCAGCTGAAAATATTTATGACTTGCTAAAACAAAATCGCAATCCCTCTCTAAAGGCAACATTTGAAACTTTCCCAGGTAAGAGAAGTTCTTCTGCAGCAAACTGCGTTTTGCCTGGCACAATGGATGAACTCAAACTGTTGGGGACATAGAGGGAGTGAACATCTGCAAATTTGGCTGTTTTTGAACTTGCTGAAATATCTCATTGTTAGCTGTAAAAAGCAGAGATGAGGAACAATAAAGAAATCTGTTTGGAAGAATTATAATGTTTCTTGGTTTTGAAGCTTGACATCAATCTTGCCAAATTAAAGCAAAGTTGCCTAAAGCATATACTCTAGAATTATTATGGAGGAGCTGTCTTCACCCTCTTTTGCTACTGCAAATTATCTGAACTTAGTTGTCTCTTGCACCTCTGGAATTCACCCTCTCCCTTCTGGGAGTCTGGACTACCTTCATTACAGACAGCTTAATAAATAGAACTACGAGCTTTCTCACTACAATGCAGGCAATTGTATCTGCAGCATACAATACAATATATATATTTTTAAATCAAACACTGGCAGAAATACAACCAGCTAACATTTTCGTGTGTGATGGGGGAGGAAAGAAAGTACAATGATTTACTGGATTTATCTGAACTAATACTTTGACTTTGCTACCGCTAGAGTTTTTAAAAAACGTTTTTAGAGAAAGGATTGCTTTCATTTCTTGTATGCTATTTTAATTCTTAAGAGCTATTGCAATTATGACACTTCTTTTAGTACGTCTTCATGAAGAAAATGAGGCTTCTGTTTTGATTTTCTAAAATTCATCGTAACATGTATATTAATTCTCCCTTTAGCATGTTCCCTTACTGGGATTCCATATGTGAAAGAATGGTATTTTGCAATTCAGTCGATATGTGGGTTTTCCCAGGTGAGTCACTGGAAGCATTTAATTACCCCAAACATTAGTTCCAACTCGTTCATTCCTTATAATATTTTCTTTTAATTGAATAGTTTTCTAGTGCTGACTGGGAGGACATCAGTTTTGATGAAGAGACAGATCAAAGCAAAAGCTCGATTCGAAGAAATATTGAAGAATACCTTGGCGATCAAAATGTTGAGGAAGAAGATAATAACTGGGAATCTGTATCACTCATTGAGTAAGTTGATCCATTGTGTATATGGATCTGTTAGATCTAATATGTTGGAAAATATATCTGAGAATACAGTTTCTGAACTTTGGAATGGTCTTTGAATGCATAGGGCCATGATGGCGAACCTATGCAGGTGGCATGCGGAGCCATATCTGCTGGCACGCGAGCTGTCAGCTCCAGCACACAAGCGCACACCAGCCAACTGATTTTCGGCCTTCCAGAGGGCCGTGGGAGGCCGTTTTTGCCCTCCCCAGGCTTTAGGAAAACCTCTGGAGCCTGGGGAGGGTGGAAAATAGGCCGTTTTCACCCTCCCCAGGCTGGCTTTCCTGGAGCCAGGGGAGGACAACCAGATGCTCCCATGCTCCCCCCCCCCAAGGAAATACCAAGCTCAGCTTGGAAGCGAGTAGTGTGGTGCACATATTTGGGGGGGGGGTGCACGCATGCACATGAGGGGGGATGCTTTGCATTATAGGTGCCGGCACACACGCATGCTACCATGCGCGGGCCCTAACATTTTTGGCACCCAACAACAAAAAGGTTAGCCACTACTGGCATAGGGCAGGGGTCTGCAAAGTTGGCTCTTTTAAGACTGGTGAACTTCAACTCCCAGAATTCCCCAGCCAGTTGAAGTCCACCAGTCTTTTTTTTTTTTTTTTTTTTTTGTGAAAAAAAGTTTTATTGGTTTTTACAAATTTTTAAAAACAGGAAAAGGGTATAAGGTGTTAAAGAGATATTTTGAGGACATCTATGTCGGAGGTGTCGGCCCCCTCCGAGGCTTCATACAGAAAAAAAAGATAATACAATAAATTTTTCATTTCCCTACAAAGTGGAAAGAGATACAGATATATCATTTTATATTCATGCAATCAATCATTTGTTTCTATAAACATCCAGATAAAGGTTACACTATATAGAAAAAAGTCATTTGTGAGATCTGAGTCTTTTAGCAATTGTATCTTCCTCTCCCTGACCTCCAGTGGGCGGAGTTGTGGCCCCTCCCGTTCCCCCATTTTCATCCTCCAGGATTGGGGAATGTTTTTTAAGAAAGGCTTCCGCCTCTGCAATTGTTTTAATTCTTACTCTTCCCCCCTCCCAGAACACTAACATTCCCTCAAGTGGCATCAACCACTTGAACCACACCCCCTTTTTATATAATCTTTTTGATAAGAAGGAATATTTCCTTCTTATTTCTCTAATCTTTTTCGGGATCTGTTTCAAAATGGCAATCTCATTCTGTTGATATATCAAGGGACCGTCTCTCTGTGCTCTCAGGATCCCATCCCTCGTTGACCTTCTTACAAATTTAATATGTATCTCTCTGGGTACTTCATTTATTCTGGCATATGCTGAGTTAATTCTATAAATCAGATCGATGTCCCCCCCAAATATCTTCTTTGCTCTTTTTGGTATAATCTGCTAACATCGTACACATTAAATCTTTTAAATCTTCAGCTTCAGGAACATTTTGAAACCTTAAAAAGTAAGACATCCTTTCAAAATCCATCCTAGACATATGACCAGCTAAATCCACTATTTCCTTTTGAGAATTACTTATTTCTCCTCTCATCTCAACCGCCCCCCCCCTCCAGTCCATCAATTCTTTGTTTGTTTTCCATTAGTGGTTTCTGTGTCTCCAAAAGTTCCAATTTTGAGCTAACATTGTTTTTCCGGATTTCTTTTATTTCTTTCATGATGTTTTGAAGAGTTTCCTCTATTGCTGATAACTGTGTAGCTTCCACCTCCGTTTCTTTGGATAACATTGAAGTAACATTGGTGTGGCTGCTTTTTTGAAGCCATAATGAAAGTATTAAGTTCTTGTCACTAATATGGCGTCTGTTGGAGAGGTAGTCCGTGAGGCGAGGAGAAAACAAGAGTCAAAATCCAAATTTAAAATGCACTTTGCTTAAAATCCAGAGAGAAAACAATTTTTTAAGAACAATCAAATAAGAAAAAAAAAGAAGGCACATCTGGGAGGAATCCTAAAAGTCCATTGCCTTAATCCAGTGGTGAAAAATTCAGTCCCATAAAGACGAGGGAGGGTCAGCACATTTTAAAGAGAAGTATTTCTTGCTGAGAACAAAGGAACGCCATCTTCCCCGCCCCTCTGGCAGCCGCGGAGAGCTAGTGAAAGTCCATAGCAATTGTTGCAAGACAGAGATACAAAGTTTCCGTAACAATCTTAAAGTAAAAGACTTTCATTTGTTGTTTAAAAATCGGATGTTAAGTTCTCCACCTCCCCAAGCCTGGGGAACATTTTAAAACGCCGCTTTTGTTTCCTTTCCGAGGAGGGGTTTTACAAACTCCCCCCTCCTTCTTCTTTTAAAACGAAAGTTGAAAGCATTAATTATTGAGTCACTCACAATCCACTCTGCAGCAATAACGGAGCCTCGGTGTTGCCTTCAGTCCCGGCTTTCAGCCCGTCTTTAATTGCAGCTGTTCCGGCTCTCCATCGGCAAAGGGGACGAAAGGAAAACTCCCCCCCTGCGACTCGTTCTCTGGCGCCTGGGACGAGGCGGGAGCCACCCCCCCAACTGTCGTCGGGGTGGGGGGACTGACCGCGAGCCGTCCGTGCGGTGGGGACTCTTTAGCAAGAACCCCCTGCCCCCGAAGGCGCCGCCGGAGCAACCAAGCGGCAGACGAGTCTGGGACCTGTCCGTCGCCTCCGGCAAACCGGAAGGAAGTGAAGTCCACCAGTCTTAAAAGAGCCAACTTTGCAGATCTCTGGCATAGGGGAAATATTCTAACTAGGAGTAGCAGTAGAATAGCTGATTTAGCAAGAAATTGTTGATTCTGATAAATTCATTAACCAAACTTGGATGGCAAGTTTTTCATTTGAAGTAAAAAAAAAATTTCTTTTGCTATACACAAATACAGGGCTTCATAATTTTGATACTTTGGGTAAAGCACTAAAATGTTTTGAAGCATATTCCTGAATGAGACCATTTTTAAAAAATTGTTTTCATTCTTCTATTTCAGTCTATATGAAGAATCTGCGGAGTGCATACATCTTTTAGCTGATAAACTTCCTGCTCCTGGTAATGTGACCATTTTTGGAAACAAACTATTTATGTGACAAAATCATTTTGCTTCTCAAAATGCCTTCGAGGCAGCTCGTCTGCCTTCTGTTTGTAATAATACTCTGGTAAACATCTTGGCACAAAATGGCAACCTTACAGACAATTATGTAGTGGAAATCTGGAAGTATGCCCTCGCTAGGATAAATTATTTAATAGCATGCAAGTTTTCTTAAAATAATGTAAAGGAATAAAAAACACACTGTACCAAAGGCAGTGGTGTATTTCGCATTAAAAGAAAGGCTTTTGGCTATGGGATGCTTTCTGAGCTTGGGTGTTTTCTTGCAGATGTTTTATTACCAAACTAGATAATATCAATGCTAGGTCCTAAGCACTGGTAATGTTACCTAATTTGGCAATCAAACACCTGCATGAAAACAACCAAGCTCAGAGTGTACCAATGAACTGATCCTGCAGTTCAACCGTGAGCTACAAATATTTTTTTTCTATTGACTTAGTTTGTTTGTTTCTTTGATTGTTATGCTGACTGTATAGTCCACTCAAAGCAGTGTACATACCTAATGTTCTTCTATGTTCTCTACAACCACAACTCTGAGAGATGGATTGAGCTGAAAGTGAGGGACTGGCCCAAAATCACCCAGCCAGCTTCCATGCCTAAGGGAGGACAAGAACTCGACCTCCCAGTTTCTAGTCCAGCATCTTAGCTTTTATATATAATTGGCTCTATGTACCGTATTTTTCGGACTATAATTTGCACCGGTGTATAAGACGCACCAAGATTTCAAAGAGGTAAGTAAGAAAAAAAAGTTTTTGGCCTCCCTGGTCCCCAGGAGCTTTCTGCAGGCTTCACCAGGGGGAAGGCAAAAACGCCCGTTTTTGTGAAAAACAGGTGGAAAATGACTTGTTTTTCACAAAAATGGGGGCATTTTTCCCTTCCCCCAACCCTGCTGAAACCTGCAGAGTGCTGGGGGGATGGGGGAAGGCAAAAATGTCTCAGTTTTTGCAAAAAACAGCCTGTTTTTTTATTTTTTTTATTTTATTAAATTTATACCCCGCCCTTCTCCGAACGGACCCAGGGCGACCCATTTTTGCCCATTTCTTCCCAAACCCCCACCATTTCCCCCTTCTCCAGCCCGGCTGAAGCCTGCAGAGTGCTTCTGGGGGATGGGGGAAGTAAAAAATGCCTCTTTTTTTGCAAAAAACCCCCCACCTTTTTTTTGTGCAAAAATGGGATACAGGAGTGGAGCTTTGGGAGGCCAAAAATGGCTGTATTCGGTGTATAAGACGCACCGACATTCCCACATTCTTTTAGGGGTGAAAAAGGTGCATCTTATAGTCTGAAAAATATGGTATATGAATTGTTGTTGAATTGCGGAGCTGCCCTTAAAAACCACCCAGAGGCTTCTGATCCAAAATGAGCAGTGAAGAACGTAGTTTAGTATATCCATGTCAGAATACTGTTTTGCAAGCCATACTGATTGCAAGTTGGCTTCAGGGTATGATTCATTACGCCCACAAGGCCTGGTTATTTGAGGGAGCACCTATCTCCCATAGCCTCTGCCCAGCCGATTCAATCTGATAGGGTTAAAAAAAACAAAGGAGTCCTATGTTCAGTGTTCAGTGTCCTGCTCCTACAAAAAAGCAGACTGAGATGTCTGACTTTCTTTATGATATTTACATCTGCAGGAAAAGCAATGGTTGATGTTATTCTCCAGTCTTCAGAAACAGATGCCCCTCAGTTAAAAGACTCTTTACCTGTCATTGGCGCTCTAAAACACCTAAGAGAATGGCATGCAGCAAAGATCACTATTGTAGCAAACAAAAGCAACAGGTGAGTAGTATTTAAATTCTTCAAATAAGATAATTGAGAAAGGGAGGATTGCTGATGTCATTTTAGGAGTACAGGTAATCCATAACATAACCAGTCACTTAGTGACTGTTCAGAGTTATGGCAGATCTCAAGAAAGGTACTTGCATCCTGGATTCAAAGTTATGATACTGTCATCTCTCAACACCAGCATAGTCACATTTTGGTGCGCTCAGTTATTGAGGTTCATGGATAACTTTGGGCTAGTTATCCATCTCTTTTGCCAGTCACCCAGCCCAATTCACCTTGCATGCTGCCTTGAAGAAAAGTGAAATACTAATCTTAACAGGATAAAAACAGGTAACATTTTGATTAAGATCTAAATACTTTACAAAAGGATAAATGACATTCCATAGCTTTTCGTAACACTGTGGGATCATATTTAGTCTCCTAATAATTATATGAAGCATTAACCTGAAAAGTTACCAAGATTTTAGTTAAATCTGTGCACTGCTTACACATGTTTTCTTTTTACAGTACTTGGCAAAGATTTGCAGACTATCTTTCTGCCGATATTTTAGCTCTTGAAAACTTCAAAGACAGTATTGATTCAAGGGAACTGTGGAGAGGAAAGATTCAAATCTGGGAACAAAAGGTATTGGTTTGAAATTTTCTTGGAAGAATAGTGCCATATCAAATGGCTGAAAAATGTGGGTTGGATTTATGTATGGAAATATTTATCCATCTGTTATTATATTTTCATGGGGTGTATTAGAGAACTTCATGTTGCTATAATCTCAGGCTTGGCTTCTAATTAAAGAAACATTTGCCAGGAGCTTCCTATCCAATGATCTTTGGTCATGGAACTATACTCTTGAGAGAAGCCACTTTTTGTCAGTCTTGTCACTCCTGCAGCGAGTTGGAAAACTTAAATACTCCAGAGATTCAAGTAAAGATCACTTTCTCTTAATGAAAGGGTTATTAATACCGAAGAGGCTTAATAAATAACTACATTGGATAAGAACCCCTTTCATGAATGGAAAAATTCTATCATACAAATTACTTGTTTATCCATAGGGATTTTTTGAGGCAGGAGGAAGGGGGAAGGAGGCAGCACAGTTTGCACATCTGAAAAAGCAATCCTGAGATTTTTATTCATTTATTAAATGTATATGCCATCCATCCTACTGTCGAGCTATTCTGTCGAATGCAACATGGATGAAAGACTGGAAAGAAAGAGTTAAAAATATAAGCTGGGCTCAGATTAGAATATTGTGACAAAAGAAAAAGGAAATGGTTTTAGAAAGCATGTGTTCTATCTTACCTGTTTTGGGGGATATTGGAATTATTGGGGTCAATGTACGGTACTTTTTGGAGTATAAGACGCTCTGGAGTATAAAACGCACCTTAGTTTTTGGGGAAGGAAAATAAGAAAAAAAATCTGCCTACTAGGTATTCATCTGGCTAGTGTCCTTCAGCATAGCTTCAGCACATTAGTTTGCTAGTTGTGAGCGAGCATGTGCAAGCATTATTTTCAGCCTTGTTGGGGCTGAAAAGCAGTTTTAAAGCACAGTTGATCATTGTAGGGAGCTGCAATTAGTAAAGCAGGTGGTGAAGAGGTAAGAAAAGGCAGCAGATGTTCTGGCTTGCCATTTTGGGCTCCGCGCCTCATGTTTTCAGCCTCTAAACCAGGGGTCTCAAACTCAATTTACCTGGGGGCTGCTGGAGGCAGAGCCTGGGTGAGGCTGGGCCACATAAGGGATTCCACTTGGCGTCGCTCTTGTTCCACGTTTCATAGAAGTGTTTAGCCAGCTAGCGACGCATGGAGAACGTCTCGACGCGTGACGTCATTTCCGCTTCTACTTGTCACAACAGCGCAGCGGATGACGAACAGCCCGGTAGCAGTCGCCTTTCTCTGTGTTTGATCGTGGCATTTGTTGATGGTAGAAAGTACCGGAATGGCGACCGCAAAAAAAGGCAACTGCTACCGGACTGTTCGTCATCCGCCGCAATGTCAGCCACAACGAGGAACGGCGGGCGGGACTTCCTTCAGAGGTCCACTTCCCCCTGCGGGCCACACTAATATTATACTTTCATATCACGGTGGGGGCCACAAGATACCGTCCTGCGGGCCGCATTTGGCACACGGGTCGTGAGAATGAGACCTCTGCTTTAAACACTTCAATCGCTGCCTGAAAATGTGTTGCACAGAGGTGGCGATCAGCAGTGATGTGCTCTGGCGATCCCAGCAGCCTTGAATGGGTCTCAAACAGAGCGTTTGGAGGCTGAAAACACGAGGGGCGGAGCCCAAAAACGGAAGCCATTGTCTGTGGCAATCTGCAGCCAGGAAGAGGGCGTGCAGAGGCCAAAGGTGGGGGCCGGCAGGTGGACAGAGATACATTTGTAGTATAAGACGCACCCAAATTTTCAACCTCTGTGTGTGTGTGTGTGTGTGTGTGTGTGTGTGTGTGTGTGTGTGTTATACTCCGAAAAATACAGTACTTCAAAACCTACTGGAGAAAACGATTGTGCTAGTTCTAAAAATGTTGCTAATATTTTAAATAGGTATTCTTTGACCCATAAATACTATGCTTTCAAATTCCACTGTCTGCATTATAATGTCTCCTTTTATATAATAGCCATCTTAAATAGCCATTTTATATAACAGACATCTTAAAAACGGGGGTGGGGGAGTAATACTTAAGAACTTTATAGTTATCTTTTGCTTTCCCCCCCATCCCCCTTCTGTTTCAGTTTGGATCTGAAATCGCATTTCCAGATTTTTGTATAAAAGGCCCTGCATCTGGAAGGCCATTCAGCCCCGTCTGCTTAAATACTTTCTCTGCTGCTGCTGAAAACAAACAGTCGAAGAATACCAATATTCATCGTGGAGAGGTAATTGATGTGTTTGGTCTTTCTGAATTGCAATTCTTAGCATTTTAGAAATCAGATAAATCTACGCTCAAGTGTGCCATAAAATAGAATATTACTTTTAAAAACAAACAAACTTGAAAACAATATTCACCTAGAAAAGTAAATATTTTAAAATCTAGATTTTTTATGGTTAAGTAGGCAAAATGCATGTGCCTAGAGGCATAGAAATTAATCCATTTCATGGTGTCGTTAGCCTATTTTGGAAATCTAGCTCCTTTGTTCTCCAGGAGTAACTTCAATTCAAGGAAAAAGAAGAGAATCTCTACTCAAAATAACATTGCTTTTTTTGCTTTTCCCCCAAGTATTTTGAAATAGAGCGGCATACTTGACATGCACACTTAGAACTTGTGAAAACTCTCGGTATAGATAAAACAATCTTCAATTTTGTTTGTTTCGTTACCAGGATATTCAGGGAAAAGCCCATATCAGATTTCAGTTTTAAGAAAACTGAATTTCAATTACATAGGAACAGATAGGCTGTTTGATATGACCAAGTGAGCTTTTAAAATGGAAGAACGCTGCTCAAAATTTTATTTCTTCAGGAATGTGGAATTTCTAGCTTGCTGGTTCAGATGGCAGATGTTTCTGTCTGCCAGGGAAATGAAAGCATTATTTATTTATTTTTTGCCTTCTGCAGAGCATAGCTGGGAGCAATAGGGCCCCTTCTCTGCAATTGCACCTTAGCCACTTTGGAGACCCAGTGGTGAGATCCTTCACTCCTGAAACCTCATCTGATAACCGTCCTGGCAGGGGTATAGAACTGGGATGGTGGACCTATGGCACAGATGGCACACAGAGCTCTCTCTGTGGTCACACCAGCCATTGCCCCAGCCCCACTCCACTGCGCATGTGTGCGTGCCTCCTGCCGACCAACTGCTCTTTGTGCGGGAGTAAGGGCGAATGTGGGGGATGTGCATGGGCATATGCGCGGGAGGGGGGCGCTCGCATTGCATTTTGGGCCTTGCATGGCGCCCCCACGCCCGGTTATGGCTTCCAGGTTGGTGCAGGAGATTTTCTGGGCCCGAAATGGAGAGGGGGGGCTGGAAGGCCTCCTGCACCTACCAGGAAGCCAAAACAGGGCGCTGGGGGTGTGTGTGTCCGTGTGCCCCCCCCACCCTGTTTTGGGCCTGGAAGGCCTCCTGCACCAACCTGAAAGGCAAAATGGGGTGTGGGGGTGCCCTGTGAGACACCCCCTCCCCCCCAGTGCTCTGTTTTGGGCCTGGAAGGCCTCCTGCACCAACCTGGAAGCCAAAAATGGGTGAATGCATTGCACTAATTCTGTTTTGTCCAATTAAACCCAGTTCATATTGTTTATTTTATCATCATCATCAATTTTGCTTCATTGGGTCATACTTTATCACCTCTGTTGGATCTCTCACCTTTGAAATTTTTGGGGGTGTGCAAAGGGAACGGAAAAATTAGAAATCTCCTATCTACAGATGTCTGTGTCGTTCCCCCCCTCCCCCCAAGTTTTAATAGTTTGTGCTGGAATCCACAATCCAAATGACCTTTTAATTTTCTTTCAGGTGTTCCATTATTACGGACCTGCTTTGAAATTTGTACAGATGGTGCTGTTGACTCACCTGCCAGCATGTTTGGTGTCAAACCTCCATTTTGAGCTGTATCCTTTTATGGCAGATGTCATTTGGCTTGATTTAGGAGTTTGTTTGCGGCCCAGGAGACTGGGAATGAATGTCAGAAACAGGAAATGTTTAGAGCAAGTAAACTAAGTGCTCTCACAGATATGCACTGTCACGAATGACAGTTTTAATGAATGGGACAACTATTGCTAACATTGCTTTGAGTTTTATAGAAGCAATCATTCATTCTATAAATGTGGAATACACTTTTCCTGAATCCAGTGGGTTCATTCTCAAAGTACATAGCGCTGTACGCTCCTGGACCTTTGCAAAATTGAACAGTAATATAGAATAACAATATCAGAGTTGGAAGAGACCTTGGAAGTTTTCTACTTCACCCCCCTGCTCAAGCAGGAAACCCTATAGCAGTGATGACGAACCTATGGCACGGGTGCCACAGGTGGCACGCGGAACCATTTCTTAGGGCACGCGAGGCATTGCCCTGTCAGCTTCAGTTTGTATGTGTGCCCTGGCCAGCTGATTTAGGCCTTCTTTTGAGACCATTTTTTGCCCTCTGGAGGCTTCAGGGAAGCTCCTGAAGCCTCTGGAGGTGGGGAGGGGAGGCTGTTTCCAGAGGCTTTCTGGATTCACTTAACAACCTTGTTACTAACTTAACAGCTGCAGTGTTTCGCTTAACAACTGTGGCAAGTTGGGGCAAACCTCAATTAAAATATGTCTCCATTTTGGGCTCAACTGTGGTCCTATGTTGAGGACTACCTCGATTGACTCTTGCACGTCGTAGCTGTGAAGGGGTGATTCCTAAACACTGTCTAGATCTTTGTCTAGAACCGATGCTGAGAAGAAGTCTCTACTCTTGTGGGATCAGCTTTCTTCTCTACGTGGAAAGGTAGATGGTGGCTTTTTATTAACATTAACTTTTAGCAGAATGGAAGTGAGCTAAAATTAATGTACATGTATTCCCTAAAAGAATTTTTGCTTTTAGGGCAAATCTGATTTAGCTGACTCTATTGACTTCAATTAAAACAATCAGTTTAACAATAGTTGTTTTGGGGTCTTGTAGAACGGGGGTCCCCAACCTGTGTGCCACAGCCCACTACTGAGCCGTGGGCTATTAGCCACCTGGGCCACATGAGTAGTTGGCTGGTAAGCACGTATGTGCGCACATGCACCGCCCCACTTGCACGAGAAGGTCTTCCACTTTTGCTTGTGGCCTCGCTCGCGGGAGGACTGGCAGCCCATTCTCATGAGAGTCACCGTGGGTATTCGTAGCCCCATTCATCGGAGCGTTGTTGCTGGCCCTTGGGGTCCCGCTCACCCGAGCTTTGTCATGGGTGTTTGTGACTGCACATGCGTGAGCAATGGGTATTTGCATACGTGCACTGTCTGGATGATGGGGAAATTCTTTAGTCAGGGCTGAAGAAGCTTCTTGGATGAGAAGCGTAATGTCTTCAGAGAAAAACCAGAAAGTCCAGTTGCCTCTTGAAAAAGCACCTTTGGGACAACCATGACCTGGATGACTAAGAATCTCAGACAGTTTGTATGTCTGTCCGTCCATCCATCCATCTGTCTATCCATCCCTCTATATCATTTATCCATCTATCGGTCTGTCTGTCCACCCCTCCCTCCCTCCCTCCCTATCCATCCATCCATCCATCCATCCATCCATCCATCCATCCATCCATCCACGATACAATACATTACAATACAATAGCAGAGTTGGAAGGGACCTTGGAGGTCTTCTAGTCCAACCCCCTGCGTGGGCAGGAAACCCTATACCGTTTCAGACAAATGGCTATCCAACATCTTCTTAAAGACTTCCAGTGTTGGACCATTCACAACTTCTGGAGGCAAGTTGTTCCACTGATTAATTGTTCTAACTGTCAAGAAATGTCTCCTCAGTTCTAAGTTGCTTCTCTCCTTGATTAGTTTCCACCCATTGCTTTTTGTTCTACCCTCAGGTGGAACAAGGGACCTTGGAGGTCTTCTAGTCCTACCCCCTGCCTAGGCAGGAAACCCTATACCATTTCAGACAAATGGTTGTCCAACATCTTCTTAAAGACTTCCAGGGTTGGGGCATTCACAACTTCTGGAGGCAACTTCTGTTCCACTGATTGATTGTTCTGTCAGGAAATTTCTCCTCAGTTCTAAGTTGCTTCTCTCCTTGATTAGTTTCCACCCATTGCTTCTTGTTCTGCCCTCAGGTGCCTTGGAGAATATACCTTGGAGAATATATCTTCTGCTATCCATCCATCCATCCATCCATCATATTTCTTAACCCTCCATCTCTCTCATAGTGGGCTCTGCTTATTTATTTATTTGTTATTAAATTTATATTGCCTCCTATTCTCCCATGGCAACTCAAGGCAGCTTACAGAGTATAAAAACCACATCTAAAACCAGTAAAACTAATCAAAGAATCAAAGAAATTAATGCAAGAGGCATGTCACATATCAGCCTCTGAGAAGATTTATTTATAAACATGCCTGCATGTGTTTCATCTGCAGATGGGAGCATTATTTGTCCTGCCTTGCAGTATAAGCAGCATGCTGAATCCCGTACCCAGCCAGCTAAGTACAAAAAAATGGAAGGAATGCATAGCTGAAAAACACAAAGGTCTCAGCAGTAAGTAAAGTCGTATTGTCTCCACACTGCAGTTTAGTCAATTGATAAAAAGATAAAGAATGCTTGGATGGTATAAAAAAAGGTGATTAAGAAAGACATTGACTGGTAACCTCTGCCTTCTGCTGCGGTTAGCAGAGAAATTGGAACGTTTGGGTCTCTGGCAGTGGTGGGTTTCAAATTTTTTAGAACCTACTCTGTAGGTGTGGCCTATTTTGTGGGCGTGGCTTGGCAGTCATGTGACAGGGTGGGAGTGGCCACCTTTTAAAATGTGGTGAAACTCATTTAACAACGCTCTTGCTTAGCAACCAAAATTTTGGACTCAATTGTGATGATAAATTCTTTCTTTCTTTCTTTCTTTCTTTCTTTCTTTCTTTCTTTCTTTCTTTCTTTCTTTCTTTCTTTCTTTTCTTCCTTCCTTTCTTTTCTTCCTTCCTTTCCTTTCCTTTCCTTTCCTTCCCGTTGGGTCACTGGCAGCGGCGGGCCAGATTTACTTCCAGGTACGCCGGTGGAACCCCCTCTCACCGGTTCTCTAAATTTCACCAACTGGCTCTCGCGAGTAGGTGCGAGCCTGCAGAAACCCACCACTGGTCTCTGCTTTCTCTCCTGTTGGAAAACAGTGATGCTAATTGTAAAGAACCTTTTTAAAAATAACAATATATAACTTGGACTTTAGATAACTTACTACTGAAATCAGGCATGCTGGCTCCTTGAAATCTAGCATGCCTGCTGATTTAATCTACGTTTTTTGGTGTGTGCTTATGAACAGAGCACTTTTAATTTTTGTAAACATTAAGAGATATTTCTCTTTAGTTCCAGAAGTTGAACTTAAAGGAGAAACGTGCAATTATTATTTCTTGGTGCAAGGCAACGGCTCTGGAGGTTGCAAAGCGACAATAATCTATTCGGCCAATCAGATCAATGGCTCAGTCACTCTTGCAGAAAGTATAGGAAAGCTGAGGACATCAGAAGAAGAAAGAGAAGCAGGTATGCATTTTGCGGTTGAACTAAGCGGCACAAATGTTCATTCCAGTAGGGTAAAGTTGTAAGTAGAATACATCCTTTCATTTCATTTCATTTCATTTATTTAACTTATATACCGCCCTTCTCCCTCTCAGGACTCAGGGCGGTGAACAGCCATAATAAAAGAGGAAATACAAAAGTTAAAATAACAAATTAGTAAATATTAAATCATTTGGCCTATTGTTATAAAACCCAATACTAAAACCCCAATTAAAAGACTATGACAGGCCGGCTGCACGAAATAGATGTGTCTTCAGGGCCCGACGGAAGAGATGTAGGTCTGTGATCGTGCGTAATTCAGGGGGGAGGTCATTCCAGAGAGCAGGAGCTGCCACAGAGAAGGCTCTCCCCCTGGGGGTCACCAGCCGACATTGTCTGGCCGACGGCACCCTGAGGAGGCCCACTCTGTGGGAGCGGACTGGTCGGTGGGAGGTATTTGGCAGCAGGAGGCGGTCTTTGTAAATAGTAATTATTTGAAACGAACCTCCAGAAAACTACCGTATTTTCCGGAGTATAAGACGCACTGGAGTATAAGACGCATCATGATTTTGAAGAGGTAAATTTAAAAAAAACGTTTTTGCATTCTGCAGGCCTCCCAAACCCTCTGCACACCTCTTTTTATGCAAAAAAAAAAGGGACATGCAGAGCTTTGGGAGGCTCTTAGAGTGGATGAAACTTATGATGACTGTGTCATCACAGTGTCATCACATTTATTTGGCTAGATTTGTAGCATTTGATGTAATTTGATCACTTCCCACTTCTCTTATCAACACAGGTTTCTTTGAAAGGTTTCTCAAAGTTTTCCCGCATTTTTATGGAGAACAGATTTTACAAAGAGAGAAGAAACTGGCTCAGTTCCAAACACAGATTTTGAATCACTGCCTGAGTAAGTAATGGAACATTTACCCACAGAATAATGGATAGAAAATACATCAATAAAAATATATTCGTCGGTGTATCTTAAATTTATAGAGGGTACTATCTTTTCTTTTTTATATAAATAAAAATGTAACGAGTTTGTTCAAAACCGCTAATCTCCGAAAGTACTGCACCGATCGCTTCCAAATTTTCAAACAATGTTCCTTTCAAATACGGCACCAATTATATATATATAGATTGTGTAGATGTCACACCTGTGCCAGGTACATGCAATGGAAATGTAAAAAAATGTAAAAACGTTAGGTAGATGGATACAGAGAGAGCAGTGGGCCACAGGTATTATGTCATCCTTTATGACATAAGATACTCTGTCCATAAGATTCAAGGAGAAATGCAGTAGGTAGGTAGGTAGGTAGAGGGATAGAGAGGGAGAGGGAGAAATACAGTAGGTAGAGGGATAGAGAGGGAGAGGGAGAAATACAGTAGGTAGGTAGGTAGGGAGAGGGATAGAGAGGGAGAGGGAGAAATACAGTAAGTAGGTAGGTAGGTAGAGAGATAGAGAGCGAGAGGAAGAAATACAGTAGGTAGGTAGGTAGAGGGATAGAGAGGGAGAGGGAGAAATACAGTAGGTAGGTAGGTAGAGGGATAGAGAGGGAGAGGGAGAAATACAGTAGGTAGGTAGGTAGAGGGATAGAGAGGGAGAGGGAGAAATACAGTAAGTAGGTAAGTATGTAGGTAGAGGGCTAGAGAGAGAGGAAGAAATACAGTAGGTAGGTAGGGAGAGGGATAGAGAGGGAGAGGGAGAAATACAGTAGGTAGGTAGGTAGGTAGGGAGAGGGATAGAGAGGGAGAGGGAGAAATACAGTAAGTAGGTAGGTAGGTAGAGGGATAGAGAGGGAGAGGAAGAAATACAGTAGGTAGGTAGGTAGGTAGAGGGATAGAGAGGGAGAGGGAGAAATACAGTAGGTAGGTAGGTAGGTAGAGGGATAGAGAGGGAGTGGGAGAAATACAGTAAGTAGGGAGGGAGGGAGAGGGCGAAATACAGTAGGTAGGTAGAGGGATAGAGAGGGAGAGGGAGAAATGCAGTAGCTGGTAGGTAGTGAGGGAGAGGGAGAAATACAGTAGGTAGGTAGGTTGGGGGTTATATGGTTGTTGTGTGTACATGTTTGTGTGTGCAGGTGTAGATCTACACACAGATTGGTTGGCCATTTAACCAGACTGGGCCACAGCAATGCGTGACCGGGAATGGCTAGTTTGAAAATAAAAATGGGCTTTCTTATTTTAGGGACTATGACAATCCCAGTCATTTTACTTTGAGAATTCCTTCTTGAGTGATGCCTTCCATTTTCCAGTCTGTAATGTTTGCTTGGAAAACTTCTAAACTCATTCAGTAAATCAGGAAAACAGTCCGGGGGGGGGGGGGGGGCGAAGTACACCTTGAAAAAATGTTTTATGAATGCTTGATCAAATGACATGTGTTTATGTATGCGTAGGAAATTGCAGAAGCATTTCTCCATAAGCTTATAAAGAGATTATGTTTTTATTGCCTTCGTTTTTTACTTGACAAAACAGCTTGATGCAATCATTCAATTCATTCAATTAGCATTATTATACATCCTGGGTTATTAACATCATATCCGTGATCCCTCCTAAATTCCTTGTCTTCTATTTTACAGAGAGAGAAACATTTGCTGGGCATCTACCTGTAGCTTTTAAGAATGAACTGAAATATCTATTAGCCTACACCAGGGAACGTTTTTTTGAATTATGGAAGGTTAGCCACCCAAGTCCTGCTTATCCAGGAGCCATTATTAAAACTAGAGATGAAGAAGCAATTGATGGTAAGCATCGTTTTGTTAAATGTCTATGGAGATTCTCAGTCATCCAGGTCATGGTTGTCCCAAAGGTGCTTTTTCAGGAGCCATCTGGACTTTCTGGTTTTTCTTTGAAGATGTTTTGCTTCTCATCCAAGAGGTTTCTTCGGAAAGTTCAGTTGTCTCTTGAAAAAGCACCTTTGGGACATCATTTTGTTACTTACCATATTTTTCAGAGTATAAGACGCATCTTTTCCCCTGAAAAAAGAGGCTGAAAATCTGGGTGCGCCTTATACACTGAATACAGCATTTTTGGCCTCCCGAAACCCTGCCCCCTTCACCAAAATGGCCACACATAGCATTTAGAAGGCTTTCAGAGGGCTCCTGAGGGCTGGGGAGAGCAGAAATGAATGGAAAATTCATTCCCCCCCCCCCCCAGCAACACTCTATAAGCTTCCTAAAAGCTATCCATGCTCTTTTTGTGACAAAAAACAGGCCGTTTTTTGCTCATTGTTGCACATCCCCCCACCACCAGGAGCATTCTACAAGCTTCCTAAGAGCTATTCGTGCCCTTTTTAAAATAAAAACAAAAAACGGGCCCATTTTAGCAAAAAACAGGCTGTTTTGGGGAGGTTTGCAGAGTGCAAAAACTTTTAAAAAAATTTTTCCTCTTCAAAACCTTGCTGCGTCTTATACTCCAAAAAATATGGTAATTAGAATAATTAGGATAAATGCATTGCATATAAGTTAGACTAGAGGTTCCCAAACATGGCAACTTTAAGACTTGTGGACTTCAACTCCCAGAATTCTCTAGCCAGCTATGCTGGCTGGATAATTCTGGGAGTTGAAGTCCACAAGTCTTAAAGTTCCCAAGTTTGGGAACCTCTGAGTTAGACTGTTTTAATGCAGAATGTCACATAGAGAAATGGGAGGCGTTTGAACTTTGAGATTGATGAATGGAGGGCTTGGGATGACAACATTTTTTGTAGCAGGTAATACAGTCAGTGGATAAGATTACTCCTTGACTTACAACTGTTTATTTAGTGACCGTTCAAAGTTACAGTGGCACTGAAAAATGTGACTTACGACTGTTTTTTACAGTAATGACCTTTGCTGCATCTCATATGATCAAAGTTCATATGTTTGGCAACTGGTTCATATCAATGGCCGTTGCAGGGTTCCAGGGTCATGTGATCCCGTTTTGCGACCTTCTGGCAAGCAAACTCAATGGGGAAGCCTGATTCACTTTAACAACCGGATTACTAACTTATCAACTGCAGTGATTCACTTAACAACCGTGGCAAGAAAGGTCGTAAAATGGGGCAAAACAACAAACAACTCATGACCACAATTGAGCCCAACATTACTGTTGTTAAATAAGTCGAGGTCTACTGATATTCCCGAGCACAACGGTGAAAACGAAGATTGCAAAAAGAATAAGAAGGGGCACAAGGGTCTCTTTACAATTGTCTCATCTATTTTCCCTGTTCGTTTTTGTTGCTATCACAAAATATAATTGAAGCCAATCATACTTGGTGTTAATAGTAAGCAAACAATAATAGGTCTTCGAGTTGTTGCCAAAAAGTAAGAGATTTGTAAATTATTTTATTGAAGCTGGATAGAAATTTCCAAATTTTGGTCCACGGAACTTTTAATTACACCGAATGGGAAGCTAGCACATTCTTAGCTGTGTTGGAATTAAAATAGAAGATGGAAGTCCATAGATTTTGCAGTGGATTAAACGCTTGCCTTGCCTTCTTGCCCTTCCTCTCGCCCGCTAGAGTCCCAACCATTCTCAGAACCAAAGCTAAAAGATTCAAATCCTTTGAAGTGGCCGGAAAGAAATGTTCTACAGAACTTGGAAAATTCTGAGAAGATTAAGCAAAGAACAAGGTAACATTAAGCATTTACACCTATGTGTTAGTGCAGTGGTAGTCAACCTGGTCCCTACCGCCCACTAGTGGTCATTCCAGCGTTCATGGTGGGTGGTAGGAGTTTTGTCCGATATTGAAGCACTTTCCTTTTTTTTTAAATTTAATTGACTTCCCAACTTTATCAATCACCATTACTGTGGAACTGGTGGGCGGTTAGAAAATTTTACTACTGACAAAGATACAAAAGTGGGCAGTAGGTATAAAAAGGTTGCCTACCCCTGTGTTAGTGTGTAGCTGTCGTATGAATGTAGCTTTCCACTCATCGTTTTGATTTTCCTTTTAGAGTTTCTGAACAGCTGCTGGGCCATAAAAATGGCCAGAAGGACTCAGCCTTACTTGATGCTAGAGAGATGCTTAAGTACTTCACTGCAGAAGGCTTGCCTGTTGGAGATCTGCAGCCCTTACACATTCCAAAAAGGTAGAGTAAAATCCTCGCCTTGAACATGCAACCCTGTAGTTGACGACTCAGTTGAGAACCTTAAGTAGCTGCAAGTTCTAGTTCGCCCGTTGGAACCTAATTTCTGCTGGCAGCATTTAGATGTCCATACTGATGTTGTAAGCTCACCATTTTCAAACAGCGTGGTCTTTTGAAGCACCTCAAGTAATTAAACAGGTACTGGTTCTATTATCTGTATTTGAAGTCCCAGCGTCTCCTGCAAACTCTTGACTTTCTGTGTTGCTCAGAAAGGATATAGCAGCAGTACCATTGCAGATGAGATATTCAGACTTGAACCCCCACTAAAATATAGGTGGAAGCTTGATTAGATCATAATGAGGACTGATAGGAACGGATTCCTTCAGAGAATTCTTAAACCTGGTTTAGAGTAGGGGTCTCCAACCTTTGCAACTTTAAGTCTGAAGGACTTCAGCTCCCAGAATTCTCCAGCTGAAGTCCTTCAGACTTAAAGTTGCAAAGGTTGGAGACCCCTGGTTCAGAGCATTGGAAATGGAGTGAGGCCTTCCTTCCTTCCTTCCTTCCTTCCTTCCTTCCTTCCTTCCTTCCTTCCTTCCTTCCTTCCTTCCTTCCTTCCTCACTCCTTCTTTCCTTCCCTCCTTCCCTTCCTTTCTCCCTTTCATCTCCCTTCCTTTTTTCCTCCCTCCCTCCCTCCCTTTCCCCCTCTCTCCCTTCTTTCCTTCCTCTTCCCCCCTCCTTCCACCATCTTCCTTTTCTTCCTCCCTCCCTCCATCATGCAGGTTCCTTGTCATGTTATTGTTCGCTACTAATAATGTTTCCTCTTTCATTCACAACAGAATTTTAGGCCATCTGCTCACAGGATTAAAGCTAATTAGAGTTTGCAAATACACATTAAGGAAAAGTCCAAATACTTTTAGGAACTAACCTCGAAGATTGAGGGGTGGGGGGGGAGGGGGGGAGGATATAATTCATACTGCCTGATTGAAGCCAGATCTTTTTCCATGAATGGGTAATGAATGCCGTTTCTGGAATGTCAGCCAAGTTATCTTGTTTTGATTAGCCAGTGACAGCATGTGTATAAATCGAACTTTTAGAAAGCAACACAATACTCTACCAAGACAAACAGAACTCTGCTACTTGATTCTACAGATAGAGTGTCTATTTGATCGACTGAGCATTTCATGTTACTGTCGTTTCTAATAATGGACAGTTCTGTAGAATTATTTATGTACGAAACCTAGAATTTCTAGATGTCTTAGAACAGCGATGGCGAACCTTTTTTGGCTCGTGTGCCATAAGGGGGGAGCGCAAGGGGGTCTTGCGCGGGCGTGCCACATCCATAATGCAATGCACCCCCCCAGCGCGCATGCGCATATGACAGATGCTCCCTTCCCCATTTTTACATGCTTTTTTGCCCTCCCCAGGCTCCAGAGCTTTTATAGGAGCCTGGGGAGGGCGAAAACACCCCCCCCCCCCCGACCCCTTCGGAGGCTTCGGGAGCTTCCCTGAAGCCTCGGGACGACTAAAAAGGACACTATGAGCAAACTGGAAGTGACTTCCGGTTTGCTCGTAGCGTCCTTTTTAGTGCTCCTGAGGCTTCAGGGAAGTTCCTGAAGCCTCCGGAGGACCTCCGGAGGGGGTGGGGGGCTGTTTTTGCCCTCCCCAGTCTCCTATAAAGTCTGAGGAGGGCGAAAAATGGCTTTAAAATGGCTGAACTCAGCTGGCCAGCGTGCACGCCTGTCATAGGTTCGCCATCCCGGATTTAGAATTTCACAAGGAAGGACAACAGCATAATAGATGTTGTGGCCCGCCAGATGCCAGCAGAGCTGGTGGCAGACTCAGACGATGAGGAGGCTGGGGCGGAACCTGGGCCAGTCCTGGAGTCTGGGGAAGGCTCTGATGGATGCTCCGCGTGAGAAGCAGAGATAGAACCTGGGCCTCCTGACATTTCCCAGCTGCCTTCGGAGTCGGAGATAAGTGGGGAAGAAGAACAGCTGGGGCCTGTTCCAGACGCGCAGAGCTGTCAGGAGAGGAGAACAATTGAGGAACAGGAGCTGACTAGGGAAGAAAGGCACAGGTGGATGCTGAGTAGCTCCTCCCTGGCTGGGGAACAAAGAGAAGCAAAAAGGGAGTGCCCTTGTGGGAAACAAACATTCGTGTCTCAGAGACTGCTTGAGAGAGTTTCATTTATAGCTTCGGCTGGAAGCTCCCAGCCTGGCAATTATCCAAGGAATCGATAAGGTCTGTACTGCAGGTAACCCTTGGAGGGATTGTTGCCTGGACTTTTCTGTTTCTGAATGTCATAAATTCACAGTAGTTAAATAAAGAGAGTTTTTTTCAGGACAAGGGATTCTGTTTCTTGGTTCTGCTAAGACTGGGTCAGAACAATAGGAGGAGGAAGGAGTATTAGGTATGTTGGCTGCCTTGAGTTTTCCAAACAGCAATAAAGACATCAAGCAATTCAGAGATAAAAATCGAATAAATACACCCACAGTGTGTCACTTATCTTATTTCACAGCTTATATGTTGTGACAGTGGAGCCCTTGTCACTGTTCCTGAAGGCATCACTGGGAGGGAGATTAGTACCAAATTAGTTCAGTAAAGTGGGAGCAGTTAATCAACTTTGACCAATTTTGGAAACTAAACCATAATGATAGAAAATATATGTAGCTCGGGTTGGCGATAGGTCTATTTTCCGGCTTGCTGTTTAGCTTCCCAACGTTTTGTTACCTGTCTAAGTGACATCCTCAGCGGGACTTTGGTTGAAGCATCTTGAACAAAAATCATTGGCTATGACACCACACTCCATGCACGCAAATTCCTCCAAGCCTGGTATTCTACCAATGGATCAGTCATCAAACGCACCTCCAATCGGAGTGTTGTATTTGATTATTATAATTACAATGGAAAAAAAAGAGAGTGTGTGTGTCTGATTGTTCCTATTCCTGTTGTTAACATGTTTTTTGGTTTTGCCTATAGGAGAGCAATAACTTTGGTTTCACGTGAAAATATCTATGCCCTTTTTTCAGTGACAGCGTTTTTTTGACACCTGAACTGACACCTCGAAAACTGAGAGCTTTACCGTTTGAAAAAGCTGCTGGCTGCCATTACCACGGCCTGGAGTAAGTTTCCTTTATTGTGAATTATTTTCTGAGCCCTCTCATTCAGCAGAATAGAATAGAGTGGAGTGGAATAGAATAGCAATAGCAATAGCAATAGAATTCTTAATTGGCCAAGTGTGATTGGGCACACAAGGAATATGTCTTTGGTGCAGATAATAATAATAATAATAATAAATTCGAATTTATTAACCGCTCCCTCTCCCCACAGGGACCCGGGGCGGTGCACAGGAGGAACTAAGAAACAATATAAACAATAAGTACAAAAATACATACTTTAAAACACTATTAAACAATATTATCCCGTGCTAAAAATAATTAAAAACCCATTAAAATACATTTGAAATCTATAGACAGAGAGACTATCCAAGGCCGGCCAGTCGAAAGAAATGGGTCTTCAATTTCGTACGGAAGGAGCGGAGGTCTGTGGTCGTTCTAATATCGGGGGGAAGGTCGTTCCAGAGGGCCGGGCCCGCCACAGAGAGAGCCCTTCCCCTGGGCGTCGCCCGCTGACAAAGTCTAGTGGACGGCACCCGGAGAAGTCCCTCTCTGTGGGAGCGAATCGGCCGTGAGGATGTATGGGGCAGGATCCGATCCCGCAGATAGCTAGGTCCCGAGCCATGGAGCGCCTTGAAGATGATAATTAGTACCTTGAAGCGCACCCGGAAGACGACAGGCAGCCAGTGCAGCTCGCGCAAGAGCGGTGTAACGTGGGTGAACCTAGTGGTCCCCATAATTGCTCGCGCGGCTGCATTCTGAACTAACTGAAGCCTCCGGGTGCACCTCAAGGGAAGCCCCATGTAGAGAGAGTTACAATAGTCCAGTCGGGATGTCACGAGGGCATGAGTGACTGTGCGAAGGGCGTCCCGATCCAATAGGGGGCGCAATTGGCGAACCAGGCGAACCTGGTAAAACGCCCTCCTGGCCACGGCTGTCACTTGCTCTTCCATAGACAGCCGGGTATCCAGGAGGACACCCAAATTGCGCGCCCCATCCACAGGGGCAAGATGTTCGCCCCCTATGGCCAGCGTTGGAGAGAGCTGGTTGAATCGGGCAGCCGGAAACCACAGCCACTCGGTCTTGGTCGGGTTGAGCCTGAGTCCGTTACTTCCCATCCAGATCCGCACGGCTTCCAGGCACTGGCACATCACCGCTACGGCATCGTTGGGGTGGTTTGGGGTAGATATGTACAGCTGGGTGTCATCAGCGTACAGGTGGTACTCTACCCCAAAACCACGGATGATCTCACCCAGCGGCTTCATGTATGCATTAAACAGGAGAGGTGAGAGGACCGACCCCTGAGGCACCCCGCATGTGAGGGGTCTCGGGGTCGACCTCTGCTCTCCTGCCCGCACAAATTGCAATCGGCCAGAGAGGTAGGAGGAGAACCACCATAAAACGGTGCCTCCCACCCCCAACCCCCCCAGCCGATGCAATAGGATACCATGGTCGATGGTATCGAAAGCCGCCGAGAGGTCTAATAGGACCAGGATGGAGGAACATCCCCCATCTCTGGCCCTCCAGAGATCATCTACCAACGCGACCAATGCCGTCTCGGTGCTATGCCCGGGCCGAAAGCCGGACTGGCGCGGATCTAGATATTCAATTTCCTCCAGGTGACGGGGAAACTGTTGTGCCACCACACTCTCGACAACCTTCGCCAAAAAGATGCTCTCTGTGTACATAAAGGACAAGATACCTTCGTCACGAATCATAAGGCAAACACTTAATGATAGTCATAGGGTACAAATAAGCAATCAAATCCTACTAGGAAACAATCAATATAAATCGTAAGGATACAAGCAACAAAGTTACATTCAAACAGTCATCAGTGGGAGGAGATGGGGGATAGGAACGATGAGAAGATTAATAGTAATAGTAATGCAGGTTTAGTAAATAGTTTGACAGTGTTGAGGGAATTATTTGTTTAGCAGAGTGATGGCGTTTGGGAAAAAACTGTTCCTGTGTCTAGTTGTGTGTGCAGAAACAATTTTTGTCCAGGATGCGAGGGGTCTGTAGATATTTTCACAGCCCTCTTTTTGACTCCTGCAGTATGCAGCTCCTCAATGGAAGGCAGGTTGGTAGCCATTATTTTTTCTGCAGTTCTAATTATTCTCTGAAGTCCGTGTCTGTCTTGTTGGGTTGCAGAACCAAACCAGACAGTTATGGAGGTGCAGATGACAAACTCAATAATTCCTCTGTGTTTTCTGAGTTGGCGCAGAAAGAACATTCTTTGTTCTGCTTTTTGATGAAACACAAACCAAGCTTAAGAAAATATTTAAACTTAAACAAATAACAATAGGTTTATCTACCAGTTCTTTTCACATTTGGGTATTTAATGCTTGAAACCAAGCATAATGTTTTAAATGCATGCTTTTATAAATGCAAAATAGGTCCTGATAAAGTTTTCAGCGGAAAGTAGAGCAGTTGACTGGATAGGATTTGAACGTCATGATTTTCAACGTCAAAACAATACAATACAATAGCAGAGTTGGAAGGGACCTTGTAGGTCTTCTAGTCCAACCCCCTGCGTGGGCAGGAACCTTATACCATTTCAGACAAATGGCTATCTAACATCTTCTTAAAGACTTCCAGGGTTGGGGCAGTCACAACTTCTGGAGGCAAGCTGTTCCAGAGGTTAATTGTTCTAACTGTCAGGAAATTTCTCCTTAGTTCTAAGTTGCTTCTCTCCTTGATTAGTTTCCACCCATTGCTTCTTGTCCTACCCCCAGGTGCCTTGGAGAATAGTTTGACTCCCTCTTCTTTGTGGCACCCTCTGAGATATCGGAACACTGCTATCATGTCTCCCCTGGTCCTTCTCTTCATCAAACTAGATATACCCAGCTCCTGCAACCGTGGGAAGAAGTGGGAAGAATAAACCTTGGCAGCTCCCTTCCTCTTTCTAACTGCTAAATAAATAAATAAACAAAACCTTTTTCAGAGGCAGAAGGAAGCCCACCCTCAAACCACCTTTCCCCCCCCCCTCCAAGCGTTTTTGAATGCTTTAGAGCAGGAGTCACCAACCTTTCAGACCTCAGGGACTACTAAATTCATAATTTTAAATCCCGTGGACCACTAATATGAATTAGCGACGGGATGGGGGTCTCTCAGGCACTTAGCTTGGCCACCTGTTGGCAGAGAGAAGCCTCTGGAGTCAACCCTAGGTTTGCTGCCCATTGCAACTAGGAATCTATATAAATAAAAATGTAACAAGAGTTTGTTCAAAACGGCTAA
The DNA here is from genome assembly GCA_039707465.1 of Rhabdophis nuchalis. Classification (NCBI taxonomy): domain Eukaryota; kingdom Metazoa; phylum Chordata; class Lepidosauria; order Squamata; family Natricidae; genus Rhabdophis; species Rhabdophis nuchalis. The sequence goes on from CM077645.1 coordinate 206,612,664, forward strand.
TCTCCAAATGTACCGCACCGATCGCTTCCAAATTTTCACACAACGTTCCTTTCGAGTATGGCACCAATGATGTATATAGATTGTGTAGATGTCACACCTGTACCAGGTACATGCAACAGAAATGTAAAAAATGTAGGTAGATGGCATACAGAGAGAGCAGTGAGCCACAGGATGACATAATACAAAATGTCATAATACCTACTGTATTTCAAGGAGAAATACAGTAGGTAGGTAGGTAGGCAGCTATAGGGATAGAGAGAGGGAGTGAGAAATACAGTAGGTAGGTAGGTAGGCAGCTATAGGGATAGAGGGAGGGAGAAATACAATAGGTAGGTAGGTAGGCAGCTATAGAGAGAGAGGGAGGGAGAAATACAGTAGGTAGGTAGGAAGGAAGGTAGAGGGATAGAGAGATCGATGAGGGTTGTGTCCCTCCTGACTGGGCCACAGCAACGCATGGCCGGGAAGGCTACTTTCAAATATAGCCAAAAATCAATGTTTGTCATGTTCCACAGGGATTTGAGTAAGAGAAGCAAGGAAGATATTCCCTTATGGGCAGAAAGGCATAAAGATTTTCTTTATGTCGGAAGCAGCCTAGACTTTCTGCAATGCTGGTGGTTCCAACCCAGTTTTTAATGTCAACTCTTAGGTACTGCCTCGACAACCGAAGAGCTTTGGAAAGGGATGGAGAGTTTGCTGAACTTCAGTCTCGGCTTATCCGTTTTGAAACTCAGACCACCTGCACGAAGGAGTCTTGTCCTCTGCCCTGGGTCTTGAGCCCTCTGCCATCCCCGGCGGTTTTGTCCGAGCCTGGAAGTGTCCCTGACGGAGAATCGTCACAAAGAGAACTGCAAATGGAGACATCGAAGCTAAAACGGAGATCGAAAGACGCGGAGAGCTTTTCTTCCAACAAAAGGTAATACGTGGTATAAAAATAAAGACACTGATGACCTTCAGTGTAACATGTTTTATATCGAAATAAGTGGCACTTTCTTAATCCCTATGTGGAGGTTCCGATGGACGAACCCATCCAAGCCAGCAAATCGAGGCAGATCAGATCCTGTTAGGAACAGCTTTATTGAGTACATCCTTTCGGCCCGCGTGAAAGTAAAAACAACTCTAATTATTTCCCGCGGTTTTCCTTCAATTAAAGAATAGGTGTTCCCCCCCCCCCCCTCCCTCCTTGTTACAGGTCACATTGTCCAATTAGGTGTTCTGGCATCTCCCAGGTAACTCCTTCCAGTCTCTGTCCAGCACTTCTTGAGATGACTTTGGTTCCCACGGGACGATCTGTTGTTATTGTCTGGCATTTCAAACTCCCCCCCCCCCCCCCCCCCCCCAAAATTACTGTAGCAAGCTGAGAAACGAAAAGATGGCTACAGAGTTCCCCAATGTTTCTGGCTTTGCAGACCTGTTTTCAGGGCTTTTTTCGGCCCAATTGTTCGGCTTTTTTTGAGCCATTTTTTCTACCCTGGTCATGGAGAAAATCTATTTAATGTGATCGCTAAGAATAGACAGTGATCTGATGGCTAATTTTGCTTGTAGGTGATAATTTTGATAGATGTCAATACTGAGATATTTTCAAAGTAAATCCAAGCCAGCATAAATACATTTCAGTTAAAAAAAAAACACCCACAATGTTACTCTTGTTTCAGATTACTGCAGTCTGAAAGCACAGACTCTGCCTTGTCCCAGGTGAGCAGAAACGCCAGGAGTCACCAAGCCACCGTTGTCCCAAAGAAGTGCTTGAAGACTTCAACCACTCTGCCCTCTGCGGCTGTCAAATCTTCTCAGAACTGGGTGGTGAACAAAGAAACTTCCAGGAGCAACTCAGCTAGCCAGAACTGTAATAAGGAATCAGAGACACCGAATCCCGGAAAGGAATCGAGATCTCAAAAGCATACACGGGTAAAGAATTCCTTTCTCCCAGCTGGATTTTTATGAGGACATCATTATGTCACCAAATGGCCTGCTGACAACTCAAGAGGATTATCTGCAGCTTTCAACCTAGAGTTTTACTTCTCTAGAATACATTACATGTAGAGGTGGTATTCAGCCGGTTCAGACCGGTTCACTCGAACCAGTAGCGCAAAATATGGCTCATTCTCCCCCCCCCCCAGCTCTATGCACTTTTTTGAGGATGGTTGCATGTGCAGGCGGCGTGCGCGAGAGCAAAGCATATGGTGGTAACAAAATGTGAAACCCACATGGTTACAGTAACCGGTGCCTTTGCTCTGTTGAGATGGTGCTGGACCTTGAAATTAAAAGAGACCCATTTTTTTTTCTTCCAAAGATGCTGAAGGACGTAGTCACGAGTACTCTTGAGAAGCATGGCGTTGCAAGAGACCACAAGTGCTTTACAACATGCAGCCAACGTTTATTTGAAATATCCAAGTGCTACTTAAAGGTACTCAAATGTTCTCTCTTTCCATGTGCAAAATACCAGATGGTCAAACTGTGGAATAATAGGTTTTTGTTGGATGGTTTAAAGCAGGGATGTCCAAACTTGGGAACTTTAAGACTTGTGGACTTCAACTCCCAGAATTCCCCAGCCAGCTATTCCCCAGCCAGCTATTCTGGGAGTTGAAGTCCACAAGTTTGGACATCCCTGCTTTAAAGGGATAAAAAAATTAGTCCTTCTTTTCCTCTGACTGGGGTGGGCATATATGATCCTTTCATGAGCTGTGAACTTCAGTTCCCAGAATTCCTGAGCCAGCCAGGATTCAATTCTAGGCCATTGCTAGTCACCCTTGCCCTAACGGGTGATATGCAAATTCATATTAACCTATTTCATGAAATGAGAAATGGGATACACTGTAAATGCTGAAATTAGTGGGGAAATATAATTCCTTTGTGGGGGCATGCTCCCATGTTATAGTTAATCATTTAGTGAAAAAATGCTGCTCCACTAAAGCACAGAGAAGTCATGAAGTTGTCTCTGTAATCAGGGGTATACAGTAAAGTTAACATTAAATGACTTGTTGCAGCTGGTCCTCAGCTTACGACTGTAAGTAAGCCAGGAATTATGATTGTACATCGTGCTCATCGTTTTAAGCAGGTCATCATGTGAAGGGACGGGGTTTCAGGAGGCAAAAAAATGCTGTATTCAGTTTATAAGACGCACCCAGATTTTCAGCCTCTTTTTTGAGGGAAAAAGGTGCATCCTATACTCTGAAATATACGGCACCTCTCAACTTTGGCTGCGCTGAAACTAAATATTTAGCCTGATTCTGAATGCTGAAGAACCAGCGTTGTTCAAAGACATCTCCGTGGTCATGTGGCCAGCATGACTAAACACTGAAGGCGCACAGAATGCTGTTACTTTCCCACCAATGTGGTCCTTATTTTTCTACTTGCATTTTTACACGCTCTCGAACTGCTGGGTTGGCAGAAGCTGGGATAAGTAACGGGAGCTCACTCCATTATGCGGGACTAGGGATTCGAACCACTAATCTGCCGACCTTTCTGATCGACAAGCTCAGCATCTTAGCCACTGAGCCACTGCGTCCTTCAATTAAATATTACATTGGTGTTATTTATTCATTCAGAGCTCTTTAATATACAAATACTGTAGGAGCCCAATGAAGCTCTGATGGTAACATTCAGTGACAAAAATATGCAAAAATTCAGAAAATTTGAAAGGGACTGCCTTGCTAGATGGTAGAACTCAGTGACTCCCATTTTATATGCAATAGATGAGAATATTTGTACCTTAGGGGGCTCTTTGGGCATCTATGAGGTTGGGGGTTTTCTTGTAGACATTTCATTACCCAACTAGATAACGTCATCAGTGCATAACCAAGCTCAGAGCGCACCCAAGGACCCCTTAATGTATATCTCGCTGTTCTAGACATCTCTTCACCTCAGCCTAAACTTGGACATTTCCAGGGGAAAAGTGAAAATTGAAACAATGGTAGCATCTGTAAAAATTTGTCTTGGTCGAAATAGGCAACCTAGTGAGACATTTTCATTAGGATTGTGATCTTCTTTCTGTGTGCTGCTACTTAAGTTTTATTCTGTATGAATTATACAATGCCAGCTTCAATCTCTACTACCTTGCAGAAAATATTTTGAATTCTTTCAGCCTTTTGGGAGAAGAGTTCCACTATTCATAGCAGACCATTGCCATCTTGTGGTCAGCTGGGAACACAGAATTTTCTTTTTCAACCAAGCTGTCGCTTTCCCATAATCCGAACAATTCCATCCATTTACTTCTACCGCTAATGGAAAAGCTTTTTAAATATTCCTCCTGTTTAAGATAAACTCTATCTATCTATCTATCTATCTATCTATCTATCTATCTATCTATCTATCTATCTATCTATCTATCTATCTATCTATCTATCTATCTATCTATCTATCTATCTATCTATCTATCTATCTATCTATCTATCTATCTATCTATCTAATCTATCTAATCTATCTATCTATGCCAAATACAACTTACTCATCATGAAATCTCCAGAACCGTAAAGCAAACTTGACATTTGGCATGTATGTACCTCTTGGCTTCTAGGAGCTCGCTAAGAAAGGATTTTTTTAAAATGACCATCAGATCAGCATTAGTATTTCTTATACAGTAATTAACACGCTCTAATGCTGAGGAGTTAGACATTCTACTCCCCCTCCCCACCTGAAAAGAACTCTGTTCCAATTGCCAGTTGCCTCACATTCCGTTACCTCAGTTCAAACTGGCAGACGTTCCACTCCTTCACTCAGGAATGGTCTGGGGCTCCTTACAGTACTAAAAGTCTGTACCTACCAAAACGTCTACACCTTCCACCTATGTAACTGCTTCTGGACTCAAGGTGGCAGGAGCGATATTTCCTTATGTGTTTCAGTCACCGATCACCACTGAGCCTACGGATTGAACCCAATTTCTCTTGCATTGCCCAATCACATAGTTTTAGTGTCCAGCTAGACTCATAAATTGGGTTTATTGGAAGGGCAGGAAAAAGAAAACTTGAATCTTCTAACCACGTTATGGAGGAGACCTTGATTCCTCCCTCATAGGGATTAGGAAGACAATAGAATAGAATAGCAGAGTTGGAAGGGACCTTGGAGGTCTTCTAGTCCAACCCCCTGCCTAGGAGCCTCACAATAGATGAGAGGCTCCCTCTTGGAGAGTTGGTAGCAGGAACTACTAAGCCACTTCTCCATATTGAGAAGAACTGAAGGGCTTTTGTTGGAGCATGTGTGAGATATAGGCAGTTCTTGATTTACGACTGGTCACTTAGCAACCATTCAAAATTATGACAGGTCTACCTTTAAGCTACTTATGACCTGGATTGAAAGTTCCAACAGCCAAAGCTTAAGGGCTAATGTTCGTTTAATGATTGCCATATTCCTTCAACAACTGCCACAGAAAAAGAATGTAAATCAACTGTCGTGACTTAGAACTGTAACGGGCATGTCCCCTTATGGTTATATGTCAAGGACTACTTGTTCCGTTGGGTACAACCATTCCAGGACGCATCAGTTTTTCTCCTGATGTGGTTCATATTCTCTTCCTGCATATTTAAGTTAGGAACTCCTCTGATTTTACACAAGGATGTACAAATAATACAATAGCAGAGTTGGAAGGGACCTTGGAGGTTTTCTAGTCCAACCCCCTGCCTAGGCAGGAAACCCTATACCGTTTCAGATAAATGCCTATCCAACATTTTCTTAAAGACTTGCAGTGTTGGGACATTCACAACTTCTGGAGGCAAGCTGTTCCATTGATTAATTGTTCTAACTGTCAGGAAATTTCTCCTCAGTTCTAAGTTGCTTCTCTCCTTGATTAGTTTCCACCCATTGCTTCTTGTTCTGCCCTCAGGTGCTTTGGAGAATAGTTTGACTCTTCTTTGTGGCAACCCCTGAGAGATTGGAACACTGCTATCATGTCTCCTCTAATCCTTCTTTTCATTAAACTAGACATACCCAGTTCCTGCAACCGTTGCTCATACGTTTTAGCCTCCAGTCCCCTAATCATCCTTGTTGCTCTACTCTGCACTCTTTCCAGAGTCTCCACGTCTTTTCTACATCGTGGTGACCAAAACTGAATGCAGTATTCCAAGTGTGGCCTTCCCAGCATCGCTTCTGATATGACTTTACGGGTGAATGTAAACATTTGGGAATTGTATTACCTAACAATATGGAGCAGTGGTCTCCAGCCTTTCTGGCTCGGCAGACCAGTGGAGGTGGAAGAGAGGGAGAGGAGATGGTTTTGCACACATGCCATTTTCACAAATGCAGCTTTACACACACACACACACTTGCAAACCACTTCCACAGCCTAGTTCCAAACAGTTCCTGGCACCAGACCGGAGACCCCTGATAAGGGAACTAAAAAGATTATGACACCAACAAAAATTGGTAAGGAAGCTTGGCTGACAAGACTAAACTACAATGATAAATGTCTTTTCCTGTCCCTCCGCTGAATTTCTAAATTAAGACACCTATAGAGCTATTTTCTATTGAAAATCTAACAAAAGTAGTGTTACTAAATAAGACCATTATTCTTTCTTGCCATCTTAAAAGGTTTTCATTAATAAACCAGCGTGTGTTGAAAGTAATGTATTTCACATTTAGGATTTGAAAACGTCTCGAGGTCTGCTGGAGGAAATGAAAAAAGCTGCTAACAGCAATGTTCAACAGGTAAAGTAATGGTTGTCTGCCTCCGCGTCACAAGTAACGGCTCCTGAGAATCAGCTTCCATCATTTATCAAAGTTTGGCTTTATGAATTAGGTTATCTGATGTTGAAAACTGCCCTACGCTGGTTGAATCTGCAAGAGGGCTGACTCATCCCTTCAGTGATGATTTGTGGGATGGTATCTTGAGTGTTGTTACAGTCCTCGTTCCTTGCCTAGCAGAAGCCTTGCTTATTTACAGTCACTCGCGGCCTATGGACCGGATGCGTCATTCGCTGGCCACGCCCAGACCCTTTAGCAAAGGGGGGGGGGGAACTTGTGATACGTCACGTGATGCTGCCGTGACAACACAGGTTTGACACCCCTGGGTTACATGGTGTTTCCCTTTAGAAAGTCCCCCAATTAGGAAGAACTGTTTCAACATCTAATATATCCGTGATGGCGAACCTATGGCACACATGCCATAGGTGGCATGCAGAGCCCTCTGCGGGCACACGAGCTGTGAGCCCCAGCTCAGCTCCGCCCCGCACATCTCCTGTTGGCTGGTTTTTGGGTCTGCTGCACATGCAGAGAGCAAGACACATGTAGATGTGCATGTATGCGCAAGGCAAAACATGTGGATGGGTCATGGGTGCATGCACAAGGGATGGGGTTCACACGGGGAGATCATGGGTGCATGTATGAGGCACCACGCATGCTTTCTGCACTCGGTGCCGAAAGCATCACTAATATATGTTCTCGAACTTTAGGATGCAATACAAGTGTTTGTTTTATACAGGTATTTCTATTTTTCATTACTTTTCTGTTGCTTATTTGCAGGTCATTGATTGGGTTTTAGAAAAAAACACGAAGTGACATCCGCAAACGTAACACACTGAGAACAACTTAAAAGTATCTTGTTGATAGATATGCCTAAAGCTTGGCCGTGTCTGCCACGTGATGCTCTCAACCTCTGCGATAATTAAATTGAAGTTATTTGTGTTGTAAAAAGTTCTTACTAGAATAAAAATAATTTCTTAAGCTATCTTTTCCGCCTGCATGATTTGAATGTTGGTTAGCTCTATAAACATAAATTATCTATTACTGTATACTCAAATGTGCAGAATGCCTGGTTAAATTAGGTAATGGTTTGTTTAAGTAAACTTAAAAGTATTGCTGTTTTTACTTTTTAAAACCAGGCATTTCCACCATTTTAAAGGTGTGGGACTTATAAAATTCCAGAGAAATACCATGACTGTCAGGAAAACCTTACTTTGAGAGTGGTTGCAAATCACCGCTCACTCACTTTACAAGACAGTAAACAATCCAGATTAAAAGATAAGCAACTTTATCAGGATCTTAGAAAGAAAAAAAGTAGAATAACTCAAAACATGAAGCGTTTAAATTCAGTTCCTTTCCCTTTCCCCTGTTCTCTACCTCTCATTCCACCCTTCAAGTATAATTCTGACAGGTGCTCTGTTCAAATATATCAGCATGCTTTGCCCATTCTTGAATTTATAGATTTATATTTTTGTGAAAAGCCATGAGGTTGATACTCCTTTCAATGAACTAAACCAGGGGTCTGCAAAGTCGGCTCTTTTAAGACTGGTGGACTTCAACTCCCAGAGTTCCCCAGCCAGCATAGTACTTTAGTAGTACTTTAGTAAGAGAACTTACCTGGAAGAATTATTCCCATCCTGCGAAATCAGAACTTCATGTTTTTATACAAATTTTAATAGGCTGAAACCATTGAACAAAAATTAATGACCATCTTATCAAATAAATTATCACTTCACCAAAAAAAAAATCCAATAAATGACACTTTATTAAATATAGTCATTTTTTTTCTCCCTCTTGAAAATATAAATATTGGAGCTTAAATTCTTATAAATCTGGGGAAGTTCCATTTAATTCATTCTATCAACCCCATCTAAAGTAATGGCGTATAGTCATTCAAAATCTGTATTTGACTATAAATATATAGATATATATTTATATTTCTTTTTTCAAATTAGTTATTCACTTCTTCATGTTGTGATTTGAGCACCGTACAATACGTGATATAACTAATGAATTAATCCTGATTATATACAAAGCAGATATAGTTATAATATTCCAGTGGAGGGTTGTTAGGTATCGAAAGTAGCAGTACAATAGAATTTACATATGCATGAACGTTTCCTAAAGTACACAATATTCTACTTTATGCCCTGGCTTTTTGCTCATTCACAATAATAAATACTGCCATGGAAGGAACTTGAAAATCCTGCTACATTAGAAAGGGTTATTTGAGATTCCTTTTTTTCCCTCCACAAAATGCCGTTTAAATCACAAATTTTGTAGGTCATCCATTTACGGAAAGACAGAAATCAATGGAAAGTCCATATCTGCAAAAATATATTTATTTTAAAGTATATGGAGATAGATAGATATATTTAAAGCTCCAAATGAAATAAAAATGAAGCTTAGGCACAAACTGGGCACATGGTGATAATGTAGGCTCAAAATCAAGCAGCTTTTTATTAAGTTAATTTTATATTACTAACTAAATACTAGGAAAGAAATTATACCGTAGATTTTCCTTGGCAATCGGTTAGTTTATAGAACTACCCAAAGACTTCTGTGCGTGTAAAACCTTAGCTGGTTAACAGCTCAATCTTGGGTTGTTTTTTTTTAATTTCCAACCTCCTTTCATATATTCCCTAAGTTTACCTTAATCGTATTTAAGAATTAACAGGGCGGCCTTTATGAATGCTATTTAGTCTCCCAATCAAATTACCTTGAAACCTAGATTAATCACTTCAGGGACTATGATTCTGCTGAGAATTTTCTTCAAATGCAGCTGAAAGCAAGTATAACTTATATATTTACCCTTAGCTTCCAGTTTTTGCTATCCTCATGATTTATTTTATTTATTTGCAATCGATAGCATGGATTCAGGTTGACAATTCAGGAGCATTTCCCCAACTGACCATATATTATCTAAGCCAGGGGTCTCCAACCTTTGCAACTTTAAGTCTGAAGGACTTCAGCTCCCAGACTTCTCCAGCCAGCAAAGCTGGCTGGAGAGGTCTGAGGGCTGAAGTCCTTCAGACTTAAAGTTGCAAAGGTTGGAGACCCCTGATCTAAGCAACCCTAAAAAAACATACTTATTTACTATGGCCAATGAACAAACAATAAAAGTACAACTGTGTTAATTTGTGTCTCTGAGCATCCATATAGCAAATGGGTTTTGGTTTTTGGCCTTTTGATGTAGACATTAAGCTTTTAATATTGATGTATCCGACAGTCATTTAGCCAATTGTTAAACAAAGCAGGGTTGGACATGGCTTGTTACTTGGGTGGAAAAAAACACAAATAAAGGTCTATAGCTGGAGATCAGACTGGCGAAAGCATTTGAGAAGACAATAGTTCAGGGTAGTCCTTGACTTATGACTGTAATGGAACCTGTTCATCATAAATGTACTATAAGCCATGATGATGGTAACGTGAGTCACCCACACGACTGACTCGATTTTATAAGTTTTGTGGATGCCGTTTAGTGACCACACCTATCATGAAGTGAAATGATGTTTTGCTGTAGGCCAGTTTTGCTAAAAATGGAATGCCAGTTTTCAGCAAAAGCATTGTGAAGCATGGCAATGTGACCATGGGATGCTGCAAATGGCCTTAATTATGGCTTGACTGCCGAGTGCCTGAAGTGCAGTCACATGATTGCATGGGAGGTGGCCTTTAGAACTTCAGAACAGGGTCATGTGTATCCCTGGTCGTAAGCCGAGGACTACCTGTGCATCATATCCATACTGCAACCAAGAAGAGTGCATAGATGTATCTATGAAGTTGAGTGCAAATGTCAACTCCTAATGTTGCCATAGTGAGAAGGGGGGAGCGTGTTCCACACATACTGTTGGCTGAAGTCGGATCTCAGATTACTGCAGCAGGCTTGTTAGGGGTGTACCTCATTGGGGAATGTGATTTGTGACACAGACTGAAGGGAGGGAAGGGACAGGTAAAGCTCAGCTATAACGTAGATATGACTGACAAGATCTTGCCTATGGTGCTCCTAATAAATGACTAGTTTTGCATTGAAACTTAGCTCGATGCTCATGAATCAATTAGGGCATTTTTAGGAAACCTGACAGCAACTTTAAGGAGACTTTATTTTTGCAGACCATATGAAAACAGTGGTAAAATGACACTTCAACAGCAGTTCAGTCTGCTGCTGCGGTGATGGGATTGCCCTCATTCTCCAGAATGAGATGGAAAGAAAAGATCCCTTGATGTGTCTTAGGTTTTAATCCAGTGAATGCCAGTCACCAGGATGAAACGCTGCTGCTAAGGTTTCAACCTACGCCAAGTTTCAGAGCTACAGACCACAATGTTCAGATGCCTGTTAACTGCCCCAACATAAAATTTAAGATCTCAACTAGTTAAGACTTGAGCAGCTTTGGGATTCTTCTAGTTAAACATTGTTAAGGGCACCCAAAGGTACTTTTTCAAGAGGCAACTGGGCTTTCTGGTTTTTTTCTTTGAAGACATTTTGCTTCTCTCATCCAAGAAGCTGTTTCAGCTCGAACAACCATGACCTGGGTGGCTGGGAATCTCTATAGATGTTAAGGACAGTTGATCAAAATCTTGAAAAATGGCTGTATCGCCTTTCCTTGGTGGAATATGCCAAGTATGGGTGGTAGGGAAGAGCATAGATCACACAACTTATTTCTCTCGACCTTGATGTAAAGCCACGAGAAAAAGGAGAGGACCCTGGAAGGTGGAGAAGGTTCTCTTCCCTGCTCAGGTGAGGTCTCTAGAACATCCGTGGAAAAGATACCCCATGATATTGCTCTGATTTTTGCAAGTTGGACCACGGTGCCTAATAAAGGACACCACACTCACCAACTTTAACCTATTTTCTGAGCTTTAATAGCCACTTCTGGCTTGCTCTCTGGATTAGATGTTTTGTATGGACCTTCTAGCTGAGGTTGATGTTCCTCTTCTTCGCCTTGTTCCTAGTTTTTTCAACCCTGCTGATTGCTGTGGCTTCCGTCCTAAATTACTCAGACTTCATGGGCAGTGCTTCTGCACCTTTTCTATCCATACTTCTTCAGCATCCTCCTTTGTCTCCTGGTGGCTGCTTCCACATTCTTCCTCATCACAAAGCCTTCTCCTTTGCTTTAGAAGGGCCGGGAGCCAAATGTTGCAGACGGGTTTGTTGCAAAGCGCAAGAGAAGTGCAAGCCACAAAACGAGTGAGCCAAAATTCCACTGACCCCATCACATGTGAACTAAAGTTCAGCCAACGTGGGACTAATTTGAAATGCATTTCCTCTCTTCAAGATGTTTATCGTTCCCATCGCTTTTACTGTACTTCCATGGCAAGGTTTTAAAATACATTCGGTACGCCAGACTCCACCTCCCTCCCCCCTTCACAAATTATAATACTTAACGTAACAATCGCAGTCTTATAAAACTTAGGTTATTTGGATGTCATCTATTTTGAATGGGCTTTGTTTTTTTCAGCAAATTCTCCGATGTGTCCTGTGTCTATGGTCTGCGTCATGGATGTCAAACTCCATCGCGTCATGTGACATATCGCAACATATAACAATGTTTTTTGCCTTTGCGGAGCCGGGGTGGGTGTGGCCTTCATGTGATGCATCTGGCCTGCGGGCTGCCAGTTTGACACCCCTGGTCTATGCTATCTAGCGAAGTGTGTCTACTCAAGAGTTCCTTTTTATGGCTGGTTTGAAGCAGTCGACAAACTAAGTCTGCCGACAGAAGGATTTCCCAAACTTGATATCTTTAAGACGGGTGGACTTCAACTCCCAGAATTCCCCAGCCCCAGGGAATTCTGGGAGTTGAAACCCATCTGTCTTACAGTTGCCAAGGCTGGGAAATACAGCAACTTGAACAGTGCCTATACAGATTGATAGGTTTATTAATGGAAAATTTTTTAGAGTGGCTTGCACATCCACCTCATCTCTCAAACAACCAAATCACTAACTTGCACGTAGGTATTTTCCTTTGTGCTTGGGGGGGGGGGGGGGGAATCTAAAGCACATCAAGTTTGTTTTAAAAATCCTTATTTTGATGGTAATTCTCTACTTAGCTTTTACTTTTTAGTGGCTTTCAAATTTCCTGCTCTCTGGGATTTCTATCCACAACAGTTTCTCTGCAGTTTGCAAAGGATTTGGAGTATGTTAGCAGTTTACAAAAACAGCCCGATCTACTAGAGGTAAATAGAGAGTAGATTTTAAAGGGTACGGGGAAGAAGATAAAGGGGAGAAGGGAAAAAACTTTGCATTCACAGAAGCTACTCTACCATCACCGATCTTTTCGTTGAAAAATTGCTGAATCTCCTAGGTGATGCCCTGGCATTCTCAAAACCCAAGATGGAGCGGACTGCTCAAAAAGCATACATAGAGGCACATTTATGAGTATGAAATGTCATCATACAGCATTCATCTCTAACTTCTTAATTACTCAATGTTGGCTTTATTCAGAGCAATCAATGTTGTTTCCCTTGCAACATATGTTTTAGTCGAAGCAAATACTACAACTCTTATTCTTCAGAGCCCTATTGTTGTATTTGATCAAAACATTTGACTTTGCCCCATATTTGAACTTCAGGTCATCTGCAGAAGAGTTCATATGTTCTCCTAGTAGCTCCCAGTGTTGACAACATGTTGGAGAGTTGGACTCGAGTAGTTCCACTTTGTGTTTTGTTTGTTTTTGTTCTTGCCAATGACAGACAGAATTTATGCTACCAATCCAAGTCTTGTGATCTTGGCAAAAAGGAATGAATGAATGATGAATACAATCGGCTTTGGACAGGAATGAAGGTCCAGTTGCTGAAATCAGAGCACAAAGAGACAAGGAGTTATTGTGTGTGGCTAATTCTGGACCATCATCAAAACCATAAAAAAACATAAGTGAAAATATTTTGGACATGCGATGAGACACCCAGAAAAATATAGCATAAATCACTTAATCCTGCAAGGAAAAACTAAAGGCAAACAAGGTCCAGGCAGAAGAAGAACATTATGGCTTCAAAATCTAAGGGACTGGTTTGGACAAAACTGAACAGCACTTTTTTGTGCGGTTGTTGATAAAAATAAGATCGCCAACATCCGATGATGGATCTGGCACAAGAAGAACAATTCTGGACTGGGTCCAGAATTGTTGCCCAAGCCATCAAATATTTTCGTTTGGAATATAGCATTATTTTTCAGCATTGTGACTGAAACGTTGGCAAATACAGTGATATCTCATTACTCGACTGCTTCAAAATGCGTTGAATTTGGTTCTTGACGCATTTTGACATGAAAATGTTGTTCCGGTACTCGGCCTTTGTTTAGTACCTGAATGTCCTGTTGTACGAAGAGTGGGACAGCTGAGGGAACAGACAGGAAGTCAGCCATGCTGGGAAGGTTGCTGCAAAAGGAGGGAGAAGGCCACAGATGGCGGACAGGAAGTCAGCCATGCTTGAAAGGTCGATGAGATAGGAAAAGGGACAGACAGAAAGTTCTTCCCAGCCATAACAGAGACTCACGTGATAGCAATAGCACTTAAACTTATATACCACTTCATAGTGGTTTTACAGCCTTCTCAAAGCGGTTTAGAGTCAGCATCTTGCCCCCAACAATCTGGGTCCTCATTTTACCCACCATGGAAGGATGGAAGGCTGAGTCAACCTTGAGTCAGTGAGATTTGAACTGCCAAACTGCAGCTAGCAGTCAGCTGAAGTAGCCTGCAATACTGCAACCTAACCACTGCGTCACCTCGGTCACATGGTTTGTTGGGCATTCGTCCATTTTAGTTCCTGTCACACCTTCCAGAACAAACTAAAGCCAAGTCCTGAGGTACCACTGCACCAGCATTTTTGAGGCTCCAATAGATTATTTAATGGTTTTCACCAGATATGTGTCAATATGATATTTCTACTAAAGCTATTCTTTGAGGAATAGATCTATTATTTGGAACCCTGACAGATGTTTTCTATGGAATGGGGAAAATTCCTCTTTTGTTTTATAATGCAGAGAATCTCCATGGGTAACAATTTTAACCATGCAAGGGACAATTCATTAATGACTGGTAAAGCTGACATGAAATGTGCTTTTCCTGCTTCATAGAACAGCTAAACTGTGGGGATTGTGTTTTTCTAATAATCAGATGCTATAAATGATAACCATCTTCCTCCCCAGCTACGTTGAAAATCAAACAACCCAACACACTTACAATTTCACCTTCCTTCCCTCCAAAGTCCAAATAGAGCATCCGAATCCCATCATCTGAAGATGATTTTAGCTTCTCGTAGGGATACTGGAAGATGGTTTTGGGAAAGGCACCAACTTGGGGTTCGGTGGTGAGGGAAAACCCATGGTCATAATGGATGGTCAAACGGCACTCCTGGTTTTTGTACGTGCAAGCTGAAGAAGGGAACAAGAACAAACAGGATTTATGGCACTTTAGAAGAATGATATTGGTAATAAAATATTATGAGGCCACTCCAATGCTGGTAGTAGCTTGGGGATTAATAGGAATGCTAATGAGTTCCCTGCTAATTGGAAAGAAGTTCCAGTGATTGTTAACAATGAGGTTAATATAGCACAAAGGTTTCAACACAGCTGACCGTGCACCATTAAAATGTGGTAGGATCCATGGTGTAATACCAATTGCTGTCTGTGTTTAATTAAAAAGGGAGTTGGGTATCTTATAACATCCCTGCATCAGGTTTATCAGCCTTGGGGAAAATATTACAGTCAAGGACATGGAGTAAAGTGTAAACTTTCAGTGAGTAAGAGACATTTAGCTACTGGTCTTACAATAATACAATAGCAGAGTTGGAAGGGACCTTGTAGGTCTTCTAGTCCAACCCCCTGCGTGGTGAGGAGCCTTATACCATTTCAGACAAATGGCTATCTAGCATCTTTTAAAGACTTCCAGGGTTGGGGCATTCACAACTTCTGGAGGCAAGCTGTTCCAGAGGTTAATTGTTTTAACTGTCAGGAAATTTCTCCTTAGTTCTAAGTTGCTTCTCTCCTTGATTAGTTTCCACCCATTGCTTCTTGTCCTGCCCCCAGGTGCCTTGGAGAATAGTTTGACTCCCTCTTCTTTGTGGCACCCTCTGAGATATCGGAACACTGCTATCATGTCTCCCCTGGTCCTTCTCTTCATTAAACTAGACATACCCAGCTCCTGCAACCGTTCTTCATATGTTTTAGTCTCTAGTTCCCTAATCATCTTGGTTGCTCTTCTCTGCTTCTCTGTAGTTGGGTCTTGCTTTTCAAAATTTCGGGATGTGAAGACTCCTCTTGTGATCGCCAAGGATTTACTGGTAAACATTACATTTATATCCTGCCTTTCCTTGACAGGGGGAGTGAGCGTTCTTATCCTCATTGGTCTGATGTCATGTCAAAAAGACCAACTTGTGAGGAGGCTGAGATACTGACTGCCTCAAGCTAACTTACCATATTTTTCAGAGTATAAGACGCAATAAGATTTTGAAGAGGCAAATTTTTAAAAAAAACACATTTTAATACTCTGCAGGCCATCCCAAACGGCCCATTTTTCACGAACATAGGCCCGTTTTTTATCAAAAAAAGAGGCCCGCCCCGCAGTCTTTAGGAGGCTTATAGAGTGCTCTTGGGGGCTGGGCAAAAGTGAGCAAAAAATGGCCTGTTTTTCATTCATTTTTGGCCTCCCCAGTGCCCAGGAGCACCCTGGGAGCCTCCTAAAGCAGGGGTCCCCAACCTTTGCAACTTTAAGTCTGAAGGACTTCAGCTCCCAGAATTCTCCTGGCTGGAGAATTCTGGGAGCTGAAGTCCTTCAGACTTAAAGTTGCAAAGGTTGGGGACCCCTGTCCTAAAGGCTATGGACGGCCATTTTTACAAAGGGGGTAGGGTTTCAGGAGGCCAAAAATGCTGTATTCAGTGTATAAGACGCACCCAGATTTTCAGCCTCCTTTTTGAGGGAAAAAGGTGTGTCTTATACTCTGAAAAATACGGTATATAAGCTCCATTATAGAGTGTCAGATTTAGAACTTCATGTCACAGATGGAAGGTCAATCCACCCTACAGAACTCCCTCTTGACTCTTCTCGTGGCCTTGAACCTACCGTGTTTCCTCAAAAATAAGACAGGGTCTTATTTTCTTTTGACACCCCCCCTTTGAAATAAGCACTTGGCCTTATTTTGGGGGGAGGTCTTATTATTTTGAGGTGCAGGAGGCAGCGAGCGCTGTCACCTCATGGCTGCTGCTGTGCTGCAATATTTTCGGGGGAGGGCTTATTTTAGCGCATGGGCTCAAAAGCCCGATTGGGCTTATTATCCGAGGAGGTCTTATTTTCGGTGAAACAGGGTGTAAGACTCATCTTGGTTCTCTGATCAGGCCACTGCATGGATTAGGACTAGGCCAACTGCTCTCCGTTTCTCCTCAATGTCCATCTCTCATCAGGCTGAATTGTTTTCATCTCCAGAAAAACTGTTGTTCACTTTAGTCGTTCCTCCTCCCTCCCTTCCTCTTCTTCTTTCTATCTTTTAAAGTGGAACCAGCAGTGGAACCAGCAGCGGCCCAGGCCTGCCACGCCCTGAAGGGGTTCTCCTGGTGACATGATAGGTGCCACCATCTTGTTTTTGGCTTCTGCACATGTAGATCAAGCATGTGTACGGCGCGTCCACAAACAAACCAGCAGTAGCGGCTGCCGGAACCCACCCCTGCTCTATTGACATGGTCTCTGCTTTGCTACTGGCAGAAGCCAGGGAGGTCCACCAAGTTTTCTCCCGCTCTGGGAGAACCTGGTCACCAAGAAGCCTCTGTGCTGTTGATTTACCTGTTGTGACTTCCACGGAGAGCTCAGCGGCGTTGTGGCAACCTTGAACTAGGCTCCGGGTCCACAGTGAAAGTTCTCTGCTAGTCTCGGTTTTGAAAAGATGGCTCTCAATCCCTTGTTGTGTGCCCGTTCGAGTGGCAAACGACAAATCTACTCCAGACTGTGGAGAGCCCTTCCCGGGTCCCGAATGTACCAACCTGAAAACAAATGTCAGAATCAACACATGTTGTTAGGGAAACAATCTTAGTGGGAGAAAGACAATTTCACTGAAGATCCCGTATGTGTCTGCCATTTGTTCACTTGCATTTCTAGGAAAGTTTTCCTTCTGACTAATCAAAATCCTTTCCCTAGAATTTTAATCCTAATAAAAAGCAACATTTCCTTCCTTCTTTCCTTCCTATTTTCATAATATATAAACCTTCAATCGTGCTTTATGTTTGATGGGTATTATTGTCCTTTCTGGAAACAAGAAGCTACTAGGGAAAAAAAGACCCCATCCCATTTTTGCAATATATTATCTTGTTTACTGAGGGATGCAGTGACTCAGTGGCTAAGACACTGAGCTACTGAGCATCAGAAAGGTTGGCAGTTTGGTGGTTCAAATCCCTAGCGCTGCATAATGGAGTGAGCTCCCGTTACTTGTTCCACCTTCTGCCAACCTAGCAGTTCGAAAGCATGTAAAAATGCAAGTAGAAAAATAAGGACCACCTTTGGTGGGAAGGTAAAAGCGTTCTGTGCGCCTTTGGCATTTAGTCATGCTGGCCACATGACCATGGAGACATCTTCAGACAGCTCTGGCTCTTTGGCTATGAAACGGAGATGAGCACCGCCCCCTAGAGTCAGGAACGACTAGCACATATGTGCGAGGGGAACCTTTACCTTTATACACTATATTGCCAAAAGTGTTTGCTCACCCATGCAAATAATCAATCAGGTGTTCCAATGACTTCCATGGCCACAGGTGTATAAAATCAAATACCTAGGCATGCAGACTGTACAAACATTTGTGAAAGAATGGGTCGCTCTCAGGAGCTCAGCGTGGAACTGCGATAGGATGCCACCTGTGCAACAAATCCAGTCGTGAAATTTCCTCGCTCCTAAATATTCCACAGTCAACTGTCAGCTGTATTATAAGAACGTGGAAGTGTTTGAGAATGACAGCAACTCAGCCACGAAGTGGTAGGCCACGTAAACGGACGGAGCAGGGTCAGCGGATGCTGAGGCGCCTAGTGCGAAGAGGTGGCCAATGTTCTGCAGAGTCAATCGCTACAGACCTCCAAACGTCATGTGGCCTTCAGATGAGCTCAAGAACAGTGCACAGTGGACCGACGTCATATTGAACCCTATGGATTAGAAATGGGATGCCACTTGCTGTAAGTTCATATGCGAGTAAAGGCAGGTGAGTGAATACTTTTGGCAATATAGTGTATCTTGTTTACTACGGTTTTTACCCCCAAAGATCATGTCAAAGAGGCAACTAGGAAGACACATCTGTAACATCTTGGTAGCCAATGTAGTTGAAACATTTTTTTATGCATCCAGGGATCCAAAATATTTGCTGCACATAGGTTGAACAGCATCAGGGGAAAAATGGAGCATTTTTTAACCTGAACAGATAAAAGTATCAGAGGCCATTTCAAGGTAACTGAATACAGGCTGCGGAGTACAGAGAAAAGAAAGGGGTTGGATGAGGGAGCTGATGAGAGCTTTCACTCACAAAGTTCTCCCAGCTGGAGAAGATTTGCCAGGTCAAAGGAGCCTTTTAATGGACTGCGATGTGCATTTAAGAGCCAGCAGGCTCTAGCAGGTCACAGTAGGTGGCAGTATCTAGCCATCTTTTCCTGCCTGGCAGTCATATAGGGTCAAACCAGATTGTTGGTACAGTTACGTTTTAAGTGCATTTGATTTATACCTGCCATTCTGACAAATATGCAAAGCATCCAATAATATGCGGACCAAATATAAAAAGTTTTAAAATTTCCACGCTAACAAGGACGTCAACAACATTTGTTGAGAATAGGGGCATCTTCGCAGATTTCCTACACACAAATGGGGATGGGGAAGGGAGATAAATATAGTTTATATTTTGCACCGTTGCACAGTTTTGGGGTCATGTGATCACCATTTGTAACTTACTTACTTACTTACTTACTTACTTACTTACTTACTTACTTACTTACTTATTTATTTATTTATTTGTCGAATTTATATAACCGCACCCTCTTCCTGAAGGGACACGGGGCGGTGCACAGGAAGATAAAATACACAGTATCACAATATAAATAATTAATACCAAATTAAATAAATTATTCCTGTACTAAACTTTAAAAAGTTAAAACATAATCCCATCTAAAACCCAATTAAAACAATTTATGGTACAGACTGTAGGCTAGGTAAATAACTTAGGCCAAGCTGGCCTGATGAAACAGGAGTGTCTTTAATTTCTGGCGGAAGGTGCAGAGGTCCGTGGTTGTTTTGAGGTCGGGGGGTAGGTCGTTCCAGAGGGTTGGGCCCACCACAGAGAAGGCCCTTCCCCTGGGCGTCGCCCGCTGGCATTGCCTAGTGGACGGCACCTGGAGAAGTCCCTCTCTGTGGGAGCGAATCGGCCGCAGGGATGTATGAGGTAGGATGCGGTCTCGCAGGTAGCTAGGTCCGGTGCCATGGAGCACTTTAAAGATGGTGACCTTCCTAGCTGGTGTCCAACAAAGTCAAAGTGAGATTTTGGGGGGAAGAGGAGAGAAGCGAGATTTGTTTAATGACTGCATGATTCACTTAACAGCTGCAATTGTTCCCCCCCAAAAAAATCTCCAACCCCCCCCCCCCCCCCGCTTTGACTTTTCTTGTTGGAAACCAGCCAGGAAGGTTACAAATGCAATTGTTGTTAAACCTTTTTTGCTCGTTTTTGCCCCCGCTCCCAGCCCCCAGGAGCACTCTATCAGCCTCCTAAAGGCTAAGCATGCCCTTTTTTTGACGAAAAACAGCCCGTTTTGGGGAGTTTTGCAGAGTGCAAAAACTTTTTTATTTTAAATTTGCCTCTTCAAAATCTTGGTGCGTCTTATACTCCGAAAAATACGGTAGCTGAAAATTGGGATTCTGACATAACTGATTATGGCAATACACAGCAGGCTGACGGGATGATTTTTTCAAAGACGAAACTGCATCTCGCGATGTACAGTATATTTCCAGCCCCCCCCCCCCCCCCGCTCACTTCAGACAGGTGTGTGCTGCTTGTGGCAAGGTAGTTGTTCTTTTCTAGGTAGTTGTCCTAAGATAACCTCCCAGTCTATAGAAACAGGGAACTGGATACCGCAGACATTTCGCTAGCCTGTGGGGCTGTTCAGAGGTTGCAAAGTTTCTCAGGTTTCTTGCACGGTTTCCAGAACAAAACAAATACAGGGTCAGAAAAAGTGTGTCTGGCAGATCCTGGGGATCCAAGATAATAAAAACTTGCAGTCCAATTAAACATGCATTAGGATTGGGGTCAGGGTTTCAGCTGATTCCATGGTTTCAAGCAGTGGTAAAATCCAATTATTATTTTTTTACTCCTGGTTCTCTGGGCGTAGCTTGGGGTGTGTGGTGTGGCTTGGTGGGCATGGCAGAGGAAGGATACTGCAAAATCTCCATTTATACCCCATTCAGATGCCAGCCAGAGGTGGCATTTGCCAGTTCTCTGAATTACTCAAAATTTCCACTAACGGTTCTCCAGAACCTGTCAGAACCTGCTGGATTTCACCCCTGGTTTCAAGCCAACAAGCTGGTTTTAAACCCAAAATCATGCATAGAAACCATGATGGCTGGATTTTTTCCCCCTGCAGTAATTAAACTTCTCACTCTTGTATCATCAGAATATGATGTTGGGAGGCTGGCCCTTCAACAAACCATTCGTTTCCATTTGTTCTCCTTCACTATGTGAGGAACCTTTTCTCTAGTGACAGCTCAACAGTTAAAACGACATGGCGCCAGCTTTGGGTGGTAACATGAGAATGTCTCTTCTGGGTGTGCAGGAGCTGATCAAATGCCTGAACCTTCCATTGACGGTCCATGCTTTATCGTAGGGGTCTCCAAATTTGGTAACTTTTAACACTTATGGACTTCAACTTCTAGAATTCCTCAGCCTGAATTCTGGGAGTTGAGGTCCGCAAGTCTTAAAGTTGCCAGGTTTGGAGATCCCTGCTCTAAAGTGTGCTTTGGGCTTATCACGTGTTTCTCCAGTGAGGCTCAGAGATGTTTCCTCAAGGTTACGACCTGAAAGCACTCCTTTTGTCTCATCATCTAAACTGATGGCCTCAAGGGTGAGCCAATGATATATTGGTGTTCTGCACCCCTCCCATCAAAGACTTTGCTATGTGAATGCTTTCTGGCACACCAACAGCTTCCAAGTTTCAGTAGCACAATTCTGTGTAGCTTCTCAGCCAACTGAGAGGGTTATATAGCTAAGAAGACACTAGATAGTCACTTATCTGAAATAGTATAGGTTCTCCTGCTTGAACAGGGGACTGGACTAGAAGACCTCCAAAGTCCCTTCCAGCTCTACTCTATTCTAACGTATTCTATGAATTAGAAAACTATCCATTGAAGACAATACACAGGGCAAGGGGCTAAAATTCCATTTGTGTTTTGTAACAGATCCCCTGTATTTGGATGGACAGGTGGATGGATGGATGGATGGGAAGAGTGGGAATGGATGTTGGAAGTTCAGAACTGGAATACAAGTTGTTTTTTTTGAGTAAATTTCTGCCAAGATTCTCAATCATCCAGGTCATGGTTGTCCCAAAGGTGCTTGTTCCAAAAGGTATCTGCACTTTCCTAGGGTTTTGATTGAAAAGGCTTTGCTTCTCAACTGAAGAAGCTTGTTGGATGCAAAGCGAAACGTTTTCAAACAATAAACCGAGAAAGTTCAGTTGACTTTTAGAAAAAGCATCTTTGGGATAGTTTTTGTGGGCTCCATTGTAACTTTGAATGGCCACTAAGCAACCAGTCCTATGGCGAGGACTACCTACGTACAAACCAATTAATATAATAATACCACACTATTTCCTACTATGGGAACACATTGTTTGCTATTTCTCACCTCTCTCTTCCCAGTTATTTTTCATCTTGTACTTTTTTAATTGTAGCCAGAGGGAAGAATCTGTTTTATTACAGATCTGCATAAGCCCCACTGGCTAAAATGGGAGGTGAAAAATATGGGAAATGGGTAATTTAAAAACATGATTTCTACATATATATCCTGGACTAAAGACAAGGAGGTACCTGCTAGCCAAGAGAGAACTTAAAAATATGGTATCTCTCTATATATTCTGAACTAGAGAAAGGAAAGCACTTGGTACCCATCAGCGGGCTTAAAAATATGATCTCTCTCTCTCTCTCTCCCTCTCTCTCTGTGTGTGCATATATATGTGTGTGTGTGTGTGTGTGTGTGTATGTGTGTGTAAAACAATTATCTATCTATCTATCTATCTATCTATCTATCTATCTATCTATCTATCTATCTATCTATCTATCATCTATCTATCTATCTATCTATCTATCTATCTATCTATCTATCTATCTATCTATCTATCTATCTATCTATCTAGTCATATATATTGTGTCATATATATTTATTCATCAGCATAAAAACGTATCACACATATATACCGTTTCCCTGAAAATAAGACCTCCCCTTTTGAGCGCATGTGCTGAAATAAGCCCTCCCTGAAAATATTGCAATATAGCAGCAGCCATGAGGTGACCACGCTCACCGCCTCCTGCGCCTCAAAAACAATAATCGGCCTTTTTGTTTGCCTGGAGAGATTCCTGTTGTGGCTGTCACTGCTGTCTCTTTCCCACCTGGTGCAGGTGTTGGCACGGCGCTCAAACCAATTTCATTGTAATTTTATTATAATATTATTACAATGACAATAAAGATGATGATGATGATGATGATTATTATTATTAGACCTCCCCGAAGATAAGGCCAAAACACGGTATATATATGTCACTTCTTTCAGTGCCATGACTTCAAACAATACAATACAATACAATAGCAGAGTTGGAGGGGACCATCTAGTCCAACTCCCTGCCTAGGCAGGAAGCCCTATACCATTTCAGACAAATGGCTGTCCAACATCTTCTTGAAGACTTGCAGTGTTGGGGCATTCACAATTTCTGGAGGCAAGCTGTTCCACTGATGAATTGTTGTAACTGTCAGGAAATTTCTCTTCAGTTCTAAATTGTATAAATATATAGGGATATGGTGGCTCAGTGGCTAAGACGCTGAGTTTATTGATCAGAAAGGTCAGCAGTTCGAATCCCTAGTGCTGCTTAATGGAGTGAGCTCTCATTACTTGTCCCAGCTTCTGCCAACCTAGCAGTTCGAAAGCATATAAAAAATGCAAGTAGGAAAAATAGGAACCACCTTTGGTCGGAAGGGAACAGCGTTCTGTGTGCCTTTGGTGTTTAGTCATGCCGGCCACATGACCACGGAGATGTCTTCAGACAGCGCTGGTTCTTCGGCTTTGAAGCGGAAATGAACCCTGCCCCCTAGAGTCAGGAACAACTAGCACATATGTGCGAGGGGAACCTTTACCTTATATGTATATATTTATTCTGGGCTAAAGAAAAGAACATACCTGGTAGCTAAGAGAGGGTAGGAATGCAGTGGAGTAAACCAAGCTTCCTTGATGCGTGGCATGCTTTCAAATATCAAGAGGTCCTTCTCCGTCAAGGCAACCAAGACAGCTTTCCAAGGTTTCTCATTCTCTCCCAGCACCTGGACACAACAAAGCAAGATTTCCAATCAAAGAGGCGCAAGGAAGAAAATTCAGGAGAACGCTGCTTTTCCCATGCCCAAATACCCCAACACCAAAACCTAAGATCACAGCAAGGCCCTCCTTCCTTCAACCTTTGTTGCCCACAAATCAAGCCAACAAAACGTTCCTGGCCTCAGGAGAGATGCTTTTAAAGCAGGAAACTGAGACACGGAACATTTCTTTGCTGCTGATTTATGACCTCTGTACAACATCTTCCAGCTATCATTGAAATGATGTAAAGCTTGTCCTCATTACTGCTATATTGGCTCAGCCATGCTTGGATGACATTAGAAGATGCTATGAGTCACTGGTGTGAAATGAATACTGCATATCTTCCCTCTGGTGTTCCCTGGTATTTGGAGGCAGGCCTTCCTCAAGCGGCGGAAAATATCGACTCTTCCAGATTGAACACATAGGCCTGTCTTTCATGAATTCACCCAATGCAAAAAAGTGCTCCCCCCCCCCGATTGTATAAGTTTTATTCATGTTATCTGGTAGGTTTTCTTTTATAACTAGCCAATAACCTGGTGTTGCCGAAGTATTTATTTATAGGGGTGGATGTAATTTCTAATGTTGGATTTTTCCCTTTACCAGAGGGAACCGCCTTGTGGAGTCCCATGAAGCTGTTATCATGGCAACTCCACTGCACTGTACAGTAGAAGCCATGTTAAGGCACAACATGCTTTATCTTATTTATTTATTTTATTTATTTAATTAAATTTATACCCCGCCCTTCTCTGGAGAGGACCCAGGGCGGCGCACAGGAATTTAAAAATGACAAAATACAAAATTTAAAAGACATATTAAGTTCCCATCCTATGCTAAAATCCAATTAAAACCCCCAAATTAAAACTGTCTAAAATAGTCCCAGCGGAGGTTTACGCTAGTCCGGCTTGGTGAAAGAGATGTGTCTTTAGACACTGGCGGAAGAGGCGGAGGTCCGAGATGGTACGAAGTTCAGGGGGTAGGTCGTTCCAAAGGGCGGGGCCCGCCACAGAGAAGGCCCTTCCCCTAGGTGTCGCCAGTCGGCATTGCCCGGCCGATGGCACACTGAGAAGGCCCTCTCTGTGGGAGCGGATTGGACGAAGGGATCTTAACAGAACACACAAACCGAGGGCTGTCTTACCCCCACAGTATTTTTTTCCAGAGAGCAAGTGCTAAGACCTATAGCTTGTGACTTCTCACAGTTACTCAGGAATTCATTTTATATTTATTTCTAAAAGCACTTCATCCTCTCTTCCATTCAGCCCTATATGTTCTCCTTCCAGAAGTGGCTCAGTGGCTAAGACGCCGAGCTTGTCGATCAGAAAGGTTGGCAGTTCAAATCCCTGGAGCTGCGTAATGGAGTGAGCTCCCATTAATTGTCCCAGCTCCTGCCACCCTAGCAGTAACAGTGCTCCATGCGCCTTCGGCGTTTAGTCCTGGCAGCCACATGACCATAGAGATGATTTCGGACAGCTCTGGCTCTTTGGCTTTGAAACAAAGATGAGCACCGCCCCCTAGAATCAGGAACGCCTAGCACATATGTGCGAGGGGAACCTTTATCTTATTTACCTTTATGCTTTCATTATTTTTACTTATTTTATAACTTGTAAGCCACCCAGAGTCACCTTGTAGGAGAGATAGGAGGCATAATAAAATAAAATAAAAATATATAAAATAAAAAAAATAAAACTTAAATTAAATAATTAAATTAAATCAAATCAAATTGATGGCTTTTTAATTTCTTACGCTAACAACACTGTTTAATGGGGATTTGGCTGAATGGCTTAAAAAACGAATTGCTTACCATTTGGCTGACCGGTAATTAAATGGACCTTTTTTTTTTGCAAAACTATTCTTTTTCATTAACAGAGAACAGCTATTTTAATTAAGAGTCTCTGTTTGGTAAGCAAATTATCTCTTATGGGCAAGCTCCAACAGGTTTTAGCAGGTATTCAAGCAGGTGGGAATTTAATTGAAGTGCTTTTGGGTTTCATAACGGGAGGCTGCTTTTCACGGGAAAAAGTAATTTCTCCTTCCTCGTAGCCATTAACCCACTTCAAAAAGAATGTTATAGATACAGAGAATCAGAAGTGGCCACCGAAGCCATTAAGTCCAACTCTCCTGCTTAGTGCAGGAACTCAAATTAAAGCACTCCTGACTGATGGCTGCCTCGACTCTGCTGGAATACATGCAACAAAGATGAGGCTACTACAGGTAGTCCTTTACAGCAGGGGTCTCCAACCTTTGCAACTTTAAGTCTGAAGGACTTCAGCTCCCAGACCTCTCCAGCCAGCAAAGCTGGGAGTCTTTGAGCTGAAGTCCTTCAGACTTAAAGTTGTAAAGGTTGGAGACCCCTGCTTTAGAGATTAACAGAGTTGAAAGAAACCTTGTAGGTTATCTAGTCCAACCCCCTCACTCAAGCAAGAGACCCTACACCATTTCTGACTGATGGCAGTCCAGTGTCTCCTTGAAAGCCTCCAGGGATGAAGCTCCCACAACTTTCAAAGGCAACTTCTGTTCCATTGGTTGACTGTGTTAAGGATATCTCTGTTAGGAGACCGAAAGTGTGTGTAGTGGAATGTAGCGAGGAATATGTCGCTAAGTATCCACACTATCAGTCACAGATACTGAAGGTAAAACAAGTAGACTTTTACTTGCATTGGAAAAATAAAGTAAGATAAACTTCTTCACAAACAAGTGATTAGTAGTCCTGAATCATACACACGGTCTATTACTCAAACGTTGGCTTACAGTTGCTCAACTCACGATTCTCCTCGCTGATCAATAACTGACATACAGAGCAGCCCACATCCAATGATCAGCCTCTAACAGTGATTCTGGCTCCCTCTTATGGCTGCTTGAGGAAACAGCAGCCAATCACATCTCACTGTAGCAGTTAAAGTTACAGATACAATATTCCAATCATGGCTTATATATATTGCCAACCCAACACTAGGATTACATTCCTAACAGATTGTTCTCACTGTCAGAAAATGTGTCCTTATTTCTAGGTTGAATCTCTCCTTGGCCAGTTTCCATCCATTATCCCTGGTGTGGCCTTCAGGTGCTTTGGAAAATAGCTTGACCCTCTCCTCTCTGGGGCAGCCCCATTCAATACAATAGCAGAGTTGGAAGGGACCTTGGAGGTCTTCTAGTCCAACCCCCTGCCTAGTCAGGAAACCCTATACCATTTTAGACAAATGGCTATTCAACATCTTCTTAAAGACTTGCGGTGTTGGGGCATTCACAACTTCTGGAGGCAACTTCTGTTCCACTGGTTAATTGTTCTAACTTGTCAGGAAATTTCTCCTCAGTTCTAAGTTGCTTCTCTCCTTGATTAGTTTCCACCCATTGCTTCCCGTTCTACCCTCAGGTGCCTTGGAGAATAGTTTGACTCCCTCTTCTTTGTGGCAACCCCTGAGATATTGGAACACTATAGTAAAGCACAGAAGTAAAGCACATCAGTAAAGCACATGCGGAGGAACCTTAGAGCCACCACATGTTTATTGGACCCGTGCCCCTCCTGGCTTGTACTGGCATCCTGGGAGGTGACACGAGGCTGGCTCCAGGGTATTGTGAATTCATCTCTGAGTGAGGGGTTCTTGCCTACCGTCTTGAAAGAGGCGGTGGTGAGGCCCCTCCTCAAGAAGCCATCCCTGGACCCGGCTTTATTAGAGAACTATCGTCCCGTCTCCAACCTTCATTTTTTAGTGAAGGTTGTTGAGAGTGTGGTGGCTCAACAGTTCCCTCGACATCTGGAGGAAGTTGATTATCTAGACCCGCACCAGTCCGGCTTCCGGCCCGGTCACAGTACCGAGACGGCATTGGTCGCGTTGGTGGATGATCTCTGGAGGGCTCGGGATAGAGGTTGCTCCTCTATCCTGGTCCTGTTAGACCTCTCAGCGGCTTTTGATACCATCGACCATGGTATCTTATTGCATCGATTGGGGGGGTTGGGGCTGAGAGGCATCGTTTTACGGTGGTTCTCGTCCTACCTCTCTGGTCGGTCGCAATGGGTGTTGGCAGGAGGGCAGAGGTCGGCCCCGAGGCCCCTCACATGTGGGGTTCCTCAGGGATCGGTCCTCTCGCCACTTCTGTTCAACACCTACATGAAGCCACTGGGCGAGATCATCCGTGGTTTTGGGGTGGAGTACCATCTGTACGCTGATGATACTCAGCTGTACATATCCACCCCAAACCACCCCAACGATGCCGTCGAGGTGCTGTCCCAGTGTCTGGAGGCCGTACGGGTCTGGATGGGTAGTAACAAACTCAAACTCAACCCGTCCAAGACCGAGTGGCTGTGGTTTCCGGCACCCCGGTTTAGCCAGATAAATCCAACTCTGGCCATTGGGGGCGAACATCTTGCCCCCGTGGAGAGGGCGCGCAACTTGGGCGTCCTCCTGGATTCCCGGCTGTCCATGGAGGACCATGTGGCGGCCGTGGCCAGGGGGGCGTTCTATCAGGTTCGCCTGATACGCCAGTTGCGCCCGTTACTAGACCGGGGGGCCCTTCGCACAGTCACTCAAGCGCTCGTGACATCACGGCTGGATTACTGTAACGCTCTCTACATGGGGCTCCCCTTGAGGTGCACTCGAAAGCTACAGTTAGTGCAGAATGCGGCCGCGCGGGTGGTTATGGGTGCCTCAAGGCAAGCCCATGTAACACCTCTCCTGCGCGAGCTGCACTGGCTGCCTGTGGCCTTTCGAGTGCGCTTCAAGGTGTTGACCACCATCTTTAAATCGCTCCATGGCTCGGGGCCTAGCTATATATGAGACCGCCTCCTGCCCCATACATCCCTTCGTCCGGTCCGCTCCCACAGAGCGGGCCTACTCCGGGTGCCGTCGGCCGGGCAATGCCGGCTGGCGACACCCAGAGGAAGAGCCTTCTCTGTGGCGGGCCCGGCCCTCTGGAACGATCTACCCCCCGACCTTCGCACTACCTCGGACCTCCGCCTCTTCCGCCAACGTCTTAAGACGTACTTATTCCAACAAGCCGGCCTAGGATAGCCCCCCGCGTTTGACTTTTAAATATAAATTATAATTTGGTTACGGTTTTAATAACGGGTTTTAGCACGGGTGAATTAATTTAATATATTTTTAATTGATGTATATTGTATTTATGGTTTTATATAATGCCTGTGCGCCGCCCTGGGTCCTAACAAGGAGAAGGGTGGGGTATAAATTTAATAAAATAAATAAAATAAATCAAATATAGACCCAGTGGCTCAGGCCTTGCAAAGTTTCCTTTGTAATCACTCACAAGTCCATGAAAGCAAGGTAATTTCCAGGGTTGATGCTGATTAGCAGAGTCAACCGTGAACACAGGATGTTGATACTTCCCACACAGCAGGAAATGGACTATAATATATACCTTTGACCTGGTGGCGCGGAAGGAGGCAATACTGGGAGAATTATTGCAAAGAGGAAAATGAAAAGAAACTAGAGCCTAGGTTTTCATTTCTAATCTCTTCCTGATCCAAATATGCTCTACAAAGCCGTCCTATTTTACTATCAGATCTGGGCCTTTGCCAAAGCATACAAAATCCTCCAGAGCGCACAATACAAGCCGTTGTCAGTCCCTAACAAAAACAGTGGTGCCAGCAACAAAAGCAGTTGGAGTTGGAAGGAAGAGGTTACACAACCTTGGCTGCAGTACCCCTTTCCCTGCTGAGAGTTGACTGACAGGTTGAGGAGACGGATAGGAAGACCTGGTGAAGTTTGGCCCCTGGCCCCTGTACACCAAGCAATGTCCTAGGAACATATCGTGAGTCTCTAGTTCATGGCCGTCAGTCATGGCCAAACCAAAATCCTTCCTTATTGTGATTGTTCTGGCCACCACTAGAAAAAGGAAGAGCAAGTTGATGGGGAGATGGAAAAACATACAATGAGGCCAGATTGGGGGAAATTTTCACCAAGAAATGACGCAAAAGACTGGAGAAATTGGGTAAAAATATTGTGTTTTGCTTGGTATCTATTTTTTTACGGTATTTGTTTATTTTGCTACAAAGAAAGAATTATATATAGAATAATCCTGGCTTGATTAGAGAGCCTTGCCATATATTAACCTTTGGGAATTCATTTATTACCCTCTTCTTGGTTTCCTTTCATGCCAATTCTTAGTAAGTCAATTAACTAGTAAACATAATAAAATAAAATGTTTATGTTTTCCAAGAACAAAACTGAAGCTTTTTAAAATGAGAGCTCACTGAACAAACTATAGTGACCTAATTTAGGCACGGTGCAAAGCCAAAAAGGAAACTCTATTATTGCCAATTTTGTTGCCAAATTCCACTGATCCTGGTCCAAAAGTCAAATCAAAATGGTTTTTTAAAATAATTCTTATACCAAAGAAATCATATTAAAACTGCATTTCCTCTAGCCTTATCTAAGGTGCCAGAGCATTTCTTACTGATGATAAAACATGGCTTGCATATAGAGTGATAAATAGATTAATGAAAAGTTTCTTCACCTTCTGGAAATCTTTCAATTTTCTGATGCATGTTCCCCTATAGAATCATTTGCTACTTAAGCTAATTTATGAAAAATGAAATCATCCACCCAGCTCCAAAATAACATCTTGTATTTTTATTTAATGCTAACTGATTTTATTTTATTTAATGTTAACTGTTTCAACCTCTGCCCTCAAAACGACACTATAGGGCAGGGGTCTCCAACCTTTGCAACTTTAAGTCTGAAGGACTTCAGCTCCCAGACTTCTCCAGCCAGCTTTGCTGGCTGGAGAATTCTGGGAGCTGAAGTCCTTCAGACTTAAAGTTGCAAAGGTTGGAGACCCCTGCTATAGGGCACTGCACCAGAACAACTAGATACAAGGACAGTTTCCCCCCGAATGCCATCACTCTGCTTAACAACTAATTCCCACAACACTGTCATACTAGCTAAGACTGTATTACTATTATTCTTCTCTTCATGAGTGGTGAAATTCAATTTTTTTTACTACCGGTTCTATGGGCGTGGCTTGGCAGGCGTGGTGTGGCTTGGTGGGTGTGGTTTGGTGGACGTGGCAGGGGAAGGATAATGCAAAATCTCCATTCCCACCCCACTCTGGGGCCAGTCAGAGGTGGCATTTGCTGGTTCTCCAAACTACTCAACATTTCTGCTAGTGGTTCTCCGAACTACTCAACATTTCTCCATAACCTGTCAGAAGCTGCTGGATTTCACATCTGCTTCCTAGTATCTATCTCGCCACACATGACTATAACCATGTTGCTTGTATCTTTCAATTTATATTGTTTTATTTGTTTACTAATATGCTTTGATAGCTTGTTAGTAACCTTGACTATCACTAAGTGTTGTATCTTTTTATTCTTGATGAATGTATTTTATTCTCCTTATATACATTGAGATCATATGCACCAAAGGCAAATTCCTTGTGTGTCCAATCACACTTGGCCAATAAAGAATTCTATTCTGTTCTGTTCTATTCTAATTCTATTCTGAAAGAGGCTTCTTTTGTAACTCTGCAGCCCTCTTCCCCAACTAGATATCCTTTAAAATAATTGAGGATTCTCCAGGCTCAGAATTCCCAGCATGGCTAAATTCTTTAATTTCAGCCCCACCAATTAAAAAGGGTTTTCATCTACTAATTCTACAGAACATCCATAATTTCTACGGGTGTCACAAGCAAAGCAGTTCAAAGTTGCACACTCTTTAACGGCTGAGATTTCTCCTCCTGTTTGAATAATGGGCTTATTTGTTACAAACTGCTTGAGGTAGCAGGTGCAGGATAATTATCAGATGGCATCTGGTTTATATTTTAAATATTTGGGGGATTTGTTCATTCCTTTGGATATGAGCTCAAATCACATCCCAGGCCTCTGTTATTCCAGTAAATACTCAAGACAAGCTGGGAAAAATGTTTTTGAACTGTATGAGGGATTATGCCAGGTATGTTCCAGGCTAAATGAAAATGTTTACACTCAACTAAGCAGCGATGAATTGTGGGTAAGGAGCATTTTCACTAAAGTGGTAAACAGTTTTAACTACAGGTAGTTCTTGACTTCTGACCCTAATTGAGCCTGGAATAACAATTTTAAATCATGATGGTCGTAAATTGAGACATCGTCTGACCGGATCCGATTTTATGACATTTTTTGCAGCAGTCGTTATACAAGCACCGTGATCATTAAGCAAATCAATTTTCCCCAATGGGTGTTTGCTGGAAATGCAATGCTAGAAACCTACAAAAATACCGCAAATCAAGGCCATGTGCCCACGAGATGCTACAGATGGTAAAAGGTGAGCTGGCTGCCAAACATCCAAAATGTAGTCCTGTGACTGAGCGGGGCATAGTAAATCAACAAAAATAGCTTTTGAAGGGCCATTATAACTTCAAATGATTGGTAAGCAACTGGTTGCAAGTCAAAAGTCTACCCGTAACCTACTCCAACGTGGTGCTTTCAAGACACATACAGAACAATAGTTCCAGTGATTTCCACTCGAATACCTAATCTAACTATTTTAAACCAACTGTAGTTCCCCTTCCTTGGCTGGGGAGGAATCAAGGGAATTTTCCTTTCCTTGAGAGATCTTATGAAATTTTTGCCCAGGAGTGTCTAACCAAGGCTGGGCTGCTGCGGGGTCACACGGGTTTGAGTGATCCTCTAGCTGAGGATCTGCCCAATTTGGCGAACCCGCAAATCCCACCCTTGGCTGGCCACGCCCACCTCTCCCTGCCCTTCCCAGGAGTCTCCACGTGGCCCATTTTGGGATGCCAATTAAGTAGAGGGCCCACACGGAGGCTCGGGGAAAGGCAAAAAATGGGCCTCCTGGAAGGCCTCCAGAGCCTGGGGGAGGCCATTTTTGCCCTCCCGGAGACTCAAGGAAAACCTCCGGAGCCTGGGGAGGGAGAAAAACGGGCGTCCCGAAAGTTCCGGAAGCCTCCGGAGCCCAGGGTGGCTGTTTTCGCCCTCCTGGATGCTCAAGGAAAGCTTCCAAAGCCCAGGAAGGGCGAAAATGCTCCCCCCCCCCACTGACTGTGGTGCAGGAGGCCAACTAGGCCTTGCCCACCATGGCTACATCCACCCAGCAACCAGGTTACCATCTTTAAAGCGCTCCATGGCTTAGGACCTGGGTACCTACAAGATCACCTTCTGCCACCGAGAGCCTCCCACCGGCCCGTACACTCCAATGGAGAGGGTCTCCTCATGGTGCCATCGGCTAGACAATGTCGACTGGCGACACCCAGGGGAGACCCTTCTCCATGGGAGCACCTGCCCTCTGGAACGAATTGCCCCCGGAATTAAGAACGATCCCTGACTTACGCACCTTCCGCCGTGGTCTCAAAACCTTTCTCTTTCAACAAGCTGGGCTGGCATAAAGCATGATTTTTAAATTTTTAAATTTAAATTTTTAAATTTAAATTTTTATTATTTTAATCAGGGTTAGTTTTTTTCCACGTTTCGGCCAATATTTTAATTATGTCTTTTAAAAGCTTTCTTTTAACTTTTATATATTTGTTTTTATTTTGGCTGTACACCGCCCTGAGTCCTTCGGGAGTAGGGCGTTATAAAAAACCAATAAACTCTAAACCCATTGCTAAAATTTTTGAAGCCCACCCATGTCTAACCATAGCAACTTTAAACCAAGGAATTCTGGGAGTTGAAGTCCACAAATCTTAAAAGTTGCCAAGGTTGGACACCTCTGCCTTAAGCTTTTTGAATTTCTCTCATTTTTAATACTGGCTTAACAACTCTTGGTGCTGCTTGCCAAATTAATTACTGACGGCTTTCATTTCAAATACTGCAGCTGTGTCACTTTATTAGGTTGGCTTTGTGGTCTGCAAGTGTGTTTTAATGTTTTGTTAATAAGGCATCCAGAATTCTGTTTTGTGCATGCATGTGTCCATACGGGGAGTAAATAAAGAGAGATACTGTTTAAGAATGACTTCCTCTTGCGAGTGACTTACTGATGCGAAGGAATTATCAGAATTGGACTTGTATATTTGTATTGGCAAAATCTACTAATCTGAGCCACATGTTGGAAAAAGATGAGAGGAACAGCCCTGAACAACATATGCTTTGGCACGGAGTTTCAATTCTAAGGGTTTTAAGGCTTTCCAAATCCAAGGTCGTTTTTTTCTGACACTTTACATAAAAGTTGGCCTTCGATGCTCATTTCTACCCAGATGGCATTTTTCATACTTGATCTTGTTCAATTATTATAAACATACTTGCAGAAAGCAGCTTTTGTTTCTCATTTATGAAATGCCTTCTTTGAGAAGACTCACTTGGGCCCATAGAGTTAGTTTTGTTGCATTTAAACACACACACACACACACACACACACACACATGCTTTTAAATCATCCGTTTTATGGGGAATTCTTCACACCAAGAATGGATGAATATAATTTTTATCCATCCAACGAGTTTTATTCTATTTTTTTTAATGCACTTTGTTCAAACTTTTCCTGGATAAAAACATTAATAAAAATTAGTAAATTATAAATACACTGATTTATTTTTTTTAAATCTATAAATAAGGAATATTTAAAGTGTCCAGAGATTTCAGTGCACTGGAAGAACAAAAAGCTTCACAATAAACAATAATAAAGTGAAAGGATGTCACTGTGCAGAAACCAAGAAATCACTGTCAGGAAATTTCTCCTTAGTTCCAGGTTGCTTCTGAACCTAGACCAGTGGTAGTCAACCATGGTCCCTATCGCCCACTAGTGGGTGTTCCAGCTTTCATGGTGGGCAGTAGGGGTTTTGTCCGATACTGAAGCACTTTCCTTTTTTAAATTTAATTGACCTCCCTACTTTCTAAAACACCATTACTGTGGAACTGGTGGGTGGTTAGAAAATTTTACTACTAACAGAGATACAAAAGTGGGCGGTAGGTATAAAAAGGTTGACTACCCCTGACCTAGACCAATCATCTAAAGATGGGTCTAGGTCCATAATGGCGAACCTCTGGCACGTGTTCCACAGGTGGCACATAGCGCCCTCTCTGCGGATACGCCAGCCATTGCCCCAGCCCAGCTGTACCGCGCATGCACACCTGCCTCCCATCGGCCAGCGGGTCTTCAGGTCTCTGCGGTGCATGAGTAGGGGGTGGGGTGCATGTGGGGATGCACGTGCACATGCACGGGGAAGGGTGCATGCACGGGGGGCACTCAAATTGCATTTTGGGGGCTGGTGTAGCCTCCCGCGCCCTGTTTTGGCTTCCAAGTTGGTGCAGGAGGCCTTCCCGGCCCAAAATGGGGCGCAGGGGCGCTGCATGAGGCCCCCCCTGTGCCCCATTTCTGGCCTGGAAAGCCTCCTGCACCAACCTTGAAGCCAAAAATGGGTGAGTGGGGGCAGGGGGCATGAACAGGGGAGCACGAGAGGGTCGTGCACGCATGCATGGGCGGTGTCACACGCACTTTGCATTATGGATTGCTTTTGGCATGCGACACCAAAAAGGTTAGCCATCCCTGGTCTAGGTTCAGCTCCAAATTCTGTATTCGATCTCACGGAAGTAGATTCCTTAGGAACGAGAAAGGCTCCTTCAAACTGTGGGTTTTCCTAATTCACCAAACCGTTAAGAATTTTTGTTTAAAGATTCAATTTTCAATTTGTTATACCTCATCCAGACCGCAGTTTTGTCTAGAGAAAAAAATTGGGTATTTGGTACATTAGGTGAGGATGGAAAAGGGAAGTAAACCTGGTTATCATCCATCCATAAAGAAATCCAGCATATTACTTCCATGGCTTTGCAAAATATGCTAAAAATGGCATGAGGGAGAGTGCTGCCACCCAGCTCCAAAGCCATAAATGCAGGGGTGAAAGTCAGCAGGCTCCGAATTGGAGAACCGGTAGCAGAAATTTTGAGTAGTTCGGAGAACCAGCAAATACCACCTCTGGCTGGCCCCAGAGCGGAGTGGGAATGGAGTTTTTGCAATATCCTTCCCCCAGGAGTGGGGAAGGAAAGGGGATTTTGCAGTATCCTTCCCCTGGAGTGGGGTGGGAATGGAGATTTTGCAGTATCCTTCCCCTGGAGTGGGGAGGGAATGGAGATTTTGCAGTATCCTTCCCCTGGAGTGGGGAGGGAATAGAGATTTTGCAGTATCCTTCCCCTGGAGTGGGGAGGGAATAGAGATTTTGCAGTATCCTTCCCCTGGAGTGGGGAGGGAATGGAGATTTTGCAGTATCCTTCCCCTGGAGTGGGGAGGGAATAGAGATTTTGCAGTATCCTTCCCCTGGAGTGGGGAGGGAATGGAGATTTTGCAGTATCCTTCCCCTGGAGTGGGGAGGGAATGGAGATTTTGCAGTATCCTTCCCCTGGAGTGGGGAGGGAATGGAGATTTTGCAGTATCCTTCCCCTGGAGTGGGGAGGGAATAGAGATTTTGCAGTATCCTTCCCCTGGAGTGGGGAGGGAATGGAGATTTTGCAGTATCCTTCCCCTGGAGTGGGGAGGGAATAGAGATTTTGCAGTATCCTTCCCCTGCCACACCCACCGAACCGGTAGTAAAAAAATTAGAATTTCATCACTGCATAAGTGAGAAAAGAAATTGTCTATTGCCTGAAACCTAGACTCAAATTAGGAACAAAACCGTAACAAAGTGCTCCCAATCTCCAACTTCTAAGCACGAGCCGAGACAATAGGACAATCAACTGAACCAAAAGGACACAAAGTCATTCAAGAGCCTAAGTAGCGGCAACTGGCATTTAGCATTGTAATTATGGAGGTTGAAATGACAAAGTCTCTTCTTAATCATAGCCTTAATCACAACCAAACAATACTCTCGTATTAAGTTTTGTTAACTAGATGAATAATATACAAAAGGTGCCAAAGAGTTTTTAACTGCTTTCATAAAACCCCACGCACAACAGAAATGACCAGCTTCAAAACTAACCTTTGGCCCTTTCAACCACAATACCACAAATTAAACCTCTTTATTTTTCTACCCATCTCCAATTCAAGAAACAAAGGCATCTACTGACCACAACTCTTAATCACAATTCCCACTTTCACAGTTCCAATTACTTCCTTCAGCTGCACATTAGAATGAATGCGCTGGAAGGGACTTTGGAGGACTTCTAGTCCAGCCCCCTGCTCAAGCAGGAGAACCTATACCAGTGGTGGGCAAACTCATTAGTCAACAGAGCCAAATATCAACAATACCACGATAGAAATTTCTTTTGAGAGCTGGAAGGTGTGGCCTGTTTTGTGGGAGTGGCTCAGCGGTCATGTGACTGGGTGGGCGTGGCCAACTTGGAAAATGTGAATCTCACTTAACAATGGTCTTGGTTAGCAACCAAACTTTTAGGCTCAATTGTGGTCATAAGTTCTTTCTTTCTATCTTTCTTTCTCTCTCTCTTTCTTCCTCTCTCTTTCTTTTTCTTTCTTTCTCTCTCTCTTTCTCTCTCTCTCTTTCTCTCTCTCTTTCTCTTTTTCTTTCTTTTCCTTTCTCTCTCTCTCTCTCTTTCTTTCTCTCTTTCTTTTTCTTTCTTTCTTTCTTTGTTTCTTTCTTTCTTTCTCTCTCTCTCTCTCTCTCTCTCTCTCTCTGTCTCTCCTTCGTCCGCCCATCTCTGTCACTATGTGTGTGTGTGTCTGTCTGTCTCACATTCAAGCACTTAATCACTCATTCTGTGTCTCTGTCTATCTTTCTCTCCCTCCCTCCCTCTCTCTGTCTCTCCATCTCTCTGTGTGTGTCTGTCACTCTCTGATTCCCCCCTCCCTCCTTGTCTCTCTGTGTCTGTGCCTCTCTCTGTCTGTCTGTCTGCCCCCCACCCCCCGCGGAGCCTCCTCAGCCCAGCCCGCCGCACTTACTCACTCGCTCGCCTTAGCCTGGCCCGCCTGGCCGCCTGCTGCGCTTGCTCACTCGTTCCGGCTACTTCCAGGCTCCGTGTGGGGGGAGGGAAGGAATGGCGTTCAGTGGGTGACCCACTGGACGCCGGTTCCCTCCAATCGCCCTGGAAGTAGCCTGGCTCGCCCGCCCGCTGTGCTTGCTCGCTCATTCCGGCTACTTCCAGGCTCCGTGTGGGGGGAGGGAAGGAATGGCGTTCAGTGGGTGACCCACTGGACGCCGGTTCCCTCCAATTGCCCTGGAAGTAGCCTGGCTTGCCCGCCCGCTCGTTCAGGCTACTTCCAGGGTTGAGAAGGCTCCGTGTGGGGTGGGGAAGGAACGGCATTCAGTGTGTGACCCACTGGACACCGGTTCCCTCCAATCGCCCTGGAAGTAGCCTGGCCTGCCCGCCCGCTCAGGCTACTTCCAGGGGTGAGAAGGCTCCGTGTGGGGGGGGGGGGAAGGAACAGCGTTCAGTAGGTGACCCACTGGACGTCTGTTCCCTCCCCCCGCCGACGGAGCCTCCGCACCCCCTGGAAGTAGACGAGTAGCCGGCATGCCCGCTGGGGAGGCTCCGCGAAGAGAGGGAGGGAGGGAATCGGCGGCCGGTAGGGAGGGTTGCTCCGGCGGGTCCCAGGAGTCCCACCGTCGGTGAGGGTGGAGGAAGAGCCGCACTCGAGGGGCCAAAGAGGCTCGCGAGCCACAGTTTGCCGACCACTGACCTATATTATTTCAGATAAGTGACTGTCTGGAATCTTCTTAAAAACATCCAGTGATGTTCTGGAGGCAATTAGTTATATGGAGGCAAGCTGTTCCACTAGTTAATTGTCCTCACTGTTAGGAAGTTTCTCCTTAATTCCAGCTTGCTTCTCTCTATGATTACTGTATTTTTCGGAATATAAGACGCACTGGAGTATAAAGTGCACCAAAATTTTGAAGAGGCAAATTAAAAAAAAAAGTTTTTACACTCTGCAGGCCTCCCCAAAATGGCCTGTTTTTCACAAAAATAGGCCTATTTTTCCACCCCCCCAAAAAAGGGCACGAATAGCCTTTAGGAGGCTTGTAGAGTGCTCGGGGGGGGGGGGGGGGGCAGAATGAGCAAAAAACAGCCTGTTTTTCACTCATTTCTGCCCTCCCCAGCCCCCAGGAGCACTCTGCAAGGCTCCTAAAGGCTATGCATGGCCATTTTGGTGAAGGGTTTCAGAAGGGAAAAAAATGCTGTATTCAGTGTATAAGATGCACCCAGATTTTCACCCTCTTTTTTGAGGGAAAAAGGTGTCTTATATTCCAAAAAATACGGTAGTTTCCAACCATTGTTTCTTGCCTGCCCTCCAGTGCTTTGGAGCAGGGGTCCCTAACGTTTGCAACTTTAAGTCTGAAGGACTTCAGCTCCCAAAGTTCTCCAGCCAGCTGGCTGGAGAATTCTGGGAGCTGAAGTCCTTCAGACTTAAAGTTGCAAACGTTGGGGACCCCTGCTTTGGAGAATAATTTGACCTCCTCTTGTTTGCGGCAGTACTGCAAGTACTGGAATCTTGTTATCATATTACCCCTAATTCTTCTTTTCTTTAGACTAGCTAAACCCAAATCCTGCAGCCGTTCTTCATTTATCTCTTGGTTTACTTCAATAGCTGTACAAGCCACATTCCAAGAAATTTTACAATTCCTATCATTTTTTCTTCCATGTTCTCCCGTGTTCCGCAACTTTCCCCTTCCTTCTTTCTTACACACATAGGATATTCTTTATATGGGTAATCCTCAAATTATGACTACAATTGAGTCCAAAATTTCTGTCTCTAAGCGAGACAGTTAAGTGACTTTTGCCTTGTTTTACAACCTTTCTTGCCACAGTTCTTAAGCGATTCACTGCAGTTGTTCAGTTAGTAACACAGTTGTTAAGTAAGGGTTAACCCTAAGTTTAGTATTATAATATATTGAGCATTTAAACGTTATAAAAATCTCAATTTTTCTTCTTAATATCTTCTAGTAATATCATATCATCATTAAATATCATTATTCTCATCATATACATACTAGCAGTTTTCATCTTATTTAAACCTCTATCTAAGTTTATTGTCTACTTATTTTTTCGCTTTCTTCATTTCCAAACTCCTTTTTTTCTCCAACTATTGGTAAAATGGTTGGAGAAAATCATATAATATAATATTATATATAATCATATAATATTCAGTTTGTTCTTTCTCCTTAATTGCTAATGTTA
Organism: Rhabdophis nuchalis; assembly: GCA_039707465.1. Taxonomy (NCBI): domain Eukaryota; kingdom Metazoa; phylum Chordata; class Lepidosauria; order Squamata; family Natricidae; genus Rhabdophis; species Rhabdophis nuchalis. Next base: position 206,652,887 of record CM077645.1, read on the forward strand.
ATCTGTTTATTTCTGCACATTCTAATATTTTCCTTATCACCTTCTCTACACTTTTCCAATGTTATGCAAATGCAATTCTAGTTGTGGTTAATACATGAATGATTAAACATACATTCTCTTTATTATAAATTTCGGCTAAAATTCCTAGCAGAAATGTTTCTGGATTCAGCTCAATACGTTGTTGTATCAGCTCTTCCAACCATGTCTTAATTTTTGTCCAATACTTCTTTGAGGCTTATCTGTACTTCTATCAAAGACTTCCAAGTCTCTGTCATGTTCAAGTTCCTTTTCAAATTATCAACCTTTCACCACCTCATTCTTTCTTCCTCTTCCTCCCTTTGATCAGTTAGCCAGAAAGTTTCTCTCTCCTTTCTGCTAATATCAGGAAATTCAAATAGAATAGAATAGAATTCTTTATTGGCCAAGTGTGATTGGACACACAAGGAATTTGTCTTTGGTGCATATGCTCTCCTTGTACATAAAAGGACAAGATACATTTGTCACGAATCATAAGGTACAACACTTAATGATAGTTATAGGGTACAAATAAGTGTTCAAATCATACTAGGAAACAATCAATATAAATCGTAAGGATACAAGCTACATCATACAGTCATAAGTGGGAGGAGATGGGTGATAGGAATGATGAGAAGATTAATAGTAATAGTAATGCAGACTTAGTAAATAGTTTGACAGTGTTGAGGGAATTATTTGTTTAGCAGAGTGATGGCGTTTGGGGGGGAAACTGTTTTTGTATCTAGTTGTTCTGGTGTGCAGTGCCCTATAGTGTCATTTTGAGGGTAGGGGTTAAACAATTTATGTCCAGGATGTGAGGGGTCTGTAGATATTTTCATAGCCTTCTTTTTGACTTGTGCTGTATACAGGACCAAATTGAATTCCCAAAAAATTAAACTTTCTGAGAGAGGGATTAAAAATGATCACTAAAGGTCCCTAACAACATTATCTTCCAAATGTTGTTTGATTTTTTTGAAAAGTTGGTTTGGATTTTTTTTTTTTTTAAAGGTGATGTAGCCATTATTAATATACATATCACCAAGTAAGTTATCAGAACAATTAATTGATATGCCGCAATTAAAGATTACCTCATGCATAAGAGATCTTAAAATTCCATGCAAGTTTATTCTAAATGAATGTCATCTTCTTGAACATCAAATTATAGAATTGCAATCAAGAAGTTTAAAAATAGGCCTTAACTGATGTATATATGCATGGTAATTGTTTGCATCTCAGATTAGTCTTACTTATGGAAAAGGGAACTCCTCTGAAATGGAATAGAATGGGCATTTTAGATGCTTCTTATAATCATGTATTTTTATGCTGACCTATAGTTATAGTTATAGTTTATTAAATTTGTATACCGTCCTTCTCCCTTGTGGGATTTAGGGCAGTGAACAGGCATCAATAAAAACTACAAAGAACATCAATATATAAAAATACTTTAAAATGACATTAAATTGGGGGCCTGTTGTAAAATCCAAATAAAACTCCTAAATAAAATCGATTAAAAACTATGCCAGGCCGGCCGCACGGAATAAATGCATTTTCAAGGCCCGACGGAAGAGGTGTAGGTCAGTGGTCGTACCTAGGTCGGGGGTAGGTCATTCCAGAGGGCAGGGGCTGCCACAGAGAAGGCTCTCCCCCTGGGGGTCACCAGGCGGCATTGTTTGGCCGACGGCACCCTGAGGAGGCCCTCTCTGTGGGAGCGAACTGGACGGTGGGCGGTATTTGGCAGCAGGAGGCGGTCTTGCAAGTAGCCAGGTCCCTTGCCATGGAGCGCTTTAAAGGTGGTTACTAGCACCTTGAAGCGCACCCGGAAAGCCACAGGCAGCCAGTGCAGCTCGCGCAGGAGAGGTGTTACATGGGAGCATCTCGAGGCTCCCAGCCCCCGCCTTCCCCCCCCCCCTTAATCCCTGTAAATATGATCATTTCGATATGGTTTATTATTAGCATTGTTTCTGTAGGAAGAGCAAATTCTTGCAAGCTTGATATAAATGTAATTATATAAAGACTCTTAATAGATGAAACATTAGTATTCATTAGTTTAAAGAAACAAGCCAATTTGAAATGGTGATCTTGACTGTTTTTCACCAATAGTTAATAAATCAGCTTGGCCTTATTACTCAGCTAAGGTGACACAGTGCCAAGCTTCACGTATTCTGCTAAGCCATGATTGTTTAAACTATGTTTATTAAATAAACACAGCTGTGGTTATCACTAAGGAATTGATAGCTAACCTTTTCAGGACTGAGTGGCCAAAGCGCACGCCCGAACCCGCAAAATGCGTATGCCCCCCCTGTATGTGCCCGACCCCCACACATGCACACACATCCACCTGCATGCACCCCAGCCCTCCATATGCACTCCTTCCCCATGCATGTGCAGCAGAGACCCTAAGACCAGCTGGAGGCGCACACACATGCACAGCGAAGCTAAACTGGGACGATGTCTCATGTGCGCACAGAGAGGGCACTGTGTGCCATAGGTTCGCCATCATGGCACTAAGGCATACAATTCACAAACCATGATAGCTTGGTTGAATATATGCTATGTTAGATGTGGGAAGGGGAATGTAATCCCAGGGCCATGCCTAAAATCCCTTTTTATGATCAATAATTCTTTCTGTGCTTGCAATTATGAAAAACGGAATGCATATTTTCCTGCCCTTTTTGAGGGGACAAATTATTTTAAAAATGTAGTGAATGTGCCCTAAAATAAGCTTATTCACCATTAAAAAGAAAGGGGGGGAAATGATCAAACTCTCTCCTCAAACCCAGACCTTCTGATATGGCTTCACTCTTCTTTTGAGTTTCAACTGTTGACAAATGTACAGTGTAGCATTGGCCCTCAAGGGGTTCTTACTTCTATGCGAAATCATAAAAAAAATCAAGCAAACAGTGGTTTATTTTTAGGCCAAGTTCTATTTTTAGATCAAGAAGCATATGCTTCTAAACTTCTCATCTTGGCTGTTCTTAAGGAGAAAAAGGAATGTGGAATTCATTGGTCTTGTCCACAAAATATTAATCTGTAGTTTAGATGAAGGCCTGCCTAGCATTTAAGTTCTTCTTTCTATTTCACAGCTCACAAATTTTCTCAGTGATGTAGCTGATGTAAAAATGAAAAAAGAAGCTATAAAAGAACAAGTGAGGCAAAGAAAGCTTGTTTTCCTTCTCCTGCTGATTATATCACACAAGCCATAAACCTAAATTCTGCATCATTGTGTCAGCAGTCCCCTTCCATTAACCAGCCAACGTGATTTCCTTCCTTCCTTCCTCCTTCCCTCCCTCCGTCTCTCCCTCCCTCCGTCTCTCCTTCCATCATACAAAGACAAATTATGCATTTGAGGTGGGCGATACTTTCAATATAATCTACATAATCCCCTGCATGGATTGACCGTGTGACTATGTAGGACAGATAGGGAGGAAGCTAACTACCAGATTGCAAGAACACAAGGAGACCTGAATTCATCAGTAGCCTCACACTGGCATGAATAAAGACACACATTCCATTTTGCAGCTACCAAGATTGTCAGACAAGCAGGCACAAAAACAGCCAGGGAAGTGATTGAAGCCAAGGAAACGGGCCCCTCGTCAGTCAACAGGGGTGCTGACTTACCACCAGCCTATCAAGTACTTAGAAGGCAAGGGCTGGGCAGCACAAGCAAAGGACAGCTAATGAATTAAAAGCCAGCCATCAACAAATCCCAATCAACATCTAAAAAGCCACTTACAACAAACACTATAAATGCCACACATACAACACCACACACTCAGCTAGAGAGAAGTTCCCTGAAGATGGGCCCCTGCACAAATCCGAAAGCTCGAAAGACAAAACTTCTGATCCCGGTGACCGAACCAGATTGAATCCTGCAACATTATCCTGGGACACCTATATTCGCCTTCATTTCTAATAAACAAGTTAACTGCATTTATTTAATCTAATTTTAATTATATTTAAAATAATTATGTGAAATTGATCAGGGTTTCAGCACTCACTTTCATCTGGTTTTTGGTATTCAACCCACAATCAAAGGGTTCAAGAAATGTAATGGGCCCAAGCCCTATAACATCTATAAAATCAATTTTAATAATTTCTTTTCTAGTCACTGTTCAAATAATGAGGGTGAGAAACTTTAAAACTTCAATTACCACTATTCTTCTATTCTGCACTATTATATTCTCCTAATCTAGACTTCTATTCTACACTGAGACACTGTGGCTCAGTGGCTAAGACGCTGAGCTTGTCGATAGAAAGGTTGGCAGTTCAAATCCCTAGTGCCACATAATGGAGTGAGCTCCCGTTACTTGTCCCAGCTTCTGCTAACCTAGCAGTTAGAAAGCATGTAAAAATGCAAGTAGAAAAAATAGGAACCATCTTTGGTGGGAAGGTAACAGCATTTTGTGTGCCTTCGGCATTTAGACATACTGGCCACATGACCATGGAGACATCTTTGGACACTGCTGGCTCTCTGGCTTTGAAATGGAGATGAGCACCGCCCCATAGTCGGGAATGACTAGCACATATGTGCGAGGGAAACTTTTACCTTTACCTATTCTACACTTTGATTCTGGATCCTATGATTAATGCTAGACTAATAAACAAAAACACAACCAACCAGCCAACCAACCAACCCCTTCCCCAATCATTTCATCTTGTAGGAAATATAACACTTGATATTTTTCCATAAAGTCTACCAAAGGTGACCTCTCTAAAGGTCTGAGTAGCACCAGTCATTTATACTTTAAGTTGATCTTCAGACACATAGAATGCATACCTAATAAAGGTCGCTCACATCCCCGCCTGGCATCACTTTTCAATTCTGTGTACCATCCAGTTCCTTGCCTTCTCAACTAATCTCAAAGAATAAAGACTAACATTGTTTTGCAAGAATGCTGAATCCAGAGACTCAGCACAATAAGAACAGTTGAAAATCCCCGAAGTTTCACCCAAAACTTTACTATTATCCAGCTCAAACTGCAGTCGTGAAAAGTCAACCACTTTACGTAAGATATAATAAATGCACCATTAAAAAAAAACTTGTTAAAATTCACAGTATTCGGTCCATTTATATAACCAGAGTGTGTATTCTATTTTATAGGGTAATAATAAAGACAGATACATTTTGTATAACTTAACATTAATCAAACCCTATTTTTTTTTCTTACGAGAAGGTCAGTATTTTACATTGAAAAAATACTGCAGATGATCAGTTATACGGTATGCTATTTCTGGGGGGGTCACAATGTTTACTTTTGGCAACAAACATAATAAAACATCTTGACTCAAAGGTAGGCAACTAATAATTCTCCATATTCTGCTCCCATCAACTCTAGCTTGTATCTTTCTGGAGGCAGTAAATTCCTCATTCATATCTTACATGAGCCACAGTCGCTCAGTGGTTAGAGTGCAAAACTACAGGCTACTTCTGCTGACTGCCGGCTGCCTGCAATTTGGCAGTTGAAATCTCACCAGGCTCAAGGTTGACTCAGCCTTCTGTCCTTCCGAGGTGGGTAAAATGAGAAGCCAATTGTTGGGGGCAATATGCTGATTCTGTAAACCGCTTAGAGAGGGCTGTAAAGCACTGTAAAGCGGTATATAAGTCTAAGTGCTGTTGCTATTACAGGCTAATAAATTCTAAACATTGTGGAACTACAATTCATCAGATACAGTACAATTCTTAATCGGTGCATAGACCAACAGAAATGTGTACTTCTTACATTTCATGGGAGGTTCACTTGGACAGGGATCTTATTGAGCAAAAATGGCTAACCCACTTCACAGGATTGTAAAGATAAAGATTCCCCTCGCACATATTTGCTAGTTGTTCCTGACGCTAGAGGGCGATGCTTATCTCCATTTCATAGCCGAAGAGCCAGCGCTGTCCGAATAGGTCTCCGTGGTCATATGGCCGGCATGACTAAACACCAAAGGCACATGGAACGCTGTAACCTTCCCACCAAAGGTGGTCCCTATTTTTCTACTTGCATTACATGCTTTTGAACTGCTAGGTTGACAGAAGCTGGGACAAGGAACAGGAATTCACCCCATTACGCGGCGCTAGGGATTTGAACCGCTGAACTGCTGACCTTTCCGATCGACAAGCTGAGAGTCTTAGCCACTGAGCCACCACGCTCCTTCACAGTATTGATACAAGGACAAAAAGAACCATTCAAGGTGTTGGTTGTATCTTCAAAACCCTACATGGCTTATTTGAAGTACAGTTTTTCCCATCTACCTGACCTATCAGAGTGGGGAGGCACTGTGGGTCGCTTCTCCTAAGCAGGATCATCATCTCTATGGATATGAGATTGACCCCCTGCAAGGTCCTGAAGACCTGGTTTTGTGCCAACAGGTTGGGACCCCAAACTGGGATGGAGGCCATCAAATGGCTCATTTGATTGTTGTTAAGGAGATAGAAGGCTATTGCTTTTTTATTGTTTTTATATTGGGATTTTATTCTTGTTAGCCACCTGGAATCTCTCAAAGTGAATATATCCTGCCGTATGTACCTTGAGGAAAAGTAAAATTCAGGTGGCAATGAATAAATAAGAGCCTTCATAAGTGTGTGCCAAAATTAGTGAAGAAGTCTTGAGGAACTCAAGATGCTCCTTACGATTATTTTTTTAAAAAGCATATAAAAACTCACAAGGTTGCTTAGGACTGAGACTTTTTCTGAACTGCCAATAGCCATCTAGGAGCCATCTAGTAAATATCGTATCATGCTCTGAAAACAGCTATGAAAAGTAAGATCAAGGACTCACTGTGGGGAGATCTCAAACATGAAAGGCTAGAAGACTTCTGCATCAAGGAATTGGTGCGTGGGATTCAAAACAGCGGTGAAATTCAATTTTTTTTACTACCGGTTCTGTGGGCGTGGTAGGGGAAGGATACTGCAAAATCTCCATTCCCACCCCACTCTTGGGTCAGCCAGAGGTGGTATATGCCAAACTACTTAGAATTTCACCCCTGATTCAAATGCAAGAATGGAAAGACATAGCTGGTGGTTAGGAAGCTATCATGATTGAAAGTGGTAAAAGACATTGACTAAAAAGAGGTCTCAGGTTTTGCATCGGCCATATTCAATGTTTTTTTTCTTTGTTTCCATTTGCATACAATCATTCATAAACAGTAAGTACCGTATTTTCTGAAGTATAAAACACACCAGAGGATAAGATGCACCGAGATTTTGAAGAGGCAAATTAAAAAAAAAAAGGTTTTGGCACTCTGGAGACCTCCCCAAAACGGCTCGTTTTTTTTGCAATATGGTCCATTTTTTGTCAAAAAAAGAGGGCATGCATAGTCTTTAGGAGGCTTATAGAGTGCTCCTGGGGGCTGGGCAAAAACGAGCAAAAAATGGCCATTTATTTGCTCATATCTGCCCTCCCCAGCCCCTTGGAGCACTCTGCAAGGCTCCTAAAGGCTATGCATAGCCATTTTGGTGAAGGGGGCAGGGTTTCAGGAGGCCAAAAAATGCTATATTTAGTGTATAAGACTCACCCAGATTTTCACCCCCCCTTTTTTTTTTGAGGGAAAAAGGTGCATCATACACTCTGAAAAATACGGTAGGCATTAACATTGCAGAAAATGGTCATGATTATATCATGTGGATGTTCTAAAAACAGTTACACTGTCAACCCTGCAGCTGACCTGACTGAAACCACCTTAGGGCTTCAGTGTTGCCACACTGGGGCTGAGGGATAGGGGAGGGGGGGTGAGACAGTAAACCGACCTGACGGGAAGCCATTCTGGAGCTTCAGTGTTGACATACACCTTGATTGAAACATTTGCCTGCAAACAACCCTGTATATGCAGAATACAGAATAACAGAGTTGGTTGGAAGGGACCTTTGAGGTCCCCAAGCAGGTCACCTTATACCCATGATGGCGAACCTGTGGCACATGCGCTCAAAGTGGCACGTATGCATGGGCACCAGAACCCGGAAATGTGGCTTTTCAGGAACACAGTCCCTTCATGTGTGTGGCAGTGCTGAAAACCGGCCTGCGCATGTGCACCAGGCAGCTGATCATTGGGTGCACATTTATTTATTTATTTTATTTTATTAAATTTATACCCCGCCCTTCTCCTTGTTAGGACCCAGGGCGGCGCACAGGGATGTTAAAATATATACAAAATATATAAAATATATGAAATTTAAAATACTTATTCTAATAAATAAACCCTGCGCTAAAAACCGAATTAAAATCCCAAGTTTAAAAACTATCTAATAGTCAGTATGGAGGTTACGCTAGGCCGGCTAGATGAAATAGATGTGTCTTCAGACACTTGCGGAAGAGGCGGAGGTCGGAGATGGTGCGGAGTTCAGGGGGTAAGTCGTTCCAGAGGGCTGGGCCCGCCACAGAGAAGGCTCTCCCCCTGGGTGTCGCCAGTCGGCATTGTCCAGCCGACGGCACCCTGAGGAGGCCCTCTCTGTGGGAGCGTATCGGTCTGAGGGATGTATGGGGCAGGAGGCGGTCTCGCATATAACTAGGCCCCGAGCCATGGAGCGCTTTAAAGATGGTCGTTAAAACCTTGAAGCGCACCCAAAAGACCACAGGAAGCCAGTGCAGCTCGCGCAGGATAGGTGTTATGTGGGAGTGTCTAGGCGCTCCCGTAATCACCCGCGCGGCTGCTTTCTGGACTAGCTGCAGCTTTCGGGTGCACCTCAAGGGAAGCCCCATGTAGAGAGCATTACAGTAGTCGAGTCGAGAGGTGACGAGTGCTTGAGTGACTGTGCGTAAGGCACCCCGGTCCAGTAAGGGGCGCAATTGGCGCATCAGGCGAACCTGATGAAACCCCCCCCTGGCCACGGCTGCCACATGATCTTCCATAGACAGCCGGGAATCCAGGAGGACACCCAAATTGCGCGCCCTCTCCACGGGGGCCGGTGTTTCGCCCCCAATGGCCAGAGTTGGAATAATCTGGCTGAACCGAGGCGCCGGAAGCCACAGCCACTCAGTCTTGGACGGGTTGAGCCTGAGTTTGTTACCACCCATCCAGATCCGTACGGCTTCCAAGCACCGGGACATAACCTCGACGGCATCGTTGGGGTGGTCTGGGGTGGATAAGTACAACTGAGTATCATCGGCGTACAGATGATATCCCACCCCAAAACCACGGATGATCTCACCCAGTGGCTTCATATATGTGTTGAATAGGAGGGGCGTGAGGACCGACCCCTGAGGAACCCCACATATGAGGGGTCTCGAGGCCGACCTCTGCCCTCCTGTCAACACATATTGCGACCGACCAGAGAGGTAGGATGAGAACCACCGCAAAACGGTGCCTCCCAGCCCCAACCCCCCCAGTCGGCGCAATAGGATACCATGGTCGATGGTATCAAAAGCCGCTGAGAGGTCTAATAGGACTAGGATAGAGGAATATCCTCTATCCCGCGCCCTCCAGAGATCATCAACCAACGCGACCAATGCCGTCTCGGTGCTGTGCCCGGGTCGGAAGCCGGACTGGCGCGGGTCTAGATAATCAACTTCCTCCAAGTGTCGCGGAAACTGTTGAGCCACCACACTCTCAACAACCTTCACTAGAAAGTGGAGGTTGGAGACGGGACGATAGTTCTCTAATAATGCTGGATCCAGGGACGGCTTCTTGAGGAGGGGCCTTACTATCGCCTCTTTCAAGACGGCAGGCAAGGACCCCTCACTCAAAGATGCGTTGACAATGCCCTGGAGCCAGCCTCGTGTCGTCTCCCAGGATGCCAGTACAAGCCAGGAGGGACACGGGTCCAATAAACATGTGGTAGCCCTAAGTCTCTTTGACAACTTGTCCATATCCTCGGTGGTAACAAAATCAAACTCCTCCCAAGATGGTGTCACAAGAACAGCCTCGGCCCGCTCGACTGGGCCACTGTCGATGGAGGGTAACTCGTTCCGAATCCGAGTGATTTTCTCCTGCAGATAAATCCCAAATTCCTCTGCTCGACCCTGTAAAGGGGCTTCCCGCGGCCTCTGTTGACACACTAGAACCCGGAAGTTCGGCTTTTCCGGAGCGCGGCCCCAATGAGCATGCGCACAATGTTTCTGTGTGACCTTTTCGGCACTCGGTGCCAAAAAAGTTCACCATCATTGCCTTATGCCATTCCAGACAAATGGCTATCAAGTCTCCTTATATAAAGATGTTTCATGCCATGGATCTTCCAGCTAATGCAGACATCCCAAATGTTACGCATATACAACTGTCAGCATAAAAATATTCCACTCAATATGCAAAATGTTAACAGCGAAGGTGAATGGGGTAAGGTCAGGATTACTATTGGAGGAAATGCCCATCCTTTGTATATGTTTAGGGTATGCATGAATGAATGAAATGTATAGTTTATATGCAAACGTTTAGGATACCTATGACCATTAAATTGTTTGCTTCAATTCATCTCTTAATGAAGCTATCTTTACACAGTTAAGCAAAGCAAATCAGATATTTAACCAGGCTAAATATCCATCATGGAGGTTCTATAAAAGAAAGTCATGTGATTACTTTAAAGACACTCCAAATTAAGTTGTAGGAGTTGCATATCCATAATTCCAAGAATTAATGCTAATTAACCGCTTTAATTCTTTAATACCAAACTAAAAGTCCTGAGAATTCAAGCGCATGCAGGGGGGCTGTTGAAGACAAGAGGAAAAAGTTGGCACTACCTTTTCTGCCAGCCAACCCAAGTGCCTAATTTCTCGGCTTCCGGCTATTCCTGCTTTACCCAGTTGATCTTTGACCTCTGAGATCACTCTGGGAATGAGCTCGCTGATGCAAGAATGGATAGCATAGAACCAGGCCTGGGCGGTGCTTGCATCTTTACTCCTAAGCACCAAAATGTGCTTGGCATCCGGTGAATGAACTTCAACAATCCTGTAGAAAATAAATAAATAAATAAATAATTACAATAAATAAGAAAAGAAGGGAGAGTTATAAATATTCTCAAAGTTCCAGCCCAATTACCTGATTTGTAGGTGTAGAACAGAGAGGGGGGGGGGGGGTCAAGGCTACCCAGTCACATGACCAACAAGACACGCCTACCATCACATGACCATCAAGCCACACCCACCAAACAAACCACGCCCACAGAATCAGTAGTAAAACTTTGAAACCCACCCTTGGTGTATAAGTGTGGAAAACCACTGTGCCAGGGTTGGTCAACTTCAGTTATGACTAAAGCAACATAGCTAGCCAAATAGAGGTCCTGTCAGGTAGCAATAGCACTTAGACTTATATATCGCTTCATAGTGATGTACAGCACTCCCTAAGCAGTTTATAAAATCAGCATATTGCCGCCCCCCCCCCCCCCCCCCAAAATCTGGGCCCTCATTTTACCAACTTCGAAAGAATGGAAGGCTGAGTCAACCTTGAGCCCCATCAGGATCAAATGCCAGGCTGTGGGCAGAGTTAGCCTGCAATACTGCACTATAACCACTGCACCATCAGGGCTCCCTAGAAGGTACCTCTCCATCCTATAACCTTGGCATTCCACCGCAGCTCCGTTTCACTTGTTCCATATCATCAATCTTCAACATGGCACAGTGGAATAAAGAAAAACAGTGGGTTGCTGAAGGATCGCCCAGTCTGCCTGTAGCCCATATTTCCTTTGTCTCTGGGGATTCTCAGTCATCCAGGTCATGGAAGTGGCACGCTCTCTCCAGGCACGCGAGCCATCACCCATTGCTTTGCCAGGTTTCGGCACACTGGCCAGCTGGTCTTCACACATGTGGGAATGCCAGAAACCAGAAGAGCAGCCGCCCGGTGCGCATGCACACGCCGGGAAGATCTTCCAGTTTCTGGCGTGCGCATACACACCATCCAGCTGGTCATGCGTTCCAGAAAAGGTTCACCAACAGTCTTAGTCTAACCAACCTCACAGGTTTTTCTTGTGCGGATTAAATAAAGGATTATTCCCATAAATGTCACCCTGAGCTCTTGGAGAAAAGTAAGAATATAAATATATCAAATAATATCAGTCTGCTGCAGCAAACACTGGCAATAAATCTAATCACACCTTAAAAATTAAACTCTTACGTTGACTTTGACTTAGGGAACTGCCATCTCAGCTTAACTTCAAAGGCAAAGGAGACACTGTAGTATAAGATACAACTCGTCACAATTCATCCACATTGGGTGTGGGGTGGGACCACAATTAACCATTACGTTCAAACTGGACAATTAGAAAGCACAATGAGGGTTTGAGAAAACAATTTATTGGAAATCAATGTATTCGCTGATAAAACATGATTAACAAACATCTTTTTGACCAAAAAAAATGTACTTGTTAGTTGGGAAGTTGTGTCATACCCATCACGACTCCATGGACAACGTTCCTCCAGGCCTTCCTGTCCTCTACCATTCCCCAGAGTCCATTTAAGTTCATGTCTGCTGCTTCGGTGACTCCATCCAACCACCGCCTTCTTTGTCGGCCCATTCTTCTTTTGCCCTCAGTCTTTCCCTGCATCAAGCTCTTCTCCAGTGAGTGTTTCCTTCTCATTTGGTGGCCAAAGAATTTGAGTTTCATCTTCAGGATTGGCCTTCTAAACAGCAGTCAGGGTTGATCTCCTCTAGGACTGACTGGTTGGATCCCCTTCCAGTCCAAGGGATTCGCAGGAGTCTTCTCCAGCATCAGAGTTCAAAGGCCTTAATTCTTTGGCGCTCAGCCTTCCTTATAGTCCAACTTTCACAGCCATCCATTGCAACTGAGAAAACCATAGCCTTGACTATACACACTTTTGTTGGCAGGGTGATGTCTCTGCTTTCTAGTATGCTATCTAGATTTGCCATACCTTTCCTCATTTAATTTGTACCTTCCCATCTCAAAAAATGGATGGTGTCATGTCTCTAAAGTAAGAAATAAAAAGTCAGCAAGAGAAAAAAGCAAAACAAAAAAATTGTGGAGATGAGTTTACTCTGCTTTGTACTATTTTTTTGACAATTTACCGTCATTGCAATATAACAGGGCATCCGTCAATGTGGCCATATCCTTTCTACTTGGTTTTCCAACGTAAATGTCCCTGGGCATGGTTGATGATTCTTTGCCTGTAGTGAGAATATGTCAAATGATACCAAAACACTATTTTAAGTTACTTAAAAATGCAATCTGCTCTTCTATAAACCTCACTGGCTTTTCTCTGGGATCTGGCTTCTGAAACATGACATTATCTGCAATTTGGTGATAAAAAGTTCTCTTTTAAATTTCCCCTTGTCTGGAAATATTTAAGGCACTGCCACAGCTCTGTTTCTCCATACCCTCCACCACAGTTATGTAAACACTGCATACAGAACATTTTTGATAAAAGCCCACATTGGCCTAAAGGAACTGTGCATTTAAATAGGAGATGTCTGCCATGATATATACTGTCTTCTAGCCATGAATACACAAATGCTATCCTGCTTTCAAAGAGCCTGCTGAGATAACCATATAAAGGAAAACTATCTTTCCTCTAAAGCCTCTATGGTCAATAAAAACATCTCCAAGTTCCTTATAAAATGACAATTAAAAAAAACCCCAAGTTGGCAACCTCCAAACGTACAACATTCGAAGCCCAACAAAAATGATGAGGGGGCTGGAGGGTAAAACATACACACAATAGTTACAGGAATTAGATACGTATGTCTCTAATGAAAAAAGGACTAGAGGGGGACACGATAGCAGTGTTTGAACATTTGAGGGGCTCCCACAAAGACAGAGGTCAAGCTATGTTCCAAAGCACCAAAATACACAAGAAATAATGGCTGGAAACTAACCAAGGAGAGAGGCAACTTAGAACTAGGAGAAAATTTCCTAATGGTGAGAGCAATTAAGCAGTGGGACAACTTGCCTCCAGAAGTTGTAAATGCTCCAACACTGAAAGTTTTTAAGAAGAGATTGGATAACCATTTGTCTGAAATGATGTAGGGTTTCCTGCCTAAGCAGAGGGTTGGGAGTACAAGACTTCCAAGATCCCTTCCAACTCTATTATTCCATGTTCTATAGGAACTCCAACCTCCAGAATTCCTAGCCAGCATGGCCAAAGCTACCTTGAACAACATGGTAGAATGAGAGGCAACAATGCAAGATAAAATATGGAAGTTTTGTTCCAAGAACATCATGCCGATTAAGGGATGAATTTGCTCTGGTTATAGGAAATCCTTTATTTTGATTCCAAGTGTCGAGTTTGACACTCCTGCCGTGGACCCTTATTTAATTCCATGCAAGCTGCTAACCATTAGCTGAGAAGATTCCTGTGCATGGGTGGTTTAGCAATAAATCAGTTTAACTGCACCTTCCTGTGTGGACCTGATCTTTCCCACCTGAGCCAACCCCAATAATTCACTTTCATAAGACAACTCCAACCATACCATGTAGCCCAGGGATCTATCACTGAGCCCTCTTCTCTAACAGCAAACTCTTTGGGTTTCTGCCTCTTATGCAGAAGCAGTGCTAGATGTTAAGGAAGTTTCTTTGGATTGATTCCTTTATGCTAAATAGGGGACAAAAAAGGCCATGAATGTGAAAGAAGAAGAAAAAAGCTGCTCCTTTTAACTATCCCATCAGCCTTTTCTAATTTCACAGATTTTCTCCTCGCATAAGAGGCTTGCAGGTGTGTGGTGTGATGCAACTCTCTCCATACATTATAGATGAGGACCAATAAGTTTATCCTATTTTTAGAGCCTGGAAGCTCTAAAGAGCTATCAAAGTCTCATTTCCCATTCATTTCCCCAGGCTGCCTTTTCTCACTTCCCAGGTAAGCAAATGCCCAGAGATTGGTGGCTCAAATTAGGATAAGGAATTCAGTTCCCCCAGTGCAGTTTCTTGCTTCTTGGGATTGGCTATGAAGGCACAGCATCCGCTGCCAAAACAGAAGAGTGCAATCAAGGCAATCAAGTTCCAGACTGGCCTTCATTCATTTAAGGCTCCAGGGGTAGTCAACCTTTTTATACCTACCGCCCACTTTTGTATCTCTGTTAGTAGTAAAATTTTCTAACCACCCACCGTAATGTGGGTGGTTAATGTTCCACAGTAATGGTGATTTATAAAGTAGGGAAGTCAATTAAATTAAAAAAAGGAAAGTGCTTCAGTATTGGACAAAACACCTACCGCCCACCATGAAAGCTGGAACGCCCACTAGTGGGCGGCAGGGACCAGGTTGACTACCACTGATTTAAGCTCTCGGATATTTAGCATGGCCAATTGGTATGGCCAAGTTGTGAGTGGTGAGACTTTAATCCAAATCTCATTGAATATAAGAACATAAGAATAGCCTTGCTGGAACAGGCCACAGCCCATCCAGTCCAGCATTCTTTCTCACACAGTGGCTCCCCATTTGCTTCAGGGTCTTCCCAAGCAGATGTCTTCACCTGCTTATGATTCCCTGCAAATGGCATTGAGAGATATCCTGCCTATCTCTCCATCCCTGAGGGTGTCCTTAGGCATCCATCATGATAGCCATTGATACCCTTGTTCTCCATGAACTCGTCTAATCCTTTCTTAAAGGTGTCGAGGTTGACAGCTGTCACCACTTCTTCTGGCAGGGAGTTCCATAGACCAGTGATCCTCTGGGTGAAAAAGAACTTCCTCTTATTTGTTTGAGGTCTAGCTATCAAAAGTTTCATGGAGTGCCCCCTAGTTCTAGTGTTGTGCGATAGGGAAAACAGTTTTTCTTTTTCTACTTTGTCCACACCGTGCATGATTTTATAGACTTGGATCCGTTCGGAGAAGGGCGGGATATAAATTGAATAAATAAATAAATAAATTTGTACTTGTTGAAACTCTACCCTTTTTTGTCTATAAAAAGGCAATTAAGCTTTGATTGCATGGTTGGCCACCATGAGGAGTGAAATGCTACTGGTTCGGGCTGGTTTGCCTGAACCGGTAGTAAATAATGCTACCGTCTCGCCTGAACAGGTAGTTAAAAATAGGCTACTGGTTCGAATGAACCGATCAGCTGTGCAGCAATCAGCTGTGCCACGTGATTTATATTCACTAGAAAACAGGAAATCCTGCTTTCTAGCGGATTCTAAATCACGTGGCACATTTCCCCCCCTTTGCTGTTCTACTTATCTTTGCAGACTTAGAAAAGGCTTCTTAATCCTCCTTTTTCAGCACTGCGCAGTAGTGCCTGTGGTGCCCCTGCGCATAAAGCGTGCATGTGCATGCGAAGCAAACCAGTAGCAGACTTCAGAGCATTTTATCCCTGGCCACCATTCTTATTTTTCTGACACATCCTTGGATCACACCATATTCTGTATGCAATGGGAAAACTCAGCCACTCAGAACTTTTATTTGAAAGGACAGAGATGTGTGCATGACGATGTAGTCTACAACCCTTTTCCTATTTGAACATATTAAGTGTGTAAGAAAAATGCCATGCTGGGAGCCAGTTTGGTCTAGTGGTTAAGGCATTAGTCTAGAAACCAGGTAGCGAGTTCTAGTCCCACCTTAGGCATGAAAACTAGCTGTGTGACTTCACGCCAATCACCAGGAGACAGTGAGTTATAGTATGACCTATGCATGAAAGCTGGCTGGCTGTGTGACTTCAATCCAAGCACCAGGAGTCAGTGAGTTCTAGTTCCATTTTAGGCATGAAAGCTGGCTGTGGATGTCACTCCAAGCCCCAGGAGATGGTGAGTTCTAGTCCCAATTTAGGCATGAAAGCTGGCTGTGTGACTTCAATCCAGGCACCAGGAGTCAGTGAGTTCTAGTTCCATTTTAGGCATGAAAGCTGGCTGTGGATGTCACTCCAAGCCCCAGGAGATGGTGAGTTCTAGTCCCAATTTAGGCATGAAAGCTGGCTGTGTGACTTCAATCCAGGCACCAGGAATCAGTGAGTTCTAGTCCCAATTTAGGCATGAAAGCTGGCTGTGTGACTTCAATCCAAGCACCAGGAGATGGAGAGTTCTAGTCTCATTTTAGGCATGAAAGTCAGCTGGGTGACGTTGAGCCAGTCACATTTTCTCAGCCCAACCCATCTCACAGGCTTGATGTTGTGAGGAAAATAGGAGGAAGGAGTAGTATATATGCACACCACCTTGAGTTACTTATAAAGTAATAAAAGTGGAATAAAAATCTAATAAAAAATAAATTTCTTAGTTAAAAGGAAAATGCTCAACAGTGATAAAACTACACCTATGATTGGTATTTACCACCATCCCGAATAGCGCATATGTTTCCGAATACCTCCGATAGATGTTGGAAATGTAAAACGGCCAGGGGTACGTTTTTCCACCAATGGTGGACTTGTCCAAGAATTAATCAACTCTGGAAGAAAATACAGACCTGGCTGTTGGAAATAGTAGGCATCAACTTCCCTCTTAAGCCTGAATATTACCTAATCGGTATTAAACCAAACCAAACTCAGAACCAAGACTGGTACCTTTTTATACATATTACAACTGCAACAAGGATGGCCATCGCCCAACAATGGAAAGATAGTAATATACCAACAGACCACCTAATCATATCTAAAATTTTTAACTGTGCTGAATCCGATAGGTTAACATATGCCTTAAAAGACAAATCAGAGTCAATTTATGCTCAAACATGGGGAAAATGGTACATATGGTACGACAAGTGAACAAAAGGATACCAAAGTAAACAACCAATTAATATAAATGTGAAATAAATACAAGGAACAAGTGAGATGATATTGAACTTAAGATAATTGTAGAGATATATATGCAGATAGTTAAGTTAAAATGTATATAATAATGAATAGAACAGACTGGGACAAACAAAAACGTTTGAATTAGGGGAATAGCTATATCCCCGGTATGTCTATCCTCTTCTTCTCTCTTTTCTATCTTCCCCCTTCTCTCCCCCTACCTTCCTTTCCGCCCTAAAAATGTATGTCGATTTCCTTTTATATTTGTTAAATGTTATATTTTATATTTATATTAATAAAGATTATTTTTCAAAAAAAAAAAACTACACCTATGATGTAATTGATGATTTTGATGTGATTTCTTTGAACTAGTGTAATTACACACATTCCTTACCATATTATAAGCACAGACATTTGAAATACATGAATTCTTGTTCTCTTTTTAGACCTTAGAAGCAAAAAAAAATAAATCAGGTTTTTGGATTATATGTCCCCTTTCGGCCCTTTGAGCAAGAAGTCTATTAATTCATGGTAAGAAGAGGGTGAAAAAGATATGCCAGTGATGGCAAACCTTTTTGGCACCGAGTGCCAAAAGGGAGCATGGGCATCTGGGACGCAACCTGGAAGAAAAGCTGCCCAGGGGGCATGCATGCACTGGAAAATGAACTTATGGTTTCTGGCACATGCATGCACCCCAGCCAGCAAGTCTTCTGGTTACTGGCGCACATGCACGAGCAACAATCAGCTAGGCGACAGACATACTCGCACCGGAAAACAGAAGACCAGTTCTTCCAGTTTCCGGCACTGTCACATGCACGAAGGCCAGCTATTCGAAACCCGGAAGAGGAATTGGTGACGCTGCGCGTGTCAGACAACATGGCTCTGCGTGCCACTTCAGGCACGCATGCCATAGTTTCGCCATCACGGAAATATGTAATGGACAACCAGCACTTTCATTGCACTTCATTTTGATGTGCAAGATTTTTCTTTTTTTTAAATCTGGCCAGGATCTATCTGTGAGAATTCTGCCCAATCCAGATCAAGCCAAGCTACATAAAGTCAGAAGGTCTCCAATTTACTGCAATTTTGACTTGGAGAACCTGATTCGGCTCCCTCTGAGTTCTGAGTTCGCTTTCATTTTGACTCAGAGCCTGACAGCTCGCTACCAGTTTTGAGTTTACTACTGCTGGGTTCCAACCTTAACCCTGGAAGGTTTGGACACTTCTAAACAAAATAGTAGCTGCAGACATGTATTATTGTGACAGAATGTCTATGGCCCCTACAATCTTACAAATAAAGATGATGCAAGGAGCTCTGCAGCATGCTGTCTACACAAGTAGGGTTTGTTTTTAATTTTAAAAAAAGCCATGGGTGACAGAAGTCTTGTCAGACCTCAGAATGCTAAAAGACCTGCCATAGTAGCTTTTGCGGGGAAGGTTCAAAGAGAGGAAATTGACAGCCAAACACATATCGTGAATAGAAAATGCTTCTGCCCCCAAAGCTACACCTTGGAATTTGGCAACAAAATAGCAGCAAGGTTTTTAATACAGGTATAGGTGAAGGTAAAGGTTCTCCACGCACATATGTGCTAGTCGTTCCTGACTCTAGGGGGCGGTGCTCATCTCCGTTTTAAAGCCGAAGAGCCAGCGCTATCCGAAGACGTCTCCGTGGTCATGTGGTCGACATGACTAAACACAAAAGGTGCACGGAATGCTGTTACCTTTCCCCTAAAGGTGGTTCCTATTTTTCTACTTGCATTTTTACGTGCTTTAGAAATGCTAGGTTGGCAGAAGCTGGGACAAGTAACGGGAGCTCACTCCGTTATGCGGTGCTAGGGATTCGAACCGCTGACCTTTCTGATCGACAAGTTCAGCATCTTAGGCACTGCATCCCTTCGCGGTGTATATAATACAGGTATAGCATTGCTGTAGTCATGGAGATAGCCTTGACAGGTATATTCAGATGCTGTTGCAGAAGCAACATTGCTTAAGTCTTGGAATGAAAGCACTCTACTTAGAAGAACTTCAAAAGGACTCAATATCTCAGAGGGTGCCACAAAGAAGAGGGAATCAAGCTATTCTCCAAAGCATCTGAGGGCAGGACAAGTAGCAATGGTTGGAAACTAATCAAGGAGAGAAGCAACCTAGAACTTACCTTAACAAGCTTCTTGTATGAAAAGCAAAATGTCTTCAAAGAAAAACCAGAAAGTCCAGTTGCCTCTTGACAAAGCACCTTTGGGACAACCATGACCTGAATGACTGAGAATCTCCACAGACATCAACCTATGACGTCTATGGAGAAGGAACTAAGGATAATTTTTTTGACAGTGGGAACAATTAATCAGTGGAACGGCTTGTCTTTAGAAGTTGTGGGTGTTTCATCACTGGAATTTTTAATGAAAAAATTGGACAGCCATTTCTCTGAAATTTTAAGCAGTTTCCTGCCTGAGCACGGGGTTGGACTAGAAGATCTCTACGGTCCCTTCTAATTCAGCAAATTGTCCTCCTTTCTTGACATCAACAAAGTAAGATGCACTCCTTTTATTCTTCTCTGATAAGTATGGGAAATGTGCAAAGAGAGAAAAAGAAGGGGAAGGAAAGACAGCTGCTGTTACAGCTGCTGTCTACTTCTCTTATGGACGGAAACTGCTCTCGATCCACAATAATAACAAAGAATGAATATTATGGGAAGGGAGCGTTCTTCTCCCCAACCCCAGGTATGCTTACCTGTTTTCTGGATCTAACATAGCCATGTTCCGCGTCACGTAGCACATTTTGAGTGGGATGGTCTTTTTGTCTCGGTGGATGTTGAGAGACAGCGGCAACAGGGGATCGATGGTTGGGTTGCCCAAACGGGGGGACTCGGGGGGAGGAGTTTCCCATCCAATTTCAGAAATAGGAGAACCTTTCTTCACATAGGGGGTGGCTTCTCGCATATATTTCACTGAAAGGAAGAAGAAAACAAATGAGAGTGTGGGTATAGGAGAAGCGCAGGCAGAGCTGGGGGTGGAATGAAATGTGCCATTAGCTTAGAGTCCTTACATTCTCACCAACAGTCCAAGTTCAACTGCTCCTGAATTCCATTGACTCTTATCTGGTACCAATTTAATGCTGAACTTTAGGATAGAATAGATGATTGCGTATACACTTGAATAAATCTCCTATGCTGCAATACAACAGATGGTCCTGATTCTTTGTGCCTGGCATTAGGAGAACAAGTGGTGAAACGTCGTAATGATCATAAAACCAGTTAGTCATGTGACCTATGCAATTTTATGATTTTTATTTTGCAGCAGTCATTAAATGAACCCATTATTCACTATGACGAGGTTTTCCCAAAAAACAGAAACTGATGTAAAGCATAGTCAGATGACTGCCGGATACTTCAAAGGGCCATAAATGTGACTGTGTTGCCAAGCAACCCAAAGGCGATCACCCCATCACAACTCCATTTAGAAAGAATTGCTGAGAATTCTGGGAGTTGAAGTCCGTATATCTGGAAATCACCTAAGCCACTGATGGCGAAACTTTTCAGCATCGAGGGCTGAAAAAGTCACACAGAAACGTCGCATGTGTGCACACTTGTCACAGCCACACTCTGGAAAAGCCAAACTTCCAGGTTCTAGTGTGCATGCGTGCCTGACGAACAGCTGACTGGTGTATATGTGCAGGCTCTTTTTTGGCACTACTGACGTGTGAAGGGACCGCATTCCAGAAAAGTCAAACTTCCAGGTTCTGGCACACATGCGCACCCAACAATCAGCTGACTGCTGTGCATGCCGGTTTTTGGTACTGCTGTGCGTGCGACTGTGACACATGCATGTGCACCAGAAACCCAGAAGACAAACAGGCAAGGTCGCATGTGCTGGGCGACATGGCTTCACACGCCATTTGGGCACCCGTGCCAGAGGTTCGCCACATGGACCTAACTCAATTCAGAAAAGCCTCCCAGTGTAAAATACTAGTAAATCTCTTTTGCTACAAGAATGTAGTTGGTTTAAGACAATATATATATACATATACATAGATATTATACACACACACACACACACTAGAAGTGGAGGTTTCTTATAATATTTTTTTTATTTACTCCAATTATGTTTTTTCTCCGATACACCAAAACATCTTATTAAAGGATTAACCTTTACTTTTATTCATGCAACTACCATCTCACAATCTTCCCTGATATATAGTTAGGTCAGCCAAGCTGTTAAAATAGTGTTTTTAATTGCACTCAAACAGCATAAACCATTGCAAACTATTGTCTATCTTAGCCTTCCCAATATAATATCTAGCAAATGAGCAGGATTTGAAGGCCTATCACCAAGAATTGAGGCCTAGACAAAAAGAATTGAGGTCCCAAATCATTGAAGCCAACAGGTCAGAAAGAGCCCGACATAAGTCTTTACTCAATGTTAACTAGACTAGTGTGTTAGAGATAACACAAATGAATTGATAGAAGTGTCTGGTAACAACTGTCCACAAGTTGATCCCAATCTCTTTTCCAGGATGAAGTTCTTAATTGTCGTCACATACTATTGAATAATTCTGGTCTCTTTTTATCTCCAACAAATATGAAATTGAGGTCAGGTAATTAAGATTCCAACATTTGTTTCTCGTTCCTCCAAAAATCCACTTCACCCCTCCGCTCTGAAAACGACTGGCAAATGAGGAATTGTCTTTTGAGTGAATTAATCTGCTGCCATATGCTAACAGCTTCATTATTTTCCTGTTAGCTGGGCCGACAGCCAGCCAGTGCCGTGTTCTAAAGAGCACTTCATAAGCACCCATTTTCACCAAAAGCTTCAACATTTCCACAATTAAGCCTTTGTTATGTATTCAGGGATGACATTTCGAAAGGGGGAGAGAGGAAAAGAAGACAAAGGAGAAAAACACACTTCTTGCAAGTCAAGACGGACAAATGTGATCAAATCTATCAAGCTTCTTCTTGCTTTTTTTCTAATTAGGTTCTCGAACATCTTGTGACTCATTCAGGTTAGCCATAACAACAACCCCAGAAAGAAAAAGAAAAGAAAGAAAAAAGACTTCAAACTGGAGTCACTTTCACTTCGATTCTGTAGGGTAACAAAAAAATGGGAAGTATCAGCTTAGGGAGCGATGAAGGTAAAAGGCAAGACACGTTGAAAGAAAGAAGGAAAGAAATTTGATCAAAGGCAGCATATTAAGAGACCTTCTGGCTTTGCAAGATACTCCATTTCAACACCAGCCTTTAGGAAGTGACTGATATTAAAACACACACAAAGACTCAAATATGACTCTAGTAGTGAAAGTTTGGTTTATTTTTAAAAAAAATACCCACATCATTTATCATGACCACAGAATTTTCACACCGTCCTCAACTTACAAACATTCATTGCAAAGTTGCCACAGAATATATTTTTTTTTAAGTCACAGGATTGGCTTGCACACGTACAACCACTGGAGCATTCCCATGGTCATGTGATCAAACTTCGGGCTATTGGCAACTGGCATGTATTTATGACAGTGGAAGTTTCCTGGGATCATGTGATCACCGTTTGTAGCCTTCCCAGCTGACTTTTAACAAGTAAAATCAATGGAGGAAGCAAGATTTGGTTAATGAGCACATGGTTCACTTAACAATTGGACTGATTCGCTTAACAACTATAGCAAAAATAAATAAATCATCAAATGGGGCAAAACTTACTTAACAACTGTCTTGTTGACAACAGAAATGTTTTTCTCAACTGTGGTTTCGAGTTGAGGACTACTTGTATTCCTTCAGAGCCTCGGTTGCGCAGTGGTTAGGGTGTTGTACTGCAGGCTACTTCTGCTGACTATCGGCTCCCTGCACTTTGGCAGTTCAAATCTCACCAGGCTCAAAGCTGACCCATCCTTCCATCCTTCTGAGGTGAATAAAATGAGGACCCAGATTGTTGGTGGCAATATGCTGACTCTGTAAAGCGCTTAGAGAGGGCTGTAAAGCATTATAAAAGGGTATATAAGCCTAAGTGCTATTGCTATTATTGGGAAACAGCTTCTAACACTTTCCTATTTCTACACATACACACTGACACACAAAAGAAGGACAATAATGGTTTCCAGCTATTGCAGTTTAAACTTGTCTTTGTTTTGTTAAAAAGATGTTATGAGAAACCAGAGAATTGGAGGATGTCAGCATAGAAAAGAAAATATACACTTTCGAATGCAAAATCATTTATTTGAAATGAGACACACACCCCAGAGTAAGGGACAGATTTCCGTCAGGCCTTAAAGACCTATCTGTTTCGTGCGGCCGGCCTGACGTAGTTTTTTAAATTGTTTTAGTTTTTAAATTGTTTTAGTTTTTAAATTGTTTTAGTTAGGGTTTTTTAACAGGATTTAGATCAGGCCAATCTATTTAATTTATTTTTAATTGTATTTTTAATTGTATTTTATGCTCTATATTATTGATCTTATTATTGCCTGTACACCGCCCTGAGTCCCGCAAGGGAGAAGGGCGGTCTAAAAATTTAATAAATCCTAAATCCTAAATCCCACTTGGGTGCTATCCCAATTGAGACTGGAACTCTTGTAGTTCCCATCTTGGAGTAATTGTGTGAGTAGCAAAGTAATAAAAGAAATAATCATCATGCATAGTAATGGCAGAGCACATGATGTATTTTGAAGTTATTTTCATAACTGAATTCATGCCAGGCCCTTAAGGTGGCATATTATATTTAGATTCTTCTTCCCATTTTATCTACATAATAATCTTGTTGGCTCGGGAATTCTGGGAGTTGAAGTCCACAAGTCAAAAAAGGGAGCCTAGTTCCCCATCTTGGTTGTAGGGCAGGGGTCTCCAACCTTTGCAACTTTAAGTCTGAAGGACTTCAGCTCCGAGACTTCTCCAGCCAGCTTTGCTGGCTGGAGAATTCTGGGAGCTGAAGTCCTTCAGACTTAAAGTTGCAAAGGTTGGAGACCCCTGTTGTAGGGTATCATCAGAGTTGAGACAGCGATTCGCCCAAGTTGTTTAATCAACATCAACTGCAAAAATTTCACCCCTAAATTTGATGAAAACCAAAATCAGTACTACAACAGCAACAACAAAACCTACACACACACACACACATTCACACACGGAGTGAAACACACACTGGCAAACTGCATTTCAGCAACAACATTTGAGAACTGATTCTAAAGCTGGAGGTTGGAGAATGCACAGGGGCTACAGGCTGCCTACCCTTTTTCTAAAAAAATATATATTCTCCATTAACATACCACCTCTATTCTTCATTTCCTCTCATACCATGCTTATACTCATTTGTTGTTCAAAAATGGAATGTGCCATATCTAAATATTTGATTAATAGCCACCAGCTCTATATTACTGATTCATCATTTGGCGGTAATTGAGTTTTGAGCTGGCAGGAACAGGAATTATTGTTGCCAGATACTCATCAGGAGGAGGAAAGAAGAGGAAACAAATGGAAATTTTAGAATTTCTGTTTTTACGGCATCCTGGAATAGTAAGAGAACATAAGGCAGAGAACATGGAGGGGGGGAAGAATGAAGAGAGAGAGAGAGAGAGAGAGAGAGAGAGAGAGAGAGAGAGAGAGAGAGAGAGAGAGAGAGAGAGAGAGAGAGAGAGAGAGAATGAAGAGAAAGAATGAAGGGAGAGAATGAAGGGAGAGAATGAAGAGAAAGAAGGGAAAAATGAAGAGAGAGAAAATGAAGGGAGAGAATGATGAGAGAGAATAAAGATAAAATGAAGAGAGAGAATGAAGAGAGGGAAACCGAAGAGATGAAATGAAGAGAGGGAAAATGAAGAGAGAATGAAGAGAGGGAAAATGAAGAGAGAGAATGAAGAGAGAATGAAGAGAGAGAGAATGAAGAGAGAGAATGAAGAGAGGGAAAATGAATAGAGAATGACGAGAGAGGGAATGAAGAGAGAGAGAATGAAAAGAGAAGGAATGAAGGGAGAGAATGAAGAGAGGGCATGAAGGGAGAGAATGAAGAGAGAGAATAAAGAGAGACTGGGAATGAGGAGAATGAAGAGGGAGAATGAAGAGAGAGAGAATGAAGCGAAAGGAGAAAGAGAATGAAGAGAAAGAGAATGGAGAGAGAAAGAATGAGGAGAGGGAAAATGAAGAGAAAGAGAGGGAGGGAGGGAGAGGGAGGGAGGGGGAGAGATTCTGACTTTCAGAATTCAGTTCTGTGGAGCCTGATCCCTGAGCTGGCCTAACCTCAAAGGGCTGATAGAATTATAAAATCTCCAAATCACAGGAAGTAATAGTTCCACTTTCATTCTGCACTGCTTTGACTCCTTGAGTCTTTGTCCAGTCCAAGGCACTGCATTTTGGTACCTCTTTGTTACAAAATAAGACCTATGGTCCTATCCTCTATGCCTTTTGCAACCAGGTGGAAAGAACCATCCATTTTATGAGAGAGATGGATCTTTGGCCCTCGGGATCTTTGCCAAGAGAATTAATTTAATTTAATTTAATTTATTTAGATTTATAGAACCGCCCTTCTCCATCGAAATGGACCCAGGGCGGTGCACAGGAAATTAAAATCGATAAATAACAATAAATACAGACGAATTAAGAATAAATTAAACTAAAAGCCTGTGCTAAAAAATCCCAATTAAAATTCTAAACTACATTTACTCATTGGCTAAGCTAGACTGGCTTGATGAAACAGATAAGTCTTAAGTGAGCGGCGAAAGAGGGGAAGGTCTGTGATGGTCCGAAGTTCGGGGGGTAGGTCGTTCCAGAAGGATGGCCCAGCCACTGAGAAGGCCCTCCCCCTGGACACCGCTAGCCGGCGGATGGTACCCTGAGGAAGCCCTCCCTATGGGAGCGGATCGGAGGGAGGGAGGTATGCGGCAGGAGACGATCCTGCAAATAAGACGACTGAGGGCAATACAATAGCACGCTTCAAAATCAGCAACGATGCCCTACAGAAGATCAAGACCTTTTTCCTCACTGTTCTAAACATGTTAAGGCACAAAGCAAGGGACTTAATTACAGGAAGGCAGGTTGTGACTGTGTCTCAGGAAAACAACTTCCTGACAATAACAGCAGTGCAGCAGTGGAACCAATTAACCAAAGGTGATGGGATCTCTCGGATGTGTTGAAATGGTGTCTAGACAGCCAACTATCAGGGAGGCATTAATTAGGGTTCGTGCAAGGAGATGACCTTGAAGGTCTAAACTCCCTCTTCAAATGTGCTGAATCTCTAAGTCAGAAGGGCCCACTGGCTGCCAGGGAAGCCCGGCTTTCTGCTTTCCCCAAGGGAAAAACTGTCTGATAATTTTAGGCAGATGTTAGAAATTTTTAGGAACAGAATGTAAATACTGCACTAAAATTCCTTCTTGTTACTGGACTCCAGCCGTAGTTGATCTTTCAGTTCTAGATCTTGATGTACCATTTGTCTGAAATGGTAGGGTTTCTGGCCTGACCAGAGAGTTGGATTAGAATACCTCCAAGGTCCCTTCCAACTCTGTTATTCTATTCTATTCTATTCCACTCCATTCCATTCCATTCCATCAGTAGTCTTATACATACACTTACAGCTGAGCCCCAAATTTCTGTTAAGAGAGGTAGTTGTTAAGTCAGTTGCACTGCATTTTACGACATTTTTGCCACGGTTATTAAGCGAATCACATCAATTGTTAATTGAATCACGTGGTTGATAAGTGAACCTGGCATCCCCTATTCAATTTTTGCTTGTTGGAAACTGGTTGGGAGATTACCCAACCCCAGGAAAGTGCATCTGCCTTAAATACAAGAGCCCAAATTTTGATCATGCAACGATGAGGACGGACGTAAGTATGAAAACCGGTCGTAAGTCCCTTTTCTCAATGCTGTTCCAACTTCGAATAGTCACTAAAGGAATGGTAATGAAATCAAGGACTTTGTTGTTGTTGTTCTTAGTTGCAAAGTCGTGTCCAACTCATTGCGACCCCATGGACAACATTCCTCCAGGCCTTCCTATCCTCTACCATCCTCCGGAGTCCATTTAAGCTCACGCCTATTGCTTCAGTGGCTCCATCCAGCCACCTCATTCTCAGTTGTCCCTTTCTTCTTTTGCCCTCCATCTTTCCCAGCATTAGGCTCTTCTCCAGTGAGTCCTTCCTTCTCATTAGACAGCCAAAGTATTTGAGTTTCATCTTCAGGATCTGGCCTTGTAAAGAGCAGTCAGGGTTGATCTTCTCTAAGATTGACCGGTTTGATCACCTTGCAGGCCAAGGGATTTGCAGAAGTCTTCTCCAGCACCATAGTTCAAAGGCCTCCATTCTTTGGCACTCAGCCTTTCTTATGGTCCAACTTTCACAGCCATACATTGCAACTGAGAAAACCATAGCCTTGACTAGACGCACTTTTGTTGGCAGGTTGATATACAATAATAATACAATACAATAGCAGAGTTGGAAGGGACCTTGGAGGTCTTCTAGTCCAACCCCCTGCTTAGGCAGGAACCCTATGCTATTTCAGACAAATGGCTATCCAACATCTTCTTGAAGATTTCCAGGGTTGGGGCATTCACAACTTCTGGAGGCAAGCTGTTCCACTGATTTAATTGTTCTAAGTATCAGGAAATTTATCCTCAGTTCTAAGTTGCTTCTCTCCTTGATTAGTTTCCACCCATTGCTTCTTGTTCTGACCTCAGGTGCTTTGGAGAATAGTTTGACTCCCTCTTCTTTGTGGCAACCCCTGAGATACTGGAACACTGCTATCATTTCTCCCCTAGTCCTTCTTTTCATTAAACTAGACATACCCAGTTCCTGCAACCGTTCTTCTTCTTAGCCTCCAGTCCCCTAATCAGTCCCCTAATCATCTTTGTTGCTCTTCTCTGCACTATTTCTAGAGTCTCCACATCTTTTCTACATCATGGCGACCAAAACTGAATGCAGTATTCCAAATGTGGCCTTACCAAGGCATTATAAAGTGGTATTAACACTTCTCGTGATCTTGATTCTATCCCTTTGTTTATGTAGCCTAGAACTGTGTTGGCTTTTTTGGCCGCTGCTGCACACTGCTGGCTCATATTTAAACATTTGTCCACTAGGAGTCCAAGATCCTTCTCGCAGTTACTACTATTGAGTAAGATACCACCTATACTGTACCTGTGCATTTTGGTTTTCTTGCCTAAATGTAGACCCTTACTCTTTTCACCGTTGAATTTCATTTTATTAGATAGTGTCCAATGTTCAGGTTTGTCAAGATCCTTCTGTATCTTAAGCCTATCTTCTGGAGTGTTGGCTATTCCCCCCAGCTTGGTGTCATCTGCAAATTTGATGAGTTCCCCATTTATTCCCTCAACAAATCATGTTGATGTCTCTGCTTTCTAGTATGCTGTCTCGATTTGCCATAGCTTGCCTCCCCAAGTCAAGAACTACCTGTAGATAAATTTATCTGTAGCTAAAAGGGGGGGGGGGGAAATGAGTAACTACAGAGGCACCTCCCTTCCCATATCAAAGGAACAATTTGGCATTATCTCATGTTCTGCCAATCAATGCTTATCTCATTAGTCTTGGTGTATGCCAGAAATTCTTAAATATGGTCTAGATAAATCATTAGGTGTGCACAGTAATACCTAACACACTTCATTAAGTGCTTTTTGAAACACTCTCGGTTGTCTTTTTGATTAAGAAAGTATTTTAAAATGTTTCTAAATGCCTGCAGAATATGTCTTGCAGATAATTAAAAAACAATTTAGCTGATTGATAAATGAATTGAATGAGACAAGTTTTATTTTCCTTCCAATTCTCTGCTCAATTCTCATAAAACCCAGGGCATCATTATATAATTGCACTTGCCCAGTTAGGTTGATTCATAGGTCATCGTTTTTGACCTCATCATACCTTATTAGTGATGCTGCTAATTTGAACCCAACAGGCTGGCTATCTTAAAGGCCAAAGGAGAATTTGCAGGACACAAATTTATTCCTCCAACTTTATTGCTTCTTTTAAGTATTTGTCTTGCTCTGATTGGGGGAATGACTAGTCTGGTTTCTGCATAAGCTTGGGAGACAATATACAACCAAGTCTTTAACTTACTATTGGTTGCTTAGCAACAGTTCAAAGTTACAATCGTCCCCCAAGAAGGGGCTTTACAACCCAAATCTGAAATTTCCGATGGTCACCTCCCATTCCATGGTCATGTGACCACATTTTGGGCCCCAAATACATTTCATGGCCATTGTGCTGGCACTTCCAGTTTTTGGCAAAACCTCACCACAGCGAACAATCGGTTTGCTTAATGACTGCGGGGTTCTCTTTACAACCATCACATTCGCTTAATGATTGCCCCATTTTTTTAACAACCACTTCAAAAAAGATAGTAACTTTACAACTTACGACTCTAATGGCCAGGTTTCATTAGGGTCATAACTTTAGGACTACCTATAATGATTTGAAATCTGGTAAACAACTATGTTATTAGTACTAGCATATTTGCAAACTGAGCATTAACCTACGGAAGAGGAAAAGATAGAATGATTAGTATCATATATTGGGCGGTTAAGCTATTTTCAAGCCCTAGTTTGTTGAACAAATCACAATTGGCCATATTCACACATTGCACCAAGCTATAAACTATGGATTTACAAACCACAGTGAAGTTCACGCAACGCATTGAACCAAAATTGTGTTATGGCTTAGCTTATACAAAATGTGTAAGTCTGCCACGGGCATCCTGCTGGTCTGTATGAAATAGGATTAACTATAAAGACAAAAACATCCACTGGGTTGCAAAGGTATGAGATTTTTCTACCTTCCGGATAAATAAAAAGGACATTAGAATAAAGCAGGGGTCTGCAAAGTCGGCTCTTTTAAGACTGGTGGACTTCAACTCCCAGAGTTCCCCAGCCAGCTGGCTGGGGAACTCTGGGAGTTGAAGTCCACCAGTCTTAAAAGAGCCGACTTTGCAGACCCCTGGAATAAAGGAATGATATACCCAGCTGCCACCAGTTAACTGATCTTTAGAATGGGCAATACTGAAACCTTAGCTTTCAGCAAATATCACCAGGAGATAAACAATTTAAAATTTATAATGTCACTGGTGCTAAGGTTTCAAATTTCATTTGCTGGCATGTATACATACACGCACAACCTTGTATTCTTTAAATGTTTTCTTAAGGCATGAGTCATGAGGAAAGAAGGCAGGATCGTCCCATTAAGGACAAGCAGGTGAGCTGCTGTTTTCTTTTGCTCAGGAAGGGCATTTACGAGTTTCATTAGTGCTTCCACTTTAAAATGCCTTGGTGAAGGCCACACTTAGAATACTACATCCAGTTTTGGTCACCACGATGTAAAAATGGCATTGAGACTCTAAGAAAGGTGTAGGGAAGAGCAGCAAAGATGATTAGGGGGCTGGAGGCTAAAACATATGAACAATAATTGCAGGAATTGAGTATGTCTAGTGAGTCTAAAGAAAAGAAGACACACCCACTGCCACCTGTTAGCTGATCTTTAGAATGGGCAATACTGAAAACTTAGCTTTCAGCAAATATCACCAGGAGATAAACAATTTAAAGTTTATAATGTCACTGGCTCTAAGGGGTACCAGGGGAGACATGATAGCATAATTCCGATATCTCAGGGGTTGCCACAAAGAAGAGGCAGTCAAGCTATTCTCCAAAGTCCATGATGGTAGGACAAGTAGCAATAGATCAGTGGTGGGTTTCTGCAGGCTCGCACCTACTCGCGAGAGCCGGTTGGTGAAATTTAGAGAACCGGTGAGAGGGGGTTCCACTGGCGTACCTGGAAGTAAATCTGGCCCGCCGCTGCCAGTGACCCAACGGAAAGGAAAGGAAAGGAAAGGAAGGAAGGAAGGAAGGAAGGAAGGAAGGAAGGAAGAAAGAAAGAAAGAAAGAAAGAAAGAAAGAAAGAAAGAAAGAAAGAAAGAAAGAAAGAAAGAAAGAAAGAAAGAAAGAAAGAAAGAAAGAAAGAAAGAAAGAAAGAAAGAATTTATCATCATAATTGAGTCCAAAATTTTGGTTGCTAAGCAAGAGCGTTGTTAAATGAGTTTCACCACATTTTAAAAGGTGGCCACTCCCACCCTGTCACATGACTGCCAAGCCATGCCCACAAAATAGGCCACACCTACAGAGTAGGTTCTAAAAAATTTGAAACCCACCACTGCAATAGATGGAAACTACTCAAGGACAGAAGAAACCTAGAACTGAGGAGAAATTTCCTGACAGTTAGAACAATTAATCAGTGGAACAACTTGCCTCCAGAAGTTGTGAATGCCCCAACACTGGAAGTTTTTAAGAAGATGTTCCATAACCATTTGTCTGAAGTGGTGTAGGGTTTCCTGCCTAAGCAGGGGGTTGAACTAGAAGACCTCCAAGGTCCCTTCCAACTCTATTCTGTTCTGTTTACTCCTATTCCTAACCCAGGCCTTTTCCAGATGTGTAGTTTCCCATTTCCAGAATCCCCTGGCCAGTTTGGGGATTTGTCCACAAGTGTTAGAGACACACGGCTTGCAAATCATCTCCACATAATATGGCTGTGGTCAAAGCTGAAGGTAGGGAACTTCCTTCTCTTGACTGATTGCAAAAAAAACCATATTGTGACTGGGTTCGTTCCTCGAGCCACCTCATGAATATTTATCTGCATCCCACCTTTCTAGCCAGAGGTAGTTGGATATTGAATGCAATGTTTAAGCAACTCATCCAAACCAGAAATTATGCTATATACAGCACGGTTGTGCAATGCTCTTGAAGGAGCAGGGATGAAACACATGGATGTCCAAAACTCTTTAAAAGAGCCATGTCTTTTGCCATGTGTCTCCCTAAGCAGTTGACACATAATCTGAGGAAAAGATCTAGCTGCTTTAGAGAGCTGCAAACAGATGCTACATAGCTGCAAACAGATGCTACATAGCTATGCTACATCCAAGTCCACTTAGTCCTTGAAGTATGACAATTGGGACGGAACTTTTGTCACTAAGCAAGGCAGTTGTTACACAAGTTGTTTCCAATTTCGCAACCTTTTTTGTCCTGTGATTGTTAAGTGAATTTAGCTCCACACCATTGATTTCACTTGTTGGAAGCCAGCTGGAAAAGTCATAAATGTCGTGTAGTGGTTAGGGTGCAGTACTGCAGGCTATTTCTGCTGACTGCTGGCTGCCTGCAATTTGGCAGTTCAAATCTCACCGGGCTCAAGGTTGACTCATCCTTCCAAGGTGGGTAAAATGAGGACCCAAAATTTGGGAGCAATATGCTGACTCTGTAAACCGCGTAGAGCAGTGGTTCTCAACCTTCCCAATGCCGCGACCCTTTAATACAGTTCCTCATGTTGTGGTGATCCCCAGCCATAAAATTGGTGTCTCAGTTCCTAAGGCCATCTAAAATATGTGTTTTCTGATGGTCTTAGGTGACCCCTGCTGCAACGGTTGTAAATATGAGGGTTTTCAAGAAAAGTCACTTTTCTCAGCACCATCATAACTTTCAACAGTCATTAACAAAATATTTGTAAGTTAAGGACTACCCGTACCCTATTGTAAATAATACAATTCTGTTTTGGGTAAGTTACTTAATCATAGTAAACCACTAATCAGTATTTCTGAACACACCTCTCCAGCCACCATTTGAGGAGAAAGTGAGAAGCCACACACATGGGCATAATTGAATATATCTACCATCTCACCATTTTAAGGTATAAACAAACAGGCTCGTACAAATTCTTGGAATCCTTGGAAATGAATTACCGTATTTTTCGGAGTTTAAGACGCACCTTTTTCTCTCTCAAAAAAAAGGGCTGAAAATCTGGGTGTGTCTTACACACTGAATGCAGCATTGGTTGCCTCCAAAACCCTGCTCCCTTCACCAAAATGGCAGCGCATAGCTTGTAGAAGGGTTTCAGAGAGCTCCTGGGGGCTGGGAAGGCAGAAATGAGTGAAAAACAGGCACTTTTTTGCTCACTTTTGCTCCCCCCCCCCCCGCCTCACAGCCTGCAGGAATATTCTATAAGGCTATGCATGCAATTTTTTTGACAAAAAACAGGCTATTTTTGCTCATTTGGGGGGGGCACCCCCAGGTATACTCTGCAAGCCCCCTAAAGGCTATTCATGCCTTTTTTTAAAAAAAGAAAACAAGCCCATTTTCGCAAAAAACGGGCCATTTTTGGGAGGTTTGCTGAGTGCAAAACTTTTTTTTTAATTGCCTCTTCAAAACCTTGGTGCATCTTATACTCCCAAAAATATGGTAATAGCTAATACAAAGTGTAGGTATAGCTGTACCATTCTAGTAACTTTTTCCATACAGCCTATACTTATCTGGGCGGATTTAAACCAAGATTTTTTTATTATTATTATTATTCTTTTTTACTTCATGCTAAGTATAATTGCACACAAATTTCCTCCAGTCATCATTGTACTTCTCCTTTTTCAAAATACGTGGCTGCAGTACTGTAATTGAACGTGATCCTGCTGTGTTCAAAAATATTTATGCTTTGGAGTTATTCACCAGGGGAAAATAGGAGCTAGGCAATGTTCTTACAAGCTCTCTGAACGGCCTTAAGTGGGATTACAAAACACTTAATTGCATGCCTCTTTGGAATAGCTCCCTGCCTATTATCATTCTTGCATATTAGTGGTTAAGAGTTATTTACTTATAAAAATGCCACTGCCACCTTTTCAAAATTTGCTCAGGGAACACCAAGTAACAAACATTACAATTAATGCTAAAGTCCTGGCAACTCCCAATCACTTCAGGAAGGGCTTCATTCTTAAATTATTGTTTCCAAGTCAAGAGAATCAAAGGAGGAACTAGACATTAGTAGACATTGTGTCCTCATCACAAACACTTTTAGGTCTAATCCAAGACTAGAACTGAATGAATGGAATTTTAATGGCTCATAAAGTTTGCTGAATCGATTGCGCATACAAAAAACGTGTTTCCCTGAAAATAAGGGTATTATTTTATTTTGGCCCCTGAAATAAGCTCTTGGCCTTATTTTTGGGGAGGTCTTATTATTTTTGAGGTGCAGGAGGCGGAGAGCGTGGTCACTTCATGGCTGCTGCTATGTTGCAATATTTTCAGGGGAGGGCTTATTTTAGTGCATGCACTCAAAAGTCCGATTGGATAATAAATCCGGGGAGGTCTTATTTTCGGGGAAACAGGGTATGCAGAAGGGGGGGAAAAAGGACTCTCATGGTAGGATAAACAAGCAAAAAGGCTTAGCATTTCAAGGAAGGTTCTGAATTTTGATCTATACATGCCGAAGAATGAATCAGCAAAAGGACTTTGCCATTTCAGAGGGCAGATGGAGATTACCGTTTTTAAAAGTCAGCCTAAGGAACATGAAAAAAAACAACACCACAAATCAAATTATGATTACTTGATATCATAGTTTCACTCTGCCAAGCAAAACATTCAAATTCAATACAAATTATTTGAATTTTATTTTATCCTGTCTTTATTACTTTATAGGTAACTAGCCGATAACCCGGCATTGCCTGAGTATTTATTTATAGGAGGAAACTGTCCAGACCAAACATAATTTCTAATATTGTTTTTTCCCCATTACCAGAGGGAGCTCCCTTGTAGAGTACTGTGAAGCTGTTACCATGGCAACTCCACTGCGCTGTACAGTAGAAGCCAGTAGGGCAGTACAGTACAACAGACTGTATCTTAATTAAACACACCCCTGGTTGGTTATTGGTTAAAGCCATGGCTGCAGTGGTGGGATACGACCGGTATGCCCCGGTACAGGCGTATCGGTGCCTCCTGGGAGCACCAGGTACCGTTCTGGTACGATGCTCTGGAGGGCCCACCTGCCCGCCCGCCCTCCTTACCTGCATTTGAGCTGATCAGGGCTTTTGCGCATGGAGCATACGGGCCCTTTGCGATGTTCTGACAAGCAGCTAGAGCATCACAGACGATAAGTACGCATGCACCTGCTGCGCACATGCACATAGTGGACGCCAGGCCTCGTTGCAGCATACCAGTTGCAACAGGATCCGGAACCCATCACTGCATGGCTGGCTGAGGAATTCTGGGAGCTGAAGTCCACACTGCTTCAAATTGCCAAGATTGAGAAATACTGATTTGTGGTTCACTGGGCTGAGGAAACCCAGTTCTTTGTGGCTTAGATAAGTAACTATAATTAAGTCATAGCTTTCTATGAATTCCAAAGTGTGTTTTTTGTAACTTTTTCCAGTTGCTGTAATAAATCTTTGCATTTTTTTGCATTTTGTGTTGCTACGCCCTTTGTATTCACATTCTTATCAGCATAGAATAAAATAGATATTTTTTTTAAAAGAGTTAAAAATCCTGGTGTCATTCAGGATATAAAAAATGCATTGTTCTATCCAAAACAGCTGGCACCCAACTGAAGTTTTATTTATATAATATAACAGAAATATTTCTGGAATACTGTCCTACGTGGGAGGGAAACTTTGGAAAGTAAAGTCTTAACTCTTCAACTTTTCTATGGGTGGGAAAAGAATTTTGAGAATGTGTGGGTAAAAGAACAACTATCAGACATGAAAAGCGTTACTTCTTGGCAATACTGGTCAAAAAATCAATTTGGTCTAATTGAATCTTTCTTAACTTCATCGATTTTGAGATGTGTGGGCTTCGATTCCCAGAATTCCTCAGCTAGCATGCTGACTCAAGAATTCTGGGAGTTGAAGTCCATGCACCTTCAAATTTCTGAGGTTGAGAAACACTGAAAATCAAGTATTTCCCACCATCTACATTTATTCCTTATTTCTGCCCAAGATCTTGCCTGATCGCATTTAATTCCCTCTGTTCAACTACAAATGGCACTCTGCCAAAATAGACAATTGATATGTTTAATCTGTTCACAATGTATTTTTGCTCATTTATTTCAAAATTACAGCAGTTTCTAATATGTTGAATAATGGCCCCTCATTCTTGGGAGGCTTTATTTCTAGAGCAAAATGTTTTTTGCTTCCATAAGAACGTTTAGTGGCATTTCGTACGCTGCCTTGCACAGATTTTTCCGGGCAATTAAAAACAGGCATAAAAACGTCAAATTTAAGTTTTACTCCTGTGAATTAAAATAGGATAGAGGCCTATTTTTTTACAAACCAATCCATCGAAATGCACAAGGTTCCTCCTGGAACTTACATGTCATATTAAATCCCTTCTCTTTTCCTTGATAGCATAGCAATATCACTTAGACTTATATACCACTTTAAAGTGATTTACAGTCTCTCTAAGCGGTTTACAGAGTCAGCATATTGTTCCCAACAATCTGGGTCCTCATTTTACCCACCTCGGAAGGATGGAAAGCTGAGTCAACCTTGAGCCTGGTGAGATTCGAATTGCCAAATTGCAGTCAGCCGGCAGACAGCAGTGTGCAGCAGCTGCCAAAAAAGCCAACACAGTTCTAGGCTGCATAAACAGAGGGATAGAATCTAGATCACATGAAGTGTTAATACCACTTTATAATGCCTTGGTAAGGCCACACTTGGAATACTGCATACAGTTTTGGTCGCCACGATGTAGAAAAGACGTGGAGACTGGAAAGAGTGCAGAGAAGAGCAACCAAGATGATTAGGGGCCTGGAGGCTAAAACATATGAAGAACGGTTGCAGGAGCTGGGTATGTCTAGTTTGATGAAGAGAAGGACCAGGGGAGACATGATAGCAGTGTTCCGATATCTCAGAGGGTGCCACAAAGAAGAGGGAGTCAAACTATTCTCCAAGGCACCTGGGGGCAGGACAAGAAGCAATGGATGGAAACTAATCAAGGAGAGAAGCAACTTAGAACTAAGGAGAAATTTCCTGACAGTTAGAACAATTAACCTCTGGAACATCTTGCCTCCAGAAGTTGTGAATGCCCCAACCCTGGAAGTCTTTAAGAAGATGTTGGATTGCCATTTGTCTGAAATGGTTATAAGGTTCCTGCCCACGCAGGGGGTTGGACTAGAAGACCTACAAGGTCCCTTCCAACTCTGCTATTGTATTGTATTGTAAGTAGCCTGCAGTACCGCATTCTAAACACTGCGCCACTGTGGGCCATGGCTCATAGCCAAACCATAAATGTTTCTGGGAACATTCTGCCTTTCAATTTTACTCTATAGGTAGTCTACGACTTACAACCACAGTGGAGCCCAAAATTTCTGTTGCTAAATGAGACATTTGTTAAAAGAGTATTGCCCCATTTTAATAATAATAATAATAATAATAATAATAATAATAATAATAATAATAATAATAATAATAATAATAATAATAATAATAATAATAATAATAATTGTCATTATGGCAGTTCTTCAGTGAATCTGGCTTCCCCACTGACTTTGATTGTCCAAAAGGTGATCACCCGACCCCGGGAAACTGCAACTGTCATAAATATGAGTCAGTTGCCAAGTGCCTGAATTTTGATCATGTGACCACAGGGATGCTGCAATGGTCAAAAGTGTGAAAAACGGTCCTAAGTCCCTTCTTTCAGTGTCGTTGTAAGTTCAAACGGTCATTAAACGAACTGTTGTAAGTCGAGGATTAGGCATTAGGTATTGCTTAGGTATTGTGATGATCACTTGCACCCTGCAACTCCTCCATAAGAAAACTTGGCAGATGCTGTTTCTTGGAAAAATTCCTTTTTTTTAATAGGACTTCGACGTGCAATGCTTGTGCTGTTTTTCTCGTTTTCTCTTTCAGGGTTTTCGGTATTGGTAATCCTCTCATTATTTTCTCCCCTGCTGTTTTCTGTTTCATATTTCATGTTTCTGTTCTGAGAAGCTTTAAAAACATTTGTAGAAATAAGTAAAAATGCCACAGTGTTGAAGCTGGGGAGAAGTCTGCTCGCATCCCATTTGCAAGGAGGTGGTGGTGGTGAGAAATTCTGCAGTACCAGTTTGTCAGGAGTGTTTTTAAGGCCATGACCTCTTGAGGAAGCAAAAGACTTTTTTTTTCTTTACCTATTATATTCAGGAGAAAGTTAATCTTTATGACCCTATCTAAATCAGAAAGGCAAACAAGAGGCTTTGTCGGCTAGTCTACCCATTCGGCTCTTCCTACCCAGGAAGTGACTTTTTGTTCAAGTTGAAGTCTGCCTCTTTTGAGTCATTCAGAAGGGAGCGTTCAGGCTTATAGAAAGATTTCATTTTCACTTTTTCTTCGGCCAGCTACAAATTTACTTGCAGCAATGCTTTTCACCTTGGCAATTTTAAGACGAGTAGACTTTGACTCTCAGAATTCCAAGTTCAGATATACAGTGGTACCTCGCTTCACGAACGCCTCTCTTCACGACCAATTCGGAGCACGACCAGAAATTTTCCAAAAAATGTGCTCCGCTGCACGAACTCCGCCTCGCTGCACGAACTCCGCGTGGCGGCCGGTCCATTGAGGGCGCAGGCGAATTGTGAGTTCGCACTGCGCCTTTTCCGGGCTGCACCCTGCCGCGGTTGTTGTGAGTGAGGGGGACGGGTGTGTGTGTGGAAGCGAAGGCGGGGGGGGGGGGAGGAGCTGCCTTCCCGGCAGGGCTCCGCAGCCGGGCTCCGCAGCTTTCGCCCATCTCTTTCCGGGCTCGGCGCTCCTGCTTCTCGGGACGCTTCCCAAAGCCAGCAGCCCCGCGGCCAGCCACTCCGTTTCTCTGTCTTATTCATCGGTCGCCTCTCGGGGTCCGGACCCGCCGCCGCGCCCCCGCCGGCGGGCTGGTGAGGGTGGAACGGCGGGGAGCGTGGCGGCGGCGGGTCCGGACCCCGAGAGGCGACCGATGAATAAGACAGAGAAACGGAGTGGCTGGCCGCGGGGCTGCTGGCTTTGGGAAGCGTCCCGAGAAGCAGGAGCGCCGAGCCCGGAAAGAGACGGGCGAAAGTCATGCTGGCTTGCTCCATCGCCCCTCAGCTGCTTTACATTGAACCCTATGGGAAACTGCCTCTGTTCATGACCAATTCTGTTCGCGAACAGAGTCAGTTCAAGAATCACGACCAAAAAACAAGGTCGGAACGGATTAATCGGATTTACATTGAACCCTATGGGAAATTGTGCCTCGTTCACGACCAATTCGGATCGCGACCAGTCATGTCACCAATTAAGTTCGTGAACCGAGGTACCACTGTATTTGAAGTTGCCCAGTTTGAAAAACAAAGATTCAACTGCTGATAAAAAGCAGAAGTGTAAAAAAAAACAACCCATGTTTCTCGTCCTTATGACAGTGATGGCTAACCTTTTTGTCATTGCATGCCGAAAGCGTGCACACACATGTGCACCCATAATGCAATGCGTGCACAACCCCCTGCATGTGTGCGCAACCTAACAGTGAAAAATAATTAACCA
This sequence comes from Rhabdophis nuchalis, assembly GCA_039707465.1. Classification (NCBI taxonomy): domain Eukaryota; kingdom Metazoa; phylum Chordata; class Lepidosauria; order Squamata; family Natricidae; genus Rhabdophis; species Rhabdophis nuchalis. The sequence continues at coordinate 206,692,699 of CM077645.1, forward strand.
GTGGAATGGTTTGCTTTCAGAAGTTGTCGGTGCTCCATCAATGGATGCTTCTAAGAAGAGACTGGACAGCCTCTTGTCTTGAACGGTATAGGGCCAGGATGGCGAACCTGTGGCACACGGAGCCATTTGTCAGGGCACACAAACTTCGGGAACGAACTTCCGGTTTGCTCCTAGGGTCATTTTTAGTCCTCCGGAGCCTTCAGGGAAGCCTCCTAAAGGTCCCTGAAGGCTCCGGAGGGCTTAAACCGACCCTATGAGCAAACCGGAAGTCCGTTCCTGAACTTCCGGTTTGCCTGTAGGGCCGGTTTTTAGCACTCCGGAGGCTTCAGGGAAGCTCCTGAAGCCTCCAAAGGGCCTCCTGAGGAGGGGGCAGGGGAGGCTGTCTTTGCCCACCCCAGGCTTCTATAAAGCCTCTGGAGCCTGGGGAGGGCGAAAAAAGCATGCAAAAAACACCAACAGGGGGGAGCACCTGTTATGCATGCATGCATGCTGGGAGGGTGTCGCATATTGCATTATGTGTGCAGCACGCCTGCACACGACCCCCTTGTGCTTCCCCCCGCCTATGGCACGCGAGCCAAAAAAAGGTTCACCATCGCTGGTATAGGGTCTCCTGCTTGAGCAGGGGGTTGGACTAGAAGACCTCCAAGGCCCCTTCCGACTAGTATTCTGTTATGGCTGCTGAAATACTTGAAATCCCATTCTGCCCGTTGTGCTTCAGAGAATTCCTATGGCAATCATACTTGAAAAAGAATCCCTTTGCGTTTTAGGCAGCTTTTGCCAGATTTTGGGGGGGGGATCAGGGCCTACCTAGGCCAGCATTTCCGACTTGTAATCCAGACGCATCTAGGAAACAGCTAATTAATGTGAAAAGCAGAGTATTCGTCCTCTTTCATTGTAGCAATTGCATGCTCTGAGGGTTTGGGCTGCCTATGATTCATGACTGGAGATCAATCATATAAATGCTTCCGTTTTAATTAAGCGCAAATGCAAATTATATCAAACCCAATACAGTTTCTGTCCTACCCCCTCCCTCCCACTGTGTTTTAGATTGGGTCCCCTGGCATTGGCACAGGAAGTGCAGCCCTGGGCTTTAAAAAGTTGGGCACCCCTGGTGTAGTGTGACATCTGAATCCAGGCACTGGAATGGTGGTTTAGCTTGTGACATTAAAAGCTTTTCTTAGAACACCTGTACTATTTGATCACAACAGCAGGGGAGGGGAGAACAGCACAATCATAATTAATTAAGCATTGTTCCTATAACAGAGAGGTAAATAATTGGGAAGAAATGAAAATCACTTTTCTTTCTTTCTCCAAATCACAAGCCAAAATTAAGTATCAGTTCTAGGCTGCATAAATAGAGGGATAGAATCAATATTACATGAAGTGTTGATACCACTTTATAATGCCTTGGTAAGGCCACATTTGGAATACTGCATTCAGTGTTGGTAGCCATGATGTAAAAAAGATGTGGAGACTCAAGAAAGAGTGCAGGGAAGAGCAATAAATAATGATTAGGGGACTGGAGGCTAAAACAGAGGAAGAAGGGTTGCAGGAACTGGGTATGTCTAGTCTTATGAAAAGAAGGACTAGGGGAGACATGATAGCAGTGTTCCAATATCTCAGGGGTTGCCACAAAGAAGAGGGAGTCAAACTATTCTCCAATGCACCTGAGGGAAGAACAAGAAGCAACGAGTGGAAACTAATCAAGGAGAGAAACAACTTAGAACTGAGGAGAAATTTCCTGACAGTTAGAACAATTAATTAGTGGAACAGCTTGCCTCCACAAGTTGTGAATGCCCCAATACTGGAAGTCTTTAAGAAGATCCTGGATAGCCATTTGTCTGAAATGGTATAGGGTTTCCTGCCTAGGCAGGGGGTGACCTCCAAGGTAACTTCCAACTCTGCTATTGTATTGTATTGTATTAAGTGGATTAAGCACATTGGCACAATTGTATCTTAAGTATTTTGTTGACGTATTAATGTTGATCTTTGCACCAGTCCTCCCATTATCAATTTTCAACCGAAGGAATGAGTCACAGAAAATACCTCCTAATGTAAAAAGAACTGTTGTCCTGAACACATAAGAGGAGTGGATAAAGAAGAAATGAGACCCAGGTGATTCCATGGTCCAAAAATTGTCTGATTACACGTAGAAATCCTTTTGATTTTTAAAGGAAGGGTATATTTAAAGTTGCATTGTCTGCACATTCTTAAAAGCTGATCTAGAACTTTTAAGGATCCTGGTAAACAGTAAAACTGTTCAAGAGACACTGAACTTTCCGCAACAGAGGTATCGTAATACTGAACTCACCAACCTGAACCAAGGAAAGAGAGGCAATCTTATCTTTGCCAGCAATTGAGTATTTTATAAAGCAGCCAGCCTCAGCTGTTTCCACATAGATAAAACTAGTCATCTTAGTGAACCATATAGGGCATTAAACAGGTTACAAGTGAAGTTTAGTTTGGTTTTAATGTGTTGCATGAAGCCACTCACTGAGGTTGCAACCGTTTATGAATTAGGGCAGGAATGACACACAGAGTTGTATAGCTATATGTGACTCCCAGAGGTGGGTTTCCAGTTTTGTTACCACAGGTTCTCTGCCTGCGCATCCATGCCGGCCATGCACCTGGCCTTCTATGTATGTGCGCTGCTCGTGCACACACACGCCTTTTGCGCGGTGGTGGTATTCTACCGGTTCAGACTGGATCGTCCGAACCGGTAGCGGAAATCACAGGTGGCCCCGCCCACTCAGCCCGGCTCTACGGCATCCCATTTAGGCCCCTTTCTTTTGGCGCGGTCACATTTGCAAACCGGTAGGGAAGGTAAGTGAATCCCACCCCTGCTTCCGCGCATGCGCCCTTGCCTCACAAACGTGCCTAAATAGGAGCAATTTCTGTTACTGGTTCGGCTGAACGGGTCCGAAGCAGCTGAATACCACCTCTTGTGACTCCCAAGTTCCAATGCTCTTCTGAACACAGGGTTCTATTTATGTATTTTATTTTTATCCTACCGGGGAACCGGCTTGGCTTAAGTGCTAGGCTCTTTGCCTAGCATGCAACACAGCCCCGGTTCGAATCCCAGTAATAATAATAATAATAATAATAATAATAATAATAATAATAATAATAATAATAATAATAATAATAATAATAATAATAATAATAATAATCTTTATTGTCGTTGTAAAAATTACAATGAAATTGGTTCATTTAAGGGGTATGGCCAGCTGATGAGAGCTAATAAGCTCGAAATAGATCTATCCTGGTCTCTCTATAATTTAATTTATTGATCAGCTCATAAAACTAACACACATATCTAAAAAATTACACAACGTAATTCTTGGCTTGCTGTCTAGATGGTCTCTGGTGATGAGCCGAAAGGCAGGAAAGGAAACAGTATGTCTCCTCCCTTAATTGGGGCCCAATAACAGGTTGTTGTGAAACAATTACCTATATATATATATATATATATATATATATATATATATATATATATATATATATATATATATATATATATATATATATATATATATATATATATATATATATATATATATATATATATATATATATATATATATATATATATAATAATAATAATAATAAATAATAAATTGGGATTTATTAACCGCACCCTCTCCCCACAGGGACCCGGGGCGGTGCACAGGCATAATTAAAAACAATATACAATAATACAAATATTTCTTAAAATCGAATTAAATAAATCTACCCGTGCTAAAAACATAAATTAAAAACCCATTTAAAATTTATAATTACATATATTATATAATTACATATATTTTATAATTATAAAAATTTATAATTACATATATTAACTGCAGCTAGAATTGTATTTGTGCAACAATGGAAAAACAACGGAATACCGTCAGATGAGCGTGTAATTAAGAAACTATTAGAATGTGCAGAAATCGACAGATTAACGCTCATTATTAAGGATAAAGTAGAAACTGAATATTCTACCAATGGTTAGACAATAGAAACAGAAGAAGAAACAGAGATACGAAAAAGAAGAAATGAACATGGAGAGAATTTGATGATATTATGTATTACTGTAAGTGTATTGATATATACCGTATTTTTCGGAGTATAAGACACGCCAAGGTTTTGAAGAGGCAAATTAAGTTTTTGCACTCTGCAAACCTTGCGAAAACAGGCCCATTTTTTGTCAAAAAAAGAGCATGCATAGCCTTTAGGAGGCTTATAGAGTGCTCCTGGGGGCTGGGGGGGGGGGAAATTGACCAAAAAACAGACCAAATTCTTTGCTCATTTCTGCCCTCCCCAGCCCCCAGGAGCACTCTGAAAGCCTCCTAAAAGCTATGCATGGCCATTTTGGTGAAGGGGAATGGGGTTTGGAGAGGCCAAAAAGTGCAGCATTCAAGTGTATAAGACGCACCCAGATTTTCAGCCTCTTTTTTGAGGTAAAAAGGTGCGTCTTATACTCCGAGAAATACTGTAGTTATACGAGTAATAGTATTGTGATGAATATTATAACAAATATGTGGATTTTGATTGTGTAAAACACAGATCCCACACCGTTCAGTTGAAATAGAAAGTAATGTAAATAAAACATGGGGTGGAGGGACCGGCACGGCAACATTTTGGGGCAGGCCCCACTTGCCAAGAGTGATTAGCTCTTTCAATAAAAACACCAATGCAGATGTGGTATCATGACTGGTTACTAAGTCCAGGGACTAAACGCAGGTATCCAACAGAAACAGGTGTCTCTGCCAGGCACAAGGATGTCTGTCATTCTCAGAAGGCATCTGCCGGCCATCCAGACTGTAGCTCCTTATCTGCCTAAGAATGAAAAGAAATCTGCAAGGGAAGCCTGTGCCTGTGCCTGCCACACAGCTGGTCACTTATTTTCTTTTCTCACATGACAATATGCTGCCATTGCAGCTTCTCTAAAATGCTGCCTGCCATTCATGAATGGGACAATGGAAATCTTTGTTGCTTCTGCAGGAAAATATGGAACGAAAGCCCTGGGTGAATAACAAAGACTCTTTTTAAAAAAGAATTGTCTTCAACACATGAAAGCCGGTTGGGCAAGTTCTGCCAAAATTTGCGACACAACTGTCATTCCTGGGTGGTCTCCTGACCATCCGTTCCTCTGGTGTGCTTGGAGACGTGCTACAGTTCTAAGCAGAACGTGGGGTTTGGTCGGCTGGCAATCGAAGTTCACATTGTAAAATGGAGAAAAGAGAAAAAAATGGAGCAGAGAAAAAAAGAAAAACAGAAACAGCTCTTAACTATCTCATAATTTTTAGTACAGGTACCGTATTTTCTGGAGTGTAAGATGCACTTTTTTCCTCCCTAAAAGAGTGTGGAAATGTTGGTGCATCTTCTACATCAAATACAGCCATTTTTTGCCTCCTGAAGCCTCACACCTGCATTCCATTTTTGTGAAAAATGGGCAAAAAATGGGTTGATTTTCACCAAAACGGGGCATGTTTTTGCCTTCCCCCACTGCCCAGAAGTACTCTGCAGACTTCAGCAGGGCTGGGGTGAAGGGTAAAATGCCCCCATTATGGTGGAAAACAGGCAAAAAATGGAGCATTATTTTTACCAAAACGGGGGTGTTTTTGCCTTCCCCCACCCCCCAGAAGCACTCTGCAGACTTCAGCAGGGCTGGGGGGAGGAAAAATGTCCCTGTATTCACCTGCAGAGTGCTCCTAGGGGCTGGGGAGGACAAAAACTTTTTTTCTTACTTACCTCTTCGAAATCTTGGTGCGTCTTATAGTCTGAAAAATATGGTAGTCCTCGACTTATAGCAGTTTATTTAGCGATGTTTCACATTTATGACCACTGCAACAGCCCCACAGTGATATATGATCAAAATTCAGGTGCTTAGCGAGTGAATTAACAAATATAGCAAGAAGGGCTGTAATTGAGGCAAAATTATCCTAATAATGGTCTCACTTAGCAACAGAAAATTGTGATTGTAAATTGAGGGCTACTAGTACAGAAAAATTAAAAGGCAGAGAATGTCCTCAAAAACTGCACTAGCGCTGATGATGTTATCTAGTTTGGGTAATGAAATGTCTTTAAGAAAACCACCAAGCTCAGAGCACCAAGGACAACCTCATTTCAATCCTGAGCTACAAATATGCTCCTTTATTAAAATCAGATTTGGAGTTAACACTAGCACTTAGACTTATATACCGCTTCACAGTGCTTTACAACCCTCTCTAAGCAGTTACAGAGTCAGCCTCTTGTCCCCAACCATCTATTTATTTTATTTATTATTTATTTTTTAAATTTATACCCCGCCCTTCTCCTTGTTAGGACTCAGGGCGGCGCACAGGCATTATTAAAAACCATAACAAAACAATATATGCTATTAAAAACATATTAAATTAAATTAAAACCCGTGCTAAAAACCCTTTAAAACCCTAAAAAATTAAAATTTATAAATAGAGTCAGAAACGGGGGGCTACGCTAGGCCGGCTTGTTGGAATAGGTACGTCTTAAGACGTTGGCGGAAGAGGCGGAGGTCCGAGGTAGTGCGAAGATCGGGGGGTAGGTCGTTCCAGAGGGCCGGGCCCGCCACAGAGGAGGCCCTTCCCCTGGGTGTCGCCAACCGGCATTGCCCGGCCGACGGTACCCGGAGAAGGCCCTCTCTGGGGGAGCGGAGCGAACGAAGGGATGTATGGGGCAGAAGGCGGTCTCGTATATAGCTAGGCCCCGAGCCATGGAGCGATTTGAAGATGGTCATCAACACCTTGAAGCGCATCTGGATCCTCATTTTACCCACCTCGGAAGGATGGAAGGATGAGTCAACCTTGAGCCTGGTGAGAGTCGAATTGCCAAACTGCCGGTGATCTGCAGAAGTAATCTGCAGTACTGCACTCTAAACCACTGCGCCACCGCGGCTCTTCCAATAAAGTTAATTACTGTAACTTGCCATGTTTGCTCTCTTGTCACAAATCAGAACCTTGTAACCTTTTAACAAAAGTTAATCCCCACAAACAAAGCCCCCTTATCATAGCCGCTACTGGCTGGGAATGTTGAGGATTGTCGTCTCAACACCCATAAAGTTAGTCGCTTCGACATCAAAGTGTTTTTCCCTCTGGTCCTTTTCTTAATCTCCAGCCCGATTAAGGTCTGCAATCTTCTGCAGAACTTTAGTCTCTTGCTTACTTTGGAGAAATATTTCATGGGCTTCACTAATAGAGGTACTGCCAGATGATAGGTTTTTGATTAGACCCAGTGCCCTAGAGACCCCCCACTGCTTCCCTTGTTCATTTTTACTTTGTTTCTATTAAGAAGGAAATGCTGAGGTTTCAAACATGCAATTTGATGGAATAAACTCTTCTTTCTTTAGAAAAAAGACCATCCAGGCGTTTGTGTTATTTAGGACATCAACAAACAGCCTCATCAACAAGATTATGACAGGTCTTTATTCCCACTGGGTTGTTTTTCTAGCACTACACTGCAAACCCAGTTCATAAAAATGAAATTTAGCAATTCTTTAATTATCTCTTATTTACCTTGGTTCTAATCCGTTAAAGCTATTTTTTTTTAAAAGAAGAAGAATTTGAAAGAACACAGATATTGCACAGGGAAGTGAAACTAATTTAAGGGTATAATCCCAATGAACAGCTAATTTTACAGTGACTGTCAATGTCTAGACTGACAAACTGAATGGGTGTGCTAAGACCTGAGGTGTTTTTTTTTCCTGAGGTCGGATTAGAAACTTTTGTGTAAGTCTAGCTTTTATGAAAAATAAATCATTTTGACTTAAACAGCCTCAACTGCAGAAACTGTAGTTTATTTAATGGACCAGACAAGTAACGCTAGGGTTGGGGTGTCAAACTTGATTTCATCAGGGTTGTGTTTCATCGGGGGGGGGGGGGGGCGTGGGTACGGTGGGGGTGGCAAGCTTGATGTCACTTGGGTCAGGGGCGCCTGTACTGGGCCAAGCACTCTGCCAATGAAAACAGGCTCCTGCAACCTTCTGCCAGCGAAAATGGAGCTCGGGAGGGCTGCCCAGCAGAGGCACTGCGGGCCGGTCCTTCCCTGTTTCCAGAGCGGCCTGGCGGGCCAGATCTAAGCACTCCGCGGGCCGGATCTGACCCACAGGCTTTGAGTTCAACACCTCTGCACTAGTCCTACAGCCATCTGTTTAGATGCTGTTTGAAGTTACGACACTGAAAAAGTTGATTACAACCCACTTACAACTGTTGCAGCATCCTCACGTCACATGATCAAAATTTGGGCGCTTGGCAACCAGCATGCATTTACTATAGTTGCATCCTGAGGTCACATGATCGTCATTTGTGACCTTTCGATAAGAAAAGCCAATGGGAGAAGCTGGATTTACTTAGTGCATGATTCACTTAACAGCTGAAGTGACTGGCCTAACAATCGTGGCAAAAAAAAAAGGTTGTAAAAATTGAGCATGATTCACTTAACAACTGCCTTGCTTCACAACAGAAATTCCAGTCTCAATCATAGCAATATTTATTTATTTATTTATTTTATTAAATTTATATCCCGCCCTTCTCCAAGAAGACCCAGGGCGGCGCACAGGAAATTAAAATACATACAAAAAACACAATACAAAATTTAAAAACCTATTAGATCCCCATCCTGTGCTAAAACCAATTAAAATCCCTGAATTAAAACTATCTACGGCTAGTCCCAGCGGAGGCTTGATGGAAGAGGTGTGTTTTTAAACACTGGCGGAAGAGGTGGAGATCGGTGATGGTACGAAGTTCTGGGGGTAGGTCGTTCCACAGGACAGGGCCCGCCACAGAGAAGGCCCTTCCCCTGGGTGTCGCCAGTCGGCATTGTCCGGCCGACGGCACCCTGAGAAGGCCCTCTCTGTGGGAGCATATCGGTCTAAGGCAGGGGTCTGCAAAGTCGGCTCTTTTAAGACTGGTGGACTTCAACTCCCAGAATTCCCCAGCCAGCTATGCTGGCTGGGGAACTCTGGGAGTTGAAGTCCACCTGTCTTAAAAGAGCCGACTTTGCAGACCCCTGGTCTAAGGGATGTATGGCAATAGCACTTAGACTTATATATTGTTGCTTCACTGCTTCACAGTGCTTTACAGCCCTCTCTAAGCAGTTTAAAGAGTCGGCATATTGCCCCCAAACAATTTGAGTCCTCATTTTACCGACCTCGGGAGGATGGAAGGCTGAGTCAAACTTGAGCCTGGTAAAATTCGAACTGCCAAATTGCAAGCAGACAGCAGTCAGCAGAAATGACCTGTAGTACTGCACTCTAACCACTGCACCATCACGGTGCAATCATGGTGGTACGTCGACGACTAGCTGACGTTAAGCAAACCATGGCTTAATCTGAATTTAAGAGTGCGATCAATGCAAACTTTCTGATTTTAAATACTAACTTCTGTACAAGCCATCTGTAAGCATCAGAATGCTGTCTTGCAAATTCCACCTATCCAAGTAAGTGGACGTTGCTATACATTGGGGTAATGAATCCCACACATTAATTATATGCTCTGAGGAAAATTATGTTCTTTTGTCAGGTTAACATTAGATGAGTCTCATCCTAGTAATCAAGGAAGAGGAACAGATACTTCTTATCCTTAGTGTAATTTACTCAAGAGCCTTTGGTGAGAAATTTTGATCAGGAGCTCAAGCTCCTTCTTAGAAGACAACAAAACATTCAATACACAGGCTTTTAAATCGTCTTCATTTGCTTTGTGACATTTGGGTTGATATTAATAAAAGTAATAATGCACTCTGGAATTGCAGTAATTATTAATACATTCAAGATGATATAAAGATTGAAAAATGAAGAGCTGCACATCATTGGGGGAAGGAAACTCTCTGCAATGAGGAAACGTGTCACAAATTAAATTGGGAAAACAGAGAAAGAATGTGGCCACGGAGTTAACCTATTTTTCAAAATCAACAAGAATCCAAAGTTTATATCAAAAGCCCGTTTCAGTTCCATCAAATGGAATAAATAACAAAGGATAGATTATACCCCATGTGTCTCTGTCATTTGAATACTGCCAGCCCACTTCTCCACAATTTGGGTCCCATTTGGTGTACCAGACCACAATTCCCATTATTCCCAGCTGGAATGGATTCCAAATGGAAGAGACACAAGGATGGATAAACACTGAAGTCAAGTTCTTAAAGTGCCTTTATCTTACACTATTGTATCCCTGAGTCGCTTGTTTGGGCAGAAAATACAGTCAAAACGTTTGAATGCAGGTGATATTTATATTTTATAAGTGCATGTAATTCTAATCTGTTTCAAGTTTAGCAAAGCTGAATCACTTCTTGCTCCAGGCTTTTCTTTGCTCTTTAATGGATTATTTACTAAGGTTAGAAAATAGCTCCAATGAGTTGCAGATATTTAAACAGAAAACCAATTAACACAAAACAACTTCTGTCTTTGAAGTCTCCATTACCAATCAGAGAAAGAAAGCAGAAAAGAAAGTGATGCAGGTCAGGTGGTTCATTTTTCCTAACCCAGAAATTATTGGGGGGGGAGGGGAATACACTGATTTAAGTAAGAAATTCTACTCATGGAATACGAAGCCACTAAATTCAAATTTAGATTCTTGATATTTTTAGTCAAAAGGGCATAACTCTGGTTCTTCGAAAGAACTACCGTATTTTTCAGAATATAAGGCACACCAGAGTATAAGACGCACCAAGATTTTGAAGAGGAAAATTAAAAAAAAGGTTTTGCACTCTGCAGACCTCCCAAAAATGGCCCATTTTTTTTTTGTGCAAAAATGGGCCCGGTTTTTGTCAAAAAAAAGGGGCATGCGTAGTCTTTAGGAGGCTTATAGAGTGCTCGGGGGGGGGGGCACAAAAACGAGCAGAAAACAGCCTGTTTTTTGCTCATTTTTGCCCTCCCGAGCCCCCAGGAGCACTCTGGAAGCCTCCTAAAAACTATGCATGGCCATTTTAGTAAAGGGGACGGAGTTTTGGGAGGCCAAAAATGCTGTATTCAGTGTATAAGACGCACCTAGATTTTCACCCTCTTTTTTGAGGGAAAAGGTGCGTCTTATACTCCAAGCGTCTTATACGCCGAACAATGTGGTAACTTCATAAAGCTGAATTGTTTCAAAATTGCAGGTAGTCTTCAATGTATTCATTTAGTGACCATTCAATTATAGCACTGAAACGAGTGGCTTACAACCAGTTCTCGCCCTTACAACCATCACAGCATCTGCAGTCACATGATCAAAATTCAGGTGCTTGGCAAGTGGCATATATTTATGGGTTACAGCATTTTAGGGATCATGTGATCACCATTTCCAACCTTTCCAGTTGGCTTCTGGGAAGCAAAGGCAGTGGGAGAAGTCAGATTCACTTAACCACCATGTAATTCCCTTAAGAATTGTTGTTTATTCACGTAGCGACTGTGGCAAACAAAGGCCATAAAATCAGGGGTGACTTACTTAATGTCTGCATCAAGTAAACAATGGACATTCTGGTCCCAATTGTGATTGTAAGTCAAGGACTACACATCAATTCTTTCTGCAGTGTAAAATTCACAAATTGCCCTAAACTGTAGCTGGCCACGAATCAAAGTTAAAGCTTGTCTCTAACCCAAGCCAAACTAGAAGAAATGCCTACTAGTCTGTCGTGAGGGGTTTACAACTGGGCTGTGGAAAAGCTGACAAGCATGCACACACATCCTCATTTGCACGAGCAGCAGGCGAGCGTGTATGGCACTTGTGCAAATGGAGATGCGCGCAGCCACTCTTGCTGTCGGCTCTTGCGGACTCATCTTCCCCCTCTCTGCAAAGCTGGAAACGTTAGGGAACTCTGTTCTAGTCCAACCCCCTGTACAAGCAGGAGACCCTGTGCTATTCAGACACATACTGTCCAATCTCTTCTTAAAAACCTCCACTGATTGAGGTTATATAATTGCAGTCAATCAGAATATTTACATAGGCAGTGAAGAACTTCATTCCCCAGACTGAACTTTCCACTCTAGGCTGACACTGTTTTTTTTTTAATTAATAAATTTTATTTACAAACATATAAAATACATATAAAATACACTCACACAAAACTTAGACATACACTACATTTACACCATACAATACGAACAGGAACTTCCCGTTCTTTCTAATAGCAATTGTCAATCGAAGCCGCTCATCTTATATTGTTTCCCCTTCTGTTATATTTCATTTGGATTTCACCATTCTAAACCAGGGGTCCCCAACCTTTGCAACTTTAAGTCTGAAGGACTTCAGCTCCCAGAATTCTCCCAGCCAGCTCCCAGAATTCTCCAGCTGGCTGGAGAATTCTGGGAGCTGAAGTCCTTCAGACTTAAAGTTGCAAAGATTGTGGACCCGTTCTAAACCCTCTTATTTTACTCATTACTGTTTTTAAGTTTTGCTGCATTCCTTCATTGGTTCTTGTTTCTTTCCTCCATCCACGTATATCATTTATCCCATATCTGATAGAATTCTGATTCTTCTTTTCCCTGGATTTCTTTAGTTAATTTGTTCATTTCAGCACAGTCCATAACCTTACTTATTATTTCATCTTCGCTTGGAATTAGTTTATTTTTCCATTTCTGGGCAAAAGCAATCCTTGCCTCCGTAATTAAGCTGACACTGTTTTTAAAAGCATTCAAGAAAAACTAGAGGGCTAAGGGTGACAGGGTAGCAGCCTCCCTATATTTAGAATAGAATAACAAAGTTGGAAGGGACCTTGGAGGTCTTCTAGCCCAACCCCCTGCCTATGCATGAAACCCTACACCACTTCAGACAAATGGATATCCAACATCTTCTTAAAAACTTCCAGTATTGGAACATTCACAACTTCTGGAGGCACGTCGTTCCACTGATTAATTGTTCTCACTATCAGGAAATTTCTCCTTCGTTCTGGTTGGTTCTCTTCTTGATTATTTTCCATCCATTGCTCCTTGTTCTATTATATTTGCTTGTTGTTCCCGATTCTAAGGGGCGGTGCTTATCTCCATTTCAAAGCCGAAGAGCCAGCACTGTCCGAAGACGTCTCCGTGGTCATGTGGCCAGCATGACTAAACACTGAAAGTGCACGGAACGCTGTTACCTTCCCACCAAAGGTGCTTCTTATTTTTCTACTTGCCTTTTTACATGCTTTAGAACTGCTAGGTTGGCAGAAGCTGGGATAAGTAACAGAATTCAGTCTGTTACACGGCGCTGAGGATTCGAACTGCCGACCTTTCTGATCAACAAGCTTAGCCACTGAGCCACCACGTCCCTTTAACCAGGGGTCTCCAACCTTTGCAACTTTAAGTCTGAACGACTTCAGCTCCCAGCTCCCAGCTTTGCTGGCTGAAGAATTCTGGGAGCTGAAGTCCTTCAGACTTAAAGTTGCAAAGGTTGGAGACCCCTGCCTTTAACTGTATCTGTTTGCCAGTCTTATAAAACCATCTGAAGAATTGGAACAGAATTTCCTTCGAGTGGAATCCAATTGTTTGCTTGGTGCAACAACTGAGGTTTTTCACTGAATTATTGCCTGATGAAAGAGGCTGAAAATACCCTGAAGAACTACATTTCCATGATTTTCTTGCCTTCAGCAAATCATCTTCCATCACCTCATTAGCAAGAACGATGAAGATGCAAAGGATTCTGGTATGCGCTTGTTTGGGATGGCGTGAGCAAACTTCCAGCTGGTGGCATATATTTTGCGTTTTTATTAGAATCCTAAAGTCTATCAAGGGAAGCCAAATGGGGGAAATGCTATCAACAGAGAAACGTTCGTTCCTGTAGAAATAATTATCATAATAGTAATTTTTAAAAAGATACTGACTGCTGCCTCTGGGATAGAAATTGACACTTATCTTTGGAACTCTTCTGTTTTCTGGGGGGCAGGATCCTTGAATAGCATTATCAGTTAGCAGTGAGCAGAGAAATTCTCTTAAATTCTTTTTTTCAATTCCATTTTAATATGGATTGATAAAAAGCAGAAAACCCACAGAGATATTCTCTCAGGGATGGAATGCAGGGGTGAAATGCTACTGGTTCTGAATGGTTTGCTAGAACCGGTAGCAAAAAATGATAAAGTTCGCCAGAACCAGTAGTTAAAAAAAGCTTTAAAAAGTGTGGGAGAAAAAGTTCTGTGACACTCAGCTGTGCTGCATGATTTATTTTATTTTTATTTATTTTTTATTTTATTAAATTTATACCCCGCCCTTCTCCAAACGGACCCAGAGCGGCGCACAGGAATTTTAAAATACGTACACAAAATCAATAAAAAATTTAAAAAACGTATTTAATAACCGTCCTGTACTAAAACCAAATTAAAATCCCCCAAAATTTAAAACTGTCTAAAATAGTCAATTGCAGAGGTTACGCTAGGCTGGCTAGATGAAAGAAATGTGTCTTTAGACACTGGCGGAAGAGGCGGAGGTCGGAGATGGTGCAAAGTTCAGGGGGAAGGTCGTTCCAAAGGGCAGGGCCCGCCACAGAGAAGGCCCTTCCCCTGGGTGTCGCCAGACAGCATTGTCCGGCCGACGGCACCCTGAGAAGACCCTCTCTGTGGGAGCGTATCGGTCTAAGGGATGTACGGGGCAGGAGACGGTCTCGCAAGTAACTAGGTCCCGAGCCATGGAGGATTGTTGGAACCTTCCCCCCCCCTTTTAAAGCATTTTTACTACCAGTTCCGGCGAATAGGTAGTAAAAAATGCTTTAAAAAGTGGAAAAAAGGTTTCCTACGGTCGCTCGGCACAGCTGATTATCATGGAATCTTTTTCTTTCACTTTTCAAATCATTTTTTTCCTACCCATTCGACGGAATTGGTAGTAAAAAAATACTTTAAAAAGTGAAAAAAGTGAAAAAAAATGGTTTCAACGATCGCGCGGCTCAGCTGATTTGCGTGATCGTCGGAACCAATTTTTTTAAAGCATTTTTTTACTACCAGTAAAACTACTGGTTCTGACAATCGCACGGATCAGCTGTGAGCCGCATGATCGTCGGGCCCTCTTTATTTCACTTTGTAATCAGCTTTAGTAACATGGGTTTTGTTGTCGTCATGCTGCAGGGAGACCTGCTGGGCGCAAAATGCAGTGTGGGGGTGGGTCTCGTAAGCATGTGCGGGGGGAGCACAGGTGGTTTGCACATGCATGCACAGGGGGGACGCAGGGGGGTGTCATGCACGCATTGCATTATGGGTGTGAGCACACACGTGTGTGCTAACGCGTGCGCCTTTGCGTTTCCAGCACATGACGACAAAAAGGTTAGCCATCACTGACCTGTACCATTTCAGAGAAATAGTCGTACAATCTCCTCTTAAAAATCTCCAGTGTTGGAGCATCCACAACTTCTGGAGGCAAGCTGTTCCACTGACTAATTGTTCTCACTGTCAGGAAATTTCTCCTTAGTTCTAAGTTGCTTCTCTCCTTGATTAGTTTCTATCTACTGTTTCTTGTCCTGCCTTCAGGTGCTTTGGAGAATAGATTGACTCCTTTGTGGCAAGCCCCGAGATTAGTTTGTAAAGACCTGTCAATTTCCCATTTGTTTTTGCTTAGCAATAGAAATTAATTAAATTAAATTTATAAATTAATTGGTAGCTCTTTGGCAATGTATTCGACCACCCGCTACTCCCTTCACTTGGGGCTTAAAAGTCCAACAGGGTAATTCTGTGTCACAGACCGGAAATATCATATTTTATCAGGCAGATTTGGGCTCTGACTGGGAATGTAAACATTCCACAGTTTATTAGTACTGGCTTGTATGATTATTCGCTCTCAGCAACTTCCCACGTGACAACCAAGCTGCTTAAAATCTATGGGAGCAGAAGGCTTTCTAACAACAAGAGGCCAAGTACAACTAAAGGTAAAGGTTCCCCTTGCACATAGGTGCTAGTCATTCCCGACTCTAGGGGGCGGTGCTCATCTCTGTTTCAAAGCCGAAGAGCCAGCGCTTGGCATGACTAAACATCAAAGGCGCAAGGAGGTGGTCCCTATTTTTCTACTTGCATTTTTATATGCTTTCGAACTGCTAGGTTGGCAGAAGCTGGGACAAGTAACGGGAGCTCACTCCGTTACATGGCGCTAGGGATTCGAACCGCTGAACTGCCTTCCAATTGACAAGCTCAGCATCAAAGCCACTGAGTCACAAGAGGCCAAGGACGTCCCAAAGGTGCTTTTTTCAAAAGACAACTAGACTTTCTTGGGTTTTTTCCTTTTAAAATGTTTTGCTTCTCATCTAAAAAGTTTCTACAGTTCGAACTGACTGGTGAGAATGTCTATGGAGATTCTCAGTCATCCAGGTTATGGTTGTCCCAAAGTTGCTTTTTCAAACGGCAACTGAATTTCTTTAGTTCAGAACTAAAGAAACTTCTTGGATGCGAAGTGAAAAGTCTTCAAGGAAAAGCAAAGTCCAGTTGCCTTTTGAAAAAGCAACTTTGGGATGACTGGTGAGGAATGGAAGAATTTATATTCTTTGCAGTCATCTAATTCTCTCCATTCCCTACAAGTCAGTTAAAACCGAAGAAGCTTCTTGGATGAGAAGCGAAACGTTTTCAAAGGAAAAAATCCAAGAAAGTCCAGTTGCCTTTTGGAAAAAGCACATTTGGGAAAACCATAACTGGATACTGAGAATCTACATAGACAAGAAACCAAGACCCCAAAGAGCATGGGTGACATGCTGGTTGGGTATCTGATGCTTCCCACATGCATTTTTAATCTTCCAAAGCAAAATGCTAAATAAGGACTAATCCATGCAACATTTTACTTGGAATTTTTCTCTCCTTAAGTTTAAGGCCTTTAAGTTTTGAAGTTGGGCTCAGGGGTTGCCCTGCTGCAAGCCACACCTCCTAGATGAGGTACAGATTGACTGGAGATATGAGGAACGAATGTGGTTAACCAAACCGTATTTGCAAACTCCAACCTCAACTGCTAAAATAAGCAGTATGGTTTGTTACGGAAATTATTATTTATTTGTATCTGGCCTTCATAACTCAAACCTATCCAATACGCCTTTCTCTTCCTATATTCCCCACAACAACAACCTTGTGAGTTGGGCTGAGAGAGAGGGACTGGCCCAAGATCATGTAGTTGGCTTTTATTTAATCTATCTATATCCCTGTCAGACAAATGCTTCGGGGCAAAGGGCCAGGATTGTAGGCAGAGCGGGAAAGAGGAGTGCCTGGGAAACGAGAGAGGGCAGGGATGATGGGCATGGGAGGGGGAAGGAAGAGGGATGGGATAATGGACATGGGAGCAGGAGGACAAAAGGCCCCTCTCAATGGCTCCCTGTTAGACAAACATTTTTGGGGCAAAGTGCCAGGATCGTAGACAGGGCGGGAAAGAGGAGGGCATGGGAGGGAGAAAGGAGATGGTTAGGATGATGGGCATGGGAATAGGGGGAAGAAAGGCTCCTCTCAGTGGCCTGTCAGACAAACTCTTCAATGTCTATAAACACCTTGGCAATGCCAGGTCATCAGCTAGTATATATATATAAAAATACGGTGGGGGTAAGACACTCCTAACACCCTTCGGGGTGTCTGTTCTGTTAAGATAAAGCCTGTTGTTCCTTAAAATGACTTCTACTGTACTGCCGTAAAATGGCTTCTACTGTACAGCACAATGGAGTTACCATGGAAACGGCTTCACGGTACTCCACAAGGGGCTCCCTCTGGTAAGGGGGAAAATCCAACATTAGAAATTAGGTTTGGTCTGGGATTATTTTTGAGGACAAATGTATGGATTAGGATAAATAAATACCCGGGCAACGCCGTGTTATCAGCTAGTAAAAAAATAAAACAGGAACACTTGTATACACTATTTTAAAAAATCTGTTGTAGCCTGTTGCAATGCTCCAGGCTGCTTGCTAGATGCAAAATGCGCATTCTAATGAGGGATATCTCTCTGACCCATACACACAGAGCTACTGTTCTCCTCCCTCTATTATGGTGATAGAAAACCAGCATGCTTTATAAAAATAAAAGGACAGAACTAGAGCAGTACCAGAAGAAAAAGCTGTGAGCTACAAGGGAAAAATGTAAGGGATAGGCTCATTCCATACAGATTCTCTTATCAGGGATTTAGGAAATGTTCAGGGAATTGAGGCAGATTGTATATAGGTACGGTAAAGGTTCCCCCTCACTAGTCGTTCCCGACTCTAGGGGATGGTGCTCATCTCCGTTTCAAAGCCGAAGAGCCAGCGCCGTCTGGAGAAGTCTCTGTGGTCATCTGGCCAGCATGACTAAATGCCAAAGGCGCACGGAACGCTGTTATCTTCCCACCAATGGTGGTTCCTGTTTTTCTACATGCATTTTTACATGCTTTTGAACTGTTAGGTTGGCAGAAGCTGGGACAAGTACGGGAGCTCACTCCGTTACACAGCGCTAGCAATTTGAACCTCCAAACTGCCGACCTTTCTGACTGACAAGCCCATTGTATATATGCACCTGATATTTTTAATTTTCTGCGTATATTAGGAAGCTAACTGTATAACTCTATAACCTCAGTCTTGCATTCCACCTTTCAGCCTGGGTGGAATAACCCACCTCACAGGGTGGTTGTGAGGAAGATAAAAGGAAGGAGTATTGTGTATGCTCTCCACGAGTTATTTCTAAATATAATAAAGGCAGAATAACAATCAGTTAACAAATAAATAAAACACCGATTATATTTATAACCTTCCAGCACTCCATTTGCACGAGCAGCGTGCACACGCACCCATCGGTCACGCAAATGGAGTGTGTGTGCATGCACTCCCTGCTCGCATGGCTCGCACACAGGTGGATGCTTGTGTGCGCTCACCCACCATTTCCGCGGCCTAGCTGCAAACTGCTCATGGTTCAGAGGTTGGGGACTTCTAGGTTAGGGGATGGACAGCAAATGATGTGTTCCTAAAAGATAAATGGGAAGCATGCAGTCTCTACCCCAAAGTTGGGACAACAGTGGGAAGACCTAAAAGCTTTCTAGAAAAGGAGGTTTGATACCCTTCCATCATATGGGTTCAGCCACTTTCACTATGTAGGCTTAGCATACTTTAAGGAATTGGGGGGGGGGGGGGATCTCTCCACCTCTAAAAGAAAATATCAGGGAAAACATAAAAATTCAGGCCCCATACACTTATCGCAGCCCTTGGGAGTCCCTAATTTATAATTCTGGCCACTTAACATTCGCCTGCCACTTTGATAAATCAATGGCGAAGTCAACATGCAGTAAAGTCCAGATTTCCCAATTTTGCATTGTAGTCCTCAACTAAAAACAACAACAATCCTAAAAAAAAAACCCTGCATGTAACGTTTATATTTTTGGGATAAAACCTATCAAGCAACTTCTACAATGATTCATTACATTTGGATTCCTTTTATTATACACGGCATGCACAGACACGCTAACAATGCTGTGCAAGGCAACAAAAAACTTAATTGGTTTAACCAGCATTATATAGGCATCCCTTTCCTTATCCCCCATGATACAGACATCCCAAAGAAGAAGAAAAAGAGGGCAGGGAAGGGGAGAGAGAGGAAAGAAAGAAAGAAAAAGAGAGACACAAAAGCAATTTTGCAAAGTAGGATAATGGCTATGCATAACAGAACTGTACCATAAGCCAAACAACAAAGCCAGGGTAATTCAGATTCATAAAGGCTTTTTCCAAATCTCTAAACGGAGAACAAAAGGCTCGAGCAATTAAGAGAGCTTTGCACAGTGTCATGATACAGCTGAACAACTCTGCACAGCCTAAACTCCGGGGCTACCGCGCATGGTTTTCATTCTGAATTGGTCTTTGGGCACTCCCTTATAATTGAAGCAATTCCATCCAATTTCTATTTAGCCAGAAATAAGCAGCCCCAATCCGCCAAAATCTCTGAGTAACTTCTGAAAAGGTTATGTCTCTTTGGAGTGGGAGACTGACTCCTGATAAAGGAAGGCAGCCATGCAGTTTTCTTGGCATCTAATAGATCTGGTTCCTCATTATCTTCTTTTAATTCCCCCCACCCGCAAATTCCTATTCTCATGTACTGTTCAAGAATTCCCTCATCCTCTTCCATTCAGTCGGGTCAAACCCTGTTAGAGTCTAGGTCAGTGATGGCTAACATTTTTCTCATCATGCAGCAAAAGCAGGCGGGAGGGGCGAGGGTCGTGCGTGCATAGAATTGAGTGTGGGCACGCCTGCACATGACCCCGCCGTCCTCCCCCCATTTTTGGCACGCGATGGACCCATTTTTCCCCCTCCCCAGGCTCCAGAGGCTTTCTAGGAGCTGGGAAGGGTGAAAAGGCTCAGGAGGCCCTCTGGAGCTTTCAGGAGGCTTCCTTGAAACCCCCAGAGGGTGAAAAATGGCCCAACGCACAAACTGGAAGTCCATTCCCAAACTTCCGATTTGCGCCTTGGGTTGTTTTTCATACTCCAGAGGTTTCAGGGTAAAAAAAAGCCGAAAATGAAGGCCAAAGTCAGCTGGCCCAGCACGCACAACCGTGGCTGGAGCTGAAAGGGCAATGCCTCACGTCCCCTAACAAATGGCTCCGTGTGCCACCCGTGGTACGCGTGCCACAGGTTCACCATCACGCGTCTAGGTCCTCACGACATCAGCCAAATATTCTCAGTGTTGTGGCCCACCAGCAGCCAGTGGAGCTGGCAATAGATTCGGACAGTGAGCAGGTTGGGGAAGAACATGGGCCAGTCCTGGAGTCCAGGAAAGGCTCTGATGAGGGCTCTTTAAGTGATTTTTGAAATCCAGCAAACTTTTGCTTGTAATTTGAACACTGATTTTGTCAAGTGCGGGAAAATCAGGAAGTCCAGGCAGTTCAACTGAATATATAGGTTTATTGTATGTTAATGCTCGCTATAAAAATCTGAACTGCAAACAGGTCATAGCCAATTGTGGTTGATAAAGAGCCAATGGAATTCAAAAAGAGCTGGTCTTAGGTCTCTTGTGGGGCGAAAGGGACTCGAGACTTATGACGTCTTAGCCCCCTCCCTCAAGATCAGCCTGGTCATCTCCTACATATGTATTTTTAAAAGAACTTATTTATAAGATAATAAAATAAAACAAATAACACCACTTTTTACATTAGATATTTTACACACAGAGAAGAAAATACTTCATGATCAAATGATGAAATATACTCACTGTTTCAAAATTTCGTTTACTATGTTCTTGTTTTATTTATCCATTTATGTGCATTCCCCTCCCTTCCTTTATTTTGCAAAGTAAAATCATATTATGAAAATGACTTGTTGCATTTATATTCTCCTTGTTGCATTTAAATTCTTCCTGCTTTTTGAGAATGAACTCACGAGCCAAAAGCCTGGGACAGACTGTCCCATTTACCAGGCCTATTTAAATATTTGAAAAAGCAACCGAAGTATAAGCATAAGCCTTAGAATAAAACAGTAACACAGAACACGGAGCCAAAACGGGGCAAGTAACATTTGTAACACAGAGTTCCTGAATAAATTTAGCTTTATATTCTTTCTTTTTATTCACAGGACTTTTGTTTTAAAAAAGCAGTTCAAATGGCTCTTAAATACTTAACAATTATGAGTTTTTCTAGAAAAGCAGATTTTCAATTATCTAACTGTATTTTGAACTCTACTTATTTTCAGTGGGGCATAAGGAGGTTGATTGTCTAGAATGCTTTCAGAAAATCAACAGCCAATCAGCACTCACTCTTCCTACGTAAACTCTGAGCCCAGAGAGCTATCACCCAATCAGAGTTCAGCGAGTGCCTCAACCAACGTCTACCAGTCTTAACAATGGGGAAATACCGTAATGATGAAGGTGCATCTGGATGGGGAGAAACAGGCTCAGGCTCAACCCCTTCAAGACCGAATGGCTGTGGTTCCCGGCAACTGGCACAAGAGCTAGCACCATGCAACGGAGTGAGCTCCCATTACTTATAAAGCCTAAGTAAGACCACACCTAGAAGGCTTTATACACTTTATAAAGCCTGAGTAAGACCACACCTAGAATACTGCATCCAGTTTTGGTCACATTACAAAAAAGATGTTGAGACTTTGGAAAAAATGCCCCCCTAAAAAAGAGCAATTAAGATGATTAAAGGCCTGAAGACTAAAACATATGAAGAAGGGTTGCAGGATTTTGGGTTTGACTTTTGTAGAGAAAAGAAGAAGTAGGGGAGACATGACAGCAGAATTCCAGTATCTGACAGACTGTCACAAATAGGAGGGGGTCAGTATATTTTCCATAGCACCAGAGGGCAGGACAGGAAACAATGGTTGGAAACTAATCAAGGAGAGAAGCAACCTGGATTTAAGGAGAAACTTCCTAACAGTGAGAACAATTAACCAGTGGAACAGCTTGCCTTCATACGTTACTTCTTGTCCTGCTCTCAGGTGCTTGAGCCCCTATTCTCCATGACAGCCCCTCAAGGACGGGAAGACTGATATCATATCAACCCTAAGCCTTCTTTTCATTAGACTAAACGTACCCAGTTCCCACAACCGTACATCATATGATTGAACCTCTAGACCTCTTAGCATCTTTGTGCTCTTCTCGGCACTCTTTCTAGGATGTCAATATCTTTTTCGCATTGTGGTGACCAGAATCGAACACAATATTAACAGGTCTCACCAGTGCAGTATAAAGTGCTAGGCCAGTGATGGCGAACCTATGGCACCTATGGGTGCGGCACACCGGCGCACAACCCCCCCCTGCGCTCCTCCCCCCTTATGGCATGCGAGCCTAAAAAGGGTTGCCAATCGCTGTGCTAGGCTATTATTTCACATGAACTTGAAACTCTCTCTCTTGATGCAGCCTAGGATTGCATTAGCTTTTCTTGGCAGCTTCTTTAGTGACACTGATTGCTTCATTTTCCCCATCAGCAGAAAACTCATAAAAAATGATCATAGGGTCATGTTCGAGTGCGCCTCAAGGTGTTGATGACCATCTTTAAATCGCTCCATGGCTCGGGGCCTAGCTATATATGAGACCGCCTCCTGCCCCATACATCCCTTCGTCCGATCCGCTCCCACAGAGAGGGTCTTCTCCAGGTGCTGTCGGCTGGGCAATGCCGGTTGGCGACACCCAGGAGAAGGGCCTTCTCTGTGGCGGGCCCAGCCCTCTGGAACGACCTACCCCCCCAACCTTCGCACTACCTCGGACCTCTGCCTCTTTCGCCAATGTCTTAAGACGTATTTATTCCAACAAGCCGGCCTAGCATAGCCCCCCGCTTCTGACTTTTTATGTATAAGTTGCTATTTGGCAGGGTTTTAAATAGTTTTAGCAGGGGTTTAATAATTTAATATGTTTTAAATTGATTTATATTGTTCTTATTGTGGTTTTAATAATGCCTGTGCGCCGCCCTGGGTCCTAACAAGGAGAAGGGAGGGGTATAAATAAATAAATAAATAAATAAATAAATAAATAAATAAATAAATAAATATGTAATCATTACAAAGGTTCAATTCACTTTATTTTCAGATATGCAGCCTCCATGAGTCCTAGATAAGTTATAAGAACAGTAGTAGAAATTGTGGGCATGGTTCTGTCATCGGGTGTCTCCCATAATAGTTCATATGTTTGTATGCCATTCTTCCTCCAGATCAGGGGTGTCAAACTCAAGGCCCGTGGGCCGGATCCATCCTGTGGGGTGCTTAAATCTGGCCCACGGGGCCACCCTGGGAACAGCGAGGGAGCAGGTCACAATGTGAAAGCAGAGGGGTTGCAGGAGGCCATCGCAGCTGGAAATGGAGCTCAGGAACCCCTTTTTGCTGACAGAGCACTCGGGCCGCCACAGGTACCTCCGACATGAATGACATCAAGCTGGCTACGCCCACCCTGGCCACACCCACCCTAGCCCTCCAAGGTCAAACACAACCCTGATGCGCCTCTCAATGAAATTGAGTTTGACACCCCTGCTCCAGCGAGATAAAAACCAATGAAACTAACTGAATCTGGGTGTATTGTGATTTTTACTGAATTATCCCATTTCTTTCTTTTGCTACTACCCCAAAACATTTCCTTTATAGGCTAATTGCAATGGAAATAATCCTTGCAAAGATATGGAAATCTCAAACCAAGTTTAAAGAATTTAACCCAGGAGCTACTTAACCTGATAAAATGAACATTAAGAATCTAGCACATACTACACGAAAATTCTGTGTAATGGAAAACAAATACAGGATGTGGGCAATCAATCGCCTGCGCTCTTAAAAACAGGTCAGAAAATAAAAGATTCTATCATTCTGAAATTTGCTAACCGTGATTCACTCAGTGAGAGTTATAATATAATGTTCTGTTAGAGGTAAATCTATTTAAATAAGGCAGAAACAAGGCAGAACAGACTACGCAAGGATCAAACAGACAGAAGAGAATATTTGTAGCTCAAGGTTAAATTGTGCGGTCCTCGGTGCTCTCTGAGCTTGGTAATTTTGCTACAGATAGTTCATTACCAAACTAGGCAGTGCACTGGTGATGTTATCTAGTTTGGTAATGAAACGTCTGCTAGAAAACCATAAAGCTCGGAGAGTACCAAGGACCCAAAAGATTAAACTATACGGTTAAAGTGGAAAGAATTTCCACTTTAGCTTACATTGAGTCACCATGTTCAGAAGTACTGCATGATAAGAATGATCTTCCAACTTTTTCTATTTGTAATACACAAATTACACACACACACACACACACACACACACTGTGTATGATGTATGTCTTTGCCTCTCCCATCCACCTTGATTGAAAGTTACTTCCTCTTCTGTCATTCTGCAGAATTGCAACTATTTTCTCTACCTGTACACTGATATTACGGAAACTTTGGGATTTTACCATTTCAGCAATGCTTTCTTAGATTTTTTTAAGTTACAGGAATGTCAGCTTTGGTTCAACACAGAGTCTAAAAGTTGTACAATCAATCAATCTTTTATTATGGTTATAAGCCAAAATTAAAACATTGAAATAAAACAAAACAAAAAAGAACAAGACATCATAGTTTATTATAGCTAATGGGGAGATACTTGATAGCAGCCAAATTCAGACTAGTTTTACAGACAATAGAGCAGAATTTAATTACGTTCAAAGAAATTGTATCATACTGATCCAATAATAACAGTTGTGCACAAAAGAGACAGGATTTCCTGGATATTTTATTTATTAATTAGATTCTTCCCCCCCACTCCCCAATTATGTTATAGGTAATTTAAGGCAGTAAATATACATACTACTCCTTCCTCTTCCCCACAACAACCCTCTGAGGCAGTGGTGGGTTTCAAATTTTTTAGAACCAACTCTGTACGTGTGGCCTATTTTGTGGGCGTGGCTTGGCAGTCATGTGACAGGGTGGGAGTGGCCATCTTTTAAAATGTGGTGAAGCTCATTTAACAACGCTCTTGCTTAGCAACCAAAATTTTGGACTCAATTGTGATGATAAATTCTTTCTTTCTTTCTTTCTTTCTTTCTTTCTTTCTTTCTTTCTTTCTTTCTTTCTTTCTTTCTTTCTTTCTTTCTTTCTTTCTTTCTTTCTTTCTTTCTTTCTTTCTTTCTTTCTTTCTTCCTTCCTTCCTTCCTTCCTTCCTTCCTTCCTTCCTTCCTTCCTTCCTTCCTTTCCTTTCCTTTCCTTTCTTCCTTCCTTTCCTTTCTTTTCCTTCCTGTTGGGTCACTGGCAGCGGCGGGCCAGATTTACTTCCAGGTACGCCGGTGGAACCCCCTCTCACTGGTTCTCTAAATTTCACCAACCAGCTCTCGCGAGTAGGTGCGAGCCTGCAGAAACCCACCACTGCTCTGAGGTGAGGTGAGCCAACAGAAAATGGCTGGCTCAGTCAAGTTTCATGCCAAAGGTGGCACTAGAATTCACACCCTCCTAGTTTCTAGGCCAGCACCTTCACCACTTTTTTTAACCAGACAAGACAGAGAGTTGTAAAATGAATTCATGAATCCTTGTAGAGCACGGGTGTCAAACCCGTGACATTTTCCCCCTTAGCGGAGCTGGAGAGGACATGGACTGTGTGTCACGTGGGCCGCCAGTTTGACACTCCTGCTGTAGAGGGTACATTATAAGAGGACATGACCTGTCCTGTCAATGCCCCTTGTCCACAAGAAATTATACACACAGGTAATCCTCGACTTACAACAGTTCACTGAGTGAATGTCTGAAGTTACGTCACTGAAAAAAAGTATCTTACGCCGGTTTTTTACACTTATGACCATTGTAGCATCTCCATTGGTCTTGTGATCAAAATTTGGATGCTTGGCAATGGACTCATATTTATGACGGTTGCAGTGTCCCAAGGTCATGTGATCACCTTTTGCAACCTTCTGACAAGCAAAATCAACGGGGAAGCTAGATTTTACCTAGCAACTGCAGCAATTCATCTAACAACGGTGGCAAGAAAGATTGTAAAATGGGGCAAAGCTCACTTCACAGCTGTCTCACTTAGTAATAGAAATACTGGGCACAATTGTGAGTTCGATCCTAGGTAGAAGCACATGTAGGGTCTCCTGCTTGGGCAGGGGGTTGGACTAGATGACCTGCAAGGTCCCTTCCAACTCTGTTAATCTGTTAATTGTGGTCATAAGTCAACCTGTATCACTGCTTCTTTCTTTAATAATGAAGAACATGCTTTTTGCGTTTGAGATTATGCTCACTTTTTTTAAAAACCCACTTTTCCTAAAAGCTAGAAACTTTTACACACACACACACACACACACACACACACACACACAGCACTCTTTTTTAAAGTATTTTGCTAAGGACACAACAAGCAATTTCTTTGCTTCCCAGGATTAATGATAGAACTGAGACACCTATAAAACCCTGCATATAATTTACTATTGCAACAGAAGGGGTGCACTTGATTCTGCCTTTGGGTAACAACATATGTCGGTCAGAAGTAAGAAATGCCTTCTATGCAGTCTCATAAGTGCACATACCATCAGAGTCACTGGTCATGAGAATTTGCTTCAAGGGTGCTGTAAGAGCACAGGACAGCCTGTGAGAGGGGATAAAATGTCCTTTGTAAAAGGAAAGCTAGTTCCAGACACGCACTGCAGACAATTGAGAGTCATTTAAAGAAGGAGGAGATTTGGGGGGGCGGGGGGGGGGAATAACTCAAATATCTCCTTTCACCAGAGCACTGGAATCTAAAATGTTCATGCAGAGAAACTGAATTTAAGGGATGTTTTGGGGTTTCCAAGAACATGGAAGGGGCTTCAGACGCATACAGAGATCTTGAATCCTTCAGAGATTTGGGAGTTAAATTTAGATTTTATTTCAGAAAGGAATAATAACACTTGGAGCTCACAGTGTTTGCTTTACTTCTGACTTCATAAATGGTAAGAACTTGTTAGTCTTGTCATCATCTCCCCGTCCCCATTTTTATGATGCAGCATACACCAAGGTAGGCAATCATTTCACACTGGGGTGGGCTACCCTTCTACCACTGCACCATAGAGAGTATTTTAACTTACTGCACCTGTGTATGGTGTGCCAATTGCACAGTGGCAGATAGGACAGCGCTCCAGAGGGTCAACGTCATTGCCCAGAGGATCATTGGTTGCCCTCTCCCCTCCTTGGAAGGGCTTTATAGCGCCTGCTGCCTTAAGAGAGTTCAAAACATTCTTAAAGATCCATCTCGTCCTGGGCACCCTTTTTTTTTTTGAACCATTACCATCTGGCAGACGATACAGGATAATAAAAACAAGGACAAATAGGCTGAAAAACAGCTTCTAACCCAGGGCAGTAACCATATTGAAATCTACTGTATAGTGCAATATTAATGCAATATCGGTTTTCAATTCAATTGTATAGAACCATGATGGCGAACCTATGGCACAGGTGCCACATGGAACCATTTCTTAGGGCACACGAGGCATTGCCCTGCGTGTTTGTGTGCGCTGGCCAGCTGATTTAGGCCTTCTTTTGAGTCCATTTTTCACCCTCTGGAGGTGGGGGGGGAGGCTGTTTTCACCCTCCCCAGGCTCCTAGAAAGCCTCTGGAGCCTGGGGAGGGCGAAAAAAGCGAGCCAAAAGCAGGGGGTCGTGCACATAGCATTATGGGTGTGGCGCACCCACGCACAACCCTCTTGTGCTTTCCCCGCTTTTGGCACATGAGCCAAAAAAGGTTAGCCATCACTGGTATAGAATGTGAAGGATCTGTGTTTGTGTTTTATTTTTATAATTATAATGTACACGGAAGATGGCATTTAATTTCACTGTACGAGGTACAATAACAATAAACTAAGATAAGATAAGATAAGCTAAACTAAGCTAAGCTAAACTAAGCTAGCCTAAACTAAACTAAGCTAAGCTAGCCTAAGATAAGCTAAACTAAACTAAGATAAACTAGCCTAAGCTAAACTAAACTAAGCTAAACTAGCCTAAGCTAAAATAAACTAAGCTAAGCTAAAATAAACTAAGCTAAGCTAAGCTAAAATAAACTAAGCTAAGCTAAGCTAAAATAAACTAAACTAAGCTAAGCTAAACTAAGCTAGCCTAAACTAAACTAAGCTAAGCTAGCCTAAGATAAGCTAAACTAAACTAAGATAAACTAGCCTAAGCTAAACTAAACTAAGCTAAACTAGCCTAAGCTAAAATAAACTAAGCTAAGCTAAAATAAACTAAGCTAAGCTAAGCTAAAATAAACTAAGCTAAGCTAGCCTAAGCCAAGCTAAACTAAGCTAAACTAGCCTAAGATAAACTAAACTAAGCTAACCCTAAGCTAGCCTAAACTAAACTAAGCTAAGCTAAACTAAGATAAAATAAGCTAAACTAAGCTAAGCTAAAATAAAATAAACTAAACTAAGCTAAACTAAGCTAGCCTAAGCTAAACTAAACTAAACTAAGCTAAGCTAGCCTAAACTAAGCTAAACTAAACTAAGCTAAGCTAAACTAAGATAAAATAAGCTAAACTAAGCTAAGCTAAAATAAACGAAGCTAAACGAAGCTAAACTAAGCTAAGCTAAGCTAAACTAAGCTAAGCTAAGATAAACTAAACTAAGCTAAACTAAGCTAAGCTAAAATAAACTAAGCTAAACTAAGCTAAGCTAAGGTAAACTAAGCTAAACTAAAATAAACTAAGCTAAACTAAGCTAAGCTAAACTAAGCTAAACTAAGCTAAAATAAACTAAGCTAAACTAAACTAAACTAAGCTAAGCTAAACTAAGCTAAACTAAGCTAAACTAAGCTAAGCTAAAATAAACTAAGCTAAACTAAACTAAGCTAAACTAAGCTAAACTAAACTAAGCTAAGCTAAACTAAGCTAAGCTAAACTAAACTAAGCTAAACTAAGCTAAACTAAACTAAGCTAAGCTAAACTAAGCTAAGCTAAACTAGGGGACATTTATCTATTAGATGGCTGCATTGGCAGACATAGCGAATTATATCACATCAGTGAGTCTTTCAGGTGGCCCAAAGGCACCTGTGAAAGATTTGATTCTTGAAACTGCCTTTTTGCTTCGAAGTTTTACACTAACTTCTTGCCGATTTTTTTCTCTCTCAAAAATAATTTAAAAATAATGTGAATGGATCTGTTTAAGAAGTCAGATAAGACAAAGCGCTTGGTGGACCCCCAAAGGAGATAAGACTGTGGGAGGATGAGAATTATATCTCAAGGGCACCAGGTGAGGAAAAACATTTTTTTTAATCTGTTACTTTAGAAGTTTTTAACAGCTTAAAAGTTACTGCAAAGAGGTCAGTAAGAGGGTAAGGAATATTTCAATCATAAATCCAATTTGCATTAATCAAAAATTTTCTCTCTGCATTTAATGTTATGCCTCATTTCCCAGTAATTGAGAATAGGATTTCCCTCCCACAAAAGCATGCACATATACCCTATACACACACACACACACACAATATAGCTAGATAGATGATTATGTGTGTGTGTTACTTCAGATACAACAGCCAATACAACACTTGCTTGATCCTCATGGATATACAGCTACAGCTGCTTAGTACTTGAATTTAAAAACCTAAATTTTGTGTGTCTGTGTCTGTGTGTGTGTGTGAGAGAGAGAGAGAGAGGGAGGGAAGGAGAGAGGGAGAGAGAGAGAGGGAGGGAGGGAGAGAGGGAGGGAGAGAGAGAGAGAGGGAGGGAGAGGGAGGGAGAGAGAGAGGGAGCGAGGGAGAGAGAGGGAGCGAGGGAGGGGGAGAGGGAGGGAGAGAGAGGGAGAGAGAGGAAGAGGGAGGGAGAGAGAGAGGGAGAGGGAGGGAGGAAGAGAGAGAGAGGGAGGGAGGGGGAGAGAGAGAGAGGGAGGGAGAGGGAGGGGGAGAGAGAGGGAGGGAGGGAGAGAGAGGGAGGGAGAGAGAGCGAGAGGGAGGGAGGGGGAGAGAGAGGGAGGGAGGGAGAGAGAGAGGGAGGGAGGGGGAGAGGGAGGGAGAGAGAGGGAGAGAGAGAGAGGGAGAGAGAGGGAGAGGGAGGGAGGGAGAGAGAGAGAGGGAGGGAGGAAGAGAGAGAGGGAGGGAGAGAGGGAGAGAGAGGGAGAGGGAGGGAGAGGGAGGGAGAGAGAGAGAGAGGGAGGGAGGGAGAGAGAGGGAGGGAGAGAAACATTCTGCTTTTGCTAATTATGGGATGAAAAGACAACAGAAAAAAACAGAGCTCCTAGCATGAACAACTGCATAAAAATTAAATCAATCATGGAGAAAAGTGAATAATAAATTCACTTTATAAATTCACTTTAAGGGAAGAGTCGTTTTTTTTCCCCTTCCACCACCCCATTAGATAAAGGGAAAAAAATAAAGTCATTATTAGAAACCTGTTAGAAGCTCCTTTACAGCAATTTTCTCCCAATTGAAGCTTTTCAACAGCACTTCTGGATATCTAATGGCCCCAAAATTTATAACTTCTGACAATTATAGTTGGAGTGAACTTTCAAGGAAACAGAAGAGATCTCTGTTCCTCTTATAGATTTCTGCACAGATTTGCATATGACGATTCCAGGTGGCTATCTTTGGGTTGAAATGGAAGATTGGTGACCAATAAATTAAATAATAACCGTTCATATGCCAATAACAGAGTAAATCTGTGAGTGTAGCTGATTAACCGTGGGGCTGGTAAGCGCCCCGAAGACCCTCTCACCACCTTTTAATTTTGAATCTAGTTATCCTTGCCTCAGTTTTAAATTTTTATATTCCGTTTTATGTTTTTCACCTTTTATTTATACACCGCCTAGAGTTCCTCTGAGGGACACGGTGGCTCAGTGGCTAAGATGCTGAGCTCGTTGATCAGTAAGGTCGGCAGTTCAGCGGTTTGAATCCCTAGCATCGCGTAATGGAGTGAGCTCCTGTTACTTGTCCCAGCTTCTGCCAACCTAGCAGTTCGAAAGCACATAAAAAATGCAAGTAAAAAAATAGGGTGGGAAGGTAACAGTGTTCCGTGCACCTTCGGCGTTTAGTCATGCCGGCCACATGACCACAGAGACGTCTTCGGGCAGTGCTGGCTCTTTGGCTTTGAAATGGAGATGAGCACCGCCCCTTAGAGCCGGAAATAACTAGCACGCATGTGCGGGGTAACTTTTACCTTTAGAGTTCCTCTGAGAGGGAGGGTTTTTAAATTGAATAAATAAACAGAATAAACAAAAAATGAGCCCAAGACTGAATCAGAAATATAACAGTACATATGAGGCCAACCTGTCAGTCGCAAGAAACTCTTTTTAATAGAGTATGAAGGCACTACAAATTCATTTCAAAGTAGCTACATACAAGAATCTGATCTACTAATGGTCAAAGCAAAATGGGATAGATAAGAGTCAATGGAATTCAAAGGGGTGGCTGGACTTAGTTCTCTTGTGGGAGCACATCAACTCCAAACTGTTGATCTATTTGACTCCTCCCTCAGGCTCAGCCTAGTCATCTCCTACACAACCCCAATGAGTCATATAACCTTTACAAACAGGCTCATCCAACATTTTATCCAATCCCCAAATGCCCACATTTTCAAGAAACAATGAAAGGCTTTAAAAAGGTTGACCGTCCAAATCCTGGGAAATGTGATCCTCCACAAAGGTTATTCATTTGATAGGACCTTCTCCCACGATCTTATTTTGAACCCTTATTGACAACTTCATTAATATAGCTTTGGACAAAAATACCATGATTTAGAGTTGTGAATAAACGGTGAATTGTATGCTGCAGAACTGGAGTCCATGATTCTATGAAGAATTATGTGACATAAATAAATGAATGAATAAATTAGCATAAAATATATGCTACCATGGAAAGACAATGCCACACCAGATTTTTACACTCTGATTATGTGTGTCCTCTGCTTATGAACGGTTATCATTCATTCATTTATTTAAATTTATTGGTTGCTCCATTTCTACGTAGTGGAAAGAATTATCAATATTACTCCATATGGCAGTTAATTCAGTGCTTAAAAACTGAACTATTTTTGCATCTGTGATTTCTTTTTCTTTTTACTATTTTTGTTTTCGTTTGTTCTTTTGGGGGGATTCTTTTTATTTTTCTATATTAAATCAATCAATAAAAAAAATAAGCAAGGCTTTTGTGAAATTTTTGTTATGCTTCTTTAATCTCTGTTCTAGAAGCACGTATGCCTGAATCTTCTGATTGTTTTAGATTTTTAGAACAGCTTGTTAATGTGATTACTTTTACTAATGTAAAAGTAGCTTTACATTTTAAAAGTACTTGAAAAGTTTATTCCCCCCCCCCCCCAAGTACTTTTCCTCTCAATTTTGCAGAGTGGGCTTAAAAATCTACACATGCACTTTGCAGAAAAGGTACAACCATTGTTACAAGTACTATATATGGTTTGGTCAATTACACTCAATCAGTTTTCTCAAACTATACTATACAGATGTTCAATTACAGGGCTAGACCAACCCAGAGCCTACAAGCCAAATACAACAACCCTTAAGAAACTTTTATGTGGCCCATCACAACTTGTCAGAAATGTCCATGAGAAAAACTCACTGCTGCAGTGATTCCAAAGCGTATGGAAAGGTCCTAGAAGATTGTGCTGAATTCCAAACATACCCATCAAACAGGAGAATTTAAAACAGAAATCTGTGAGTAAGCCTGTGCAGGATAACAAGGCTTATCATAAATCTCCACACTTGTATGAATTTTACTGTTGCTTTAGCATCCTTAAACAGCTGCATATGGATTAAAAGCCAGAACAGTTCAATCAACTCCAAGTATGCTGATGTTAGGATCTACAAGATTATCCTGAATTTCTTAAATATTCCTATGACTGTTAAGATAACTGCAGTGGGTAAACAGAGAGATGATGGGTTTATAACCCTGAGTCAGATTATATTTTTCAGGAATTCATATAAAAATTCAGTATTCTGCAAGACATCGTAGGTAAAGCTGTAATTTGTAACACTTTCCCATCTATGTATTTATTTACCCATATATAAAAAGCAAGGGTTATTTTGGAGATGCTTGTTTGATATATTAAAACACGAGTAGGAGATGAACTGCAAAAATAATAATAATAATGAATCAGATGGTTCACTTACTTAGGTTAATGCATTTCATTTTAAAAGTGAATGCAAGTATCTAGTCCTTTTGAGGTCTCAAAATAAGCTTAAATAATGTTCCAGCAATTCTAGCCAATGTTATGTTTCTCTCTGCTTGTCACCATTCAGCAATGATTTATTATTCAAGTATATTCCATTAAAATATGAAAGATGATACAACAATAAAACATTAAAAACTATGTTTTTTTCTACCCTTTAGATCAGGGGTCCCCAACCCCCGGGCCGCGGACCGGTGTCGGTCCGTGGCTAGATAGGAACCGGGGCGCAGGGCCAAAGAGGAGGGAGGAGGGGCAGCCCCCTGGGCAGAGCGCACACCGGATGCGGGAGAGCGCAGGAGCGGCCGTTTGCGCCGTTGGAGGCCCTAGAGGGCCGAGTGAGCCGACTCCCCCCCCCATGTGCATGCGCCACCTGTTCCCTTTCCCCCCCGCTCCTCTACGCTAGCCGGTCCGCAGAATTTTCTTTAAAATGAAACCGGTCCCTGGTGCAATAAAGGTTGGGGACCCCTGCTTTAGATTTTTCACTAAGCACCACAAAAGCCCCCATAATATGTTCTGACTTTTTTTCCTCCTCTTTCAAAAAGCTAGTTTTGTTCTTTTTTAAAAAAAAAAGTTTAATCTGGAAATATTTTGTGTTTTAGAGGCAAAAGACAGATCGTCTGAAATCTTAACCCACAATCAGTAGAGCCACACAACAAGATCACTTTTATGCTGTACTGTGCATCCAGCTGCATTCCAGATCAGCTGAAATATCTGGGTGTCTACAAGAACAGCCCCAAGAGGCATTGCAGTACAGGAAGTCCTCGACTTACGACCACAACTGAGCCCACAATTTCCATTGCTAAGCAAGGCAGCTGGTGAGTTTTGCTCCATCTTGCGATTTTTCTTTCCACTGTTGTCAAGTAAATCCCTGCAGTTCTTGAGCGAGTAACAAGGTGAAGTGAATCTGGATTCCCCATTGACTTCACTCGTCAGAAAGTGAGATTAAAGGTGATCATACGAACCCAGGACACTGCAGCCATCATCAATACATGCCAGTTGCCAAGCGCCCACATTTTGATCACGTGACCATGGAGAGGCTGCAACAATCTAAGCATGGAAAACAGGCATAAGTCACTCGTAACTGGCCACTAAATGAATGGTTGCAAATCAAGGACTACCTATAATTAATTCTACACCCCCTCAGCCCGTGTACCACATCAAGCCAAGATGTGTTCCTCTGCTTTTTCAGGAAAGGTTGCACACAGTGGTTGAACAAAGCAGCCATTGTAGTCACAATGGTGCTTATTCAAAAGGCCAACTGGGTGTTTTGACCAGTGGTGGGTTTCTGCAGGCTCGCACCTACTCGCGAGAGCCGGTTGGTGAAATTTAGAGAACCGGTGAGAGGGGGTTCCACCGGCGTACCTGGAAGTAAATCTGGCCCACCGCTGCCAGTGACCCAACGGGAAGGAAAGGAAAGGAAAGGAAAGGAGAGGAGAGGAGAGGAGAGGAGAGGAAGGAAGGAAGGAAGGAAGGAAGGAAGGAAGGAAGGAAGGAAGGAAGGAAGGAAGGAAAGAAAGAAAGAAAGAATCATCACAATTGAGTCCAAAATTTTGGTTGCTAAGCAAGAGCGTTGTTAAATGAGTTTCACCACATTTTAAAAGGTGGCCACTCCCACCCTGTCACATGACTGCCAAGCCACGCCCACAAAATAGGCCACACCTACAGAGTAGGTCCTAAAAAAAATTTGAAACCCACCACTGGTTTTGACCCTCCATATTTGGACAGTGAGGAGGTTGAGGTGGAACATGGGCCAGTCCTGTAGTCTGGGGAAGGCTCTGATGAGTGTCGGAGGCGGGGCCAGGGCCGTCTGATAGTTATCAGCTGCCTTCAGAGTCAGACATCAGTGAGGCAGACGAACAGCTGGAGCCTGTTCCCAGTGTGCACATGCACAGAGTTGTCAGACGAAGGGAACAGCTAAGGAACGGGTCGACTTGGGGACAAGGCCACAGGTGGATGATGAATGGCCCCTCCCAAAGGAAATAAAAGAGGAGCGAAAGGGGAGTGGAGTTTGCAGGAGACAATGAGTTCACTTAAGAAAGCTCATTTGTACCTTTTGAAAAAGGCATCTTTGGGACAACCATGACCTGGATAACTGAGAATCTCTATCGACAGTCATTGTAGTGCATGAAATAGGGAACAGGCGGTAGCAAATAGGCAGCGGCGAGCGGGCCATGGTGAACAGGCCACGGTGAAATGGCAGAATTTTTTTTGCTTGTTTTCCTCCTCTAAAGGTAATGTGCGTGTTATAATCCAGAGTGTCTTATAGTCTGAAAAATACGGTAATTTGAAACAGGCCTTTCTAAACCACTACTAACCAAGGTTTTGTATGTTTTACCAGGCAGAGAGAGATAAGAGGATTAACATAATGATGGTGTTCTGGGGGGGGAGGGGGGGGACTTCACAAATCCGGATAAGTCTTTAAGAAGATGTTGGATAGCCATTTGTCTGAAACGGTATAGGGCTTCCTGCCTAGGCAGGGGGTTGGACTAGAAAACCTCCAAGGTCTCTTCCAACTCTGCTATTTTATTGTATTGTATTGTATGATGTCTCCACGTTGATATAAACGCATTATGGAAGTGTAGGGTGAGACAAAAATGCCTACAGGCTCACCAGATAAATTTGCTCATATCTGCTCTGGGCTGGATGCCAGACGGGCAGAGTCCGTGTTGGTGAGTGAGGTGGCGCCTTTTCTTGTAATCTAGGATTTTTTTTTTTAGTTTTGCAGAACTCAAAAAAAAAAGAATACGGTTCTCTGAATTTTTCTACCTGTGGGCTTGATTTGTCATGTCCCAACAGCTCCGAGTTGCTAGTTGGGACATGAGATAGAGCTGGGACATTATCAATACAGGTAGTCCTCGACTTACGACCAGCCCAAAATCTATGCTGTTAAGTGAGACATTTGTGAAGTGAATTTTGCCCCATTTTATCAGCTTTCTTGCCAGTTATTAAGTGAATCTCTGCAGTTGTTAAGTTGGTAATAAGTAAGTGGATCTGGCTTCCTCATTGCTTGACGCCTGACGTTGCATGTCAGGTCGTAAAAGGGCATCACATAACCCTAGGACACTATGACTGTCATAAGTATGAGTCAGTTGCCAAGCATCTGATCTGTATTTTGATCACATGTCCATTGGGATGTTGCGATGGCCGTGTGAAAAATGGTCATAAGTCACTATTTTCAGTACTGCTGTAACTTCAGTCACTAAGTGAACTGTTGTAAATCGACTACCTGTATTTCTTTCAAGAAGCAGTGGTGACAGGATGTAATATATTTTGCCTGGTCGACAACGTTCCTCTGTTAGGGAAGCGTCAGGCACAAGTAAGCAAAGCAATAGGTGAATAGCTAAACTCGGTTTCTTTATTATCTATCACCTATGTTACAAAATTCTCCCCAGACTGCTTGCCTTCCCCTGGGAAGGACCAGATAAGGCTTGGGGGAAGTCAAGCTTATTCCGCTTGCCACTGTGCAATGACTTCAAGCTAGGTCCTCGCTTGACCCCACCTTCCAGGTTAGCTGGCAGGTTCCCCACAAGGCGGCTGTGGAAAAGGTGACGGGGAACTGATTACAAAGGATCCTAGATGTGGAAGATATTATCTAGATCCTTTTCAGTCAGGATTCATGAGGCAGATTTTGCATTGGGAATTGATTACAAAGGATCCTAGATGTGGAAGATATTATCTAGATCCTTTTCAGTCAGGATTCATGAGGCAGATTTTGCATTGGGAATTGATTACAAAGGATCCTAGATGTGGAAGATATTATCTAGATCAGAGGTCTCATTCTCGCGGCCTGCAGGCCAATTGCAGCCCACAGGGCGGTATCTTGTGGCCCCCACCGTGATATGAAAGTATAATATTAGTGCAGCCCGCAGGGAGAGTGGACCTCTGGAATCCCTTATGCGGCCCAGCCTCACCCAGCCTCTGCCTCCAGCGGCCCCCAGGTAAATTGAGTTTGAGACCCCTGATCTAGATCCTTTTCAGTCAGGATTCACGAGGCAGACTTTGCATTGGGAATTGATTACAAAGGATCCTAGATGTGGAAGATATTATCTAGATCAGTGATGGCGAACCTATGGCACGGGTGCCACAGGTGGCACGCAGAACCATTTCTTAGGACACTCAAGGCGTTGCCCTGTCAGCTCCAATGGCCCCCAGGTAAATTGAGTTTGAGACCACTGATCTAGATCCTTTTCAGTCAGGATTCACTGTGTGCCCTGCCCAGCTGATTTAGGCCTTCTTTTGAGGCCGTTTTTTGCCCTTTGGAGGCTTCAGGGAAGCTCCTAAAGCTTCTGGAGGTGGGGAGGGAAGGCTGTTTTCACCCTCCCCAGGCTCCTAGAAAGCCTCTGGAGCCTGGGGAGGGCGAAAAAAGCACTCCAAAAGCAGGGGGTTGCACACATAGCATTATGGGTGTGGCACGCCCATGCACGACCCCCCTGCGCTCCCCCCCGCTTTTGGCACACGAGCCAAAAAAGGTTAGCCATCACTGATCTAGACCATTTTCAGTCAAGATTCATGAGGCAGATTTTGTGCTGATTGTCTTTTGAATGACTTCATTAGCAGTCAGATACGAGCGAGCTTTCGACTCAGTAACATTGACTATGGTAGCTTTCTGGGCTGCCTCTAAAGATGGGGTAATATTCTGTGGTGAGTAGATTCATTCTTCTCTGAGTAGATTGTTCCAGTCAGTGGTCGTGGGGGGAAATGCTGAAGTCCAAACAAACTATGCTTTCCCATGAAAGAACTGGTAGGTGTCATAGGTTAGTTTGAGGTAAGGAGTTAACAGACTGGAGGATGCAATGGCTCAGTGGTTAAAGATGCTGAACTTGTCAGTTGGAAAATGGGCAGCTCAGTTTCAAGAACTGAGCACTGTGCACGAAAGTGAGCTCCTTTTCTTGCCTCAGCTCCCGCCCACCAACAATTCAAAAGCATGTGAATGCAAGTAGATAAACATGTATCACTTTGATGGGAAAGTAATGGTATTCTGTGTGCCTTTGGAGTATAACCATGATGGCGAACCTATGGCAAGTGTGCCAGAAGTGGCACCCAGGTCAGATCTCCGGGGCGTTTCTTTTGTGAACTTCTTTTTCCCTGCAAACGACGAAACAGAAGCAACAAAAGAAAAAGATTTGACTTCTTGCCATGCTGCCAGTGTTGGGATGCCCCGCCTCCTGCCAGCCAGCTGTCCACGCATGCGCATGTCCACATGTACACACACGACGGTGCATGAACATGCATACGTCAGCATGTACACGCATCTGTGTGCATGCACACACCTTTCAGTTTGGGCATGCGTGGGCACACAGTTTGGGCACGGAGTTTAAAAGGTTCGCCATCACTGTCGTATAGTCATGCTGACCGCATGACCACAGAAGCTGGACAAAATTGGACAGGTGAAATGTTTACCTTTGTCAACAAACTAAGCCAGAGATGCTCTGGAAGCCCAGAATCATTCTTTGGAAGCCAAAAGGATCTAGATGGGGTACAGATTTATCCCAAAATGATTCAGGTGGAGTACATCAGGCAATGCTTGATCAGAGCCGAATCTGGGGAGGGCTTGTTGAAATACATGGACAGCAGAGCAGAGAATGTAGACTTTTCCATGGTAGCCTTCAGCCTCTGAAGCTCTTTCTCCCCACAGGTTCATCTGCAGCTCCCATCCGTCTTGCATTTTAGAAGCAAGTAAAAACTTCCAGTGAACCTTCACCCCTTCTTGATTTGATTATGAACAGCCATTGTAGGCATTTCAGATTAAAGGTAAAGGTTCCCCTTACACATACGTGTTAGCTGTTCCCGACCCTAGGGGGCGGTGCTCATCTCCGTTTCAAAGCGAAAGAGCCAGCGCTGTCCAAAGATATCTCCGTGGTCAAGTGGTCGGCATGACTAAACACCAAAGGCATACGGAACACTGTTAATTTCCCACCTTTTAACATGCTTTTGAACTGCAAGGTTGGCAGAAACTGGGACAAGTAACGGGAGCTCACTCTGTTATGCGACACTAGGGATTCAAGCTGCCGAACTGCCGACCTTTCTGATCAACAAGTTCAGTGTCTTAGCCACTGAGCCACTGCATTCCTTTTAATTTAATTTAATTTAATTTAATTTAATTTAATATTAGATGACCGATAATATAGGAATTATTTTGAATGCTTTTCTCTGATGTTGATAATTATTTTTCTTACGTTGGCGTACATCGCCCAGAGTCCCTTAGGACTGCAGTATGTTAGAAAGATTGTTAAATAAACAAATAAATATCCACTAGATAAGTTATAAACGAAACAATCTAAAGCAAAAGCTAAGAGCTGTGTATTTGAATAGACTCCCAAGTTATTTGTTTTAAGATCTGCTACATGGACATAAATCTCCCATTCTTCAGGGAGAAAGAACATTTCTAGCCCTCCCACGTCTTTTCTTGCAAGTTCAGGTCAGGTCTCAGAAAATGATGTGTATTTATTCACTGATCCTAATGGTGTAAAAACTGTAAAGATCAACATTTCTTTTCAGGAAATACACAAGACCCAGAAAAAAACCCCAACATCCGCTATTATATTCAAAAATGCATATGCATATGCATATGCACTAATTCGGGGTAGAATCGAGGCGAATGGATGGAGCAGAGCATTTACTGGCCAGATGCCCTTCCTGACACCACGCGGAGTTCACAGATTTTTTTTTCTTTGCGCCCTAATAGTGAAATATCTGTTGCTACCTAGGATTGAATTCTCAACCTTCCGAGTGGGGACAAGCACCTTCACCGCTAAGCCACCATGCCACACTCAATGGAATAAACAATGAAAAAATAAACAATGAGAATACAGAGATATGGGTGGGTGGCGAAGCAGGGATCGAGGTGGGGAGCCGAGTACACATATTGGGTGCAGGCTCAGGATGGCAAGTTTGAAGGAATAACACAGGGCAAAAGACTAATTCTTTGCCCCTTGATGAAGCTTCTACAGGAAATGAGAGGAGACAGTGTTAAAGGAACTTGCATTCCCATCAATGGAAGCGTTACTTCCAAAGCAAGTGAAAAGCTTTGGGACCCATAATCCAGATAAGAATCATAGCCGGGATGTGGGAAGGGTTTAAAACTCATGCAAATTCTGCAGCCCAGACCTGCTTTTTAATGCCGTTAAATCCACATTGCTAATGGCACAATTAGGAGTGAACCTGGAGTTGTCTTCTGCAACTTGGCAGCTTCAGGACCCGTTATAAGAAAACCCTTAAAAGGTTGAGAAAGAAAATCAAGCATTTCAAAACATGACAAACTTACTAAACAACTCAGTCTTGTATTGTAAAAAGAACTCTCCCTCTCTGATTAAGCCATTTGGGAGAAATTCACCAAGCTTCCACCAAAATGAATTCACTAAGTTAAAATTTTCCTCATGCAGTTCCCAAAATTCTGTATCTTAAGGTAAAGGTTCCCCTTGCACATGCGTGCTAGTTGTTCCCGACGCTAGAGGACAGTGCTCATCTCCGTTTCAAAGCCGAAGAGCCAGTGCTGTCCGAAGACGTCTCCTTGGTCATGTGGCCGACGTGACTAAACGCTGAAGGCGGATGGATTATCTATTATTATCCTATTATCTTCCCACTAAAAGTGGTCCCTATTTTTCTACTTGCATTTTACATGCTTTTGAACTGCTAGGTTGGCAGAAGCTGGGACAAGTAACGGGAGCTCACTCCATTACACAGCACTAGGGATTCAAACCGCCGGACAATTCAAATTTTTTCAAATTCAAATTTAATTTGTAGAACCGCTCCCTCTCCCCACAGGGACTCGGGGCGGTGCACAGGGAAAGTAAAAACAATAAATATACAAATATAAATACATAATATAAAAACAGATTAAATCTATTCCTGTGCTAAAACCCGTTAAACTAAAATACCCAGCAGCTATAAATAAGTTTAAAACCCCATAGAAAGAGAGACTAGCCTAGGCCGGCCAAGCGGAAAAAGTGTGTTTTTAATTTCAGACGGAAGGAGCGGAGGTCCGTAGTCGTTCTAATATCGGGGGGAAGGTCGTTCCAGAGGGCCGGGCCCACCACAGAGAGAGCCCTTCCCCTGGGCGTCGCCCGCTGACACAGTCTAGTGGACGGCACCCGGAGAAGTCCCTCTCTGTGGGAGCGAATCGGCCGTGAGGATGTATGAGGCAGGATCCGATCCCGCAGGTAGCTGCCGGCTGGCGACTCCTAGGGGAAGGGCCTTCTCTGTGGCGGGTCCAGCCCTCTGGAACAACTTACCCCCTGAACTTAGGACCATCACGGACCTCCGCTCCATCCGCAAACACCTGAAGACATATCTCTTCCATTTAGCCGGTCTGGCCTAGTGCCCCGTAACCACTGGGAGTCTTGAGTTTTAAATTGTTTTAAATTGGATTTTAATGGGTTAGTAGGTTTTAGGTTATTTTTTAGCACAGGGTATCATGAATTTAATATTGAATTTGAATTTGAATTTTATTCTATTTGTAAATATGTTTTTAATAGGTAGTCTTATTTATTATAGTCTTGGTATGATTTGTATTTTTGTATTCTGGTTTTAATTCCTGTGCACCGCCCTGAGTCCCCCTGGGGAGAGAGGTGCGGTTATACAAATCGAATAAAACTAAAACTAAACCGCCAACCTTTCTGATCGACCAGCTCAGCATCTTTGCCACTGAGCCATCATGTCCCTCTGTATCTTACTCACTCCCTTTTTGTCTGATATTAAACTCTGTGTGAATCTTGCTTCCTTGCTCAGACGTTTCATTTTAGGAGCTTAATTTACATTGTTCC
Source organism: Rhabdophis nuchalis (assembly GCA_039707465.1). Classification (NCBI taxonomy): domain Eukaryota; kingdom Metazoa; phylum Chordata; class Lepidosauria; order Squamata; family Natricidae; genus Rhabdophis; species Rhabdophis nuchalis. Next base: position 206,734,876 of record CM077645.1, read on the forward strand.
AGCAGGGAGTTTGAAAGTTGACTCTCAAGATATCTGAAGATGGTCACCAGGTTGGTTTATTATCCTGGACAAGTCCTATTGAAATGATTCGGAATTGGAGAAATGCATAATGGAGCTTGCTTCAACAAGACTGCCACTAGTTTCGCCCAGAGTTGGTTCTTCCAGCCAGAACAAATCTATTCTTGACATGAGTAGACACGACCTGTGGAAGGAATGTGACAGTCTGTGCTCAAAGTTTATTTTATTCATGAAGAATGTTTAATTTGGAATCCCCCATTTTCTTCCTTACCTATCCATCAAGACCTAAAGGTGCTTTTCCAAAAAGCAACTGGACTTTCTTGGTTTTCCCCCTGAAATTGTTTCACTTCTTATCCAAGAAGCTTCAGGAATTGAGTATGTCTAGTAAATAGCGAAAAGAAGGCTGAGGGGCAACATGATAGCGGTGTCCAATACATGATAACGGTGTCCTCCTGGATACCCGGCTGTCCATGGAAGATCAAGTGACAGCCGTGGCCAGGAGGGCGTTTTACCAGGTTCGCCTGGTACGTCAGTTGCGCCCCCTATTGGACCGGGATGCCCTCCGCACAGTCACTCATGCTCTCGTGACATCCCGACTGGACTATTGTAACTCTCTCTACATGGGGCTCCCCCTGAGGTGCACCCGGAGACTGCAGTTGGTCCAGAATGCAGCCGCGCGAGCAATAATGGGAACCGCTAGGTTCACCCATGTAACACCGCTCTTGCGCGAGCTGCACTGGCTGCCTGTCGTCTTTCGGGTGCGTTTCAAGGTGCTAGTTATCATCTTTAAAGCGCTCCATGGCTCGGGACCTAGCTATCTGCGGGATCGGATCCTGCCCCATACATCCTCACGGCCGATTCGCTCCCACAGAGAGGGACTACTCCGGGTGCCGTCCACTAGACTATGTCAGCGGGCGACGCCCAGGGGAAGGGCTTTCTCTGTGGCAGGCCCTACCCTCTGGAACGACCTCCCCCCCCCGATATTAGAACTACCACGGACCTCCGTTCCTTCCGTCTGAAATTGAAAACGCACTTTTTCTGCTTGGCCGGCCTAGGATAGGCTCTCTACTGTAGTATTATAGGGTTTTAGTGAATTGGCATTGGGAATTTTAGCGCAGGGTTTTACTGTTTAATTTGTTTTTAATTGTTTTGTATATTTATGTATATTTATTGTTTTAACTTCCCTGTGCACTGCTCCGAGTCCCCTTGGGGAGAGGGAGCGGTCTAGAAATTAAAATTATTATTATTATTATTATGAGGGGCTGCTGGAAAAAAATAGGAGGGTCAACCTATTCTCCAAAGCACCTGAAGGCAGGACAAGAAGTAATGGGTGGAAACTAATCAAGGAGAGAAGCCACCTAGAACTATAAGGAGAAACTTCCTGACAATGAGAACAATAAACCAATGAAATGGCTTGCCTTCAGAGGTTGTGAGTGCTCCATCACTGAAGGTTTTTTAAAAAGAGACTGTCCTAAATAGTATAGGCCCTATACCAGTGATGGTGACACTTTTCGGTACCGAGTGCCCAAACCGGAACATGCATGCTTGCTGGAATGCCAAAAACCTAAAGACCAGCTGGCCGGTGTGCACATTTTATTTTATTAAATTTATTAAATTTATACCCCGCCCTTCTCCTTGTTAGGACCCAGGGCGGCGCACAGGCATTATTAAAACCTGCTTGCTTTTTGGGTGTTTTGGGGGCCGTTTTCAGCCCGTTTTACAGGCAAAAATGTTTTTCAGGCCAATGAAAATGTCCATGTGTCCGAAAAGTGGCCTGAAAGTGGCCACAGCTAGGGTGGGTGTGGCCACCTCGACGTCACTCGTCTTGGGGCACCTATGGTGGACCAAGCTCTCTGCCAGAGAAAACAGGCTCCCAAGCTCTGTTTTCAGCTGCAACAGCCTCCTGTAACCCTCTGCCAGTGAAAACGGAGTGGCCACGGCTAGGGTGGGCATGGCCAGCTCGACGTCACTCATGTTGGGACACTTGTGGTAGGCCAAGCGCTCTGCCAGAGAAACAGCAACCCTCTGCCAGTGAAAACGGAGTGGCTACGGCTAGGGTGGGCATGGCCAACTTGAAGTCACTTGTGTTGGGGCACCTGAGGTGGGCCAAGCGCCTCGTGAGAGAAAACGGTCCTCCCGAGCTCCGTTTTCATTGGCAGAGGCACAGCAGGTCAGTCCTTCACTATTTCCAGGATGGCTCTGTGGGCCAGACCTAAGCTTCCCATGGACCGCATATGGCCCCTGGGTCTTGAGGCACCCCTGCCCTATACCATTCCAGACAAATGGTGTCCAATCTCTTCTTAAATCTCTCCAGTATTAGAGCGTCCCCAACATCTGGAGGCAAGTCATTCCACTGATTAATTGTTCTAATTGTCAGGACATTTCTCCTTAATTCTAGGTCGGTTTTCTCCTTGATTATTTTCCATCCATTGCTTCTTGTTCTGCCTTCAGGTGCTTTGGAGAATACTCTAGAAAGAGTGCAGAGAAGAGCAACAAAGATGATTAGGGGACTGGAGACTAAAACATATGAAGAACGATTGCAGGAACTGGGTATGTCTAATTTAATGAAAAGAAGGACTAGGGGAGACATGATAGCAGTGTTCCAATATCTCAGGGGTTGCCACAAAGAAGAGGGAGTCAAACTCTTCTCCAAAGCACCTGAGGGTAGAACAAGAAGCAATGGGTGGAAACTAATCAAGGAGAGAAGCAACTTAGAACTGAGGAGAAATTTCCTGACAGTTAGGACAATTAATCAGTGGAACAGAAATTGCCTCCAGAAGTTGTGAATGCCCCAACACTGCAAGTCTTCAAGAAGATGTTGGATAGCCATTTGTCTGAAATGGTATAGGGCAGGGGTCTGCAAAGTCGGCTCTTTTAAGACTGGTGGAGTTCAACTCCCAGAACTCTGGGAGTTGAAGTCCACCAGTCTTAAAAGAGCCGACTTTGCAGACCCCTGGTATAGGGCTTCCTGCCTAGGCAGGAAGGTCCCTTCCAACTCTTCTATTGTATTGTATTGTATTGTATTGTATTGTAATAGGTTGATCCCCTCTTCTTTGTGGTAGAGGGTTTGTTGGACACACTGCTGCTGCTCACAGACCCCCATGCTTTGGTATATTATGCAAACTAGATTTAAACCTCCTGATTTTTTAAAAGCCACACAAGAGTCTTGGTGGCTTCAGCTCCCAGAGCTAGTAAGTTCTCAAAATATCACAACCTCTCCCCGAGACCAGCGGACTGTTCTCAGATCTTTCACCAAGGTCAGAGGTCTAACAGCAGTTTGCATCAGATCTCATACAGCTAATCTCACTGCACTGCAGGCACAGTACACAGTCATTGCTTTTTTCACTGAACAAGGAAAAGGTATCATGAAAACAAGTAATACGCCGGCACAGTGGTTGGTAGTCTCTCTTTGTCCTGTCAATTATTTTCTGTTCTAATCAGGGAAATCTTACCCCGGCATTCATCCACCAAGTTTTAACTCCGTGGAACATTTTTAATATGCACACACTGCGGGGGACCCGTTTTAGGGAAAAGAATGATATAACCGCGCGGATACCAAATTTCCCACCTACCGAAACGGCACGAAGATCGCTCTCCGTGTGGGGTTTCAACCCCCCCCCTTCCTTTGTCCATTCTATAAGAAAAACATTGCTTTTCCTTCAGTCACATAAGAGCATTACAAAACAGCTTTAGCAGAGTTATCACTCCCTCTCACCGATACCCAGCAAATCTCCTTTTAAAAAAAATTGCTGGGAAGTAATTTCCTATTTTGCAAAGCTCGTTTTCATAAGAAAACCCTTCTCTCTTCCAACTTTTCTCATTCAAAATTTGTACCCTGCACAGATTTTTGGACCATCCAAGGGAAGTGAAAACCATTCACACAATGAGGTTTCCTTCCAAACTAGGTTAAGAATTTTTGAAACCATACTATGACAGTCAGAAAATGGCTACTCAAGAAGAGAAAATCTTGTTTCTTCACAAAATGACTGGTCAAAAAAAAAAAAAAAATCAATCAGAAAGCAAAGCAGGTTAGTGGTTCCTTACCACCTTCTAATTTACAGCTTCAAACTCACCTTTTACAGGTAATCTAAATAAATTATCTAAAGAAATAAAAATAATTCTTATGGCCACAATTGTGCCCAAAATTTCATTACTAAGCAAGACAGTTGTTAAATGAATTCTGACCCATTTTATGACCTTTCAGTTGTTAAACGAATCATGGCAGTTGTTAAGTGAATCATAGTTATTCAGCAACTCTGGCTTCCCCACTAACTTGGCTCATCAGAAGTCGTCTTAGAAATGGCAATGACATGATCACAGAACACTGCAACCGTCATAAATATGAGCCAGTTGCCAAACATCTGGATTTTGATGCCATGACCATGGGAATGCTGCAATGGTCATAAATGTAAAAATTGGCATGTCACTTTTTTTCAGTGCCGTTGTAACTTTGAACAGTCACTAAATGAATGGTTATAAGCCACTCCTGGCTGGCCCCGTCCACTCCATCCCACCCATCCCAGGAGTCCCCACGTTTTGGATGCAGGTTAGTGAAAGGCGCGCGCGGAGGCTTGCGGAGGGCAAAAAATAGACCTACTGGAAGTTCAGGAAGGCCGGAAATGGGCCTCTGGAGGCTGTTTTCGCCCTCCCAGAGGCTCAAAGAAAGCCTTTGGAGGTCATGGTGCAGGTGGCCAACTAGGCCACACCCACCCAGCAACCAAGTAGAGAACCTCTTGCTAAAATTTTTGAAGCCCATCCCTGGGCTTACCTTTATATTTTTTCAAAGGTTAAACAGGCAGCTTTCTGTTCTGACCCCCCTTTCTCCGACTAACACAAGACTGGCTGGCTGCCACTAACTCTCTTGGCTGCTTCCCTGAATGACTCTGAACAGATACGAACTTTCCTAACTCGACTAAGCACAAACCTGAAAATCAACACGAATAAACACGGACCTAGAAATCCAACGTTGTTCTCTGCAAGGACTTTCTTAGCAAAGACTTCCTTTTAAACATTCTTGGGAGGGGCCAGCCATTAGGCAGCTGGGACTAATTCAACGCCTTCGAGTTCGCTTCTGATGCAATTGAAGCCTCCTTTTTTCAGCCCTTCTCAATCTAGCATCAGGGACCAACTGGCCTTGATCCTCCCCACTACTCCAAGACCCAGGTGCCTCTTTTTTATATTGAAAAAGTTTTATTGGTTTTACATTTTTTCTGTAGGATAGGGTAAGGGATACAAAGAAATTTTGAAAGCATTCACGTCGAGGTCTTCAGCTCTTCCGGGACCTCAAAATACATTAATAACAATAAAAAGAAAAACATTTTTCATCAAACTACAAAGTGAAAGCGTGTACATATATCTAAATTCTCAATTCAATACTGTCAGTCCTTTACAAAAAATCCAAATACAAATATTATGCAAAATTGTTCAAAAAGAAAAGTCAAGGCAAAGTTATTTTTTTGATCTAAGTCTCTTGGCAATTGAATCTTCTTTTTCTCCTTCCAGGCCCCCAGTAGGCGGGGCCATGGCCCCCTCCGTCCCCCCTGGATCTTCCCCCAGGATAGAGGAATGTTTTTTAAGAAAGGCTTCCGCCTCAGCAACTGTTTTAATCCTCACTCTTCCTCCTTCCCAGAACACCAGCATCCCTTCGGGTGTCACCCACTTGAACCAAATCCCATGATCAAATAAAATTTTAGACAAGAAGGAAAATTTCCTCCTTGCTTCTCGAATCTTTCTAGGGATCTGCTTCAAGATAGCAACCTCTTTTTGTTGGTAGATTAATGGACTACCTCTCTGCACTTTCAGGATTTCCTCTCTGGTTGACCTTCTAACAAATTTCACATGTATCTCTCTAGGCACTTCATTTATCCTGGCATATGCTGAATTAATTCTGTAGGCTAGGTCAATGTCCCCCCTGATCTCATCCTTAGATTTTTGTAAATAGTCTGCTAAAATTGTGCTCATAAGATCAGGGAGGCATTCACCAAATTCCTCAAGAACGTTCTGAAATCTCAAAAAATATGTCATTCTTTCCATATCAATCCTAGACACATGCCCATTTGTTTCCCCAACCTCTTTAGTAACATTTTTAATCTCTCCCTTAACCCCCGCCAACCCCCCTTCCAATTCTTCAGTCTTCTGTGTGTTTTCCAGCACTTGCTTCCGTGTGTCCAATAGCTCCTTCTTGAAATTGATGTTTTCTGCCCTCTGGGCTTGAATCTCTTGTATCAAAGTTTGTATAACAGTTTCAAGAGAAGCCATCCGTTGTTCTAAACTTGTCAGTGCTGTTTCTTGAGCCATGATTAACTGTTAAAATCAATGCCACCAAAATGGCGTTTTCAGGGTGGGGTTGGTGAGACTAACCGGGAGCCAAAAGTTCTGATCAAGGTTGTAACGTTGTAAAATACAGGAACCAAGAGAGAGACAGTTTTCCAACTCAATAGATGTAATAGCGAAGGTACTCCAGAAAAGAAATCACAAATCCAAAAGAAAAAATTTCTTCATTAAAAACCAGAGATAGTCCAAATTGCAAAGAGACACTGGAAATTTTCCATAAACAAAATAGTCAGTCAGGAACAAAGAGAGGCCATTTTCCACCGCCCAGCTCAGAGCCCGCAGGAGAGAGTAGTGAGAGAAATTGTATCAGCCAGACCTAGAAACATTGTTGCAAGCAAGCCGCAATCCACTTTCCCTTAACGCAAACAGTCAGGATTAAAAATTTCCGCTCCTCGCCGCGAGGAACCATTTCCAAGTGCCGCTTAGATCCGAGGTTTTTTTTTTTAAAAAACAAACACCCCCCTCCCAGTCCTTTCAGCCCGGCTGACAGTAGAAAAAAAAGTTTTTGAACACTCACTCTCCCCTTGCAGCTGAAGCCTCGGGAAGCCTTCCGACATCGACGTTCAGCCCTCTACATAGATGTGAATGGCGCCGTCGTCCTTAGGCGAAGGGAGAACCCCCCGCAGCATGTTCTCCTTCACCTAGGCCGTGGCAAAAGGGTCGCCTCCCCCACCGCCGTGAGGGGGGGCGTCCCTGCCGAGCCGGCCCTACGGGAGACCCCCAAAAAAGGGGCGTCTCGCCCCCGGGGGGGGGCAGAAAAAGCAACAAAACGGCGAGCGAGCGCTAGGCTCGCTCGTCGCCGCTGGAGCCGGAACCGGAAGTCGACCCAGGTGCCTCTTGATGACCAGCCAGGCTCTCTGCTCTCTCAAGGTCGCCCTCCTCCTCCAGAGCAGACTCATAGGACTCCTCACTAGAGAAGTCCATCAGCAGCTCATCCGGAGCCGGCTGGGCCACACCACTTTTCCAATGAAAGCAGTAGAATACAACCACAAGTCACATTTTATTGCCAAAGAATGATAAAAATCCTTAGTGTGGCCCACAGGCATTTCTGTAAATGAATATGACAGAACTGGGAGCTTTGCTCTGCAACATACCTGCTGTCTATTCATTTATTGAGTTGAAATGAGAAGAATTTTTTTAAAAATAGATAACGTGCCCAAGTAGTCCCTGTTACATCTGAATGTGTAGGAATCTCAAATGAATGAATGTAGGACAATTAGCCATCAATGATTAATAACCTGAAAAATGAATCACGGTTTTTAACAATATTTGCATTTTTTTTATAAAAAAACCCAAGCATTTATAAACTAGCACTTCTAAGTTAGCCCTCTTAAATCAACTCTTACTGGCCCCAAATTATAAAAACAAAACGAGGTTCTCCTAGCACAGGGGTCTGCAAAGTCAGCTCTTTTAAGACTGGTGGACTTCAACTCCCAGAATTCCCCAGCCAGCTATGCTGGCTGGGGAACTCTGGGAGTTGAAGTCCACCAGTCTTAAAAGAGCTGACTTTGCAGACCCCTGTCCTAGCAAATTGAGCAAAAAAACTACCTGTTAATTTTTTTCCTCAGTTTACTGAATTGATATGATTTTTCAAAAGAAAAGCTAGAAATTCAGAAGAGCCCTAGTCTGCGGTCCTTTCAGTCCTAAATGCTTTGGGGTTCAGTGGTGGGTTCCGGATCCCACTGCAACCGGTACGGTGCAATGGAGCCGGGAGTCCACAACATGCATGCACGCAGCATGTGCACATGTGTATTTACTGCCCGCGACATTCTGCAACGCTCCAGCTGCTTGGCGGAGCATCGCGCAAGGCGTCGTACGCTCATTGCATGTAAGCTCCAATCGGCTCAAATACAGGTAAGGCGGGTGGGTGGGGCCTCCGGAGCACTGTACAGGAACGGTACCTGGTGCTCCCGGGCTCTTGTACACCCATACTGGGGTGTACTGGTCGTATCCCACCACTGCTTTGGTTGCAATTGGAAAAGAAGGCATGGCCAGTATGGGGGACACCAGGCAGCACAACTGTAAACTATGATTCAGACAAAAAGCCTTTACAAATGTGGTAAGCCAGAGCATCTGCACTCTTCAGCTGTTATAAGAAAATGATTAATGCAGGCATATGAAATGGGAAATGCTATTTATATGGGGCAGGGAAAGAAGGATAATTTGCAATGCTGGGATATTTTAATTCTCCCTGAGTCCAAAGATTAAATTGCATAGCTTACAGGTGACCGTAGGGGAAGTTTCTTGAGTTAAGGATGGCAATTCTGCAGCGGCAGCAACATAAAACGTAGGTTATTCCTCTGCCTTGATCATAGGAAGACAGCTGTGTTGGTTTGTGATACTTCACAATCAGGAGTCCCGTAACACCTTGTGAACTGAACGGCAACATCAGTAAAATGTGTTAATTGGAAAACTTCAGATTTTACTTTTTGAGAATAACAGCCCTGGGCACTTTCAACCAATTTGACATAAAGGATTCTGGGCCCGTAAAATATGAGGTAAAAATTACTCCAGAGAGCCTGATTGATTGATTGCAGCTCACAGATTATAAAAAGACAAATAGAAAAATAATTTTGTTATTAAAACTATGCAATCAAAGTTTTAAGGTTGTTCTTGATGTGAAGTCATTTATTTAGTGACTGTTCAAAGTTACAATGGCATTATGGCACCGAAAAAGTTATTTATGACCATTTTTTACAATTGCAACCATTGCAGCAGCCCCACGGTCACATGATCAAAATTCAAATGTCTGGCAACTGGCATGTATTTATGACAGTTGCAGAGTCATGTGGATTGCCTTTTGCGATCTTCTGGGGAAGCCAGATTCACTTAATAACTGTGTTACTTAAGTTAACAACGGCAGCGATTCACTTAATAACAGTGGGGAGAAAGCTCGCAAAATGGAGCAAAACTCACTTAACAACTGTCTTGCTTAGCAATGGAAATGTTGGGCTCAATTGTAGTCGTAAGTCGAGGATTAAAGGTAAAGGTAAAGGTTCCTCTCGCACAGGGCTGAAATCCAGCAGGTTCTGACAGGTTCTGGAAAAAATGTGAGTAGTTTTGAGAACCGGCAAATACCACCTGACTGGCCCCAGAGTGGGGTGGGAATGGAGATTTTGCAATATCCTTCCCCTGCCACGCCCACTAAGCCACGCTACAGAACTGGTAGTAAAAAAAATTGAATTTCACCACTGCCCTTGCACATATGTGCCAGTCATTCCTGACTCTAGGGGGGCGGTGCTCATCTCTGTTTTAAAGCTGAAGAGCCAGCACTGTCCAAAGACGTCTCCATGGTCATGTGGCCAGCATGACTAAACACCAAAGGTGCACGGAACACTGTTATCTTCCCACCAAAGGTGGTCCCTATTTTTCTACTTATATTTTTACATGCTTACAAACTGCTAGAGTGGCAGAAGCTGGGGCAAGTAACGGGGGCTCCCCCCCTTACATGGCACTAGGGATTCGAACCACCCAACTGTCAATCTTTCTGCTCGACAAGCTCAGCGTCTTAGCCACTGAGCCACCGCATCCCTATAAGTCAAGGATTACCTGTAAACAAGGACTAAGAGACAGAGGAATGAGGTCGTCTTACTTATCAACCACCTCCAGAGGTGAGCCCCACCCTGGCCAAAAGAAGGAGGGGGCAGTTCTCACCTCTAGTGATAGTGTCCCACCAGGTCGGGGCCACAGCAGAAAAGGCTCTTCCCCTTGGATCCTGCCCACCAGAAATCCTTAGCAGACAGTATCTATACCATGCTTTTTCCACTACCCTGTTTCCACCAAAATAAGACCTCCCTCCACGGATAATAAGGTCAATCGGGCTTTTAAGCGCATGCACTCAAATAAGCCCTCCCCCCAAAACACTGCAACACAGCAGCTGCCATGAGGTGACCACGCTAGCCGCCTCCTGCACCTCAAAAATAATATAAGACCTCCCCCAAAATAAGGCCAAGCACTTATTTGGGGAGGGAGGGGAGAAAATAAGACCCTATATTATTTTCAGGGAAACACGATAGCATAAGTGAGGTGGGTTAGTCCCATTGGGGTCATATGACTCCTTAGATACCGTGACATATTTATTTATATTTAACATTATGTTTTCCCGCTGTTAGGGGTAAAAAACACCATTGGAAAATAAACAGGTGGAATAGTGCAATACACTGGACAGCAAGAGATACGTTGCTTAAACCACACAAGAACTCTAAAACACTGGTAGTAGAAAAATAAATAGTCTTTACTCTTGATGTAACTAAAATAATTCTTACAAACAGTGATACTAACTCCTCCAACAATAAACAGTCCTTCACCAAAACACAGTTATCTTACAGTCAGTCAAAACAATGATTCTTCTTCCGTCTTCAGTTTCAGCTCCTTCCTCAGTGGCAATCAAGAAGCAAAGAAAGCAAAAAAGGGATGAACTGTGTTTCCTGCTGCTTTTTATGATTAAGCTGGGAAACACAACCAATCAGATTCCACATAGTCTTTAAAGATACATATGCCCTTTAATAATCCTGGCTTATATATATATTGTCAACCCAACCGCAGGATAATTATCCTAACACCCGCCTGTATGGAAACTGCTTGCAGAGAACCAATGAATTAATTTCTTACTACCCAATTGCCTTATTAAAATATTTATATCCTACCCTTCCAAGTTCCACCTGAGAAAGGCTTTAGGGTGACCTAGGTAAGCTTCTTTTAAAAAAGAAAATCTTTAAAGCAGCACAAAAATGTTAATCAGCCAGGACCTTTCTTTATATCCTTGCTACTTAAATATTTCCCCACTGTACTTATGAAGGATGGGTAGTTCAGAATTGACCAATGTAGCCCCACATAAAAACTATTATGTGACTGTTCTGCAACACACACACACCCCTAAAAAAAAGACTGTTTTGGGAGAGCAACCAGAAAATACTCTCAAATGTCTTCATGTTCTTTTTTTTTAAAAAATGAGACGCCCCTCGAGCCTTTATGGCTGTGAGCCAAGATGTCCCATATCGCATAGAGCCTTTTACTGAAAACAATTTAATGACCTTAAATTTTAAAAATCCACTAGCTTTCAGCGGGGACTAAAGCTAAGTGAATTTACGAGGTCCTGATATTTTACTGTAATCGGTTGCTTTATTCGTTCTTAAGCCTTGCAGAGTTTATTTCTTGCAAACCGCTGTGATTCTTACAATTATTTTACCTTTTTGATTTATAGCCTGCCTTCCTATCCAGAATATATGCAAATGAGTTCAAGTAAACAACAGGCAGAGGAACAAACCCGTAGGATCTGTTTTATTTATTTATTAAATATTTTTTCCTATAACACCTCAACCAAACAAAACAACTCTTGGCAATTACAAAGGTAAAAAGAAAAATAGACTGAGCAGGAAAACAATAGGACAGAAGGAAGAGTACAGGAGCTGACAAAATGTTACATAAATGAGGATGGCTATGTTGAATCTTAACTGAATGATAGATTGGAAGGGACCTTGGAGATCTTGTAGTCCAACCCCCTGCTCAAGCAAGATACACTTCCAGAGAAGTGACCGTCCAACCCCTTTTCAATAGCCTCCAGTGATGGAGAACCTGCAAATTTTGAAGGCAAGCTTCTTGAAATCTTGAATTAAATCTTGATAACTTGAATTAAATATTGAAGTGTCTATGGAGATTCTCAGTCATCCAGGTCATGGTTGTCCCAAAGGTGCTTTTTTCAAGAGGCAACTGGACTTTCTGGTTTTCTTTGAAGATGTTTCACTTCTCATCCAAGAAGCTTCTAGTTGAAAAGACAGTCTAGTTGAAAAAGCACCTTTGGGATAAATCTTGAAGCTTTACAACAAGTTTTCCACAGTGGTATTTGACTTCTTGATTATGGATCATTAGAAGTTATGGTGGCAATACCCCAGATAAGCTCCCCAAAGCTTTTTCTTTTAATCATCACATCCCCGTGTTTAAGCAATGCTGTTCTAAGACCTCTCTCCCATTTTATTGTGGTGGTATCAATGCTAAGTCCTTATGCTAAATTCCAGGAGAAGAGGAGAAAGGTGTTTTCTCTCAAGCTAATCTTATCTCGTAAAACAGGGGTGTCAAACTCAAGGCCCGCGAGCTAGATCTGGCCTGCGGGGTGCTTAGGTCTGGCCCGCAGGGAGACCCTGGAAACAGCGAGGGATGGCCCATGGTGCCTCTGCCAACAAAAACAGAGCCCTCTTGTTTGGTGGGATTCAAATTTTTTTACTACCAGTTCTGTGGGCATGGCAGGGGAAGGGTGGGCGTGGCTTGGTGGGTGTGGCAAGGGAAGGATACTGCAAAATCCCCATTCCCTCCCGATCAGCTGGGATTCGAGAGGCAGAGAATAGATGGGGGCGGGGCCAGTCAGAGGTGGTATTTACCGGTTCTCCGAACTACTCAAAATTTCCGCTGCCAGTTCTCCAGAACTGGTCAGAACCTGCTGAATACCACCTCTGCTTCAGTGGCAGAGTGCTGCAGGAGGCTGTCGTGGAAATCCCCCAGCCCTGCCAAGGTGCCCGTGACACAAGTGATGTCAAGCTGGCCACGTCCCCTGGCCACCACCCCCAGATCAATCACAACCCTGATGCGGCTCTCATTGAAATTGAGTTTGACACCTCTGCCATAAAAGAAACAGCACTGCTCTAGTGGTGGATTCCAGATCCCAGTGCAACTGGTACGGTGCCACAGGGCCTGGCATCTATCACATGAACGCACGTAGCGTCCTTCCCACCTGTAACACCGCTGCAACACTCCAGCTGCTCAATGGAGTGTTGCACAGGCGCTGTACCCATGTGCGGAAGCGCCAAAGAGCTCGAATACAGGTAAGACGACGGGCGGGCTGGTGGGCCCTCCAGAGCACCGTACTGGAACGGTACCCGGTGTTCCTGGCAGGCACCAGTACACCCGTACCTCCTGCAACCCACCACTACACTGCTCCTAAAAATGGTCAAAGTTTTGGCTCGCCTAGACTGGCTAGTATGTACTGCAGCTGTGAGAAAATCACTTTTAAGAAAACAGCACTTGCTTGAATCAATCATCAACTAACCACAAAGGCCAGCTTCTCCCACTCTCTTCAAGGCTAAGTTCTTGATCTCTGAAAGATCAGCCCTTTTTGTGATCACCCTAGGGCTGGAGCAGATGTTCAGAGGAAATGTACCAAAGGCAATCCTTTCTTGACATTGCTCCACCAATCAAACTCACTATAAATCCCAGAATGCTCTGTGAGGAAAAAAAAAAACTGCCTATGCTGGCAGAGAACCCAGGGAATTGTGGTCCAATATATTTGGAGATATTGCATTTGGAAAGCTGCTGCAAGCAACAACTAGATGGCCAATTAATATCACAAGGATGGTTTATTAGCTTCCCTTGCCACAGCATGCAAAATTCATGGCCCTTGTCTGCTGACACCACAGCTAAAATGGTTATTGTTGGATCCAGGTTTATCCCAGAACTGTATAAATAATAAATTTAGTAAGTAAAAGCAAAGTTTCTTTTCATGATTTGATAAAATACCTTCATACCGGAGCCAGTTGTCCGTACCAACTGATTTTAATTACTCCTTTAGTCTAGTTCGTGTGGCAAGCATTCAAAAATGTGTGACATGCAAAAATACAAAACCAAGATTGAAAAATGAAAAAGGGCGGCTTGGAATGATATAGTGTGGTCTTGTAGAGTTGGTGTAATAATCTTCCTGATTTCTCTGGAGAAAATAGTTTTCAATCCCTCTTGACTTTTTTGGAATGAAAGTGAATTTCTCCAGATTCTCATGTAATTACTTGCTTTGTCTAATCTCCTTTCAAAGTCATCAACAGAATGAGTTGGAAGAGATTCTGTTGGAAGAGACTCTGGAGGTTTTCTAGTCCAGCGGTCACCAACTGGTGGTCCGTGAGAAAATTTTGGTGGTCTGCAGAAAAATTATTTGCATTTTTTATTTTGCATTAAATCAGGGGTCCTCAAACTACAGTCCCTGGGCTGGATACGTGCAATGAACGCTTGTGTTGCTGCAGAGAGTCTCCCCCTTCAGTGTCTTTTTGTGTGGGTTGGAGTGGGGCAGAAATTCTGACTTGGGGGTCTGCTTCAGCCTCCTGATGGGGGGCTTTGGGCGAAGGCTGGAGGGAAGTGCCGCTGATGGCAAAGAGCCGGAGGCCCTCGTTCCAGTGGGACTGCGTCATGGCCTGGAACTGGCTGACCATCTCAGCACGCTGAACCTCCAGGCGCCGGTACCTGGCCTTGCACTCCTGCAGGTCTTCCCTCTGCTTGGAAAGCCTATGCTCATAGTCCTCAGTGAGGTGCTTCTGCTGAGCCTCCTTCTCAGTCTGATCCAATTTGAACTGAGCTTTTTTGTCAACTCTTCCTCGTGGTGGCTGCTTAACTCCAACAGCTGCTTCCTGTTGGGGCCCTAAGGAGCCTGGGCTGGCAGGCGAGAAGTGGCTGGGAGGGGAGGGGCAAGTAGAGGCTGGCGAGACGCCCCTTGATGTGAGTGACATCGAGTTGGCCACACCCACCCAATCACATGATCGCCTAGCCATGCCCAGTCAGGTCATTAGGCAGATTATATTAGTGGTCTGTGGGATTTAAAATTATGAATTTAGTGGTCCCTGAGGTCTGAAAGATTGTGGACCCCTGTTCTAATCCAACACCCTGCACAAGTAGGAGACCCTCTTAACTTTCCAGACAAATGGCTGATCAGTCTTTTCTTAAAATCCTCCAGTGATAGGAGCACCCACAATTCTGGAGGCAAGCTATTCCACTGGTTAATTGTTCTCATTGTTAGGAAATTTCTCTGTAGTCCTAGGTCACCCGTCTCTGCTTGCATGATTAGTTTCCATCCATTGTTACTTGTCTTGCCTTCTGGTGCTTTGGAAAATAGGTTGACCCCCCTCTTTTGTTCTTAAGATTCACTGGACAATGGACTATTATAAGTAGAATAGCTTTCACAACACAGGTAAAAAGTGCTAGTTTGTAGAAGGTCTATATCTTGAAATAAAGCTGAAACTTCAAACATCTATATTTTATAACTGCTCATTACTTGGCCTTCAAAAAGCAGAAGAATCAGAATTCAGGAACAAAACAACCACCTAAAAATGTATTGCATGCTTCCATTAAAATTGACCTTGTACGTTTGAATTGTGATTTTTGTGCCAATCCAAGATATTATTCCACATGTCAGTTATGAATGAAAGAATAAGAGAGGATCAAACCCCATTTGCAAATACAACGCTACTCCTTTCAATGTCAACTTTTCCTACATTAGAGCAATAAACACATTCTTGTTGAACTTCCTAATCACCTGTCTCTACTGAAGGCAGAAATCAAAGGCGTCAGGGTGCCAGATTGAGGAACCTAACTTGGGTCTGGCCAATTTTACACTCTAATATTATTTATCTTGATTGATGTCAATCATCGTAATTATTTTACAGGTGGAAAAGCCACGTTTAGGTACAACCTTCCCATTCACATTAACTTTTCATATGAGCAATTGTTGTCAAATAAATGCACTGCAGTAGGAAGGTTGGCTCTTTTTATTTTAAGTGGCATTGGGATTGTCAGCTTCTTATGTGTGCTCTGTCTCCTATATATCTATAGGTGAACAGGTTCTTCTCTGACTTTGTATGTTTGTCTGCAGATTTCTGCATATCAAACGTCTGCTTAAGTAGAAAGAATAATAGAGACAGCAATTTATTTCGATGATGAAGTGGCACCCAACATAGTACAATGTCATTCCCAAGATTATTTAAATTTTGAGAAAGGATTAAGTTTGTAGACAATAGAGGTAGTCCATGACTTAACAGCCATTTGTTTAGTGAGCGTTCGAATTAGCAATGGCACTGACTTATGACTGTTTTTCATACTTATGACCACTGCAGCATCCCTGTGGCTATGTAATCAAAATTTGGCAATTGGCATGTCTTTATGATGGTTGAAGTGTCCCAGGGTCATGTGGTCACCTTTTGCGACCTTCTGATAAGCAATGTCAACGGGGAAGCCAGATTCACTTAACAACCAAGTGACTAACTTAACAACTGCCGTGATTCACCTGACAACTGTGGCAAGAAAGGATGTAAAATGGGGCAAAATTCACTTAACAACTGTCTTGCATAGCAACAGAAATGTTGGCTTCAATTGTGGTCATAAGTTAAGGATTACTTCTAGTCACTATTTGTCTCCTTTAAGTCACTAAGTCCAAAAGAAATCAGGGAAGGTTAAAAGTTTGCAAACTCATTTTTCAAACTCAAGTTGGTTCAAGAAAATTCTCCCTACAGTAACATTGCCACCAGTCAAACTTTATTTTAGTCAATGACTAGCATAAGGACCATGTTGGGTAGTGTTATATAATTTGGACTCATAATGGATAAGTCCTTGTCAACACTTCTTTGTTACTTTTATAAATTATATGTTTGATATTTTTGTGCTGTTGACATTTGACTCTATGTTCCATATCGCTTCTTAAGAGAAGCAATACACAAAACTTATTTAGTAATAATAGCCATGCAAAGAAAAGAAAAATTGTGTCCTTGTAACTTTTGGGAACATTCTTCTGCTCCAGTAACATACTTGCTTTTAAGTTTTGAAAGTATGAAAGATAAGCAGTGGCATGTATTTGAACAAATCCTTTACAAAAAGAAGTGATTAAAAATTGTGGTGTATTGTTAGCTTTCTTTACTTACGCCAACAACTTGGAAGTCAAGATCTAAAGGTTACAATGAACTTGTGTGTGCAAACAAGTGTTAATTGAGGGCATTTTTGTCCTCTATGAAAAATAGCATGGATGTGTTTAGTTTTACAATTTCCGATCTTCTAAAGGCCTGGACTTTTAATTTGCCTTGACAGACATGAGAACAGCAGAAGATTTTCGAGTAATTGTCTTCCCCACTACAAAAAAAAATCAAAATCTTTTTAAAATGTGGTCCTTAAATCTTGGAGGGGGGGGGGAGACTATCCTTGTGATTATTTCCACCAAAAACCTCAGTACACACCCATCTGTTGTGACAGACTAGACCAGGGGTAATCAACCTTTTTATACCAACCGCCGACTTTTGTATCTCTGTTAGTGGTAAAATTTTCTAACCGCCCACCGGTTCCACAGTAATGGTGATTTATAAAGTAGGGAAGTCAATTAAATTTTAAAAAAGGAAAGTGCTTCAGTATCGGACAAAACCCCTACCGCCCACCATGAAAGCTGGAACGCCCACTAGTGGGTGGTAGGGACCAGGTTGACTACCACTGAACTAGACCAGGGGTCTGCAAAGTCGGCTCTTTTAAGACTGGTGGACTTCAACTCCCAGAATTCCCCAGCCAGCCTAGCTGGCTGGGGAACTCTGGGAGTTGAAGTCCACCAGTCTTAAAAGAGCCGACTTTGCAGACCCCTGGACTAGACCATTTTTTTTGCAACAATCTTATGTACTACATTCTGGCTGGGAATTATGGAAGTTAAAAGACAGAACACCCAGAAGGCACCAAGCTGTGGGTGACAGACAAAACCACAATTTCCTCAGAACTAGGCCTTAGTCAGTGTTCTAGCACTAACCTTTGTCTAATGCATAGACTTCTGCAGTTTAAATAACATAGTTGTTTCCTTGGCAATCTTGTCACTCACCTCCATCCAACTTTGTAAATCAGAATGGCATAATCTAATCTCTTTGACTCTGTGGCATTATAGGTGCTTCCTTGGGTTAATTAAACTTTTTTTTTCCATTATCAATTCAGAATCTCAGAATCTATGGGCCTTCCCCTTTTAAGAGATTTTACTTCAGCACACATATGAGGGATTATCCTCTAAATGTATTTGAAGTGTATTTTTAAGGGCAGATCTATAATATTATACCGGAAGGATATAATTTTACAGGTTCTTACTTGGAAGATGACCATGAGTTTTGTGTATTTTAAAGACCTGCAAGAGTGTTACTCCAGAAGTGGCTTTTCAAATAACTTTTGACTTAAAATTCTGACTAGGGAAACAGATAGAAATTGTCACATAAGAACTAAAACAGATATACTCCAGAGAAGAAAGAAAATCCCCATCAAATCTCATGTATCAAATCTTAAGGTTGTTAGTTTTTCCTTCTATTTCCCCCTCCCAAATTAATTCTGTGAAATACTGTCCTGAGAAACAGTAACTAGCCCAAATCACCAACCACAATTTGGTGACTGTGGGTAGTTTTGAACCTGGATTTTCTCCATGCCAATCAGCTTAATCACTAGACCATAAAGTAAAGGTAAAAGTTCCCCTCGCACATATGTACTAGTCGTTCCCGACTCTAGAGGGCGGTGTTCATCTCCGTTTCAAAGCCGAAGAGCCAGTGCTGTCCGAAGACATTTCTGTGCGCACGGAACACTGTTACCTTCTCACCAAAGGTGGTTCCTATTTTTCTACTTGCATTTTTTACGTGCTTTCAAACTGCTAGGTTGGCAGAAGCTGGGACAAGTAAAGGGAGCTCACTCCATTATGCGGTGCTAGGGATTCGAACCGCTGAACTGTCGACTTTTCTGATCGACAAGCTCAGCATCTTAGCCACTGCATGCATCCCTTAGCCACTAGCCCATACTGGGGGTGGGGGGGAGGGGTGTCTTTTTGCAGGTATTTCATGCCATGGCACTAATTTAGTTTAGCCCTCATCCTGCAAAGTACCACTGTTGGAATTCTCTCTTCTACAACATCATGAAGAGTACAAAAAGCCTAACTGGCTTGGAAAAGCAAGTGCCTAGAATCTCACTGCCAAATAAACCAGCACAAGTATTGACTCCCACGCATTCAGCCACAGCAAGCATAGGAAAAAACTATAGCATAATCATAGGAAAACACCTTGCCTTTCATACAGCTTAATTTCCCCGGTCAGAAAGGAAGAGAATTAAATTTAAAAAGTCTGCCCATCAGATTTAACAGCACACTTTAAGAGAGCCCTCATCTAATCAGCTTGGGGGATGTGTGTGTGTGGGGGCGTGGGGGGGGGAAGGATAAAATGGCAAGATTATAAGGTAGCAGCTGAACAAATGGTATCACTCCTGCTATTTTACTTAACCCTATACAACCCACAGGTTCTCACCTGTCCTAAAACGGAAGGAATTTCTCAAACACACACACACCTAATTATTTCCTATCTTCAAGGTGATTTTTTTAAGAAGGAAAACTATCTTTTTTTTTTTTTATCACCAGGAAGCCTCTGATCCTGTTTTTCCAGATAGTCTTGCAAAAAAAACAACAACTGCTAGAGGCCCTTACAAGCCTGCCAAAGGAACGCCATATGAAATGCTATTAGCCCAGCTGTTTGGCTTTTTCAGCTGTGACAGATTCATATCCTGACACATATGGACTCTGTTTCCCCATCAGTAACTAACCGTATTTTACTAAAGGAGTTTGCACAAGATGCTAGGTGGTTAAAGAGGATTTCCTAGCCCCCGGACAGCTCGTCTCTCAGGCTGCAATATTTTACCACCGCCTCTCTTTAGATTGAAATGGCTATAGTACGCTGCCACTCTCCCCAACCCATTGCAAAGAAGGGAACTTAAAAGTAACTCCCGTAATGAGCAACTGCTAGTAAAAGAGGTTCGGAGGTGGGGTAAGGCGGCAGCGTTTCACTTTTTCACCAGGGCTGTTTTGGGGCTTGTTACTCATAGCTTGAAAGCTGCTTCTCTCCCCATTAAGCCAAAAGTAACTATCCAGAAAGGGCTTATAATCACCTAACATGCTCGAACTGGTTTAGCGGATTCTCCCACGGCAGGACTCCAAAGACATCCCCTAAGCTAGCCTCACTACAAGAAAATATGAAGGGGAAAACTAACTTTAAAAGTTCACGCGCTTGGGCAAATGCAAGAAATGCCAGGGTTTTGTAAACGGTTGCAAATGCACGGGTTTCTAGGAAGAAAGCTCACTCCATGCCATTATTATTATCATTGTTTCTTTTATTCATTAAACATGAAACTCAGACAAGTGAACATTTAAAGATGTGTCACAAATACCACTGACTGGTGCTAATGGTTGATATGGGTTGCTGCCAGCATCCTAGGTATCAAAACCAAGGAACAACATAATAATTTATAATAATAATAATAATAATTTAATTTGTTGACCGCTCCCTCTCCCCAAAGGGACTCGGAGCGGTGCACAGGGCGAATAAAACAATAAATACAACTGCTACTACTACTACTATTATTATTATTGGGTAATCTTTAGTGAGATTCACAGCCTTTGGGGCTGGTTAGTAGCTTAACAGCTTGAGTCCTAACCAAGGACCTAGGAACTGTTAAGGGTCAGAGGATAAGTAGGGCGGTTTTTTTGTAGAATCAGAATGTTCAAGTCCGGTAAATTTAGAATTTCCAAATAGCGAGGTAGCCTTTTAGGTATTGCTCCAATTACAATTGGGACAACATAGGATGCTCAAGTTCATGTTGTATTATTATTGTTGTTGTTGTTATTTCTTTAATTATTATTATTTCTTTTATTCATTAAGCATGAAACTCAGTCAAGTGAACATTTAAAGAGGTGTCACAAATTTCATTGACTGCTGTTCATGGTTGATAGGATTGCTGCCAGCGTCCTGGGATCAACCAGGTATCTTCCTAAAATATGATGTTCCCAGTAGCGCCGTTTTTTGCAGTTCCGTTGCTGTTATTGCAGGAAACTGCAATTTCTTTATGTGTTGTTGTTGTTGTTGTTGTTAAAAAAAAGGAGCCCGCTTTGCGTTTCAATGCAATGCCCGGTTTCTTTAGATGCGGCCCCAGAACAGGGTTGAAAGCGAAGTCCACCTGGGACTACTAAACTGATACACGACCGGAGGAAGAGACCCCGCTTCCACACATACACGCGCACCCCACATCGTTAGATGGCATTCCGGAACAAGCCTTGCTTTCCCACGAGGAACAAACACCCCGTCCCCGCGCGCGGCGCACGTGTTTGGAAGCGCAGGACCAGCGAGCGTCCAGCAACACGTGGCGTCATAACCTTGGAATGCCAGAGCCTCCTGGCGAACGGCAATCCAAGCAGGCGGCACCCGCGCGCGCCTTCCCACATCTCTGGGGTTTCTTTTTTTTCCCCCGGGTTGCGCGTATTCTCACGTTTATAACCCACGCCTCTCCAAAACCTAGCCAGGATTGCCTCTGGGCATGTGCAGAGCGCCTGCAAAGGGTGGGATATATTTTTTTTAGGGGTTTTCCTCCGCGCCGGACACGCGCGCTTACCTTCCAGCACGACCTCCTTGCCGGCCCTCTTGAGTGCCTGCACGGCTTCGTCGTGGGTGGCATCGCGCAAATCCGCGCCGTTGACGGTCAGGATGGCATCGCCGACGTAGAGCGCCTGGGTCTGGTCGGCGGCCAAGCCCTTGAAGATCTTGCTGATGAGGATGGGCATCTTGTTCTCTTTGCCCCCTTTGATGCTGATGCCCAAGCCGCCCATCTCCTGCTTCAACACCTTGACGCACCGCTTCTGGTTGGAGACGGCTTCGGGCACTTGTTCGGGCAAGTCGGTCAGCGCCGTCCGGACTCCCAGCGCCGCCTTGGGGCTCCCGCCGTTGTTGTTGCCGCTGCTGTTGTAGCTGCTCCCCGACGGCGACTCGGGCGAGCCAGCGCCGGGCAGGGGACACGACGAGGAAGAGGAGGCGGAGGAGGAGGCGGCGGCCGCCCTCGACGCCCCACCGCCGGCTCCTCTGCCGCAGAAAGTTCCATTGCCCGCCGAGGCTGCCCCGATGCCGTTGTAAGCCCCGGCGGCGCCTCCGCCTTCCTCGCCGCTCAGCACCAGCGCCTCGCCGCCCAGGGTCACTAACACCCGGTGCCACCGGTCGCGCACCAAAACTTCCAGCGCGCCGCTCCGCTGCAGCCGGCCGCCGCCTCCGGCCGCCGCTACCGCCATCTTTGGAGCATTTCTTGAAACACCATGTGATTTGGGCACACACAAACACACACTCGCGCGCGGCTACACACACACAAACACCACGCCCCGGGAAAGGGGGGGGGGAGGGAAAGAAGTGGGTGAAAGAGAGCGCCCGGAGCCGCGCCGCCACTCCGAGAGGTCGGCGGAGACTTCGGCAAGGGGAGGGACCCGGGTTAAGCCAGGAGGGTGGGTTAGGCGGAGGGCAGGGGCGGGGAAGGAGGGGAGGGACGGGAGGGCGAGGCGTTCTGCCTTCGGGACGCTCGCTCTGTCGAACCGGAGTTGTTGTTGGGGTGGGGGGGGGGAGGTTGTGAGGTCCGGACGCTGCTCCGAGGACCCACCTGGGTGGAGGCGTTCCCCCCCCCTCCCCTCAAGACGCTTAGAAGCTTAGTCCCCGACGCTAAAGAGGGAAGGAAAAAAGGGGGCTCCGTGATAGGCCCCCCCACCCCTCGGCGCTGGGGTGTCCTGGATTCCGTCTAAGACAGTGGTTCCCAATGTTGTTTTTTTAAGCCGTGCCCCACCTATGCATCTTTAAAATCCTGATACGCCCCCCCTCCCCATGACACATAATTCTTACTTTACGCAAAAAGTGAACTCGACTCAGGAAGCCTCAAAGGCCATTAACTTGGTTTAAACAAGGTTCAAATCCCCCCCCCCATTAAAAATCAAATTGCCCCCCCTGTGGGGGAACCACTGGTCTAAAAGTAATCTCGGATCAACTTGGGGCCATTTCTCCGAAACCTGGAGTTTTCTGAAACCTGGAGGTAGTCCTCAATTTACAATGGTTCGTTTAGTGACCGTTCAACCTCACGACATGGTTGAAAAAAAGTGACTGGCGATCTTTTTTTTTTTTAAGCACGCATAACGACCGTTGGCAGCATCCCTCTAGGCAAGGGATCAAAATTCAGGCTCTTGGCAACTGACTCATACTTACGACGGTTGCTGTGTCCCCGGGATTGTCTTTTTGCGACTTTCTGACAAGTAAAATCAATGGGTAAACCAGACTCACTGAACAGCTGTGGCTAACTTCAGAATTGGAACGATTCACTTAGCTGCGGGTGAGAAAGGTTGTAAAAACGGGGCAAAACACAACCTGTGTCTCACTTAGCAACATAAATTTTGGGGCTCAACTGTGGTTGCACATTGTGGACTACCTGTATACTAGATTAGCATTCCCATGATGGCACCAGAGGTTTGGAGAAGAGCCAGCCTGGGACAAGGCATACCTGGGACCCAGCCTTCCTTCAAAATGGCTCTCAATGCCCTGGAGGGAAGGTGGGAATAATCAACTTTTCCTACAATCTCATCCTTGGAAAGGCTGGATGCTTTTGTTTTATTTTGCCTTTTCGTTTCCCTGCAGTCACATCATCATCCAGTTATTCTCTCCCCCACCCCCAGCCTTTTCCTAAACTAGATCACGGCAATCTGGGTATATTAGTTTTCCATGTTAAATAACCTATTTTAAAACTGTGTCAGTAGACTGGCAGGAGCTTCTAAAATCCCACTGTTCCGAGGCTTCAGTTATGGTTTTGTTCAGGTTTTAGGTTTAGATTTTAATAGGAGATTAAAGAGTCCTATTAAAGAAACTCTTCAGTTAATGTGAGTGAAAAGCGAGAGTGTGCCAGCTGCTAGTCGTACCTCTTGGCTGCTGTTGCAACAGTTAGCAGAGCTGCTTGAAAACAGTTATAGTACAGATAGTCCTCCATGTAAAACCATTCATTTAGTGACTATTCAAAGTTACGACGGCACTGAAAAAAGTGACTGACCCGTTTTCACACTTGAGCATCTCCACGATCACATGATCAATTTGGGGCTCTTCATGTTGTTGCCCGCCAGCTGTCAGCAGAGCTGGCGGCAGACTCGGACAATGAGGAGGTTGGGGAGGAACTTGGGCCAGCTCTGGAGTCTGGGGAAGGCTCTGATGGATGCTCTGTGTCAGATGCAGAGATAGAGCCAGGGCCATCTGACATTTTGCAGCCATCGGAGAGGCAGCTGCCTTTGGAGGCTGATATAAGTGAGGAGGAAGAACAGCTGTGGCCTGTTTCAGATGCACATTCCAGATGCGCAGAGCAGTTAGAAGAGGTGAGCAATAGAAGAGAAGCAACAGAGGACAAGAAATCGACTTGGGAAGCAAAGCACACACGGGTGCTGAATGGCCTCCCTGGCTGGGGAATAATAATAAATAGAAGGAAAGGGGAGTGGTTGTTGTAGGAGACAACAGTTCGTATTTCTGAAGATTTTGCTCATTGTAGTTTGTGCCAGAAAGACTGCTTGCCAGAACTTAACATGCAGCCTTTGGGATAGGAGCTCATGGCCTTGCAATTATCACAAGGGACTGATAAGGTCTGTTACTGCAGTTAACTCCTTGAAGGACAATTGCCTGGACTTTTCGGTGGGTAAATGCAATTAATTCACAAGAGGTAAATAAAGAGGGGTTTTTTTGGTGACAAAGAGATTGGTTCTTGCTTCTACTGAGGCTGGGTCAAAATTCTTGGAAACTGGCATGTATTTATGATAGTTGCCCTGTCCCTGGAGTCATTTGATCACCAGTTGTAAACTTCCTAGCTGGCTTCCGACAAACAAAGTGAGTGAGGAAAGCCAGATTTACTTAACGACTGCATGATTCACTTAACAACTGCAATGGTTACCTTAACAACTGGCAAAAAGATAAAACGGAGCACAACTCACATAACCATTTAGTCCCTTGTTTAGCAAGATAAATTTTGACCTCCACGACATTTGTAAGTTGAGGACTACCTTTAGCTGACTGGGAAAAAAAGTCAACCTTGCTAAGCTCTTGGGTTGTCCCAGGCTAGAGCATTTCTTTACATGACAAAAATCAGCCATGAAAGATAGCAAAAACCTTCTGAAAAGCAAAGCTGGGCATGATTCCTCTAAAGCAGAGAAATCACCCATATTTCAATTTCCATACAAACAATCCTTGACTTAAGCAACCATAATGCAGCCTGCTAGTTACAGTCATAAGTCATGACTATCCATGAAACAGGTCATCGATCTGCAGTCCAATTTTTGGAGCTATTTTTTTTTAACTTGATCGTTAAGCAAATGTTTGTTAGCAAGCCCATTGTTTGCTATGGGATGTTCTTGCCAAAAATTGGAAGTAAATGCTGATTTTTGGCATCATAGATTTGAGTTGACATGTCTGCAGCAGTGGTGGGTTCCTACCGGTTTGGCCCGGTTCAGCCGAACCGGTAGTAGCTTGACAGCCTGGGTCGCTGGAACTGGCAGCAACCCACGCCTGCCACGCCCCCAAACCGGTTCTCCCATAGGCACCGCCATCTTGTTTTTTGCTTCTCGGCATGCGCAGAGCTGTTGTAGTGCGCGTGCGTCCCTGAACAAACCGTCAGGAGTCTCTGCTGGAACCCACACCTGGTCTGCAGAATGCTGTAAGCAGCCCTAGATGCAGTCATGTGACCATGGGGCGGGGCAAGGCAGGGCAACCATTAGAATTTAGGAATCAGGTCATAAGTTCATTGGGGAGGAGACCAGAAGTGGGTTGCTAATCTTTTTACTACCGTTTTGGGTGCGTTCCTGCACTCGTGCGCGCGTGACACTTCTGTGCATGCGCAGAAACGTCCTGGCAGGTGAGCAGAGCCTCCCCCTGCTGCTACTACCAGTTCGGCTGATCCGGGACAACCCGGCAGCAACCCACCTCTGGAGGAGACCATCATAACTTCAAATGGTCGCTAAGGGAGTTGTTGTAAATCGAGGATTACCTATATGTGGAACTTAGTGGCAAGGATTCTATCCACCCTGTTCAGAGACTAAGCGGATAACTAAGGCACTGCATTTGATTGGATAACCACAATCACTTTGTTTGATCTGGAAAGCAACCCTGGAAACTTCAGCTGCTGCTAATTTTCAGCCAGTAAAACTGGGCTGGTAATCCCATTAACTTTTCCCTCATTTGCATTAGCTTCCCTAATCGTTTCAGGGCACTACTCAAGATTCATGACTATTTACTCAGTGATTATTTAAATTGGTTATTATAGCCACCCAACGCTGATGGACCCAGGGCAGGAGACAAAACATGCAAACAGTAAAAACAATTTAAAACATAAAACCACACAGACTGCCCAGATTAAAGTGATCATAAGGGCAATAAGAAACCAGAGTAGGGCTTTGCAAAATACGGGATATTCTAATTTATTGCAAGGCGCCCAGAGTTACCATGTGGCAAGATCAGCAGCTAATAATTGAATTGCATTGAGAAGCAGGCATTGCCACAGGTTCTTATCTATTCCCAAAACCTCAGAGGGACTCAGGACAGATGACAGAGTTGCTCCTGCATGGCCCCATGGGAGTCTGACAACCAATCAGAATACAAGCTCAAATCCAAAAGCTCAGAGAGGGCATAAAACCCAGGCACTCTCAGCATCTCTGCCCTTCCCCCCCCCCCCCCCCCAGGATCTCAAAGCATTTGACCACCATTAAAAACCATCTTTCCAAATAGCTGCCATGTTTCCAGTGTCTTTCTCCCCACTTGGAACTGAACCCAGAAGGATATTTCTTCCAACAGCCTCCTGGCCATAGATGCCACCTGTTCCTTGAGCAATAGCCATGAGTCCAGAATAACCCCCTAATCACACAGTGGTCTCAAAATGCTGCCCTAAGACCAATAATAGACTCTTCTCAATCTAAACAGAACATGCTCAGTGTCAGGCCTGGCAGCCATCTTTTCTTTTGGATCTTTGGCCTGCCACACTTTCTATTATTCTACTAGGCATTTTCTATTGTGGGGAAATGGGAGGGGGGATTGTAAGGAGTGAGATGCGATGTAGTCATAACAAAATTCCTTCTAGAAAGCCAAGGTCACCCTTTGTCTTAGTACCTCTGCACCGGACCGGAACTGGATGGGTGGAACTGCCAGCATGGCAGTGGAAGATTGGACCATGTGATGGACTGGTAGATGTGGGGGCAAGATCTTGACCTTTCAACTAGTTGGGGAAAACCGGGAAGCTTTCAGATTGGGGTTTTCCCAGATGTGCCAACATGGCTCTCTTAATAAACTGGAATTTTGAGCAATACTTTGCCTTGGACTCTGATTTACTTTTGGATGCTATTTGGAACCCTGACACTCAGTCTTTGAACTGGATTTCAATACTGCCCCCAAATGTGGATGCACATTCTAGAGTTACTCTAAAAATTGCTATATGGAATTGCTCCTTCCAATATGGCATAAGGGGAGCAGTCATAATTTTACCTTCCTTCAGTTCAGGGAAGTGTCCCTTGGCACACAGTACAAGCCACCTATGCAACCCTTGGCACACAAAGGATTGTGCGGCCCGTTCTAAAGGCTACATTTGAAAAACAGGCTGTTCCTATGTGACCCAACTCTCCCAAAGCAGCACAGGCTGCAGATTTTTTTTCCTAAAGAGGCTTCACTGTTTCCCTCCCTTTGCACCAAACCTAATTTGTCAAAACTTTAAAGACAGTGCTACTCTTGGGCTCTTTATACAGGCAACAGAATGCACCTCCGTTCTGTGCCAGTATTATTTTCAAAAGAGAAAGCAAAACAATAACAAACAGATCTTGTCTAAGATTATTTTATTACATGCAAGTTTAACCTTCAAGAGTTTCATAGGTTTTTGTATGTTCCATGTGTTTGTAGATAGAATAGAATAGCAGAGTTGGAAGGGACCTTGGAGGTCTTCTAGTCCACCCCCTGCCTAGGCAGGGAAACCCTGCATCACTTCAGACGAATGGTTGTCCAACATCTTCTTAAAGACTTCCAGTGTTGGGGCATTCACAACTTCTGGAGGCAAGCTGTTCCACTGATTAATTGTTCTAACTGTCAGGAAATTTCACCTCAGTTCTTCTCTCCTTGATTAGTTTCCACCCATTGCTTCTTGTTCTACCCTCAGGTGCCTTGGAGAATAGTTGACTCTCTCTTCTTTGTGGCAACCCCTGAGATATTGGAACACTGCTATCATGTCTCCCCTGGTCCTTCTTTTCATTAAACTAGACATACCCAGTTCCTGTGAGGTCCATCTGAGCCTCTCCGCCTTCATACCAGTAAAACATAAATTGATCTATAGCAGAAAATGTGGTGTTACCAGATTCTCTTTGGCTTAGTTTCACAATGTCACAAGAAAGCAGGAGTCAGTTCATCCTGGTGCCAAAAGTACAAACCAACTTTTTTTAAAAGCACATCCTTAAAGTTTCACACATTTCCAGGACCTAACATCTTGTTTAACTTCTGCATCTGGCCAAATGTTGTTGTTGTTTTTACTTTGTAGCTTTCTTTTAGGCACCAATTACTGTCATATAAACCAATACAATTTGTGTAGCTGCAGTACCTACTATTTTTCAAGTTGAAGGCCTTTTATGGTCTATAGGAAATTGGTTTGTTTTTTTCGTGCATTGGACCAGAAGGCCAAAAGGTATTATGCAATCAAGTTCGCTAGGGCAGACCGAACCAACAACTCAATTACACCAGAAGGCTAAAATTATTTCTGTTGAGATTAGCTGCATAATAACAAAATCTTACAAGTTTGTGTTATATTGCCTCTTCCCCATTCTTATACTTTAGTGCAGTGCTCTCCAATGGTTTAGACACCAGGGGATGGTTTTGTGGAAGACAATTTTCCCCTGAACCTTGAGGGTGCAGTGGTTAGAATGCAGTATTGCAGGCTAATTCAGCTCACTGTCAGGAGTTCAATTCTCACTGGCTCAAGGTTGACTCAGCCTTCCATCCTTCCGAGGATGGTAAAATGGGGACCCGGATTGTTGGGCAATTGGCTGACTCTGTAAACTGTTTAGAGAGGGCACTATGAAGAGTTAGGTAAGTCTAAGTGCTATTGCTATGGTTGCTCTTCACTAATAAATAAAATTGTTTCAGCCCCTTTTGGCTAGCTAACTGTTATTGCATAATTCTGTCAAGGATATCTTCCTTATTCTTCACACATACAAACTGCTGAAATTTAAAATGGACAATTCAGGATTCTCCTGAAGTTGTAACACGTCCGTTTAAAAAATAGGCAAGTTCTCCAAATGTCTGTATGTTAAGGTAAGCTAGGTTTTAATTGCAGAGAGGATTAATTGCAATTAATTTTCCTTAGCAAATTATCTCAATACTTTAGAATTATCTAAAGTAGCCTTTCTGAACCTTTTTATTCTGGGGAATCCTTGAAATTATTTTCAAATCTGAGAGAGAAAAAATATCCCAAATAATGCCAAAACTTCACAACACAATTCATATTTTACAGTATTTATAACAATAACAAGCATCAGCTGAAAGCTGAGCTGTCTCATGTAAAAATTTCCGACTACTGAAAGTGATGGTATTGCATGGTATACAGCTAAAAAAAAAATCAATGTTTATATGTGTGTGTGTGTGTGTGTGTGTGTGTGTGTGTGTGTGAACACTCTGGTAAGCCCCAATTAAGGGAGGAAACCATCTAGCCTGGTTCGAATCCCAGTAAGGGTTTGGCTAGCTGATGAGAGCTAAATAGCTCGAAATAGATCTATCCTAGTCTCCCTTATTTATTCATTTATCAGCTCAAAAACCTAACACACACACACACACACACACACACACACACACACACACACACACACATATTGACATTTCCTGGAACTCTTAGTGACCTCTTTTGGAACCTCAATTAAGAAAGCCTGGCAAATGAACCTAGAGGTTCATTTGTGCTGTCATGAGAATATTTTCTCACAAAAAAAATGGTACTCACTTTCTTATTACAATTTGCTGAAAAAGCTATACTTCTAGGGTGAAAGCAACATTTTAGAGGCTGGTTATGAGATGCAGAAAAAAGAACCTAGCAAGTACAGGAAGTTCTCAATTCATGAGCAGAATCGAGAACAAAATTTCTGCTTATAGGCAAGACATGTGTTAAGTGAATATTACCCCATTTTACGGCTTTTTTCGCCACAGTTGTTAAGTGAATAGCTGCAGTTGTTAAGTTAATAACATGGTAAATATGGGAATCTGGCTTCATCGTTGACTGTTTTTCAGAAGGTCACAAAAGGTGATTATATGACCCTGGGAGACCAGAGGTGGGTTCCTACCAGTTTGGACCAGTTCGGCTGAATAGATAGTAACTCAGCTGGACATACGCCCAAACCAGTTCTATCCTCGGGTTCGCCATCTTGATTTTCTGTTTTGCGCATGTGCAGAACAATCTTCATAGAAAAAATGCATCCCCCCCCTTTTTAATGTGCGCATGCGCAGACCTTTTTAGGTGCAAATGCGCACACGTGCAGACTGCAAATCTGGCATGCGTGTGAGCGAAGCGATTGCGCATGCACCAAAATTTTTGGGCGCCGAACTGGTAGTAATGGCAGGAACCCACCCTTGCCTCAGATCCCCTAGTCATCCTAAATGCATGCCAGTTGCCAAGCATCCGAATTTTGATCACGTGACCATGAGGACACCGCAACAATCATGCGTGAAAAACTGATCATGTCACTTTTTCCAGGGCCATTTTAACGCCGAATGGTCACTAAACGAATGGCCGTACATAAAGGTTCACCTGCATAGGCTACTGCTATGCTGGCTGAGGAATTCTGGGAGTTCAAACCCATCCATCTTAAAGCTTCCCAGGGAGAGATACACCTGTGTACTGTAAGCCATTCAGTCTCAAGTTCCTTAGATTCAAAGATTTATTTTTAAAAGGATGAAGACTCAGATATTTATTTATTTTATTTATTTATTATTCGATTTATATACTGCTCCTATCTCCATCAAGATGGACTCAGGGCGGTGTACAGGAAATTAAAAATCACACCAACAAATAACAATAAATACAATGATAATATTAAAATGAATTAAATTATGTAACCTGTGCTAAAAATATTTCCCATTAATAAAATTATAAATCCAATTACTAATTGCTAAAATTATGTCGCATCTGAGCCATAAGATATGATCCTGGCCTCTAAATTATCAGTCGACACCTTACAAGAGTTGACTTTGCTTGACCTAAAAAAAAAAACCAAACCCTGAGCAAGATTGCACTTGATGGGAAGTTGCCAGGTAATTGCAGGGCTGGAGATCGACTGGGAAGTCAAAAACTAACAAACTTTAAAAAGGCGATGACAAGCCACTTCCTTATTATTGCAGGAAAATACCAATGGGTTTATTCCCGAAGGCGCTAAGAATCTCAAAAAATATTTCACCTACTTACTCAGTCATCTGATAAAACGGAAGGATGTTCATAACGAAACTTTTGGACCTTGCTAACATTCACACAGAGAGTTAGCGAGCTTTCCCCACTTCTGATGATTGATCCCAAGCTGCAGATTAGCGGGGTTGAATTTGGTTGCCCCTATGGCAGCCTTTGCCAATGCTTCCAGAGAATGTCCCCATCCCTCTCAGACTACCCAGTTTAGAGATGTCAGTAGGTGTAATCCAATTTCAGAGGTTCTCAACTTATATACAGAATACAGACTAGAGTTGGAAGGGACCTGGTAGGTCATCTGGTCCAACCCCCTCCCACCCAAGCAGGAGACCTTACACCATTTCTAACAGATGGCAGTCCAGTCTCTTCTTGAAAGCTTCCAGTGACGAAGCATCCACAACTTCTGAAGGCAATTTCTGTTCCATTGGTTGATTGTTCTGTCAGAATGTTTTTCCTTATTTCTATGTTGAATCTCCTTGATCAGTTTCCAGCCATTGTTCCTTGCCTGGCCTTTCGTTGCTTTGGAAAATAGCTTGATCCCCTCCCTCCTCTCTGGGGCAGCGCCTCAAATATTGGAATACTGCTATCATGTCTCCCCTGGTCCTTCTCTTCACTAGACTAGCTATGCCCAGTTCCTGTAACTGTTCTTCTCTTCCAGCTCTATTCTGCTTGCTTGATACCTTTAAGCCTCCAGTCCCCTAATCATCTTTGCTGCTCTTCTCTGCACTCTTTCTAGAGTCTCCACATCTTTTTTTTTAATCGTGTGGTGATCAAAACTGGGTCCCAGTTTGGTAAATGAAATCCAGAGCAATTTTTGCAACCTGGATTTTCTTCTCAGATTTTTGCTCCAAGCATCATTAGGGAACTAGATCTGGTGACATTGAATTCCCCACCATGTCCCAAAGAGGGGATTTCCTGTAATACATAAATAATATGTAGGGAAGAGCTAGGGAGATGAGCTGGATGGATGCTGCCTAGCAAATGGTCAGATAAGAGATAGCATAGCCCACAGCTGAATAATGGACAAGTTAAGACCCTCTCTGGTTTCTCAGGCTGTAACAGAGATAGCAATAGCAATAGCACTTACATACCGCTTCATAGTGCTTTTACAGCCCTCTCTACAAATTGGTAGCCAGCCTATTGCTGACTACCAATTTGTAAGGATGAACAAGTCCTTACAAATTGGTAGTCAGCTCTACAATAGCACTTAAATTTAAATACCGCTTGACAATGCTCTAAGCAATTTATAGAGCCAGCATATTTCCCCCAACAATCTGGGTCCTTATTTTACCCACCTCGGAAGGATGGAAGGATGGGTCACCTTTGAGCTGGTGAGATTTGAACTGCCAAATTGCAATCAGCCGGCAGTCAGCAGAAGTAGCCTGCAGTACTGCACTGTGTCACCGTAGCTCATAAGCTTTGCATATGCCTGCATCCTGTGAATATATGCACACCTTGGGCTGTTAGGCAAACCTGCTTCATCTGTTGAAAATATAGAGATAAGTCCCTTCCACATAACTGTAATGAATATTGGCTGAATACAATTCATACATTGGCTGAATACAATTCATCCTGCGCGAGCTGCACTGGCTTCCTGTGGCCTTTCCGGTGCGCGTCAAGGTTTTGACGACCATCTTTAAAGCGCTCCATGGCTCGGGGCCTAGTTATATGCGAGACCGTCTTCTGCCCCATACATCCCTTCGTCCGATCCGCTCCCACAGAGAGGGCCTTCTCAGGGTGTCGTCGGCCGGGCAATGCCGGTTGGCGACAACCAGGGGAAGGGCCTTCTCTGTGGCGGGCCCTACCCTCTGGAATGACTTACCCTCCGAACTACGTACCATCTCAGACCTCCGCCTCTTCCGCCAGCGTCTTAAGACGCATCTTTTCCAACAAGCCGGCCTAACATAACCTCCTGTTTTGACCGTTTTTTAGATAGTTTTAATTTGTGGGATTTTATACAATTTTAGCACAGGGTATATTTAATATTTAATAATTTTTAAAAATTTGTACCTTTTGTTATATTTGTTATGTTTTCAATTTCCTATGCGCCGCCCTGGGTCCTTTTTGGAGAAGGTGCGGGGTATAAATCTGAATAAATCAAATCAAATCAAATACGTTGTAATCTAAACTTCAGTCTTGGGCAGATGTTGGCGTTGAAGACAAAAAAAGCAATTTCAAAAAGAAAAATTGGCATGAAAGTGTTGGCAAAACAGTAGCCACAGTGATATTCCTTCTGCTGCCCGTTGATTTCCACAAATGTAGTTTTACCCCAGACGTTTCCTACACAGGCTAATATTTCTGCTTCTGAGGAGGCTTTAATTGTAGGTGTCTGCTATATTGAGAGACATGTTGTGTTAAGCACCTAGATCAACATTTGAAGTGGGCAGCAGTTGTTGAACAATTCCCAACTCTTTAAAATAACAGGAAAGGATATAGAAATCATTTCACGCATGCAACTAACTTTGCCTTGTAGGAAGTTAAAACCCACCCCTCTCCTAGAAAAATGAAATATCTTGGGAAATATTGAAAAGGCAGAATATGATATTTCCCTTGGATTAGAAATGGAGAAAAATGCTTTTTTAGGCAGGAAACAGACTCTCTCTTAATAGCCTCCACATTTGTCAATGAGCCACTAAAAGTCCTGGGCCAGTCTATTCCACATAACAAAGATTTTCCCCCTTCAGCTCCCGGATGATGGGATTAAGGCATTAGCCCTTTACCGATCTCACCACAGGGCACCTGGGAAGAAGGAATGCTCAACCAAACATGGACTAAAAGCACAGCCTACAGTTGCCTCTGCATGGCCCCATGGGAGTCTGACAACCGATCAGAACACAAGGTCAAGATCAAAGGTGTCAGGCCTGTTTCTTCGTTGACTCAGGAAAGACCACACTTAGACATTATTTTGAAATGTTAAGGCTCCTTTTACTAAGTTACGATAGCGTACAGACCAAGTAAAGCTGAGAATGAATAGTTTAGGCGCGAACAGAAAGTATTAAGCTTAAGCCCATCCCAATCCCCAAACCCCCCCTGTGCATTGTCCAATATGCAGCCATCTCCAACATCAGGTGGGCAGGTCTTCACCATCCTGGAATGTAGGTCCGTTAGCAGGAGATAACACGAAACATCAACATTGTCCACCAGCAGAACACATTCACCCCAAACCCCCCACCCTCCCCGTTTCCATGGCAGCGAAGCCAGAACTAGCGAGACTGACAAAAGGCCAGAGAGGCGATAAAACCAGGGACTTTCAGCATCTCCCTCTCTTTTCTCTTCTTCACCCAACATCTGGAAGCATGTGATCCCCCTTTTCTGTTCAGCACCTCAAGCCATGTGATCCTGTCCACCATTAAACCATCTTTCCAAGCAGCCTCCATATCTCCAGTGTTTTTTTCCCCTACTTGGAACTGAGCCCAGAAGGACGTTTCTTCCAACAGCCTGTCTATTGGAAGGTGTGTCTGAAAAAAAGGAATCTACCCCTATTTAAATTTGCAGAGGTAGAATGGCCTCAAAACAAACATGGATCGTTGGGTTGGGTAAATAATCCAGGGATTGACCAGAGAAGTTGAACATTTCATTAAGGGACATTCAGGTGGGGGAAATGACCTGTACAAATTTAAGAAAAGCCTTATCAAGTTAGAATCTTGGTTTCAAACTAAAGCCAGGAACAAATTGTTCCACTAATTTATGGAGAAAGAAATGGAGTAGGCAATTTCTTTGATGGTCTCTTGAGGTAGGTGAACTTCTCCAACAATTATGCAAGAGGTAAGACACTCCCTGAAAATTGTGACAGGAGCAATGCTACTGGAAAAGCCTCAAAGAAAATGCACCTCCTTTGATGTCTTCTGCCCTTCTTTTGATGTCTTTGTTGGACTGGAAACCATTGGAGACCCAATTGTCCCATTTAAACAAATGAATACACTTGTCCCTAAAACAATGCACAGCACCTCCTTCCACCCCTGAGGATTTCTCCCAATTCTCTTTTCTGTAATAATTTCCAAAGTAAATTCTCTTTCATTGACTTAAGTGACAGGTAACAGGGAAAATGCAAGACAATGTCTTCACCCAACATTAAATAATGGAAGGGAATTAGTCTGCCCTCATCATTTCAATGTCTATCCTTCAATATGCTGACTTTACCCAAGATTTAAATAGTCTTATGGCCATCCATCAGCTTCTGGAAAACCACTGGCTGGCTGGGGAATTCTGGGAGTTGAAGTCCACGTCTTAAAGTTCCCAAGTTTGGACACCCCTGGATTAATCCCTCAGAGCAGGGGTCTCCAACCTTGGCAACTTTAAGACTTGTGGACTTCAATGCCCAGAATTCCTCAGCCAGCCTTACTGAATGAGGAATTCTGGGCGTTGAAGTCCACAAGTCTTAAAATTGCCAAGGTTGGAGACCCCTGTGTCAGAGGCAAAGGACCTAAACTTACTTCTGTTGCCCAGTGTAAGGTGTTTTTGGGTGACCACCTCAGCCTTCATTAATCTCTTGCGGATTCTCTGGAGCAGTGCTATTTTAGGAAGACATGGATACTTACAACTGGCTAATCAACTATAGACAGCAGCTTTAAAATCTAGGTAGCCCTTGAATTACAACCATCTTGGGATAGAATTTCCATTGCTAAGCAAGGCAGTTGTTAAGTGAGTCCTGCCTGAGTTTACAACCTTCAGGGAAGCCTCCAGAGCATGAAAAATGGCCGAAAATGAAGGCTGAAGTCAGCTGGCCAACATGTGCATGCGTGCTGCAGCTGACAGGGCAACGCCTTGCGTGCCCTAACAAGTGGCATGCGTGCCATATGTTCACCATCAGGGGTCTATGGAAATTGTCAATGTTCCAAAGATGCTTTTTCAAGAGGCAACCAGACTTTCTGGTTTTTCTTTGAAGATGTTTTGCTTCTCATCCACAAAGAGCTGAAGAAGCTTCTTCAATGAAAAGCCAGATATGTCTTGGATGAGAAGTGAAAGGTCTTCAAAGAAAAAAACAGAAAGTCATTAATTTCATTTCATTTATTCGACTTATTAACCGCCCCCTCTCCTCGAAGGGACTCGGGGCAGTGCACAGGAAATATAAAAACACAATATATTCACAAAATAAATACATAAATACTTAAAACTATATTAAATTTACACCCTATGCTAAAATCTACCCCATTAAAAACTATCCCTGAAACCCAATGTAGAATTTCTCTGCTAAAAAACTAGGCTACGTACGGTAGGTTAGGCCAGGCTGGCCTGTTGGAAAAAGTAGGTTTTTAGTTGCTGGCGGAAGGAGCGGAGGTCCGGGATAGATCTAAGTTCGGGGGGAAGGTCGTTCCAGAGGGTTGGGCCCGCCACAGAGAAGGCCCTTCCCCTGGGCGTCACCCGCTGGCATTGCCTAGTGGACGGCACCCGGAGAAGTCCCTCTCTGTGGGAGCGAATCGGCCGAAGGGATGTGTGGGGTAGGATGCGATCCCGCAGATAACTAGGTCCCATGCCTCTTGAAAGTCCAGTTGCCTCTTGAAAAAGCACCTTTGGGTCCCACATTTAAAGTTACTAAGGCTAAGAAGCACTGCAAGGTAACCCTGAGGAGCTGTGTTACACATACGTCACAAGGGTGTACTGAGGCATCTATGAATTCAAGCGTGCTTATACATAGTACTTAATGCACTAGAAAAAAATGCACAAGTGCCGCCACTTTCATGCCAAGAGTTAAACATGTTGGAAGAAGTTAAACAAGTCGAAGGGGAAATCAGTTCAATTGGCATCTGGACTTTTCCAGTGGCAAGTATTGCCCCACCCCCACCCACCCCAATAAAGGCCCTTATTCATGGGATGAGGGCTTGCATTGTATCTGTCTGCTCTCAAACAGGCCTCACTGTCCGTTGAACAGCTGTGAGCTCTTAATTGGGAAAAAAAAGCCAAACTCAGTGACGGTGCTTCTCTGCACTGAAAATTACTTTGGGAATCTCCTCTTTCCCCCCCACCCCTCCTCCCATTTGAATATTTCAAGCAGAGGTGGGGAACGCTGGCCCTTTTATGACTTGAGGACTTTACCTCCCTATGCTGGCTCAGGAATTCTGGGAGGTGAAGTCCACAAGTCATAAAAGGGCCAGCGTTCCCCACCCATTTGAAAATCATCTTTGCATCTGACTCACTGCAAGAGTGATGGGAGAATCTGTAAATAAAAGTCTTTAAACTCCTGTTTTGCCATCGAAAATGTGCCCCGTTGTGCAGAAGGCAACGTCCGAGCAGACACACAGGTATTTTGCCCTCTCGACAAACAAATGCAGCTACTGAGAATTAAGGGACAGGAGAACATCTGGGGGTTTTCCCCACCACCTTCCGGCTTCCCATTTTGCCATGACGTAAAACCTTTACCTGATGCTGGTCTTCAAATGCCACCGCTAAGCCTCTGGTTGCTAAACATTTCTTGCCTCTGTGCAGTTTAGACTTTTGCTACGGCTAGGTTGTACGCAAGATGCTAGATCCCACTGCATTGTTTGGCTTGCCACATTAGGTAAATCATGGGTGATGGCTTAGCATAACCTTCCTCGAAAATATAGTTCATTTTTCATGGACTGAAGTGTGAAGTCATTTTTTATGATTCAGAGCGGTGTGAGCTGGGCCATAAGCATTTGAGTGTACATGTTAGGTGTGGCAAATCATACTTAATTGACTTAATTAATAAATAAAATACTTAATTAAGACCTAATCTAGCGAAGCTTCTTCTCCAGTAATATTGTACTGCAGACTAAGGCGCGCAAAACCTTTGCTAAACCAATTCTTGAATACAGCTCGTCTGTCTGGAATCTGCACTGTATATTGGACATTAACATAATTGAGCGAGTCCAAAGGTATTTCAGGAGAAGAGGCCTCCACTCCTCTGCTCGCAACAGAATACCTTATGCCACCAGGCTTGAAATTTTGGGCTTGGACAACCTGGAACTACGCTGCCTACGGTCTGACCGAAGCGCAGTACACAAAATTATCTGCAACAACGTCCTACCTGTCAATGACTACTTCAGCTTCAACTCCAATAATACGCGAGCACACAATAGATACAAACTCAAGGTCAACTGCTCCAAACTCGATTGTAGAAAATACGATTTCAACAACAGAGTGGTCAATGCCAGGAGTCTCTACCTGACTCTGTTGTTAAACAGAGTCCTCAAACCCCCACAGCTTCAACCTTAAACTGTCTACTGTTGACCTCACCCCATTCCTAAGAGGTCAGTGGGGGCGTGCATAAGCGCACCAGTGTGCCTAACATCTCTGTCCTACTGTCCCCATTTATTTGTACCCATTTCCTGTGTTCTTGTTTATTCTTATTCCTGTTATCTTGTACACGAGTGAGGGAATGAATGAATGAATGAATGAATGGACGGGTTGGATTAACTCAATCTGTAGTATTAACAGCAGGATTTTTACTTGCTATATACTTGTGTTTAAGTTCACTTTGCTTCTCAACAACAACCCTGTGAGGTAGGTTAGACTAAGAAAGAGTGACTACCCAGAGCCATCTAAGAAGCTTTTATTGTGTAGGGTAGACTTAAATCTTCCAGTTTAATACTCTTTCTATTGCACCACTGTGACCCATGATTTGTCATTAGAACAGCTTGTTTAGTCATGTCAGAAGCATCACAATTAAAATAAGGCTATACTATATGACATAAATTTAAAATATAAAATGCAAGATTAAAATATGTACAAATTAAACAGATCTTGCCCAGAAACTA
The DNA here is from genome assembly GCA_039707465.1 of Rhabdophis nuchalis. NCBI lineage: Eukaryota > Metazoa > Chordata > Lepidosauria > Squamata > Natricidae > Rhabdophis > Rhabdophis nuchalis. The sequence continues at coordinate 206,773,953 of CM077645.1, forward strand.
GCAATGTTAATTGTGTTCTATTCTGCCTTTCGGCTCATCATCAGTGACCATCTAGACAGAAAGCCATGAATTCCAATGTGTAATTTTTTTTAAAATATGTGTGTTACGTTTTTGAGCTGATCAATAAATAAGTCAGGGAGACTAGGATAGATCTATTTCGAGCTTCTTAGCTCTCATCAGCTAGTCATACTCTTACTGGGATTCGAATCGGGGCTTTATAGCATATCAGGCAGCAGCCTGTAACCACTTAGCCAGCCAGGCTGTCCCAATTGCATCAGCTGAGACAGGAGGATTAGTATCTATAAATGTTCCACAACACCCTGTTAGGGCCCCAATTAAGGGAGGAGACATATTGTTTCCTTTCCTGCCTTTTGGCTCATCACCAGAGACCATCTAGACAGAAAGCCATGAGTTCCGTTGTGTGAATTTTTTAATATGTGTGTTAGTTTTATGAGCTGATCAATATATCATAAAACTAACACACACACACACACACACACACACACATACATACATACATACATACATACATACATACATACATACATACAAGCTTGTGTCACAACACCCTGTTAAGCCCCAATTAAGGGAGGAAGCATACTGCTTTCCTTTTCTGCCTTTCGGCTCATCACCAGAGACCATCTAGACAGAAAACTATTAGTTCCGTTGTGGGAAAGCAGTATGTTTCCTCCCTTAATTGGGGCTTACCAGGGTGTTGTGACACAAGCTTATATTTATCCTCCTGTCTCAGCTGATCAGGATAAGAACCAGTAGTCTAGTGGCAATTACACCTGCCTCACATGTAATACTTCCCTGGTTCGAATCCCAGTAAGGGTATGGCTAGCTGATGACAGCTAAATAGCTTGAAATAGATCTATCCTAGTCTCCCTGATTTATTTATCAGCTCAAAAACCTCTCTCTCACACACACACGTGTGTGTGTGTGTGTGTGTGTGTGTGTGTGTGTGTTAGGTTTTTGAGCTGATGAGTTCCGTTACACAACGGAACTCATGAAATTGTGTTTGCAACGTTTCGGCAAGATCTCACTTGCCATCTTCAGGCTTCGGTCTGTGGTTACAAAGGTGCCGCCCTTCCTTAAATCTTGGTGGGGTGTGTGGAGTGCTGACTGTTGTTGTGAGTGGGTTGATTGGCTGTGGAGCTGTATCATGATTGGTAGATTGATGCTGATTGGTCTTATTTGTATGTTTCTCCTTATTTTGAATTTCAACGGCTTGGGTGGAGGGTGGGGCTCGTCTGTTGGTCAGACACACACACACACACACACACACACACACATGTTATTGTGTGTATGTCACTACAATCACAAAGAACAGAAGCCACCGGATAGCCCCATTTGTTCAGAGTGTCCAGATTTTGTATTCATGTGCAGTTTGTTCAACCATTTCCACATTTCCCAGCTTTCATCAGACCCAAGTAGTACCAGCTCCTCCATTGTTAGTCCCATCCAGTGTTGGTTCTTTGTAGCTTTCCATAGGTCCACACTTTGCTTGCAAATTCTTCAGACTCTTCCGTCCACCTCAGGAAGATTTTCCCAGATTAGAGCAGCCAAGTTTGCACAAGGCACTAAACCTTGCTCAAATATCAAGTTACCACTCCGTACATCTAGTTAAAGATTTGTTCTACCAGCTGTGACAAAAATTCTCCTCAATTCCTTTATTGGCGCTGAATCAGGCAGTGGAAGTTGAATCTGACATACCCAAAACTTAGCCTTGGTTCCAAGCTCTGGATCACGAAAAGTCAATACTTATAAGGTATAGGCCTACTTTCTTTCAGTGAAGAGGACCTATATGGCCTTGCTTATTCTCACCATGTATTGTAGCTTAACTTTGATAGTTAATTTATTTTCTACTGGCAGCTTCTGGTTGCCATAGCTATCCATAAATAACACTCATGGTTTTTTTTCCTGAACTTTTCATGCTGTACTTCACATTAGCATTCCAACAATGTGTATCTGCCAACTTCTGGGGCCTGCGTCTTCTCAAGGTTTTCCTCAGAGGCTGAGAAATCCCAACCACCTCTGAGTAAGAGCTAGGTGCGTTTCCCCCAGATGCACAAAATCTCCCTTCAAAGGGAAGGGAAACAACCACGCAGTGCTTTGATAGCTTTATCAATCAGTAATGAATTGCTGGGTCAATATTCTTGCAGTGTCTTCATCAGATCAATGAGGTGGTAATTAGTGGTAAATTTAGAGGCAGATCAAGCCTTAAACTATGCGTAAACCACTCCTGCTTGGATCACTGTGTGTACCTGACCCAGATGGAAATCGATTAATGTTCTTCCAAATAATATTTTCTGCTCTTGTAGTGAAGTTTGGGGCAAATCCTTAGGCTATCAGATTTTTTTCAAATAAAGGTAGTTCTTGACATAGAATAGAATAGAATAGAATAGAATTCTTTATTGGCCAAGTGTGATTGGACACACAAGGAATTTGTCTTTGGTGCATAGGCTCTCTGTGTACATAAAAGACAAGATACCTTCGTCACGAATCATAATGCACAACACTTAATGATAGTCATAGGGTACAAATAAGCAATCAAATCCTACTAGGAAATAATCAATATAAATCTTTTAAGCACATGCTGCAGTGGTGGGTTCCTACTGGTTCGGCCTGGTTCGGCCTAACTGGTAGTGGTTTGGCGGCCTGGGTCGCTGGAACCGGCAGCGACCCAGGCCTGCCACACCCCTCAACTGGTTCTCTGGGCAGCGCCATCGCCATCTTGTTTTTCAGTTCTGCGCATGCACCGAACAATTTTAATAGCACTGCACATGCACATGTGTGCACGCAATGCTTGCACACGAGCGAACCGGCAGTAGTGCCTGCCGGAACCCACTCCTGGCATGCTGGCTGACAAATTCTGGGAGTTGAAGTCCACAAGTTGTAAAGTTTCCAAGGTTGGAGGACACTGCCATAGAAAACTCCTTAGGGTCAATTCTCCTAGAATCCTAGATTGTACCTGAGAGACCATCTCAGCGTAGCCCCCGTTTCTGACTATATTTATAAATTTTAAATTTTTAGGGTTTTAAACGGTTTTAGCACGGGTTTTAGGTTAATTTAATATGCTTTTAAGAGTTTGTATTGTTTTGTAATGGTTTTTAATGATGCCTGTGCGCCGCCCTGGGTCCTAACAAGGAGAAGGGCGGGGTATAAATTTGATAAAATAAAATAAATAAAAATAAATCTACTCCAATTGATTCCCCTGATCAGTGGAGGATTCATTAGAGCATCTCAGAGATAGTCATCAAGGCCGCTAGCAAAGTAGAAACTCACCGTTTCATTGTTCTATTGGCTGAAAGGTCATACAGTCAGGAAGATTCTCCTGACACCTTCCATAAAATTACAATATGTCCTGTAAGGTATCCTTGTAGAATCTTGAAGTGGTCCTAGTCCTGGTCTATGAGGCAATAGACCAGTGGTAGTCAACCTGGTCCCTACCGCCTACTAGTGGGTGTTCCAGCTTTCATGGTGGGCGGTAGGGGTTTTGTCCAATACTGAAGCACTTTCCTTTTTTTAAATTTAATTGACTTCCCTACTTTATAAATCACCATTACTGTGGAACCGGTGGGCGGTTAGAATTTTTTTTACTACTAACAGAGATACAAAAGTGGGTGGTAGGTATAAAAAGGTTGACTACCCCTGCAATAGACAGTTAGTCTACCTTCTCTTTTATAAGCTGTGGTGGCTCAGTGGTTAGAATGCAGTACTGCAGGCTTCTTCTGCTGTCTGCCGGCTGCCCGCAATAAAGACAGATACATTTTGTATAACTTAACATTAATCAAACCCTATTTTTTTTCCCTTACAAGAAGGTCAGTATTTTACATTGAAAAAATACTGCAGATAATCAGTTATACGGTATGCTATTTCTGGAGGGGTCACAATGTTTACTTTTGGCAACAAACATAATAAAACGTCTTGACTCAAAGGTAGGCAACTAATAGTTCGCCATATTCTGCTCCCATCAACTCTAGCTTGTATCTTTCTGGAGGCAGTAAAGTCCTCATTCATATCTTACATGAGCCACAGTCGCTCAGTGGTTAGAGCGCAGTACTGCAGGCTTCTTCTACTGTCTGCCGGCTGCGAGCAAATTTGGCAGTTCGATTCTCGCTGGCTCAAGGTTGACCTCAGTCTTCCTCAGCAAAATGACGACCCAGATTGTTGGGAGCAATAGGCTGACTCTGTAAAGCGCTTAGAGAGGGCTGTAAAGCACTATGAAGCGGTAGATAAATCTACACCCTATTGCTATTTATGTGACACCTTTCAGATATTTGATGATCGCGATCATCTCTACTCAGTTACCTCTTCTACAGGTTATTTGTAGCTAATTTCCTTTTACTGTCCCATTGGGATTTGTTTCCAACCGCCTCACCATGGTGGTAGCCTTCCTCTAAACCTCCCCCATAAATGTATTTCAAGCAGGGTCTGACCAGGGCAGAATAGAATAGAGCAATTACTTCCCATGGACCTGGACTCTGCTCCTGTTTACACACCCCAAGAGATAATTTGTCCGATGACTCATGTTTAACTTGTGGTCAACAAGGACACTCAGGTCATTTTCTCATTTTCATGAAACTGCCTTCAGAGGTCATCTGGGGACTGAACTGCATTCTCCTCAACAGGACGATATCACAGCTGGCTTTAATGTTTGTCTAATCAATGTGATGTCCTGTATCGGTAGCTGTCTTACAAAATAGTCAAGACAAGGATTGACGAAGCTGAAATTCAAACTGGACAAGATGGTTGATGAGTGATTTTTCTCAGGTATCATAACTTTCCTGGAGGATCCATCTTTTGAAGATAAGATAGAGAGGTTTCCTGGAGGCATCTGCAGCTTCCAGTGGAAGAGTATTATGGGTCAGGCACCAAGGAGTCCTGTAGCCCATAGATCAGGGGTGTCAAACTTGATTTCATTGAGGGCCGCATTGGGATTGTGCTTGACCTTGGACGGGTTGGGGAGACGTGGCTAGGGTGGGCATGGGCAGCTTGATGTCACTCATGTTGGGGGTACCTGTGATGGACAAGTTCTAAGACAGGACTTCCCTCAGACCATCCCTCCCTCTCATAATAGTCTCCTTCCTTCCTTCCTTCCTTCCTTCCTTCCTTCCTTCCTTCCTTCCTTCCTTCCTTCCTTCCTTCCTTCCTTCCTTTTCATTTCCCCCCTTCCCTCTTCATTCTCCTTTCTTCTTCCTTCGCCTCTTTCCTTATTTTTCCTTCCTTGCTCTCTTCCCATCTTTTCTTCTTTTTCTTTCCTGTTTTCCAGTCTCTAAAAAAACTTTAAAAAAGAGTTGGAGTTGCACTAGCGCACATATATACTGCTCATAAGAGATATATTTCCAGTTATCCATTGTTAGGGATACCTATAGCCTTGGTTTTATTCAGCCCCCTGATTTGCAGAGAATGTGGATTCACGAAGTGGCCTACCACAACCTCGTTTTCTAATTGTTATCCATGTAAATTAACTTGCTATTTACATTTCCTCTCTGGCTCAATGCAACTGATGTCTGACAACAGATCTGGCTGCAGCTGGAGAAATCCAAGCCTCCAATACCGTGTTAATGATCTCTTAATAACTGAGCAGTTTTATGCGCTATTAGGAAGCTCCCGGCAGGAAGAATTGAATCCATCTTAATCACCACTTGCCTCTTGATCATCAGAAAAACATGCAAAAAGTCCCTAGGATCAAAGAAATCCTGCAAAATTATCTGTGTTCCAGGGAGGAAGTAAATTTTGATTGAAAGGGTAAAATTACAGGACACTCAATTGTGCTAGAAACGAGATCAGGGGGTGCCCAATGTCAGCAACTTTAAAAAGTTGTGGATTTCAACTCCCAGAATTCCCTAGCCAACCATGAATTCTGGATGCTGGCTGGAGAATTCTGGGAATTGAAGTCTACAAGTTTTAAAGTTGCCAAGGTTGAGCACCCCTCAGTGGTGGGATCCCAATTTTTTTTACTACCGGTTCTGTGGGCATGGCTTGGTGGGCGTGGTGTGGCTTGGTGGGCATGGCTTGGTGGGCGTGACAGGGGAAGGATACTGTAAAATCTCCATTCCCTCCCCCTCCAGGGGAAGGTTACTGCAAAATTCCCATTTCCTCCCAATCTGCTGGGACTCGGGAGGCAGAGAATGAGAGGTGGGTTCCTCCTGGTTTGGACCGGTTCGGCTGAACTGGTAATAGTTTGGCGGTGGAGGTCACTGGAACCAGCAGCGACTAGGGCCTGCCATGCCCCTGAACCAGTTCCCCGGGTGGCGCTACCGGTGCTGCCATCGTGTTTTTCAGTTCTGCGCATGCATAGAACAATTTCAATGGCACAGTGCATGCACGCATAGCGCGCATCAAGCACGTGCACATGAGAAAACCAGCACTTGTGCCTGCCAGAACCCACCCCTGCAGAGAATAGATGGGGGCGGGGCCAGCCTGAGGTAGTATTTGCTGGTTTTCCAAAATACTCAAAATTTCTACTACTGGTTCTCCAGAACTGGTCAAAGGCTGCGGAATACCACCTCTGGCCCCCCTGCTTTAGATCCATTGCATTTAAATAGCTGAGATTCATTTGGAGGCTAAGAGAGGAACAGAAGTCTGCCTCATCTCAGCCATCTATTCATTTCTCTTCTTTCTCTCCTCTTTTAGAAAGAATTCCCAGGGAAGAAACGGGTTGCAATTAACACCATGCCAATACATGATTACCTGCATCATCTATATTGTAATTTCTTAATTAGGAGGACCAAGTGTAGCAATCAAGGCTGTATAATCACATGAAACTAGCTATAATTAATTTTCTAGCACTGAGGCCGACTCATGTTTCTAGGCTTGTAGTTCTACTTTTATCTTAAATACTGAAAGATGATTCATTTTTTGCTCAGGAGTGGAAAATGTACAATCTTTTCTTAGTCACTCCTCCGTCCAGCTGGCTCGCAGCAAAACCAGTATATGAAAAAGGGGATTTCCTCCCTGCCTTTCTGGGTAATACGATGTTCCTGTTACTCCTAGGTTTCTGGAATATGCTTCTTTATTAAATCCTACAAATCTTGAGCCATTTTTATGTAATTTTAAATTAACAAGTCTGGCCTAGACCTCCAGTTGGCCAGATATCGGCACAATGAGTATTCTTAATCAACCTCTCCCTTCCCCATTCCCATTCTCCATTTATTTATTTTATTTATTGGAATTTGTCAAACAAAAACGAGAACAAGAATCTATATATTAAAAAATGGTTGTGTTTGTGTGTGTATGTGTGTTCCAGCATAACTCTGGAACACCTCGAGCAATTTCAACCAGACTTGGTACCCAGATGACTAACTCTCTGGAAACAAATACTGTGGGGGTAAGACACCCCTAAAACCCCTTGGGGGAGTGTTCTATTAAGATACAGCCTGTTGTGCCTTAAAATGGCTTCTACTGTGCAGTACAGTGGAGTTGCTATGGTAACAACTTCACAGGACTCCACAAGGGGGGCTCCCTCTGGTAAGGAGGAAAATCCAACATTAGAAATTATGTTTTTACTTGTCCCAGCTTCTGCCAACCTAGCACATAAAAAATGAAAGTAGAAAAATAGGAACCACCTTTGGTGGGAAGGTAAAAGAGTTCCTTGCGCCTTCGGTGTTTAGTCATGCCAGCCACATGACTATGAAGACGTCTTTGGACAGCACTGGCTCTTCGGCTTTGAAATGGAGATGAGCACTGCTCCCTACAGTCAGGAACGACTAGCACATATGTGTGAGGAGAACCTTTACCTTATTAGTCTCCTGTCCAAGTGCTATCTATAGAGTCCTGAACTCTAATTTAAGGGTTCTGCCTTAAACTTTATACTGAACTTAGACCAAAAAACTATTGAAATAGAAAAAAAAAGCTTGGTGAGATGGCATACACAATTGGAATATAACCTTGGAAGACAACAACCAAAGGAACAGTGAGGGAGTTTTGCCTTATGAAATTCACAAATTAGAACGTGGAAAGTCCGTTGAGAGCTTTTGGTATGGATAAAAGGAGTTTGTGTGTGTGAAAGGAGTGATGTCATTGTTGGACTTTATTATAGATTTCCTGGACAGACAGAAAACATGGATGAGGTCTTTGTTAGATGACCAAATTTTTCAAAGAGGCACATGGGAGTAATAACAGAAGATTCAACTATCTTGACATCTGCTGGGAATCTATGTCTGCCAAGAAGTCTAACAAATTCCTACCCTTTCTTGCTGACAACTTCATTAATTAGAAGAAAGAAGAAGAAAGAGGATTTGCTATCTAGGACCTAATCCTTACCAATAGGGAAGAACAAGTTGAAGAAGGGACATTAATTGCAACATTGGGAGCAAGTCACCATAGTATCCTTGAATGCGATATCAGGGGGTGAAAGAATAGAAAAGGCACAGATTTCTCTAGCTGATTTCAGAAGGTAGTGTATGATGAATCCTTATGGAATACAGATGAGATCCAATACACTGAAATCCTGAAAGAGGAAAATGTCCAGGGAAGATGGGAAGTTCAGTGAAAGGAGACACACAATGCTGAAGCCACAACAGCAAAGGAGAGTAGAAGAAAAATTAATCGCACATAAAGAAACTAGTGTGGATATATGCAGAGCCTTCTAAAATGCGGGTGGGGAAGGGGGATTTAGGAGACGAGGCAGGAAATGTAAGGAGGAGCACATATCCACAAAAAGCAGTTGCTAAAAACTTTAGGGATTGAGTCAGAACGCTAAAATTTGAGCTGAAACCTATGAGAATCTCCCAAAGCAACAGCAACAACAATGAAATAGTAGGGAAAGCAAAATTGAATTGGTAACAGGTGATGAAAAGAAGTAGTGGCTGTATTCAGTCGGTTCGGACTGGTTCAGGAAAATTGGTAGTGGCAATCTCCGGCTGGGCAAGGGGTCCTCCCATCCATCCCAGCACTATGCTGTCCTATTTAGCCATGTTTTCTAAGCCACACACATGCGTGCAAGCCACGCATGCCAGCAAAGCACATGCGTGGAAGGTGCTCATGCGAGCAAAGTGAGCCTCTGAAAAAGAAGAAATTGTTTGTTTGCTTATTTATCTCAAATACATGACTCTGGGTGATAACCAAAGATGAAATCCAGCAGGTTCTGGAGAACCGGTAGTGGAAATTTTGGGTAGTTTGGAGAACCGGTAATGGAAATTTTGAGTAGTTCGGAGAACCGGTAGCAGAAATTTTGAGTAGTTCAGAGAACTGGTAGTGGAAATTTTGAGAAGTTCAGAGAACTGGTAGCGGAAATTTTGAGTAGTTCAGAGAACTGGTAGCGGAAATTTTGAGTAGTTCGGAGAACCAGTAGCAGAAATTTTGAGTAGTTCAGAGAACCAGTAGGGGAAATACATGACTCTGGGTGATAACCAAAGATGAAATCTAGCAGGTTCTGGAGAACCGGTAGTGGAAATTTTGGGAACAGATTGATGCCAGTTATCCAAGAGGTTATTCATCTTGACCAAGCAGGATTTATTGAAGGTAGACATATGAAGGAGAATGTAAGGCAACTCATAGATTTAATTGATTATCTTGATAAGAATAATCAGTGCTGGTTTTCTTGGATGCGGAAAAGGCCTTCGATCGAGTGAATTGGAACTTTCTAACCAAGACTTTGGAAAAGATGGATATGGGAATAAGATTTCGACAGGCGATTGGAGCAATATACCAGCAACAAAATGCACAACTTATTATTAATGGAAATTTATCTACGACTTTCGAGATACAGAAAGGTACAAGACAAGGTTGCCCATTATCTCCATTGTTATTTATCTTAACTCTAGAAGTCTTGTTGAACACAATTCGGGACTCAAACTCCTTAAATGGCATAGTTATTAGGCAAAAGGAATACAGAACTAGAGCATTTGCTGATGATCTGGTTGTTACCCTTTCACATCCCTTGAATTCAATAATCCAGATGAAAAATATTATAGCAGAATTTGGCATGGTGTCTGGGTTTAGACTAAATCAAAATTAAACAAAAATGATTGTTAAAAACACGATAGAGACTCAAAGAAAGAGACTTGCAAGTTTGGCAGGTTTTGATATAGTTTCCAAGGTCAAATATTTAGGTATACAAATTGCAGACTCAAATACAAAACTCTTTCAAAATAATTATGAAGTGTTGTGGCAAAAGATACAGAAAGACCTACAAGCATGGAAAAAGCTACAACTATCTTTGCTCGGAAGAATTTCAGCAATTAAAATGAACATTCTACCTAGATTTATTTTTTTATTCCAGATGATACCGGTGCTCAAATCAGATAAAATTTTGTTAGAATGGCAAGCAACATTAAATAAATTTGTTTGGAAGGAGAAAAAACCGAGAGTAAAGATGAAGATTTTGCAAGATTCTCGTGAAAAAGGTGGCTTCAGACTCCCAAACCTTCGATTGTATTATGAAGCAGTGGTACTGATGCATGTAGCAGAATGGTTTGGGAAAACAAAAACTGAATTGTTGAATATAGAAGGTCACGACCTTGTTCTGGGATGGCATGCATATCTTTTTTATGAAGATAGGGTGGACAAAGTGTTTAATAATCATGTTCTCCGGAATGCCTTGATGAGAATATGGAAGAAGCACTGGCCTAATTGGGATTATAAGATACCGCTTTGGTTGGATCTTGCAGACACCATGTGGATTACAAATACTAAGTCACTCGGGGGGTGTTTATACAAAGATGTGCTTTTTGCTGATGGGGGTAGATGGCAGTTGAAGACTTTGGAACAACTGTTGGAAGAAGGAATTATTTTAAATTGGTTACACTATAATCAGTTACAGATGAGATGGAAAGAAGACCAGAGGGTTGGTTTCATGGATAAAGAAGTGGAACTGATTAAGCAGATAAAAGAGACTGGTCCAAAACATGTTAAAAGAATATATAATGTATTGTTAGGAAGAGACTCAGAAAGCGAATTGGTGAAGGATTGTATGATTAAATGGGCTCAGAATTTTGATGAACCGGTTATGTTGGATACGTGGGAAAAAATATGGGTTCAGAATGTTAAATTTACGCAGTCACAAAATTTAAGGGAGAACTTTTATAAAATGTTTTATAGATGGTATTTGGATCCTAAGAAATTATCATGTATGTATCCTAATATTCAACCAAAATGTTGGAGGTGCGGGTGTTTAGATGCAACATTTTTTCATGTATGGTGGACCTGTACTAAGGTTAAAGCTTTTTGGATAAAAATATGGTGGGTTATGCAAAATGTATTGAAGAAAAGACTACAATTTACTCCGCAAATGTTTTTATTGGGTATAATTAAGGATTTTTCAAAGGGGGAAATGAAATTGTTTTTGTATATGGTTACAGCAGCTAGGTTGTTGATTGCTCAGCACTGGAAAAAAGATTTTTTACCAACAATTGATCAATGGATTCAAAAAGTGGTGGGGTTTGCGGAAATGGCAAAAATTTCAGCTTTCTTAAAAGATCAGAAGCAGGAGAAAATCGCTCAGATACAGAACGAGCTAGCCCCCATTCATGGCCCAGGGGGATGCCACGAGACAGATCTTGTTTGGGAGGAGTTTGACTCCGTTACTTCCGAGGATATGGACAGGTTACGTGGGCGACTGCGAGCCACCACATGTTTATTGGACCCGTGTCCCTCCTGGCTTGTACTGGCATCCTGGGAGGTGACACGAGGCTGGCTCCAAGAGGTTGTCAACGCATCCTTAAGTGAGGGTTCCTTGCCTGCTTCCCTAAAAGAAGCGATGGTGAGGCCCCTCCTTAAGAAGCCCTCTTTGGATCCAGCTGTTTTGAACAACTACCGTCCAGTCTCCAACCTTCCCTTTTTGGCGAAGGTTGTTGAGAGTGTGGTGGCACAACAGTTTCCCCGTCACCTGGAGGAAGTTGATTATCTAGATCCGCGCCAGTCCGGCTTTCGGCCCGGGCATAGCACCGAGACGGCATTGGTCGCGTTGGTTGATGATCTCTGGAGGGCCAGAGATGGGGGATGTTCCTCCATCCTGGTCCTATTAGACCTCTCGGCGGCTTTCGATACCATCGACCATGGTATCCTATTGCATCGGCTGGGGGGGTTGGGGGTGGGAGGCACCGTTCTACGGTGGTTCTCCTCCTACCTCTCTGGCCGATCGCAATTTGTGTTGGCAGGAGGGCAGAGGTCGACCGCGAGACCCCTCGTATGTGGGGTGCCTCAGGGGTCGGTCCTCTCACCCCTCCTGTTCAACACATACATGAAGCCGCTGGGTGAGATCATCCGTGGTTTTGGGGTAGAGTACCACCTGTACGCTGATGACACCCAGCTGTACATATCTACCCCAAACCACCCCAACGATGCCGTAGCGGTGATGTGCCAGTGCCTGGAAGCCGTGCGGATCTGGATGGGAAGTAACGGACTCAGGCTCAACCCGACCAAGACCGAGTGGCTGTGGTTTCCGGCCGCCCGATTCAACCAGCTCACTCCATCGCTGGCCATAGGGGGCGAACATCTTGCCCCTGTGGATGGGGCGCGCAATTTGGGTGTCCTCCTGGATGCCCGGCTGTCCATGGAAGATCAAGTGACGGCCGTGGCCAGGAGGGCGTTTTACCAGGTTCGCCTGGTTCGCCAATTGCGCCCCCTATTGGATCGGGACGCCCTTCGCACAGTCACTCATGCGCTCGTGACATCCCGACTGGACTATTGCAACTCTCTCTACATGGGGCTTCCCTTGAGGTGCACCCGGAGACTTCAGCTGGTCCAGAATGCAGCCGCGCGAGCAATTATGGGGACCGCAAGGTCTACCCATGTAACACCGCTCTTGCGCGAGCTGCACTGGCTACCTGTCGTCTTCCGGGTGCGCTTCAAGGTGTTAATTATCATCTTTAAAGCGCTCCATGGCTCGGGACCTAGCTATCTGCGGGATCGGATCCTGCCTCATACATCCTCACGGCCGATTCGCTCCCACAGAGAGGGACTTCTCCGGGTGCCGTCCACTAGACAGTGTCAGCGGGCGACACCCAGGGGAAGGGCTCTCTCTGTGGCGGGCCCGGCCCTCTGGAACGACCTTCCCCCCGATATTAGGACGACCACGGACCTCCGCTCCTTCCGTCTTAAATTAAAAACTTACTTTTTCCGTCTGGCCGGCCTGGGATAGTCCCCCTGTCTAGGGTTTTTATTGGGTAAATTTTAGTTTAGTTAGTTAAATGGGATTTTAGCACAGGCTGTGTTTAATTTGCTTTTAATTGTTTGTATATTTATTGATGTTTGTATGTTTTTTACTGTTTTTATTCTACCTGTGCACCGCCCCGAGTCCCCATGGGGAGAGGGTGCGGTTTATAAGTATTAAATGATTGATTGATTGATTGATTAGGAGAATTATGCACAGGAATGGGCAAAATGGATTGATTATATACAGAATAAATACCAGACTAGGAAATATTATGTAGCCTTTAGGTAAGAATGTTTAGATTGACAGGTGAACAGAGTAAATAATATATGGGATGTTTGGAATTATTAGAGTGGTGTATAGCGGAAGTCAGGGGGGTGGGTTTGAATGGGAGGTGGGGGAGGGTTAGGGTGGAGGGTGGGGAAATATATATGTATAATTAATTTAGAAGATGGGATTAATGGGATATTGTTACTTTAAAAGAAATTTATTTTATGATTTATATATGTTTAATTAATCTAGAAGATGGGGTTAATGGGATATTGTTACTTTAAGAGAAATTTATATTATGATTGTTGGGAGGAGAGGGGGTACAATATTTGTATGAGAAACTTATTTTAAGATGGGGGGAGGGGAGGGGGCACAGTACTTGTATGTGATTTATATTATATGTTAGGGGGGGAAAGGGGGGGGAAAACTTGTTTGTATAAAACTTTTTCAATTAAAAAAAAAGAAATTTTGGGTAATTCGGAGAACCGGTAATGGAAATTTTGAGTAGTTCGGAGAACCGGTAGCAGAAATTTTGAGTAGTTCAGAGAACCAGTAGGGGAAATTTTGAGTAGTTCGGAGAACTGGTAGCGGAAATTTTGAGTAGTTCAGAGAACCGGTAGCGGAAATTTTGAGTAGTTCGGAGAACTGGTAGTGGAAATTTTGAGAAGTTCAGAGAACCAGGAGCAGAAATGTTGAGTAGTTCAGAGAACCAGTAGGGGAAATTTTGAGTAGTTCGGAGAACTGGTAGCGGAAATTTTGAGTAGTTCAGAGAACTGGTAGCGGAAATTTTGAGTAGTTCGGAGAACTGGTAGTGGAAATTTTGAGAAGTTCAGAGAACCAGTAGGGGAAATTTTGAGTAGTTCAGAGAACCAGTAGCGGAAATTTTGAGTAGTTCAGAGAACTGGTAGCGGAAATTTTGAGTAGTTCAGAGAACTGGTAGCAGAAATTTTGAGTAGTTTGAAGAACCAGCAAATGCCACCTCCGACTGCCCCCAGAGTAGGATGGGAATGGAGATTTTGCAATATCCTTCCCTTGGAGTGTGGTGGGAATGGAGATTTTGCAGTATCCTTCCCCTACCATTCCCACCAAGCCACGCCCACCAAGCCACACCACACCCACCAAGCCATGCCCACCGAAGCGATAGTACAAAAATTGAATTTTACCACTGGTGCTAACCATATTCAATAGTGTGTGCATGTGTGTGTTTATACGTAAATATATAAAAACAATAAACACACAGCTGTAGGAGATGACTGGACTGAGCCCAAGGTCAGGGTCGAACACATCAGTTTGATGTCTCTACACCCCCGTAAAAGACCTAAATTTAGCCCTCCTTGAAGTCCAGTTGACTCATATCTGGTTCCAATTTGCCTTGACCATTAGTAATTCAGGTTCTTGTGTATAGGTAGCATGAAGTAAACTTGGAGTATTTTTGAACTCTATCCTGGTCCCTGACTTCTTGTACTTGAAAACCACAGCCAAGAAAAATTACAAATGACCTGTAACCAGAACCAGGAAATGGCCAGCAGAATCAGGACTAAGCTGACCTCTGGAGGTGCTGATGTCCCAGCAGGTAGGACCAAAGCAGAAAATGCTATCCTTCTAGGTTTAACTTGTATTTAATATCTGTCCTCCCTCTTACTTCAAGGAGGAGCTGTAGCTCAGAATAGTCCAGGCTGTGACGTTTAATTAATTTAGATGAATTCAACTTTCCAAAACCAGCTGACTTACATCCTAGGCCAGTGATGGCTAACCTTTTTGTTGTTGTGTGCTGAAAATGTGAGCGCCCTCCCATAATGCAATGTATGTGTGATGCCTCCATGCCCTCACGCATGCACGTGTGACCCCCTGCACTCCCCCATGCATGCATGTGCAACCCTCTGTGCTTCCCCTGCCTCATGCGTGACCCCCATGCTCATACCACCCCCGTACATGCATGTGTGACCCCCTGCATGGCCCCCCTGTGCATTGTGTGTGCGTTTCCTGCATGCACCTCACCCCCCACGGATGTGCAGCAGAGACCTCAAAATCAGCTGGCCGATGGGAAGCGCATGTGTATGCGCAGTGGAGCTGAGCTGGGGCGATGACTCGCATGCCCGCAGAGAGGCCTCTGCATGCCATAGGTTCGCCATCACAATCCTAGGCTGTTGAAGACTCTAGCATCGTAATGACAAAGCAGAGGGAGCACAGGGGGTCATGCACCAGTGTGACACACCCATAATGCTATGCGTGCCTGCCCCCCAGCGGCCCCCCCGCTTTTGCCACATTTTTTTCACCTTCCCCAGGCTCCAGAGGCTTTCTAGGAGCCTGGGGAGAGCGAAAACAGCCCCCCCACAGATGCCCTCCAGAGGCCTCAGGAACTTCTCTGAAGGCTCCGGGGGGCAAAAAACAGCCCTACGAGCAAACCGGAAGTCCATTCCTGAACTTCCGGTTTGCCCATAGAGCTGGTTTTACATGCTTTGGAGGCTTCAGGGAAGCCTCCGTAGGGCGAAAAACGGCCTTAAAAGAAGGCCGAAGTCAGCTGGCCAGCGCATGCATGCCGGCCAGCTTACAGGGCATCGCCTCGCGTGTCCTGACAAATGGCTCTGCGTGCCACCTGTGGCACGCATGTCATAGGCTCACCATCACGGCTCTAGCAGAAGCGATTGCAGAATTTGATAACTATATTCTTGGAGAACTCTTGGAGGGTGAGGTCCTAGAAGACTGATGGAGAGCAAACGTTGTTTGGTCTTCAAAACAAATAATTAAAAAAATGAATGGAAAGAGGAGTAAAATTACACACCTGTCAGCTTGACACTTTTACTGGGCAAGTAGATTCTTCAGCAGCAGGCTGAAGAAAAAATTTGTGAGCACTTAGATGAGAATCCATCAACTAACAAAAGTCAGCTGTGGGTTCAGTTAGAGAGATGACACCACTTAATGGCGGTATTTGATTAACAACCGCAGCAAAAAGGTCATAAAAACGGGGACAGTCACAGGATGACCTGCTTTACAACCATTGTGACCTAAAACTGTAATTGTGCGCTCAATTACATCATAAGTCAAGGACCATCCGTATGGAATGTAACATCCTCAGCCAGGCTGCCATCAGTCCTGGTTTTCTTTCTGTTTCTGATTGAGAATTCTCGATGTTGCTCTTCTCCTGATTTTGTCGGCTTATTCACTGTGGTTGCGTTGTTGACACTCAGCGTTTGACATGATTTCTTTGAAGCGAACTTTCTGAACGCTTTCCCTGGAAGCAAGGCGCTGTTCTCCTAATTTGGTGGAGAGTCAGATGAATGCAATCAAACCTGCCATCTCAAATCAAGTTAAAAGGATATGATAAAAAGGGTGGGGAACTCTCAGAGAATGGTAAATGCTCCCTTTGTGCTTGAGGGTTTTTCAGAATTCCTTTTTTGTTTTGTTTTTGCTAGTTGCAATTAGGTTTTCTTTTTCTTAACTGCTTTTTGTGAGCCTAGCAGCTCTGAGGCCGGCCCTCGTGAAGTAGCAAACGGCATTTTGTTTCAGTGCTGAACATCAAGCAGTTGGTATCTGTACAACTATCAAGGGATCATTGTCATTATCATATGTACAGTATATATGTTAGGTTTTTGAGCTGATCAATAAATAAGTCAGGGAGACTAGGATAGATCTATTTCGAGCTTTTTAGCTCTCATCAGCTAGCCATACCCTTACTGGGATTTGATATATATAACGTTTTTGAGCGGATCAATAAATAAGTCAGGGAGATTATATATCAGTTTTTCTCCCTAGGACACACCATCTACCGGAAAAAAACACACACCAACCGCTACCTAAACGCACAATCCCATCACCACCCTGCACAGATCAACTCCGTATCAAGACCCTCATCTCCAGAACCAAACGCCTAGCTGACAAAGACCACCTGAAAAATGAATTACACACCCTCACAAAGGTATTAATCTCCAATGGATTCCAAAGAAACACAATTACCAAACTAATCCAAAAGCAGACACCGCCCAAGATCCAAAACACAGAACAAGACAATGGCATCGCTCTCCTCCCCTATATTAAAGGCACCACTGATAAAATCAGCAAAATTCTCCACAAACACAATATCAAGACATCCTTCGACACTAACCAAAAAATAGCCAACATCTTAAGGAACCCCAAAGACAAAATCCAGCTAGAAAACCAAGGAGTCTATGAAATACCATGCAAAGTCTGCTCGTCCACAAACATTGGACAAACTAATAGGAGAATTAGTGCACGTATCTCAGAGCATAGGAATTCTGTTAAAAGACAAGTAAATACTTCCTCCCTTTTCCAGCACTTCAAAGCAACAGGACATGAAATTGACTTTGAAAAAACCAAATTACTCTCCAGGACTCAACACTCCAACAGGAGAATGATTATGGAAGCTATTGAAATAGAAAAACATCCCCACAACATGAACAGACGTGATGATGCCTCCCGCCTGCCAGACATCTGGAAACCAGCTCTGGCCACTAAACGAGTCCCGGCCACTAAACGAGTCCCGGCCACTAAACAAGTCCTGGCCACTAAACGAGTCCCAGCCACTAAACAAGTCCCGGCCACAAACACTGACACCATCATCAATCACTCTCAACAAACTCCATCTATCAATCAGGATGTGACAAATCAGCCAACCAATCGGTTTAAAGCAGCAGAGCCAACATTCCAACCCCTCCCACCTCCACTTACAGAAAAACTGCCATTTCAAATACAGCTCATTCGCAAAAAAGCAAAGGCCCAGGCCTGATGATGATGGGGGTGATCCCATCGAAACGTTGCAAAAACACCTTTAATTTTACACGGGAAAAGACCCGAATAAACCAAAATCTACATACCTATACCCGTGAAAATCTACAAAAACATCTATCTATCTATCTATATATATATATTGCTCCTGGAAGCACCAAGCCGGAAGCACCAGCCTGAAGATGATGAATGATATATATATGCTGGTATTGCTGGCTTCGGGGATTTTCCCGTGTATATAGCATGGAGATGTTATTGCAACGTTTCGACAAGATCTCACTTGTCATCATCAGGCAGGCTTCTGTCTGTGACTTAGCTGTACCCGGCCACGTGTTGCTGTGGCCCAGTCTGGTTAAATGGCCAACCACCCTATAACCCCCAACCTACCTACCTACTGTATTTCTTCCTCTCTCTCTGTATCCCTCTACCTACCTACCTACCTACTGTATTTCTTCCTCTCTCTCTGTATCCCTCTACCTACCTACCTACCTACCTACCTACCTACCTACCTACCTACCTAGAGAGAGGGGGGAGAGAGGCTGCTGACTTGGCAGCGGCCTTGGGGGGAGAGTTGGCGGTGGGGGAAGCGACGACGGAGGAGAGAGAGGCTGCTGACTCAACAGCGGCCTTGGGGGTGGGGAGTTAATAATAATAATAATAATAATTTATTAAACTTGTTGACCGCTCCCTCTCCCCAAAGGGACTCGGAGCGGTGCACAGGGCTAATAAAACAATAAATACATACATATAGTTAAAAAACAAATTAAATATTTCCCTACGCTAAAAATCCAATTAAAAACTAAAATCCCCATCTAAAATTTCTAACAGCCCCATCGAAGAGAGACTATCCTAGGCCGGCCAAGCAGAACAGATATGTTTTTAGTTTTAGACGGAAGGAGCGGAGGTCCGTGGTAGTTCTAATGTCGGGGGGAAGGTCGTTCCAGAGGGCTGGGCCCGCCACAGAGAGAGCCCTTCCCCTGGGCGTCGCCCGCTGACAAAGTCTAGTGGACGGCACCCGGAGAAGTCCCTCTCTGTGGGAGCGAATCGGCCGTGTGGATGTATGCAGCAGGATCCGATCCTGCAAATAGTTGATGGAGGGAGGTGGCGGTGGCGGCGACAGAGGAACTGACATCCCAATCTCTCTTGCTCCGTCCCTTGTCCTGGCCTGGCCATCAGCCCATTCCAGGCAACTCCACTCACCCAGCTCAGTTTGGCTCTGCTGACCACTGGTGCATCTGGCACCCCCTCCGGTCACTGGCTAGCCCACTTGTTTGGATCAGCTCATCCCCGTTGTCTTCAGTGCATCTGGCACCCTCTGGTCACTGCCTTGCCCAGTTGCCTGGATCAGCTCATTCCCACTCTTTCAGTTCATCTAGCGCCTCCTCTACTCACTGGCTCACCATTCGCCTGGATCAGCTGGTCTCTGTTGTCTTCAATGTATCTGGTGGCCCCTCTGGTCACTGGCTTACTAATTCACCTGGATCAGCTTATCCAATACAATGCAATAGAATAGCAGAGTTGGAAGGGACCTTGGAGGTCTTCTAGTCCAACCCCCTGCCTAGGCAGGAAGCCCTATACCATTTCAGACAAATGGCTATCCAAAATCTTCTCAAAGACTTCCAGTGTTAGGGCATTCACAATTTCTGGAGGCAATTTCTGTTCCACTGATTAATTGTCCTAACTGTCAGGAAATTTCTCCTCAGTTCTTAGTTGCTTCTCTCCTTGATTAGTTTCCACCCATTGCTTCTTGTTCTGCCCTCAGGTGCCTTGGAGAATAGCTCCCTCTTCTTTGTGGCAAGCCCTGAGATATTGGAAGATTGCTATCATGTCTCCCTTGGTCCTTCTTTTCATTAAACTAGACATACCCAGTTCCTGCAACCGTTCTTCATATGTTTTAGCCCCCAGTCCCCTAATCCTCTTTGTTGCTCTTCTCTGCACTCTTTCTAGAGTTTCCAAATCTTTTCTACATTGTGATGACCAAAACTGAATGCAGTATTCCAAGTGTGGCCTTACCAACGCATTATAAAGTGGTATTAACACGTCATGTGATCTTGATTCTTTCCCTCTGTTTATACAGCCTAGAACTGTGTTGGCTTTTTTGACAGCTGCTGCACACTGCTGGCTCATATTTAAATGATTGGACTCCAAGATCCCTCTCACAGTTGCTACTATTGAGCAAGGTACCACCTATACTGTACCTGTGCATTTCGTTTTTGTTGCCTAAATGTAGAACCTTACTCTTTTGAATTTCATTTTATTAGATAGTGCCCAAAATTCAAGTTTGTCAAGATCCTTCTGTGTCTTAAGTCTATCCTCGCTGTGTTCAGTTGATCTAGTGCCCCCTCTAGTCACTGGCTTGCCCAGTTGCCTGGATCATCTAGTCTTCACTGTCTTCTGACAATAATTTGAAGTACCTTTATGCATGCTCGGTACTGCCATTCCTGCATATTCTCCAAATTTCCATTTGCAATAATTTCCCCTTCTAAGATGTTGAGCATTTCAGTCTGGTGGCTGAGAGCTTTTAGGAAATCGGACTCTGGCATCCTGTCTGCCAAGCCATGGTGGGTTGATTATGGCTGGTTCATCATACAAATAAACTAGAACATGGTTTAAAGGTCGCGACAGCTGCTGGGCTCACAGAGGTGTGGAACCAAGCAGATTGCACGATGTTCTCCCAAAATCTTGGACGTTAAATTGAAGGACCAGTATTTGGAAGAAGGATATTTTACTTGCCAAGCCCTTGTTCCCAAGGATTCTCAACATTTCGTTAGCGAGCCTTTTCCTCTGTGGTCCAGCAAAAACACAAGCCAGCCTTAAGTTCTTTTTCTGAATAGGATTCGGTTTCAAACAGGAGTGCTGAATTGTAGCATTGTCTCTGTAAATGCCTAGCAATTTGCATTTTGAGATTTCTTTTATGGTAGCCCTAGATCAGACAAGAAGCTTTTTCATGCAATAGACCAGGCCATATTGCTAATGGGAACTGAATACTCCAGATTTTCCCTGGGCAGAGAAGCTTTCTGTGGCAAATTTCATTATTTGCAAGCAAGAGAACTTCCCTTTTTACCATATTTTTTGGGCTATAAGATGCACCACGAAGAGGTAAATTTTTAAAAAAAGTTTTTGCACTCTGCAGGCCTCCCAAACCCTCTGCACACCTCATTTTTTTGGTAAAAAAAACCCACCAAAACAAAAAAAACAACGGTATGCAGAGGCTTTGGGAGGCTTGTAGAATGCTCCTGGGGGCTGGGGGGGGGGCAAAAATGAGCAAAGATGGCCTGCTTTTTGCTCGTTTTTGCCCTCTCCAGACCCCAGGAGCACTTTGCAAGCCTCCCAAACTCTCTGCACATCCATTTTTTCAAAGAGTGCGGAGTTTTGGTAAGTCAAAAATGCTGTAATCAATGTATAAGACACACCCAGATTTTCACTCTCTTTTTTGGGGGAAAAGGTATGTCTTATACTCCAAAAAATACGGTAAGTCGTGGGCACATCTAATAAAGAGGAGGTGGTTAAATGGAATACAGGTCCTCAACTTACAAACACAATTGGGACTAGAATTTTCATTGCTAAGCAAGATTTCTAGTCTGATGAAAGGAAGGACTAGGGGTGATATGATAGCAGTGTTCCGATATCTCAGGGGTTGCCACAAAGAAGAGGCAGTCAAGCTATTCTCCAAAGCCCATGATGGTAGGACAAGTAGCAATAGATGGAAACTAATCAAGGACAGAAGAAACCTAGAACTGAGGAGAAATTTCCTGACAGTTAGAACAATTAATCAGTGGAACAACTTGCCTCCAGAAGTTGTGAATCACACAACACAGGAGGTTTTTAAGAAGATGTTGGACAATCATTTGTCTGAAATGGTATAAGGTCTCCTATAAAATCCTAGTAAGACCACACCTGAAATACTGCTACTACGGTTGAGGCTTTGGAAAAAGTTCAGAGAAGAGCAATTAAGAAGATTAAAGGCCTGGAGACTAAAATATATGAAGAACTTAGGTTCTAGTCAACTAATGGTCAGCACTAAATTGGCACTAGGTAAGAGTCAACAGAATTCAAGGGGGTGGGACTTAGACTGTTTGTGGGATATAATGACTCCAGGCTGATTCCTCTCTTGACGCCACTCCCAGAGTCTTCCTGTCCTTCTCCTACAGAATTTTACAGAATGAAATACGCTGATTCTTCAGCCAGATTCAGGCAGACTTGCTTAATAGTTGGAAAGGAGACCACCAGGAAATATCAGAACAGTAGGATTACTTGGGAAATTGAAAAAATATCCATGAGGAAGGTGGTGGGAACTCACTAATGCAGTTCTGCCAAAAAAATTACATGGCGGTAAGTGTGGGATGAAGCTTTATGTTGCACCAACAAATGTCCTGCTATTAGATTGACGTCTTGACCCCACATGGAACCACCTGTTCAGTTGTCTGTAATTCCCAGCCTTCACAGACAACCAAGAAAATTAACCTAGTCAATAGTACAGAACAGGGGTGCCAAACCCAAGGTCTGTGGGCTGGATCTGGCCTGTGGGGTGCTTAAATCTGGCCCGCGGGGCCAGCCTGGAAATATCAAAGGACCAGCCTGAGGTATCTCTGCTGGCCAAAACAGGATGTGGGGGCCCACATGCACCTCCCGTGACTCATTTTTGGCCTCCCAGGCCTCCAGCAGCATTCTGCTGGGCAAAAATGGACTGCGTGAAGCCCCTGCGAAGCCCCCCGCGCAGCTCGTTTTCAGCCTCCCTGGGCCTCCATCAGCACTCTGCCAGCCAAAAACAGGCCATGTAGAAAATGGGCCGCCCATCCCGTCTCCTCCCTGCTCCCCATCCCCCCACTGGCCCACGAAGGAGAACTACAACTACGCCCCCCCACTGGCCCTCAAAGAAATCCAGTTTGACACCCCTGATCTAGAATATCATCTAGAGATTTCAAAAGACCAGAATAGAAGCACTTCTTTAAACCAAGTGACAGCCAAGGTCACCTGTCAGAGTAACCAAAGCTTCTTTTTTGTGTGTGTCCCGTAGCCAGTCCTGAATCCAGCCTAAAAGTGGTTTATCACTGAATTAGGAATAGAATTACATTTCTCATACTTTACATTTCTGTTTGAATTCCTAACAATCAGATCTTCCACCTTCAGGAAGAGGTATAATCATTCTTTGTATACCCCTTGTGTCTCTTTGTGTTCTCCACCACTATTACAGTACAACATGCTTCATCGCACAGTCCCAAAATAACAAAATTATACTCTGTAGTTTCTTTGAACAGCAGGAACTAAGAGAGTTTAAGCCTTCCTCAGCTACCAACTAATAGACACCCAGAAGGTCAGGGCGATATCATCTTTAAGAATATATTTTATTGTGGTTCGGTTCAGGCAGCTAAGATCTCTGGGAAAATTGCATGCATTCTTGCTGGGCGGAGGTATTTTGTGTGAATCCATGCAGTCCATCATTTACAAACATGTTGCACTACATTCCAAGCAACGTACCGATATTATTTGCAGCCAATTTAAGGAAGACGCTTAACGAAGGATATAATTAAATCAGTGGTAAAGTAAATAAGACCGTACATTGTATTGAAGTAACTTCTGCAGGGTAGCTTGACTAGTTTAGCTAGTATTCAGCTAAAATGAGTACCAGAGTGTGGGAAATTATTATATTTTGTAGAAATAACTTATAGATAAAAACACGGGAAAACATGGGGAAACACGGGTATTATGTATAATAGTTTTAGTGGTTGGGATTTTGATAGGGGAAAGATCTCTTTACAAAAATCAGGATTTTGGGGAGAGATGAATATTGTGGGAAAACATTTGATATTTGAGAAATGTACTTTCAGTGGCAGGCACCACTGTCAAACTATTCTCAAACTATTCTCCAAAGCAGCTGAGGGTAGAACAAGAAGCAATGGGTGGAAACTAATCAAGGAGAGAAGCAACTTAGAACTAAGGAGAAATTTCTGGACAGTTGCAGTAATCAGTGGAACAGAAGTTGCCTCCAGAAGTTGTGAATGTTCCAACACTGGAAGTTTTTAAGAAGAGATTGGACAGCCATTTGTCTGAAGTGATGTAGGGCTTCCTGACTAAGCAGGGGATTGGACTAGAAGACCTCCAAGGTCCCTTCCAGCTCTGTTATTATATTATAGTCTCCCCCCCCCCCAATTGATCTCTAAAGTTAGTTTAAATGTGGGTCTGAAGTTTGAAGTTAACCTTGAAAACATCTAGAGAATATATGAACATTGATACTTTGGCCACTTTTTGAGGAATGTGCTCACCAGCCATGATGAGGCAGAATAGTCCAAAAAACGCTAGGGAATTTCTAGAAGCTTGGCACTCTGACTAATTAGCCATCAATAGACACACAGACATAAACAAAGTCGACATACTATGTACAAGAGACAATCAACAAGCCAAAAAGGGAATAAAATGACCAAAACACCTCCCCACCAGCAATCAATACCCAGATGAATATAGATTAACTTCAAGATTAACATCAGACCAACAATCAAGTAAACAACATCCCAATCAAGGAGCTGCCAAATTAGACAACAATAAACAGCCCAGCCAAAGTACCTCTAAGATAACCAACTGCACTGATAGGGCCAGCCACTAGAACAGGGGTGTCAAACTCAATTTCATTGAAGGCTGCATCAGGGTGGTGTTTTGAACTCAGGGGCGGGAGGGGTGTGACCAGGTGAGCGTGACCAACTCAACGTCACTCATTGAGGCTCCGTTTTCAGCTGCAATGGCCTCCTGCAGTCCTCTGCCAGTAAAAACAGAACTCGGGAAGGCCGTGTGTGGCCTGCCCAGGCTCCGTTTTCAGCTCCGATGGCCTCCTGCAACCCTCTTCCAGCAAAAACGGAGCACGGGAAAGGATGCGCACGGCCCTCCTGAGCTCCGTTTTCACTGGCAGAGGCACCGCGTGCTGGTCCTTTGCTGTTCCAGCAAAGGGGGAGGGGCAGATCTTAGCACCCTGTGAGCGTGACACCCCTGCACTAGAATATATACTGATCGTTTGATATTATGAGCAAACCCCATTCCTTAATAGCACTGATGGTGTTACCTAGTTTGGGTAACGAAACGTCTGCAAGAAAACAAACTCAGAGACTATCAAGGTCTCCTCATTTCAACCCTTAGTTGGTGAAATCTAATTTTTTTTTACGACTGGTTCTGTGGGCGTGGCTTGGTGTGGTTTGGTGGGGTCATGTGACTGGATGGGCGTGGCTATGTAGTCATGTAACTGGGGGAATCAAAAGACAGAAACTCACAATGTCCTGCTGGAGCAGGGTTGGACTAGATGACCTCCAGGTCCCTTCCAGCCCTGGATTATCCTCTGAAGCTGCTTCTAGTGCCAGGTTTGTAGTCCTTCCTTCCTCTCCTTTTCCCCCTCCCTTTCTTTTTTCTTTTTCTTTCTCCTTCCTTCCTTCCTTCCTTCCTTTCTCAGCACCCCCCACCCCTGAGTTTCGAAGCTTCAGCTGTGCGATGTGCGATCGTCGGAACATTTAAAAAACTTTATTTAGTTTTTTTATTTAATTTTTTTATTACCGGTTCTGCGAAGCAGTAGCATTATTTACTACCGGTTCGGGTGAACCGGTAGCATTTCCACCCCTGCCCTTAGCTACAAATATTCTATCATCATCGTCGTTGTCCTCATTATCATCATCATTTTAGCCATTGTCTCTCCACTGCAGGATGAAGGCCTCTTCCACATTTCCAATCAACACAGAGTTTTCTTTTGCCAATTGGGCCCACATTACCTTCTGATGTCATTCTCCTTTATTGAGGCAGAATGGTAAGACTTATGGGGGTGGGGGGATAGGAAAACTGGAATTGTACATTTCCAGTGTTCGCATGGAATCCATCTGAAAAAGCAATAAACTCTTCAACAACATTGATGTGAGAAGAACGCTATCCCGTCATGCTCGAAGTATCTCAGTAGGAGCTACTGCTAGTTTCCTACCACCCTTGCTCCTTCTTTTGTTGCTTTTTTCTAACTACCATATTTTTTTGAGTATAAGACACATCTTTTTCCCTCAAAAAAGAGGCTCAAAATCTGGGTGCGTCTTATACACTGAATACAGCATTTTTTGCCTCCCGAAACCCCGCATCCTTCATCAAAATGGCCATACGTAGCCTTTAGGAGGCTTATAGAGTGCTCCTGGTGGCTGGGGGGGTAGGGGGCAGAAATGAGTGAAAAACGATCCATTTTTTGCTCAATAATGCCCCCCCAGCCCCCAGGAGCATTCTATACAATACAATACAATAGCAGAGTTGGAAGGGACTTTGTAGGTCTTCTAGTCCAACCCCCTGCGTGGGCAGGAACCTTATACCATTTCAGACAAATGGCTATCTAACATCTTTTTAAAGACTTCCAGGGTTGGGGCATTCACAACTTCTGGAGGCAAGCTGTTCCAGAGGTTAATTGTTCTGACTGTCAGGAAATTTCTCCTTAGTTCTAAGTTGCTTCTCTCCTTGATTAGTTTCCACCCATTGCTTCTTGTCCTGCCCCCAGGTGCCTTGGAGAATAGTTTGACTCCCTCTTCTTTGTGGCACCCTCTGAGATATCGGAACACTGCTACCCTGTCTCCCCTGGTCCTTCTCTTCATCAAACTAGACATACCCAGCTCCCACAACCGTTCTTCATATGTTTTAGTCTCCAGTCCCCTAATCATCTTGGTTGCTCTTCTCTGCACTCTTTCCAGAGTCTCCACGTCTTTTCTACATCGTGGCGACCAAAACTGTATGCAGTATTCCAAGTGTGGCCTTACCAAGGCACTATACAGTGGCATTAACACTTCACGTGATCTAGAATCTATCCCTCTGTTTATGCAGTCTAGAACTGTGTTGGCTTTTTTGGCAGCTGCTGTAAGCTTCTTAAAGGCTATCCATGCCTCTTTTTAAATGAAAAACCAGGCCCATTTTCATTTAAAAAACGGCCTCTTTTTGGAAGGTCTGCAGAGTGCAAAAACCTTTTTAAAAAATTTGCCTCTTCAAAATCTTGGTGTGTCTTATACTTCGGTGCGTCTTATACTCTGAAAAATAAGGTAATTCTGTTGTAGAGTAGACGATCTCAAAGGGCACTATTGATATTTTTCAGCTAATCTGTGAAGTATTTATTAACATGAGAAACAGGAACTGCAATAAAACAATAATGTAAAGGACCCAACGTCAAAGCAATGTGAGAACAGAAAAGATCAGGAAACAAATGTCCCCCCAAGTTATGGGATTAGTTTTCTTTTAGCCACTCTGCACCCCATTAAATTTAACAGTTCATTAAAGAGATATATGGGAGGGGGGGAAAGCCAAACTTAAAATCCTAAAATAATGTCTTGTATTCCTATAATATTCAGAGTTAACATGGCCTTTCGGGTGTGCTTCAAGGTGCTGATCATCATCTTTAAAGCGCTCCATGGCACGGGACCTAGTTATCTACGGGATCGCATCCTACCCCATACATCCCTGCGGCCGATTCGCTCCCATAGAGAGGAACTTCTCCGGGTGCCGTCCACTAGGCAATGCCAGCAGGCGACGCCCAGGGGAAGGGCCTTCTCTGTGGCGGGCCCAACCCTCTGGAACGACCTACCCCCCGAACTCAGAATGACCACGGACCTCCGTTCTTTCCATCAGAAACTCAAGACCTACTTTTTCCAACAGGCCGGCCTGGCCTAACTCTACCTAGCTTTTAGCCTGACATCAAATTGTTTTAATTGGTTTTTTAAGGGTAATAGTTTAATTTATTGTAAATTTTAGCACAGGGTTAATAATTTAATTTGATTTTAAATTTTGCATATTGTCATGTTTTTATATGCTTTTTTAATTTCCTGTGCACCGCCCCGAGTCCCTTTTTGGGAAAGGGAGCGGTATATAAATTAAATAAATCTAATCTAAATCTAATCTAACATGAAATCAGTGTAATAATGTGTTTAAAAAATTTGAAACCTTCCAGATATAATAGATCAGAGTGTCAAACCTGCGGCCAGAAGGCTGGATGTGTCATGCTGGCCACGCCTAGATCTGGTTTAGCGAAGGGGGAAAAGTCACAATATGTCACATGATGATGTGTTTTTGACACCCCTGTAATAGATTCTTACTCTCATCATCCATAGTGGTCATGGTGTCTAAGCCATATAGACTAGTACAGGGGTGTTGTTGGTACCGGTTCGCTTTGCATGTGCGTTGTGTGTGCATGTGCAGTTCACAGTACATTGCTCTTTGCATGCGCGAAGAACATGAAAAACTACTAGAAAACATACCAACAATGGCAGTGGAGATGGAGGAACCAGTTCGGGGTTGTGGCCAGCCTGGATCGCTGCCGGTTCTACGACCCGGGCCAAATTACCACTACTGGTTCGCCTGAACTGGTGCGAACTGGTATAAACCCACGTCTGGACTAGTATAAACCTTTCAAAAACATGAAGTGAAAAATATTTGATCTTTGCTGTTGTGCTGTTTAACCAGGATTTCTACCTTAATGTTTTACCTATGACCTCAAAACCTCCTCCTCCCCCCCCCCTCCTCATTGGAAATTATGTAAAACTTTAGATCTGGAGAAGAGGCTAACAAAACAACAGAGATTTATCTTTATAGTCTAACTCTAAATAATTAGATAATTACCGTGTTTCCCTGAAAATAAGACAGGGTATTGTTATTTTTTGACCCCCGAAATAAGCACTTGGCCTTATTTTCAGGGGGGGGTCTTATTATTTTTGAGGTGCAGGAGGGGGCGAGTGTGGTCACCTCATGGTTGCTGCTGTGTTGCAATATTTTCGGGGAGGGCTTATTTTAGTGCATGCACTCAAAAGCCCGATTGGGCTTATTACTCGGGGTAGGTCTTATTTTCGCAAAAACAGGGTATCTAGTGAAGATGGTTCAACCTGTACCAAGTTTAAACAATGGAAATGATGAGCTATGATTTTTTGATAATATTAGAATGGTAAGAAGGAGGGAGGGAGAGAGACAGGAGATGGAGAAGCACTTATGTAGAAGGGTAGATCATATTTCAGTACTTGTACCTGCTACTTGGATACCTGTCATATTTATGATACAATACAATACAATACAATACAATAGCAGAGTTGGAAGGGACCTTGTAGGTCTTCTAGTCCAACCCCCTGCGTGGGCAGGAACCTTATACCATTTCAGACAAATGGCTATCTAACATCTTCTTAAAGACTTCCAGGGTTGGGGCATTCACAACTTCTGGAGGCAAGCTGTTATGAGACCACTTTCAAATTACTGAGCAGTGAAACCAGTAGTGCAACTTAAAAAAAGAAGAAGTTATAATCTTAGGAATGTAAGTGGAATATTTTCACTGGAAAAAAATTCTTTAAAAAAAATTTTTTTTAAAGGTGCCATCACTTTTGGATCGTGACACATTTTTGATACTACTAGAAACTCTAAAGACAAGCTTTATCCTCCTCATTAGCTTCTGAGCAAACCTTTTTATAAGATACTATCCTCCCCACATAATTCTTAATTCTGCTAGTCTAGAATAACCTCAGCAGTCCAGGAAATGCGTGAAGTATGGCTTTTAGGAACATGAGTTAAACACTGCCACCTAGTGAATTATACCTCCTTAAATCTCTCTCTCCCCCATCCCCCACTTCCCTTTGTTCAGTTTTTCTAATTGAAAAGCTGGAGCAAAGATCTCTTTAAACTGATGAGTTTTCATTTCCATTTTCCCCTCCAAGGCAATCTGATCTGAGCAGCTGAGTTTTGCTGCCATCTACGGGACAGCTGAGTCTTTGCAGTTTAGGTATGGTAACCTTACAATGCACCTGAAAGTTAATTCTGGCAAATTAATAGCAGAACTGCCATAAATTAGAAGTGAAGTTCAACACTAGCAAAGCTGTAGTTTGAACCCCGGGATCATTACCAAGTACAGGCATTGTTTAACGTGGAGCTTCTGAAGATTTGCAAAAAAAGAGTAAAAAAAAAATTATAATACTGTAAATAAATCTATTTGGATCCCTCCCTTTTTATTTTTAAAGCCATTGGCTCATTTGATGTAAGGACCTGATGTAATTCACATGGAGAAGCCATTGAAGAATGATCAATGAAGGTGTTTGTTCTTCTGCATTTGACTTCCCTGTTTAAGAGAAGATTAGAATTTCGGCTTCCTAACTCCCAATTCATCATCTCAGTTAAAGAACACCCGAACTTTCTGACATTGTGTCTCTGGCTGGACAAGTCCTTCAAGGCAGCTTCCCCAGTTTCTTGTTGATATTTGTTGTTGTTGTCAGTTGCAAAGTCGTGTCCGACCCATTGCGACCCCATGGACAGTGTTCCTCCAGGCCTTCCTGTCCTCTACCATCCTCTGGAGTCCATTTAAGCTCAAGCCTACTGCTTCGGTGACTCCATCCAGCCACCTCATTCTCTGTCGTCCCCTTCTTCTTTTGCCCTCAGTCTTTCCTGGCATTAGGCTCTTCTCCAGTGAGTCCCTCCTTCTCAGAGATGGGTTCCTGCCAGTTCTAACCTCTTCTATAGAAGAGATTCCACAAATCCTCAGTGCCGTTTAGAACTGGTTCCAGCTCCCTCTCTCTTCCCGTCCGCACATCATCAAGATGAAGAGCGAGAGGAGGAATTTTGGGAGTTGAAGTCCACAAGTCTTAAAGCTGCCTAGTTTGAACACCCCTGGAGGTTTTTTTCTAAAGGGTTAGGGGGGCAAGGGTCTTGTAACTTGACAGCTTTAAGACTTGCATGCTTCAGATGCCAGAGTTTCTGAGCCAACATTTTGGTTGCTAAGTAAGAGCATTTTTAAATGAGTTTCACCACATTTTACAAGTTGCACATGCCCACCCAGTCACATGACTGCCAAGCCACTCCCACCCAGTCACATGGACGGCAAGCCATTCCCACAAAGCGGGCCACACCTACAGAAGAAGTTCTAAAAAAGTTTGAAACTCACCACTGCTCCTTCTCATTAGGTGACCAAAGTATTTGAGTTTCATCTTCAGGATCTGGCCTTCTAAAGAGCAGTCAGGGTTGATCTCCTCTAGGACTGACCAGTTTGATCACCTTGCAGTCCAAGAGACTCACGGGAGAAACAAAGAATATCTGGGATGGGAGGGACTGCTTCAGGCATCCAAGTCCAAGCTGTGGTGGTACAGTGGTTAGAATGCAGTACAGAAATGGATAGGTTAACCCTAAAAATCAAAGGAAAAGAAGACTCGGATTATTTTATAACATGGGAACTATTTTACAAATGGTTAAATGATAGATATTGAGGTTAGAGGAGTGGATTCATGTGAAATATGGATTACATGAAAAAGAAAAACCGAGGAAGAAATATTCTGATGGTTATATAATCAACACTATAATGGAAGATAGTATATGTTGTAATAATTATTGATATTATTGCACATTTGTTTATATATTAGCGCATATTTGTTTATATATGTGTGTGTGTGTGTTAGTTTTATGAGCTGATCAATAAATAAATCTGCTCTCCTTTTCTGCCTTTCGGCTCATCACCAGAGACCATCTAGGCAGAAAGCTATGAGTTCCGTTATGTAATTTTTTTATATGTGTGCTACGTTTTTGAGCTGATCTCCCTGACTTATTTATTGATCAGCTCAAAAACGTAACACACATATAAAAAAATTACATAACGGAACTCATAGCTTTCTGCCTAAATGGTCTCTGGTGATGAGCCGAAAGGCAGAAAAGGAGAGCAGATTTATTTATTGATCAGCTCATAAAACTAACACACACACACACACACACACACACACACACACACACACACACACACATATATTTGTTCCACAACACCCTGTTAGGGCCCCAATTAAGGGAGGAGACATACTGTTTCCTTTTCTGCCCTTCGGCTCATCACCAGAGACCATCCAGACAGAAAGCCATGAATTCTGTTGTGTAATTCTTTTATATATATATATATACTTTGTTCCACAACACCCTGTTAGGTGTTTATTGATCAGCTCAAAAAGCCTAACATACATATATATATGTTAACATCTTGGACACCTAGAAAACACACTGTTCAACATAGAAATGGAATTGTGATATAAAACAATAAATATAAATATATTTTTTTTAAAAAAAGAATGCAGTACTACAGGCTACTTCTGCTGACTGCCACCTGACTGCAATTTGGCAGTTTGAATCTCACCAGGCTCAAAGTTGACTCAGCCTTCCATCCTTCTGAGGTGGGTACAATGAGGACCCAGATTGTTGGGGGCAATAGGCTGACTCTGTAAATCTCTTAGAGAGGGCTGTAAAGGTGTATAGAAGTCTAAGTGCTAAGTGCTAAATAATTGTTTCATGTCTTCTGTTCTGGAATAAGAGAGAATAAATATTGACTTTCTTCTACTGATATCCTATCAGTTTTCTGAAAATATTGCCATGCCCTTCCACATTCTCCTGTTTGCGAGGCTAAAGAATATTTACAGAACTTTCCTATTTCCTGAGGCCTAAATCCTTTTGATTGGGCCAGTCACTTGGTACAAATGATGACAGATAGAATGTTCAAAACAATAAAATACTGTGTGATAAGTGCAGATCTGGAACGGGGCTGAGGATTGGGTTAGAAAATAAAGCAGGATGTAACCTTGCCAAGTGCTGTTGTCCAGTTTTCAGTAGAGTCCCAGTAATCCAGTACTGGGACTCTAATTTTAGATCCAGCTCATAGAGGAAATACTTGAACTTGGAGGACTCAATATAATAACCTACTTGGAAAAAGAGCCTACTATTGATTCAACTTATCTGAAGCTCTGATGTGTTGCTACTATACAGTGTAAATAATATTAAGTAGATAAACTAAGCATTGGTTGAAATAAAGCCACTCACGCTGCTCCGTATGCCAATCACTTACTAAATAACTTTTTCCCCCCGAACACGAAAGGTGGACTGGCTAAGAGAAAAGGCACTGTGGTAAAACCTTGGTAAAAGAGTAAAATACCCATTATGAAGAAAAATTGAGGTGTAAACTATCAAGAAACAATTTAATTTGGACTGTTCTCGGAGTTGAATGCAATTATTCTTCAAACTGATCCAACACTTCTAGAAGAAATTTGACATGGCCCTCATAAATTGGATGATTTATATTTGCAATGTGTGAGGTAAGCAGGGTGAAAATATAAATTATCCTTGTTCATCACATTCACTTATTTTCTTACTCCCCCTATGTTTCTATGACAACATTCAAGACATGCATATTTTAATTTTACCAGGGCAAGGGGAAGCTTGTCAAAATTTCAAAGTTCCTTGATTTTATGGCTGAACGTTGTGTCTAATGTACATAATAAATCTTCTCAGAAAAATATCTGGGGGGCTTTCATCACAAGAAAGTCTCAGGGTAACCTTGAAGATGCTTTAATAGGTGCAGCTGAAGTTTAAAGAGAATTTTAACACTCCCTTGATTGTTGCAATATGTGTGGATGTGTAAAGAAAGGGATTTTTTTGTATATAGCAAGTTACGGCTTTGACAACAGCAGACGAATGTGTGAACACCTTGTTAAACTCTTAATTCTGTATATATTCATTAAATATTGTACGCCCTATGCAAATCAGAAATCTTTGTTAAGTAGATGAAGATTCCACCATGAAGCATTTCATTTTGGAAGAAATTTGAGGCTGCCTGCACAGCAGCTGATTAATATTTAAAAATATGATTGTGCCATTAACATTGGGGATAGTAATAAATAACTCAGCATGTAATTTTATTAGGGTAGTTTTCAGATGTTTGGTCTTCAATTAAATAAAAAAACTTTCTGCATCAATTTAACTGCCCCCCCCCCCACTTCTGGAATAAAGAACAGAAATACCCATAATCCTCAGATCAGCCTAGCCAACAACAACAATAATCAATGGTAAAATATGTATAATACCAATGTGTCATGGTGGCCCAGTGATTAAAATGCAGTAGTGGAGGCTACTTCTGCTGACTGCCGGCTGCCAGCAGTTTGGCAGTTTGAGTCTCACCAGCCTCAAGGTTGACTCAGACTTTCATCCGTCCGAGGTGGGTAAAACAAGGACCCAGATTGTTGGGGTGGGGGTGGGGCAAGATGCTGACTCTGTAAACTGCCTAGAGAGGGCTGGGAAACGGTATGTAACTGGAGAGGTTAGCCTTTAATTTTCTCTTTGCTTTTTTTCATTTGCTTTAAGGCAATGAAATATTAACGTGGCATTCACTTGCCGTATTTTTCGGAGTATAAGATGCACCAAGGTTTCGAAGAGGCAATTTTTTAAAAAAAATGGTCCATTTTTTTGCAAAAATGGGCCAGGTTTTTTTTAAGGGCATGAATAGTCTTTAGGAGGCTTGTAGAGTGTTCCGGGGGGGGGGGGGAAACAAGCAAAAAACGAGCCATTTTTCGCAAAAACGGGCCCGTTTTTTGTCACAAAAAAAGGGCATTAGGAAGCTTATATAGTGCTCCTGTGGGGTGGGGGGGGAGGGGCAAAATTGAGCAAAAAAACAGACCATATTTGGCTCATTTCTACCCTCCCCAGCCCCTAGGAGCACTCTGAAAACCTCCTAACAGGTATGCACGGTCATTTTGGATAAGGGTTTCAGGAGGCAAAACATTGCTGTATACAGTGTATAAACTCACCCAGATTTTCAGCCTTTGTTTTTGAAGGAAAGAGGTGAGTCTTATACTTCGAAAAATATGGTAACGTCCCTACCAGTTCGCAAATGTGAGCATGCGTCACTTTGCTTGCACATGTCCTGTCCATGCATGTGCTTATCCTGCCATGCATGTGCTTTGGCTTGAAAACATGGCCAAATGGGAAGGCATTGAACCATGGGGGTGTGGGGGGGGGGGATGGCACGGACACACCAACAATTTCCACTACCAGTTTGGGTGAACTGGTCCGAACTGGCAGAATACCATCTCTGTTGCAGATGTTTCATTACCCAACTAGTTAACATCTTCAGTGCACTGAAGGTTGGGCACAAATATTTTCTTCTATTGGTATATAAACTTATCTAGATAAAAACACAATCCTTTCCAGCACACCTGAAACCACCTGGCTTTCCCCCCCGAGAAAAATAAACCAAGAATACAAAGCTTCTTTTTTTAATGAGCTCCTATGCCAAACCTGAGACCTGGCATATAGTATGGATTGAGTTTAGAGTTTAAAGCAGGGGTGAAATCCAGCAGGTACTGACAGATTCTGGAGAACCGGTAGCAGAAATTTTGAGTAGTTTGGAGAACTGGTAGTGGAAATTTTGAGTAGTTCGGAAAACTGGTAGGGGAAATTTTGAGTAGTTTGGAGAACTGGTAGTGGAAATTTTGAATAGTTTGGAGAACCGGTAGCAGAAATTTTGAGTAGTTTGGAGAACTGGTGGTGGAAATTTTGAGTAGTTTGGAGAACCGGTAGCAGAAATTTTGAGTAGTTTGGAGAACTGGTAGTGGAAATTTTGAGTAGTTTGGAGAACTGGTAGTGGAAATTTTGAGTAGTTCGGAAAACTGGTAGGGGAAATTTTGAGTAGTTTGGAGAACTGGTAGTGGAAATTTTGAATAGTTTGGAGAACCGGTAGCAGAAATTTTGAGTAGTTTGGAGAACTGGTGGTGGAAATTTTGAGTAGTTTGGAGAACCGGTAGCAGAAATTTTGAGTAGTTTGGAGAACTGGTAGTGGAAATTTTGAGTAGTTTGGAGAACTGGTAGCGGAAATTTTGAGTAGTTTGGAGAACCGGTAGTGGAAATTTTGAGTAGTTTGGAGAACTGGTAGTGGAAATTCTGAGTAGTTCGGAGAACCGATAGTGGAAATTTTGAGTAGTTTGGAGAACTGTTAGCGGAAATTTTGAGTAGTTTGGAGAACTGTTAGCGGAAATTTTGAGTAGTTTGGAGAACTGTTAGCGGACATTTTGAGCAGTTTGGAGAACTGTTAGCGGAAATTTTGAGTAGTTTGGAGAACTGTTAGCGGAAATTTTGAGCAGTGCGGAGAACTGGTAGGGGAAATTTTGAGTAGTTCGGAGAACTGGTAGCAGAAATTTTGAGTAGTTCGGAGAAGTGGTAGTGGAAATTTTGAGCAGTTCGGAGAACTGGTAGTAGAAATTTTGAGTAGTTTGGAGAACCAGCAAATGCCACTTCTGGCTGGCCCCAGAGCGGGGTGGGAATGGAGATTTTGCAGTATCCTTTCCCTGCCACACCCACCAAGCCACGCCTACCAAGCCACGGCCACAGAATCTGTAGCAAAAAAAAAAATTTAATACAATAGCAGAGTTGGAAGGGACCTTGTAGGTCTTCTAGCCCAACCCCCTGTGTGGGCAGGAACCTTATACCATTTCAGACAAATGGCTATCTAACATCTTCTTAAAGACTTCCAGGGTTGGGGCATTCACAACTTCTGGAGGCAAGCTGTTCCAGAGGTTAATTGTTCTAACTGTCAGGAAATTTCTCCTTAGTTCTAAGTTGCTTCTCTCCTTCATTAGTTTCCACCCATTGCTTCTTGTCCTGCCCCCAGGTGCCTTGGAGAATAGTTTGACTCCCTCTTCTTTGTGGCACCCTCTGAGATATCGGAACACTGCTATCATATCTCCCCTGGTCCTGCTCTTCATCAAACTAGACATACCCAGTTCCTGCAACCGTTCTTCATATGTTTTAGCCTCCAGTCCTCTAATCAACTTGGTTGCTCTTCTCTGCACTCTTTCCAGAGTCTCCACGTCTTTTCTACATCGTGGCGACCAAAACTGTATGCAGTATTCCAAGTGTGGCCTTACCAAGGCACTATACAGTGGCATTAACACTTCACGTGATCTAGATTCTATCCCTCTGTTTATGCAGCCTAGAACTGTGTTGGCTTTTTTGGCAGCTGCTGCACACTGCTGGCTCATATTTAAATGGTTGTCTACTAGGATTCCAAGATCCCTCTCACAGTTGCTACTATTGAGCAAGGTACCACCTATACTGTACCTGTGCATTTTGTTTTTCTTGCCTAAATGTAGAACCTTACTTTTTTCACAATTGAATTTCATGCCCAATGTTCAAGTTTGTCAAGATCCTTCTGTATCTTAAGCCTATCTTCTGGAGTGTTGGCTATTCCTGCCAGCTTGGTGTTGTCTGCAAATTTGATGAGTTCTCCATTTATCCCCTCATCCAAATCATTGATGAAGATGTTGAAGAGTACTGGGCCTAAAACAGAGCCTTGGGGTACTCCACTGCATACTTTCTTCCATGTAGATGCAGTTCCATTGAGGACTACACATTGAGTGCGGTTGGTCAGCCAGTTGCAAATCCATCTGGTGGTGATGCTGTCTAACCCACATTTTTCTACTTTATCTAATAGTAGGTTATGGTCTACTTTATCAAATGCCTTACTGAAGTCAAAGTAAATTATATCGACAGCATTCCTTTGGTCCACTAATTTTGTCACTTTGTCAAAGAATGCAATTAGATTAATCTGGCATGATCTGTTTTTGACAAACCCATGTTGGCTTTTGGCTATTACTTTGTTTGCTTCTAGGTATTTGCTTATTTGTTGCTTAATTATCTTTCCAGAATCTTTCCTGGTATTGAGGTCAGGCTGATGGGTCTATAGTTTCCTGGATCTATTTTTTTCCCTTTTTTGAAGATGGGAACCACATCAGCTCTTTTCCAGTCTTCTGGCAGTTCCCCATTGCTCCAGATCTCTGAAAGATATAGTTCAGTGGTTCTGAGATCTCGTCTGCCAGTTCCTTCAGAACCCTGGGGTGTAATCCATCTGGTCCTGGTGATTTGAACTCGTCCAGGGCAGACAGATGCTCACTTACCATTTTCTTCCCTATTTCAACTTGTGTTCCTAATCTGATTTTTGTGGTGCTGTTTTTGATTGGTTGGACTGTTTTATCCCTTTGTGTAAAAACAGATGCAAAAAATGAGTTAAATAGTTCTGCTTTCTTCCTGTTGCTTATCATCTTCTTGCCATTTTCTCCCAGCAGTGGACCAATTGTTTCCTTAACTTTTTTCTTGTTTTTAATATGTTGGAAGAAGTTGTTTTTGTTATTTTTTACTTTTTTGGCAAGCCTTTCTTCATTGCGAGCCTTAGCTTTCCTCACTTCATTTTTACAGGCTCGGGCTATTTGCTGATATTTTGCCTTAGTTATTTGAATTTCACCTCTGGTTTAAAGGTATGTTTTGCTGCTTCCAGTTGCTAAGACGACTCCTTTCCAACCTAGAAGACACAACTGGAGATTTTACTACAGTGCCAATACATCTGGATGGCAGAACATAGCAAATATTAGAGTAGACAATGCCAGAAGAGATTGAATAAGTCAAATTCAGAATGAGAGAGTTGTGTATATTTATTTTATTAGACACACCCCAGTTTCTCTGGATAGCGAGCAATTCCAGAGATGCAATATTTAAATCGTGCCAGGTTTCTTTGGAAATGAGGCATAGTCTTTGTTAGATTCCATTTCATTGAAAAAAAAAAAACCCAAACATTATCATACTGAATATCCTTCCCTTAGTAAAGAAATCCGAGTTTATTTGTCCCTTGCTTACAAAGCTGTTTTGACTATTGTAATGTGTTTTACATGAAGTTCTTCTTGAAAACTATCTAGAGGTTGCAATGGATTCAGTCTTTGGCAATCAGGGTCTTCATCAATGTCAGACCTGCAAGCATTTTTTCTTTTTGGATTTCAGGCCTGTCACACTTTCTACGGTGGGAAAATGGGATTGGGGATTATACGGAGTTGGATGATATGTAGCCATAATGACATTCTTTCTCAGAAAGTCAAGGTCGCGTTTGTCCATATACCTGGCCGAATGTGGATGGGAGGAATCTGTCTTCTTGGCAGTGAAAGATTGGACCACGTGATGGACTTGTGGGTGTCGGGACAGGATCTTGAGCTTTCAACTGGGTGGGGAAAACCCGGAAGCTTTCAG
Source organism: Rhabdophis nuchalis (assembly GCA_039707465.1). Lineage (NCBI taxonomy): Eukaryota > Metazoa > Chordata > Lepidosauria > Squamata > Natricidae > Rhabdophis > Rhabdophis nuchalis. The sequence goes on from CM077645.1 coordinate 206,812,885, forward strand.
ATTCGGCTTTTCCCAGATGTGCCAACATGACATCTCTAATAAAGTGGAACTTTGAGGAAACACAAGGCTCAGAGTTTTATTTTGTTGGGGGTGTTTTTTGGAACCCTGACAACCAAGGTATGGTGTAGGGAATCACACCTTTTCTGCTACCAAACTAGATCAGTAGCATATTCAATTTTTATTCTTGTCACATGCAGGCCTGATCGTTCTCTTCCCTCCAGCTGTGAGAGATAAATTGAAAATGATCTCTCCCAGCCCAAGTGAGAAGAGATGGTTTTTCCAATTTTCTGTCTGGGTAGACAAGACTGAGTGACCACCTCCCTCCCTCCCTCAAAATCTGTTTAAGGATAGACAATTCAGGCCAAAAATGACATCAAGACAGCAGAGAACATTAATTCTTTGCCATGAACAGCAAAAGGGGCCTTTCAACATTAAAGGTGAATTGTTGCCCTGAAGAGAAGACAAAACATAAGAGCATGAATTGGCCTCTAGGTGTCCCTACTTTCCTTAAAGAAAGATATATTTATTTAAAAACTTTATCCACTTGTTTTTCAAGAGAGAAGATCCTATACTTAACCAGTTGGGACTTCATTATATCTCAGACATTATCTACCTACTACACTGTCTTATGGTATTTGACTACTGTATTGCATCTAATGCAAAAGTCTCTTTTCCCCCTAAAAATTGCTATCAACTGTTATGAAGGGTCTCCCCCACCCACCATACTGTGCATGGTGTGCAAAAGGGGTTATTGTAAGAAATATGGCAATAAATGCCGTCTGGCGACGCCCAGGGGTAGGGCCTTCTCTGTGGCGGGCCCCACCCTTTGGAACGACCTACTCCCGGAACTATGAACTATCTCTGACCTCCGCTTCTTCCGCCAAAGTCTAAAGACATACCTTTTCCATCAAGCCAGCCTAGCGTAACCTCCGTTGGGACTATTATTAGACAGTTTTAAATTTGGGGATTTTAAATTGATTTTAGCACAGGGGGAAATTTAATAGTTTTTTTAAATTTTATATTTTGTCTATATTTGTATGTTTTAATTTCCTGTGCACCGCCCTGGGTCCTTTTTGGAGAAGGGCGGGGTATAAATACGAATAAAATAAAATAAAAATAAAATAAAAAATAAAATATAGCATTTTTTCACATATCATGATTTCAAAAGATGAGAGCCATAGGCTAATTCTGTATGCACACATGAATAATGTTAGCTTTATATTTACTGTATTTTAGAATAAAAAACATGTGCCAGGATCATCCATTCATCCATCCATTACATTTTTATACTGCCCATCTCAGCCAGGTGACTCTGGGCAGCTTACCATAAAAACAGATAATGACAGATAAAAGTGTAAATAAAAGCAAAGTTAAAAGCAAAATTAAAAGTCAGAGTAACAGTAGTAAAAAGTTAAAATGGTGGAGAGAACATCCTCATGATATCAGCTAGAGGTAATCCTTGACTTACGACCATAACTGAGCCCAAAATTTCCATTGCTAATCGAGAGAGTTGTTAAGTGAGTTTTGACCCATTTTATGACCTTTCTTGCCACAGTTGTTAAGTGAATCCCTGCCACTGTTAAGTTAATAACATGGTGTAAAATGAATAGGGCTTCCCCATTGACTTTGCTTCTTAGAAGGTTGCAAAAGATGATCACATGACCCTGTGGGACGCAGCAACCGTCACAAATATGAAACTAATTGCCAAGCATCTGAATTTTGATCACATGACCATTGGGATGCTATAATGGTTGATGTGTGAAAAATGGTCATAAGTCGCTTTTTTCAGTGTCACTGTACTTTCAAACGTTCATTAAATGAATGATGTAAATTGAGGATTACCTTTATCTCTGGTACTACCTAACATTCTTCCACGCCATCCCAATTGCCAAAACCAAGTCTTAACAGTATTCCCGAAGGCTTATCTTTGCCTTGTGTGCGAAGGTGGATTTCTGCCATAGTTGTATAGATATAGTAGTATAAACGAGTGACAAGACTGCATTAAAACATAGCTAATATAAGGGATTAGAAGAGCTCAGTGGTGGTATTCAGCCAGTTCTAACAGGCTGCCACAAAGAAGAGGGAGTCAAACTATTCTCCAAGGCACCTGAGGGTAGAACAAGAAGCAATGGGTGGAAACTAATCAAGGAGAGAAGCAACTTAGAACTGAGAAGAAATTTCCTGACAGTTAGAACAATTCATCAGTGGAACAGCTTGTCTCTAGAAGTTGTGAATGCCCCAATACTGGAAGTCTTTAAGAAGATGTTGGATAGCCATTTGTCTGAAGTGGTATAGGGTTTCCTGCCTGGGCAGGGGGTTGGACTAGAAGACCTCCAAGGCCCCTTACAACTCTGCTATTGTATTAAGTTGTATTGTATTAAGGTTCTGGAGAACCAGTAGTGGAAATTTTGAGTAGTTTGGAGAACCTGCAAACCGCCCCCACTGCCTCCCAGCTGATTTTCTTTTGTTGCCCTGAACAGGAGAATAGAGCTGGAAAGCAGGTTAGAGGGGTGGGGACCAGGGGTGGGCTGCTGTTGGCATTACTGCTGGTTCGGTGCATGTGCAGTTGCCCATATATAGGTCTGTCCATGCACAGAACATTAAAAAATGGGGGGGGGGGGAAACATGCTATGCTGACTGGGGAACCAGTTCGGGAGCGTGGCAGGCCTGGGTCGCTGCCGATTCTGGCGAGCCAGGCTGGCAAACAACTACCGGTTCAGCTGAGCCAGGCCAAACCGTTAGGAACCCACCTCTGGTTGGGAGGGAATGGAGATTTTGCAGTAGCCTTTCCCCAGGAGTGGAGAGGGAATGGAGATTTTGCAGTAGCCTTTCCCCAGGAGTGGAGAGGGAATGGAGATTTTGCAGTAGCCTTTCCCCAGGAGTGGGGAGGGAATGGAGATTTTGCAGTAGTCTTTCCCCAGGAGTGGAAAGGGAATGGAGATTTTGCACTAGCCTTTCCCCAGGAGTGGGGAGTGAATGAAGATTTTGCAGCAGCCTTTCCACAGGAGTGGGGAGGGAATGGAGATTTGTAGTAGCCTTTCCCCAGGAGTGGGGAGGGAATGGAGATTTTGCAATAGCCTTTCCCCAGGAGTGGGGAGGGAATGGAGATTTTGCACTAGCCTTTCCCCAGGAGTGGGGAGGGAATGAAGATTTTGCAGCAGCCTTTCCACAGGAGTGGGGAGGGAATGGAGATTTGTAGTAGCCTTTCCCCAGAAGTGGGGAGGGAATGGAGATTTTGCAGTAGCCTTTCCCCAGGAGTGGGGAGGGAATGGGGATTTTGCAGTAGCCTTTCCCCAGGAGTGGGGAGGGAATGGAGATTTTGCAGTAGCCTTTCCCCAGGAGTGGAAAGGGAATGGAGATTTTGCAGTAGCCTTTCCCCAGGAGTGGGGAGGGAATGGAGATTTTGCAGTAGCCTTTCCCCAGGAGTGGGGAGGGAATGGAAATTTTGCAGTAGCCTTTCCCCAGGAGTGGGGAGGGAATGGAAATTTTGCAGTAGCCTTTCCCCAGGAGTGGGGAGGGAATGAAGATTTTGCAGCAGCCTTTCCACAGGAGTGAAAAGGGAATGGAGATTTTGCAGTAGCCTTTCCCCAGGAGTGGAGAGGGAATGGAGATTTTGCAGTAGCCTTTCCCCAGGAGTGGGGAGGGAATGGAAATTTTGCAGTAGCCTTTCCCCAGGAGTGGGGAGGGAATGGAAATTTTGCAGTAGCCTTTCCCCAGGAGTGGGGAGGGAATGAAGATTTTGCAGCAGCCTTTCCCCAGGAGTGGGGAGGGAATGGAGATTTGTAGTAGCCTTTCCCCAGGAGTGCGGAGGGAATGGAGATTTTGCAGTAGCCTTTCCCCAGGAGTGGGGAGGGAATGGAGATTTTGCAGTAGCCTTTCCCCAGGAGTGGAGAGGGAATGGGGATTTTGCAGTAGCCTTTCCCCAGGAGTGGAGAGGGAATGGAGATTTTGCAGTAGCCTTTCCCCAGGAGTGGAGAGGGAATGGAGATTTTGCAGTAGCCTTTCCCCAGGAGTGGAGAGGGAATGGAGATTTTGCAGTAGCCTTTCCCCAGGAGTGGGGAGGGAATGGAGATTTTGCAGTAGTCTTTCCCCAGGAGTGGAAAGGGAATGGAGATTTTGCACTAGCCTTTCCCCAGGAGTGGGGAGGGAATGAAGATTTTGCAGCAGCCTTTCCACAGGAGTGGGGAGGGAATGGAGATTTGTAGTAGCCTTTCCCCAGGAGTGGGGAGGGAATGGAGATTTTGCAGTAGCCTTTCCCCAGGAGTGGGGAGGGAATGGGGATTTTGCAGTAGCCTTTCCCCAGGAGTGGGGAGGGAATGGAGATTTTGCAGTAACCTTTCCCCAGGAGTGGAAAGGGAATGGAGATTTTGCAGTAGCCTTTCCCCAGGAGTGGGGAGGGAATGGAGATTTTGCAGTAGCCTTTCCCCAGGAGTGGGGAGGGAATGGAAATTTTGCAGTAGCCTTTCCCCAGGAGTGGGGAGGGAATGGAAATTTTGCAGTAGCCTTTCCCCAGGAGTGGGGAGGGAATGAAGATTTTGCAGCAGCCTTTCCCCAGGAGTGGGGAGGGAATGAAGATTTTGCAGCAGCCTTTCCACAGGAGTGGGGAGGGAATGGAGATTTGTAGTAGCCTTTCCCCAGGAGTGGGGAGGGAATGGAGATTTTGCAGTAGCCTTTCCCCAGGAGTGGGGAGGGAATGGGGATTTTGCAGTAGCCTTTCCCCAGGAGTGGGGAGGGAATGGAGATTTTGCAGTAGCCTTTCCCCAGGAGTGGAAAGGGAATGGAGATTTTGCAGTAGCCTTTCCCCAGGAGTGGGGAGGGAATGGAGATTTTGCAGTAGCCTTTCCCCAGGAGTGGGGAGGGAATGGAAATTTTGCAGTAGCCTTTCCCCAGGAGTGGGGAGGGAATGGAAATTTTGCAGTAGCCTTTCCCCAGGAGTGGGGAGGGAATGGAGATTTTGCAGTAGCCTTTCCCCAGGAGTGGGGAGGGAATGGAAATTTTGCAGTAGCCTTTCCCCAGGAGTGGGGAGGGAATGGAAATTTTGCAGTAGCCTTTCCCCAGGAGTGGGGAGGGAATGGAGATTTGTAGTAGCCTTTCCCCAGGAGTGCGGAGGGAATGGAGATTTTGCAGTAGCCTTTCCCCAGGAGTGGGGAGGGAATGGAGATTTTGCAGTAGCCTTTCCCCAGGAGTGGAGAGGGAATGGGGATTTTGCAGTAGCCTTCCCTCACCACGCCCACTAAGCCACGCCCACTAAGCCACACCCACAAAGCTACGCCCACCAAGCTGCTAGTAAAAAAATTTGAATCCCACCACTTTAAGAGCTGCTAAAGCTGATCATATTATAGGAATAAATATTGCATTTTAGCATCATTTCTTTAAAAAAGTGAATTGAGGAACATTTCCTTCCTGAAAAGACGCACAGGCACACAATAGAGACAACATTATATTTTCCATGAATTAAGGATCCATATAAAAATGTGACATGTAAATGAGCTTCTGCTCACATTCATGTATTGCCTATTTTGGTTTCTTATTCCATGGTTCTTGAGCATCTATTTTAACAACCATTTACCAATAGCTTTTATGGGCTTATTACTTTTTAAGGAACATATTTAATCCTCCAATATTAGGGAGGGTTCAGAAATAATTAGATCTGCAGTCTTATATCTAGCGTTAAAATATGTTTTAACTAAAGCTATTGCCACAACTCCTTAAATAATTAAAATAAACCTCTAATGCAACACATTGATCTAAAATATACACTCTTTATCAACCCAGGTTCTCTAATAAAATGTGGGTTTTTCTCTTTTTCAAATAATATGTGGATTTTCCCATAATGTTAACCTAGCATGGTTATATTGTATGGCAATCTTCCATAGTAGCTTATATAGGACGAAGGGAAATTCTGTACTTTCAAAAGTAGCTCCATCTAGCTTATAAGATGTATTTGATTCCAAGGTGGTCAACAAAGATGTAGCTATGGGGCAGAACTTATATATTGTGTAAACAAAGATACATTATTTGAATGATGCATTTCTTAAATTGGAAAAATGCATTGGATCTGAAATGAAGAATTCTGGGAAAATAAACTTGATGAAAAAGATGGCAGGATGGATCTGGATAGCATTGGCTGTTGTATTTGTTGTTTTTAGGTAAAAGCAATGATGTCTGTTGAGATAGACTGGAGAGATTTATTCTGTTGAAAAGAGGCCAAGGCAAGATTCTTGGAAGTGGAATAGGACACAACAACCTTCTATCTTTTTTGCACGGGATGCAGTGGCTCAGTGGCTCAGATGCTGAGCTTGTTGATCAGACAGGTCGGCAGTTCAGCGGTTCGAATCCTTAGCACTGCATAACGGAGTGAGCTCCCGTTAGTTGTCCCAGCTTCTGCCAACCTAGCAGTTTGAAAGCACGTAAAAATACAAGTAGAAAAATAGGATCCACCTTTGGTGGGAAGGTAACAGCGTTCTGTGCGCCTTCGGTGTTTAGTCATGCCAGCCACATGACCATGGAGACGTCTTTGGACAGCGCTGGCTCTTCGGCTTTGAAACGGAGATGAGCAGACTCGGGAATGACTAGCACATTTGTGCAAGGGGAACCTTTACCGTTATCTTTTTGTAAGAACTGCAAGATATACAAGATCTGATTCGGGACCCCAACAGGAGAACAGCACAGTGGAGGTGGTTGATCAAGGAACATCAGATCGTACCCCCCTCCACTCCACCCCTGTCATTAGATTTTAATGTTCAACTTTCTCCCCTGCCATATGTAAAGGATCCAAGATAGCCAATACATTTTATAAACAAATAAATAATAAATTGGGCACTGGCAGAGCAAAGAATTTAGCCAATGCAAAGGACTGGCGGGGCAGGCGGGAGAATCCAGGATTAGAGACACTACATTCTAACAGCCAACCACTAAATCAAAAGGAATTGCTGCCAGTTTGAAAGAGGGACAATGCTGGCCAGTATCTTTAGCCCCTTAAAAATGAATATTTCCTTTAAAAATATTTCAAGCCATTATGGTTATCTTCCAAGGGAGCAGAGGGAAGAGGGGGCAATGGAATGCAATTATCTTCTTGTAAATTACACTTGCAAAGCTAAGCTGGGAGAAGCAAATGGAAATCCTTTTTGTTTTAATAAAACAGGGGGAGGAAATGCATCAAGAAGTGTTTTGCATTGTGCTTCTCCTCAAATTATTATTTGAGCTCTTGGTAATCGTGTAATAGGATTCAGCTGGTTTTTTTCTGATATGCAACTTCCAACCTTACTATCTTCAGATGCTGGATTTTGGATGCTGTTTATGTTTCTGGTTTTGTAGCATTTATTCCTCTACCGCCCAATAATGTTTTGTACCTATATAATGAACTGGTACCTGAAATACCAGTTCATTATATAGCCATCTTCATAAATGTAATCCTTGAATGTCATTTATGATACTTTCATAAACATATTTCTCTGTTATCTTCAGGGGGAACATCCAAACTGAAGTTCAGACACTGAAAGTTTCACAATGAATTAAGCATGGCTTTTCCAAGATAAGAGATACCCATTTTAATTCCATTGTTTCCAATGTCTTCATTACATTTCTTGAAATAATACAGTTGTCTGCTTACATGGATAGTAGTGGGTGGGGGTGTGTTTGGGCATTGTTATGTGTGTTGGGCCTGGTCTCTGGGTGTTATGTGAATTTTGTTGTAGGTGCAAACTGTGCATATACGTAAAATGACAATAAAGTAAAGTAAAGTAGTGCTTTTTCTCTCTTTGTTCAGTGAACTTTGGATCAGTGCTGAAAGTTTGTGGTGTTGGAAGAAATGTCCTTCTAGGTTCAGTTCCAAGTGGGGAGAAAGACACTGGAAACACAGAGGCTGCTTGGAAAGATGGTTTAATGGTAGACACGACCACATGGTTTGAGGTCCTGAACAGAAAAGGGGGATCACATGCTTCAAGTTGTTGGGTGAAGGAGAAAAGAGAGTGAGATGCTGAAAATTCCCTGTTTTATGCCTTCTCTGGCCTTTGATCTTGATCTTGTATTTGGATTGGTTGTCAGACTCCCATAGGGCCATGCAGGGGCAGCTCTCTGAGCTGTGATTTGAATCCAAGTTTGGTTGTCTTGCTGGCTGATGTAATTTTCCCAGGTGCCTTGTGGTGAGTTTCTGTAGTAGGCCAATCCTACCTGTGTTATGTAAAGTAGACCAGCTCAGGCTTTAATTGGACATAACTTTCCCCTCCCTCCCAGTAATTGCCCAGTGGAGATCTCTGCTTAATGTAGCAGGATATTGCAGAATAACAGAGTTGGAAGGGACTTTGGAGGTCTTCTAGCCCAACCAAACAAGACTCAGAAAACATGCTCAAAATCCTTTCTCTTGCTCCTGGGGAGGAAAGCTATGACAAATCTAGACAGCATACTGAAAAGCAGAGACATCACCCTGCCAACAAAAGTGCGTATAAGTCAAGGCTATGGTTTTTTCAGTTGCAATGGATGGCTGTGAAACTGTTAATTTACAATAAGCAATTTGACAGCAAAATCAACCACTCAGAAAGGAAGTGGGCTTTCCTCCCTTAAAACACATTCAAGGGGAGGCCAGACAGCCATCTATCAAGGGTGGGTTAATCTCGATTCCTAAGTAGGGGCTGGACATTGTTGTCATGGGTTGGAAGGCAATGTCCTTGTCTGAAGGACAAAATGTACAGCCTTTTTTTGCCAATTGTCAGAATGATATATAATTGCCCCGAGATGAATTGCTAACCTGCAGAAGCAGCTTTATTTATTTCATTACATCTATCTATCTGTCTGTCTGTCTGTCTGTCTGTCCATCTGTCCGTCCGTCCGTCCGCCCGTCCGTCCGCCCGCCCGTCCGCCCGCCCACCCACCCACCCACCCACCCACCCACCCACCCACCCACCTACCTACCTACCTACCTACCTACCTACCTATCGTAACATGTTAGCACCCACCGATCTACTAGGAAAATGAGATGTTTCAGGAAATACAGTAATCCCTCGTTTTTCGCGGTTAATGGGGACCGGAACCTTCCGCGAAAACTGAAAAACCGCGAAGTAGGATTCGCAATACACTATACCGGAAACTTGAGTTGGTGGACATCGTTTAAAGCAAGCACTAGGGGGCGCTTGCCTCCTACCAATGCATTTTTTTTCTATTCTGTATTTTTGAAAAACCCGCGACGCACTGAAGCCGCGAAACATGAAGCCGCGAAAAACGTGGGATCACTGTATTAAAAGGGCAGAACATTTCCCCTAAAAGGGAGGCGGAAACTCATCCCCTGCCACCTTGGTCAATGGGCCATTAAGGCTTGAGCCAGTCTATTCTACATAACAAAGATCTACCTCCTTCAGGCAGAGCCATAATAAGAATGCCAAAGCCTTTTCATTACAACAGTATTCAGCAAGGCTCAACCAAGCCTGGGACTCAGGACAGCCTCCAGAGTTAGCCCTGCATGGCCCCATGGGAGTCTGACAACCAGTCAGAATAAAAGCTCAAATTCAGAAGCCCAGAGAGGGCATAAGTTTTTAATTTTTATAAATTTGTACAGGGGTTATTTAATTCGATTTTAGTTATATGTATGTTGATTGTATGGTTTTAATTTGTACCTGTACACCGCCCCGAGTCCCTTCGGGGAGAGGGGGCGGTCTAGAAGTCCAATAAATAAATAAATAAATAAATAAATAAATAAATAAATAAATAAATAAATAAATAAATAAATAAATAAATAAATAAATAAATAAATAAATAAATAAATAAATAAATAAATAAATAAATAAATAAATAAATAAATAAATCAATCTCAGGCACTCTCAGCATCTCTTTCCTTTTTTTCTTCACCCAACTTCTTCAAGGCATGTCATCCTGTTAAAACCATTAAAACCACATTTCCAAACAGTTTTCAATTTTTCCAGTGTCTTTTCCCCCACTTGGAACTGAACCCAGATGGACATTACTTCCAACACTATCATCTGCCTGCCACCCATCCACCCACCAGATAATATATGTCGCTCAGGATTAAACTGTGGAGCCTCCAAGCTTGGTTGTTTTCATTCATCTTTTATAGTCACAAGTGAATATTGGAGAGTCTCCATGAAAGACGACAGTATAAGTTTTGTTTGTTGTTTTACTTCTCTCCAGTGAATAAAACAAACAGGAAAAATAAAATAACAGTGAGCAGGCAAGAACAATGCAAGGAAATATTATCTGTGAAGACTTCTCTTAAGGGCTTGTTTATGAAACTTTAGACGGCAAGAAGAAATGTCCACAGGATTCAAATATTAATAAGCAACAGATCAGTGTAGGCAGCATGATTTGTTTTTAGCATTTAGACACCTCCCTTGGTGTTCCTCAGACTCTTGTCTCCTCTTATTTTAGTTTTATTAGGATCTGTTCAGTTAAAAATAAAAAAGGGAACATCGGCATGCTGCAAAACGCAACCTGGTTACTTGCAGGACCGCCTCCTGCCACATACCTCCACCCGACCTTTCCGCTCCCACAGGGAGGGCCTCCTTAGGGTGCCGTCCGCCGGACAATGCAGGCTGGCGACTCCCAGGGGAAGAGCCTTCTCTGTGGCAGGCCCAGTCCTCTGGAACGACCTCCCCCCAGACCTTTGTACAATCACAGACCTTCGCCTCTTCCGTCGGTCACTAAAAACACACTTCTTTCATGCGGCCGGCCTGGCATAGCTGTTTTTATTACTGATGTTAGTCGGGTTTAAATTATGTTTTAGCACGGGCCAAATTTATTTAATTCAATTTTAAATCTATTTGATTGTTTGCATATTTATATTTATATTTTTATTATTCCTGTGCACCGCCCTGAGTCCCACTTGGGAGAGAGGGCGGTATAGAAATTCAATAAAAATAAATAAATAAATAAATAAATAAACCTACAACGTTCTTTTGGATTTAATTTTTTTTTCCTGGATTTCATGAAGGCCCTCATAGACATTTTTAGAAAGTGGTAGGTTGCTTCAACCCAGTGCTTTATTTGGAAATAATAGTAATCTATAGAGAAAGGGAGAAGGAGACACATACAGAGAGAAAGAAAGAAATTGGTGAAGGAGGAGAAGATCAGAGCTGCAAATAACTAGGTCTGTGAGGGTGAACTTATGGCACGTGTGCCGGAAGTGGCCTTCTCATGCACATGCATGTCAGAAACCAGAAGACCATGTGATCGGCACGTATGCGCATGCCAGAAACTGGAAGCTGTCAGCTTGCAAACCATTCATTTCATTTCATTCATTCATTTATTCGACTTATTAACCGCCCCCTCTCCCCGAAGGGACTCGGGGCGGTGCACAGGACTTATTAACCGCCCCCTCTCCCCGAAGGGACTCGGGGCGGTGCACAGGAAAATATAAAAAATACATCACAATAAATACATAAATACATTAAAACTATATTAAATTACACCCTGTGCTAAAAACTACCCCATTAAAATCCCTAAAGCCCAATTTAAAATTGGGCTTTAGGGATAACCATCACCATAATGACTATCAAGCTGACATAGAGAAATGTGAATTCCAAGCATTCCTGTGGTCGGAGTGGAATCTCAAGATGACCTGTGAATGCGCATGCATAGATTTAATTTCAATGCTAATTGGTCAACGTGATTTATGATCAGGCAGAGGGGAGGGGGCATAGGGGGGTAAAGTTCAGACGCCATTAAATTATTTTCAGTTCTGGCTCCACCGGAGGCTCTGCCAAGATGTTAATCCTAATAAATGGATGTTTTTTGAACTTTGTCTGGAGGCCCGTGAATTAATTGGGGTTTTCTCTTGGGAACTTCACAGAAGCTTAGCTTCCTGGCGTGCACATGCGTGCCAGGGAACTGCTCTCATGGTTTCTGGCACTCCCCTGTGTATGCGCACTCCCGTTTTGGCCCTCGGTGCTGAAACCGTTTTGCAACATTGAACTAGAGGATCACTAGATGACAGCGACAAATTCGAGATATCAGTGTCTCCTCCCTGCCTAAAATTTTAGTTCTTAGATCTAAAATCTAAAAGTTTTCCAAATCTTTGTCTATGATTTGGAACCACTGTAGGTAGAGAGTAGCCTACTCTAGAACGAGTAAGTTCAGTCATTTGCCTTCTGATAAAGGTGTGTGTTTTATGACTGATTTCATCCACCAAGGCAGCCATTTTGTAAATCATGGTTAAAAATCCCCAATGCAACGTGATATAAATCAGGGTCCTTGATATAAATCAGGGTCCTAGAAGTCTATTCAAGGAAAGATCATCATATTTTCCTATTTTAATGAACTTATTTATTTATTTCCTAACTTTTGATTTTTTTTATAAGCAACTCAAGGCAACAAACATATCCAATACACCTTCCTCCTCCTATTTCCCCCATGACTTGACAGATTGAGTTGAAGGGACCTTATAGGTCCTCTAGTCCAACCCCTCCTCAAGCAGGAGATCCCACACCATTTCTGACAAATGGCAGTCCAATCTCTTCTTGAAGGTCTCAAAATGAAGCCCCCACAACTTCTGAAGGCATCTTCTGTTCCATTGGTTGATTGTTCTCACTGTCAGAAAGTTCCTCCTTGTTTCTAGGTTGAATCTCTCCTTGTTCAGTTTCCATCCATTGTTCCTTGTCTGGTCTTCAGGTGTTCTGGAAAATAGCTTGACCCCTTCCTCTCTGTGGCAGCCCCTCAAATATTGGAACACTGATATTATGTCTCCCCTGGTCCTTCTCTTCACTAGACTAGCCATGCCTAGTTTCTATAACCACAACCCTGTGAGGGCTGAGAAAAAATGACTGGCTCAGGGTCACCTAGGTGGCTTTCAGGGCTAAGGGAGGACTAGCCTGATGCCTTAACCATTAGACCAAACTGGTTCTCTTATACAAGTTGAGTTTCTTTTGTGTCTTATGGCTGAATATTTAACACATCTTTATTCATCATCATAGCAGGCATCATTAGAAAGGCTCTTTGACCTTAAAACAATCCATTAGTATGGCCATTATTTTGCATCTGCTTGAAATTCCAAGCGATAGTCATTATGTAATCAACATGATGAAGAATACATGGAGCTTTTTGTAAGCAGGAAAAAAAAATCTGAGAGCAATTAAAGTAAAAGGATGGAGGAGGAAAGTAAATTAGGATCAACCATACTTAGAATCATAAAAGCTACATTTAACTGAATGCTTATAAACCAGGGTCTCCAAACTTGGCAACTTTATTGTCTTGCAGACTTCGACTCCCAGAATTCTTCAATCTGACTGAGGAATTCTTGGATTTGAAGTCCACAAGTTGTAAAATTGCCATATTTGGAGACCTCCTTGGTGTAATCAATAGTGTTTCATAGGGCAGGGGTCTCCAACCTTTGCAACTTTAAGTCTGAAGGACTTCAGCTCCCAGAATTCTCCAGCCATCTTTGCTGGCAGAATGGGAGCTGAAGTCCTTCAGACTTAAAGTTGCCAAGGTTGGAGACCCCTGTCATAGGGGACAGGATAAAACTAAACACAAGAAATTTAGGAAAAGGGTTTCTGATGTGGACTACCTCATGGGATACATAATGGCAGAATGCGTAGGTTTGAGTCTAGAGGTGGAACTCTTGCCTCACAAGCAGGAGGTTGTGAGTTCGATCCTAGGTAGAGGCAGATGTAGTGTCTCCTGCTTGGGCAGGGGGTTGGACTAGATTACCTGCAAGATCCCTTCCAACTCTGTTAATGAGTGTAGGTGAGTCTTAGTTTGGATAGTCAATGGAAGTCTGGAATGCTAAATTTTCAAAGTGAGGCTTCCACTACACTTGCACTATAATTACAGGTAGTCCTCGATTTATAAACGAAAACTGACCCTGACATTTCCATTGTTAAGCAAGATGGTTGTTAGGTGAATTTTGTCCCATTTTATTACCTTTTTTTTGGCACAGTTATTAAGTGAATCATTGCAACTTGTTAAGCTAGTAGCATGGTTGTTAAGTTAATCTGGTTTCTCTATTTGTTTAATGTCGGAAGGTTGCAAAAGGTGATCACGTGGGACACTGCAACCATCATAAGTATATACCAGTTGCCAAATGTCTAAATTGTGACCTTGTGACCTCAGGGGTGCGGCAAGGATCATAAGTGTGAAAAACAGTCATAAGTCACTTTTTTCAGTGCTGTTATAACTTTCTACAACAGTGCTGTCACTAAATAAATATTTGTAAGTTGGGGGCTATCTGTATAGCTGCATATTTGACCCAGAGATTGAGGCAATAGGGTGGATTGTGCATTCCTGAAGTTTTATCAAGTACTAGTGTAGGAAGTTAGCACTCTCCTAGAAAAATGAAATACAATACAATACAATACAATAGCAGAGTTGGAAGGGACCTTGTAGGTCTTCTAGTCCAACCCCCTGCGTGGGCAGGAACCTTATACCGTTTCAGACAAATGGCTATCTAACATCTTTTTAAAGACTTCCAGGGTTGGGGCATTCACAACTTCTGGAGGCAAGCTGTTCCAGAGGTTAATTGTTCTTACTGTCAGGAAATTTCTCCTTAGTTCTAAGTTGCTTCTCTCCTTGATTAGTTTCCACCCATTGCTTCTTGTCCTGCCCCCAGGTGCCTTGGAGAATAGCTTGACTCCCTCTTCTTTGTGGCACCCTCTGAGATATCGGAAGACTGCTATCATGTCTCCCCTGGTCCTTCTCCTAGGAAATATTGAAAAGGCAGAATATTATATTTTCCTGGATGTGAAAAGGGAGAATTCAAGGAACAGACTATGTGGCATTTCTCATCTGTATCTCTATCCATACCTCTGGAACGAAACTTGTGCCAAACCACTTCTAAACTCACATTTGAAATTAGAGAACAAGAGGATTTGTTACAAGATATGGGATTTGTTTTACCAATGGTTAGATAAAAAAAATTGGAAATGAAACTGTTTTATCTATGTGTTTCTAGAAAGCTACGGTTATTACTATGAAAGTTTTTTGTTGTAAAATAGAGTGTTTGACTATATGATATATAAAGGATAATAATGAATCTAATGTATAAGAGTGGATGATCTGAACATTATGAATAACTTTAAGTAGTGAATATTCCATACTGGAAAGATTTTTTTATATGTCAAATGGGTTAATGCAGAGGTCTCCAACCTTTGCAACTTTAAGTTTGGGATTTGAAGTCCACAAGTTGTAAAGTTGCCATATTTGGAGACCTCCTTGGTGTAATCAATAGTGTTTCATAGGGCAGGGGTCTCCAACCTTTGCAACTTTAAGTCTGAAGGACTTCAGCTCCCAGAATTCTCCAGCCAGCTGGCTGGAGAAGTCTGGGAGCTGAAGTCCTTCAGACTTAAAGTTGCAAAGGTTGGAGACCTCTGGGTTAATGGATGTAATGAATAATTGAAACATATATGAATAAAAATATTTAATACCTATTTGTGGTAACAATTGAAAATTAATACTGGAATATGTTGTATACTCCATGGAATATTAATGGTAATATGAGCACACAATGCTCAATAATAGTGAAGTACTTAGTACTTAGTTTGATGGATAACCTGTGATTCTAATTCTAATTGCAAAAACTGATGCACAAAAACTTGTAACCAAATGACATGCTTGATGAAATTGAGGAAAGTATTTTATATGTGTTGTTTTGTCTTTGTTCGTTTAAAAAAATAAAATTTTTATTCAAAAGAAGAAGTATCTTCTCAAGATGGAGCCTTTAAAAAAAAAAGCCTTTAACCAATTTCATTGTAATTTTTACAACGACAATAAAGATTATTATTATTATTATTATTATTATTAAGAGGAAATATTAACATGATAGGATTGAAATAACCTCCTGAGCTGTTTTAGTTTTCTGAAACTAAATTTCTTTTTAGGCAAGCCCATTTTTAAGAGATTTTTCCCCCCAAGTAGATGTATGAGAACAGAGGCCCAGGGTACTTGCGAGACCACCTACTGCCACCAGTAGCCTCCCACCGTCCAGTACGATCCCACAGAGTTAGCGTCCTCAGGGTGCCGTCCAGTGGTGGGTTTCTGCAGGCTCTCACCTACTCGCAAGAGCCGGTTGGTGAAATTTAGAGAACCGGTGAGAGGGGGTTCCACCAGCGTACCTGGAAGTAAATCTGGCCCGCCGCTGCCAGTGACCCAATGGGAAGGAAAGGAAAGGAAAGGAAAGGAAGGAAAGGAAAGGAAAGGAAAGGAAAGGAAAGGAAGGAAAGGAAGGAAAGGAAAGGAAAGGAAAGGAAAGAAGGAAGGAAGGAAGGAAGGAAGGAAAGAAAGAAAGAAAGAAAGAAAGAAAGAAAGAAAGAAAGAAAGAAAGAGAATTTATCATTACAATTGAGTCCAAAATTTTGGTTGCTAAGCAAGAGCGTTGTTAAATGAGTTTCACCACATTTTAAAAGGTGGCCACTCCCACCCTGTCACATGACTGCCAAGCCACGCCCACAAAATAGGCCACACCTACAGAGTAGGTTCTAAAAAATTTGAAACCCACCACTGGTGCCGTCGGTCGGACAGTGTCAGCTAGCGACCCCCAGGTGGAGAGCCTTCTCGGTGGGGGCGCCTTCCCTCTGGAATGAGCTGACCCCTGGAGCTTCGCATAATTCCCGACCTCCAGTCCTTCCGACGCACCCTAAAAAGTTGGCTTTTCCAGCAAGCCGGCCTGGCCTGAATAAAATAAATGATTAATTTAATTTTGAATTTTAATTTAATTTTTAAAATTTTATTGTAAATGTCAATTGGGGTGGTTTTTTTGGGATATTTTATTTAATCTCCCTTTTAACTTTTGTAATATGTGTTTTTTTATGTTGTATGCCGCCCTGAGTCCTTTGGGAGAAGGACAGCATATAAATCCAATAAACCTCAACCTCATCCTGCTCATTATGATAACAGGCAAATAATTCATCCAGCAACAATAAGAAATTCAATATGCTGCTAAGAAGTAGAGTAGTGGTGGTGGTGATGGAAAGAACGAAGCAGTCAACAAGAGAAATAAGGAAGTCACCAGAAGAACTTAGAACAGCTCAGCCAAGACATTACACAGTAAACTCACTACAAATACTCCGTTGTAACAGGACTCTAAGTTCTTGGGTAAATGTATGAAATTATGAGATACTTGAGCCCTACCTTCTCGGAAAAAGGAATATTTGAATCTGCTCGAAAATTTCCAGTGGAACCAAAAGAGATCCCCAAATGGGAAAATTATGATTGTAAACCATTGAAGGATGGCTAGAGAGGAACATTGGCCGCAAGGCGATCTGAGGATGGTAAAGCCAGAAGCGGAAGTGACGTCGCCGGGCCGCCTTTTCTCTCTCTTCAGGTTCCATTTTCTGAGGACTGTTTGGCGCGCGCCGGGGCCTGTTTCGTGGTGGCGTCCTAACCTCCCTTGCGCATCATTTATTTAATTTATTTATTTATTTATTATTTGGATTTATAAACCGCCCTATCTCCCCGAAGGGACTCAGGGCGGTGCACAGGAGAGAATAAAACAAAATACAATAAATACAATAAAATAGTTAAAATGAATGAAATATATGGGCCTGTGCTAAAATATAATTTAAAACCCTACAAAAACCATCTTAAAATTATGCCATCATGACGGACCGTTACACGATTCACAGCCAGTGAATCATACATCATACATACAGCCCCATACATCCCTCAGACTGATACGCTCCCACAGATACGCCGCCCTGGGTCCTAACAAGGAGAAGGGCGGGGTATAAATTTAATAAAATAAATAAATAAATAAATAAATAAATACAGAGAGGGCCTCCTCAGGGTGCCGTCAGCTGGACAATGCCGACTGGTGACCCCCAGGGGAAGAGCCTTCTCTGTGGCGGGGCCAGCCCTCTGGAACGACCTACCCCCTGAACTCTGCACCATCTCCGACCTCCGCCTCTTCTGCAAGTGTCTGAAGACATATTTATTCCATCTAGCCAGCCTAGCGTAACCTCCTTTATTGACTATTAGACAGTTTTAAATTGGGATTTTTAATTCGGTTTTTAGCACAGGGTTTTACTAGAATACGTTTTTTAAATTTTATATGTTTTGTATGTATTTTAACATTCCTGTGCGCCGCCCTGGGTCCGCTTGGAGAAGGGCGGGATATAAATTTAATAAAATAAAATAAAAAAAATAGTTGGAGCACCTGCACTCCAAGTACATCGGGACCGGCCATGCCGACACCACCAAGTGGCTTGTGAACCAGCACCGGGACTGCTATTGCTCCTACATGGGCCATTTCGACCTGCTCAACTACTTCGCCATCGCCGAGGACGAAAGCAAAGCTTCAACCTCATGGAGAAGATGCTGCAACCCTGCGGGCTGCCCGCCGACAAGCCGGACGAGTCTTAAGCTTTGCAACCATGCAGCCCACCCCGAGCGAAGAAGGATTGAAGAAAGGAAGGAATCCGTGGCCCCTGCGGGGAACCATTGGATTCTGCACCGCCTCTTTCCACCTACCCGTGACTGCTTGTGGACTTGCACGGTTAAATTGAACCCGACGTGTTTTGTACACCCTACATGGCGGGGAGGACATTTTCTGAACTTTTGCCCTCTGTAGCCTGTGGGGGCTTGGGACAGAGCAGAGAAGGTTTCCCGTAGACCGGCACGGGGGTGGCTTGCTTTGAAGATCTGTATATGCATCTCTTCCACCACCCCCTTTCATTTCCCACTTTGCAGTGTTTGGGAGGCATTTTCATAATTCGGTTTAATAAAAGATTATGCTTTTTAAAAGTAAACTAAAAAACAAAACAAAACCAAAAGAGATCTCCAAATGGGGATCCACTGGAAAGAGCAGGTTCCTAATGCACTATGTTCTTTCCTTCCATAGTTTAGACCAGGTGATGGCAATGCTGCACTCCCGATGAGATCTGTGTGTTGGATAGTAGAAAGTTTTTACGCAGTGGAAAATCCATGGAGAGGCGGTTAGGAATGTAATTTTAAGAAGAAAATATACTTGAGGCTAGTATTCACATGAAAGAAAACACGATGACAGGAAACGTAAACTTCTTCAGTTTACCTGTAGCTATGAGCTACAGCAGGATTCCATCCATTATGGGGAGAGACTATGTTAAATCAAAAGTGCAAAGGTCTGGATCAGTGGTGGGATTCAAATTTTTTTACTACCGGTTCTGTGGGTGTGGCATGGCTTGGTGGGCGTGGCAGGGGAAGGATACTGCAAAATCTCCATTTCCAACCTACTCCAGGCAGTGGTGGGTTCCGGATCCTGTTCCAACTGGTACAGTTGGAACAAGCCCTAGGTCATCCACATGGACGTATGTGTCTTACAATCCAGCAACACCTCCGCTAGCCTCCGCAATGCTGCAGCTGCTCGGCAGAGCATTGCACAGGCGCTGTATGCGCCATCCGCATGCATGGAAGGACCAAAGACTTTAAAGACTGGTAAGGAGCACGGGCGGGCAGGCGGGCCCTCCGGAGCTCCCTAGCGGAACGGTACCCAGGGCTCCATGCAGGCTCCGGTACCTGCAACCCACCACTGACTCCAGGACAAGGATACTGTAGCCTCAGTAACCTGCTTTCCAGCTCCATTCTCCTGTGCAGGGCAACAGAAGAAGACCCAGCCGATCAGCTGGGATTCGGGAGGCAGCGAATACATGGGGGCGGGGCCAGCCAGAGGGGGTATTTGCTGGTTCTTCGAACTACTCAAAATTTCTGCTACCAGTTCGCCAGAACTGATCAGAACTGGCTGAATGCCACCTCTGGTCTGAATTAGAAGAGAAAGAGAAACTGAACCAAGAAAGGGCAGGAGGTGATGATACCCTTTAGATCCCTCTAACCCAGGGGTCTGCAAAGTTGGCTCTTTTAAGACTGGTGGACTTCAACTCCCAGAATTCCCCAGCCAGCATAGCTGGCTGGGGAATTCTGGGAGTTGAAGTCCATCAGTCTTAAAAGAGCCAACTTTGCAGACCCCTGCTCTAACCAATAGAAGGTATCTTATACAGAGACCTTTGAAGCCAGACAAAACCAGTAGAAGAGATAAAATGGAGTCTTTCTGCAAGCTATTTTTTATATATTGCTCCTAAGGGTCAGTAGGTTTATAGACAGAGAAAGCTGGCGCATGCTGAGTTCAATTCCAACATGCCAGACACCCTCATTTAAAAAAAAGGAAAACTCCCTTTGAATTGTTTTTAAATGGCTGATCTCTTGCAGAGTCACGAATTCATATGAGATTTCTGATGGGTGCAGTCAGAGATGATAAGCCTGATGGTAGCGCAGCAGTTAGAATGCAGTATTGCAGGTTAACTCTGCCGACTGCCAGCAGTTTGATGCTGAACGGCTCAAGGTTGGCTCAGCCTTCCATCCTTCCAAGGTGGGTAAAACGAGGAGCCAGATTGTTGGGGACAAAAGGCTGACTCTATAAACCATTTAGAGTGGGCTGTGGAGCACTGTGAAGCAGTATATACTGTAAGTCTAAGTGCTATAAGATCCCGTGATATTTTAGCCAGGGTAGTCAGAGTAGAAGTGATCCTCCTCCTCCTCTCCACCATGGTATGCTGCCTTGTCAAAGAGATAGAGATTGAGCTCCGTCATGAAACTAAGAACTATGTAGGCAGGTTTTCACAAACTGAATCAAATTAACATCATCACAATGACACACTACAAATGATGAAACCTAGGAAACACATCTCTGTATTTGGCAGAGATGTACATGGTCAACAAGAGTCTGATCCTCTGACTCTTGTGCAACAGGTGATAAGGAGATTAACAACAACAACAACAACAACAACAACAATAATAATAATACTTTATTAATTTATAGACCGCCCCCTCTCCCCCATGGGGACTCGGGGCGGTGCACAGGAAATTAAAAATCCAATAAATACAACAATATACAAAATACAAAATGTTAAAACTGAATTAAATTACCCCTGTGCTAAAATCACTATTAAAACCCTTAAAACCCTAACAATTACCCCTTAAAATTCTGATTATACAATTTCATTCTGTGATGAGGAATATAACATTAGGCCAGGCCGGCCTGATGGAAGAAGTGAGTCTTTAACTTCTGGCGGAAGGAGCAGAGGTCCGTCGTTGTTCTGATTTCGGGAGGTAGGTCGTTCCAGAGGGTTGGGCCCACCACAGAGAAGGGCCTTCCCCTGGGCGTCGCCCGCTGGCATTGCCTGGTGGAAGAAGCCCCTCTCTGTGGGAGCGAATCGGCCGAAGGGATGTATGGGGCAGGATGCGATCCCGCAGATAACTAGGTCCTGTGCCATGGAGCGCTTTAAAGGTGGTAACCAATACCTTGAAGCGCACCCGAAAGGCCACAGGCAGCCAGTGCAGCTCACGCAGGAGCGGTGTTACGTGGGAAAACCTGGAGGTTCCCAAAACTGCCTGCGCGGCTGCATTCTGGACTAGCTGCAGTCTTCGGGTGCACCTCAAGGGGAGCCCCATGTAGAGAGCATTGCAGTAGTCCAGACGGCTTGGTTCCTTTTGGAAGCAATGGTAAGGAACGTCAAAGCCATTGTCAACTAATGTCAGGCGCAAGGATAAGGACCATATGTTATGTTGCAGTTCAAAAGACTTATTGCTGAAGTCTATACACAAGAATCTAGTCTACTAAAACTCAATACTAAGTTGGCGCCCAATAAAGGTCAATTGAATTCAAGAGGAGTTGGACTTGGACAGTTTGTGGGACTATAATGATTTTAAGCTAATGACATGCTTAACTCCATCCCCAGCTCTGTCTGCTCGTCTATGACAACTGTGGGCACTCAAGAAATTACAAAACTCCGATGGAAGAATAATGAAATTCCTACAATGGAGGAAGGAATTGCAAAAATGTCAAAACTGATGGAAATGGCAATTTGGTTGGAGAACAAACTACAAAAAATCATTTTTGAAAGACTAGAAGCCTTACATGGACTTTGTCCTGACGGATGAAAATGAATTGTTGATTTGTGGGTTTTGTAGGCTAAGAAAGATGAGGACCAAACGAAGGGGTGAAAGGACTTTGTAAAATACTTAAGAGGAAGGAGGAACAATGAGAATGCAATTATCTGTTGAAAGAAAGTTGGAAGTCATTTTAATGCTTCTTAAATAGGTTTTCCATTTCTTTTCTGATTTCCCCCCCCCCCCCCATTTACCCTTATAGCTTGTTACTATCGTATGGAAATTTTCAGTAAATAAAATTCAACAAATAAAGGAATTTCAAAGCTATGTTATGAATCAAATCTGTTGACCTGTGGTTTCTAAAAAAAAAAAAAAAAAGACATGAATTCTGGAAAATGAAATTTCCAGAATCAACTATTGCTGACGAATGATAGCAGCATTCCAGTATCTGAGAGGCTGCCACAAAGAGGAGGAGGTCAGTTTTAATTTCCAGAACACCAGAGGGCAGGACAAGAAACAATGGATGGAAACTAATCAAGGAGAGAAGCAATCTGGAGTTAGGAGAAACTTCCTAACATTGAGGACATTTAACCAATGAAACTGCTTGCCTATACCATTTCAGTCACTTGTCTGAAATGGTATAGGATCTCCTGCTTGAGCAAGGGGCTGGGCTAGAAGACCACCAAGGTCCCTTCCAGCTTTATTCTGATTCTGATATTGCAACATTTGTAAGTATGAAATCCGATCATAAGTTATGTTTTTCAGTGCCATTGTAACTTACAATGGTCATTCAATTTTTTACTACTGGTTTTGTGGGTGTAGCTTGGTGGATGTGACATGGCTTGGTGGGTGTGGTATGGCAGTGGGTGTGGCAAGTGAAGGTTACTGCAAAATCCCCATTTCCTCCTGATCAGCTGGGACTCGGGAGGCAGAGAATAGATGGGAGCGGGGCCGGTCAGAGGTGGTATTTACCAGTTCTCTGAACTACTCAAAATTACCACTGCTGGTTCTCCAGAACTGGTCAGAACCTGCTGAATACCACCTCTCCTCCAAGCTCCCTTCCAGCTCTTTTCTGATTGATTGAACATTTCATCAGCAAGATTTTGTACTCAAAAAAATATGGAATGACCAATTAAAAAAATACGGAGAACAAAAGCCTTCATCTAAATTTAATTTTGATTTAATTTATTTCAATTTATAGAACCGCCCTTCTCCATCGAAATGGACCCAGGGTGGTGCACAGGGAGTTAAAATCGATAAATAACAATAAATACAGAATAACTAAAAATAGATTAAACTAAAAAAACTATGCTAAAACATCCCATTAAAATTCTAAAGTACATTTACTCATTGGCTAAGCTAGACTGGCTTGATGGAAAAGATATGTCTTAAGTGAGCGGCGAAAGAGGGGAAGGTCTGTGATAGTCTGAAGTTCGGGGGGTAGGTTGTTTCAGAGGGATGACCCAGCCACTGAGAAGGCCCTACCCCTGGGCACCGCTAGCCGGCATTGACCGATGGATGGTACCCTGAGGAGGCCCTCCCTATGGGAGCGGATTGGACGGAGGGAGGTATGCGGCAGGACACGGTCCCGCAGATAACTAGGCCCTGTGCCATGGAGCGATTTAAAGATGGTAACAAGCACCTTGAAGCGCACCCAGAATGCCACCGGCAGCCAGTGCAGCTCGCGCCGGAGAGGTGTTACGTGGGAGCTTCGAGATGCTCCCAGAATCCCCCGCGCGGCCGCATTCTGTACTAACTGGAGCCTCCGGATGCACCTCAAGGGGAGCCCCATGTAGAGAGCGTTACAGTAGTCTAGGCGGGATATAACGAGCGCTTGAGTAAAAAGAATATTTTATTACTGTTGCAATTCCTTGTCCTGTCCCCCCCCCCCATCAAAAAAAAATGAGGCAATTTTCTGTCATGCAGATTTCAACTCCCCAAATTTTCCATCCACCAGGGCTGCTGCTGAGAACTTTAGGAGATGATGTTCACACAACCAGAATGCTTTTAATTAAGTATTGGATAAGTAAATAATAAATAATAATATGAAGTTTACACTAGCCAGAATTGTAAACAACAAGCACATTAAAAATAAAGTAAAAAAAAAAACCAAGATAGTACATTGCAAAAGGCAGTGGATTCATCAGCATATTATCTGCCTAATTTTACTAATTGTACAGTGACTTGCAACCAATTCTTGCACTTATGACTATTGCCACATCCAGTGGTGGGATGCTGCCGGTTTAGCAACCGGTTCGGTGAGCATGCCCTTGCACCTAAAGTACTTGCACTGAAAATGGAGCATTTAGAAGCTCAGCTGCTTACCTTCCAAGTCAGCAACCGTAAGTAGAACAGTGAGGGAGTGTGGAATCAGGTGTGTTGCACGATTGAATGAGCTAGAAAGCAGGAAATAAAGAACAGGATAAGGCAGGGGCAGGTATGTAGGACCAATTGATAGTCGGTGCTACCGGTTCACTCGAACCATTCCGAACTGACTGAATACCATCTCTGACCACATCCCAAAGGACATGTGACCAAAATTCAGGTACTTGGCAATTTACTGTATGAGGGTTGCAGCATCTCAGGGTAATTTGTGACCTTTCTACCCAACCTCTGACAAGGAAAGTCTACGGGAATTCATTTAACAACATATAATTCAACATAACAGCAACAGTCTTTAGCTTAAAAAACATGGCAAATGGAGTCGTAAAATCAGGCATGATTCACTTAAGAGTTTCTGTAGGGTTGCCCTAATTGATTCATGAGCATCGAGTCAAGTTTCAATACAATACTAGTTATTTATTAGGAGCACCATAGATCTTGTCACAGTAAGGTCTAAATTTTGTTTGAGTTAGAGCTGAACTTTAACCCTGTTTCTTCCCTCCTCTCAGTCTGTGTCATAAATCACATTCCCCAATAAGGTGCACCCCTCCCAAGCCTGCCGCAGTAATCTGAGATCTGACTTCAGCTGACAGTATGTGTGGAATGTACTTCCCCCTTTCTCTCACTATGACAACGTTGGGAGCTGACAGTTTCCTTGCTTGGAAAGAGAAATTCTGATCCCAATTATGGGCATAAGTTGAGGACTGCCTGTACTTCAGCAGCCAAAGGCAAATCTATGACAGTCGTAACAGTCCCAGAGGGTGTCAACTTTCCTTTTTCTTTAGTTGTTTGCAGAAAATCAGCAGGATAATTCACTGCCAATTGAATCCAGCTCCTCCTTGAGGTGCCTGGGGATTGCAAACAAAGGCTGAGAAATTTGGACCTCAGGTCAGAGTTTAGCAAACCCCTTTCCAACCAAGATATCCGCAGGGAATTAAATCTAGTGATATCCTCCGCTCTTTATTGGAATGTTTCTATCAAGCTGTGTGTTGGTTTGAGAAACTTGCATACAAAACAGCATGCTTTTAAAAGCTGAACACAAACATGTGCATTAGTGCTAGCGGCATTTAAATGAAGTGTACAACAGGAAAAAAAAACACACACACACAAAGCAAACATTACTATCAGTTATTGAAATTGTAGACAATGCTTCCTTCATAAATTAAAGAAACGTATGTCTCCAATCTAGCAGCGCTTTTAAAAACAGAATAACAGAGTTGGAAGGGACCTTGAAGGTCTTCTAGTCCAGTGATGGCGAACCTTTTTTGCCTCGGGTGCCAAAAGCACGTGCTTGTGCAATATTGCACGCACTCGGGTGCCCAACTCCATAATTTAATCCCCCCATGCCATGCCCCCTGTGCATGCAAGCATGACACCCCACCCTACTGCCCCGAGCATACACACACAACTTTCTTGCAGCCTCGGGAGGGTGAAAATGCCCTCCTCCCAGAGGCCCGAAAACAGCTCATTTTCCAACTTCTGGTGGGCCCAGTAAGTCCATTTTTCACTCTCTGGAGGCTTCCCTGAAGCCTCCAGAGGACAAAAAACTGCTGAAAATCAAGGCCGAAAATCAGCTGGCCAGCGTGTGGATGTGTGCTGGAGCTGACAGGGCAACATCTCACGTGCCCTCAGAAATGGCTCCGTGTGCCACCTGTGGCACGTGTGCCATAGGTTCGCCATCATGGTTCTAGTCCAACCCCCTGCTCAGGCAGGAAACACCATACCAGTAACTTTTTTCTAAAGGTGTGCCAAAATTGTGTATGCACGCACGATAGCTTGTCCACCCACCTGTGCATGCGCACACAACACCGCCCCCCCCCCCCGCATATGTGTGCGGGTCCCCAGCTGATTTTCGGCTTTCTGGAGGGCTGGGGGAGGTTGTTTCCACTCTTCCCAGGCTGGGAGCAAATTTCCAGTTTGTCTGTTGGGCCGTTTTCACCCTCCCCAAGATTCAGGAAAGCCTCCAGAGTTTGGGGAGGGCGAAAAATGGCCCAAAAGCCCAATTGGAAGTTCAAGAATGAATTTCCAGTTGGCCCATTGGGCATGTTTTTCGCTCTGCCCAGGCTCCGGAGGCTTTCCTGAAGCCTGGGGAGGGTGAAAACAGCCTCCCCTGGCCCTCCAGGATGCCGAAAATTAGCTGGCCAGTGTGCGCATGCATGCTGGAGCTGCACGCTGCCATGCCGGCAAGCATAGCTCTGTGTGCCATCTGTGTGCCATAGGTTCGCCATCACGGTGCTATACCATTTTAGACAAAGCAGACAAAGAGATTTCGTGGAGGATAAAATAACGCAAAGGAATCCCAGAGAAGATGTATGGCACTGCCATATACTGTATGAGCAATTCTAAGCAAGAAGTGGCATCCTTTTTTTCTTTTGGGAGCTGGTTAGGGTTGCTAGGGATTCTGGGAGTTGTGATTCCCGCACATCTGGAGGGCAGTATGTTGGGGGTGGGAGAGGGCGCAAGGCGGAAGGTTGTCTTATGGTTGTTCGGTCCGGAACAGAGCAGCTGTTTTTCCATTAAGGTCATTTCTTCCTAAACATTTCGCCGCGGTGATAACCCCTCTATCAATATTCTCCTTTCAGATGCCTGCTGTATGTATCTGCTTTCTTTGAGCATTGCCAAGTTGGTCCCCTTTGGGGGAAAGCAGCTGTAGCTTTGATTCCTGGGTGGTAGCCGCAGAGGAAGGACAGTGTTTATTTCCTCCGGATTTTAAAATTAGGCATCTCATCCGTCTTGGAAAAGAGGAAGCGCAGAGTTCTGTATGAAAAGATTCATATGGAATCCCGAAACTGCATTTTGAATTAAGCGCCGAAGGTCGGGTTTTGAAGTGCTAGATGCATCTTTATAGTAAAAACAGCAGATTTACTCTGCTTCTCCCTTAGGACCCTGCTGAGATTTGACATGCTTTGATAAGCACAGAAGGAGCCATTGTGCTCTATCTGGGCTACTCTGCAACATTTGTTAAAGCATTTGTTCGGCAACCGTGTGCCTCTTGTATAATCCTCCTGGGGAATTTCACTTGACCTGCTGATCCTTAGGAAGCCTTCAAAGAAACTCGCCCTCCTAGCAGCCGCTTCATAGAAAATTCCTCTCTCCGAAGAATCAAAGTTTGGTTTGGCAAGTATAAATTTTTGTTCCCAGAAGTTAGAGTGACTCAAAACATCCTTGACAAGAGTGGCCGGTGGACCTACAGGCAAGTGAAAGATGGCAATTCCAGACAAAAAGACCAGTATTATTTTTTTAACAGATTAACAGAGTTGGAAGGGACCTTGTAGGTCATCTAGTCCAACCCCCTCACCCAAGCAGGAGACCCTACACCATTTTTGACAGATGGCAGTCCACTCCCTTCTTGAAAGCCTCCATGATGAAGCTCCGACAACTTCTGAAGGCAAGTGGTTCCACTGGTTAATTCTTCTCACTGTCAGAAATTTTTTCCTTATTTCCAGGTTGACTCTCTCCTGGGTCAGTTTCCATCCATCATTCCTTGTCTGCCCTTCAGGTGCTTTGGAAAATAGCTTGACCCTTCCTCTCTGTGGCAGCCACTCAAATATTGGAACACTACTGTCATGTCTCCCCTGGTCAGGGGTGAGTTTCAAATTTTTTAGAACCTACTCTGTAGGTGTGGCCTATTTTGTGGGTGTGGCTTGGCAGTCATGTGACAGGTGGGAGTGGCCACCTTTTAAAATGTGGTGAAACTCATTTAACAACGCTCTTTCTTAGCAACCAAAATTTTGGACTCAATTGTGATGATAAATTCTTTCTTTCTTTCTTTCTTTCTTTCTTTCTTTCTTTCTTTCTTTCTTTCTTTCTTTCTTTCTTTCTTTCTTTCTTTCTTTCTTTCTTTCTTTCTTTCTTTCTTTCTTTCTTTCTTTCTTTCTTTCTTTCTTCTTTCCTTTCTTCCTTCCTTTTTTCCTTCCTTTCCTTTCCTTCCTGTTGGGTCACTGGCAGCGGTGGGCCAGATTTACTTCCAGGTACGCCGGTGGAACCCCCTCTCACCTGTTCTCTAAATTTCACCAACCGGTTCTCGTGAGTAGGTGCAAACCTGTAGAAACCCACCCCTGCCCCTGGTCCTTCTCTTCACTAGACTAGCCATGCCCAGTTCCTGTAACCGTTCTTCATAGGTTTTAGCCTCCAGTCCCCTAATCGTCTTGGTTGCTCTTCTCTGCACTCTTTCTAGCATCTCAACATCTTTTTGTATAGTGTGATGACCAAAACTGGATGCAGTATTCTAGGTGTGGCCTTACTAAGGATTTATAGAGTGGTATTAGTACTTCCCTTGACCAGGATTGTATCCCTTTTTGGCTTCTTTGATTGCCGCTGTACACTGTTGGCTCATATTTAATTGGTTGTTCACTAAGACATTTGTACAGTGATCCCTCGTTTTTCGTGGTTAATGGGGACCGGAACCTTCCGCGAAAACTGAAAAACCGCGAAGTAGGATTCGCACCGGAAACTTGAGTTGGTGGACATCGTTTAAAGCAAGCACTAGGGGGCGCTTGCCTCCTACCGATGCATTTCCCCCCCTGTATTTTTGAAAAACCCGCAAAGCACTGAAGCCGTGAAACATGAAGCCGCGAAAAACGAGGGATCACTGTATCTTATGTTGCAAATCCACCTGGATGAAACCAAGTGTGGAAGGAGGAAAAAAACCATCTGATTTTGGCAGAAGCTGCCTTACAGCTTACTTTTTGGATTTGCCATTCAGTCTTGAGTCACTTTGGCAATTGCCTGGAAAAGTTGCATCCTTTATATAACAGCTCTTCGTGTTCGTATATCAAAACCAAGTGAACCGTCATCTCCCTTCCTTAGAGCCGGTCTCTTGCAGATCCAAAACACCCAGGAGAGGGGAGGAAACCCACTCAAATAGATTGATAGTCTACCCAGACAACGGTTAAATATCTCCTAATTACGGGCAAAATTAGGATGCTTAGATAGAAGACAATTCAAAGCGACAGCCTCAGACCTCCAGCTCTTTGCATATGAATGGCTCTGCCAAGAAAGTATCCTGTTAGTAACAAATCACAGCCTTGCTTTCCTCTGGTCCATCAGTTAGCCTGTCAAGTGGAATCAACAGACGGGGAGAAGGGAACTCTTGGCAAAAAGGAGCAGGGGAACGGACCACATAGATTGTCTCTATTGCTTCCCTCTCGCCTTCCCTCCCTGCGTCCTTTTTGGAAATCGGCTCTGTTGACAAACACAGCTAATAGCTTGCACATGGTGCGCTGAATCAGAAGTTCAGAGGAACAATGAGGATCTTGAGAAATTACAACTGGAATCGCTATTTTTCTTGGCAGGAGGCCTGTTGGAGTCTCAGCCTGGTATGAATCAGCAAGGCCTTCCTGAAGTCAGGAGGGCTAAGCTGGTGACAAACCCCGGATGGTGCAAGCCAGAATAGCCAAAAGAAAAACGACAGTATTCTTTCTCTTGGAAAAGGAAACTCTCCGCTGCTCCTATTTTTAATTGCAAAGTGACTGTTGTGAAAGGTTAACATGGTTAATACGATTGAGCGGGTCCAGAGGTACTTCACGAGAAGTACCTAAGCAAGGTGTTTGTGAAGTGAGTTGTCCCTGATTGTATGATGCTTTTTGGCACGGTTGCGGAGAGAATCGGGGAATTGTTAAGCAACTCATATGGCTATTAAGCAAATAAGGAGAGCCCCATTGACTATAATTGTCAAAAGCCGGCTGAGAAGTTTGCAAATGGTGACCATATGATTCCGGGATGCTGTTGCCATCATAAATACCATACTTTTTGGAGTATAAGATGTACTTCTTACACACGCACCCTGCCGCTAAAAGTGGGTGAAAATTGTGGTGCGTCTTATACACCAAATGTTGCAGAAGTCCCACCCACTCACCAGCCTTCACCCTTTGGCTGTTTTTCAGCCTCCCTGAGTCACATTTTTGGCCTCCACATGCTCCATTTTAGACCCATTTCAGGCTGCTGGGATCAGCACAACACATTGCCGCTGATCGCTGCCTCTGCATGTCATGTTTTCGGCCTCTGCATGCCCCATTTTGGGCCTCCGTACATTGCATTTTTGGCCAGTTCCAGACAGCAGGATGTGAGTGACATTGAGTTGACCACGCCCACCCAGTCACATGACCATTGACCTCTCGTGACCATTCTGTCTTCTTAATACTTGGGTCCAGCCATTCATACCATCTGGCTTTGCATTGTTTTGCTGATTTTCTGTGCAACCAAGAGGCAATACGAGACCACTGGTTTTTGCCATATTTCATTACAGCTGCTTTAAGAATTCATGTTATTTTGATTCTATCCCACTGTTAATGCAGAAGAACGAATGCTCTTTTCTCTTCTGATGCATCCTTTTCGTCGAGACAGGTGTCCTGATTCTCGGTCGGTGGATATCTTAACAAGGCTGATTCCAACTAACTTACCCAAAGCCCCTGGATCGGTGGACATACTGCTTCCGTAGTATGTGCGTACTTCCACTACTTGTTCTGCAACATTTCAAACATTGATGGGCCTGCCACACAGAAGCCAGTTGCTTAAAAAAGTTTGTTTTGACGCACAGATGTTTTGATGAACATCAAAGGGAACCCAAAGGAAACATTCAGCAGAATTTCTCCTTCTTTTCCCTCCTTTGTGAAATTTGGCAGGACACCCTGAACCTAATGGTTGGGGTGAATTGAACGAGCACCTGCTCAAAACACCCAAATCATCCACTTCCTGCATTTCCTTCCCTTTCACGTTACAGACTTTGCTGGCTAGAGATCAGTGGTGGGATTCAACTAATTTTACAAATGGCTCTCTGCCCTAATGACCAGCTGGGTAGGTGGGACCCAATGGCCATGTGACTGAGTGGGCGTGGCCAACTCAATGTCACTCATGTCAACGGGAGCTTTGCCTTAGCTGTTACAATGTAAGCAGGGTTAACCGGAGAGGCAGTTTCTGTAAGCAGGGCAATAAAGATTAGGCTAGAAACAGCACCAGAATGTTTCCTTCCTGCCTTCCTTACAGGATTAGCCCTGTAAAGTGGGGGGGGGGGGGGGGAGATTTCTTCCAATAACCGGTTCTCTGAACTGCTTAGAAAATTAACAGCCGGTTCTCCCAAATGGGTGCGAACTGGCTGAATCCCACCACTGCTAGAGATTCCTTCTGACTTTTTCATCATCAGATGGTTTCTACTGAGCTTTATTGTATCCACTTATCGTACCATTGTCTTTATTGTGCACTAGAAGTAGTAGAAAATAAGAGAAAACCAAGAATTTTTTTTTTAATTTCAATACTGTTGTCAGGGTTCCGACCAATGCCCTAATAAAATTAAGAGTCTCAAGCCATTTACCAAGAAAAATCCAGTTGTTTATTCGGAGCGTCATGTCGGCACAAGCTAAGTGAAGCCAGCTCTGGCTTCCCCCAATTTGTGCCTTTCCTCTGACCCTGTTTCCCCCTCCCCCCAGAGTGTGTCATCAGTCACATTCCCCAATGAAGCAATTTCGGCGGCCATAGAAACAATTTCCCGCAGTCATTGTGGGTCTCCATTGAGATGGCCTTGACTTTGGCCATCTAGGTGTAGCTGTGAGATGTAGCTGTGAGGCGCGATTCCTATCCCCCTACCTATGGCAACTCGGGAGCAGGTCAGGAAAGCTTTGTGAGTTGACAACTGTATTGTGTAGGAACTCAAGGTGGCATCTGTAATGCTTCCTCCTCCTGTCCTTCCACATAACAACCCTGTAAAGTAGATAGGGCTAAAAGAGGCTGAACAAACTCAGTCAGTGAGCTTTTGTGATAAGAGTGGATGTGACCATTGCAAGTTCACCACCAACTTGGTATTACAACATTACAGGTACTCTTCAACTAACTATCATTTATTTAGCAACAGTTCCAAGTTACAGGATCCAATCTGGGTCAGTCACAGTGAACAGAGTTTTAGTCTTACAAGCTTTTGGACTCGTGCTAGTAGACAACCATTTAAATATGAGCCAGCAGTGTGCAGCAGCTGCCAAAAAAGCCAACACAGTTCTAGGCTGCATAAACAGAGGGATAGAATCAAGATCACGTGAAGTGTTAATACCACTTTATAAGGCCTTGGTAAGGCCACACTTGGAATACTGCATGTAGTTTTGGTCCCCACGATGTAGAAAAGATGTGGAGACTCTAGAAAGAGTGCAGAGAAGAGCAACAAAGAGGATTAGGGGACTGGAGACTAAAACATTTGAAGAATGGTTGCAGGAACTGGGTGTGTCTAGTTTAATAAAAAGAAGGACTAGGGGAGACATGATAGCAGTGTTCCAGTATCTCATGGGTTGCCACAAAGAAGAGGGAGTCAAACTATTCTCCAAAGCACCTGAGGGCAGAACAAGAAACAATGGCGGGAAACTAATCAAGGAGAGAAGCAACTGAGGAGAAATTTCCTGACAGTTAGAACAATTCATCAGTGGAACAGCTTGCCTCCAGAAGTTGTGAATGCCCCAACACTGCAAGTCTTCAAGAAGATGTTGGATAGCCATTTGTCTGAAATGGTATAGGGCTTCCTTCCTAGGCAGGGAGTTGGACTAGATGACCTCCAAGTTCCCTTCCAACTCTGCTATTGTATTGTATTGTGCTGGAGCCCATCCTCAGGGAAGTTCTCTCTACTGGAATGTGTGCTTTGGGCTATTCAATGCATAGTGTTTACCATATTTTTCAGAGTATAAGACACACATTTTTCCCTCAAAAAAGAAGCTGAAAATCTGGGTGCATCTTATACACCGAATACAGCATTTTTGGCCTCCCGAAGCCCCGCCCCTTCACCAAAATGGTCATGCATAGCCTTTAGGAGGCTTTCAGAGTGTCCTTGGGGGCTGGGGAGGAGACAAATGAGTGAAAAACTGGTTGTTTTTTGCTCAATTTTGCCCCCCTCCCTGCCCCCAGGAGCACTCTATAAGGCCCCTAAAGGCTATGCATGGACCTTTTTTTGACAAAAAATGGGCTCATTTTTGTGAAAAATGGTCCATTGTTTGCTTGTTTTTGGTCCCCCCCACCCCCCAGGAGCACTCTATAAGCCTCCTAAAGGCTACTCATGGCCCGCCTTTTTTTTTGTTTCATGAAAAACCAACTGTTTTGGGGAGGTCTGCAGAGTGCAAAAACTTTTTTTCCCCTCTTCAAAATCTTGATGCATCTTATACTCCGGTGTGTCTTATACTCAGAAAAATATGGTATGTGGTCCCTGATTGGGTGTGGCTTATTATTGGTTGATTGGGGCGTTGATGGCCAGTTATTATGTCATTAGGTGTTGTATACGTGTGCTGCCAAGTTCTCAGCTCCTAAGCTGGTAGTAAATCAGCACTCCTGTTGACTGACAAAGGGACCATTTCCCAGGCTTCAACCATTTCCCTGGCTGTCTTTGTACCTGCTCGGTCAACAATCTGAATCTTAATAGCAGCCCTTTTACCAAGACTTTACAAGTGCCCACCCCATGGGTTGATGGGCCGCAATGAAAAATAAATATGTGACATGTTTCATGTCCTCTTTTCCATATGACTGCAGAATTTCTGCCACCCACTATCCAACCTAGCAAATTCTGTGTGACTAATGTTTCACATAAAATGAGTGAATGCCTTATTTATCTCATTCATTATTGTGTACACCTGGCTTCCAGGCATAAGAGGAGAACTGAACTCCAGGACCTTTTGTGTACCAGGCAGATGCTTAACCACAAGTCTTTGATCTGGACCTTCTCCTTTCTTAGCTTCCTAAATCTGGAATCCCTCAAGGATTAGAACACAGCAAAGATTTCATTTGATGTGTAATAGCCAAATATGCAATTCCTAGTTGAAGATATGAAGGAAGAACCCTAACGGCATAATCTGCAGCATATTTTATAAACCCTTGTAACAAGATCTCTGGGTGTTTTTATAACTCATCAAGGTCTTGTTGAAACAGATGGTTTCTCCTAACCAGAAATTTTGTGTGCGGCAGAAGGGCACAATCATGCTTAAATTAACTTTTCAATTTATTAAGTGACGTGAGCAAAATAAAATTAAATCACAATACATTTAATATACCAGCTGATTGTCAGTCATCTCAGTGTGTTTATTGGTCAAAGCTATGGGAATCTGGACTGTTGTGGATTTTGTATTTAGTAATCCATCTGTAATTCTGCCTTTATATGTGAGAAAGTCCAATTTTTGCTGTTCTCCCTTTTAAATAAAATTTTGTAGCGAAGGAACTTAGTTTATTTCAGAGAACTTCTGTAGGTCTCGCATGAACTATTCTCCCATTATCCCCCTATTTCTCATCTTAAAAAATAATTCCTATACAAAGCAAGAATGAGTGCTGGAGAAATTATGATGCTTACATTAGTTTTTAGCTAAGGGGTCCAAGCTCTTTCTAGCTTTTTTCACAAGGACAAGTAACTTTTAACAGAATAACAGAGTTGGAAGGGATCTTGGAGGTCTTCTAGTCCAACCTCCTACTCAAGCGGGAGAACCTATACCACTGATGGTGAACGTTTTTCTGCTTGTGTGCTAAAAGGCCGTGCGTGATATGTAAGGTGACCAGATTTTCAAATTCCCAAAGCGGGACACCATCGACGGGGGGCGCACGCTCCGGCACGGCATGTGCCTGTGCAGAGGGTGTCGGGGCCAAGGAGAGGGGGGCGCGCTCCGGCGCATGTCACGCCAGAGCATGCGCCCCCCTCTCCTCGGGCCCGACGGCCAAGCCAGCGCTCTCAGCTATCCGCGCCCGCCGCCTGCCTGCAAAAAGCGGGACATTTTGAAGAGGCGGCGGGGTGCGGGACATCTGCTGGTGAATCGGGACTGTCCCGCCAAAAGCGGGACGTCTGGTCACCTTAGTGATACAGCATGTGTGCATGCTCACACCCATAATGCAATGCCATCCCTCTGCGCATGCATGCACAACCCCCCCCATGTTCCCCCCACGCATGCACGCAGGCCTCACTGAAACCTCTAGATTTCCCGTAGGCCCGTTGGGCCATTTTTGCCCTCCCCAGGCTTCAGGAAAGCCTCTGGAGCCTGTGGAGGTGAAAAATGGGCCCAACAGACAAAACCGAAAGTTTGTTCTGGTAGGCCTGTTGTGCCCGTTTTTCTCCATCCACCAGCTCCGGAAGCTTTCCTGAAGCCTGGGGAGGGCAAAAACAGCCTCCCCCGCCTTCTGGAAGGCTAAAAATCAGCTGGCAAGCGGGCACATGCATGCTGGAGGTGACATAGGGCAATGCCTCGTGTGCCCTCAGATATGGCTCCACATGCCAGACGTGCCATAGGTTTGGCAACACGGACCTATACCATTTCATAAAAATGGGTGTCCACTCTCTTGTTAAAAACCTCCAGTACTGGAACATCGACAACTTTTGGAGTCAAATTGTTCCCCTGGTTAATTTTCCTCACCGTTAGGAAATTTCTCCTTAGTTCTCGGTTGGTTCTAGGTTTGATCTACCACATCCTAGACTGAATAATGTCTCTCTATGTTGGAGGGATTCCTTATTGCAATTACCATATTTTTCGGAGTATAAGATGCACCAAGTTTTTTAGGGGCAAATAAAAAAAAGTTTTCGCGCTCTGCAAACTTCCCAAAAACGGCCCATTTTTTTGCAAAAATGGGCCCTTTCCCCCCCAGAAAAACACATGGATAACCTTTAGGGGGCTTGCAGAGTGCTCCTGTAGGAGTGGGGGTCAAAAATGAGCAGAAATGGCCCATTTTTCATTAAAAAAAATGGCATGGATAGCCTTTAGGAAGCTTATAGAGTGCTCCTGGGGGCTGGGGGAAGGGTACAATTGAGCAAAAAATGGCCTGTTTTTTGCTCATTTTTGCCCTCCCTAGCCCCCAGGAGCTCTCTAAAACCTTCCTAGAAGCTAGCCATGCCCTGCACAGCCATTTTGGTGAAAGGGGCGGGTTTTTGCTATATTCAGTGTATACGATGCACCCAGATTTTCAACCTCTTTTCTGAGGGAAAAAGGTGCATCTTATACTCTGAAAAATACGGCACTTCTCTCCTGACTGTACAAACCATGAAAAAATTTGGGATATGAGGATCTAAGAAAATGAAGGTGAGGGCATTAAGTTTTTCTGGTTCCCACTTCGGTTGTCCTGTGTCGTAATTACAGAGGAGTTCTGAACAGGATAAGTTCCCTTGCATTGTCCTTTCTTGAGAATTGAGATGGCCTAGAAATGCCGCATAAATAAAGATATAGAATGGATTGGATAACAGCAGCAACCACTTTCAAGGGAGAAATTAAAAAATCAATCACCAACCAACATTTTTCCATTGAAATGGATGCAAATTGAGTAATAATTCGACCAGTAGTAAAACTGCTTATTGTGTTTTTTAAACAAATATAAATTGAACCATTAAAAATGAAGCATAATTTAGACACATGTTTTTCATTTTTGGGTGATGCATCTGTCCAATCTTTCTTCCTTCCTTCAAAGTGCAGATGTTTCCAACATTCTAGTTTGGCCCTCACCTCTTTCCACCTGCTTCCTCTCACAGTTCCTGCCAATAAAACATTCACCAACGCTCAATACTAAAAGCTTGACATAAAGCATGTTCTGAAAACACACCATGATGTTTCTGGGGCAGTCTTTCTCCCACATAACTCCATAATGTTCTAGACCAGGGATCCCCAACCTTTGCAACTTTAAGTCTGAAGGAATTCAGCTCCCAGAATTCTCCAGCCAGCTTTGCTGGCTGGAGAATTCTGGGAGCTGAAGTCCTTCAGACTTAAAGTTGCAAAGGTTGAGGACCCCTGTTCTAGACTATGCTCTACTCATACCCACTCAAGAGTTTGGATGCTTTCCTGATGTTTCTGTAAGTAGTAAAACAGTCTCATTTGTCAGTTATAGCAAAGTTTGCTTGGGTCTATCACTGTTCTCCTTGTACCCTTTGCCGACCCTTTTTTGCCCCCAGGGTTCCGCCCCCAGCCATTCACCTCTACCATTTTGCCTCCACTGTTAGGCCCCCAGCTGTTCGCACCGGCCAATGGGACCTAGCCTCTTCAGTCCCAGATCCTTTGTCAGGGGCCACTGTGAAATACTGTTCATGCCAGGCTTTTGGGCTCAGGTGGCAGTTCACTGCCAGCCAATCAGAGGAAGGGAAGGGAGAAAGAGAGTGGGGGAGGGGGAAAGTGTTCCATGTGGAGTTTCCTCTTGGGGGGGGGGGGGCTTGTTTCTCCAGTTGCCTCAGGTCCGAGCTTGAAAATCCTTTGCATCTCCCCCCCCCCTCCAAAATACACAGTGGCCACAGGAAAGTTAAAATCATTACGTTGTACTTGTCACAATTCCTCTGACTTCTTCTTTTACTTTTATGCCAAAGCTCTTAATATTATAATTACTTTAGTCATATAATCTAACTACATTGTAAAACTCAGTCATATAACCTAACATACACAGATTCCTTTCTGGCAGGGATTGGGATCTAGATCCCTCATGGATCCTTTTCCTTCTTCTACAAATGCCACCCCTATTCTCTCCAGGAATTGGCATGTAACTCAAACTACCAGAGCAATCCTCACACCTTTTGTGCTGTTAATAGGCCAATCAGGGAATAACAAAAGATAAACACTCCCCCCCTCCCCTCTCTCTCTTTCTTCCTTCTCTTCCTCCAATTGGCTGGCGGTGAACTGTCATCTGAGCCCAAAAGCCTGGGATAAACAGTATTTCACAGTATTTCACTGAATGGCCCCTGTTGAACGGTCTGGGACTGAAGATGCTGGGTCCCATTTGGCCAGTGCAAACAGCTGGGGGCCTAACAGTGGAGGTGAAATGGTAGCGGTGAATGGCTGGGGGCGGAACCCTGGGGGTGAAAAAGGGACAGCAAAGGGTACGAGTAGAACAGTCCCAAGAGAACCAAGTGCTGAAATGGGAGTGTGCACGCAAGGGAGTCCCGGAAAACGGAAGAGCCATTTTCCAAGTGTGCATGCACCTGCTGGGAAGCTGAACTTCTGGTTTCCGGTGCGTGCATGCGTGCCGGTCACATGGTCTTCTGGTTTTTGGTGCACATGCATGTGTGAAGACCAGCTGGCAAGCCACAACACTCAGTTCCATTTCCACGAGCACTGTTTATGCATGCCTGCTGCTCATGCTAGTGTGGGTGTGCATGCGCGCTTGCATGGTCGGCAGCCATTTACGTGGCTTGGTTGTAAACCCCTCATGCCCGCTAGTGGGCTGCAGCCCACAGGATGGGGACCCCAGTTCTAGACCATTGTTTCTCAGCTTTGGCAACTTTAAAATGTGCGAACTTCAACTCCCAGAATTCTCCAATGCAGTGTGCCTGGCTGAGGGATTCTGGGAGTTGAAGTCCACACCTCACAAATTTGCCAAGGTTGAGAAACATGAATATAATTGCCCTCAGCATCTTTGGCAGCATCTTTACAGATTCGGAACTGCAGGCTAGACTGGGGCGTCAAAAGATATCCCAGAAGGAAGCCCAACAATCATTCCCACGCTGTTGTCAAAACAACGGCATGAACGCAAAACTAAAGCAGACTTTCCTTTTTTAAAATATGGTTACACTCCAGCTATTTAGTATTCTTGCTTCCTTCTGTGGCCTTAAGAAAACTATAACTCAAAAGGGGATTAGATCAGGAGATCGCATGACACCTTCCCGCAAAACTGTGCAAACTCATCAATACATAAAATACAACATTCATGAAATGCAAAGAATGAATATAATAGCACAGTCTGAAAGCAGGATAAAAATAATGGGGAAAGATTGCATTCATTAATGTAAGAGATGGCATGCAATCGTGGTGATGGAGCCAGAGTAGTATAATCTAGTTTTAAAAAAAGGTTAAAAGCCAATGCAGTCATAGTCTACATGCGCAGACGGATTGTATCAAGGTCACATGAAGTGTCAGTATTGCTTTTTACTGTTTTAGTAAGAGTATACTTGGAATACTGAATCCACCACGGTTAAAAAAAAAGATTTGAGAGACTTATGGAGAAGAGCAACAAAGAGGATTAGGGGACTGGAGGTTAAATTGTATGAAGAATGATTGCAGGAACTGGGCTCTTCTAGTGAAGAGAAGGACCAGGGGAGACATGACAGCTGTGTCCCAATATTTGAGGAGCTACCACAGAGAGAAGGGGGCCGACCTATTCTCCAAAGCACCAGAAGGCAGGGCAAGAAGTAATGGATGAAAACTAATCAAGGAAAGAAGCAACCTAGAACTAAAGAAAAATTTCCTGGCAGTGGGAACAATTAATCAGCGGAACGGTTTGCCTCCAGAAGTCGTGCATGCTCCATCACCGAAGGTTTTTAAGAAAGATTGGACAACCATTTTCCCACAATGCTATAGAGCTGTGATGGTGAACCTATGGCATGTGTGCCACGGATGGCATGCGGAGCCATTTCTGAGGGCATGTGAGGCGTTGCCCTGTCAGTTCCAGGCTTCCCTAAAGCCTCTGGAGAGTGAACAACTGCCAAATGTGCAAACCGGAAGTCTGTTCCCAAACTTTGGTTTGCATGTTGGGCCGTTTTTGCCATCCCCAGGCTTTCCGGGAGCCTCTGAGGAGGCAGGGGAGGCCATTTTCTCCCTCCACAGGGTCCAAGAAAGCCGTGCGCATATGCGTGAGGCAGCGGCGGGGGAATGTCACACGCGCATGCGCAGGAGGCACGGCACGGAGGGCATTAAATTATGGGGATGGGCACCTGAGGTGAAAAAGATTCCCCATTACTGCTATAGAAGGTTTTTTTTTTTGCTTGAGTAAGGGGTTGAATTAGAAGATATCCAAAGTCCTTTCCAATTCTGTCTTCTCTAACTTGTCTTGATTAAGGCAGTATTTCCCAATTTTTCACATTTAAGAAGTGCGGATTTCAACTTCTGGAATTCTCCAGCTGTCCAACTGTTATGGAATGTTAAAAATAAATATGAAATAACCACAGCAGTAGTTTAGCTGGGAAGTGGCAGCTAAGTAGCAATGAGGTAGCCACAACTTCCCAGATTTCATTCTTTCTGGAGTTCCGGGTCCCAGTTTTGGACACATTCTCCAAATTGTCCCATTTGAGCTGCCTTGATTCAAAAGTCGATGCCCTACAATGCACCTCTTTCCCCAGTCAAAGGTCTTAACACAATTTTACTAGTAGTTTGGTAGTATACACAGTAGTGGCCAAAATTGTGGAAACCTTTGGGGGAAAGTGTGTTTTTGAGGTTTGATAGCTAATAACACCACTTTTTTGAAGTAGTACCATAAAATTATATATCAATGGTAAGATAATTTAATCAAGACTGTAATGCAACAAACTTTGCTCAGTTATCTGTATTCTATGCAAAGTTATAGCCAAAGAACCAGAAAAAGGAAGTGCAACTTTCTTAGGTTGATATCAGGTAGCTTTCCTTCATCTAATTGTAGCCAATGAGCGTGAATGTTTAGAGAGCCAATCAGGTGTCATCTTGTTTTACCAATGAGCCAGTCAGATCACAGCAGGATTCAGTTATTGATGTCATGTTTTGAAGCTGAGAGGAGGACATTTGTCAGTGTGTTATGTGATCACTATCAAGTTGGTTGGTTTTTTTGTGTAGTTCCATTTAGTGAGCTTGTAAAACATCATAAAATTAAAGTAATGGGGCAAAGAGTGGACTGGTCACCCAGAAAGCAATGTAAACTAGTATTATTAAATGAACAAGACTACAGTTATAAAGAAATTAGAAGAAAAATTGGTGGAAACTTAACCAAAGGTGGCATTTCTACGTTTTTGAAGAGGTATAAGGAAACTCAGTCACTACAAACCCACACTGGTAAAGGCAGGAAAAGGTGCACAACAGCAAGTGATGATAGAAGAATTAAGAGACTGTGCCTACATGACAGAAGAAAATCACCTGGGTCTATACAAGATGAAATGGTGCAATGCAATGTGAAGTTGATTGCAAGGACTGTTCAGCTCAGACTGCAGAAATTGGGCCTAAAATCTAGAATTCCACGAAAAAAGCCACTTTTATCTCTCAAACAAAGGTTAAAAAGACTGAACTGGGCTAAAACCCATGTTACTTGGACAGAGGAACAATGGGCAGTGTTTTTTGGAGTGATGAGAATGGTGTTATCAAACCTAAAAAAAAATACTGTACACTTTTCCCAAATGGTTTCCACAGTTTTGTCCACTGCTGTAGATGATATTAACACTTATTTGCATCTACATGCATATATGAGTATGCATATATGTATGTGTATCCATATGCATGCAAGCCTGCCTGCCTGCCTGCCTGCCTGCCTGCCTGCCTGCCTGCCTGCCTGCCTGCCTACCTACCTACCTACCTACCTCTATCTATCTATCTATCTATCTATCTATCTATCTATCTATCTATCTATCTATCTATCTATCTATCTATCTATCTATCTATCTGAGCTGCGGTGGCGCAGTGGTTAGAGTGCAGTACTGCAGGCTACTTTTGCTGCCTGCTGGCTGCCTGCAATTTGGCAGTTCAAATCTCACCAGGCTCAAGGCTGACTCAGCATTCCATCCTTCAAAGGTGGGTAAAATGAGGACCCAATTGTTGGGGGCAATATGCTGACTCTGTAAACTGCTTAGAGTGGGCTGTAAAGCACTCTAAAGTGGTATACAAGTGCTATTTCTATCTATCTATCTATCTATCTATCTATCTATCTATCTATCTATCTATCTATCTATCTATCTATCTATCTATCTATCTATCTATCTATCTAGCTAGCTAGCTAGCTAGCTATCTATCTAGCTAGCTAGCTAGCTAGCTAGCTAGCTAGCTAGCTAGCTATCCTGTATTTCTCTACACAATATATGTGGTTTAGTGTACACCATCCTGAATCACTTGTTTGTGAAGGAAATAGAAGATACAGTGTCAGATAATTGATTACCAAGGGTTTTTTTTGGCAACTCTTGGTATTTGAAGTTTTACTTGGAGATGCTGAAATCAAACCAGGCCACCCAGTCAGTCCTGATTTTTCAGTTCTTCAGTAAAGAAATCTTACCTATCACAGTATAGAAATCAGCAAGAATGTTAAAGGGGGGGGGGGGGGGAGAGATGGAATCTTCCAATTCAGAGATTGAACAAGAACCTGAAACTGGAATGTACGGTAAGTGTTGTTTGCGACCGACAGATGCTTGCAGTCGATTAGGACACAGAAAAATTAAATACCCAGGGAGCTAGGATTTGATTAAAAATACTTTTGGAAGGAATAACCCAAACAATATTTGCAAAGCATCGTGCCTAATTTTTTTCTCAATTAAGGGTTGGCTTGTTTGTTTTCTTACAACAGTCAGTTATGGAAACTTGGTGGTCAGCTCCAAAGAGCAAAATTGTCAGCATGCCCACAAATTTTGATATTTCCCCCCCCAAACATTGCATTGTTCAATCCAGCATGTCAATGTTGTTGTTGTTTTCCCTCTTTGGCCCTTTGTCATTGCAATGGATTGAGTAATGATTCAAAATCAAAATACTGACTCAGGTGTTTATCTTCTCAGGATCTTCCATTGTTGACGAACATTCCATTTTGTACAAAATTTGGGCGTTCTAGGAATGGTTTGGACATTCTCAGAAGCAGATTGGGAAACAAAGCCATTTGTGATGTTCTGTAAATAACTGCACTATCCCCAGAGTGCTTCAATCTTTCTTTCCCAGGTCATAACTGGAACATGGAATATTTTGTCCATCTCTGGACTGACTTTCTAAAAAACCAGAAATGCTTCTCATTTTTGAGCAGCGGTGATGGACTTAATTGCTTTGAGGACAATTTGTTTGTTTGTTTGTTTAAATTCACCTGCTGTCTGAATCCCAATGGGGTCTTATTAGAAAAACAAAATAAATCCATGGTAAACAAAGAAATGCAAAGACTGACCAAGCAAAGTACAGGCAGCCCCTCAACCTACGACCACAATGGAGGCCAAAATGTCTGTTGCTGTGTGAGACAATTGTTAATTGAATTTTGCCCCCATTTTATGACCTCTCTTGCCACGGTTGTTAAGTGAATCCCTGCAGTTGTTAAGTTAATAACACGATTGTTAAGTGGATCTGGTTTCCCTGTTAACTTGGCATGTCAGAAGGTCGCAAAAGGGGATCACATGACATCAGGGCTGTTGTGGCCTGTCGGCCACGAGCTACTTCAACAGCCAAATCAGATGAGGAGGCGGCGTGGGAGT
Source organism: Rhabdophis nuchalis (assembly GCA_039707465.1). NCBI lineage: Eukaryota > Metazoa > Chordata > Lepidosauria > Squamata > Natricidae > Rhabdophis > Rhabdophis nuchalis. Next base: position 206,856,134 of record CM077645.1, read on the forward strand.
CAGGGTCAGCATCAGAGGTCGGTTCCTACCGGTTTGGATTGGTACAGCCAAGTAGGTAGTAACTCAGCTGGCCACGCCCCTGAACTGGTTCTATCGGCAGCACCCTAGGCGGCGGCGCCATCTTGTTTTTTGCTTCTGCACATGCGCAGAAGCATTTTTTACATATTGCACAGGCACGCATAGCATGCATCAAGTGTGCGTGAATGCCCAAAGGGTGTCTCTGAGCGAACCGGCTGCAGAAGAAGCTGGAACCCACCCCTGGTCAGCATCAAGCCAACATGAGAGTTCCGAGGGGTAAGAGGGAATGGAGCTGTCAGAGAGGGAGACAGAGGCGGACGCTGGGCCATCCATCAGCCCTCAGATGGAGAGTCAATAGCTCCTAAATCTGGAGGAGGCTAATGAGGAAGTGGAGGAACAGCTGGCCTGGTGTGTGACATGCGGATGTGCATACTGCAGAGGAGAGGAGAGTAGTGGAAATCCATGGGCTGATCTCTAGGAAAGAAGAGCCATTGCTAGCAAAGCCCCACCCTAGCTCTGGGGATAAAAGGGGGTGGAGATGAATAGATGCGTTGAGAGAGAAACTTTTTGCTGGGGCTGCTGGCGCTCCTAATAAAGAAATCCTCAGGTGCTTTGGAGAATAGTTTGACTCCCTCTTGCCACAAAGAAGAGGGAGTCAAAATATTCTCCAAGGCACCTGAGGGCAGAACAAGAAGCAATGGGTGGAAACTAATCAAGGAGAGAAGCAACTTAGAACTGAGGAGAAATTTCCTGATACTTAGAACAATTAATCAGTGGAACAGCTTGCCTCCAGAAGTTGTGAATGCCCCAACACTGCAAGTCTTTAAGAAGATGTTGGATAGCCATTTGTCTGAAATGGTATGGGGCTTCCTGCCTAGGCAGGGAGTTGGACTAGATGACCCCCAAGGTGCCTTCCAACTCTGCTATTGTATTGTATTGTATTGTATTATTGTATTGATTTAACTACAGAGAGATTGTCGTGTTTGGGAAGCTGGGTCAGAACAGGGGCACTGTAACCATCATAAATATGAGTCAGCAGCAAAGCGTCTGAATTTTGATCACAAGATCATGGGGATGCTGCAATGGTTATAGGTTAATTTTTTCAGTGCCGATGTAACTTGGAACAGTCACTCAATGAACTGTTTTAAGGCAAGGACTACCTGTACTTATTCCCCAAAGTCTACATCAGTACAGAGTCACCCGGCGGCTTCAATCAGCAGATGGATCCGTGATGTGAGCTGACATGAAAAAGTTCCTGAAGATGGATGATTTGAAAGCTGTGCCTGACCTAAATGACAACCTAGGAAGCATCCACCTTTAGCTATCAAATTGCTGTTATTTTTCATTTTCTGGGCTCCTGTGGATGGACCAGAGAACCTACAATTACTTCACTTGAGGTTTTCATTATTCTCCAGGCTGAAAGCAGACCGCAGCTGACCTGTTTACCGTCTATTGTCGTAATGAGACGTTATGTTCCAGCAGCAATCACAAACGTTGTGTTCAGGATGCTGTTGCTGCGGACATTGGGGCGTGGGGCGTGGGGCGTGGGGGGTGGGGGGTGGGAGAGAGAGAACAGCTTCTAATTTTCCACAGTTTATACTAACGGTAGGTCCTCCCTGCTGTGTGTTCCTTTGCCAAAACCAGCAAATCTCTTGTCTCCGAATGAGCTTACGAAAGAAAAGAAAAATAATCTCTGTTAGACTCGTCTCTAAACACTGCAGGAAGGTTGCAAACTCCTCGTTGTGCACCCACTAGTAGCGCCGCTGCTGAGTAAAAAAGGTGGCTTTTAGAAATGAGCTGGCAATGAATGTTTGCGGTTTTAAAAATCTGACACATTTACAACACAAATCTTTGCATTTTTATTTTCCAGGGCTATCCAGAATTTGCAGATTTTGTGCGACCTGAACGGTACAACAAGTAAATAATTTGTGTGGTTCCATGGTAATCCTCAAACATGACTGCAACCTTAAGTCACATATTAAGTCATGGAACAGATGTGCTGTTAAGTGTTCAATAAAAATCACCCTGAAGTTCAGAGCAAGTTCTTGAGTTACATATGCAACCAAATGATGAGAGAGCAACCTGAGAGGATAGAATGAAATTAATTCGCTTCATAATGCAGATTAATGTTGTTGCATTTAAGATTTCCTTTCATTAAATAAAAGTCTGTCCGTTTTTAAGCAAACATAAAACTTGCACACTAGGAAATCTGGCTTAGAATATTTACTCATTTAAAAAAAAAAATCATTAGAGTTTATTGTGCCCTGTGTCCCTGAAAATAAGACCTCCCCAGATAATAAGCACAATCGGGCATTTGAGTGCATGTGCTAAAATAAGCCTTCCCCCAAAAATATTGCAACACAGCAGCAGCCATGAGGTGACCACACTCGCTGCCTCCTGCACCTCAAAGATAATAAGACTTTTCCAAAAATAAGGCCCAGCACTTATTTCGGGAGTCAAAAGAAAGTAAGTCTTATTTTTGGAGAAACATGGTTATACATACAAAATACAAATGAAACTATAGATGAGAAAACAAAGGGGAAAGGGGAAATTTAGGAAAAGGAAGAAAGGAAGATGAAAGAAAAAGAGAAGGAAGGAAGGAAGGAAAGAAAAAGAAAGAAAGAAAGAAAGAAAGAAAGAAAGAAAGAAAAGCAGTGACTTCTGATTCTTTTTGGTGCACCACAACACAAAATACAATTGCAACCTCAACTTTTCCCTACACATTTCAAGCCAACAAAATTAATGCAATCATCCTAAAAACCTAAAATCAAATTTTCAATTTTTTTCTCTTTTGAGCATAAAGTCCAGAAACGGTTTCCAAGTGGAAAACAAAATTGGATACATTCTTCTCTTCAATTAAAAAAGTTAGCTTTGCCATCTCTGCCAATTCCTACACTTTTTCTATCCATTCATGTAGGAATTGACATTTTCTTTCCTATTTTGAGTTTATAGCAGAATATTTACTCCTGATAACAAAGTGAGATGCTTGGAAGAGGTTTGCTTGCTTTTACTTGCATTTGATTGGCCACTTCATTCTGGGCTGGAATAACCATCTCTCAGGTATCATGTTCAGCGTGTTAAGAAGGATTCAGACAACCTGGAATAGATTTAGAGTAGGGCGGGGTGTATGGTTACTTTGGCACAGTATATCCTCATTAACCATTTTAGCTGCTCCTGTTCTACAATTATTCTGGCTTAATTCTAAGCCTGTTGAAGAAAATCCTGTTAGGACTGAGGTCATTTGGCAACAGTTTGCAAGATATTCAATCTGGATTACTGATTATCATATATTCCAGTTAGACAATTCCACTTTTGATAAGCCTTCCTACCTTTAAGTTCATTAATGGCCAGGTACTTCCCTTCTCCTGGACAGGTCTTCTTTGATATGTATACTTTTATGCAGTGGCAGGATTCAAATAATTTAACCACCCTCTGCCCTTATGACTTGCTGGGTAGGCGTGTCTGGGTGGTCATGTGACTGGGTGGGCATGGCCAATTGAACATCCCTCACATTGAGGGGCATATCACTCTGGCAATCCTCTCTTCATCATGCCCAGATATGCCTCACCCTTTCCCTCTCAGCCACTTCTTGACACGCACATCTACTGGCCCTGCCGCCTAGTCGGGCGAGCGGGTGGCCAGGTGAGCAGCTGGGTGGCCAGGTGAGCAGCTGGGCAGTGAGGGAAGGAGTGGTTGGGAAAAGAAGGGTGAGGTGGGGCCAGAAGCACGCTATTCAGCCAGTTAGAGAGAGAGGAAAATGGTTACCTATCGGTTCTACCGAACCTGAGTGAACCGGCTGAATCCCACCACTGCACTTATGATCAGCTGGGTAGGCTTGTCTGGGTGATCATGTGACTGGATGGGCACAGCCAACTCAACATCACTCACATCGAGGGGCACCTCACCTCGGCAATCCTCTCCTCGTCACGCCTGGCTATGCCTTACCCTTACCCTCCCAGCCACTTCTTGTCACACACAGCTCACCCAGTTAGGCGAGCGGCTGGGTGTCCAGGTGAGCGGCCGGGCAGTGAGGCGGGAAGTGATTGGGAGGGGAAGGGTGAGGTGGGGCCAGACGTGGGGAGGCACGCTATTCAGCCAGTTCACCAAACTGCACAAAAATTTAGCTATTGGTTCTACTGAACCTGTGCGAGCTGGCTGAATCCCACCACTGCTTTTATGTATGTGCATGTATGCATGAGTGCATGTATACATTCAGGCATAGAGAAATCTATAGATACAAGTTCAAAGCATCAAAATGCAAATATTGTACACGCAACAACATGATTCTATATTTCCCTTTGTCACTGTTTCTGAAACATAGTGGTTACAAACTTTGTATAGCAATCTTGTGTGGAGGCAGGAATGGTTCTTTTCTCAAATTACTTAATCTCCTTGTTTAATCATATCCTCATTTCTTTCATTCTCCTGAGCCATTTTCTGTTCTTTCTCCAGACTTACCTAATTCAAAATAATTAATGTTTATTGGAAAGCTGCAATTGAAATTAACCTCTGGCAAGTATTCCAATTCCAATCCCAATATCCAGTCACCAAATCCTCAAATATTTCATATTCCAGGCAGTCCTAGATTTTCAATCATTCATTTGGTGACCATTCAAAGTTACAATAGAACTGGGGGGAAAAAGTGACTTATGATTTATTTATTTTTTACACTTATGACTGTTGCAGCATCCCCATGGTGACGTGATCAAAATTAGAACACTTAGCAACTGGTTCATATTTATGATGATTGCAGTGTCCCAGGATCATGGAATCACCTTTTGTGACCTTCTGAAAGCAAAGTCAGTGGGGAAGCCAGATTGATATTTTACCCAGGTTATAATTTTCTTTTCTTGAATCGTCCAAAACTGCTTGAATCTTCCAGAAATGTTTATTCCCGGAACTGGCCTGTTTCTGTTTATTTAGCAATTGGGGTTCCAGGATTGAGATTAAAGTAGTCGGCAATTCTTCAACTAAACAATTATCCTCTGTAAAGTGAGACATGTCATTACAGCTGGATTTATTAAGCTGCTCAGAATAGATATCCTGTTAATGAAGTAACTGGGCTCCTATTCTAAGTTCTTTTTACTTTACTCTTGTTTACTGCATATGATTTATGAATATTCTCATCTGCCTTTTCCCTGCAGCCAGCTGCTTGGAAAAGAGAGGAAAATAGTGTCAGAAATAGGAAGATAACCATAAATAATTTCCAACCCACCTACCCACCCCAAACCACAGATTGTGGCCCTGTTCCACAACTTGCTTAACTGGGTCAATGGAAGGATGTAGAATCACAAAGATAGGGATATAAAGAGGGGTGATTGACTCTCCCCACCTCTAATCCAAATCCAGGTAGACCTTCACCTAGAACAGTGATGGCGAACCTATGGCACGGGTGCCACAGGTGGCACACGGAACCATTTCTTAGGGCACGCGAGGCATTGCCCTGTCAGCTCCAGAACGCTTGTGTGCGCTGGCCAGCTGATTTAGGCCTTCTTTGAGGCTGTTTTTCGCCCTCTGGAGGCTGGGAGGCTGTTTTTCGCCCTCTGGAGGCTGGGAGGCTGTCTAGGAACCTCCCCAGGTTCCTAGACAGACTCTGGAGCCTAGAGAGGGCAAAAAAGTGTGCCAAAAGCAGGGGGTCGCACACATATTATTATGGGTGTGGCACGCCCACGCACGACCCCCCCTGTCCTCCCCCTGCTTTTGGCACGCGAGCCAGAAAAGGTTAGCCATCACTGACCTATAATCACCATGGAGCCCAAATTTCCCATTGCTAAGCAAAGTAAATGTTAAGTGAGTCCTCCCCCCATTTTACAACTTTTCTTGCCACTGTTGTTAAGTGAATCACGGTTTGAAAAAGCACCTTTGGGTCACTAAATGAGTGACTGTAAGTCGAGGATTATCAGCCTTTGGGGTTGCTGTAAATAGCCCTGGAGCTGTAAGCTGCCTTTAAATTTGAAATAATTTGTTCATAAGTTATTACAAGAATTATGAAAGGAAAATGACAAATCCCTTGGCTTTTTAAGTTAATAAATGATAAGTTTAAACTGATGCTAACCACACAGTGATGTACAGGGAGGCTTCAACGTACGACCAAAATTGAGCCCATAATTTATGTTGCTAAGTGAGAAATTTGTTAAGTGAGTTTTGCCCCATTTTAGGACTTTTCTTGCCACAGTCCTTCAATAAATCACTGCAGCTGTTAAATTAGTAACACCGTTAAATGAATCTGGCTTCCCCATTGACTTTGCTTGTCAGAAGATCGCAAAAGGGGATCACATGACCTCAGGGCACTGCAACTGTCATATATGTGAGTCAGGTGTCAAACATCCAAATGTAAATCACCTGACTATGGGGATGCTGCAATGGTCGTAAGTGTGAAAATAGTCATAAGTCACTTTTTAGGGTCTTGTTACTTTGAATAGTCACTAAGTGAACTATTGTAAGTCGAGGACTACCTGTAATGGTTAAAACTGAGGATTCATTCTCTCTCAGATCAACCAACCTATGTTGCAAAGTTATTGTAGGTAGCAACCAGAGGTGGTATTCAGCAAGTTCTGACCAGTTCTGGAGAACTGGTAGCGGAAATTTTGAGTAGTTCGGAGAACCGGTAAATACTGCGTCTAGCTGGCCATGCCCCCATCTATTCTCTGCCTCCTGAGTCCCAGCTGATCAGGAGGAAATGGGGATCTTGTAGTAACCTTCCCCTGGAATGGGGAGGGAATGGAGATTTTACAGTATCCTTCCCCTGCCACACCCACCAAGTCACTCCCACCAAGCTATACCACTCCCACCAAGTCACTCCCACAGAACCAGGAGTAAAAAAAATTGAATACCACCACTGGTAGCAACAGCGCAATGTGTACCACCCTAAGATCCTGGAAGAATAATAAAAAAAAGTTGATTGGAAGCAGGTGGTATCTCGTAAAAAGTTATGCTCAAATAATAAAAAAATCACAGAACACAAGCAGAAGCAAATTGTTCCTGGAATGTTCCTACCGATGCCCCTGAATAACCTAGAGCCAGATTTTTCTCTAACTCTTTAAAAATGTGAAGTGATGTGGCAAAGCAGGGACCACCAAGATTTTGGAGAGGTTATTTTTCTGGTTTTGACAGAGAGTTTTCAATCTTGTTTTATTTTCAAAATGGCCTTCTGCATATTTTAGAACGTGCGGATTGTTTCCTACCTCAGAAGATCAGGAATGTATGCTCCCAATATTCAACTGTGGTAGTTACATGTGCCTTGGGAGCATGGAAAGCAAATCGGGAGACCATGCAAAGAAATGGCTAACGGGATCTATGACCTTCTCACTGTTCCTGTTGTAGAGACTGAAATGTCCCGAATTTCAATTTCAATTTCAATTTCAATTTATTTTGATTTGTATACCGCGCCTTTCTCCATCGAGATGGACTCAGGGCGGTGCACAGGAAAATTAAAGCCAATAAATAATAGAAAATACAATAATATAATTAAAAGAGAATGAAATTAAAAGCCTGTGCTAAAATTCCCTAATAAAACCCAACGTCCATTTCCTGATTGGCAAGAGCTATATCACAGCTAGAATCTAAAAACTAAGCTAGACCAGCTTGCTGGAAAAAGTATGTCTTGAGCGAGCGGCGGAAGAGGGGAAGGTCCGTGATAGTGCGAAGTTGGGGGGGTAGGTCATTCCATCCAACTACATTTGTGTCAGGAACACCGAAGTGCTTCTGGGGTGAAAGGATTAACTGGTGACACTACTGTTGCCCGGGAAACACCCAGGTTGGAGTCTCCTTTCATGACCCCATTAAGCTGCTCACTAAAGTGGTACCCATCTATCTACTTGCAGTCAAACTGCTAGGTTGGCAGGAGCTGGAACAGAGGTGGTATTCAGCAGGTTCAGACCAGTTCTGGACAACCAGTAGTGGAAATTTGGAGTCGTTCGGAGAACTGGTAAATACCACCTTTGGCTGGCCCTGCCCTCATCTATTCTCTGCCTCCCGAGTTCCAGTGGATCAGAAGGAAATGGAGATTTTGCAGTAACCTTTCCCTGGAGTGGGGAGGGAATTTTACAGTATCCTTCCCCTGCCACACCCACTAAGCCACACCACGCCCACCAAGCCACACCCACAGAACCGGTAGTAAAAACATTTGAATCCCACCACTGAGCTGGAGGAGTGACGGAAGCTCACCCTGACATGTGGCGGCAACTGAGTCTCAAACATGAGCCTGCCAATCATTAGGCCCATTATCCTAACCACACGAGCCACTGCACTCACTCAGAATTCCCTTATTTAAAAGAAGAGAGTTGAGAGCTGGTGAAATACATATTTTAATAAATAAATGCTGTTGGGAAAGGGCCAAACCCTTTTGAGTACCAGAAAGCTGAGGTACATCTCCTGGAAATTATTGGCAGAGAAGACTGGTCCCTCACATTTGGTCTGTGGGTTGCCTGAGTGACTCTGGGAACCAAACACATCTTAAATTAATTAAAGCCTTGCACTAATCTAATAGAGCTGTTTATATCCTCTAGAACAGCCCTCCCATAGCTGCTCACACTTCAGATGTCTGGATTTCAGTTCTCAGAATTTCACAGCAGTGATCCAGCTGAGAATATTTGCAGAGGCTGTGCTAGGACATCCATAAAAATCTTTTGGGACTTGAAAGATGTGTCCTACCTTAAATAGGTTTGTGGGTCCCCCCCCTCCCTCCCAAGTGTGATCAGAACCACAACAGCAAATTCTGTGATTCATCAAACCTTAAAGAAAGGGAAGGGAATGAGTCCCCGGTTTGATATTACTTTGTCAATACACAACCGCAATCGCTTTCATTACATACAAAAATATCTGCATGCCTTTCAATGTGAGAATTATAATTGCCATGCATCAATCTTTGCAGTTCAGGGTACGATGATGGATTCACGTTCTAATCCCTTTATAAGCCCTTCCATAATTTTAATACACATGTAATAAAATTAACATAAAGGAATTTGCTTTAGTTGGGGGGGAAAAAACCCGAGTAATCTTGTTAAGCAACCTCTAGCTTGGCATTTTAGGAACACATTTCTACTCTCTTGTGGTCTCTCTGCTCGGAAGGGAAAACGCAAGAAGCCGAGAAGAGGAACCCAGAAAAAATAAACCTGAATATCAGGATAATTAATTTAGAAAGGGTTTCTGTCTTTCCACACCACTGTGGTCCTTTTCCAATATAAAAAGTTCTCCAAGAAAAGAAGGCTGGTAACCCTAAATCTTTAATAATAATAATAATAATAATTTTATTTTATAGACCGCCTCCTCTCCCCAGAGGGACTCGGAGCGGTGCACAGGGAAATTAAAAAATACAAATTTAAAATTAGAAGTTATGCCCAAAGGAGAAATTACTTTATGTTCTAGAAAAACATTGCCAAAACCATGAAATGGGCATTAAAGCAACAACCGCTAGCACAGATATTCCATCCACATTTGATTTTTGTAAATGCATTACCATAAAACGTTACATTAATACAATAGCAGAGTTGGAATGGACCTTAGAGGTCTTCTAGTCCAACCCCCTGCCTAGGCAGGAAACCCTATACCACTTCAGACAAATGGCTATCCAACATCTTCTTAAAGACTTCCAGTGTTGGGGCTTTCACAACTTCTGGAGGCAAGCTGTTCCACTGGTTAATTGTTCTAACTGTCAGGAAATTTCTCCTCAGTTCTAAATTGCTTCTCTCCTTGATTAATTTCCACCCCTTGCTTGGACAGGTTGTCAAAGAGACTTAAGGCTACCACATGTTTATTGGACCCGTGTCCCTCCTGGCTTGTACTGGCATCCTGGGAGACGACACGAAGCTGGCTCCAGGAGATTGTGAACGCCTCTTTGAGTGAGGGGTCCTTGCCTGCCGTCTTGAAAGAGGCGGTAGTGAAGCCCCTCCTCAAGAAGCCCTCCCTGGACCCAGCATTATTAGAGAACTATCGTCCAGTCTCCAACCTTCACTTTTTAGCGAAGGTTGTTGAGAGTATGGTGGCCCAACAGTTTCCGCGACACTTGGAGGAAATTGATTATCTAGACCCGCGCCAGTCCGGCTTCCGACCCGGTCACAGCACCAAGACGGCACCCCGGTTCAGCCAGATTACTCCAACTCTGGCCATTGGGGGTGAAACACTGGCCCCCGTGGAGAGGGTGCGCAATTTGGGTGTCCTCCTGGATTCCCGGCTGTCTATGGGGGACCATATGGCAGCCGTGGCCAGGGGGGAGTTTCATCAGGTACGCCTGATGCACCAATTGCGCCCCTTACTGGACCGGGCTGCCCTTCGCACAGTCACTCAAGCACTCGTGACATCCCGGCTCGACTACTGCAACGCTCTCTACATGGGGCTTCCCTTGAAGTGCACTCGAAAGCTACAGCTAGTCCAGAATGCGGCCGCGCGGGTAATAACGGGAGCTCCAAGATACTCCCATATAACACCTATCCCGTGCGAGCTGCACTGGCTTCCTGTGGTCTTTCGGGTGTGCTTCAAGGTTCTGACGACCATCTTTAAATCGCTCCATGGTTCGGGGCCTAGTTACATGTGTGACCATCTCCTGCCCCATACATCCCTACGGCCAATCCGCTCCCACAGAGAGGGCCTTCTCAGGGTGCCATTGGCCGGACAATGCCATCTGGCGACACCCAGGAGCCTTCTCTGTGGCAGGCCCTGCCCTTTGGAACAACCTCCCTCCTGAACTTCGTACCATCTCAGACCTCTGCCAGTGTCTAAAGACACATCTTTTTCAGCAAGCCGGCCTAGCCTAACCTCCCGCTGGGGCTATTTTAGATTGGGGTTTTAATTTGGTTTTAGCATAGGATTGTTTAATTTAATATGCTTTTAAATTTTGTATATTTTGTTTTATATGTTTTAAATTCCTGTGTGCCGCCCTGGGTCCCTCATGGAGAAGGGCGGGATATAAATTGAATTAAAATAAATAAAAATAAATAAAAAAATAGTTGTCACCTGTCAAATCCAAATGGCATGGATTGCAATTCCTTGTGAAGCCACCTATCCTAATAGTTTTTGCTTATCCTACTAGATTTGGTAGGGTGGGTATCAGGGGTGGGTTGCTGCCAGTTTTACTACCGGTTCACAACCTGTGTGCAACCCACATGCGCCGTTCAATGTACATTGTTCTTTGTGCATGCGCAGAACAATTTACAGTGAACTGCGCATGCACAGTCACTAAAAACCAAAATGGTGGCGGCCCAGGGGTGGTGAGGGAACCAATTTGGGGGTGTGGCAGGCCTGCGTCACTGCTGGTTCTGCGACCCAGGCCTGAATTCCACTACCAGTTCGGCCAAACCAGGCCAAATCGGGAGTAACCCACCTCTGGTGGGTATGCTTTGAATCCCCCTGGTGAAACAGAGTCACCTGGTGAAGCTTCAAAAACACCTCCAATCTCCTTTTCCATTGTAGTTTCCGCCTTATAGAACAGTCTCACTCCAGAGGTATGGATGGCGCCAATACTCTTGGCTTTCAGGAAAGCAGTGAAAACCTGGCTTTTCCCACAATCAACTTTCTCATGACTTTTCTTTTAGTGTTCAAAGCAGCACAGATTTCTTTGCCCTTCCAAAAAGTAATTCGTTCCTTTAAAACAGCTGCAGCATGGCCTTTGCTGTGCTCAATAGGACCAGAAAAAATATTCCCTTAAAATAAAATCAATATGTTTTTTGGATTACTATTTCTTTAGACTTGCTGTATAGTATTTCTTTATCTTTATTGTAGGTTTCTGTGTTAACAGTTATAAAGACGTGAGGAGTATTTTCCCAGACATGGAAATTTTATATATCAAAGTCGGTAGGCTTTGAGTAACTGAGACGAGAGCTTTTTTGCTTCGTGTTTTGGACCAACTTCTTGGAGTCTGACAAATCCATTACTGAAACACGAAGACAGATTTTTGCAAATCCCTTTTAAAAAGAAATATATACTATTCTTGTCATTCTTGGACATTCATATGTTCAAAAGTAAGTTACATATGTAGTTGGTTAAGATTCGTTCACATTACTTGTGTGTAGAAATCCCTCTATCTGCCTCAGTTTCTTATTTACTTAAAAATTGGCAGAGATTGGAGGGTTGAACTGGAGGAAAAAGGGGCCTGAATAAGGAGTGTACTCTATAGTTCTGTCTTACTTCTCAGTTATTGATTGTGAGTTCTTCCACCTAGCTAAGGTAATGTATTATCCATGTATCTTTGAGCCAGATGAAGATTATACCAGCAAAATGTTGACCATCCTTATTAACAACTAGCCGATAACCCCGTGTTGCCCAGCTATTTATTTATAGAGGGAAAATGTCCGGACTAAATGTAATTTCTAATGTTGGATTTTCCCACTTACCAGAAAGAGCCCCCTTGTGGAATATTGTGAAAGCTGTTTCCATGGCAACTCCACTGCGCTACACAGTAGAAGCCATTTTAAGGTATAACAGGCTGTATCTTAACAGAACACACACTCTGAGGGTTTTTAGGGATGCCTTACCCCCACAGTATTTGTTTCCAGAGAGTGAGTCATCTGTGTACCAAGTTTTTTTGAAATTACTCAAGGCGTTCCAGAGTTATGCTGGAACATGCACACACACACACACAGCCATTTTTATATGTATAGATTCCTGTCCAGGTTCAGGGATGATGCTTCTTATTCTGTCCTCACTACACGTTAGCCTGTCTGCAGCTCGACATGCAGCTAAACCCACCTATCTTCCAATAAAACATAGTTCTGAATGCTTTATTGAAAGAACAGGATATGGTGAAACTGGGGAAAATAGGAATACATACAATGAGAACCAAATGCAAGATAGGCAGTATTGAGTTACTGATGAACATAACAATTAATAAATACAAGTAATTTAAATCTTACCAGCGATGCTCTATGTATGGGGTGTGGACTTGTCCTTGGATGGCCATGTGCCACAGATTAAGATGGATTCTTCTTTATGCTTCTGCCTTCTCCAAATGCTAAAGGAAATGGAGTTTGGCTTTCCAGCTTGCACTTATTTTGAGAGTGCAGGCTGATGGGTAATGAGATGAGGTCAGCTCATACAACAGCGGCACATATGACATACGCACAATACTGGAAGTCAGAGGAAATCCCAACAAACCAACAGATCCTGGATAAGATTCTACGATGTGCAGAAGCAGACAGGATGACATATATTCTTAAAGGGAAAAGTAAATCGCTTTTTAATAAAAGTTGGGATTTCTGGTATCTATGGCTGGGAAACAGAGTGTCGGATTTTAATGGGAGTAGTGGTTAAGATTTAGTCAATAATTGTTTTTGAATCTTTTTCTCTATATAAACTCTAATAAACAGCTATTATTAGAAGTGTAGGAGAAATATTGAGAATTAGGGATTTATAAGACGACTGTAAGATGTGTATAAGACCTATCAGCTTGGGATGAATTAGACTAAAATTGGAGGAGGCATTAAACTCCTCAGTCTTTGTTCAATGTTTATGTGAATTATTGTCCAATAGAAATTTATTTTAAGGGAAAATATATATATTAAGTTTGGATCGTTGAAATGCCAGCCCCAGAACCCATCAGAGAAAATAAACAAGCAAAGGCAACAACGGAAAGAGGAGAGACGAGGAGGGAAAGGAAGAAAGGGTAAAGTAGAGAAAGAAAGGGTGGGGAATGAAGAGTAGGAGAGAGGATAAGAAAGAAGAGAGGAGAGAAGGAGAGAAGAGAGAGGAAAAAGGGCGAAGAGAGGAGAAATGAGAGGAAGAAATAAGAAGGCAGAGAAGGGAGCTTGAGAAAGTAGGAGTGAGGCTGTTGCAAAATAAGATGGAGACACGGGGTGGCAAGAAAGCGATCCAAACTGTATCATACAGTATATATGTAAGAATGTGTATAGAGATTAATGATGAATAGATAAATGTTAAATAGTATTTATAAGAATGTATATCAGTTTTTGAAATGGGAAAAATAATAATAATTATATATATATATATATATATATATATATATATATATATATATATATATATATATATATATATATATATATATATATATATATATATATATATATATATATATATATGTTAAATGTTTTTTTAAAGGAATGATTAATAATTAATTAAGAGACCAGGATGGATCCATTTCGGACTTCTTAGTCCTCGTCAGCTGGCCATACTTTCCTACAGGGATTTGAACTGGTGCTCTCCAGCATTCGAAGCAGGCTTCTCTATGCCTTGAGCTAACCAGCTTCCCTGATTACATCATCCTTTCCACAGGACTTTATAGATGAAGATACTATGTTACAGCTTCCTGCTAGGCCTGTTTAAGGGAGGAGACAAACTTGTCATCCTTCTCTGTCTTTCGACTCCTCTTTGAGATCATCCAGACAGAGACCTATTAAATTGCTGCTGTCTTTTTTAGATATGTGTTAAATGTTTTTTTAAAGGAATGATTAATAATTAATTAAGAGACCAGGATGGATCCATTTCGGACTTCTTAGTCCTCGTCAGCTGGCCATACTTTCCTACAGGGATTTGAACTGGTGCTCTCCAGCATTCGAAGCAGGCTTCTCTATGCCTTGAGCTAACCAGCTTCCCTGATTACATCATCCTTTCCACAGGACTTTATAGATGAAGATACTATGTTACAGCTTCCTGCTAGGCCTGTTTAAGGGAGGAGACAAACAGGCCTAGCAGGAAGCTGTAACATAGTAACATATATATATGCTAAGAGATGAGGTCAGCTTCACCAATATACTTGCTATTTGTCTTCCCAGTCACTAGATGGAGCTAGAGAGCAACAAGAGTATATAAAAGTTATATGCTGGGGCATGACACTTCTAATTGGTGCTATCCTTGCTATGCAAGCCACATTAAGGACACAGAATGATGGATCCCCCCCCTGTCTTGTTTGTTCCCAAAATATCCTTAACCACTGGGAAACATCTGCTAATCATGCTCCCTAAACAAGGGCTAAGATTGGAGGAGAAGCAAGTTTTAACAGATGGGCTAGACCAGGGGTTCCCAAACTTGGCAACCTTAAGACTTGTGGACTTCAACTCCCATAATTCCAGCCAGTTGAAGTCCACAAGTCTTAAAGTTGCCAAGTTTGGGAACCCCTGGTCTAGCCCATCTGTTAAAACTTGCTTCTCCTCCAATCTTAGCCCTTGTTTAGGAAGCATGATTAGCAGATGTTTCCCAGTGGTTAAGGATATTTTGGGAACAAACAAGACAGGGGGGGATCCATCAGACTGACAAGGTTTAGCCATTTGTTAAAACTCACACTATTTTTTGTGCAAATCTTTTATGTGGATGGGTCAAAGTCAAAGGGAAGAGTCCCTTATTATCACCATGGCAAAATGTGTTGGGAGATGGCGGAAAATATGACTTTAAAGCAGGCTTTAAAACATTAAGCTGCCTCAGCTATTTTTTAAATTACTTATTCTTATTAGACTTCTGCCCATCTGAATGAGGCAGATGTTTCCCAGTGGTAAAGGATATTTTGGGAAGGAAACAAAGCTTGGAGAATCCATCATCCCATGTGCTTAATGTGGCTTGCATAGCAGGGACAGTACCAATCATACGTGTTATCCCTGAGGGACGACAGGAATTGTTAACAGGGATGGTCAATGTTTTGCTGGTTTAGTCTTCAGCTGAGCTAAAGAGGACATGAAAACGAATGTCTTAGTAAGACCACACTTGGAATATTGCATCCAGTTTTGGTTGCCACAATATAAACAAGATGTTGAGATTCTAAAAAGCATGCCGAGAAGAGCAACGAAGAGGATTAGGGAGATTGGAGGCTAAACACATGAAGAACGGTTGTAGGAACTGGGTATGTCTAGTTTAATGAAAAGGAGGGCTAGGATGACACGATAGCAGTGTTCCAATATCTAAGGGGCTGCTACAAAGATGAGGGAGTCAACCTATTCTCCAAAGCAGGGGTCTCCAATCTTTGCAACTTTGAGTCTGAAGGACTTCAGCTCCCAGACTTCTCCAGCCAGCTTTGCTGGCTGGAGAAGTCTGGGAGCTGAAGTCCTTCAGACTTAAAGTTGCAAAGGTTGGAGACCCCTGCTCCAAAGCACTAGGAAGCAGGAAAAGAAACTATAGATAGAAACTCATCAAGGAGACAACTAACCTGGAACTAATTTCCTGACCCCCCCAAAAATAAAAATCAGTGGAACAACTTGCCTCCAGAAGTTGTGAATGCTCCAACACTGGAGATTTTTAAGAAGAGATTAGACAACCAATTGTCTGAAATGGTATAGAGTTGATATAGAGCAGCGGATTAAAAACCTCTAGTGTTGGAGCATTCACAACTTCTGGAGGCAAGTCATTCCACTCCTGTAATCATCTTTGTTGCTCTTCTCTTCACTTTCTAGAGTCTCAACATCATTTTTATATTGTGGCAACCAAAACTGGATGCAGAAGGTCGATCCATTTCAGACGCAAGGAGTCAGGAGAACTTTGTGCATAGGCCTAGGCCAACAATGTTTCTTCATTGTTGTTCTCCTATATTATAAGAATCTCACCCGGCTGGCTGCATTCCCAAGGGCAGTGATGGTGAACCTATGGCACGAGTGCTACAGGTGGCATGTGGAACCATTTCTTAGGGCACGCAAGGCATTGCCCTATCAGCACTAGCACGCATGTGTGCACTGGCCAGCTGATTTAGGCCTTCTTTTGAGGCCGTTTTTCACCCTCTGGAGGCTTCAGGGAAGCTCTTGAAGCCTCTGGAGGTGGGGAGGGAAAGCTGTTTTCACCCTCCTCAGGCTCCTAGAAAGCTTCTGGAGCCTGGGGAGGGCGAAAAAAGCGCACCAAAAGCAGGAGGGTCACGCACATAGCATTATGGGTGTGGCACGCCCACGCATGACCCCCCTGGGCTCCCCCCGCTTTTGGCACACGAGCCAAAAAAGGTTAGCCATCACTGCCCTAGGGAACCACCAGATAAGGCTTGCTTACAGGGGTGAAATGTTCTGAAGTCACGCATGGATTTACTATCGAACCAGTAGTAAAAAAAAATGCTTAAAAAAGTAAAAAAATTGGTTCCGATGACCAGCTGTGCAGCAATCAGCTGTGCCACCTGATTTCTAGTGAATATAAATCACGTGGAACAGCTGATTGTTGCACAGTTGATTACTGGTTCACCTGAACCAGTAGCATTTATTTACTACCAGTTTGGGCGAACCGTAATCTATGATGTTTCCTCCAATGGAGCAACTCCATGCTAGCACACCTCTTTAACCCCGCCCCTCCTTGTCCTTTAGCTGGTGATTCCACCACAATAGAGGGCAGTTGCCAGTGAACAGAAAGAAAGGACATTCTCATTAATAGCCACTAGACCAGCGATGGTGAACCTTTTTGGCACCGAGTGTCCAAACTGGAAAGCGTGTGCTTGCACATGCACTGTAGACCAGCTGGCCAGCACATGTGAGCCTATTCTTTAGGTGGTTTTGCCTATGTTTTGCCTGTTTTCAGGCTGTTTTTGGGGATGTTTTCAGAATGTTTTTTGAGCCAAAAACAGCTTGAAAAAAGCCTAAGAATAGTCTGAAAAAGCCCCCCAAACGGCTTGAAATGGCCTGATAAATGGCATGGTTTTTTGGCTATTTACAGGCCATTTTCCAGTGCTCTGGCGCCCATGAAGACTAACTGACTGGTGCGCATGTGCGTGCTGTAAACTAGAAGAGCAGCGGGCGATGGTGGACGTGCCCACAGAAAGAGCTCTGCGTGCCACTTCTGGCACCCGTGCCTTAGGTTTGCCATCATGGCTCTAGACAGATCCCAATTGACAATCACAAAAGCATCCACACTGTTGGCCAATGAACCAGCAGCAGAAAAAAGCACTTACTTCCCACAATTGGGGAAAAGGTAGATGAGCTTTTAGACAACCGTGCTTCCATTCTTTTTAATTTCAAAAGCCAAGTTCGAGAATGACTGTCCAGCAGAAAAGATTTAGAGTTCGGGTTTTTTCCCGATTATAATGCATTTTTTCCAGTCTAGGGGAGAACTCTTCCTCTGAGGTTGTGCTTCCAGAAAGGCTATTCTCCTGGATCCTTGAACGAATTTCATTGTAAAGGATTTTTTTTGCCTACAGTTGTTGATCTCTTAAGTTGAAGCAGCTGGGCCTGTATACTTTAATATGAATTAGAACATCTGGCCCTTATCTTTCCTGAGAAAGTTAGCATGATGAATGTTTAAAGAAGAGCTCTCTTGGTTACCACAGCTGGTCATTCAATATGAGGTTCCCTGCTGGGAGGAAATGCTACATCCCCGTTATCTATATATGGTTTCCAACCATGTTTATCAAGGTGTCCACAGGTTCTTACATGGGGGCACCAAAGGACAGCAAGCAATGAGAGGTGTGTTGCCAATTTTTAATGCAAATCCTACCTATGATGTTCTTGCTTGCGATGCAAACATAAAAGGGCATGTGTTGTTTTGTTGTGAGACAATTTTTATTATTTTGGCATCTTGATTAGCTGTGGTGTCCCCTCAGAATTCAGAAGAGAGTCACAAAGACTTTCCTCGCATTGCTCAAAAATCTTATCTTGAAATCTAGCTCTGTGAATCTGTTTTGGTCCATCTGATTAGGATTTCTGAGGAATTATATTCCCCAAAGGCTGGGAAGCGCCAATGCTGGGGACGACTGAGCTGTATCAACAGCAGCTGAGAACTTATTTATTGCTGTAATGAAACCCAGGGGCTTCCTATCCAAAAAGCTTTCTAACTTCTAAACATGATTTCACGCCAGTGAACTTTTGGCTGGACAGGTGGTCCTTGACTTACGATGACGATTGAGCCCCAAAATTCTGTTGCTAAGCGAGACAGATGTTAAGGGGGTTTCGCTCCATTGTAAGACCGTTCTTTTCCACGGTTGTTAAGCGAATCGCTGCAATTGTTAAGCCAGTAACATGATTGATCAGTGAATCTGGCTTCCCCATGGACTCTGGTTGTCAAAACGTCACAAAAGGTGATCAGATGAATCACCTGGGACACCGCAACTATCATTAATACATGCCAGTTGCCAGGAGTCCAAATTTAGATCATGTGACCATGGAGATGCTGCAGTGGTCATAACTATGAAAAAAGGTCATAAGTCACTTGTTTTTCAGCGCTATTGTAACTTTGAATGGCCACTAAACAAATGGTTGTAAGTCGAGGTCTGTCTATATTCTGTATTTATTACTACAATACCCTAGCCCAGAGGTCAGCAACCTTAAATGCTCAAACAGCCAAAAAGGTCCTAACCGGAAGCCCCGCATTCAATTCTGGAGCCGACCGCAAGTCCGGTTCCCCTACCATAGAGTCTCTTCCTAGAGCAGCATCCAATCGCTCAACCTGTCCTAACCGAAAGCCCTATCAATTGTGGAGCTGACCGGAAAACCCGACCCTTGCCATAGAGTCTCCTCCTGGTGCGCCCTGCTTTCCCTCGCCCAAACCGGAAGCTCCTCTCAAAATTGTGGTGCCAACTGGCGACAGGGAGCTGCAGCAGAGGAATGAAAGAGCCACATGCGGCTCCAGAGCCGCGAGTTGCTGACCCCTGCCCAAGCCCAGTCTTTATCCATCATAGCAAATTTAACATCCATGAACTTCGAATCAGCATAGCCTGGATTGGCCATGTTGCCCAGATCAGGGGTCTCCAACCTTTGCAACTTTAAGTCTGAAGGACTTCAGCTCCCAGCAAAGCTGGCTGGAGAAGTCTGGGAGCTGAAGTCCTTCAAACTTAAAGTTGCAAAGGTTGGGGACCCGTGGCCTAGATCACAAGTGCTGATGTCCGATATTTGGACGACAAGACATTTGGCATGTGTCAGCCTTAGAG
Source organism: Rhabdophis nuchalis (assembly GCA_039707465.1). NCBI lineage: Eukaryota > Metazoa > Chordata > Lepidosauria > Squamata > Natricidae > Rhabdophis > Rhabdophis nuchalis. The sequence continues at coordinate 206,875,917 of CM077645.1, forward strand.
GTAGACCAGTTCAGCACAAGGATTCCAGGAGCGCCAATTTATTGTTGTTGGATTTAAACACAGAAAACCTGAAAACCTGCCAGAATTTCTCTCCACCCTTTCTTTGATCAAACAGATTCAACGCCGGTTTATTTTGAACGTCCTTCTCCTGCTTTCTACTCTCCCATGACCGAGTTCTCTCTTACTGTTACCTTCCGTTGTCGTCCCCCCCTCCAAGTGTTTTTATTTTATTTATTTATTTATTTTATTTGATTAAATTTATACCCCGCCCTTCTCCAAACGGACCCAGGGCGGCGCACAGGCATACTAAAATACATACAAAATACATAAAAATTTAAAAAACATATTCGATAAAAACCCTGTGCTAAAACCAAATTAAAATTCCCGAAATTTAAAACTATCTAAGAGTCATTTGGGGTTACGCTAGGCCGGCTAGATGGAACAAGTGTGTCTTAAGACACTTGCGGAAGAGGCGGAGGTCAGAGATGGTGCGAAGTTCAGGGGGGAGGTCGTTCCAAAGGGCAGGGCCCACCACAGAGAAGGCTCTCCCCCTGGGTGTCGCCAGTCGAACTGAGAAGGCCCTCTCTGTGGGAGCGTATCGGTCTTAGGGATGTATGGGGCAGGAGACGGTCTCGCATTTTTCCAAAAGGCAATTGAACTTTCTTGGGTTAGATAAAACTTTATTGCGGTCATGGACCAAAAGACAAGATAAACAAAACACATGGGGATATACTGCCGAGCCCCACGGAAGGGTGGGAGACAACAGGCAAAATCGATGACAAGGACCATTCTGTCAACCGTACCATCTAACCGTTAGAAATTTAAATCTATGGTTTAGGAGTATGATCTGTTCAGTGGTGGGTTTCAAATTTTTTAGAACCTACTCTGTAGGTGTGGCCTATTTTGTGGACGTGGCTTGGCAGTCATGTGACAGGGTGGGAGTGGCCACCTTTTAAAATGTGATGAAACTCATTGTGTCTTTGGGTCACTTACAAGATTATTCTAATCATATTCTTTACATTAGACTAGACGAGACTAGACGAGATGAGACAAGACGAGAAGAGTTGGAAGATACCTTTCAATACAATAGCAGAGTTGGAAGGGACCTTGGAGGTCATCTAGTCCAATCCCCTGCTTAGGCAGGAAATCCTACACCACTTCAGACAAATGGTTATCCAACATCTTAAAAACTTTCAGTGTTGGAGCATTCACAACTTCTGGAGGAAAGTTCTTCCACTGATTAATTGTTCTCTTGCCAAGGGTCTGGTCCTCATAGATATCAGAAGAAAGAAAAATGTATGGGGCAGGTATTCTTTAAAGATCCAATGGCAAGGAACAATGCTTTCATACTTATTTTGTTTGTTTTTCAAATTTTATTTATACATTTTTTTCCCTTAAATATACATAGTTTCTTAATAAACAATGTATGGTCTGAGTCATTTTAGGTTTACAGTCAGTGGTGGGTTTCAAATTTTTTAGAACCTACTCTCTAGGTGTGGCCTATTTTGTGGGCGTGGCTTGGCAGTCATGTGACAGGGTGGGAGTGGCCACCTTTTAAAATGTGATGAAACTCATTTAACAACGCTCTTGCTTAGCTACCAAAATTTTGGACTCAATTGTGATGATAAATTCATTCTTTCTTTCTTTCTTTCTTTCTTTCTTTCTTTCTTTCTTTCTTTCTTTCTTTCTTTCTTTCTTTCTTTCTTTCTTTCTTTCTTTCTTTCTTTCTTCCTTCCTTCCTTCCTTCCTTCCTTCCTTCCTTCCTTCCTTCTTTCCTTTCCTTTCCTTTCCTTTCCTTTCCTTTCCTTTCCTTTCCTTCCCGTTGGGCCACTGGCAGCGGCGGGCCAGATTTACTTCCAGGTACGCCGGTGGAACCCCTCTCACCGGTTCTCTAAATTTCACCAACCGGCTCTCGCGAGTAGGTGCAAGCCTGCAGAAACCCACCACTGGATCTGTTCGGATTGAGCATAAATGGAAGATACCATGTAAAGATTTATATGTGATCTATATGTCAGCACCTGATGCGGCCACCGAGTGGTACGCTGCAAACAATCAGCACAACTGGCCTCATCCAGTGGGACCACCCCAACCCTTCCCACGGTTCTTACAAGCTAAGACTGCAGCAAAAAAATTTGCAACCTTCAGTGTGGTCCTCGGGTCAGTGTCCTGGAGAAGAAGGCGAAAACTCTGATTTCTGGTTAGTCCGGAAAATCTTTGGCAAATGGGGGAGATGAGTACTTTCTTGGGTTTTCCTTGAAAATGTTTCACTTCTCAACCTAGGGACTTCTTCAATTCTGGCTGAATAGTGGGGAGAATGGAGGCATGTTTTCAAGGGGAAAAATAACACCAAGAAAGTCCAGTTGTTGTTTTTTGGGAAAAGTACCTTTGGGACCACCGTGACCTGGATGATTGAGAATCTCCACGGCTGTTGCCTTCCATTCTTTTTCAAGGTGATCTCCACATTCCTTAGCACTGTGTGTGTTAGGTTGCATATTAGAGTCATCCAAATCTTGGGTTATGGGTCACAATGTTGGCCTGCGTGTAATGTTTATACCCTTCCTTTCTTCCCCAAAGTCAGGAGGGCATACCAGAGGTGGGCTCCTGTTGTGGCCCAGCCGGCTCCAGATGAGCTGCTGATGGACTCCTCTAGTGAGGAGTCCTATGAGTCTGCTCTGGAGGAGGAGGGTGACCTTGAGAGAGCAGAGAGCCCGGCTGGTCATCAGGAGGCACTTGGGACTTGGAGTAGTGGGGAGGATCAAGGTCAGTTTGTCCCTGATGCTAGATTGAGAAGGGCTGAAAAAAGGAGGCTTCAATTGCATCAGAAGTGAACTCGAAGGATTTTAATTAGTCCCAGCTGCCTAATGGCTGGCCCCTCGCAAGAGGGTTTAAAACGAAGTCTTTGCTAAGAAAGTCCTTGCAGAGAACAACGTTGGATTTCTAGGTTCGTGTTTATTCGTGTTTATTTTCAGGTTCGTGCTTAGTCGAGTTAGGAAGCTTCGTATCTGTTCAGAGTCATTCGGGCAAGCAGCCAAGAGAGTCAGTGGCAAGCAGCCAGTCTTGTATTAGTCGGAGAAAGGGGGGTCAGAACAGGTTCCTACCGGTTCGGATCGGTTCGGCTGAGTAGGTAGTAACTCGGCCGCCAACGCATCCAAACCAGTTTTATTGTCAGCGGTGCCACCTTTATTTTTGGTTCTGCGCATGTGCAGAACACTCTCCATTGCAGAAATGTAATTTCCCATCTTTTGCTAACATTATGTGCATGGGCAGACTGTTTTAGGTGTAAATGTGCATGCGCGCCGAACTGCCGTTATTGCCGGTAGCAACCCACCCCTGGGGCATACATAGCAGTTCCTTTTTCCATTTTTGAAGAGGGAGGGGGGAGAGAGAGAGACAGACAGACAGAGACAGACAGACAGACACACACACACACACAGAGCGACAGAGAGAAAGAGACAGAGGGAGAGAGAGAGAGAGAACTAATGACTTGTCTTCAACCAACTAGTGAGGTTTCATGACTCTGAATAACATTGAACCTGGATCATCCCTGTTCTAGTTTAACATGTTCACCACCACTGTGTTGCCAGCATAATATTTACACAAGCCAATTAACTTGTTTTGAGGGTTTGTCTTTATTAATGATTTTTAATGCCCATTGTTGTTTTGCAAGTGAAGATGTTCTAAAGCAGGGGTCCCCAACCTTTGCAACTTTAAGTCTGAAGGACTTCAGCTCCCAGAATTCTCCAGCCAGCTTTGCTGGCTGGAGAAGTCTGGGAGCTGAAGTCCTTCAGACTTAAAGTTGCAAAGGTTGGGGACCCCTGTTCTAAAGCAAGGTTGCAGCTCCAGTCTCTATATGACCCACCTAACATCTCAGGCTCATTGTCAGCTTCCACGGCTGACTATCAGCAGCTCTATATTCAAACAGGATGGGCTACTATATCTTGATTACAAAACTCCAGAGGATCATTAGATTGGCAGAAAAATGTTAGGACTTTACATATCTTAATGCCAGCCCTTTACTTCATCGGATTCATCCTCTGAAATTTGGAACATGTGTTTGCACTTATGGCTGCTGGAGATTTCCTTACAATCTATTCCAAAATAACATGGCACGGGACCTAGCTATCTGCGGGATCGCATTCTGCCTCATACATCCCTGCGACCGATTCGCTCCCACAGAGAGGGACTTCTCTGGGTGCCGTCCACTAGGCTGTGCCAGCGGGCGACGTCCAGGGGAAGGGCCTTCTCTGTGGCGGGCCCGACCCTCTGGAACGACCTTCCCCCCGAAATCAGAACAACCACAGACCTTCGCTCCTTCCGACAGCTTTTAAAAACTCATTTCTTCCGTTTGGCTGGCCTAGGGTAATTTTAATTAATTTATAGTGTTAAGGGGTTTTAGGGACAGTTTTTAGATTTTATAGATGTTTTTAGCGCAGGATATGTTTAATTGTGATTTTAAATTTTGTACTCTGTTTGTGTCTATTGTTTTTAATTTTCCTGTGCCCCGCCTCGAGTCCCTTTGGGGAGAGAGAGCGGGTTATAAATAAAATTTATTATTATTATTATTATTATTATTATTATTATTATTATTATTATTATTATTATTATTATTATTATTATTATTATTATTATTATTATTATTATTATTATTATTATTATTATTATTATTAACAATATTGCAGATGCTTTTTTCTAAAAAAAAAAACCCATTAAGCAAGACTTTAAAGGACTGTATCTGAAATTTTCTTATTCCGTTCTTTTCTCTGGCCATTTTTAGTGCTGGTCATTTCTTTTAGGAGACTGGGGGTTGGTTATTGGTCTCTCACTTAATGACTGCGGTAAAGGCCAGTTCACAAAAATGGCCACTGTAGTGAGTGGTGCAAATTAAAAAACACTGATTTACTAGAAAATAAATTTATAGAGTTGCTGCATGGTACTTTGATAAAGAGTTTGGCATGATCAATATCTCCCTCCCTCCCTCCCTCCCTCCCTCCCTCCCTCCCTCCCTCCCTCCCTCCCTCCCTCCCTCCCTCTTTCTTTCTTTCTTTCTTTCTTTCTTTCTTTCTTTCTTTCTTTCTTCCTTCCTTCCTTCCTTCCTTCCTTCCTTCCTTCCTTCCTTTCTTTCTTTCTTTCTTTCTTTCTTTCTGACTTTGGAAGGCCAGATACTGAAGTTGAATCTCAAATACCTTGGCCACCAAACTAGAAGAGAGGACTCATTGGAAAACTCTCTGATGTTGGGATAGATTGAATACAAAAGGCACAGGATGAAATGTTTAGATAGTGTCTCATTGATGCAATGAACATGAATTTCAACAAACCCTAAGACAAGTGGTGGACCGGGGGGGGGGGATGGGGGGGAGAATGGGGGGGGGGAGCGCTGGGCATGGTACAGTCCCGTGATGGTGAACATATGGCACATGTGCCACAGGTGGTGTGTAGTGTCCTCTCTGTGGGCACACGAGCCGTCACCCCAATTCAGTTCTGACATTCATGTGGGTGCGCTTCCAGCTGGCCAGCTGTGCATGCACAAGGGCAGGGGCATCCAGGGGGCCACAAGCATGCATAGGGGTGGAGTGTGTCTAAGGATATGTGCACATGCATGGGGGGCAATTGGGCATGCAGGAGCACGTGTGCGCAGGGTGTGTGTGTGCAGGGGGCTGGGTGCGCATGTGTGGGAGGCTGAGGGTGTGAGGGGGGCACCTGCACATGTGCAGGGTGGGGTGGGGAGTACACATGCACCAGGGGCAGAGTGCTTGCGGGGGGGCAGGTGTGCATGCACAGGGGGTGGGGCATGTGTTCATGCACAGGGGGCGGGGCATGTGTGCAGGGCCGCACACGCATTCATTTTGGGGGTTGGGGTGTGCTTTGGGCACTCCATCCGGAAAAGCTTAGCCATCACTACTATAGTCCAATAGGGTCACAAAAAGTTGGAGAGACTTAATGATTGAAAATGTTACACTAGTGTTCATACCCATCTCACACACAACCATGCACACACTTAGATAAGAGAAACTTCAAATCTTTTATTAATAAAAATTGGCTCCGCCCGCTGGAGGTCAGGGAGAGGATGATACGATTGCCATAAGACTTAGATTTCATAAGTACCTTTTTTCTGTAATAGTATAAATTTTATTTGGATGTTTATAAATGATGGATTGCATAGATTTAAAAATTGAAATATTTGTATCTCTTTCCACTTTGTAGAAAAATGAAAAATTTACTGTATTCTCTATTTCTTTTTATGAAGCCTCGGAGGGTGTCAACATCTCCGACATAGAGGTTCTCAATATGTCTTTGTAAACTCCTTATAATCCCTTATCCTTTTTTCTTTATAAAAACTTGTAAAACCCAATAAAACTTTTTCAAAACGAATAAAAATTGTCAGAGCATTAATAAATTTATTTCAACAGTTTTGAAAGTTATGCTTGCAATTTCTTCGCATAAAAGAAGAAACGGTGAGTATAAGCACTTCTCCTTTTTTATCTACAGATTTTTATTGTAAAAAATAAATAAAATAAAAACTATTAGACTGGCACAGCATCTTACTAACTGGGCAGTAAAAAAACCTAGATTATTTTTCTTTAACTGAATTCATTCCAACTAGTCACAGAGGTAGAAACAGTTTATTTTCAGAACATAAAATAATAGTAATTTTTTAAAAGCTATTTTCCCCCTATCACAAAACATCTCTTTTCAAGGCAATCTCTAAGTTTTAAGAGGCCTAATATTTGAGTCTGCGTAGTTGAATTGCAAATGAGTAGGGTTTTTTTCTTTTGTATTCCAGATATGCTTTCAAGTGGTTTATCTTCTAAAGTTTTATGTTCTCGCGTTAATCAAGTTAAATTGGGATCTTGTAAATTTGAATTTTGCTCGGCAAAGCGATGTGCTTTCATTTGACTAATAATTATGGAAAGAGGTTGAAAAGCCAATTTTCCAAACTTTCTTCTGAAACTTTCATTAAAACAGAATAGGAATAGCCCTTGCCTTTAGGCTAAAAACATAGTGTAATAGCTAAATTACCGTATTGATTGGCTTTGGTTGAAATCTGAAAGTAATTCTTGGATAACTACAGTTTGAATTGATTAGAAATCTTTTGTTTCATTTTTCTTTTCTTTTTTTAAAAAAATCCTGTGGATTACGATCAAACATAAATCTGGCTGCTGTAAAATAGCAACTGGAGAATTACATTTTATGTATTCAAACTGTAAAGTAATAATTATAGGATTACATTGTGAAATTATGGTATATTCCAGGATAAATGAACTTGTGATAGAGGGCAGCTAACTCTATTCTCAGACAAATATAATTGCTTCATATTTACTTATATTACATTAAGATTTCTTGGAAAGGGAAGATCAATGCAGATTTGTAAATGGGGAATTATAAACATCTGGGTTAATAAGCATTTTACATCTTCTTATTCCTGAGGTGGTTGTGGCCTGCCAGTGGGGCTGGTGGCAGATTTAGATAGTGAGGAGGTTGGGGAGGAACATGGGCCAGTCCTGGAGTCTGGGGAAGGCTCTGAGGAGGGCTCTGTGTCAGAGGCAGAGAAGGGGCCAAGGCCATCTGACAATTATCAGCTGCCTTCAGAGAGAGACATCAGTGGGGCAGATAAACAGCTGGAGCCTGTTCCCGATGTGCACATGCACAGAGCTGCCAGGAGAAGGGAACAGCTAAGGAACAAGGGTCGACTTGGCAGTAAAAGCACAGGTGGATGGTGAATGGCCCCTCCCATAGGGAACAAAAGAGGAGCGAAAGAAGAGTGGAGTTTGCAGGAGACAATTAGTTCAATTCATTAGGGTGAAGATCTGTTCCTGACTCCTTGCCAAGTAATTGCTGATACAGCGTGGCGTTTGGAAGATATCAGCTCTCCAAGCCTGATAAAGGTCTGTAGTTGTGAAATCTCTTGAAAAACTGTATGCTGGGACTTTTCTGGAGAGATAACCTAAGTAAAAGAGGTTTTATCAGGACGAGGAGTCTGCTTCATGATCTTAGGAAGCCTAGGTCAGAATAGAGGCCACTTCTGGACATAACGTCTAGGTCAGGGGTGTGCAAAGTTGGCTCTTTTAAGACGGGTGGACTTCAACTCCCAGAATCCCCCAGCCAGCATAGCTGGCTGGGGAATTCTGGGAGTTGAAGTCCACCCGTCTTAAAAGAGCCAACTTTGCAGACCCCTGGTCCAGGTGAATTTAGGAAGAAGACTTCAGGGAAAGCGTGTTCATGAATGGTACCTTAGACATGGAATGTGCTCTCCAAGAAAGCTCCCCTAGTTTCCACACTGCCATCTTTTCTGCTCTAGATAAATGTACTTGTTTTCTCTGTTGTTTTAAATTGTATTAGCTTAGTGGTGGGCTCATAAATGCTTAAGAACTGGCCCCGCTGACTCCATAGAACAGATGATTGGCCCAACAGGCTTAGTAGTTCAGCTCTGCTCACAGCTAGCTTACACAATTTCACAAATTTATTTATTTCTATTATTTATTATTTAAATTTATAGTCCGCCCCCTCTCCCCCATGGGGACTTCTGGCGGAAGGAGCGGAGGTCCGTCATTCTAATTTCGGGGGGTAGGTCGTTCCAGAGGGTTGGGCCCACCACAGAGAAGGCCCTTCCCCTGGGCGTCGCCCGCTGGCATTGCCTAGTGGACGGCACCCGGAGAAGTCCGTCTCTGTGCGAGCGAATCGGCCGAAGGGATGTATGGGGCAGGATGACCTGCCCCATACATGATGACTTGGTAGGAGCCCTTCCAGCACACAACTTTTTCAGTGCTACTGTAACTTTGAGCAGTCATAAATGAATGGTTGTAAGTCAAGGATTACCTGGACACCAGTTCAGGTAATCCTCAATTTACAACCATGTGTTTAACTATCATTTGAAGGTCTGACCACTTTCCACATTTGCAACCATTGCAGCATCGCCATGGTCATGTGATCAAAATGTAGGCACTTGGCAACTGGCACGAATCTGCGACAGTTCCACCATCCAGGGGGTCATGTGATCACCATTTGTAACCTTCCCAGCTGGATTTCGACAAGCAAAGTCAGTGGAAACCAGATTTACTTAATGACTTCAATGACTCACTTAACAACTGCGGCAAGAAAGGTGGTAGAATGAGGTGAAATGCAATGAAAAACTGTCCTGCAACAGAAACTTTGGGTTCAGTTGTGGTTATCATTGGAGGACTAACTGTACAGCTATGAACATCTTAAACCTGACCTGCAGGTGAGAATGAAGATAATCTTATGTGTGCACAGTAATGAAATGGAATGGCCAAGCTCCATGGAGATCTATGGAGGATTCTCATCCAGGTAATAGTTGTCCCAAAGCTGCTTTTTCAAGAGGCAACTGGACTTTCTGCATTTTCTTTAAAGACGTATCACTTCTCATACTTACCTGGCAGGGGAGATAGCTTGATCATGAAGGAGGTTTTCCCAGGGTAAGGCTCATCCATTGCATTCCAGGTGTGCTGATCCCTGTGATTTCCCCAAATGTGGGGCACTTGATTGCATAATTTGTAGTAGTGGGGGACGGCTTGTGTGCTTTCCCCTGTAATTTTTTAACTAATCAAGGAAAAAAGTAACCTGGAATTAAGAGAGAGACTTCTTTACAGTGAGGACAATTAACCAGTGGAACAGCTTGCCTTCAGAAATCGTGGACGCTCCATCACTGGATGTTTTTAAGAAGAGACTGAACAGTTACTTATCTGAAATAGTATAGGTTCTCCTGCTTGAGCAGGAGGATGGACTAGAAGACATCCAAGCAGTGGTGGGATTCAGCCAGTTTGCACCACTTCGGGAGAACCAGTTGTTAATTTTCTGAGCAGTTTGATGAATTGGTTGTTGGAAGAAATCATTAGGCTGGAAAATTGGTTGTGAAATTATTTGAATCCTACCACTGCCTCCAAGGTACCTTCCAGCTCGCTCATTCATTCATTCATTCATTCATTCATTCATTCATTCATTCATTCATTCATTCATTCATTCATTCATTCATTCATCCAAGAAGCTTCTTCAGCTCTGACTGGATGGTGGGCAATGGAAGGATTTATACTCCTTGCAGGCAGCTGGTCATTTGCATTCTTTTAGAGAGTCGTTGAGGCCACTTGAAGGTTTATCTGTGTCCTCAAAGTCATCTGAGTAGTGCAAATGGGTGTAGAGCCTCCTTGGAGCTGCTGAAACAGTGGTGGGTTTCAAAAAAGTTTTAGAACCTCTTCTATAGGTGTGGCCTGTTTTGTGGGAGTGGTTTGTCGGCCATGTGACTGGACGAAGGGGTCCTAAAAGGTACGGTAAATTTGACGAACCCCTTCTGGCGATCCGGGAGCAACCCACACCTGTGCTAAAAGGACTGTTGTAGGCGGGAGATAGATGATGTCTTCTTATTCTTCATCTTCTGTTGAGAGAGGGCTGTTCAAATTTGATGCAGATGGCCTCTTTGACCCCCTCTTTCAAACCAGCAGTCCTCTAATTATTAAATGTATGAGGGAAAAGAGCCCCCCACCCGCCATCTGCAAGACAAATTCTATAACCATATCTGAGGCCACTAATAAAGTCCAGAGACAAGTAGGGCATTAAACATAGCTTCGAACATGTTCTGTCTACTTCGAACACTCGCCGAGATAGATGGGAAGAACGCTGTGTGTGCCACACATCAAAATTCACATCAAATGAAACTTGCCTTTCTGCCAAGACTGGGTTCAACGGCATTGTCTGTTCAGCCAGTTACCAGAGAAGGGTATTTGGGATACATACTTCTGTGGGTTGCGGGAACCAACCCAAAATGACCTCCTTTGATATAGCAAGTGCACATGTGAAGCCAATTTACCGAAGGCTCATGCTTTGATTTCAGTTGTTCGTTGTTGCTCATATGTCCAGAATCTTGAAAGAATAAAAACCCATTGGAATAGCAATGGGAAGTAATAAAAACAGGCTGTTAATAGCACCACGGGACAGTCGAAGCATTAGAAGCAGTTCCCCAACCCCACAAAAAAATGCAGTTAGGAGAAAAAAAAAATCAAACTGGCTTTCCCAACATCCCCCACTCCCCCCCAAAAATCATTCATAGTTCCTCTGCTTTCCCAAGCCTCAAAAGAATAAGTTGGCCAGGTAAACCTTCTTGAGATGCTTATTTCCTCATCTAGGGTGGCACTATTGTAAAGGGTCTCTCTGTCTTTGGGTCTCTTACAAGATTATTTTAATCATATTCTTTACATTAGACTAGACAAGACGAGACGAGACGAGACAAGACGAGAAGAGTTGGAAGATACCTTTCAATACAATAGCAGAGTTGGAAGGGACCTTGGAGGTCATCTAGTCCAACCCCCTGCTTAGGCAGGAAATCCTACACCACTTCAGACAAATGGTTATCCAACATCTTAAAAACTTTCAGTTTTGGAGCATTCACAACTTCTGGAGGAAAGTTCTTCCACTGATTAATTGTTCTCTTGCCAAGGCTCTGGTCCTCATGGATATCAGAAGAAAGAAAAATGTATGGGGCAGGTATTCTTTAAAGATCCAATGGCAAGGAACAATGCTTTTATACTTATTTTGTTTGTTTTTCAAATTTTATTTATACATTTTTTTCCTTAAATATACATAGTTTCTTAATAAAGTGTATGGTCTGAGTCATTTTAGGTTTACATTATAATAATAATAATTCTGATAATAATGATAATAGTAAAAGAATAATAGTAGTAATAATGATAATAATTCTCTCTTATTTATAGTTATAATTTTTCATTCCTTCACTTATACATAATGGTGATTTTTCATCTTCTAATTTCTACCTCTTTTATTGATCCACTGATAAAACATATCCCATGTTAAACAACATTCTGTTCCTGCCTTGTCTTTTATTTTTAATGTCAATCTATCCATCTCCTCATGCTTATCTGGGAGTTTCTCCAGGTGATTGGTCAGCTGGGAAGATAATAGGAATGTGGGGAAATACATTTCTTCCACATCTGAAATATAGCAAGTGAGAGAAGGCTATCAAATTTCTAAAAGAAGGCTTCTGTCAGATCAGTCCTAAATGTCTATGAAGATTCTAAATCATCCAGTTCATGATTGTCTCCCCCCCAAAAAAATTATTATTTATTTGTTGGATTTATATAACCGCACCCTCTCCCCAAAGGGACCCGGGGCGGTGCACAGGAAATTAAAACACACAATATCACAAATATAAATAATTAATACCAAATTAAATAAATTATCCCTGTGCTGAAATTTAAAAATGTTAAAACATGACCCCATCTAAAACCCAATTAAAACAATTTATGGTACAGACTGTAGGCTAGGTAAATAGCTTAGGCCAAGACGGCCTGATGGAACAAGAGTGTCTTTAATTTCTGGCGGAAGAAGCGGAGGTCCATGGTTGTTCTAAGGTTGGGGGGTAGGTCATTCCAGAGGGTTGGGCCCACCACAGAGAAGGCCCTTCCCCTGGGCGTCGCCCGCTGGCATTGCCTGGTGGACGGCACCCGAAGAAGTCCCTCTCTGTGGGAGCGGATCGGCCGAAGGGATGTATGGGGTAGGATGCGGTCTCGCAGGTAGCTAGGTTCCGTGCCATGGAGCGCTTTAAAGATGGTGATCAACACCTTGAAGCGCACCCGAAAGACCACAGGCAGCCAATGCAGCTCACGCAGGAGCGGTGTTATGTGGGAATACCTGGACGTTCCCAAGATCGCCCATTCTGGACCAGCTGCAGTCCTCAGGTGCACCCCAAGGGAAGACCCATGTAGAGAGCATTGCAGTAGTCTAGCTGGGATGTCACAAGCACATGAGTGACTGTGCGAAGGGCGTCCCGGTCCAAATCAACTGGAGTATGTTTTTTTTCATTGAATCAGAGGACCTGTTTCTTCTCATTGAAACATCTTGGATGAAAAGCGAAATGATTTTTTCCCCTCAAAGAAAATAGTGCACTTGAGATAAATCCCGAACCATATCTAGCTTATCAACCTTCCTGTGATATGATAGCAGTCTTCCAATATTTGAGGGGTTGTCACAGAGAAAGTGGGTGGTGGTGTGGGAGGCTCAACCTATTCTCGATAGCGCCTGAGGGCAAGACAAAAAGTAAAGGATGGAAGCTTATCAAAGAGACTCCCAACCTAGAATAAAGGGGGGGGGGGGAATTCCTGTCAGTGAGAACAATTAATCAGTGGAATAGTTATCTCCAGAAGTTGTGGATGCTCCATCACTGGAGGTTTTAAAGAAGAGATTGGACAGCCATTTCCAATGAGCCGTGGTGATGCAGTGGTTAGAGTGCAGTACTGCAGGCTACTTCTGCTGCCTGCCCTCTGCCTGCAGTTTGGCAGTTCAAATCTCACCAGGCTCAAGGTTGACTTAGCCTTCCATCCTTCCAAGGTGGGTAAAATGAGGACCCAGGTTGTTGGGGGCAACAGACTGACTCTGTAAACTGCTCTGTAAAGCACTGTGAAGTGGTATATAAGTCTTAGTGCTATTGCTATTTGTCTGGAACGTTATAGGATCTCCTGTTTAAACAGGGGGTGGGACTAGAAGACCTCCAAAGTCCCTTCCAACTGTGTTATTCTCAAAATGGCCAACCAAAATGCATTATAAAAGCTAGCATATGATGCAGGTGGCCCATAATATTTGTCCACCATTGTCCTTAACAAGAAATGACTTCATTTTGATACCTATATCCATATAATAATAATAATAATAATATATTTAATTTCTAGACCGCTCCCTCTCCCCAAGGGGACTCGGAGCGGTGCACAGGGAAATTAAAACAATAAATATACATAAATATACAAAACAGTTAAAAAACACATTAAACAATAAAACCCTGCGCTAAAATTCCCCAAAACCAATCACTAAAACCCTAAACCCTATAATACTATGGTAAGAGGCTACCCTAGGCCGGCCAGGCAGAAAAAGTGCGTTTTCAATTTCAGGCGGAAGGAATGGAGGTCCGTGGTAGTTCTAATATCGGGGGGGGGAGGTCGTTCCAGAGGGCAGGGCCCGCCACAGAGAGAGCCCTTCCCCTGGGCGTCGCCCGCTGACAAAGTCTAGTGGACGGCACCCGGAGAAGTCCCTCTCTGTGGGAGCGAATCGGCCGTGAGGAAGTATGAGGCAGAATCCGATATGGTTGGAAAGGAAGGAGTTCCTGGAAATTATTCTCCATTTATCACTATGATCCATTTCCAGAAAGTTCCATATGCAGAGATATGCGTAGTAAGCTTTCAAGTGATCTCATGATCATTCCACTCCATCATGCTGTCAAAACCCAGCAGTGGTAATAGAGAAATGATAGATTAATTAAACTTGGCCGCTAAACCAAATTTACAACTTACATCTCTTGATTCCCAGTTCAATGCGTAATGGCTTTGAAGATGAATAGAACATTTTCTTAAGGGTAAGGAAACTGGTTTAAAAAGAAAATAGCCTTTGCTTGACATCAAGCCAATGTTGCCCTTGAATAACATTTTCCACTATGTTTAGCCCAGACATGGAGAAAGCTTGTTGAATAGTATTAGCAGATAGCTATACTTGGCCTGTAGGACTTAAAGTGCTTGATGAAGTCATAGAAGCTCACAGAATGTATAACTCAAAAAAGAGCAGACATAATTTTGTGTAAGTATAGCTCGTAATATCAGTCCCTTGGTACATATGCAGTTAAGGTTTTCATCCTTCTGGGTCTATGCATTTCCCATAAAATCTTGGTATTTAGAAAAATAAACCTCCTTATGAATTGGTACCTTCAAAGGAACATTAAAGGAACATTAAAGGAACATTTACAACATGATATATTTCATATATTAAGAGTCACTCCTTTGTGAGTTTACTGGATGTACAATCATGCTATTACCCAGAAATACGAAATCTGTAATTCTCCAGATGTTGCTAAATTAAGACACCCCCCCCCCCCCAGGAGCTTAAGACATGACTGATAGTCAGCGGTGGCATTCATTTTCTCCAAACTGGAGAAAACCGGCTTAATACCATCTCTACGCTGACGATATGCAGCTGTATATATCTACCCCGAACCACCCCAACGATGCCGTCGAAGTGATGTCCCGGTGCCTGGAAGCCGTACGGATCTGGATGGGAAGAAACAGACTCAGACTCAACCCGTCCAAGACCGAGTGGCTGTGGCTTCTGGCATCCCGGTACAACCAGTTTTCTCCACCACTGGCCATAGGGGGGGAACATCTAGCCCCTGTGGATGGGGCACGCAACTTGGGCGTCCTCCTGGATACCTGGCTGTCCATGGAAGATCAAGTGACGGCCGTGGCCAGGGGGGTGTTTTACCAGGTTCGCCTGGTACGCCAGTTGCGCCCCCTATTGGATCGGGACGCCCTTCGCACAGTCACTCATGCTCTCGTGACATCCCGACTGGATTATTGCAACTCTCTCTACATGGGGCTCCCCTTGAGGTGTACCCGGAGGCTTCAGTTGGTCCAGAATGCAGCCGCGCGAGCAATTATGGGCACGTCTAGGTTTGCCCACGTAACACCGCTCCTGCGCGAGCTGCATTGGCTGCCTGTGGTCTTTCGGGTGCGCTTCAAGGTGCTGATTACCATCTTCAAAGCGCTCCATGGCACAGGACCTAGCTATCTGCGAGATCGCATCCTGCCCCATACATCCCTTCGACCGATTCGCTCGCACAGAGAGGTACTTCTCCGGGTGCCATCCACCAGGCAATGCCAGCGGGCGACTTCCAGGGGAAGGGCCTTCTCTGTGGCGGGCCCTATCCTATGGAACGACCTACCCCCCGACCTCAGAACAACTCCGGACCTCCGCTCCTTCCGCCGAAAGCTCAAAATGTATTTCTTCCAACAGGCCGGCCTAGCCTAATTTATCTTTCTTACCTCCAGTCTGTATATTTAAATTTTTTATTGGGTTTTTAGGGGGTTTAGTGTTTTAGGTTTTTAGGTTTTAGCAAGGGGTAATGTAATTTAATCTGATTTTAGATATTTATATTGTTGTATGTTTTTATGTTATATCCCCTGTGCACCGCCCCGAGTCCCTTCGGGGAGAGGGAGCGGTATACAAATAAAAAATCTGATTGATTGATTGATACCACTTCTGCTTATAGTGAGTTATACTAGGAATGGTCCTTCTGCAGCATCTAAAATGCTACATTTCTCCATCTCTACTATAAACTCATCTTCTAATGTTTGAGTTGTTGCTGCATACCTAAATACCGAATACCATCACATCAGTGGTGGGTTTCAAATTTTTTTAGAACCTCTTCTATAGATGTGTTTGGATGCTTTGTGAGAGTGGCTTGCCAGCCATGTGACCGGGTGGGAGTGGCTTGCCAGCCATGTGACCGGATGGGAGTGGCTTGGCAGTCATGTGACTGGGTGGGCGTGGCCAACTTGTAAAATGTGGTGAAACTCACTTAACAACGCTCTTGCTTAGCAACCAAAATGTTGGCTCAGAAACTCTGGCATTTGAAGCACGCAAGTCTTAAAGCTGTCAAGTTACAAGACCCTGGTACCCCTAACCCTTTAGAAAAAACAACAACTCCAAGGGTGTTCAAACTTGACACCTTTAAGACTTGTGGACTTCAACTCCCAGAATTCCTCCTTCAGTCATGTTGGCTCAGGAACTCTGGCATTGAAGCATGCAAGTTTTTAAAGCTGTCAAGTTACAAGGCTCTTGCACCCCTAACCCTTTAGAAAAAAAAACCCCAGGGGTGTTCAAACTTAACAGCTTTAAGACTTGTGGACTTCAACTCCCAGAATTCCTCCCCTCGCTCTTCATCTTGAGGATGTGCCGATGGGCGGGGGGAGGGACCTGGAACTGGTTCTAAACGGCACTGTAGATTTGTGGAACCTCTTCTATAGAAGATCTTAGAACTGGCAGGAACCCACTCCTGCATCACATATTCACCTAAAGATGGTTAATGTGTCTTTCTCTGGGCTTGATACCTTTGGCTGATCTCAAAAGACTGCATAGGGCTGAAGTCATTTAATTCTTGGGTGAGAATTCCTCAAAATAAGTTTTGTAGGATTGACTGAGAAGTCAAAACATCCTGGACGAAGGTAATGGCGAATAATTTATTTTCATTTGTCCCTTAACAAGAATGTGTTCAGGAGATTGCAGGGAGCTGGGCTGAACTGGAAGAAGATTTGTGTGTGGGGGTGTGTGTTTATTTTGGTAGTACTATCTCCAACGATGTTGCTGAATACAAGAGCAGAAGCGGGTAACCTAATTCAGGCCATTAGATAAACTTACTTTCTTTTTCTTTTCTTTTTGCTTTTTTTAATAGCACATCAAAAACCAAGAAAGAAAGGCAGGACTGCAAGGCATGTGGTATTCAACAATATTAAAACTGAATGTGATACTAAGACCTAAAGCCAGATGTTTGGCTGCTGTACTTTGGTGGCAAAAATATGTCAACACATTTCAGTGATTGCTGATTAAAACACACACATATACAAAGGCCTTTGGAGGGAAACACATGCAGCCCCTAGACCAGGGGTGTCAAGCTTGTTTCATTGAGGACCACATCAGGGTTGTGTTTGACCTCAGAGGGTCAGGGTGGATGTGGTCAGCTTGATGTCACTCGTGTCGGAGGCACCTGTGGTGGTCAAGTCCTAAGGCAGGACTTCCCTCAGACCTCCCTCACTCCCATTATAATCTCCTTCCTTCCTTCCTTCCTTCCTTCCTTCCTTCCTTCCTTCCTTCCTTCCTTCCTTCCTTCCTTCCTTCCTTCCTTCTCTCCTTCCTTCCTTCCTTCCTTCCTTCCTTCTATCCATCCATCCATCCATCCCTCCATTATAATCTCCTTTCTTCCTTCCTTCCATCCATCCATCCATCCATCCATCCATCCATCCATCCATCCATCCATCCATCCATCCATTATAATCTCCTTCCTTCCTTCCTTCCTTCCTTCCTTCCTTCCTTCCTTCCTTCCTTCCTTCCTTCCTTCCTTCCTTCCTTCCTTCCTTCCTTCCTTCTCTCCTTCCTTCCTTCCTTCTCCCTCCCCTCTTCCTTCTCCTTTCTTCTTCCTTCCCCTCTTTCCTTATTTTTCCCTCCTTGCTCTCTTCCCATCTCCCCATCTTTTTCTTTCCTCTTTCCCTTTCCCCTTTCCCATTTCTTCTTGCATGCTCAAATGCAAAAGGGGAAACATTTCTCCTTTTGTTTTCTTTTTAGTTTGCTTTGCTAGCAAAAATGGAAGGCTGCAGGAGGCCGTTGCAGCCAAAACTGGAGCCTGGGAGGGCTGTATGCACCACCCCCGAGCTTTGTTTTGTCTGGCAGAGGCACAGAAGGCCGGTCCTTTTCTGGGTGGCTCCCCATGGGGCAGATCCAGCCCATGGGCCTTGGGTTTGACCCTCCTGCCCTAGACCATGGGTCAGGGGTGGGTTCCAGCAGTCACTACTGCCAGTTCACTCATGGGCACATGTGCTTGATGCATGCTACACACGCTTGATGTGCACTGCTCACACTTGATGCACGCTGTGTATGCATGCACAATGTAATAAAAATTGCTCTGCGCATGCGCAGAAGCAAAAGAACAAGTGGAGAACCAGTTCGGGGGGCATGGTAGGCCTGGATTGCTGCTGGTTCTAGAGACCCAGGCCGCTACCAGTTTGGCTGAACCAGTCCGAACCGGCAGGAAGCCACCACTGCCATGGATTGCAGCAAAAATATAAGACAAGGATCTTGCATTTTGTGGTTAGGGCTGTGAATATGCAGGCTGATACAAAGGTGGTGACCTCTATCTGTTCTCTCACATAGGCGATTGAAGAGCAAAAAGGGGAAATCCCAGGCCCAACTGATTCCATGTATAGATTTTGTCTCTTAGCCAGGATTGTCCACTTGGGAGGTTTGAGGGCATCTGATCCACTAGAGTGCAGTCTAAGACAGAACTTCTGTAAGATCTCCCTGATGCAGTAGATGGTATCTGACAGGACTTGGAACTTGAGGGGGAGAGGTCAGCCTTTTTTCTGTTTGGCTTGTGTTGTCATTGGCCAAGATGATTCCGTCCCTCAGGAATTTGTGGTGGAGGCAGCAGGGATATAATCTGACGTTACACCGAGTAGAGGTGGCTGAATTCTCCTCAGTGACTTTCTGAATTAGCTTCTGATTTATGACCTTTCTGGCAAACCCTTGAGGGGAAAAAATGTGTCTCCACAGGTTCTCTCCTGGCTTGCAGGGTTGGCAAACATATACGCGTGATGACAACGTTGTGTTTTATTTGATTGTATTTATTGCATTTCCTCCCGGGAACCGTAGTTCTTCCCACCTGTCGTGGCTGAAAGCCAGCTGGAAATGCAACACACATCTCTCTCCACCAGACACACACAAATAATAATCACATCAGAAACAGGGAGGGGGAGGTAGTCCTTTAAATCTAAATCTCAAGAGCTGGTTCCATGTCAAAAGAGATCTACAATCTGTAAATCCTGGGCCACCTGTGATAAAGATACACCTCCCAGAGTGAGATCCAATTGCAATTCTGAGTGTGAAACCAAGGGACACCATCAAAAACGTGATGATAACTCAGAGTAAAATAAAACCACTGAGTTCTGTCTAGATCAGAGGTGTCAAACTCAAGGCCCCAGGGCCAGATCCTGGCTGCGGGGTGCTTAGATCTGGCCAGTGGTGAAATTTATTTTTTTTCAACTACCAGGTCTGTGGCTTGGTGGGCGTGGCTTGGTAAATGTGGCAGGGGAAGGATATTGTAAAATCTCCATTCTCACCTTACTCTGTGGCATATGCCGGTTCTCTGAACTACTCAAAATGTCCGCTACCGGTTCTCCAGAACCTGTCAGAACCTGCTGGATTTCACTCCTGGATCTGGCCCATTTGGCTGCCCTGGAAACAGCGGCCTGCGGTGCTTCTGCCAGAGAAAACGGAGCTCGTGAGGGCCACATGTCTGTCCCCCCCGCCTGAGCTCTGTTTTCACTGGCAGAGGGTTGCAGGAGGCCATTGCAGCTGAAAACGGAGCTTGGGAGCCTGTTTTCGCTGGCAGTGCCCTTGGGCCACCACAGGCACCCCCCCCCCCAGCACAAGTGATGTCATGCTGGCCAGGCCCCCCTGGCCACACACCCCTTCCCCCCTGAGGTCAAACACAACCCTGATTGGGCCCTCAATGAAATCAAGTTCGACACCCCTGGTCTAGATCTACCATTTTCTGGAGTGTGTCCCAGAAAAAGGCCTACATAAAAAAGGGTGGATCCCAGAGAGATTAATTTAATTTAATTTAATTTATTTAGATTTATAGAACCGCCCTTCTCCATTGAAATGGACCCAGGGCGATGGTCACGGTCTTGACTGTTCTGATCCCCCCCACCGCAGATGTTCCTGATTCCCAGCATATCACTCCAGAGTCAAGTCCATATCTCCATCCAGAGCAGTTTGCACATTCCTGATGTAAAAAGTACAAGAATCCACACAGAGCATTGGTTCAATTAAAAGGAAGCTCTTGTAATGGAACAGGCGAAAGACCTTGGGAGATTCAGCCAAGAGACGCTGCCAAGGGAACGGTCAAATAAGACACAGCCTAGCTTGCAGCTGGATAGTGGGTGGGGCGAGAGGCCCAGAAGAGACCCTCCCTAGTTACATGGGCAGCAAAGGAAATGCAGAGGGCGGGATGGGGGGAGAGAGAGAATTGTAGTTTTAGACAAGCAAGCCTCTGTCAATGTAGCATTACAATAAAGTAGAATTAGCTCATTTGGTTGTGATTCCTATTTGATTTACCCTGCAAGGGCAATAGTACTCAATGAAATAAGGGTGCCTGAATTTTTATGACCACACTCTATACAATAGGCATGCCCTACCCAAAAAATGACATTTGGTTACATTTAATTTAAATTTAACATTGAATTACTTACATGTTGTTAATTTGATCACTCTCTGAATGCAACTCTTTGAGCATCATAGGACAGAGGACTATATGGCAGGGGTGAAATGCTACCGGTTCAGACCGGTTCATCCGAACCGGTAGCAAAGATGCCAGCTGTTCACCTGAAGAGGTAGTAAAAAAAATGCTACCGGTTCGGATAAACTGGTTTTTCTGACAATCAGCTGTAATATGCAATTTATATTAGCTAGAAAGCAGGATTTCCTGCTAATCTAAATCGCGTGGTACAGCGCATTCCCCCCCGCTGTTCGCTTACCTCACTGTTTGCTTACTCCCTTACCAGGCGTGCTCAGTAGCAGACTCCGCCAACCCACCTGGACGTCATTTTGATGCTCTGCATCATTTTTCCGACAATCAGCTGTGCCACGTGATTTATATTAACTAGAAAGCAGGATTTCCTGCTTTGTAGCTAATCTAAATCGCGTGGCACAGCGGATTCCCCCCCGCTGTTCGCGTACCTTGCTGTTCGCTTACTCGCTTACCAGGCGTGCTCAGTAGCAGGCTCCGCCCACCCGCTTGGACGTCATTTTGATGCTCTGCGCATGCATAGAAGGTCCTGCGCATGCGCAGAGGTGGCACATAGGAGCGAAGCGAGCATGCACGCACTCACATTGCTACCGAACTGTGAGCAGACGTAAGGGGATTTCACCCCTGCTATATGGGTCCTCTTAATCCAGCTGTGATCTTTGAATGTCCTGTGAGCTGGATAAATCATCCCAACTGAGTACCCTGGGGAATTGAGGGAATCTGAAGGAAGAATATTTCAATCCAAGCCTTTAAGTCATGTTTACTCTTCCAACTTTGCTTGAGTGGCAGAGCTCTGGCACCGATGAGTGAAGATATAAAGTTCAGCTTAGCGGTAGACTGCGTTGAATCAACATCTGCCTCTTGCCCAGAGCCAAATGTTAATTCTTGGGAACCTGTTTTCTGGATCAGTTGCCCGAAGAAGTTTCTCCCTGTTGAAGGATTCCAGTGGAAGGCAGTGCTGCCATCTGGCTGTATCCTGCAGATAAGCCACAAGTTTTATTAGGGGAAAACCCCCGGTTTTTGACCCAAATTTTATGCAACTGTGCCAGGCCACCCACAACACATAAGCTCAGGCTTGCGAAACAGAGGGATGCTACTCCTTACTCCACCTTTTCTGTTGGAGAGGCACAGTCAACGTGCCTCTTGATCCCATTTTCTTCCAAGAAACAAAGTGAACAAAAAGAACTCACCAAAATTGTTCAAGGAAGGAAGATGTGTCAGATCTGTGCATAAAGTCTATGCACAGATCTGACACATCTTCCTTCCTTGAACAATTTTGGTGAGTTCTTTTTGTTCACTTTGTTTCTTGGAAGAAAATGGGATCAAGTTAATTTACATGTGGTTCTGCAACAGTAGACTGGTGGTGGTGTATGCAATGTCACAACCACAAATCAAGGCAAACTTGATCCATCCATATTTATCTATCTATTCATCTACCATCTATCCTATCCATCCATCCATCCATCCATCTATCACCTATCTTTCTGTCTATCCTTCTGTCTGTTTATCCGTCTATCAGTCTATATGTTTATCATCTCTCTCTCTCTCTCTCTCTCATCCTATCTCTCTCTCATCTATCTTTCTATCCATCTATCGTCTGTCTAGCCTTCTATCGATCTATTGTCTATTGTCTGTTTGTCTGTCTATCCATCCATCCACCCATCCCTCTATCACCTACCTACCTACCTACCTACCTACCTACCTACCTACCTACCTACCTACCTACCTACCTACCTATCATCCTATCTCTCTCTCTCATCTACCTACCCACCCACCTATCATCTATTATCTCTCCCTCCCTCCCTCCCTCCCTCTATTATCTATCTATCTATCTATCTATCTATCTATCTATCTATCTATCTATCCATCCATCCATCCATCCATCCATCCATCCATCCATCCATCCATCCATCCATCCATCCATCCATCTATCTATCTATCTATCTATCTATCTATCTATCTATCATCCTATCTTTCTCTCATCTATCTTTCTATCCATCTATCATCTGTCTAGCCTTCTATCCACCTATTGTCAATTGCCTGTCTACCTGTCTGTCTATCCATCCATCCATCCCTCTATCCTCTATCTATCTATCCATGCATCCATCCACCCATCCCTCTATCCCCTCCCTCCCTCCCTCCCTCCCTCCCTACCTACCTACCTACCTACCTATCATCCTATCTCTCTCTCTCATCTGCCTACCCACCCACCTATCATCTATTATCTCTCTCTCCCTCCCTCCCTCCCTCTATTATCTATCTATCTATCTATCTATCTATCTATCTATCTATCTATCTATCTATCTATCTATCTATCTATCTTAACAACTGCAGTGATTCAAATTAACAGATTAACAGAGTTGGAAGGGATCTTGTAGGCCATCTAGTCCAAGCCCTCCCCCCAAGCAAGATACCCTATATTATTTCTGACAGATGGCAGTCCAGTCTCTTCTTGAAAGCTTCCAATGATGAAGTTCCCACAATTTCCAAAGGTAAGCTGTTCCGTTGGTTGATTGTTCTCACTGTCAGAAAATTTCTCCTTATTTCTGGTTAAAACTCTCCTTATTAGTTTCCATCCATTATTCCTTGTCTGATCGTTGGGCACTTTGGAAAATAGCTTGATCCTCCCCTCTGTGGCAGCTCCTCAAATATTGAAAGGCTGCTATCATGTCTCCCCTGGTCCTTCTCTTCACTAGACCAGCCATGCTCAGTTCCTGCAACCGTCTGTTGTATGTTTTAGCCTCCTGTCCCCTAATCATCCTGGTTGCTCTTCTCTGCACTCTTTCTAGAGTCTCAACATCTGGATGCAATGTTCTAGGTGTGGTTTAACAATGGGCTTAACTGAGGCTTAACAACGGTGGCAAGAGAAGTGACATGGAGCAAAATTCACTTAACAGAAATTTTGGGCTCAGTGGTGGTTGTAAATTGAAGACCACGTATTTAACAAAAACATTTTGCAGCTTGTTATTACACAGAAAATTGGAGAGGCACTTCTTCCTTATTGGATTATCTCATCATATAAATGCTCCAACACTGGAAGTTTTAAAGAAGAGACTAGATAACCCTTTGTTTGAAGTGGTGTAGGGTTTCCTGCCTAAGCAGGGGGTTGGACTAGAAGACCTCCAAGGTCCTTTCCAACTCTTGTTAGTTTATATTCTATATTCATCCTCCTTGGTAGTGGTGGGATCCTTCCGGTTTAACAACCGGTTTAGTCATCACATACTTTGCTGCTTGTGCGTGTGCAGCTTTGAGAAAAAGTCAGTGGTGGGTTCCTACTGGTTCAGACCGGTTCAGCTGAACCAGTAATGGTTTGACGGCCTGCGTTACTGGAACCAGCAGCGACCCAGGCCTGCCACAGCACCAATCTGGTTTTCTGGGTGGTGCCATAGGTGCTGCCATCTTGTTTTTCAGTTCTGCGTGTGTGCAGAACAATTTTAATCATGCTGCGCATGCGAACACAGCACAAATCAAGCGCGTGTGAGGTGCTCACATGAGCGAATCAACTGTGGTGCCTTCGGGAACCCACGCCTGGAAAAAGTACCTTCCACCTTACCGCTGGGGAGGAAAATACCTGAGGTGCAGCAATCCGCTCTGCCGTGGAACTCAACTGAGAAGATATAGGCGAGTTACCATATTTTTTAGAGTATAAGACGCACCTTTTCCCCTCAAAAAAGAGGATGAAAATCTGGGTGCGTCTTATACACTGAATACAGCATTTGTGGCCTCCCAAAACCCAGTCTCTGCAAAAATGGACGTGCAGAGCATTTGGGAGGCTTCCAGAGTGCAAAACCTTTATTTTTAAATTTATCTCTTCAAAATCATGGTGCGTCTTATACTCCGGTGTGAAAAATATGGGTAAGTGCAAGGGTAGGCTGGTGGGCCCACTTCATTGTCAGAGCTACCGGTTCGGCCAAACCAGTTCGAACTGGTAGAATCCCACTCCTGATCCTTGGTCATTTGTGACATCCCGGCTAGATTACTGTAACGCTCTACATGGGGCTCCCCTTGAGGTGCACTCGAAAGCTACAGTTAGTACAGAATGCGGCCGCATGGGTGATTATGGGTGCCTCAAGGCAAACCCACGTAACACCTCTCCTGCGCGAGCTGCACTGGCTGCCTGTGGCCTTTCGAGTGTGCTTCAAGGTGCTGACGACCATCTTTAAATCGCTCCATGGCTCGGGGCCTAGTTATATACGAGACCGCCTCCTGCCCCATACATCCCTTCATCCGATCCGCTCCCACAGAGAGGGTCTTCTCCGGGTGCCGTCAGTGGGGCAATGCCGGTTGGCGACACCCAGGGGAAGGGCCTTCTCTGTGGCGGGCCCGGCCCTCTGGAACGACCTAACCCCTGACCTTCGCACTATCTCGGACCTCCGCCTCTTCCGCCAACGTCTTAAGACGTATCTATTCCAACAAGCCGGCCTAGGATAGCCCCTACTTCTGACTTTTTAAAAATAAATCAATTTGGTATGGTTTTAACATGGGTTTTTAGCACGGGTCTAGTAATTTAATATATTTTAATTGATACTGTATTTTGTGTTTTAATAATGCCTGTGCGCCGCCCTGGGTCCTAACAAGGAGAAGGGCGGGGTATAAATTTAATAAAATAAAATAAATAAATAAATAACTGGGGCAGCTCCAGATTTTCAGCTTCCTATCTTTCTTGGCCTTGCTTAGGTCCACAAACATAGCCGCTGAACCTGAAACGTTTAAAGCAAATCCCATTTTCCCAGGCAATCATGTGGTAACAATCACATCCCAGAATTGCAGCAGGTGCTCAAGGCAGCCCCTCCTGCTCCCCCCCCCCCATGGTCCTCTTTGAAATCAGATCCAAAACGCTGCACAATCCATTGTTCCGTCCACTTTCCACTCAGTCTTTTAAGCTCTTCGATCGGAAGACCCCGCATCTGGGACCTTCCCCGAGTTCAGCGTTCCATCTTGAAGAGGGACGGAATCATGTAATGCAATTTTTGCCAGTGTTTACGCCTCTCCGTGAAACCATGGCATGGAGAACTCCGAAATCATCCCCTAATGTGAAAATAGACTGATAATAAATCTCACATGCTTGGCATCCCAGCTATGGAATCTTGGCTTTTCACTCATAATTAAGCTCTAATCTCCCGGAGTTCAGTGCTAGAAGTGGGACACTCTTAACTTGGCAGGAAACCTAGATCTGCAAGGCTCCAATTGTTAACATGTGCTCCATTTTGCAGATGTATTCAAATTAAAGAGAAAAGAGAAGGAAACCAGAGGCACTGGAAGCCCTGGGCTCCAGGCTGGGACTCTTGAGTGGCTCAGGGCCAGACCCACAGGTTCAGCCCTGTTCAGTGTAACGCTGATGTGACGTTGCGTTCATGAGAAAGTCACACAGAACCCAGCCGTGAAGTAACGGAGCTGACCGTCTGTTTAATTTAAGGCCCCGGATTTTAGATGCTGGAAAAGCAAATCTGTTTTCTTCTGGAAAATGGAGCTTGGAGAGAGAGAGAGGGGGGGGGATCCTGAGCCATCCTTCAGCCCTCAGATGGAGAGTCATCAGCCCCCCCCTCAGGTCTGGAGGTGGCTGATGAGAAAGAGGAGGAACAGCTGGGTCCAGTGCCTTACAAGTGGATGCACAGAAGGCAGAGGAGAGGAGAGCAGTGGAAATCTGTGGGCCGGTCCTTGGGACAGAAGAGCCACGGCTGCTAGAAAAGCCCCATCTTAGCTCTGGGGATAAAAGGCAGGAGGTGGAGATGAATAGGTGTGGCAGACAACTATTCATCTCCATGCCGGACAGATCATCCTGCGGTGAGAGAAACTTTGTGCCAGGGCTGCTGGCGCTCCAAATAAAGGAATCATTGCTTCAACTATAGAGGTTTTGCCATGTTCAAAGGGAAGAGGGAAGTAAGGGAGGGAGGAAAAAAAGAGGGAAGAGATTGAGGGAGGGAAGAAGGAAAGAAGGAAAGAGGGAAGGAAGGGTAGAAAGAAAGGTGGAAGGAAGGAAGGACGGAAAGAGGGAAGGGGGGAGGGAGGAAAGAGGGTAGGGAGGAAGGGGGAAGGAAGGAAAGAAGAAAAGAGGGAAGGAAGGGTGGAAAGAAAGATGGAAGGAAGGGTGGAAGTAAAGGGGGAAAGAAGGAAGGAAGGAAGGAAAGAGGGAAGGGAGGGAGGGAGGAAAGAGGGGAGGGAGGAAGGGGGGAAGGAAGGAAGGAAGGAAAGAGGGAAGGAAGGAGAGGTTGAAAATATTGAAACACCGAAGGTCCCTTTGGGTTCTAGCAAGCATCCTTTCCTTCCTGTCCCATCCGTCTACCTTCCTCCAATGCTCACCTTCTTTTGTCTGTCTTGCACCTTAAGCGCCTTGAATCTGGAATGTGTCCTTGCCAAGTCATTTGCAAAATGCCATCTGTCTCCATGTTGTCATCCAAATACAGTCTTGTGAATACATTTGTGAACTTACATTTCATAAAGGCTGCGGCATCCGAGTTAAAGGCTAGAATTAGAGAGAGGGAGAGACAGATGAGGTGAAAAGTATGAGGCCCCTTCTGGTTTCTGTCCGGGCAGAAAAGTTTTCAGGCCCCCTTTTGCTAAACCTTTCTTTAAATATCTGCCCCCCTTTTAGAAAGAGAAAACAAATCCTCACCAACCTCTATATGTTCGTGCATTTCTTTTCTTTTCTTTTCTTTTTTTCCTAAATTTGTACGTTATTCAAATAATTTTTGCAAAAGAGGAGAGATTCAAACAGATTAACAGAGTTGGAAGGAACCTTGAAGGTCATCTAGTCCAACCCCCCGCCCAAGCAGGAGACCCTACATCTGCCTCTACCTAGGATCGAACTCACAACCTCCTGATTGGGAGGTGAGCGCTCCACCTCTAGGCCACGCCAGCTCCTCTTAATTCTTTCAG
The DNA here is from genome assembly GCA_039707465.1 of Rhabdophis nuchalis. Taxonomy (NCBI): domain Eukaryota; kingdom Metazoa; phylum Chordata; class Lepidosauria; order Squamata; family Natricidae; genus Rhabdophis; species Rhabdophis nuchalis. The sequence goes on from CM077645.1 coordinate 206,903,650, forward strand.
TGCACCCATAAGGTGTCCGCTGGGCTCTTTTTGGATACGGGTTTAGCATCCTTTCAAAAGTGCACCCGACTTGTGTCTTTAAAAAGCCTTATTGACAAGGAAATGGCATAGAACAGGGCTCTGCAAAGTTGGCTCTTTTAAGACTGGTGGACTTCAACTCCCAGAATTCCCCAGCCAGTTGAAGTCCACCAGTCTTAAAAGAGCCAACTTTGCAGTGCCCTGGCATAGAGCAAAGCTTTGCCTGTGACCTGCTACTTGCAGAAGGCAAAATCCACTGTTCAAAGCATTTTCCTTCCCCCCCAACTCCGCTCTGTCCTTCCCCACTGCAAGTTAAAGAAAGTGAAGGTGTTTGATTCTGTTCTGTCCGAGGCTTCTCAAGAGCATGAAGCAAACTCCTGGTCCCGACAAAAACCCTCTTATTAATTTACTGTGAATTCTTCTCATTCACATCCAGCAAAGTCTTTCAAGGGAGGATTTACAGCCACAGACCTTATCTGGCTTGGAGAGCTACCAGGCTTCTAGCTGCAAAACATGGCAAGGAGCCTCAGAGAGTCACGAACCAATTAAGCGAACTAATTGTCTACTGCAAACTCCCTTTCGCTCCTCTTTTATTTCCTCTGGGAGGGGCCATTCATTGTCCACCTGTGGCTTTACTCCCAAGTCAACCCCCGGTTCTTTAGCTCTTCCTTTCCACTGGCCACTCTGCGCATGCCCACACTGGGAACAGGCTCCAGCTGTTCAATACAATAGCAGAGTTGGAAGGGACCTTGGAGGTCTTCTAGTCCAACCCCCTGCCTAAGCAGGAACCTTATACCATTTCAGACAAATGGTTATCCAACATCTTCTTAAAGACTTCCAGTGTTGGGGCATTCACAACTTTTGGAGGCAAGTTGTTCCACGGATTAATTGTCCTAACTGTCAGGAAATTTCTCCTCAGTTCTAAGTTGCTTCTCTCCTTGATTAGTTTCCACCCATTGCTTCTTGTTTTACCCTCAAGTGCTTTGGAGAATAGCTGGACTCCCTCTTCTTTGTGGCAACCCCAAATATATTGGAATACTGCTATCATGTCTCCCCTAGTCCTTCTTTTCATTAAACTAGACATACCCAGTTCCTGTAACCGTTCCTCATATGTTTTAGCCTCCAGTCCCCTAATCATCTTTGTTGCTCTTCTCTGCACTCTTTCTAGAGTCTCCACATCCACATAGCAGTGTTCTGATATCTCAGAGGGTGCCACAAAGAAGAGGGAGTCAAACTATTCTCCAAGGCACCTGGGGGCAGGACAAGAAGCAATGGGTGGAAGCTAATCAAGGAGAGAAGCAACTTAGAACTAAGGAGAAATTTCCTGACAGTTAGAACAATTAACCTCTGGAACAGCTTGCCTCCAGAAGTTGTCAATGCCCCAACCCTGGAAGTCTTTAAGATGTTAGATAGCCATTTGTCTGAAATGGTATAAGGTTCCTGCCCACGCAGGGGTTTGGACTAGAAGACCTACAAGGTCCCTTTCAACTCTGCTATTGTATTGTATTGTATTGTATTGTATTGTATTGTATTGTATTGTATTGTATTGTATTGTATTGTATTGTATTGTATTGTATTGTATCTTTTCTACATCTGCATCACTGATGTCTGACTCTGAAGGCAGCTGACAACTGGCATATGGCTCTGGCCCCCTCTCTGCCTCTGACACAGAGCCCTCATCAGAGACTTCCCCAGACTCCAGGACTGGCCCATGTTCCTCCCCAACCTCTTCACTGTCCGAATTTGCTGTCAGCTCCACTGGCCGCTGGGGGCCACATCCTGACTTTAGCAGGTAAGGCTTAAAGGGAGGGGAAATAGAGATGAAGAAGTTCTCCATCCGTTGTCTTGACTTGTCCTTCCTGGGAACTTGAAGGACGCCCCATTTGTCAGTCTCATACATGAGACAGACGTGGGAATGAGACATCATAAAAACAAACTCCATGCCAGTATATTTTTCACCTGCTCCAAAGTTGTGGATTCCATTCTGAGGTTGACCATGGCTACTAGAGAGAGTAGCTCTCTGGAGGCTATGCGTGTGTGTGTTTCAGAATCAATCCATCTCAGCTCTGCATGAAAAAGACTCCTTGTGAAGTTTCCCCCCTTTATTTGTAACATGTATAGGAAGGTGTTAGGGACGTGGTAGCTCAATGGTTAAGATGCTGAGCTTGTTAATCAGGAACGTCATCAGTTTGGCGGTTTGAATCCCTAGTGCTGCGTAATAGAGTGAGCTCCCTCTCCAAGACCCCCTGGGGAGAGGACGCGGTATAGAAAAATAAAATCTATCTATCTATCTATCTACTTGTCCCAGCTTCTGCCAACCTAGCAGTTCAAAAGCATGTAAAAATGCAAGTAGAAAAATAGGAACCACCTTTGGTAGGAAGGTAACAGCATTCTGTGCACCTTCGGCGTTTAGTCATGCCAGCCACATGACCATGGAGATGTCTTTGGACAGTGCTGGCTTTTCAGCTTTGAAAAGGAGATGAGCACCACCCCCTAGAGTCGGGAATGACTAGCACCTAAGTGCAAGGGGAACCTTTCCTTTACCTATAGGAAGGTGTTGGTTACTCTCTCAGTCCTGCAAACATTTAGCTATGTTTAGCTGCATTTAGCTTAAGCAAACACAGTGAGATCTCCCTTCCTTTAAAATATTTGGCAGGAAAACACAGTGAATTGCTTCATGCTCCTACTTTTCAGTGATTAAGATTGTTTCTTATCTGCAAATGTAGCACTTCTGCAGACAATTGTGCAGTGTTGGTAATGTCTAAATGAAGCTTATAACTCTCTAGGTAGCTATTCTTCAATTCTTCCTCCTTAGAATTAACCAAGGGCTTTCTTTATACTTAGCTGGCAATCACTCATGGCTAATGGAAACTACAATCTTCTTTCTTTTCTTCTTTCCTTCTGCCCCACCCTTCCTCAAGTAGAGTAAACAATTCCATGTTGTGTTCTCCTCCACCTCTGGTGAACTTTTTCAGTTCTTTCAAAATAATTCGCATTTACTCCAGTGAGGTCTTATCCTTCCTTCTTTGTTCTCCTGCTTAATCTTTCTCTCTCTTTCTCTATTCCACACCAATTCTGGCTAAATGCACCCTCTTCACCCTTTGGGTTATGCATCAGATAGCTAAGTACTGATGAAATAATGCATGTTTATGAAAAATAATTTCCAGTGTGTGCTTAGGACGGTGCAGAAAGGCACAGGTTGGGGGTGAGGTGGGAAAAATATGGTGGCACTATGGCCCAAACCTGCCATCCTGGGCCTAACGTTTGGGAAGCCAGGCTCTGCCTGTCACAAGCCAGGGCAAAGAATGAGTGATGGAGGAGTAACACCTCCTTAAAAAACCTTGGTCCAGCTGGCCTGGCTGGTAGCACCTCATAAGGGCCCCTTTCCAGGGTTACAGGAGAAGACGGTCAACGGTTTTGAAGGTGGAAGAGGGCTCTATGCCCCAATGGCAGACAAAGCAGCAGAACCAACTTCTAGGAGAAGGGAAACTCTGATTACAAATCTCTACTGCCTTGTGGCTGCATCCACTACTGGAAAAGGCTTCAAGAGTCAACCTCGAGGCAAACTGTGGAGCCGGAGTCCCGGAAGCAGTTCATGACTGCGTACAACCACGTTCTGGTAACCCCCGCGATGCCGCTGGAACCAATCGTATTGGCTCTGCCGTTCCATTGGACTATTTTAGCGACATGGAGAGGGGGGGGGATCTGCTGCTTGGGTAAGAGTCTATCCTCTATATTAATCTACCCAGGCCTCGTGCTCTGGAGAGGACCCTCCAGCTTTGACCTCTTTCCAGCAGTGACGTGCAGTGAGATTTAGGGTTGGTGAGGCTATGACACAGTGGGGGGTTTCAAATTTTTTTAGACTTGTGGACTTCAACTCCCAGAATTCCAAAGCCAGGCATGCTCAGTTCCGATTTAAAGCAACAGCATTTCTTTTTCTTCTGCCTTCCCCTCCTTCCTCCCTCTCTCCTTCCCTCCCCCACTCCCCCAAACACACACACACACGCAAAAAAGTTGGATTGGATATATTTTCCAATGGCTTGAAAGCAGCTCTAATTGCAAATGCAGCCTGCTGTCTGGGTGGGAAATGCCTGAAACGCAATAAAACCCACCCACTGCTTCAGAGAGGACTTCAACTCTGCTCTGCCCTGCCTCGGGTCCTCTGAAGAAGCCCCGCCCAAACGAACCGCCCTCTACTATGAGGCAGGAGAACAGCGTGCCTCACCTTACGTCAGGAATGTTTAGGCTTTTAACCCTCGCTTAATTCTGCTCAAGCGATCATAAAACGCCTAAAGTCCACCTACATGAGGCAGGCCGTTCTCCAGCCTCATAGTAGAGGGCGCATTTTTATAGGCTTTTTTAAACAGTTAAGCAGAGTCATCCACAGTGAGGCAGCAACTAGGTCGACCTGACCTCAACTCTCACCTTTTTCCTTTCACATTTTTTTTTCTCTTTTCATGATGACAGAGGGGGAGGCTGTGCCATCCCTGCCTCATCTGACCGCCCGTCACTGCTTTCCAGAGCACGCTACCATCGTCTTTTGAGACTGAAGCATGCCAACGCAGCTGCCCAAAGGACAAATCAAAATTTTGTGCTGCCATGCCTGATTGAAATGTATAAGCTAATCAACCACCCCAGAACAATTGGGGTGTCTGAATCGCACAATGGCTGTGATTTCTCCCCCCCCCACTTCATCTGGCTGTTTTGAGTTCAGAAGAACAGGGAGGAGCAATGCAGAGCCTGCCTTTGTGCTCCCTTACAGTGGAGCAGCCCAGATGTTTTTGGCTGACTCAAGGAAAAAATACATGTGGGTTGTGGTTTCTCTTAAGTGACTGCTAATATCTACCACACTGCACAGTCCAACATCCTTTCTGAACTAAGCTGACTGTTCATAATGTAAGACAGATGATTTCATCATTGGCTGGGCCCTTTCTTCTTCTCCTTCTCCTTCTCCTTCTCCTTCTCCTTCTCCTTCTCCTTCTCCTTCTCCTTCTCCTTCTCCTTCTCCTCCTTCTCCTCCTCCTCCTCCTCCTCCTCCTCCTCCTCCTCCTCCTCCTCCTCCTCCTCCTCCTCCTCCTCCTCCTCCTCCTCCTTCTTCTTTTTTTTGGGGAGATGTGTGAAATCAAATCCCTCTCTTCTACATATCCCCTCCCACCCCAATTCATTCATTCTGTTTATGTTTGAGTATCTCAAGGGGTCTTTTGAGAGAACCCCGCATACTGGGAGTCTGGGTAGAAAAGCTCTTGGTGTTGGAAAAACACAATTTCAAATCCTCCCAGCGGACTAGTCACTGGCTGGGTAGGGAACCCACATCAAGGCACAAGCTTGCCAGCTACTTTTTGACTAATATGTCAGCTCCATAGTTTACTCCAGGTTATGTCTGGTTCTTGATGGCATAAAGATTGCCCAGTGCTACATTTGGAGATATGGCAGAAGAAGTCAAGCTCTTGACCTTGACTGCATGAGCAAAGCCTCACCCCCACCCTTAATGACATTATGTAATGCCTTGGCAAGACCACACTTGGAATACTCCATCCAGTTTTGGTTGCCACAATATAAAAAAAGATGTGGAGACTCTAGAAAAAGTGCAGAGAAGAGCAGCAAAGATGATTAGGGGACTGGAGGCTAAAACATACAAAGAACGATTGCAGGAACTGGGTATGTCTAGTTTCAGGAAAAGAAAGACTAGGAATTACTGTCTACGATAGCAATGTTTCAAGGGTGTTGCCACAGAGAAGGGGGGGCATTTCAACCTATTCTTTACAGCACCTGAAGGCGGGACGAGAAGCAATGGATGGAAACTAATCAAGGAGAGAAGCAACCTAGAACTAAGGAGAAATTTATTGAGAGTTAGAGCAATTAATTAATGGAACAACTTGTCTCCATAGGTTGTGGGTACTCCAACACTAGAGATTATTAAAAAGAGAGTGGACAACCATTTGTCTGAAATGGCATAAGATTTCTTGCTTGAGCAGGGGGTTGGATTAGAAGACCTCCAAGGTCCCTTCCAACTCTGTTATTGTATTATTCCCCTTTTAAGGCATATGTAAAAAGGAATCAGGGCTTTGATCACACAGCCGTGGTCACAACATCTTGACTTCTCTTGATCCTCCCTGAAGACAAAGATTGCTCCTGATCCATACAATACAATACAATACAATAGCAGAGTTGGAAGGGACCTTGTAGGTCTTCTAGTCCAACCCCCTGCGTGGGCAGGAACCTTATACCATTTCAGACAAATGGCTATCTAACATCTTTTTAAAGACTTCCAGGGTTGGGGCATTCACAACTTCTGGAGGCAAGCTGTTCCAGAGGTTAATTGTTCTAACTGTCAGGAAATTTCTCCTTAGTTCTAAGTTGCTTCTCTCCTTGATTACTTTCCACCCATTGCTTCTTGTCCTGCCCCCAGGTGCCTTGGAGAATAGTTTGATTCCCTCTTCTTTGTGGCACCCTCTGAGATATCGGAACACTGCTATCATGTCTCCCCTGGTCCTTCTCTTCATCAAACTAGACATACCCAGCTCCTGCAACCGTTCTTCATATGTTTTAGTCTCCAGTTCCCTAATCATCTTGGTTGCTCTTCTCTGCACTCTTTCCAGAGTCTCCACGTCTTTTCTACATCGTGGCGACCAAAACTGTATGCAGTATTCCAAGTGTGGCCTTACCAAGGCACTATACAGTGGCATTAACACTTCACGTGATCTACATTCTATCCCTCTGTGTATGCAGCCTAGAACTGTGTTGGTTTTTTTGGCAGCTGCTGCACACTGCTGGCTCATATTTAAATGGTTGTCCACTAGGATTCCTAGATCCCTCTCACAGTTGCTACTATTGAGCAAGGTACCACCTATACTGTACTTGTGCATTTTGTTTTTCTTGCCTAAATGTAGAACCTTACTTTTTTCACAATTGAATTTCATTTTATTAGATAGTGCCCAATGTTGAAGTTTGTCTAGATCCTTCTGTATCTTAAGCCTATCTTCTGGAGTGTTGGCTCCAGAAGATAGGCTTAAGATACATAGAAAGTGTAGGTCAGTGATGGCGAACCTTTTCAGCACCGAGTGCCAGAAAGGGAGCACTTCGCATGTGCCCATGCCCATCTAGGCCACGAATAGGAAAAGGAGCTGCCCAAGCCACAAGCCTGGAACATTCTACCACATGTGGTGGACGTGCCCCATCACAAGGAGACACTGGCGTAAAATTCAGAAATGGCTAGAAGAAATTACTGAGCGAAAAATAGAACTCAAACCGGAAGCATTTTTATTAGCACCGCTGGACCAAAAAATAGACAAAGAATCTCAATATATAATCATACACATACTCACTGCAGCCAGGATTGCTTTCACACAAAATTGGAAAGAAATTAATACACCCTCAGATGAAACCACAATCAGGAAAATACTCGAATGCGCAGAAATAGATAAAATGACAATAGAACTAAAAGAAATTGAAGAATCGGACTTCTATAAAGTATGGAATAAAATGTACAAGTGGCTAGAAATCAGAAGCCAAAACAGAAAACAGAGAATGTGATGATACAAATAATGAATATTATTATAAGTGTTAATATTATTTTTGCTACATTATAGGATAAGGCTATAGTACTAGGAAGGCAATGAAGAAGGGAGAATTATAAAAGCTAAGCAGGAAAGCTGGTATAGAAAGCTGTAAAATTATTGTATATTGTTACTAGCTGTTCCCGGCCACCCGTTACTGTGGCCCAGTCTGGTTAAATGGCCAACCAATCTGTGTGTAGATCTACACCTGCCCACACAAACACTACACACAACCACCGTATAACCCCCAACCTACCTACCTACTGTATTTCTCCCTCTCCCTCTATCCCTCTACCTACCTACCTACCTACTGTAATTTCTCCCTCTCTCTCTGTCCACCTACCTACCTATCTACCTGTCTATTATGATGACATAATACCTGTGGCCCACTGCTCTCTTTGTATCCATCTACCTACCTTTTTTACAATTACAATTTCCATTGTGTGTACCTGGCACAGGTGTGACATCTACACAATCTATATATATCATTGGTGCTGTATTTGAAAGGAACGTTGTGTGAAAAGTTGGAAGCGATCGGTGCAGTACTTTCGGAGATTAGCGGTTTTGAACAAACTCTTGTTACATTTTTATTTATTTAGATATATGTTCTTTGTTTTGTTTTATTTTGCTCTTTGGTTTTTTTAAAACTTGTAATGTCTTCTCATTGTTTTTAAAGATTAAAACATTGAATACAAATTATTTTTTTTTAAAAAGAAAGAGAGCTGCCCAGGGGGCATGCGTGTACCGGAAAATGAACTTCCAGTTTCTGGCATGCGCTTGCATGCTGACCATCAAGTCTTCCAGTTACAGCTGCACATGCACATACTCCAATCAGCTGGCTGGCACGCATTCTCATGCCGGAAAATGGAAGACTAGCTCTTCCAGTTTCCGGCACCGCCCACATGCACAATGGCCAGCTGATCGTCGCATGTGCATGTGCGGCAATAACCAGAAGAGGAACAGGTGATCCTGTGCATGCCAGGTGACATGGTTCCACATGCCACTTTGGGCATGCGTGCCATAGGTTCGCCATCACAGGTCTAGGCCCTGGTTACACTAAATGACCAAAGGGTCCTTGAATATCATCCAACCCCAGCAATTTGTTTTAGTACAAGAGCTAATTTGTATTCATGGCACAATTGACCCTTGAGACCAGGGGTAGTCAACTTTTTTATACCTACCGCCCACTTTTGTATCTCTGTTAGTAATAAAATTTTCTAACCGCCCACCGGTTCCACAGTAATGGTGATTTATAAAGTAGGGAAGTCAATTAAATTTTAAAAAAAGGGAAAATGCTTCAGTATCGGACAAAACCCCTACCGCCCACCATGAAAGCTGGAACGCCCACTAATGGGCGGTAGGGACCAGGTTGACTACCACTGCTTTAGACACTTCCAAGGGTGGCTCATTTAAAAAGTTTCACTTGCCGGGTGGTGGAACAGGAAGAGAGAAAGTTTTGATGCTGTTGATGTTGTTACCACTAACCTGTTGGGAGGCAGATGTCTCTACTGATTTCCCAGGGGTTGACCAGGAGTTTCCAGGCCTTTTCGACTCATGGAAATACCCTCAGCTGGAGTAGAGAAGCCCGCCATGAGGTCAAAGCCACCTGGCAAAAGCTCTCCATTTGGGTCCTTGAGAACAGGGCCTCGTATTTTCTCTGACACATGATGAGGGATTCCTTGGCAAACCGGTCTAGGCAACTGAGGTCCCCTGCAGTAGACAGAGATGCTTTGCCTCTAGGTCATAGGCATGATTCATACCTTCCGAACAGCGCTGCTTTTCAAATGGAGAGGAATTACGGAAGATTTTGGATAGAAGACTAGCATCAGCACACATCATTGAAAAGATGCCGGGTCAATTATATTGTCAGTGATGCGCGGCTGCCAGAGCCCATGCTGACACCCAGCTCCTCTTTCCTCCCCCTGAACAAATGTCCATAGCTCAGAGAAAACAAAACAAAAGCTAAAGTTTCCTTCAATGCTAATTCGATTTTCGCAGATGCAAAAGCCTGTGCAGGTTTTTGTTTTTTTTGACAGAAGTGGTTTGCATCGGACATTTTCCAGGATGGGTTTTGTGTGTGCGTGTGTGTACGCGTGTGTCATCTTCCAAGTCTATTCAACAGGATTGAGTTTGTCACTGTGTGTTGGACTGTCTCCGAGGCCCTTCGGCATAGTCTGCACCTTGGATCTTGACGAGTGTGGTAGGCCTTTGCTTCTATGGCTCTGGTGCTAAGGGCCTGGGACCGTGATGGTGAACCTATGGCACGCGGACCAGAGGTGGCACGCAGAGCCCTCTCTGTGGCCACGCACACTGTCACCAGCTTCTCTTCTGGTTTCTGGCGCCAGCCAGATGGTGTTTGCGGGTGCTGGAGCACTGGAAAATGGCTTAAAACAGCCACCCATTGCTTCTTGTCCTGCCCTCAGGTGCTTCGGAGAATAGCTTGACTCCCTCTTCTTTGTGGCAACCCCTGAGATATCGGAAGACTGCTATCATGTCTCCCTTAATCCTTTTTTTCATTAAACTAGACATACCCATCTAATGACACTAAGATTAACACTAATAATTAAAGAGGAAGAACAAACTGAATAACAAACTGAATTTCCATTTATGATATGGAAAGTATCGTATCAGTGGTTAGAGAAAAAAAGGGAAATTGGAAATAAGAAGAGTAGAAAATATGTTAATCGATTCAATTCTGCACATTCTAATATTTTTCTGATCACCTTCTCCATCAATAGGAATCTCTTCACTTTTCCAATGTTGTGCAAATACAATTCTAGCTGCAGTTAATCCAAGGATAATTAAATAAGTATACTCTTTATTATAAGTGTCATAATACATAAGTACAATAAACTAATCAAAAAAGATCAGACTCACCTAAAACACCGTGGCCATTTTTAAAAAGTTTAACTTCAACCTAGCTTAGCCTGTCATGCAAATGAAGTGATTCATTGTGACAGCTGTCAAGCTTAGAAATACCTCTCAGGTCAACTGAATCCAATTTTCAAAGTGTTTCATGATAAATGATTTCAAATGGGGTTAAATGAAGTTGTAAACTAACTTTCCAAACAGAGCAATCCTATATGTGTTTATTCAGAGGCCATTTCACTACTTATGTGAGGATTAATTCCACATCAGGAGTTAGAGAGGACTGTCATCTAAAATAAACCAAAGTTTATTTTTTGTGATTTGGCCAAACAATATCTGGGGGCAGAAGACAGAAACTGACAAACTTTCAAATCTTTTTCGCTTTACTGTTATGATCTCCAGTATAGAAGAGTAAATTAAATGTTGAACTTGAATATTTGGGCTGGAGGGGGAGAGAGATTCAAGTTTCAACTCATATTATGCATACAGATGAGTCTGATTCGTTTTGTTTCTTTCAGCCTTAAATGTACCATGGGGTTGCCAGGAAGATAAAATAGGACACCATAGGACACAGCGGGAGCTCCTTGAAGGAAAAAGGGGCACCATTAATCTGAATTGATCAGATCTGGGCTGCAAAATCATAGCTGGCCATTAGGTGGCAGCAGAGGGTTAATGTTTCCTATACATATAGTCTTCAATTTAACGGAAATTAATTTAGCAACTTAGAACTGAAGAGACATTTCCTAACAGTGAGGACAATTAACCAGTGGAACAGCTTGCCTCCAGAAGCTGTGAATGCCCCAACACTGCAAGTCTTCAAGAAGATATTGGATAGCCATTTGTCTGAAATGGTATAGGGTTTCCTGCCTAGGCAGGGAGTTGGACTAGATAACCTCCAAGGTCCCTTCCAACTCTGCTATTTTTTTGTATATGTGTGAGGGGAACCCTTCCCTTAAATTGAAGACTATAGGAAACATTAACACTCTGCTGCCACCTAATGGCCAGCTATGTTTTTGCGGCCCAGATAGTTGAAAGGACTGGCTGACCCCGCCCACCCATCCCCTCCCTCCCAAGAGTCTCCATATGACCCATTTTGGATGCCAGGTAAGTGCAGGTGAAAACAACCCCTCATCGTGGTGCAGGAAGCTGACTAGGCCATGCCACCATGCCCACCCAGCAACCGAGCAGAGAACCAGTTGCTAAATCTTTTCATTCCCACTCCTGAATACCACTTAGATTTATATACCACTTCATAGTACTGTACAGCCCTCGCTGAGCGGTTTACAGAGTCAGTACTTTGGCCCCAACAATCTGGGTCCTCATTTTACTGACCTGGCAAGGATGGAAGGCTGAGTCAAATTTGAGCCAGTGAGAATCGAACGGCTGAACTGCTGGCAGCCAGCAGTCAGCAGAAATAGCCTGCATTACTTCATTCTAACCACTGTGCCACCAGGGCTCTATCGGCTGTATCTAAAGAAGGATAATTTAAGCCTGGTCATTTATGCCTTGAGTGAAAATTTCAGGCTGATTTGTTCAATGATCAATCAGTTTGTTTTCTTGGACGTCCAAGTTATTCTCAGCAATCTTTTCCAATTCCACAGTTATAATAATAACAACATATGTTTTAATAGCTTCTGACAAATATCAGAACATGCAAGGAATGGCAGAATTAAGTAGAGGGCAAATGTTCTACCCCACCATGAAGTGAAGTGGGGATTCAATCTCCACAAAGGAAATTTCTATCAGGGGAAGACTTTGCTGATTAAATCTGTTGGCTGGTATTTACCGTCCCATGTTAACTGCAGAACAGCTGCTTTCAAATAAACAATTAAAAAGGCCAGATGTGTTATCTTGGCTAAAATGATAGCAAAGGCCTTGTAGATTAATGAGCCTTTCTCCTTTAAAAAAAGAGAAAAGAATGTACTTCTGCATATCCGTAATCAGCCTCAAAACTCAAAAAAGTTTAAAATCAACTCCAAATCTTGGAAGCCCATTAGATGATTGTTTCTCAACCTTGGCGACTTTAAGTCCTGTGGATGTCAACTCCCAGAATTCCCCAGCCAGCATAGCTGGCTGGGGGATTCTGGGAGTTGAAGTCCACAGGACTTAAAGTTGCCAAGGTTGAGAAACACTGCATTAGATGGACTTGAGATAAAGGTAAAGGAGTCCCTGTGGATTTTACTCCACTACTTGTGGGCTGACTGTAGGGGGCAGTGCTCATCTTCATTTCAAGGCCATTGAGCCAGCGCTGTCTGAAGACATTTCTCTGGTCATGTGGCCAGCACGACAACATGGAGCGCTGTTACCTTCCCGCCAAAGTGGAACCTATTTATCTACTCACATTTCCATGCTTTCTGTTCTGACCCAGCTTTCATGAGTCCCATTCAACAGCCTACTTGTGGGGAGAAACTCCTTTTTATTTAGGAAGGCAGGAATGCACGGCATTCACTGACAAAGCTCCAGGTCACACATCCTTAGGTGATTCGCAAGCAGTAGCAGCCTCTGAGTTCCCCATGGGAACCCTCGATTAGCACTTTAATCCCAGCATAAAGAGTCCTGACCCACTTGGTTAGTGGCAAGGAAATCCAGGCAAGGAATCCGCTAGAGGAAACTCTAGGAAACAGTTGCGCCCCTTTCTGGATCGGGAGGCCCTGTGCAAAGTCACTCATGTCCTCGTCCTTTCTCGCCTGGACTACTGTAATGCTCTCTACATGGGGCTGCCCTTGAAGAGCACCCGGAGGCTCAAACTGGCGACCCCCAAGGGGAGAGCTTTCTCTGTGGGAGCATCTTCCCTCTGGAATGAGCTGCCCCCGGAGCTTCCTCCCATCCTTCCGGCACGCCCTAAAAAGCTGGCTTTTCCAGCAAGCCAGCCTGGCCTGAACAAAATAACGTATTAATTTTAATTCCAATTTTAATTTATTTTATAATGTCTATTAATTTATTGCTTATTGGATTTTTTTATTTAATATTTTTCTAACTTTTGTACTATATGTCTCTTATGTTGTATGCCGCCCTGAGTCCTTTGGGAGAAGGGGGCATATAAATCTAATCTAATCTAATCTAATCTAATCTAATCTAATCTAATCTAATCTAATCTAATCTAATCTAATCTAACTCTTCTGGAGCATGAACAGTTGTGTCCGATAATCGCTTCTCCTACACCCCTCCTCCTCATATCCCAGCCAGGGAGGGGCTTGCTAAGATCTCCTTCTTTTCCTGGATAGCTGGCCCTCAGTCCTGCGTTGTTCTCCACTCCGCACCTCTTTGCGCATAAGCGCATCTGGTGTGTGTGTGTGCTTTCTCCCTGCATTGGGATCTGGATCCTTCCTGGGTCCTTTTAAACTTTTTAAACTTTTCCCCTCCATCTCTCTCTCTTTCCCCCTTCTTCTCTCTCTTTCCCCTTTCCCTTCCTCTGATTGGGTGGCAGTGAACTGTCTCCTGAGCCCAAAGGCCAAGGGTGAACAGTGTTTCTCCCAAAAGGCGGTGAGGAAGGGTGTGGGACAAAGAGGGAAGGTCCCATTGGCCGGCACGAATAGGTAGGGTCCTTACAGTGGAGAGGAAATGGCAGAGGTTAATGTCTGGGGGGCAAAATGGGCGCAGAGAAGGGAAGGAGGAGGACGGTCCCATTCCAGGCCCCAGCTGTTCCTCCCGCTCACTCAGTTCAGGCTCAAAAAACAGCTGTCTCTTCGCCCGAGCATGAGTAGATGGGCCCTGCTTTGCATCTGGCTCTGAGATCTCCTGCTCCTCAGAGCCTTCCGCAGGTCCCCATGGTAACCCAGGCACCCCCTCCATCTCCTCTGAGTCCTCTGACTCGACTGCCAGCTCCACAGGCAGTCATTGAACCACACCACTTTGGAATGGCTAGCTGAGACTGTTGAGATCTCAGGTTCGAGACCCGAGCTCCACAGGGTCTCGAACCTGAGATCTCAACCGTCTTAACTGCTGAGCCACTGCACTGCCTTTGAGGGGGAGAGTGAACAAGAGCCTGGGCTTTCTGCCCTGGAAAGGGAGCCAAGGTTAAACCAATTAAATGAAGGTTTCATTAACTCCTAATTTAGATGTAAGAGGAAGCTATTCTCCAAACAAAAACTCTTAATATCAGTTCCAAAGCTGGATGCTTGGGAGGAAATAGAGGGAGTAAGGTCAATGCACATAATTCATTCTTGGACTTGTCATTTTTCAGGCTGTGGTTGTTAGTTCAAAAGAGCTGCAATAATTAGAAAAAGTCGAAAGAGAGAAACAATACGATGAAGAATTTGAATGTCGCTCAGATTGTATGTTTTTAAATACTGTGTGTCCGATGGGATTATTAAGGGCTAATTATTAAAATGTTAAGGGTTTAGATTTCACCCTTTCCTCTGTGCTATAGATGTGCAGATGACCTGTCATGTAAGCTGTTATTTGCCTTCGGTGGAAAATGTTCCAAATCATGAATAAAGTTTATTTTCAAGACCAGATAGCAGAATGGAAGGCACTTAAAATGTTAAAGTAGCCTTCTTAATCAGCTCTTGTTTGAGTTATATTTTATTCCCCATCTCATGGGTATACTTTAAAAAACAACAACCAAAGGAGTTCCTAAGAGCTGTGGTTAGTGGTTTGATGGTGCAGTGATTGGAGTGCAGTATTGGAGGCTAACTCCCCTCACTGCCAGTAGTTCGATCCTGACAGACTCAAGGTTGCCTTAGCCTTCCATCCTTCCGAGGTCAGTAAAATGAGGACCCAGATTGTTGAGGACAATATGCTGACTCTGTAAACTGCTTAGAGAGGGCTGGAAAGCACTATGAAGTGGTATATGTCTAAGTGCACTTGCTATATATGCCTTCCTGTGTGATACAATATTCACAAGCCACAACTTCTCCAAATTACAAGATGGAGACCATTTCGGAACAGCTTGCCTCCAGAAGTTGTGAAGGCCCCAACACTGGAAGTCTTTAAGAAGATTTATTTATTTTATTTATTTATTTTATTAAATTTATATCCCGCCCTTCTCCTTGTTAGGACCCAGGGCGGCGCACAGGGATGTTAAAATACATACAAAATATAAAATATATGAAATTTAAAATACTTATTTTAATAAATAAACCCTGCGCTAAAACCAAATTAAAATCCCAAGTTTAAAAACTATCTAATGGTCAGTGTGGAGGTTACGCTAGGCCGGCTAGGTGAAATAGGTGTGTCTTCAGACACTTGCGGAAGAGGCGGAGGTCGGAGATGGTGCGGAGTTCAGGGGGTAAGTCGTTCCAGAGGACTGGGCCCGCCACAGAGAAGGCTCTCCCCCTGGGTGTCGCTAGTCGGCATTGTCCAGCCGACGGCACCCTGAGGAGGCCCTCTCTGTGGGAGCGTATCGGTCTAAGAGATGTTGGATAGCCATTTGTCTGAAATGGTGTAGGGCTCCTGCCTCGGCAGGAGGTTGGACTAGAAGACCTCCAAGGTCCCTTCCAACTCTGCTATTGTATCATTCTTGTATCATCAGCCAATGCTGGAAAGAAAAAAGAACATACAAGCAAAGCTGTTTACCTTCAGCCTTCACAATCTACAGGCTCACTAATGAGATAATTACGTTTGCTATCCACAAGAGAAGCCCATGTCAAAAAGTGTTAACATTCAAGAGGGTTTTTTATTTTAAGGACATATGTTAAAAATGAACATAAAATCCTTCTTGGAGATGAGTCTTGTCCTGAAACATTGCTTTCTTTTCCCAGTGATCTTTAATATTTGACAGAAAATTGTATCTCACACAAAGGGAATCATTTCTGTTTAGTTTGGCTCTATTTAGGATAGATATGAGTCCAGTAATGATAGAAGTTTTCAGTAAATAGTAGTTTGTCCAGTTGCTCAACTCTGAAATTGTGTCAACGAAGGGCGTCCACAGGACATGGTCAAAGTTAGTGGCTACAATGGTATGATTAAAAATTCTGCCCATTTTTTTTTCATGCATGCTGTGATTTGATTGGCCAATGGCTTTTTTAAAAGCTGCAAAACATGGCAACTTCTCTGGGGAGCTACACAGAGGTGGTATTCAGCAGGTTCTGACCAGTTCTGGAGAACTGGTAGTGGTAATTTTGAGTAGTTCGGAGAACCGATAATTGCCACCTCTGACTGGCCGCGCCCCCATCTATTCCCTACCTCCCGAGTCCCAGCTGATCGGGAGGAAATGGGGATTTTGCAGTAACCTTCCTCTGCCACACCCACCAAGCCACACCCACAGAACCAGTAGTAAAACATTTTGAATCGCACTACTGGAATTACAATTGTAAGTCATGATCATTAAGCCTGATTTTATAACTTTTTTTTCCAGAGGTCATTTAGTGCAGGGGTCTCCAAACTTTGCAACTTTAAGTCTTGAAGGGCTTCAGCTCTCAGAATTCTCCAGCCAGCAATGCTCTGCTAGCTCTATTCAGTTGCCCAGACTCCATCCTGTAAGGCAGGGATGTCCAAACTTGGGAACTTTAAGACTTGTGGACTTCAACTCCCAGAATTCCCCAGCCAACATAGCTGGCTGGGGATTTCTGGGAGTTGAAGTCCACAAGTCTTAAAGTTCCCAAGTTTGGACATCCCTGCTGTAAGGGATTATGGGGTCCTTAAAGGATGATGATGATTTAGTGAATGCCATCATCATTAAGTGAACTCAGTTTACTCAATAGTCTTTTTTTTTTGCTTGAAATCAAATGTAAATGACAGAAACTGGTTAAAAAATGCCCACAGTCACATGATGACAAGCTATAAATGTGAGCTGGTTGCCAAGGTCCCAAAATGAGATCACATGACTGCAGGGAGGGCCACAGCTGTTGGAATTTCAGAACTGGGTCATAATTACTGTATTTTTTGGAGTATAAGACGCTCCGAAGTATAAGACACACCAAGCTTTTGGGGAGGAAAACAAGGGAAAAATATCTGCCTCCCAGCAATTTGCCTCCTTGCAACAAACAGCAAACAGTAGAAACAATATACACTGTTTGTAGTGTTACATTTTAGACTATACTTGTACAGATGCTGTTAAAATTGATGTGGCTTTCTGGAAGTGTACCTTATTGTCTGCTATTTAAAAGAAGATACAATAGCACGGGGCCTCTTCAGCTCAAGCATTTATTTTAAAAAGTTTCTTCATTTTGTTAAGGTATTTATAACAATAATAAAACAGTTTTAAAAAAATAAGTCTAATAATATGAACATTCTATAGGCATTTATAGTTGTTGACTTACCTCCTTGCAGCAAACAGCCTGATTAACACAAGGGGGAAAAAATCTGCCTCCCAACAATTTGCCAAGTGGAGCAAACAGCAAGTTTCACTTTCAATTTCTCCCGATCATCAGTTGTTTCAGGCTGCAGGGATTGCTATAGCCGATTGAAGCCTCCCGTTTGCTGCAAAGAGGTAAAATGTTGGGAGGCAGAGGTCAAAGGGTTTAGTCCAGTGGGTGAGTGGGGCTACATTCAGGGTATTAGATGCACCCAAATTTTCACCCTCTTTGGGGGCGGGGGAAGGTGTGTCTTATACTCCGAAAAATACGGTATCTCTGGGAAGATCTGTTATTGCTTCAAAAGGTCACTGTGACTAGCTGTTAAGCAAGGGCTACCTGTATCTAACCTTGTAGTCAAGGAAATAAATTTGTCGGCTAGGTAGCAATAGCACTTAGGAATAGAACTTAGTCTTATATACCACTTCACAGTACTTTACAGCCCTCTCTAAGCAATTTACAGAGTCAGCCTTTTGCCCCCAACAATCTGGGTTCCTCATTTTAGTGATCTCTGAAGGATGAAAGGCTGAGTCAACCTTCAATTCAATTCAATTTATTTGATTTGTAGACCGCACCCTCTCCCCGAAGGGACTCGGGCCGGTGAGTCCCCGAAGGGACTCGGACCTTGAGCCGGTCAGGATCGAACTGCTGGAAATTGGCCGAATTAGCTTGCAATACTATAGTCTAACCACTGCGCAACCATGGCTCAGGTGGGAAATCGATCCAGGGAAACTTTGTTGATTGTGGTTGCAGAGGTTAAACTAAAAAGGAGAGATGATGAAATTGAAATCTTTGGCTAGAAACTTCCCTTGTAAACAAGAGAAAAACCCTTAAAAGTCTGAATACAAGGAGAGCAGAACATTTTGGATGAATGAAAAACTCACAGGATTAATCACACTGGGCTTGGCATTACATATTTACAGCAACCACAGGCTGAATATATCTAACGATTTTTGCACATGGCAACTGCTAGAGATGTTTTTGTCCCAATCTTGATAAGGTGGCAGAGACATCTCACGTATGTCTCTAGCAGAGAAGGCAGAAATGATAGCCTGAAATCTGTGTGTGGCCCCTGGAATTGCTTTCTTTAAGATTTTTAATGTGACAGTGAGGAAAAGTGATTATCTATTAATATAAAAATGGCTGTGCGTCTGTGTGTGTTCCAGCATAACTCTGGAACGCCTGGAGCAATTTCAACCAAACTTGGTACGCAGATGACTTACCCTCTGGAAACAAATACTGTGGGGGTATAAGACACCTATAACACCCCCCAGGGTGTGTGTTCTGTTAAGAGCCTGTTGTGCCTTAAAACGGCTTCTACTACACTGCCTTAAAATGGCTTCTACTGTACAGCGCTGTGGAGTTGCCGTGGTAACGGCTTCACAGTACTCCACAAGGGGGGTCTACTCTGGTAAGGGCGAAAATCCAACATTAGAAATTGGGTGACATTCATAGAAGGAGGGTTGGGATAAATAAATACCTGGGCAGCACTGGCTTATCAGCTAGTTAGCTATATTGGAAAAAAACCCTATATGGTGTACTTAGCTTGATTTGGTTCCATTCATTTCTGATGTCAACTATTTTTTTAAAGTGTGGCCCACCA
Source organism: Rhabdophis nuchalis (assembly GCA_039707465.1). Lineage (NCBI taxonomy): Eukaryota > Metazoa > Chordata > Lepidosauria > Squamata > Natricidae > Rhabdophis > Rhabdophis nuchalis. The sequence goes on from CM077645.1 coordinate 206,922,930, forward strand.
ATTACGCGTGTCCATAGGGGACAAGAAGACCAGTCACACCACAGTAGTCATGAAACCACACCAACACAAATTGCAAACATTATTGGTGTGATGTAATTGTGCCTTGTAGCAGAGGCTGTTTGTTTGTTTGTTTATCAAACTTCTGCCCCTTTCTCAATCAAATAACTCTCAGCAGCCGGCATAGTGCACGACAAACACAAACTAAAATCAATTGCAATCACAACAAGAGCATTAAAACCACCAGGTTAAAAAAAAAAGCAATCTACAAACAAACACCAAATGACCCTCCACAAGTAAGCATATCAAATCAAAAGCAGAGAACGAGGGAGAAAGAGAAAGAACAAGATGGCACCTGATCTAAACGTGAGAAAAGACCTCTAGAACAAGGACTGCTTTATAAGGCTTCCGTAAAACCACAACTGGAATTTTGCATCCAGTTTTGGTCCCCACAATATAAAAAAGATGTTGAGAGACTGGAATAACTACAGAGAAGAGCAACAAAGATGATTAGGGGACTGGAGGCTAAAACATATGAAGAACGGTTGCAGAAATGTAGTCTAATGAAAAGAGGGACTGAGGTGACATGATAGCAGCGTTCCAGTGGTGGGTTTCTGCAGGCTCGCACCTACTCGCAAGAACCGGTTGGTGAAATTTAGAGAACTGGTGAGAGGGGGTTCCACCAGCGGACCCAGAAGTAAGTCTGGCCCGCCCTGCCAGTGACCCAACAGGAAGGAAAGGAAAGGAAAGGAAAGGAAAGGGAAGGAAGGAAGGAAAGAAGGAAGAAAGAAAGAAAGAAAGAAAGAAAGGAAAGAAAGAAAGAAAGAAAGAAAGAAAGAAAGAAAGAAAGAAAGAAAGAAAAAGAAAGAAAGAATGAATTTATCATCACAATTGAGTCCAAAATTTTGGTTGCTAAGCAAGAGCGTTGTTAAATGAGTTTCACCACATTTTAAAAGGTGGCCACTTCCACGCTGTCACATGACTGTCAAGCCACGGCCACAAAATAGGCCACTCCTACAGAGTAGGTTCTAAAAAATTTGAAACCCACCACTGCAGCGTTCCCATATTTAAGGAGCTGCCACAAAGAAGAGGAGGCTCAACCTGTTTTCCAAAGCCCCCGAAGGCAACACAAAAAGCAACATTGGGAAACTAAGCAAAGAAAGAAGCAACTGAGAACTAAAGAGAAAAGTCCTAATGGTGAGAACAATCAACCCGTGGAACGACTCAGAGGTGGGTTCCTCCTGGTTCGAATTGGTTCGGCCTAATAGGTAGTAACCTGGCAGCCTGGGTCACTGGAACCAGCAGCCACCCAGACCTGCCACACTCCTGAACCAGTTATCCTGGTGGCGTCATAGGTCCCGCCATTTTGTTTTTGGCTTCTGTGCATTCACAGAAGAATTTTTTTAGTACTGCGCCAGTGATGGGTTTCAAAATTTCTTAGAACCTACTCTCTAGGTGTGGACTATTTTGTGGGCGTGGCTTGGCAGTCAGGTGACTGGGTGGGAGTGGCCAACTTGTAAAATGTGGTGAAACTCATTTAACAACGTTCTTGCTGAGCAACCAAAATTTTAGGCTCAATTGTGATGATAAATTCTTTCTTTCTTTTTTTCTTTCTTTCTTTCTTTCTTTCTTTCTTTCTTTCTTTCTTTCTTTCTTTCTTTCTTTCTTTCTTTCTTTCTTTCTTTCTTTCTTTCCTTCCTTCCTTCCTTCCTTCCTTCCTTCCTTCCTTCCCTTCCCTTCCCTTCCCTTCCCTTCCCTTCCCTTTCCTTTCCTTTCCTTCTTGTTGGGTCACCAGCAGCGGTGGGGCAGACTTACTTCCGGGTCTGCTGGTGGAATCTCCTCTCACCGGCTCTCTAAATTTCACCATCCGGCTCTCGCGAGTAGGTGCGAACCTGCAGAATGCTCTCTACATGGGGCTCCCCTTGGGGTGCACTCGGAGGCTCCAGCTAGTACAGAATGCAGCCGCGCAGGGGATTCTGGGAGTTTCTCGATACTCCCATACAACACCTCTCCTGCGGGAGCTACACTGGCTGCCTGTGGCCTTCCGGGTGCGCTTCAAGATACTGATAACCATCTTTAAAGCACTTCATGGCACGGGACCTGGGTATTTGTGAGACCGCCTCCTACCACACACCTCCCTCCGTCCTGTCTGCTCGCACAGGGAGGGCCTCTTCAGGGTGCTGTCTGCCAGTCAATGCCGGCTGGCGGCCCCCAGGGGAAGGGCCTTCTCTGTGGTGGGGCTGGGTCTCTGGAATGACCTACCCCCCAATATTCGTACCATCACGGACCTGCGCCTCTTCCGCCGGGAGCTTAAAACTTACTTTTTTCATCTGGCTGGCCTGGCTTAGATGTTAATAACAAATTGTAGGGATTTTAGTAAGGGATTTTAGATGGGTTTTAAAGATGTTTTTAGCACGGGTTTAAATTTAATATATTTTTATTGTATTTACATTGTATTTTTGTATTGTTTTTAATATTTACCTGTGCACCACCCTGAGTCCCTTCGGGGAGATAGGGCGGTATACAAATCCAATAAATAAATAAATAAATAAATAAATAAATAAATAAATAAATAAATAAATAAATAAATAAATAAATAAATAAATAAATAAATAAATAAATAAATAAATAAATAAATAAATAAATAAATAAATAAATAAATAAACAAATAAATAAATCCACCACTGTACTGCGCATGCACATGCATGCAGGGTGCATCCCTGAACAAACCGGCAAACCCATCCATGGAACCCATCTGTGGAACGCATCCGTGGAACGGCTTGCCTTCAGAGGTTGTGGGTGCGTCTTCACAGTAGACTGTAGACTTTGAAAAGGAAACTGGACAGCCATTTGTCTGAAATGGTATAGGGTTCGAGTTACGACCACAATTGAGCCCAACATTTATGTTGCTAAGCGAAACATTTGTGAAGTGAGTGTGCCCCATTTTACCACGTTTCGTGCCACAGTTGTTAAGTGAATCATTGCCTTTGTTAAGTTAGCATCATGGTTGTTAAGTGAATTTTGGATTCCCCATTGACTTTGCTTATCAGAAGGTCATAAAAGCTGATCGCGTGAGCTCAGGACCCAGCAACGGTCATGAATATGAACCAGTTGCCAAGCATCTGAATTTTCATCATGTGACCAAGGGGATGCTGTAACGATTGTAAGTGAGAAAAAAGGTGATAAGTCACTTTCTTCAGTGCTGTTGTAACTTTGAACCATCACTAAATGAACTGTTGTAAGTCGAGGACCACCTATCTAAGCGATTTGTTAGTCTGCTTTCAATGGGACCTTTTTGGGCAGCAGGTTTTCACATACTGAGTTTCTTTTGGGGGCATCATGGGGGTTTTGTACAGAGGTGGTATTCAGCACTGCAACCGTCATATATGTGAGTCAGGTGTCAAGCATCCAAATGTAAATCACCTGACTATGGGAATGCTGCAATGGTCATAAGTGTGAAAAATGGTCATGTCACCTTTTTTGTGTCTTGTTACTTTGAATGGCCACTAAGCAAACTGTTATAAGTCAAAGACTATCTGTAATAGTTAAAACTGAGGATTAATTCTCTCTCAGATCAACCAACTTATGTTACAAAGTTATTGTGGATAGCAATAGGTAGCAACCAGAGGTGGCATTCAGCAGGTTCTGACCAGTTCTGGAGAACCGGTAGCAGAAATTTTGATTAGTTCGGAGAACCGTTAAATACCACCTCTGGCTGGCCCACCCCCATCTATTCTCTGCCTCCCGAGTCCCAAAATGAGGATTTTGCCATAACCTTTCCCTGGAATATGGAGCGAAAGGAGATTTACAATATCCTTCCCCTGCCACGCCCACCAAGCCACGCCCACCAAGCCACGCCCACCAAGCCACGCCCACAGAACTGGTAGCGAGCTGCACTGGCTGACTGTGATTTTCCGAGTGCGCTTCAAGGTGTTAGTAACAACCTTCAAAGCGCTCCATGGCAATGGACCTGAATATTTGCAAGACCGTCTCCTACCGCATACCTCCCATCGACCAGTCCGCTCCCACACAGAGGGTCTCCTCAGAGTCCCGTCGGCTAGCCAATGTCAGCTGGTGACCCCTAGGGGGAGAGCCTTCTCTGTGGCAGCTCCGGCCCTCTGGAATGATCTTCCCCCCGACCGGCGCACAACCATGGACTTGCGCCTCTTCCGCCAGGCCCTGAAAACTCATCTATTTCGTGCGGCCGGCCTGGCGTAGCTTTTAAATTTATTTTAGAACAGGTTCTTGTTTAATTTGTTTTTATTATATTTATTGTAACCGAGGTTTTTATGTCTTATAATTGCCTGTTGACCGCCCTGAGTCCCGCAAGGGAGATAGGGCAGTATATAAATTTGAATAAAGTAAAGTAAAGTAGTAAAACATTTTGAATCCCAGCACTGGTTTTGTAGATCCTCATATTCTTTTTGTGTCGTAAATCAAGTGTTTGCAAATGAACAGGAAGACCACAGAAATGAATATTCAATGCTTTTATGAGCTCAAAAAAGATCGATAATAACAATGCTGGAAGGACACACTCTGCGAAATTACACAGTGGTCCAATGAACCCATCTCCATTTCTATATTTGTACAAGCATTTAATGATTGGAACATCTGTTTGGGTAGATATTTATAGTTTATATATATTTATAGTTTGCCATGCATATGCCCTGTTGCACAATCTTTGTCCTAAACTTTCTTTAATTGTGCAACATCGTGCAAATACAGTATGTAGTTTGTTTAGTGCATGCTTGTTTTCCTTCTGGAGCGAAAGTGGGGCAGTCTTCTTTGTGCACTTCCACACCACAACTTTTGTCGTTCCCCCCCCCCCCCAAAGTTTGAAACCAGTTATAATTGTCTTTCTGCTGGAACCCAGGGATTATACTAAGATTATCACAAATTGGTTCATCTTCCCTGTTGGAAGCAAAATCCAGTTTCAGTTCCAAGACGGGAATAAAATGGAGACTGATTGGAAAGAACAGAGCCAACAACATGCCCAGCGTGCAGTTCTGGGACAGCTGACAAAATGGTGTTGAGAGTGGGTTAGTATTTATATCTTCTTTGGGCTTTGTAATTGAGCTTCCTGTTCCTGTGCAAGGACATGTCCTTTAATATTCTAATGTCAGATTCCTTTGGGGTCATGACTGTCGCTATAGGCAGAACGGAAATGCTAATCCTAGGTGTTTGTCTGAGTTAATCTTGTCAACTTAATTGCTTATCTGGAGTTTTTGTCTGGCCCAGTCTTTCTGAATGGATTACCAAATCTATCTATCTAAAAGCTGGCCTCCTCAGTTTCTGCTTGGGGCAAGGAGACAGGGGCTGGTTTCTGCCTCCTTTAAGATTTTTTTTTTCATTTCTCCTTTAGGGGAAATATTTTATCCTGCCTTTTTTTAATATTCCCCAAAATATTTCATTCTCTAGGATAGTGATGGCTAACCTTTTTTGGATTGTGTGCCAAAAGCAGGGGGAGCGCAGGGGGGTCGTGCACAGGCATGCCACACCCACAATGCTATTTATTTTATTTTTTTATTTTATTAAATTTATACCCCGCCCTTCTCCAAACGTACCCAGGGCGGCGCACAGGAATATTAAAATACATACAAAATCACATAAAAATTTAAAAAACTTATTTGATAAAGATCCTGCGTTAAAACCAAATTAAAATTCCCAAAATTTAAAACTGTCTAAAAGTCATTATGGAGGTTACGCTAGGCCGGCTAGATGGAACAAATGTGTCTTTAGGCACTTGCGGAAGAGGCGGAGGTCGGAGATGGTGCGAAGTTCAGGGGGTAAATTGTTCCAAAGGACTGGGCCCGCCACAGAGAAGGCTCTTCCACTGGGTGTCGCCAGTCGGCATTGTCCGGCCGACGGCACCCTGAGAAGGCCCTCTCTGTGGGAGCGTATCGGTCTTAGAGATGTATGGGGCAAGAGACGGTCTCGCATGTAACTAGGTCCCGAGCCATGGAGCACTTTGAAGATGGTCGTCAGAACCTTGAAGCGCACCCGAAAGATCATAGGAAGCCAGTGCAGCTCGCGCAGGATCGGTGTTATATGGGAGTGTCTCGGCGCTCCCGTAATCACCCGCGCAGCTGCATTCTGGACTAGCTGCAGCTTTCGAGTGCACCTCAAAGGAAGCCCCATGTAGAGAGCATTACAGTAGTCGAGTCGAGATGTCACAAGTGCTTGAGTGACTGTGCGAAGGGCAGCCCGGTCCAGTAAGGGACGCAATTGGCACATCAGGTGTACCTGATGGACCGCCCCCCTGGCCACGGCTGCCACATGGTCCTCCATGGACGGCCAGGAATCCAGGAGGACACCCAAATTGCACGCCCTCTCCACGGGGGCCGGTGTTTCACCTCCAATGGCCAGAGTTGTAGTAATCTGGCTGAACCGGGGTGCCGGAAGCCACAGCCACTCAGTCTTGGACGGGTTGAGCCTGAGGTTGTTACTACCCATCCAGATCCGTACGGCCTCCAAACACCAGGACATCACCTCGGCGGCATCGTTGGGGTGGTCTGGGGTGGATATGTACAGCTGATGTACAGCTGAGTATCATCAGCATACAGATGATATCCCACCCCAAAACGACGGATGATCTCACCCAGCGGCTTCATATATGTGTTGAATAGTAGGGATGAGAGGACTGACCCCTGAGGAGCCCCACATATGAGGTGTCTCGAGGCCGACCTCTGCCCCCCTGCCAACACATATTGCGACCGACCAGAGAGGTAGGACGAGAACCACCGCAGAACGGTGCCTCCCAGCCCCAACCCCCCCCCCAAGTCGGCGCAATAGGATACCATGGTCGATGGTATCAAAAGCCGCTGAGAGGTCTAATAGGACTAGGATAGAGGAATATCCTCTATCCCGCGCCCTCCAGAGATCATCAACCAACGCGACCAATGCCGTCTCGCTGCTGTGACCGGGTCGGAAGCCGGACTGGCGCGGGTCTAGATAATCAACTTCTTCCAAGTGTCACGGAAACTGTTGAGCCACCACACTCTCTACAAACTTCACTAAAAAGTGAAGGTTGGAGACCGGACGATAGTTCTCTAATAATGCTGGATCCAGGGATGGCTTCTTGAGGAGGGGCCTTACAACCGCCTCTTTCAAGACAGCAGGCAAGGACCCCTCACTCAAAGATGCGTTGACAATGCCCTGGAACCAGCCTCGTGTCATCTCCCAGGATTCCAGTACAAGCCAGGAGAGACACGGATCCAATAAACATATGGTAGCCTTAAGTCTCTTTGACAACTTGTCCATATCCTCGGTAGTAACAAAGTCAAACTCCTCCCAAGATGGTGTCTCAAGAACAGCCTCGGACCGTCCGACTGGACCACTGTCGATGGAGGGTAGCTCATTCCGAATCCGAGTGATTTATCTCCTGCAGATAAATCCCAAATTCCTCTGCTTGGCCCTGTAGAGGGGCTTCCCGCAGCCTCTGTTGAAGGAGGGAGCGGGTCACCCCAAACAGGGCGGCAGGGCGGTTATCTGCGGATGCAATAAGTGTGGCACAATACTCGCATTTGGCCACCCTTATCGCCACTAAGTAAGTCTTAATATAGGTTCTAACTAGTGTTCGGTCGGCTTCGGCGTGAGAAGATCTCCATCTGCTCTCTAGGCGTCTCTTGTGGCGTTTCATCTCCCTAGGTTCCTCGGTGAACCAAGGAGCCTGGGTGGTTCGTCGCCGCAAGAGAGGCCACAAGGGTGCGACTCGGTCCAGGGCCCCCGTGGCTGCACTTAACCATGCGGCCACTAGGTCCTCAGTCGAGTCGCGGGGCAAGTCCACAGGAATTGGCCCAAGCTCCCTCTGGAACCTTACCGGGTCCATCAGGAGCCTGGGGCGGAACCATATAGGAATATCAGGCTCCGCCTCCCCGCGGTGAGGTGCGGTGATCGGAAAGTCCAGCCGAAGGAGAGCGTGATCTGTCCATGACAGGGGTGTGATGGCTAAATCCCCTATTCCCAGATCATGACTCCACTGTCCCGAGACGAAGATAAGGTCCAAGGTGTGTCCATCCTCGTGAGTAGGGCCTAAAACTACCTGGGTCAGGTCCATGGCTGTCATGGAAGCCATGAACTCCCGAGCTGCACCAGAGGTTTCGCCTACCGACGGCAGGTTGAAGTCCCCCATGACCAAAAGTCTGGGGGTCTCAACCGCCGCCTCGGCTATCACCTCTAGGAGCTCAGGCAGGGCTGTTGTTGCATAGCGAGGAGCCAGGTATACAACTAACACGCCCAACTGCCTCCCTAGGCCCCACTTCACGAGGAGGGACTCACACCCGGTCGTCTGAGGGATCGTGGTCTCCTTCGGCTCAAGACCTTCCCTAACCATAATCGCCACCCCCCCCTCCCTAGGGCCCTAGGCTGATGGCAGGCTCGGTAGCCTGGTGGGCACCGAGGTGGGCATAGTAGCCTCGGTAGCCTGGTGGGCATAGGTAGCCTATGTGCGCACATGCGTGTGTGACCCCAGAGCACATGCACGCATGAACCCCCACCCCACATGCATGCACGACCAACATGACCCTCCCACTTTAGTGCATTTTTTTTGCCTTCCCCAGGATCCAGAGGCTTTCTAGGAGCCTGGGGGTGCAAAAACAGCCTCCCTTGTCCCCCCAGAGGCCCTCCTTGCGCTTCCGGATCTTCCCTGAGGGCTCCGGAGGGTGAAAAATGGTCCTACGAGCAAACTGGAAGTGACTTCTAGTTTGCTCGCAGGGCTGTTTTTTGCCCTCCGGAGGGTGCAAAACAGTCTTAAAAGAATGGACTGGAGCTGACAGGGCAACGCCTCGCGTGCCCTAACAAATGGCTTGGCGTGCCCCCCTGTGGCACATGTGCCATAGGTTCGCCATCACGGCTCAAGGAGGATGGGTGGGTGCTGACTTTCTATCTACACCCTCTAGCTGGAGAATGCAAAACCCCAGGGCCCGACTTTCTGAGCTGCTGTTGGTCTTGGAGAAATGAAATCCCCTTTGTCTGCTTCACACAATAAGGAAATAAGGCGAATTGTTTTTGCATCCCGCATGACTGTGATGAACACCTGCTGAGGGGATATTGGTTTGTGGAAGGGGAGGGGAGGATCAATCCAAGCTGTTTCACTACCGTCATTGCTGATGTTTCCACAGGCCATTTGTCACGGGGGACGAGGAATGTCAAGATGGCAACCACAACTGCAAAAAAACAATTGAAGCCCTGTCCTCTTTGATGCCCATCACGTGCTTCAAGGGATTGACTTGTTTAATTATCCTTGATGGATGCCCTCGGCATGGCTTTCATTTTTAACCCCCCCCCCTGAATCATTTTTAAGGCAGTTAATGATGCCTTATCTTTCTCCAGATTTGTTAATTCCACCCTAACTTTTTTGTTTAAATTATTATTGAAGGGGGATTAGCATCCTCCTTGAAGGGCCTGAAGTTTAAGAACTATGGAGAGTATAGCAAAAGTACCTTTCAATGGGAAAGAAGAGGCAGAGGCAGAGGGAGAGGGCAAGGGAGATGACAGGAGGGGAAGAGAGGAGAGGAAGAGAAAAACACAATAGCATTGGGGAGGGAATCACCTTGAAACTTGGAGACCAAGAGCTATTTTCAAACTGGCACATATTTTTATATGGAGGTACCAGGGATGAAATCCAGCAGGTTCTGACAGGTTCTGGAGAACCGGTAGGGGAAATTTTGAGTAGTTCAGAGAAGCAGTAGCAGAAATTTTGAGTAGTTTGGAGAACCAGCAAATGCCACCTCTGGCTGGCCCCAGAATGGGAAGGGAATGGAGATTTTGCAGTTTCCTTCCTCTGCCATGCCCACCAAGCCACGCCCACCAAATCACACCACGCCCACCAAGCCACGCCCACAGACCTGGTAGGAAAAAAAATTGAATTTCACCACTGGGAGGTACCCTACACTAAATACTCCATAAAAGAAAGTGAAGATGTTATAATAATCACTCTGCCCAAAAATAATTTGGTGACACGGGTGTCTACAGAAAATGAATGAATGAATGAAAATTTACAACTAGATGATGATTTCCCCAGTTTCTCAACACCACAGATGTATGCTGGAGAAGTAGCCAGGATACAGACAGGGAGTGATAAAGGACCGTCGTCCTGGTTCCTTTTTAGGAGAAGGTGCGGGGTATAAATTTGAAAAATAAAATAAATAAATAAATAAATCTTGAACAATGCTGACAGCTCCAGGGTTTCATTTTAAAAGGCAACAAAAGTGGTTAAGACACTGAGCTTGTCGATCAGAAAGGTCGGCAGTTGGGTGGTTCGAATCCTTAGGCCAGCTCTCCTGCATGAGCAGGGGGTTGGATTAGATGACCTCCAAGGTCCCTTCCAACTCTGTTACTGTTTACTGTTTATTATTGGAGGGGGAGAGGGAGTGGTTGCTGGGGTATTTTGTGCTGTGGATGCATCCATTATGTTGGGCACCCCCCCCCCCTCCAGATGCCCTGAGGGGGGACCCTCTGTGTAATACAACTATATCTAAATTCCGAGCATTTCAAGGAATATTAATTTAATCTGCATGGAAATCTTCCTTTTATTTCACTGCATTTCTATAGTATTGCCATTAGAGCAATGCCTTTGGTGTAAAAGAGCAGGCTACTGTTGCTACAAAGGTGATTAGGGGACTGGAGACTAAAACATATGAAGAACGGTTGCAGGAACTGGGTATGTCTAGTTTAATGAAAAGAAGGACTAGGGGAGACATGATAGCAGCCTTCCGATATCTCAGAGGTTGCCACAAAGAAGAGGGAGTCAAACTATTCTCCAAAGCACCTGAGGGCAGAACAAGAAGCAATGGGTGGAAACTAATCAAGGAGAGAAGCAAATTAGAACTGAGGAGAAATTTCCTGACAGAACAATTAATCAGTGGAACAGCTTGCCTCCAGAAGTTGTGAATGCCCCAACACTGGAAGTCTTCAAGAAGATGTTGGATAGCCATTTGTCTGAAATGGTATAGGATTTCCTGCCTAGGCAGGGAGTTGGACTAGATGACCTCCAAGGTCCCTTCCAACTCTGCTATTGTATTGCATTGTATTGTATTGCTTTGAGGAAACACTTTGGTAATCTTAGCCATCCAACAGCAGACGCTGCAAGATGAATTGTGAGAAGAAGTCCCTTCTCTGCAGCCTTCCGTAGAATTCCACTAGAGGGTGGAATTGTGTTCTAAATTAATTTGCACTTATTAGAAATGCCTCCCCTTCCGAAATCTCCCAGTGCTCTAATGCATAAGATTTCTCCTGTTGCTATAGAAACGTATCAGAGCAGAAGATAAATAATTCGAGCCTAACAAGAGACACATTTAATTTTCTTCCCAGTTCTTAATGGTGTGAAGTTTTATCATTTATAAAACACACACACACAGACACAAACACAGTTTTTTTTTTTTTAGTTTTTGCATTCTTTGTTTGCCTGGATGTAACTGGATATTTCCTTTTGTTGCCTAATCTGAGATCTGCTCCATCATGTTTAGCAAATACAAAGTCCCTCATTACTGCCAAAAGAAATCACAACACATCAGTCTGTCAGACGCTAAGGAATGAGGCGTTAAAAAGCCACCACGGTTGCCTCGTGAATACTTCCTCCTATTTTATTCTTTTTCTTTCCTCAGTGCCCCCCCCTCCCCTCCAAGTCACACAGTTGTATATTTCTTACATCTGCACAACTTCTCTTTCTGCTCAGAAAGGGTCAGAAAGTTTAGGGGTTGCATCTCTGGCTGAGGTGGGCAAAGAATTGAGGATTGTTCTGTGGGAAGAAATGTCCATCTGGGTTCAGTTCCAAGTGGGGGGAAAAAGACACTGGATTCATGGACGTTGCTTGGAAGGAAGGCGATGATAGACAGGGCTGCATGGTTTGAGGTCCTGAGGAGAAAATGGCAGAGATGCTGAGAATGCCCTGGTTTTATGCCCTCTCTGGGCTTTTGAATTTGAGCTTGTATTCCGATGGGTTGCCAGACTCCCATGGGGCCATGCAAGGACCAACTCTGTAGGTTGTCCTGTGTCCCAGGCTTGGTTGAGCCTTGCTGGGTGATGAAATCTTCCCAGCTGCCATGTGGTGAGATAGATAGAGGGCTAATCCTATCATATGCTGAGGGCCATATCTTAATCCCATCACCCTGGAGCTGAAGGGGGCAAAAGGGAGCTGCAGGAAGCTGCTTTGTCTTTTAAAACAGGGGTCCCCAACCTTTTTGGCACCAGGAACCGGTTTCATGTAAAAAAAATTCCACGGACCGGTGGGAGCCTCCAGTGGGTGAGTCGAGTCACGTGGGGCGCATGCGCATTCGGCGGTCACGTGCAACCGGGCGGGAAAGCTGCCAGGGGTCCCGGGAGAAGGATCCTCGGCTGGGGCAGAGAAGGACGGGCTGCGTCCCGGGCAGGAGGGTCTGGCAGCCCCTTCCCCCCGTGCAGGGCCAGGTGGTGCCCCAAACCCCCCAAATGCAGGCCGTTGCCCCCTTCCTGCCCCCGGGGAGCGCCCCGGCCAGCTGCCAGGATAGCAGAGCGTTTGCTACACTTTCCTAAGAGTTGCGCTACTCTCTCCACCTCTCACTCCGAACCGGTTACTATCAAGCCATGGACCGACACCAGTCCGCGGCCCGGGGGTTGGGGATCCCTGTTTTTAAACATGCTTCTCCTTTTCTCATCCAAGGAAATATAACACTGATGGCACACCTATGGCACGGGTGCCACAAGTGGCACGCGGAGCCATTTCTTAGGGCACGCGAGGCGTTGCCCTGTCAGCTTCAGCGTGCATGTGTGCGCTGGACAGCTGATTTAGGCCTTCTTTTGAGGCCGTTTTTCTCCCTCTGGAGGCTTCAGGGAAGCTCCTGAAGCCTCTGGAGGTGGGGAGGGGAGGCTGTTTTCACCCTCCCCAGACTCCTAGAAGGCCTCTGGAGCCTGGGGAGGGCGAAAAAAGTGTGCCAAAAGCAGGGGGTTGCGCACATAGCATTATGGGTGACCACCACCCCCTGCGCTCCCCCCGCTTTTGGCACGCGAACCAAAAAAGGTTAGCCATCACTGAAATATAATATTCTGCCTTTTAAATATTTCCTAAAATATTTCAGTTTTCTAGGAGAGGGGTCAGTGCTAACTTCCTACAGTTCATTGCAGTAGTGGGATATGACCGGTACGCCCTGGTACGGGTGTAATGGTGCCTGCTGGGAGCATCAGATACCATTCTGTTACGGTGCTCCACAGGGCCTACTCGCCTGCCCGCTCTCCTTACCTCTATTTGAGCCAGTGGTGGGTTTCTGCGGCTCACACCTACTCACGAGAGCCGGTTGGTGAAATTTAGAGAACCGGTGAGAGGGGGTTCCACCGGCGTACCTGGAAGTAAATCTGGCCCGCCACTGCCAGTGACCCAACAGGAAGGAAAGGAAAGGAAAGGAAGAAAGGAAAGGAAGGAAGGAAAGAAAGAAAGAAAGAAAGAAAGAAAGAAAGAAAGAAAGAAAGAAAGAAAGAAAGAAAGAAAGAAAGAATTTATCATCACAATTGAGTCCAAAATTTTGGTTGCTAAGCAAGAGCATTGTTAAATGAGTTTCACCACATTTTAAAAGATGGCCACTCCCACCCTGTCACATGACTGCCAAGCCATGCCCACAAAATAGGCCACACCTACAGAGTAGGTTCTAAAAAATTTGAAACCCACCACTGATTTGAGCCGACCGGGGCATTTGCGCATGCGCATGGAGGGTACGGCGCCTGCGTGATGCTCTGCCAAGCCGCTGGAGCGTCAAGGGTGGTGGGTATGCATGCGCATGCTGCGCACATGCATGTGGTGGACGCCCGGCACCATTGCAGCGTACCGGTTGTAACAGGATCCAGAATTGCCTCTGTGAGGGAACCATCCTTAAACAGTGATAGATACAAAGTCTTCCCAGTGTGGATTTAGTCACAGGTTTATTATCACATTTGCACTTTCCAAAGTTGCAAAGGTAAAAACTGCCAGCATGCACATCCAAAGGAAGAAGTGTGATTCTTTTCCACACCGACTGCAGTGCAATTTTGGAGAAATCTATATTTAGGGAAATACGTTACTTTAAGGCAGGGGTCTCCAACCTTTGCAACTTTAAGTCTGAAGAACTTCAGCTCCCAGAATTCTCCAGCCAGCTTTGCTGGCTGGAGAAGTCTGGGAGCTGAAGTCCTTCAGACTTAAAGTTGCAAAGGTTGGAGACCCCTGCTTTAAGGGAAGCAGAACTTTCCCCACTTTTGAGTGTTGGAAGAAATGTCCTTCTGGGTTTGGCTCCAAGTGGGGAAAAAGACACTGGGAAAATGGAGGCTGCTTGGAAAGGTGGTTGTAATGGTGGACAGGACCACGTGGCTTGAGCTCCTGAACAGAAAAGGTGATCACATGCTTCAATGTTGGGTGGAGAAAAAGAGAAGGAAGGAAGGGCTGAGATGCTGAAGGCCCCTGGCTTTATGCCTTCTCTGGCCTTTGATCTTGAGCTTGTATTCTGGTTGGTTGTCAGACTCCCATGGGGCCATGCAGGGCCAACTCTCTAGGCTGTGCTTTGAATCCAGGTTTGGTTGAGTCCTCAGATGCCATGTGGTGAGTGGGTAAAGGTTACTCATGTCTTAATTCCATCACCTTGGATTTGAAGGGGAGAACTCTTTATTATGTAAAGGGACTGGCGTGGACATCTCAATGGCCCCTTGACAAAGGGGGGGGGGCAGGAAGCTGCAGGGAGCTACGTGTTTCTCCCTTTTCACATCCAGGGAGATGTAATCTTCTGCCTTTTCAATATTTCCCAGGATATTTCCTTTTTCTGGGAGAGGGCTGGGCGATAACTTCCTACATGAGAAAACAATCACCAGGAATATTATGCCTCTTCTTCCTCCTTCCTTCCCTGCTGTTTGGCCGCCAGCATGTCCTGCAAAAGCTCACAGCTAAAATCTAAACACATCTTCACTGGATGAGACGTATGGGTTTTTTTCCTCAGGATAAATGACTGGCTAAGTTTCCTCGAAGCTTCTGTGAAATGGAGAAAGCTCTGCGTAGAACTCCAGGACAAAGGAATATTCAGACACATCCAAAAAAGAGAGGACATTTCGGCGATGTCTGCCTTAAAACGCCTCTCCGCTCGTCTAAGCCGGGGTATTCATTCACACTATAGCCAGTGAAGTTCATTGACATAACTTCATTGACATAATTTTTTTTTAAAAAAAAAATAAAGAAACACAAGCAGAGGGCAGCAAAAAGAAAATTGAAAGGGTCCCTTAAATATTCTTTGATGGAACAAAAATAATAATAAAGGAAGCTTCAGTTCCTCTCATTTCCAAAAAGTAATTGCCAGCCAAAAACAGGTCACTAGGCCATCTGGTCTGGTTGGTTGATGTTTTTTTTTGGTTTTTTTTTGCTGGCAAGCAAGCAATAGGATAGACTGTCAAAATATCTGAGTGTATGCAGTGGTGTCATTACATAAGCCCTGCAGCTAAATAAAAGAGAGCTTGTACAACAAGAAACTTCAGAAGTTGTGGATGCTCCATCACTGGAGCTTTTGAAGAAGAGACTGGATAGCCGTTTGTCTGAAATGGTATAGGGGAGTGTTAGCAAAACTTTTCGGCACTGAGTGGCATGCATGCGCCGCAGTGCTGAGTTCTGGATCCCGTTGCAACTGGTACGGTGCAATGGGGCTGGGCGTCCACCGCATGAACGCGTGCAGCACACACATGCATCCTTACCTCCTGCGATGCTCCGCAACACCTCCCTGATGTTCCAGCTGTTTGGCGGAGTGTTGCGTAGGCGCTGTATGCTCTGTGGATGTGTGCTGAAGTGCCGAAGAGCTCAAATACCGGTAAAGAGTGCAGGCGGGTAGGTGGGCACTCTGGAGCACCATACCAGAACGGTACCCAGTACTCCCGGCAAAAACCAGTATGCCCATAGTTGGATGTACCGGTTGTAACCCACCACTGATGCGCCAGGAAGATGATCTTCCAGTTTCTGGAATGTGTATGCACACTGGTCAACTGGTCTTCGTGCATTTATGTAAGCTGGAAACTGGAAGACCAGGTGACCGGTATGCATATGCGCAACGGAAACCAGAAGATCATCTTCCTGATGTGCACATGTGCACTGGGCAGCTGCTCTTTCAGCTTCTGGCACATGCATGCACATCAACCAGCTGGTTTTCATGTATGCATGCATGAAACGACTAACAGGAAACAACTAACGGTGAAAGTGAGTTGGCAGTAGATAAAAATCAACAGAATTCAAGGTGGACTGGACTTTGGTCTCTTGTGGGGACAAAGGAACTCAAGACTTATGATACACTTGACCTTTTCCTCAGGCTCACCCGGGTACAGTATCTTTACACACCAGTTGCTCAGTTTGCAGCTCTTCCTTTTGTCTCCAAGGTCGTTCTCACATATTATTACAAGATTTCCCTGATTTAGATTATGGCTGGAGGATTAGGACCCAAGCCGAAATTTTTAGGGAAATCTGCAATTAGACTCTCCACTCAGAAATCAAGAATAGCCTGAGGAATTCTGCAGTCCTAGAAATACTATATCAGGGTGACACATTTGTGCCATGGGTTTCCCTGATTATAGTGGCCTTCCTTCAGAAAATTGGCCAGAAAAAATTCCATGCAAATATTGGACTTTGAATGGATGGTATGGTGTTTATTTTGCAGGTAATTGTCCCTAGAAATGAGAAGCTGCATATTATATTTTTATTGCGTACTGCCAAATATTATTTCTAGTATTCCTGGCAACATTTTTTTATCTCCACATATAGAATATTTTTACTTTGTTTGATTTTAACCTCCAAAGCTTAATACTTTTTATTTAAATATTTTATATAACAAGTTTATGGAAAGAAACAGAAAAAAAATGAGATACAAAAAAACCCAAGAAAGAAACACAGGAAAATAGCAATAGCACTTAGATTTGTGTACTGCTTCACAGTACTTTTACATCACTCTCTAAACTGTTTACAGAGTCAGCCTATTGCCCCCAACAATCTGGGTCCTCATTTTACCCACCTTGTAAGACTGCCAGGCTGAGTCAACCTTGAGCCCGGTGAGATTCGAACTGCCAAATTGCAGGCAGCTGGCAGGCAGCAGAAGTAGCCTGCAGTACTGCATTCTAACCACTGTGCCACCACGGCTCAAAAGCTGGAAATTGGAAAAATTGCAACTGTTTTTATCTGATATTAACCAAATGTCAGAGGATTTCTAAATATGGAGTGGAAATGAATTATTTGATAACATTGCAAAATAACACGAAACCTTTGCCACTGAAAAATACATTGATCGGTACATTAACTTTCTCCAAAGCACCTGAAAGTAGGAAAATAATGGATAGAAACTAATCAAGGAGAGAAGCAACCTAGAACTAAGTAGACATTTCCTGACAATTAGAACTATTAAATGACTTGCCTCCAGAAGTTGTGAGTTCTCCAACACTGGAAGTTTTTAAGAAGAGATTGGACACTGTCTATCTGAAACGGTATAGGGCAGTGATGGCGAACCTATGGCATGGGTGCCACAGGTGGCACGCGGAACCATTTCTTGCGACACGCGAGGTGCTGCCCTATCAGCTCCAGCACACACAGGCCAACTGATATAGGCCTTCTTTGGAGGCCGTTTTTCGCCCTCTGGAGGATTCAGGGAAGCTGCTAAAGCTTCTGGAGGTGGGAAGGGGAGGCTGTTTTCACCCTCCCCAGGCTCCTAGAAAGCCTCTGGAGCCTGGGGAGGGCGAAAAAGCCATGCCAAAAGCAGGGGATCATTCATGCACGTAGCATTATGGGTGTGGCATGCCCACGTACGACACCCCTGTGCACCCTCCGCTTTTGGCACGCGAGCCAAAAAAGGTTAGCCATCACTGGTATAGGGCCATGATGGTGAACCTATGCCCTGCGTGCCAGTCCCTTCCAGCTCTATTATTCTGTTACTTTTTAAAAAGTCACATAAGGTTCCCCTCACACATATGTGCTAGTCATTCCCAACTATAGGGGGCGGTGTTCATCTCTGTTTCAAAGCTGAAGAGCCAGTACTGTCTGAAGACGTCTCCGTGGTCATATGGCTGGCATGACTAAATACCAAACGCTGTTACTTTCCCACCAAAGCTGGTTCCTATTTTTTCTACTTGCATTTTTTTACGTACTTTGAACTGCTAGGTTGGCAGAAGCTGGGACAAGTAACAGGAGCTCCCTCCATTAGGCAGCACTAGGGATTTGAACCGCTGAACTGCCGACCTTTCCGATCGTCAAGGTCAGTGTCTTAGCCACTGAGTCATCGCGTCCCTAAAAGTCACATAGTTCTCAACTATTAAGTGAATTGGGCCCAATTTTATGATCATTTTGCTTCTGATGTTAAGGGAATCATGCGGTTGTTTAGCGCAGGGGTCCCCAACCTTTGCAACTTTAAGTCTGAAGGGCTTCAGCTCCCAGACTTCTCCAGCCAGCTTTGCTGGCTGGAGAATTCTGGAAGCTGAAGCCCTTCAGACTTAAAGTTGCAAAGGTTGGGGACCCCTGCTTTAGCGAATCCAAATACTCCTATTGACTTTGCTTGTTGGGAGCTGGTTGGGGAAATCCCAAATGGGACCCTGCGACTATTGTAAATATTTACTGCTTGACAAGTGTGTAAATTTTGATCACATGACCATGGGGAAATGTTGCAATGGTTGTAAGTGTAAGGTCTGGTTTTTTCAGGACCGTTGTAACTTCAAACAGTTGCTAAACAAATAATTGTAAGTCTAGGACCTCGTGTATATTGCTAATTTGGTTATAAATTAGGGGAAAAATAATTCCTTTTGAGCTTGAGGAACATGAAAGCAAATTATTTAAATAGTGAATTTCACCTTTTGTCCAGAGATTTCATTCCAACACTGTGCCCTCTATTTTTAGGGTAGAATTTTTCCATAAAGTGAAAATATCCATAAGCAGCCTCAACATTCAAACCCAGTCTAGAATCTAAAAAAAATACTGTTTGTAAATCTGGGAACAAAATTACCCTCTTTAGTGTTTATTGACCCTCGCTATTGCCAGATTCTTAATTAAAATAAATAAAAACTTTCCAACAGAATTTAAAAGATATATATTCTATGTGAGGTTCATTTCATATAGATGTAATTGATAAGATATAAGCCCAACAGTAAGCTAAAATCTGGTAAATTAAAAGCACATTCTAATCAATCTAGTCAATTTGGCTAATGAATTCCTAGGTGGTCTATTTCCCCCATTTCCTTAATAGCTTAACTTATCCAAAGAAAATATTTATTTGGGATTAACATTGGAATACTTTGAACACATGAATTAATCATGGAGCGATATTCATTTTAATAACACATTTATCCCACCAATTTAAGGGAATTTTGATCCATCTATTCCTGTCTAAGGCAAATTCTCTAAAATGTTTAACATGCCATATTTAAAGCATATGTAAAACAGATCAAATAACATAGCCCGAAGTTTTCTGCAAACTGTAGAAATTACAGGTTAATCATATTCATTTGCATAGAAATTTCTGTTTCTCAATTGTTAATTTGTTTTTGGTATCATTAAGTTGTTGCTTAACACTTGGTTCATTTTGTTGTTGTTAGTTGCAAAGTCAAGCCCGACCCATTGCGACCCTATGGACAACGTTCCTCCAGGCCTTCCTCTACCATCCTCTGGAGTCCATTTAAGCTCACACCTATTGCTTCAGTGAGTCCAGCCAGCCACTTCATTCTCTGTCATCCCCTTCTTCTTTTGTCTTCAGTCTTTCCCAGCATTAGGCTCTTCTCCAGTGAGTCCTTCCTTCTCATTAGGTGGCCAAAGTATTTGAGTTTCCTCTTCAGGATCCGGCCTTCTGAAGAGCAGTTAGGGTTGATCTCCTCTAGGACTGACCAGCTGGATCGCCTTGCGGTCCAAGGGACTTGCAGATTCATAGAGTGACTCATAATTAAAATAAAAACACAAACAGTGTGTGCTCTATATTTGATTCAGTAAAAGAAGTTCATTGACTTGTGATTTTATGTAACTTGAAGGGGTGTATTTATATTTAAAAACAATTTAAGAAGGGCAGGTGCTTAACAAAAACCAAGCCAATGAAAGCTTCATTGAATGAAAATAGCTTCAAGATTCTTTACAGAGAATGACTTTCCCAAATTGGGAGGGAGGAAAATTTGCTTTTGAGGTAAGGGCCTTGCTGACTCTCAACGATCTGATTTCTCTTAATAGTGCAGTGATGTGAAGGTCAAAATAACTCCTGTCTGTTTTACTGTCCACTTTAATATGGCCGTATTCCAACCCATTGTTTTTATTATGGTTTTTCTTTTAAAGAAAAGACGATCTCTATCTGCATCTGGTTTCATTCACCATTTTCCTAACATATGGAGCTTATATATGCAACACCCTAATATATACCATTTAATGTAAATTTTTTGGGAGAAATCTTTCTTTAAAGCAAAATTCTCTTTGTTGTGTAAAACTTCCCACGTTAGCCATCACGGATGTAAAATCTCCTAGTGCAAGTACTCTCCTTTTGTATCGTCTGTAGGAAGCTGGCACCCACCCCTCTCCTAGGAAGATGAAATATTTTAGGAAATATTAAAAAGGGCAGAATATTTCCCCTCAAAGAGAGGAAAGAACTCATAATGGGCCATTTTTAATGGGCCATTAAGGCCTGAGCCAGTTTATCTGCAATACAAAAGACATGGCCCTCAGGGCCAGATAGGATTAGTCCTCTACCCATCTCACCACATGGCACCTGGAAAGATTACATCAGCCAGCAAGGCTCAACCAAGCCTGGGACACAGACAGCCCACAAAGTTAGCTAAGACACCCCACTGTCTGGGAATCTGACCACCAATCAGAATACACTTCCTACACAGGAACAGGAAGCTCCAAGGTGAGGCCCAAGAGAGGGTATAAAATGGGTGGGTTGCTGCCCGCATTACTGCCAGTTCAGTCCACACAAAAATGTACCCACAAATAGGTGTGCGCATGCGCAAAATATTAAAAAATGAAAAAGAAATTACATTTGTGCAATGCTATACTCAGTGTATAAGACACACCCAGATTTTCAACCTCTTTTTGGGGAGAAAAGGAGCGTCTTATACTCCAAAAAATACAGTATGCTACTCTCGACTCATTGTGTAAAGATCTAGCTTTTCTGGAGAAGATTGTAATTCTTGGAGAGGTACAAGGAAAGAAAACGGCCACAGCAGGAAGGTGGATAGACGGTTACAGGGGTGATAGGAATGCCATCAGAAGTGCTGGAGGATCAAGTTAAGGAGGACCAGAACCTCATGGAGAAATTCTATCTCTGTGGTTGCTTGGAGCAGAGATCCCCAATCCCAGGTTTGTGGACTGGCACCAGACCATGGCATGCCAGAACAGGGCTACCCAAACAAGCGAAGCGCCATCCACGAGATGCAGGCAG
Source organism: Rhabdophis nuchalis (assembly GCA_039707465.1). Classification (NCBI taxonomy): domain Eukaryota; kingdom Metazoa; phylum Chordata; class Lepidosauria; order Squamata; family Natricidae; genus Rhabdophis; species Rhabdophis nuchalis. The sequence goes on from CM077645.1 coordinate 206,944,280, forward strand.
CATGTGAAACCACGCCCCCTCTGGTGCCCAAAAGGTTGGGAGCCACTGGCTTAGAGTTGACAACAATTTGATAGCACAGAATGAATAAATATGATTCTAGCCAAAAATAAAGAAAGAAACAATGAGAGGAAGAAAAGAAAAACAGGGGGAGAGCCATTCAAACAATCTATCAAAAAATGATAGAAAAAATACAGAAGAAAAGATATAAGACATATAAAAAGAAGAAAAAGAGAAAAGAAAATCTAGAAATTGGAGATTAGTAGAATGACATGAAATGTTTGAAATATGACTATTTAATTAAGATGTGTGAGAGCTATATTAATATAGCTACGCGAGCTGCACTGGCTGCCTGTGGCCTTCCAGGTGCGCTTCAAGATACTGATAACCATCTTTAAAGCGCTCCATGGCACGGGACCTGGGTATTTGCGAGATCGCCTCCTACCACATACCTCCCTCCGTCCCGTCCGCTCGCACAGGGAGGGCCTCCTCAGGGTGCCGTCTGCCGGCCAATGCTGGCTGGCGACCCCCAGGGGAAGGGCCTTCTCTGTGGCGGGTCCGGCTCTCTGGAAAGACCTACCTCCCAACATTCGCACCATCACGGACCTGCGCCTCTTCCGCCGGGAGTTTAAAAGTCACTTTTTCCATCTGGCTGGTCTGGCTTAGATTTTAAATAACAAATTATTAGATAGGTTTTAACGATGCTTTTAGCACGGGTTTAAATTTAATATATTTTTTATTGTATTTATATTGTATTTTTGTATTGTTTTTAATATTTACCTGTACACCGCCCTGAGTCCCTTTGGGGAGATAGGGATTTTGGATACAAATCCAAGAATAAATAAAAATAAATAAATAGCTTTTAAGTATGCAAAGTAATTATGTTAAATACTTACTATTTAATCTGAATTTGAAGATACATGTTATTTGTAGAAAATAGATGGAAGGCGAATGATAAATTTGGTTTATCTTTAAAGGGATGAAAAAATAATATTGTTTATGTATATAATAAAAAAAATGGAAAGTTGGGAAATATGAAATGGAAAAAATACGGCAAAAATTGGAAATGGAAATATAATATAAAATGAATTATGTATATGTGAAAATATAAAAGGGGGAATCTGGACAACACTTTGTTCATAAAAGAATTTTTAATTATCTAGCAAAAAATAAAAAAAATTATTTGGAAAAAAAGAAGAAGAATAAATGTGATTTATTTCATCATCTTCAACTGGCTGTGTTAAATTTAAATTTACCGACAAAGAAATAAAGGGAAACTAGTACAGTTCTTTCAAGCTTTCTAGCTCTCATCAGCTAGCCATACCCTTCTGGGATTCCAACCCAGGCTGCTTACATATTAGGCAGATGTATTAACCTCTAGGACACGGGCTCTCCTCACTTTGTCAGCTTTACCAGGGGGAAGATTGAGTGTTTTTCCAGTGAGACCCATCTATCCAGGCAACCTGGTCTACCCAAATACAAGATGGAGCATACTGCTCTCACTTTCTCCTTTCAACCCCAATCCAGGAGCCTTCTCAGGCAGTTGCTTCTGTGACAAACTATTTTGTGTTAAATTTAAATGTTTGCATTGGCATCCTTCAGTCTCAAAAGATTATGTTATGGTGCTCTGGAAAGAGGTAAAGCTGGAGTGTCCTCTCCAGAGCATGAGGCCTGGGTAGATTAATATGAAGGATAGACTGTTACCCAAGCAGCAGATCCCTCCCTCTCCACATTGCTGAAAGAGTCCAATGGAATGGCAGAGTCAATACGATTAGTTCCAGCTGCGTCGCAGGAGTTACCAGAACGTGGTTGTACACAGTCATGAACTGCTTCCGGGACTCCAGCTCCGGAGTTTGGCCAGAGGTTGACTCCTGAAGCCTTTTCCAGTAGTGGATATAACTACAAGGCAGTGGAGGTTTGTAATTAAAGTTTCCCTTCTCCTAGAAGGTGGTTCTGCCGCTTTATCTGCCGCAGGGGCGTAGAGCCCTCTTCCACCTTCAAAACTATTGACTATCTTCTCCTGTAACCCTGGAAAGGGGTCCTTACGAGGGGCTATCAGCTGGGCCAGCTGGACCAAGGTTTTTTAAGGAGGTATTACTCCTCCATCACTCACCCTTGGTCCTGGCTTGTGACAGGCAGAGCCTGGCTTCCCAAATGTTGGGCCCAGGATGGCGGGTTTAAATTTAAATTTACTGACAAAGAAATAAAGGGAGACTAGAATAGCTATTTCAAGCTTTTTAGCTCTCATCAGATAGCCATACCCTTCTGGGATTCAAATCCAGTATGCTCCATCCCATATTTAGGTAGATCAGGTTGTGCTGATAGATGGGTCTCACTGGAACAACACTTCAACTGGCTGGATTCCTCAATATATTGAAATATCAAATCATTAGCTTTATGGCTTGGCATATTATTATTATTATTATTATTATTATTATTATTATTATTATTATTATTATTATTATTATTATTATTATTATTATTATTATTATTATTATTATTATTATTATTATTATTATTATTATTATTATTATTATTATTATTATTATTATTATTTATTATTATTCATATTTGTAACCCGCACCCATCTCACCACAAAAGGACTCGGGGCGGCGAACAGAAATTTAAAATAAATATACATATATACAAAATATTAACAAACAACAACTAAATTAAACCAAAACCCTGCGTAAAATAAATTTAAAACCCATAAATTAAAAACTTTGATTTGCTACAAGTCAGTACGGTGCGGAGTAGTTCAAGCCAGGGCGGCCAGATGAAAGTAGTGTGATTTTAAGTGCCGGCGGAACAGGCGGAAGTCCGAGATGATATGGAGTTCGGGAGGTAGGTCGTTCCAGAGGGTTGGGCCCACCACAGAGAAGGCCCTTCCCCTGGGAGCCGCCAACCGGCATTGCCCAGTCGACAGCACCCGGAGAAGACCCTCTCCGTGGGAGTGAGTCGGTCGTAGGGATGTATGGGGCAGCAGACGGTCTCATAGGTAGCTAGGCCCCGTGCCATGGAGCACCTTGAAGATGGTCATCAGAACCTTGTAACGCACCCGGTAGGTCACAGGTAGCCAGTGCAGCTCGCGCAGGAGTGGTGTTATGTGGGAATGCCTTGAGGTTCCCATGATCACCCGCGCGACCAACTGCAACCAACTGCAACCTCCGAGTGCATCTCAAGGGGAGCCCCATGTAGAGAGCGTTAGAATAGTCCAGACGAGACGTCACGAGTGCTTGAGTGTAAAGCTACCCAATATTCCAAAGGACCACCCAGTGATCCAATAAAAGTGTGTTCAGATACCCACAATTAAGGCTCCTACATTGGACAGGCATTCTACTCTACACAATATGTTCCTTTCCTTGAGAAGCAGACCAGTCCAAGCCGGCAGATATCTATATCAAGAATCCTAAATTCTAAAGTTGCCAACATTGAGAAAACTGGCTGTGTCTGAATTAACTTTTTTTTAAAAAAAATCTAATAGGATTTTCTGCAGACCCCTATATTTCACCAGAATGCAATTTATAGGTCCTAAACAATGTTGCTTTCTCTTTGTGTTTGAATTTGAGTCTATCCCAAAGCAAGCCTTTTTGAAACTTTTCCTGGGAATCCAACCCGCCCCCCCCCCCCGCCCCTCCATCCTTCACCAAATCCTGATATGATACCTCCGATTAAGCTGCCGATTAAACCAATTAAAACTTGCAGCCTTGGCCATTTGGCAACACGAGAATGAGATTTAATTGGCTGTAATTAGTCACTGCAGAGAAGAAAAGTTGGTTTGAGGGTGGGGTTTTTTTGGGGGGGGAAGGCTCGTTACACAAAGGGGAGGGGGGAATGGAATGCTATCCAACAGTTCGACCATTTTAATTTTGCCATTAAGTAAATCGGAATGACAATCAACATGGAATGAAGGCAGAAAAGAATGAGATGGTTCTGTTGAAACCTTTCAATATCATCTCTCGCTATTCCTTTCTTCTTGGCGCACCTTGTCAAGGAGTCAATTATCTAGTACAAATGGCCCTACATCTTCCTTTCTGCCTTAATTGACATATTCTGATATCCATGCACAAATATACACACTGGCAAACTTTGGGCTCTCGGATTTGTCTTTCATGCCAAGATGAAAGAACTGCTTTTTTCAGTTTTTCAAAAATGAGCAGAATGGCCCCTTGTGTTTCCGATAAGGGGGCTCGGGCTGCAGCTTTCATCCCGAATAGGTTTGCCTATTCGTTAACCTCTTCGTTGAACCGAATATGTCTCTGATTTGCTAATTAGGTACAGTCTAAGGCTTTAATAAGTCTTCAAGTTGCCTCTCCAGGAATAGCAAGGTTCAAAGGAGGAAACTTTTATCAACCTTTACCTGGGCTAGCTTTGATGAAAGACCAAGACTCCCATCTTGGGCGGATAAAATAAACTCTACGGAAGATAAAATATGGAAAGTCTTCAAAGCTGAGTTTAAACGAAGGGGCACATTTCCCCCCTCCTGAGGAAATCTTTTTAAAAAATCATTATTTTCTTCTCCAAATGCTCCAGTCCAAATGGACTGCAGACTAGCAGTTTATGGTAGACCTGTAAATGTTGACCTATGACCAAGTTGGAAACAGAACATTTATCATCAATTCAACCACCCAGGATCCTTTTAAGACTTTAAAAGAGGGAGGATTACTGAGTGTTCCTTTCTTCTCACTTCATCCTTTGCCAAAGGACCTTTTTCCCTCTCTTCTTTTTTTACATTTTTTTTTTGCCCCCTTGGAGTCAAAGAAATCTCAACAGGAGGGTCTGGAGAACCATCATATTGAAAGTGTATTCTATTTCAGTAGGCGCAGTTTTATTGCTTGGAGGTAGGGTATCGATCGCCTCAATCATTTTCAATACTTAATCACAGCGCCCCATCCCAGCCTGAAACTTATTAAATAGCTGACAACTTGTTTGTTTTAGGCAGAATAAAAAGATATCAGGTTTATGGAGACAGTAAGATAGCTTGTCAGATTTAATAGATGGAGAGTAATCTTGGGCAGGGGTTCCCAAGCCCTCTGTCGCACACCAGTGTAACCCATTGGGAACCAGGCCACACAAGCAGTGGATGAATGTTTGTTTGTTTGTTTAGTTAGTTAGTTTGTCAAACATGTACAAGATAACAGGTATAAGTATAAACGTAGACATGAAGAAAGGAAATAAGTACAAATAAATGGGGACAGTAGGACAGGGACGGTAGGCATGCTCATGCACATGCATGCCCCCTTTGGGATGATGTCCACGGTAGATAGATTAAGGTTGAAGATGTGAGGGTTTGAGGACGTAACAATGGAGTTGGGTAGCGCATTCCAGGCATTGACCACTCTGTTGCTGAAGTTGTATTTTCTGCAATCAGGTTCGGAGCAGTTTATCTTGAGTTTGTATCTATGGTTTGCCTGTGTATTATTGAGGTTGAAACTGAAGTACTGGTTGACAGGTGGAGATTGTGGTAGATAGTTTTGTGTACTATGCTTACGTCACACCGTAGGCAGCATAGTTTCAGGTTTTCTAAGCCCAAAGTTTCGAGCCTGGTGGCATAAGGGATTCTATTGGGAGCAGAGGAGTGGAGTACTCTTCCCGTGAAATATCTCTGGACCCACTCAATCGTATTAATGTCTAATAAACAGTGTGGATTTCAGGCAGACAAGCTGTATTCAAGAATTGGTCTGGCAAAGTCCAGTGTGAAGCTTCATTTGCACATACTGTATGTAGGAACTACCGTAGGTTGCATGTGTGAAACCATCCCCTCCCCTCCCACCGCTGCTGCCCCTACTTATGCTGATCTGTGGAATCAGAAAGATTGGGGATCGTTGGTTTAGGGGCAGCAATAATATTTCCAAATGTTTCTCAGGTTGCTTATGTAATTATAGTTTTATGAATGGCCACATTACATTGTAGTTCTTGTTTACTTTTATGTACATTGGTGTTGTTGTGATAGTATTTCTTTTGTTCTTCTCTGAATAGGAAGCAGAGATTGATTTATTGAAGACAGTTTTGGTGGGTTTGGGGTGATTCTGGCTCAGAATTGTAAGAAAAATTAGAGCCACTTTGGTCTACTGATTAAGGCACTAGACCAGGGGTTGGCAATCTGTGGCTCTGGAGCCTCATGTGGCTCTTTCAACCCTCTGCTGTGGCTCCCTATCGCCAGTTGACTCACAATTGACAGGGCTTTCGGTTAGGACAGGTAGAGGAAAAAGGACGCCATGCTAGGAGGAGACTCTATGGTGGGGGAACTGAACTTCTGGTTGGCTCTAGAATTGAATGGGAGGCTTCTGGTTAGGACCTTTGTGGCTCTTTGAGTGTTTAAAGTTGCTGATTTCTAGTCCTACCTTAGGCATGAAGGCCAGCTGAGTGACTTTGAGCTAATCTCTAGGAGACTGTGAGTTCGAGTCCTGCCTTAGTCTTGAAAGCCAGCTGAGTGACTTTGAGCTAATCAATCACTCTCAGCCCAAATTACCTCCCAGTGTGTTGCTGTAGTGAAAATACAAGAAGGAAGGACCATTATGTATGTTTGTTACTTTAAGTTATTTATAAAAGTAATAAAGGTACGAGATAAATAAACAAAATAAAAAAACCAAGATATGTACTTGGAGAAGAGATGCTGAGAGAGCCTGAGTTTTATACCCTCTTTTAGGCCCCGCCTTGGAGCTTTCTGTTCCTGTGTAAGAAACATATTCTGGTTGGTGGTCAGACTTCCAGGGGGTGGAGGTCTAACTTTGTAGGCTGTCCTGTGTCTCAGGCTTGGTTGAGCCTTGCTGGGTGATGTAATCGTCCCAGGTGCCATGTAGTGAGATGGGTAGAGGGCTAATCCTATCATGTCCTGAGGGCCATGTCTTCATCCCATCACCCTGGAGCTGAAGGGTGGGTTGCAGAGAGCTGCAAGAAGCTGCTTTGTCTCTCCTTTTCTCATCCAGGGAAATATAATATTCTGCTTTTTAAATATTTCCTAAAATATTTCATTTTCCTAGGAGAGGGGCGGGTGCTAACTTCCTACAGAAGGTATGTGATTCTCCTTTTCCCCACCAGGACCTCAAACCATGTGGTCCTCCTGTCCACCATTAAAACCATTTTTCCAAGCAGCCACCATGTTTTCAGTGTCTTTTTCTTCACTTGGAACTGAATCCAGATGGACATTGTATTTTATTATTTCTAAGAAGTTAAGAATTGGGGTTTTTGTTTTTATCTCAAGACATTTGTTAATGTGTTTGTTTGTTTGTTTGTTTAATACAATAACAGAGTTGGAAGGGACCTTGGAGGTCTTCTAGTCCAACCCCCTGCCTAGGCAGGAAGGAAACCCTATACTATTTCAGACAAAAGTGTTAATGCCACTGTATAGTGCCTTGGTAAGGCCACACTTGGAATACTGCATACAGTTTTGGTCGCCACGATGTAGAAAAGACGTGGAGACTCTGGAAAGAGTGCAGAGAAGAGCAACCAAGATGATTAGGGAACTGGAGACTAAAACATATGAAGAACGGCTGCAGGAGCTGGGTATGTCTAGTTTGATGAAGAGAAGGACCAGGGGAGACATGATAGCAGTGTTCCGATATCTCAGAGGGTGCCACAAAGAAGAGGGAGCCAAACTATACACCAAGGCACCTGGGGGTAGGACAAGAAGCAATGGGTGGAAACTAATCAAGGAGAGAAGCAACTTAGAACTAAGGAGAAATTTCCTGACAGTTAGAACAATTAACCTCTGGAACAGCTTTCCTCCAGAAGTTGTGAATGCCCCAACCCTGGAAGCCTTTAAAAAGATGTTAGATAGCCATTTGTCTGAAATGGTATAAGGTTCCTGCCCAAGCAGGGGGTTGGACTAGAAGACCTACAAGGTCCCTTCCAACTCTGCTATTGTATTGTATTGTATTGTATTGTATTGTATTGTATTGTATTGTATTGTATTGTATCGTATCGTATCGTATTGTATTGTATTGTAAATGGCTATCCAACATCTTCTTAAAGACTTACAGTGTTGGGGCATTCACAACTTCTGGAGGCAATTTCTCTTCCACTGGTTAATTGTTCTAACTGTCAGGAAATTTCTCCTCAGTTCTAAGTTGCTTCTCTCCTTGATTAGTTTCCACCCATTGCTTCTTGTTCTGCCCTTGGGTGCTTTGGAGAATAGTTTGACTCCCTCTTCTTTGTGGCAACCCTCTCTCTCTATTCCCCTATCTACCTACCTACTGTAATACAATAATACAATAGCAGAGTTGGAAGGGACCTCGGAGGTCATCTAGTCCAACTCCCTGCCTAGGCAGGAAGCCCTATACCATTTCAGACAAATGGCTATCCAACATCTTCTTGAAGACTTACAGTGTTGGGGCATTCACAACTTCTGGAGGCAATTTCTCTTCCACTGGTTAATTGTTCTAACTGTCAGGAAATTTCTCCTCAGTTGCTTCTCTCCTTGATTAGTTTCCACCCATTGCTTTTTGTTCTGCCCTCAGGTGCTTTGGAGAATAGTTTGACTCCCTCTTCTTTGTGGCAGCCTCTGAGATATCGGAAGACTGCTATCATGCCTCCCCAGTCCTTCTTTTCATTAAATTAGACATACCCAGTTCCTGTAACCGTTCTTCACATGTTTTTAGCTTCCAGTCCCCTAATCATCTTTGTTGCTCTTCTCTGCACTCTTTCTAGAGTCACAACATCCTTTTTATACTGTGGAGACCAAAACTGAATACAGTATTCCGAGTGTGGCCTTACCAAGGCATTATAAAGTGGTATTAACACTTCACGTGATCTTGATTCTATTCTTCTGTTTATGCAGCCTAGAACTGTGTTGGCTTTTTTGGCAGCTGCTGCACACTGCTGGCTCATATTTAAATGGTTGTCCACTAGGACTCCAAGATCTTTCTCAGAGTTACTACTATTGAGCAAGGTACCACTTATACTGTACCTGTGCATTTTGTTTTTCTTGCCTAAATGTAGAACCTTACTCTTTTCACCATTGAATTTCATTTTTGTTTGTTTCTTTGTTGAATTCACTCTGGGCTTCTGTGGGAGGAAGAGCCATCCAGAAATCATAGCACAACAAATAAGACTCCGGTTCTTCAAATGGGAGTTCATGGGAATGCAGAAAGGCAGAGAGGTCACAGTGTGCTAAAAAGCGATTATCTTCCTTTGCCAAAATGTCCCATTTTACTGAGGGGGATTTTAGTAAAAGTTGCTTTGAAAGAAGGTTCTGCTTCGTCAAATTGAAAACAGGCTGATGGAAAAGAAAAGAAAGAAATACGAATATGGAGAATTTCTCTGTTTGGTATGGCACAAATATCTCAGCGTGTTTTGAAATGGGGGGGCTTTCCAGCAAGTGCACTGAACCACAATGCACACAATCAAACCCATTCTACAATATTTCTCAATATTTTGGGACGGCTTCCTTCCTGTTTTGAAAAAGTTTTATTGGGTTTTACAAATTTTTATAAAAATAGGATAAGGGATAGTAAGGAGTTACAAAGACATATTGAGAACCTCTATGTCGGAGATGTTGGCCCCCTCCGAGACTTCATAAAAAGAAATAGAAAATACAGTAAATTTTTCATTTTTCTACAAAGTGGAAAGAGATACAAATATTTCAATATTAAGATCTATGCAATCAATCATTTATAAACATCCAAATAAGATTTATACTATTACAGAAAAAAGTCACTTATGAAATCTAACTCTTATGGCAATTGTATCATCCTCTCCCTGACCCCCAGTGGGCGGAGCCCCCTCCGTTCCCCCATTTTCATCCTCCAGGATAGGGGAGTGTTTTTTCTTTAAAAAGGCATCCGCCTCTGCAAGTGTTTTAATTTTTACTCTTCCCCCCTCCCATAACACCAACATTCCCTCGACATTCCCTTGAATGGCTTCTTTCCTGTAGTGCAGGGGTTTCCAACCTTTGCAACTTTAAGTCTGAAGGACTTCAGCTCCCAGACTTCTCCAGCCAGCTTTGGGAGCTGAAGTCCTTCAGACTTAAAGTTGCAAAGGTTGGAGACCCCTGCTGTAGTGAATATCAACTTCTCTTGTTCTATGAGCCTTTTTGCACTTCTTTTTTTAACGGTGATGTGTTTTTTTTTAATGTATTGATTGGTTTTTGATTAAGTCCATATGCCACCCAGAGTCACTTTCGTGTCAGGCAGGCGGCTAATACGATAAATAAATAAAAAATATTGCCTGCTGGCTGCATGCAAATGGCTAAGCGGACTGGGGGCGTCTTTGGGCTAATCCCCCCCCTCCCGCCATCCCCGGTCGGGATGGTTTCTCAGCGTTGAGACTTCACAGAAGCTCCACAGACCACCAACTCAGCTCCCTGTCCTAAGCCTCTGCATATGGATCATATGCTAATCGTGCCTGTTCAATACTTAGGGAGTGAAAGGCTCTTCAGTATATATCCTGTTACAGAATCCTTGGGCCATGCAGCCTCCTTGTTTACAGTTCTGTCAAAAGAAATCAGGGATGTTTTTATAACAGGGAGAAGGCAGAGCGGGGTGGGGGGTGGGTGTAAAAGCAAAATAGAATTCTCCCCAAGCTATTATTAGTCTTGGAAGGAAGCCAAGGAAAGGAGAGGTTACCTACTAACTTAACATCTGTGAACAAGAGGTCACACTGGGCCCAAAAAGTGAGGCTGAGTCTCAACTCCACCCGAGGTTTTAATATTGCCACCCAGGTAGGGTTGTCTCTACATCGACTCTTCAAAAACATACGTGTGGTGCAGTGGTGGGTTTCAAAAATTTTTAGAACCTCTTCTGTAGGTGTGGTCTGCTTTGTGGGAGTGGCTTGCCAGCCATGTGACTAGGCGGGAGTGGCTTGCCAGCCATGTGGCCGAGTGGGAGTGGCCTGGCAGTCATGTGACTGGGTGGGCGTGGTCAACTTGTAAAATGTGGTGAAACTCACTTAACAACGCTCTTGTTTAGCAACCAAAATGTTGGCTCAGAAACTCTGGCATTTGAAGCACGCAAGTCTTAAAGCTGTCAAGTTACAAGACCTTTGCACCCCTAACCCTTTAGGAAAAAAAAACACCCAGGGGTGTTCAAACTTGGCAGCTTTAAGACTTGTGGGCTTCAACTTCCAGAATTCCTCCTCTCGCTCTTCATCTTGAGGATGTGTGGATGGACGGGGGGGGGGGGGGGGAGGGAGCTGAAACCGGTTCTAAATGGCACTGTAGATTTGTGGAACCTCTTCTATATAGAAGAGGTCAGAACTGGCAGGAACCCAGCCCTGGTGTGGTGCTTGACTTATGACTACAACTAGGGGCCACATTTTTTGTTGTTGCCAAGTGAACATTGGTTATGTGCAATTTTCCCTCATGTGACATCCTTTTGTGTCACCGTTGCTAAGTGAATCGCTGCCGTTGTTAAGTTAGCAACACAGTTGCTAAGGAAATCTGACTTCCCAATGGACTTTGCTTGTAAGACGGCCACAAAAAGTGAACACATGATCCCAGGACATTGTAACCGTCATAAATATGAAGCGGTTGCCGAGTATCTGAATTTTGATCACAGGACTTACGACCATGCTGCAGTTGTCATAAGTATGAAAAAAAAGGTCCTAAGTCACTTTTTTCACTGCTGTTGTAACTTTGAACGGTCACTAAATGAAGTTGTAAATCATACTACATACTACTATTACGTATGTGTCAGTGGTTGGATACGGCCGGTATGCCCTGGTACGGGCGTACCAGTGCCTACTGGGAGCAGCAGGTACCGTTCCAGCAGTGGTGGGTTTCTGCAGGCTCTCACCTACTCGCAAGAGCCGGAGGGTGAAATTTAGAGAGCTGGTGAGAGGGGGTTCCATCGGCAGAGCCAGAAGTAAGTCTGGCCTGCCGCTGCCAGTAACCCAATGGGAAGGAAAGGAAAGGAAGGCAGAAAGTAAGAAAGGAAAGGAAAGGAAAGGAAAGGAAAGGAAAGAAAGAAAGAAAGAAAGAAAGAAAGAAAGAAAGAAAGAAAGAAAGAAAGAAAGAAAGAAAGAAAGAAAGAAAGAAAGAAAGAAAGAAAGAATTTATCATCACAATTGAGCCTAAAATTTTGGTTGCTCAGCAAGAACGTTGTTAAATGAGTTTCACCACATTTTACAAGTTGGCCACTCCCACCCTGTCACATGACTGCCAAGCCACGCCCACAAAATAGGCCACACCTATGAGAGTAGGTTCTAAAAATTTTTGAAACCCACCACTGTGTTCTAGTATGGTGCTCTGGAGGGCCCACCTGCCTGCCCGCCCTCCTTACCTGTATTTGAGCTGTTCGGGGCTTCTGCGTGCACACACGGAGCGTATAGCGTCTGCGTGACGCTCTGCCGAGCAGCTGGAGCATCGCGGAGATGTCACGGAGCACTGCAGGCGGTAAGTATGCATGCGCGTGCTGAACGCATGTGCTGCATGCATGTCCTGCATGTGTTCATGCAGTGGATGCCCGACCCAGTTGCACCGAACCGATTGCAATGGGATCCAGAACCACTGGTATGCATGAATGTGTCTATAAGGAATCATTGGTTTTTATCTCACCATGCAAGCATGCACACTCAGCAAGAGAGACTGAAGTCCAAATATCTGCCACAAACTGTGCTTTTCAATTCTGCAAGCATCCGAGGACTTTTCACTCCCGTGTGCAAATGCAGTAGACCCTGGGAAATATCACGAAGGTTTGCAGATGTCTACGGGACTCATTCCTGGCAGCCCACAGCTTTGCAACATGAGGATCCTCACACAGCTGGAGAGTTCTGGAAGCCAATGTGCATGTGTGGCCCACTGAAGAAACAATGAAAGGAACGAGAACAGCAGTTTGACCACCAAGGCTTAGAAGGGAAAGAGATCTGGCTTTGGGGAAAATGTCAGCGGGACACTCAGATTTTGAGAGATGGGGTTACCTGATGCTAGTTGCGTCCCTCATTTTTCATTTTTGCATAAGAGATTGAGATCTTCCTCCTCCTTTTCATTTCATGCTCCACCCATATGTCCCAGCAACCACTTTTTAAATCTCCTGTTGTGTCCTCGTGACATTGCTTCATCTAACCCCCCACCCACACGTAAGGCGGCCTCAGTGGTGGGTTTCAATTTTTTTTAGAACCTACTCTGTAGGTGTGGCCTATTTTGTGGGCGTGGCTTGGCAGTCATGTGATAAGGTGAGAGTGGCCAACTTGTAAAATGTGGTGAAACTCATTTAACAACGCTCTTGCTTAGCAACCAAAATTTTGGGCTCAATTGTGATTCTCTCTCTCTCTCTTTCTTTCCTTTCTTACTTTCTGCCTTCCTTTCCTTTCCTTCCCATTGGGTTACCGGCAGAGGCAGGCCAGACTTACTTCTGGGTCCGCCGGTGGAACCCCCTCTCACCGGCTCTCTAAATTTCACCATCCGGCTCTTGCGAGTAGGTGCGAGCCTGCAGAAACCCACCACTGGGCGGCCTTAAGTCATTGTTAGCAGCACCAATGTTAAAGTTATCCTAGAATGAGTTGTGCTGTGGTTAAAATCTGATGCACATCTCTGACCATTTGGTTGGTTGTACACTTTTGAAGGAAGTCATGTGCTGCCCCAGCAGTATATAGATAGTGTAGGAATTAAGAGCTGTCTCCTTTAAGAAATTACCGTATTTTGGGGGATATACGACGCACCTTTTCCCCTCAAAAAAGAGGCTGAAAAACTGGGTGCATCTTATACACTGAATACAGCATTTTTTGCCTCCTGAAACCCCACCCGCTTCACCAAAATGGCCATGCATAGCCTTTAGGAAGCTTCCAGAGGGCTCCTAGGGCCTGGGGAGGGCAAAAATAAGCAAAAATGGGCCATTTCTTGCTCAATTTTGCCCCCCTCAGCCCCCAGGAGCACTCTATAAGCCTCCTAAAGGCTATGCATGCCCCCCCCTTTTTTTTTTTTACAAAAAACAGGCCCATTTTCCTCCAAAATGGGCTGCTTTTTGCGCATTTTTGTCCTCCCCAGGAGCACTCTACAAGCCTCCTAAAGGCTATTGATATCCTTTAAAAAAAAAAAAAAAGAGTCCGTTTTCACGAAACATGGCCCACTTTGGAGGTCCGCAGAGTGCAAAATCTTTTTTTTTTAATTTGCCTCTTCAAAATCTTAGTGTGTCTTATACTCTCAAAAGATACAGTACCTCCTGGGAAATGCCTTATGAGACTGCCTTATGGGAAATGTAGTTCCATGACATGTGATCATACCTATGTTTTTGATGGGCCATTGGGGCATTCTGCTTGCGTGCAGACAATAGCCGGTCATTTTGAGCAACATGTGTGCCTCCTCTCTCATCATGGCAACAAAATCATCATCATTTTTACACCACGTGATGGGACAGATTATGGAAAGTCAGAAGTATCTTAACACTGAACTGTTAGTTTTGATGCCGCCCTGGGTCCTTTTGGAGAAGGGCGGGATATAAATCGAATAAAACTAAACTAAATTTGATATTAAGAATGCCTAATAATAAACTTGATCTGAATAAGATTCCTAAGCATAGAGTTAACTGGATGCCTGAGAGAACCTAAAATGCTAGAGGCAGAACACGGCCTTAACTCATTGTTAGTTGCACCAATGTTAAAGTTGTCCTAGAATGAGTTGTGCTGTGGTTCAAATCTGATGCACATCTGTGACCATTCGGTCAATGGCACACTTTTGTGGGAAGTCACTCCACTCCCAGAAGAATGAAATATTTTAGGAAATATTAAAAAGGCAGAATATTATATTTCCCTAAAGAGAAACATGGTTTTTTTTCCTTAAAAAAACAGACTCAGACAGAAAAGCAGACTCAATCTCCTTTCCCCCAGCAGAAAAAAAGATTGGGCTGGCCTATCTACAAAACAAAAGACCTTCAGCTCCAGGGTGATGGGATTAAGACATGACCCCTCAGGATATAATAAGATTAACCCATCTAGCAGCAGATCTCATCACATGGGGACATTGCATCACCCAGCAAATTTCAGCCAAACTAGCTCAGTCAAACATGGTTCCTACATGGCCCCATGGGAATCTAACAACAGTCAATAGAATACGTGTTCTTGCTTAGGAACAGGAAGCTCAAGTTCAAAGCCCCAAGAGAAGGTGGCTCTGTTTCATTAAACCAGTGGTAGTCAACCTGGTCCCTACCGCCCACTAGTGGGCATTCCAGCTTTCATGGTGGGCAGTAGGGGTTTTGTTAGATACTGAAGCACTTTCCTTTTTAAATTTAATTGATTTCCCTACTTTATAAATCACCATTACTGTGGAACTGGAGGGCGGTTATAAAATTTTACTACTAACAGAGATACAAAAGTGAGCAGCAGATATAAAAAGGTTGACTATCCCTGCATTAAACCACCTTTTCAATCAGCCTCCAGATTTCCAGTGTCTTTCTCCTGGCTTGGAAGTGAACCAGATGGATTTTTCTCCCAACACTTTGGTGACCCCATAGAACAGGACCACTTCAACATCCATTGGCCTCTTTAGGTAGGTGTAGCCGTATCTCCTCCTCTCCTGCCTCTGGTCATTGTCTTTGATGGGCATTCAGTTTGGAAGCAGCATTTGAATCCAGTTCTCTTCAATCTAGACCAGTGATGGCAACCCTTTTTCTTATGGTGCGCCAAAATTGCGTGCATGCATGCTATCGCGTGCACTCACATGCCAACTCAATCTCCCCGCCCAACTGTGCATGCGCATGTGATCCCTCCCGTGCATGCATGCGTGACCTTTCCCCAGGCTCCGTAGGCTTTCCTGAAGCCTGTGGAGGGCGAAAATGGCTCGCCTGGCCCTCTGGAAGCCAGAAATGGATTGTTCCCTGAACTTCCAGTTGGCCCATTGGGGCCGTTTTCATCCTTCCCAGGCTCCGGAGGCTTTCCTGAAGCCTGGGGAGGACAAAAGAAGCCTGCCCTGGCCCTCTGGAAATGTGAAAAATCAGCTGGCCAGTGCGCGCATACGCACCGGAGCTGACGGCTGGCATGCCACCAAATATGGCTCCATGTGCCACCTGTGGCACGTGTGCCATAGGTTCGCCATCATGGATCTAGGTTATACCACACAGACCTGGATCAGCCTGAATGGCTGTGATCAGAAGTATAGAAGCTCAAGAGCTGTATTACAACACTCCTTGAATTTGGTGGCTGCTTTTAAGTTGCTTTTGAAAACTGGTTTGAAGGTCTTCTAGACCAGCATTAAACACATGTCCTGAAGGAGCCCGAATGAGTAAAATCAGGCACAACATCTGCCTTGCTTAGCAATAGAAATTCTGGACCGAAATGTAGTTTTAAGTCAAGGACTTTTAAGTCAAGCACTTATTCCTCACTTGAACATCCCTTTCTCACTGTGTTTAAAAATAAAGAGTGCTAACAATATGTTTAACATCAAGAGCCACTGATGTTCAGTTCAGTTTATTCTCCTTCTGAAGAATAAAGGCCAAGAGTAATTTATAGCAGGAAACTGTTGGCTTTGTGCTCTGATGGTAAATGTTGGGTAATCCCCTATAACAGGGATGTCCAAACTTGGGAACTTTAAGACTTGTAGACTTCAACTCCCAGAATTCCCCAGCCAGCTATGCTGGCTGGGGAATTCTGGGAGTTGAAGTCCACAAGTCTTAAAGTTCCCAAGTTTGGACATCCCTGCCCTATAATAAAAGTTCTGATAAGTTCACCCTCCAAAGACTGCTGGATTTTTAACTTCCTATCACCCACAGGCAGTGGGCCCAGAAGGCAAAAGACCAGAACAGGAAACTACAATATCAGGAAGAAGAAAACATTTCAAAGTCCATAGATTTTCCAACTTAACGGAACCAGATAGACCTATAATTCACTGTAGAAGATAAGGGCATAAAGTCTTAGAGCTCAGATATTTGCTTTGCCTGAAGAAGGGTTTAGTGTAACATAGAAGCTTACAGCTGTTTAACCTACACAGTGATATGATGAATTTGTCTTAGCATTGCTGATGTTTTGTTCCAGGGTGAAATTCAGCAGGTTCTGGAGAACCGGTAGCATAAATTTTGAGTAGTTCGGAGAACTGGCAAACACCACCTCTGGCTGGCCCCAGTATCTTTCCCCTGCCACGCCCACCAAGCCACGCCCACAGAACTTGTAGTAAAACAAATTGAATTTCACCACTGTTTTGTTCTTGTTTATTATGAGGTCGTAGAATATCAGATAGATGATTAAAAAAAACACCGAATATTTTAGCAATAGCCTCTAGACTTATATACTACTTCACAGTGCTTTACAGCCCTCTCTAAGCGGTTTACAGAGTCAGCATATTTCCTGCAACAATCCGAGTCTTCATTTTACCCACCTCGGAAGGATGGAAGGCTGAGTCAACCTTGAGCCTGGTGAGAATCGAACTGGAGTGAGCAGTGAGTTAGCTTGCACTACTGCATTTTAACCACTGGGCCAGCCTTGCTCTTTTAGTACCTTAAAGATTGACTAATTTGTTTGTACTGGGAAATAAATCACAATAAAATCAGATTTCAAGGATCTACATACTTTGGACTTCGTTTGTTTAATTCCTTAAATAATTTGTTTGTTTTCGTGGAACTGTTGCTGTATGAGCCCAACAACTGCAGACTCTAAACCATTGCTGAACTGTGCTTTGCAAACTCAGCCAATTGTGATTTATTCCACAAATTATAATTCAACAAACCATAGCTTACAGTGAGATATAAACACAATCTGTCTCCTTTTTGCTGCAGCTGATTAAGATAGTTGTTCTCTAGAAATACATAAAGATGGCTAAGGTGTAACCACTTCCCATATAGATGTAGAAACACCACAGCAGTCCAAACACCCTGCTGACTTTACTAAGAGGTGTAAGTTTATTTAATGAAGGTATTCACAAGGTTGGGAGGTGTTAACGACTGCATGTATTAGAGACCCTTTGAGCTTTCTCAGTATCCTCCTTCCACTCCACCATCTGGTTCATGTCAATTTGTTAACACAGCTGGAAAAAATTGATATGCAAACAAGAAAAATCCAAGTTGGTCCTTGTCTTTCAAATCTAATCAGTGCTTCCAGTGCTGCTGCTAAAATAATTAGAGGATGTGTCACCCAAGAGACAGACAATACATGAATCATTTTTTAGGGAAGAAAATAAAATGCCCCGGACCTCTGGTGCGATTGGACTGGTGCAATTTGCAGAAGAAAAAGAGAAGAAGATTGATGTTAAATGGGACTGAAGAGTGAGGAAGACGATGATGAGGCTCAGGAAGGCTCTGCTCCTTGAATAAACGTATTCCTACTTAACCTAAAGATAACACTTGAACATAAAATAAAACAATGCCTTTTGTTTTCAATCAGTGTAAGCTTTTACCAAATTGTAGGCTGGGTCACGTCAACCCAAAGATCAAGGCTCACGATGTATTCTTTTTATGTTTAACTCCTGGGATGGCAAACACAAAATTTGGCTACCATAATTTCAAATTGTTAGAGCTGAAGCTGGTTAGTGAAAAAGAATCAGGCCAAAAAAGGACCACAATTAAGATAGTAATAAAAATAAGATACCAAGTGTACACTTGGTTTGTGAGTTGCGTAATTACCGCCCTCCTAAAAGGGCTTAATAATAGTGGGGAGACTAATGTTCACTGTGCATTTGATTTCATTCAAATGGTGTTAAAACTAAATACAATTACAATGATTACTTTTGTGTTTGGAAGCACATTCTCACACTGATGCGTTAAAAATTGTGGCTCAGTGGCTAAGACACTGAGCTTGTTGATCAGAAAGGTAGGCAGTTGGTTCGAATTCCTAGTGCCGTGTAAATGGAGTGAGCTCCTGTTACTTGTCCCAGCTTCTGCCAAACTAGCAGTTCGAAAGCATGTAAAAATGCAAGTAGAAAAATAGGAAGCACCTTTGGTGGGAAGGTAACAGCATTCCGTGTGCCTTCGACATTTAGTCATGCCAGCCACATGACCACAGAGACGTCTTCGGACAGCGCTGGCTCTTCGGCTTTGAAATGGAGATGAGCACCACCCCCTAGAATCAGGAACAACTAGCACATATGTTTATTTACCTTTACCTTGATTTGCAATGGAACTTTATCAAAAATTTTGGAAGTAGGCAGATGTGGTCCCAAGTCCGAAGTTGGAATGGGAGAACTTACTAGGGTCAACTTGCCTTAGCCAACTCACTAAGGCCAACTCTCCTGGGAACAACACTCTGTGGGACAATTCCACAAATACAAAATTAAATTATTCTTGATGGAATTGTGGCCAATAATAATGAAATAAAGTCAGTCTATCTAGAAATATAATAATTTTGATGAAAACGTGGTTAATAATAAAAGTAATTGGATGACACGATTAATACCGCTCTGAATTGTTCTACAACATGTTGGCCACGGTGAGTTAGTTGCAGTGAGTTGGCCATGGAGAGTTAGCCATGGTGAGTTGGTCACAGTGAGTTGGCTGTAACGAGTTGTCCTACACCCATCCCATGTTTGTATCTATTTAGATGTGGATGAGGAATGTCAGGTAACATGGTCAAAAAAGTCTCAAGATAAACTTGTCCTTTTTACAGTGAAGCTCTTGGGATAACCTTCAGAGAGTGGTTCTCACTTGAGCCTGGTTTATCTCACAGGGTTGTGTAAGAGTAATGGGAGGTGTGAATGTGGGAAGGATATAATGGAAGAAGCCACCAGGAATGGCTTGAAAGAAGGAAGGCTAAAAACAAGTCATCAAGGAAATAAGGTTATACAATATATTGTTTATTTTGGACTAGATTCCTGAAGTAAGCTGAGACTTGGAGCCATTAAATTTCCATAATGAATTCTGCAGATTTTTCCATACTGGTATTTGTTGCAGGTTCTCTTGAAGGAAGATTCTGCAGGTGTGTAAATCAGTCTTCTGCCACTCCTGAAATATCTTAACCAACTGAATCTCTGTGTCTTTAGATTTCACCAGCCAGCAGCTATATTTTTTCAGGGAAAACTATAAATGTGCTAACATAAAAGGAAAATTCAATTGTGAAAAAAGTAAGGTCCTACATATAGGCAAGAAAAACCAAATGCACAAGTACAGTATAGGTGGTACCTTGCTCAATAGTAGCAACTGTGAGAGGGATCTCGGAATCCTAGTGGACAACCATTTAAATATGAGCCAGCAGTGTGCAGCAGCTGCCAAAAAAGCCAACACAGTTCTAGGCTGCATCAACAGAGGGATAGAATCTAGATCGCGTGAAGTGTTAATGCCACTGTATAGTGCCTTGGTAAGGCCACACTTGGAATACTGCATACAGTTTTGGTCGCCACGATGTAGAAAAGACGTGGAGACTCTGGAAAGAGTGCAAAGAAGAGCAACCAAGATGATTAGAGGACTGGAGACTAAGACATATGAAGAACGGCTGCAGGAGCTGGGTATGTCTAGTTTGATGAAGAGAAGGACCAGGGGAGACACGATAGCAGTGTTCCGATATCTCAGAGGGTGCCACAAAGAAGAGGGAGTCAAACTTTTCTCCAAGGCACCTGGGGGCAGGACAAGGAGCAATGGGTGGAAACTAACCAAGGAGAGAAGCAACTTAGAACTAAGGAGAAATTTCCTAACAGTAAGAACAATTAACCTCTGGAACAGCTTGCCTCCAGCAGTTGTGAATGCCCCAACCCTGGAAGTCTTTAAAAAGATGTTAGACAGCCATTTGTCTGAAATGGTATA
Source organism: Rhabdophis nuchalis (assembly GCA_039707465.1). NCBI lineage: Eukaryota > Metazoa > Chordata > Lepidosauria > Squamata > Natricidae > Rhabdophis > Rhabdophis nuchalis. Next base: position 206,964,865 of record CM077645.1, read on the forward strand.
AGGTTCCTGCCCATGCAGGGGGTTGGACTAGAAGACCTACAAGGTCCCTTCCAACTCTGCTATTGTATTGTATTGTATTGTATTGAAAAACAAGCAGAAGAATTCATTTATATTTTTTAAAACCTTATTTTAACATAAAATTTCAATGACAACTGTCATACAATAAGTACTAACTATTGATTAGATGTCTCCTCAGGCTGGAATACATTGGAATACAAGATATTGAAATACAGACATATTTGTGACCACATTCGCTATGAAAGATTTAATTTCTTCCTTGGCAGAACATTCATAATGAAACAGGAATATTCTGATGGAATCTCATGATGGAAGTGTTCAACCACAGGATCATCTGATCAGCAGAGGTAGGGCCATCTGGTTTTATTGCTTGAAATGCATCTTCTCCATGAGGGTGTATGCTGGGGAAGAAAGAAAGAAGGAGAGAGCAAGGGCGGAAGGAAGGAAGGAAAAATAAATAAATAAGAAAGAGAGAGAGAGAGAGAGAAAGAAGGAGAAAAAGGAAGAGAAAGAAAGAAAAAAAAGGAAGAAAGAGGAAGAAAGAAGGGAAAAAATTAAATAAGAGAAAGAAAGAGAGAAAAAGACAGAAAGAAAGACAAAGAAAGACAAAGAAAGAAAAAGAAAGAAAGAATGAAAGAAAGGAAGGAAGGAAGGAAGGAAGGAAGGAAAGAAGAAGGAGGAAGAAGTGAAAATTAAATAAGAAAGGAAGGAAAGAAGGAAGAGTAAGAAAAAAAGTGAGAGAGAAAGGAAGGAAGGGAGAGAGGAAGGAAAGAAGGTGGAAGAAGGGAGGGAAGGAAGAAGGAGAAAGGGAAGGGCAGAAGGAATTACCATTAGATCATTTCAAATGATGTGATAGGCATGAGCTGTATATAAGTAAGGAAGGGAGGAAGGAAGGAAGGAAGGAAGGAAGGAAGGAAGGAAGGAAGGAAGGAAGGAAGGAAGGAAGGAAGGAACTATCAGCAGATGAATTCAAATGATGTGATAGCCATGGGAGGAAAATCAGTGCCTTGTTCTACAAAGGGAATAATTTAAGAAAACAGGAGATGTTTGACAGGAAATTGTAAAAGAAGAAACTCCCTAATAGAAATGTGGTTCAAGCATGTTCTGTGTTGATATTAGCAAATAGCAAACAACCTGGGGGGAAGGAAACGGAGAACAGATAAATCTAATTGTCATTGTTTAATTAGATTTTAACTTTATAGGCAGATTTGGCACTGAACCTGCCCTGAAAAACTATCCGCAGCAGCTAGAGTGGTATCTGTTTTCCTTACAGTCTGATTCCCACGTTAAGCTCTCCTCATCAGCATACACAAAGCCTGGGAAAGGCGATTTCTCATCCAGTTGTTTAAAGCAGGGTGGCATTCGGATTTATTTGCCTTGTTAATTAACAATGACAATACTTGGGCTTACTTCTATCAGCACAGTTGAAAAGCACAGCTTTACACACACATGTTCACATCTGCCGACTTGTCAGCCGATTCCTGGGAAGGCTTGGATAGAGTCTATCTACCACTCCCTCTTGAGAAATGCGTGGCTGTAAAACAGTTGCAGAATACAGAATATAGCATAAGAGAGTTGGAAGGGACCTTGGAGGTCTTCTAGTCCAACCCCCTGCTCAGGCAGGAAACCCTATATTACAGTGGTGGGATTCAATTTTTTTTACTACCAGTTCTGTGGGTGTGGCTTTGTGGGCACGGCATGACTTGGTGGGTGTGGCAGGGGAAGGATACTGTAAAATCTCCATTCCCTCCCCATTCCAGGGAAGGATACTGCAAAATCCCCATTTCCTCCCGATCAGCTGGGACTTGGGAGGCAGAGAATAGATGGGGGCGAGACCAGTCAGAGGTGGTATTTACCAGTTCTCCGAAGTACTCACATTTTTCGCTACCGGTTCTCCAGAACTGGTCAGAACCTGCTGAATAGCACCTCTGATATATCATTCCAGACCAATCGTTGTACGATCTCTTCTTAAAAACTTTCAGTGTTGGAGCATTCACAACCTCTGGAGGCAAGTTGTTCCACTGATTAATTGTTCTCACTATTAGGAAAGTTCTCCTTAGTTCTAAATTGCTTCTCTCTTGGATTAGTTTCCACTTAAACACTTCACACTTAAATCAACCCAGATTCTATGCAAACACCTAAATAACAAACGAGCCTTAAACCAAATTGTTTTTTTAAAAAACACTTGCAATATAATGTCACACATATAGAAAAGCTTTTGAAATAAAAAAACGTAGAAGCTCAGACAAGAGATCAAAATCCCAGATCTGGACTTTAAAAAACCCCAGTGCTGACAATCCTGTTTTTAATTTGCTCCGTCTCCAATGGGTGAGCTAAATTATTTACAAGTAAAGTTACCAGATGGAGATAAAACATAAGAAAATTGTGTGTTTACCTGGGAAGAGCTCAGTACTTTGGGGAACAGAGAAGAAATAATGGTGTGGGTTTTTTTTAAAGTGTCCTTTTTTTTCTTTTTGCAGTAAAGGGACTTATCATATATCATTCTAAGCTCCAGTTTTCTTATTAACTGTCATTTTATTAATGATATGAATGATTCACAACTGGCTGGATCCTCACATGGCAATAAGCCATAAATTATAAACATTTGGACAGGAGAAGGGAAGGGATCAGTGATTCAGAATGACCTACTTGGATCTTGTGGGGAGTTTTAAGAGTGTGCTCTGTTGTTTTTTCTTTTTTCTTTTAAAAATGGTTAAGCATATTTAAGGTATTATGTGTTTCCTGACTCATTTGTTGTCTTCTCTTTCCTCCACCCTTAAAATACAAATGTTTTATATTAAAAGGGCTTCAATGTAGTATAATGATAATGTGTATTTTAATAACTTTTATTTTTCTTATAGGTAGTCCTCAACTTACGGCCATTATTGGGACAGAATTTTCACTGTCAAACACTGATTTTATGGCCCTTTTTTGCCAGGATTGTTAAGCAAATCACTGCACCTGAAGGCAGGACAAGAAGCAATGGGTGGAAACTAATCAAGGAGAGAACCAACTAGAACTAAGGAGAAATTTCCCGACGGTGAAACAATTGATCAGTGGAATAACTTGCCATTGACGTCCAATGTCTATTCTATTCTATTCTATTCTATTCTATTCTATTCTATTCTATTCTATTCTATCCCATCCCATCCCATCCCATCCCATCCCATCCCATCCCATCCCATCCATCCCATATCTAGAACGGGTTCCATGAAAAGAGTTTTTTCCGCACACTGGAGAATGCTGGTTTCATTGCGTACATCCCATAAATGGGGCTTCATTTATTTGCTTGGCATGTCATGGACTGGATCCGGTCCATGGTCTAGTGGTTGGGGAGCCCTGCCATATATAGAGCATTGATGCCTCTGATGGATTGAGAGAGGAAATATGATGGACATATCTTTAGTGTATACTATGGAGAAATCTGCACAACACTTTTATGTCGCTATTGACAAGGCTGACAAAGCTCAGTGATCAGGTATATTTGCTAGCGATGCTGATGGATTAGGGACCTTCAGCCACATGTAAAGTTTCTTCTTTGGGTGCTGTGAATTATAAAACCTGCCAGTCATGGTTGAGCCAAAGGTCCTTTTTTCAGGAGGCAACTGGGCTTTGTTTTTCTTTGAAGACGTTTCGTTTCTCATCCAAGAAGCTTCCATTGATGAGAAGGGAAACTTCTTTAAAGAAAAGCAAGAAAACCCAGTTGCCTCCCGAAAAAGCACCTTTGGGACAACCATGTTCCGGATGACTGAGAATCTCCATAGATAGATCTAGAATCAGATTTCTGACATGGAGTCCACCAGTTTCTTTCTTCAACATCTTTATCTGGTAGAGTTACAGACCTGGGCTTCAAAGCTCATTTGGCAGGAAGAAGTGATTATACATTTGCTTCCATTGAGTCATCAAACCACTGGTGGGATTCACATTTTTTTACTACTTCTGTGGCCATAGCTTGGTGGGCGTGACAGGGGAATGATACTCTAAAATCTCCATTCCCTCCACAATCCAGGGGAATGTTACTGCAAAATCCCCATTTCCTCTTGATCAGCTGGGACTTGAGAGGCAGAGAATAGATAGGGGAGGGGCCAGAGGTGGGTTCCTACCGGTTCGGACCAGTTTGAGTGAACTGATAGTAACTTGGCGCCCTGGGTTGCTGGAACCCACAGCGCCCCATGCCTGCCACGTCCCTGAACCGGTTCTCCTATGGGGGCCGCCATCTTGTTTTTCGGTTCTGCATATACTTTTCAGTTTTCTGTGCAAAATTTTTCAGGCACCAAACTGGCAGCAATGCTGGCAGCAACCCTTTCCTGGACAGGGCCAGTCAGAGGTGGTATTTACCAGTTCTCTGAACTACTCAAATTTCTGCTACCGGTTCTCCAGAACTGGTCAGAACCTGCTGAATACCACCTTTGCATCAAACCAATGTCTGCAGCCTTATTATCTGGTTTCAAAGCCAACACCACCCCATTATTAAATGATCTCATTTTCAAGTGAGATGTTTCACGCACTCTTTTTTTCCTATTAAGTTTCTAAATTAAAAAAGAAGGACCAAACTGTGAAGTACAAATATGTTAAGACAGGGGTCTGCAAAGTCGGCTCTTTTAAGACTGGTGGACTTCAACTCCCAGAGTTCCCCAGCCAGCATAGCTAACTGGGGAATTCTGGGAGTTGAAGTCCACCAGTCTTAAAAGAGCCGACTTTGCAGACCCCTGTGTTAAGAAGTGAGGAGAAGCCATGTTCTGTGAGAGAAAGTGCTACTGTATGTCCACCATGAAAAATGCCTTTGTTGCTTTCCCTCGCCATTAGCCAAATGGTGTTTTGATAATGGGATGGGAGAGGGGAAGAATTCAAAACTGGAGCCAAACAGTTGTTTATGTTGTTTTATGAATTCAACAACAGGAAAGGTTAACTTGGGTAAATCGGCTGAGCTCTGGATCTTCCCAGAACACTTAATGTGATTTAAGAGTCCCACCTGATTTGCGAAGTGTGTGTGTGTACACATGTGTGTGGGATGGTGTCTGTTGTTTTTTGTGCCACTATTATAGCTGGGCAAGGAGAAGGAACTAAATGGTTGCCTTGTGCCTTGGGAAGATCAAGAATGACAATTTAGGGCCCCTCAGTTGTGAGATCAGCCCAGGAGGGAAGGCAAAAAGCCTGATCGATGTGGTTGTCCCAGCTGGGTTGCGTATGATTTTTTTTTAAACTACTATGAAGGTTTTTTGCAAGTTAAATGTCAGGATATATCCTCAGTAATAACATCATAAGTTGGGAGTAACCCCTTGGAGACGAACGGGATTCCTCCCATCTTACTAGACTGCAAAACAGTCCAGAGTCTGACACTGCACGAGGGGGGAAAAAATTGGACTGAATCTCCAAAATTGTGCTGTTCGTCAACATTTGGAGACTGTAGACTAGTTGCCTCAAGCCAAGAACCTGACACTGATGTGTGTTTCTGAAGTGATTTCAAACTAGGCTGAACTCTAGCGGCAGGTCTTAAAATACGTTATAATTATGCAAATCAGTGTTATTCCAGACACAGGACAACCGGAGGTCCAGGTATATGAGGCGCCGCCTCGCCTCACTCCAATGGGATTAGCCGGCCCCATTTGTTCCAGCTGAGCACATTGCTGACTCCATCTGTTAAGGAATTTCAGCTGGTAGGGTTCAAAAGAACTTTTCCTGCTGTGGCCCCTGCCCTGTGGAACCTCCTGCCACCAGAGGTGAGATCTGATCCCACCCTTTCGGCCTTCCGGAAGGCCCTCACAACCAGATTTTGACTTTTAACTTGGGGGCCTGACGGGGGCACACTTTGCTGGAGGAGGTTGACAGGGGAAGACGAAGACCACACACACACACACACACACATGCACACAAACACACCATGCTACCCGTCTCTTTGGTCCTAATTTTTATATAACTCTTTTTCTTGTTAGCTGTTTTTATCTTTATCTTTTTATCATTTGTAAGTGGTCCAGAGTGGCCTTATTGATGAGTTGGATGACATATAGCAGTGTTTCTCAATCTTGTCAACTTGAAAATGTCTGGACTTCAACTCCCAGAATTCCCCAGCCAGCATTCGCTGGCTGGGGAATTCTGGGAGTTGAAGTCCAGACATCTTCAATTTGACAAGATTGAGAAACACTGACATATAGCAATAGCAATAGCGTTTAGACTTATATACCGCTTCACCGTTGCTTTATACCCCTCTCTAAGTGATTTACAAAGTCAGCATATTTCCCTCAACAATCTGGGTCCTCATTGTACCCACCTTGGAAGGATAGAAGGCTGGGTCAACCAATATAAATGTAATCAATAAGTAAGTAAATAAATATTTTAAACCATTGTCAGCTACCCTGGAGTCTCACTGAGTCATACAGTTTTTCCCCAAATGCCATCACTCCATTAAACAAATAATTCCCACAACACTTTATTGTTGTTTTATTATTGCCTGTTCACCGTCCTGAGTCCCGCAAGGGAGAAAGGGCGGTATACAAATCTGAATAAACTGAAACTGAAACTGTCAAACAATTTACTAAGACTATATTACTATTAATCATCTAATCCTTCCTATTACCTATCTCCTCCCACTTATGACTATAACCTTGTTGCTTGTATCTTTATCATCCTTTTCAAGATGGCGGCGCGCTTAGGCGCAGCGGCTTTGAGCTCCTGGTGTCACAGCAGAGTTAGGCAAAAACTAGTCTATACCTGCAGGGAATAATTAAGTTATTATTAACTTATTATTAAAGATAAAGATCTCCTAGTCGACTCAATATTACCAGCGACTTCCAGCAGTCTCATAATATACCGCGTAAGACTACTATATACATAGTAAGACTGCCAGGCTTTCCATGGATCGTTGTTTGGCCTAGGAGGCAGCGAAGAGAGCCGAAGCAGAAGCGGGGATGCAGAGCAGGTTTGCTAGTTCAATTATGGAAGCAGCCTCACAGACCAGCATTACCAAGCATTTCCTAACAATCTCTAGAGCCTTTGTCCACAAAACCGATGAACTAGAGCTATGGATGGCAGCGAATAAGCTCATTCGTGACTGCTGTGTGATGATCATCACAGAGACCTGGCTTCATCCACTTGTACTGGATGCGTCTGTGGAGCTAACTAACCACACCACACACCACTTTGACAGAAACAACAACTCTGGTAAAAGCAAAGGTGCAGGACTGTGTATTTACACACATAATAACTGGTGTACTAACAGTAGAGTTGCTTATTCACACTGTTCTGCAGACTTGGAATTCTCAACTGTCATTTGTCGACCATTTTATTTACCTAGAGAGATTTCTGTTATAGTTATCACTGCTGTTTGTATTTCACCTGATGCAAATGTTAGCAAAACACTCAAACCAATTTCATTGTAATTTTATTTTATTTTATTACAATGACAATAAAGATTATTATTATTATTATTGTTGTTGTTGTTGTTGTTTATATTGTTTTATTTAGTTTCCTAGTATGATTTGATTGCTTATTTAGTATCCCATGACGATCCCTAAGTGTTGTATCTTATGATTCTTGATGAATGTATTTTTCTTTTAATGTACACTGAGAGCTTATGAACCGAAGATAAATTCCTTGTGTGTCCAATCACACTTGGCCAATAAAGAATTCTATTCTATTCTATTCTATTCTATTCTATTCTTTAAATAGAAGGTGGGATGTGCGGTAAATAAGAGTAAATAAAAAAAATAGCCACGACCATTTTCATTTAACTACTAATACTCATTTATACCATAGGCAGCAATCTGGGTCATGATTTTGTGGTGTCTTTGGCGCTTGGAGGTTTAAACCTGCTTCATTTCATTTTCTCCAAATAGATTGCTCGAGGGGAAGTTACAGAGGCCCCACTTCTTCACTTCTGAAAGATTCTTTCCTTCCATTTTTTTTTCTTCCTTCCTTTGTACAGCAGGGTCATGCCCTCTGCTATCTATTGAAGATGTTTAAAGTTGTCTTAATTAACCTGAAAGGCTCTAATCTGAAACACACTTCAGTACCGGCTTTGCCTCCAAGATAAGCAGGGAAGAGTATTTGGCCTTTTAAAAGCTGGGGGATGGTAATCCTTCATCGTCTAAGGAGAACTGCTTGGCCTTAATCGTCTCCTTTTAAGTTATCCTAGCTTTATGGAAGTCGGTAGCTCTGTTGTAAATAAGTCCTAAGAGGATGAAAGGTTAGGAAGGGAAGGACAAAAAGACCGACTCACTCACTTCTTTATCTTCTTAAACACTGCAAGTCTTTAAGAAGATGTTGGATACCCATTTGTCTGAAATGGTATAGGGCTCCTGCCTAGGCAGGAGCCCATACATCCTCACGGCCGATTCGCTCCCACAGAGAGGGACTTCTCCGGGTGCCGTCCACTAGACTCTGTCAGCGGGCGACACCCAGGGGAAGGGCTCTCTCTGTGGTGGGCCCAGCCCTCTGGAACGACCTCCCCCCCGACATTAGGACCACCACGGACCTCCGCTCCTTCCGTCTTAAACTAAAAACACACTTCTTCTGCCTTGCCGGCCTGGGATAGTTATTCCTCTGTTTTTGGGTTTATTGGGGAATTTTTAGTCTAGTTAGTTTTAACGGGTATTTTAGCACAGGTACTGTTTAATCTATTTTTAATATGAAATGTTGTATATAGTCATTGTTTTTATTCTTCCTGTGCACCGCCCCGAGTCCCTGTGGGGAGAGGGTGCGGTCTATAAGTATTAAATTATTATTATTATTATTATTATTATTAGGCAGGGGGTTGGACTAGAAGACCTCCAAGGTCCCTTCCAACCCTGCTGTAGTATTATTGTATTACAACTTCTGATGGGGAGCGGAATGTCACATAAGGTCAGCGAGACATCCCCCCCCCCCCATGCTGATTTTTGCAACACTGCCACTAATTTCTTATTTCCCCCTTCCATTTAATTATATTTAATTACAAGTTACAGGTTAACAGAATTGGAAGGGATCTTGTAGGTCATCTAGTCCAACCTCGCACCCAAGCAAGAGAGCCTATATTACAGTGATGGTGAACCTTTAAGGCGCCGAGTGCCCAAACGGAAAGGTGTCCATGCGTGCGAACAGGTGCATGCAGTGACATTGATGTGCAGGCACAGACATGCACAAACATGCACATGTGTGACATGCACACATACGCAGCAGAGACCCGAAGACCAGCTGACTGGTGGGAGGTGGGGCATCCCAACACCAGAAGCACGGCAAGAGGTAAGATCTTTTCCTTTCGTGAGCTTGGGTTTCATCGTTTGCAGGGTAACAGAAGTTCGCAAAAGAAATACCATGGAGAACTGACCTGGGGACACGGCATGCGTGCCAGCAGAGAGGGTTCTAAATGCCACCTGTGCCACGCATGCCATCGGTTCACCATCACGGCTATATTAGAATGTGCAGAGATGGACAGTGGTAACTGAAATCATTGACATTAAATATGAAGTATTTTCAGTGAATGAAATAACATAAGCTAAGAAGATGAAATAAAGCAGACAAAAGAAGAGAGCTGCTGAACATAGGCAGCCCAGGAGACCTTTGAGTTTAGATAAAACTCTTTTGATACTGAGGTTTTAAACAGTCTGTAAATTTAACTAAAACTTATAAATGGGATGGCTAGCAGCTAACTCTTATTACTAGAGCAAGTAAGTTTAATCAAGCCTTAGTGCTCTTTGTGTGGTCCTGATGATTCTTACTGTCTGTTCTGCAAAACCTGGTGACCTTAGAAAAGAGTGCATTACTTTGATCCACTTGGATACTGAGCTAATGAAAATGTGATCAATTTATGCCAAAGTTCTTAATTGGATTAATAGTAAAAAAAACACAAACCCACAGGCTGTGTTTCAATGGCTCCTGAATTACAGTAACAAAGGTTATATGAGAGTTTTCGGAATCCCTCTTTTAAAGCTGCAGTTCGTTCATTCATTCATTCATTCATTCATTCATTCATTCATTCATTCATTCATTCATTCATTCATTCATTCATTCATTCAAATTGATATGGCTGCCCGTCTCCTGGTGGCTTGCAAGGATAAAAGCACAATACAAATACAATAATAATGGAAATAACAGTGATTGATGAATTAAACCAGGGGAAAATATTTTAAGAGAGTTGAAAAGAGAATTTCAACAATTTCAGGAAGATACTTTTGAAAGGAAGAGAGAGGCTTGGGTAGAAATTTTGGAAACTAGGCAGTGGAAGAGGATAGAAATGGGAGAAATACTTAGATTGAATATCCAAGAAGTAGATGCAGACAAGATGAAGATCCAAGAGAGGAATATGGGAGGCAAGTCAAAAAAAGCATAGCAATTAAAGTATTGACGCGGGCAAGAGACGATGGATAGATGATTTCTCTTTTTTGGTGTTGTTCTGATTTTCTTTTCTTTTTCTCTCTCTTTCCTTTCTTTTTTAGGTAGGTGACATTATTAGAAGTTAGGTAGAACAGAAAGAGAAGGTCTTTTAATAAAAGGGTGACATGATTAAAGGTTAAAATAAGAGATAGAAATAAGAGGAAGGGGAAATATTAGTGTATATACTATTACATAATAAAATAAAAGCAACAAGAGAAAGCATAGAATAATTAAATAATGACAGACTATAACTTAATATAAATGTGTATTATTATTAGAAATATATAAGTTGGTTGAAGGTAATAACTATGATTAATTCTACTAGTTTTATTAGTATTAACATGTATGATGCCCAGGTGCCACTCTGCTCATGCATTGATACATATATATATATGTGTGTTAGTTTTATGATATATATATATGTTTTCATAGATTTTCACGGGTGTAGGTATGCTACACCAAAGCCAGCAATGCCAGCATATATATATATGTGTGTGTGTGTGTGTGTGTGTATGTATGTGTGTGTGTGTGTGTGTAAAACAAAATAAAAAACTTCAAACAAAAAAACAAAAATAATTAAAAAAACAATAATCCCTTGCTTCCTGATAACAACCATCAAATGAGCCATTTGATGGGCTCTATCCCATGCTGGGGTCCCCAAGTCCATTGTCAAAATCAAATCTTCAGGGCCTTATGAAAGCGGGTCAAAGTAGGGGCCAATCTTATGTCCACAGGAAAGATGTTCCAGAGAGAGGGGACCACCATAGTGAAGGCCGCTGTTCTTGGTCCCACGTTAGATGATCCTTGGTAGGAGAGGGGAACCTGTAACATTCCCTGTCTGCCCACTCTGTGGGTTAAGTAGATATGACTTGGAAAAGTCCATCCTCCAATATGTTTGAAGGGCATTAAAAGCATACAAATACCAGAATCATCTGGAACTTTAATTTGGTGCTCAGAATAAGATGTCCAGGAAACCTATGGCTCATAACTTGGTTACCTAAGAAGTCATTAGTAGGAATTAGGCTGTGGTTAGTTGATGCTGGAAATATTCATTGTTTCAGATTCTTCCTGGCCAAGTCATACCCCATTGTCATTGGTGCATGAGGAAGGAAGCCACAATGGTATGTCTCCTCTTCCAACTCTTTTGTGTGTTGCCAGATAAAGGAGTTGGCTAATATATATGGGGCTAAACCTACTGGGGAAAAATAACAAGATCTAGCCAAGATATGAAGATGTGAATCCATATGATGGATTCAATTGTAGTCCTGCTCCCATATAAAGAACAGCACCAGGCACACGCTGAAACATTTGATTTGAAGAAGATTTCTTGGGGACTTTGATTAGAATGGGACAACTTCTGAAAAATTGGAATAACTACCAAGTTGTGTTCATAAAATAGTACTGCGCAAGTGTTTGCTCAAAATAGTTTTAGTGCTGGGCCCACGGAGTTAGTTAAAATCAGTTTACGGAGATATCTTCTGTGACATGGAAGGTTATTCCAAGGCGTTTAGTGGAGTTTTTGTAGGAGATAACCAGGCTGAGCCCAAGGAAGGGGCCTAATGTGCCATCAGTCATGAGTGTGCTCGAAATAGATCTAAGCCTAGCCCAATGTGAATTCCTTCTTAGCACCCTCTAATTTCCCTTGACCATTAGTAGCTCAGATTCTTGTAGAAAGCTTAAGATTGCAGAACAGAACAGAATAACAGAGTTGGAAGGGACATTGGAGGTCTTCTAATCCAACTCACTACTGAGGCAAGAAACCCTACACCATTTCAGAAAATGGTTGTCCAATCTCTTCATAAAAACATCCATTGTTGGAGCATTCACAACTTCTGGAGGCAAGTCCTTCCGCTGATTAATTCTTCTAATTGTCCAGAAATTTCTTCTTAGTTCTAGGTTAGTTCTCTCCTTATACAATACAATAGCAGAGTTGGAAGGGACCTTGTAGGTCTTCTAGTCCAACCCCCTGCGTGGGAAGGAACCTTATACCATTTCAGACAAATGGCTATCTAACATCTTTTTAAAGACTTCCAGGGTTGGGGCATTCACAACTTCTGGAGGCAAGCTGTTCCAGAGGTTAATTGTTCTAACTGTCAGGAAATTTCTCCTTAGTCTAAGTTGCTTCTCTCCTTGATTAGTTTCCACCCATTGCTTCTTGTCCTACCCCCAGGTGCCTTGGAGAATAGTTTGGCTCCCTCTTCTTTGTGGCACCCTCTGAGATATCGGAATACTGCTATCATGTTTCCCCTGGTCCTTCTCTTCATCAAACTAGACATACCCAGCTCCTGCAACCGTTCTTCATATGTTTTCGTCTCCAGTCCCCTAATCATCTTGGTTGCTCTTCTCTGCACTCTTTCCAGAGTCTCCACGTCTTTTCTACATCGTGGCGACCAAAACTGTATGCAGTATTCCAAGTGTGGCCTTACCAAGGCACTATACAGTGGCAAACTAATCCTTGATTAGTTTCCCTCTATTTTTTCTTGCTGGTCCTCAGGTTGACTCCCTCTTCTTTGTGGCAGCCTCTGAGATATTGGAACACTGCTATCATGTCACCCCTAGTCCTTCTTTTCATCAAACTAGACATACTCAGTTCCAGCAATCATTCATATATTTTAGCTTCCAGTTCCCTAATCTTTGTTGCTCTTCTTTACACTCTTTCTAGAGTCTCCACATCTTTTTTACATCATGGCAACCAAAACTGGATGCAGTATTCCAAGTATGGCTTTACCAAGGCATTATAAAGTGGTATTAACACTTCACGTGATCTTGATTCTATCCCTCTGTTTATGCAGCCTAGAACTGTGTTGGCTTTTTTGGCAGCTGCTGCACACACTGCTGGCTCAAATTTAAATGGTTGCCCACTAGGACTCCAAGATCCCTCTCCCAGTTACTACTATTGAGCCAGATACCACATATACTGTACATGAATTTCACCCAGGATTCTTTGAAAACCAGAGGATTTATTTGTTCCCATTTCAAAGAAGAAACATCTGCTCTAAGGAATCCTAAACAAGACATTTTGTATTGGGGAGGTAGACGAAGAGGGAGTCACCAGCCCTGGACATTATATCCTAGGCAGAACAGCAAGTCATTTCTGAATTTTTAAAATATACAATCTGAGTATTAATTTCTCAATTGTGTAATCTGCCCTGCAAAAACAGGCAATGAAGTAGATAGTATGGGCCACGACTTGAACATTCAACAAGAACACAGAAACTGAATTGTAGGTTTCAAGCTGTTTCCTAAGTTATGAAGGACTGAAAAAATATACACAAACTCCATAACATACTTCTCAACTCAAGACAAAAGGAAACAGATAAATGAAGCAGACAATATTCCAGTCCAATTTTTTTTCTCTCCAAAGAAGAAAAGAGCTATCAGTATCAGATTTTGGAATGGCTTCAAAAGGATTGTAATAATTGGTTAGGCCTGATTTAAGACACTGATCATCAACTGGTTAGATAGGAGCTGAACAATGGATTGCATCCTACTCAAAGTGGCAACTTGCCTAGGATGGGAAGAGGAAGAGGAGGAGGAAGAAGAAGATTTAATTTATTAAAGCAACTTTATGTCCTTCAACTGAAGAGTATTCTATTGATTTGTAGATCAGTATATGCACTGCAACATTTATCAATCTAAAATGATATAATAGTAACCATAACATAAAGTCCACATTGCTCAGAGAGAAGTTTCAATGATCTTTGCCAAATGCCTGATCTTCCAAGGCTCTGAGAAATATGCATTTATGGGCAAGACCATCTCCTTTTACTCATAGTCCAAAGCAAACTGGCAATCAGTGCAGTTCATGGAGGAGAGGCATATCCATCACTGCCTGCTTTGCTGTATTTTGGACCAATTGGAGCTTTTTGGCGCAGTCCAGTATACAATATGTTGCAGTAGTCAATCAACCAAGTGACCAGGCATGAGTGACTTTCTGAAGAGCCTCTCAATGGAGCAGAAGATACAACTGGTTCACCAGATGGAGCAGAAGACACAACTGGTTCACCAGATGAACTTGAGCCCAACTGTCTCCTGCTCATTGAGCAAGAGCTGTAAACCCAGGAAGATCCCAGACTGCATACCATTTCTGAATGGGGAAGCACTGATCCCCATTGAGTTCAATTCTAGGCCTTCCTAACCCAGTTTCCACATTCTACCTACCTACCTACCTACCTACCTACCTACCTACCTACCTACCTACCTACCTATCATCTGTCTGTCTGTCTGCCTATTTCTATATCTGTATCGATGCATCTATCTATCTATCTATCTATCTATCTATCTATCTATCTATCTATCTATCTATCTATCTATCTATCTATCTATCTATCTATCATGTATGTGTGTGTCTGTTCCAGCATAACTCTGAAATGCCTTGAACAGATGATTTCCTCTCTGGGAAAATTTTTTGTGAGGATAAGACACACCTAAAACCCCTTGGGGTGTGTGTTCTGTTAAGATACAGCCTGTTGTGCCTTCCTTAAAATGGCTTCTAAAGTACTGCCATAAAATGGCTTCTACTGTACAATGCAGTGGAGTTGCCATGGTAACAGCTTCACAGTACTTCACAAGGGGGCTCCCTCTGGTAAGGGGAAACATTCAACATTAGAAATTACTTTTGGTCTGGATATCCCCTCCCTATAAATAAATACCCGGGCTACCCCGGATTATCAGCCAGGGCCATATAGAAACAAATATGGTAGAATCCCAAAATTGGTTGGCTTCTGGGTGAACAATCCTCCCACCTTGCTTGGGTTGAGTCTGAATCCATTGCTTCCCATGACAGCCTAGACAGCCCCCAGGTCCTGAATCAGAATTTCCCCAGATCTTTCCTTTGGCTCAGGTGGAAATATATAACTGGATATCTTCTGCATATTGAGGTTACCTCCCCCTAAAGTGACAGATGATTTCAACCAGAGACTTCATGGAGTTGTTAAACAAAGTTAAGGAATGATTTACCCGGCAGGCTTGAAATGAAATGTAGAGTTGAGTTTTAGCAAGCCAGGCAAGCATCCTTCTAGTGTCCAGAGATTTCAGGAGGGACAATGGTGACTCTTAAAAACTTTGCTCAGTATGCACTTAGATCCAGAATTCTTCGTGACACAATGGAATCACACACAGCAGATGTGCAAAGGTTCCTCAGCAGACAAATTAACGTGGAAGAGGTTTCCTGAAGCATTTTGGAAAGGAAGTACTTGGGGGTGGGGGAGGAAATACTCCACCATAACCGAAGAATCAAATTCAGAAAGAAAAAAATGACTTGCATGGTCTCACCCAGAGAGGAAACCTGCACATCTTTCTCACTCATGCTTTTAGCCAAAATCCTTCTTATACAAATTTCCAGATGTTGGCTTGCTCCGTCTCTATGCAGCTGTGCTAGTTTACATAGAAGTCAATATCGTTTTGCATTTCCTGAAAGGAACAGGCAACTGCAAGGAAGAAGCGAAGAGATGACGTTATATACCACATTAGCAAGCAAGCTCCAAGCAGTTAAATATCATTAATAAAGTGAGATTTGTACTAGGGATTTTTTTTTTTTTTACTAGAATAATGATGGCCTTTTTTTTTCTGAAGCGAGAATGAGATAAGCCAGCAAAAATTGCTGGTCAGGACTCAGGAAATACTGTTTTGATCAAAGACTTTTGGAAATCCAAATAGGGTCTACTAGCTTTCTTCTAGACACATTCCTAGACATAGTTGTAGAGAAAATAGGAGGAGGAAGGAGTATTAGATATGCTTCCTGCCTTGGATTACTTAAAAATGTCATAAAGAGGGCACAAAAGAATCTAATCAAATGGATGCTATGAGGCTCACACAGAATCATTGCCTTCAAAAGGCCTTGACCATTCCCCAGATGGATGATTGACACAAATTACTTACTGTATTTTTCGGAGTATAAGACGCACCATTTTCCCTCAAAAAAGAGGCTGAAAATCTGGGTGTGTCTTATGCACTGAATACAGCATTTTTTTGCCTCCTGAAACCCCGCCCCCTTCACCAAAATGGCTGTGCATGGCCTTTAAGAGGCTAATAGAGTGCTCCTGGGGGCTGGGGAGGGCAGAAATGAGTGAATAACGGGCTGTTTTTTGCTCAATTTTGCCCCCCCCCCCAGCCTCCAGGAGCACTCTATAAGCCTCCTAAAGGCTATGCATGCCCTTTTTGTGACAAAAAATAGGCCAGTTTTCACAAAAATGGGCCATTTTTTCTTGTTTTGGGGGGAGCTCATCCCCAGGATCACTCTACAAGTCTCCTAAAGGCTATTCATGCCCTTTTTTGGGAAAAATTACACAAAACACCGGCCCATTTTCATGAAAAATGGGCCGTTTTGTGGAGGTCTGCAGAGTGCAAAAACTTTTTTTTTATTTGCCTCTAAAATAAGGTGACCAGACGTCCCACTTTTGGTGGGACAATCACACTTTTTCATAATTACTCCCACGTCCCGCGTGCCTTTTAAAAAGTCCAGCTTTTTTAATCTTTCAAAACTTTCTCCTTCTCGTCCTCTCCCTCCTCCCCACCTGCCACTCTTCTCCTCCTCCTCCTGCGGTCCGACTTGCCTGCCTTGGTGGAAGATCCAGCTCATGAGGCGGGAGCAGGAAGAAGCATGGGACGCAAAATCTGCAGTGGCACTGGGGCTGGAGGAGTTGTATGACCAGCGGGCGGGGCGGGCGGGCAAGCAGGGTGCTGCGGCGGCGCCCAGCAACATTCCCTGCCTGCCAGCTCTGCTGGCTTACCCACCAGCGGCAGTTCCCTCCCTCCCCCCGCGGAGCCCCTTCAACCTCTGGGAAACAGACGAGTAGCCGGCATGCTGGCTGGGGAGGCTACAGCTGCCCCTTTCGCCTTGGGAGCGCTTCCCAGGGGCTGAAAAGGGCCCCAGGGAGTGGGGGAGAGACAGAGAGAGACACAGAGAGAGAGAATGACAGAGGGAGGGATTGAATCAGAGACAGAGGGAGGGAGGGAGGGAATCAGAGTGACAGACACAGGGAGAGTCTTCCTTCCTTCCAACTCAATCTCCAATTATTCATTTTCTGTAAATGCTGATGTATGAAGAACTTTACCAGTAGTTCTTGAACTGAAAGATGGGATATCCATAGCTACCTTCCTTCAATTTAGCCTTTTTAAATAATGGTTAGAAAGGAAATAGCAAGGAAATTAATGCTGTGTTGATTGGTTTGGAGAGACAGAGAGAGGGAGGGAGAGAAAGATAGACAGAGACACAGAATGAGTGATTAAGTGAGTGAATGAGAGACAGACAGACAGACACACAGATGGGCGGAGGGAGGAGAGAGAGACAGATACAGAGAGACAGACAGACAGAGAAAGAGACAGAAAGAAAGAAAGAAAGAAAGAAAGAAAGAAAGAAAGAAAGAAAGAAAGAAAGAAAGAAAGAAAGAAAGAAAGAACTTATGACCACAATTGTGGCCAAAATTTTGGTTGCTAAGCAAGACCGTTGTTAAGTGAGTTTCACCACATTTTCCAAGTTGGTCACGCCCACCTGGTCACATGACCGCTGAGCCACTCCCACAAAATAGGTCACACCTCCCCCCCCGGGTCAATGGTGTCCCTCTTTACCAATATTAAAATCTGGTCACCTTACTCTACAAAGTCTTGGTGCGTCTTATACTCCAGTGCATCTTATACTCCAACAAATGCAGTATTTACGATGATGTAGGAAATCTGTATTTTTTTATTTTTTTATTTATTAAATTTGCCTGCTGCTCATATCCCTATCCAAAGTGACTCTACTAGTAGATGCGGGATAGCAAATCCGAAAAGTGTTTTTCCCCCCCCAAAAGGCAGATGGACTTTATTCATTTTTTTCCTTTGAAAATCTTTTGCTTCTCATTCCAGAAGCTTCTTCAGTTCTTTGTTGGAAGAAATATCCTTCTGGGTGTCAGTTCCAAGTGTGGGGAAAAGACACTGGATTCATGGAAGTTGCTTGGAAAGAAGGTTTATTGATGAACAGGATCACCTGGTTTGAGATGCGGGGGGGGAAAGGGCAAAGATGCTGAGAATGCCCCAGTTTTATGCCCTCTCTGGGCTTTTGAATTTGAGCTTGTATTCTAATTGGTTGCGAGATTAGTCTCAGTCCCTAGTTTGGTTGAGCCTTGCTGGATGATGTAATGAAAAAGCTTTGGGATTCCCGTTATGGCTATCTTTGTTATGTAAAATAGACTGGCTCAGGCCTTAATGGCCCATTGACAAAAGGTGGGGGGAGGATGACTTTCTGCCTCCCTTTTAGAGGAAATATTCTGCTCTATTAATATTTCCTAAATAATAATAATATTAATAATAATAATTTTTAATTTTATATCCCGCTCTCTCTCCCCAAAGGGACTCGAGGCGGGGCACAGGCAATTAAAAATACAGTTAAAACCACAGACAGAATACAAAATTAAAAATGAATTAAATTAATCCTGCGCTAAAAACCCATAATCTAAAACTACACCTAAAACCCCTAACCTTAAAAGAGACTACCCAAGGCCGGCCAGGCGAAAAAGATGTGTCTTTAATTTTAAACGGAAGGAGCGGAGGTCCGTAGTTGTCCTAATGTCGGGGGGAAGGTCATTCCAGAGGGCTGGGCCCGCCACAGAGAAGGCCCTTCCCCTGGGCGTCGCCCGCTGACAGAGTCTAGTGGACGGCACCCGGAGAAGTCCCTCTCTGTGGGAGCGAATCGGCCCTGAGGATGTATGGGGCAGGATCCGATCCCACAGATAGCTAGGTCCCGAGCCATGGAGCGCTTTGAAGATGATGACTAACACCTTGAAGCGCACCCGAAAGACGACAGGTAGCCAGTGCAGCTCGCGCAAGAGCGGTGTTACGTGGGTAAACCTAGAGGTTCCCATTATTGCTCGCGGGGCTGCGTTCTGGACCAACTGAAGCCTCCGGGTGCACCTCAAGGGGAGCCCCATGTAGAGAGAGTTACAATAGTCTAAAATATTTCATTTTTCTAGGAGGGGTGTGGCTGCTAACTTCCTACAATTTCTTAATGTAAAAAACACCTTTGGGACAACCATGACCTGGATGACTAAGAATCTCTATAGATATGGTGACCAAAATAAAAATAAAAAACAGGAGGAATCGGATAGTACCTTTTCAGACTGAAAACAATGATTTTATGTATATATGGTCTTTTGTGAGTTGCAGCTCATGAAAGGTGATACCTTTTAATAAAATTTGCTGGCCAGAAAATGTGTCACCAGCTTCCCTTCCTTGTCGGTGAGGTAGTATAGTCCAAGGAGTCCTCCTAACTAATCTGTGTTGTTTGAGAAAGAACCTGCAATGGGTTGTATCTCCTCTCCTCTTTTGTTTTCAAAGAATGCCTACAGAGCCCATTGTTGTTAGTCGGGAAATTGTGTCTGACCCATCGTGACCCCATGGACAACGTTCCTCCAGGCCTTCCTGTCCTCTACCATCCTCTGGAGTCCATTTAAGCTCACGCCTACTGCTTCTGTGACTCCAACCAGCCACCTCATTCTCTATGGTCCCATTCTTCTTTTGCCCTCCATCTTTCCCAGCATGAGGCTCTTCTCCAGTGAGTGAATAGAGTCCATTAGGCACTTACAAGCCCTGAGGCTCCCAATATAGTGCTTCTCTCCAAGTAAAAACCTAATAGACAAAAGTATGGACATTGTCACAAATAAAGGCTGTCCCTGATCTTTGCACCATTTCTCTTGCCTCTCTCTCTCTCTTTCTCTTTTAACTATGAAAGAAACTTGAAAATAAATCAAGTAGAGATAGGGACCTTGGTGGATATGGGGGAAAATGTCTATGGACATATTTGTGTTAATGGGCACTAGGACAGAAGCCTAAGGCTCAGAACTGGCTGATCTCTTTCCTCCAACAACTAGTGTCATTCAGCCATTGCTCTACTCACTGGCAGCTTGCTACCTGCTCAATTACTGGCTACATTGAAGGCGTAACAGTTTAAGTGTGCCCAGGGTACAAGGTAATAAGGGATAACTATGATGCTTCCTGGGGCATGGGGCCTACATAGATTTGTGTGTTTGTGTGTGTGTGTGTGTGTGTGTTTGTTTGCTTGTTTGTTTGTTTGTTTGTTTGTTTGTTTGATTGTCAAACATGTACAAGATAGCAGACATAAGTATGAACATGGAAATGAACAAAGGAAATGAATACAAATAAATGGGGACAGTAGTACTGCATACAGTTTTGGTCGCCACGATGTAGAAAAGACGTGGAGACTCTGGAAAGAGTGCAGAGAAGAGCAACCAAGATGATTAGGGAACTGGAGACTAAAACATATGAAGAACGGTTGCAGGAGCTGGGTATTTCTAGTTTGATGAAGAGAAGGACCAGGGGAGACATGATAGCAGTGTTCCGATATCTCAGAGGGTGCCACAAAGAAGAGGGAGCCAAACTATTCTCCAAGGCACCTGGGGGCAGGACAAGAAGCAATGGGTGGAAACTAATCAAGGAGAGAAGCAACTTAGAACTAAGGAAACATTTCCTGACAGTCAGAACAATTAACCTCTGGAACAGCTTGCCTCCAGAAGTTGTGAACGCCCCAACCCTGGAAGTCTTTAAAAAGATGTTAGATAGCCATTTGTCTGAAATGGTATAAGGCTCCTGCCCACGCAGGGGGTTGGACTAGAAGACCTACAAGGTCCCTTCCAACTCTGCTATTGTATATTGTATATTGTATATTATAGTACTAGGATGGTAGGCACACTGGTACACTTATGCACACCCCCTTTATGGACCTCTTAGGAATGGGGTGAGGACCAGGATAGACAGTTTGAGATTGAAGCTGTGGGGGGTTGAGGATGTAACAATGGAGTAGAACATTCCAGGCATTGACCACTCTGTTGCTGAAGTCGTATTTTCTACAATCGAGTTTGGAGCGGTTTAGCTTAAGTTTGTATCTGTCATTTGTCTGTGTATTATTGTGATTGAAGCTGAAGTAGTCATTGACAGGTCGGACGTTGTAGCACACAATTTTGTGTGCTATGCTTAGGTCAGACGATAGGTAGTGCAGTTACACATTGTCCAAGCCCAAAATTTCAAGCCTGGTGACATAAGGGATTCTGTTGTGAGCAGAGGAGTGGAGTACTCTTCTTGTGAAATACCTCTGGACCCACTCAATCGTATTAATGTAAGGCAGGGGTGTCCAAACTTGGGAACTTTAAGACTTGTGGACTTCAACTCCCAGAATTCCCCAGCCAGCATAGCTGGCTGGGGAATTCTGGGAGTTGAAGTCCACAAGTCTTAAAGTTCCCAAGTTTGGACACCCCTGATTAAGGTCTCAATGTAGAACATATAACATAGAATACAGCTAGTCCATGACTTACAACAATTCATTTATGACCATTTTTCACACAATCATTGCAGCAGCCGCATGATCACATGATCAAAATACAGACTCTTGGCAATTGCCTGCTATTTATGATGGCCGTGGTATCCTGAGGTCATGTGATCAGTGACCTTCTGACAAATAAAGTCAACAGGGAAGCCAGATTCCCTTAACAACTGTGTTACGAACTTAACACCTTCACCAGATTCACTTAACAACTGTGGCCAGGAAGGTCATAAAATGGGGCAAACCTTAACAAATATCTCACTTAGCAACAAAACTTTTGGGCTCAATTATGGTCATAAGTCGAGAACTGCCTGTAATAGGGTTGGAAGCAGTGATGGGTTTCAAATTTTTTAGAACCTACTCTGTAGGTGTGGCCTATTTTGTGGGCGTGGCTTGGCAGTCATGTGACAGGGTGGGAGTGGCCACCTTTTAAAATGTGATGAAACTCATTTAACAACGTTCTTGCTTAGCAACCAAAATTTTAGACTCAATTGTGATGATAAATTCTTTCTTTCTTTCTTTCTTTCTTTCTTTCTTTCTTTCTTTCTTTCTTTCTTTCTTTCTTTCTTTCTTTCTTTCTTTCTTTCTTCCTTCCTTCCTTCCTTTCCTTCCTTCCTTCCTTTCTTTCCTTCCTTCCTTCCTTCGTTCCTTTCCTTTCCTTTCCTTTCCTTCCCGTTGGGTCACTGGCAGCGGCGGGCCAGATTTACTTCCAGGTACACCGGTGGAACCCCCTCTCACCGGTTCTCTAAATTTCACCAACCAGCTCTCGCAAGTAGGTGCGAGCCTGCAGAAACCCACCACTGGTTGGAAGGGATTTTAGAGGTCTTCTAGTCCAACCCTCTGCTCAAGCAGGAGACCCTATACCATTTCAGACCAAATGGCTGACCAATCTCTTTGTGAAAACTTCACAAGCACCCACAGCTTCTAGAGGTAAATCATTTCACTGATCAATTGTTCTCATTGTCAGGAAATTTCGTCTTAGTTCTAGGTTGGATCTTTCTTTAATGATCTTCCACCTGTTACTTCTTGTCTTGCCCTGCCATGCTTTGGAGAATAGGTCAACCCCCACTTCTCTATGACAGTCCTCAAGTACTAGAAGACTGCTAATATATCATCTCTAGTTTTTCTCTTCATTAGACTAGACACACCTAACACTCAGAGGTGGAGTTCAACCAGTTCTGAGCAGTTCTGGAGAACCAGTAGCGGAAATTTTGAGTAGTTTGGCAAACCGGCAAATAGGCTGGCCCCACATCACTGCCTCCCAGCTGATCTTCTTGTGTTGTCCTGAACAGGAGAACAGAGCTAGAAAGCAGGTTAGTGGGGTGGGGAGGGAATGGGGATTTTACAGTAACCTCCCCCATCAGTGGACAACCTTGTCTTTAGTTGTATTGAAGTTAAACAGAGGTTTATACTATTTAAAGCCAAAGTAAACCAGGATGATTTGATCCATCCTGGGTGACCTTTGCTGTACCAAATTGTGAGCTTCAACCACATGGTTGTAGCCCCTTTCTTGCCTTTTTTTGAACCACTCTGTAGATCCCTTTGCCCCTATCCAAAAGTTTTAAACCAATAAGAGAGAGATTGTGGTGTCCTTTCTAGTCCTTGCAATCCATGATAAGGGAACCCACCTCAGCTGAGGTCCCACACAGTGGTACAACTGCATAGCATCCTTTAGCAGAGAGGAAGTGACCTGTCCCCTCTCCCTGAACATCTGGTGTTCTTCAAAGCAATTAGGTTTAAGAGTTTGGGCAGGAACAGACCAATGCAAACATTTTGACATTAGCAAAGATCCCACTGAGGTAACATGAAATAGCCAGGGTTGTTTTGACTAGATTTCTCTAATGAGCAGAGGGAACAAGACACAGTTTTAAATAAGGATGTTTGGGGAAAGTCTGCTTCTCTTATTCAGTTATAAAGCATGTGTGAGGGAGCCACAATGGTACAGATGTAAAGAGGAGGAGAGCTTTAACATAGTGTAAACAATTGGGTAAGGAGGCACTCTGGGAAATCTATCAAAATAAGCCAAAAGGAAGCTGAAAGGATATTGAATTTAGAGAAACAAGGAGGGGAAAAAAATCACAGAATTTTAGCGGGTGACTCTAGCAGCTGCAATGTATTCATTATACATACATATATAATCTCTACAATACTCTACAGCAGGGGTCCCCAACCTTTGCAACTTTAAGTCTGAAGGACTTCAGCTCCCAGACTTCTCCAGCCAGCAAAGCTCGCTGGAGAAGTCTGGGAGCTGAAGTCCTTCAGACTTAAAGTTGCAAAGGTTGGGGACCCCTGCTCTACAGGGAACAAAGAGCAAATTACTCCCTGAAAGAAATCCAAACAGAACAATGGCATCAGGAAATCCAGTCACATAAAGGAGAAAGGAAATGAACTGCCTGTAGGCTTCCTTTCTGTTCTGACAGTGTGAAAAAGATGTATTTTAAGCAGCGATTTGTATCAACGTGGATAATTCAAAGCGGTGGCAGAAGAAACAACATTGGAGAGGATGCATGGAGCAGGTTTGAAAGACTAAGACTAACTTTCTTGCACTTCTTAAGCAGGGGAGGTCAGAAAAGTTAAGATGATGGCTGTTCCCATGCAAACAAAGGCCTATCTTTTTAGGTGTGACATACACAACAATGGGCTTTTAATATTTTGATCCTCCTTTCCCAGCCCTACATTTGCCCAAACAGAAATCTCCGTCAGTTCACATTAACATACAAATTCTAGATAATTCAGGAGTAACACAGTTCAACTGCACTGATAGATATAGATGGATGGATGGATGGGTAAATAGATAGATGATGGATGGATATGTGGATAGGTATGTAAGTAGTTAGATTAGAAATATAGATAAATGAAAGTGATAGGTAGGTGGGTAGGTAGGTAGATATAAAATAGATAGATAGATTTAATTTAATTTAATTTAATTTAATTTAATTTAATTTAATTTAATTTAATTTAATTTAATTTAATTTAATTTAATTTAATTTAATTTAATTTAATTTAATTTAATTTAATTTAATTTAATTTAATTTAATTTAATTTAATTTAATTTAATTTAATTTAATTTAATTTAATTTAATTTAATTTAATTTAATTTAATTTAATTTAATTTAATTTAATTAATTTAATTTAATTTATATACCGTAACCTATCTCCCCATGGGGACTCAGGGCGGTGCACAGGAAATTAAAAGCGGAAGTACAAACATATTAATAAGGCAAACGTATAATAAATAAGACTACAGAATAAAATCTAATTAAATGTAGAGTGCCCTGTGCTAAAAATTCCCTAAAACCTTACCAACCCATTAAAATCCAATTAAAACAATTTAAAACACAGTCTACGAAAATGGCCTTGGGGGCTAGGCCAGATGATAGACAGACAGACAAATATATAGATAATAGATAGATAGAGTAGGTAGATGATAGACAGACAGACAGTTTACAAATATACCATTCCAATCATCTTTTAGGCATAACATGTTAATTTATGTGTTATATAATTTGTTTTAGATTTAGATTTTAGATTTTATTAGATTTATATCCCACACCTATCTTCAATAGGACCCAGGACGGTTTTAATGTAGGTTTCTCCTCCCTAGGTTCTGTGAGAGGTTACCTGTCAAATAAGTTACTGTTGTGTTCTGAGCATGCGCAGTTCAAAGTTAATTTGGCGGGACTGGCGCTCACAGCTGATGGGCGGAGCCATCTGACAGCTCGCTATAAAAGCGAGCTGTCAGACGGCAGCCGCAAGCAGTTTTCCTGTCAGAAGCCGAAGTTCACAGTTGGCCGTTGCGTTACGAATAAAGTTGTTAGCCTTTATTCCTCGCCTGGACCTCAGTCATTCGAGCGCCCATGTATAGTTCTGAGTATAGAACACTGGCGACGAAGGTGGGATCGCCGAACTGAGGCCAGGGCGCCGGTCATTGCTGAAGTCACTCTACAAGAGCTGATTCGAAAAGAGCTGATTATAACACGACGAGAGGTCGTGAGAGCGACTGACAGGAATGGCTTCTGTACAGTTTCCCCCGTTTACTCCCGGCTCAGAGTCCTGGGACTCGTATGTCATCAGGTTCGATTGCTTCTTGGTGGCTCACAACCTGACTGAGGTAACCGATGAGCGAAAATGTGCACAATTCCTCTCAGTTTGCGATGCAGAAGTATTCGAGACGGCCACAGCCCTCGCGGCCCCGTTGGCCATAAAGGCGATGCCTTGGGAGCAACTAATGGCAAAACTCAAGAACCATTACGCTCCGGCTCCCCCCAAAATTGCTCAGCGGCACGCTTTCTACCGAAGGCGCCAGGCAGAAGGGGAATCCGTGACCAAGTATGTGGCAGCCCTGAGAAAGGCAGCGTTACATTGCGAATTCAGAGACCTAAACGACGCCTTGCTCGACCAGCTGGTTTGTGGGGTAAGAGACCTCAAGTTACAGAGGCGGTTTTTGGCTAAGGCAGACATCACCCTCGAGTCGGCTCTGGCCGAAGCTAGGGCTGCGGAGCTGGCAAATCAATTCCTTGTTGCATCCCAAGCGGCCCAGGGTGTTGAGGGGCTCTCCGTTCACCATGAGGAAGCCAGCACGGGGTCTGATTCAGATACGGGCCATGAAATTAACCGCCTTAAAGAGGCGAGGAAGAAAAAGAGCTGGCCCCGGGGCAGCAGCGCTGACAGATCTGCCTGTTTGGGTTGCGGTGGCAGCCACACCAGAGCTGAGTGCAGATTTAGGCAGGCGCTCTGCCAGCGTTGCGGCCGCCGAGGGCACATCGCTAGAGTCTGCCGGGCGCCCCAACCTGCCAGCATACCAGCGGCTAAACCAATGGCCCGAAAGAAGGCGGCCCGAAAGGAAAATCATCTGGACGAGGAATTTCCTGAGGGGCCTCACGACTCCGACTTTTCTGACGTGCAGTCAGTCAGGTCCTGCCACTCGCTGAGAAAGAAGATCACCGTGATGATCCTAATCGAAGGCAAGCCATGTGAAATGGAAGTGGACACAGGTTCCGCCACTTCTATTGTATCCTGGAGCACAATCAAACGGTTACAGCCCCAGATTTCAAAACGGCGTCTCTCAAAGTGCAATATCACTTTGAGAGATTACCAGGGGAATATTATTCCCGTGATTGGCACCAGAACACTAGCAGTCCAGTTCAAGGGTTTTAAGGGGCGGCTTCCGCTGGTCATAGTGGATGGCATCTTGCCTAGTCTCTTGGGGTTGGATTGGTTTGATGCTCTAGGGTTCCAACTAAGTGGCGTGAACTGCATCCAAGCCCCGGAGCTCGACACGCTGATTCAGGAATTCCCAGCTGTGTTTGACGGACAGCTGGGCACCTACACAGGCTCACCTGTCTCCTTCAACATAGACCCGATGGTGCAACCTGTCCGGATGAAGCCCCGCAGGGTTCCCCTTGCACTCAAACCGAAGGTGGATGCCGAACTCGACCGCCTCATCGCCCAAGGAGTGTTGGAACCTGTGGATCACGCACGTTGGGAAACCCCCATTGTGGTGCCAGTCAAACCAGATGGCAGCGTAAGGATATGCGCGGACTATAAATGCTCACTCAACCGTGCGCTGCCCTCCAACGCCTACCCGGTGCCAGTCGTTCATCATCTACTGCACACGTTGGGAGATGGATCAATCTTTGCGAAACTTGACCTGGCCCAGGCGTACCAGCAGCTGCTGGTCGACGATGAAGCTGCAGAAGCCCAGACAATTATCACGCACAGAGGGGCCTTCAAGTGCCGGCGCCTGCAGTTTGGGGTAAGCATTGCCCCAGGCTTGTTCCAAAGCCTGATGGAACGGCTACTACATGGAATAGAGGGCGTCGTGCCATATTTCGATGACGTCCTCGTATCGGCCAAGAACCACGCTGACCTGATGGCCCGGTTACGGGTGGTGCTAGGCCGTTTCAATTCCGTGGGACTCAAAGTCAAGCGGCAGAAATGCCAAGTTGCCGTTCCTCAGGTGGAGTTCTTGGGCTATTTGGTGGATGCCGAGGGCATACACCCCACCAAGGACAAAACCAAAGCCATTCTGGATGCCCCAGCGCCAAAATCAAAGACTGAGCTGCAGGCATTCCTAGGGCTGCTCAATTTTTATGCGTTGTTCCTGCCGCACAAGGCATCCGTGGCTGAACCTTTACATAGACTGTTAGACAAATCAGCTGCCTGGATATGGGGCAAGCGGGAAATCGCAGCTTTCCAAGCTGTCAAAAAACTTTTAGTCTCCAATCCGGTCCTCGCCCAGTACAACGACCGTTTGCCTCTCGTGCTCGCCTGTGATGCATCGCCCTACGGGGTAGGAGCAGTCCTCAGCCACCACCTACCCAACGGCTCCAAAGTGCCCATTGCCTACTTCTCTAAAACTCTCTCGGCAGCTGAAAGAAATTACGCCCAAATAGACAAAGAAGCTTTGGCCATTGTCGCAGGGGTGAAGCGGTTTCACCACTATCTCTATGGGCGGAATTTTGATATCGTTACCGATCACAAACCCTTGCTGGGGTTGCTGGCAGGAAACAAACAAACCCCGCAAGTCCTTTCCCCCAGGATGACCAGATGGACTGTGTTCCTGGCGGCTTATCACTACACCTTGACCCATCGACCAGGGAAACAGATCGCCCATGCAGACGCCCTCAGCCGCTGTCCCCTGCCGGAGGAACTTGAAGACCCTGCCCCTGCCTCCTCAGTCTTCCTGATCTCTGATTTAGACTTGCCCATGACCGCGTCTGACATTGCCCGGCACTCAGCACAGGACAAGGTAATTAGCAAGGTTTTAGACTGGGTCCAAAGAGGGTGGCCTCAAGGAGCCACTGCTCCGGAGTTCCTACCTTTCTTACATCGGCGGGCAGAACTTTCCACCCAAAGCGGGTGTTTGTTGTGGGGGCACAGAGTAGTCATTCCCAACCCCCTGCGCCCAGCAGTTCTACCGAAACTGCACTCGGGTCACCCTGGCATTGTCCGAATGAAAGCCTTGGGTCGCAGTTATCTCTGGTGGCCCAAGGTCGACCAGGAAATAGCGAACTGGGTGGCTCTTTGCCCCCAGTGCCAGGAATCGCGCCCCTTGCCGCCCAAATCCCCTCCCCGGGAATGGGACCGCCCCTCCGCCCCATGGGCACGCATCCATATTGACTTTGCTGGCCCGTTCCAGGGCCAGACGTTCTTAGTCGTTGTGGATGCATATTCTAAATGGCTAGAAGTTATTAGGATGACATCCACCACCTCTGAAGCCGTTATCTCTGCGCTCAGACGGTTGTTCGCCACCCATGGCCTCCCCGACTTACTCGTCTCTGACAACGGCCCCCAATTAACTTCCGCCTCATTTGAAGGGTTTTTAGCATCCTTGGGGATTCGCCATGCCTTGATTGCCCCTTATCACGCGGCCAGTAATGGTTTGGCCGAACGAATGGTGCACACGACCAAGGAAGCGTTGGCCAAAATGGGGCCTGCGAATTGGCAGGAGAGGATTGACACGTTCCTACTGGCCAACCATGCCACTCCATGCCCATCATCCAACAGAAGCCCCGCAGAGTTACTCATGGGGCGTAGGCTTAGGACATGCCTAGATAGGTTGCACCCCGCGTACGCCCCTGAGGTCCCCCTGGACTCCTCTGGAGCGGCCAGAGAATTTAGCCCGGGGCAGCTAGTCTACGTTAGGAACTATGATGGCCATCCCCTCTGGTTGCCGGGCTCTGTCATTGACCAAACGGGGCCCTGCTCTTTCAGGGTGAAGCTGGAGGACGGAAGAACCTGGCGGCGACACCGCGACCAGCTTCGGGCCAGGAAGGAGCAGGCCGGCTCGGGCTCCGCGGAATGCCCGCGGGGAGCAGAGGATGACCTCGCCACCGACAGACGCCCCAAAAGACCGAACGAGAACTTACCTGGGGAGTTGGGCCAACTCCAGCAGCAGCAGCAGCAGCAGCAGCAGCAGCAGCAGCAGCAGCAGCAGCAGCAGCAGCAGCAGAGTCCGGGTCATCCCAGCAAGCCGCGGGAGCGAAGTACCACCTCCGATCCGGCACCGGCGGTGCGAGCCCGGGGCAGCGGCCCATCAACTCCAGGGAACGAAGCCTTGCCGGAATTGCGGCGGTCCTCGAGGACTAGACGAAGGCCGGCGTATTTGCAAGACTACGCTTGCGCAAACTCAGTGGGGAGGGGTGTTGTGTTCTGAGCATGCGCAGTTCAAAGTTAATTTGGCGGGACTGGCGCTCACAGCTGATGGGCGGAGCCATCTGACAGCTCGCTATAAAAGCGAGCTGTCAGACGGCAGCCGCAAGCAGTTTTCCTGTCAGAAGCCGAAGTTCACAGTTGGCCGTTGCGTTACGAATAAAGTTGTTAGCCTTTATTCCTCGCCTGGACCTCAGTCATTCGAGCGCCCACGTATAGTTCTGAGTATAGAACAGTTACAATACTGACAGTTAATATCAATTAGTATATGTGAGGAAAAGCAGTGAATGTAGAATCAATTCACTAAGAGCATTTCCCCCTCATGCACAATTTCTTAACGTTGAAGCCTGTTCTCCTTAGCTAATGGGAAGACATCTTGAAAATTGTGACTTTGTGCCTATTGAACTCTATCTGCCTGAGAGCCAATGGGCCTGGCCAGCCAAATACTGAATTAAGCAACCATGTAATAGCTGGTGCCATTAATCAGAAGAGATCTTATTGGAACGTGGAATTACAATGAGCAACAACAGAGAGAGAAGAGTTAGATCACCAGAAGGGAAGTATTAAGTCTCCAGAGGAACCACCAGGAGCTGGTTAACAGAAACTTGAAGAAACTCCATGCTCAAAAGATCTGTGTTTCAAAGGGGAAACAGCAGATAGACACAATCACTATCACTATCAAGGTAGTAGTGGGAAGCAGTGTGATTTAGGCATTGATATCAGAGAATTGGATAGGGAGCAGGGGTGAAATCAGCTTATTTTTGCTACCATTTCGGTAGCAATGTGAGCATGTGTGCATGCTTTGCTCACACATGTCACCTCCGTGCATGCGCAGGACCTTCTGTGCATGTGCAGAGTGTCAAAACGGGACGTGCCTGTTACTGGGTGCGCCTTCAAAAGTAAATAGAACAGTGAGGGGGGAGGGAATCTGCTGTTCCAAGCTATTTAGATTAGCTAGAAAGCAGGAAATCTGACGATTCTAGCTAATATAAATTGCACATCACAGCTGATTGTTGGAAATACCGGTTCACCTGAACCGGTGGCATTTTTTTACTACCAGTTCAAGCAAACCAGTAGCATTTTTACTACTAGTTTGGGTGAACTGGTCCGAACAGTAGCATTTCACCCCTGGTAGCGATGTCTTCAAGAGGATTGCAAACTCTTCAAGATGGTCACCAAGGTGTTATTATCCATTCCTCATTCTTTTTTTGGGTCACAACATATGTCACAAAACGATATAGCTGTGCTGATGACACCAGAGGATTTGAGTTCAGCTCAATGGAGACTTTTATCTTCTTTCTCCATTTGCATGGGATCTAGTTTTCAGTATTTAGCATTCCAGTAGCAGCAGCTTGTGAACATTTTCGCTTAGAGCAGGGGTAGTCAACCTTTTTATAGCTACCATCCACTTTTGTATCTCTGTTAGTAGTAAAATTTTCTAACCGCCCACCGGTTCCACAGTAATGGTGATTTATAAAGTAGGGAAGTCAATTAAATTTAAAAAAGGAAAGTGCTTCAGTATCGGACAAAACCCCTACCACCCACCATGAAAGCTGGAACACCCACTAGTGGGCGGTAGGGACCAAGTTGATTACCACCGACTTAGAGGGCAGCCTAAGTGTAGCTAAAATGCTTGTACAGCTACTGAACATTTTCCTCCTCTTCAGATACATGCTTGGGAACTCTTAAAAATAATTTATCCAGAATTTTCTGTAGGAGGAAGTGGTTTGGACTGTTCGTTGATCCACTGTTTTGCTGAGCTCCAGTATGGCCTGGAACAGAAATCTTCACTTGGCCACGACTGAAGCAGAATATTCTGGAACAAAGAATAATTCATCCATAATTCTGAGTTTAAGCTAGAAGATAAAATAACCAGTGTGGTTGAGAATGGCACTCTGCCACCTTCCTCTGCCAGCTGGGGTGGGGGTTAGGGATACAATAATAGGCCACACAGTTTTGGGGTGACGTGTCTCTTTGCCCTCCCCTCCAAGCCTCCAGTGGATCCTGCATGTGCTAGAAATCCAAACCTCAATTCACGTGTTATGTGAATTTAGATTCAGGTATTATTCAAATATTGAATGTTGACAAGATGCTGCAAAAAGTACCGTATTTTTGGAGTATAAGACGCTTCGAAGTATAAGGTGCACCTAGCTTTTGGGGGAGGAAAACAAGGGGGGGAAGTCTGCTTCTGCCTCCCAACAATTTGCCTCTTTGCAGCAAACAGAAAACAGCAAACAAGATACAGTACAGATGAGATACTCTGTTTGTAGTATTACATTTCAGACTATATTTGTACAGATGCTGTTAAAATTGATGTGTATACATTATTCTCTGCTATTTAAAAGAAGATACAATAGCACTGAGCCTCTTCAGATCAAGCATTTTTTTTAAAGTCTTCATTTTGTTAAGTTGTCTAGGACAATAATAAAGCAGTCTTTAAAAATAAGTCTAATAATTTGAACATTCTATAGGCATTTATAGTTATTGACTTACCTCCTTGCAGCAAACAGCAAACAGCCTGTTTCAGTTTAGCCTGATTAGCACACACACACAAAATCTGCCTCTGCCTCCCAGCAATTTGTCTTGTTGCAGCAAATAGCAAGTTTCACTTTCAATTTCAGCAGGCCCCCCTGATGATCAGCTGTTTCAGGCTGCAGGGATTGCCATAGCCTATTGCCACCACCACAAGTACCATTTGCCCGTTTGCTGCAAGGAGGTAAATTGCTGGAAGGCAGAGGCCAAAGTGTGGGGGGCTGGTGGGTGCACGTGGATACATTTGGTGTATAAGATGCACCCAAATTTTCACCCCTCTTTTAGGCGGGGAAAGGTTCATCTTGATGTTGAAAAAGTTTTATTGGGTTTTACAATTTTTTACAAATAGGGTAAGGGTATGGTGTAAAGAAGATATTGTGAGAACCTTCATGTCGAAGTCGTTGACCCCTTCCGAGGCTTCATAACAAAATATAGATAATACATTAAATTTTCATTTGTACTACAAAGTGGAAAGAAATGCAAATATATCATTATAAAATCTATGCTAGCAATCATGTATAAACATCCAAACAAAAGTTATACTATACTGAAATAAAGTCACTTTTGAGATCTAAGTCTTTTGGCAATTGTGTCTTCTTCTCCCTGGCCCCCAGTGGGCGGGGCCGCGGCACCCTCTGCTCCCCCATTTTCATCCTCCAGGATTGAGGAATGTTTTTTAAGAAAGGCTTCCGCCTCTGCAATTTTTTTAATTCTTACTCTTCCCCCCTCACAGAACACCAACATTCCCTCTGGCATCACCCACTTGAACCAAGCCCCCTGTTTAAATGATCTTTTAGACAAGAAGGAATACTTCCTTCTTACCTCTCTAATCTTTTTCGGGATCTGCTTCAAGATGGCAATCTCTTTCTGCTGGTAAATTAAAGGACTGTCTCTCTGCGCTCTCAGGATCCTTTCCCTTGTCGACCTCCTTACAAATTTAATATGGATCTCTCTGGGTACTTCATTTATCCTGGCATATGCTGAATTTATTCTATATATCAGATCTATGTCCCCCCCCCCTAATATCTTCTTTAGGCTTTTGTACATAATCTGCTAAAATTGTACACATTAAATCAGTTAAATCTTCACCGTTTGTCTCAGGAACGTTCTGAAATCTTAAAAAATATGACATCCTTTCAAAATCCATCCTAGACATATGACCAGTTAAATCCCCTATTTCATTATTAATACTTTTAAGCTCTCCCCTTGTCCCAGCCAACCCCACCTCCAGCTCATCAGTCTTTTGCATATTTTCCATTAATTTCTTCTGTACCTCCAAAAGTTCTAATTTAGAACTGACATGGTCCTTTCTCATTTCTTTAATCTCTTTCATAATGTTCTGAAGAGTTTCATCCATTGCTGCTAATTTAGCGTCCGTATCTGATTTTTCAGGTAACATCGAGGTGATTTTAGGTTGATGCGTCTGCTTCTTTGAGGCCATGATGAAAGATTTAAGTCTTTGTCAGTAAAATGGCGTCTGCTGGAGAGGAGTCAGTGAGTCAAGGTCTGAGCAAATTCCAATGAACAAAGTCACAATTTTATCTAATTAGAGTCCAGAGAGAAACCAAGTTCTTCAAACAATCAAATAAAAAGAAAAGGAAGAAGGCACTTCAGGGAAAGGTCCAATTAATCAATTACATACAATCGTTAATAAAAAGAGAGAGGCAGTCCAAAGCGCAAGGGAATGTCAGCAGTTTTCCATAAAAAGTATTTCTCCTCACTTTGTAATACAAATGAAAATTATGTATTATCTATATTTTGTTATGAAGCCTCGGAAGGGGTCAACGACTTTGACGTGAAAGTTCTCACAATATTTTTCTCACACCATACCCTTACCCTATTTGTAAAAAAAAATCTAAAACCCAATAAAACTTTTTCAAAAAAAAAAAAGTATGTCTCCTGAGAACAAAGGAACGCCATCTTCCCCCGCCCAACTGGAAGCCACCGGGAATTAGCAAGAAAAAATTGTCTCTTTATTGCCAGACTTCGATACTAAGTATCCAACGGTCATGCAGGAAAGACTTTCACTTTAGTTGAAAAAAATTCGGATGTTGATTTCTCCGCTTCCTCAAGCCTGAGGAGCATTTTTAAAACGCCGCTTTTTTTCCAATCCAAGGGGGGGTATTACAAACTCCCCCCTCCATCTCCTTTCAAAGCAAAAGTTGCAAGCATGAAAGTAAAATCACTCACAATCCACTCTATAGCCGGGAGTCTCAGTGAAGCCTCCAACTCCAGCGATTCAGCTCTGCTCGAAAGCGATTAAGCGTTCCGGTCCTCCATCGGCAAAGGGAACGAAGCCCCCCGCAGCATGTTCTCCCATGCCTAGGTCGAAGACAGGGACCCCCCCCCCGACCACCGTTGCGATGGGGAGATTCCCCGCAAGCCGGCCGTACAGCGGGAATCCTTTCAAAGGACTCCTTGCCCCTGTGGGGCCGTGAAAGCAACAAAAACGGTGGATGAGTCCCAGGACTCGACCGTCGCCTCCGGCCAACCGGAAGGAAGTCCGGAAAAGGTTCATCTTAAACTCTGAAAAATACGGTATCCTGGGACAAACATCCTAGACACAATGTGGATCATGTCAGGACTTATTTCAAACGTGTTTGCAACAATTCAGAGGAACATTGCTTTATGTAAAATGGTTTTGCTCTTCTGGGATTTTTAGACAAGCAAGCGGGACAAAGTACGTGACAACAGTTAGCAAAGAGTGGAAAGAATGGAGACCTCTTTAATTTCTTTGTTCTTTAGTTGGCTTCCATGTGCACATGCACAGCAGCATCTGATTCACCCATTTTCATGAGAGATCCTAAATGTATTTCCCATATTATATGATGGTTCCACGTATCACTACAAAAAAAGGGGCTGATTTGCAGAAAATGTGCATGCCTGTTTAGAAAATATTGCTTATAAGTTCAATAAGGTAAAGGTTCCCCTCACACATGTATGTAATAGTCATTCCTGGCTCTAGGGGTGGTGGTGCTTATCTCTGTTTCAAAGCTGAAGAGCCAGCACTGTCCGAAGACATCTCCATGGTCATGTGGCTGGAATGACTAAACACCAAAGGTGAACAGAACTCTGTAACCTTCCCACCAAAGATGGTCCTTATTTTTCTACTTGCATTTTTACATGTTGGTTGGCAGAAGCTGGGACAAGTAACAGGAGCCCATTCTGTTATGCGGCACCAGGGATTTGAACTGCCGAACTGCCGACCTTTCTGATCGACAAGTTCAAAGTCTTAGCCACTGAGCCACTATGTTCCTCGTAGAAGTTTGATACACCTCACCAATTCATTGTGTAGACATTCATCTCACAAATTCATCTCACAAATTAAGAGCATCACACCGGGAGGACGTATTTGCTCAGATCAGAGGTAGGTTCCTCCCGGTTTGACTGAGCCGGTAGTGGCAGCGGTGGGAGGCAAGATCATCTAATTCAGAGGTGGGGAACTATGACCCCTTTATGATTTGTGGACTTCAACTCCCATGCTGGCTTAAGAATTCTGTGAGTTGAAGTCCACAGATCATAAAAGGGTCATAGTTTTCCACCCTGATTTAATTGATAGATATAGCTTCATCCCTAGTCATTGTTGGAAGAAATGGAGATCTTGCTCACTCTCCTTGGATTATAAAAACCATCACATTCTTCTCCAAACAGAAAGCTAAAAACCTTCAGAGCTCCAAACCTAAACGTGAGCATGCAGGACATGACTTCTGACTTCTTTCGAGGTGTTTATTGGCAGTTCCATGATGGGTTGCAAGATCAAGAAGAGGGAAGGGAGCTGATAGTAACCTTCAAGCTGCTGCTCAATTGTCTGTTCCACTGGATTGTCCTGGAGACATTTTTCTAATTTTTCTTCTGCAGCCCCTGCCTGGATCTAGACCGCTTTCAAACATGGTGGGTTTTTTCCTCTTCCTTTGATGACTTTTTCCACCGTATCAATTTTGTTGTCCTGTTCAGTTTGGGCAAGAGTTGTATCCTGCTTACAAACAAACAGAGAGAAAGACAGAGAGAAAGACAGATGTCTATCTAATGTGTTTCCAACATCCTGTTGGTTGGAAAGAATTTTGTAAAGAAAGTCTCTCCTCCTTCCGATCTCCATGACACTGGCTGTGCCTTAGTCTCCTACCCATAATTTACACAACCTAATCCACCATTTCTCATTCTATAAAATATCAGCCAGCTGCTGAAGAAAGGAGAGGAAAGAAAGGCAAGATAATGAATCATTTTGCTGACATATTGCCACTGCAAGATTTGGGTTTTGCTCCTTCCAAAGAGAAATAACATCTAAAACAGTGCAGAGGAAACAGCAGATCCCTCAACAGAATGAGATGATCTTCCTTTCCCTGGGGACCATGCCAGTGAGTGCACATGATCTAACCAGATCCTACTTCAGGCACATGGCTTTCAGCAAAGGATTACTTGCACATAGAATCCAACTATTGGAGAAGGGAGACAAGAAGAGAAGGAAATGGCTCTGTTACTCACATCATAGTATTATAGTCATCTTCTGCCTGGATTATTGCAATGTACTCTACATGGAGATACCCTTGAAAAGTATGAGGAAGCTTTAGCTACTGCAAAATGTGACCACACGAGAAATCTTGGGTGCCCTGTTGTGTGAGCTGCATTAGGTGCCACTTTGCTCACAAATTCAATACAATATGTTGGCTAAAGCCCTACATGGCATGGGGGCAGGTTATCTATGGAACCATCTTTGTTCAATTTCATCAGCCCGTCTCCTCCAGTCAGACACGGAAGGTATGCTGCAGAAGCTGTCAGTTAAAGAATTTTGATTGAGTGGAGAGTCCAGAAAGAGAGAGCCATTGCCCCCATCCTTTGGAACAACCCCCCCCCCCCAATGTATGGCTGTGAAAGTTGGACCATAAGAAAGGCTGAGCACCAAAGAATTGAGGCCTTTGAACTATGGAGCTGGAGAAGACTCCTGTGAGTCCCTTGGACCGCAAGGTGATCAAACCAGTCAGTCCTAGAGGAGATCAACCATGACTGCTCTTTAGAAGGCCAGATCCTGAAGATGAAACTCAAATACTTTGGCCACCTAATAAGAAGGAAGGACTCCCTGGAGAAGATCCTCATGCTGGGAACGACTGAGGGCAAAAGAAGAAAGGGACGACAGAGAATGAGGTGGCTGGATGGAGTCACTGAAGTAGTAGGCGTCAGCTTCAATGGACTCAAGAGGATGGTAGAGGACAGGAAGGCCTGGAGGAAAGTTGTCCATGGGGTTGTGATGGGTCGGACATGACTTCACAAATAACAATAACCCCCCCCCCAAGGTGAGGGCCCCCACACTCCTGGCTTTTTATAAATGCTTGAAGAGATGGATCTTCCAAACTGCTTGGGGTCTCCCAGAAAAGCATGCAGCCATGGGGCTGGATGGTGCCACAAAATCCCTCCCCCACCTTGTAATTTTGAATTTTAATCATTCCATTCACTTTTTAAACTATTTTTATTATAATATTATATCTAGCCTTTGTGTTTTTATGTCTTTTTGTACAGTACCCTCATTCACTCTGTGAGGGAGATGGGCGTTTTCTAAATATGATGCATAATTTTTTTTTAAAATGGAGTGGAATAGAATGGAATATTTTGAAAAAACAGCCATAGTTGCACTGCAAGTTATTGTGTTAACTAAGAATCAGAGGTGGTATTCTGCCAGTTCGCACTGGTTTGGGTAAACTGGTAGTGGTGCCACCGCAAGACTCCGCCCACCCACCCAGACATCATCACAGACATACTCAGACATGTGCGCTCCCGCTATCGAACCAATAGTGAAGAAAACAGGATACCATTACTGCTAAGAAGCAACAACAACAACAACAACAAACCAAACACAACACAACAAGGGATTCTCATGCACAATTTAGAAATATAGGTTTTTATTTATTTATTTTAATCATATTTATATCCCGCCCTTCTCCACAGAGGACCCAGGGCGGCGCACAGGAATTTAAAAACATACAAAAAATAAATACATAATTTTAAAACATATTAAATTATTCTAGTCCTATGCTAAAACCAATTTTAAAATCCCCAATTTAAAACTCTCTAAAATAGTCCCCACGGGAGGTTAGGCTAGGCCGGCTTGCTGAAAAAGATGTGTCTTTAGACACTGGCGGAAGAGGCGGAGGTCGGTGATGGTACACAATTCAGGGGGTAGGTCGTTCCAAAGGGCAGGGCCCGCCACAGAGAAGGCTCTTCCCCTGGGTGTCGCCAGACGGCATTGCCCGGCAGACGGTACCCTGAGAAGACCTTCTCTGTGGGAGCGGATCGGCCGAAGGGATGTATGGGGCAGGAGACGGTCTCGCATATAACTAGGCCCCGAGCCATGGAGCGCTTTAAAGATGGTCGTCAAAACCTTGAAGCGCACCCGAAAGGCCACAGGAAGCCAGTGCAGCTCGCGCAGGATCGGTGTTATGTGGGAGCATCTAGTGGCTCCCGTAATCACCCGCGCGGCTGCATTCTGGACATTCTAGTCAGTTTTTGTTGCCATGTCACAATCACACAGAATGGGTATATGTGGGTATTTCTGGAAATGCTATCTAGATGGACTTCCTTCCTCAATAGTAAAGTTTCAACAGCATTTATTGTGTTTAAGTTCTTTTTCCCCCCAGGCAGATTGTGCAAAAGGATGGCAGAAAAGAAGCAGAGAAAGCAAATCCCAAAATCTGATAATATGGCTGTACATCATGTATCGTGGCAAACGTATTATTATTATCATTTAATATTTCTGTGTAATTTGGATTTTAAAAGCGGTGAGCTCAGACTTTGGTGGGTCCGAGCCAAAAATAACCACTGACCATTTTAATAAACGTTGTGACAGAATAAAATATCAGCTTTCTTACAGCTGAGAAAACTAGAAGCCCATTAAATCTTTCAAGAAATGCAACATTTCTAGTTAGTTTACAGGTTCTATCATGCCTGACGCAACAGCTGCTGCTTGCTGGAAATATCCATAAGGAAAAGGTTTTGGTTGCTATTGTTAAATGTTCTTTTGCACTTCTTTTTTCACCATTCTTTTGTGTGGCAGAAATAAAATGCACATTGCATACTGTTTTGGCTACAGTCTATATCAAAAAACTCTCTCTCCCCCCCTTCTCCTTCTCTCCCTCTCTTTCCCTCCCTCCTTTTCTCCCTCCCTCCCCCCTCTCTCTTTTAGCAAAGCAAACTGAGATTTCAGTTTCACAAAAAAGGTGTTTAGCTTAAACAATCAACAGTCACTGGGCTGCCATTTCTGTCTTTCCTTTTAGCAGATTTTTTTGGAGGGAATCAAAAATTCCCGAAGATAGGAAAGAAAACATAAAAATAGAGGACAATAGCCTATGGAATACCATAAAATTCTGGAAATCAGGGAGAAGGGTTGCACAATAATGTTGGAAAACGCCAATATCCATCTTCCATGAGTTATTGGCTGATGGCACTAGCTATGGTGTAATATGTCTGAATAATGATTTGTCTTACACTAGGGTCCAATGAGTTGGCTTTCTTTTCAAAAATACATATCAAAAATGTTAAAACCAAAATGCCTGCCTCCTGCATTGTCTTTATTGTCAAGGAAATAAATAAATCAATTTTATTGTGGAAACATATTCCTGTTTCAAATAATTGTGTTACATTTGATACAGTGGGATAGAAAAGAACTTCATCTCTGTTTCGAAGCCGAAGAGCCAGCGCTGTCTGAAGATGTCTCCATGGTCATCTGGCTGGCATGACTCAATGCCAAAGGTGCACGGAACGCTGTTCCCATTAAAGGTGGTCCCTATTTTTCTACTTGCATTTTTTACGTGCTTTCGAACTGCTGGGTTGGCAGAAGCTGGGACAAGTAACAGGGGCTCACTTGTTATGCGGTGCTAAGGATTCAAACCGCCGAACAGCTGACCTTTCTGATCGACAGGCTCAGCGTCTTAGCTACTGAGCCACCATGTCCCTTATGTTCAGTATTACAGTATGCCTAACTGCTTGTATAATTTTTCACTTCTGATGGAAATTCAGGATAGAGACTATATTTTCAAGTTCTGCTTTCAGTGAATTGCAAGGTTCTTTAACAGGTTGCTACAGTATATCATGGTTCCGTCATGTTTGTTGTGCATGAAAACTGTTGCAGGAACTTAGCACCCACACATCTCCTAGGAAAATGAGATATTTTAGGAAATATTAAAAGGGCAGAATATTTCCTCTAAAATGGAGACAGAAACTCAGCCCCCTCGACCTTTTGCCAATGGGCCATTAAGGGGCTCACACAAGCTTGGGACACAGACAACCTAAAGGGTTGCCCCTGTATGCCCCCATGGGAATCTCACAACCAATCAGAAAAAAAGTTCAAATTCAAGAGCCCAGAGGATATAAAACCCAGGCACTCTCAGCATCTCTGCCCTTTTTGCCCTGGACCTCAAATCATGTGGTTTGAGGTCCACCATTAAAACCATCTTTCCAAGCAACTTCCATGAATCCAGTGTCTTTTTCCCCACTTGGACCTTTACCCAGATGGACATTTCTTCCAACACCATCATAAAGTTTTTCTACCAGGTCAGTGTGTTTGTCCATCAAACTCAGAACTGTCAAGAGCAAATGATCAGAAGAGGGGAAACATTTGCCACAATTTGATAAGCCTTGCTTTAATTTTATTGGATGAAGTTAAACTTATGTAATATTTTAATTTTAAATTCCTTTGAGCTCCAGTTGGCGATGGTAGAGGATGGTAGATGGGTTATAAATTTTATAGATGCATAAATATTCTACCATTGATAATGATAATTTTAATTTTACCTGTACACCGCCCCGAGTCCGTTCGGGGAGAGGGGGCGGTCTAGAAATCTAATTAAATAAATAAAATAAATAAATAAAATACCCGAATCCCAGCTGAAAAAAAAATTGGCAGAACTTCGAGATAAAAGCTGGATTCTCTTTCCTTTTCCCGAAATTTAGTTTTAGAAGAGTGTTGCATAATTTTGCCAGAATCAACTATTTTCCCCAGCTAGGACTTCATGCTCAAAAAAGAGAAAAAAAAAGAATAAGGAAAGGTTTATTCTGGCAAGGTAGCTGACTGCATAAACCTGTCAGCTTTTCCCAGTTTATACTCTCTAATATAAGTATATACCAACCGTCTGGTTGAATAGCTCATCTTGTCCTAACATTTTCAACTTCGACAATAATAAAGCTATTAACCTGCCTTAACAGACATTATGCTATGCTCTTGTTGGGTTGTCTGGACAATTTTATATTTCAGTTTTATGATATAGGAACCAGCTACCTGGAGTGAATTTCATCTCCTGCTTTATAAAGTTAGTTTAGAGTTGTCCCAAAGGTGCTTTTTTTCTTTCTTTTTTTAAAATTTTATTGTAAACTAGTAACAGGGGGGAAAAAACCAGAAATAGGACATTGACAAGACAAAACTACATAGATATAACTGGGGGTGACTCACCCCCTATATGTATACAGTTACCAGGTAACATCATATATCTTACTACATTTCCAGTTATTCTAGTTATTTCTGTTTATCTATATCTTACATTTATTAATTCTTTATAATTGTTATATTTATTTTATTTACTATTTACATATCTACATTGTATATTTTTCCCTATCTCTCATCCCGTAATCTTTTTACCTCTATCCATTCATACCATTTTTCCCAACTTTGATAAAATATTGTTTCCTGTCTGTCTTTGAGAATATGTGTTAGGCAACTGGACTTTCTGTTTTTTCTTTGAAGAAGTTTTGTTTGTCATCCAAGAAGCTGCTTCAGCTCTGAGCTTCTTGGATGAGAAGCAAAATATCTTCAAAGAAAAAAAAAACCCAGAAAGTCCAGTTGCCCCCTGAAAAAAAGCACCTTTGGGACAACCCATGACCTGGAAGACTGAGAATCCCCATAGACCAGTGGTGGGTTTCTGCAGGCTCGCACCTACTCGCGAGAGCCGGTTGGTGAAATTTAGAGAACCGGTGAGAGGGGGTTCCACTGGCGTACCTGGAAGTAAATCTGGCCCGCCGCTGCCAGTCACCCAACGGGAAGGAAAGGAAAGGAAGGAAAGAAAGAAAGAAAGAAAGAAAGAAAGAAAGAAAGAAAGAAAGAAAGAAAGAAAGAAAGAATTTATCATCACAATTGAGTCCAAAATTTTGGTTGCTAAGCAAGAGCGTTGTTAAATGAGTTTCACCACATTTTAAAAGGTGGCCACTCCCACTCTGTCACATGACTGCCAAGCCACGCCCACAAAATAGGCCACACCTACAGAGTAGGTTCTAAAAAATTTGAAACCCACCACTGCCATAGACATTTAGTTCAGAGTTATTTACTGTATTTTTTGGAGTATAAGGTTTTGCCTCTTCAAAACTAAGGTTTTTGCAGAGGCAAAAACTTATACTCAGAAAAATACAGTAAATACCAAGGTTTTAAAGAGGCGAATTTAAATAAAAAGTTTTTGCACTCTGCAAACCTCCCAAAAATGGCCCGTTATTTTTTTTTTGTTTTAAAGGGCATGAATAGCCTTTAGGAGGCTTGTAGAATGCTCCAGGGGGATGTGGGCAAAAATGAGCCAAAAATGGGCTGTTTTTTGCGAAAACGGGCCCATTTTTGTCAAAAAAAGAGGCATGGATAGCCTTTAGGAGGCTTATAAAGTGCTCCTAGGGGTTGGGGGGGCAAAACTGAGCACAAATGGTCCATGTTTTGCTCATTTCTGCCCTCCCTAGACCCCAGGAGCACTCTGAAAGCCTCCTTACAAGGTATGCACAGCCATTTTGGTGAAGGGGGCAGGGTTTCAGGAGGCAAAAAATGCTGTAGTCAATGTATAAGACACACCCAGATTTTCAGCCTCTTTTTTATACTCTGAAAAATATGGTAGGTCTTCAAAGTCCAGTTATTGAATGGCCATGTATCTTACTTTAACATATGACAGCAATAAGAAGGCTGTCTGAAGCAATTTCACAACTGAAGATGTCTGCTATTATAGAGTCTGGGGGAATAATAACAAATATCAAGAAGGAAAAATGAGGGGTTTCGAAATTGTCATCAGGGGTCCTTGGTGCTCTCTAAGCTTGGTTGTTTTCTTCCAGATGTTCCATTACCCAAACTAGGTAACATCATCAGTGCTTGTCATCAACAATCGTCAGCTTATCAGCTGATAAAACAGGAATCCAGATCGCCCTCTTCGCCATGGCAATGAAATGTTTTGTGTTTCTATTGAATCATGGCAGTAAAGCTTTCCCTCTATGCCTGTAAAAAAGCAAATTTTATGCAAACACATCTTCTTTGGCAATGGGCGAGGTCATTGTAAACCTTCAATTCTCAGAATTAAAGAAGCAAAGAATGTGAAGTACAATAGAAACTTTTACATAATTTGGATTTGTAGGTCCCAGTTTCTACTAAATGGAAACCTAGCCCTCGACCCACGATTTTGAGTGAGCAGACTCTCTAGAAATAATAGGAGACTCTCAAAGTTCATCTTCCATTCCTTCCCATGTTCTTCCTCATAAACAAATCCTCAATAGTAACTTTGACATATTCATCCAGAGGCCCGCTACATATCAAAGCCCCCTTTCCAATATTTGCTGATGCAGTTTGCAACGGAAGGTGTAAATCAGAGGATTTAGTCAACTAGGGTTCAATCCTAATTTGGCACCAGATAAGGTCAATGGTATTCAAGAGGGGTTGGGCTTACTGCATTTTTGGGAACGTAGTAACTCTAAACTAATGACACATTTAACTCCACCCCCAGCTCTTCCTGCTCTTCTCCTACAATTGCATTCCTTACTATATTTTTTTTGGTATAAGATGCACCGGAGTATAAGATGCACCAAGGTTTTTAACAGGGAAAATTTCAAAAAACCATTTTTGCACTGTGCAAACTTCCCAAAAACAGGCCCAAAAGGCCCATTTTCCCCTCAAACGGGGGCATGAATAGCCTTTAGGAGGCTTGTAGAGTGCTCCTGGGGGAAGGGGGCAGAGATGAGCAAAAAACAGCCAGTTTTTCATGAAAACGGGCCCATTTTTGTTTAAAAAAAGGTAATGGGTAGGAGGCTTATAGAGTGCTCCTGGGAGCTGTGGGGGCAAAACTGAGCAAAAAATGGGCTGGTGTTTGCTTATTTCTGCCCTCTCCAGTCCCCAGGAGCACTCTGAAAACCTCCTAAAAGCTATGCACGGCCGTTTTGGTGAAAGGGGTGGGGTTTCAGGAAGCAAAAAGTGCTGTATTCGGTTTATAAGACACATCCAGATTTTCAGCCTTTTTTTGGAGGGAAAAAGGTGCGTCTTATGCTCCGAAAAATAGGCTAATTTAATTTTAGTGAGATCTAAATGCACATTAAATTCAGTCCCATTTCAGTTTTGACCTAACCTTCTTCCAATCTTTCTTCTAAAACGATCAAGACTGCTACGAGTCAGGCTTTCTTCTAGTGACTGATTGAGAGGCATATCACATAGTTTTCATCTTAACAATTTCAGAATGGTTTGCCACTGCCATCTTTGGGATATTTTTGGACTTCTACTTTAAACATCATCTTAGAACTTTCTGTTAACCTCCTGTCCAAG
Source organism: Rhabdophis nuchalis (assembly GCA_039707465.1). NCBI lineage: Eukaryota > Metazoa > Chordata > Lepidosauria > Squamata > Natricidae > Rhabdophis > Rhabdophis nuchalis. Next base: position 207,009,759 of record CM077645.1, read on the forward strand.
TCCTGAGCAGGATATGACTTTTCCATTTTCAGAAAGCAGCCCCTAACACACAGGTTTCAAACTTGCAATGTCACATCATCACCAAAGGTTGTATTCAGCCGGTTTTGGACCAGTTCACACAAACTGGTAGCGGAAATTGCAATGGGTCTGCTCACTTGCCCCAGCTCAATACCATCGTATTTAGGCACATTTTTGAGGCCAGGTGCATGTTTTGAGGTCCGTGTGCAAGCAAAGTGCATGTGCGGCAGGCTGGACACATGTGCGGTGAACCCAGTGGTAACGAAATGCGAAACCCATCGCGGATTGTCAGGTGACTTATTATGACTTTGTTTCCCTTTGCTAAACTGAGGGTGAGCGTGGCCAGCATGTGACACATCTGGCCCATGGGCTGTGAGTTTGACACCCCTGCCCTAACACCTCTCTCAAAGGCTAAAGTCCATTTTCCATCTGAAAAAGATGATCAAAGAAATCTCTACACTAAGTGAGGATCTTAGCATGATCTTTGCGTACAAATGTTGGGGACTCCCTGGGAGCGATTTCGAATGTCTCCCACAAGGGAAGATCTTATTTTGTCAATTCTTTCCCATCTAGTGTGAAAACTACACCACCAATTACTTTAGAGTTCCAGTATCAATAAAACCAAAGGAAGACCAGTGGAGGAGATATCTTGGAAGCTGGACACATAGGTTCTGCCACCGCAGACAATGGGACAGAAACCACAACATTACAGAAAAGGAAGCCCCCCAAGGCTTTACACTAAGGACCTTTGGGATGATATACTTTCTAGGATGGCAAGTTTTGAGAAGCTGTTGCCAAGGGAGGGTTAACTCATTTGGTGTTCATCTCAGTTCACTTCACTAATGGTGGTTTTTTGTTTTTTTTAAGTTCCCATGAACTTGTTGGGTGCCAAGGAATATGGTGGGAAGTCAGCTACTGTAACTGAGAAGCAGAAGACAGAAGAAACGTGCCTGGAAGTGCTTTCCTTCCTTTGCAAAGACATGTGGGAGAGAAATAACCAAATTTCTGTGGCCTGCAGAGCTGGCAGAAATTTCGGCTCCCTGTATTAAATCACTACGTTACTGCAGGCATTCATCTATGAACAATAAGGATGCCTTCCAGACCAGACATGGGTTCTCCTTGAGTGCGAAGGACCTCAAAGTAAAAGTAAAAACTTACCGTATTTTTCAAGTATAAGACGCACCTTTCCCCCCCAAAAGAGGGTGAAAATCTGGATGTGTCTTATACACTGAATACAGCATTTTTGGCCTAATGAACCCCCCCCCCCCTTTGCAAAAATGGATGTGCAGAGAGTTTGAAAGGGTTACAAAGTGCTCTTGGGGGCTGGAGAGGGCAAAAAGCAGGCTGTTTTTGCTTGGTTTTGACCCCCCCCCAACCCCCAGAAGCACTCTACAAGCCTCCCAAAGCTCTGCATGCCCCCCCTTTCCCCCCCCAAAAAAACAAGATGTACAGAGGGTTTAGGAGGCCTGCAGATTGCAAAAACCATTTTTAAAATTTACCTCTTCAAAATGATGGTGCATCTTATACTCCGATGCATCTTATTGTCTGAAAAATACGGTATTTTGTTTTCACACTGGCTTTATGGGTCTCCAAAAATTTTGGATAATAGCAATAGCACTTAGACTTATATACATCTCCATAGTGCTTTCCAGCACTCTCTGAGCAGTTTACAGAATCTGCATATTGCCCCCAACAACCTGAGTTTTACTGATTTACTGATTTTACTGACGGTTGGAGGTTGAGTCAACTTTGAGCCCATCAGGACAAACTCTTGACAGTAGGCAGAGTTAGCCTATGATACTGCACTTTAACCACTGCATCACCACAGCTCAATAATATCTCTCTACTGTCAGACCTGTCCCTCCATTCCTGCTCTGCCAGTTCAACTACTTGCATCTCCAGAAATATCTAGATTTTGGTAAAAGTGAGATTCCAAAGCCTAATTGCTCCCCACAACAGAAAGTCGGTGTAAAGTTGAAGAGGAGGTAAACCTGCCAAAGATAAAGAAAGTGAAAAATCATTATTATCTAATGACATGGATTTTTAAAAAAAACCCAAAATCTGTTTCAATAAGGAATAAATTCAGAAAAAGCACATCATGACAAAAGTGACTATTCTAGTCACATAAGTACTTTTGTTTCCACATGGAAACTGCTTCTGAATTTCGTGCTTGATGTGGAAAAGAATATAACTTTTGACTATGGGTTTTATAGATTAAACTAGAGGTGTCGAACTCAAGGCCCGGGGGCTGAATCCGGCCCGCAGAGTACTTAGATCTGGCTCTCAGAGCCACCCTGGAAACAGCAAAGGATTCCCCCACAGAGCCTCTACCACCAAAAATGGAGGTCAGGAGGGCCTTGTGCAGTCTCCTGAACTCTGTTTTTACTGGCAGAGGGTTGCAGGAGGCCACCATAGCCGAAAACGGAGCTGGGGAGGGCGGTTTTCGCTGGCAGAGGGTTGCAGGAGGCCGCCATAGCCGAACATGGAGCTGGGGAGGGCGATTTTCGCTGGCAGAAGGTTGCAGGAGGCCGCCATAGCCGAACATGGAGCTGGGGAGGGCGATTTTCGCTGGCAGAAGATTGCAGGAGGCTGCCATAGCCGAAAACGGAGCTGGGGAGGGCCGTTTTCGCTGGCAGAGGGTTGCAGCTGAAAATGGAACTCAGGAGTCCATTTTTGCTGACAGAGTGATGGGGCCACCACAGGCTCCTCCTGACACAAGGGACATTGAGCTGGCCGTTCCCACCTCAACCACACCCACCTCAGCTTCCCCAGGTCAAACACAACTCTGATTTCACTACCTTTCCTCACACCTCTCTCCCCCTTTCCTTCCTCTCCCCCTGCTCTTTTATTTACTTTTTTATTTTGCGTTTTATAATATTTTATAACCTAATGAAAAAAATGTTAAAGAAACAAAGAAAAAGAAAGCGCAGATCACATGAGGTTGGGTTGCCTCCTTGTCTTTCCAACACAAAATGAATGGTTGGCTTTTGGGGATTCTGTTGGTGTCTTTATAATTCCTTGCATTATTCTTTTAATGTCATGACCTTCGTGTCAAAGTGAGAGGCTGCTTGTGGATTTTTCTTGTCCCTGAGAGTTATATTTTTTGCAGAGACAAAGAGGCTCTTTTATATCAATGTTAGAGCCTGCCATGAGGTAGGAGCAGTACTCCCTGCAAGTCTGGGCAGTGTGCGAGCTGACATTTTTCATTCCACATGTCCCACAAGTATTTCTCTTTCAAGAGACCTTCAGTGTGTGTGTGTGTGTGTGTGTGTAGGGGGTGTCAATAGAGAGCGTTTGTTTTCTTTGGTCTGGATCATTTGAAGATTCCAATCTACGTTCCCGTTTCCTCCTTCCCATAATAATCATTCAGAAATATTTCTCATGCTTCCCCCACTTAACAAAAAAAGCAAAGCAGTAGAAGATAGAAGCCATTGTTCGTTCTTTGCCCAATGAGCAATAGGGCCATTAGACTCAAATTCCCTTTCTTCGAGCCAGAGAAAGCCGCATGAGCTCTTTGGCCCCCAGAAACTGCTCATGACCATGCACCTGAGCAATGTACAAGTGGGCAGAACTGGACCCTGGACAAGGAGCATTTCACAACCCTCCTTCGAAAACATTAATGACCTATTCATGAAAAGAAGGCCAACAATCTTGCACAACAGAGAGCCAAAGCCAGCAGCAGAAGAAACGTAAATCAGCTTGACAGGAAGTCACGGACATTTGGAGGAACTAAGAACATTCTTAAGAACAATACGGATATTGGTTTTATCATTTATGGTCTTATAAAAGACATACTAGAAACGCTTCCTTGGTTTTCCGTGAAACCGTCTCGATTTGATAGAAACAGCCTTCATGGACTTGTAGCAACACAGACCTATTCACACATTGCAAGCAACTTCAATAACCTTGTTAGCGGAATAAATTGCAAGTGGCTGAATTCATCCAACACGCTAAGCAAGAATCAAACCAACCATAATATATAACTTCTAGATTTTTTTAGCTAGTTGGTTCCTCAGTCAAGTACACTTATTGTTATAAAAATGATCCTGATATTCAGCCAAAAACTGTCTCTGTGCAACATAAATCCATTATTCTATGTTCTTCACTCTGGGATGCTGAAGAGTAGGTATTGTGCTTCTTCTGGGTAGGAAATGCCTTGTACTGAAGTGTGTTTTTCACATCCTCTACTCTTTTCTTCTTGAGACTAAACATATTTACTACCCAATATCTCTTCTTGTCCAACTGAGACTCCTTCCTTTTAATCATTTTTATTGCTTTTCTCTGAACCCATTCCAATTTATCTTGATTTATCTCCTTTTCAGAAAAGCCTTCAAATAAATACAGGGTCATCTTGCTAACCTAAATTCATTATCGCCATGTTGGCAGGTTCCTCTCTGTCAAAAAGTCTTTTGATATATTTTTTTTCAGAACCCTAGGAAACGAGAGATTTATCATTCTCAAAATTTAAAACAAAACTTTTATAAAAATTCCTTATTAATAGCTTGTCATGTGTTTTCCTTCACAGATAGGAACTCTCATTTATCAAAACTAGGTTAGATGATGGGGTGGAGAGCAGGAAACTAGTTTTGGTTTAGATAGAGATTCAAGATAGGAAAGCATGTGTTATGAAGTCATGACATGAAATCATTATTCCCCTCTTCTAAACACTGGTGAGATCACTCCTGGAGTACAGGGCACTTATATTTCCAGGGGGGGGGGGGAATATTGACTGATCAAAGGAAGGCAATGAAGATGATGTGAAGATTTGAAAACAAACCCTATGAGGATAGATTTCAGCTCACTTTGGAGAAAATAAGACCTGACAGTTAGCTTCTGTTGGATAAAGGGAAACTAAAGAAAAATGACAAATAATTAGTTTCCATAGTCACAGAAACTAGGGCTTGAACTCATGGATGTAAGTTGAGAGCTCTATGGATTTCATTTAAAGGTAAGGAAAACTTCCCAAGGCTGAGATCTGCACAGTTGTGGGACAGCCTACCTGCTACTTTATTATTTCATTTCATTTCATTTCATTATTTTATTTTATTTATGAGAAGCAATGGGTGGAAACTAATCAAGGAGAGAAGCAACCTAGAACTAAGGAGAAATTTCCTGACAGTGAGAACAATTAATCAGTGGAATGACTTGCCTTCAGAGGTTGTGTGTTACAATACAATACAATACAATACAATAGCAGAGTTGGAAGGGACCTTGTAGGTCTTCTAGTCCAATCCCCTGCGTGGGCAGGAACCCTATACCATTTCAGACAAATGGCTATCTAACATCTTTTTAAAGGCTTCCAGGGTTGGGGCATTCACAACTTCTGGAGGCAAGCTGTTCCAGAGGTTAATTGTTCTAATTGTCAGGAAATTTCTTCTTAGTTCCAAGTTGCTTCTCTCCTTGATCAGTTTCCACCCATTGCTTCTCGTCCTGCCCCCAGGTGCCTTGGAGAATAGTTTGACTCCCTCTTCTTTGTGGCACCCTCTGAGATATCAGAACACTGCTATCATGTCTCCCCTGGTCCTTCTCTTCATCAAACTAGACATACCCAGCTCCTGCAGCCGTTCTTCATATGTTTTAGTCTCCAGTTCCCTAATCATCTTGGTTGCTCTTCTCTGCACTCTTTCCAGAGTCTCCATGTCTTTTCTACATCGTGGCGACCAAAACTGTATGCAGTATTCCAAGTGTGGCCTTACCAAGGCACTATACAGTGGCATTAACACTTCACGTGATCTAGATTCTATCCCTCTGTTTATGCAGCCTAGAACTGTGTTGGCTTTTTTGGCAGCTGCTGCACACTGCTGGCTCATATTCAAATGGTTGTCCACTAGGATTCCTAGATCCCTCTCACAGTTGCTACTATTGAGCAAAGTACCACCTATACTGTACTTGTGCATTTTGTTTTTCTTGCCTATATGTAGGACCTTACTTTTTTCACAATTGAATTTCATTTTATTGCATAGTGCCCAATGTTCAAGTTTGTCTAGATCCTTCTGTATCTTAAGCCTATCTTCTGGAGTGTTGGCTATTCCTGCCAGCTTGGTGTCGTCTGCAAATTTGATGAGTTCCCCATTTATCCCCTCATCCAAATCGTTGATGAAGATGTTAAAGCGTACTGGGCCTAAAACAGAGCCTTGGGGGACTCCACTGCATACTTCCTTCCATGTAGATACAGTTCCATTGAGGACTACATGTTGAGTGCGGTTTGTCAGCCAGTTGCGAATCAATTTGCTGGTGGTGCTGTCTAACCCACAATTTTCTACTTTATCTAATAGTAGGTTATGGTCTACTTTGTCAAATGCCTTACTGAAGTCCAGGTAAATTATATATAGTGTTCTCCAACACTAGAGATTTTTATTTTATTTCATTTCATTTCATTATTTCATTTCATTTCATTTCATTTCATTTCATTTCATTTATTTTATTTTATTTTATTTTATTTTATTTTATTTTATTTTATTTTATTTTATTTTATTTTATTTTATTTTATTTTATTTTATTTTATTTTATTTTATTTTATTTTATTATTTTATTTTATTTTATTTTATTTTATTTTATTTTATTTTATATTTTATTTATTTCATTTCATTTATTTATAAATAAATAAAGACTGCTTTCTAACCACCGCCAGCTGTATTGCAAACTAACTCTGCCAATTGCCATCAGTTCAATTCTGACCAGCTCAAGGTTGACTCAGGTCTCCATCCTTCCAAGACTAGTAAAATGCTGATTTTATAAACTGCTCAGAGACAGCTGTAAAGCACTGTGAAGTGGTACACAAGTCTAAGTACTATTTGCTATTATTATTTATTGATAACATTTATGTAGCCATTCATCTTTCTGCCAACTTTGAGCCGCTCCCAATCAAACATTACAAATTATATAAATCATTTAAAAAACGACACAGAACAACCAGAATATAGCAGATTTTTATGCTTTACCGCCAGCGTTTCCATCCTGTTTCAGGAAGCCAGCTAGAAAGAAGCCATGTCAGGAGCCAAATACTTAAGTCTACCTACCTTATCACAAGGCAGCATTCAAAGTTGCAAGTTTAAAAGCATTGCTTTAGGTGGGCAGGTATCACAAGGAAAGGACAGTGTAGACACAATAACCAACAAGCAAGCAAGACTGATGTTTCCCTGCATTTATTTAAAACAGCCAAATGTCTGGAATGAAAGGTTTAGACCAGGGATGTCCAAACTTGGGAACTTTAAGACTTGTGGACTGGTTTAGACTGAGAGGCACCAAATCTCTCGGTAAGGTGTTTCGCAGCTTCGCAGCCTTGGCAATTTGAGTGTAGTGGCTTGTCAGCAGCCAGCAGAGCGGGCAGCAGATTCGGACAGTGAGGAGGTTGGGAAGAAACATGGGCCAGTCCTGGAGTCTGGGAAAGGTTCTGATGAGGGCTCTGTGTCAGAGGAAGAGGGGGGCCCAGAGCCGTATGCCAGTTATCAGCTGCCTTCAGAGTCAGACATCAGTGAGGCAGATGAACAGCTGGAGCCTGGTCCCAGTGTGCACATGCGCAGAGTTGCCAGAGGAAGGGAAGAGCTAAAGGGCGTCCTCCTAGATGCCCGGATTTGGGCGTCCTCCTAGATGCCCGGCTGTCAATGGATGACCATGTGACAGCCGTGGCAAGGGGGGCGTTTCACCAGGTTCGCCTGGTGCACCAATTGCGTCCCCTATTGGACCGGGATGCCCTTCGCACAGTCACTCATGCACTTGTGACGTCCCTTCTAGACTACTGCAACGCTCTCTACATGGGGCTCCCCTTGAGATGCACCCGAAGGCTGCAGTTGGTTCAGAATGCGGCCCCGCGGGCAGTTTCGGGAGTCTCTACATACTCCCACGTAACACCTCTCCTGCGCGGGCTGCACTGGCTGCCTGTGGCTTTTCGGGTGCGTTTCAAGGTGTTGGTTATCATCTTCAAAGCGCTCCATGGCACAGGACCTAGTTATTTGCAGGATCGTATCCTGCCCCATACATCCCTGCGGCCGATTCGCTCACACAGAGAGGGACTTCTCCGGGTGCCGTCCACTAGGCTGTGCCAGCGGGCGACGCCCAGGGGAAGGGCCTTCTCTGTGGCGGGCCCGACCCTCTGGAATGACCTTCCCCCCGACATTAGAACGACCACGGACCTCTGCTCCTTCCGCCAGAAACTCAAAACCCACTTGTTTCATCAAGCCGGCCTGGCCTAATTCCAGCTTTCCCACCTCAGTTTGTATTTTTAAATTCTGTGATTTGGTTTTAAGGTTAAGTTTTTAATTTTTATAAATTTGTACAGGGGTTTATTTAATTCGATTTTAGTTATATGTATTATTGATTGTAATGGTTTTAATTTGTACCTGTACACCACCCCGAGTCCCTTCGGGGAGAGGGGGTGGTCTAGAAGTCCAATAAATAATAATAATAAGAATAATAATAATAAGAATAATAATAATAATAATAATAATAATAATAACAACAACAACAACAACAACAATAACAATAATAATAATAATAATGAACAGGGGTCGACTTGGGAGTAAGGCTACAGGTGGACGATAAATGACCCTCCCAGAGGAAATAAAAGAGGAGGGAAAGGGGAGTGGAGTTTGCAGGAGACAATGAGTTCGCTTAATTGGTTTGTGACTCTCCGTGGCTCCTTGCCAAGTTTTGGAGATATCGGCCTGGCAGCTCTCCAAGCCAGATAAGGTCTGTGACTGTAAATCCTCCCTTGAAAGACTTTTCTGGATGTGAATGAGCAGCATTCGCAGTAAATTAATAAAAGGGATTTTTTGTCAGGACAAGGAGTTTGCTTCATGCTCTTGGGAAGCCGAGATCAGAACATTGAGGATAAATGGACATCAACTCCCAGAATTCCCTAGGCAGCATGGGAGTTGGATGCCTAGGGATTTCTGGGGAGTTGAAGTTCACACATCTTTATTGGATAAGATTGAGTTGCTAAGATTGCTCTGGAGTCCCAAAAGGTGCTTTTTTAAAAGCCAACTTGGCATTTCCCTCCCCCACCCCCTTGAAGACATTTCACTTCCCATCCAAGTGGCTTCTTCAGTTCTGCTTCTTGGATGAGAAGCAAAACATCTTTGAAAAACAAAATAAAGCCCAGTTGCTTTTTTAAAAAGCACCTTTGGGACAGCCATGACCGGAGAGTCTCCATAGACTGCTCTGGAGGGTTCATGTACCCCATTTATTATTATTATTATTTTAATTTATAAACTGCACCCTCTCCCCGAAGGGACTCGGGGATTTGTCCTCCCCAATATTGGAAAGGGTGAGAAATTGAACCTTGATACATTGGGTACTATCTAACAAAATGAAATTCAATGGTAAAAAGAGTAAGGTTCTACATTTAGGCACGAAAAACAAAATGCACAGGTACAGTATAGGTGGTACCTTGCTCAATAGTAGCAACTGTGAGAGGGATCTTGGAATCCTAGTGGACAACCATTTAAATAGGAGCCAGCAGTGTGCAGCAGTTGCCAAAAAAGCCAACACAGTTCTAGGCTGCATAAACAGAGGGATAGAATCAAGATCACGGGAAGTGTTAATACCACTTTATAATGCCTTGGTAAGGCCACACTTGGAATACTGCATCCAGTTTTGGTCATCACGGTGTAGAAAAGATGTGGAGACACTAGAAAGAGTGCAGAGAAGAGCAACAAAGATGATTAGGGGACTGGAGACTAAAACATATGAAGAACGGTTGCAGGAACTGGGTATGTCTAGTTTGATGAAGAGAAGGACCAGGGGAGACATGATAGCAGTGTTCCAATATCTCAGAGGCTGCCACAAAGAAGAGGGAGTCAAACTATTCTCCAAGGCACCTGGGGGCAGGACAAGAAGCAATGGGTGGAAACTAATCAAGGAGAGAAGCAACTTAGAACTAAGGAGAAATTTCCTGACAGAACAATTAACCTCTGGATCAGTGGAACAGCTGGCCTCCAGAAGTTGTGAAAGCCCCAACAACTGGAAGTCTTTAAGAAGATGTTGGATAGCCATTTGTCTGAAATGGTATAGGGTTTCCTGCCTAGGCAGGGGGTTGCACTAGAAGACCTCCAAGGTCCCTTCCAACTCTGCTATTGTATTGTATATGAAGGGATTTTTATGGGAGGGATGTTGTATCCATCCCATCCCATTATATTCCATTAATTAATTCTTTTAAAAAATAAGCATGGACATTAGTTTACAAAAGAAATATCTTTTTTTTTAAACTGGAAAATTCAGCATACCAATAATTTCTGTCAATTGATATGGCTCATTTGCTTTGTACTCATCTGGGACCTTTCTTCCTTTTGCGATTTACATTCTGTTGCATCCAAGCATCTTTGCCAACCCATAGTGGATATGTATCCCTTTGTGTAGTATACAGTTCCCAATTTTTCCCCACCAAGTACTTATAAATTGGATTTGCCTGCATGTCCGGATGTGATGATTCAATCCTAGGGAATTTTCTGTTGGCTTTCTCCATTCCGGAGAGATCCAGGCTCCTAAGTGTTAGGATGCAGCATTGTTGCATGGGAAAGAAATAAACAGCGTCTTAAATATTATTTTAAATGTTCGTTAGTTGGTGGCATTTCCTATTCCATATACTGTAGACTCTGACATATTTTTCTCTCTTTGATTTTTCTCTTATAAGTATTTTTATTCCTTGGGGACTTTTTCACTAGCCTTTTGGATAAAGGAGACCATAAATAAATAATAAGATGTACTGTACACTTCAAATAGAGGGACGCAGTGGCTAAGGTGCTGAGCTTGTCAATCAGAAAGGTTGGCAGTTTGGTGGTTCGAATCACTAGCACCGCGTAACTGAGTGAGCTCTCGTTACTTGTCCCAGCTTCTTCCAGCCTAGCAGTTCGAAAGCATGTAAAAATGCAAGTAGAAAAATAGGAACCATCTTTGGTGGGAAGGTAACAGCGTTCCATGTACCTTCGGCATTTAGTCATGCTTGCCACATGACCACGGGGACATCTTCGGACAGCACTGGCTCTTCGGCTTTGAAACGAAGATGAGCATTGACCCTTAGAGTCAGGAACAATTAGTGCATATGTGTGAGGGGAACCTTTATCTAAAATATATGAAGAGCAGTTGCAGGAATTGGCTAGTTTAATGAAAAGAAGGACTGGGGTGATATTTATTTATTTATTTATTTATTTATTTATTTATTTATTTATTTATTTATTTATTTATTTATTTATTTATTTATTTATTTATTTATTTATTTATTTATTTATTTATTTATTTATTTATTTATTTATTTATTTATTATTCATATTTGTAACCCGCACCCATCTCACCACAAAGGGAATCGGGCGGTGAACAGAAATTTAAAATAAATATACATAAATACAAAGTATTAACAAACAACTAAATTAAACCAAAACCCTGTGTAAAATAAATTTAAAACCCATAAATTAAAACTTTGATTAGCTACAAGTCAGTACGGTGTGGAGTAGTTCATGCCAGGCCGGCTAGATGAAAGTAGTGTGTTTTTAAGTGCTGGCGGAACAAGCGGAGGTCCGAGATGATACGGAGTTCGGGAGGTAGGTCGTTCCAGAGGGTTGGGCCCACCACAGAGAAGGTGTGATATGATAGTAGCCTTCCAATATCACTCTAAGGGGCTGCCACAAAGAAGAGGAAGTCAAGCTATTCTCCAAAGCACCTCAAGGCAGGGCAAGAAGCAATGGGTGGAAACTAATCAAGGAGAGAAGAAGCCTAGAACTAAGGAGACATTCCCTGACAATGAGAACAATAAACCAGCGGAAAAACCTGCACACAGAAGTTGTGGTGCTACAACACTGGAGGTTTTTAAGAAGAGATTGGGCAACCATTTGTCTGAAATGGTATAGGGCAGGGGTCTGCAAAGTTGGCTCTTTTAAGACTGGGGGACTTCCACTCCCAGAATTCCCCACCCAGCAGAGCTGGCTGGGGTATTCTGGGAGTTGAAGTCCCCCAGCCTTACAAGAGCCAACTTTGCAGACCCCTGGTATAGGGTTTCCTGCTTGAGCAGGAGGGTGGACTAGAAAACCTCCAAGGTCACTTCCAACCCTGTTATTCTATTTTTCCGTCATGAAGAAACCACAATATACTATTTACATATTTCCTTAAGATCCTTAAATAACATAGATAGATAGATAGATAGATAGATAGATAGATAGATAGATAGATAGATAGATAGATAGATTCTTCTTACAATTGTGTAACTCAGTGTGACTATAAGCGAAATGTTCACAAAAGTGTCCTGCTCTGCAGCATGAAAGCAGTCAAAAGCAGCAGGTATCAAAGCAGGTAGGTTCACCTTGGTGATCTATATTTTTACACAGGTGGAAACATTAAATTCCAATTGCAGGATTCACACTGTGTCATGGGGAATAAAGTCCTTTCTGGAATTACAAGAATTAGAACAGTTCGTCACTTGTTAAGTTCTGCGAGAACTGCATATATCCCAGATTGTTCAGAAAGTCAAAATCCTGGCTCAGTCAAGATGGTTGGGCATTTGCCACTGAGCTTTATTGGACCGGAGTTTGGCTGAAAAGGTCAAATGTGTTTACTACATATATGAAGTCCCAGTCCAATTCAGACCAATGGCAGGCCTCCCGTGGACTCCGGAGAGATTAGGATCTGGCCTTTAATAAGCTATTAAGCTGTGCTGTTAAATAAGGGGTGGATATTCTTTCTAAGTCCAGACAAGATGATTTATTTATCATAGATATTATCACAGGCTCCACCCTTTAACATCAGCTCTGAGTCCAATAGTTGTAAGGCTCTGAGATAGGAGCTCAGAGGGAGAGATTATCAGCAAGACATGTCCATCTGGGAAGAAGCTTTAGTTATGCTGTGTCTTGACTTCAGAATAATCAGACTAACTAATCTCTCTCTCTCTCTCTCTCTCCCCTCCCTCCCTCCCTTCCACCTTCCTTCCTTCCTTCCTTCCTCATTCACTCATGTCCTTTCTGATGTACAAACTCATGCCTATCACATCATTTGAAATGATGTAATGGTAATTCCTCCTTTCCTTTCCCTCCCTCCATACTTCCACCTTCTTTCTTTCCTTCCTTCCTTCCTTCCTTCCTTCCTTCCTTCCTTCCTTCCTTCCTTCCTTTCTTCCTTCCTTCCTTCCTTTTGTATTTATTTTCCTCCTTCCTTCCTTCCTTCCTTCCTTCCTTCCTTCCTTCCTTCCTTCCTTCCTTCCTTCCTTCCTTCCTTCCCTTCCATCCCCTTATCATTTATTTTCCTCCCTCCCTCCCTCCCTCCCTCCCATCCACCCACCCATCTCTTTATGATGCTGTTCGAAGAAGCTTCCTGATCTGTGTCTGAGCTGCCATTTACCAAGTCAGACAATTGGCCCAACTAGCTCATTTTGTCTCCATGGTCTGGAAACGGTCATAGCCTTTTTTTTTTTTTTGGAGTGATCATAGAATTGTCTTTTTATTTGAATGCATTCCTTTCTTTATTCTCTTCATTGAATGTAGTCCCCCCCCCCCCCCATTGAAGTCTGTGCTCATGTGAGTAGAAATACATAGGGAAGTAAATAACAGTTCGGATTATACTTTCATTTATTTCCATGCATAAGGCCTGCAGAAATGTAGGGCAATCGACCCCCTAAAAAAAGCATAATCCACACATCCTTTCATGTATTTTGTTCTTCTTGAGATTTTTGTGGGCAGAACTCACCTCCTTTCCAGGCCCGGATCACATTAAGGAGAGTTTCATATGGATGTTTACCTACCACCTGATGGCCGTGGCCAGGGGGGCTTTCTATCAGGTTCACCTGATACGCCAGTTGCGCCCCTTTCTGGATCATGATGCCTTACGCACGGTCACTCAAGCCCTCATCACTTCCCGCCTGGACTATTGTAACGCTCTCTACATGGGGCTTCCCTTGAGGTGCACCCGGAGGCTCCAGTTAGTTCAGAATGCAGCCACGCGGGGATTCATGCGACACCTCTCCTGTGTGAGCTGCACTGGCTGCCTGTGGCTTTCCGGGTGCGCTTCAAGGTATCAGTGACCACCTTTAAAGCGCTCCATGGCAAGGGACCTGGTTACCTGCAAGACCGCCTCCTGCTGCCAAATACCTCCCACCAACCAGTTCGCTCCCACAGAGAGGGCCTCCTCAGGGTGCCGTCAGCCAGACAATGTCAGCTGGCGATCCCCAGGGGGAGAGCCTTCTCTGTGGCAGCTCCTATCCTCTGGAATGACCTACCCCCTGAACTATGGACGATCATGGACCTACATCTCTTACACTTATTTTGTGCTGCTGGCCTGTCATAGTTTTAAAGTGATTTTAGTACGGGGTTCTTAAACGCAGGCCAATTATATTTAATTCATTTTAACATACTATTTTAGCTTTTGTATTACCCACTTTTATTATGGCTGTGAACCGCCCTGAGTCCCGAAAGGGAGAAGGGCGGTATATAAATTGAATAAAACTATAAACTAAACTATAAACTACCAGCTTATGACATTCAGTAGGAGTAGGTACAAGTTTCTCGGTACAGTCGTGACCAACTGTGGTGCTTGACTCTTGTTTCTTAGCCGAGGTAGCCAGCATTGCCTGAAGACACTTCGATAGATATGTGGCCAACATGACTATATGCCAAAGATGCATGGAACATTATTATCTTCCCACTAAAGTGGTACCTATTAATCTACTTGCGTTTGCATGCTTTAGAACTGCTAGGTGAGCAGGAGCTGGAGCAGGAAATGGGAGATCACCCCATTGCACAGCGCTCGAGTCTCAAACCCGAGCTGTCAGCTTTCCAGCTGACACACTCAGCATCTTTAACCACTGAGCCATTGCAACTCCATAGTAGGAACAGAAGGCACCAAAACCAGGGAAGTCCATCGCTCCATGTTCATAAGAGGACCAAAAGTGGTATTCAGCCGGTTTGAACCAGTTCACCTGAACTGGTAGTAAAAATCACCCCGGCTCTACACCATCCTTTTTAGGTACTTTTCAAGCTGCGTGCATGCGTGCAAGCCAGGTGCGCAATCAAAGCACATGCATGGAAGGCCGAGCGCATGTGTGGATGGGGCGCACACGAGCGAAGCGCACACACTCAGATTTGTGAACAGGTAGGGAAAGTAAGCGAATACCACTCTTAAGCGGGACTGATACGTTGTAAATCGGAATGGCACCATTTGCTGCCTTGTGCCTCTGGGAGGATAGAGAAGCCAGATGGGGACAGCAAATTTTACATCTGTGTAGTATTCAGTTGGCTGAAATGTAGTTACCACTTTAGCATGACAACGAGAGCCTTAAGAGGGTGCCTGGCAACCTTCCACGAGAGCAGGGGTTTCCCAGAAACAAGGCAGGGTTCTTCCACATCTGTTTTCCATCATTTTCCATCCTCAGCTCTAGACTTCTCTGATCTCACACAATTGCCTATTTTAAGGTGCTGGACTGATGCAGTCTGACTCTATTGGTTTCTTTGAAAGTTACAGATTACTATTTTTTTAAAATGCTATTGGTGGAATTTTATTTTATTTATAAACTAGCCAATAACCCAGCATTGCCCAGGTATTTATTTATTGGTAGGAAATGTCTGGACGAAACCTAATTTCTAATGTTGGAGTTCCCCCCTTACCAGACGGAGCCCCCTTGTGGGGTGCTGTGAAGCCATTAGTATGGCAACTCCACTGCACTGTACAGTAGAAGCCGCTTTATGGCCGTACAATAGAATCCATTTTAAGGCACAACAGGTTGAAGTTGCCTTTCTAGATCAGCAGAACTAAAGACGGCCCATTCAAATTGATTCGTGTTGAGATTGGATAATGGAAACATGGTGTAAAGGTGCCTAAACCCAGCAGTCCAATTGTATAATAAACCAGGCAGCCTCAATAGAACTGCTGGAAGAAATATCCATCTGGTTCAGTTCCAATCGGTGAGAAAGACACTGGAAACATGGAGGCTGATTGGAAAGATGGTTTAATGGTAAAGCAGAATCACCAAGCACATGAGTTCTGGACAGCTGACCATACGGAGTTGAGAGTGTGGAGGGGTATTTATACCTTCTCTTGGGGTTTGCATTTGAACTTCCTGTTCCTGTGCAAGGACATGTATTGTATTGGCTGTTGTCAGACTCCCATGGAGCCATGTACAAATCCTAGGAGCTAAGTTTGGTTGAAGTTTGCTGGGGGTGGTGCAACCGAGATGATGCAACGAAGGAGCTTTGGGCAATTCCTATTGCGGCTGAGGGCTAATCCTACCTTTGTTGGATCTTGGGTGAGAGTGTTTGCTTATGAATAGAGCTAGCTATCTCTTAAGTACTGAGATCTGCTGTGGGCTATTAAGGAAGGTGGGGGCTGCTTTCCAAGAGCATGTTTCTCCATTTCTCGTCCAGGGAAAAATATAATATTCTATATAATAAAGATAGATAGATAGACAGATAGATATATTTGTGTTACATTTGTGCTGATAAATAAATAAGGGAGACTAGTATAGATCTATTTCAAGCTATTTAGCTCTCATCAGCTAACCATACTCTTACTGGGATTTGAACCTGGGAAGTATTACATGTGAGGCAGTTGTAATTGCCACTAGGTCACAGGTTATCCTCCTTGATCTCTCTCTCTCTCTCTCTCTCTCTCTCTCTCTCTCTCTCTCTCTCTCTCTCTCTCTCTCTCTCTCTCTCTCTCTCTCTCTCTCTCTCTCTCTCTCTCTCTCTCTCTCTTTGTGTGTGATGTCAAAGCACCTGGTATGCCCAAATATGGGAGAGAGCATACTGCTTCCTCCCATATTTGGGCATACCAGGTGCTTTGACATAACACTTACTTATTTCCCTGGCTCAGCTGATAAGAGAAGAGAGCCTGTGGCTTCGTGGCTAATACAACTGCCTAATATGTAAATATAGCCTTGGTTCAAATCCCAGTAAGGGTAGGGCTAGCTGATGAGAGCTAAATAGCTTGAAATAGATCTATACTAGTCTCCCTTTATTTATTTATCAGCACAAATGCTATATTTCTCAAAATATTTCAAACTTCTAGGAGAGGTGGGTGCTAACTTTCTACAGAACCGAGCAGGTTCTAACCAAGAGTGTTCAAGTTTGGCAACTTTAAGACGTGGGGACTTCAACTCCCAGAATTCCACGACCATCTGTCCAGAAGTCTTAAAGTTGCCAAGGCTGGAACTCCCCCCCACCCCCTAATTTTACTATCTTTTGACTGGCTGTGCGGTCTGTCCAGGTGCAGGGGGTGGGAGCACATTTTACACAAGTGACTCTTGGTCCTCCCTTGCTCAGCGGTTTCCCTTATTCCACAGACAATTTTGTGTGAGTCAAAGCAGCAGTTTCTATACAGCTGTGCTAATAGCTGCTCCTTGTAGTCAGAGGAAGTCCACTCAGCTTCCAGCCATCTGCACTTAATGCAGCCTACAGCAGAAATCTCATCCCCCCTCCCTTTTCTCAGAGTAGGGACAATGAGCGAGTCTTAGCTTGCAGAGAGGAAACAGATGTCCTAGTTAAAAAACGAGCACAAAAGTTCTATGCAATTAACCTCAGCTTTTCATTTAAGATCCAACCTGCTCGGTGTCTTCCCCTCCTCTCATCATAGGCAGAACATGCAGTGATGGATTTTCCCCTTCTCAGGTAAAGTTCGATCCTAGGCAGAGGCAGATGTAGGGTCTCCTGCTTGGGCAGGGGTTTGGACTAGATGACCTGCAAGGTCCCTTCCAACTCTGTTAATCTGTCAATTGTCCTCACATACAGATATTTTAGAATAGATAAAGATTCCCCTCACGCATATGTGCTAGTTATTCCTGACTCTAGAGGCTGGTGTTCATTACTGTTTCAAAGCCAAAGAGCCAGCGCTGTCTGAAAACGTCTCCTTGGTCATGTGGCCCACATGACTAAATGCCGAAGGGGTACGGAAGGCTGTTACCTTCCTACCAAAGGTGGTTCCTATTTTTCTACTTGCATTTTTGCATGCTTTCAAACTGCTAGGTTGGCAGAAGCTGGGATAAGTAACTGGAGGTCACTCCATTATGCGGCGCTAAGGATTCGAACTGCCAAACTGCCGACCTTTCTGATTGACAAGCTCAGCGTCTTAGCCACTGAGCCATCTCATCCCTGTAGAATAAACTTTTGCTTATTACAACCAAATCCAAGTTCAGGCCAAACTTTGGCCAGCACGTTGAAGGACGCCATCTCTTAGACTAGAAGACCCCCAAGGTCCCTTCCAAGTTGATTCTATTATTCTCTTTTCTTCGTGAACTTGCAAACTGTCTCTATCATCAAAGCCATTTGTCCATCAGATTCTAACCTCAGTGTTTCTCAATCTTCCAACTGTTGGAAGTCCACACATCTTAAATTTTGGTTACAAGTTGAAAATTATTTGGTAGCAAAGCACTCAATCAAGCAACCGATCAATGACAATGAGGCTCTGGGCATTCCTTTTCAAGAATTTGGAACAATTAATTACATAACAAGATAACTTCCAAACTCCTTGTTCTGAAGTTTATTTGTTTTTCCATTGCTAAAACTTTCCACTTTATTCCTAGCCAAATTTCTGTTTATGGGGATTTTTGTCTGCTTCTCTCACACTCCTGCTTCAGGATAGTCTGTTAGAATGGGACATTTATTTAATAAGCATGCCTCCATGGTAGGGCTATACTAAATTTTAACAGGAGCTTTGTTGAAAGCTGTTTGGCAAATCAAAATGGGGATCTGGTTTGAAGCAATAAATTGAATCAAGGATCTGTTGTGTTCCCATTCACTTTGCTAACTGGGTGATTCTTCTGCTGCTATTATAATTACTATAGATGATACACAATCTTGTAACCTCATTTCCAGGCACAGGTAGTCCTCTACTTATTATCATAATGCATTAACAATCACAAGTTAAGACAGTCATTAAGCAAGATGCCCACATGATCACCTCATTTAATGACTCCAATTCAATGTTTCAGTCATTAAGTGATTGCATGGGTCATTAAGCAGAGCACAGAGTGCCTCAGGGATAGGGGAGGCCTTGAGAGGCCTAGTGCAGTCCTGGCCTGCATTGTAGCACCTGCCCGGCTGAATTTAGAGATCAAATTCAGGAAAGAACTGGCCGATCTACATCTTGGCCTCTCTATCCATCCTGGAAGTAGACGCCATTTTGGAGTGGAAGCCACACATTTGAGTTCTCCTCTAGCCCAGGGATGAAATCCAGCAGGTTCTGACAGTTTCTGGAAAACCGGTAGTGGGGATGTTGAATAGTTCGGAGAACCGGTAGCAGACATTTTGAGTAATTTGGAGAACCGGCAAATGCCATCTCTGGCTGGCCCCAGAGTAGGGTAGGAATGGAGATTTTGCAGTATCCTTCCCCTGCCACATCCACCAAGCAACACCACGCCCACCAAGCCACGCAGAACCGCACAACCGATAGTAAAAAAAATTGAATTTCACCACTATTATAGCTAAAATGGTCACAAAAGGAAGATGGAAGCAACTAGAAAGAAAGAACATGGCCGTAGCAGCTTAAAGGACCCATAGCAATAAGGTAGCCTGCAAACCTAGTTATCATCAGTGATCACACTGCTGAGGAAACATGATGGATTGTATCCAAGACCAATTTATTTTTCAGGAGAAAAGAGAAAACACTATTTTATTCATGGGATAAAGGGACAGGAACCAAAAAAAGGCTGTTTTTGCCCCCCTCATTATGGCTTCCATCCTTTGGAATAAGTGACCTCCAGAATTTGGCTGGTAGCCTCAGTGATGGTCTTTTGGAAGCTAGTGGAGATGTTCTCTTCTGAAGGACCTTTGGAGATAATGGTACATCCTTTCAAGCAAGGTTTAATGTGTTAGTTAACAGAATAACAGAGTTGGAAGGGACCTTGGAGGTCTTCTAGTTCACCCTCCCTGCTCAAAGCAAGAAATCCTATACATTTCAGACACATAGTTGTCCAATCTCTTCTTAAAAGCCTCCAGTGTTGAGGTACAACATCAAGAGGCAAGTGGTTCCATTGATTAATTGTTCTAACTGTCAAGAAATTTCTCCTTTGTTCTATGTTCATTCTCTATGTTGATTAATTTCTATCCATTGCTTCTTGTTCCTTGGAGTATAGGTTGATCCCCAGCCCCCTCTTCTATGCAGTAGCCCCTTAGATATTGGAACATTGTTATCATGTCGCCCTAATCCTTCTTTTCCTCAAACTAGACATACCCAATTTCTGCAACCGTTCTTCGTATGTTTTAGTCTCCAGTCCACTAATCATCTTTAATGCTCTTTCTGGCACTCTTTTCTAGAATCTCAACATCTTTTTTATATCATAGAAGCCAAAACTGGATGCAATATTACAACGGTTTACTTCGAGTTTCTAAATTTATTTATTAGCAGTGTGTTATTGTTTTCTTGTAGGTTGTTAATTTTGATCTGTTGATACTACGGTAATTTCATTTGATTTATTTTGTGCTTAGCTGCTGAGGTTACAATTTGGCAGCATAAAATAACATGACAAATAAACAACAGCTTTCAGCTGCTTCAACTATAGGTTTATGATAGGACAAGAGCATCATGAAGATCCCCCATAAAGAAATGGTTATTGACTTCCGGTTCCGGCTCCAGCGGCGACGGGCGAGCCTAGCACTCGCTCGCCGTTTTGTTGCTTTTTCTGCCCCCCCCACGGGGGCGAGACGCCCCTTTTTTGGTGGTCTCCCGTAGGGCCGGCTCAGCAGGGACGCCCCCCCTCACGGCGGTGGGGGAGGCGACCCTTTTGCCACGGCCTAGGTGAAGGAGAACATGCTGCGGGGGGTTCTCCCTTCGCCTAAGGATGACGGCGCCATTCACATCTATGTAGAGGGCTAAACGTCGATGTCAGAAGGCTTCCCGAGGCTTCAGCTGCAAGGGGAGAGTGAGTGTTCAAAAACTTGTTTTTTTTCTACTGTCAGCCGGGCTGAAAGGACTGGGAGGGGGGTGTTTGTTTTTAAACCCCCCCCCTCGGATCTAAGCGGCATTTGGAAATGGTTCCTCGCGGCGAGGAGCGAAAATTTTCAATCCTGACTGTTTGCGTTAAGGGAAAGTGGATTGCGGCTTGCTTGCAACAATGTTTCTAGGTCTGGCTGATACAATTTCTCTCACTACTCTCTCCTGCGGGCTCTGAGCTGGGCGGTGGAAAATGGCCTCTCTTTGTTCCTGATTGACTATTTTGTTTATGGAAAATTTCCAGTGTCTCTTTGCAATTTGGACTATCTCTGGTTTTTAATGAAGAAATTTTTTCTTTTGGATTTGTGATTTCTTTTCTGGAGTACCTTCGCTATTACATCTATTGAGTTGGAAAACTGTCTCTCTCTTGGTTCCTGAATTTTACAACGTTACAACCTTGATCAGAACTTTTGGCTCCCGGTTAGTCTCACCAACCCCACCCTGAAAACGCCATTTTGGTGGCATTGATTTTAACAGTTAATCATGGCTCAAGAAACAGCACTGACAAGTTTAGAACAACGGATGGCTTCTCTTGAAACTGTTATACAAACTTTGGTACAAGAGATTCAAGCCCAGAGGGCAGAAAACATCAATTTCAAGAAGGAGCTATTGGACACACGGAAGCAAGTGCTGGAAAACACACAGAAGATTGAAGAATTGGAAGGGGGGTTGGCGGGGGTTAAGGGAGAGATTAAAAATGTTACTAAAGAGGTTGGGGAAACAAATGGGCATGTGTCTAGGATTGATATGGAAAGAATGACATATTTTTTGAGATTTCAGAACGTTCTTGAGGAATCTGGTGAATGCCTCCCTGATCTTATGAGCACAATTTTAGCAGACTATTTACAAAAATCTAAGGATGAGATCAGGGGGGACATTGACCTAGCCTACAGAATTAACTCAGCATATGCCAGGATAAATGAAGTGCCTAGAGAGATACATGTGAAATTTGTTAGAAGGTCAACCAGAGAGGAAATCCTGAAAGTGCAGAGAGGTAGTCCATTAATCTACCAACAAAAAGAGGTTGCTATCTTGAAGCAGATCCCTAGAAAGATTCGAGAAGCAAGGAGGAAATTTTCCTTCTTGTCTAAAATTTTATTTGATCATGGGATTTGGTTCAAGTGGGTGACACCCGAAGGGATGCTGGTGTTCTGGGAAGGAGGAAGAGTGAGGATTAAAACAGTTGCTGAGGCGGAAGCCTTTCTTAAAAAACATTCCTCTATCCTGGGGGAAGATCCAGGGGGGACGGAGGGGGCCACAGCCCCGCCTACTGGGGGCCTGGAAGGAGAAAAAGAAGATTCAATTGCCAAGAGACTTAGATCAAAAAAATAACTTTGCCTTGATTTTTCTTTTTGAACAATTTTGCATAATATTTGTATTTGGATTTTTTGTAAAGGACTGACAGTATTGAATTGAGAATTTAGATATATGTACACACTTTCACTTTGTAGTTTGATGAAAAATGTTTTTCTTTTTATTGTTATTAATGTATTTTGAGGTCCCGGAAGAGCCGACGACCTCGACGTGAATGCTTTCAAAATTTCTTTGTATCCCTTACCCTATCCTACAGAAAAAATGTAAAACCAATAAAACTTTTTCAATATAAAAAAAAAAGAAATGGTTATTGAGGCAAGTTCATGCTACAGTTAGGCAGGGGTCTGCAAAGTTGGCTCTTTTAAGCCGAGTGGACTTCAACTCCCAGAATTCCCCAGCCAGCATGGCTGGCTGGGGAATAATGGGAGTTGAAGTCCACCCGGCTTAAAAGAGCCAACTTTGCAGACCCCTGAGGGGAACACTAGGCCCTATGTGAACTACTGATCTTTCCCCCTAAATCAATTTTTACTACACAGCTCTGTGGCACACTGGGTCATCCTTTGAGAGAAAATATTGTCATCTGATATGACCAGAACCAAACATTAAATTTTAGGGTGGTCATATTTTTTACCCCAATGCTGGATGGTTCAGTGATCATTTAAGAAAAGTATATCTTATAAATAGAAAATAATAATAATGGCAAATGGAACTTCAATAATAAGTCAATGTGTACATTAAGGGAAAGGTTCCCCTCACACATATGTTTTAGTCATTCCTGACTCTAGGGGGTGGTGCTCATCTCCATTTCAAAGCTGAAGAGCCAGCGCTGTCCGTGGACGTCTCTGTGGTCATGTGGCTGGCACGGAACGCTGTTGCCTTCCCACTAAAGTGATCCATATTTTTCTACTTGCATTTTTACATGCTTTTGAACTGCTAGGTTGGCAGAAGCTGGGACAAGTAATGGGAGCTTACTCCATTACATGGCGCTAGGGATTTGAACCGCCAAACTGCCAACCTTTCTGATCGACAAGCTTAGCATCTTATCCACTGAGCCACCATGCCCTTCTAACGTTTACATACTTATCAGGTTAACTTAACTTACTTAAACAAATACACTTGCTTACTGCTATCTGTATGCTGCCCACAGTCCCTCTGTGAGGAAGATGGGTAGTTTCTAAGTTTGATACATCAATTGTATGTGTGTGTGTGTGTGTGTGTGTGTGTGTGTGTGTGTGTGTGTGTGTGTGTGTGTGTAAAAAGACCACAGGTAGCCAAAAAAGCAATGGGGCAGGAATGACTTCCAAATTCCTTCTGGCTTCTCCATTGACTTTGCTTAAGGGAAGTTGGCAAAGAGCATTGAAAATCACAATCGTGTGATCAGAGAGACACTGCAATAGCTGCAATTTTGCAAATAAATCTGACTTGAACATTGTGGAAATCTCAATTTCACAGGAGTAAGGAGTCCTGGATTTTTTTTTTATGCGTTCTTTCAATTTCAAGATTTTAGCTATCTTGATTCAAACCTTGCTGTGGCATACAATACAATTTGGGCTAATTTGAGGGTACAAACAGACAAATAGAAAAAAACAGAATGACAGTCACAGTAGATAGCTAGTATATAGATAGGATTGGGCTGTTTCACTTCTAAATACAAATCCAAGTCTTGAATTTAAGCAAGTACAGATATGAAGAAGGACATCTCTTGACTTTTTCTCAGATTTTTAAGGAATAAGGATATAATACATCAAGTTGGGATATAATAGTGGATCTTATCAGTCCTAAACAGTGGAGGTTGGTTTTTTTCACTTTTGTGATGTTAGTTATGTGATTATGGCTTGTATGATGATGTTGAAGTCAATTTCATGTCTGTCTTCATAAGCTGACAGCATGTCTGACTGTCGTCTCCAGTATAATTTTTGTTTTTTAGATACATACAAACCTCACAAGCTCTAATTAGCTCTTTGGTTTAGTCTGCTGAGAAAAAGGGATGGAGGAAGCTGTTTCAAAATAAAAGGCAAGCATTTCAAACTGTACTTTTCTAAAAGCAGGGCCATCAAACTCCCAGCCTACATGCTTGGATGCCTTACGCACAGTCCTGATACTTCACGTGACGATGTGAGTTTGACACCCCTGATATACAGCCACTCTTATTTACAAAGAACAGACTTTGGGAGTTTTGATTATTTTTATACCTGTCTCTGATAAATCACTATCTGCTTAGATCTTACTGTAAATTTTCAACCTCTCTTTCCCAGTTTATCAGCTTAATCCAAACTTGGCAGAAATCAGGAGAGGCATTTCAATTTTATTTTGGGGGGGGGTATGAATGGTGGTAAAAAGGCCAATTACTGCTGGTTTAATTCCCTCTGCCATTCATGTACAACAATGTTCCTTAACTTTAGCTATCTTGAAGTCCAAGATGCGTGGACTTCAACTCCCAGAATTCCTCAACCAAAAAGTGTACAATGTAAAAAAAAAGATGTTGAGACCCTAGAAAGAGTGCAGTGAAGAGCAATGAAGATGATTAGGGGACTGGAGGTTAAAACATATAAAGAACGGTTGCTGGAATTGAATATGTCTCGTTTAATGAAAAGGACTGGGAGTGACATGATAGCAGTGGTCAGGGTGGGTTGCTACTGGCATTACTGCTGGTTCGGCGCCTCAGTATAGAGGTGAAGCCGAAATGTCAGGGAGAAAACAGTTAGCAAAAATTACAGCATGATTATTTCATTACCAGGATGCCAATTCTGGAAAAATAGGCCAGCCAACTAGAAGCCAAGATTTTTTTTGCTGCTATAGCAATGGCTTCTCTATTGAGGCTTTGTATCTTCAGGATATAGAACTAAAGTTAGATTTCAGTGCTATTTTAGGAGGGTAAAATGTGTTCTTGGCACCATAGTATCTGGATTCATTTTTTATTTGTTTTAATAAATATGCATGGCACCACAGCCACAAAGTCAGCGCTAGATAGTTTACACATTAAAATTTAAAAGGAAATCAAAACACAAAATCCACTGCTTAGTAATATCGGTAATAGCCACAAAAAAAACCATCGCAATTAACAGGACTTCAGGGAAGAACAAAGCAGAACCCCCAACAATCAAGATCATTTGAAGCGTTAGCACCACTTTATAATGCTCTGGTTAAGACCACGCTTGGAATATAACATTCAGTTTGGGTCACCACGACATTAAAAAAAGGGTTGAGATTCAAGAAAGGGTGCAGAGAAGAGCAACAAAGATGATTGGGGGCTGCAGGCTAAAATATATGAGAAATGATTGCAGTGATTAGATATGTCTATTTTAATAAAAAGAAGGATTAGAGTGTTGTGATAGCAATCTTCCAGTATTTGAGGGGCTGCCCCAAAGAATAAGGTGTCAACCTATTCTCCAAAGCACCTGAAGGCAGGAGAAGAAGCAATGGATGGAAACTAATCAAGGAAAGAACCAATACGGAGCTAAGGAGAAATGTCCTGACAGTGACAACAATTAATCAGTGGAATGACTTGCCTTCATAAGTTATGTGTGTGTGTACCATATTTTTTGGAGTATAAGACGCACCGAAGTATAAGATGTACCAAGGTTATGAAGAGGCAATTTTTTTAAAAAAGTAGGTAGGTAGATAGAGGGAGAGGGAGGGAGAGAGAGAGAAATACAGTAGGTAGGAAGGGAGAGAGAGTAGGTAGGTAGATGGAGGGAGGGAGGGAGGAAGGGAGGGTGAGAGAGCCTTTTTGTCAAAAAAATGCATGAATAGCCTTATGGAAGCTTATAGAGTGCTGCTGGGGGTTGGAGGGAGGGAAATGGCCCATTTTTTGCTTGTTTCTGCCCCCAGGAGGTCTCTGAAAGCCTCCATAAGGCTAGACACAGCCATTTTGGTGAAGGGGGTGGGGCTTTGGTAGCCAAAAATGGTGCTGTATTCAATGTATAAGACGCACCCAGATTTTCAATTTCTTTTTAGAGGAAAAAAGGTGCGTCTTATACTACGAAAAATACGATATTTATTGATTTATTGATTTATTTGGTTGTTTGTTTGTTTGTTTGTTTAGTCAAGCGTGTATTAGACAACATACAGTATATATGTATGAACATGATTTTGGATACATGAAATGGATCCGAATAAAACGAAACAGTAGGACAGGGACGTTAGGCACACTGGTGTGCTTATGCACATCCCCTAACAGACCTCTTAGGAATGGGGTGAGGTCGACAGCAGACAGTCTACGGTTAAAGTTGTGGGGGGTTTGGGAAAGAAACACAGAGTCAGGGAGTGCATTCCAGGCATTGACCCCTCTGTTACTGAAGTTGTATTTTCTGCAGTCGACTTTGGAGCAGAGTACCTGAAGATTGTATCTATTGTGTGCTTGTGTATTGTTGTGGTTGAAGTTACAGTAGTCATTGACAGATAGGACATTGTAGCGGGTAATTTTATGTACTATGCTTAGGTCACACCCAAACCAGCGTAGTTCTAAATTGTCTAAGCCCCAAATTTCAAGTCTGATGTCTGTTACTTCTGGATGGGAAGTAACGGACATCAAATTTCAAGTCTGATGTCCGTTACTTCTGGATGGGAAGTAATGGACTCAGACTCAACCCGACCAAGACCGAGTGGCTGTGGTTTCCGGCTGCCCGATTCAACCAGCTGACTCCATCGCTGGCCATAGGGGGCGAACATCTTGCCCCTGTGGATGGGGCGCGCAACTTGGGTGTCCTCCTAGATGCCCGGCTGTCCATGGAAGATCAAGTGACAGCCGTGGCCAGGAGGGCGTTTTACCAGGTTCGCCTGGTTCGCCAGTTGCGCCCCCTATTGGATCAGGATGCCCTTCGCACAGTCACTCATGCTCTCGTGACATCCCGACTGGACTATTGTAACTCTCTCTACATGGGGCTTCCCTTGAGGTGCACCCGGAGACTTCAGATGGTCCAGAACGCAGCCGCGCGGGCAATTCTGGGAACCTCCAGGTTTACCCACATAACACCGCTCTTGCGCGAGCTGCACTGGCTGCCTGTCGTCTTTCGGGTGCGCTTCAAGGTATTAGTCATCATTTTTAAAGCGCTCCATGGCTCGGGACCTAGCTATCTGCGGGATCGGATCCTGCCTCATACATCCTCACGGCCGATTCGCTCCCACAGAGAGGGACTTCTCCGGGTGCCGTCCACTAGACTTTGTCAGCGGGCGATGCCCAGGGGAAGGGCTCTCTCTGTGGCGGGCCCAGCCCTCTGGAACGACCTTCCCCCCGATATTAGAACGACCACGGACTTCCGCTCCTTCCGTCTAAAACTAAAAACACATCTTTTCTGCTTGGCCGGCCTAGGGTAGTCTCTCTCTATGGGGTTTTAGTTGTTTTAACTGGGAATTTTAGTATGTTAATGGGGTATTTTAGCACAGGTATATGTTTAATTTGTTTTTAATGTGTTTGTATATTTATTGTTTTAGTTTTTCCCTGTGCACCGCTCCGAGTCCCTATGGGGAGAGGGAGTGGTCAACAAATTCAAAAAAAAAAAAATATGGGATTCTATTGCGAGCAGAGGAGCGGAGTATTTCTGGACTCGCTCGGTTGTATCAATGTCTGATATGCAGTGCAGGTTGCACACAGATGAGCTGTATTCGAGAATTGGTCTAGCAAATGTTTTGTATGCTCTGGTTAGTAATATTATATTACCAGAGAAGAAGCTATGCAAGATTAGGAAGATTTTAAGAAGAGATAGGACAATTATTTGTCTGAAATGGTGTACTGTTTCCTGCTTGAACGGGGATTTGGACTAGAAAATCTCCAAAGTCCCTTTCCAACTCTGTTTTCTGTTAAGACAACTAACCAACTTCGTGTTGGAGAGGAGAACCTAATCCATCTTGTCCCGGGGATTGTTGGAAGAATCCGGTCTTTCAGGTTTTGTGGAAGTTTTGGAGCCAGAAGCACTCATGCGATTGTGACATCCCACCTAGACTACTGCAATGCTCTCTACATGGGGCTTCCCTTGAGGTGCACCCGAAGACTGCAGCTAGTCCAGAATGCGGCCGTGCGGGCAATTCTGGGAGCCTCTAGGCATTCCCACGTGACACCACTCCTGCGCGAACTGCACTGGCTGCCTGTGGCCTTTCAGGTGCACTTCAAGGTGTTAATTACCATCTTTAAAGCGCTCCATGGCACGGGACCTAGTTATCTGCGAGATCGCATCCTGCCCCACACATCCCTTCGACCGATTCGCTCCCGCAGAGAGGGACTTCTCTTGGTGCCGTCCACTAGGAAATGCCAGCGGGCGACGCCCAGGGGAAGGGCCTTCTCTGTGGTGGGCCCAACTCTCTGGAACGACCTACCCCCCGAACTCAAAACAACCACGGACCTCTGCTCCTTCCGCCAAAAGCTAAAGACCCACTTCTTCCGTCAGGCCGGCCTGGCCTAATCTACCTCTCCAGCCTTTAGTCTGAATATTTAAACTGTTTTAATTAGGTTTTTAAGGGGTTTAGTTTTTAAGGATTTTAGGTTTTTAGCGCAGGGTTGTACTTGGTTTAATTCGATTTTATATATTTATAATGGTTCTATGTTTGTATGCTTTTTAATTTCCTGTGCACCGCCCCGAGTCCCTTTGGGGAGAGGGAGCGGTCTACAAATTAAACTGATTGATTGATTGATTGATTGATTGATTGATTGATTGATTGATTGATTGATTCTGGGAGAAAGCTCCTCTCCAGGAAGAGAGAGGTACTTAAGTATCCCGTGGCTATTGATGAGATTGGGACATCTGGGAAAAAAGCAGCAATAAACCACTTCGGTTTGATGGATAGCATCACCAGGAGTTGAAACAGAGTTGACAAGAAAAAGAAGAGTCGTATTCAGTTGACTAATAACTCCCCCACCCACTCAAATTTCCACCAAAGGTTTTAAACATATATCAATGGAGTTTCGTGTAAAGTGGCTTAGAATAATAAATGGAGGAAGTGATTGTCCAAAGAGATATAGAAGAAACCTATTAGAGCAGGGGTCTCCAACCTTTGCAACTTTAAGTCTGAAGGACTTCAGCTCCCAGACTTCTCCAGCCAGCTTTGCTGGCTGGAGAATTCTGGGAGCTGAAGTCCTTCAGACTTAAAGTTGCAAAGGTTGGAGACCCCTGTATTAGAGAGCTGTTGTCTGGGTAGTATGGTTTGAGACAGAAAGAGATGTGAAAACTAATATAATTCCTAAAACAACCTTACTGATATTTAACAAAAGAATAAAAAAATCCTGACTGGCAGCTTGGCCCACTTTGTAAGTCTCCCAGCTACTCAAATATTAAACACAGCTCCTGAATAGCAAATGTGAATGGCCTGAAGATATGGCTAGGGGGGAGGTGCCATACTATTTGGGGAACAGTCAGATAAGCATCCCAAACGACCTTTTTCTAAAAGGCAACTGGACTTTTTCTGCAGTCATCTAAAAACTTCCATTCCCCATCAGTCACTTAGAACAGAAGAAGGTCCCTGGATGAGAAGTCAAACATTTTCAAAGGGAGAAAAAAAAAAGCAAGGACCTCTATTTGCCTTTTGGAAAAAGCACCTTTGGGACAACCATGACTGGATGACTGAGAAGAATGTAAGTCAGATAAGAGACAATAGAGCCCACAGCTGCACAGTTAGTACAGGCTCAGAAGGGACACTCCCCAATTCTCTGGCTGTAAAGGTGATAGTGGGAGAATTTATTTATTTAGAAAATTTATATTGCCGCCTATTCGCACATAGCAACTCAAGGGGGCTTATAGGAATATAAAAACATAATATGTCAAAAGAAAAATTAATAGAAGAAAATAAGCAAATAACAAATTAGCCTGCCTGCCTGCCTGCCTGCCTGCCTGCCTGCCTGCCTGCCTGCCTGCCTGCCTGCCTGCCTGCCTGCCTGCCTGCCTGCCTATCTATCTATCTATCTATCTATCTATCTATCTATCTATCTATCTATCTATCTATCTATCTATCTATCTATCTATCTATCTATCTATCTATCTATCGCTCTGTGTGTGTGTATGTGTGTGTGTGTGTTCGTGTTCCAGAATGTCTTGAGCATTTTCAACCAAACTTGGTACACAGATGAGACACAGATACTGTGAGGGTAAAACACCCGTAAAACTCCTCAGTGTGTGTGTGTGTTCTGTTAAGATACAGCCTGTTGTGCCTTAAAATGGCTTCTTCTGTGCAGCGGGTTATCAACTAGTAGAATAATATAAAAGCCATCCACCCTGGCAAAAATACACCATACAAGCCATTTAATGGGTTCCATCTCATTCTGGGTTCCACAGGCCCGCTGGCAGAACCAGATCTTCAGCGCCTTCCAGAAGAGTGCTAGAGTGAGGGTCATTCTAGTCTTTGTTCTGTTAATGTAGCTTTATAATAAAGTAGAATTAATTTATCTGGTCATGCTTTCTGCCTGGTCCACTTGGTCAGGTTGACAGGTAGAGTCAGTGCAGGTGTTTCATAAAGGAAGATTCACTCCTCCCCAGCTATTTCTAAATGCTCTGTTTTAAGGTACACTTTTGTATCATGATAGAAATCTGCTGTCAACAAAATTTCAGACCCATAGAGTAGTATTTGTGGCTGGACAGTAGAATTGCTTAATTCTCATCCTTTGGTCCAAGACCTTCAAGCATTCAGGCTTACTGCCAAGATGAACAGCACTCAGCAGTTTCCTTTGACATTTTGTACGTATAAATTATTCAGACAATTAGAACCTACACAGTCTGGGACAGCATGAAAAGCATCCCACTTCTGACAAGCAATTACAATGAATCCCATGCTTTATATTTTATTTGTGAAGGGCAACATGCTACTTGGAGCCATCACCTCTTCTCTTGAGATCGTTGCAGCTATCTATGACCATGACTAAGAGGTACAATACCCTACCAATATTCATCCTTCTCTTCCCCACCATTCAGTCAGAACTGAAGAAGCTTCTTGGATGAGAAGTGACACATTTTCAAGGAAAGACGTCCTGTTGCCTTTTGGAGAAAAACACCTTTTGGGCAACCATGGCCTGGATGATTGAGAATCTCCATCTGAGAAGAACTCATCTGAGGGGAATGTAATTAAGAAAATATTAGACTGCGCAGAAATGGATAGACTAATAGTTGCTATTAAGAATAAAGAAGAAACTGAATACTTTTTGATATGGCAGATACAGTATTTGATCAATGGTTAGATAATAGAAGTTAGAAAAAGGGCTGAGTTCCTGTACCGGTTGGTACCAGTTCTCTGACTTTGCATCCGCCACATGTTGCCCCCCCCCCACATGTGCAGTTGACTGTAAATTGTTCTGCGCATGTGCAGAAACATGCCAACAACAGCAGAAGAGACCAGGGAACTGGTTCAGGGGCATGGCCAGCCTGGGTTGCTGCTGCTGGTTGTGACCCAGGCCAAATCACCACAAACTGGGCCGAACTGGGAGCAACCCACCTCTAATTAGAAAGGAGGAGCCGGTTCCGGCTCCAGCGGCGACGGGCGAGCCTAGCGCTCGCTCGCCGTTTTGTTTCTTTTTCTGCCCCCCCACGGGGGCGAGACGTCCCTTGTTTGGGGGTCTCCCGTAAAGCCGGCTCGACTGGGACGTTCCCCCTCACGGCGGTGGGGGAAGCGACCCTTGTCGCGGCTTAGGTGAAGGAGAACATGCTGCGGGGGGTTCTCTCTTCGCCAAAGGAAGACGGCGCCATTCGCAATCATGAAGAGGGCTAAACGGCTGAGTCGGAAGGCTTCCCGAGGCTTCAGCTGCGAGGGGAGAGTGAGTGTTTAAAAACTTTTTTTTCTGCTGTCAGCCGGGCTGAAAGGACTGGGAGGGGGGTGTTTGTTCTTAAAAAAAAACCCTCGGACTCAAGCGGCACTCGGAAATGGCTTCTCGCGGCGAGAAAGCGGAAATCTTTAATCCTGACTGTTTGCAGCAAGGGAAAGTGATCTGCGGTTGTTTGCAACAATGTCTCTAGGTCTGGCTGAAACAATCTATTTTACCACTCTTTCCTCTGGGCTCTGAGCTTGGGCGGTGGAAGATGGCTTCTCTTTGTCCCTGCCTGACTATTTCACTTATGGAAAATTCCCAGCGTCTCTTTGCAATTTGGACTTCCTCTGGATATTAATGAAGAATTTTTTTTCTTTTTGGATTTGTGATTTCTTTTCTGGAGTACCTTCGCTATTATACTTATTGAGTTGGAAAATTGTTTCTCTCTTGGTTCCTGAACTTTACAACTTTACAACCCTGAATTGAACTTTTGGCTCCTGAACTGCCTCACCAGCCCCACCCAAAAAACGCCATTTTAGTGGCATTGATTTTAACAACTAATCATGGCACAAGAAACAGCACTGGCAAGTTTAGAACAAAGGATGGCTTCTCTTGAATCTGTTATACAAACTTTGGTACAAGAAATTAAGGCCCAGAGGGCAGAAAATATTAACTTTAAGAAGGAGTTATTGGATACACGGAAACAAGTGCTGGAAAACACACAGAAGAACGAAGAATTGGAAGGGGGGCTGGTGGGGGCTAAGGGAGAGATTAAAATGTTACTAATGAAGTTGTGGAAATAAACGGGCATGTGTCTAGGATTGATATGGAAAGGATGACATATTTTTTGAGATTTCAGAATGTTTTTGAGGAATCTGGTGAATGCCTCCCTGATCTTATGAGCACAATTTTAGCAGACTATTTACATAAACCTAAGGATGAGATCAGGGGGGACATTGACCTAGCCTACAGAATTAACTCAGCATATGCCAGGATAAATGAAGTACCTAGAGAGATACATGTGAAATTTGTTAGAAGGTCAACCAGAGAAGAAATCCTGAAAGTGCAGAGAGGTAGTCCATTAATCTACCAACAAAAAGAGGTTGCTATCTTGAAGCAGATCCCAAGAAAGATTAGAGATGCAAGAAGGAAATTTTCCTTCTTGTCTAAAACATTGTTTGATCACGGGATTTGGTTCAAGTGGGTGACACCCGAAGGGATGCTGGTGTTCTGGGAAGGAGGAAGAGTGAGGATTAAAACAGTTGCTGAGGCGGAAGCCTTTCTTAAAAAACATTCCTCTATCCTGGGGGAAGATCCAGGGGGGACGGAGGGGGCCACGGCCCCGCCCACTGGGGGCCAGGGAGGAGAAAAAGAAGATACAATTGCCAAGAGACTTAGATCGAAAAAATAACTTTGCCTTGATTTTTCTGATTAATTTTGCATAATATTTGTATTTGGATTTTTTGTAAATGTCTGACAGCATAGAACTGAGAATTTAGGTATATGTACTTGCTTTCACTTTGTAGTGTTATGAAAAATGTTTTTTTTTTAATTGTTATCAATGTATTTTGAGGTCCCGGAAGGGCCGACGACTTTGACGTGAATGCTCTCAAAATTTCTTTGTATCCCTTACCCCACCCTACAGAAAAAATGTAAAACCAATAAAACTTTTTCAATATAAAAAAAGAAAGGAGGAGTAGAATTGGAGGAAATTTTAAAGCGCAGAGTTGTTAAAAAGTTGATGTCAAATGTTAAATATTATTAATATAATGGCGAGGAATTATAACAACAAAGATGTATAATATGATTATTTGAGCATAATAATAATAATAATAATAATAATTTTAATTTATAAAACCGCACCCTCTCCCCACAGGGACTCGGGGCGGTGCACAGGTAGAATAAAAACCAAATACATACAACAATTCTAAAAACAAATTAAATATAACCTGCGCTAAAATTCCCATTAAAACTAAATAATACTAATTCCCCATAAAACCCCAGAGGCAGAGAGACTCATCCTAGGCCGGCCAGACAGAAAAAGTGAGTCTTTAATTTAAGACGGAAGGAGCGGAGGTCCGTGGTCGTCCTGATATCGGGGGGGAGGTCGTTCCAGAGGGCCGGGCCCGCCACAGAGATAGCCCTTCCCCTGGGTGTTGCCCGCTGACAGTGTCTAGTGGACTGCACCCGGAGAAGTCCCTCTCTGTGGGAGCGAATCGGCCGCGAGGATGTATGAGGCAGGAACCGATCCCGCAGATAGCTAGGTCCCGAGCCATGGAGCGCTTTAAAGATGATAATTAACACCTTGAAGCGCACCCGGAAGACGACAGGTAGCCAGTGCAGCTCGCGCAAGAGCGGTGTTACATGGGTAAACCTAGCGGTTCCCATAATTGCTCGCGCGGCTGCATTCTGGACTAGCTGAAGTCTCCGGGTGCACCTCAAGGGGAGCCCCATGTAGAGAGAGTTACAATAGTCCAGTCGGGATGTCACGAGCGCATGAGTGACTGTGCGCAGGGCGTCCCGATCCAATAGGGGGCGCAATTGGCGGACCAGGCGAACCTGGTAAAACGCCCTCCTGGCCACGGCTGTCACTTGATCTTCCATGGACAGCCGGGAATCCAGGAGGACACCCAAATTGCACGCCCCATCCACAGGGGCAAGATGTTCGCCCCCTATGGCCAGCGATGGAATAAGCTGGTTGAATCGGGCAGCCGGAAACCACAGCCACTCGGTCTTGGTCGGGTTGAGCCTAAGTCCGTTACTTCCCATCCAGATCCGCACGGCTTCCAGGCACTGGCACATCACCGCTACGGCATCGTTGGGGTGGTTTGGGGTAGATATATACAACTGAGTATCATCAGCGTATAGATGGTATTCCACCCCAAAATCACGGATGATCTCACCCAGCGGCTTCATGTATGTGTTAAACAGGAGAGGCGAGAGGACCGACCCCTGAGGCACCCCACAAGTGAGTGGTCTCGAGGTCGACCTCTGCCCCCCTGCCAACACAAATTGCGATCGGCCAGAGAGGTAGGAGGAGAACCATCATAAGACGGTGCCTCCCACTCCCAACCCCCCCAGCCGATGCAATAGGATACCATGGTCGATGGTATCGAAAGCCGCCGAGAGGTCTAATAGGACCAGGATGGAGGAACAACCCCCATCTCTGGCCCTCCAGAGATCATCAACCAACGCGACCAATGCCGTCTCGGTGCTATGCCCGGGCCGAAAGCCGGACTGGCGCGGATCTAGATAGTCAACTTCCTCCAGGTGACGGGGAAACTGTTGTGCCACCACACTCTCAACAACCTTCGCCACAAAGGGAAGGTTGGAGACTGGACGGTAGTTGTTTAAAAGAGCTGGATCCAAAGAGGGCTTCTTAAGGAGGGGCCTCACCATCGCTTCTTTTAGGGAAGCAGGCAAGGAACCCTCACTTAAGGATGCGTTGACAACCTCTTGGAGCCAGCCTCGTGTCACCTCCCAGGATGCCAGTACAAGCCAGGAGGGGCACGGGTCCAATAAACATGTGGTGGCTCGCAGTCGCCCACGTAACCTGTCCATATCGTCGGAAGCAACGGAGTCAAACTCCTCCCAAACAAGATCTGTCTCGTGGCATCCCACTGGGCCATCAATGGAGGGTAACCCGTTCTGTATCTGAGCGGTTTTCTCCTGCAGAAAAGTCACAAATTCCTCTGCTCTACCCTGTAACGGGGCTTCCCGCACCCTTTGCTGAAGTAGGGAGCGGGTCACCTTAAACAGGGCGGCAGGGCGGTTTTCTGCGGATGCTATGAGAGTAGCACAATGATGGCGTTTGGCCACTCTCAGCGCCACAATGTAAGTCCGTAAATGGGCTCTTACCTGTGTCCGGTCAGATTCAGATCGGGTAGACCTCCATCTTCCCTCTAGGCATCTCTTGCGGCGTTTCATCACCCGCAGCTCTTCGGTAAACCAAGGAGCCAGGGTGGTTCGGCGCCGCAAGAGAGGCCGCAAGGGCGCGACCCGATCCAAGGCTCCCACGGCCGCACTATTCCATGCGGCCGTGAGGTCCTCTATCGGGGCACGGGTCAGGGGTACAGGAAATGGCCCAAGCGCCGTCTGGAACCCATCCGGGTCCATCAGGCGCCTGGGCGGTACCAGATTGGAGACTCTGGTTCCGCCTCCCCGCGGAGGGGAGCAGCGGTCGGAAAGTCGAGCCGGAGAAGTGAGTGGTCTGACCATGACAAGGGCGTGATGACTATATCCCCTATACCCAGATCACTCTTCCATTGGCCAGAGACAAAGATGAGATCCGGCGTATGTCCACCCTCGTGAGTGGGGCCTTGAATTAGTTGGGTCAGGTCCATGGCCGTCATGGAAGCCATGAACTCCCGAGCTACCTCGGATGATTCGCCCAACGATGGCAGATTAAAGTCCCCCATGACTAAAAGTCTGGGGGTCTCCACTGCCACCGTAGCGATCACCTCCAGGAGCTCGGGCAGGGCTACATAGCGGGGAGCCAGGTATACAACCAGCAAGCCCAACTGCCTCCCTAGGCCCCACTTCACGCAGAGGGACTCACAGCCGGTGGTCTGTGGCACATTGGTCTCTCTCGGCTCAAGACTTTCCTTGACAATGACCGCTACCCCACCACCCCTGCCTAGGGCCCGGGGCTGATGGAAGGCGCGGTAGCCTGGTGGGCACATTTCAACGAGGGGAAGTCCACCCTCGTGGCCCAACCAGGTCTCCGCGATTCCCGCCAGGTCCGGCTCCCCCTCCAACACGAGATCTTGGATGAGGGGGGCCTTGTTGACCACGGACCTGGCATTACAAAACATCAGCCGCAGGCCCTGGCTCTGTACTCCCAGACCACCTAGCCTGCGGGGGTTGTGGCACTTCACCGTTTGCAACCAACGGTTCTGTGCCCCCAACCGGGAGGATCGAACTTGTCTCCCCTCGGACCTGCCTCTCCCCACGACCCTCTGAATGGAATTGCCCTCTGCCGACACGATAATTGTATCCAGAATATACACTGTGGGATGAAAATTGGATGTATATATAAATAAAACAAATAAAACATGAAAAAAAGAGAATCTCCATAGACAGTTCTCTAACAAACTGAGATGGAAAATAGATGAAAATGAATGTAAAGTTTTAATGACGTGGGGAAAAAACACCTATAAGGTTCAAACATGAAAGAGCAGATCAATAAAATCCAAATGTCTTAATCTAGATAGGGGACAGAGAGCAAAACCTGAGAAACAGAAACGTGGAGAAATTTGGAGCAGGAAGAGATAGTGAAGGTCAGAGGTGATGCTTATCAGTGACAGCATCATTGCTGTCTAAGTACAACTTCCTGAGGGAGATGTGGGAAGCTTTTATTTATTTATCAAATGTGTTGGCCACCCATTTTGCCACAGAAGAACTGTGAAGATGGAGTTGTTGTTCCAGAAAACTTGCTCCTGGTTTTAGCAGGCCATTTTCATAATTTTCCTGTCTTTATTGATTGTTTTCTGGTTGGAGAGTGGTGTTTTGGTGTTTATATAGTTGCTCTAGGGATGCAGTGGCTCAGTGGCTAAGACGCTGAGCTTGTCGATCAGAAAGGTCATCAGTTCGGCGGTTCGAATCCCCAGCGCCGCGTAATGGGATGAGCTCCCGTGACTTGTCCCAGCTTCTGCCAACCTAACAGTTTGGAAGGATATAAAAATGCAAGTAGAAAAATAGGAACCACTTTGGTGGGAAGATAACAGCATTCTGTGTGCCTTCGGTGCAGTGGTGGGTTTCAAATTTTTTAGAACCTATTCTGTAGGTGTGGCCTATTTTGTGGGCGTGGCTTGGAAGTCATGTGACAGGGTGGGAGTGGCCACCTTTTAAAATGTGGTGAAACTCATTTAACAACGCTCTTGCTTAGCAACCAAAATTTTGGACTCAATTGTGATGATAAATTCTTTCTTTCTTTCTTTCTTTCTTTCTTTCTTTCTTTCTTTCTTTCTTTCTTTCTTTCTTTCTTTCTTTCTTTCTTTCTTCCTTCTTTCCTTTCCTTTCCTTTCCTTTCCTTTCCTTCCCGTTGGGTCACTGGCAGTGGCGGGCCAGATTTACTTCCAGGTACGCTGGTGGAACCCCCTCTCACCGGTTCTCTAAATTTCACCAACCGGCTCTCGCGAGTAGGTGCGAGCCTGCAGAAACCCACCACTGCTTCGGTGTTTAATCATGCTGGCCACGTGACCACGGAGACGTCTTTGGACAGCGCTGGCTCTTCAGCTTTCAAACGGAGATGAGCACCGCCCCCTAGAATCGGGAATGACTAGCACATATTTGCGAGGGAAACCTTTACCTTTTATAGTTCTATACTAGGGATAACAATATATTTGTTTTTAATACTGATAAAAGTATTAAAAGGCTGATAAAAGTCTCTGATTTGCAGCAAAGCAGAAATGTGAAAAATGAATAAATAAACCCACGCAGTCTGTGGAGTGATTCTAAAACTTTGACCCGCAACAGGGTGACTATTGTCCAAGAAACAAAAAAACCCTTGCTTAAGGTTGCAGGACAAACTAACTTACTTACGTTGACTGTATTGTTTTCTGCAGAAAAGGCTGTTTGATTACATTGTCATCTCCTATGCATCCTATCATGGTCTCTTTGAACGGTCAGACTTACAAACTTCCAACTTTTCAGAAGTCCACTTAAACTAGACCCAAGATTAATTCAGGATATTTTGACTATTTTGAGAGCTCAGTAGAAATCCATCAGCCTTTGCATGTTTCGATGTTTGAGAATCTAGATTATAATTTAGAGCTGTGGTGGCCCAGTGGTTAGACTGCAGTATTGCAGGGTTCTTCTGCTGACTGCTGGCTGCCTGCAATTTGGCAGTTCGAATCTCACCAGGCTCAAGGTTGATTCAGCCTTCCATCCTTGTGAGGTCGATAAAATGAGGATACAGATTGTTGGGGGCAATAGGCTGACTCTGTAAACTGCTTTACAGAGGGCTATAAAACACTGTGAAGCAGTATATAAGTAAGTGCTATTGCTACACTGCACACCCTAGCTTTGGTCAATTGAAGTATTCCCATTAGCCTTTCTTTTTACTAAAAAAGAAAAGGTGCAGACTTGATTAATAGCCTTAGATATATCTCTATCACATGCAGCATTCCCAGTCACCATAATAGAGAACATAGTTATGTATTATATGTTATATATCCAGGGCCAGTCACCAGTCCAATAGCAAGCACAGCACTGTCAACCCTCCTAACTCCACAGGGACACAGTAACTTCTCACTTCTCACATCTGTGACTAAATGCCCATCACCTCTCCTTCACAAAAGCAAAACAGATTTCTAGCATTTTCCTGGCTTTCTGTGTGGTGGTGCCAGACCTGTGTTGTCCAAACGCATAATGTTGGCGTGCTGCCAATTCTGTACTTGGCCCCTTTTAATTAATTCTGCTTGGTATGCTGCTGGATGGGATCCCAGGAATGCAAGGTGGGGCAAGCCACCATCCCCCATCCCCTGGAAGATCAGAGACCATCTTCATTGCTACTTTAGAAATGGCATTTCTAGCCTTAAACTAGCATTTTGTCATTGTCACTAGGAATATATCAAAGTTACTCTCAGTTACAAATCCGTGGTACAAACTTTGGATCAAAAGCAGACTCATCTTGCTCCAGTGCACCTAGAAATGAGACCACTGTGACTTCATGTCTATTTGTTTTGTGTGGATCTCTTTATCATTCATTTCTCCAATGATAGTGGCACAAAGAGTCCTCCCAAGATTGAGGAATGGTGGCGGAATAATAGCAATAGTACTTAGATTTATATACTGCTTCGCAGTGCTTTTACAGCCCCCTCTAAGCAGTTTACAGAATCAGCATATTACCCCCAACAATCTGGGTCCCCATTTTACTAACCTTGGAAGGATGGAAGGCTGAGTCAACCTTGAGCAGGTGAGATTTGAACTGCCAAATTGCCAGCAGCCAGCAGTCAGCAGAAGTAGCCTGCAGTATCGCACTCTAACCACAAGGCCACCACATAATTGTGGTTACAAGTAGTCCTCATTCAGAAAATGCCTTATTCAGCATCCTTTGCAGTTATAGCAATGATGAAAAACTAACTTTACAACTAGTCATCATATTTACAACTTTCATGGGTCTGTAAAACAAAAGACGTGGTGGCTCAATGGCTAAGGCATGGAGCTTGTCGATCAGAAAGGTCAGCAGTTCAATGGTTCAAATCTCTAGTGCCGCGTAACAGAGTGAGCTCCTGTTACTTATCCCAGCTTCTGCCAACCTAGCAGTTCAAAAGCATGTAAAAATGCAAGTAGAAAAATAGGAACCACCTTTGGTGGGAAGGTAACAGCATTCCATGTGCCTTTGGCGTTTAGTCATGCCAGCCACATGACCACGGAGACATCTTTGGACAGCGCTGGCTCTTCAGCTTTGAAACAGAGATGAGCACTGCCCCCTAGAGTCGGGAACGACTAGCACATATGTGCGAGGGGAACCTTTACCTTTACCTAAAGCAAAGGAAAACTCAACTAAGATCAAACATCACAGTTTAATTTAGTGCCAACTTTGCTTATTGACCGAGTTGCTGGTCCCAATTGTGGTCACTAAACTAGAATTACTTTATATAGCTAAAAGTCTGTAGAGATTCTCAGTCATCCAAGTCATTGTTGTCCCAAAGGGGCTTTTTCAGGAGGCAACTGGACTTCCTTGTTTTTTCTTTTGAAGATGTTTCGCTTTGAAGCTTCTTGGATGAGAAGTGAAACGTCTTAAAAATAAAAAACAATTAACTCCAGTTGCCTCCTGAAAAAGCATCATTGGGACAAGAATTACTTGGAGTACAGACTATTTGGATTCTTCTTTTTCCTGCTTTCCCCGAACAAATAGAAAGATGGAGCTTTCTGACTGAGGCTTCCCAAGAGCATGAAGCAACCTTCCTTGTCCCGACAAAAACTCCTTTTATTAATTTACTGTGAATTCTTCTCATTCACATCCAACAAAGTCTTTCCAGGGTGGATTTACAGTCACAGACCTTATCTGGCTTGGAGAGCTGCCAGGCCGATATCTGCAAAACTTGGCAAGGAGCCTCGGAGAGTCACGAACCAATGAAGCAAACTCATTGTCTCCTGCAAACTCCACTCCCCTTTCGCTCCTCTTTTATTTCCTCTAGGAGGGGAGATTCATCATCCACCTGTGGCCTTACTCCCAAGTTGACCCCTGTTCCTTAGCTGCTCTCTTCGTCTGGCAACTCTGAGCATGCGCACACTGGGAACAGGCTCCAGTTGTTCATCTGCCTCATTGATGTCTGACTCTGAAGGCAGCTGATAACTGGCAAACGGCTCTGGCCCCCTCTCTGCCTCTGACAGAGCGCCCTCATCAGAGCCTTCCCCAGATTCCAGGACTGGCCCATGTTCCTCCCCAACCTCCTCACTGTCCGAATCTGCTGTGGATGGCCCCTTGGGGGCCACAACAGGAGTAGGCCAAATAAGCAGTTGTAATGAATAAAACGTCTGAGAGAAACAAACACTTAAATGATGGTTAGCACTACAACTATTCAAAGTGGCATTTCCCTCCCCTGTTGAAAACAGTGTTTGAATCTGAAAGACCTCAATTACGAGAACCAGAGAGGAAAAACAGCTTATAGGATGACCAGGAACAGGGTGGACAGCAGGTCTGCTGTTTTGCAAAACGGATGGTGAGATCATTCTTTGATTTTCCTCCCAAGGATTTCAGCACCATCAGAAGATATTTTACATAGCCCTTGCTGCTGGCAATAAAAAAACCAACAACCCAGCATTGGCGAGATGAAGACCAGTTCAATATTAATGGCAAGATTCTGAGAAACTCCAGTTATATTTTTTTTTAAGAATTTCAACAACATTGGAAGATGTTTCATATGTTTTGCCAAAAACAATGGAACTTCAGTGCGTTGCCCTTGCTTGGGTATACAGCTGGAACTGGGCAAAATGTCCTCTCTCTCTCTCTTTTTAAATTGCTTGGATTATAGGTGCAAATGAGACTTTTGTGACATAAGCAACTGAGAACTCTGGCATGAGATTAGAAAAGGTGGCCAAAATTTTCAGGGCGTTTTCTTCCTTTGCTAGGGAACAAAACTGGCCACTGGGATAGGATTACCAAGAGAAAAGCAACGTTAGGTCCTGCATTTTCATAGTTTTCAAATCCATGATCTCTGGGCTTGGTTGACTAGAGCAGAGGTCTTCAAACTTGGCAACTTTAAGACTTGTGGACTTCAACTCCCAGGATTCTGGAAGTTGAAGCCCACAAGTCTTAAACTTGCCAAGTTTGGGGATCCCTGGACTAGAGCAAACTGAGCAGTTGACCCTCAGCAAACATCATTTGGTTGATCAATTAAGTCATTCTGTTAATCAGGCTTCCCAAATTTTTGTCATTTTTGGCTAATCCAGGGAGGACATTAAATAACCTACCAAGAAAGTGTAGGAAGTTAGCACTCACCCCTCTCCTAGAAGAATAAAATATTCTAGGAAATATTAAAAAGGAAGGTATAATACTATTTTTAATGTAAAAAAAGATTATTTTACCTCCCTGGATGAGAAATGGAGAAACACGTTTTTTAGGCAGGAAGCAGACTCCCTCTTAATAGCCCCCACCCTCCTCAATAGCCCATGCAGATTTCAGCACTTAAGAGATCATTCAATCAATCAATCAATCAATCAATCAATCAGTTTAATTTGTAGACCACTCCCTCTCCCCAAAGGGACTCGAGGCGGTGCACAGGAAATTAAAAAGCATATAAACATAGATCCATTATAAATATATAAAATAAAATTAAACAAGATAAAGAGATAGCTAGGTCTATTCATAAGCAAATGCCCTCGCCAAAGATCCAACAAAAGTAGGATTAGCCCTCTACCCATCTAACAATAGAACTCACCACATGGCACCTGGGGAGATTACATCACTCAGCAAGGCTCAACCAAGCTTGGGACTCAACACACTACAAAATTACACCTGCATGACCCTGTGGTAGTCTGACAACCAATCAGAATACATTTCTTACACAGGAACAGGAAGCTCCAAGATGGGGCCCAAAAGAGGGTATAAATCTCTCCCTCTCACACCCATGTGCTTTTTCCTTGCCCAGTATCAAAAAACCCATTTGGCCTGTCCATCATTAAACCATCTTTCCAAGCAGCCTCCATGTTCCCAGTGCCTTTTTCCCCAGATGGATATTTCTTCCAACAAAAGATTGACAGGATTCATTCTCAAACTCTGTTCTTGGCTTTGTTTTCAGGGATTTTGAGGGAACATGATCAATCATAGGGGCACCAGATAATGTGACATATTTTCTTTTTTTCTTTTTTCTTTTTTTGCAGTAATTTTTATTTATTTTGAAGAAAACACAAATAAGGCAGGCATATTCAAAAAAAAAAGAACATAAGAAGCCATCTTCCATTACAAATTAGAAATCATAAAAATTATGTCAGTTAATCACAAAAATCCATACATTTCTTTCATATTAATTTTGCAATTATTATATCTCAATCTCAATTTAATTAATCCTTTATATATAAAGCCCAGAAATATAGAATAACATTCCACCAGCAGAAAACCATTTCCCCTTACACATTACAGATCATGAAAGTTGTATCAGTTAATCAAAAAAATCCATATATTTCTTCCATATCCATTTTTGCAATTACTTTATCTCAACCTTAATTTAATTGATTATCTTTACATCCTTTTATATGTAGAACAAAAGTGTAAAATGGCATTGCACCAGTAAGACAAAAAAAGAAAGATAAAAAGGAAAAGCCGTCACTCTAGAACAGGGGTCCCCAACCTTTGCAACTTTAAGTCTGGGAGCTCAAGTCCTTCAGACTTAAAGTTGCAAAGGTTGGGGACCCCTGCTCTAGAATAATATCCTTTAGAACAGGGGTCCCCAATTGCCGGGCCGCGGACCGGTGCCGGTCCGTGGCTTGATAGGAACCGGGCTGCAGGGCCGGAGAGGAGGAGGAGGGAGGAGGGGACAGCCCTCTGGGCAGAGCGCGCGCCGGATGCAGGAGAGCGCAGGCGCG
Organism: Rhabdophis nuchalis; assembly: GCA_039707465.1. NCBI lineage: Eukaryota > Metazoa > Chordata > Lepidosauria > Squamata > Natricidae > Rhabdophis > Rhabdophis nuchalis. Next base: position 207,053,740 of record CM077645.1, read on the forward strand.
GCCATTCGCGCCGTTGGAGGTCCTAGAGGAACGAGTGAGCCGACCACCCTGACTCCCCCCTGCATGCGCATGTGCCGCCTGTCGTCCCCCCCGTGTGCCCATGCATCACCTGTCCCCCCGTGTGCCCATGCACCACCTGTCCCCCCCCCCCCCCCCGCTCCTCCTCTATGCCAGCCGGTCCGCAGAATTTTCTGGAAAATGAAACTGGTCCCGGGTGCAAAAAAGGTTGGGGACCCCTGCTTTAGAAAGTATACCGACCAGTCTCATATAACGTCTGTGCGATGCAACATGTTTTCTAATTGAACAACTGTACCATACTCGATCTGGTGACATTTTGGGGTCCTTGGTGCTCTCTGAAGTTGGTTGTTTTCTTATAGACATTTCATTATCAAACTAGAAAACATCATCAGTGTTAGTAAGAGTGTAGGGTTTGCTATCATTATATTTGATGAAATATATACAAGAAAACAACCAAGCTCAGAGAGTACCAACAACCCCACAGTTCAACCCTGAGCTTTACTCTCTTTACTATCTATTAATTACTATCAACAGATAGTAATGCCCTTTACTATCTGTTGATGATGCTTCCTTATTGATTTATTTATTTATTTAATTTATATACCGCCCTTCTCCCTCTCGGGACTCAGGGCGGTGAACAGCCACAGTAAAAACAGGAAATACAAAAGTTAAAATGACATATTAATATAGATTAAATACTTTGGCCCACAGTTAAAACCCAATACTAAAAAACCCAATTAAAAAGGCTATGACAGGCCAGCTACATGAAATAGTTGTGTCTTCAGGGCCCGACGGAAGAGATGTAGGTCTGCCATCGTACGTAGTTCAGGGGGTAGGTCATTCAAGAGGGCAGGAGCTGCCACAGAGAAGGCTCTCCCCCTGGGGGTCGCAGGCCGACATTGCCTGGCCGACGGCACCCTGAGGAGGCCCTCTCTGTGGGAGTGAACTGGTTGGTGGGAGGTATTTAGCAGCAGGAGGCGGTCTTGCAGGTAACCAGGTCCCTTGCCATGGAGCGCTTTAAAGGTGGTCACCAGTATCTTGAAGCACACCCGGAAAGCCACAGGCAGCCACTGCAGCTCATGTAAGAGAGGTGTCACATAGGAGCGTCTAGAAGCTCCCAAAATCCCCCGCGCGGCCGCATTCTGAACTAACTGGAGCCTCCGAGTGCACCTCAAGAGAAGCCCCATGTAGAGAGCGTTACAATAGTCCAGGCGGGAGGTGACGAGAGCTTGAGTGACAGTGCATGAGGCATCACGATCCAGAAAGGGGCGCAACTGGCGTATCAGGCTGACCTTGCCAACTTGTGACTCCTGGGACTATTTAGTTTGTACGTGGAGTACATCATTATCAAATTACTGCATTTATACTCTACAATTCACCAGCTATGAATTTTGGGGGGCAATGTAGAAACCTAAACAAAGACAAAATGCAATAGCAAAAGAATGCAAACTTAAACAAAACCTTTCAGAAAATAAAATAAGAATGGCTATTTTTGTATAGTTGCAAAATGAGGAACCACTGCTATAATTTACAGAGAAATGCAATGTACCATGCCATACCTAGCAAATTGTGATTTATGTCCTTGTTCATATCTGGTAGTTATAGGTGAACATTTTATAAGCTCCCATTTCATTTATTAATTTTTCCCATTTATATGACTGCCCACCTCACAAGAAGTGACTCTGAGCTGTGTACAACAGACAAATGAAACATCAAAAATATAAAAGCAATCATCATAAAATATAAAACAATAATTAAAACCCAAAAGGTATGAAACATTCAATCAAGGGTGTCATATCCTTAAAACGGGATGCACGCTGGACAATCCTTCAAAAAAGATAGGATTTTCAAAAAGTGGGCTGTCTTTTAAAAATCCATGGATCAAAAATTTAAAAAGTATGTTGAGACTCTAGAAAGAGTTCCGAGAAGAACAGCAAAGCTGATTAGGGGATTGGAGGATAAAACTAAAAGAAGAACAGTTGCAGGAAATGGGTGTGTCTAGTTTAATGAAAAGAAGGACTGGTGGTAATAACAGAGGTGGTATTCAGCAGGTTCTGACCAGTTCTGGAGAAGCGGTAGCGGAAATTTTGAGTAGTTCAGAGAACTGGTAAATACCACCTCTGATTGGCCCCTCTCCCATCTATTCTCTGCCTCCCGAGTCCCTGCTGATCGGGAAGAAGGCATAGGTTCTGGCAGGCACTACTGACAGTTTGCTCACGTGGGTGCTCCAACACTGGAGGTTTTTAAGAAAAGATTAGACAATCATTTGTCTGAAATGGTGTCAGTTTCCTGCTTGAGCAAGGGGTTCGACTAGATGATCTCCAAGGTACCTAACCTAACTCTGTTATTCTGATCATGCTGAATTACTTCTGCTCTGATGGTTAGCATCTTTATTGAGCCTCGTCCCTTTGGGAGAAAGCGTTAGAATCCATACTAGCAAAAGGACTTAGGCCAGGGGTGTCCAAACTTGGGAACTTTAAGAGTTGTGGACTTCAACTCCCAGAATTCCCCAGCCAGACATGGCAGCTGGGGAATTCTGGGAGTTGAAGTCCACAAGTCTTAAAGTTCCCAAGTTTGGACATCCCTGACTTAGGCAAATTGTTTGAAACTCAAATTAAGTTATGAAGCATCAATAAACAGCATAGAAAACCTCATAGAAGGTAAAGGTTCCCCTTGCACATATGAGCTAGTCGTTCCCAACTCTAGGGGGCAGTTCTCACCTCTGTTTCAAAGCTGAAGAGCCAGCGGTGTCTAAAGACGTCTCCATGGTCATGTGGCCAGCATGACTCAACGTCGAAGGCGTATGGAGCGCTGTTACCTTCCCACCAAAGGGGTCCTCTTATCATAGGCAGAACATGCAGTGATGAATTTTCCCCTTCTCTGGTAAAGTTCGATCCTAGGTAAAAGCAAATGTAGGGTCTACTGCTTGGGCAGGGGGTTGGACTAGATGGCCTGCAAGGTCTCCTCCAACTCTGTTAATCTGTCAATTGTCCTCACATACAGATATTTTGGAATAGGTAAAGGTAAAGGTTCCCCTCACACTTATGTCATAGTCATTCCCGACTCTAGGGGGCAGTGCACATCTCCGTTTTGAAATGTGCACTGAAGAGCCAGCGCTGTCTGAAGACGTCTCCATGGTCATGTGGCCAGCATGACTATACACCGAAACAGCACGGAACGCTGTTCCCTTCCCACCAAAGGTGGTTCCTATTTTTCTACTTGCATTTTTACATGCTTTTGAACCTGCTAGGTTGGCAGAAGCTGGGACAAGTAACAGGAGCTCACTCCATTATGCGGCGCCAGGGATTCAAACCACCAAGCTGCTGACCTTTCTGATCAACAAGCTCAGCGTCTTAGCCACTGAGCCACCGCCTCCCTCACAAGGTGTTTAGGGAGTGGAATTAACCCTAACCTTTACATGACAAAGCCATTTCAATCTGGAAATCAGGAAGTGACTTCTGCTCCCACCGCGCGCCCCCCTCCCTTCCCAGTTTGTCCTAGGAGTATAGATCGGATGATCTGTATCTTTGTTATGCAAAAGAGATGTATTTTCCTGCTCCACTGATGTGGCTCTGTCTAAGCCTTACAAATTACAAAGATCATGATTGACATTGATGCAGATTCGCCCCCCCCCTTTCCCTGCCAAATAGGGGCAAACCAAGTGAGGCATCCTTGGTGGGCTTCCTCTTTTGCAAATGCAGAAGTGTGGCTGGCTCTCCTTGTTTATGGCATTCGCGGGGGAAGGGGGGGAAAAAAACATTGCTTTACTTGTCTTCCCAAGCGGAATTGCATAGAGTAGGTCTCAGTGTGACAAGTGAAGAAGATAAATCAGTCACAATATTTGGAAATAAAAAGAAGGGACCTTTATAATATTGCATACAATGAACATTTCGCAGCCTGGGCCAACACACAGATGCACAATGGCCTACTTGTTATGTTTCTAAAATATGATTTGGAATCTCTGAATACATTACTTTCTGCTAGGCAATAAACAAAAAGAAAGAAGCACATGGAATTGATTATAGTCCTCCCCCTACAAAGCTTGCAGATTCTTGACTTGGTCGCTGCTTGGCAACTTCCGTAGCAACGGTGCCAGCGAGGACCCAGCTGGGCTGGCAAGGGCCACCATTTTGGGTTCGGAGTTGGCTGATGAATAACGGGCTCTCTTGCAGAATGTTGGGCTTGCTTTTTTTTTTTCGCGCTCGTGGGAGGGTTTCGAAGGACGGAGATGAGAAACAGCAGCAAATCTCCCCCCCCCCTTTCTCTGCCTTGCAAAAGACGGAGGGACGGGTGCACATCCGACACAAGAATCCCAATAGGGCTAAAACAGGTGTCTGCAAAGTTGGCTCTTTGAAGACTGGTGGACTTCAACTCCCAGAATTCCCCAGCCAGCCTAGCTGGGAGTTGAAGTCTGGGAGTTGAAGTCCACCAGTCTTCAAAGAGCCAACTTTGCAGACCCCTGGGCTAAAACATCGCGAAGGGATGAAGGTTTTACCAGCAGAGAAAGTCAAGGGATGTATTGTTCATAAGATGGAGGCTTAGCCAGGGAAGCTTAGCCATGGACGCAGAGGACCCGTAACTGTGTCCCAACTACCCCTTACAACCAGGGGTGGGCTTCAAAAATGGAAACAACAGGTTTGCTGCCATGTTGCTGGGTGGGCATGGCCTAGTTGGCCTCCCGCACCACTGCAGGGGTCCCCAGGCTCTGGAGGTTTTCATCGAGCCTCTGGGAGGGTGAAACTGCTTCCCACAGGCTCCGAAGGCCATCCGGACGCTGGAAAGAGGCCTGTTTCTGGACTTCCGGAACTTCCAGTAGGCCTATTTCCCCCCTACCCAAGCCTCCGCGTGGGCCCTGTTCTTGCCTGGCATGATGAACTGGCTGCGTGGAGAGACCTGGGAGGGGAGGGGTTAGAAGGGTAGGGTGCAGTGGTGGGTTTCTGCAGGCTCGCACCTACTCGCGAGAGCCGGTTGGTGAAATTTAGAGAACCGGTGAGAGGGGGTTCCACTGGCGTACCTGGAAGTAAATCTGGCCCGCCGCTGCCAGTGACCCAATGGGAAGGAAAGGAAGGAAGGAAGGAAGGAAGAAAGAAAGAAAGAAAGAAAGAAGGAAGGAAGGAAGGAAGGAAGGAAGGAAAGAAAGAAAGAAAGAAAGAAAGAAAGAAAGAAAGAAAGAAAGAAAGAAAGAAAGAAAGAAAGAATTTATCATCACAATTGAGTGCAAAATTTTGGTTGCTAAGCAAGAGCGTTGTTAAATGAGTTTCGCCACATTTTAAAAGGTGGCCACTCCCACCCTGTCACATGACTGCCAAGCCACGCCCACAAAATAGGCCACACCTACAGAGTAGGTTCTAAAAAATTTGAAACCCACCACTGGTAGGGTGGATGGGGCCAGCCAGGAGTGGGATTTGGGGGTTTGCCGAACTGCACAGAATCTTCACTAGAGGATTGCCTGAATCTGTGCAAACCCCCAGCAGCCCACCCCTGCTTATAACATCCTCTGAGTCTGTGGTTCAGCATGAAGAAGGAAAGCTACTTGTTGTATAACTCAGGCTTGGACACGTAGTCGCCTTATTGTATCCTCTGATTTTTGGCTTGCACTGCATATCCGAGTGGCAGCATGTTATATGATGATGCTGGTGTGTTTTGTTGTTTGTTTTACCTCTTTGGTCTTTAGAGGAATTCAGAGGATTTGTTTGTTTGTTTGTTTGTCTGAAATGTATGTTTGTTTGTGTGATATGTATGTATGTATGTATGTATGTATGTATGTATGTATGTATGTATGTACGTACGTACGTACGTATGTATGTATGTATGTATGTATGTATGTATTTGCTGCCCATCTTGCCATTAAAGGACTTTAGCATATGGGCTTAGGCCAGGGGTGGGCAAACTTTGCAACTTTAAGTCTGAAGGACTTCAGCTCCCAGACTTCTCCAGCCAGCTTTGTTGGCTGGAGAATTCTGGGATCTGAAGTCCTTCAGACTTAAAGTTGCAAAGTTTGCCCACCCCTGGCTTATGCCATTATTCAAGAGTTTTGCCTGCTGCAAGGATCTCCAGGGGTTATTTCCAACCGTGGCAACTTTAAGACCTGTGGACTTCAACTCCCAGAATTCCCCAGTTACAGTTCTGGGAGTTGAGGTCCGCAAGTCTTAAAGTTGCCAAGGTTGGACACCGTTGGCCCAAATCTTTCCTCTGGTTAAGTCATTTCTTCTGAGAAAGACCAAGTGAGGCTTTAGTGCAGGCCATTGATACACCTGCTGTGGCCTAGAGGTGGAGCTCTTGCCTCCCAACCAGGAGGTTGTGAGTTCAATCCTAGGTAGAGGCAGATGTAGGGTCTCCTGCTTGGGCAGGGGTTGGACTTGATGACCTTCAGGGTCCCTTCCAACTCTGTTAATCTATTATCTGTTAACTGTGCTTTCCCCCAACTTAATAAGTGTTTGCATCTGTACAAGGCTTCTAAGTATACAGCTGCAAAAATTGAGACTTCTGCCTCCTTCACTGGCTATAGTCAAAACTGCCGGTTTATTTTTTTTCCCATTGGCCTGTGCCCATGAGCATGTGTGTGGATTTGTGGGTGTGTACTGCTTATGCATACATGCTTTCAGTTACCAGTCAAGCAGCTGGGGCATGTACAATAATTAGCAGTAGCTTGTAAGCTTCATACACCAAAGGCATTTTATCAAGTAGCAACGCTCTGCAAAGAAGTCAAAAGAGAAGCATTGTTTTCTTACTGGCCACAGGCATCTCCCAGAACAGTATTTATGATTAGGGCATGAGGGATTTTTAATAGGGAACTAAAATTGTGTTAGTCATTTGTATCTAAGACGTTTAAAATAAAAGTCACAAATTCTCATTGGATCAGAGTCAGAATCTCATCAGTTTCTCAGCATGCAAATCATCTGAAAAATGCCATCTCTAAAATATTTGGTAAGTTGTGTAAAGCCAATGATCACATTGGCCAGTTTTCAAAGTTCTAGTGAACAATAGATTGGCGTAATTATTTATTTCTCCTTCTAGCTATTATCGGAATGCCAGTTTTGCAGAAGAATGAGGAAGACATAATTACTGAAGCTATTGCAAAAATGGTTAACGTCAATGCTTTCAAATTAAAATTGGTAATTGTAAAAGTCTACTGTATAAAATTCAGAACAAGTAATCAAATGGTGATGTTGGAGAAGACATTTGAGCGTCTCGTGGACTGCAAGGAGATCAAATCAGTCAATACTAAAGGAGACCAACTCTGAAGGACGGATGCTGAAGCTCAAAAACTTTGGCCATCTTTGGAGATGTATATAATTCTCAGGAACCACAACACATGTTGCATACAATAATAAATTAATGTAGTGTATTCCACCAGTATTTAGAGTACAAAGCAAAGGGTCACTATTAGTTTGTTGAGTGATTGAGCTATAAGACTGTAATTTATATTTCCTGCAGGGGAAGGAAAGGAAGGAGGGATGGAGGAAGAAAGAAAAAGAAGGAAGGAAGGAAGGAAGGAAGGAAGGAAGGAAGGAAAGAAAGAAAGAAAGAAAGAAAGAAAGAAAGAAAGAAAGAAAGAACCATCCATTCATTTTTTAATCATGCCCAGTACCTGTTAGTACTAATAAGTAATAATATATTAAAAACAGGAACCTGTATTGGGAAAGGGCATCCTTAGTTTTAACTATTCCTAGGGACATTCAGGGAGATGGCAGTTTCATTGGTCAACTGGCCTGCTGTCAGATCCATGATCAGATCCAAACCAGAACTCAAGCCCAGTGCTGTGAATTCTACATGGAAGCCAAGAAAATGTCTTCCCTCATGAATGGCAGGTGACTTAAGGCTCCATTGACCTAACTCCTTAGCTGACCCCACTGCTTGGCCTGCCTCTTGGACCTGGATGTCCACTGTGCCAACTTTCACTCTTCTAAACTTTCCAAAATGGGTGGTTACCCCAGCAAATGAAATAAAATCATCTCTCCAGAGGAACAGCCAGTATAATCCGCCGAGTCCCCACCCTGTTAAATGTGAAGGCTTATAACGATAAAATGAAATTGGCTCTCTGTCCTGAAAGAGCATTTAAGGGCTGGATTAGAGGCTTCATTTTTATTCTTGAGCAACATTTTACTCAATAAGTATAAACAGCTTGTTGGCTAATTAATGGGACCAGATGTTTTTGCAGTTCAAGGGAATCCATTGTCTGTCTGACTCTCGTCACTGGGAGTTGGGTTGATACTCCCATTTTGGCCATAGAAGAAGCGGAAGGGATCCTTCAATCTAACACCTCCAATAGTTAAAATTGTCTCGAAAAGCAAAAAGAAACAAACAATATGCCCACAAGTCAGTCATGCTCCAATAAATTCAGTCAATACAGAATCCTGGCGGAAAATACAATTTAAGTTTAATTGCATCCGTTTTTTTATAACGAACAATTCATTTTTGTATCTATTGCTGTTCCCACCCACCCACTCACCCACGTACCTCTTAGGTGCATCCTATTTCCTAATTGGAACATACCTTTGAATTAGAATGTTTTCAGGATTAGTGCATTTTAGTGCTATGCAGAAGTCTGCAAAACAGGTTAGATTTAGATGGCTTAAATTCTCCATAAGATTCAAGGATATATTAATACCACTTTATAAGGCCTTGGTAAGGCCACACTTGGAATACTGCATTCAGTTTTGATCGCTATGCTGTAAAAAAGACGTGGAGACTCTAGAAAGAGTGCAGAGAAGAGCAACAAAGATGATTAGGGGACTGGAGACTAAAACATATGAGGAACGGTTGCAGGAACTGGGTATGTCTTGTTTAATGAAAAGAAGGACTGGGGGAGACATGATAGCAGTGTTCTGATATCTCGGGGTTGCCACAAAGAAGAGGGAGTCAAACTATTCTCCAAAGCATCTGAGGGTAGAACAAGAAGCAATGGGTGGAAACTAATCAAGGAGAGAAGCAACTTAGAACTGAGCAGAAATTTCCTGACAGTTAGAACAATTAACCAGTGGAACAGCTTGCCGCCAGAAGTTGTGAATGCCCCAACACCGCAAGTCTTTAAGAAGATGTTGGATAGCCATTTGTCTGAAACGGTATGGGGTTTCCTGCCTAGGCAGGGGGTTGGATTAGAAGACCTCCAAGGTCCCTTCCAACTCTGCTATTGTATTGTATTGTATAATAGCAATAGCAATAGCACTTGGACGTATATACCGCTTCACAGTACTTTTACATCCCTCTCTAAGCAGTTTACAGGGTCAGCCTATTGCCCCCAACAATCTGGCTCCTCATTTTACCCACCTTGGAAGGATGGAAGGCTGAGTCAACCTTGAGCCCTGGTGGGATGTGAACTGCCAAATTGCAGGCAGCCGGCAGGCATTAGAAATAGCCTCCAGTACTGCACTCTAACCGCTATGCCACCGAGGATTAAAAGTTATAGGTCCATGATGGTGAACATATGGCACGCGTGCCGGAAGTGGCAGGCAGAGCCATCTCCCTGGCCACGCAAGCCGTCACCTGCTGCTCTTCTGGGTTCCGGCCCGCTGGTCTTGACATGCCTTGGAGTGCTGGAAACCGGAAGAGCAGCTGCCGAGAACACAGGCGCCCTTCAAGTTTCTGCGTTGCGCATACGCATCAGCCAGCTGGTCTTCTCGCACCCATGCATGCCAGAAACCGGAAGGCCAGGTTGTCAGTGTGCATGCGTGCACTGGAAACTACAAGATCATCTTCCCAGCGTGCGCATGGGCACTGGGCAGCTGCTCTACCAGTTTCCGGCACACATGCACACACAAGCCCCCCCCCCTCCTATTTTGGCACTCAGTGCCAAAAAGGTTGCCAAAACTATTATAGGTCCTTGATCCAGCCTAGTGCCTCACAAATGTGAACTGAAAAAAAAACCCCACTAGGCTAAATTTGGGCAGAATAACAACATTTTTCTTGAGGGGTGTTTCGGAGGGAGGAAAATTTACATCCTATGTCCACGTATCTAATACTCATGATTTGCTGTAGTCATTCAGAAGTGTTTTCTAAACATTGAACAGTAGGTCCAGATCCTTCTATAAAATAAAAAAAAGGCTGTGCTTGTGCAATTTAATTAGAAGATGCAGTTAGGAACAGTGTGGATGGTGACCTCAGGAACTATCTATTCCAGAAATTGTCATGCATGAATCAAAGAGAGGAACAATGTGTTTACATTAATACGGTAATGGTGCATTTGGATGAGTTTCAGTCACTGTCAGTATTTCTTTTAGTAAAGTACTTTAGACACAGCTGCTCATCTGTATCTTTAGATCTGGCAAAGAAGGCAGGTGTGGGTGCCATTAGCTAGGAGTCTACACTTTGTGGGTCCCACAAGATGTGCCTTCTCTGCCATGGCACCCAACTCATGGAACATTCCATCTCCCAAAATTAGATTAGTTCCATCCCATTTGACATTCCAGAAGATTCTCAAGACCTTGTTATGTTACCAGGCCTAAGGTTCTCAAGAAACTAGAGTTTTACTTAGATGGCTCCATTCTTGAGGTGGCCATATTTATCTTCTTTTTGCTTAGGGGCTTATATAACGTATTTCTCCAAAAATAAGACTTTTTTGATCCCCAAAATAAGCGCTTGGCCTTATTTTTGGGGAGGTCTTATTATTTTTGAGGTGCAGGAGGCAGCAAGCGTGGTCACATCATGGCTGCTTCTGTGTTGCAATATTTTCAGGGAGGGTTTATTTTAGCGCATGCATTCAAAAGCCCAATTGGGCTTATTATCCAGGGAGGTCTTATTTTCAGGGAAACAGGGTATTTGTTGTTGTTTTTTAACTATTTATTACTTCATGCAGAGGTCTATATTTTTTATATATGTTGTTTCTATATTAAGAGATTTTTATCCAATTCTTATATAAAGCGCTCAGAGTCACTTTGGCTCAGACGGGTGGATACACATGTTTGATAAATAAATAAATTTAAATTAAATTAAATTCTCTCTGAAACGTTTTCCCCTGACTGCTTGAATATAAGTAAGCAGGTGTCTGATGCTCACATGATGCCTTTTCTTTCAACAGTGAACAGAATTCAGGTAAATGTAAACAAAAGTAGATTAATATATGCTGGTCTTGTTGTATTCTGGTCTTTTCCCGTGTAAGATTGAGATTGTCTTGGCAACGTTTCGGCGAGGTCTCACTTGCCATCTTCAGGCTGGTGTCTGTGGCTTCACAGCTGCCGTCTTTCTATAAATCTTGGGGGGGGGAGTGCTGCCTTTGTTGCTGTAAGTAGGTTGATTGGCTGTGTAGTTGTATCATGATTGGTAGATTGATGCTGATTGGTGCTATCTGTGTGTTCATTGTTATTTGGTATAGTAACGGCCTGGGTGGTGGGTGGGGCTCGTCTGTTGGCCAGTGTCACTAAATAAATAAATAAATAAATAAATAAATAAATAAATAAATAAATAAATAAATAAATAAATAAATAAATAAATAAATAAATAAATAAATAAATAAGGGAGACTAATATAGATCTATTTCAAGCTATTTAGCTCTCATCAGTTAGCCATACCCTTACTGGGATTTGAACCTGGGAAGTATTACATGTGAGGCAGTTGTTATTATTTATTTATCAGCACAAAAACGTATCACAAATATAACAAAGGCAACGAAAAAATAGCTTTCTACCTGGATGGTCTCCTAGAGTGAGCCAAAAGACGGAAAAGGGAAGCAGTTCTCCTCCTTCCCATATTTGGGGCTTACCAGGGTGTTGTGACACAAATATATACTTATTCCCCTGGCTCAGCTGATCAGGAGGAGAATCTGTGGCCTAGTGGCAATTATAACTGCCTCACATGTAATACTTCCCAGGTTCAAATCCCAGTAAGGGTATGGCTAGCTGATGAGAGCTAAATAGTTTGAAATAGATCTATACTAGTCTCCCTTATTTATTTATTTATCAGCACAAATGCAACACAAATGTAACAAAGGCAACATGAAGAAATAGTTTTCTGCCTGGACGGCTCCTAGGATGAGCCAAAAGGGAAGCAGTGTGCTCCCTTCCATATTTGGGCATACCAGGTGTTGTGACACAATGCATGCATGCATACATACATACATATGCAATATAGCCATGATATCAGAGATAGTATTCAGCAAGTTCTGACCAGTGCTGGAGAACCGGTAGCAGACATTTTGAGTAGTCCGGAGAACTGGTAAATGCCACCTTGACTGGCCCTGCCCCCATCTATTTTCTGCCTCCTGAGTCCCAGCTGATTGGGAGGGAGTGGGAATTTTGCAGTTGTTAGGATATTTATCCTGATGTTGGGTTAACAATATATATAAGCCAGGATTCTTAAAAGGTATATGTAACTTTAAAGACCATGTGGAATCTGATTGGCTGTGCTTCTCAGCTAAAATCATAAAAGGCAGCTGGAAACACAGTTCATCTCTTTTGCTTTCCTTTGCTTCCTGATTGCCACTGAGGAAGAAGCTGAACATGAAGACAGAAGAGAATCATTGTTTTGACTTACTGTAAGATAAATGTGCTTTAGTGAAGGACTGTTTATTGTTAGAGGAGTTAGTATCACTGTTTGGAAGAAGTATTTTAGTTACATCAAGAGTAAAGACTATTTATTTTTCTATTATCAGTGTTTTAGAATTTGTGTGTGGTTTAAGCAACGTATCTCTTGCTGTCCGGTGTATTGCACTATTCTGCCTGTTAATTTTCCAACAGGGGTATTTTTACCCCTAACAGCAGTAACCTTCCCCTGCCATGCCCACCAAGCCACGCCCACAGAACCGGTAGTAAAAATATTTGAATCCCACCACTGCATGATATGTTGTAACTTGGCTCGTATTACATGTCTCTACAGGGTTCCAACTAATTCTTGGACCCTGTTCTCTGATCATTAATATGGATTACACATTAACATATAATCCGGCCCAGCCACAGCACGGAGACGGCATTGGTCGCGTTGGTGGATGATCTCTGGAGGGCCAGAGATGGGGGTTGTTCCTCCATCCTGGTCCTATTAGACCTCTCGGCGGCTTTTGATACCATCGACCATGGTATCCTATTGCATCGACTTGAGGGGTTGGGGGTGAGGTACCGTTTTGCGGTGGTTCTCCTCCTACCTCTCTGGTCGAGCGCAATTTGTATTGGCAGGGGGGCAGAGGTTGACCTCGAGGCCGCTCACTTGTGGGGTGGCACAAGGGTCGGTCCTCTCGCCTCTCCTGTTCAATGCATATATGAAGCCGCTGGGCGAGATCATACGTGGGTTTGGGGTAGATTACCATCTGTACGCGGATGACACCCAGTTGTACATCTCTACCCCAAACCACCCCAACGATGCCGTTGAAGTGATGTCCCGGTGTCTGGAGGCCGTACGGATCTGGATGGGAAGTAACAGACTCAAGCTCAACCCGTCCAAGACTGAGTGGCTGTGGCTACCGGCGCCCCGGTTCAACCAGCTGATTCCATCGCTGGCCATTGGGGCGAACATCTGGCCCCCGTGGATCGGGTACGCAATTTGGGCGTCCTTCTAGATGCCCGGCTGTCAATGGATGACCATGTGACAGCCGTGGCAAGGGGGGCGTTCCACCAGGTTCGCCTGGTGCGCCAATTGCGTCCCCTATTGGACCGGGACGCCCTTCGCACAGTCACTCATGCGCTTGTGACATCCCGGCTAGACTACTGCAACGCTCTCTACATGGGGCTCCCCTTGAGATGCACCCGAAGGCTGCAGTTGGTTCAGAATGCGGCCGCGCGGGCAGTTTCGGGAGTCTCTAGATACTCCCACGTAACACCTCTCCTGCGCGGGCTGCACTGGATGCCTGTGGCTTTTCGGGTGCGTTTCAAGGTGTTGATTATCACCTTCAAAGCGCTCCATGGCACAGGACCTAGTTATTTGCGGGATCGTATCCTGCCCCATACATCCCTTCGGCCGATTCGCTCACACAGAGAGGGACTTCTCCGGGTGCCGTCCACTAGGCTGTGCCAGTGGGCGACGCCCAGGGGAAGGACCTTCTCTGTGGCGGGCCCGACCCTCTGGAATGACCTTCCCCCTGACATTAGAACGACCACGGATCTCCGCTCCTTCCGCCAGAAACTCAAAACCCACTTGTTACATCTAGCCGGCCTGGCCTAATTCCAGCTTTCCCACCTCAGTTTGTATTTTTAAATTTTGTGATTTGGTTTTAAGGTTAAGTTTTTCATTTTTATAAATTTGTACAGGGGTTATTTAATTCGATTTTAGTTATATGTATGTTGATTGTATGGTTTTAATTTGTACCTGTACACCGCCCCGAGTCTCTTCGGGGAGAGGGGGCGGTCTAGAAGTCCAATTAATAATAATAATAATAATAATAATAATAATAATAATAATAATAATAATAATAATAATAATAATAATAATAATAATAATAATAATAATAATAATAATAATACATATAGGTGGGATTTTACCATCTATCAAAGTCAATTTCATTGAGGGCCACATCAGGGTTGTGTTGGACCTCAGGGTGCTGGGGTAGGAGTGGCTGGGGTGGGCGTGCCCAGATCGACATCCCTCCTGTCGGGGGCGCCTGTGGTGGCCCGAGCACTCTGCCAGCGAAAACAGGCTCCTGAGCTCTGTTTTTGGCTCCCACAGCCTCCTGCAACCTTCTGGGTTTAACACCCCTGATCTAAAGAAACCCAAAGTTACAACTTTTCCAAATTCGTTGTTCTACTAAAGCAGGACGTAAAGTGAGATTTGTACATTAAATGTGAAACCTACTGGGTCAGGCTAGACAGCCTCTTAGGTCCCCTTTTACGTCTATATTAAAAGGCGACATAGGCCGTTACTCCTTGCAAAATAAGGGAAATGTGTGCCTAACCGCAGAGTTCAATAGTTCTTACAAAACCACAAGGTTCGGCTAAAGTTCACTTAAGGAACATGTATGGCTCAAGACAAAAGGAGAAGTAAAGACCCCAACTCCTTACAAGGCTTGGTCCTCAAGGTAACCAATAGGAATGGTTTAGGTATTTCCGTGTTCAAAACTGCTCTTTGAAAGATATATAAGAACCTGCTTTTTCTATGGATCTTTGTCCGGGTGTTAGCAAAACTTATTTCTGCTCGGACCTTTGGCCAAAAAATAAAAGGCTTATCTCGATCTCGTTCTCCGAGTCTCCTGATTTTCTGCAACATTACAATTAGATCAAACCAGTTGATTCAAGGGAAGGAGTAGAAAAAAAAGGAGTCATAGATAAAAATGGGATTAGGTTTCTTACCACTTCCATTTCAGTAGGAAATTAACCCTCTTTATAATCATTTGCAACTTCTCCTGCAATTTTCTGGAAAAGTGACCCTTGACCAAACGATGACAGACAAGAAAGACGGTCCCTTTAATACCTCTGCCTACCCAGCCCAGCTATAGCACGATGGGGGAGGTCTCTGGGGTTTTGGAGCCCACCTACCCGGATATATATAAATAACTCATGAGAATTGCCTTGAGTTATTTAGAAAGTAATTAAGGCGAGGTAAAAATCAAATAAGTAAATAAACCCTCTAATTGTTGATTGAACTACAGCTTGAATGATGCTTTCCCTCTGGGTGACGCAACGACATCTAGAGAGAAGCAGAAGGGCCATGCAAGAAACGGTAACGGGTTGGAATAGGTGCACTTTAAAGCAGGGGTCTCCAACCTTTGCAACTTTAAGTCTGAAGGACTTCAGCTCCCAGACTTCTCAAGCCAGCAAAGCTGGGAGCTGAAGTCCTTCAGACTTAAAGTTGCAAAGGTTGGAGACCCCTGCTTTAAAGGAGCTTGGGGGAGGTAGTATTGCTATTTTGATATCCATTGTCAGAAGCAAACATTGCTATACAGGATATAAAAGTCGAGCCAGGCAGGAATCGAACCTGCAATCTTCTGATCCGTAGTCAGATGCGTTATCCATTGCGCCACTGGCCCCCCCGTGATAACCCATATCCATTGATGCATCGTTCACCTTTGACAAAGAGGGAAGCTGCCAAAGCATCTAAGTGATAGAGGAGAAAAGAGACAACTATATTGCTCAAGGCACAAGGCTTTTTGGATGCCTGCCATTTGAGAAGGCCATTGCAATTTGTGTGTGTGTGTGTGTGTGTCTGAATCCTCTGGGAAATTTAGCTTTGCTGAGGATAAATGTTTGCCTTGAGACTGCTAATCATCTCTAAATGGCTCAGTTGCAATGGGAACAGGCCATGGGACAAAGACAGAAATGGGTTGCTGTCGGTTTGGCCTGGTTCGACCGAACTGGTAGTGGAATTCAGGCCTGGGTCACAGAACCGGCAGCAACTCAGGCCTGCCACGCCCCCGAACCAGTTCCCTCGCCACCGCTGGGCCGCCGCCATTTTGGATTTTAGTGACTGTGTGTGTGCAGTTCACTGTAAATTGTTCTACACATATGCAAAAACAATTTACACTGAACAGCGTGCATGTTGCGTGTGGGTTGCAAACTGGTAGTAAGGCTGGCAGCAACCCATCCCTGGATAAAGATGACTGTGATGGTAGACCCAGAGCTCTTGAACATTTTTAGATGATGAAGGGATGAGTGACTTGTACAGTACCAAATTCCCTCAGTCGTATTCCAGAATTTCACCACCTGTTGCTGAAGAAAATACAGATGTCATAAAAGATAGAGGCGGTTAAAGAAGATGGCTAAGGATGCATCCCAACAAGAGAATCAGGGATTACAAAGAGGATTCCTGTTAGCTCCTGGCTTTTTGAGAGATCAATCAATCCATCAGAGTAGAGCTGAAAGGGACCTTTGGAGGTCTTCTAGTCCAACCTCCTGCTCAAACAAGAGACCCTGCACCATTTCAGACAAATCTCTTAAAAACCTCCAGTGATGTAGCACCCACAACGTCTGAAGGCAAGCTGTTCCACTGGTTAATTGTTCTCAATGTTAAGAAGTTTCTCCTTAGTTCTAGGTTGCTTCTCTCCTTGATTAGTTTCCATTAATTGTTTCTTGTCTTGCTTTCTGGTGGTGTGGAAAATAAGTTGGCCCCCTTCTTCTTTGTGGCAGCCCCTCAAATACTGGAATACTGTTATATCAGTCCTTCTTTTCTCTAGGATAGCCATACCCAATTCCTGCAATCATTAGTCCCCAGGCCTTTAATCATCCTAGTTGCTCTTCTCTGAACTTTTTCCAGTCTCCTTTTTTGTAATGTAGTGACCAAAACTGGACACAGTATTCCAGTTGTGGTCTTACTGATGATTTATAAAGTGGTACTTACACTTCACATGATTTTGATTCTATGTCTCTGTTTATACTGTTGAAAGAAATGTCCTTCAGGGTCCAGTTCCAAGTGGGGGGAAATACACTGGAAACATGGAAGCTGCTTGGAAAGATGGTTTTAATGGTGGACAGGACCACACGGTTTGAGGTCCTGAACAGAAAAGGTGATCACATGCTTCAAGATGTTGGGTGAAGAAGAAAACAGAGCGAGATGCTGAAAGTCCCTGGCTTTAGGCTCTCTGTGGCCTTTGATCTTGATCTTGTATTCTGAATGGTTGTCGGACTCCCATGGGGCCATGCAGGAGCATCTCTTTATGTTGTACTTTGAGTCCAAGTTTGGTTGAGCATTGCTTCCTCCCAGGTGCCCTGTGGTGAGTTTCTGTAGAAGGCTAATTCTATCTTTGTAATGTAAAGTAGACTAGCTCAGGGCCCCTAATGACCCTAAGCATTCCTGTGGTGGTGGTTGGTTTCTCGGTTCGAAGCTGCTTTTAACCAAGTATGGTGAGGCTTTTAGGGAGAAAGGATTCAGATAAGAATTTTAGCACTTCATGCTGCTAGGCTCAAGGGTGATGTACAACTAGGCACCCTTGCCCATAGACAAAAGGATCCCTGAATGTGTGGCTGGTATACAGATGCTCATTAAAAAAAAAAAAAATCAAAACATGACTGTAAAAGAAGTTAGTGGAATTGCAGTTCTTGAACCCAGAGGATAGTTCTAGGCTGCATATATTGGCCCCAAAGAAATAAAAATTCTGGATGTAGCTTTCCTCTGCAGCATACCTAAACTCATTGATTGTTTATACCGTATTTCCCCAAAAATAAGACCCAACCAGAAAATAATCCCTAGCATGATTTTTCAGGATGCTCATAATATAAGCTTTACCCCCCAAATAAGTCCCAGTTAAGATCATCAGCCAGACGGATGCATTTAGTATGTACATTGCAACACACAACGGACGTATTGAATTATAAAATAAGACATCACCTGAAAATAAGCCTTATTGCGTTTTTTGGGACAAAAAATTAATATTTAGGCCTGGTCTTATCTTCAGGGAAATATGGTATTAAGGATATCATATCTGGTTTGCAAAAAAAGTAATAATTTGCAAATAGCCATTAGATGGGAGCAAAAATCTCTCTGCTGCCATCTAAAGGTGGCCTGAATTTTTGCAGCCCTGATAATGGTAGTTCCAATGCACAATATAGTTGGTTAATATTAACCAACTTTCTTGGCTATGGTTTATTTAAGGATGTTTTTTGTTCACCTACCCAAATAGTCTTGGAAAATAGCAAATGATGATCATGTGAGCCTGAAATGCAAGTATTGTAAGTATATGTTGGTTGCTAAACCCCAGAATTTTGATCACATGGGCATGGGGATGCTGCAACAGTTATGTACGAGGATTGGTTATACATTACTTTTTTCAGAGACTTTAAATACTTGTTATGGTTTCTAATGAAGTGTAGGAAGCAGAGGACTACTTGTAACCTACTATGTAAATCTCTGTAAAGAATAATAGAGTTGGAAGGAACCTTGGAGGTCTTCTAGTCCAACCCCCTACTCAAGAGGACACCCTATTCTATTTCAGACAAATGGTTGTCCATTTGTTTAGTTTGAGGGATTGTGTGACTGCTCTCAACATTTATTTTATTTTATCCAATTTATACCCAGCCCTTCTCCAAAAGGACCCAGGGCGGCTATGGGACCCAATGGGATAAGTCAGCAGTTTATGGATTCTTCTAGAGCAGGGGTCCCCAACCTTTTTTGCACCAGGGACCGGTTTCATTTTAAAGAAAATTCCACGGACTGGCCAGCGTAGAGGGGGAGCAGGGGGGAGGGGGAACAGGTGGTGCATGCGCATGTGGGGAGGGGATGAGTTGGCTCACTCGCCCCTCTAGGGCCCCCAATGGCGCAAGCAGCCACGCCTGCGCTTTCCTGTCCCCGGTGCGCGCTCTGCCCAGGGGTCTGCCCCCTCCTCCCTCCTCCTCCTCTCTGGCCCTGCGGTCCGGTTCCTATCAAGTCACGGACTGGCATCGGTCCACGGACTGGGGGTTGGGGACCCCTGTTCTAGAGAACATCTTCTCTAAGACAGGACCAATTATACAGACATTCAGCCCTTGATCCCAAAGATGCTTTTTCAGGAGGCAACTGGACTTTCTGGTTTTTCTTTGAAGACATTTCGCTTCTCTTCTTGGATGAGAAGCAAAATGTCTTCAAGAAAAACCAGAAACTCCAGTTGCCTTCTGAAAAAGCATCTTTGGGACAACCATGACCTGGATGACTGAGAATCTCCATGGACATTCATCCCTTTAGCTCTGATTGCCCCAGAAATTCCTATTTCTTTCAGGTGTGGCAAGAATCCTGCTAAAAAACGTTACTTCCCCTTCACAAAGCAGACAGACTTTCTTGACATGGTCACTACATTTCATTTATTTTGTTGTTTCTCTAAACACTGATGGAGCAAAGCAAGATAGTTCCAGCATATTCACTAGCTGGAACTATCTTCTCAGCAGCTGTCTCAGCTGCTCTCTGAGACAAATTATGGTTTTCATTTCTTCTGGATGTTTGATTAATTACTGAAATTATCTGAAGAGCATCTCTTCTTCATATTAGTAAAGTGACCTATGGACCTACAGGAACTTCCCATTGGGAAACTGGCCTGTCAGTAGAGCTGGCAGCAGATTCGGACAGTGAAGAGTTTGAGGAAGAACATGGGCCAGTCCTGGAGTCTGGGAAAGGCTCGATAAATGCTCTGCGTCAGAGTCAGAGATGGGGCCAGGGCCATCTGACAGTTATCAGCTGCCTTCAGAGTCAGAGATCAGTGGGGCAGAAGAACAGCTGGAGCCTGTTCCTAGAGTTGCCAGACAAAGGGAACAGCTAAGGAACAAGGGTCGACTTGGGAGTAAAGCCACAGGTGGACAATGAATGGCCCCTCCCATAGGGAATAAAAGAGGAGTGGAGTTTGCAGGAGACAATTTAGTTTAGTTTTAGTTTTATTTGATTTATATCCCGCCCTTTTCCAAAAGGACCCAGGGCGGCGCACAGGAATTCAAAATAACATATAAATAATACAAAATACAAAATTTAAAAACCTATTAAATATCCAAACCTGCGCTAAAACCAATTAAAACCCCCCATTTTAAAACTATCCAATACTAGTCACAGCGGAGGCTATGTTAGGCTGGCTTGATGAAACAGGTGTGTTTTTAAACACTGGCGGAAGAGGCGGAGGTCGGTGATGGTACGGAGTTCAGGGGGTAGGTTGTTCCACAGGGCAGGGCCCGCCACAGAGAAGGCCCTTCCCCTGGGTGTCGCCAGTCGGCATTGTCCGGCCGACGGCACCCTGAGAAGGCCCTCTCTGTGGGAGCGTATCGGTCTAAGGGATGTATGGGGCAGGAGACGGTCTCGCATATAACTAGGTCCCGAGCCATGGAGCGCTTTAAAGATGGTCGTCAGGACCTTGAAGCGCACCCGAAAGACCACAGGAAGCCAGTGCAGCTCGCGCAGGATCGGTGTTATATGGGAGCATCTAGAGGCTCCCGTAATCACCCGCGCGGCTGCGTTCTGCACTAACTGTAGCTTTCGGGTGCACCTCAAGGGAAGCCCCATGTAGAGAGCAGTTCATTCCTGCATTCTTGCCAAGTATTGCGGCGTCTGAAAGATATCGGCCTGGCCACTCTCCAAGCCTGATAAAGTTCGGTAATTGTGAACTATCTTGAAAGACTGTGGGAGAGGAAAGACTTTGCTGGAGAGGAACTGACTGTAGATTAAATAAAAGGGGTAAATTAGGACAAGGACTCAGCTTCATGATGGTGAGGAAGCCTAGGTCAGAACAGAAACCTGATCAACACTTGCAATCATAAAGAAGCATATTAGATAAATGAGGCCAGATTGTGGTGATTGGGTGGGATTCAGATGGAATATTAAGGATATTAAAGATTTTTAGAGAAACAAAACTGAAGGCAACCTTTTCTTTCCTTCCAGGTGCAAGTCCAGAGATCAAAACCAAGTACAGTGGTACCTCGGTTCACGAACTTAATTCGTGAAATGACTCTGGTCGCGAACCGAATTGGTCGTGAAGCGAGGCACAATTTCCCATAGGGTTTAATGTAAATCCGGTCAATCCGTTCTGACCTTGTTTTTTGGTCGTAATTCTTGAACTGACTCTGTTCGCGAACCGAATTGGTCGTGAACAGAGGCACAGTTTCCCATAGGGTTTAATGTAAATCCAATTAATCCGTTCTGATCTTTCTTTTGGTTTTAATTCTTGAACTGACTCTGGTCGCGAACCAAATTGGTTGTGAACTGAGGCGGAGTTCGTGAACCGAGGCGGAGTTCGTGAACAGAAAGCGGAGTTCGTGAACCAGACCATATTTTTATGAACTTTTCTGTTCGTGAACCGAGACGGAGTTCGTGAACAGAAGCGGAGTTCGTGAACCAGACCATATTTTTATGAACTTTTCCGTTCGCGAACCGAGACGGAGTTCGTGAACCGGAGCACATTTTGAGGAACTTTTCTGTTCGTAAACCGAATTGGTCGTGAACAGAGGCGTCCGTGAACCGAGGTACCACTGCATATACATGAATAAAAACTTGGAATAAAACTCAGCCATCGAGAAGAAGGAGAATCCGTAATGAATGGACAATAGAACAGATCCTGCTTTTAAGAAGGGGAGGGATTTAACTTTGGATTATCCCAAAGTTAAAAGAATAGAGCAGCTGCAAGACCACAGTCGGAGAACTGGCAAAACGGAAAACCACGAACAGTAGGAGTTTCAAAAGAGAATTTTGTCCAGGCAGCCCTTTTTGTTTGTAGGTCATAATATAATCAGTGGGCAAAACTAAACGTTCTGTTAACCTTCATGCATCTCCCTGTTTTTACAAACCATATGGCTCAACATGGTTTCTCCCAATGCCTTTGCCTTCTTGCCCGTTAACAATTGCGATTCAGCAGCTCCTATAGGAAGAGGCGGCTCAGGGACAGGGTGGCTCAGTGGCTAAGATGCTGAGCTTGTTGATCAGAAAGGTCGGCAGTTTGGCGGTTCGAATCCCTAGCGCTGCATAACAGAGTTGAGCTCCTGTTCCTTGTCCCAGCTTCTGCCAACCTAGCAGTTCGAAAGCACCTCAAAATGCAAGTAGAAAAATAGGAGCCACCTTTGGTGGGAAGGTAACAGCGTTCCGTGCGCCTTTGGCACTCAGTCATGCCAGCCACATGACCACGGAGACGTGTTCAGACAGCGCGGGCTCTTTGACTTTGAAATGGGGATGAGCACCACCTCCTAGAGTTGGAAACAACTAGCACATATGTGCAATGATAACCTTTACCTTTATAGGAAGAGTTTGGGGGTGGGGGATGGGGTTCCACTCCCAAGGATTTAGTGGAGGAGCCATGCAGGTCTGCATCTTGGGAGACTTTGCACCCCATAGTTAGATGAATATTTGTTTTGGACAATTCTCTACCTTCTCCCTTGGACTTCAAATGTTCTTATAAAGAATGAGGATGAAATTTTTTTTTTTTATTCAATTTATATCCCGCCCTTCTCCAAAAGGACCCAGGGCAGCGCACAGGAATTTAAAAACAACATACAAAAAATACAAAACATATAAATTTAAAAAATCTATTAAATAGCAACCTGCGCTAAAACCAATTAAAATCCCCCAATTAAAACTATCTAAAATTAATCACAGCAGAGGCTATGTTAGGCCGGCTTGATGAAATAAGTGTGTTTTTAAACACTGGCGGAAGAGGCGGAGGTCGGTGATGGTGCGGAGTTCAGGGGGTAGGTCGTTCCACAGGGTAGGGCCCGCCACAGAGAAGGCCCTTCCCCTGGGTGTCGCCAGCCGGCATTGTCCGGCCGACAGCACCCTGAGAAGGCCCTCTCTGTGGGAGCGTATCGGTCTAAGGGATGTATGGGGCAGAAGACGGTCTCGCATATAACTAGGTCCCGAGCCATGGAGCGCTTTGAAGATGGTCGTCAAGACCTTGCAGCGCACCCGAAAGACCACAGGAAGCCAGTGCAGCTTGCGCAGGATTGGTGTTATGTGGGAGCATCTAGGGGCTCCCGTAATCACCCGCGCGGCTGCGTTCTGCACTAACTGTAGCTTTCGAGTGCACCTCAAGGGAAGCCCCATGTAGAGAGCATTGCAGTAGTCCAGTCGAGATGTCACGAGGGCCTGAGTGACTGTGCGAAGGGCAGCCCGGTCCAGTAAGGGGCGCAATTGGCGCATCAGGCGTACCTGATGAAACTCCCCCGTGGCCACGGCTGCCACATGGTCCTCCATGGACAGCCGGGTATCCAGGAGGACACCCAAATTGCATGCCCAATCCACGGGGGCCGGTGTTTCGCCCCCAATGGCCAGAGTTGGAGTAATCTGGCTGAACCAGGGTGCCGGAAACCACAGGCACTCAGTCTTGGCAGGGTTGAGCTTGAGTTTGTTACTACCCATCCAGATCCGTACGGCTTCCAAACACCGGGACATCACCTCAACGGCATCGTTGGGGTGGTCTGGGGTGGAGATGTACAACTGAGTATCATCAGCGTACAGATGATATCCCACCCCAAAACCATGGATGATCTCACCCAGCGGCTTCATATATGTGTTGAATAGTAGGGGCGAGAGGACCGACCCCTGAGGGACCCCACATACGAGGGGCCTCGAGGCCGACCTCTGCCCCCCTGCCAACACATATTGCGACCGACCAGAGAGGTAGGACGAGAACCACCGCAAAACGGGGCCTTCCAGCCCCAACCCCCCCAGTCGGTGCAATAGGATACCATGGTCGATGGTATCAAAAGCCGCTGAGAGGTCTAACAGGACTAGGATAGAGGAATGTCCTCTATCCCACGCCCTCCAGAGATCATCCACCAACGCGACCAATGCCGTCTCGGTGCTGTGACCGGGTCGGAAGCCGGACTGGCGCGGGTCTAGATAATCAACTTCCTCCAGGTGTCGCGGAAACTGTTGGGCCACCACACTCTCAACAACCTTCGCTAGAAAGTGAAGGTTGGAGACGGGACGAAAGTTCTCTAATAATGCTGGGTCCAGGGATGGCTTCTTGAGGAGGGGCCTTACCACCGCCTCTTTCAAGACGGCAGGCAGGGACCCCTCACTCAAAGATGTGTTGACAATGCCCTGGAGCCAGCCTCGTGTCGTCTCCCAGGATGCCAGTACAAGCCAGGAGGGACACGGGTCCAATAAACATGTGGTGGCCTTAAGTCTCTTTGACAACCTGTCCATATCCTCGGTAGTGACAAAGTCAAACTCCTCCCAGAATAGAGCCTCAAGACCAACCTCGGACAATCTCGCTTGACCACTCTCGATGGAGGGTAACTCATTCCGAATCCGAGTGATTTTGTCCTGCAGATAAATCCCAAATTCCTCTGCTCGTCCCTGCAGAGGGGCTTCCCGTGGCCTCTGGTGAAGGAGGGAGCGGGTCACCCCAAACAGGGCGGCAGGACGGTTATCTGCGGATGCAATAAGAGTGGCACAAAACTCACGTTTGGCCACTCTTATCGCCACTAAGTAAGTCCTAATATGGATTCTCACTAGTGTTCGGTCGGCTTCGGAGCGAGAGGATCTCCATCTGCTCTCTAGGCGTCTCTTGTGGCGTTTCATCTCCCTTAGCTCCTCAGTAAACCAAGGAGCCTGGATGACTCGTCACCGCAAGAGAGGTCGCAAGGGCGCGACTCGGTCCAAGGCCCCCGTGGCCGCACTTAACCATGCGGCCACCAGATCCTCAGTCGAGTCACGGGGCAAGTCCACAGGTATTTGCCCAAGCTCCCTCTGGAACCTTACCGGGTCCATCAGGAGCCTGGGGCAGAACCATATAGGAGTAGTCGGCTCCGCCTCCCCGCGGTGAGGTGCGGCGATTGGAAAGTCCAGCCGAAGGAGAGCATGATCTGTCCATGACAGGGGTGTGATGGCTAAATCCCCTATTCCCAGATCATGACTCCACTGTCCTGAGACGAAGATTAAATCCAGGGTGTGTCCACCCTCATGAGTAGGGCCTAAAACTACCTGGGTCAGGTCCATGGCTGTCATGGAAGGTTTCGCCTACCGACGGCAGGTTAATAATAATAATAATAATAATAATTTTATTTTTATAAACCGCGTCCTCTCCCGACGGGGACTTGGAGCGGTGTACAGGGAAAAAATTAAAACGCTTAAAATACATATACAATAAATACACTAAGTTAAAAACCAAATTAAACTCAATTCAATTGTCCCTACACTAAAATTCCCATTAATTAAAACTAATAATCCCAAACCCTAAAGGTAGAGACTAACCTAGGCCGGCCAAACGGAAAAAAGTGTGTTTTTAATTTCTGACGGAAGGAGCGGAGGTCCATGGTTGTTCTAATGTCGGGGGGAAGGTCGTTCCAGAGGGCTGGGCCCACCACAGAGAAGGCCCTTCCCCTGGGCGTCGCCCGCTGACAAAGTCTAGTGGACGGCACCCGGAGACGTCCCTCTCTGTGGGAGCGAATCGGCCGTGAGGATGTATGGGGCAGGATCCGATCCTGCAGATAGCTAGGTCCCGAGCCATGGAGCGCTTTGAAGATGATAACTAGCACCTTGAAGCGCACCCGAAAGACGACAGGCAGCCAGTGCAGCTCGCGCAAGAGCGGTGTTATGTGGGTATACCTTGCGGTCCCCATTATTGCTCGCGCGGCTGCATTCTGGACCAGCTGAAGTCTTCGGGTGCACCTCAAGGGGAGCCCCATGTAGAGAGAGTTACAATAGTCCAGTCGGGATGTCACGAGAGCATGAGTGACTGTGCAAAGGGCATCCCGCTCCAATAGGGGGCGCAACTGGTGTACCAGGCGAACCTGGTAAAACGCCCTCCTGGCCACGGCTGTCACTTGATCTTCCATGGACAGTCAGGTATCCAGGAGGACACCCAAGTTGCGCGCCCCATCCACAGGGGCAAGGTGATCACCCCCTATGGCCAGTGATGGAGTCAACTGGTTGAATCGGGCAGCCGGAAACCACAGCCACTCGGTCTTGGCCGGGTTGAGCCTGAGTCTGTTACTTCCCATCCAGATCCGCACGGCTTCCAGGCACTGGCACATCACCGCTACGGCATCGTTGGGGTGGTGTGGGGTAGATATATACAACTGCGTATCATCAGCATAGAGGTGATACTCTACCCCAAAACCACGGATGATCTCGCCCAGCGGCTTCATATATGCGTTGAACAGGAGAGGCGAGAGGACCGACCCCTGAGGCACCCCACATGTGAGGGGTCTCGAGGTCGACCTCTGCTCTCCTGCCAACACAAATTGCGATCGACCAGAGAGGTAGGAGGAGAACCACCGTAAAACGGTGCTTCCCACCCCCAACCCCCCCAGCCGATGCAATAGGATACCATGGTCGATGGTATCAAAAACCGCTGAGAGGTGTAATAGGACCAGGATGGAGGAACAACTCCCATCTCTGGCCCTCCAGAGATCATCCACCAATGCAACCAATGCCGTCTCGGTGCTATGCCCGGGCCGAAAGCCGGACTGGCGCGGGTCTAGATAATCAACTTCCTCCAGGTGACGGGGAAACTGTTGTGCCACCACACTCTCTACAACCTTCACCAGGAAGGGAAGGTTGGAGACGGGACGATAGTTGGATGATAAAGCTGGGTCCAAAGAGGGCTTCTTCAGGAGGGGCCTCACCAAGGCCTCTTTAAGGGAGGCTGGCAAGAATCCTTCACTTAAAGAAGCGTTGACAACCTCTTGGAGCCAGCCTCGTGTCACCTCCCTGGATGCCAGTACAAGCCAGGAAGGGCACGGGTCCAATAAACATGTGGTGGCTCGCAGTCGCCCACGTAACCTGTCCATATCCTCG
This sequence comes from Rhabdophis nuchalis, assembly GCA_039707465.1. NCBI lineage: Eukaryota > Metazoa > Chordata > Lepidosauria > Squamata > Natricidae > Rhabdophis > Rhabdophis nuchalis. The sequence goes on from CM077645.1 coordinate 207,080,788, forward strand.
GAAGTAACAGAGTGAAACTCCTCCCAACCTCGTGGCCTCCCACTGGGCCATCAATGGAGACTAACTCGTTATGGATCTGAGCGATTTTCTCCTGCAGATAAATCACAAATTCCTCTGCTCTACCCTGTAATGGGGCTTCCCGCACCCTCTGTTGAAGGAGGGAGCGGGTCACCCTAAACAGGGCAGCAGGACGGTTATCTGCGGATGCTATGAGAGTGGCACAATGATGGCGTTTGGCCACTCTCAGCGCCACAATGTAAGTCCATAAATGGGCTCTTACCTGTGTTCGGTCGGATTCAGATCGAGTAGACCTCCATCTTCTCTCTAGGCATCTCTTGTGGCGCTTCATCGCCCTTAGCTCCTCGGTAAACCAAGGAGCCAGAGTGGCTCGCTGCCGCAAGAGAGGCCGCAAGGGCGCAACCCGATCCAAGGCTCCCGTGGTCGCAGTATTCCATGCGGCCACGAGGTCCTCCATCGGGGCGCGGGTCAGGGGTACAGGAAGTGGCCCAAGCGCCGCCTGGAACCCGTCGGGGTCCATCAGGCGCCTGGGGCGGAACCAGATAGGCAACTCAGGTTCCGCCTCCCCGCGGTGGGGGACAGCGGTTGGAAAGTCAAGCCGGAGAAGTGAGTGGTCTGACCATGACAAGGGCGTGATGACTCTATCCCCTATACCCAGATCACTCTTCCATTGGCCTGAGACAAAGATGAGATCCGGTGTATGTCCACCCTCTTGTGTGGGGCCTTGAATTAGTTGGGTCAGGTCCATGGCCATCATGGAAGCCATGAACTCCCGAGCTACCACGGATGATTCGCCCACTGATGGCAAATTAAAGTCCCCCATGACTACAAGTCTGGGGGTCTCAACTGCCACCGTAGCGATCATCTCAAGGAGCTCGGACAGGGCTGCTGCTACATAGTGGGGAGCCAGGTATACAACCAGCAAGCCCAACTGCCTCCCTAGGCCCCACTTCACGCAGAGGGAACTCACAACCGGTGGTCTGTGGCACAATGGTCTCTCTCGGCTCAAGACCTTCCCTAACAATAACCGCTACCCCACCACCCCTACCTAGGACCCGGGGCTGATGAAAAGCACGGTAACCTGGTGGGCACATTTCAACGAGGGGAAATCCACCCTCGTGGCCCAACCAGGTCTACGCAATTCCTACCAGGTCCGGCTCCCCCTCAGACACAAGGTCATGGACGAGGGGGGCTTTGTTGACCACGGACCTGGCATTGCAAAACATCAGCCGCAGGCCCTGGCTCTGTACTCCCTGACCACCTAGCCTGCGGAGGTTGAAGTCCCCCATGACCAAAAGTCTGGGGGTCTCAACCGCCGCCTCGGTTATCACCTCTAGGAGCTCGGGCAGGGCTGTTGTTGTATAGCGAGGAGCCAGGTATACAACTAACACGCCCATCTGCCTCCCTAGGCCCCACTTCACGAGGAGGGACTCGCACCCAGTCGTCTGGGGGACAGTGGTCTCCTTCGGCTGAAGACCTTCCCTAATCATAATCGCCACCCCTCACCCCTCCCCAGGGCCCTAGGCTGATGGAAGGCTCGGTAGCCTGGTGGGCACATTTCTACGAGGGGTAAACCCCCCTCGAGGCCCAACCAGGTTTCCGTTATACCCACCAGGTCCGGGTCCCCCTCTGACACGAGGTCACGAATGAGGGGGGCTTTGTTCACCACGGACCTGGCATTGCATAACATCAGCTTAAGGCCTCGGCTCTGTGGTCCTTGCCCACCTAGTCTGCGATGGGAGCACGGGGAGTCGGAGCACGTGACCGCCTGTAACCAGCAGCCACGGTCCTCCGACCCTATCCGTCTCCCACCGCCCCTCCCCCTCCCCAGAACCGAACTAATGGTTAAAACCTCAGTGGGAAAGTGGGAAAAGGCAGGAAAGTGAGAAAAGAACATGCGAAGGGCAGAGCTTCAGCCTTCTACCATATCTGAAAAGGGCCAATAAAGCATAAAACATAGGAGGTGAAATGTCTATGGAGAGTCTTAATCATCCAGGTCATGGTTGTCCCAAATGTTCTTTTTCAAAAGATAACTGGGCTTTCTTGAAAATGTTTCGTTTCTGATCCAAGAAGCTTCTTCAGTTTCAAGATGGGATGTGCAGTCCAGTTGCCTTTTGAAAAAACACCTTTGGGACATAGGAGGTGAAAGCAAGAGAACAATGGATTGGGGATAAGTAATCAGGGAGTCAAAGCAAGGTTAAAGGGAGTTTCAGATTGGCTGAAGAAAGAAGATGAAAAGAGAGAAGAAAGGGATGAAAACACAAAAGCAGAGACCAAATCTAGATCCAACCTATTGCTACCAAGTCTTCCAAATGTCCATTCTGCCTTTAGTACTTATGACCATAACAGGAGTGAATGTCTATCTCAACCATCTTTAGCAGCAGTGTTAGATAGGGCAGACAGAGAAAAAAAGGCCACCAAACATGGTCAAACCCAACCAACCAGATGCGAGAATTTTATTTTTCAATGGTCACTGAGATCCTAGCTCACAACCATTAGTTGAAGCTTACTCTTTGTTTAAAGATGTAGGCTGAAAACAAAACATCCTTAACGCATCCCAGCATTTGGGCTTTTCTGGAATTTAAATGACAAGGTCACCTGGTCATTGCCTTCTTCGCTTCATAGCCGTTCCTTCTTGTAGGTCAAATAGATACAAATACTGTGCCAAGGATGATTCAATTTGGATTAGATGGAAACTTATCAAGGAGAGAAGCAACCTAGAACTAAGGAGCAACTTAGAAGAACCTTAGGAGAAGCTGTGAATGCTCCAACACTGGAAGTTTTAAAGAAGGGATTGGACAACCATTTGTCTGAAATGGTATGCTATAGGGTTTCCTGCCTCAGCAGGGCATTGGACTAGAAGACCTCCAAGGTTCCCTTCCAATTCTGTTTTCTGTTGTTCTCATGTGCTCTTTCTGAATGGTTTACATTGCTACTCCCTTTGCATCTGATGGTTCTTTATTCTGAAAGTGTACAGACTGTTCTCTGTCAAGCACACCCTGACAGCTCAAGATCTCTTGATTCCCTGGCCAGCTTTTCCCTGCTCTGCAATTTGACCGTCTGACTTAATTTCATGCATCAGCCAAAAATGCAAGTGTCAGCATAAAACCTGCAAGTTCTCCAAAACATGGTGCAGTCTAAATCTTCCTTAATTAGAGGCTTGCATCTTAACTGCCATACTTAACTGATGCTTAACCACCCTCTGTTTTCTGATTACTTCTTATAGGGCTATATTCCTCTCAAATTTTTCAACCTGCATAGATTGCTAATTCTAGAATAACTCTAGAACTCAGTGAGATTGTAAATGCAACTAATGATGTTTTTGTGCTGTGTATTTTATTTATTATAACATTTAAAGAAACAGAATAAAAAGCTACATAAAAAAAGAAAATAGAAACATAATGAGTAAGAATAAGAATAGAATGGAATGGAATGGAATGGAATGGAGTGGAGTGGAGTGGAGTGGAGTGGAATGGAACCAAATGAAATGTAATGGAATCAAATGGAAAAGAACAAAATAGAACAGAATAGAATAGAATTCTTTATTGACCAAGTGTAATTGGACACAAAGCAATTTGTCTCCAGTGCATAAGCTCTCAGTGTACATACAAGCGACAAGTGATAAATCATAATTATAGTCATTATAAAAATACATTCATCATAAATCATGATGCAACACTTAGTGATAGTCATAGGATACTAAATAAGCAATCAATAGAAATCATACTAGGATACTAAATAAAACAATATAAATCGTAAGATACAAGCAGCAAAGTTATAGTCATAAGAAGATAAGATTCCAGTTTACAATTATCGTAACATTTAAAATGCATTATTCCAATAATTCATTAAATCTCTGGACCACTTTCAAATTGTGATGTTGAAGAAGTCCCTTCGGGGAGAGGGGGCGGTCTAGAAATCAAAATAAATAAATAAATAAATAAATAAAGAAGAAGACTCTTGAGGATCCACTGACTGCAAGATCAAATCAATTAGTCCTAAAGGAAATCAACTCCCACTGTCCTTTGGAAGGACAGACCCTGAAGCTGAAGCTCAAATACTTTGGCCATCACATGAGAAGAAAGGACTCTTTGGAAAAGACCCTAATTGTTGTGGAAGATTGCAGGCAAAAGGAGAAAGGGACAGCAATGGATGAGATGGTTAGATAATGTCATGGATGCAATGAACATGAATTTAGGAAAACTCCAGGGGACAATGAGGGAGGGTGGAGGGGCTGGCATGTTATGGTCTACAGCAGTGTTTCTCAACCTTGGTGACTTTAAGTCCTGTGGACTTCAACTTCCAGAATCCCCCAACCAGCTGGCTGGGGGATTCTGGGAATTGAAGTTCACAGGATTTAAAGTTGCCAAGGTTGAGAAACACTGGCCTACAGGGTCATGAAGAATCAGACATATCTTAGTAGCTGTACAACAACATAGAACTAAGTTCATTGAGAATCAGGTAGAAAATTCCAAACATGATATTAATGTCCATATCACCACTATTTGTCATTGTTCCAGAGTTTGTTTGATTGATTGATCTGCCATCAATAAATCCCTGTCTTATTTTCAGGGAAACACGGTATCAATCTCTGCACAATCCAGTATTTTCCCAATTCTATTTTCATCTGGTGGGGTGTTCTTATTTTTCCAATATTGTGCAAATACAATTCTTGCTGCTGTCAATACATGTAGCATTAAATACATAGTCCCTTTATCATAATCATCTGGTATTATTCATAACAAAAATATTTCTGGCTTTAAGTCTATATGTTGGTTAGTAATTATTATTTGTCTCTTGAAGCCCCACTCCCGAATCTGAATTGGATTATAAAGACACCGCCTCTTCAAACATGAAGTTGTTTGAAGAGGTGTTGTTGTTTGAACATCATTGAGGAAAACACTGATACTGCATTGATTTGGTGTGATGTTTGAAGTTCTGGTTCATATAGGGACATCTTGGTAGGAACAAGACTATAAATAACACAATATTCAATACAGACTACAGTGCCTTGATCCAGTCAGCTTCCACTCAGTTGAGTCTAGAATGAACTAAGTTTACGAGCTGTTCTAAAGAATTTAAAAGCTGTGCTTTTTCACAGTCGGTGGCACAACTCTCTCCATACCACACATTCGCGTGTATAGAACGGCTGTGAAATGAAAGAGCTGTGTCTTTATGACATCATAGAATCGAGCCTGCATTTATTTGCCTTTCTCGTAAGATTTCCTCCTGTCTTCCTATACTTCAAGCAGGAAAACACTGACTTGTTGTTTTCAAATAGCTGTTTCTAAAGTACTAAACAGACTGTTGCTGGAAAAAAGAGCCATCTCACACACACACACGCCAAGTAGGGGGAAAGAAAATGCTAGGATATACAAGGGCTGAATTGTTGGGATGATTCAGTCTGTAATGTTGTCTGGGTTTTCCCATTGGTCTCCCACAGGTATGTTTTCAGAAAACTAATTTTGTGGCCTTGGGCTCAGTTTAAGACTGCTTTAAAAGTGGAAGAGTGTTAAAATTCATAGGGAGAGGAGAGGGACACACATACCTTATCCCTCTCCTCTCCCTGTGAATTTCAAAACTCTTCCACTTTTAAAGCAACCTGTATGCTTCTGATTTTAGCTGGACAGCTGTAGAGCACATCACATTTTCTAGTATAATTGCAAATGTAGGATTTGAATATGTTTGTGTGTATTCATTAATTCACAGGGAGAGGAGAGGGACACACACACATACATGTGTGTGTGTGTTTGTACATACATAGATACATAGATACATACACACACACATAATATCCCTCTCCCTGTGAATGAATACACACACATATACACAGTTCTAGGCTGCATAAATAGAGGGATAGAATCAAGATCACGTGAAGGGTTAATACCACTTTATAAGGCCTTGGTAAGACCACACTTGGAATACGGCATTCAGTTTTGGTTGCCACGATGTAAAAAAGATGTGGAGACTCTGGAAAGAGTGCAGAGAAGAGCAACAAAGATGATTAGGGGACTGGAGACTAAAACATATGAAGAACGGTTGCAGGAACTGAGTATGTCTAGTTTAATAAAAAGAAGGACTAGGGGAGACATGATATCAGTCTTCCAATATCTCAGAGGCTGCCACAAAGAAGAGGGAGTCAAACTATTCTCCAAAGCAACTGAGGGAAGAACAAGAAGCAATGGGTGGAAACTAATCAAGGAGAGAAGCAACCTAGAACTGAGAAGAAATTTCCTGACAGTTAGAACAATTAACCAGTGGAACAGCTTGCCTCCAGAAGTTGTGAATGCCCCAACACTGGAAGTCTTTAAGAAGATGTTGGATAGCCATCTGTCTGAAATGGTATAGGGCTTCCTGCCTAGGCAGGGGGTTGGACTAGAAGACCTTCAAGGTCCCGTCCAACTTTGCTATTGTATTGTATTGTGTACACCCACACATCTACACACATACAAATCCTACATTTGCAACCAAGCTAGAAAATGTGATGTGCTCTAAAGCTGTTCAGATAAAATCAGAAGAATACAGGCAGTCCTCAGCTTAAAACCGTTACAACAGACCGTGTAAAGTTGCAAAGGCACTAAAGAAAAGTGACATGACCATTTTTCACAGTTGCCACCATTTGTAGCATTCCCATGGTCATGTGATCAAAATTGAGAAACTTGGTAACTGACTCCTATTTATGACAGCTGCAGCGTCTGGCAAGCAAAGCCGATGGGGAAGCTTGTCAACTTAACAACTGTTAAGTTGTTAACAACAAAACTGTGGTAAGAAAAGTTGTACAAGGGGGCAAAATTCATTTAACAAATATCTTGCTTATTTGTAAATTGTGGGCTCAATAGTGGTTGTAAGTCAAGGACTACCTATAATATTCCATTGCAAAAATTGAGAACTATGCCTCATCTTCATGGCAATGTCTTTGATGGCTAACAATGACAGACCTTTGACTGCAAGACTTGGACTGCAAGACGATCCATCTGGTCAGTCCTAGAGGAGATCAACCCTGACTGCTCTTTAGAAGGCCAGATCCTGAAGATGAAACTCAAGTACTTTGGCCACCTAATGAGAAGGAAGGACTCATTGGAGAAGAGCCTAATGCTGGGAAAGATGGAGGGCAAAAGAAGAAGGGGACGACAGAGAATGAGGTGGCTGGCTGGAGTCACCGAAGCAGTCAGTGTGAGCTTAAATGGACTTCAGAATATGGTATAGGACAGGAAGGCCTGGGGGAATGTTGTCCATGGGGTCACAATGGGTCGGATATGACTTCTCAACCAACAACGACAGACCAGGACATCAGAAGGAACCATTGTGCCAAAATGATGCAGTCAGGTGGCTGGTTCATATCTCAGAGGTAATGCTGGACTTTCCAATCGCTCCACCTCACCGCGGGGAGGCGGAACCGGACACTCCTAGATGGTTCCGCCCCAGGCTTCTAATGGACCCGGAAAGGTTCCAGAGGGAGCTTGGGCCAATTCCTGTGATCCTGCCCCGCGACTCGACTGAGGACCTAGTGGCCGCATGGTTAAGTGCGGCCACGGGGGCCTTGGACCGAGTCGCGCCCTTGCGGCCTCTCTTGCGGCGACGAATCACCCAGGCTCCCTGGTTTACTGAGGAGCTTCGGGGGATGAAACGCCACAAGAGACGCCTAGAGAGCAGATGGAGATCCTCTCGCTCCGAAGCCGACCGAACACTAGTGAGAACCCATATTAGGGCTTACTTAGTGGCGATAAGGGTGGCCAAACGTGAGTATTGTGCCACCCTAATTGCATCCGCAGATAACCGCCCTGCCGCCCTGTTTGGGGTGACCCACTCCCTCCTTCACCAGAGGCCGCGGGAAGCCCCTCTACAAGGGCGAGCAGAGGAATTTGGGATTTATCTGCAGGAGAAAATCACTCGGATTCGGAATGAGCTACCCTCCATCGACAGTGGTCCTGTGGGACTGTCCGAGGCTAGTCTTGAGGTTCCTGCTTGGGAGGAGTTTGACTTTGTTACCACCGAGGATATGGACAGGCTGTCAAGGAAACTTAGAGCAACCACATGTTTATTGGACCCGTGTCCCTCCTGGCTTGTACTGGCATCCTGGGAGACGACACGAGGCTGGCTCCAGGGCATTGTCAACGCATCTTTGAGTGAGGGGTCCTTGCCTGCCGTCTTGAAAGAGGCGGTAGTGAGGCCCCTCCTCAAGAAGCCGTCCCTGGACCCAGCTTTATTAGAGAACTATCGTCCAGTCTCCAACCTTCACTTTCTGGTGAAGGTTGTTGAGAGTGTGGTAGCCCAACAGTTTCCACAACACCTGGAGGAAGTTGATTATCTAGACCCGCGCCAGTCCGGCTTCCGACCCGGTCACAGTACCGAGACGGCATTGGTCGCGTTGGTTGATGATCTCTGGAGGGCGCGGGATAGAGGGTATTCCTCTATCCTAGTCCTATTAGACCTCTCGGCGGCTTTTGATACCATCGACCATGGTATCCTATTGCACCGACTGGGGGGGTTGGGGCTGGGAGGCACCGTTTTGCGGTGGTTCTCATCCTACCTCTCTGGTCGGTCGCAATATGTGTTGACGGGAGGGCAGAGGTCGACCTCGAGACCCCTCTTATGTGGGGTTCCTCAGGGGTCGGTCCTCTCGCCCCTCCTGTTTAACACATATATGAAGCCGCTGGGTGAGATCATCCGTGGTTTTGGGGTGGAGTACCATCTGTACGCTGACGACACCCAGCTGTACATATCCACCCCAGACCACCCCAACGATGCCGCCGAAGTGCTGTCCCGGTGTTTGGAAGCCGTACGGATCTGGATGGGTGGTAACAAACTCAAGCTCAACCCTGCCAAGACTGAGTGGCTGTGGTTTCCGGCACCCCGGTTCAGCCAGATTACTCCAACTCTGGCCATTGGGGGCGAAACACTGGCCCCCGTGGAGAGGGCGCGCAATTTGGGTGTCCTCCTGGATTCCCGGCTGTCCTTGGAGGACCATGTGACGGCCGTGGCCAGGGGGGCGTTTCATCAGGTACGCCTGATACGCCAATTGCGCCCCTTACTGGACCGGGCTGCCCTTTGCACAGTCACTCAAGCTCTCGTGACGTCCCGTCTCGACTACTGTAATGCTCTCTACATGGGGCTTCCCTTGAGGTGCACTCGAAAGCTACAGCTAGTCCAAAACGCAGCCGCGCGGGTAATTACGGGAGCCACCAGAAGCTCCCATATAACACCAATCCTGTGCGAGCTGCATTGGCTTCCTGTGGTCTTTCGGGTGCGCTTCAAGGTTCTGACGACCATCTTTAAAGCGCTCCATGGCTCGGGGCCTAGTTATATGCGAGACCGTCTCCTGCCCCATACATCCCTTAGACCGATCCGCTCCCACAGAGAGGGCCTTCTCAGGGTGCCGTCGGCCGGACAATGCCGACTGGCGACACCCAGGGGAAGAGCCTTCTCTGTGGCGGGCCCAGCCCTCTGGAACGACCTACCCCCTGAACTCCGGACCATCACCGACCTCCGCCTCTTCCGCAAATGTTTAAAGACATATTTTTTCCATCAAGCCGGCCTAGCCTAACCTCCCATGGGGACTTTTAGAAAAGTTTTAAATTGGGTTTTTAATAATTGGTTTTTAGCACAGGATTGGGGATTATTTAATATATATTTTAAATTATTTGTCTATCTTCTATTGTGTATGTTTTTTAAATTTCCTGTGCGCCGCCCTGGGTCCTCTGTGGAGAAGGGCGGGATATAAATGTAATAAAATGAAATGAAATGAAATGAAATGAATGCACAATAGTGTTCCACCATTCCTGGTTTTCTCACTGCTAAGCTCCCAAGGACAACCATCCCCTCTTCTTACCAAAGACACCATCTATCTCCAGTTTACAATAGAGGTCCTTTCAACAGGTGGGAGAAGGCTCCATGCCCATTTGTAGTGCTCTGCTACTCAAGTGACCCTGATGAATTTTGATCACACATGATCATGGGGATGCTGCAAAGTTGTAATTGTGAAAAATGGTCCTAAATCACTTTTTTTTCAGTGTTGTTGCAATTTTGAATGGTCACTCAATGAACTGTTGTAAATCAAGGGCTACCTGTGACTTTGGAAAACTGTCTGTTTGGCAAACCACATTGTCTGTATCTCAAAGGTGCTTTTTCAAGAGGCTACTGGGCTTTCTGGTTTTTCTTTGAAGACGTTTCGCTTCTCATCCAAGAAGCTTCTTCAGCTCTGACTACCATTCTTCAGAGCTGAAGAAGCTTCTTGGATGAGAAGCGAAACATCTTCGAAGAAAAAACAGAAAGTCCAGTTGCCCCTTGAAAAAGTGCCTTTGGGACAACCACCACCACATGGATGACTGAGAATCTCCATAGACGCGTTGTCTAACTATAGATGGTGATGCCCACGGAGCTGGTTGAAAGAATCTCACCAAGCCTTTTGGTAGAACATAGCAAAGGCAGCTTCTGAAATATGAAATGGCCATCGCATTAATTACAAGTATGTCCTTCTGGCTCTCTCTCTCTCTCCCTTGAAGTCCTTATCTTCTGCTCTTCTTCCTGCTGGAGGATAGGTCAGGGAGCTTGTAAGGAGCCTATTGTCAAACTAATTGATTGCCCTTGGGGAAACTTGAGTTCAGAAGCAGAGGCCCCTGCTGGGTCAACAGAGGTCAGGCACATCAAAGAGGAAATAGATGTGTTCCATCAGGGGTGGGAATGACAGAAGTCATTGACACTTGGAGTTGCCAGGGCTGTCTTCCATTGTAGGACAGGAAGCAACAGGGATCTGCTAAAAGGAAAGCTCAGCAAAAGATAAAGATATATGCAGTATGTCCCTCACATTTTGTAAATGTTTAAGTATATCTTTTCATGTGATAACACTGAAAAAAAAATGACACTTGGCTACAATGTAAAGTAGTGGGTATACAGCTTGTATAACAGTGTAAATATACTGTCCCCTCAAAATAGCGCAACACTCAGCCATTAATATCTAAACTTCTGGCAACAAATGGGAGGACACCCCTAAGCGATCATGTCCAAATATGTGTCAATATTTTGTGTGGCCACCATTATTTTCCAGCACTACCTTAACTTATTATGGTCCAAAAAGATATCAGTTTGTGTTTGGGCATTCTTCAGCATTTTAACTTCTTTGTTCATTACCATTGCCACTGTTGTTGTTGATCTTGTTGTTGTTGTTGTTTCTTCTTCTTCTTCTTCTTCTTCTTCTTCTTCTTCTTCTTCTTCTTCTTCTTCTTCTTCTTCTTCTTCTTCTTCTTCTTCTTCTTCTTCTTCTTCTCCTTCTCCTTCTCCTTCTTCTTCTTCTCCTTCTTCTCCTTCTTCTTCTTCTTCTTCTTTCCTCCTCCTCCTCCTCCTCCTCCTCCTCCTCCTCCTCCTCCTCCTCCTCCTCCTCCTCCTCCTCCTCCTCCTCCTCCCTTTTCATTGTGAGGTTGTGAGATTTTCTTCCTAAACTGCCTTGATGGATTCACTGTATCCTGTGAATTGGGGAAGGAAACACCATTTGGCGCTCTGCCTCACGCACCAAAATATCTTTCCTCCTGGTTGCCCCCTCTGCACCCTCCCCCAGGCTCTTTATGATGCAGCTCAAGAGATGCTCCCAGTTGGAACAAGCAGATTATATATCCCAGGTAAATAAAGGTTAGGTTCAAAATAAACACCTCCTTTTGAAATACATGCATTGACATGTTGTATTCTAGACGTTTCAGAGGCATCCAGAAAAAGCTGGATTGGACTTCTTGTTTTCCAGAAGCAAACTCCCAGCCTGAAATGTTTTAGACAGTCCTTAAAGAAGAGGGATTTTGCTTAGATATTTTGTAAACCATTGACTCTTTCTTATTATACGATGAATTATTATAATTCATCTCATTACTAGAACTGGAATTGGAAAGCTTGTAAATAAACAAATGCTTTAGCTATGCATGGTTTCTTGTTTATTCGTAAAGGAGATTTTTTAAACTTACAATAAAACTATGTTCGATGAGTGTTTGCAGAGCAAATATTTATTTCAGTACAGTAGCCTATGTATTTTGTAAAGGGGTAAAGATATATATATATTTCTCCCTCTCTCCCTCCCTCCCTCTCTCTCTTTCTCTGTATAACTCTCTCTCTCTCTTCCCCTTTATAAAATACCATAAACTACTATACTGAAATAAATATTTGCTCTGCAAACACTCATCAAATATAGTTTTATTGCAAGTTAAAAAAAAACTCCTTTAAAAATAACAAAAGGAACAGATGGAAAAGATTTTATTAATACAATTTTGCTTAGAAGAATTTCCAATCCAGAATTTGAAATTCCGGCAATGGAATTAGTAGCTACATGTAAATTTCCTTCAAAGACTAGTTTTCAAGAAGAATTTTGGAAATTAGTTGCACTGTAAAAGAATGTTGGCTAAGTGTGTTCCTTTCCCCATGTTTCAAAGTCTTTGTCTAATAACATAGGAAATTTATTTGTTTCTTTTACCTAAGTGTCCTTGTAAATGACACAGAAATTACAAACATCCCTATGCAGAGGCTTACAAGTTATTGTATCTTGGATGAGTTTGGGCAACTAATAATTGCTGGGATGGGATATTTTTTTCCCTATACTATATTCTATTTCTCCAGAGCCCTTTTGCATGAAAGAATGCAAACTGAATCTGAAAAACTTTTTCAATCATCAATTATACATTTTGACTTCTCAAGCTACAAAATTGGGGCTGCATTACACAATGGTTGTCCCTGATATGTCAAATTGACTTACAAGACTGATCATTTAGGCTGGTCATTTTTTGTCCAGTTCTAAATTATAAAAATCTAAAATCTCCAAGTTTAATTCAAATGTGGATGATTATATAGCAGCAATGCAGAAGCATTTGACACTGACTTCCTTTAAATTTGGGGGGAGGCAGAACTTTCCATTTTGATCTACTGCCCTGGAGCTTCCTGGTGGTGCCCCTCCAAGTACTAACCATGTCAAACCCTGCTTAGCAATTTGAGATCAGCCAAACGGCTATCATCAGAGATATATTTTTTGAGTTAGAGCCTTCCCTAAAGCAAAATGGATGTTAAACAATGGGTGTCTATAGGTCAGGGTTAGTTAGTTATAATATTGCACTTTTGAAAGAATATCCTCCCAAAAGTATCACTTGCAGGGCTGAAATGTTCTAAAGTCTGCTACTGGTTGGCTTTGCACTCATGTGCACCAAACACGCACTACCGCGCAGTGCTGAAAAAGGAGGATTAAAGTAAGTAGACCAGTGAGAGGGGGGGAACAGCTGTGCCAGGTAATTTAGATTCGCTAGGAAGTAGGATTTCCTGCTTTCAAGCAAATATAAATCATGCAACACAGCTGATTGTGGCATAGCTGATCATCGGAATGTTAAAAAGTGCTACCGGTTCGCCCGAACTGGTAGCATTTTTTTCCTACCGGTTCAGGTGAACCTGTACAATTTTTTTACTAATGGTTTGGGAGAACTGGTCTGATCTGGTATCATTTCACCCCTGATCACATGTACAACACGTAGAGGAATTACGTATATAAGAAGCCAAAATCTCAAATCTGTGCTCTCCACACACAAATCTTGGATATGACCCCCTTGGATAGAACCTTAAGAAATTGTTACCAAAAGGAATTATAAATATTAAAGATTGTTCTGAATCCATTACTTGCTACTTTCTAGCTGTTCCCCTTTTGGGGAAATATTTGATAATGTGAGCAGTGTGGGTAAGCATAAATCTCAATGTGATTTAGAAATCTTCACTGTTAAACCAGTGTGAAAGTTGGGGAACCTAGATCACAGATACAGGTAGTTCTTGACTTACAACTGTTCATTTAGTGACCATTGAAAGTTACAATGGGACTGAAAAAAAGTGACTTATGACTGTTTTTCAGTTACGACTTTTGCAACATCTCCATAGTCACCTGATCAAAATTTGGACACTTGGCAACTGGCCTGTGTTTATGACCATTGAAGTGTCCTGGGGTCATGTGATCATCTTTTGCTTTTGTGTAATCAAAGTCAATGGGAAAGCCACATTCACTTAACAACCGTGTTACTAAGTTAACAACTGCAGGAATTCACTTAACAAATGTGTCAGGAAAAGTCATAAAATGGAGCAAAACACACTTAACCCCTGCCTTGTTTAGCAACATAAATTTTGGGATCAATTTTAGTCGCGAGTATCTGTAGCAAGTTTAACTTTCTCCGAATTTAATCAAATTTTGTTTCCCCATAAAGATGCCTGAATGGTAGACTAAAAGATAAATAAAAGCCAAGATGGTAGCTACAACAGTATGATTGAATCTCAGCCTGTTTTTATGTCCATTGTAACCTATATAAAAACAACCAGGCAGAGCTTTGATTCTACTATTGCATCCACCATCTTGTTGACCATATCTCGTTTCCTTGACAACAAATGGAAGGGTTGGGTGATAAAGATTGGGTAGCTTGTTCCCCAAGGGATTCACCACTGATATTACTGGCTTGAACAGTTTAGGAAATCCAGAGATTCCTTGGTAACTTATTCCTCAGCAAGGTCATATCGGAATGAGGCAAAATATGTTTTATTTTGTCAGAAACTAGCTATAGAATTTTCCTCACTCCTACTGCACTGTAGAAAAATTGAGAAAACAATTTTAAAAATGAGTCACAAACATTATGTCTTAGAATGAATGTTTGAGGAACCTTCCATTTTTAAACTTTAGATGTTTGATGTATGATGAGAACACAGCCAAAGCATAAGTCTCTCTCTCTCTCTCTCTCTCTCTCTCTCTCTCTCTCTCTCTCTCTCTCTCTCTCTCTCTCTCTCTCTCCCTCTCCCTCTCCCTCTCCCTCTCCCTGCTTCTCCCTGCCTCTCTCTGTCTGTCTCTCCCTGCCTCTCTGTCTGTCTCTCTATCTCTCTCTCCCTCTCCCTCTCCCTTTCCCTCTCTCCCTGCCTCTCTCTGTCTGTCTCTCCCTCTCCCTTTCCCCCTCCGTCTCCCTCTCTCCCTGCCTCTCTCTGTCTGTCTGTCTCTAACTCTGTCTCTCCCTCTCCCTCTCTTCCTGCCTCTCTCTGTCTGTCTCTCTGTCTGTCTCTCCCTTTCCCTCTCCCTCTCTCCCTGCCTCTCTCTGTCTGTCTCTGCCTCTCCCTTTCCCTCTCTCCCTGCCTCTCTCTGTCTGTCTCTGTCTCTGTCTCTCCCTCTCTTCCTGCCTCTCCCTGCCTCTCTCTGTCTCTCTCTCACATACATACACACACACACACCTGCATATAAAATGGGTGCAGTTAAAAAGTATCGGTACTCTGTATTATAGTTAGAAAAGGGACCAGGTCGGAGTGCGTTGCTCCCACTTCCAATAGTGGTGGCAGCAGGAGGCTCTGCCCACCTGCCTGGAATGCTTCTGCGCATGCGCAAAAGCTTTGTGTGTGTGTGTGTGTGTGTTGCGAGTGCGCACACAAACATGAGCACTGGTAGCTCCTGGATTTGCAACCCAGGTATGCACACAGCTAAATGGAAACATGGACCCACATAAACATTTACACTATTGATCACCCAAACCAAGATTGCCTTTTGGTGCTGACTTCTATGATTAAATTAAGATTCCATGCAGAAGACACTATTGTAGGGGGGAAAATATGCAATACACTCGCAGTTGTACAAAAATATTTTATTTATTAAAGTAACAATTGTACTAAACAACCTATATTTGAAATGCATTGAATTATTGCTAGAATAAATACAGGCAATAAATTCAATATTTTTTAATAAAAGGAAAAGAATTATTTGACACTCAAATGTTATTACCCCAAAGCTTTAACTTATACAATATAAATAGTTAAAAGGCAAAGTCAAGTTTCTCTCCCCCGCCCCCACTTGTGTTGTTTATTTGTTTTGCTTCGTTTTTTTTTTTAAATTTAATACTGATCCATTCGGTTGCTAAAAAATGGTGTTCCCCATGCCCAGCTGAAGCTTATATCAAAAACACATTTGCAAGCAAGCATGCTTGTCTCCTTATCACAGACAAATAAAAGGGAAGTGTGTTGCACATCATTTTATGACAGAGAAAGAA
Organism: Rhabdophis nuchalis; assembly: GCA_039707465.1. Taxonomy (NCBI): domain Eukaryota; kingdom Metazoa; phylum Chordata; class Lepidosauria; order Squamata; family Natricidae; genus Rhabdophis; species Rhabdophis nuchalis. The sequence continues at coordinate 207,096,819 of CM077645.1, forward strand.
GCATCTTAATAAAAGATGATGAAAGAGGGGTCTGAAATCAGATGAATGTATTTTCCACAATCCAGTCAAGAAACTAGATTTGCAAACCAGTGTCGTGCTGATAATACTTCAGTAGATATCCTTTGAGAATTAGTATTATGTGATTTTGCCAAACCCATAGACATTAGGCCCCAATTTTTTTTCTTTTTCTAAACTAGAACCATACTTATAAGCATAAGTAAAACAAACTTTGTTTACAAAGGTGAATATCAGCGTTTCTCAACATTGACCATTTTAAGATGTGTATCTTCAGTCTAAGTTGAAGTCTACACATCTTAAAATGCTCAATGTTGAGAAAATGCTGGGGTAGATGAAATTGGAATAGATGGTATTACTACAGCCCATGTCCATGTTTATTCATTTCACAGAGTTGCATCTAGCGTGCTCATGTTACCTTGGAGTAAATCACATTCGGTCCTGTGGGTTTTATAGTAAATTAATGAGATTATATTTGTAATCACATCTCTGTCTATAGAAATCAATGGGGCATTAGACTTATTTAAGTCATCTTCCATAAGCCAGAATTCTTCTGATTGGCAAGATTGCAGTTTCCCCTTACAACCAATTGCCATGCTGACTGAGAATCTTGGATGGAAAATTTTTGAGATGAGATATTGGATTAAAATGTGCCTTCCCTAGCTTTAGATCCAGCTAACGTTTTTAAAAACTTGGGAAGTAAGGAATTATGTTAAGACCCCTTTTCAGTTTCCAAACTGGGGTCATTCGAATTGAAAAATGATATTCAAAGTCCTTTTAGTTGCATTTCCTCTGTGTGCATTTTTAAAAAAAAAATCACTTTCACTAACATTGATTTAAAGTTGCTGCGGTTTGTGAATCTTTTGGTTTTATTTTAATGGCATTTCTGTACCTTTTAAACATTTCTGGGTAACACAGAAGCAGGAATACTGGACCATGGCTACCAAACTGCTACATGATTGAGTACCTTAATTAGTATCTTTGATTATGTCGTGTGTTCACAGCTAGATTTGTAAATTACCTTGCTCCAAAACAGCAAAAGCAATAACATTTAGACTTATGTACCGCTTCACGGTGGTTTACAGCCCTCTCTAAGCGGTTTACAGAGTCAGCATATTGCCCTCAACAATCTGGGTCCTCATACTACCGACCTTGAAAGGATGGAAGGCTGAGTCAACTTTGAGCCTGGTGAGAATCTAGATCGAACTCCAGGCTGCGGGCAGAGTTAGTCTGCAACGCTGCACTCTAGCCACTGTACCACTGCCGCTCCCAAAGATCCTCACAAATCTTTGGCTGGAACAGAGATTATGGGATTGATTCATCTGTCAGGAAATATATTCTGTTTTGCAATATCCAAAGCACCTCAAGGCAGAACAAGAAGCAATGGATGGAAACTAACCAAAGAGAGAAGCATCCTAGAACTAAGGAGAATTTTCCTGGCAGTGAGAGCAATTAATCAGTGGAATGACTTGCCTCCAGAAGTTGTGAGTGCTCCAACATTTGAAGTTTTTAAGAAGAGATTTGTACAACCATTTGTCTGCAATGGTATAGGGTTTCCTGCTTGAACAGGGGGTTGAACTAGAAGATCTCCCTTCCAACTCTGTTATTCTGTTATTTCTGGGAGGGGAAAACAATTGCACATATCTATCCCTTTGGCCTTGATGGGGCAGAATGTCCTTCAGTACAACCCACACTGAACACACAGAGCTGTGCATAATCAATCAGAATTCCCAGGAGAATGTAAGGCGAGCACTCTGCAACAGAGGTGGTATTCTGCTGGTTATGACCAGTTCACACGAACTGGTAGCGGAAATCATGGATGGCCCCGCCCACCGGCTCCAGCTCTACGGCATCCCATTTAGGCCCTTTTTTAAGGCAAAGCACATGTGCGGCAGGTGGGAGCGCATGCACAGACGTGGTGAAGCGTGCCGCTCACATTTGCAAACTGGTAAGGAAAGTAAGCGAATACCACCCCTACTCTGCAGGTGCAACAAATAATAGAATTATCAGTAGGAAACTGGGACAATAGGTGTGGAGAGCGACAGTTCTGGCTGTTTTTACTGAAATGATGGCAGAACGGTTGCAATAGAAGCCCCGCCCTTTTTAACATCACAAAAGTAATGTCATGATGCCTCTACAGAAGTGGTGGGGCTTGCATCACTGCGATGCGCTATCATCAGATGGATTGGTTGGACCGATGCCCATGGAACAGAGAACAAGGGACGAGGCTCACATGAAAACCACACTTGGTGAACTGACATGGAAGACCTTTTTAGAAGTTTCCCTCACTGTTTTCCTGTCCCCATAAACTGACAATCAGGTTGTTTTTTCCAAATAAAATCAAAGCAAGTCACACATGTTTATATAGACTGTAATAGAAATAGCCATTCATCCATTGAAAAATACAGAAATTACGTTTTAATTCTTAAAACAAAAACACAGAGCGTCCATTTTCACATTGTGGGCAAGGGTGTTCTCGTTTTTTAAACCTTTTATTTTAAAGTAACAATTATTTAATCCCTATTTAGAAAAGTAGGCTGTTAAGTAGGACGGGAAGAAAAGATTTTTGGCAGTAATATAAAATACGAGCTTTGTTGGTTTTTTTTAAAAAAAATGGTGTAAAAGGTAAACAAAGACAAATTATTACAATGATATAAAAATACAACTGGGTCATCCACTCTTATAAAAATTGACTTTGGAATTGCATTTGGCAGTTTCACATTTACACACATACACATACACGCACATACAAACCCACAAGCACACACGTGCCACATCATTCTAAAAAAAAAATATCACAGAACAATGCAAAGAAGTTTATAAATTATGGTCGCAAGGGGTTATCAAATCCTTTGCCTGTGTCTCCAAAACTCCCTTTCTTCTTTGTCTGTCCATATCAGAGTGAGTAATGAGGTATATAGGACATTAACACTTTCGGACATACGCGTGATAGAAGAAAGTGCATTTTCAGAGATCCCCCACAGGAATGGGTTGAATCCATGATTTTTTATCCTCCTCCCACTACCCAAAAAAAAAAAAAAAGGCACAATCACATTTTTATTTTATGGGTTTTTTTTGTTTTGTTTTTCTCTTTTGCTTTGGCATGCTTCGTTAATGTTCAGATCCAAGCAGCAGTAATCCTTTTCCCTTAGCGATGTCAAAATTCAGTGCCACCAACTCTGAAAAGGTTTGTTTTCATGTCCCTTGAAGGAAAAAAAAAACTTTGCTAAGGGAAGCAAAGATAAAACAACAACAACAAGAAAATGTCCATGCTGGTGAAATCACACATCAAGCACCATGTCGTATTGTTGTTCCTTCTTCCGCCGGCCACATTTAGTGATAAGAGCTAAATATAAAGTCAAAAGCATCACCCAGTAGCAGGCGTAAAGTATCGTCCCAATGATCAGCACTGTCTGTTTTGATTCGGAAAATGGCTTTCTAGATTCCTTGTATATGGTGAAAATAACCCCGCCTAGAAGGATTGTAAACCAAACAGACACGGGGATAAGTCCTATGAAATTGACCACGATAGTTTTTCGGCCAGATGTGCCCCATCCTGCCTTGTTTATGGTGGCGATTGCAAACATCTTGGCAGGAAGTAAACTTGACATGTACAACACTGAGTAAAGGGACATAAACACCATGACAATGTTCCCTCTAAGGCAGCTCGCAAAGGAAGACTTGATGAGGCCAACAAGTTGGACAGTCAACAAGAAGAGAAGGATGTTCCACAGTTTCCCCCGGTAGAAAAGTTGTATGACAGTGGCAATGAGAAAAAAGGGAAAGAACCCTGTGATGACCGCCTCGTAGGTCATCCACAAGTGGTGCTTGTGGAACCACATGGCGTTGTACAACCACTCGCGGAAATAGGACTTACTCCAACGGGTCTGCTGGTTCAACCATCTGAGATATTCGATGGGCGTTTCCGTAAGGCACTTTGATCGAGCGGTGTACTTCGTTGCATAGCCCAGGCTTAGGACCCTGTTGGTGAGATGCCGATCGTCTCCAAAGCTACACTGAGACCCCATGAATTCCTGATTGTACCAATCTTCCACAAATTCGTGGAGTAAGGAGTTCCTGTACATCCCTAAGGGTCCACTGATACACTGTACACAGCCAAAGTAGGATTGGCACGCTCGCTCAATATTAAAGGCCATCCAGTACCTGACACTGCTGAGAAAGGAGATCCATGAATCATACTTGTTCAAAATCTGCAAGAGAAGGTTAAAAGTTAGTTCCTGAGGGAAAGGTAACAAGGTTATTATCCTTGACACAAAGCTGTCGATGTTATTTTTTAATATTGTAATATGGAAGGTTCCCCATTTATTATTTTCATTAACTAGCTCTTTTACGCATAAGAATAGCAACCTTATAATAAAATTTCTCAAGACCTTAGGATGTTCCAATTTGTAAAATTTCTTTTGTTGCCATACTAGACAGCCCTGGTTGAAAATTAAGCCAAGAGTTCCAAAGACCCAATATTTTAGTTTGGATAGACTCAGGGGTGGGTTGCTGCCGGCGTTGCTACCTGTTTGGTTTGCATGAGCTTTGTGAGCACTTTGTACGCATGCACAGTTGATTGTAAATTGTTTTGTGCATGCACAGAACATTAAAAAAACCTACTTAAATAGATGCTGGCAATGGCATCAGCAACCAGGAAACTGGTTCAGGGATGTGGCCAGCCTGGGTCACTGCCGGCTTGGGCGACCAAGACCAAAATACCACTACCAGTTTGTTCGAACCAGTGCAAACCAGTAGCAACTCACTTCTGGATAGATTGTTTTGTTTTGTTTTGCTTTTGGTCATTATTCTGATTAAGGGAGTTCATATCCAATCTTCTGTAATTCATCAGACCAATAGCAATAACACTTAGATTTATATACTGCTTCACAGTGCTTTTACAGCCCTCTCTAAGCAGTTTACAGAGTCAGCATATTAACCCCAACAATCTGGGTTCTCATTTTACTGACCTCGGAAGGATGGAAGGCTAAGTCAACCTTGAGCCGGTGAGATTTGAACTGCTAAGCTGCAGCTAGCAGTCAGCAAAGGTAGCCTGCAATTCTGCACTCTAACCACTGTGCCATCGTGGCTCTTACCTTTGCAAACCACAATAACCATTGTGTTACTATTTAACATTTATTCAACAGATTTATATGTCACCTTTTTCTAATGGACAGGTAGTCCTTGATTTATGATCATAAAGGAGCCTGCCCATTAGTTATAATCCCACTTTAGGCACAAAACCAGCTGGGGAACATTGGGCCAGTCACTTTGACATAGGAAGGAGACCAGGACAAATTAGTTCTGAATTCTTGCCAAGTAAACGGCTGAGACTTGTTCAAGCAGTTACAAAGGAAGTGCCAAAAAACAAAAAATGCCATACTAAAGTCAGAAAGATTACTATATTCACCTGTACGTCTCCTCCGACACCACCAACCATTGGATCTTCTTCTAAAACCTTCACCATTTCCACCGAAGATGCTGGATCGAGCATCGTATCTGAATCACATACCTGTCCATAAAAAAAGAAAGCACATACAACATTAAGAGATCAGGGGCAAGGTTGTTGAAAGAAAGGACTACAAGCAACTACACAGTTAAATAATAACACTTGCCTGTGGATGATATTTTCTCACTGGATTTCCTGAAAAATCCCATAATGGTTACATCCAATACTTGGAATTCTTTAGCAATCAGTTGGAAACACAGAACAAGTGTATCACAGTGTAAAATGTGCCACTGTGCCTTTAGAATATGGGCCAAATAAATTTGTGAAATTGATTACAAATTTGGAGAAACAAAATCCGGCAGGGTGCTTGCTTTGTATAGAGAATAAAATCTGCTATCCCATCCCACTGAGAGTTCAGTTGGTTTTTCTGAATTTCTAAAATCTGGATCTCTAAAAGCCCAACCAATGGAATTTATATTGTTTGCAAGCAGTGTTAAACACAAAGGAGTGGAGTGGTCATATCACTGTAATGATTCATTACAGGTAGTCTTTCACTTATGACCACAATTGAGCCCAAAAAGTCTATTGCTAAGTGAGACATTTGTTAAGTGAGTTTTACCCCATTTTACAACCTTCCTTGCCACAGTTAAGTGAATCCCTGCAGTTGTTAAATTAGTAACACAGTGGTTAAGTGAATCTGGATTCTCCACTGACGTTGCATGTCAGAGGGTTGCAAAAGACGAACACATGATCCCTGGACATTGCAATTGTCATAAGTATGAATCACTTGCATCTGGATTTGGATGACATGACCATGGGGATGGTGCAATGGGTTGTAACTGTGAAAAATGGTCATGTCACTTTTTCAAAGTTGTTGTAACTTTGAACAGTCCCTAAGTGAACAGTTGCCAGTTGAAGACTACCTGTATATACTCTTTTGAGAGCGGGCATCAGAATTTCATTTTGTAATGTGTGCCAGTGTGTTCACAGAAAAAAAGGTGACAGTAAAGGTAATCTTATCTTGTCTTATCATCTTATCTCATCTTATCTCACCATCTTATATCTTCTAATATCTATATAAATTAAAATGTAACAAGAGTTTGTTCAAAACCGGTAATCTCCGAAAGTACTCCACCGATCACTTCCAAATTTTCACGCAACGTTCCTTTCAAATACAGCACCAATGATGTATATAGATTGTGTAGATGTCACAACTGTGCCAGGTACATGCAATGGAAATGTAAAAAAGATAGGTAGATGGATACAGAGAGAGCAGTGAGCCACAGGATGACATAATACAAAATGTCATAATACCTACTGTATTTCAATACGGTAGGTAGGTAGGCAGCTATATTTATTTTATTTTATTTTATTAAATTTATACCCCGCCCTTCTCCAAAATGGACCCAGGGCGGCGCACAGGAATATTAAAATACAAACAAAAACATAAAAATTTTTAAAAACTTATTTGATGAAGATCCTGCGCTAAAACCAAATTAAAATCCCCAAAATTTAAAACTATCTAAAAGTCATAATGGAGGTTACGTTAGGCCGGCTAGATGGAACAAATGTGTTTTTAGGCACTTGCAGAAGAGGCGGAGGTCAGAGATGGTGCGAAGTTCATGGGGTAAGTCGTTCCAAAGGGCTGTCCCCGCCACAGAGAAGGCCCTTCCCCTGGGTGTCGCCAGTCGGCATTGTCCGGCCGACGGCACCCTGAGAAGGCCCTCTCTGTGGGAGCGTATCGGTCTTAGGGACGTATGGGGCAGGAACGGCTAGTATTTTATATAGAAAGAGGGGTAAAGAAAGACTACTTGGTGGGTGCTTTGCACTTTTCCTGATCTGCACTTCCCTTCGAGGGGGGGGGGGGGAGAGAGATTGCATTTGGTGCCCCAGATCAAATGTTTCCCACTGTCCTAAGGGGGAATGAATGATGAGTGAACTTACAGATGCTTCAAAAAAAATTGGCAGAGGATCTGGGAAGAAACATGATAGCCCTTTTTGCTTGCAGAAGGTTTAGCTATTCATGTGAAATATATACCTTGGATCCCACCATCCAGCTCTCTTTGAACTCTCAATTCATGGGGCTCCACACTTCTAAACATTAATAAAAGTCTGTTTCACTCTTATGTTTAGAGTGCATGTTATTTTATTTCCTCATTATATATGCTCACGTTTCCAATGGACTGGGAAGGGTTTATATTTTTAGCCTTCTTAAAATGTGAAATAGATACCTCTTTTGAGCACGGTTGTTGTGAATACAACTAGTATTTGTGTTGTATATACAGAACACTTTGCATAGCTTGGTTTAAAAAAAGATTTAATGGCTATGTGAAATTTAGTTTATTTTTAATCTTGCTGGAGGTATGTGTGTGTTAAAGTGCTGTGTAAACCCAACCTCTCTGGCTGGTTTATGGTTTACAGTACTGTGTAAACTGAGAGAATGGGTTAATTCAGTAAGCAAGCAGATTTGTGAACACATTCTTTGAACTGTTGCAACTTTGACTTTAATCCATAGTTTTCTGGAGGATCTATCCTCATGTCAGTATAGTGTAAATGGGATTACTCTCATCGCTTCTATGTCCAGCCTTAGAAATGCACGAAACACTTTTGAATTTAAAGTTTTGCGTTTAAATTCGAAGCTTAAAACCAAAACTGTTGGTTCAGATTCAAGAAGGGTTATCTTGAGCATTTGGGTTGAATATCAGAGGGCTTGTTTTAAGCTCAAGAATTGTTTGCATACCTTAACAATACCTTATCTCTTCTATAGAGTTGAGGCCAGTGATGAAATTCAAATGTTTTTTACTATCAGTTCCGTAGGCATAGCTTGGTGGGCGTGGCAGGGGAAGGATACTGCAAAATCTCCATTCCTTCCCCTCTCCTGGGAGAAGGATATTGCAAAATCTCCAATCCCAACCCACTCTGGGGCCAGCCAGAGGTAGTATTTGCCGGTTCTCCAAACTACTCAAAATTTTCACTACTGGCTCTCCAGAACCTGTCAGAACCTGCTGAATTTCACCCATGGTTGAGGCAGCCCTGACAATCATCAGGTTCAGGTGCTGCCTCTAGCACACTCAACAGGTTCCATTGGTGGTCAAAATGATAAAGGAGGCACTTCAAAGAAAAAGGGACATTTCAAAGATCAAGGTAAAATAAAGAAAAGGGAGAAAATGGTTTTCATGTCCAGAGCAAACTGGACCTTCAATATTTTGAGAGAGTCCATTTAAAAACTAAATGGCAACTTAAGATAATGAAAAGAATATGCACAATATTGGACATGCTAATCAAAGCAGCATGATTAAACTCAAAATTAAAATCAGCGTTGTTAAAACCAGCCTTTTCCCTTTGGAAGAACATTGGATAAATTTTCAATACACGCATGAAAGCGCCCAAAAATTTCAAATGTTTTTTTTTAAAGAGAGAAAATATAATGTTTTCAAGCCAAGCAAACATAATACTCTAGCCATTCACACTGCATCTCCTTTCCCAACAGGGCCTCAATGCCTGTGATTCATCATTATCAAATCATTAAAGTTAGATGAAAACTAATGACTCATGGGGAGAAAACATCACACGCGTAAAATTTTTTTTAAAAAGTTTGAAATTATATCTGAATTCTAAACTATGGAGCTATTGCTAAATGTCAAGGTTGTGTGGCCTAATAGTAAAAGGTAAAGGTAAAGGTTCCCCTTGTACATATGTGCTAGTCATTCCTGACTCTAGGAGGCGGTGCTCATCTCCATTTCAAAGCCAAAGAGCCCGAAGACGTCTCAGTGGCCATGTGGCCGGCATGACTAAATGCCAAAGGTGAACATAACGCTGTTACCTTCCCACAAAAGATGGTTCCTATTTTTTCTACTTGCATTTTTTACATGCTTTCGAACTGCTAAGTTGGCAGAAGCTGGGAAAAGTCATGGGAGTTCACTCCTGTTACATGGTGCTAGGGATTCAAACTGCCAAACTGCTGACCTTTCTGATTGACAAGCTCAGCATCTTAGCCACTGGCTCAGCAGTTTAAAACCGGAGGTAATGGCTAAGAAAGGTGGAGGTCCATCCTTCTCCTGGATGTTCAGCTACCATCTCTTTGGGATGCTTTAGTTTGGATGTATGCATTACGAAGGGGTTTGAATGACCTCTAGAACTCTGCCACTTAATTTCTGTATCTATTAATGGCTTGATGTGGCCATAACTCAACTGTATGCAATGTTTTGCTTCAATCCACCTTTTTTCTGGATTTCTAGTATCTGTCCTCCAAGACTAACCCAATACTCTTGCTCCCCATGGTCAGGGTGTTGGGGTGTGACCAGCTGAAAACCCAACTCATTTTCCTGCTCCTCTTCCCATCCATTGCAGAACAGTCATCTAGATGAGCAACTGTGTTTTTCTTGGACATTAACAATGGCTCCATGACCTTCACTTTGGGAAGTACAAATGGTGACTGTTCTCTTCTTTCTTTTTTGCTGGTCTGTAGCACATGCTGGTGGCAGTAACTATCTCATTTTGCCCAGCAATAGGACCAGCTTGTCAGAGAATTGTGCAGCCGGTGTCCAAATGGAGTCAGAGATGCTGACACATTACTTGTAGTTTTATATGAATAAATATATATTTATAGCTATATACACAGCAAACTAGAAAGTTAGGCAAACAGGAGCATCATCAGGTAAATCAACACAGCGGGAACATCATGAGGTAAATCACAGAAAGGACACACAGCACATAGAGGAAAAAGGCGGGAAACAAGGAAACTCCCCCTCTACACTCCCAGTAACCAATCACAGCATAGATTGCCTCATGCAATGGCCAGCTCTTTTCAAACAATTAGCTGTAACTGTGTGTTCTTGGTCATTGTCCAACTCTTCACTCCTCCAGCTATTAAATATCTTAACATGGCTTTTGTGGGTCACCCAAAAAAAGAAAAAAGAAAAGATAATATAGAGAACCTGTCTACATCTCTGTACCTTCTACATAGAAGGTACAGAGAAAAGATAGATAGATAGATAGATAGATAGATAGATAGATAGATAGATAGATAGATAGGTAGAGAGAGAGAGGGAAGAGCAGATAGATAGATAGATAGATAGATAGATAGATAGATAGATAGATAGATAGATAGATAGATAGATAGGTAGGTAGGTAGGTAGGTAGGTAGGTAGGTAGGTAGGTAGGTAGGTAGGTAGGTAGGTAGAGAGAGAGAGAGAGAGAAAGAGAAGAGCAGATAGATTGATAGAGATAGAGAGAGAGAGAGAGATAAATAGAGAGAGAGAGAGAAGAGCAGATAGATTGATAGAGATAGAGAGAGAGACACAGACAGACAGACAGACAGACAGACAGACAGACAGACAGACAGACAGACAGATAGATAGATAGATAGATAGATAGATAGATGGTGTATGAAGAATACAAATACACTGATGATTAATACAAGTAGCTTGCATGAATAAAATATAGTTCGAGGGATAAGCTTTCCCTTCTACACCACCCACTTCATTTTTAGGGAGTAATGCATGGGTGGAGATATCTACTAGATATAGCCCAGCTGACAGATAATCCCCGCCTGAAGCTTGTACTTTAAAATTGGGGAGTTGGCCTGGCCTAATTCATTGTTAAGCGAACAGTATCACCAAGGCTTTAAATACAAAGCTTTTGCCTTGAGTGAGGTAATGCAGCTGTGGAGACTGAAGCCAAAGAACTTGGCTGAAGGACTCGTCTTGTTTGTATTTCTAGGCTCTCCCGCCCCCCCCCCCCCCCCCCATCTTCCCACTGACCCAACCCACTTTCCCTCCCTGCTTCTTAACAGGTTTTTATAGGACTCCAAACTTTCCATTTTCACAAACGCTGCCAAACCTTTGAGTTTCTCTTTTGAGACATAAGATCATATGTTCACATTAGAGAGATGCTCCCAGAATGAACTGTGCCTTCAGCTCATAGCTGGGATTATTGTTGTCTTTTTTTCTTTTTTTTAAAGAAAGAAAGAAATGTGCTTGATAATTTTTTTTTCTTGAAAAAAAAAAAGACAATAGGGAAAAAAACTTTTAAAGATAGACGGAAAGAGAAATGCATCCTTAATATTACATAACAGTGGCCTGGAATTCATCCCAAATTGTATAGTTAAAAGTCTCTAGAGATTCTCAGTCATCCAGGTCATGGTTGTCCTAAAGATGCTTCTTCAGAGGGCAACTGGACTTTCTTGTTTTTCCCTTGAAGATGTTTTGCTTCTCGTCCAAGAAGCTTCTTCAACTCTGACAGGATATTGGGGAATGGAAGGATTTATATTCTTTATATTTCAATATATTTAGATTGAACATCCTTTGAATGGTGTGGAAGTAGGAATGGATTTCCAGAAGGAAAAAATGGGAGACCACAGGAACCAGGAGCACCACTCAGGTGACCCTAAGGACACAGATGAGCCTCCACATCCTTCAACGACCCTCTGAAAGGAGACAAATATCCAGCTGTCTTCAAGGAACATAAATCCTTCCATTCCCCACTATCCTGTAAGAGCTGAAGAAGCTTCTTGGATGAGAAGCAAAATGTCTTCAAAAGAAAAAAAAAACCAAAATATCCATCTACCTCCTGAAAAAGCACCATTGGGACAATGGCCTGGAATCGTGGATGTTGATTAACAGGCAGATTTGGTAGCCTATCTTGGATCACACCTTTAGTGATTAAGGCACCAGCATAGAAATCAAAAGAGGGTGAGTTCTAGTCCCACCTTAGGCCTGAAAACTGGCTAGGTGACTTTCGACCAATCGCCAGAAGACTGTGAGTTCTAGTCCTGCTTTAGTTGTGAAAGCCAACTGGATGACTTTGGACCAATTACTCTCTCAGACCAACAAACTTTACAGGGTTGTTGTTGTTGTGGGAAAAATAAAGGGAAGTAGCATTAGTTACCTTTGCCACCTTCAGTTACTTATCAAAATAATAAAGGTGGAGTATAAATAAATACAAATAAACAAGTAAAATATATAATCTATCTATCTATCTATCTATCTATCTATCTATCTATCTATCTATCTATCTATCTAGATAGATAGATAGATAGATAGATAGATAGATATCTAAATATATCTATCTATATCTAAATATCTCTCTCTCTCTCTCTCTCTCTTTCTCTATCTATCTATCTATCTATCTATCTATCTATCTATCTATCTATCTATCTATCTATCTATCTATCTATCTATCTATCTATCTATCTATCTATCTATCTATCTATCTATCTATCTATCTATCTATCCACTTGTAATAGCAGACCGAAGGCAGATCTGGTATGCTGCCGGTTCGCGTTGGTTCGAGCGAACCGGTAGTTGTGGCAGCATGAGGCTCCACCCACCCACCCAGATGTCATCAAGGCATACTTGCGCATGTGCAGAAAGTTCTGCGCATGCCCAGACATGCTGTGGGCGAGCAAAGCGAGTGTGTGGGTGATGCGCTCCCGCTATCAAACATGTAGTGAACAAAATAGAATGCCATAACTGACCAAAGGTATGAGGGAAATCAAATATCAGAAAAATAAAATAAAAACCTTTGCTAACCAGCCTAAAGTTCTACCCATTCACCCTTCTATTTCCACAGTGGCCAATCAGATGTTTTCTGAGAAGCCAAAAAGTGAGAAATGAGCATAATGTCTTCCTCTTCCTTGTGTTCCAAGCAGTAAATACTGAGAAGTAAACTTCCATAGAAACAGAATAAATGGTAATTCTAAGCAAAGGAGAAATTACAGAAGCAAACTGGAATCTTGACGTATTAAGATTCTTGGTGTCGGTTCTTATTTCCCATATTGAGGGTATTTTTTTAAAAAAGCGACTCCTAATATTGCATATAATGTCTAATGATGGTGATTTCATTCTAAAAAAACAGGATCCAAATTTATAAATGTGTTTAGGAGGGTTATACAGGTAATCCTTACAACCATAATGGAATCTGGCCATCATGATTGTAAAATGGGTCAGTCATGTGGCTAACTTTTTTTTGCAGTAGTTGTTAATTGGATCAGCATGTTCCCTAAGAGAACTGATGGTTTGCTATGGGTGCAGCTTTGCCAAAAAGTGGAAATAAGTGCTGGGTTTTGGCAAAACTGTCACAAAATGCAGTCGCATTTCCATGGGACTCTGCAAACAACCATAAATGTAGCCATGTTACCAAGTGCCCGAAGTTTGCTCATGTGACTGTGGGAAAGACTAACTGTTGGAACTTTAAATCCAGGTCACAATTAGCCCCAAGATAATAAGTCAAGTCACTATTGTAACTCAAAGAGTACTGTAGACAGGTTGTTTGATCGGCACAATTTTCACTATGTTGACTAACACGACCTGTAGTTGGGCATAATTTCACTATGTTAATTGTCTACTACCTATAGTAAAATCGTGTTTTATTCTTACAGTTTTTCATCTTTAAACTGACTATCCAGTAGAAGACAGCCTCAAACTGAATACTGCATCTGTACAGCAGCTCAAAGACCACAGTTATTGTGACGTATTTAATTTGGGTCCTCAGGGCCACATTAGGGCCCCTATAAATGTGCAGTCCTCAAAAATTTTCAAACAACAAATTTCCATAATTAGTGTGAAGAGGAAAAGTATTAAGCTCACAGCTAAAAAGATAATCATATTCTCTCTGATGAGTTGTAATTCAGTGCCACTGCATTGTAACTGAAATGAAATCAAATTTAGCTTTGCTCTGGCTACCTCCACTGCATGCCCCTACTATACCAAATGATACTTATGCACCAAGTGCAATGTTTAATGCAGAAAAATACCTGCACACCTGGTTTAGTAAGTAAACCATATTGGCCATAGGAGTCCTTGCAGATTTTACTCCCTTAATCATTGCTGACTGTAGGGGGTGGTGCTCATCTCCATTTCAAGGTCATTAATGTATGCTGTCATGAAGCCAACATGAGCACTGTTACCTACCCATCAAAGTGGTACCTATTTATCTATTTTCATTTGCATGCTTTCACACTGCAGGAGCTGGGCGAGGATGGGCGCTCACCCTGTCACGTGGCACTGGAACCTGGCTTGCTGGCTTTCCATCCAACAAGCCATAGCATCTTAGCCATGGAGTCACTAAACAATAAAGCATTATTTATAAACTGCTCTGACTATGCACAGCATGTTAACCCCCATATTATAACAACCCATATGATAGCTCAGCTGAGTTGGGTGAACTCAACCGATAAGGCCCATGGAGAGTGCTCCTTACTTTTTTCTGCTGACAGAATACTTAGCTACTGGCTGAAAAGTAGAGGTTTGCACGATATGCAGCCATGTTTGATAATATTTAAGCTTTAAGAGCAACCAAAGAATCATCTTTGCAATATGGCTATCAGCACAGACAGAGGGTTAGGGTAGAAGTTCTTTAGATGAAAAACCCAGTCAAGCAAACCAGAGTTCGGGTTGGTTCACAGTGCCATAGACTCCGTTGAGGTCTGTGCCAACTTAGCAATGGAAGGCAATCAAATCCAGGCAATTACAGGCGGAAACGCTTCCCTGACCACAGTTCATGGCATGCTGTCTGGAACAGAGAATAAGGCAGCTTGTGAGACACCTCGTAGAGTTGTGTCACCTTCTACTACCCTGAAAAAATCCTTGAGGGAAGCTACTGGGGCAACGTGGAAGCAAATGCCCCAGAGTCTTTCTCTCTAGATTAATGTATTAAGTAATTATCATCACTAAACCTGATGGCAAGCTTTCACCCTCCCTGTCTGAGCCCTCCTCACTATCCTTATGTGCCATCTGATCATCTTAACTATTTCAAGAAGTCCAGCTTTTTCAACGGCTCTGCTGTTTTCCAATGGAGAGAGAAAGAAGCACACTGTTTGCATAAGGGACAGGATGGGATGGGCTGCAAGCGGCTCAAAATATACAAGACCGGCTTTCTTGGGACGCCTGTTTTATTTGGCAACGGAGGAGAACGTTTTAGACCTACCTGCACATAATCCACGCTTCTCCCCAGTGCTTTGAAGGCTGTGTACATGACTTCCCTTTTTCCACCCCATTTTTGCATGATGCAGACACTCTTGTTGGACAGGACCAGCTGAGTGACGTGTTGCATGCTTTCTCTATGGGACTCTTCAGTCTCGTTAGGGCCTCTCTGGTGAAAGTTATTCCTCCAGATGTAAGTCGCAGATTTATCCCTGCCCATGATTTCACTAAAAATGTCCATCATGTAAACATCATCTTCAGAATTCCCATCGATTACCATAATCAACTTAATTCCAGGGTAGGTGAGCCTCTTCACGGAAAGTAAACATTTCTTTAAGTAGTCTGGGTCTTCTTGATAGGCAGCAATGCAAAGGGCAACAGTTTTGTTCAGCTTGATTGGCGTCTCGAGGGACCGGCGCATTTTACGGTGCTCAAGAAAGGCAAATAAGCTTTGGATGATAAGGTGGGATGCCAGAATAGCACCATAGAGCCCAAAGGAGAAGTAATAGTTGTCCGTTTGGATAAACTGGTAGCCCACAATATAAGCAGCTGAAATTCCCAGCAGAAGAGATACGCCGAATAGGGTCGTTCCAAGAATTCTCAGGATGCATATAAACCTCTCACAATGCATCTGCAAAAACCAAAAAGAGAATTGTAAATATTGCTCTGTGGCTTAATAAAAGCACAAAGTGGGTTACTTAGGAAAACAAGCGAAGGATCGGCTTCCCACTTTGCAGTCTAGGATGGAAATAGTTGACCTAAAGACCAAGAATCTGAGATGCTTATTAGACTATTTATTAAAAGGAGACTTAATGTTACAAAACAAATATTCCAATGAGGATTCTTCTTATAAATCTCTCTCTCTCTCTCTCTCTCTCTCTCTCTCTCTCTCTCTCTCTCTCTCTCTCTCTCTCTCTCTCTCTCTCTCTCTCTCTCTCTCTCTCTCTCTCTCTCTCTCACACACACACACACACACACACACACACACACTTTAGAGCAGGAGTCACCAACCTTTCCAACGTCAGGGACCACTAAATTCATAATTTTAAATCCAGCGGACCACTAATATGAATGTTTTAAAAAGATAAATAGTATTTAGTGCAATGTAAAAAAAATGCAAATAATTTTTCAATAGACCACCAACATTTTCTCATGGACCACCAGTGGTCCATGGACGGCTGATTTAGAGTATCAAAGCTGTTTTTCACACTTCCTCCCACTTTTTACTTACAAATAATTGGAAATTTGCCCCTTTTATGAGACATCCCTCGTTTTGTCCCAAAGGTGCTTTTTCAAGAGATAACTGGACTTTCTTTGTTTTTCCTTGAAGATGTTTTACTTCTCATCCAAGAAGCTTCTTCAGTTCTTCTTCAGAACTGAAGACGTTTCTTGGATGAGAAGTTTCTTGGGTGATAATTATCACTCCTATCAATGTGAGAAGTTTGTCTCAAAAGAAATTAAAAAAAAGTAACCAATTCTGGAGCACATTTGTTTTGGGTCACCAAAAGCTATAGGCATGTATCATAAAGTATCTCTCCACTCCATTATGAGAAAGACCTTTTAGAAGGTGATGGGAAGCAGTCTGTACAGAGCCCGGGATAAAATGGATGAAGAGAACAGTGACCAGAAACTCAAGGTAGTGTTGTGGCCTGCCAGCGGCCACCAGAGTTGGCAGCAGATTTGGACAGTGAGGAGAATGGGGAGGAACTTGGGCCAGTCCTGAAGTGTGGGAAAAGCTCTGATGAGGGCTCTGGGTGGGAGGCAGAGATGGGGCCAGGGCCGTCTGACAGTTATCAGCTGCCTTCAGAATCAGACATCAGTGAGGCAGATCAACAGCTGGAGCCTGTTCCCAGTGTATGCATGCGCAGAGTCGCCAGACAAAGAGAACAGCTAAAGGAAATACTCCAAGACTCCTTGCCTAGTTTTGAAGATATCAGCTCTCCAAGACAGATAGGATTTGTGACTGTAAATTCAATAAGGGGTTTATTGGGATGAGTTCATGCTGCTGGGGAGCCTAGGTCAGAACATGTAACTAGAAAACATAATTTTTCCGTGGAACAAGAAGAGAGGCGTAGGTGGCCATCAAAACATGCATTTGTATTGAGAAAGAGCGTTGGTACTTACCTGATACGCCTCTTCTAATAAGGTGGGGATAGCATCCATGTATGGGTTAACTCCGTCCTCTTCTCTGATTGGACTGAGCCTGTTTAATTATTCATGAGGTGTGCTATATAACCCGCTCCTGCTGGTCTCCTCCCAGCTTTCGGCGAATAACTACAAACACAGGCTCCAATCCTTATCCCAACTCATAGACCAACTTTTATTATCACATATTCAACTTTCCAACGATAATATCGTGACAAACCCCTCTTAACCACTAGACCAGTCAATCCCCGGGTGGGCCGGATGCTATCCCCACCTTATTAGAAGAGGCGTATCAGGTAAGTACCAACGCTCTTTCTCAATAAGGTGTGGATAGCATCCATGTATGGGACATACCCAAGCCAGAATGTCCTCAGGGTGGGACCCAAAACAGTGACTGGTGTAACTTAATCGAGGGAGTGTACCGCCTGAAGTACCCTGCGACCAAACGACGCGTCCGCAGAAGCGAACTTGTCCAGTTTATAGTGGCGGATAAATGGCGAAGGAGAGGCCCAAGCCGCCGCCCGGCAAATCTCCTCCACCGACGCCTGGGATGCCCAGGCTGTAGATGTTGCTGCACTCCGTGTGGAGTGCGCTGTAATGCCCCCTGGCAGTGGTGTGTGGGAAGCGCGATACGCTTCCCCAATGCACAATCTGATCCAACGCCCAATGGTGGCAATGGACACTTTCTGACCCAAGGAAGCCCCAGTAAATGCCACAAAAAGAGCCTCCGACCTCCTGAACTCCGAAGTTCGGTTCAGGTACGTACTCAGTGCTCGTTTTACATCAATGGCATGACAATCCTGCTCCCCTGGCTGGGATGGACAGAAATCCGGCAAAACAATCTCCTGAGCCCTATGGAACCACGATCCCACCTTAGGGACAAAGGTAGGGTCTAGGCGAAGCACCACCCTGTCCTCATAGAAAGTGCACAATCCTTCCCTAATGGACAGGGCTTGTAGCTCCGAAATCCTCCTGGCCGACGTGACCGCCACCAGGAAGGCTACTTTCCAAGACAGTAATTCCATCGGTATCTCAGGTAATGGCTCGAATGGAGCCCTAGTCAAGGAGGCTAAGACTGTGGGTAAATCCCACGAGGGAAACCTATGAACCACCTGAGGCCTTATGTTTCGAGCCCCCTTGAGGAAACTCCGTACCATTGGATGTTGTGAGAGCGGGAGGCCCCCCCCCCCATGATAACACCGATGCCAAGGCAGCAGTCTGCCTGCGAATAGTATTCGGGGCCAACCCCTTGTCCAACCCCTCTTGAAGAAAGGTAAGAACCTCAGGAACTGAAGCCCCTGTAGGGGATATATGGCGAGGGACGCACCATGACGCGAAGGTACGCCAGGTGGCATTATAAATTCTAACCGTAGAGGGTCGTCTAGCGGCTTGAATTGTGTCTATGACCCTGGGCGGAACATTAGCGGTAGCTAACAGACCCCTTTCAACCGCCACACGGTCAACTGCAGCCATTGGGGGTCCGGATGTAGCAGGGGCCCCTGTCTCAAAATCGTCTCTGATATCGGGAGCCGCCACGGAGGGGCCACTGAGAGTGCTACCAGATCCGCAAACCACGGGCGACGTGGCCAATGTGGAGCCACAAGGAGTATGTCCGCCCTGAACCGGATCACGAGACGAACCACCCTGGCAAGTAAGGCCGTGGGTGGGAAGGCATAAAGTAACCCTTGGGGCCATGGGTGTCGCAGGGCGTCCACACCCTCCGCCCCCCATGAAGGGAACCTGGACAGGAATCTGGGCAGTTGAGTGTTGATTGCAGAAGCGAACAGATCCATTACTGGTAGTCCAAATCTCCGAGTGGCCTCCTGGAAAAGAGAGGGATGTAATTGCCACTCTGCTGGGTCAGCAGTCGTTCTGCTAAGCCAGTCTGCCTGGACATTCTCAACACCCGAAATATGCTCAGAAACAACTGAGAGTAAATGTTGTTCCGCCCAAACTCCTAATTCAGTGGCCTCTTGCATAAGATGTACAGACCGTGTACCCCCTTGTCTGTTAATGTGTGCCTTAGCCGTCACATTATCAGTAAGCACCAGTACATGTTGACCGCTAAGTCTTCGCTCAAAATGGTACAAAGCGAGCTTTATAGCCCTGAGTTCCAGCAAATTTATACTAAAGGTGGTTTCCTCCTGTGACCACGTGCCCTGAACTACCTCCTCCTCCAGATGAGCCCCCCACCCCGTGAGGGAAGCATCCGTAGTCAGAGTAACTCTGTGGTCCACCTTGAAATGGCAACCCTTGGTCAGAGCCCCTGAGTTCCACCAAGCCAGTGAACTACGAACCGATCTAGGTAACCTGATTTTACGTAGTGAAGTACCCCTGCCTTGCTTTTGAAATGGGAGAAGGACCCATTGCAAGTCTCTAGAGTGTAGCCTGGCCCAAGGAACAATCGAGATGGCCGAGACCATCATGCCCAAAAGCCGAGACAATGTAGCCAGAGTGACCCTGTCGTCCCCCAGCACCTGGGCAACAAGCCCCCTTAAATTGTCAATACGTTCTTCAGACAAGAAGACCTGGTCTGTAGACGTGTCTACCCAAGCCCCCAGGTGACGAATCCGAGTAGTAGGAGTCAGGTGGCTCTTGGGGAAATTAACAGAAAAACCGTGTTCCTGCAAGGTGTGAATAGTCAGCTGCAGATCTCGACTAGCTCCCTCACGAGAGGTCGACTGCACTAAGATATCGTCCAGATAACAATGGACCCTAACCGGAATGGATCGCAGGTGCGCCGCCAAGGCGGCCAGTATCTTAGTGAAGACACGTGGAGCCGAGGAAAGGCCAAAGGGCATAGCCCTGTATTGGAAATGACGTTTCAAATAACAAAACCGAAGGAACCGCTGATCCTCCGAACGGATCGGCACATGTAAGTACGCCTCTGTAAGATCTACGGAGGTAAGAAAGTCTCCGTGGCGCAAACATTCCAAAATAGAACTTAACGAATGCATTTTGAACTTCCTAAATTTCAAATAGGTATTTAACAGCTTCAAATTTAAAATAGCACGCCAGCCTCCTGACGCCTTAGGTATAACGAACAGGGTGGAGTAGAACCCCTGATGTTTCTGCCCCTCAGGCACCTCTTGAATGGCCTCAATATCCAGGAGGTGCTGGATGGCCGTCAACATCAGAAGGTGTCTGTGGGGATTATTGGACACCGGGGACCGAATGAAGAAAGAGGGGGGGGTGGCGAAAAATTCGAGTGTCAACCCAAAGCGGACCGTTGCCCTGACCCAGGCGTCAGACGTGGTCATCTCCCAACGGTCGGCAAAGAGGAGCAGGCGTGCGCCAATGGGGAACCGAACCTCTGAATCATTGCCTGCGCCCATATCGGTTCCCCCCTCCCCGAAAGGGCCGTCTACCCTGGTTGCCACGTTGTGGCCGGAAGGATTGTTGGCGTTGCCGTTGATTGAAACCCCCTTGGGAGCGGTAACCCCCGGAACCATACTCAAACCCCCGAAAGTTGCCCCCAAAATCCTGCCTATAGTTCTGCCTCCGAGTATAAGGAGCAGTACGGGGGAAGTTCTTCTTCGAGGTGGAGGGGAGGACCTTACGTTTATCTCTCCCCTCCACCAACAGGGGGTTGAGTGCGTCGCCAAACAAGGCAGTCCCGGTGTATGCCTCCGACGCCAACTTCCACTTGTGACGCATATCGCTCTGCCACTGGCGCAGCCACAGCAACCGTCGCGACGCCACTGCAGAAGCCATAGCCCGTGAGGCGAACCTGGTGGCACTAAGCGTGGCGTCGGAAGAAAATTGCACCGCCGCAATGACTTTATTCAAGTCCTGGTGGGCTCGGATGTCTCCAGGGGGAATGCGTGTCTGCAGCTGCTGGAGCCAGGTAAGACTGGACCTAGTGAAGAATGATGCGGCTGTAGCTGCTCGCACCGCCCAGGCCGCCGCCTGATGACCCCTACGGAGAGTCTGATCTGCCCTCTTATCCTCTGGTCTCAGTGCCTCCTCTTGAGAGCCAGGCAGGGTAGTGGAGGACTGCAGTGCGGCAATGGGTGGATCAATCGTTGGCCACTCCAGCAATTTGCCAAGCCCCTCATCCACATTATAAAACCGCTTATCGGAAGATGAAGGAGCCGGCCCGGCTGTGGGAATAACCCATTGCTTCTTAACTGCGTCCAGGAATAGCTGGTGCGTCGGAATGACATCTTCCGGCCAGCTCTGTTCCTGGAACCAATTGGAAGACGTGGAAGGAGCGACCTCTGCAGACATTGACTGTGACGGGCCGAGGGCCGAGGTGACCTTGGCTTTGGCCAACAATGTCTCAAAGAGCTCAGGAGGAAACAGGCCCTTGGAACGAGGCTTTTCAGGCCTAGAGCCCTCATCCTCAGATAAATTAGCCCCCCTCAAGTCACCATCCTCAGAACCAGAATCAGGCCCATCGCGGTTGGCTTCTGGGGAAATCGCCCGTACGGAAGACATGGCCGGTTCTTTAGATGCCCTGGAGCGTTTATCACCCCCAGCCAGGGTATCCCGCTCCTGTAAACCGGCAGCTATCCCTTGTTTAATTGCCTCTGTAATCATATCAGGGACAAAGGGACCTGTAGATGTCATTTGGCGCGTGGGAAAAGACCCATAGGGTGGCCACTCATAAGGGAGGCTCAAGGCAGGAGGTGGAGCAGTCATCGGGGCAGCAGGTGGTATAGTGGCCTGCCGCGTGGGCGGCCGCGGCGTAGAGCCCCAGATACCAGTCGTATCTATTGTCAACAAGGGACTAAAAGGCCCGGGCTGTAGTAGACCAGTCCCTGAAGGCACCACAACCGGTCTGGGAATCACCTGCCCTTGGTCACCTGACATGTCATGCGGTATGGTATCAGGCTCCAAATGCCTAGTCTTGGCAGTCGCCTTGGATGGCTTCTTGGGCTTTTCCCCCTTCGCGCTCCTGCTTTTGCTCTGGCTTCTGGACTCTCCACCCCCCACAGCCTCAACTGGCCGGGTACCAATGGTGGAAGCAAGTGGGGCCTGCGACCTTGAGGAATCCTCCGGCATCGCTTTGTCCAGTGATGCCTCTGCCATTAATAACGTTCGTCCCGATCTGATAAGGACGCCGGCGTTTCTGTCCCTTTAATCACGCAGGAAATGGCCACCGGAAGTTGTAATGAGTTTAAAATGGCTGCCGCTCGCCCCCGAGCACTCAAGATGGCGGCCGCAGTTGTCGGAGTCGCAAGATGGCCGACGGAGCCCGACGGACACTCAAGATGGCGGGCGCAATTTCCGGAAGTCCCAAAATGGCGGACGAAGCCAAACGGACTCTCAAAATGGCGACCGCAACTGCCGTGAGTCACCAGGGCACCCAAGATGGCGGCCGGAGCTCGAGGAAACAAAATGGCGGCTCGCGCGGCGTTTTCAAACGGCTGTCAAAATTATCCTCAGGAAGGCCTTACCGGCACCTTTGCAGCTCTACGCCCTTGTAGGCGAACTCCTTATGAGAGGAAACGCGGCTGGCCACCAGACGCTGGAATGAGAGGGTAAGTCAAAAGGCAGTAACTGTCTGTATAACAGCCTCAAAGTCTGGTTAGCAGAAAACCGGCAAACTCCCCCTCTCGGGACGAGTATAATTGCCCAGAAACTGGGAACGCTCAGCTGTCAGCGCAAGATCTGACCGGGAACGCTCAGCTGTCAGCGCAAAATCTGACAGGGAGGCAAATCGTCCAGGTGAGCCGTTAGGCTTCGTAGGATCTCTCCCTCAGAACGGAGGCTCAGGCTAGGTAGCCTAATGTGGCCCACAGTACTCTATAAATCACCGCAGATGCTTCGCAGATGCTCACTCTTCCATAATGGGATTGTGACAGGTCAGACAGAAATATTTGAAATAAATTCCTGAAACACAAGTTTTGCTTCGATGTTGGTCAAGATAAGGAACGTGTCCTCAGAGTGGACTGAGCCGAAAGCTGGGAGGAGACCAGCAGGAGCGGGTTATATAGCACACCTCATGAATAATTAAACAGGCTCAGTCCAATCAGAGAAGAGGACGGAGTTAACCCATACATGGATGCTATCCACACCTTATTGAGAATGATGTTATGATTCCTCTCCTTAGTTGGCATACTTTGTGCTAGGATAGGCAGGACATGAAGATGAATCCCAGGTCATGGGAGGTGCCGTTTGTTGGACAACCGAAACCATTGGCCATGCTCAATAAAACCAACACACTGGTTCTGTTCTCCTTATTTTCTGGTGGGAAGTAATTAACATTGCAAAATGGGAAATCCAAAATAACAGTAATAAAACACTTTAAAAATCCCATTTCATCAAGGATTGCTTTATTTGATTTATATGAATTCCTGCTCCTGTAAACTGTATTATAGCCTTTTCCACATCCTTGGTTATTTCCCCACAGTGGTGACCTCTAAGTTAGGACAATCTGATGCCTTCCAGATGGTTTCGGGCCATCACTCCTAGCCTCTCATTAGCCAATAATCAGGGATGGTGGGAATTTTGACTGAAATACCCGGAAGCATTGGGTGAGGGTGGGGGGTCTTCAATTGATCCAGGAGTTCATAGAATTCCAAAGGGAAAAGATCCCCATAACGTTTTCTACCAATTCGCTTTCAATTCAGGGAAAGAGAGCTTGTTGCTTTGAAGTTGCTTTCAAAGATGGAGAATTTTTTAAAAAATCCTCATGGGCACAATTTGGCATTCATGAACTTATTCATCAATGGGGTGGCCTGAAATTTTGTTCAGTCATCCTTCTAATGGTCTGAAGGCTCCTTGGCTTTCGATGCTTCAGTTAAATCTTAAGGGAAGGCAACGTATGGGAAATTCTTCCATTCAGCTTTTTCACATAAGAAAATGAGGACAACAAGGCAAATTTCAAAGTACTGGAACATCTTAAAACAAAAAACCGTCTTTTAAGTGCCCTCTTCTGCCATATTCCACAATAAAGTATGTTCGAAAACACTACTGGGAAGTTGAAAAGAAATATATATATATCAAAGAATCATGAAAATACCGTAATAAAAGTTTCAGAAAAGGAACACAACATTAATCGCTTTATCAGAGTAAACTGATGGTTGGCAATGCAACCATTTTGATGAGGAATTTATCTTGGTTAAAAATATAAAGTTAGTGATTAGCACAGTACTATACAGGAAGTAAGGGATGCGGTGGCTCAGGGGCTAAGACGCTAAGCTTGTCGATCAGAAAGGTCGGCAGTTCAGCAGTACGAATCCCTAGCGCTGGGTAACAACAGAGTGAGCTCCCGTTACTTGTCCCAGCTTCTGCCAACCTAGCAGTTCGAAAGCATATAAAAATGCCAGTAGAAAAATAGGAACCACCTTTGGTGGGAAGGTAATAGCGTTCCGTGCAGGTCACATGACCCCAGAGACATCTTCAGATAGCGCTGGCTCTTCAGCTTTGAAATGGAGGTGAGTACCGCCCCCTAGAGTTGGGAACGACTAGCATGTATGTGCGAGGGGAGCCTTTATCTTTTTATACAGGAAGTCCTTAACTTACAACCATTGGTTTACTGATTATTCAACATTACAACAGTGCTGAAACAAGGGACTTACTATATAATCACATGATCCTCCCTCTCGGTCCATTGATAATGATTTGGACAGTTGGCAATCATCACACATTTATGACAATTGCGGTGTCCTCTGGTCATGTGATTGCCATTTGTGAATTTCCCAGCCAGCTTCCAACAAGCAGTTGATAGAGAAGGTGGCAGGGAAGGTCGCAAGTTGCAGGGACATGATATCTCACTTAATGACCACAGTGAATCACATAATTACCACCACAAAAAATCAGGTGTTGCCATGTGATCCTTCACTTGATGACCAAACTGCTTATCGATAAGTCAAGGACTACCTATAGTGCCTACTTTTGCTTGATGACCTCTCTTTTCCTTCCCATTCCATGCTTGATAGTTGCCAATATTTGTGAATATGACAACTCAGGCTTAAAGTAGATAGAATATGGTATCTTCCTTTAACTATACTAGTGGCCCAAACGTGCATGAGGAAACATGGGGATTTAGGTCAAATAGGATTTCAAAAAGAAATGCTCCAGATGATTCAATATTTCTCAAATACAGAAGTCCTGAAGGTAGGATGGGTAGGTGTTTCTAAACTTCTAGGTACTTCAGTGCATGTGGAAAAGCAATCTTAACACCAATCTGTGACTCTTTAAAGCAGGGGTCTCCAACCTTTGCAACTTTAAGTCTGAAGGACTTCAGCTCCCAGACTTCTCCAGCCAGCTTTGCTGGCTGGAGAATTCTGGGAGCTGAAGTCCTTCAGACTTAAAGTTGCAAAGGTTGGAGACCCCTGCTTTAAAGCACCAATATCTTCTCCAGGAACCTTATTATGGCCCTCTGTAGTTTCCACATGGGTCCTGGGAAAACACTGAGTAATTTTAAAGAGTTGCAAATAGGTTGATTGCATGCCATCAGGTTGGTGTTAGCTTCTAACAATACACCTATATATAGAGTATCTCCAGGAATTGGGTCCCCAAACTGGTCTTCAGATCTTGCACCAGCGAACCCATCACTACTATAGCTATCTCCCTCCACTGGCAGCTTATTTCTCTTTCTTTGCCCAAAATTATAGACTGCTCCAGAGAGCTACATTTTTTTTTTTGCATAATGTGTCCAGAATATCATAATTTGAGCATGGTCTTTTGTGCCCTGAGTGAGAACTTTGGATTTGAGCCACAATATTTTTTGAGAATAGAATCACAAACATTGCACTCATTCCTTGGCTATATAAAACTTGGTATACAAAGCAACTTTCTTGGTTATGTTACTCCATGCTGCTTGTACTATTATTAGAATGGTCTTAAAACAGCAACAACACAAAAAAGGAACAAGATAGGGCCATCTATATATAGCGTGAATCTTTACAACACTTGAAACGGAATCCGGCAGGCTCCAAAATCTGTAATGGTAAACTCTACGTGACACATGACCTAACCCAAATGCAAGATCTAACAAGCAGTGAGATGCCAAGAGACCCTTGCAGTGAGTAATATAATGAATGAAACAAGACCTAGTAGCTGAGTCTGATGCCCAGTTACTCCAAAATAAGCCCCCTTATTCAGTTGGCAGTGTACTTACTGATAAGTAAGACTAACTTAACTTTAACTTTATAACTTTATGGTCACTTTGAATGTAGACTCCTCGGCATACATTAAAGTGAAATTTCGTTGCATACAGCTCTCAAAGGGTCACCTCCAATATACATTACATAATATAAATAAATAAATACAGATAAATACAGAGTCTAGTTCAGATATATACCTGTACATGGCAAGAAAAAAGAAATCTTGTGAGTTTACCAGATGGATGGCATAGGGAACAAAGCTGTTTCAGAATCTGGTAGTCCTGCTAGAAATATTTTGAAACCTCCTCCCAGAGGGGAACAAAGAAACAGGCTGTAAAGTGGGTGGGTATGGTCTCTAACAATGCCTTGGACTCTAAGCACATAGTGCTTATAAGCAGCATCCTGAATAACGGGAAGCGAGCTTCCTATGATCTTCTCAGTTGTCCTTAGCACTCTCTGTATGGGCTTTCTATCTGAAGCACTGCTGCCACCAAACCACAAAGTGATGCAGTTTGCTAAGACGCTCTCAATTGTGCTTCTGTAAAAAGTGGCCAGGACAGAAAGATTGTGTAAATCTGAACATAAATTCAGCAATCCTCACTTCTGAATTAATATGCAGATGTTTGCATGACACCTTGAACAAATATTTCAAAGTTCAATTTGAAATCACAATGCTGCTTCAGTGACGAACAGCAAGAATCAGAACTATCCTTCGTGTCTTAGACATAGTTTACATTCTTTAATAATCGGGATTAACAATCCCTGCTGGATTAACTGCAAGATATTTTTATCATCATTCCGTTTTTTCCCTTGTGATACTTCTCTTATCTCCTCTGAACACTAAAATGTAATGACGGAATCTGAAATGATTTATCCGTAGAATTTGAGTTGATTTATCCCTAGATTCATCCAGACTCTATTGAGGAAAAGTCCTTAGTAATGTTTATTTATTCATTTATTTAGTGTGTCACTCATGTACAAAATAACAGGTATAAGTATAAACATAAGTATGAACACGATAAATAGGTAGGAATAAATAGAAACAGTAGGACAGGGACGTTAGGCACACTGGTGCGCTTATGCACGCCCCTTACAGACCTCTTAGGAATGGGGTGAGGTCAACGGTAGACAGTCTAAGGGTAAAGTTTTGGGGGTTTGGGGAAGAAACCACAGTATCAGGTGGTGCATTCCAGGCACTGATCAGTCTGTTGCTGAAGTCGTATTTTCTGCAATCGAGTTTGGTGCGGTTTACCTTGAGTTTGTATCTATTGTGTGCTCATGTATTATTGCAGTTGAAGCTGAAGTACCGTATTTTTTGAGTATAAGACGCACCTTTTTTCCTCTAAAAAGAGGCTGAAAATCTGGGTGCATCTTATACATCCAATTCAGCATTTTTGGCCTCCTGAAACCCCACCCCCTTTACCAAAATGGCTGTGTCTAGCCTTATGGAGGCTTTCAGAGACCTCCTGGGGGCAGAAACAAGCAAAAAATGGGACGTTCCCTCCCTCAGCAACACTCTGTAAGCCTCCATAAGGCTATGCATGCATTTTTTTTTGACAAACTAATGGCCCGTTTTCTTGCTCTTTTTTGCCCCTCCCCAGGAGCACTCTGCAAGTCCTCCCAAGACTATTCATGCCTTTTATTTGAAAATAAATCTCTCTCTCTATCCCTCTATCTACCTACCTACCTACCTACTCTCTCTCTCCCTATCTACCTACTGTATTTCTCTCCCTCTCTATCCCTCTATCTATCTTCCTACTTTTTTTTTTTAATTTGCCTCTTCAAAACCTTGGTGTGTCTTATACTTCGGTGCGTCTTATACTCTGAAAAATACTGTAGTTTGCCTAGATTGGGTTAAAGATAACTTAAAACTTCCAGTAGATGTTTTTCCAACACCTTCAAGGTTTACATATAAGATTCATCCTATGTTTAAACATCGGTTTTAAAGCCCCTGCCTTGTTTTCATGGAGCTATAAAACTCTTGCAGATCAGATCAATTGCGTGCATCACAATGAAAGCTGCCTGCAACAGAACAGTACTTCATTCCTGCTGGTTTTCCCTACCCCCCCATCTGCCCCCTCCAAAATGACTAGGGACAACATGTAGCAAACCACCAAGGATCCATTCATCTTGAACATTAAGAAAGCCCAATGCAATCTGCTGATGAAGTTCCCCCAACCGGCTTGAGTCACTGGTTTTGACAAATCAGGATGAAAGTCAAAATGCATTATATGGCTTCAAAAGGAAAGCCTCTTTTATTTATAATGTTTACTTTATGTCAGGAAACATGCATCTCTGCTAGCAATTATTTAAGAAGCATTTCAATATGGGTGCTTATGTAAGCATTAGGATTGGATTCAGATTAGCGTTGCGTTAACATTGCTATTGAGTTTTCCCAGGCCAAAGGAAAATGTATGATGGAAATGGCTTAAGAGGAAGCTAAAAGTATATTTCTTTATGGCATCTTTGGTCCAAAAACTATTTCCCACAAGATGAGAAAACAATATAGACATGTGCATTCAAAATGTTTGATCATTCACTAATAACATTTCTTGATCCTGGAGGCAAACACTATTGCTACATTCCCCCTCACCCCAATTATTTGGCTGGGATAATTAATGCAATACAATAGCAGAGTTGGAAGGGACCTTGGAGGTCTTCTAGTCTAACCCCTGCCTAGGCAGGAGGAAGCCATATACCATTTCAGACAAATGGCTATCCAGCATCTTCTGAATTTTCATTCAGAATCTGTTGAGGAAATACCTGGAGCAGTATTGCTTAGATTAGTCTAAAGATAACTTCAATTGTGGTGTTCTTGGTGTTCTCTGGGCTAGATGGGTTTCCTGCAGACATTTCATTACCAAACTAGGTAATATCATCAGTGCTAGCAGGAGAATCTCCCAGCTCAGAGAGCACCAAGGACCCCACAGTTTAACCCTGAGCTACAAGTATTCTCTTTTATTGGTAACTTAAATTGCCTTTAGGTCTGTGATGGCGATTACACATATCAGCTAAGAAAACTAACCAATTAATATTTTATATGAACCAGGCTTCATTCGCTACGCAAGGGGACCGTGTTCGTTAATTTCCTTGGCATTCTCAGCTTTAAATATTAAATTTTTTTTACAACAAAGATGATTAGGGGACTGGAGACTAAAACATATGAAGAACAGTTGCAGGAACTGGGTATGTCTAGTTTAATGAAAAGAAGGACTAGGGGAGACAGGATAGCAGTGTTCCGATATCTCAGGGGTTGCCACAAAGAACAAGGAGTCAAGCTATTCTCCAAAGCACCTGAGGGCAGAACAAGAAGCAATGGGTGGAAACTAATCAAGGAGAGAAGCAACCTAGAACTAAGGAGAAATTTCCTGACAGTGAGAACAATCAATTAGTGGAACAGCTTGCCTCCAGAAGTGAATGCCCCAACACTGGAAGTCTTCAAGAAGATGTTGGATAGCCATTTGTCTGAAACAGTATAGGGGTTTCCTGCCTAGGCAGGGGGTTGGACTAGAAGACCTCTAAGGTCCCTTCCAACTCTGCTATTGTATTTGTACTTAAACAATTATTCTTTCATCCAGATCACACTCAAATCTTTTTTCGTCCAATTCCCCCCCCACCAAAAAAATTCTTTTTTCCAATTGAACAATTCTTAAACTTTAAATTTGAATTGATGCGCTCGAAGTGACAATAGGGAAGCGTTCCAACACAATAGCTTGGAATTGCAAAATTGAGGGGTGCGCCAAGTAAACAGAAGAACAAGTGTTGCAAAATTTAAAAGGATACCGGAGCCCAGCTGTCTTTGCCTGTATGTGATCATATATAATCCTTACATCACAAATAGTTCTAAAACGCATCTGTTCCATTGCATGCCAGAGACACTTGAGTTTGGATGATACGTTTTGCCTCTGCCTCCCGGAGGGACATACTTTTGAAATTTCCCCTGCTTTGAAAGGCTATTTGATCCAAGTCCAGTTTAAAGATAAAGAAACTTAAGCTAACTTTAAGCATACTGAGTAGGTCACTTTTTCCCACTCTGGTAATATATCCTTTGATGCTACTTTCGTTTTATTACGTTAGGAATATTTCTTTCTCGTTATTTTAATGTTTTGGGGCTGCAAAACGTTGCTTCGAAATGAGACGGACGGCAAATAAATTTAATAATGAATAAATAAATATACTGAATTGTTGTCATTCATTTGTAATCTGGACGGTTGGAATGATTGGCAACCATGGATGCTAATCAGGTCAAATCAAGAGTGCTCCATCTTTTGTCCCCTTTTGGTGAGATCAGTGGTATGATTCAACCGGTGGAACAACCGGTTTGCTGAACACGCGCTTCGCACACTCTGTGCACATGCAGTGTGTCTGAAAACAGCTCTGAAAACGTACTGTATTTTTCAGAGTAGAAGACACACCTTTCCCCTCCCCCCCAAAAAAAAGACTGTGGAAATGTTGGTGCATCTTATACACCGAATACAACCATTTTTGGTCTTCTTAAGCCCTGCTCCCGCATCCCATTTTTGTGAAAAATGCCCAAAAAACGGGTCATTTTTCACCAAAATGGGGGTGTTTTTGCCTTCCCCCACCTCCCAGAAGCATTCTGCAGGCTGGGGGAAGGGGAAAATGCCCCATTTCAGTGAAAAATTGGGGCATTTTTGTCTTCCCTCAGCCCTGCTGAAGCCTGCAGAGTGTTCCTGGGGGCTGGGGAGGACAACTTTTTTTTCTTACTTAGCTCTTCAAAATCTTGGTGCATCTTATACACCTGTGTGTCTTATAGTCCAGAAAATGCGGTACCTTCTACTATAGATCCAGTGAGTAAAACAGCTGAGGCACAGCAATCCGCTGTGCTGCGCCTATCAGCTGAGCTTCAAACAAAGGAAATATAGGTCAGTATAGAGCAGGGGCAGGCAGGTGGGCCCACCTGATCATTGGAGCAAACTGGTTAACTTTCAGCTGATTGTCGGAGCTACTGGTTCACCTGAACCAGTCCGAACCGGCTGAATCCCACTCCTGGGTAAGATCCACGACCTCTCTAATGCTATGCAATACTTGTGATATTCTAATATCTGATCTAGATATTAGATTAATACAGGTAGTCCTCAACCTATGACCACAATGGAGCCCAAAAATCTTGTTGCTAAGCGAGACAGTTGTTCAATGAATTTTGTCCCATTTTACGACTTTCCTTGCCACCGCTGTTAAATGAATCACTGCTGTTGTTAAGTTAGAAACACGGTTGGGAAATGATTCTGGCTTCCCCATTGACTTTGCTTGTCATGAGGAGGTCGCAAAAGGAGATCACATGACCCCAGGACATTGCAACCACTATAAATATGAGCCATGTGACTGTGAGGGTACTCCAACTATCCTAAATATGTAAAACAGTATAATTCGTTTTTTTCCAGCACCATTGCAACTTCAAACACTCACTAAATGAACTGTCGTAAGTCAAGGACTACCTGCAACTCCAATCCAATTTGTGCAGATCAGAAGTGGGTTGCTACCGGTTCACACCAGTTCAGGTGAACCGGTAGTGGATTTACTACTGGGTCACCGAACCCGTAGGGACAGACAGACGACTGGCCATGCCCCCAAACCAGTTCCCCGGTCACCCATGCCATTTCTGGCATTTTACTCCTTTTTAAATGTTCTGCGCATGCGCAGAGCAATTTTTCAGCAATTGCGCATGCGCGCGTAGCGGACTGGCAGTAACGCTGGCAGCAACCCACCCCCTGGTGCAGATGTCCTAAAAACCAAACTCATTCAATTCAATGAAACTTAATTCTCCAATCTCACAGTTGGAAATTGTAACCTTAATAAAAAATAATATATTCATGCACCTAAGATAAAGATGGAACTTTTTCACATACAATACAATACAATAGCAGAGTTGGAAGGGACCTTGTAGGTTTTCTAGTCCAACCCCCTGCGTGGGCAGGAACCTTATACCATTTCAGACAAATGGCTATCCAACATCTTCTTAAAGATTTCCAGGGTTGGGGCATTCACAACTTCTGGAGGCAAGCTGTTCCAGAGGTTAATTGTTCTCACTGTCAGGAAATTTCTCCTTAGTTCTAAGTTGCTTCTCTCCTTGATTAGTTTCCACCCATTGCTTCTTGTTCTGCCCTCAGGTGCTTTGGAGAATAGTTTGACTCCCTCTTCTTTGTGGCAACCCCTGAGATATTGGAAGACTGCTATCATGTCTCCCCTGGTCCTTCTTTTCATTAAACTAGACATACCCAGTTCCTGCAACCATTCTTCATATGTTTTAGCCTCCAGTCCCCTAATCATATTGGTTGCTCTTCTCTGCACTCTTTCCAGAGTCTCCACGTCTTTTCTACATCGTGGCGACCAAAACTGTATGCAGTTTTGGTCGCCACATGAGAAACAGCCCAGGATTATTACCTTTAAAAACTGTAGAGGCATTGATCATGGTCTTCGGGTTTTTTTCTGCCCTGTTACATTATTCATATTTTCCTTGCATTTATCAGTGTCTCTATATATACTGATATAATATTCACCGCACCATCTGCTGGCCACATCTGATTCCAGAGTTACGCCCTCTGACTTCATATAAACCAAAGGATCATCTCTTTGAAAAGCTTGGGAAAGAAAGCTGCTACTTAATTACAGCCATACAATGTTCAACATCAGCTGTTCACAATCCATGTGAACCTGGCAGCCAGAAGGGAGAAAATGCTCCTTTTTAAAAAAAAAATTCAAAGATCCGTTTGCAAAGGAAAAAGATCGCCTTGCGGATTGCGAATTTGGGAATTATAAAGGGAAGGAAGAAGAGCTTAAGAGTAAGAGTTTAGAACAGGGGTGTCAAACTCGATTTCACTGAGGGACCACATCAGTGTTATGTCTGACCTCAGGAGGGGGAATGACACGGTTGGGCGTGGCCAGCTCGACATCACACATGTCAGGGGCGCAGGTAGTGGCCCTGCCAGTGATAATGGGATCCTGAGCTCCATTTTCAGCTGCAATGGCCTCCTGCAACCTTCTGCCAGCAAAAACAGAGCTCGGGAGGGCCGCTCGCGACCCTCCCAAGCACGGCGGCCAGTCCTTCACTCTTTCCAGGGTGGCCTCATGCGCCAAATCTAAGCACCTTGCAGGCCGAATCCAGCCCCTGGCCCTTTAGTTTGACACCCCTGGTTTTGAAGGAAGTATAAGATTTTATAATCTGCATATGATAGAGCTAGTTTCATATAGTGGCTAAAGCGCTGGAGTGGAACTCATGACTAGAGATCATGAGTTCTAGTCCTCCCTCAGGCAGCTGAGTGACTTTATTTTATATATGTGTCTGTGTGTGTGTGTATGTGTGTTACGTTTTTAGCTGATCAATATACTGTGACACACACACACATATATATGTAACGTTTTTGAGCTGATCAATTCAATAAGTCAGGGAGACTAGGATAGATCTATTTCGAGCTTTTTAGCTCTCATCAGCTAGCCATACCCTTACTGGGATTTGAACCAGGGCTGTATTCCAAGCCAGGCGAGAGCCTTAGCCATTAAGCCAGCCAGGTTCTGTTCCTGCTCAGCTGAGACAGGAGGATAAGTATTGTTCCACAACACCCTGTTAGGGCCCCAATTAAGGGAGGAAGCATACTGCTTTCCTCTTCTGCCTTTCGGCTCATCACCAGAGACCATCTAGACAGAAAGCCATGAGTTCCATTGTGTAATTTTTTTATATGTGTGTTACGTTTTTGAGCTGATCAATAAATAAGTCAGGGAGACTAGGATAGATCTATTTCAAGCTTTTTAGCTCTCATCAGCTAGCCATACCCTTACTGGGATTCAAACCGGGGCTGTATTCCATGCCAGGCGAGAGCCTTAGCCATTAAGCCATTGATCAGCTCAAAAACGTAACACACATATAAAAAAATTACACAAAGGAACTCATGGCTTTCTGTCTAGATGGTCTCTGGTGATGAGCCAAAAGGCAGAAAAGGAAACAGTATGTCTCCTTCGTTAATTGGGGCCCTAACAGGGTGTTGTGGAACAATTATATATATAATTTGTGTTTGTGTATATATACACAAACATGCAAAATACACACACACACAACTTAGATGTACACTACATTTGCACAATACAGTACAAATAGGAACTTCCTGTTCTTTCTAATAGCAATTACAAATCGATACAATTCTCCTTATGTTATTTCCCCTTCTAGTATATTTCATTTGCATTTCACCATTTTTAACCCTCTTATTTTACTCATCTATCTGCTACATTGGGTGATTACCTCTAGTAAATTTAAACCTCTTGAGTGGATATGTATGTATGTATGTTAATTCTTCTTAACTACTATTTTTGGGCTTTATTGACTTCCTTCATTGACCCTGGGTGACTTTAAATTCATCATTCTTGCTCAGCTCAAATCCACTTCATAAGGTTGTTTTAAATGGGGAAGATAAGAGGAAGAAGCATTAGGTATGCTGCAGTGGTGGGTTTCTGCAGGCTCGCACCTACTCGCAAGAACCGGATGGTGAAATTTAGAGAGCCGGTGAGAGGGGGTTCCACCGGCGGACCCAGAAGTAACTCTGGCCTGCCGCTGCCGGTAACCCAATGGGAAGGAAAGGAAAGGAAGGCAGAAAGTAAGAAAGGAAAGAAAGAGAGAGAGAGAGAATTTATCATCACAATTGAGCCCAAAATTTTGGTTGCTAAGCAAGAGCCTTGTTAAATGAGTTTCACCACATTTTACAAGTTGGCCACTCTCACCCTGTCACATGACTGCCAAGCCACACCCACAAAATAGGCCACGCCTACAGAGTAGGTTCTAAAAAAATTGAAACCTACCACTGGTATGCTGCCTGAACGATACAAAATGAAGGCATCTGTGGGATTCTTGGCAATCTAGAAACTGCCAAAGAAACAAACAGCAAACAGCCCAACCAAAGAATCTCTAAAACCATCCCCACCAACATTGACAGGACAATACTGACGGAATATAAACTGAG
This sequence comes from Rhabdophis nuchalis, assembly GCA_039707465.1. NCBI lineage: Eukaryota > Metazoa > Chordata > Lepidosauria > Squamata > Natricidae > Rhabdophis > Rhabdophis nuchalis. Next base: position 207,132,379 of record CM077645.1, read on the forward strand.
AGCAAACCCCACTCTCAACTAGCGCTGACGATGTTACCTAGTTTGGGTAATGAAATGCCTGCAATTTCAATACATAACACTGCACATACTCGCTGCAGCTAGGATTGTTTTCGCACAAAGTGAAAACAAATCAAGACACCCGCAGACGAAATAATAATTAGAAAAGTACTCGAATGTGCTGAGATGGACAAAATGATCATGGAACTAAAAGAAAGAGAAGAATCAGACTTCTATAAAATATGGAATCGAATTTATGTGGCTAAAAAGCAGAAGCCAAAACAGGAAATAGAGAATGTAAATATAATGGTGATATGAAAAAAATAATATTACAACAAGTGTCAGTACTACTGTTAGTATATTATTAGGGAAGGTGAAATCAATAGGAAGGCAATGCAGAATGGGGAACTACAAAGGCTAAACATGAATGCTGATACAGAAGGCTGTGTAATTACTTGGTTGTCCTCTAGGAATCTTAGTGGACAACCATTTAAATATGAGCCAGCAGTGTGCAGCATCTGCCAAAAAAGCCAACACAGTTCTAGGCTGCATAAACAGAGGGATAGAATCTAGATCACATGAAGTGTTAATGCCACTGTATAGTGCCTTGGTAAGGCCACACTTGGAATACTGTATACAGTTTTGGTCGCCACGATGTAGAAAAGACGTGGAGACTCTGGAAAGAGTGCAGAGAAGAGCAACCAAGATGATTAGGGAACTGGAGACTAAAACATATGAAGAACGGTTGCAGGAACTGGGTATGTTTAGTTTGATGAAGAGAAGGACCAGGGGAGACATGATAGCAGTGTTCCGATATCTCAGAGGGTGCCACAAAGAAGAGGGAGCCAAACTATTCTCCAAGGCACCTGGGGGCAGGACAAGAAGCAATGGGTGGAAACTAATCAAGGAGAGAAGCAACTTAGAACTAAGGAGAAATTTCCTGACAGTTAGAACAATTAACCTCTGGAACAGCTTGCCTCCAGAAGTTGTGAATGCCCCAACCCTGGAAGTCTTTAAGAAGATGTTAGATAGCCATTTGTCTGAAATGGTATAAGGTTCCTGCCCACGCAGGGGGTTGGACTAGAAGACCTATAAGGTCCCTTCCAACTCCGCTATTGTATTGTATTGTATTGTACTTTATATTGTTATGTAAGTTTGGGTTTTTTTTGTCTTGTTGTGTTTTTCTTTCTGTTTTTAAAGATTAAAATGTTTAATAAAAACTACTTTAAAAAGAAAAAAGAAATGCCTGCCAGAAAACAACCAGGCTCAGAGAGCACCAAGGACCCCTCATCTTTAGATGATAAGATGCCAATTGGCTTGAAATAAAAGGCTAAAAATGAGAAAGTCTTTGGCTTACCTAACAAATTTCCACATTCAGATGGTGTAACATCACCTGGTAATGAAGCATCTGTAGGAGAAATAGCCAAGCTCAGAGAACACCAGGGACCCCACAGTTCAACCCGGAGCTGCATATACCAATCACATTTTGTTTTCATATCTGGAAGCTAGACAGTTTCAAAACACCACTTGCTTGACTTGAGAAAAAACTCATAATGACTCCATTTTGAAACCAGTCCAAACAGTAAGTCCAGTGAAATGACATGTGACAAAAAAAAGTAGCAGGTTCAAATCTAGTTCCCCTCCATTTAGTATAAATTAGCCTTATCCACTTTATAGTCTATAAAACAAAAACAGAAGCAGTATAGTCTGGAGGTCTCTGAGGAAGGGAGGAGGAGGAGGAGGGAGAGGAGAAGGAGGAGGAGGAGAGGAGGAAGTAGAGGAGGAGGAAGAAGAAGGAAGAGGAGGAGGAGGAAGAGGAGGGGGAAGGAGGAGGAGGAAGAGGAAGGAGGAGGAGGAGAAGACTAGCATCAAGAAGAAGAAGCATCAAGAAGGAGGAGGAGGACTACCATCAAGATGGAAGAAGAAGGAAGAGGAGGAGGAGGAGGACTAGCACCAAGATGGAAGAAGAAGAAGAAGAAGAAGAAGAAGAAGAAGAAGAAGAAGAAGAAGAAGAAGCAGAAGAAGCAGAAGAAGAAGAAGAAGAAGAAGAAGAAGAAGAAGAAGAAGAAGAAGAAGAAGAAGAAGAAGAAGAAGAAGAAGAAGAAGAAGAAGAAGAAGAAGAAGAAGAAGAAGAAGAAGAAGACGACGACTAGCAACAAGATGGAAGGACTTAGTTACATTAGTCATGGAGCAGGTTAGGAACAGATTTTCATGAAGAGACTCTGTGACTGTGATTGCTAAGAGTCAACAATGACTTGATGATTAACAATCAGTCAATCAAATCATTTGTAGTAATTTGAATCCAATGTGCATGTCTGAATATGACACATAAAACACAATGCCATAGGTTTAATTTGAATGTCACCCAGGATGATACAATACTTGGTCAATGGAGTTTATTTGCGCATTCTGGATGTCCATTGAATACTGAGGAATCAAGCAAGGTGCTCCCATTTGTGAACCAACGTAAAACAAAACATGGCTAGAGACGGGTACTACATTTTTAAAAATAACTTCTAGAATCCTGTCTGGATTTTTTTTATTGCTGCCACCTTCTACTCTACCCTTCATGTAGGAAATGACATCATTGGGGAAAGAATGTGCTCTTCAAGTATATTAAATCTCCCAGGGAATGTATCGGTTCAGAAGAGGAAGATAATGGCAGCACTTCTTAGCTCAATGCCAGTATAACCCAGCCGCCCTTGCACACCCAGGCTGGTGGCCAAATGGCATTGCACACTCGTGTTAATATTAGAAAGACATTGCACATTTGCACTGATGGCATGAAAAGGTTACCAAGTGCCTCCACCAAGAGTCAAGAGTACTAATAATGGTGGAGAAGGCAGCTATAAAGGTAGTCCTCAATTTACAACTTGTCTCTTAGCAATGGACCGTCGACTTATGACTCTCTTTTGAAGTTATGATGTTGTTCCCCTATGGTCATGTGACTACATTTTGGGCACCCAGCAACTGGTCCACATTTATGGCTATTTGCAGTGCCCTACAGTGACCATCCCATAATCATGGTTTATGATGGCTATGCCAGAAACCTGGCATTTACTTCTGGCTTCAAGCAAAAACCAGCCCATTCGAAGAATATGTTCACTTAACGACAATGATACTTGCTTAACTAACATAGCACTAACTTAATGATCCCCGCAGAATAGAATAGAATAGAATAGAATAGAATAGAAAAGAAAAATATGGAATAGTTGCAAAAGCAGGTATGATCAAGGGTTGATCCGTTTTATGACTATCACAATTTATGACTGCAACTGCCAGTTCAATTACAACCATAAGTTTGAAATGGTGCAGTGGCCTAAAGGTGGAGCTCTTGTCTCACAATCAGGAGGCTGTGAGTTTGATCCTGGGTAGAGGCAGATATTTTTCTCTCTGGGCACATGAGAATATATCTGCTGAACAAAACTCTGCAATGGCGACAGGAAGGGCATCTGGCCATTCAAATACTCTGCTAGCTCCATTTAGTTGCCTAGACTCCACCCCATGAGGGATTATGCGCCACCCTGGGTCCTAACAAGGAGAAGGGCGGGGTATAAATTTGATAAAAATAAATAAATAAATATAAATAAATAAATAAATTATGGGGTTGTTAAAAGAAGATGATGAATTACAGTCATAAATTGAAGGCTACTTGTACTGCAGAGAATTTTCCTAGTATTCTCCTAGTGCCGTCAATGAGGCCCTTCCTTTAACAATTCACAGCCTAGGAATAGGGTTCCTTTGGACAATGAAAATCCATTTGGGATCCACTGAATCAAGCCTTGGCCTCCCATGTCCACAATGGGACAGACTAGGATAAATTTGGAGCTGACAGATGACACATATTGTAGCCCACGGGCAGGAAAACTTGGGTGGACTTCATTAAGACGGCTGGCAGCAATTCAGAGGAAGCAGAGAACTTGCCCTGTTGCGTCTTCCTGTGCTATGATGGGAGAGTCCCAAATTTAAGTCCTCACTCAGGTGTTGAAACCCGCCCACCCCTAACCCCCAACTGCGGATAAATAAACCGACCTTTAAAAACAACAACAGCCATTTTCCCACCCTTCCTTGCTGAGCCTTCCTTCCCTTTAGATGCAAAGATGTTGGCTTATTTATCCTTGCAAAGCTCACGACACACTGACAGTATGAAGTAAAACAGCAACCATAACACGAAGAGGTTGAAGGTGAAACGAAAGGTTATTTGTTTTGAGTCAAATGGTCATGTGAAAAAGGGCTCAGGGCATCCCTGATTAAGCCCACCATTTCAAAGGACTCCAATCAACCTGACAGATGTAATTTTGGCTGCCTTGAAATTCAGGGGGAAATGTTGTCACTGAGTTAAAACAAAGCATAATCTTCTTTTTTTTAATATAAACTTCGGTGCTTTCTAATAAACTGCTGGGCCGTGATAGCTCAGGGGTTTTTTTTTCCCCATGAAGAATACCAAAGGTTAGGATCTGATAATTATCCAGCAAATGTAAACCTTTCTAATGATGTGAACATTCAACTTGCAGTGGGCAGCTCTTAAACTTCAAGTAGCAACCTGGTGACTTCCAGAGACAAGAGGTTTAATAACCCTGACATATCCATCGTATCAAGGGATGTGGTGGCTCAGTGGCTAAGACGCTGAACTTGTCAATCAGAAAGGTCGGCAGTTTGGCGATTCGAATCCCTAATGCCACGTAATGGGGTGAGCCCCTGTTACTTGTCCAAGCTTCTGCCACCCTAGCAGTTTGAAAGTATGTAAAAATGCAAGGAGAAAAATAGGAACCACCTTTGGTGGGAAGGTAACAGCATTCCATGCACCTTCGGCATTTAGTCATGCCGGCCACATGACCATGGAGATGTCTTCAGACAGCGCTGGCTCTTTGGCTTTGAAACGGAGATGAGCACTGCCCCCTAGAGTCGGGAAAGGCTAGTATGTGTGTATGTATGTATGTATGTATGTATGTATGTATGTATATGTGTTAGTTTTATGAGCTGATCAATAAATTTAAATTTGAGAGACCAAGATAGATCTATTTCGAGCTTATTAGCTCTCATCAGTTGGCCACACCCCACTGGGATTTGAACCGGGGCTGCAATGCATCCAAGGCAGAAGCCTAGCACTACAGCCTAACCGGCTCTACCCATTGCATCAGCTAAGACAGGAGTATTTAGTATAGATAATTGTTTTCACAACTTCCTGTTAGGGCCCCATTAAGGGAGGAGACATACTGTTTCCCTCTCTGCCTTTCGCCTCATCACCAGAGACCATCTAGACAGAGAACCATGAATTACATTGTGTAATTTTTTTTTAGATATGTGTGTTAGTTTTATGAGCTGATCAATAAGTTTAAATTTGAGAGACCAAGATATATATATATATATATATATATATATATATATATATGTGTGTGTGTGTGTGTGTGTGTGTGTGTGTGTGTGTGTGTGTGTGTGTTAGTTTTATGAGCTGATCAATATTTATTTATTTTTTAAATTCGAGAGACTAAGATAGATCTATTTTGAGCTTATTAGCTCTCATCAGTTGGCCATACCCTCCACTGGCCATACCCTCCACTGGGATATACATACACACACACACACGAGGGGAACCTTACCTTACCTTAACCATCATAGTGGCTTGGCTATTTCAGGACATAATAAAACAATACCAATTCTCAGCCATTTTTTTTTTCATATCAGGGTATTGTTTTATAGGCTCAGCTGGTGGCTACTTCTGACTCCCTTTTGAGGAGGAAGTAGGATCAGGTTAAATATATTAGAAGAAGACAGTCGCAAATCTCTTCCAAACCATTGCTAAGAAAATTGCATGATTGCAACAGACAAAGTGACCTCCAGATTCCCTCAACAACAGCCCCCAGGTGACCCAACCATCATGGGCTTTAACGTTGTACAGGTAATCCTTGATTTACAACCACAACTGAGCCCAAAATTTCGGTTGCTAAGTGAGATAGTTGCTAAGTGTGTTTTGCCCCATTTTACGACCTTTCTTGCCACAGTTGTTTAGTGAATTACTGCAGTTGTTAAGTTAGTAACCCAGCTGTTAAGTGAATTTTGCTTCCCCACTGACTTTGTAAAAGGGGATCATATGACCCCGGGACACTGCAACCATCATAAGTATGAGTCAGTTGCCAAGTGTCTGAATTTAGTCCAACCCCCTGCCTAAGCAGGAAACCCTATACCATTTCAGACAAATGGCTATCCAACATCTTCTTAAAGACTTGTAGGGTTGGGGCATTCATAACTTCTGGAGGCAAGCTGGTTAATTGTTCTAACTGTCAGGAAATTTCTCCTCAGTTCTAAGTTGCTTCTCTCCTTGATTAGTTTCCACCCATTGCTTCTTGTTCTGCCCTCAGGTGCCTTGGAGAATAGCTTGACTCCCTCTTCTTTGTGGCAACCCCTGAGATATTGGAAGACTGCTATCATGTCTCCCCTAGTCCTTCTTTTCATTAAACTAGACATACCCAGTTCCTGCAACCGTTCTTCATATGTTTTAGCCTCCAGTCCCCTATCTCCAGCTTTGATAGACAACTAATGAACTATCTTAAGCCAAGGAGTATCTGTAGGGAGGCACCAGGTTGGAGAAAAAGGAGCAGGAATGAAAACAAATTAGTTCCCCAACTAAACAATATTCACTAAGCAATTTCCAAATCACTCCTGCTATTAAGATTAACGTGTCAAGCTTTCCGAGATACAATCTGGAAGGCAGCTAAATTGCAACGGAAAGCAAACAGCCCAATGCCTTTCAGGATTGCAGGCCCTGGGGGCAAAGCTGGTTTTTCATCCGGGAGGATGTTTTGGGACCTTTAATGATTGCAAACTGACTCCCCAGAAGGTGATAGGATCTGCCAGCCCTGAGAACATGGTGGTTGCCACTGCCACAACCCCGCGCCTGGCCAGGTTCCAGCCCCAGACTGAATACGCCTTCAAAGGGAAAATGAGTATGGCTGGAGCAGTTCCCACCCCAGGACAAAACCAGCGAAAATCATCCAATTTCTTATTCAGGAATCTGACTGAAAAATGGTCTAATAACTATTTTAGGGGCTTTCAGATGTGCTGGATTGCAGTTTCTGTAATTCCCAGTGCACAGTGCCCACTGGATCTCTCCTTGCAGTGGTGGGATTCAAATAATTTTACAACCGTTTCTCTGCCCTAATGATTTCTTCCAACAACTAGTTTACCAAACTGCTCAGAAAGTTAACTGGTTCTCCCAAAGTGGTGCAAACTGGCTGAATCCCACCGCTGTCTCCTTGGTAAGTTTCCATCCATATTTATTAATTCTGTATTCCATAAGTAAAAGGTAAATGTTCCCCTCGCACATATGTGCTAGTCGTTCCTGACTCTAGGGCCCAGTGCTCATCACTGTTTCAAAGCCAAAGAGCCAACACTGTCTGAAGACATCTCTGTGGTCATGTGGCCGGCAGGACTAAACACCAAAGGGGCACGGAGCACTGTTACCTTCCCACCAAAGGTGGTTTCTATTTTTCTACTTGCATTTTTTATGTGCTTTCGAACTGCTAGGTTGGCAGAAGCTGGAACAAGTAACGGGAGCTCACTCCGTTACGCGGCACTAGGGATTCGAACTGCTGAACTGCTGACCTTTCTGATCGACAAGCTCAATGTCTTAGCCACTGAGCCACCATGTCCCCCTGTATTCCATATTTATTCCTTATTGATTAATAGAGAATAAAACAAAGTATTTTAACATTGAAGTTACTGAAGGATAGTTTTGAACAATGGAGTTTAAGAAGTTAACCTCAAGAGTATCTGCCTCTGGGTTTGCTTTTCATAGATGTTACAAAAGAGGAACAGGTTTTATCAGACAAATTGTGTATTACTTTTCTGTATTTCTGTTTTTTACTTTCTGCACTTTCTATTTTTATTTTTATTCAGTTTGTATTTATTGGTAATTTTTTCAATATAGCTTTTAATAAAGCAACCAGAACATATGGCTAATCTGTAACTAAGTTAATAGTGGGTAAGTAGGTTGTGTGATCCCTGAATTTGTGGATCTTGCTCATAGGATCCATTAACCTACTCTGAAGTTCAAGTGATGAATTCCAGATACGTGTATTAGGGGTGGGTTCCAGCAGTCACTACTGTCGGTTCGCTTGTGGCTGCTTCGCGTGTGCGTACATGCACAGTTCAATAAAAATTGTTCTGCACATGCGCAGAAGCAAAAAGCAAGACAGCGGCGCCTACAGTGTCACCTGGAGAACTGGCTTGGGGGCGTGGCAGACCTGGGTCGCTGCCGGTTACAGCGACCTAGGCCGCCAAATCACTACTGGTTCGGCTGAACTGGTCCGAACTGGTAGGAGCCCACCACTGATGTGCATCTATGCCAGGGGTAGTCAATCTTTTTATACCTATCGCCCACCTTTGTATCTCTGTTAGTAGTAAAATTTTCTAACCGCCCACCAGTTCCATGGTAATGGTGATTTATAAAGTAGGAAGTCAATTAAATTAAAAAAAGGAAAGTGCTTCAGTATCGGACAAAACCCCTACCGCCCACCATGAAAGCTGCAACGCCCACTAGTGGGCGGTATTGGGACCAGGTTGACTACCACTGATCTATGCACATAGCCACACAACCCCTCCCCTCTTTTCCCCATTACAAATATGAGCTGACTGCTATTAAGTAGAATCCAGATTTCTGGGAAGCAGGCTATGATTATGATTGCTATAAACGTTTTTATTTTATTTTTGGCAATAGCAGAAGCAAATCTAATTCTGAAGCACAAGTGATTTGCAGCATTCATTCATTCTGAACATAAAATAGCTGTCAGCATTCCTCGCCTTTCAGTTTAACAGCCAATGGAGAAAAAACTGAACAGCTATGTTACATCTGTAGGGTTTCCCTGCTACTTATCTCCCGACTCTTTTATCACTTCCAGATTTTTACATGCTATCATCTTCAATGCAGGGCTCAGTCAGGAAAGGCCTCGGTTCTCTGTTTGAAGTGCAAATTAAAGAAGAGTTAAGCTCAGCTTTCAGGAATGGCAAACGATCAATAACAATAATAAGGACAGGAATGAACAGAATCTCAACACATCGGTAACACACACAAAAATTGCGTTCCTTGGAACAGACTGTGTGTTACAATATCTTTCAGCTATCTTAGATCCTGGGGAAGAATGACCTGTTCAGAAGTGCTAATCCTGTGACAACCATTTGATAGATTGTGGGTAATTGGCAACCATCCTCATCCTTGCAAACCAAGAAGTCGTATCAAACCAGTTTAGTCTCGTACTTGTGGACCAGCTTTAAATCTTTGAACTTCTTGATGGGGATTGTTAATCACGTCAGCTAGAAGAAGAACACCATGGAGGTGTTCTAATCCAACCCCCTGCTCAAGCAGGAGACACTATACCAGTGTTGGCGAACCTTTTCGGCACCGAGTGCGGAAAAGGTCACATGGAAATGTTGCGCGCACACTCATCAAGACCACACTTCAGAAAAGCTGGACTTCAGGGTACTAATGTGCATGCACGTCCAATGATCAGCTGGCCAGTTTCCGAATTTCCAGATTCTGGCACACATGCACACCAGACAATCAGCTGGCGGGAGCACATGCACACATGGTTTTCAGCACTCCTCTGCATGCAAAGGACAGCTGATGGTCATATATGCATGTGCATCAGAAACTTGGAAGACAAATAGGCAAGGCTACGCATGCCAGGTTACATGGGTTCATGTGTCACTTTGGGCACACGTGCCATAGGTTCGCCATCACGGCTCTATAAGTATTTGAGTCAAGTGGCTGTTCTGTCTCTTTTTAAAAAACCTCCAGGGATAAGCACCCACAACTTCCTCCACTAGTTAATTGTTCTCCCTGTTAGGAAGTTTCTCCTTAATTCTAGGTTGCTTCTCTCATTGATTAGTTTCCATCCATTGTTTCTTGTCTTGCCTCCTGGTGTTTTGGAAAATACCATATTTTTCAGAGCATAAGATGCAGCGGAGTGTAAGCCACACCATGATTTTGAAGAGGCAATTTTTTAAAAAAAGTGTTTGCATTCTGCAAACCTCCCCAAAACAGTCTGTTTTTCGTGAAAACGAGCCCATTTCCCCCCCCCCCACACACACACACAAAAGAGGGAGTCAAGCTAGTCTCTAAAGCACTTGAAGGCAGGACAAGAAGCAATGGGTGGAAACTGAAACTAATGAAGGAGAGAAGCAACTTAGAACTAAGGAGACATCTCCTGACAGAAACAATTGATCAGTGGAACAGCTTGCCTCCAGAAGTTGTGACTGGAAGTTTTTAAGAAGAGGTTGGATAACCATTTGTCTGAGGTGGTGGTGTAGGGTCTCTGCTGCACATGTGTGTGGGTTGCGTGTACATGGCCATTTCTGCTCCCAAGAGGCTGCAGGGAGGCCTACTAGGCCCAAAATGGGCCACAGTGGGGGAGGGGTGTCACATGTGAGGAGCGTGGGGGAAGGTTGCGTCCGCATGCCCCGGGGACTGGGGGAGCAGGGGGTGGGTCATGTGTGCATGCACAGGGGTGCAGGGGGTTGCGCACGCATTGCATTGCGCTTTCGGCATGCGGCAACAAAAAGGTTAGCCATCATTGTAATAGAATTACAGAGTTGTAAGGGACCTTAGAGATCCTCTAGTCCAACCCCCTGCTTAAGCAGGAAACCAATTTCATACAAATGGTTAGAGAGTATGAACTACAGGTAGCGCTTGGCTTACAGCTACAATTGAACCCAAAATTTCTGTTGCTACACGAGACTTAACTTAAGTGAGTTTTGCCCCATTAGTTTCCACCCATTACTTCTTGTCCTGCCCTCAGGTGCCTTGGAGAATAGCTTGACTCCCTCTTCTTTGTGGCAGCCCCTGAGATATTGGAACATTGCTATCCTGTCTCCCCTAGTCCTTCTTTTCATTAAACTAGACATACCCAGTTCCTGCAACCGTTCTTCCTCTGTTTTAGCCTCCAGTCCCCTAATCATTATTTATTGCTCTTCCCTGCACTCTTTCTAGAGTCTCCACATCTTTTCTACATCGTGGCGACCAAAACTAGATGCAGTATTCCAAGTGTGGCCTTACCAAGGCATTATAAAGTGGTATTAACACTTCAGATGGTCTTGATTCTATCCCTCTGTTTATGCAGCCTAGAACTGTGTTGGTTCAATCAACATACTTTGGAGAATCATAAACATCTAGAAAATCCATTCTTTCTATTAAGGTTCTGAACAATCAGAACAAGTTACTGCTTTAGTTTTCTACACTCTTCTTTCTGAATATTTTAAATTCCAAAGAAACCATCGTTTGATTTCAGATTCTGAATAATTTCAGAGCATTGTAGACACCGGCCAGCCAGATCAAGAGTAAGTCTCATTAAGTTCCAAAGAATTCTTTTTCCCCCCCTAATAAAGCGGCCCTGATAAATCTCTTTTTTAAAAATCTCCTTGCATCTTAAAACACCCATGGATGGCATCCATCCATCCATCCTTATAACGGTTACTTCAACACGAAAGCCTCTCCTTATTTTTTTTTTCTCTCTCTCTCTATGAAAAGTTCCTATTATTTTCCTGCAACCTTCTACTCAGCCGCTGAAAGAAAGGAACGTTTCAGTTCTCACTTTAAAAGCTCTTTTCAAACTTTCAGCCTTCTGCTTCTGTCGGGGGAACCCCTTCCACATGATCGGAGCCAATCAGGAGAGGGTGCGGCCCTTAGGTCATAAAGGGAGGCGGGAATGAGCTCATCATCCGGCATTCCCAGGGTGATTATTTATTTATTTATTCTCTCGTTCTCCTGCCACGTGGGGTCGAAGAGGATTTTTTCCCTTTTCCCTTTCTTTCTTTCTCTCTCCCTCTTTCTTTTTCCTTTCCCCCTTTCTTCTTTCTTTCTTTTTCTTTCTCCTCCTTCTTTCTCTCTCCCTTTCTTTTTCTTTTTCTCCTTTCTTTTCTTTCTTTTTCTTTCTTTCTACTTTTTTCTTTCTCTTTCTTTCTATTTCCCCTTTCTTCTTCTTTTCTTTCCTTCTCTTTTTTTCTTTTCTTTCTCTTTCTTTCTCTCTTTTTCTCTTTCTTTCTACTTTCTTTTTTCTTTCTCTTTCTTTTTCCCTTTCTTTTTTCATTCTCTGTCTGTCTGTCTGTCTCTCTCTCTCTCTCTCTCTCTCATTTTTTGGGACTTTTCAACGCTTTCTCCTTTCCTTTCCCTTGCTAAAGCGTGAAGACTTTTGCCTGCCTATGGAGACCTAGTCAACCATGGATGTCTCCAAAGGTGCTTTTTCAAGCGGCAACTGGACTTTCTGGTTTTTCTTTGACTGACGTTTCGCTTCTCATCCGAGAAGCTTCTTCAGCTCTTCCCTTTCTGGTTTTCCCCCTTTCTTTTCCCCGAAGAGCTTCAGAGAAAAGAAAAGGTCTTCCCCTTTTGGGAAGAGGCTGCTTCTGCTCCACGGATTGCCGCCGCTCAGAAAGAAAGAAAAAAGGGGTGGGGGCAGAACGGATGTGCTGCGGAGCGATCCCAAGCGGCAGAAGAAACGCGTGGAAAGCGGGGAGCCCACCGCCCTTGGCTCCGCTCCCGCGTGCGCTCTCCCGCATCCCCACCCGAGCTTTCATCGCGAAGGAAGGGCGCCCCGGCCCAGCTTCTTCTCCGGAGCGGTGGGTGGAGCTGGAACAATAAAGTGGCTTCCATCCAGAGGAGGCAGATAGGCATCGCGGAGCCCAGCGTCGCCCCAGCGGGCCTGCTCGCCTCTCTTAGGCTGCGCTCTGGTCCCCCCCCCCCACTCCCTTCCCTCCAGAGGGGGAGGAGAGCGCGGCTACCCGGGCGAGCGGAGCTTCTGAGCGGCTGCCACGTCGGTCTTCGCCTTCCCGGCCTTGCATCGCTTCCCCCCCTCCCCCCGGGACGCTTCCACCCCTACACTCAGAGAGAGAGAGAGAGAGACCGCTCCCATTGAAGCCTCACCGCCTCTGCAACGCCGCCGGCGCAGCTCCAATCCTACGGCGAATGCACAGGCGGCACTCCAAGGGTAACAAGAGTTGGAAGGGGCCTTGGAGGTCATCTAGTCCAACCCCCTGTTTTACGCGGGCGACCTACACTAGGGATTCGAACCGCCCGCCGACCTTCCTGAAGGACAAACGCAGGGTCTCAGCCACTGAGCCGCCTAAGCAGGGTGCTCGAGGGATCGCGATTGTTTCCAGGGATCTCAACACGAGTCCGGGCTTTGTGTGCTGCGCTGGTGAGGGCTGTGGTCCAGCAGGGCACAATAAATGGGCCTTCCTCCCAGCTGACTCAAAACGTCCTCAACCTTTACTCTAAGGGGGCTAGTAGTAATACCTACACTTCCTAAGAATCCCCCCCCCTCCCCCAGCAACAGGGCGCGGCCTGCCTGTCTCCATTTCTCTGCAGGCTTTCATCTCTTCCAAGTTGTAAATCAATCTCCCCTTCCCAAATTCCCACCAGCCACAATGCCCCGGACAAGGGAGCATCCAATACAGGTAGTCCTCGACTTACAACCGTCTGTTTAGTGACCACTCAAAGTTACAATGGTACTGAGGGGGGGGGAAAGGGAGTGATGCCGGCTTTTCCACACTTAACAATCACGGCAGTGTCCCCCATGCTCATTCGGATGCTTGACTCATATTTACGACGGTTGCAGTGTCCTAGATCCCCTTTGGCGACCTTCTGCCGAGCAAAATCAATGGGAAAGCCAGGTTCGCTTAACAACCGTGTTTGTTCCTAACTTTTTCACTTTTTCACTTTTTCAGCGATCCATTTAACAACTGGTGGCAAGAACGGTGTGGTAAAAGCCAGCCAAAAGCCACCTAACCAATGTCTCACTCAGCAAGAGAACATTTTGGCTCCATTGCGGTTGTCATTTGAAGACTACTATATCTGCTGCCAGGACGCTGGGGCTACACGCTGCTTCTTGACAGGCAGCCTCCGAAGCACCCTTACTAAGCCCAGTGCGGGATCCCAGGATGCATCTTCAGAGAGGCCCCGTTGGCCAAAGTTGAAAGAAAGCCAAAAGTCCAGGCTGATGAAAGTCTAGGCCAGAGGTCTGCAAAGTTGGCTCTTTTAAGACTGGTGGACTTCAACTCCCAGAGTTCCCCAGGCAGCATAGCTTAAAAGAGCCAACTTTGCAGACGCCTGGTCTAGGCATCCCAGCCTTCTACACTGGAGAAGAAAAGCCTGTCAAGAATGTTGCATGGCTGCTAATGTGTGTATGCGGGCTACCTGCAGGGACAGGATATAGGGCTGCAGAGAGCCCACCCTCCGACTCACATGGGAGCAAACCTGTAGTCTACCTGTCCTGTTTCTACAAGTCTGTGTAGAGATTCTCAGTCATCCAGGTACCTGGTTGTCCCCAAAGGTGCTCCCCCCCCAAAAAAAGACCCCAACTGGTCTTTCTGGGGTTTTTTTTCCTTTTGAAGACGTTTCCCTTCTCCTTCAAGAAGCTTCTTCAGCTCTGACAGGATAGTGGGGAATGGAAGGATTTATATTCCTTGCAGACAGCTGGTCCTTTGCATCCTTCTAGAGGGGATATGGGCCATTCCTTCCTCTAAAAGGATGCAGATAACCAGCTGTCTGCAAGGAATATCAATTCTTCCGTGCCCCACCATCCTGTCAGAGCTGAAGAAGCTTCTTGGAGGAGAAGGGAAACGTCTTCAAAAGGGGGGGGGAAACCCCAAGAAAATCCAGTTTGCCTCCGGAAAACGTTGGGAATGTCCGTTTCTACCGCCGCCTGATCGAGCATTAAGGAGAACTTCGCAGTTCCTTTCTGAGCATCTGGGATTCGAGCGCCCCAACCCCGCCCATTCCCCATCCCCCTACCCACCCACCCACCTACTCATTGGAACCAGGAGAAGAAGGGGGGGGGACCGGAATGGGCGGGGTAGAACTCACGCTTCATGTTTTTACAAGCGACTAAATAGAGACAGTGTACGTCTTGTGGGCGCGGAGGGAGGGGAGAGCAGAAAACGAACCGCCTTCCGGGATATTGCCGCCTCCTTGGAAGCAGATCAAGGTTGGGTGTCCCGTCCCCCGTCCCCCCCCCCTCCCCGCAAGCCTGCGAAAGCGGAATCTATACGGATGAGCGCAGGAAGAAACACAGCCGCTCCGCTATCAGTTGCGCGCCTGCCCTGCACAAGTCTCGGGACGCCCGCCTTAAAGATCGCCTGGGCGCTTTGGCCAAAAACTGGGGGCTAGGGAAATCAGACTTATAGATCACTTCACTTAGACTTTATATACCTCTTTATATACTCATCTCTGAGCGTTTTACAGCGTCAGCATCTTGCACACACACACACACCCAACAATCTGAGTCCTCATTTTTACCCACCTTGGAAGGCTGAGTCAACCTTGAGCCCGGGTGGGATTTGAACTGCCAAATTTCTGGCAGCTGGTAAATCAGCAGAAATAGCCTGCAGTACTGGACTCTGACCACTGCGCCACCTCGGCTCTGGGTTCGTTCGTTCTATCTATCTATCTATCTATCTATCTATCTATCTATCTATCTATCTATCTATCTATCTATCTATCTATCTATCTATCTATCTATCTCGTTTGTGCTGATAAATAAAGGGAGACTAGCATAGCTCTCATCAGCTAGCCATACCCTTACTGGGATTTGAAATATTACATATCTGGCAGTTGTAATTAGATAGATAGATAGATAGATAGATAGATAGATAGATAGATAGATAGATAGATAGATAGATAGATAGATAGATAGATAGATAGATAGATAGATAGATAGATAGATAGATAGATAGATAGATAGATAGATAGATAGATAGATAGATGTTCTAGTATCACACACATACACACGCACACACACACACGTATGGAGTATATTAGGAGATGGCAGGATAAGAGAAGCGGGGAGCATTTTCACAGTCAGGTGCCGCTAAGGCAGAGGCAGCGAGACCCGAACCTGGGAGCTCCTCCGCGCTCTTTCCCCACACCGGATGCGACCCTTCTCGGATCCCCCTTCCCTAACGAGCAGCCGTCGGCGCACGGCGAAGCCTCGCGTCCGTGCAAAAACGAAAGGCGCGCCGGCAGGGCGGGCATCCCCACGCAAAAGAGGGGCGCTTGCGAGCTACCCTGCGGGGAGGGGGGGCGAGAGGAAACCCTCTTCCCAACGGCTTTCTCTTCCAAGAGATGAGATCGGTCGCCCGGGGGAAGCCACCGCGGTAGACCTTCAGCAGGCGCCGCGCTCAGGTTTTTTTGGGGGGGAAAACGGAGGAGGCGCCGCGCTCCTCGGGGCAGGGATCTGCTGGCACTGAACAAATGGGTCCCTTGTTGGGAGGGCGCCGCTGACATTTCCTGCACACCCACAAACCCCTCAACGATCTAAAGATCTGCGTTAGATCTGGCTTGGACTGGGGGGTGGGGGAGGAAGGCTTCCTTGGCTCCCCCTCTTCCCAGATCTTTGAGCTTTTTCTTCCCCCAGCGGAAGATCTCCGAACTTGGCAGAACTCAACAGGATGATCCCGGGAGATCCCCTCACCTTGCCGCCTTTCTGGATCTTAACGACTTATCCAAGATCTCCCTGGCGGTTTTTTTTTTGTGTTTTTTTTGCTGCTGGGACGCTTTTTTCCTTACACTTACACTCACACACTTGCACACACACACACACTTGCACACTTACACACACTTGCACACACACCCCTCCCCGATGGAAGCAATAGAGCCAAGGTACTTACTCTCCCGGGAGAGTTCTGGCGAGGCTGGCCGCAGCTCGCCTCCCCACCATGGAAAAGGGCCAGCGGGTGTCTTCTCTGCCGCGCGAGGGTCCCAGTTCCCACAGCCTCCGGAGCCCCTCCTCGCCCCCCTCTCCCCAAAAAAGGGGGTGTCTCTGCGCCGAGGTTAAGCGGCGGGCCGATCCCTCTGGGCGCCCAAGTCCTCCAGGCGCCCGGAGCGAAAGTTGGGGAAAAGTTGAGGCCGGCGTAGCATCTGGAGAACTTCGCGGCGCTGCTGCTGCTGCGGCCGCCGACTGAATGGAGCGTCTATTTCGAGGTTCCACCAGCCGCGGTGGCAGCGAATATTTTCCAGGCGCCTTTTTTCTTTCTTCCGCTTCTTGCCCTTGCTGGTCTTCCACCTTTCTTTCTTTCTTTCTTTCTTTCTTTCTTTCTTTCTTTCTTTCTTTCTTTCTTTCTTTCTTTCTTTCTTTCTTTCTTTCTTTTCTTTTCTTTTCTTTCCTTTCCTTTCTCTCCGCTGCCCCTCGCTGCCTCCCTCTTCCCAGGCGGCCGGTTCTGTGCCTCCTCCAACTTAAGGGGGTCTTTTTAAAACAAGTGAGGCTTGGAGGTTGTTTTAATAGGGTGGAGAGAGGGAGGGGAGGGAAAAAGGAGGAGGGAGGAGGGAACTCCTGCAAAAGGGGGGGGGAGAGAGAGAGAAAGAAGAAGAGGAAGAGAGGAAGGAGGAGAGAGAGGAAAAAGGGTGGGTGGGTAGGTGGGGGGAACTGCCCAACAGCAGCGCGTTAAGGCTCCAGGAGCCAAGACCAGTGGAAACGAATGAATTCAATTAAGAGTTAATGACAAACAGTCGTCAAGAAATGCAATACACGCATGTTATCGCCACCTGATTTCCTCTTCGTGTAGAGGGG
This sequence comes from Rhabdophis nuchalis, assembly GCA_039707465.1. Taxonomy (NCBI): domain Eukaryota; kingdom Metazoa; phylum Chordata; class Lepidosauria; order Squamata; family Natricidae; genus Rhabdophis; species Rhabdophis nuchalis. Next base: position 207,149,928 of record CM077645.1, read on the forward strand.
AAAGCGAGGCTGGTCCTTTCAAAGCCCTCCCCCTCCCCTCTGCTCTGGCTCCCTCCCTCCCTCCCTCCCCACCCCTCGTATTACAAGCAGAGGTTGTAAAAGGATTTCTGCTCCACGTCGGGTAGAAAATCCAGGTTTCCGATGCTTTCCGCCTGCTAAATCCGGGGGAATTGCCGATGGTCGGCCGCTTAATTCATCGGAATGGCTCCGTGCCCGCCGCCTCGGCTTCCTTGATCCTGCCTAAGCTTTGCGGGATCAGAAGGGAGAGGAGGACGGGGAAGGCTGTCGGGATGGGAGGGAAAGAAAGTCCAGGCTGCAAAGACCACCCGACGTTGGAGAAGAGGGATTTTGGGGTTTAAAAAAGAAAAACCCCAACAGGAATATTTATTTATCATCCTGTTTGCAGTTTCGTGTAAGAATCCTGCAAAATAATAATAATAATAATAATAATAATAATAATAATAATAATAATAATAATAATAATAATAATAATAATAATAATAATAATAATAATAATAATATAAAACTCTTTTCCCAGCATCTTTGTGAGCTAGCAGCTCAGATCCTGATGGGATCTTCTCCTCTGTGAAAGTTCTCATTCATGCTTCGCTGAATTACAGAACAGAGCGGGAAGGGACCTTGGAGGTCTTCTAGACCAACCTCTGCTCAAGCAGGAGATCCTTATACCAACCAATTGGTAATTGGGGGTCAATCTGGCAACTCCTGAAGGGAAGCCATTCCACTAGTTGTTATCATTTACAATACAATACAATACAATACAATACAATACAATACAATACAATACAATACAATACAATACAATACAATACAATAGCAGAGTTGGAAGGGACCTTGGAGGTCTTCTAGTCCAACCCCCTGCCTAAGCAAGAAGCCCTATACCATTTCAGACAAATGACTATCCAACATCTTCTTAAAGACTTGCAGTGTTGGGGCATTCACAACTTCTGGAGGCAAGCTGTTCCACTGATTAATTGTTCTCACTGTCAGGAAATTTCTGCTCAGTTCTAAGTTGCTTCTCTCCTTGATTAGTTTCCACCCATTGCTTCTTGTTCTACCCTCAGGTGCCTTGGAGAATAGCTTGACTCCCTCTTCTCTGTAGCAACCCCTGAGATATTGGAAGACTGCCATCATGTCTCCTCTGGCACTTCTTTTCATTAAACTAGACGTAGCCAGTTCCTGCAATTGTCCCCTAATCATCCTCGTTGATCTTCTCTGCACTCTTTCTAACAAAAGAGTCATCCATTTGAATGGATGACTCTTTTGTTAGACACTATCAACCTCTAGAAGGATCAGCATCAACGGAGCACAACTAGGTTTGGGATCCTCATAAACTCCTCTTACTTTGATTAGATGACAGTAAGGTACTAGAGGACAGTAAGGTTGACTCAGCCTTCCATTCTTCCGAGGTGAGCAAAATGCAGACCCAGATTGTTGGGGGCAAGTTGCTGACTTTGCAAACCCACTTAGAGAGGGTTCTACAGCACTGGGAAGCGGTAAGTGCTATGGCTACCCACACATTCTAAGCCTGACTAGATATTAGAAATACACAACAGTCATTGGTAGCAGGTTTGCTATCTAACAGGCGCCACATAAGGGAAAAAGGGAGGAAAGAGGAAAGCAAGCATTGGAATGTAATCTGTTTATCGACAGAATGGAACCAAGCCACGGAGCGACTCTGTCCTGTGACCATCATGTCCTTTCTGTGAAAGGAGTCTTGATCATGTCAACAATGCATGAAGCGGAAAATTAAGGGGTGGGTAGGGGAAGGAACCAAGCTTCCTTTACTGACAGGTGGATGGAAAAAGGTCTTTCCACCGCCAAGATCTGAAAGGTCAAAGAGGGAGTAGACATTCTCTGTTACCAACCGTAGAGGCAGTCTAATCAGGGAGTTGAAAGTTACGGGGTGCTGGAATGAATGGGTCAGGAGGAAATTCCTGACTGTGTGAGTTGTCAGCCACAGAAAGGGAGAAGAAGTCCACTTTCACTAGAGGCCTTCAAATAGAGGCTGGATGTCAGGAGCTTGTCAGAGACGCTCTAGTGCAGGGGTCGGCTCTGGAGCCACATGTGGCTCTTTCATCCCTCTGCGGTGGCTCCCTGTCACTCAAAATATGTGTCACAATCGCCAATATGCGACGCCCGCCGACACATGATTTATTGAGCTTTTTGACGCATGGTAGTTTTTGTGGCTCCTGGTGTTTTCTTTTTGGTGGGAAATGGATCCAAATGGCTCTTTGAGTGCTTAAGGTTGCCTTAGTGGATTCTGCACTAGAGTTGGACTAGATGACCTTGAGGGACCCTTTCAACTTTCACTTTCTCTGGATTTTTAAGATGCATCATGCTCTTCTGATCCTGAAGGATGGCTTTTCCTTAGAGGATGTTGCTTTTGTGTGTGTGTGTTCTCCAACACTGGACAGCCTCCGTTCGTACAATAGAATTCCATAAAGCTCAATGCATAGGTCAGGGCCCATCCTGTGTTTCCAGCCAACAGTATCCGATTTGCCGAGCAATATAAATGTGTGTTTAATACTTTGAGACTCCACTTTTCTCAGTGAACTCAAGCTGATGGAAAGGGTTAGTCCTGGTTGCCTTTTCACACCCACTTTGGGGAGAAGGCTGGGCGGAGATGCTCATCGGCAAACTCTGTAGCGGAGTTTGAACTAGAACAACTCCTGTGGATTCTATCCCCATTTCTGGTTTTTGTTGGTATTACTTTAGTTAAGAGAAGTTGCATCATCATCCTCGGTTACAGCCAGGTAGCAAAATCAAATTCCATCTCGTTTATTGATTGTCTTTTGGCCCAATTTTAGGGAAACGTATTAGGAGTTTGCTCCAAATTTGAAGATGAATAGCCACCAGGTGGCACTGTTGAAAAACACAATAAACTAGTAATGTCCATATTTTGTCACTGGCATGGCTTATTTTTTGTTAATATATGCAGATGGCAAGCCCAACTGAAAAGCATGTATCAATTTGTGTCCCTTGAGACTGATCCAACTCAAGTCAGTGGCCAAAGCTCCTGAGCATCTGGTTGGCTCCTAAATGCATGTGAATCTTCTTTTCTCTGACATTCCCTTTATTAGTATAAGGACAGGCTCCTTGTAAGATTGTTTAGGGGGGGGGGGGATTCAGAATAAATTATGACTTTCTTAGACATTTGGTGGTTCCTCAAGCAGTTACTTCAAATGAGGTTTTGCAGAGGGAGAATTGAATCAGTGTGTGACATTTTATTCCTTCCCTCTTTAAAAAAAAAATCTGCAAGGTCAAACTTATGCAAGCCTGCTGGAACTTAGATCTGACACAACCTGGATTTCCCTAGACCAGGGGTCGGCAACGTTAAACACTCAAAGAGCTATTTGGACCTGTCCCTTACAGAAAAGAAAACACCGAGACCCACAAAACCCTTTTGACATATAAAATGAAGATAGCACTGCGTATATATATTTTTATCTTTATGCTATATGTAAAAAAACTCTAGTGTGTTGCATTTATTAAATTAATGAACTGCTACAGAGAAAACATTTTTTTTATTCCTGCATGCCACAAAAACACTCCCTTCCCAAAAAAAGATGAGTTGGAAACCCCCAATAAATCGCGGGAGTGGGGTGGGAATGGAGATTTTGCAGTATCCTTCCCCTGGACTGGATGTGGGAATGGGGATTTTGCAGTATCCTTCCCCTGGAGTTGGGTGGGAATGGGGATTTTGCAGTATCCTTCCCCTGGAGTGGGTGTGGGAATGGGGATTTTGCAGTATCCATCTCCTGGAGTGGGGTGGGAATGGGGATTTTGCAGTATCCTTCCCCTGGAGTGGGGTGGGAATGGAGATTTTACAGTATCCATCTCCTGGAGTGGGTGTGGGAATGGGGATTTTGCAGTATCCCTCCCCTGGAGTGGGGAGGGAATGGGGATTTTGCAGTATCCTTCCCCTGGAGTGGGGTGGGAATGGGGATTTTGCAGTATCCTTCCCCTGGAGTGGGGTGGGAATGGAGATTTTACAGTATCCATCTCCTGGAGTGGGGTGGGAATGGGGATTTTGCAGTATCCTTCCCCTGGAGTGGGGTGGGAATGGAGATTTTACAGTATCCTTCCCCTGGAGTGGGTGTGGGAATGGGGATTTTGCAGTATCCTTCCCCTGGAGTGGGTGTGGGAATGGGGATTTTGCAGTATCCTTCCCCTGGAGTGGGGTGGGAATGGAAATTTTGCAGTATCCATCCCCTGGAGTGGAGAGGAAATGGGGATTTTGCAGTATCCTTCCCCTGGAGTGGGGTGGGAATGGAGATTTTACAGTATCCTTCCCCTGGAGTGGGGTGGGAATGGAGATTTTACAGTATCCATCTCCTGGAGTGGGTGTGGGAATGGGGATTTTGCAGTATCCTTCCCCTGGACTGGGGTGGGAATGGAGATTTTGCAGTATCCATCCCCTGGAGTGGAGAGGAAATGGGGATTTTGCAGTATCCTTCCCCTGGAGTGGGGTGGGAATGGGGATTTTACAGTATCCTTCCCCTGGAGTGGGTGTGGGAATGGGGATTTTGCAGTATCCTTCCCCTGGAGTGGGGAGGGAATGGGGATTTTGCAGTATCCTTCCTCTGGAGTGGGGTGGGAATGGGGATTTTGCAGTATCCTTCCCCTGGACTGGATGTGGGAATGGGGATTTTACAGTATCCTTCCCCTGGAGTTGGGTGGGAATGGAGATTTTACAGTATCTTTCCCCTGGAGTGGGTGTGGGAATGGGGATTTTGCAGTATCCTTCCCCTGGAGTGGGGTGGGAATGGGGATTTTGCAGTATCCTTCCCCTGGACTGGATGTGGGAATGGAGATTTTACAGTATCCATCTCCTGGAGTGGGGTGGGAATGGGGATTTTGCAGTATCCTTCCCCTGGACTGGATGTGGGAATGGAGATTTTACAGTATCCATCTCCTGGAGTGGGGAGGGAATGGAGATTTTGCAGTATCCTTCCCCTGCCAGGCCCATCAAGCCACCCCCACAGAACCGGTAATAAGAAATTTTGAATTTCACCACTGCCGCTTTCCCTCTTTCTTCTCCCTGGTCTTCCTCCTTCCCTTCATGCCAGCCACTCCGTTGTCTGTTTCTCCATTGCAGCGCAGTGCTCTGGATCCACTTTGAGAGTGGGCGGTGTAATTTAACAACTGCTCCTCCCAGGGTCCGATTGGCCATTGCGGGAGGTGCATCCCGCATGTGCGGCAGAGCTGGGGGATGGGAATGGGCCACGCCTCCCACGATGGTTAAACTGACCCCGGGGAGAAGCAGTTCTTCAATTATTTAAATCCCACCATCGTCCACCCATGTTAAAGTTGCTCACTTTGAGAATGCGGCTCTACAGCAAGGGGGCACAGAGTGATGGCAGCGGTTGTTGTGCCATCAAGGATGGACCTGTGAGTTCCTCTGCCTTGGATTAGTTCAGGTTGTCCAGATCTCCAGGAATCATGTGCTAAAAGACGTGATGCAGAACAAATGAATTGCTGAAACGGCTTCTGATGATAACAACCTTCCTTGAAGGCCTCTGGGGCCATTCTCTATTATCTGCCGGCAATCTGTTTGTGAATGGTGATTCTGCCTTGACTTGGCAGATAGGACAGTGCAGTAAATAACTCTCCAACAGTTAAAACTAGAGAATGGCAAAACTAGAGATATAAGAAGATGTGTAACATATGCGCTGTCCTGGATAGACCCCAATGCACAATCTGGGTATTGTCCTACACTCACAATTCATGCTTAATTAGCAAGAGGTAAGAAGGGCTAGGAGGGCTTTGCACAGGTTCATCTTTTGCATGAATCATGCCCTTCACTGGATCGACAACCCTGGATAGACATAGAGGGACAGACAGACAGATGATTGATAGACAGACAATGATAGACAGACAGACAGACAGACAGACAGACAGACAGACTGACTGACTGACTGACTGACTGACTGACTGACTGAATGAATGAATGAATGAATGAATGAATGAATGAATGAATGAATGAATAATTTCCGGAGCTAATATCTTACAGCAAATTATAACAATAGTAACATCACTGTAAGAGTTTTGTGCATCCTTAAAGTGTCCCACGTTACTTTAGGTACGAGCTAATTCATTTGTCTGTAAAGTAAGCTTAAAGAGACGCAGTGTTTCAGTGGCTAAGATGCCGAGCTTGTCGATCAGAAAGGTCGGCAGTTCAACGGTTTGAATCCCAAGTGTAATGGAGTGAGCTCCCATTACTTGTCCCAGCTTCTGCCAACCTAGCAGTTCGAAAACAGGTAAAAATGCAAGTAGAAAAATAGGAAACACTTTTGGTGGGAAGGAAACAGTGTTCCATGCGCTTTTGGCGTTTAGTCATGCTGGCTACATGACCATAGAGACGTCTTCGGACAGCGCTGGCTCTTCGGCTTCAGAGATGAGCACCGCCCTCTAGAGTCGGGAACGAGTAGCACAAACGTGCAAAGGGAATCTTTACCCTTTACCTTTACCTTTAAGTGTGGCTAGGAGGGCTTTGCACACGTTCATCTTTTGCGTGAATTATTCCCTTCCCTGGATCGACAAACCTAGATAGAGATAAATGGACAGACAGAAAGACAATAGACAATGATAGATAGATAAGTAGAGAGAGAGAGAGAAGAGCAGATAGATTGATAGATATAGAGAGATAGAGAGATAGAGAGAGAGATGGATAGATGGATAGATAGATAGATAGATAGATAGATAGATAGATAGATAGATAGATAGATAGATAGATAGATAGAATAATTTCCTGAGCTAATCTCTTACAGAAATTATAACAATAGTAACATCATTATAAGAGTTTTATGCTTCCTTAAAGTGTCCCACATTTATTTAAGTACAAGCTAAATTATTTGTCTGTAAAGTAAGCTTCTTTGTGCCCTCTAGAGATAATAATAATAATAATAATATTTTATTTATAAACCACCTCCTCTCCCCAAAGGGACTCGGAGCGGTGCACAGGGAAAAATTAAAAATACCAATATAAAATACATAAATAGATAGATAAAATACAGATTAAACCAAATTATCCCTGCGCTAAAATCACCCTATCTTAAAATACACTAAAACCCCCTATAAAAGACGGAAGACTAACCTAGGCCGGCCAAGCAGAAAAAGATATTCCTGAATTCCCAGATTGGTGTCTGAATGATCAATAATGGCAGTCAGGGAATAATCGCAAACTTCATCTGGGAGAGTTGGTTCCCTAGATCCCCAAAAAATAAATATCAGTCATCACAAATTACTTACTTAAAGATGATTTAGATTGGATTACAGAGATAAACTCAAGGGAAAGGTCGGTAGACGGTTACTAGAGGAGAACAAATGCTCTGAGCAGCAGAACTAAAGCAAGAGAATTTGAAGATGGCAAAAAACAAATCCAAAAAGCAGAATGGAGCAATATAGCTCTATATTTATATAACGGTGGCGCACAGATGCTTCGCCATAGGACACAATAGCCTTGAAATCTGAGCCAGAAGATTAACTAGAAGTGGCAGAAGGATGAGTCCAGCTTTAACGCATTTATAATTCTTAAAATTCTTCCTTTGACATCAGTGGGAAATAAAAGTGGACTCTTTGGGGTGGAGGATGCGTTCACTTTGTTTCCATTCCCTAATGTCACACTTTACTTTTTTTTTTTAAGTATTTTTATTTTTATTCATAAACATTTTGAATACAGTGTATTATTGTCAGGGCATATTGTTTAAAAAAGAAAAACGACAAAAAAGACAGTAAAATATATTAACTGGTAACGAAGGGACATGATGGCCCGGTAGCTAAGACGCTGAGCTTGTCGATCAGAAAGGTCAGCAGTTCAGCGGTTCGAATCCCTAGCCCCGCATAACGGAGTGAGCTCCTGTTACTTGTCCCAGCTTCTGCCAACCTAGCAGTTCGAAAGCATGTAAAAATGCAAGTAGAAAAATAGGAACCACCTTTGGTGGGAAGGTAACAGTGTTCCATGCACCTTCGGTGTTTAGTCATGCCGGCCACATGACCACGGAGACGTCTTCAGACAGCGCTGGCTCTTTGGCTTTGAAACAGAGATGAACACTGCCCCCTAGAGTCAGGAATGACTAGCACATAAGTGCGAGAGGAGCCTTTACCTTTACCTTTTATATTGGTAAGAATAGTAATAATATAACAGAATGGTTTTGCCTAAGTTTCTTTTTATATTAGCTTATTTATAGTTCTGTTGAATATCTTGGTGTATTTATAATTATAGACCATCTTTATATTTAGTTCATACATTGCAATAATCGTTCTTCATCTAATTTCTACCTCTTATCTCTAACCACATAAAATCTATTCCATGTCAAGTAATATTCTGTGTCAACTTTTTTCTTTTATTCTTAAAGTCAGTCTGTCCTTCTCCGCGCAATCGAATATTTTCTGACTTACATCCTCCTCTGGTGGAATATTCTCATTCTTCCAGTATTTTGCAAATATAATCCTTGCTGCTGTCAGTACATGCAAAACACTGGTGGGAATGCTGTCGATTTAACAACCAGGTCGGTGAGCACGTGCTTCATACATGCGCCTAAAGCGTTTGTGCGCAGTGCTGAAAATAGAGCATTTAGAAGCTCAGCTGCTTACTTTCCAAGTCAGCAACAATAAGCAGAACAGCGAGGGTGGGGGGGAATCAGCTGTGCTGCACAATTGAGATGAGCTAGAAAGCAGGAAATAAAAGGCAGGATAGGGTGGGGGGCGGGGGGGCGGGGCCAGCTGATCATCGAAGCTACCGATTCACCCGAACCAGTCCGAACCGGCTGAATACCACCTCAGATGCAAAACTAGATATGTTAGTCAGACATATCTAGTTAGTCAAAAACTATGGTGTAGTTTTTAATTTGTTTTAGCAGGGGTTTTAGGACAGGCCAATTATTTAATGTATTTTTAATTGTATTTTATGTTTTATATTATCGATTTTACCTGCCTGTACACCACCCTGAGTCCCAGTAGGGAGAAGGGCGGTATAGAAATTTAATAAATACCTAAAATACATAATTAGTCCTTTTATCATAACCCTGCGGCATCATACCCAACAGAAATACTTCTTGTTTCAGGTCTATAGGTTGTTTAATCGTCTTTTGCAACCAGTTATGTATTTTCTTCCAATATTTTCTTGCTTTTGTATAAGTCCACCATGTATAACAGTAAGTACCTGGGGTCTGATTGCATTTCGCTAATGTCACCCTTTGCAATGGTCTGCAGGGATGCAGTTTGGCTTTGTGACATTTGAACCTCCTTTGCACTGGTAGTCCTTGACTGACGACCGTTTATTTAGTGCCCGTCCGATGCTACAGTGGTACTGAAAAAGTGACATGACCATTTTTCACCCATGATCATTGCTGCATCTGAACAAGATTCAGATGATTGGCAGTTGGTTGATATTTATGACGATTCCAGTGTCCCGGATCACCTTTTGCGAACTTCTGTTTAGTTTATGTTACTTTATTGTCATTGTACATGGTACAAAGAAATTAAATGCTGTCTTCAGTGTACATTATAATTATTAAAAAAAAACCCAAACATACATCCTTCCCGTCTGGACTACTGCAATGCTCTCTACATGGGGCTCCCCTTGAGGTGCACCCGAAGACTTCAGCTTGTCCAGAATGCAGCCGCGCGGGCAATTATGGGAACTTCTAGGTTTTCCCATGTAACACCGCTCCTGCGCGAGCTGCATTGGCTGCCTGTCGTCTTTCGGGTGCGTTTCAAGGTGCTGGTTATCATCTTTAAAGCGCTCCATGGCATGGGACCTAGTTATCTGCGGGATCGGATTCTGCCTCATACATCCCTGCGGCCGATTCGCTCCCACAGAGAGGGACTTCTCCGGGTGCCGTCCACTAGGTTGTGCCAGCGGGCAATGCCCAGGGGAAGGGCCTTCTCTGTGGCGGGCCCGATCCTCTGGAACGACCTTCCCCCTGATATTAGAACAACTACGGACCTCCACTCCTTCCGTCAAAAATTAAAAACACATTTCTTTTGCTTGGCCGGCTTGGGATAACTTAACTGCTTTTAGGGTTTTTTAGGGGTTTGTTTTAGTTTTAACATGGGATTTTAGCACAGGGTTTAGTTTAATTCTTTTTCAATACTGTATTGTTTGTGGTTTTATATGCATTTTTAATGTCCCTGTGCCCCGCCTCGAGTCCCTTCGGGGAGAGAGCGCGGGTTATTTATTTATTTATTTATTTATTTATTTATTTATTTATTTATTTATTTATTTATTTATTTATTTATTTATTTATTTATTTATTTATGAGCACCCGGAGGCTCCAACTGGTCCAGAATGTGGCCGCACAGGTAATTATGGGGGTGACACGACGCTCCCATGTAACACCCCTCCTGCGCGAGCTGCTGGCTTCCAGTGGTTTTCCGGGTGCTATTCAAGGTGTTGGTTACTATCTTTAAAGCACTCCATGGCTTAGGACTTGGGTACTTACGAGATCGCCTACTGCCACCGAGAGCCTCTCACCGGCCAGTACGCTCCTATAGAGAGGGTCTCCTCATGGTTCCGTCGACTAAACAATGTCGACTGGTGACACCCAGGGGGAGAGTCTTCTCCGTGGGAGCACCTGCCCTCTGGAACGAATTGCCCCCGGAATTAAGAACTATCCCTGACTTACGCACCTTCCGCTGTGCTCTCAAAACCTTTTTTTTCCAACAAGCCGGGCTGGCATAAAAATGAATTTTAAATTACGAATTTTTATTTTTGTTTGTTTGGTTTTTTAATTTTGAGGCCAAATTGTTTAATATGCTTTTAAAAAACTTTTTAAACTTTTATATATCTGCTTTACCTTGGCTGTACACAGCCCTGAGTCCTTTGGGAGTAGGGTGGTATAAAAAACTAATAAAACCTAAACCCTAAACCTAAACCTAAACCTTTACATTCTTTCCAACTGAAATTGAAAACACGATATTGCACTATACTGTAGAATTCAATAGGGTTATTGCCCTGGGATAGAAGCTGTTTTTCAGGCTGTTTGTCCTTGTTTTTATTATCCTGTACCGTCAGCCAGATGGTAATAGTTAAAAAAAAAAGTGCCCAGGATGAGATGGGTCTTTGAGAATGTTTTGAACTTTCTTAAGGCATAAAGCTCACCCAATGAGCTTTTTTCTGACAAGCAAAGTCAATGGGGAAGCCAGATTCACCTGACAATCATGTGACTGACTTAACTGCTGCAGAGATTCATTTAACCACAGTGGAAAGAAAGGTTGTGAAATAGGCCAACATTCAGTTAACAACTGTCTTACTAACCAACATAAATTTGAGGCTCAATTGTGGTCACAGGTTGAGGACGATCTATATTGTCCTTTGCTTGTTGAAATAGATCTGAAAGACTGTGTCCCACTCTATGTCTGGTTTGATGAAAAAAGGACTAGGGGAGACATGATAGCAGTGTTCCGATATCTCAGGGGTTGCCACAAAGAAGAGGGAGTCAAGCTATTCTCCAAGGCACCTGAGGGCAGAACAAGAAGCAATGGGTGGAAACTAGTCAAGGAGAGAAGCAACTTAGAACTGAGGAGAAATTTCCTGACATAGAGCAATTAATCAGGGGAACAGCTTGCTTCCAGAAGTTTTGTATGCCCCAACACTGCAAGTTTTTAAGAAGAGATTGAACAACCATTTGTCGGAAATGGTATAGGGTTTCCTGACTGAATAGGGGGTTGAACTAGAAGACCTCCAAGGTCCCTTCCATCTCTGTTATTCTATTCTATACTCTGGACTGGCGCCCAGGGAAATTCTCCTCTACATGGAGCTTATCTGACTCCTCCTGAAACAAGCTCAATTAATTTGCTCAGGATGTAACAATCCAAACAATTTAAAGGCTGTTCAACCACTTAAGGGTTCCCCCAAGTAGTCAAATGGGAAGAAGATATGTGAAAGGAGAGGAGGGGGAATAAAGTCAATCTGATCTGAGAGCTCTGAGTAAATTACTTGCCAAACATTTGATTTAATTCAGCTGCTGAGATCTTAAGCTTCTAGTTTGGTCTCTTTAGGGACAGATTCCTTTGAATAGATTGGCTTTGGAAAGATTAGAAGAGGTCAAAGGGTCCTGTGGCTCAGGGCAAAATGTGGTAGGTGTGAATGTATGGAGATATCTGGCTCTTTTGTCACCTTAAGAGTGACACATTTAAGCTCAAGGCATCAGGAAGTTGTTAGTTTTTAAGGAAAATCTCCCTGACCTGGTCCTTACCTTCAGAATTCCCAATCTGGGTTTCTCCCACCACTGAGCAAAAAAATTGGAATACTTCATCCAGTTTTGGTTGCCACAATGTAAAAAAGAGGTTGGGACTCTAGAAAGAGTGCAGAGAAGAGCAATAAAGATGATTAGGGTGCTGGAGACTAAAACATATGAAGAACGGTTACAGGAACTGGGTATGTCTAGTTTAATGAAAAGAAGGACTAGGGGAGACATGATAGCAGTGCTCCAATATCTCAGGGGCGGCCACAAAGAAGAGGGAGTCAAACTATTCTCCAAGGCACCTGAGGGCAGAACAAGAAGCAATGGGTGGAAACTAATCAAGGAGAGAAGCAACTTAGAACTAAGGAGAAATTTCGTGACAGTGAGAACAATTAATCGGTGGAACAGCTTGCCTCCAGAAGTTGTGAATGCTCCACCGGAAGTTTTTAAGAAGATGTTAGATAGCCATTTGTCTGAAGTGATGTAGGGTGTCCTGCATAAGCAGGGTGTTGGACTAGAAGACCTCCAAGGTCCCTTCCAACTCTGTTATTCTAAAATTCTAAACTACTGCTCATTGTCAAAATCGTCACTTCCTTACTATGCAGCATGCACTGCGCTGAACTTATTAGCTTCAATCCTGCATTGTTGGCTGCTATTATTTTTAGCAATAGCACTAGCATTTAGACTTATATACCACTTCACAATAGTTTACAGCTCTCTCTAAGCAGTTTACAGAATCAGCATATTTGCCTCCAACAAGCTGGATCCTTATTTTACTGACCTCGGAAGGATGGAAGGCTGAGTCAACCTTGAGCCTGGTGAGATTCAAACTGCCAAACTGCAGGTGGCCTGCAGTCAGCAAATGTAGCCTGCAGTACTGCATTCTAACCACTGTGCCACCATAGTGGCGTCAGTCATTTTATCTGTATTCCATCTGAAAAATAAGGGTAATGGACCGTAGCTTGACCCTCATCCTAAAACAGGATGGGTCAACCCGTTTTTCAGAGCAAAAGACCATGGATATAAATTAGACTTTGAGATTCTAGAAAACGTGCAGAGAAGAGTAACAAAGATGATTAGGGGACTGGAGGCCAAAATATATGAAGAGTGGTTGCAGGAATTGGGTATGTCTAGTTCAATGAAAAGACGGATTAGGGGTGGTGTAGTAGCAGTGTTCCAATATTTGGAACAGCTGACACTAAGAACAGGGGAGGTCAACCTATTCTCCAAAGCATTTGAAGGCAGAACAAGAAGCAATGGATGGAAACCAATCAAGGAGAGAAGCAACCTAGAACTAAGGAGAAATTTCCTGACAGTGAGAACAATTAATCAGTGGAACAACTTGCCTCCAGAAGTTATGGATGCTCCAACACTGGAAGTTTTTAAGAAGAGATTGGACAACCATTTGTCTGAAGTGATATGGCGTATTCTGCTTGTAGGGGGTTGAACTAGAAGACCCCCGGGGTCCCTTCCAACTCCGTTATTCTGTGATGGTCCATTGGCAGGAGGCCACATTGCATCGCGCTGGATTTTGCTGACCTTTGTAAGTACAAATGAAATTAGAAGAATCAATTTCTGTATAACATTTTCCTTTTTTACTGGAAACCAAGTCCGGATATGTGAGCATTCTAGTTAAGAAGGCATAGTTCAGCCAAAGTTAAGGTGTCTTTAGGAGGTATCCCACTCAAAGCGAGTCTCTCTGAATTCCTGGTGCTTAAAGAGGTGGAGATGGCCAGAATTCATGCTTGAATCCTGATAATTTCATGGACACATCCATGCAGTTTTCTTGGCAATGGATGGAAGAGGATCTTTCCTCTCCAAGTAAAAAACATGCTGGGTTGCCTTGTGTGACTAATTGCATTAGGAAGGAGCATGCACACGCGCTGGTTTTTATAAAATCCACAGGACTAATGTGCTTAAGTATGATTAGATCAGGTACGTTTTTTGCCTTGTTTGGTTGTTTCTTTTCCAACAGCATACAGATTTCCCTGGTTATCTGCTTCCTATTCTCCCATTCTAATACCTACCTCATTTCCCCCCTCTTCTTTCAGAATAATAAAGTTGGAAGGGACTTTGGAGGTCTTCTAGTCCAACCCCTGGCTCAGGCAGGAAACCCTACACCACTTCAGACAAATGGTTGTCCAATCTCTTCTTAAAAACTTCCAGTGTTGGAGCACCCACAACTTCTGGCTGCATCACTGCCGCATGCATGAAGGACAGCTGATTGTTGCGCACACATGCATGCCAGAAACCCGGAAGACAAATAGACAATGGCACATGTGTTAGGCAACATGGCTTCACATGCCATTTTGGCCACACATGCCATAGGTTCCCCATCATGTCTGTAGTCAATTTGTTGTATTTGCAGGTAGTACTTCCAGATCTTACTGTGTTTTTATTTTGATCTGCGAATTTTATTTTCATTATCCACAAAGTATCGTTTTTCCTTGTATCGTTTTCTTCTCATCATAATGAGGAGTAATTGTAGCCAGCAGCATCTACTGGTAAAAGAAAATCTCTTTTACAATTCTGAATTTGAAAATCAGTGGGAACCTTTCTCGTACCCCCAACTAAAACTCTCTCTTCACATCCGTCTTTATCCTTTTTCTCACACTCATCCTATTCTTATTGGGGTCATTAGGGTTATAAGTTTCCTTCCCAAAAGTCATATGCTGTTAATCTTAAGAAATGAAAGTGAAACATCTTAGCTAATGGCTTTTCAATTTGAGCTGCTTCTTTGTTTCCTGGTTGTTTAGAGATGGGGAGCTAATAATGTAGCATAAGTAGTCAGAAGGCACTATATCTAACTATTTCTTCTTTTTTCCCCTTAACAGTTTCATTTTTCTGGAAATAAGTGATAGAACAATAAAATAAAACTAGGGATGGCAAGACCCAGACCAGGTCTGGGTTCTGGCAGGCACTACTGCTGGTTCACTCCTGGGCACACTGTGTGTGCATGCAAAGTGCAAAAAAAAATTGTTTTGCGCATGCACAGAAGTGAAAAACAAGATGGCAGCGCCTGTGGTGCTGCCCAGAGAACTAGTTCAGGGATGTGGTAGGCCTGGATCGCTGCCCGTTCCAGCGACCCAGGCCACCAAACCACTACCGGTTCAGCCGAACTGGTCTGAACCGGTAAGAACACACCACTGATCCAGACCTATTATATAATTTTAAATTTGAGGCAAGGGAGATCTATAAGATGAATCAGGATGTTGTTGATTTTCATATTATTTTGTTGAATATTTTGTTAATTGCCTTACTGATTTTAACTAAACTTGAAAGGTACAAAAATGGTGTATTAATGTTAATACCTTTTTATTTTATATTTATATATTTTCATAAATGAAATGACAAATTCTTGGCATTCACTTTTGTTCAGAGGGAAGAACACACTTTGCAGTTTAGATGTTCTTTGGAAAAGACCTTTAATAATAACAGGATTTATGTAATGTGTAAGTCAATCACTTGACCTACTAAGGCATTTTATACCTGCAGAAATTACACCAATTCACTTCTGAAGGAAATTGCAGGCAAAATCCGTATTTTGGATATTCCATTTTTATCCAGATGTATTTAGCAAGCAAGCATGGTATCCCTCAAAGTTTAGAAACTAAGAGATTAAGCCTAAGTATAATATTAAGAATGGGTCAAGACAACCATAATTTTTTAAAAATTCAATGTTTTAGTTGCCTGAACTGATTTTATAATTTCACTGGTGCATTACAATTTTATCGTTGATATGATACTGTCAACATTCTCTTCCAAACCATCATATTCCCTCTATTTTAGCACAGGTCCTTAGTTTAATTTATTTTAGACATTATTCTGTATTTATTGTTATTTATTGATTTTAACTCCCTGTGCACCGCCCTGGGTCCATTTCGATGGAGAAGGAGCGGTTATATAAATCGAAATAAAATAAATAAATAAAAATATTGAAAAATATGCCATTTAAAGAGTTTTCAGGATAATTAATAATATTAAATACCCTTTATGTTATATAATATACCATCGGATATTTAAGTCACTTAATGCTACTCAATTGTATCCTGAATTAGCAAGCTTTTGACTCTATTTATGCAACAGATTCTAATATAAAATTATTAACGATTATACAACTGAACACTTTTGCAGATGTTTATATCGACCATATGAATTATGAATGAATGATCAACTCGGATTTCCCAAAACAGGCTCTCTAACTGTAGCACCAGCCAGGGAGTTCCCTTGTCAACAAATCCAAATCTGTCTCTGTGTAAAGGCTAAAAGACCCTAAAGTAGAAAAGCAGACACAGACATGTTAGCTGAATAAAAGGAGCTCCTATTTGCCAGCAATTTTGGGTACAGATCTGATTTCCATCAAAGTTCTCCGATTAACAAATTCCATTCTAAAAGTGGAGCTAATTGGAATACAGCCCTCTGCTTGTTTCTGACTATATTTGCTCTAAAACGAACAGTGTCAGGGGAAAAACCCACTCCTTGGTACTTAATAATCCAGTTTCACAATTGATTTCACAAAGGAAGTTATTATTATTTTTAAATTCCAGCAAATCAGCTGACCCTTTGGAGTTTGGCGTGCATTGTTAGCATGTGGCTTAGAACATAGGGTCGGAAGGGACCTTAGAATAATAATAATAATAATAATAATAATAATCTTTACTGTCATTGTAATAATACTGTAATAAAATTACAATGAAATTGGTTGTACAATGAAGTCTTCTAGTCCAACCAGTGGTGAGTTTCAAAATTTTTTAGAACCTCTTCTGTAGGTGTGGCCTGCTTTGTGGGAGTGGCTTGCCAGCCATGTGACTGGGTGGGAGTTGATTGTCAGTCATGTGACCGAGTGGGAGTGGCATTGCAGTCATGTGACTGGGTGGGCATGGCCAACTTGTAAAATGTGGTGAAACTCACTTAAAAACACTCTTGCTTAGCAACATAAATGTTGGCTCAGAAACTCTGGCATTTGAAGCACGCAAGTCTTAAAGCTGTCAAGTTACAAGACCCTTGCACCCCTAACCCTTTAGAAAAAAAACCCCCAGGGGTGTTCAAACTTGACAGCTTTAAGACTTGTGGACTTCAACTCCCAGAATTCCTCCTCTCGCTCTTCATCTTGATGATATGTGGAGGGGTGGGGGGAGGGAGCTGGAACTGGTTCTAAACAGCACTGTAGATTTGTGGAACCTCTTCCCACCCCTGATTCCAACCCACTGCCCAAGGCAGGAGACCTTATACCAGTGATGGCGAACCTTTTTGGCACCAAATACCCAAACCAGAACATGCATGCACGTGCAAGCATGTGCTGGAGCTCCAAAGGGTCAGCTGATTTGCTAGAATTTAAAAATAATAATAACTTCCTTTGTGAAATCAATTGTGAAACTGGATTATTAACCTGAAGACCAGCTGACCAGTGTGCATGCGTGCACCGGCCATGTGGTCTTTGGGTTTCCGGCACACGTATGCACACCGGCCAGCTGGTTTTTGTATGTGCCGGAAACCTGAAGACCAGCTGGTTGGCGTGTGCATGCATATCAGCCAGCTGATCTTTGTGTTTCTGGCACTCTGTGCACGCAAAGAGCATCTGGCAACAGTGCATGTGCCCACAGAGAGGGCTCTGCATGCCACCTCTGGCACGCATGCCATAGGTTCGCCATCACTGGTACCTTTCCTGATCAAATGGTTATCCAGTCTATTTTTGAAAATCTGTGATGGAGCACCCACAACTCCAGGAAGTAAGTTATTCCACTGATTAATTGTTCCTACTCTCAGAAACTTTCTTCTAAGTTCTAGATTTTATCTCTCTTTAGCAATTTTCCACCCATTGCTTCTTGTCCTGGCCTCTGATGCTTTGGATAAAAAGCCACACTCCTCTTCTCTGTGACAGTTTCTCAAGTAATGGAAGATAGATATCACGTTGCTCCTAATCCTTCTCTTTGTTGGACTCAACATAGCAGTAGCACCAGCACTTAGACTTATATACTGCTTCACACAGCCCTCTCTAAGCGGTTTACAGGGTCAGTTTATTGCCCCCAACAATCTGGGTCCTCATTTTACCCAACACGGAAGGAATGGAAGGCTGAGTCAACCTTGAGCCTGGTGAGATGCGAACTGCCAAATTGCAGTCAGCCGACAGCCGAAGTAGCCTGCAGCACTGCACTCTAACCACTGCCCCACTGTGACTCATAACTACCGTATTTTTCAGAGTATAAGACTCACCAAGGTTTTGAAGAGGCAAATCACAAAAAAAGTAGGTAGGTAGATAGAGGGAGAGAGAGGGAGAGAAAGAAAGAGAAATACAGTAGGTAGGTAGGGAGAGAGAGAGAGTAGGTAGGTAGATAAAGGGATAGAAAGAGAGAGAGAGAGAAATACAGTAGGTAGGTAGGGAGAGAGAAAGTGTGTGTAGGTAGGTAGGTAAAGAGGGAGAGAGAGAAAAAAAACAGTAGGTATGTAGGGAGTGTGTAGATAGGTAGGTAGAGGGATAGAGGGAAATAGAAATACAGTAGGTAGGTAGGGAGAGAGAGAGTGTGTGTGTAGGTAGGTAGGTAAATAAAGGAATAGAGAGAGAGAGAATAGAGAGAGAGAAATACAGTAAATAGGTAGGGAAAGAGAGGGCAGCTAGGTAGATAAGGAATAGAGAGAGAGAGAAATAGAGAGATAAGAGAAATACAGTAGATAGGTAGGGAGAGAGTGTATATGTGGGTAGGTAGGTAGGAGAGAGAGAGAGAGAGAGAGAGAGAGAGAGAGAGAGAGAGAGAGAGAGAGAGAGAGAGAGAGAGAGAGAGAAGGTAGGTTGATGTTTCCAGGTATATTTATCCATGTCCTGGAGAAGGAAATCGCTGACAAACCTTAAGACTTTGTTTCTGCTGGCACAGAAACAGTTAAAGAGCTTTCAGAAAGTATTTTTGCACTCTTCAAACCTCCCCAAAACTGCTAGTTTCTCCGTGAAAACGGGGCTGTTTTTCTTCAAAAAAAAGCATGACTAGCCTTGGGGGGGGAGGGCTTGCAGAGTGCTCCTGGGGGCGGGGGGGGGCAAAAAACAGCCCATTTGAGGCTAATTTCTGCCCTTCCCAGCCCCCAGGAGCTCTCTGGAAGCCTCCATAAGGCTAGGCACAGCCAGTTTGGTGAAGGAGGTGGGGTTTCGGGAGGCAAAAAATGCTGTATTCGATGTATAAGACGCACCCAGATTTTCAGCCTCTTTTTAGAGGAAAAAAGGAGCGTCTTATACTCTGAAAAATACGGTATTTTCCTCTATCGTCCATTATACAATTTAGTCTCTACAGCAGGGGTTCCCAAACTTGGCAACTTTAAGATTTGTGGACTTTACCTCCTAGAATTCTCCATCCAGCATAGATGGCTGGAGAATTCTGGGAGTTGAAGTCCACAAGTCTCAAAGTTGCCAAGTTTGGGAACCCCTGCTCTAGACCCTTTGTTATCTTTGTTGCTCCTCTCTGCCCTCTTTCTAGGGTTTCAGCATCTTTTTTCCTTTCCCTCCAACTGTACCCTCACTTAATATTAACTTCCACCTTCTTCCTTGGATCTCTGTAAGGCTTTTTGCACCGGCCGCAGTATGTCTCTGAATGACTTTTGAAGCTTTTATTTTGAATTGCATTATAAGTTTATTTATCATTTCAGTTTTAATCATTCAGTTGATCTGCTGTGCTGTTTGGAGGCATTGATCCAAAAGTAAATTCAGCTGTTTTGAATGAGACTATTTCTTTTACATAAATGTTTTTAAAACTACAACCCAGCCCCCTCCCCTTATATTACCAAATCTCAAAATTAGCTTTCTGAAATAAAAGTCCTACATTCCTGATTGTTCTCCTGATATTATATTTCTGGTTTCTCCACTTTTATTGTTTTTATAAATAACTCAAAGTGGCTAACATAAGTAATACTCCTTCCTCCTCCTATATTTTCCTCAATAACCACCAGATGGATAAAAAGAACATATTACTTCACTCATTCATTCATTCATTCATTCATTCATAAACGTCTACTCTGCAGTGATCAAAATAACTCAGGGCAGTGTGCTGTAACTATAAAACATTCAAAACATTCATAGTTTGATATAAAATAATCCCAAGAACAGTAACAGTGTAAAATGTCTAGCACAAAATCAAAAAAGAAAGAAAGAAAAATAGAAAGGCAAGGTCACATTATATAATGTTATGACCTTTTTTTGCCATGGTTATTAAGTGAACCATTGCAATTGTTCATTTTTGTTCCCATGCCAGAAACATCAAAGTCCTTCCGTGGTATAAGGACTTGCCAGTGATATCATCATTGCCTGGAAGACGCCAATTTGGGGGCTGCTTCGTGTCCCTGCGAAGTTGCCCACCGAAGTGATACTCATTAATCTATTTGCAATCACCTGCTTTGGAATTGCTGGGTTGGCAAGAGCTGGAGGGTGTGATGGGAGCTCAACCCATCTCGTGGCAGCAATAGGTCTCAAACATGAGCCTGCCAATCAGCAGCCCAGTGTTCTAATTTTGTGAGCCACCACTTGAATTGCATTCTTGTTAAACAAATTTGGTCTCCGTCATTGACTTTGTTGGTTGGAAGTCAGCTGGGAAGCGCATAATTGGCGATCACCTGACCCCAAGATGCTGCAATTGTTACAAACATATGCCAGTTATCAACAGTTTTGATCATATGACCATGGGGATGCTGCGATAGTTATAAGTTTGAGAACCATTCATAAGTCACTTTTTTCCAGAACTGTTATTGTTTCATGTAGAATAAGTAAGCACAATACAGGCCATCACTGGGCAGAAACCATTTTATTAGTGTTGGAAGAAATGTCCATTTGGGTTCAGTTACAAGTGGGGAAAACAGACACTGGAAACATGGAGGCTGCTTGGAAAGACGGTTGAATGAGGGACAGGATCACATGGCTTGAGGTCCTGGAGAAAAAGGTGATCACATGCTTCCAGATGTTGGGTAAAGAAGAAGAGAGAAAACAAGATGCTGAAAGTTCCTGGCTTTATACTCTCTGTTCAGCCCCACCTCTCTGTTTCCTGTTCCTGTGTAAGAACTGTATTTTAATTGGTCGTCAGACTCCCATGGGCCATGCAGGGGCAACTCTCTAGGCTGTGTTTTGAGTCCCAAGTTTGGTTGAGTTCTCAGATGCTATGTGGTGAATTGGGTAAAGGGCTAATGCTATCATGCCTTACTCCCATGACTCTGGAGCTGAAGGGGAGATCTCTTTATTATGTAAAATAGACTGGCTTGGGCATCTTAATGGCCCATTGACAAAGGGGGAGGGGGAGGAAGCTGCAGGGAGCTACTTTGTCTTTAAAACATATTTCTCTCTTTTCACATTCAGGGAAATATAATATTCTGCCTTTTCAATATTTCCTAGGATATTTCATTTTTCTAGGAGAAGGCTAGGTGTTAACTTGCTACACTAGAGAGAGTCAATAATACAACAGGAACAGGAAATGCATCACAGGAAAAATAGAGATGAATCATAAATTGACAATGTAATACAGGAAACAACTACTATAGAGAGGAATGATAGAGCTAACTACAATAGAGAGGAATGATAGAGCTGCATATAAGGTAGACATAACACCTATAACAGTTGTAAGTTTAAAAGGTCACTGAACAAATGGCTGTAAGTGGAGGACTACCTATAATGACTTGATTGAAGGAGGAGTAATTGGGGTAGACCGCTCATTCATTTAACCAGATTAAGTGAATGGATCCAGTGAAAAATCACTGTAGCAATAATTTTGACGGAGAAGTTTTGAACAGGTTCCAAAAAACCCCATTTCTAGTTCAGCTAAGATTAACCACGGAAAAGCACCAGTGCCATTAAGAAGGATATCCAGCTCTTTATTGAACAGAAAAAAGAACCATTTAGAGTAGAGATAGGCCATATAATAATCACCAAGAACATCAGATACCTCTGTATGCTCGCCAGGATCTCCCTGCTACACTTGACTTTTCAAAAGAAGAAGAAAAAGAAAGAGAAAAAGAAGAAGGAGGAAGAGGAGGATGTTAACAAGCTACAAAGCAAACCACCAATGAGTTAAACACTCTTAAAGATCTTAAGATGTAGTATGATCTCTAAGGCAGCAGAATACAATTTATTTTTTAATAGTTTTTATTGAACATTTTCAAGTATAAAAAACACAAGTAAAAAAGGAAAAGAGAAAAAGAAAAAAAAGAAAAACCACGAAAAAATACAAAAACAAATACAAAACACATAGAAACACAAACAACATAGCAATATAATATACTTTAGCAGCTTTACGTATCTTCTGCTTTTGTAATTTACTCTTCAATTGTTGTCTTCTTGTAGTTTTAAACAATTCTAATGCTAATATAATAATTATATTGTAATATAATAGTATTTTACACATATATACATTTTTGTTCACAATATAACCCATAGTTTTTAGAACTTTTCTTTCTTGTTTTGACTTCTATTCTCTAGCCACTTATACAGTTTACTCAAAATTTTATAATAGATTATTATTAATTATTATTAATATAATAATCTTCTCTTTCTTTTAACTCCATAGTCATCCTGTCCATTTCAGCACATTCGAGTATCTTCCTGATTACCATTTCATCTGGAGTGGTAATTTTTTGTTTCTAATTTTGCGCAAAGAGGATCTTAGCAGCAGTTAGTATGGGTAATATTATATATTGATATTTCTTGACCATCTTTGGGTCTAGTATATAAAATGTACAGTGCTATGTCTGGATGGAGGATCGGGGAATACAATAATACAATAGCAGAGTTGGAAGGGACCTTGTAGGTCTTCTAGTCCAACCCCCTGCGTGGGCAGGAACCTTATACCATTTCAGACAAATGGCTATCCAACATCTTCTTAAAGACTTGCAGTGTTGGGGCATTCACAACTTCTGGAGGCAAGCTGTTCCACTGGTTAATTGTTCTAACTGTCAGGAAATTTCTGCTCAGTTCTAAGTTGCTTCTCTCCTTGATTAGTTTCCACCCATTGCTTCTTGTCCTGCCCCCAGGTGCCTTGGAGAATAGTTTGGCTCCCTCTTCTTTGTGGCACCCTCTGAGATATCGGAACACTGCTATCATGTCTCCCCTGGTCCTTCTCTTCATCAAACTAGACATACCCAGCTCCTGCAGCCGTTCTTCATATGTCTTAGTCTCCATATCTAATAAACATACTTCTAGTTTCAATTCTATCTTATGTTGTATGATTTCTTCCAGCCAGTCCTTAATTTTATGGCAATATTTCCTGGTTTGGGGATATGTCCACCACATATGACACAATGTTCCAGATTTATGCCTACACCTCCAACCTATTTATTTAAATTTAGTACAATTTAAATGCCAAGATTTTCCTGTTCAAAACAAACACCATCCTTCTGATTAGCTCCCTCTCCACAATTATCAGATGTACAGTGTGGTGTCACTCACTTTGTAAATGTCAGTCTCCATAAAATATAATGTGGAGTTCTTAGCCCCTAAGGTTTGTTTCTACCCAATCTAGGGAGATGTACAGACATATCCAGACAGGCATTAAAAAGTTACTCAATTGCACCACAGATTAAAAGCATTGAAACTTTAACCAGTCACACACACACACACACACACACACACACACACACACCTCTGGGTTTCAGGAGGTGCCAGATCAAAGCCTCACATGTGTAATGTTGCAAAAACCTTTCCTGATTTTTAAAAGGGGGGAGCTGCTCCCTCTCCCAAGAGGTCACTGGTTATTGGCATTTTCCCAGCCCAGTAGCATCTTTTGCCTTTGTTGTTGAGTTTCAAGGAGAAAGGGGGGGAGAATTGCTGAAACCCGAGCTGCGCGGCTGAATGGAGAAGAGGAAGACACCAACAAGATGAGGTGGTAATTTGACCTTCCTCCCATATTTGTTCATCTGAAGGACACTGCTTTGAACAAGACTTCAGCCTGAGAGTTTTCCAAAGTTCAAAGCAAACTGAAGGAAAGTTGATGTGTCACTCTGGGGGTGCCTTAATCCCCTCACAATGTCCTCTTTGATTCAAAGGTCTACTTGGGAGGCTGGTCGTCCTAGAGCCTCTGAAATTTTATTTTTATTATTTTATTTTATTTTATTTTATTTTATTTTTCATTTCATTTCATTTCATTTTATATCCTACCTTTATTACTTTATAAGTAATTCAAGGCAGTAAACAACATACCTTCCTCCTCCTATTTTGTGAGGAAAAGAATGAGTTAGGTTGAGAGACAGTGACTGTCCCAGAGTCACCATCCCAGAGTCACTCTAGACCCGCCTAAGGCGGGTCTAGAACTCACTGTCTTCTAATGATTGGCCCAAAGTCACCAAGATGGCTTTAACGCCTGAGGCAGGACTAGAAGTCACCCTCTCCTGCTGATTGGACCAAAGTCACCCAAATGGCTTTCATACCTAAGAATTAGAATTCACAGTCTCCTGGTTTGTAGCCCATTTCTTGCAACTGTTCATCCTATGTTTTAGCCTTCAGCCCCCTAATCATCTTTGTTGCTCTTCTCTACACTTTTTCTAAAGTCTCAACATCTTTTTTATAGTGTGATGACCAAAACCGGATGCAGTATTCTAGGTGTGGTCTTACTAAGGTTTTATAAAGTAGTATTGGCACCTCACTTGATCTTGATTCAATCTCTCTGTTAATGCAATTTAAGATTGCATTGGCTTTTTTAGCTGCCATCGCACAATACTGGCTCATATTCAATTGATTGTCCATTAGGACTCCAAGATCCCTTTCATAGTTGACTGTCACAGTTAACTAATGGTTATCAAAATTTCCCAATTATTCTGGCTGCATGCATTGCAAGACTGCAAACTAGCGGTAGAATTTTAATTTTCCAACAGTCCAGAATTAAAGTACATATCCATGCTGTTGCAAGGCATTTTTTATTTTTTTTAAAAGCTTGGGGCTGGGAGCAGAAGAGGAAGATATTCTAGCAAATCATCAGATGACTGAAAAAAACCCAAAATAATGTGGCAAACATAGCAAAGGAATTAATCTAGTCCTGAAACCAGGGCAGCCCTATTCAGAACCACAAATTCTAAAAACGGATCTGTGCATAAAAGATTATCTTATTACCGTAATTACTACCGTTTGTAGAAAACGAATGGTTGTCCTGTAGAAATTTATAATTTTTTCCCATGGCTAATCACTTTAAACAAGCCCTACATAGAAAGGAATAAAATGGAATCTCAAAATTCTCTTTGTGTTCGATGTTGGTGTATTTCGAGAATAATTCTATATTCGACGGGCAATTTTAAAACCTCAAATGCCTGTGATGTATGCACCAAATGTCTGATTTCCATTCACACAAGTCTGACAAATAAATGGAATAAAAGCAATGAGTAGGCCACATCTGAAGTAGATTCCGAAAACAGTGGTCTCAGTTTTTTAGAACGTAAATTTGCTTTAATGATAGCAGCGTGACCCATAACCCATTTAAAGTAAGGGATGTGTGTTGAAGGTTTTAGAGCTCTGTTGATTTCAGCAAAAATGGGATTCAGATATTTCAGTTTAGCTTGGTTGCAGATTGAGTTGCGAGACTATGACACCACATTCAAAATTGGGGGTTGTATCACTTAAGTGGCTTAACAAAATGGTGATCAGCAATTCCAGTCCTTAAAACATTCAATCTGAAACATTTAATGTGGGTACATCTGTGGCCTGTGGTCATGGAAAATTATAACGTTTGCCTTTTAGTGTAATATTTTAATTGAAAATGTTCTTTTTCAAAGAGAGAGAGATAAGTTGGTTGTTTCTTTCCTGGTTAAAAGTTAATATATCTTATTTTTCCCCCCCTCCTCCTAACTTTTTTCAAGTTATAATATGTTTGTTGAGTGCAGAATCTGGTGAAAATTATATTGTTTCTTAAGCAAGTTGAGGAAGGCAGGAAGCAAGAAGAACAGAGGTCCTGATTATTTGAAGATAGTAGCCAAGAATAGAAAGTTTCTATTGCCTGAGGTAAATTAAAATTAGGCACACAGATCACTGTCACATCCACTCCTCTGGGTTTTTCTACAAGCAATTGTTCTAAAATGGTCTTCTGTTTATTATTGTAGGCTATCATAATTCTTTGACTTACTCTAAAGAATTAGAGTAAAACTGAAAGAGCTATGGGAGCATCTACTTCAGACATGGGGAATTCCATGTGTAATTACTGCTTACAGAAATTCCCTTTTCAAAATAGAAGTATGGAATTTTTATGCAGAAATGTCTGCTTTGCTTATGGACATTCCCAATCACCCAGGTCATGGTTGTCTCAAAGGCCCTTTTCACAAAAGACAACTGGATTTTTTTCTTTGAAAATGTTTCACTTCTCACCCAAGAAGCTTCTTCAGTTCCAGAAGTGAATGGAACTGGATGAGAAGTGAAATGTTTCTAAAGTGGAAAACCCCAGGAAAGCCCAGTTGCCTTTTGAAAGAAGCACGTTTGGGAAAAGTGCCTGCTTTATTTCTTCACAGCTATAGAGACAGTAGATATTTTATTTTGCAAAGCCACTTTTGTACATTCTACTAGGGAAGCAAGAACTTCCTTCATTAGGTTATTATCTTCATTCCAGCTGCTGATGACGTTTGCCATAGATAGCACTGATTGCATTGACAGATGGATAGAATCAAAATCATGTGAAGTGTTAGTACCGCTTTATAAAGCCTTAGTAAAATCACGCTTGGAATATTGCATCCAGTTTTGGTCACCATATTATAAAAAAGATGTTGAGACTCTAGAAAGAGTGCAGAAAAGAGCAACAATGGTGATTAGGGGGCTAAAACATATGAAGAACAGTTACAGGAATTGGGCAGTATTTCAATATTTGAGGGACTGGGCAGTATTTCAATATTTGACGGACTGCCACAAAGAAGACAGGGTCAATCAATTTTCCAAAGTATCAGAAGGCAAGACAAGAAACAATGGATGGAAACTAATCAAGGAGAAAAGCAACCTAGAACTAAGGAGAAATTTCCTAAGATAGAGAACAAATAACTAGTGGAACACTGGGCCCTATCTAACAAAATGAAATTCAATGTAGAGAAAGGTAAAATCTTATACTTAAGCAAGAAAAACTAAATGTACACATATAGACTGGATGAAACCAGGTTAATAGCAGTAACTCCCAGAGGGATCGTGGAGTCTTAGTAGACAACCAGTTAAATATGAGCTAGTAGTGTGCGGCAGCAGCCAAAAAAGCCAATGCAATCCTAAATTGCATTAACAGAGAAAGACAATCAAGATCAAGTGAGGTACCACTCTATAAAGCCCTAGTAAGGCCACACCTAGAGTACTGCACCCAGTTTTGGTCACCACACTATTAAAAAGATGTTGAGACTCTAGAAAAAGTGCAGAGGAGAGCAACCAAGATGATTAGGGGACTGGAGGCTAAAACATATGAAGAACGGTTGCAGGAACTAGGTAATGCTAGTGTAGTGAAGAGAAGGACCAGGGAAGACATGATAGCAGTGTTCCAATATTTGAGGGGCTGCCACAGAGAGGAGGTGTGTGTCAAGCTACTTTCCAAGGCACCTGAAGGCCAAACAAGGAGTAATTGATGGAAACTGACTAAGGGGAAATAAGGAGAAATTTTCTGACAGTGAGAGCGATCAATCAATGTAACAGAAGTTGCCTTCAGAAGTTGTGAGAGCTTCATCACTGGAGACTTTCAACAAGAGATTGGAAATTTGCCAGAAAGGGTGTAGGGTTTCTGGTTGGGTAGGGGGTTGAACTAGATGCCCTACAACAGGGGTCTCCAACCTTTGCAACTTTAAGTCTGAAGGACTTCAGCTCCCAGAATTCTCCAGCCAGCAAAGCTGGCTGGAGAAGTCTGGAAGCTGAAGTCCTTCAGACCTAAAGTTGCAAAGGTTGGAGACCCCTGCCCTACAAGGTCCATTCCAAACTCTGTTAATCTGTAATCTGTAACAACTTGCCTTCGTAAATTATGTCTGCTCCATCACTGGAGGCTTTTAATAAGAGACTAGCCAGCTCCTTGTCTGGAATGATATAGAATCTCCTGGAGTTCTGAAGTCAGATTCACAAATATGTTATCACTGCGCAAAAGAAGCATGAATTGGCAAATACAGTCCATCTCCCACGCATTTTCCTGTTAGTTCTACCGAACTAGCTTGCATAAGGCAAGGTTCATCTATGACAGTAAGATTTACACAATCTGACCTATTGTCCATAAATGGAGAGTGAGTTGTTTTATGAAGACTGAAGGAAGCTGGATGTTAAAGGAAGACCTCTATCATGATTAACAATTGGGTTTCCTAACTTTCATTGTAGTCAAGTTTAATCTCATGGCCGTTAATGTGATTCATGGTAGCAATGTTAATTCATAGACTGTTCCAGGCAAGTCATAATTTACTAGTGATAACATGCTTGAATATTCTTTTGCCCTGAAATGTGGGTCATTTCCCAAAAGTGTGTATGCAATAGGCTAATGGTAACCTTCAGAATAAATTCTTTAAGTATATTCTTAAAGAATTACTCTGTAAATAGAGAAGAGGTGCTACAATTTTGTCCCATTATCTGCTTTTGAAAATAGATGATTCCAATGGGGAGACACAAGCACCTAGATGTGGATTCGAGTGACAAACATGTCTATCTACTTGGTGGAAATCAGTCCAAATTACTTCCAAGGAAGATATCACGTAGAATCACCCTTCAGTAAAAATAGAAAAATATTAAGATACAAATATACAACTTAAAAATACAATACAATACAATAGCAGAGTTGGAAGGGACCCTGTAGGTCTTCAAGTCCAACCCCCTGCATGGGCAGGAACCTTATACCATTTCAGACAAATGGCTATCTAACATCTTCTTAAAGACTTCCAGGGTTGGGGCATTCACAACTCTTGGAGGCAAGCTGTTCCAGAGGTTAATTGTTCTAACTGTCAGGAAATTTCTCCTTAGTTCTAAGTTGCTTCTCTCCTTGATTAGTTTCCACCCATTGCTTCTTGTCCTGCCCCCAGATGCCTTGGAGAATAGTTTGACTCCCTCTTCTTTGTGGCACCCTCTGAGATATCGGAACACTGCTATCATGTCTCCCCTGGTCCTTCTCTTCATCAAACTAGACATACCCAGTTCCTGCAACCGTTCTTCATATGTTTTAGCCTCCAGTCCCCTAATCATCTTGGTTGCCCTTCTCTGCACTCTTTCCAGAGTCTCCACGTCTTTTCTACATCGTGGCGACCAAAACTGTATGCAGTATTCCAGGTGTGGCCTTACCAAGGCACTATACAGTGGCATTAACACTTCACGTGATCTAGATTCTATCCCTCTGTTTATGCAGCCTAGAACTGTGTTGGCTTTTTTGGCAGCTGCTGCACACTGCTGCCAAATGATATGTGGATTTATGATAGGGAAATAAAATGTGGACGAGGAAATTTATTTTCATGTAAATATAAAGCAAGGATTACTGGACTGCCACCCTGAAAATCCATCAAAGAAAATAAGCAAGGGCAACAATGGAAGGAAGAAAGAGGAGGGAAAGAAGAAAGGGTAAAGGAGAGGAAGCAAAGGAGGGAAAATGAGTGTAGGAGAGAGGGCAAGAAGGAGAAGAGGAGAGGAGGAGTGGGGGAGAGGGAGGGGAAGAAGAAAAGAGGAAGAAGAGGAGGAAAGAAGAAGGTAGAGAAAGGAGGTTGGGAAGAAAGAAGGAGTAGGGTTGTTGCAAAATAAGATGGAGATGTGGGGGCGGCAAGAAAGCAATCCCAATTGTGTTTTTTATATTTTTAAGCAGATTGTGATAAATGCTGGAAGTCAACAGATAAATGTTAATAGTATTTATGAGAATGTATATTTGTGAATGTATATGGGAAGAAAAATAAAACTTTTTTAAAAAAAAGAATCGCCCTTCAGTGTCTGCTTTTTCCATCCCACTCTCACCCTTATGTTCTTAGATGTTTCTACATAATATAATGACTCTTCCCTAGAAGAGTGCAAAGGATATTGCAGCTGGAAAAATGGCTTGTTGCTACTTTCCCTCTTTCCATGTTCTTCGTCAGAAGAAATGCAGAGAAAAGAGAATGGACACTTTTGTTTCCCCTATTAAATCCTTGTCTAGAAAAGCAGATGTAGGCAGGGGGAAAGTTCTAAAGCAGGGGTCTCCAACCTTTGCAACTTTAAGTCTGAAGGACTTCAGCTCCCAGAATTCTCCAGCCAGCTTTGCTGGCTGGAGAAGTCTGGGAGCTGAAGTCCTTCAGACTTAAAGTTGCAAAGGTTGGAGACCCCTGTTCTAAAGAATGGGTGATTTAAGAACATTTAAGGGAAGAGAGGAGCGTATACTGTATCTTCGGATGTTCTTGATATCAAGCACAGCAAGTACCAGACTTAGAAATATTCCTCCGGACAAGATAGATGGAATTCAACTTTATCTATGCGCTTCACAGCTTTAGGTGACATGTTCTGCTGACTGTTGTTTTTAGACATTCTCTAAAAGGAATTAGGATGTAGAATTTAAATCTTGACTCTGATCCAGCAGCATTTCGCCAAGTCCTCAAATGAGCGTGCTTCTCCATCTCATCAAATTACCACGGTACCACTTTGGTGGGAATATTAGGAATCAAATCCAGATCTTCTGCATAGAAAAATGTTAGGATTACAGCATGGATCCCCATCATCTTTCCCAAAAGGAGGCTACTGGCTGGTTGTTTTTTTAAAAAACGATGACTTAATTCTCGAGTTACTGCCAGATGTTGCAGACCAGGGTTTGTCAACAGTGAAATTAAGAGACTGGTCATTCCCCAAATTGCTTAGGTAAACAGACTGGTGCTTTGTAAAGTTAATCATATAACAAATGAAGAAATGAGACCCACAAATCTTTCCCAGATAAGTTAAGATAAAACCATGTAAGAGCTCCAATCTTTGTAAGCTTTTGACGCTTTCGTGGATTTTACAACTCAGAAGAGTTGCTGAAGTCTGTCAAGATTTAATCTTACAAGATTTCAGGTGAACTGGAGAGGAGACGCAACATCTCTGCAGGAGTAAACCCTGATAGCATTTGGTGTAATAAATCTTGATTCCATAGCTTGGCCATAAAAGTGTTAAATGAGTATTAAAAAAACAACCCAAGTAAGCATGCCATGAATACAGTAACTCTGTATATGCGTTTTTTGGTGCTTTGTTAACAAGTTAGGACAAGAAACAATATTTAATATTTAATCATCGTCTGCATCAGTTAAATTAAACAATTTTCAATTTAGAGCTTCTTACAAAAAATAGAAAAGATGATAATGCCAGTAATCAGGTTCACCTGTGCAAAGACATTCCTAATAATATCTTTTTCGGATTACAGGAACTGAGAGAACAGTCATTACAGAATTTAGTAGGCGTAATTGGGAAGGAAACTTTGGGAAAAGCAGAAATCACTGGAAAGAAATGTATTCTGTATAATTTAATGATTAATTACTTTAATTAGCAGAAAGAAGATCCAAAGCAAGCTAAGACAAGGATCTCTTTTGGCCAGGTAGTATATTTAGAAATTTGAAAATATCTGGTGGATATATTCAGAAAATAGCTGCTACAGGAATCATAGAATAACAGAGATGGAAGGGACCTTGCAAGTCTTCTAGTCCAACCCCCTGCTTAAGAAGGAGATCCTATACCAGTGATGGCGAAACTTTTTCAGGTGAAACTCACTTCCCCCCCCCCCCGCCCCCCATCCTGCGTATGCGCGCATGGCTCTTTTGGAGCAAAAATGCCCTTTCCTGCCACTCCACGGCCCATTTTCCAACTTCCGGTGGGCCCAGTAGGTTCATTTTTCACCCTCCCCAGGCTCCATAGGCTTTCTAGAACTCTGGTGAGGGCCAAAATGGCCTCCTCTGGGCCCCCAAGAGGCCCGAAATGGCCCATTTCCTGACTTCCGGTGGGTGCAGTAGGTCTGTTTTTTGCCATTTCCAGGCTCCAGAGGCTTTTCAGGAACCTGGGGAGGGTGAAAAAGGCCTCTCTCACCCCCCGAAGGCCCTCTAGAGCAGGGGTGGGCAAACTTTGCAACTTTAAGTCTGAAGGACTTCAGCTCCCAGCAAAGCTGGCTGGAGAAGTCTGGGAGCTGAAGTCCTTCAGACTTAAAGTTGAAAGTTTGCCCACCCCTGCTCTAGAGGCTGGAAACAGCCCATTTTTGACTTCCGGATTGCCCTTTGGGCCGTTTTTCTCCCTTTGGAGGCTTCCCTGATCTTGTCCTGGATAAATTACAAACTGTCTTGATTCCAAGAGACTAGGATAACATCTAGAGCCCAACAAGGTTGAAAGATGCCAAATAAGAACCCAAATCAAGTCATTAAGAGTATCAAGTCATAATGAACCACGGTGGCACAGTGGTTAGAGTGCAAAACTGCAGGCTACCTCTGCTGCCTGCCTGCTGCCTGCAAATTGGCAGTTCAAATCTCACCAGGCTCAAGGTTGACTCAACCTTCCATCCTTCTGAGGTGGGTAAAATGAGGACCCTGATTGTTAGGAGCAATAGGCTGACTCTGTAAACCGCTTAGAGAAGGCTGTAAAGCACTCTAAAGCAGTTTATAAGTCTAAGTGCTTTTGCTATTAAGGTTGTAATGAAAAATCCACTTTGAATTTAGGGGATTCAAACCGGCGGCCTGCGAACTAGATGTGTCCTGTACAGGCCACGCCCACCCCAGCTCCGCGAAGGGGGAAAATGTCACAATGCATCACGTGATGGCAACATGACGCCACCAGTTTGACACCCGTGACTTAGATCTTCAAAACAAAAAGTAATAACTACACAAATCCATCAATCTAGAATTTAGAGGCCCATGCAGTGGAACCCTGAGTGACTTCAAAATCAGAGCAATCACCCAGTTTCTGAACCAAGGCCTTCAGAAGTTGTGGGTGCTCCATCGCTGAAGGTTTTTAAGAAGATATTGGACAACCATCAGTCTGAAATGGTGTGTTGCTTGAGCAACAGGTTAAACTAGAAGACTTCCAAGGTCCTGTAGGAAGTTAAAACCTACCCCTCTGCTAGAAAACTGAAATATCCTGGGAAATATTGAAAAGGCAGAATATTATATTTCCCTGGATGTGAAAAGGGAGAAACATGTTTTTAAAGACAGAGTAGCTTCCTGCAGCTTCCCCCCCCCTTTGTCAATGAGCCATTAAAGCTTGAGCTAGTCTACTTTACATAATAAAGGTAGGATCAGCCTTCCACAGAAACTCACCACATGGCATCTGGAAACTCAAATCAAATTTGGGACTCAAACACAGCCTAGAGAGTTGCCCCTGCATAGCCCCATGGGAGTCTGACAACGAATCAGAATACATTTCTTACACAGGAACATGAAACAGAGAGGTGAAGCCGAACAGAGTATAAAAAACTCAGCAAGCCCCTTCTTCACTCTTCTCTTCTTCACCCAACATTCTGGATTCTGGAAGCATGAGACACCACCACCCTACTTTTCTGTTCAGGAGCTGAAGCCATGTGAACCTGTTCCCCATTAAACCAACTTTCCAAGCAGCCTCCATGTTTCCAGTGTCTTTCCCCCCCACTTGGAACTGAACCCAGAAGGACATTTCTCCCAACAGTCCCTTCCAACTCTGTTAAATATGTTAATTCTGTTAATGGTGACCAAAAGAGCATGGAAAAAACCTCTTCTCGGGAGATTTCTGCTCAGATAACTGAACCAGGGGCCTCTTTTCACTTTATGAATTTACAAGGCAGCTTTTAACACCCTTTGATCTAACCCCTCTGCTTCCTGTCAGACACCCAATCATCTACAAACCATCCCTTCCATTGTATCTATGCAAATGACCCTTATTCAGTCAACATAAACTCACCTAAAACCTATCCTTTGAACTCCTAACACCTGGGAGAAGAGATCCTTGCAGGGCTTAAAACTGAAGAATTAAGATTTGTTTGTCTGGAAGATACTCCATTATCTGCCTCTTAGCACACTCTCAAAGTATTAACTTAAGCAACCCAAGAGGGGGAGTTTGCTTTGAAAGTCAGACAAGAGAATAAACTTCCAATAGCAGCCTTTTGCTATTATTCCTGGTTACTCTTCTTTTTTTAAAAAAAAAAATGCAACTGTTTGCCAGAGGAAGAGGGGGATCCTTCACCCTACACTTGTCACCCCCTTAAAACAAATGACTTGAGGATGGGGTTCCAGCTTTGACTGGAGCAGAGAAAGGGGCTGTTTTGTGTTTGTGGATTCAAAGCAGGCCCTTAATGATACCTGAACGTAATTACTGTTTGTTTTTGCTCTGTGCTGTCTTCTTAAATAAAGGAGGGGAGATGAAAGCTGAGGATAAACAAACTTCACAGAGATCAAGGCAGCTTCAAAAAGCCAAATTATGCCCACCCCAAAGTCCAAACATAGCTCATCTAGAAGCATGTCTTCTTCTCATTGCAATCAGCCTAAGTAACTTCCTCAGTTCTTTTCTTTTCTTGTCTCTTCAGTCTTTCAGTTCTGACTATCTGGCTCTTGGTCAAATATTCGTTGAAACTATGAAGTCATGTGCTGGAGGAGGAGTATGGTATGAAGCCCTGCTGTCACTAGGTTGTGCCCAACTCTCTGCAACCTGATGGACACATCATGCCAAGGTCCTGTGCCCCTCACTGTCACCTAAAGTTTGCCCAAATCCATGTCCATTGCATCGATGACACTATCTAACAATTTTGTCCTCTGCTGTCCACTTTTCCCTTTGTCTTCCATCTTTCCCAACATCCGGGGCTTTTCCAAGGAGTCCCTTCTTCTCATTAGGTGACAAAAATATTTTGAGCTTCAACTTCAGTCTCTGTCTTTCCAAAGAACAGTCATGGTTGATTTCCTTTAGGATTGACCGATCTCATCTCCTTGCAGTCTAAGGGATGGTTGAGAATTCTCCAACCACATAATTCAAAAGTGGTGAATCCCTATATCTAGAGGAGGATTGTGGAATATCCTAGGGCAGTGCTTCTCAACCTTGGCCCACCTGAAGATGCGTGGACTTCAACTTCCAGAAGTTGGCTGGGGTATTCTGGAAATTGAAGTCCACGCATCTTCAGGTGACCAAGGTTGAGAAACACTGTCCTAGGGAATGGCAAACTCGAGAGAAGAGGCTGGAGGGTGTCATTTTTGGAAATGATTATCTTGTTACTCTTTGCCATCTCCGATCATGAATAATTCTCATGATCCTCATCAGAAAAAAATAGGGTGAGGAGAATATACAAACTGGGCTTTGAGAGTGAACACTGAGTTTTAGAATGCAAAACTGGCCAGTTTCAATCATTTGGAGAGGAATTTCTACCTGGAGATTTGGAGCACTACCATTCTTTGTCCCTAGAACAAGGACAAGGAAATCGGACTCTCCATATGTGGCTGAACTTCCAGTCCCAGCAAGACACACAACTGAGAGTAGTTGTGATTTATAATTTGGAAACGGCTGGAGAACCACAGATTTCTCATCCCAGATGCAGATGAGATTGAGATTGATGATCTGTCTCAAGCATGCCACCTTCCCATTAGCAAAGCCAACAATGGATCATTAATTGCAATCAAAGCCAATAATGGATCTGTTGGGGATATCGCCTTTGGGGAGATAGAGAGTTGTGCAATGGAATTTGCAGCAAGAGAAACGTTGCTAGAAGCCACACTAAAAGTCACAGACACTGATAGTAAAAACAAGTAGACTTTACTTGTGATGGAAAAATAAATTACTTCTTCACAAACAGTGACAGTAAGTCTTGAATCAAATAAACAGTCTTTAACTCAAACAGTTATCTTACAGTTGCTTCAATCCACGATCCTCCTTGCTCTGCTGAACTAACCCCCACATTCAGAGATAAGCAAACTAACACTGCTTCTGGCTTCCTCTTATGGCTGAAATAGGAAGCAGCAGCCAATTACATTTCACTATAGTATTTAAAGTAACAGATACCAATTGTAATCATGGTGTGTATATATCAGGCGTGGGTTCCTGGGGGATCGGCCAGGATCGCGCGAGCCCGATGGTAAAATTTAGAGATCCTGGCCGATCCCGTTGGACGATGGACCCGGAAGTTACGGTACTTCCGGAACACGTGGCTCGCTCCGTCAAAACCTCCGGCGCGAATGCAGAGGCTTGGAGGGGCTTCGCGCCGAGCCGAGCCAAGCGCGCCCGGCTGGAGCGCACGAGCCACCCGCGAGCGCCATGACGAGCTGGCGCGAGGCGCGCTGCTGCTGTCGCTGCTCCTGCTGCTGCTGTGCGGGCCGGGGGCGCGGGGGTCCCGGGGCGCCGACAAGCAGAACAGCCTCTGCAGGGCGGCCAGCGGCGTCTACCAGGGCGCCAGCGGCCTCTTGGGCGAGGAGAACATGCGCGCCCTGCAGAAGGTGAGTGGCGCCCGGAGGGTCCCGGGCAAAGGGGAGGGGGGGAAGGGGAAGAGGAGGGGTCTGGGGAGGGAGGGGGGTCTGGCCTTGTGGGGGGGAAGGGGTGCAGAAGGGGGTCCCCGACTTTGGCGTGGGCGGCCAGGAGGGAGATTGGGGAGGTCCGAGTGAGTGGCCGAATGGCTGGCGGGCGGGTAAGGAAAGTTGCTGCGCACCCCAAAAATCCTCTGGCCCGCTGGCCGCGGTTGCTCTCTCGCTCGCTTGCTCGCTCACCCATCGGACGCCAGGTTCCTTCGTCCGGTGGATGGGTGAGAGAGCGAGCGAATAAATACAGCCAGCGGGCTGGCGGGCCGGTCAGGCTACTTCCTGGAGCTGAGGAGGTTTGTGGGGGGGGGGGAGACAGACACAAAGAGAGACAGGGAGGGAGGGGGGAACCAGAGAGTGACAGACACACACAGAGAGACAGAGAGTGGAGGGAGGGAGAGAAAGATAGACAGAGACACAGAATGAGTGATTTAAGTGCCTGAATGCGAGACAGACAGACAGACACACACACACACACACACACACACACACACACAGAGTGACAGATGGGCAAACAAAGGAGAGAGAGACACAGAGAGAGAAAGATAAAAAAGAAGGTGGGAGAGAGAGAAAGAAAGAGAAAGAAAGACAGACAGAGAGAAAGAGAGAAAAAAGAAAGAGGGACAGAAAGGAAAGAAAAAGAAAGAGAGAGAAAGAGAGAGAGAACTTATGACCACAATTAAGCCCAAAAGTTTGGTTGCTAACCAAGACCATTGTTAAGTGAGTTTCACATTTTCCAAATTAGCCACTCCCACCCGGTCACATGGCTGGCAAGCCACTCCCACCCGGTCACATGGCCGGCAAGCCACTCCCACCCAGTCACATGGCTTGCAAGCCACAGAACCTGTTCCAAAAATTTTGAAACCCACCCCTGGTATATATGTGTGTGTGTGTGTGTGTGTGTGTGTGTGTGTATTTCTACTATATCCCAGTAGAAGGAGTATGGTCAGCTGAAGAGGGCTAATAAGCCCAAAAAGGATCCATCCTGGTCTCTTATTTATTAATCAGCCCTTAAAAATCTAACATATATATATTTAGGTTTTTTAGCGCAAGGATAAATTGTTTAATCTGATTTTATATATTTATTGTGTATTTATGTTTGTATGTTTTTTAATTCCCCTGTGCACCGCCCCGAGACCCTTCGGGGAGAGGTAGCTGTCTATAAATTAAATGTAATATATATATATGAGAGATAATTATCACAGCTCCTGTTAAGAGGTCCCTTTAAGGGGAGGAGACTCAACGTCATCCCTCTCTGCCCTTCGACTCATATTAGAGATCATCCAGACAGAGAACCTAATTAGATTACTGCTGTGTGACATTTTTTAGATATGTGTTAGTTTTTAAGGGCTGAAAATAAAGAGACCAGGATGGATCCATTTCAGGCTTGTTAGCCTTCTTCAGCTGGCCATACTCCTTCTACTGGGATTTGAACTGGTGCTTTCCAGCATATGAGACAGGCTTCTCTGTCTAAAAAATTCTAACATATATATATGTTACACATACATACATACATACATACATACATACATACATACATATGTAATTGTTTCACAACAACCTGTTATTATTAGGCCCCAATTAAAGGGAGGAGACATACTGTTTCCCTTACTGCCCATCGGCTCATCGGTAGAGACCATCCAAACAGCAAGCCAAGAATTACGTTGTATAATATTTTAGATATGTGTGTTAGTTTTATGAGCTGATCAATAAATTAAATTAGAGAGAGACCAGGATAGATCTATTTCGAGCTTATTAGCTCTCATCAGCTGGCCATACCCTTTACTGGGATTCGAACCGGGGCTATGTTGCATGCTAGGCAAGGAGACTAGCACTTAAGCCAAGCCAACCTAATAACAGGTTGTTGTGAAACAATTACCTATACTAATATACCCTGTCTCAGCTGATGCAATAAGGGGAACCGGCTTGGCTTAAGTGCTAGGCTCCTTGCCTAGCATGCAACACAGCCCCGGTTCGAATCCCAGTAAAGGGTATGGCCAGCTGATGAGAGCTAATAAGCTCGAAATAGATCTATCCTGGTCTCTCTCTAATTTAATTTATTGATCAGCTCATAAAACTAACATATATATATGTGTGTGTGTGTGTGTGTCTGTGTGTCTGTGTGTTTTATGAGCTGATCAATAAATAAATCAGAGAGACCAGGATAGATCTATTTCGAGCTTATTAGCTCTCATCAGCTGGCCATACCCTTTACTGGGACTCGAACCGGGGCTGTATTGCATATCAGGCAGGAGCCTAGCAATTCAGCCAAGCCAGGTCTCCCTTATTGCATCAGCTGAGACAGGGGTATTTAGTATAGGTAATGTTTTTCACAACATCTTGTTAGGGCCCCATTAAGGGAGGAGACATACTGTTTCCTTTTCTGCCTTTCGGCTCATCACCAGAGACCATCTAGACAGAAAGCCATCGGTTCCATTGTGTGATTTTTTAAATATGTGTGTTAGTTTTAATGACCTGATCAATAAATAAAACAGAGAGACTAGTATAGATCTATTTCGAGCTTTTTAGCTCTCATTAGCTAGCCATACCCTTACTGGGATTCGAACCGGGGCTGTATTACATATCAGGCAAGAGCCTTCAGCCATTCAGCCAGCCAGGCCCTCCCGTTGCATCAGCTGAGACAGGAGGATTAGTATCTATTATTGTTCCACAACATCTTGTTAGGGCCCCAATTAAGGGAGGAGTCATACTGTTTCCTTTTCTGCCTTTCGGCTCATCACCAGAGACCATCTAGACAGAAAGCCATGAGTTCCGTTGTGTGATTTTTTTTAAATATGTATGTTAGTTTTTATGAGCTAATCAATAAATAAATCAGAGAGACAGTATAGATCTATTTCGAGCATTTTAGCTCTCATAAGCTAGCCATACCCTTACTGGGATTCGAACCGGGGCTGTATATATTGCCAACCCAACACTAGGATTATAGTCCCAACAGGATCATTAAGGGATCATGAATAAGTAAGTGGCAGTATGGTACAGTATGGTTTGAAAATAAAGAAACCTCAAGCTTAAATCCATATTCGGCCATGAAGTTTGTTGTCCATTGATGTTGTTCATGGAGTTCCATGCTTGTAGGCTAGATGGGAGCATTTCAGAATTTTGACACTCCTGGAAGTAAACCCTATTTCCCTGAAAATAAAACCTCCCCAGATAATAAGCCCAATCGGACTTTTGAGTGCATGCGCTAAACTAAGCCTTCCCCTGAAAATAAGCCCTCCCTGAAAATATTGCAACACAGCAACAGCCATGAGATGACCACACTCGCTGCCTCCTGCACCTCAAAAATAATAAGACCTCCCCAAAAATAAGGCCAAGAGCTTATTTCGGGGGTCAAAAGAAACTAAGACCCTGTCTTATTTTCCGGGAAACACAGTAGTTGGAATTATGCAAGGACTTAAATATAACCAGCAACCTTTTTTTTTTTTTAAATGGCAGTTTCCTTTCTTGAATAAATAGTATGGGACAGAGGAGACAAAGTTAGGGGTAGGGTGGAGAAAGAAGGGATGAAATTCTGTGCAAGGACTTCAAGGAGGGTAACAAAATCGTAGTGGCAACTATACACATACAAAACTCTGTCTCTTTTACATATGTGTTGTATGCAGGACCTCCGCTCCTTCCGTCTCAAATTAAAAACTCATTTCTTCTGTCTGGCCGGCCTAGGATAGTCTCTCTGTCTTTGGGGTTTTATTGGGGTTTTATAATATTGCTTAGTTTTAATGGGAATTTTAGCGCAGGTTTAGATTTAATTTATTTTTAATGAAATGTTTATATGTATTTATTGTTTTACTGTGCCTGTGCACCGCCCCGAGTCCCTGTGGGGAGAGGGTGCGGTTTAGAAATATTAAATTATTATTATTATTATTATTATTAATACAATACAATAGCAGAGTTGGAAGGGACCTTGGAGGTCTACTAGTCCAACCCCCTGCCTAGGCAGGAAGCCCTATTCCGTTTCAGACAAATGGCTACCCAACATCTTCTTAAAGACTTTCAGGGTTGGGGCATTCACAACTTCTGGAGGCAAGCTGTCCCAGAGGCTAACTGTTCTAAGTGTCAGGAAATTTCTCCTCAGTACTAAGTTGCTTCTCTCCTTAGTTTCCACCCATTGCTTCTTGTTCTGTCCTCAGGTGCCTTGGAGAATACTTTATTTTATTTTATTTTATTAAATTTATACCCCGCCCTTCTCCTTGTTAGGACCCAGGGCGGCGCACAGGCATTATATAAAACCATAAATACAATATACATCAATTAAAAATATATTAAATTAATTCACCCGTGCTAAAACCCGTTATTAAAACCGTAACCAAATTATAATTTATATTTAAAAGTCAGAAGCGGGGGGCTATCCTAGGCCGGCTTGTTGGAATAAGTACGTCTTAAGACATTGGCGGAAGAGGCGGAGGTCCGAGGCGGAGGCTCTTCCCCTGGGTGTCGCCAGCCGGCATTGCCCAGCTGACGGCACCCGGAGAAGGTCCGCTCTGTGGGAGCGGACCGGACGAAGGGATGTATGGGGCAGGAGGCGGTCTCGTATATAACTAGGCCCCGAGCCATGGAGCGATTTAAAGATGGTAGTCAACACCTTGAAGCGCACTCGAAAGGCCACAGGCAGCCAGTGCAGCTCGCGCAGGAGAGGTGTTACATGGGCTTGCCTTGAGGCACCCATAACCACCCGCGCGGCCGCATTCTGCACTAACTGTAGCCTTCGAGCGCACCTCAAGGGGAGCCCCATGTTGAGAGCGTTACAGTAATCCAGCCGAGATGTCACGAGCGCTTGAGTGACTGTGCGAAGGGCCCCCCGGTCTAGTAAGGGGCACAACTGGCGTATCAGGCGAACCGGATAGAACGCCCCCCTGGCCACGGCCGCCACATGGTCCTCCATGGACAGCCGGGAATCCAGGAGGACGCCCAAGTTGCGCGCCCTCTCCACGGGGGCAAGATGTTCGCCCCCAATGGCTAGTGTTGGACTTATCTGGCTAAACCGGGGTGCCGGAAACCACAGCCACTCGGTCTTGGACGGGTTGAGTTTGAGTTTGTTACTACCCATCCAGATCCGTACGGCCTACAGACACTGGGACAGCACCTCGACGGCATCGTTGGGGTGGTTTGGGGTGGATATGTACAGCTGAGTGTCATCAGCGTACAAATGGTACTCCACCCCAAAACCACGGATGATCTCGCCCAGCGGCTTCATGTAGGTGTTGAACAGAAGTGGCGAGAGTTTGACTCCCTCTTCCTTGTGGCAACCCCTGAGATATTGGAACATCGCTACCCTGTCTCCCCTGGTCCTTCTTTTCATTAAACTAGACATACCCAGTTCCTGCAACCGTTCTTCATATGTTTTAGTCTCCAGTCCCCTAATCATCTTTGTTGCTCTTCTCTGCACTCTTTCTAGAGCCTCCACATCTTTTCTACATCGTGGCGACCAAAACTGGATGCCGTATTCCAAGTGTGGCCTTACCGAGGCCTTATAAAGTGGTATTAACCCTTCACGTGATCTTGATGCACACGCAAGGAATAAGGCTCTGCTCATGTTGCATTAGCCGCCATCTTGGTTTTTTTTTTTTTAATTTCTCTGCCCTACGGCTGTATTTTAGTAAATGAAACTCAAGGATGAAATGGAAAGGCAATGTTGTTTTTATCTAACTACAATCCATTTTCCAGAATATTTTTTTTTAAAAACCATCTCAAAGTGGTTTATAAAGAAAAGAAACTAAAAGCAGCAGTAAGGAGACATTAAACTCAAATAAACAACTTTGTGGGAGTCAGCAGTAGGACTAAAAGAAGCAGAATGCAAACCTCAAGATTTAGAGCAAAAGGGAACAAGTTAAATGCAGCAGACTGTATAAAAGCTCTCAACCCCACTCCCACCCCTTACTGACAATAGTGGTGCCCTTAATGTTATTTCTAAATTGGCCCTGGGTTTCATAGAAATTAAACTCTGGGACAGTTGAATGAAATTGCCAGCCTGGGTTGTTTAGCAACAATTTGGTCTAATGGTTAAGGCATCAGGCTAGAAACTGGGAGCACAGGAGTTCTAGTCCTACTTAGGCATGAAAATGGGCTTGGTGTCTTCAGACCAATCACCAGGACACTCTGAGTTCTAGTCCCACCTTAGGCATGAAAGCCATCTGGGTGTCTTTGGGCCAATCACCGGGAGACAGTGAGTTGTAGTCCCACCTAGAGCTGACTAGTGACTTTGGGCCAATCACTTTCTCTCAGCTGAACAAATTTCACAGTGTTGTTGTCGGAACAATAGGAGGAGGAAGGAGTATTAGGTATTTTCAGAGCCTTGAGTTATTTATAAAAATAATAAAGGTAGGATAAAAGCAGGCAAACGTAACAGATAACATAAAGGTTCCTTGTAACTCTCACTTCCACCGTCCTTTCTTGCTGTAAGACTCTGCTCTCCAGCAGAGAACATGCAGTATCTCAAAAGATGCAACTGGCTTTCTTCCCTTTCTTTATCACTCTTGCCATTGGGACAGCTGAATGTAGACTAAATAGAAGATGCTAATTTCACATCTGCACAGATGCACATACACATACTCCGTGGATGAGTGCAAACCTGTGGTGGGATTCACCCAGTTGGCACCTATTCAGGAGAACCGGTTGTTAACTTTCTAAGCAGTTCGGAGAACCGGTTGTTGGAAGAAATCTCCTTTTGTTTTTTTTCCATTTTACAGGGCTAATCCTGTAAGGAAGGCAGGAAGGAAACATTCTAGTGTTGTTTCTAGCCTCATCTTTATTGCCCTGCTTACAGAAACTGCCTCTCCATTTAACCCTGATTACATTGTGACAGCTAAGGCGAAGCACCCATCGACATGAGTGATGTTGGGTTGACCACGCCCACCCAGTCACATGACCATCGAGCCCCACCTACCCAGCTGGTCATTAGGGAGAGAACCGGTTGTTAAATTATTTGAATCCCACCACTGGTGCAAAGCAAATTAAGTTCTAGGTTTTACATATAACATTTGGGCCAGGAGAACTATCAAAATCAGAATAGAGCTGGAAGGGGCCTTGGGGGTCTTATAGTCCAGCCCCCTGCTCAGTCCCTAAACCATTTCAGACAAGTGACTGTCCAGTCTCTTCTTAAAAAAAACCCTAGTGATGAAGCACCCACAACTTCTGGAGGCAAGCTGTTCCACTCGTCAATTGTGCTTACTGTCAAGAAGTTTCTCATTAATTCCAGTTGCTTCCCTCCTTGGTTAGTTTCCATCCATTGTTTCTCATTGTGCCCTCTGGCGCTTTCGAAAATAAATTGACAACCTCTTCTTTGGGGCAGCCATGGTGGTGCAGTGGTTAAAAGGCAGCG
This sequence comes from Rhabdophis nuchalis, assembly GCA_039707465.1. Classification (NCBI taxonomy): domain Eukaryota; kingdom Metazoa; phylum Chordata; class Lepidosauria; order Squamata; family Natricidae; genus Rhabdophis; species Rhabdophis nuchalis. The sequence continues at coordinate 207,193,821 of CM077645.1, forward strand.
TTGCAGGCAAACTCCAGGAGTTTGATTCTGACCGGCTCAAGGTTGACTCAGCCATCCATCCGTCTGAGGTTGGTACAATGAGGACCCAGATTGTTAGGGGCAGAGGTGGGTTCCCACCAGTTTGGCCCAGTTCGGCCAAGTAGGTAATAACTCGGCTTGCCATGCTCCCAAATCGCATATCATGCTCCCAAATCGCATATCAGCAGCGGCGCCATCTTGATTTTCGGTCCTGCGCATGCGCAGAATAATCTTCATTGCAAAAATGTCATTTCCCACCTTTTTAACAGTATGCACATGCACAGATCTTTTTAGGTGCAAATGCGCACATGCGCAGAGTGTGCATTTGGCACGCACATGAGCAAAGCGAGGGTGTGCATACAAAACCTTTGCATGCCAAACCGGCAGTAATGCCAGTAGCAACCCACCCCTGGTTAGAGGCAATATGCTAACTCCGTAGAGAGGGCTGTAAAGCACTGTGAAGCTGTATATAAGTCTATGTGCTAATGGCATTCTTTTGTGGTGTACAGACCTAGCTAATAGATGAGGACACAGTCTCTGAGAAGGTGGCCTAAAACCATGAAATTCCACCTTACAAATTCTAGTTAATGGGTTTTTTTTCCACAGTCCACAATTTGGAAATCTCCGGATCTGGAAATCTTTGCATCCACAATCTGGAAATCTCTATTCTTTGGAATTTTTGAGCTGCCTATTTTTCCTTCTTCTCTTTCTTCATCCAAATCTTCTTGTTGTTGTTTTTTTTCTTTTGGGTAAGGGGAATGGCTTGTGTTTCCTTTTTAACTGTGGTTTTATATTGCTTTTCATTTAGCGTTTTTTAAAAACTGTACATTTTATAGTTTGTAAACTGCTTCAAGATGCTTTTAAATAGGAAATGACGTAAAATGTATATTTGATCATAATCATAATAATATGAATTGGTTAAAACCAGCAGCGTAAGAGGGCTCGAGTCCAAACATTTTTAAAAGATTATGCTTTTTTTTTTTAAAAAAAGAACATTGTATGTGGGTCTTTGGAGCCATTAGAAAGCAGTTTTTCGCGAAGAAGGGCAATCTCTTAGTCTGATTTATTTATTTAGCAAATATATATGCTGCCCACTTCCTTGATGGCTCTGATCCATACATTGCACTATGCCATAATTTGTTTAAGCAGCGTCTATTGAATCAACCAAAAGAATACCAATCAACCACACTGTAACTTACTGAAATGGGTGAAACCCAACTTGAGTGTTTTTGCATATGAATAGTTAATTAATTTTCCAAAGATTTTCTGAATGGAGGGACTACCATATTTTTCGGAGTATAAGACGCACCTTTTCCCCTCAAATAAGAGGCTGAAAATCTGGGCGCATCTTATACACTGAATACAGCATTTTTTGCCTCCTGAAACCCTGCCCACTTCACCAAAATGGCCATGCATAGCCTTTAGGAGCCTTGCAGAGTGCTCCTGGGGGCTGGGGAGAGCAGAAATGGGCGAAAAACTGATCATTTTTTGCTCAGTTTCAAACCCCCCCCCCCCAGCCCAAGGAGCACTCTGCAAGGCTCCTAAAGGCTATGCATGTCCTTTTTTTTGACAAAAAATGGTCCTGTTTTCACAAAAAATGGGCCGTTTTTGGGAGGTCTGCAGAGTTTTTTAATTTGCCTCTTCAAAACCTTGGTGTATCTTGTACTCTGATGCGTCTTATACTCTGAAAAATATGGTAGCTTTAAAAGGGTCTCAGACAAAGATGTACAATAGCTTTACAACCAGTTAAAGTATATCACTTCATTCAAAAGCAATACCATTTGCTGATGACAAATGCTCTCCATACGACTTATGGCCTTTCCAGAACCATGAGTTGATTAATGTGGGAAGGGAGATGTTAGGGATTAGTTAGCTTTTCCATTCTTAAGATCAAACAATATTCTTTTTAGACATACGTGGCATTGATGTGAAGGCTTAAATGGTCATTTCTAACTTCCTATCATGTGTGCACTGCAGTAAAGCATATGTTTATTAGGCTTTTATGGCATAACAATACTTTCCTGATTTTGCTGCATGAATAGGTTTAACATAGTTACCCCTCTATCACAGAATCATTTTTGCTAATGCCCATCCCTTCTTCCAAGCATTATTTATTTATATTCTGCCTTTACATTGATACAATACAATACAATACAATAGCAGAGTTGGAAGGGACCTTGTAGGTCTTCTAGTCCAACCCCCTGCATAGGCAGGCAGCTTATACCATTTGATATATATTATTCCATGATATTGTTTCCTAATTGCTTATTGTACCCTATGACTATAATTAAGTAATGTAACCTTGTAATTCTTGACAAATGCATCTTGGCTTTTTATGTCCACTGAGAGCATATGCACCAGAGACAAATTCCTTGTGTGTCCAATCACACTTGGCCAATAAAGAATTCTATTCTACTCTATTCTGTTCTTATTTCTACAAATAACTCAAGACAGTGAACATATCCAGCATACGTATCCAAACCCTATTTCCCTGAAAATAAAACCTCCCCGCATAATAAGCCCAATCGGACTTTTGACTGCATGTGCTAAAGCCCTCCCCCGAAAATAAGCCCTCCCTGAAACTATTGCAACACAGCAGCAGCAATGGGGTGACCACACTCGCTGCCTCCTGCACCTCAAAAATAATAAGACCTCCCCAAAAATAAGGCCAAGAGCTTATTTCGGGGGTCAAAAGAAACTAAAACCCTGTCTTATTTTTCGGGAAACACAGTAGTTGGAATTATGCAAGGACTTAAATATAACCAGCAACCTTTAAAAAAAAAAATATGGCAGTTTCCTTTCTTGAATAAATAGTATGGGACAGAGGAGACAAAGTTAGGGGTGGAGTGGAGAAAGAAGGGATGAAATTCTGTGCAGGGACTTCAAGGAGGGTAACAAAATCGCAGTGGCAACTATACACATACAAAACTCTGTCTCTTTTACATATGCGTTGTATGCATGATACAATACAATACAATAGCAGAGTTGGAAGGGACCTTGGAGGTCTTCATGACCAAGGCAGGAAGCCTTATACCGTTTCAGACAAATGGCTATCCAACATCTTCTTAAAGACTTCCAGTATTGGAGCATTCACAACTTCTGGAGGCAAACTGTTCCACTGATCAATTGTCCTCACTGTCAGATAATTTCGCCTCAGTTCTAAGTTGCTTCTCTCCTTGACCATTTTCCAAATTCCCTTAATCACTGTGGCAAGAAAGGTCGTAAAATGGAGCAAAACTCACTTAACAAATGTCTAACCAGAACCACAGAAATTCCAGGCTCAACTGAGCTCATAAATTGAGGACTACCTGTAATATCTCTATCTATCTATCTATCTATCTATCTATCTATCTATCTATCTATCTATCTATCTATCTATCTATCTATCTATCTATCTATCTATCTATCTATCTATCTATCTATCTACCTACCTACCTACCTACCTACCTACCTACCTACCTACCTACCTACCTACCTATGGCTGTGTGTGTGTTTGTATATGTGTATGTTCCAGCATAACTCTGGAACGCCTCAAGCAATTTCAATCAAACTTGGTACACAGATGACTTACTTTTTGGAAAAAAATATTGTGGGGATAAGACACCCCTTACACCCCTCAGGGGTGTGTGTTCTGAAGATATAGCCTGTTGTGCCTTAAAATGACTTCTACTGTACTGCCATAAAATGGCTTGTACTATACAGCACAGTAGAGTTGCCATGATAACGGCTTAACGTATTCCACAAGGGGTAAGGGGGAAATCTAATATTAGAAATTACGTTCGGTCTGGACATTTCCCCACCTATAAATAAATGCCTGGGCAACGCCAGGTTATCAGCTAGTATACCCAAAAAAAATTATTAAAAACTTGGGGACAAAAAGAATCACTTGTTTGCGTGATGGGCAGCCATGTAAATTTGATGAATACAAATTTAAAGCACCCGGTTTACCCCCATGTGATACCAAACGCTGGCCAAATCCAGCAGAGTTCTTACATTCTGACTTTCCTTCCTTCCTGAACCTTTCATTTCGGAAAAACAGCAACAGATATTTTGAAACAGATCCCGCATTTACATCTGAATTATCGCTCTTTAAACATCATAGTGGCTGGGGGGCGGTGGCTGGGGGGCGGTGGGCGGGGAGAGGGATCAAATATAGGGATAAAAGCCGTACATCTTCTCCACTTTATAACTGAAGCACTATCCCGTGAAGTAAACCCATGTGGAATAACTCAACCCAGAGAGTGAAGGAGCAAAGGAAAGAAAACAAGGATGAATATATTTGATAGGCTTTAAAAGGGTCTTGGGATTTTAATGCAGCCGACTTTGATAGGCTGTGCTCAAGGCAGGTTTTTGGCACCAGCAAGAATGAAAGGGAAAGTAGCCAATTCCAAGCCCTGCGAGGACTTTTAAAGATACCAAATTCTCCTCTGAGAAAATGTTCACAGATGGGGAGTCTTTGTAGTGTTACCAGTCAAAGTATATTGGCAGATATTCCATCTCTTCCTCTTCGGTGAATTTTCTCTGGAAATGAAAAACAATGGAAAAAAAGTTACATGTGGAAGATGATATCAGTTTAATAATAATAATAATAATAATAATAATAATAATAATAATAATAATAATAATAATAATAATAATAATTATTATTATTATTATTATTATTATTATTTTATTTGTAGAAGCGATGCACAGGGAAGTTAAAAAGCAAATATAAAATACATAAATAGTTAATATAAAAATTAAACGAATTGTCCCTGCGCTAAAACCCACTATACTAAAACTAAACTACACCCCCTAAAAAAAAAACCAGTTAAAAACGGAAGACTAACCTAGGCCGGCCAAGCAGAAAAAGTGTGTTTTCAATTTTTGACGGAAGGAGCGAAGGTCCGTAGTTGTTCTAATTTCGGGGGGAAGGTCGTTCCAGAGGGCTGGGCCCACCACAGAGAAGGCCCTTCCCCTGGGCGTCGCCTGCTAGCATAGCCTAGTGGACGGCACCTGGAGAAGTCCCTCTCTGTGGGAGCGAATCGGCCGCAGGGATGTATAGGGCAGAATCCGATCCCGCAGATAGCTAGGTCGCATGCCATGGAGCGCTTTAAAGATGATAACTAACACCTTGAAGCGCACCCGAAAGACGACAGGCAGCCAATGCAGCTCGCGCAAGAGCGGTGTTACATGGGTAAACCTCGAGGTTCCCATAATTGCTCGCGCGGCTGCATTCTGGACAAGCTGAAGTCTTCGGGTGCACCTCAAGGGGAGCCCCATGTAGAGAGAATTGCAGTAGTCCAGTCGGGATGTCACGAGGGCATGAGTGACTGTGCAAAGGGCATCCCGATCCAATAGGGGACGCAACTGGCGTACCAGGCGAACCTGGTAGAACGCCCTCCTGGCCACGGCTGTCACTTGATCTTCCATGGACAGCCGGGTATCCAGGAGGACGCCCAAGTTGCATGTCCCATCCACAGGGGTAAGGTGTTCGTCCCCTATGGCCAGTGATGGAGTCAACTGGTTGTACCGGGATGCCGGGAACCACAGCCACTCGGTCTTGGACGGGTTGAGTCTGAGTCTGTTACTTCCCATCCAGACCCGCACGGTAATATTTTACGAACCGGTCAAGGCAGAGGCTCCATGACACCAAATTTAAAAGCATCCCGAATCTGAAACTGGCAAGCTGGAAAGAATGACAAGAAATGTAGAAATGTAGATTGTTGACAATTGTTTCAGTCCCCCCCTCCCCAATCACCCGATCTTCAAAAAGGTTTGGGAAATGTTTATTGCATGCCTTATTGAATGCTATCTGCAAGATAGTGGTTAGCTTTGTGAGAATGGACTACTTCTGCAGAATTATCGAGGAAGGATAAGATATTAAACGCCTTGATAAGCCTTGATGTGGCCATGGTTCCAGGTTCTAAATGTCCAGTGCCAGGAAAATCAGAAGATCCAGGCAGTTCAAATGGGCTATAAAGATTTATTTCAAGCTCTCTTCAAGAATCTGAACTATTAAGGATGCAAGAAATTGGCGCTAGATAAGAATCAATGGAATTTGAGTTGGGATAGATTCAGATTTCTTGTGGGCACAAAGGGATTCATGACTAATGATGCATTTTGATCCCTCCCTCGGCTTTCCCCTGGCCGTCTCCTACACTAAGCTTAGTTGAAACAGAAGTTAGATATTCTGTACTACAATTCCCATCTTCACTCAGTATACAGGTTGTCCTCGACCCATGGCCACAGTTAGGACCAAAACTCCAATCAAAAGCAACGTGCTCATTGAGTGAGTTGTACCTGATTTTGCAACCTTTATTTTTTGCCATAGTTGTTAGGCAAATCGCCATGATCGTTAGGTGAATCCCATGGTCCTTAAATGAATCCAGGTTCCCCCTTAGATTTGCCTAAGAGAAGTCCTGTGGGAAGGTTGTAATACATGCCAGTTGCCAAATACCCAAATTTTCATCATGAGACCATGGGGATGCTATGACAGTTGAACGATAAGAGAATATTAAGAAAATCCATGGTCTTCAAAACCTGAAAGTCTACAGAGAAAATGGAGCAGATTTAGCAGTGATGGTTAACCTTTTTGATGCCAAAACTGCAGAGAGACCCAAAGACCAGCTGGCCAGAGGGAGGCGCATATGCATGCGTCGTGAAGCTGGGCTGGGGCGATGGCTGGCATGCCCGCAGAGAAGGCTCTGCGTGCCACCTGCGGCACGTGTGCCATAGGTTCGCCATCACGGAGATATAGTGTCCGGGCATTCCCGAGAATAGAAGAAGTTTGCTCTTAGAAATGGCATAAAAGCCATTTTCCTCTTAAACATTTAAAATGAATCTGATATTAAGAGCTGTTTTGACAAGGACCTGCTATCTTTGGTAGTGATGACCTCTCCATGAAGCAGAAGTTGGAGAGCTATCCACCACAGGAGCTAAAGATGGATGGTGGACTTGCAACCACAAGTGAGCTCAAATTTCCTTTGCTAAGCACTCAACTGGTTGTTTTTTAGAATATTTTTATTGTACATTTTTCATTATAATACATCACATCTCCGGTTTTGCAGCGGCCGTGTACTGGTTGTATCTAGTCCTTTTTGAGTGCGCATAGTTTTATGCACCTGATTATAACCAATATTCTCTTAATCATACATTTATAATCTCTTTTAAATACATAATGTTCTACATAATGTTCTAATGTCTAGTTATAGACATTGTTTTCCAAATTGTACCATAACATTTTATATATTTATCTCTCTCCTTTCCCTCTCCTTCCTTCTCCTCCCTTTTCGTCTTCTCCTGTCCTCTCTTCTCTCTCCTCTTCTCCACTTCCCTCTCCTTCCCTCTCTCCTATTTCTCTCCTCTCGTCCAATTCCTTCTCTCCTTTCCCCTCTCTACTTCCTTCTTCTTCCTTCTCCTCTTCCCTCAACTTTTCTCTCCTCCTCTCCTCCGCCCTGCTCTGCTCCACTTCCCTTTCTCCCTTCCACTTCCCTTCCCTTTCATCTTTCTCCTTTACTTATTATATATAAATTTACACACACACACACACACACACCATTTTATTCATCACAATGGTTAAGCCAATCACTGCAGTTGTTAAGTTAGTAACACGGTTGTTAAGTAATTCTGGCTCTCCCTTGAAGCTTCCAAAAGGTGATCACATGATTCCAGGGAGTGGGGGGTTCTGGATCCCGTTGCAACTGGTATGGTGCAATGGGGCCAGGCGTCCACCACATGAATGCGCACAGCGCATGCATGTGTACTTACTGCCCACGATGCTCCGTGATACCCCAGCTGCTCAGCGGAGCATTGTGCAGGCGCCATACACTCCTTGCGTGTGCGCGGAAGCCCCGAAAACTTCAAATACTGGTAAGGAGTGCGGGCAGATGGGTGGGCCCTCCGGAGTACTATACTGGAATGGTACCTGGTGCTACCGGCAGGCACTGGCATGCCCATACTGGGGCGTACTGGTCGTAACCCACCACTGATCCCAGGATACCACAACCATCATAAATACATGCCAGTTGTCGGCCATCCAAATGTTGGTCTTATAAACATGGGGATGCTACAAGGGTCCCAGTCCTAAGTGACTCTTTTCAATGTCATCGTAACTTCAGTCACTAAAGAAATTGTTGTAAATTGAGGACTAGCCATCTGTTCAGAGGATTATAATTGCATTCTGTTTTAGATCTTGCATTGAGCAGGGCTGGTATAGCCTTTATTGTCATTGTACAAAATAAATGCAACGAAATTGGTTTTAGCCTCACTGGTGCAAAATGAGTGGAAACAAAAGAAAAAAGAAAAAACTAGTCATACGTTTCTGCGTGTGCATGGAGTGATTGTGGTTGTATTTAAAAGAGAAGATCTAATTTTTAGTAACTCCCTGCGGATATAGACTAGTTTTTGCCTATATACTCCACTGTGAGACCAGGAGCTCAAAGCTGCAGCGTCTAAGCTGCAGCGTCACCTTGAATAGAATGATTTAGATCAGGGGTCGGCAAACTTAAACACTCAGAGTCATTTGGACCCATTTCCCACAGAAAAGAAAACACCGGGAGCCACAAAGGCCCTAACTGGAAGCCCCCCGTTTAATTCTGGAGCTGACCAAAAGTTCAGTTCTCCCACCATAGAGTCTCCTCCTAGCACAACGTCCTTTTTCTTCTACCTGTCCTAACCGAAAGCCCTATCAATTGTGGTGACAACTGGAAAAACCTCCCCTTGCCATAGAGTCTCCTCCTGGCACGCCGTGCTTCCTACCCCCCACCAGAAGCTCCTCTCAAAATTGTGGTGCCGACCAGTGACGGAGCTGCAGCAGAGAGATGAAAGAGCCACATGCGGCTCCAGAGCCACAGATTGCTGACCCCTGATCTAGATAAACTGTATTACCTAACTCTGTGACACAACAACTATGAAAGGAAAGATAGATATTGCAAATCAACTTCTAAAGCCAGTTCCCCGCTTTATTGTGTTACTCTTGTCTAGCACAAAATTGCCAAATAATATAGATCACTCTATATCAGAGATGGTGAACCTATGGCACGCGTGCCACAGGTGGCACACGGAGCCATTTGGCAGGGCATGTGAGGCATTGCCCTGTTAGCTGGCCAGCATGCTTGTGCACGCTGGTCAGCTGATTCAGCCATTTTTAAAGCCATTTTTCGCCCTCCCCAGGCTTTATATGAGCCTGGGGAGGGCGAAAACAGCCCCCCCTGCCAACCCTGGAGGCCCTCCAGAAGCTTCAGGAGCTTCCCTGAAGCCTCTAGAGCAGGGGTCTCCAACCTTTGCAACTTTAAGTCTGAAGGACTTCAGCTCCCAGACTTCTCCAGCCAGCAAAGCTGGCTGGAGAAGTCTGGGAGCTGAAGTCCTTCAGACTTAAAGTTGCAAAGGTTGGAGACCCCTGCTCTAGAGGACTAAAAACGACGCTACGAGCAAACTGGAAGTGACTTCTGGTTTGTTCGCAGTGTCGTTTTTAATCGTTTGGAGGCTTCAGGGAAGCTCTTGAGAGCCTCCAGGGAGGCGGGGGGCTGTTTTCGCCCTCCCCAGGCTCCTATAAAGCCTCTGGAGCCTGGGGAGAGTGAAAAAAGCATGTAAAAAATGGGGGGAGCGCTTGTGATGCGCGTATGCGCACTGGGGGCGCACATTGAATTATGGGTATGGCACACTGGCGCACGACCCCCTGCGCTCCCCCCTTATGGCACGCGAGGCTGAAAAGGTTCACCATTGCTGCTCTGTATTGTCGTGAATAATGTCCTTCCCCAGCTGTGTTAATACAGATGCATATTTTTTCAGGTTGACTTGCAGGCAGATGAGCTTGTGTGCCTCTTATGTTAAAAACCTGGCAGAGAATCAAAGTTTAAAAAGCAGAGTTCATCATCAGCCACCTGGCTCAGTATGGTGATGTGGTCAATTTGCACACCATTAAAAAAAACAACCAGTTTATCCTTTTTATGTCCCCGCACAATGGAATAATGCGGAATGTGTAGAGTCCTGCCTAATGCTGCTTGTAACATCTAGCTTTCATCATCCTAGCCCCCTCCTCCAGATGTTACGGAGATGGTGGCTCCCATTGATTTATTTGCTATGCTCATCAAAAGGCAAGGAAACGCTTTGCAGGAAAGAGAGAATGCTTTTGCAGCTGAGAACTCACATTCCATGATATCCTGGTTTGTTGTAGTGGGCATTCGGTCTGGAAAAGGTGTGTCAATACAATACAATAGCAGAGTTGGAAGGGACCTTGTAGGTCTTCTAGTCCAACTCCCTGCCTAGGCAGGAAGCCCTATACCATTTCAGACAAATGGCTATCCAACATCTTCTTGAAGACTTGTAGTGTTGGGGCATTTACAACTTCTGGAGGTAAGTTGTTCCACTGATTAATTGTTCTAACTGTCAGGAAATTTCTCCTCAGTTCTAAGTTGCTTCTCTCCTTGATTAGTTTCCACCCATTGCTTCTTGTCCTGCCCCCAGGTGCCTTGGAGAATAGCTTGACTCCCTCTTCTTTGTGGCAACCCCTGAGATATTGGAAGGCTGTTATCCTGTCTCCCCTAGTCCCTCTTTTATTAAACTGTATTTCTCCCTGTCTCTCTATTCCCCTATCTACCTACCTACTGTAATACAATAATACAATAGCAGAGTTGGAAGGGACCTTGGAGGTCATCTAGTCCAACCCCGCTGCTCAAGCAGGAAACCCTATGCCGTTTCAGACAAATGGTTTTCCAGTCTCTTCTCCCTTCAGTGTTGGGGCATCCATAACTTCTGGTGGCAAGCTGTTCCACTGGTTAATAGTTCTCACTGCCAGGAAATTTGCCCTCAGTTCTAGGTGGCTTCTCTCCTTGATTAGTTTCCACCCATTGCTTCTTGTTCTGCCCTCAGGTGCCTTGGTGAATAGCTTGACTCGCTCTTCTTTGGGGCAACCCCTGAGATATTGGAAGGCTGCTATCCTGTCTTCCCTAGTCCTTCTGTTCATTAAACTGTATTTGCTGTCAGATGGGTGATTCTTTGTTACAGTTTGGTTCAGTTCGTATTAAACAGTTTAAAGCAGCTGCCTGCCTCCGTTTTTTTTACCTCAGAGAACAGTCCTGAGCAGAATTTCTCCCCCCACCCCCTCTATGGGCCACCTGGGAGTTTGCTATTCTCTGTGCCTTTTTGGCCCCAAGAGGCCTCCATTCCAACACTGACAGTTGAAAAGCAGTTTGATGGGCGTGGCTACAGGGATGTTAACTCACATTTCAGTGGTACTTTTTGTGTGTGTGTAATTTGTACACAACACACGCGTGCTAGGCACAAAATGATTAGCTATTCTATTATCGGAAGTCCTTGTCTACATTGTCTGAAAGTTTCGTTTAAATCGGCCCAGTAGTTTTTGAGATTAGTGGATTCGTACAAACTATTTTACATTTTTATTTATATAGATTGGTCTCACCATTAAGAGATTTCTCCTTGGTTCTAGGTTGCTTCTCTCCTTGATTAGTTTCCAACCATTGTTTCTTGTCTTGTCTTTTGGCACTTTGGAAAATAGTTTGACCCCCCTCATCTTTGTAGGAGCCCCTCAAATATTGGAACACTGCTATCATGTCCCCCCAGTTCTTCTTTTCATTAGACTAGCCAGTGATGGCTAACCTTTTTTGGCTCGCGTGCCAAAAGCGGAGGGAACGCAGGGGGGGGGTCGTGCATGGGCGTGCCACACCCATAATGCTATGTGCGCGACCCCCTGCATTTTTCACCCTCCCCAGGCTCCAGAGGCTTTCTAGGAGCCTGGGGAGGGTGAAAACAGCCTTCCCTCCCCACTTCCAGAGGCTTCAGGAGCTTCCCTGAAGCCTGCAGAGGGCGAAAAACAGCCTCAAAAGAAGGCCTAAATCAGTTGGCCAGCGCATGCATGCGCACTGGAGCTGACAGGGCAGCGCTTCGCGTGCCCTAAGAAATGGTTCCACGTGCCACCTGTGGCACCCGTGCCATAGGTTCGCCATCACTGGACTAGACATACCCAGCTCCTGCAACCATTCTTCATTTGTTTTAGCCTCCAGCCCCCTAATCATTTTTGTTGCTCTTTTCTGAACTCTTTCCAGAGCCTCAACATCTTTTTTGTATTGTGATGACCAGAACTGGATGCAATATTCCAAGCGTGGACTTACCAAGGCTTTGTAAAGCAGTACTAGGACTTCACAAGATCTTGATTCTATCTCTCTTGTCAATGCAGCCTAGGATTGCATTGACTTTTTTGGCTGATGCCAAAAAATGAAAGAAATGTGGGGGGGGGGGGGAATGAAAATGAAGAAGCTTCTTTAATTCTTTGGTCCAGAGAGAAATGTCTTGAAGGAAAAGATAAAAACAAAATCCAGTTGCCTTTTTAAAAAAGTACTTTGGAACAATCATGAACTGCATGACTGAGCATTTCCAAAGACTTTTAACTCTGCTATTCCGCTATTCTGAAATCTCCAAGCTCATGCTCCCAGTCAGCATGGGAAAAAACTGTGAAGTCCTGGAATTTGGAACCCCAAAGTATCTGGTGGGCACCAACTTGGTGAACTCCATACTAATCTATGTAGTAATAGGAAAATAAAAGGACTTCTTTCTCCAAATGAATTTTCTTTTTATTTTATTCATTTACTAGCTGGATACCTGTGCTTTGTGATGAAAATATGTGAACAGGCAATGCAGCAGAAATCCGGTTCATTCCGGTTCAATCCGTTAGCTCAGTGGTGGTCGGTGATTGAAACACATATGGGAATATCGCTCCCTCTACCTTGAGTCCAGAAGCAGTTCCATAGGTGGAAGGCATAGACATTTTGGTGAGGTACCAATGTTTAGTACTGTAAGGAGGCCCAGACCACTCCTGAGTGAAGGAGTGCAAAGTCTGCCAGTTTGAAGTGAGGTAACAGAACGTGAGGCAACTGGCAGTTGAAAGAGAGTTCTTTTCAGGTGGGAAGGGGGGGGGGGTAGAATGTCTAACTCCTTAGCATCAGAGCATGTTAATATAAGGCAATTGGCAGTTGGAACAGAGTTCTTTTCAGGTGGGGAAGGGGAGTAGAACTCCTTAGCATCAGAGTTAATTACTGTATAAGAAATACTAATGATCTGATGATCATTTTGAAAAATCCTAAAAGCCAAGAGAAACATACCTCCCAAATTCCAAGTTTGTAGGCTTTACGGTTCTTCAGACTTTGTGATGAGTAAGTGGTATTTGGCTTTTATATATTTAGATTCATATTATGGGAGTCAGTCAATGCTTCACAAAATCTCTGTCCTTAAAGTAACTGAATGAGGTTTTTTATATTTATTTTAGGGAAAAAATATCGTGTAATTTAAAAGTGGTTCCTGATTAGAAAATGAATTACTAAGAATCACAGGTTAACCCAATGGTAGTCAACCTGGTCCCTACGGCCCACTAGTGGGCGTTCCAGCTTTCATGGTGGGCGGTTAGGGGTTTTGTCCGATACGGAAGCATTTTCCTTTTTTTTTTATTTGATTGACTTCCCTACTTTATAAATCACCATTACTGTGGAACCGGTGGGTGGTTAGAAAATTTTACTACTAACAGAGATACAAAAGTGGGTGGTAGGTATAAAAAGGTGGACTACCCCTGGGTTAACCTGATGATACTCAAAGGAAAATTTTTCAATTCAAAATTAGAGCACTTAATGGAGTCCCCAACCAAATAGATACCAACAACAATTATATTGATAAACAAAAATAAATGAATGAAGGTGGGATGAGAAAGATGCCCCAGTTCATTTAATAGGTTTTTTAAATTTTGTACTATGATTTTGTATGTATTTTAAATTCCTGTGCGCCACCCTGGGTCCTTTTGGAGAAGGGCGGGATATAAATTTAATAAATAAAAAATAAAAATAAAGTTCTGTTGAGATCAGCTGGCTTGCTCAGGGAGTCACCAAATTGTAAACAAAAAGAGGAAAAATGCTGGCTGAGGAATTCTGGGAGTTGAAGTCCACAAGTCTTAAAAGTTGCCAAGGTTGGAGAACCCTGAGCTAGCTGATATGTTTTACAAGCGTGTATCAATTCAAAGGAGGGGAAGCAGTGGTGGGTTTCAAATTTTTTAGAACCTACTCTGTAGGTGTGGCCTATTTTGTGGGCGTGGCTTGGCAGTCATGTGACAGGGTGGGAGTGGCCACCTTTTAAAATGTGGTGAAACTCATTTAACAACGCTCTTGCTTAGCAACCAAAATTTTGGACTCAATTGTGATGATTCTTTCTTTCTTTCTTTCTTTCTTTCTTTCTTTCTTTCTTTCTTTCTTTCTTTCTTTCTTTCTTTCTTTCTTTCTTTCTTTCTTTCTTTCTTTCTTCCTTCCTTCCTTCCTTCCTTTCCTTTCCTTTCCTTTCCTTCCCGTTGGGTCACTGGCAGCAGCGGGCCAGATTTACTTCCATGTACGCCGGTGGAACCCCCTCTCACCGGTTCTCTAAATTTCACCAACCGGCTCTCCCGAGTAGGTGCGAGCCTGCAGAAACCCACCACTGAGGGGAAGGATACATTTTCACTGTAGTACTTTTTCCCTTTTTGGTTTACACAACCTCCTTGTCTCACCCCTTCAAAATAAAACAAACGGAATGTGTTTGGTAATGCAAGTATTTTATAGCTAGTTGTAAAACTGAGAAACTCTATACTAAAAACGGACATACAGCTTTGCATACAGTGATGTCATTCTGAGTTATGTTGATCTTCCCACCCTTCTCCACCCTTGGATATCCCCAGAGGTGGCTTGCTGCCGATTTGGCCTGGTTTGGCTGAACCAATAGTGGAATTCAGGCCTGGGTAGCAAAACTGGCAGTGCCACGCCCCTGAACCAGGTTCCCTCACTGCCGCTTGGCTGCCACCATTTTGGATTTTAGTGACTGCGCATGTGCCGTTCCCTGTAAATTGTTCTTGACATGTGCGCAGAACAATTTACATTGAATAGCGCATGCACGCGAAGGGCACACATGTTGTGCGCAGGTTGCGAACTGGCAGTAACACTGGCAGCAGGCCACCCCTGGATAACCCAGCGGTCCAGACCTCTGCAGGATGCTCAAAGCTAAATTTAAAATGTGGGAATGACGGAAAGCCTCCGGTAGAAAGGAAACTTTGCATATGCAATTATTATTATTATTATTTATTTATGTTTAATGAAAAGAAGGATTAGGCGTGATATGATAGCAGTGTTCCCATATCTCAGGGGCTGCCACAAAGAAGAGGGAGTCAAGCTTTCTCCAAAGCACCCGAAAGCAGGACAAGGAGCAACGGATGGAAACTAATCCAGGAGAGAAGTAACCTAGAACTAAGGTGGAATGTCCTGACAGGGAGAAAAATTCATCAGTGGAACAGTTTGCCTCCAGTTGTGAAGGCTCCAGCACTGGAGATTTTTAGAAAGAGATTGGAAAACCATTTGTCTGAAGTGATGAAGGGTTTCCTGCCTAAACAGGGGTTGGACTAGAAGACCTCCAAGGTCCCTTCCAACTCTTATGCTATGCTATGCTATGCTATGCTATGCTATGCTATGGGGAAGGGCCTTCTCTGTGGCGGGCTCAGCCCTCTGGAACGACCTACCCCCCGACCTTCGCACTACCTCGGACCTCCGCCTCTTCCGCCAACGTCTTAAGACGTACCTATTCCAACAAGCTGGCCTAGTGTAGCCCCCGTTTCTGACTATTTATAAATTTTTTAGGGTTTTAAAGGGTTTTTAGCACGGGTTTTAATTTAATTTAATGTTTTTAATAGTATATATTGTTTTGTTATGGTTTTTAATAATGCCTGTGCGCCGCCCTGAGTCCTAACAAGGAGAAGGGCGGGGGATAAATTCTAAAAATAAATAAATAAAAATAAATGCTATGCCATGCCATGCCATGCCACGCCACGCCATGCCATGCCATGTCGAATGGGATGTTGATGGTTGGCTATTAAGTCATCCACCACGAGTCCGAAAGCTCAGAAGACTAAACCTCAGGTTGTGTTTTCCGACCCAGATTGGACCCTGCAACATTATTCTGGGGCACATTTATTCACCTTCCTTCCTAACATGGATGTGTCCAATTTTGGTTGATCGATACGCATTAAAATTCCCTTTTTATGGCTAGCGATCTAAAGAGTCGTATGTTGCCAAGAATCACAAGGATTATTTTATTATTATTTTCACATTTCACATGCTGGAAGATTAGCCTATGTACACTGCACAAGTTGACATTATAATCCCGGATAATAACTGATGCTTTTAAGGTCTGGGAGAATTACGCTTTAGCAAAATGTAGTAATTGTTCTGTTATTGTATTACATTTCAAATCCAGACTGTATCTTGAGATAAATGCATGAAGTGTTTATTCCAACGACATGCTGTTTCCATGAGAATTAGAAGTCTGGATAACATCACTATCACAGTTACATTGATATCTGGCTGACAGATTGCAACACAATACAAAGATGATTACCTTAAACAGCTGTCATTGTGAACAAATGATGGTGCTTTGAGAACAAGTTCCGTTTGCATGTTCAAATAAAGGTTTATGGAATTGGATCCAAATTCGCTATGCTTAGAGTAGCCACTGAGATCAACGAGACTTAACCAAATCATGACTAACTGAAAGCCTATTGATCCCAGTAAGGCTATGTTGCACTTTGTTTAGAATAAAATAATTTGGGCAGGCTATTGTAGTAAGTTGACACAAGCCGTCTGGGCTTTAGAATTTGCTTAACCAGCAAGGGTTAATCTTAACAGAGACACGCTATCATGACTAAAGAGCAGAAATAGGCACCTTGGTGTCTGCAGATGTGGCACTTAATGCTACTGGCTATGCTAGACTGCCCATAAAAGCCATCCTACTCTTCTTCAGAAGTGTTAGATTATAGTTCTCATCAACCTTCTGTAAATCAGTGTTTCTCAACCTCAGCAACTTTAAGATGTATGGACTTCAACTCCCAGAATCCTCTAGCCAGCATGTTGGCACAGGAATTCTTGGAGTTGCGATCCAAGCCAGGGTGGGTTCTGGCTTCTTCTATTGCTGGTTTGCTCAGGGACACGCTTCAGGCGCTTTGGATGTGCAGGTGCTTTGGGTGCGCACGTACTTGATGCGCACTATACGCACCATGTGCAATATGCGCACTATGCGCACTATGGAAAAAACAAGATGGTGCCTCCTATGGCTTTGGCAATGCACGTACTTGATGTGCACTATGCGCACATGCGGAGTAGGTAAAAAATGCTTCTGCACATGCGCAGAAGCAAAAAAACAAGATGGTGCCTCCTATGGCGTTGCCGATAGAACTGGTTCAGAGGTGTGGCCGGACGAGTTACTCCCTTCTCGTCCGAACTGGTCTAAACCGGTAGGGACCCATCTTAAAACTGGCAAAATTGTGAAACCCAGATTTAGAGACTTAGTCCTTATTCCTCCTCTCCATGTGAACAAATTACTTCCGAGTCCTTCTTGCACAGTGGTCTCCCCCATGCTGGCTGAAGAATTCTGGGAGTTGAAGTCCCCACATGTTAAAAGTTGTTGAGGCTGACAAACCCTGGCTTAAGTAGCATTGCCTCAGAAAAAGGTACACTGAAATCTCTGCTTGAACTCCTTAAAGCAAACATGGATGGATAGCCCGTCAATTTGCCCCTTTATTTTATTTAGAACAGGGCTTATTTTAATTCAGCTCCCACAAGGCGTGGAATTTCTTCCCTTGCATTGCAGTGATGATTCTGTCAATCCAAGGGACTTAATCAAGCTGTCTATTAGACACTACACACTGGAAATCTAGTCTTCCAGAATAAATTATGAATTGTCCATTGTAGGAAGTTAGCACCCACCCCTCTCCTAGAAAAATGAAATATGTTAGGAAATATTAAAAGGGCAGAATATTTCCCCTAAAAGGGAAGCAGAAACAATAAGCCATTAAGACCTGGGTCAATAAGCCATTAAGACCTGGGTCAGTCTATTCTACATAACAAAGATCTACCTCCTTCAGGTAGAGCCATAATAGGAATCCCAAAGCCCTTTTATTACTTCATCACCCTGCAAGAATCAACCAACCTTGGGACTCAGGACAACCTACACAGTTCACAGTTGCCCCTGCAGGGCCCCATGGGAGTCTGACAACCAATCAGAATACAAGTTCAAATTCAAAGCTCAACAGAGGATATCTCTCTCTCTCTCCCTCCCTCCCTCCCTCCCTCTCCATGTGGTCCTGTCCACCATTAAAACCATCATTCCCAACAGCCACCCTTGTTTCCAGCGTCTTTCTCCCCACTTGGAACTGAACCCAGAAGGACATTTCTTCCAACACCATCACGCAGACATGATATAGGGCTAAAATACCATTCCAAGGGCTTCAGGAGAAAAAAAGCTGCAGAACCAGAAAAATGACTTCCTCTCTCTTACTACGCCATGCACTTTTTGAGCAGCCATATTTCCACTGTGTAGTAAGGGGGTCTTGCCAAGACCTGTTCCTCCTTACAGGAAATCAAGAGCCGTCATTAAGCAGGTAACAACTTGTAGGCACAATTCACTGGCTGGAGCAACAAGGAAGCTCACATTATTCACCCCTCATAGCCATGGAAAAGGGATAAATCAAATATGCTACAGAGCTGGGTTAATGAACAACGCAATCCCGACTTTAAAAAAAACCGAAACAGAAACAAGGCTCAATCATTTCCTAGTTTTATTTTTTTAATGGTCTTGGCCTACAGAAAAAAGAGAGTAGCCTGTAACCATATGAAGTCCCCAAAGTTTATTTTTGGAGGCTCCCCTAGTGGGAGCTTCATCACTGGAAGAGACTGGACTGTCATTTGTCAGAAACAGTGTAGGGTCTCCTGCTTGAGCAGGGGGTTGGACCAAATGACCTACAAGGTACCTTCCAACTGTTAATCTTTTAATATATACATTTCTCATCATTCTGAGATGAGTAGGGACGCGGTGGCTCAGTGGCTAAGATGCTGAGTTTGTCAATCAGGCAGTTCGGCGGTTCGAATCCCTAGTGCCGTATAACAGAGTGAGCTTCCATTACTTTTCCCAGCTTCTGCCAATCTCACAGTTCGAAAGCATGTAAAAATGCAACAGGAACCACCTTTGATGGGAAGGTCACAGCGTTCCATGCACCTTCGGCATTTAGTCATGCTGGCCACATGACCACGGTGTTGCAGGAAATAACGAGGCTTGGACTTCTCAGAATCAGGAAAAGTTTATTATGGCTGCCAGGTTCAGAAAGCTAGTCAAAGGCCAGCATGTAACTTCTGAACAGTCTTCTGATAGCAAAAACGCATTCTTATACTTTGACAAAAACAGCACGATCCGGAAATACAACTCATCTCTGATTGGTTAAGCTCCTTATTGCTAGGCAGAGAAGCATGCAGGAAACACTAGTTTCATTCTGACTTATGTGGTTAAGCCCTATGTCTGACTTGCAACTAACTCAACCTACTTACAAGCAGGTGTTTGTGGTTTGACATTTGAATTTCCTGAGCAAGCTTCCTGTCTCAAAGATGCTTTTTGTACCTTACAAAGCATAAAAATAAAAATGACTAAAGATCATTTAGTCTGACCCCGACTCATCTCACTCTTATGTCTAAAAATTGCTTTATGCCCTGCCTCAATGGAGACATCTTCGGACAGCACTGGCTCTTCGGCTTTGAAATGGTGATGAGTCAAGAGCAACTAGCACATATTTGCAAGGGGAACCTTTATCTTTACCGTATACATTTCTTATAATTCTGAGATGAGAAGCACATACAAAATACATTTAAAAAAAATAAGGAAACCTCCCCACCCAAAAGAAACAAGGAGAAAGAGAGGAAATCCAGCTAATGTATGACATGACTCCAGCCACTTTTTTTTTTTGCTTTTTGACCCAGCCCACTCTGCTCCCAGCCTCTCCCAACCCATTCAGTATGCTACGTAGCCAGCAAGAGTGGCCAAACCACATGAAAATTGCAGGGACTTGTTCAGGAATCAATATGCTCCCATATAACACCGATCCTGCACGAGCTGCACTGGCTTCCTGTGGTCTTTCGGGTGCGCTTCAAGGTCTTGACGACCATCTTCAAAGCGCTCCATGGCTCGGGACCTAGTTATATGCGAGACCGTCTCCTGCCCCATACATCCCTTAGACCGATACGCTCCCACAGAGAGGGCCTTCTCAGGGTGCCGTCGGCCGGACAATGCCGACTGGCGACACCCAGGGGAAGGGCCTTCTCTGTGGCGGGCCCTGCCCTGTGGAACAACCTACCCCCTGAACTCCGTACCATCACCGACCTCCGCCTCTTCCGCCAGTGTTTAAAAACACACCTGTTTCATCAAGCCAGCCTAACATAGCCTCCGCTGTGACTAGTATTGGATAGTTTTAAAATGGGGGGTTTTAATTGGTTTTAGCGCAGGTTTGGATATTTAATAGGTTTTTAAATTTTGTATTTTGTATTATTTATATGTTATTTTAAATTCCTGTGCGCCGCCCTGGGTCCTTTTGGAGAAGGGCGGGATATAAATCAAATAAAACTCAAACTCAATATTGACCTGATGGGAGTGCATGGAGACACACACATGCACACAGACAAACAAACAGACACGCAGAATTTGAGTAACAAATGGTGGAATCATGACACAGGATGGGATCTGGAAGACATGATGAGCAATGTCGTAATTCCAACACTTGTTACTGAGACTGTGTGTGTGCTTATGCATGCACACTTTTGAGTCAGTGTTGACTCTTGGACAACTCCCTGCAATTTTTTTTTTGTCGTTTGCCACTGTTTTCTGACTAGGGCTGAGAAAGTGACTGGGCCAAGGTCACTCTGCTGGCTTTGTGGCTAAAGGAAGGACTCAAACTCACCGTCTCTTGGTTTTTTTTAACCTGGTTATCTGCCACTACACCAAAGTGACTCTCCTATTAGTTTTTCCTGAAATTATGATACTAAATTATTGGATTTACATCCAAGATGGCGGCGCGCTTAGGCCCAGCGGCTTTGAACTCCTGGTGTCACAGCAGACTTTTCCATCAAAAACTCGCTCTGAACCTACTGTGAATTATAGAGAAACAAACATATCAACTGATTGTGACACATCAGTTAAAGAAAAAAAGGATTGCTCGGATTTATTAGGACAAGTAAGAGAACGGGTTTCAGGCGGAGAAATCTTCGGGGGGAAGCCTGGATCTGGGTAATGGAAAATTTTTAGAACCCATGTTATATCATAGACAAAGCCTTGATGAAACAATGATTGCAGATTCTTCACAACGTTTATGTTCTGTAACGGTGGCACCATCGTTGTCTCTTGGGAGTACCACCCCTGCCAGTGGTTCCATCCTTTTCTGTTGGGAGGGCTGAGAGAGAGGAGGGGATGCCAGGTGCGGTTCCTCGGGGTTCATTGCAACAAGAGATGAGGGAGAGATGTGCTCCTCTTCCACCGGCTCCTAGAATGCCAAACAGATTTGAAGAAATGGATAATAAAAGACAAAGTACAATTAAAAAAAAAAAAAACCGTTTTCATTGTAATTTTATTACAATATTATTACAATGACAATAAAGATTATTATTATTATTATTATTATTATTATTATTATTATTATTATTATTATTATTATTATTATTATTATTATTACGTGGTTAATCTTTGGTGAGATTCACAGCCTTTGGAGTTGTTTGGTAGCTCAACAGCTCGAGTCCTAACCAAGGACCTAGGAACTGTTAAGATAACGTCGGAAGATATAAGCTGTTCCAAGTAGGGTGTTTTTTTGTAGAATCGGAATGTTCCAAGTCCGATAAATTATTATTATTATTTGCATTGTTGAAAACAGTGGTTCCCATGGACGATGAGCTCAATCTAGGGCTGAAAAGAGATTGGGCCATGGCCGTCTGGTCTTTCTTCTCTGAGCTATGAACAGCTGTCTCAGGACAGCTAAAACGACCTCTGTCAGTTCCTCTAATACAGGGGTCTCCAACCTTGGCAACTTTAAGACTTGTGGACTTTAATTTCCAGAATTCCTCAGCCAGCTGGCTCAGAAATTCTGGGAGTTGAAGTCTGCAGGTCTTAAAGTTGCCAAAGTTGGAGACCCCTTCTCTAATAGCAATAAAAGGAGTGAACACAATGTCCAGGAATTCCTCATTCTGTGCAAAATGAAGACCACGCCAACCTAAGGTCCAGATTCTAAAAAGCTTGCCAAGGTCGGGCAGAGCAATAGAGAAAGACATGCAATGATTCCACTTCAATTGAATAAAAGTGCACTGAGTTAAAGATGCTCAATGGCACTTCTCCCATGTATTAACTGTTCTCTATTATTTCAAAATGCTAATTTGCTTGGTTTGGAAGCTCTGCAGCCTGAGGTCCACTGCTTCTGACTGACTGCCCATTTTAACCACCCCTGTTGTACAAGGGAGTCAAAGTGACGGCTCATTCAACCGTTTTTGGCCAAGATACCCGAAGTGTGTGCCGAATAGATTCGTAGAACTCGGCTTTGAAATTTCCAGAATAAGAAGTAACAGTCGAGGAATCTGCGTTAAAAAAGAAAATTCCGAATTGTTCTGAATACAGAGAGTCAGTCCATGGCTTACAACAGCGAATTTAGTGATCGTACTATGTTAGAATGGCACTTTAAAAAGTGACTTATGGCCATATTTTACACTTATGACCGTTACAGCATCCCTACAGTCACATGATCAAAATTCAGATGCTTGGCAACAGACTCATATTTATCACGGCTGCAATGTCCATGATCTCCTTTTGCGACTTTCTGAAAGCAAAGCCAGTGAGGAAACCAGGTGCACTTAGCAATCCTTGTTAGCAACTCTGGGTTCAGAACCAGTGTTACGGGACTCTGGTCCCGTAACCAGTGTTAGGGGTAACAAACACCCTCGTTTGAAAGTAAATGAGGAATAGTGTAATACACCAGACAGTAAAGAGATACGTTGCTTTAACCACAAACAAACTCTAAAACAGTGATAGTAAGAAAATAAATAATCTTTACTTTGTAGCAACTAAAATACTTCTTCCGACCAGTGATTCTAGCTTCTCAAAACAATAACAGTCCTTCACCAAAACACAGTTATCTTACAGTGATGCAAAACAAATACTTCTTCAGTCTTTAGTCTTCAGCTTCAGCTACTCAGCGGCAAACAGTAAGCACAGGATTCAAAAGGAATTGAAAAAGGAATGGACTGTGTTTCTGAGCTTACTTATATTGTAGAGCTGAGAAGCACAGCCAATCAGAATTCAACATTGTTCTTAAAGTTACATATACTCTTTAAGAATACTGGCTTATATATATTGTCAACCCAACATAAGGATAAATATCCTAACATGATATGTTGCAGCATCCCTACAGCCACATGATCAAAATTCAGATGCTTGGCAACAGACTCATATTCATCACGGCTGCAATGTCCATGATCCCCTTTTGCGACATTCTGAAAGCAAAGCCAGTGAGGAAGCCAGGTGCACTTAGCAATCCTGTTACTAATTGTACAACTTCAGCGACTCACTTACCGAATGAGGCAAGGAAGGTCGTAAAATGGGGCAAAACTCACTTAACAACTGTCTCGTACATTTCGGGCTCAGTTGTAATCATAAGCTGAGGACTATCTGTATAACTGCATCAGTGGTGGGTTCCAGATCCCGCATGCATACTTACCGCCTGCAATGCTCCGCGACACTCCAGCTGCTCGGCGGAGCATTGCACCAGCGCCGTACGTTCCACACCGTGCGCGGCAACCCAGAAAACTTCAAATACTGCTAAGGAGTGCGGGTAGGCAGGTGGGCCCTCCAGAGCACCATACCGGAATGGTATCTGGTGCTCCTGGCAGGCACCGGTATGCCCATACCAGGACATACCGGTCGTAACTCACCACAGAACTGCATATGGAGTAGCTGGCAGAATCAATACAATACAATACAATACAATAGCAGAGTTGGAAGGGACCTTGGAGGTCTTCTAGTCCAACTCCCTGCCTAGGCAGGAAGCCCTATACCATTTCAGACAAATGGCTCTCCAACATCTTCTTAAAGACTTCCAGTGTTGGGGCATTCACAACTTCTAGAGGCAAGTCGTTCCACTGATTAGTTGTCCTAACTGTCAGGAAATTTCTCCTCAGTTCTAAGTTGCTTCTCTCCTTGATTAGTGTCCACCCATTTCTTCTTGTTCTGCCCTCAGGTGCTTTGGAGAACAGCTTGACTCTCTCTTCTTTGTGGCAGCCCCTGAGATATCGGAACACTGCTATCATGTCTCCCCTAGTCCTTCTTTTTATTAAACTAGACATACCCAGTTCCTGCAACCGTTCTTTATATGTTTTAGTCTCCAGTCCCCTAATCATCTTTGTTGCTCTTCGCTGCACTCTCAAATCAAAGAGAGGTGTTAAAATGAGCAAGATAATGGCTGAGTAGATACAATTCTGGCTGCGCTCCTTTTCAAGATATGAAAATAAATAATAATGAGAATTGGAATAGAGCTGGAAGGGACCTTCTAGTCCAGCACCTTGCTCAAGGAGGAGACCATACACCATTTCAGAGAAGTGACTGTCCAGTCTCTTCTTAAAAACCTCCAGTGATGAAGCACCTACAACTTATAGAGGCAAGCTCTTCCACTGTTAGAAAGTTTCTCCTTAATTCTAGGTTGCTTCTCTCCTTGATTAGTTTCCATCCATTGCTTCTTGTACTGCCCTCTGGGGTAGAGGTGGTATTCTACTGGTTCAGATCAGATCGCCCAAATTGGTAGCAGAAATTGCGGCTCTGCCCACCCCCGCCCAGCTCTTTTTTCCCAAAAGTGCATGTGCGGAAGGATCTGCGCATGCGTAGAGGTGGTCACGCGCGCTCACATTTGCGAACCGGTAGGGAAGGTAAGTATATAACACCCCTTCTATGGGGATGCAGGCAGCTACATGCCAAAGGGCAGAGAAAAGTCATCACAATGCCTTTCATCTTGCAATCTTGACCTTCCCCCCATAAATGCCCCAGTCATCGTTGACAATTTCTATTAAACATAAACATTTACACTTTCACACATATACAGCAAGAGCTGCCTTTTGGCATTAATTTATTCCTGGCTCTCTCGTCTACTGAGGGGGGAAAATTCAAAGGAAATCATAGATTCGGGGAATATTCTTAAAATGAAGCATTCACTAAACCCGTCTGAGTTTTTTGGGCCCTGTTCAACACAAAGCAGCTGGACTTTAATGGCATTTTAATGCTGTTGTAATACCGAGCGTCTTCTAGGTGTGTCAAATAGTAATAGTTAATCATGTTTTTGGCAGGTGGAGCATGACCATAACTGACCAGTTTCTTTAAAAATGGAATTGCCTTTGAATCCAAGGATGCTATCAAAGTCTTTATTATCAAAGCTCCTAGAACCGTGATGGCGAATCTATGACACGCGTGCCCAAAGCGGCATGCGAAGCCATGTCGCTTGGCACATGCGGCCTTGCTTATTTGTCTTCTGGGGTTCTAGCTCACATGTGTGTGTGATGATCGGCTCTTTTTTCGCACATGGCAGTGCCAAAAATGTTTAGCTTTTCTGGAGCGCAATCCCTTTGTGCATGACAGTGCCGAAAACCAGGCTGGGCTGCATGCCAACCAGCTGATCGTCAGGAGTGTATGCGCACTAGAACCCGGAAGTTTGGCTTTTCTGGAGTGCAGTACCAATAAGCGGGTATTCCGGGGCTGGGTTCCTGCCAGTTCTAACCTCTTCTATAGAAGAGGTTCCACAAATCTACAGGGCCATTTAGAACCGGTTCCAGCTCCCTCCCCCCACCCATCCACCCATTCTCAAGATGAAGAGCGAGAGGAGGAATTCTGGGAGTTGAAGTCCACAAGTCTTAAAGCTGTCAAGTTCGAACACTCCTGGGATGGTTTTTTTCTAAAGGGTTAGGGGTGCGAGGGTCTTGTAACTCGACAGCTTTAAGACTTGCGTGCTTCAAATGCCAGAGTTTCTGAGCCAACATTTTGGTTGCTAAGCAAGAGCGTTGTTAAGTGGGTTTTACCACATTTTACAAGTTGGCCACACCCACCCAGTCACATGGCTGACAAGCCACTCCCACTTGATCACATGGCTGACAAACCACTCCTACCCGGTCACATGGCCAGCAAGCCACTCCCACAAAGCAGGCCACCTATAGAAGAGGTTCTAAAAAAATTTGAAACCCACCACTGAGGTATGCACAAGCGTGATGTTTCCACACGACCTTTTCGGCACTCACGGCTGAAAAGATTCGCCATCACTGTCCTAGAAGGCCCTCAAACAAGGAGGAAAAGAGGGGGAGATTCAAAGGTGCTTTTTTTTCTTCAAAAGGCAACTGATATTTTTTTTCCCCTTGAAGAGGAAGAAGAAAACTTTTCGCTTCTCATCCAAGGAGTTTCATCATTTCTGGAGGCGGGAGCAGGGGTGGGTTCCGGCAGTCACTACTACTGGTTTGCTCGTGGCTACATGGCGCACACATGCACGGTGCAATAAAAATTGCTCTGCGCATGCGCAGAAGCAGAAAACAAGATGGTGGTGCCTACAACGCTGCCCGGAGAACCGTTTTGAGGGCATGGCAGTCCTGGGTCACTGCCGGTTCCACCGACCAAGGCCGCCAAACCACTACTGGTTCTCCTGAACTGGTAGGAACCCACCACTGGGCAGGAGGGATTCTGATGAAGCTTCTTGGATGAGAAGTGAAACATTTTCTTCTTCTTCCTCAAAGGAAAAAACCCCAGTCCAGTTGCCTTTTAAAGAAAAAAAGCAACTTTGAGACAACGATGACCTGGATGACTGATTATCTCTAAAAACAGATAGTGGGGAGAGGTTCTTTTTTCAAATTTCTGGCCGTTCGTTTCAAACTTGTACAATTTTGGCAACTGCTTGATAAGAGTTTGAAGTTGTGGGAAAAAAATCATAAACAATCCAGAATAAGTAAACTACTGTCCTCCTTCCAAATTCCACCAAAAGACGTACAGGGAATGAGATTTTCCAGAATATTTTCCTCCTTAAGTGTATATACCTTTCGCAGTCAAGACAGCTAATTACAAGAAGTAATTTATTACATGTTTAGCTCACCCACCCTCTAAAAACCTAGGCTGAGATGCATGGTTTCCTTCCTTGTCTCAGGTGGAACTAAAAAACAGCCATAGATTTCAATCCAAGTTATGTACAGATAATATTTATAATATTTTTATAATATTTTATTTATAAACCGCCTCCTCTCCCCAAAGGGACTCGGAGCGGTGCACAGGAAAAAATTAAAAATACCAATATCAAATACATAAATAGATAGATAAAATACGAATTAAACCAAATTATCCCTGAGCTAAAATCCCCTATCTTAAAATACACTAAAATCCCCTAAAACCCTATTAAAAGACGGAAGACTAACCTAGGCCGGCCAAGCAGAAAAAGTGTGTTTTTAATTTTTGACGGAAGGAGCGGAGGTCCGTAGTTGTTCTGATCTCGGGGGGAAGGTCGTTCCAGAGGGCTGGGCCCACCACAGAGAAGGCCCTTCCCCTGGGCATCGCCCGCTGGCATAGCCTAGTGGACGGCACCCGGAGAAGTCCCTCTCTGTGGGAACGAATCGGCCGCAGGGATGTATGAGGCAGGATCCGATCCAGCAGATAACTAGGTCCCGTGCCATGGAGCGCTTTAAAGATGGTGACTAACACCTTGAAGCGCACCCGAAAGACGACAGGCAGCCAATGCAGCTCACGCAAGAGCGGTGTTATGTGGGTAAACCTTGAGGTTCCCATTATTGCTCGCGCGGCTGCATTCTGGACAAGCTGAAGTCTTCGGGTGCACCTCAAGGGGAGCCCCATGTAGAGAGAATTGCAGTAGTCCAGTCGGGATGTCACGAGGGCATGAGTGACTGTGCAAAGGGTATCCCGATCCAATAGGTAGATAGTCCTTGCTTAACAACCAGTCACTGAGCAACTGTTTGGAGTTACGACAGACCTTTCCAGAGCTACTTGTGAACCCTTTTCAAAGTTCTGATGGCATCAACTTCCCCTGCAATCATATTAGAGGTGGTATTCAGCCAATTCTGACCAGTTCTGGCGAACCGTTAGTGGAAAGTTTGAGAAGTTCAGAGAAATAGCAAATACCACCTCTGACTGGCCCCACCCACATCTATTCTCTGCCTCCTAAGTCCCAGCTCATTGGCTGGGTTTTCGTTTGTTGCCGTGCACAGGAGTACAGAGCTGGAAAGCAGGTTAGTGGGGTGGAGAGGGAATGGGGATTTTGCAGTATCCTTCCCCTGCCACGCCCACCAAGCCACGCCCACCAAGCATGCCACGCCCACAGAACCGGTAGTAAAAAATGTTGAATTCCACCACCCCCTCTGAGTCACATGATTGTATTTTGGGCATTTCTCAACCAGGTCACATTATGACTGTTTTTCATACTTGCAAACTATTGCAACATCCCCATAGTCACCTGATCACAATTTGGACATGGAATTTATTATGACTGTTGTAGTGTGTGTGTGTGTGATGTGATCGCCTTTTGTGACCTTCCTGCAAGCAAAGTCAATGGGGAAACCAGATTCACTTAACAACCATGCTACTAAATTAACAACTGCAGTGTTTCACTTAACAACTGTAGCAAGAAAAGTTGTAGAAGGGTGCAAAAGTTGATAAACAGCTGCCTTGCATAGCGATGGAAATTTTGGGCTCAATTGTGGTCGTAAGTCGTGGACTATCTGTAACAGAACTTACCCTGTGATTGTTCTGACCTAGGCTTCCCAAGAGCATGAAGCAAACTCTTTCAAGGGAGGATTTGCAGTCACAGGCCTTATCTGGCTTGGAAAGCTGACAGGCCGATATCTGCAAAACTTGGCAAGGAGTCTCGGAGAATCAGGAACCAATTAAGCAAACTCATTGTCTCCTGCAAACTCCACTTCCCTTTCGCTCCTTTTTTATTTCTTTTGGGAGAGGCCATTCATCGTCCATCTGTGGCATTACTCCCAAGTCAACCCCTGTTCTTTAGTTGGCAATTCTGCGCATGCGCACACTGGGAACAGGTTCCAGCTGTTTGTCTGCCTCACTGATGTCTGACTCTGAAGGCAGCTGATAACTGGCATACGGCTCTGGCCCCTTCTCTGCGTCTGACACAGAGCCTTCCTCAGAGCCTTCCCCAGACTCCAGGACTGGCCCATGTTCCACCCCAACCTCCTCACTGTCTGAATCTGCTGCCAGCGCCCCTGGCTGCTGGTAGGCCACAACAGTTATCAAAAAGGAGAGGCGATGATTTATGACTTGCTACAATAATTTTCGGGCCAAAAAAGGATTGTTAAAGATGTCTACAATATGAAAGTGGACAGATCACTCTAGGGTGCTTTTTAGGAACCCTTAAAGAACCAGATTGCAAAATTAAGGCTTGCCTTGAAACAGTTCCACTAATACAGGTTTCTTCTCAGCCTTGTCGAAGATCAAGCAGATTGCCTAGTCTCCCATTTCTCTTGAAATGTGTTTCCAATTTAGCTTTGCTTTTCTCTCTCTCTCTTCCATTCGGCCACCTCAATTCCAGCCACTAATATTCAAAGGAGGCCAAATAGGATTCTAACAAAATATCCCTCCCTGGTTTATGGGTAATGAAAGGCAGACTAAATGCTGTCAGATGCAGCCAAGCAGTCTCGTTTTCCCCAAACTCCTTGAGTGCAAGCAAAGAGATCAAATCCAAAGGCCAAAGCAAAATAGTGGGTATAGCTGGGCAGGAACCATTGCCAAGCCCCCGCCCCAAATGTTAGATTCCCCACCATAGAATTCAGTGGGCAATGGATGCCACGGCGATGTAATAAACACAGAGAGAATTAAGAATTAAGAGCCGCAGTGCAAGAGTCATAATTCATAAGGCCTTGGGCAGACCATTATTGGAATACTGCATCCAGTTTTGGTCACATTACAAAAAAAAAGATATTGAAAAAGCGTGCAGAGAAGAGCAACAAGGATGATAAGGAGCCTGGAGGCTAAAACACATGAGGAATTAGGTAAGTCTAGTTTTATCAAGAGAAGGACTAGATGTGGCATGATAGCAGGGTTCCAAAATTTGAGAGGCTGCCACAAAGAAGAGAGGGTCAATCTATTCTCCAAAGCACTAAAAGGCAACGCAAGAAGCAATGGATAGAAACTACCATATTTTTCAGAGTATAAGATGCACCTAGCTTTTTGGGAGAAAACAAGGGGAAAAAATCTGCTTCTGCCTCCCAGCAATTTACCTCCTTGCAACAAACAGCAAACAGTACAGACAATCTACACTGTTGGCGGTGTTACATTTCAGACTATACTTGTATAGATGCTGTTAAAATTGATATGATTTCTGGAAGTATAGTTATTCACTGCTATCTAAAAGAAGACACAATAGCACTGGGCCTCTTCAGATCTAGCATGTATTTTAAAAAGTTCTTCATTTTGTTAAGCTATTTAGAACAATAACAGAGCAGTTAAAAAAAAAAAAGTCTAAGAATTTGAACATTCTATAGGCGTTTATAGTTATTGACTTACCTTCTTGCAGCAAACAGTGATTAGCACAAGAAATAAAATCTGCTTCTGCCTCCCAGCAATTTGCCTTGTGGAGCAAACAGCAAGTTTCACTTTCAGTTTAAGTGGGCCTTCCCATCATCAGCTGTTTCAGGCTGCAGGGATAGCCTCTGCAAGCCCTATTTCCCCTGTTTGCTGCAAGGAGGTAAATTGCTGGGAGGCAGAGGCCAAAGGATGGGGGATGGGGGTGAGGGGTGGGTGGTGGGTGGGACTACATTCAGTGTATAAGACACACCCAAATTTTCACCCTCTTTTAGGAGGGAAAAAGGTGCCTCTTATACTCTGAAAACTACGGTCCTCAATGAAAAGGAGGCTAATAACAATCGTTTTTCTGCAGTTCTGTAACAATTGTTAATAATTGGTCATAAGGTGAGGACTACCCATAGAGATTGTTTCTCTATCCAGCTAATAGTGAGCCTCTTAAGCCAGGCTGCTCATAATCTTTTTAGAAGTCAGGACCAAACTTGGGAACTTTTGCATATCAAACAAGAACTGGTCTCTTATAGTACATCTCATTTGTCTCAGGAAATTACATAGAAATAGCTGTAACATTTGAAGTAGTAAATTGTACATAGTAACAAAGAATGGAGGCCTTTGAACTATGGTGCTGGAGAAGACTCCTGCGAGACCCTTGGACTGCAAGGCGATCAAACCGGTCAGTCCTAGAGGAGATCATCCCTGACTGCTCTTTAAAAACTACAGCATTTTCATTTTTGTATTTGCCCCCTAAACCTACAATTTAGCATATGCCTATTTTATGCAGAACAGAGATTTGTGGGTTTTTTAATGTTTTTTTTTAATGCTTTACTGATTACCTTGTGTAGATCATGTCCTCAACCTCAAGTTCATTCATCTCCTTTCTTTCAAAAGACATTGAAAGAAAAGAAAATTGAAACAGAATAAAAAGGAGGGAAACGCACTTCCTTTGGGGAATTACATTAATTGTTTCCATTCATGTTATGGGTCAGTGGAATAAACAAAATTTATTGCAAGATTTGTAAACTGAATTTCTAGGAACCGAGTTTTGTGGGTGAGTTGCACCAGAAAATGAGAGAGTTTTAGGCCACTGTAAAATAATCTAGTGCTCTCCAGATGTGCTGGACTACAACTGTGCAAAGTATTTGGGAGACACCAGTTAGAGTAGCTGTTATAAATATGACAAATATATTCTGGAATTTGTTTGCATGGACCATGCCTCTTTTTTTTTGTCCAATGCAGTAACTATGCTTGTTGGTCATTTTGGAAGCTCTAATGCAGAGGTAACCAATCTTGGCCAGCTTTAAGAGCTGTGGACTTCAACTCCCAGAATTCCTCAGCCAGCCGTGGGGATTTCTGGAAGTTGAAGTCCACAGCTCTTAAAATTGCCAAGGTTAGGCACCCCTGCTCTAATGCTAACATGTCCAGAAAACTCCTGATTGGAGAGCTAGCCTATCCCTGCTTTTTCTCACAGTAGTACCACATACCAGTGCTTACCTTTCCCACATTTCTATAGCCACACAGTGACAATAAAACTTAGCAAGATCTGATGCACCAACCATTGTGTTCTGACCAAAAGCACAAAGCCGACTCCTCGTCCCAATAAAACCCCTTTTATTTATATATATATCTTTTTGTTTCCCAGATATTGCAACATTTGGGAACCTTGATGAGGTGCTCACTGGTCAGCTCAGCAAAGCTACCATCTCCCATTAAAATGAGCACTGAGTATTTTACTGTATTGGGAGAAATATCCATCCGGTTCAGTTCCAATTGGGGAGAAAGACACTGGAAACATGGAGGCTGATTAGAAAGATGGTTTATTGGTGGACGGGACTGCATCGGTTTGAGGTCCTGGGCAGCTGCACACAT
Organism: Rhabdophis nuchalis; assembly: GCA_039707465.1. NCBI lineage: Eukaryota > Metazoa > Chordata > Lepidosauria > Squamata > Natricidae > Rhabdophis > Rhabdophis nuchalis. Next base: position 207,226,113 of record CM077645.1, read on the forward strand.
GGAGTTGAGAGAGAGAGAGAGGTATTTATATCCTCTCTTGGGTCTTGCCCTTGAGCTTCCTGTTCCTGTGCAAGAAATGTATTCTATTGGTTGCCAGACTCTCAGGGGGCTACGCAGGGGTCATAGCTAACTTTTTAGGTTGAATTAAGTTTGATTGTAGCCTGGACTCTGAGATGATGTAATGAGGAGACTTGTGTCCTGAAAGGGTGTTGGGCCATTTGGATCTTGAGTGAGGGCTGATCCTACCATTCTACCTAATTCTGCCATTGTTCAAAACATCCTGTCTTGAAACGATTACCAAACCTGCATTTCTAAAAGCTGGCCTCAACTGAGTCTCTGCTTGGGGGGCAGCTCTGAGCTTCTGTCTCCCTTAAGATTTCTATTTCTCCTTTAGGGAAAATATTCTTCCTTTTAAATATTATTTCCTAAAGTATTTCATTCTTCTAGGAGCGGGTGCTAACTTTTTGCAACTGAATACATGTTTATTGCAACAGCCAGCTGAAAATCCATCACGTCGCTTTTCTTGGCATGCAGTCAAACATCAACTCAGATCCCATAGCAGTTCCACAACACTGCATGGCTGTCCCTACTTATCCACCTGTGTTTATATTATGGTTTCTTTTGTTCCCAGGTGTGGTTTTCAAAGGGAGCTCATTAGAGAGACACAAGCCATCACCCAGGAGAGGCACTGTTATTCTTCCCACTGTTCTAACTTTTCCTTCTCAAGTTTCTCCTTCCTTTTGCCTGATCATGGAAGCATATTAAATACTTACCGGCCAATATTTGATACCCAGACCAAGGTTAATCGGTCGTGAATGATTAATGAACAATATCTGCTGCATTTGCGTGTTAAAAAAAGATCTTTTGAGTGGACTAATACAGTAAGTACTTAACTATCTTCTCCAGCTTGCCTCTTCCTTAATGAGGTGTCAGACCTGGTTCAATCTGGATATCTGGCAAATCTAGACAGCATACTAAAAAGCAGAGATATCATTCTACCAACAAAAGTGCGTCCAGTCAGGGCTATGGTTTTCCCAGTTGCAATGGATGGCTGTGAAAGTTGGACCATAAGAAAGGCTGAGCGCCAAAGAATGGAGGCCTTTGAACTATGGTGCTGGAGAAGACTCCTGTGAGACCCTTGGACTGCAAGGCGATCAAACCGGTCAGTTCTAGAGATCAACCCTGACTGCTCTTTAGAAGGCCAGATCCTGAAGAGGAAACTCAAATACTTTGGCCACCTAATGGGAAGGAAGGACTCACTGGAGAAGAGCCTAATGCTGGGAAAGATTGAGGGCAAGAGAAGAAGGGGACGACAGAGAAGGAGGTGGCTGGATGGAGTCACTGAAGCAGTTGGCTTGATCTTAAATGGACTCCGGAGGATGGTAGAGGACAGGAAAGCCTGGAGGAACATTGTCCATGGGGTCGTGATGGGTCAGACATGACTTTGCAGCTAACAAAAACAATCTGTCATTTCTACAAAGAGAGACAGAAGCAACAGATATTGTAACCCTGCAGAAATGGCAAAAATTAAATGCATTTCTTTTCATAAATGGCATAATTTTAATCATATAGGCCAAGGGGTTCTGGTTTGATTTTCTGTCTTTAAAATCTTCCTTTCAGATAAATTGTGGCTCAGAGGCACATCAGGTTGTTGTCTTTCTGACCACCCACAATGATTCAGACAGCTTCCCCAGGATTTAGAAAAAGGACAGATGAGATTTCCCCTCCAAATCTGAATTCTTTATCTAGAGAGGGGGGCTTAAAATACACCCAGGAGGCTCTGACAGGAAAATCATCCTATATTATTATTATTATTATTATTATTATTATTATTATTATTATTATTATTATTATTATTATTATTATTATTATTATTATTATTATTATTATTCTCCAATTGTGGCATATGTGGATTTTTCATCCAAGAATTATTAGCTTAAAAGTGTCACTTTTAAAATAACATGGGATAGATGACACTGTATGAAGGAGTAAGCTAGAAGGTAAATTTAATAATTTTAAAAAAGATGTCTGAACTTTCGAGCATGACTATAACCTGTAGTGGTATACAAATGAAAACAAAATAAAATGTACTGATATACTTACTGACAAGGGTCATAGGCCACTCCACTCAACTGCGTAGAAGCCACCCTATTTTCGGTACAATAAATCCATAAAAAAATATAAAACCAAGCTCATTTGTACTTTATAAAACAATCGTATAGAACAAGAATCTAAAAAGAATCAAAGAATCCAGAAAATAAAGCAATTCTTATCCCAGGGAGATAAGTCATAGCAGGCCTGTCTCTAACGCCTGATAAAGTGTACCCTTCACAGATTACCTGAAGGAAAGGAGCTCTTCAAATACGGAGGAAAAACAAGGCCAGAAAAAGATTGAGAAAACGTCTTTCTGGGGACACATCAAAGGGACACATATCAGACTATTCCTGCTGGATTTTACATCATAAGCAGAACTTGTATCAGACTAGACCCGTGATGGGGAGCCTATGGCACGCGTGCCACAGGTGGCACATGGAACCCTCTCTGTGGGCACACGAGCTGTTGCCCCAGCTCAGCTCCACTGTGCATGTGGTACGGTACCATCTTGACATGTTTGGTTCCCCTCAAAGTTATCTCCGAGGACAAAATTTTGGGCAAGGGTTCAGGCTGAATTTAGTTCCAACCACTTAATTCAAAGAAATTCCTCTGTGGATGACAAAATTCTGCATTTTCAATTATGCGTAAACTGGGAGTGTATTGTGCCAGTGAGGCTACATAAGAGTCAGCTGCAGGAGATGACCTTTGCAAGAATGTTCTGTCCTTCTGCTTTTCCCACCTGACTGAAAACCCTTATTATTGCACTGAAGAAAGTTTCTGTCAGTGCTGGAAGGAGGTTTATTTTTTTTTATTTTTTTTAAAGACTGATTTAGCTTCTCTGTGTTTCCTTGGGAAGTTTTGATGGCAACTTCTTTTAAACAACAGCTGGCTTCAGAAGAAGTCCTCCAAGGTTGAAGGCAGAGGGTGTCAAAAGAGAAATAGAAGTTGATGGGCCATTCGTAGTTGAAGAGTTTAGATCAATCTTGGGAATGGAAAGCCCTTCGTTAAAAGTGAGTTAATAACTTGGACTTCAAAGGAAAGGAAAGAAGATTTTCCTTGCTCAGGTTTCTGGTTCAGGAGGCTTTATAAGGGGAGTTAAAAAAAAATCAAGATGGCAACTGTCTTTGCATCTTCAAAACCCTGCCCCCTTCTAACCTGTGGATTACCTACTGATTGTGTTTAAAACCCATTACAGGGGCAACTTAAAAGCAATCCTTCTGATCTAGGGTGGCCCTTAGGTAATGGAAGGAAGACAAAACCTGGTAAACAAAGACAATTGCAACAGATCAAAGACTGTGTGAGCCTTGACCAGTGATGCAATGAAAAGGGGGATACCTTGATGCTCTCACACCCACCGTTGTGTGGGCAGAAAGCTTTGAAGAGCAAAAGATGAGTCAAGACAAATTGTTCAAACAGGTAAGAGAAGTCTCCTTAACTGTCTACTTCTATTGTAAGGCCCTTCAATACAATACAATAGCAAAGTTGGAAGGGACCTTGGAGGTCTTCTAGTCCAACCCCTTTATAATGTTTTGGTAAGGCCACACGTGGAATACTGCATTCAGTTTTGGTCGCCAAGATGTAGAAAAAGTGTGGAGACTCTAGAAAGAGTGCAGAGAAGAGCAACAAAGATGATTAGGGAACTGGAGACTAAAACATGAAGAACTGTTGCAGGAACTGGGTATGTCTAGTTTAATGAAAAGAAGGACTAGGGGAGACATGATAGCAGTGTTCCAATATCTCAGGGGTTGCCACAAAGAAGAGGGAGTCAAACTATTCTCCAAGCACATGAGGGTAGAACAAGAAGCAATGGGTGGAAACTTATCAAGGAGAGAAGCAACTTAGAACTGAGGAGAGTGTGGGACTCTTACCTCCAGATGTGATTACAGGTTCCTCTCTTGGTGCCCACAGGCTTTTGGATTCCCCGGATTTCATGGATTACAAAATATATATATTTTTAAATTGCTTTTAAAAGTAATACAAAGTAATACAATAGTAGAGTTGGAAAGGATCTTGGAAGTCTTCTAGTCCAACCCACTCCCTAGGCAGGAAACCCTACACCACTTCAGACAAATGGTTATCCAGCATCTTCTTAAAGACTTCCAGTGTTGGGGCGTTCACTAACAATAACCGAAAAAAGATAAAAGCAAAAGATTCAAGGGAGTTAGCCCCCAACCTTCTCCTAGAAAAATGAAATATCCTAGGACAGTGATGGCAAACCTTTTTAGCCTCGCATGCCATAAGAGGGGGGAGCGCAGGGGGGTCGTGTGCTGGCGTGCCACACCCATAATGCAATGCACCCCTCCCCCAGTGTGCATACATGCATGATAGGCATCCCCCCCCATTTTTTACATGCTTTTTTCACCTTCCCCAGGCTCCAGAGGCTTTATAGGAGCCTGGGGAGGGGGAAAACAGCCCCCCTGGAAGCCCTCTGGAGGCTTCAGGAGCTTCCCTAAAGCCTCCGGAGGGCTGTTTTCGCCCTTCCCAGGCTCCTATAAAGCCTGGGGAGGGCAAAAAATGACTTTAAAAATGGCTGAATCAGCTGGACAGCACACACACATGCACGCTGGCCAGCTGACAGGGCAACGCCTTGTGTGCCCTGCCGAATGGCTCCTCGTGCCACCGGTGGCATGTGTGCCATAGGTTCGCCATCACTGTCCTAGGAAATATAGAAAAGGCAGAGTGTTATATTTCCCTGGATGAGAGGTGGAGAAACATGCTTTTTTAAAAGCAGGAAACAGACTCACTCTTAATAGCCCCCACCTTCCTCAATAGCCCACAGCAGATTCCTTAGGACAGTGATGGCTAACCTTTTTTGGCTCACGTGCCAAAAGCGGGGGGAGCGCAGGGGGGTCATGCATGGGCATGCCACACCCAAAATGCTATGTGTGCGACCCCCTGCTTTTGGCGCACTTTTTTTTACTCTCCCCAGGCTCCAGAGGCTTTCTAGGAGCCTGGGGAGGGTGAAAACAGCCTCCCCTCCCCACCGCCAGAGGCTTCAGGAACTTCTCTGAAGCCTCCACAGGGCGAAAAATGGCCTCAAAAGAAGGCCTAAATCAGCTGGCCAGCACACACATGCGCGCTGGAGCTGACAGGGCAACGCCTTGCGTACCCTAAGAAATGGTTCCGCGTGCCACCTGTGGCACCCGTGCCATAGGTTCGCCATCACAGCCTTAGGAGATAAAGAGATAGCTATGTCTTTTCATAGGGAAATGCCCTCACCCAAGGTTCAACAAAGGTAGGATTAGCCTTCTACCCATCTCACCACATGGCACCTAGGGAGATTGCATCAAGATTCAACCAGGCCTGAGACAGCCTACAAAGTTAGCTAAGACCAGTGGTGGGTTCCTACTGGTTTGGACTGGTTCGGTCAAACTGGTAGTGGTTTGGTGGCCTGGATCACTGAAACCAGCAGCAATGCAAGCCTGCCATGCCCCCGAACTGGTTTTCTGGACGGTGTCTATGGCGCCACCATTTTGTTTTTTGCTTCTGTGCATGTGCAGAACAAATTTTATGGCACTGCGCATGCATACACAACACACATCAAGCATGCATGCACGCAGCACAACCACCCCTGGCTAAGAGCCCCGCCCCCTGGGAGTCTGACAGCCAATGGGATACATTTCTTATACAGAAACAGGAAATTCTTAAGGTGGGGCCCAACAGAGGGTATAAAAAACTCAGGGACTCTCAGCAAGACCCTTTTTTTCTTCTTCACCCAACATCTTGAAGCATGTGATCATCTTTTTCACTAGGACCTTAAGCCATGTAGTCCAGTCCACCATTAAACCATCTTTCCAAGCGGTTTCCATGTTTCCAGTGTCTTTTTCCCCACTTGGAATTGAACCCAGAGGGACATTTCTTCCAATGCAACAAAGCACAAGAGTACATACATTATAAAAAATATGTAGCAAGTGTGTAGAGATTCTCAGTCACTCAGGTCATGGTTGAGCCAAAGGTGCTTTTTCAGGAGGCAACTGGACTTTGTTTTTTTATGTTGCAAGTGGAAAAAATCAGTAGAAAAAATAAAATAAAATATAATAGAACAATAAATACGTCTACACATAATTAATACAAGCATTTTTCAAGTGTGTGTGCCTTTGGATAGTTTAAATAGATCAGGCAGCCAGGCAGACCAGAGTTGGAAGAGACCTTGGAGGTATTCTAATCCAATCCCAGGAAACTGTATAGGCCACACTTGGAATTCATTGCATTCAGTTTTGGTCACCACGATGTAGAAAAGATGTGGAGACTCTAGAAAGAGTGCAGAGAAGAGCAACAAAGATGATTAGGGGACGGGAGACTAAAACATATGAAGAACGGTTGCAGAAACTGGGTATGTCTAGTTTAATTAAAAGAAGGACTAGGGGAGACATGATAGCAGTCTTCCAATATCTCAGGGGTTGCCACAAAGAAGAGGGAGTCAGACTATTCTCCAAAGCATCTGAGGGTAGGACAAGAAGCAATGGGTGGAAACTAATGTGGCAAAACTCACTTAACAAATGTCTCATGTAGCAACAGACATTTTGGTTTCAATTGTAACTGTAAGTCAAGGGCTACCTGCAGTTCATATTCTCTAACCAATTATTATTATTATTTATTTATTTATGTTTAATGAAAAGAAGGACTAGGGATGATATTCACCAAGGCACCTGAGGGCAGAACAAGAAGCAATGGGTGGAAACTAATCAAGGAGAGAAGCAACCAAGAACTGAGGAGAAATTTCCTGACAGTGAGAGCAATTAATCAGTGGAACAGAAGTTGCCTCCAGAAGTTGTGAATGCTCCAACACTGGAAGTTTTAAAGAAGAGATTTGATAACCATTTGTCTGAAGTGACGTAGGGTTTCCTGCCTAGGCAGGAGGTTGGACTAGAAGACCTCCAATGTCCCTTCCAACTCTGTTATTCTATTCTATTTCAGTCAAATGATTGTCCATCGCAGACAGGTAGATAAGTGTCATGTTTTTTAACTTATTGTACTACGTATAAATGAGTTCCATATTTCTTTATACCCTATATACCAAGTGTATGGCTATAGGGAATTTACTTAATGTCATCAAGTCTTCCATCCATTGAGTAAGTGAACCATGCAATTATCTTTAAAATGTTGCAATATCTGTTTTTCTAAAGACTTCATGCACCTTTGAAATAGTACTTCAGCTACAGAATCTGGCCACTGGTTCACATTGCTGGCTCATATTTAGCTTGGCATCAGTGATCACACCAGAGGTGAGTTGCTGCCGGTTCGGCCCAGATCGGCCGAACGTGAGTAGCGGCGGCAAGAGGCTCCGTCCGCCCACCCTGACAATTCTACACATGCGCAGTAGTATCACGCACACATGCAAGCGCATGGAGGAGTGCATCCAAATTGGTAGTAAAAAAATTGGCCACCCATCACTGAATCACACCCAGTGGCCATTGACACTATCTATTTAGCCATGGTGATTGGGCAGGTTAAAAGTAAACTTTAAAAGAAAAATGTTTTCTTGCTCATCGTTTTTCATATAATGAAGATTTTGGTCGCCACGATGTAGAAAAGAGGTGGAGACTCTGGAAAGAGTGCAGAGAAGAGCAACCAAGATGATTAGGGAACTGGAGACTAAAACATATGAAGAACGGTTGCAGGAACTGGGTATGTCTAGTTTAATGAAAAGAAGGACCAGGGGAGACATGATAGCAGTGTTCCGATATCTCAGAGGGTGCCACAAAGAAGAGGGAGCCAAACTATTTTCCAAGGCACCTGGGGGCAGGACAAGAAGCAATGGGTGGAAACTAATCAAGGAGAGAAGCAACTTAGAACTAAGGAGAAATTTCCTGACAGTTAGAACCATTAATCTCTGGAACAGCTTGCCTCCAGAAGTTGTGAATGCCCCAACCCTGGAAGTCTTTAAAAAGATGTTAGATAACCATTTGTCTGAAATGGTATAGGGCTCCTGCCCACGCAGCGGGTTGGACTAGAAGACCTACAAGGTCCCTTCCAACTCTGCTATTGTATTGTATTGTATAAGAATAAAACAAATTTGAATTGAACTCTATATAGCACCAGTCATTTATGATTGTCTATTGATAAAGAGTTAACACACAGTTTTCTCTGGAATGAGTATAAGTTTGTATTTAATCTAACATTTTTCTTTGTAATGAAGTGGGGGTTTTTTTCTCTTTCAACCATCCATATGGAAAGGATTACCCAGAATAAAATACCATGATTGATTTGAGTAGGGAGCCCATGATTGAAATCTTTCTAATTTAGAACTTAAATGTTGACATACTCCTAAATCCTTATAGTAATCTTACAGCTTTTTCCTTGATCTCTTTAACAACCCTAATGTTCACATCTATTGAATTTCTCTGGAGAAAGACCTTGTCCTGTTTCACCACTTTGATCATAAATGGATCAATTGATTGAAGCCTTTATGATCCATCAGGGTCTAAAAGATTTTGATGATTTCATTGCCACTCTTCTAATGCTCTTCAGATATGGTATCTTCCTCTGGATGACACACTTGGAATTGCGTGGACAAATAGCAGGGGGTTGCTGTTGAAACAATATGTACATTTCAGTTTCTTTCTCTCGACCCTATTTCCATAGTCACCGTTCAAAAGGAAGTTTTAGGCAAGGAGTTAGGGCAGTGGTGCACCAGTTGTGGGTTCAGGATCCCAGTGCAACCGGTACGGTGCCACGGGGCCCGGCGTCTACCACATGAACGTGCTCGGCGGAGCGTCACACAGGCGCCGTATACTCCGTGCATTTGCACGGAAGCCCCAAAGAGCTCAAATACCGGTACGGAGCGTGGGTGGGCAGGCCCTCTGGAGCACCGTAATGGAATGGTACCCAGTGCTCTCGGCAGGTACTGGTATGCCCATATCAGGGCGTACTAGTCGTAACCCACCACTGTTGTGGACATTGGAAAGAAGAAAATGCAGTGATGTGGCAAATCCATCAACATTTTAATAGCGCATAGGCAATGGTGGCCTTCAAAGATTGCAGCAACGGGTTTGCTGCCCTGCTGCTGGGTGGGTGTGTCCATGGTGGGCGTGGCCTAGTCAGCCTCCTGCAGCACAGTGGGAGGACGTTTTTTGCCATCTCCAGGCTTGGGAGGCTTTCCGCGAGCCTCTGGGAGGGCAAAAACTGCTTCCTCCGGGCTCCGGAGACCCTCCTGATGCTGGAAACAGGCCCGTTACCGGACTTCCAGAACCTCCAGTAGGTCTGTTTTCCCCACCTCCCCGAGCCCCTGCACAGATCCTGCATTTACCTGGCATGATGAACGGGCTGCGTGGTGACTCCAGGGAGGGGAGGGGTGTGGCAGGTTACAAATAGTCTTGGAGCATATGGGAAATTCTGGTTGCTGAAATATTGATTGGTCACAGAAAGTTTGGCCAGGTATGTACATACTCCTTCAAATTCCAGAGGGTTTCTCTAGCAACCCAAACTGTGGTTAATGAAACAAAGAAATACACAGCAGAGTTTTCTCAGTTCTTGGACACCTGATTACCATATTTCTTGGAGTATAAGATGCACCGGAGTATAAAATGCACCAAGGTTTTAAACAGGCAAATTTTGTTAAAAAAAAAAAAAAAAAGTTTTTTGCACTCTGCAAACCTCCTAAAAGCGGCCCGTTTTTCACGAAAACGTGCTCATTTTTTTTCAAAAAAGTGCATGAATAGCCCTTAGGAAGCTTGTAGAGTGCTCTTGGGGGGGTGCCCCCCTCAAAACAAACAAAAACTGGCCCATTTTTTGCTAAAACCGGCCCGTTTTTTGTCAAAAAAAGGGGGCATGAATAGCTTTTAGGAGGCGTATAGAGTGCTCCTGAAGAACGGGGGGGGGGGGAATTGAGCAAAATAATGTGCAGTTTTTTGCTCATTTCTGCCCTCCCCAGCCCCCAGGAGCTCTCTGAAAGGCTCCTAAAGGCTATGCACAGCCAGTTTGGTGAAGGGGTGGGGTTTGGGGGGGCAAAAAATGCTGTATTCAATGTATAAGATGCACCTAGATTTTCAGCCTCTTTTTTGAGGGGGAAAAAGTGTGTCTTATACTCTGAAAAATATGGTATATACACCATCTGTCAATGGGTAAGTTTTCAATGAAATCCAAAGGGGGGAAAAACATATGGGCAGATGAATATACTTTCAGAAGACCATTGATGGATTGGCCCAAACTGAGAACTTTAATTCATCCACTCCTACACCTTGAAGGCTAACTTCTGATTTTAATGTATCAGGGGGACCTCATGACCTTAGATACTAAAGGAAGTGTAATATGTCTGGTGATTATCTCCTTTGTTCTTTTTCCTATCCAGTGGAATGAATCAAGCATATTTCATTCAGTTTTTCCCCCCTTGTTATTATGGCCTAATAATTCTTGTATGATTGTGGCATGCTTAAACAGGTCTGTCAGAGACCTGCAATTGCAGTTGTATAACTTCCTAACCTTAGTTAGTGTCAAGTTTGGGCTATGTTATGGATGGCTTAGCTTGAAGCCAGCTCATTCTATTAATTTATATCCCCCCCCTCACAAGAAACTAGAAAATGGGTTAATTCAGTAGGCAAGACTCTGAGGTGTGAATACAATCTTATAGAAGTCTGCCATGGTGGGCAAACAGCAATCTGTGTTGTGACGGTCAGCAAGGAGCATGCGCGAAGGAATGGCGGCGGAGCTTTGAGGCGATGCTGACCGGAGGCCCATTTGGCTTCGGGGGACGCGGCCGGCCCCTTTGGGGTGATCGGTAAGGGCCGGCCCAGCAAGTTGAAGACCCAGCCGTCACACTGAGGCCTTTCCAACGCCGGTGAGTGTGACGGCTGAGACGGGAGGCGCGGGGGGGGAGCCCGGAGGAAACGCCGGAAAAAAAACGCCGGCAGGCCGGAAAGTCGGAGGCCCTAGCGGAGGCCAAGCAAAGGCTGGAGGCTCCGGTGGACCGTTAGAGCGGCGGCAGAGGGAGCGCCGGAAGGCCGGAGGCCCTGGCAGAAGCCGGTGGAGGCCGGAGGCCTCAGACGGAATGGAGCGGCGGTGGAGAGCGCCGGAAGATCCTGAGGCCCTGGCGGAGGCTGGTGGAGGCCGGAGGCCCTGGCGGAGCGGCGGCGGAGAGCGCCAAAAGGCCGGAGGCCCCAGCGGAGGTTGGCGGAGGCTGGTGGCCCCCGGCGGAGGGGCTGAGTGGCAGCGGAGCGCTGGAGGGAGCGCCAGAACGCCGGAAAGGCGGAGCGGCGGCGGAGCAGTGGCAGAGCTGCGCGGACCATCTCAAATCCGGTGGAGGCCCCCGTGGAGCAGCGAGGCCGGGTGAAGGCCTCCACAGGGGATGGCTGGTGAGGTTGGCGGCCGCAGAGGGACGGGAGGTGCGGCGGACCGATGGAGCGCTGGAGGCCCCAACAGAGGCCTATTGGAGTGGTGGAGGCCCTGGCTGAGGCCCTGGTGTGGGGTGGCGAGCCTGCGACGCGGTGAGGCCCTGTGGAGGCCTGATAGAACAGTGGAGGGAATTTTCCTCCCCCCCCCCCAGGACTCCCCGATAAAACATCTACGGGGAGGGGGGGTGAGAGTGAAGCAAGGCCAGCCCAAAGGAAAAACAGCTCCAGCCACCCCGTGGAAAGCCTCTACTCGAGGAAGAACTGACTGACTCTTATGATCTATTTCCCCTGTTGATTTGACTTGTATTTGCACTTTATCTTGGCGTTTCCTCCCTTAAAGCCAGCAATGGAGCCACGGGATGGTTTTTTATTCAAGGTCCGACCTCCTCGATCTGCGAGAGTCCCCCCTCTCGCAGGTTTGGCCCCTTAGTCTATCTCGGGCCCACCTCGAGGATGGGTTAATTAATCCAGAGAGGTGGAAAAAACGCAAGCTCAGGGGGTTTTTAAATAAATTTTTAATTAGGCTTTTAAGGGGTTCTGGGGTGGGGGAGGGGTCTAAAAAAAGATATAGACAGATGGAGACGGAAGCAACGATCAATAGTAAGGGCCAGGATAGCAGTCGACGGCGGGAAGCGGAAGGCGAAAGGAAGGGGGATACCCGAGTCGTTCCTCAGGAGGGCTTACCAATTCAGAGGGTCGTGGGGAGGGGCAGGACCGAGGGGAGACAATTCTCATCCTCCCGGTTGGTGGCACGCAGCCGTTGGTTACAAACGGTCGGGTGCCACAACCCCCGCAGGCTAGGTGGCCAGGGAATACAGAGCCAGGGTCTGCGGCTGATGTTCTGCAACGCCAGGTCCGTTGTCAACAAAGCCCCCCTCATTAGTGACCTTGTGTCAGAGGGGGAGCCGGACCTGGTAGGAATTGCGGAGACCTGGTTGGGCCCCGAGGGAGGTCATCCCCTCGTTGAAATGTGCCCACCAGGCTACCGCGCATTTCATCAGCCGCGGGCCCTAGGCAGGGGTGGCGGGGTAGCGGTCATTATTAAGGAAGGCCTGGAGCCGAGAGAGACCATTGTGCCTCAGACCTCCGGCTGTGAGTCCCTCTGCATGAAGTGGGGCCTAGGGAGGCAGTTGGGCTTGCTGGTTGTATACCTGGCTCCCCGCTATGTAGCAGCAGCCCTGCCCGAGCTCCTCGAGGTGATCGCTACGGTGGCAGTGGAGACCCCCAGACTTATAGTCATGGGGGACTTTAATCTGCCATCGTTGGGCGAATCATCCGTGGTAGCTCGGGAGTTCATGGCTTCCATGACGGCCATGGACCTGACCCAAGTAATTCAAGGCCCCACCCATGAGGGTGGACATACGCCGGACCTCATCTTTGTCTCGGGCCAATGGAAGAGTGATCTGGGTACAGGGGATATAGTCATCACACCCTTGTCATGGTCAGACCACTCACTTCTCCGACTCGACTTTCCGACCGCTGCTCCCCTCCGCGGGGAGGCGGAACCAGAGTTACCAATCTGGTACCGCCCCAGGCGCTTGATGGACCCGGACGGGTTCCAGACAGCGCTTGGGCCATTTCCTGTATCCCTGACCCGCGCCCCGATGGAGGACCTCACGGCCGCATGGAATAATGCGGCCGTGGGAGCCTTAGATCGGGTCGCGCCCTTGCGGCCTCTCTCGCGGCGGCGAACCACCCTGGCTCCTTGGTTTACTGAGGGGCTGCGGGTGATGAAACGCCGCAAGAGATGCCTAGAGAGAAGGTGGAGGGCTAGCCGCTCTGAATCTGACCGGACACAGGTAAGAGCCCATTTACGGACTTACATTGTGGCGCTGAGGGTGGCCAAACGTCACCATTGTGCTACCCTCATAGCATCCGCAGAAAACCGCCCTGCCGCCCTGTTTAGGGTGACCCGTTCTCTCCTTCATCAGAGGGAGCGGGAAGCCCCGCTACAGGGTAGAGCAGAGGAATTTGTGATTTTTCTGCAGGAGAAAACCGCCCAGATACAGAGTGAGCTAGCCCCCATTCATGGCCCAGTGGGATGCCACGAGAGAGATCTTGTTTGGGAGGAGTTTGACCCCGTTACTTCCGAGGATATGGACAGGCTACGTGGGCGACTGCGAGCCACCACATGTTCATTGGACCCGTGCCCCTCCTGGCTTGTACTGGCATCCTGGGAGGTGACACGAGGCTGGCTCCAAGAGGTTATCAACGCATCCTTGAGTGAGGGTTCCTTGCCTGCCTCCCTAAAAGAGGCTATGGTGAGGCCCCTCCTCAAGAAGCCCTCTTTGGACCCAGCTCTTTTGAACAACTACCGTCCAGTCTCCAACCTTCCCTTCTTGGCGAAGGTTGTTGAGAGTGTGGTGGCACAACAGTTTCCCCGTCACCTGGAGGAAGTTGACTATCTAGATCCGCGCCAGTCCGGCTTTCGGCCCGGGCATAGCACCGAGACGGCATTGGTCGCGTTGGTAGATGATCTCTGGAGGGCCAGAGATGGGGGATGTTCCTCCATCCTGGTCCTATTAGACCTCTCGGCGGCTTTCGATACCATCGACCATGGTATCCTATTGCATCGGCTGGGGGGGTTGGGGGTGGGAGGCACCGTTTTGCGGTGGTTCTCCTCCTACCTCTCTGGCCGATCGCAATTTGTGCGGGCAGGAGAGCAGAGGTCGACCCCGAGACCCCTCACATGCGGGGTGCCTCAGGGGTCGGTCCTCTCGCCTCTCCTGTTTAATGCATACATGAAGCCGCTGGGTGAGATCATCCGTGGTTTTGGGGTAGAGTACCATCTGTACGCTGATGACACCCAGCTGTACATATCTACCCCAGACCACCCCAACGATGCCGTAGCGGTGATGTGCCAGTGCCTGGAAGCCGTGCGGATCTGGATGGGAAGTAACGGACTTAGGCTCAACCCGACCAAGACCGAGTGGCTGTGGTTTCCGGCTGCCCGATTCAACCAGCTTTCTCCAACGCTGGCCATAGGGGGCGAACATCTTGCCCCTGTGGATGGGGCGCGCAATTTGGGTGTCCTCCTGGATACCCGGCTGTCTATGGAAGAGCAAGTGACAGCCGTGGCCAGGAGGGCGTTTTACCAGGTTCGCCTGGTTCGCCAATTGCGCCCCCTATTGGATCGGGACGCCCTTCGCACAGTCACCCATGCCCTCGTGACATCCCGACTGGACTATTGCAACTCTCTCTACATGGGGCTCCCCTTGAGGTGCACCCGGAGGCTTCAGTTAGTTCAGAATGCGGCCGCGCGAGCAATTATGGGCACCTCCAGGTTTGCCCATGTAACACCGCTCCTGCGCGAGCTGCACTGGCTACCTGTCGTCTTCCGGGTGCGCTTCAAGGTGTTAGTTATCATCTTCAAAGCGCTCCATGGCTCGGGACCTAGCTATCTGCGAGATCGGATCCTGCCCCACACATCCTCACGACCGATTCGCTCCCACAGAGAGGGGCTTCTCCGGGTGCCGTCCACTAGACTTTGTCAGCGGGCGACGCCCAGGGGAAGGGCGCTCTCTGTGGCGGGCCCGGTCCTCTGGAACGACCTTCCCCCTGATATTAGAACGACCACCGACCTCCGCTCCTTCCGGGTAAAATTGAAGACCCATCTCTTTCGACTGGCCGGCCTTGAATAGTTCTCTCTGTCTTTTAATTACAAATTTTAATGGGTTTTAATTATATACTTTTAGCATAGGTAGATTTATTTAATTTTATTTTAAGTAATGTTTGTATTTTGTATATTGTTTTTAATTATGCCTGTGCACCGCCCCGGGTCCCTGTGGGGAGAGGGTGCGGTTAATAAATCTTAATTTTTTTTTTTTGACATTAAATGTATGATTGATATACTTTGATGCAACCAAGGCTGTGCCTTGTATCATCATGTCAAAAAAAATTTGTTTTTCAAATCCTTTTTTTACCAGATACCTGGGTAATTCATGAATACCCTTTAGGGGAAAACATCCATCCATTCTTGTTTTCTCTCTCCCTGATGTTTTAAATGTTCTTTTCCTGCAGTTTGTAGTTTTAGATAAGGAGCTTAGATTTAGAATAACATAGTTGTCACTTTAAATCAACACTAATCACCATACAATTGTTGGAAGAAATGTCCATCTGGGTTGAGTTCCAAGTGGGGAGAAAAAGACACTTGGATTCATGGAAGTTGCTTGGAAAGATGGTTTATTGATGATGGACAGGACCACATGGTTTGAGGTCCTGGAGAAAAAGGGAACAGATACTGAGAATGCCTGGGTTTTATGCCTTCTCTGGGCTTTTTAATTTGAGCTTGTATTCTGATTGGTTGTCAGGCTCCCAAGGGGCCATGCAGGGACGACTCTATAGGCTGTCCTGAGTTCCAAGCTTGGTTGACTCTTACTGGGTGATGATGTAATGAAAGGACTTTGGGATTGCTATTATGCCTCTGCCTAAAGGAGGTAGATCTTTGTTATGTAGTATAGACTGGCTCAGGCATTAATGGCCCATTGATAAAGGTGCGGGGGCTGAGTTTCTGCCTCTCTTTTAGGGGAAATATTGTGCCCTTCTAATATTTCCTAAAATATCTCATTTTCCTAGGAGAAATGTGGGTCCTAACTTCCTACACGTTAAAATGAAATTTCATTTCATACAGCTCTCAAAGAGTCACCACCTCCAATATTCACTACATAAACATGACAGACATATAATAAAATAAAATAATATAAAATAAAATAGTAAAGTAAAATAAAATAAAATAGTAAAGTAAAATAAAATAAAATAGTAAAGTAAAATAAATAAAATAAAATAAAATAGTAAAGTGAAGTAAAATGAAATAAAATAAAATAGTAAATAAAATAAAATAGTAAAGTGAAGTAAAATAAATAAAATAAAATAGTAAATAAAATAAAATAAAATGGTAAATAAAATATTCACTACATAAACATGACAGACATATAATAAAATAAAATAATATAAAATAAAATAAAATAGTAAAGTAAAATAAAATAAAATAGTAAAGTAAAATAAAATAAAATAGTAAAGTAAAATAAATAAAATAAAATAAAATAGTAAAGTGAAGTAAAATAAAATAAAATAGTAAATAAAATAAAATAGTAAAGTGAAGTAAAATAAAAAAAAATAAAATAGTAGATAAAATAAAATAAAATGGTAAATAAAATAAAACAAAATAGTAAATAAAATAAAATAAAATTTATGCATATACCGACATAATATATTACATAACACAGAGAAGCAACACAGTCTAACTGGCTGGGGAATTCTGGGAATTGAAGTCCACACATCTTAAAAGTTCCTCAGGTTGAGAAACACTGTGCTAAGGAAACCACGAGGCCTGCACTAGAGTGGAATAAACTGGAGACTGCTAAAAGGAACCATTGCAAAGTTAGGCTTGTAATTTATTACAGCCAAAGTGTTTGTGGAACTGAAATCGGTTCTCAATGTTAGCGCTCTTTCAGTGCTAATGAGAGGGCCAAGCCATCTTGATTTTCACATGGCCTTAACTGCTAAGAACCTCGGGATCTTTATTTTTTTTCTTTCTTTTTTGCTGTGACCACAGATTTATATCCATTTCCTTTCCTGTCTGGTTCTTGCAGAAAGAAAAAGCTGAGGGGAGAGGATTGGCCTTGAAAAAAAATAAAGCCAAGCTGGGGTGAACAGCACAGATAACTATACCAGAAGAGCTTTCAGGCCTACAATATATAAACTTTTTTTGACATACAGAAACCCTCATTTGCTCATTTGCTTATTGCAAACACAGGGTCCTCTCTCAGATTCAAAAGCTTTTCTCACTGAAATAAACACAGGGAGTTCTCGACTTAAAGCAACTCATTTAGTGACCATTCAAAGTTACAGCGGCATGGACAAAAGTGACTTGTGACCGTTTTTCATGCTTATGACCATCGCAGCATCCCCCTGGCCATGTGATCAAAATTCAGATGCTTGGAAACTGACTCACACTTGTGACGATTGCAGTATCCTTCCTCTGGCGTGTGGAGGGAATGGGGATTTTGCAGTATCTTTCCCCAGGAGTGGGGTGGGAATGGGGATTTTGCAGTATCCTTCCCCTGGAGTGGGGAGAGAATGGGGATTTTGCAGTATCCTTCCCCTGGAGTGTGGAGGGAATGGGGATTTTGCAATATCCTTCCCTAGGAGTGGGGTGGGAATGGAGATTTTGCAGTATCCTTCCCCTGGAGTGGGGAGAGAATGGGGATTTTGCAATATCCTTCCCCTGGAGTGTGGAGGGAATGGGGATTTTGCAATATCCTTCCCCAGGAGTGGGGAGGGAATGGAGATTTTGCCGTATCCTTCCCCTGGAGTGTGGAGGGAATGGGGATTTTGCAATATCCTTCCCCAGGAGTGGGGAGGGAATGGAGATTTTGCCGTATCCTTCCCCTGGAGTGTGGAGGGAATGGGGATTTTGCAATATCCTTCCCCAGGAGTGGGGAGGGAATGGAGATTTTGCCGTATCCTTCCCCTGGAGTGTGGAGGGAATGGGGATTTTGCAATATCCTTCCCCAGGAGTGGGGAGGGAATGGAGATTTTGCCGTATCCTTCCCCTGGAGTGTGGAGGGAATGGGGATTTTGCAATATCCTTCCCTGGAGTGTGGAGGGAATGGAGATTTTGCAGTATCCTTCCCCTGCCACGCCCACCAAGCCACACCCACAGAACTGGTAGTAAAAAAATTGAATTTCATTACTGCTAGAAGGGTTGTAAAATAGGGAAAGATTCATTTAATAACCCAAATTTTGGCTCTATTGTCAGACGTAGACGGAGGACCAACTGAAAATTAAATCCAAAGCTATGAAAGTTAATTTAGGGAGGCTGAGTTGCTCATCCCTCACTCTTTTCTTTCATCTCATCAGCCCAGCTCTTCCAGTTCTCTGAATGATTCTTAAAACCTTGCTACATGTTTCCGAGGCTCTAATTAGGAGAAGAGATTGTGCTACACAATGGGATATTGTTAGCTTTGCTTAACCATATCTAGGTCTCCTGAGGAGACGAATTATTCATCCACTTTTCCTATCTCCGTCTCTTGGATTTGATACAGACCCCAGAAAAGTATTTCCAGACTGTCTGAAAATGTCTGCCCTTATCTGAAATGAAAAGGCTTTCCCCTGATTTGACTTAGCCTCCCCAGCATCATGCATACTGCCAGCGCTACTAATAGCTAAGCGATCCTATTGTGGGGGGTCCTCAGGGCTCTCTGAGCTTGGTGGTTTTGTGCCTAATTACGTTACCTAGTTGGATAATGAAATGTTTGCAAAAAAACCCCACTAAGCTCAGAGAGCACCAAGGACGTCACAGTTCAACCCTGAGCTCCGGGGTAAAATGCTACCGGTTCTGACCGACTCGCCCGAAGCAGTAGTAAAAAATGCTACTGGTTCGGGCAAACCAGTATTTCTGGCGATCAGCTGGGTGACGATCAGCTGTGATTTATATTATCTAGAATTGTTGAATTTCCTGCTTTCTAGCTAATCTAAATCATGTGGGACAGCTGTTCTACTTACCTTTGCAAACTCAGAAGGCTTCAAAATGTTCCTTTTTTAGCGTTGCGTGGGCACACCTCAGGCACATATATGCGCAAAGTAGCAGACTCACTGAACCGGTAGCAGACTTCAGAGGATTTTACCACTGCCTGAGCTACAAATATTATCTTCTATCGTTATCCCATTCTGTTGGTCAATGAGAGTAGAGAGGAGTGGAGTGAAGTAGGGTCTAGGACAACTCGCCAAAGTCAACTTGCTATGATTGACTCCATTTCGCGATTATTGTTTTCTTGCATCATTTGCTAAGTGAAAGCTTCAGTCTTTAAGGCAGGGATGTCCAAACTTGGGAACTTTAAGACTTGTGGACTTCAACTCCCAGAATTCCCCAGCCAGCTATGCTGGCTGGGGAATCTTGGGAGTTGAAGTCCACAAGTCTTAAAGTTCCCAAGTTTGGACATCCCTGCTTTAAGGGAACCCATTGTCCACAGTGAGCTTTTTTTTTTTGCAGGAAACCAGAAAGTAAGAGAGAGTTTCTAGCAAAATACACCCCACTTCGTGGTTACCATGTGATTGTGGGACATTGCAAATGGTTGCAAATTAGGGGTGGGTTGCTGCCGGCATTACTGCTGGCATGCAATGTTGCACGTGCGCCAAACGTGCACTCCACACGCATGCGCACTTGCCTATAAATAGGTCTGTGCATGCGCAGAACATTAAAAAATGAAAAGAACATGCCACGCCAACCAGGGAACCGGTTCAGAGGCATGGAAGGCCTGGGTCTCTGCCAGTTCCAGTGACCCTAGCTGGCAAATCACTACCGGTTTGGCTAAGGTGACCATCCATCCCGCTTCTGGCGGGACAGTCCCGGTTCACCAGCAGATCTCCCGCGCACCGCCCCCTCTTCAGAATGTCCCGCTTTTTGCGGGCAGGCGGCAGGCGCTCTGTACGCGCTCAGAGACGCGCACCTCTGAGCACCGGCTCGGGCATCGGGGCCGGCGCGCGCGTGAGCTCCGGTGCGTCACACGCCTGCGCAGAGGGCCCGAGCCGGCCGCTTTCTGCTCGGGCCATCAGTTATCACGCCGGCATGATGGGCTGACAGCGGTTGGCTCGGGCCGCCTTTCCCCTTCCCGCCCGAGCCAGCAGCTCTCAGCGCCACTGCCTTTAAAGAGGGTCCCGTAGGGGCGAATGGAAACGCACCCTCTGCGCAGGCGCGTGCTGCGCTGGAGCGTGCGCCCCCCGCGGGGCCCTCTTTAAAGGCGGCGGTGGGCGGCGGGCTGGTGGCACGGAGGAAGGCGGCCCGAGCGGGCCGCTGTCAGCCCATCATGCCAGTGTGATGGCCTGAGCTGAAAGTGGCCAGCTTGAGGCCACCTTCCCGCTCAAGCCAGCGGCTCTGAGCGCCGCCGGGTCACTGCCGCCGCCTCTGCGTAGGCGCATGCCGAGCCGGAGCGTGCCCGCGCGCTTGCGCGCATGCACACCCCCCCTTGTCGATGGTGTCCCGCTTTGGAAGTTTCAAAATCTGGTCACCTTAGGTTTGGCCGAACCGGTCTGATCCTGTAGGAACCCCCCTCTTGCAAATGTGGAACAGTTTTGTAACTGTGGCAAGAAAAGGCATAAAATGGGGCAAAATTCAGTGGAACAACTGTCTGTGGAAAGTCAGAAACACTGCTCTTTATCATCTACGCAGTATTTGTCAACCTTGATAACTTTAAAATGGGTGGACTTCAACTCCCATGGCTGGCTGGGAGTTGAAGTCCACCCGTCTTAACGTTGTAAAGATGGTGGAACACTGACATCGAAGTTGGCATGCATTCCTGCCTATGAGTAAGTGTTAATGGCCTATACTTCTGGGGCAACCGAGTTATGCAGATCAGCCCTGAAACAGATGAGAATCTGACTTTCCACAGCAAGTGTTCAAACGAATGGGGAAACGGCCAAATGCAATTAGAAATTGGCTTCAGGGTGACTCCTACTGAACGGCAGGAAAGCTAGAGAAGAATTGGCTGCTGATTTGCCATACAGGATCTTATCTTCCCTGTCGTAGGGAAGGCTAGGCCTTCCTAATTTTTCCCATGTGCGCCGGACCTGGGTGCTGTGCTCCTTCTTTCATGGCTGAAAAGAGCGAGCGACATGCCTCGTCTTGCTGCAAGGCCGCTTCTTTCGCGGCCGAAAAGAGCGAGCGAATCACCTGGCCTGGTCGCCGAGCCGCTTCTTTCGCAGCCCAAAAGGAGCAACCAGTGTGCCCCATGTACCTTGCCTGGCTGCCAGGCTGCTTCTTTCGCGGCCGAAAAGAGCAAGCGACATGCCTGGACTGACCATTGAGTCACTTCTTTCGTGGCTAAAAGGAGTCACCCACTCGCCCCATGGGCCTTGCCTGGCCGCTGGGCTGCTTCTTTTGCAGACCGGCCACACATGCACTAAATAGGGCCAATTTGAGGGGGGGGGCAGGGCTTAATTTTAACTCATGCATACAAAGCAGTTCTGGGCCTTCTTTGTGGGGTGGGTCATGTTTTAGGAGAAACACGGTACCTATATGCATCTGGTCTACTAATATTCAAGCCAAATTGGCCTTAGATCTGGGGCAAAAGAATCCACCAGGGGTTGGACTTGGGTCTCTTGTGACTGTGCAAGGATTCCAAACTGATGACACATTTAACCTCGCCCGTGGGCTCAATGTGCTCATCTCCTACATCCCCTAGATTTGGGGAAATCTTAGCTTTTTTTCTACAGGCTTACTGGTGAAGAATGAAAGAGTCACCTTGTTTGTTTTGTTTTAACAAGTTTATTGATGAAAATGAAATAGTGGACATCCCTCTCTCCACCTCTACCACCCTTCCATCCATCCCTCCCTCCTTACATCCACCGCAGTGGCGCAGTGGTTAGAATGCAGTGGTTAGGTGACTTCCGCTGACTGCTGGCTGCCTTCAATTTGGCAGTTCAAATCTCACCAGGCTCAAAGTTGACTCAGCCTTCCATCCTTCCATGGTGTGTAAAAGGAGGACCCAGATTGTTGAGGGCAATGTGCTGGCTGTGTTAACCGCTTAGAGAGGGCTGTGAAGTGGTATATAAGTGCTATTGCTGTGGCTGTCCAAGGGAAAATTAGAACTGTCTGCCAGTTTCTAATCTGGCATCTTCGCTACTACCCCAAACTTCTGGCAACCGCCCTCTCTCTTTCCCTTAGCATTGAAAGAGATACTATTGCTCTCTCATGTCTCCATCTATCCTTAAAGACACAAGAGCTGAAGTTTTCAAAAAGGTTAGCAGCTGTTACTTCGCTCATTTCTGTTCAGCAAATTGGACAGGTGCAGGGAAGCAATACCGAGTGTGAAAAGCCACTGTTCAAAGCCACTGTTTGCCTTCACAGGAGCTACCAGATTATATGGTTTATTTGGGATCTGCAGTCACCCTTGACAGCTTCCCCCACCCTCCCATCGCCACTGCCCCAAAGTAAAGGCAGGAATATATTTAGAAAACGAGGGATGATTTTATTATTTATTATTTATTTATTATTTAAATTTATAGACCGCCCCCTCCCCCCCATGGGAGAGATGCAGCCATTAGAATATGTAATCCTTAAAAATTCAGAATTTTTAACAGCTGCTCAACAGCGGGTCTATAAACATAAAGAAATAATCCCTTCAATGCCAAGTTGTGTTTTTCTTGATGATCAAGAAATCTTGAATTTAGGATTTGGACTTCTTTATTAAAAAAAAAAAGATCTATTACAAAAAGAATATCGAAGACTGAAGATATTATGTTTTCTTGTTGTGTTGCAATCAGGAAGAATCATTAACGAAGCAACCTCAGGACAACACCCATTGATTGATTACCCATAGTAGACATGCTCCTACGGGTGTTAAATTGGTCCAGGAAGGCTAAGTGTCAGAGAGAGGGGACTAATCATCTGACACCTCCTTTTCACTGGGAAGGGGTGTTCCCCCTCCCTTGAAAAGAATAATAAATTGCATGTTGACACAAAAGAGATCCAGAGCAGGAGAGTTCACGGTTCCTGTGAGAAAACCTGAAGAAGGCTGTGTTTTACAGGCATTAACTGGGCTTTATTGCATTGCCAAAACAACTGAACGCAGAGACAGTTTTGTTTCCCCTCATGCCATCACTCGGCTGAACGCCCAATTCCCACAAGTACTGTCTTATGTCTAACTAGCCGATAACCCATCATTGCCAGTATTTATTTATAGGGGGGAAATTTACAGACCAAACGGCATTTCTAATGTTGGATTTTCCCCCTTACCAGAGGGAGTCCCCTCGTGGAGTACTGTGAAGCCGTTACCATGGCAACTCCACTGTGCTGTACAGTAGAAGCCAGTACAGCAGTAGGGTACAACAGGCTCTATCTTAACAAAACACACACACCAAGGGTTGTTAGGGGTGTCTTACACCCACAGTATTTCTTTCCAGAGAGTAAGTCATCTGTATACCAGGTTTGGTTGAAATTGCTTGAGGAGTTATACACACACACACACAGCCATTTTTATATATACAGTGATCCCTCGTTTTTCGCGGTTAATGGGAACCAGAATCTTCCGCGAAAACTGAAAAACCGCGAAGTTGGATTCGCACCGGAAACTTGAGTTGGTGGACATCGTTTAAATGTCCACTAGGGGGCGCTTGCCTCCTACCTATGCATTTTTTTTCTATTCTGTATTTTTGAAAAACCTGCGAGGCACTGAAGCCGCAAAACATGAAGTCGCGAAAAACAAGGGATCACTGTATAGATTACAGGTAGTCTTCAATTTAGCAGCACAGTTGAGCCCGAAATTTCTGTGGTTCGGGTGTGACATTTGTTAAGTGAGTTTTGCTCCATTTTACGATCTTTCTTGCCACAGCGATTAAGGGAATCACTGCAGTTGTTAAGTTAGTAATGTGATTGTCAAAGGAATCTGGTTTCCCCATTGACTTGGCTTGTCAGAAGGTCGCAAAAGGTGATCAATGGGACACTGGGACACTGAGTTTTGATCATGGGGATATCGCAATTCTCATAAGTGTGAAAAACAGTCTTTTTTTCATTTCTGTTGTAACTTCTAATAGTCACTAAATAAACTGTTGTAAGTCAAGGACTCCCTGTATACTTATCCATGTGGAAATCTGCATTATTATTATTACCCTTCTCATCTTCTCTACTACCTACAGTAATTGGTATCATTATTGTGAGTAGTATTAGTCTGTTGTTTTGCTTGTTCATTGAGAGCTTGTGCACCAGAGACAAATTCCTTGTGTATCTAATCATAATTCACCAAAAGAAAAGAAAAAAGCATTCTATTGCATACAGCTTTTAGCTCCTGGAGGAAATCAACAAATAAAATACCTGAGTCTGTAAAGGATCTTATGGATGCTCTCTGCCCTTCACAGTCCAGGGTTAGGGAATATGGGGGTTTCTCTACAGAAAGTACAATTGCTTTTATAATCTGGTATCTTCCAGATATTGCAGGACTGTAACTTTGTTACTTGTATCCTTATGATTTATATTGATTGTTTCCTAATAGGATTTGATTGCTTATTTGTACCCTATGACTATCATTAAGTGTTGTACTTTAGGATTCTTCACCAATGTATCTTTCATGTACACTGAGAGCATTGCACCAAAGACAAATTCCTTGTGTGTCCAATCACATTTGGCCAATAAAGAATTCTACTCTACTCTACTCTACTCTACTCTACTCTACTCTACTCTACTCTACTCTACTCTACTCTATTACAACTCCCAGAATTCCCAGCCAACACTTATTAAGGACACTAAATTGGTGAAGGTTTTTTTATGGAGGAGAATATTTTCCATTCTACACATATAAATATGTCACATATAACATATCTAGGTTGAATGCCTTCCTTCCTCCCTCCCTCCCTCCCTCCCTTCTTTCTTCCCTTCACTTCCCTTCCTTTTTCTCCTCCCTCCCTCCTTTCTTTCTTTCTTTCTTCCCTTCATTTCCATTTCCTTTCCCCTCCCTCCCTCCCTCCCTTCTTCCCTTCCCTTTTCTCCTTCCTTCCTCCTTCCCTCCCTTCCTTCTTCTTCCCTTCATTTCCCTTCCCCTTTTCTCCTCCCTCCCTCCCAAACTTTTTCCAACTATTTGTTTGGTGGCTGTTTCCCTGTAAGAAAGAGAGGATTTCGATGGGGTCCCTTGAAACATGTAGAAGATAATATTACACATCCTATTTTAACGGCCGATAATGTTGCTGTTCTTAAAAAGGAGAGAAAAATCATGAATATTAAAGCCTGCTGATGTGGCCAGCACTACAATAAACTGGGAAAGCTGTCCTTCCCGAGACGACTCAAAGGGTTAGCAGCAAACTTTCAGGCCAACTAGATTTGCTCCGATTTTATTACTCCAGCTGAGATCATTCTCAGGCCGTCCTCCTCCTGCCAAACTTCTTATCATGGAAAACATCAGCTCCTTTATCTCCTATGTTACAAGCGTGTATCTGGGGCCTGGCTGAAAGGGGCCATCTGCACCGAGGAAGCCCCAATTACGGAGCAGATGTGCATCGGATGGGTAATGGAGCCCCCAGCTTTAACTAATAATAGATCAAAGGACAGAAAAGGAAAAGCAACATTCAGGGCAGGCTGTGGGTTTCATGCATTTACTACACAAAGAGCTAACTAATCTATATCTAGGGACTGGTTCACTTGGAAAGCCTACAGACAAAATTAGAAAAAGAGAGCAATTGCATTTATGGCTCGGAAATCTCTTCTGTATGTAGGACTATAAAACCCCGGTAGTTGTTTAGTACATAATCTTTGCCTCATCCAGCAAGCTTTCTGATTTTCTCCTCCTTGTTGCAGGGATGAGGCTCTTCCCACCAACCTGTTTTCTGACGATGCCTTCTTGATTGGGGCACAGCTGCACAGCTGAGTTGTTTTACACACATATCCTCTTGATAGGCTCAAAGTACACCCCCCCCTCTTTTTCCAGACTTCCAAGATAACCTTTTCCAGATCGCAACTGAAAAAGTAGGTTGTAAGAGGGAACAATGGTGGGGGGACTGCAGTGGATGAAACTTTGAAATCAGATTGCAAAATACCTTTTCAGGAGTCTGTTCTAACTTTGAATGCTTGCTAAGTGATCAGTCATAAATCACTGGGTGTGTTTGTTTCTGTGTCTATGTGTGTGTGTGTGAAGTGGGTTTCTGCTGGTTTGGCTCGGATCGGTCGAACCGGAAGTGGTGGTGGTGGCCAAAGTGTCATGCGCACACACCAGCATGCACGCACGCACGCACACACACGAGTGAACCGGTAGTAAAATAAATTGAAACCCACCATTGGGATGTGTGTGTGTGTATGTATGTATTCTATATAAATAAAAATGTAAAATAGTTTGTGCAAAGCTGCTAATCTCAGAAAGTACTGCACCCATCGGCACCAAATTTTCACACAATGTTCCCAAGGACTTCCGATGCAATCATACATACATTTTCTGTGGCTGGCACACGTGTGTCATGTGCAAACAGCACAAACATAAAAGGTATTCACCTCAGGTTTTCACCTCCCTGTAGCTCCTCCCATCCGGCTGCTTCTTATGATGCGTCATGCACACACCCCTCACATTTCCAACAGTCATTTCCTCAGCAACTGAATAAGCTTCCAATGTTCCCACACTGCATGAAGGCCTACAAATACAGTAGGTAGGTAGGTAGGTAGGTAGGTAGGTAGGTAGGTAGGTAGAGGGAGAGAGAGAGAGGGGGAGAAATACAATAGGTAGGTAGGTAGGTAGGTAGGTAGAGGGATAGAGAGAGAGAGGGAAAATACAGTAGGTAGGTAGGTAGAGGGAGAGAGGGAGAAATACAGTAGGTAGGTAGGTAGGTAGGGGGTTATACAGTAGTTGTGTGTACGTGTTTGTGTGTGCAGGTGTACATCTACACACAGATTGGTTGGCCATTTAACCAGACTGGGCCACAGCAACGCGTGGCCGGGTACAGCTAGTAATATAATATAATGTAATGGATGGATGGATGGATGGATAGACATATACATAGACATATTCATTACCTACCTACCAGTGCCTGCCTGCCTGCCTGCCTATCTATCTATCCCTCCCTCCCTCCCTCCATCTATCTATCTATATCTATCATCTACCTACCTACCTACCTACATCCATCCATCCATCTATCATCTACCTCCATCCATCCATCCATCCATCTATCACCTACCTACATCTATCTATCTATCTATCTATCTATCTATCTATCTATCTATCTATCTATCTATCTATCTATCTATCTATCTATCTATCTATCATCTACCTACCTACCTACCTACCTACGTACCTCCATCCATCCATCCATTTATCATCTACCTACCTACCTACTTACCTACCTACCTACCTACCTACCTACCTACCTACATCTATCTATCTATCTATCTATCTATCTATCTATCTATCTATCTATCTATCTATCTATCTATCTATCTATGTATGTATCTATCTATCTATCTATCATCTGTTAAGGCACCAAGCCAGAAGCCAGAAGACTGTAAGTTTTGGTACCACCTTAGGCAAGAAACCTGGCTGAGTGACCTCAAACCAATCACTCTCTCTCAGCCCAATGCACCTTACAGGATTATTTTTTTGGGGGTGGGGGAAATAGCAAGAGGAAGGAGTATTGATTATGTTCACCACTTAGAGTTATTTATAAAAATTATAAAGGTGGAATATAATGAAATAAAATAAAATATTATCTCAAGCTCCCCCAGGTATGTTACAGTTTAATTTTCCTGTTATCTAGCAAATGTGGTCCAGGGTTCATGCTACTTTGTCAATACTTATTACCATTCCTTCCTATGTTTGAGGAAAGCCCCATACATGGCTCTTGTGACATTAGGATCTGCTCTAGTTGGGCAACTTCATGGGATGCTGGCATGGCCAACACCAGTTCTCTCTTTGGGCCAGAAATGTTATCAAGAAAATCCAGTACTATGTTTCCCAATCATAAGCATCCACAGCAGAAGTGGATTCCAATAGTCACTACTGCCAATTCACTTGTGCGCGCATGCGCAGTACAATAAAAATTGTTCTGCGCATGCGCAGAAGCAAAAAACAAGATGGCGGCACCATAGGAGAACTGGTTCAGGGGCGTGGCAGGCCTGGGTCACTGCCAGTTCTAGCCACCCAGGCCGCCAAACCACTACTGGTTCGGCCGAACCGGTCCAAACTGGTAGGAACCCACCACTGATCCACAACAAGCCGAGATTTCCTTAAAAGATCAAAATGTGAGGCTGTTACCTCACAACACAAATTCTGAACCTTACATCCTCCTGTGCAATTTCATTATAAAGTATAACAGAGGCTGATTTCCTATCGCTCCAGTGCAATGAGCGTATCGTCTTTCTTCTCTTGTTCTGCCCTGCAGATTCTCACGATCCCGACAGCCATTTTAATTAGATTAGTCTAGTTCAGGGCAGGTTGCCCTTTGTTTTATGGCAGTCCTCAACATTAGAAATGACACACCTGGTGGATTTTTGTTTTCTCCTTTGCGCATGAGATTTCTGTTTCAAATCCATCATGGAATTGTTGGAAGAAAGGTCCCTCTGGGTTCAGTTCCAAGTGTGGGAAAAGACACTGGATTCATGGAGGTTGCTTGGAAAAAAGGTTTATTGATGAGGGACAGGATCACATGGCTTGAGATCCTGGGCCAAAAGGGGGAGGGATGCTGAGAATCCCTGGGTTTTATGCCCTCTGTTGGACTTTGAATCTGAGCTTGTGTTCTGATTGGTTGTCAGACTCCCATGGGGCCATGCAGGGGTATCTTTGTAGGTTGTCTTTTGAGTCCCAGGCTTGGTTGACTCTTGCTGGGTGATGATGTAATGAAAGGACTTTCGGCCATTCCCACTATGACTCTGCCTTAAGGAGGCAGATCTTTGTTATGTAGAATAGACTGGCTCAGGCCTTAATGGCCCATTGGCCAAGGTGTGTGTGGGGAGCTGAGATTCTGCCTCCCTTTTAGGGGAAATATTCTGCCCTTTTTATTTTTTTATTTACAAACATACAAAATACATACACACAGAACTTAGACGTACACTACATTTACATAGTACATTGGAACTTCCTGTTCCTTCTAATAGCAGTTTCAAATTGGTACAATTCTCCTTATGTTATTTCCCATTCATTCATTCATTCATTCATTCATTCATTCATTCATTCATTTATTTATTTATTTATTTATTTGTGAATATTGTGAATATTTGTGAATATTTATTTGTATAACCGCGTCCTCTCCCCTAGGGGACTCGGAGCGGTGTACAGGGAGGAATAGAACAGCATAAAATATATACATAATAAATACAATAAAAACAAATTAAATTTGACTATCCCTGCACTAAAATTCCCATTTAAAATTAACAAACCCTAATCCCTGGGCAGAGACTAACCTAGGCCGGCCAAGCAGAAAAAGTGAGTTTTTAATTTCTGACGGAAGGAGCGGAGGTCCATAGTTGTTCTAATGTCGGGGGGAAGGTCGTTCCAGAGGGCTGGGCCCGCCACAGAGAAGGCCCTTCCCCTGGGCGTCGCCTGCTGACAAAGTCTAGTGGACGGCACCCGGAGCAGTCCCTCTCTGTGAGAGCGAATCGGCCGGGAGGATGTATGGGGCAGAATCCGATCCCGCAGATAGCTAGGTCCCGAGCCATGGAGCGCTTTAAAGATGAGAACTAACACCTTGAAGCGCACCCGAAAGACGACAGGTAGCCAGTGCAGCTCGCGCAAGAGCGGTGTTACATGGGTATACCTTGCGGTACCCATTATTGCTCGCGCGGCTGCATTCTGGACCAGCTGAAGTCTTCGGGTGCACCTCAAGGGGAGCCCCATGTAGAGAGAGTTACAATAGTCCAGTCGGGATGTCACGAGAGCATGGGTGACTGTGCGAAGGGCGTCCCGATCCAATAGGGGGCGCAACTGGCGAACCAGGCGAACCTGGTAAAACGCCCTCCTGGCCACGACTGTCACTTGATCTTCCATGGACAGCCGGGCATCCAGGAGGACACCCAAGTTGCGCGCCCCATCCACTGGGGCAAGATGTTCGCCCCCAATGACCAGCGATGGAGTCAACTGGTTGAATCGGGCAGCCGGAAACCACAGCCACTCGGTCTTGGTCGGGTTGAGCTTGAGTCCGTTTCTTCCCATCCAGATCCGTACAGCTTCCAGGCACTGGCACATCACCGCTACGGCATTGTTGGGGTGGTTTGGGGTAGATATATACAGCTGAGTATCATCAGCGTAGAGATGGTACTCTACCCCAAAACCACGGATGATCTCACCCAGCGGCTTCATATATGTGTTAAACAGGAGAGGCAAGAGGACCGACCCCTGAGGCACCCCACATGTGAGGGGTCTCGGGGTCGACCTCTGCTCTCCTGTCAACACAAATTGCGATCGGCCAGAGAGGTAGGAGGAGAACCACCGTAAAACGGTGCCTCCCACCCCCAACCCCCCCAGCCGATGCAATAGGATACCATGGTCGATGGTATCGAAAGCCTCCGAGAGGTCTAATAGGACCAGGATGGAGGAACAACCCCCATCTCTGGCCCTCCAGAGATCATCGACCAACGCGACCAATGCCGTCTCGGTGCTATGCCTGGGCCGAAAGCCGGACTGGCGCGGGTCTAGATAATCAACTTCCTCCAGGTGACGGGGAAACTGTTGTGTCACCACACTCTCAACAACCTTCGCCAAGAAGGGAAGGTTGGAGACTGGACGATAGTTGGTTAAAAGAGCTGGATCCAAAGAGGGCTTCTTAAGGAGGGGCCTCACCATAGCCTCTTTTAGGGAAGCAGGCAAGGAACCCTCACTTAAGGATGCGTTGACAACCTCTTGGAGCCAGCCTCGTGTCACCTCCCAGGATGCCAGTACAAGCCAGGAGGGACACGGGTCCAATAAACATGTGGTGGCTCGCAGTCGCCCACGTAACCTGTCCATATCCTCGGAAGTAACGGAGTCAAACTCCTCCCAAACAAGATCTGTCTCGTGGCATCCCACTGGGCCATCAATGGGGGCTAACTCGTTCTGTATCTGAGCGATTTTCTCCTGCAGAAAAGTCACAAATTCCTCTGCTCTACCCTGTAGCGGGGCTTCCCGCACCCTCTGTTGGAGGAGGGAGCGGGTCACCCTAAACAGGGCGGCAGGGCGGTTTTCTGCGGATGCTATGAGGGTGGCACAATGATGGCGTTTGGCCACTCTCAGCGCCACAATGTAAGTCCGTAAATGGGCTCTTACCTGTGTCCGGTCTGATTCAGAACGGGAAGACCTCCATCTTCTCTCTAGGCATCTCTTGTGGCGTTTCATCACCCTTAGCTCCTCGGTGAACCAAGGAGCCAGGGTGGCTCGCCGCCACAAGAGAGGCCGCAAGGGCGCGACCCGATCCAAGGCTCCCGTGGTCGCAGTATTCCATGCGGCCACGAGGTCCTCCATCGGGGCATGGGTCAGGGGTATAGGAAGTGGC
Organism: Rhabdophis nuchalis; assembly: GCA_039707465.1. Taxonomy (NCBI): domain Eukaryota; kingdom Metazoa; phylum Chordata; class Lepidosauria; order Squamata; family Natricidae; genus Rhabdophis; species Rhabdophis nuchalis. The sequence continues at coordinate 207,257,462 of CM077645.1, forward strand.
CCAAGCGCCGTCTAGAACCCATCAGGGTCCATCAGGCGCCTGGGGCGGAACCAAATTGGTGACTCAGGTTCCGCCTCCCCGCGGTGAGGGGCAGCGGTTGGAAAGTCGAGCCGGAGAAGTGAGTGGTCTGTCCATGACAAGGGCATGATGACTATATCCCCTATACCAAGATCACTCTTCCATTGGCCTGAGACAAAGATGAGATCCGGTGTATGTCCACCCTCGTGAGTGGGGCCTTGAATTACTTGGGTCAGGTCCATGGCCGTCATGGAAGCCATGAACTCCCGAGCTACCCCGGATGATTCGCCCACCGATGGCAGATTAAAGTCCCCCATGACTAAAAGTCTGGGGGTCTCAACTGCCATCGTAGCGATCACCTCGAGGAGCTCGGGCAGGGCTGCTGTTACATAGCGGGGAGCCAGGTATACAACTAGCAAGCCCAACTGCCTCCCTAGGCCCCACTTCACACAGAGGGACTCACAACCGGTGGTCTGTGGCACAATGGTCTCTCTCGGCTCCAGACCTTCCCTAATGATAACCGCTACCCCACCTAGGGCCCGGGGTGGTTTATTTATTTATTTATTTATTTATTTATTTAATTTTTTATACTGCCCTACTCCCGAAGGACTCTGGGCGGTGTACAGCCAAAATAAAACACAGATATACAAAAGTTAAAACAATTTAAAAACATGTTAAATAATTTGGCCCATAATAAGATTAAAAACCAACAAACCCAATTAAGATTAATAAAATTTGTATTTACGCCAGCCCGGCTTGTTGAAAAAGAAAAAATTTAAGAGCATGGCAGAAGGTGCGTAGGTCAGGAATAATTCGTAACTCCAGGGGCAAATCATTCCAGAGGACAGGTGCTCCCACAGAGAAGGCTCTCCCCCTGGGTGTCGCCAGTCGACATTGTTTAGTCGACGGAACCATGAGGAAACCCTCTCTATGGGAGCGTACTGGCCGGTGGGAGGGTCTCGGTGGCAGAAGGCGATCTCGTAGGCACCCAGGTCCTAAGCCATGGAGTGCTTTTAAGATAGTAACCAACATCTTGAATTGCACCCAGAAGACCACCAGAAGCCAGTGTAGCTTGCGCAGGAGGGGTGTTACATGGGAGCGTCGCGTTGCCCCAATAATTACCCGCACGGCCAAATTCTAGACCAGTTGGAGACTCCGGGTGCTCTTCAAGGGGAGCCCCATATAGAGAGCATTACAGTAGTCCAGACGGGAAGAAACGAGGGTGTGAGTGACTGTGCGCAGGGCATCCCGATCCAGAAAGGGATGCAACTGCTGGATCAGGTGAACCTGATAAAAAGCCCCCCTGGCGATAGCCTTACAATAATACAACAGCAGAGTTGGAAGGGACCTTGTAGGTCTTCTAGTCCAACCCCCTGCGTGAGCCGTCATATGATCTTCCAAGGACAGCTGTGCATCCAGGAGGACACCCAAGTTGCAAGCCCTTCCTGTGGGGGCTAAGGTCTCACCCCCCATAGCCAGCGATGGAACCAGCTGACTGTAATGGGATGCTGGGAACCACAACCATTCGGTCTTGGAGGGGTTGAGCCTGAGCCTGTTCTTCCCCATCCAGATCCGCATGGCCTCCAGGCACTGGGACATTTGAGTTGCACCATTTTTAACCCTCTTATTTTGCCCTTTTAATATTTTCCAAAATAATTCATTTTTCTAGGAGAGGGGTGGGTGCTAACTTCCTACGGACAGAACTTGAAAAGTTGCACACCCTTTGGTGACTTTTGGATTGGTCCTAATAAAAACATTGACTCAGGGTTTTATTTTTCCAGGAACCAAAGTGGTTGTCTTTGCTTGTTCATCCCCCAGCTGGCTACTCTAAGCACTCTGAGCAATGTGATTCTGCTTGTTCTGTTCTGTTCTGACCTTTAGTATTCCTGGGGAGGTTTCCTCAGACTTTATAACGTGTCTCCTTGAAGCGTCTTCACATCAAATGAGCCAAGCCTTCAAACAATCTCAGGTCCCACCTTGATTGTAAACATAATGGTCTTCCTTGCCCACAAATTGCTACCACACCCCTTCCCTGCTCTTTGCAAGCTTTTACTCTCCTGACTCAGGGGAGATGGCCAAGCGCCAGTTAGTTTTAAATTATTTTTATTTATTTATTTTTAACTTGCGTCACCTTTCTTCGGCAAACACATCTGCTTCCACTTGTGCTTTGTTTCATGGCTTTTGTTTCCCTAGGTTATTAAAAGGGGTGGGGGCTTTTCTTTGTGAGCATTATATTTCTTCCTGACCTTGGTCAAGACTTTATTCCTCAAACAAATCCTTTGATTACCGTATTTTTCGTAGTATAAGACGCACCCTTTTCCCTCAAAAAGAGGCTGAATATCTGGGTGCGTCTTATACACTGAATATAGCATTTTTTTGCCTCCAGAAACCCCGCCCACTTCACCAAAATGGCTGTGCAGAGCCTTTAGGAGGCTTTCAGAGTGTTCCTGGGGGCTGGGGAGAGCAGAAATGAGTGAAAACCGGACTGTTTCTTGCTCAATCCTGTCCCCCCAGCCCCCAAGAGCACTCTATAAGCCTCCTAAATGGTATGCATGCCCTTTTTAAACAAAAAATGGGCTCGTTTTCATGAAAAATAGGGTGATTTCTGCTCATTTTTGCCCCCACCCGCAAAAGCAATCTACAAGCCTCCTAAAGCCTATCCATGCCTCCCCACTTTTTTTTAAAAAAAGGAAAACAGGCAGTTTTTGGGAGGTTTGCAGAATGCAAAAACGTTTTTTTAATTTGCCTCTTCAAAAACTTGATACATCTTATATTCCGGTGCCTCTTATACTCCAAAAATACGGTAAGTCTATTTGAAACGTTACAGCCCACACCTCTTCATACATATTTGAATCAAGAGAAGGAGAGAACCATCTCTTGTTCTGAAGGGGGGGGGGGGGGGATCAAAAGTAGATGACAATATCTATAAATTATATTTAAGAGGGATATAAGTATGCCATTCCTATTGAGTCAACATGTACCTCTCTCTCCTAATCTAGTGAAATTAATCTAATAGAATTGGCAGTTAGGAGTGGTTATTTTCTCTTGAATCAATGCAGTGCTAGGGATATTAAGCTTGTCATTGACTATTCAAACTTTAAATATTTCCCCCAAAGTTGATGTTCATCAAAATTGCAAACAAAGGGACACATGAAATTCTCTATCTTGATGTTCCACACACACTGGTTTTCCATTTTGTCTGTGGAACTTTCGAAGATGTAGCTGGTGATGAAACACCAGCTTGAACAGATTTTAAGGCCTAACCTAAAATAGTGGCTCAGTGGCTAAGATGCTGAGCTTGTCAATCAGAAAGTTGGCAGTTCAGCAGTTCGAATCCCTAGCGCAGTGTAATGGAGTGAGCTCCCGTTTCTTGTCCCAGCTTCTGCCAACGTAGCCGTTTGAAAGCACATTAAAAATGCAAGTAGAAAAATAGGGACCACTTTGGTGGGAAGGTAACAGCTGTCGGCATTTAGTCATGCCGGCCACATGACCATGGAGACATCTTTGGACAGTGCTGGCTCTTTGGCTTAGAAACTCTTCGGCCCTAGAGCCAGTAACAACTAGCATGCATATGTGGGAGAACTTTTACCTTTACCTTTAAGATGTGTATTTTGGATCTTTAAAAAAAAAAACAACCTCAAAATACCAAAGATAGCTCTTCCCAGATTCAGAAGTTTTGCTAACCAGTATTGAGGATGCAAGGTGGGTGCAAGACCATAAATTGGAGCTGGGGGTGCATGCAACCTGCCATAATTTGCCTACCTTTCATTACATAGAGAGTGAGCAGGGAAGAGGCAGATTCTAGAATTTTCTGGAAGTTGTTGTGGTTCTCCTCTGGAGCTGAAGACGGGGCAGGGGTTTCATGCTCACTGCAACATTCTCTCCTTTGTAGAACTTATGCATAAGGAGGGTGCCTGAGGAAGGCTTTGGGGACAAAGAAAGTGGGGGAAGGAAGACCACGAGACGATCATCTTAGATATCAGATGCTAGGTTAGGAAAAGAGAATAGTTACAACATGGCATGTGGTCTTCCCTTAAATCTTCTAAACCAAATCCTTTTCTGTTGGGAAAGCTGAGAGAGAAGAAGAACAAAAATGCCAAGTGCGATTCCTCAAAGTTCATTGCAACAAGAAATAAAAAAGAAAAAGAGACGTGCTCCTCTTCCACCAACTCCTAAAATGCCAAACAGATTTGAAGAAATGGATAATAAAAGACAAAGTACAATTGATCCTTTTCAACTGTCATTTGTCGGCCATTTTGTTTCAACTGTCATTTGTCGGCCTTTTTGTTTGCCTGGAGAGATTCCTGTTGTGGCTGTCACTGCTGTCTGTATCCCACCTGGTGCAGGTGTTGGCACGGCACTCAAACCAATTTCATTGTAATTTTATTACAATATTATTACAATGACAATAAAGATGATGATGATGATGATGATGATGATGATGATGATGATGATGATGATGATGATTATTATTATTATTATTATTATTATTATTATTATTATTATTATACTAACTTGCTGACTTCAGATGCACAACAGTGGAATCCAGTAAAAAATTCAACTGATATTTCTGAGTTGGCTTTTGTGTGCAGGAGGGAAAGGATGACTTCTTGGCCTTTGCCACAGGTGGTTAAACATCTGGAGCTGGCTCTGATTATGAACGATGGGCTGTCCTAACTTCATCCTGTTTTTCTGAGTCTTGGTTCTTGATTCCTTGCCACTCTAAAGAGTAGCATGACAGTATGGTGTCAGAGTTTGTTGCAGAAATCACATCCAGAAAGCACACACCGATAACTGATTCAGCAGGATTCATTAAGTTATTTATCTACTGTACATAATAACACATGAGTAAATCTACAATACCAATAGTGGATTCTCCAACATGGTAGTAGTTACAGGCAAAACACAGGCAGAGGAAAGATTGGTTTCAGTTCAGAGCTTAATACAGTTTAGTTATCAGCACAGACTTCAGAGCTCCAAGCAGTCTCCAGAAAATACTGTTTCAGTTTCTAAACTTCCCCGATTGGCTGACTTATTTGCTATGCCTATATATTGGCTGACCTTATTGCCATGCCCTATTCCAGTCAGTCCCCAATAGCTGACCTGTTGCTATGTCCTATTCCAGTTCATGAATATTCTGACATATGGCTGTACCTGCAAACCAGGGCATTTGAGAGGGAAGCAGTCAGTTCAACAACAACAAAACGATAATAAGTGGAAGAAATTGAATATGCCTAGTCTAGTGAAGAGAAGGCTCAGAGTGATATGACAACAGGGTTCTAATATTTGAAGAGCTGTCACAAAGAAGTGGGGGGTCAATCTCTTTTCCAAAACACCTGAAGTGAAGACAAGAAACAAAGGACAGAAACTAATCAAAGAGAGATCCAACCTAGAACTAAGGAGAAATTTTCTGACAATGAGCACAATCAAACAGTGGGAAAGCTTGCCTTCAGAAGGTGTAGGTGCTCCAATGCTGGAGGTTTTTAAGGAGAGATTGGACAGTCATTTGTCTGAAATGATAAAGGGTTTCCTGCCTGAGCAACGGGTTGGACTGGAAGACCTCCAAGGCAAGCATGAAATGCTATCATCTTTGCTACCGGTTCAGAATCAGGAGCTCATGCAGTGCTTCTGCACATGTGCAGAACCTTCTGTGCATGTGCAGAGCGTCCATGGTGATGTCTAGGCAGGTGGGCGGAGCCTCACGCCACCGCCATTACCGTTTCACCCAAACTGGGGCGAACCAGCAGAATATCTGCTCCAAGACCTCTTCCAAGTCTGATATTCTATATTCTAAAACAGGGGCGTCAAACTCAAGGCCCGCAGGCAAGATTCAGTCCACAGAGTGCTTAGATCTGGCCCATGTGGCCTCCCTAGAAACATTGAAGGACTGGCCCATGGGAGGGCCGACTGAGCTCGGGATGGCAATGTGCAGCCTTCCCGAGCTCCATTTTCACTGGCCAAGGATTGCAGGATGTTTTTGCAGCCCAAACTGGAGCTCAGAAGGGCTGCAGGTGATCCTCCCAAGCTCTGTTTTCACTGGCAGAGGGCTGCAGGAGGCCATTGCAGCCAAAAACAAAGCTCAGCTCATTCTCACTTGCAGAGCATCAACACAAGTGATATCAAGCTGGCCATGCCTCCTATCCCCCCCCCCCCAGGTCAAATGCAACCTTGATGTGTCCCTCAATGATATTGAGTTAGAACAATTAACCTCTGGAACAGCTTGCCTCCAGAAGTTGTGAATGCCCCAACCCTGGAAGTCTTTAAGAAGATGTTGGATAGCCATTTGTCTGAAATGGTATAAGGTTCCTGCCTACGCAGGGGGTTGGACTAGAAGACCTACAAGGTCCCTTCCAACTCTGCTATTGTATTATTGTATTATTGAGTTTTGAGTTCTAAAAAAAATAGGGAGCATGCATAGAATGCTGTATACACCCGCCTCCTTTTGCTTCTGTGGACCTATGGAGCTAACATTTCCCAACATTTCCAACCCATTACCTCGTTCGGCCAGAATGATTTCAAGATGAATCAGCAAGCGGCAGAAGCATAATCTATGGGCTCCGAGAGAGAGCGGTCTCTGTTTGAAAACATTCCTGCTTCTTTTAATTTGAAGCTGCTGAGATGATTTCTTAGCATGAATGGGTGGGGGCCAGAAACAAGTCTTGATATCATTTCTGTGACATGTAGAGCTTGCAGCTTAGGAATGGGTAGCCTTGACTCTCCAGTCCAACAATTGGCTACAGCCGACGGGACTTTTTGGGTGATCTTTCAGCTGGAATGTTCTCAGCAGTTGCAAATGGCTACCAAGGGACAGGATCTCCTCCCTGAGAATTCCCAAGGAGTGGGAAATTGTAAATAACACTTTGGGTTGTGTCCTGCTTCTGTCAGCTAACTCTTCTTGGTTCCAAAGATTGATTAGCCTTCTTCAATCCTCTTCTTAGATGGGGAAAAAGAAAGAAAGAAGAGAAAACCTGCTGGGTTTATCTCAGGCCAGCGGTAGAAGTCAGCCTAGTGTCTGGAGGCATCTTCGTCTCTTGAGCCCCACTTATATCTGTTCCATCTGGCATAATATTGTCTATTTTTCTAAATGAAAAATATGAAATAAGAAACTTCGTGGTGGAAAGTAAAGCATGTGCTGTTAGAATATTTTTATTATTATAATTTATTTACTAATATGCTGCTGAATTTCAGAAAGAAATTTAAGGGGGAGGGAAGGAGGGAAGAAAGGAGGAAGGGAAGGGAAGGGAGGGAGGGAGGGAGGGAGGGAGGAAGGAAGGAAGGAAGGAAGGAAGGAAGGAAGGAAGGAAGGGAGGGAGGAAGGGAGGAAGGAAGGAAGGGCAAGCAATGGTAAGTATAGTCTACCCCAGTGTTTCTCAATCTCAGCAAGCTTAAAATGTGTAGGTTTCGATTTATAATTATACTTATAACTGCTGCAGGGGTGGGTTCTACCCGGCTTTACTGCCAGTTCACACACATGTACAATGACAATAAAGATTATTATTATTATGTACACAGTTTAATTAAAATTATTCTGCGCATGTTCAGAACTAAAAAAACCCAAGATGGAGGCGATACTGGCGATGGCACCGACAAGGGAACCGGTTCGGGGGCGTGGCAGGCCTGGGTCACTGCCAGTTCCAGCGACCAAGACCCCCATATCACTACCAGTTTGGCCAAACCAAGATGAACCAATAGAAACCCACCACTGAACTGCTGTACAGAAGGTTGAAAGCAACCTCTTTGTACCTTTTTTCTTTCTTTTCTAGCGTCTGTTTCTTGCGTGTTTAGCTACCTTTTTTCTTTTTCTTTTTTCTTTTTCCTTTCTTACTCCATGTCAGTTTTTAGTGTTGTTTTTAAAAGGGGAGGGAGGGAGGGAGGGAGGCATTTGGATTTCAATTCCCAGAATTCCATAGCCAGCACTCCAGCCAGGGGCGGGCTTCAAAAATTTCAGCAACAGGTTTTCTGCCTGGTTGCTGGGTGGGTGTGGCCTAGTTGACCTCCTGCACCATTTTCGCCTTCCCCGGGCTTCAGAGGCTTTCCTCACACCACTGGGAGGGGTGGGCAGGGTGGGGCCAGCCAGGGGTGGGATTTGGAAGGAGGTTCTCCAAACTGGCCGTAACATTAGCTACGGGTTCTCCTGAACCAGTGGTGGGTTTCTGCAGGCTCGCACCTACTCGCGAGAGCCGGTTGGTGAAATTTAGAGAACCGGTGAGAGGGGGTTCCACCGGCGTACCTGCAAGTAAATCTGGCCCGCAGCTGCCAGTGACCCAACGGGAAGGAAAGGAAAGGAAAGGAAAGGGAAGGAAGGAAGGAAGGAAGGAAGGAAGGAAGGAAGGAAGAAAAAGAAAGAAAGAAAGAAAGAAAGAAAGAGAGCGAGAGAGAGAGAGAAAAAGAGAAAGAAAGAAAGAAAGAAAGAAAGAAAGAAAGAAAGAAAGAAAGAAAGAAAGAATTTATCAACACAATTGAGTCCAAAATTTTGGTTGCTAAGCAAGAGCATTGTTAAATGAGTTTCACCACATTTTAAAAGGTGGCCACTCCCACCCTGTTACATGACTGCCAAGCCACGCCCACAAAATAGTAGGTTCTAAAAAAATTTGAAACACACCACTGTCCTGAACCAAGGGTGAACCCATAGCAGGTCACTCCTCACTCCAGCCAAAGGAGGGGGGGGAGGAGTTAAGACTTAGGCAGGGATTTCTTAAATTTGTGTCACTTCCAGCTGGCTGATGCATGGAAGCTAAGGAGCTGAAGGCTACAGAGTGCAAGCGCTTTAATGCAGTATTTCTCAACGATAGCAACTTTAAGAGTGGAAATCAATTCCCAGAATTCCCCAGCCAACATTTTTGGGAGTTGAAGTCCACACATTTTGAAGTTGCTAAGGTTAAGAAACACTGGTCTAGAGTCAACTATATGATTATTCAATTTATTTCCACCATGTGTGTATTTTATAATTTTGCTTGTTTCCACCATATTTTCCAATTTAATTTTATTCTTTTGATTTTTGTTTTGATCTTTGCAATATCAATGAACTATGAAACTGTTCGCTGGAAAACTTTTTTAAGTCCTCAATTTATCACTTGGAAGGCTTCCACTTTGCCCTTTGCTACTTAATATTTATCTTTTTCCCTATTTTCATGTGTCCTCCTGAAATTTCATTCTGTCTTTGATGTTTTAAATTTGTTCTTCTTTATTAGCTGGAGGGGTTTCTTTTTTCCTCCTTTCTTGAAGCCTGATTCTTTTTTTTTTTAATGGACATTTGAGTCATTGCATGAGTTATCATTTCATTCAGAGAAAATGCAGATCCATCACGTTAAGAAAACACACCCCTGCAGATAAGGGATGGAAAAACAAAAAGAAAAACTGTCTCTCTGTGTGTGTTGCTATAGACACAAGACGTGTATTAAGTTTTTTTTCTAATATGAAACACATGACTGGTTGAAGCCTTCATTTGTTCTTGAGTTTTACTTCTAGAATAGTACCAGTGATCTTCTAGGTCTCTATTACACAAAGTCTCCTCGTTCTGTACTGATTCTGGGATACACACATGGTACTACCTGTGACAAAGATTATCAGTTGCATTGTACAAACAATAGCAATAATATTTAGACTTATTGTTCTGACCTAGGCTTCCCATCATCATGAAGCAGATTCCTCTCCCGATAAAACCTCTTTTATTTAGGTTAAAGGGAATCCCTTTATCTACATGGGGCTTCCCTTGAGGTGCACTCGAAAGCTACAGTTAGTCCAAAACGCAGCCGCACGGGTGATTATGGGAGCCACCAGATGCTCCCACATAACACCGATCCTGCGCGAGCTGCATTGGCTTCCTGTGGCCTTTCCGGTGCGCTTCAAGGTCTTGACCAGGGGTGGGTTTCTGGGGGATCGGCCAGGATCGTGCGAGCCCGATGGTAAAATTTAGAGATCCTGGCCGATCCCGTTGGACGATGGACCCGGACGTTACGGTACTTCCGGAACACGTGGGTCGCTCCGTCAAAACCTCCGGCGCGAATGCAGAGGCTTGGAGGGGCTTCGCGCTGAGCCGAGCCAAGCGCGCCCGGCTGGAGCGCACGAGCCACCCGCGAGCGCCATGGCGAGCCGGCGCGGGGCGCGCTGCTGCTGTCGCTGCTCCTGCTGCTGCTGTGCGGGCCGGGGGCGCGGGGGTCCCGGGGCGCCGACAAGCAGAACAGCCTCTGCAGGGCGGCCAGCGGCGTCTACCAGGGCGCCAGCGGCCTCCTGGGCGAGGAGAACATGCGCGCCCTGCAGAAGGTGAGCGGCGCCCGGAGGGTCCCGGGCAAAGGGGAGGGGGGGAAGGGGAAGAGGAGGGGTCTGGGGAGGGAGGGGGGTCTGGCCTTGTGGGGGGGAAGGGATGCAGAAGGGGGTCCCCGACTTTGGCGTGGGCGGCCAGGAGGGAGATTGGGGAGGTCCGAGTGAGTGGCCGACTGGCGGGTAAGGAAAGTTGCTGCGCGCCCCAAAAATCCTCTGGCCCGCTGGCCGCGGTTGCTCGCTCGCTCGCTTGCTCGCTCACCCATCGGACGGCAGGTTACTTCGTCCGGTGGATGGGTGAGAGAGAGAGCGAATAAATACAGCCAGCGGGCTGGCGGGCCGGTCAGGCTACTTCCTGGAGCTGAGGAGGTTTGTGGGGGGGGGGGAGACAGACAGACAGAGAGAGGCACAGACACACAGAGAGACATGGAGGGAGGGGGGAACCAGAGAGTGACAGACACACACAGAGAGACAGAGAGTGGGAGGGAGGGAGAGAAAGATAGACAGAGACACAGAATGAGTGATTTAAGTGCCTGAATGCGAGACAGACACACACACACACACACACAGAGTGACAGATGGGCAAACAAAGGAGAGAGAGACACAGAGAGAGAAAGATAAAAAAGAAGGTGGGAGAGAGAGAAAGAAAGAGAAAGAAAGACAGACAGAGAGAAAGAGAGAAAAAAGAAAGAGAGACAGAAAGGAAAGAAAGAGAGAGAGAGAGAGAACTTATGACCACAATTAAGCCCAAAAGTTTGGTTGCTAACCAAGACCATTGTTAAGTGAGTTTCACATTTTCCAAATTGGCCACTCCCACCCGGTCACATGGCTGGCAAGCCACTCCCACCCAGTCACATGGCCAGCAAGCCACAGAACTTGTTCCAAAAATTTTGAAACCCACCCCTGGTCTTGACGACCATCTTTAAAGCGCTCCATGGCTCGGGGCCTAGTTATATGCGAGACCGCCTCTTGCCCCATACATCCCTTAGACCGATACGCTCCCACAGAGAGGGCCTTCTCAGGGTGCCGTCGGCCAGACAATGCCAACTGGCGACACCCAGGGGAAGAGCCTTCTCTGTGGCGGGCCCAGCCCTTTGGAACGACCTACCCCCTGAATTACGCACCATCACCGACCTCCGCCTCTTCCGCCAATGTCTAAAGACATACCTGTTCCAACAAGCCGGCTTAGCCTAACCTCCCACGGGGACTTTTTAGAAAGTTTTAAATTGGGTATTTTAATATTTGGCTTTTAGCATAGGATAGGACAGTTTAATATATATTTTAAATTATGTATTTATCTTTTGTACTTTGTATGTTTTTAAATTTCCTGTGCGCCGCCCTGGGTCCTCTGTGGAGAAGGGCGGGATATAAATATGAATAAACTAAACTAAACTAAACTTTCCAGCAAAGTCCCAACAAACCGTCTTTCATGAGATTTCACAACTACAGACCTTTATCAGGCTTGGAGAGCTGCCAGGCCAATATCTTCCAAACACCATGCCATAGCAGCAATTACCTGGCAAGAAATCAGGAGCAGATCTTCACCCTACTGAACAGAACTAATTGTCTCCTGCAAACTCCCCTCCCCTTTTGCTCCTCTTTTATTCCCTATGGGAGGGGCCATTCCCCGTCCACCTGTGCCTTTACTCCCAAGTCAGCCCTTGTCCCTTAGCTGTTCCCTTGTCCTGGCAGTGCTGCACATGCACAGACTTGGAACAGGCTCCAGCTGTTCTTCTGCCCCACTGATATCTGACTCCGAAGGCAGCTGATAACTGTCAGAAGGCTCTGACATAGAGCACTCATTAGAGGCTTCCCCAGACTCCAGGACTGGCCCATGTTCCTCCCCAACCTCCTCACTGTCTGCCACCAGCTCTGCTGGCTGGCCATAACACTTATATACCACCCCATAATGCTTTATATCACTCTCTGGGCTGTTTACAATATCAGTGTATTGCCTCCCAAAATCTGGGTTCCCATTTTACTGATCTGGGAAGGATGGAAGTCTGAATCAACCTTGAGCCCGCCAGGATCAAACTCCAGGCTGTGGGTAGAATTTGCCTGCAATACTGCACTTTAGCCACTGTGCCACCACGGCTCTGAACAAAAATCTCTGTAGTTAACAATGAGGAGGGCAGAGTTTTTAACAAGAAAGGAGTAAGACATTGATTGATACACATTTCCAAACCGGTAGCGAAAGTAAGAGAATTTCATGCATGAGACCACCTATGCCATAACGGGCTTTAAAGGTAATTACCAACACCTTGAACTGGGACCCAGATGTAAGCTACAACCTCGGTCAACAGGGGTGTAACACCAGCCACCCTGACGAATTTGTCTCAATGCATGTCACCCCAAAAGGTATGGATGCAACTTAGCAGCAGCTTCCCAATTATCAATTTTAACATTCAGAAAAAACAAATAATTTCACACTTCATGAGTATTAATGACACTCCAACGCTGAAGAGTTTTAAGATGAGATTGGACAACTATTTGTCTGAAATGATAGAGGGTTTCCTGCCAGAGCAGGGGGTTGGACTTGAAGACCTCCAAGACCCCTTCCAATGGTGGGTTGCAGGTGGTACTCCCTGGTATGGGCATATCGGAGCCTGCCCAGAGCACTGGGTACTGTTCCAATATGGTGCTCCGGACGGCCCACCCACCCGCCCGAACTCCTTACCGGTGTTTTAAAGCTTTTGGAACTTCCGCGCACACGCATGGTGCATGCAGCACATATGCGACGCTCCGCCAAGCAGCTATAGTGTTGCGGAGGCTAGCGGAAGCGTTGCTGGCAGCTACAACATATGCTGCGTGTGTCCATGTGGGCAACGCCAGCCCGTTTCAACCATATCGGTTAGAATGGGATCCGGAACTCACCACTGGTCTCCTCCAACTCTGTTTTTCTGTTACCCTGTAGATCAGGGATGTCCAAACTTGGGGACTTTAAGACTTGTGGACTTCAACTCCCAGAATTCCCCAGCCAGCATAGCTGGCTAGGGAATTCTGGGAGTTGAAGTCCACAAGTCTTAAAGTTCCCAAGTTTGGACATCCCTGCTGTAGATGCTAAACAGAACTAGCTCTGGTTAATACTTGGATGGGAGACTAAGAATTACACAGCTGTTGGCTAAATTTATTTTACTTCACCTACTTTTGTGACTGTCTCCTTGAGAAATTATAATTACAGTCCTGAAAGTGGGTGAAGTGGCCAGGCAGAGAAACAAAACACTGATTTAAGTGAAATCTAATGTGTGGTCTTTGGCTCAAAAAAAAAAAAAAAGATTGCACAATGCTGTGTTGTAATCAGTTTACACTCTAACCTACATTCAACTACCTGAATTCAGATCATGCACATAAAAATAAACCCACACATTTTAAATAATATTTCACTTTAAATTGCTTCAGTCCTATCTGTGGACAAGCAATTTGGACATATTTTCATCAACATCCCTGGAAAACGTACCCAAGTTTTTCAAAATAAAAATTGCTTTTCATACTTTCAGACTTATATGTCTGATAGCATAGGATTTATTAACTGTACAAACTGTACAAAGCTCTACTGCACAGTACATTAGAGGAACAAATGAAGTTATTGTTTGCAGATTATTTATGTCTATAGAAACTAAGCTTCCCTAATTCTCCCTGGAGAAGAACATCACAACAAAGAGGAGCTGGGATTAACTGGAGGGTGAGCTCCCAACTAGGCTAAGAGGGAGAATTCTAAAATCTCATCCGTCTTTTCTCCAAAAAGGAGATATTCTACAGTCTCTGACATCCATGATCCAGGAAGCGTAAAACCATGTACTCTGAATATCTTTAGTTATCCAAGGTTCATGTGAAATAACGTTGGATCCCGGGAATGAATCCATTTGGAAGCAATAGGTCTAACTTTAATTGAAGAACATGTCATATATCATACATCGTACATCGTACATTATACATCGTACATCGTACATCATACATGGTACATTGTATATCGTATATCATATATTGTATATCTCATATATAATATATCATATACCCATGATGGCGAACCTATGGCAAGTGTGCCACAGGTGACATGCGGAGCCGTTTATCAGGGCATGTGAGGTGTCGCCCTGTCAGCTGGCCAGTGCACATGCACGTGCTGGCCAGCTGACCAGCCTTCTTTTGAGGCCATTTTTTGCCCTCCGGAGGCTTTAGGGGCCTTCAGGAAGCTTCCTAGCTACCTGCGGGATCGGATCCTGCCCCATACATCCTCACGGCCGATTCGCTCCCACAGAGAGGGACTTCTCCGGGTGCCGTCCACTAGACTTTGTCAGCGGGCGGCGCCCAGGGGAAGGGCCTTCTCTGTGGCGGGCCCAGCCCTCTGGAATGACCTTCCCCCCGATATCAGGACAACCACGGACCTCCGCTCCTTCCGCTTAAAATTAAAGACGCACTTTTTTCGTCTGGCCGGCCTTGGGTAGTCTCTTTTTAGGTTAGGGGTTTTTAGGGGTAATTTTTAGTTTAGTTTATGGGTTTTAGCGCAGGATCAATTTAATCTATTTTTAACTTTGTATTTTGTATTTGTCTGTGGTTTTATTTGTATTTTTAATTGCCTGTGCCCCGCCTCGAGTCCCCTTGGGGAGAGAGAGCGGGATATAAAATTAAATTATTATTATTATTATTATTATTATTATTCCCTGAAGGCTCCAGAGCATGAAAAACTGGCCCTACGGGCAAACTGGAAATTCAGGGATGTTCTTCCAGGTTGCTTGTAGGGCCGGATTTAGCCCTCCGGAGCATTCAGAAGGCTTCAGGAGGCTTCCCTGAAGGATCCGGAGGACTAAAACAGGCCCTATGAGCAAACCGGAAGTCCCAAACTTCCGGTTTGCCCATAGGGCCGGTTTTTCATGCTCTAGAGGCTTCAGGGAAGCTCATGAACCCTCTGGAGGGCCTTGGGGGGGTGGGTTAGGGGAGGCTGTTTTCACCCTCCCCAGGCTCCTATAAAGCTTCTGGAGCCTGGGAAGGTTGAAAAAAGCACGTCAAAAATGAGGGAAGCACTGGTCATGCGCACATGTGCACTGGGGTCATGTGCACAGCATTATTGTGTGGCACGCCTGTGCATGACCCCCTATGCTCCCCCCCACTTTTGGCACACGAGCCAAAAAAGGTTCACCATCACTGTCATATACCATATACCTCGTACCACATGCCACATCACATATTATTATTATTATTATTATTATTATTATTATTATTATTATTATTATTATTATTATTATTATTATTATTATTATTATTATTATTATTATTATTGGACTTCTAGACCGCCCCCTCTCCCCGAAGGGACTCGGGGCGGTCATATATCATATATACCGTATATCATATATCTCATATATATTGTATATCACATATCACATATCATATAATATCACTAAGAACTGTTGATCCTGGTGGACTGAGACACAAGCAAGAGCATATGTGTCTTCTCCATAGCCAATTAAATTAGCTTTCTGGAGAAGTGTTTTCTTCTCCAGAAAAGTTAGAAATACTTTCAATGCTGAGAATCCAATGACATTTCAATGATGGTTGGTATATCTTCTTTATATCAGTAGACAAGGGATCTTTTAAAAAATTATATTTAATTACACTCAAGAAATTTACTGGAGTTGTCAGGAAGTCCTGGAATTTAATCATGTGTTTCCTGCAAGAGTTTTATTTATTTATTTTTATTTTATTAAATTTATACCCCGCCCTTCTCCTTGTTAGGACCCAGGGCGGCGCACAGGCATTATTTAAAAACACAAAATACAATAAATATCTATTAAAATGTATTAAATTAATAAACCCGTGCTAAAACCCAATGTTAAAAGCCTTGCCAATTATAAATTATTTTCTTAAAAAGTCAGAAATGGGGGCTATCCTAGGCCGGCTTGTTGGAATAAATACGTCTTAAGACGTTGGCGGAAGAGGCGGAGGTCCGAGATAGTACGGAGGTCGGGGGGTAGGTCGTTCCAGAGGGCCGGGCCCGCCACAGAGAAGGCCCTTCCCCTGGGTGTCACCAACCGGCATTGCCCCGTCGATGGCACCCGAAGAAGACCCTCTCTGTGGGAGCGGATCGGACGAAGGGATGTATGGGGCAGGATGCGGTCTCGTATATAGCTAGGCCCCGAGCCATGGAGCGATTTAAAGATGGTCATCAGCACCTTGAAGCGCACTCGAAAGGCCACAGGCAGCCAGTGCAGCTCGCGCAGGAGAGGTGTTACGTGGGTTTGCCTTGCGGCACCCGTAATCACCCGCGCGGCCGCATTCTGTACTAACTGTAGCCTTCGAGTGCACCTCAAGAGTTTTCCTGCAAGACTGTTACCCAGGTTGATTTTAGAAGTGCCACAAAGAAGAGGCAGTCAACCTATTGTCCAAAGCACCGACAAGAAGCAATGGATGAAAACTAATCAAGGAGAGAAGCAACCTAGAACTAAGGAGAAGTTTCCTAACAGTGAAAACACCAGAGACCATCTAGTCTTATTTATTTATTGATCAGCTCATAAAACTAACACACATATTTTTAAAAATCACACAACGGAACTCATGACTTTCTGTCTAGATGGTTTCTGGTGATGAGCCGAAAGGCAGAAAAGGAAACAGTATGTCTCCTCCCTTAATTGGGGCCCTAACAGGGTGTTGTGGAACAATTGTGTGTGTGTGTGTGTGTGTGTGTGTGTTAGTTTTATGAGCTGATCATGCTGGCATAGCTGGCTTCAGGGATTTTCCCGTGTATAAGGCATAGAAAAGTTGTTGCAACATTTCGACAAGATCTCACTTGTCATCATCAGGCAGGCTTGTGTCTGTGAGAGAGATTGCAACAACTTTTCTATGCCTTATACACGGGAAAATCCCCGAAGCCCGAAGCAGGCTTCTCTATGCCTTGAGCTAACCAGTTTCCCTGATTACATCATCCTTTCTACAGGACTTTATTGATGAAGTGGATATATTGTTACAGCTTCCTGTTAGGCCTATTCAAGGGAGGAGACAAACTTGTCATCCTTCTCTGTCCTTCGACTCAACCTAGAGACCATCCAGACAGAGACCTATTAAATTGCTGCTGTCTTTTTAGATATGTGTTAAAGAAATTTAACACATATCTAAAAAGACAGCAGCAATTTAATAGGTCTCTGTCTGGATGGTCTCTAGGTTGAGTCGAAGGACAGAGAAGGATGACAAGTTTGTCTCCTCCCTTGAATAGGCCTAACAGGAAGCTGTAACAATATATCCACTTCATATATATATATATATATATATATATATATATATATATATATATATATATATATATATATATGTTGCATCCCATGTTCCTTCAGTGTTGGGGATTGCAGTGACTGGAACCAATGGTAAGACAGACAGAAAACAGCAACAGAGACAGCAAATGGCTCAAAAACAGTAACTGAGAGAGGGATCTTGGAGTCCTAGTGGATTATCATTTGAATATCAGCCCAAAATGTGCAGCAGCAGCCAAAAAAGCTAACACAATCCTGGGTTATATAACCAGAGGCATAGAATCAAGATCTCACAAAGTATTAGTGCCGCTTTACAAAACCCTAGTAAGGAGGGCGTGGTTATGGCCGGATGAGGTGAGGACGTTTTCTCCACCTCGTAGGGCTTCTTTTTACCAACAAATGTGGATTAAAGTGATTAAAACGCGCCGCTGAGAGCTGGAAATGTTTATAGATGTTTTGGAAGGTCGGTGTGACTTGTAAATTGCTTTTTCAAAGTGATCGGACAACTCGAACTGCTTGAATTTCAAAGTTTTGTTTCTCCGTGGAGCAGAGAGTTGGCGAGCGGCCGAGGTAAGGGGGGTTACCCTTTGTCTCTGGCAAAGATCATTTGCATGCCTTTTGTCTTGCTACAAGGCGGTAAATACAAGCTGAAGTTTAAGAAAGAAGGAAGTTGGTGATGGCATGTGGATTATAACTCCTTTGAACTTTCTAATTCTTTTAAAGTGGACTGTGTGAGCTGAATGTAGCGGACAAGCTTTTTCGATTACACTTAAAATGGAGGCTTAAAAGTTAAATAAACTGGGGAAGCTCCCCTAGGCTTTTTTTTTTTTGGCTCTTTTGGTGCATTTTAAGCCGGCTTAGCCTTATCTGATTTGGAACACTGTTTGCCCTTATTCTTTATAAGAGACCCTCTTGGCAAAGAAGTATAAATATAAAGTCTGTTTTGAACTGAAATGTCGACTCAACAGCCTTCAGAGCTGGAAAGGATCTTCGGAGCTTTGAATACAATTGGCGAAAAGTTAACCGGATTAACGGATCATGTGGCTAATTTGACATTGGAAGTTCAAAAAGCTAAAGAACAGATAAGTGAATTGAATGTTAGTTTTGTAAAGCAAAACGCGGAGGTGAAATTTATTAAAGATGAAATTGAACAAATTCATGCACACGACGCACAAATTGATCGTAAGATGGAAGGAATTTTTTATAAAAACCAGCAGCAAGATAAGAGAATTAGTCTTTTGGAGGAAGAAGCTAGAAAATTCAATATTGTTATACGTAATATTCCAGAAAATAGACCGGACGATTTGAAGCAGAGGGTGCTAAAATGGTTGAATGATTTTGGATTTGAATATACAGCAGCAAATTTAGTAAGTGTTTTTAGAATTGGTTATAAGAGGCAAGGTGGAGCGGTTAGAAATGTTTTAGTAAGATTTGCAAACCTTGGAGATAAACTAGAGGTTATGGCAAAAATAAGAGATCTGGAAGGTGTTCCTAAGTTTGAGGAGAAAGAGATTCAAGTTTTTCCGGATATTTCCAGGGAAGACAGAGCTTGGAGATATCATTTGAAACCAGTTACAAAGCTCTTGAGAGACAATGATATTAAGTACAATTGGAGGCCACTACAGCAACTTAAGTTTTTTTATAAAGGAAGGATGCATACTATTACTTCAGAAACAGATGTATTAAGATTAATTCGGGGGCTTGGGCTGATTGAGAAAGAGGAAGATTTGGTAGAAATTAAAGATTATATGCTTAAGACGGGTGGAGTACAAGAGGAATCCCCAATTTTGGAAGAAAGAGGTGCAACTGGCGGCCAGGATCCCAAGAGTTTAAAGAGAAAAGAAATTTCCCCGGCAGTCTCTGAGTATAAGAAAATTCGTGAAGATACTGAACGAACGCCAGACAAGATGGAGGATCTTAGTAAAAAGCAGGAAGCTGAGTCCGGGGTGAAGCCAGCCTTGTCTTCTTTTTTTGAAAGTGGAATTTAAAGAACAGCCCGAAGAGGTGATCCGACCATCGGCACGTCCCACTCCCCCGCACTCTTTATATAGAGGCGATATCTGATTGAGGATGTGGGGGATGAAGATTGCTTGTTATTTGTTGTGGTTGTTGTGTTTGATATTTGAGTTTTTTGTTTATGTTGTTTGTTATATATTGTTTGTGGAGTTTTATGTTTTTGTATGTCTTTTTTGTTTGGTGTTTGGTGTGCACATAAAGGAAGAGGAGGGGTCAGGCTTAAAAAAGTTACCGCTTAAATGCGGTTTATAAAAATAATGACATGGAACGTGAAAGGTACAGGCAATCATATAAAAAGGAAAAGATTGGAACTTAAATTTAAAAGGGATTCTCCAGATATATTATTTTTGCAGGAAACTCATCAAAAATCTGAGGATTTTAATAGAATGAATATTAAAGGTATGCAAATTTATGAAAAATCTTTTGGGACTTCCAAAGCTAGAGGAGTTGCGATATTGATATCAAATAGGGTACACTTCGAGAAAAAACAAGTAATTAGAGATGAGGAAGGCAGATATTTAATAATTACAGGGAATATTAACGAGCAAAAAGTGACATTGGTTAATTTATATTTACCGAATGAAAAACAAAAGGGTTTTTTGGATAAAATTACTAAGATTTTGGAAATAGAAAGTGAAGGGAAAGTAATTGTGGCGGGAGATTTCAACCTAATTGGGGATAAAATTGATAGTAATAATCCTACCCGCTTTAGACAAACAAATAAAGGGGAAATTTTAAATAATTGGATGTTTCAAAACAGTGTGGCAGATGTTTGGAGAGAGTTGAAAGGCCCTGAAAGGGTGTATACATTTTGTTCTAAGGTACATAATACTTATTCAAGGATTGATTATATTTTTGTTTCTAAAGATTTGCTGAATAAAGTAGATAGAATAGATGTGGGAATTTTTAAGGATTCTGACCATGCAGAAGTCATGATGGAAATAGATTTTAATTTTGAAAAAAAGGAAAGAGGTTGGAGATATGATGAAAAATTGTATAAAAGGGAGGAGGATAAAATATGGATATTCAAAAAATGGAAGGAAAGTTGGGAATTGAATGATAATGAAGAGGTCAAATTTGAAATTGTTTGGGATACCATGAAAGCCATATTTAGAGGAGAAAGTATTAAATTGTCAAGCAGGAAATATAGAGAATACAAAGCAAAAATTGATCAGGATACAAGACAAATTAAGATATTGGAGAACCAATTCTCACTTACGAAAGATAAAAAATGTTTGGAGGAATTGACCTTATTAAAAACTAAATTGATAGAAGAAGATATTGAATTGGTTAAAAAAAATTTAAGATATTTGAATAGGGATTTTTTTGAATTTAGTAATAAAAATTCTAGGTTATTGGCAAAGACGGCGAAAAATAAAACTCAAAAGAGAGAAATTGGTTCTCTGATAGATGATAAAGGTATAAGGTGTTATAAGAGATTGGAGAAATGTGAAGTAGCTAGGAATTTTTTTCAAAAATTATACTTAAAGAAATCAATTGATTTAGAAAAATTGAAGAATCATCTTGGAAAATATGGTATGAAGATAGATCAAACATACAAAGACTTGATGGAAAGAGATATTACACAGGAGGAAATTAATGAAATAATACAAGAGTTAAAATTAGGGAAGACCCCAGGAGAAGATGGATTACCTGCTGAATTTTATAAAGATTTCAAGGAACTAATAGTACCAAAACTACAAAAATTATTCAATGGAATTTTACATGGTGGAGAAGTCCCGATGTCATGGAATAAGACAATAATATCTATAATTCCTAAACCGGATAAAGATCTTGAGAGGATCGAGTCCTATCGACCTATTTCTTTAATCAACCAAGATGCTAAAATATTTACAGCTATTATAAGTAATAGATTAAATAGTTTTATAGATAAATATATAAGTTATAACCAAGTAGGGTTTGTTAAAGGTAGATATATGAGTGATATAATTAGAAGAGTATTGAATATTATAGATGTAGCAGAGAATAATGGAGATGAATTAGGTATAATATCGTTAGATATTTTTAAAGCTTTTGATTCTGTACAATGGGATACTATAAAAGTAATTATCGAGGCATTAGGCTTTGGTAATAAATTTATACATGTTATTTCAAAACTGTATCAAAAAAGCAGTGCAAAGGTAAAGGTGAATGGAATAATGACGGAAGAGATTAAATTGGAAGCAGGCACGAGACAAGGATGTCCCTTGTCTCCAACATTATTTTTGTTAGTTATGGAAATTTTGATTAAATTGATAGAAGCAGATGAAGAGTTGGAAGGTTATAAGGGATATAAGATAAATTTGTATGCGGATGACACTTTGATTATTTTGAAAGATATAGAGAGAGATTTAAAGAGGATAAATAAACATTTGATAGAATTTGAAGAAATGACAGGTTTAAAGGTAAATTGGTCAAAATCTGAATTACTAATGAATAAAGATGGTAAGGAGTGGGAGAGTATGCAAGAACAATTTGGGATAAGAGCTAAGAATACATTGAAATACTTGGGGATAACACTTTCACTTAAAGTTAGAGATTTTAAAAAAATTAATTATGAGGTGATGCTGAAGGAAGTAGAAAAAAAGATAGATAAATATAAAGAGATAAAGTTGTCTTGGTTTGGTAGAATTGCAATGTGTAAAATGATGTTATTACCAAAGTTTAACTTCTTATTTGAGATGCTACCATTAAATTTGACAGAGAAAGATATAGAAGAATATCAGAAGAAATTAGATAAATTTTGTAATGGTGGGAAAAGACCAAGATTAATGAAGAAATTGTGGTATCAAAATCAAAAAGAGGGTGGATTGGGAATTCCCAATCTACTTAATTATTATCGGGCATATAATATTAGAACTGTGATAAAAATACTTAAAGGTGGAGATGGTCATTGGGGAGATCTGGAGTTAAAAGATATTAAGAGATTTGGGTCTATATGGTTTTTAGATAGAGCAAAAACAAAAAAGACAATTAATAGTTATTGGTTAAAAGGGTTGAGTAAAACTTGGAATAAATTTGTTAAAAAATTGATTCCGGATATAACGTTTTTGGGAAAGACAACTGAAAGTTGGCCGATTAAAACCAATATAAGTCGGAACAAAGTAATTGAAGATGAAAATATAGGAAATATAGTAGATTGGTTAAGAGCCTTAGGAACTGAAAGTAGGAAGAAAAAAGTAATTCAAAAATTGGAGTTAAATTGGTTTGAAAAAATACAGGTAGAAAAATGGAATATGAAAGTAAGGGGAATATGTAACATAGATAGAAGTAAAACTAAGTTTGAAAGTTTAGTATCTCAAATTATTAAAGATGAAACCGGGTTAAAAGGACTCGTCAGTAAGATATACAGGATTATAAACTTTGATGGAAATCCACAAATGGTAATGAAAAAGAATTGGGAGGAAGATCTAAAGATTAAAATATTGGATTTGGATTGGAATGAGAATTGGAAGAGTCGGATTATGAGGACTTTATCTATAAGGATTAAAGAACATAATTTTAAGGTTGTTTGGAAATGGTACTGGACCCCACTAAGATTATCACTGATAGATAAAAAAATGAATGATAAATGTTGGAGATGTAATACGGAATTGGGAACTTATGAGCATATGTGGTATAAATGTGTGAAAATTAAAAAGTTTTGGCAGCAATTAGAAGGAACAATGTGTGAAATGATGAAAAGAATAATAATATTGAGACCAGAAACTATATTGTTATTGATAATTAATGAACCAGAGTTAACAAAACACGAGAAAGAACTGATTAGAATTATGATTATAATGGGTAGAATTGTAATAGCAAGATATTGGAAAATAGAGGTAAATATTAAAATAGAAGAATGGTATTGTGAAATGTGGAAATTAGCCTTAAATGATAAAATGACGTGTGATATTAAATTTAGAGAGGGGGTTTATAAAAATGATATCTTTTGGAAGACTTGGAAGCCATTTGTGGACTATGCACTTGGAACTTTGGACGTCTCGACGCCTGTACCGAGGGAACGTGGATTTTGGAGATCCTAAAGATAATAGACGACACTTGAAACCAACTCTTCCTTTTGTTTTGTACAGCACTGGGTGATATATTGTAAAACAGTATAAAAATTTTAATAAAAAAAAAAAAAAAAAAAAAACAAAACCCTAGTAAGACCACACCTAGAATACCGCAACCAATTTTGGTCACCCATACTACAAAAAAGATGTTGAGGCCTTGGAAAAAGTTCAGAGAAGAACAACTAAGATGATCAAAGGTCTGGAGACTAAACCATAGGAAGAACAGCTGCAGAGTTTGGGTATGGCTAGTCCAGTAGTAGTCAGCCTGGTCCCTACCGCCCACTAGTGGGGGTTCCAGCTTTCATGGTGGGTGGTAGGGGTTTTGTCCAATACTGAAGCACTTTCCTTTTTTTTAATTTAATTGACTTCCCTACTTTATAAATCACCATTACTGTGGAACTGGTGGGCGGTTAGAAAATTTTACAACTAACAGAGATACAAAAGTGGGCAGTAGGTATAAAAAGGTTGACTACCTTGCTAGTTTCAACTACTACTGCTAGTTGAAAGGTTGATTTTAGAAGTGCCACAAAGAAGAGGGAATCAGCCTATTATCCAAAGCACCAGAAGACAAGAAACAATGGTTGGAAACTAATCAAAGAGAGAAGCAACCTGGAATTAAGAAGAAACTTCCTAACGGTGAGGACAATTAACCAGTGGAACAGCTTGCCTCCAGAAATCATGGCAGCTCCATCCATCGCTGGATTTTTTTTTTAAAGAAGAGACTGGACAGTCACTTGTCTGAGATGGTGCTTGAGCAGAAGGCCTCTAAGGTCCCTTCCAGCTCTATTTCTATTCAATTCTAAATATTGTGTCAATGTCGTTTTGTGCCAACTTCAGAATGGGTTGATAGCATTTCAACAGAGAACGATCCAAAGGATAAGGCATTTCTTTTTCATAGTATAGTGCAGGGGTGGGCAAACTTTGCAACTTTAAGTCTGAAGGACTTCAGCTCCCAGAATTCTCCAGCCAGAATTAAATCTGGGAGCTGAAGTCCTTCAGACTTAAAGTTGCAAAGTTTGCCCACCCCTGGTATAGTGACATCCAAGAGATGGAACAACTCTCTAAGAAACACTAATACCGTCCCCATAATCCCGTCAGCACTATCTAAATAAATAAACTTTGCACTCAGGTCTTTTACATTGCTTCTGCTTTTATTCTGCTGTTCCTCTCATGTCTCATCTGCATTTAAATTTAAATTTAAATTTTAAATTGTTTAGGGGTTTTAGGGATAGTTCTAGTTTATAGTTTTTAGCGCAGGGCAAGTTTAATTTGTTTTTAACTTTGTATTCTGTCTGTTTTAATTGTTTTTTAATTCCCTGTGCCCCGCCTCGAGTCCCTTCGGGGAGAGAGAGCGGGTTATAAATAAAATTATTATTATTATTATTATTATTTTATTTTTTTTAAATACGCAGTAGGAGAAAAGTGCTGTGCATTAAACAGCCCATTCAGAAATCACTGCTCCATTGAGAAATTTCTGCTTTGAAATCGCCCCACGGGGTTGCAGAAGGCAAAAGCCATCCCTGGGGACCCACCCAGCAGCCACCCTGCCTAGCCAGTGAAGGGTCTCTTCCAAGCTTCCCCATGAAAAATTGAACTCAAACAATTGTTGGGCTCACCAAAGCCATAAGACAGCTGGAAAACACCATGATGTGATGTGATGGATGTCACAGGAAATTGTTCCCCTTGGACTAGTTGGCAGGTCTCTTGTTTAGATACTGAATGGTGGGTTGTCAGGTAAAGAAAAGAAAACAGAACGAAACTAGGGGAGGTCAATTCTGGAGCACTGAAGTGGCTGCTGTGCCTAATATATCCCAGCATTATTTTCCTACCTTTCCCCTTTATTAAGAAGGAAAAATACCGTCCCACTCTTTTTAAGGAGGAGAAGAAACATTGGAGTGGGAATCTATTGCACTTGGCTATCCAATTCCTAATTTTTATTGATCAATTCATTCATTCATTCATTTTCTACATCTCTCCATTTTATAATAATAATAATAATAATAAACTTTAATTTGTAGACCGCTCCCTCTCCCCCAGGGGACTCGGAGCGGTGCACAGGGAAGATAAAAGACAATAAATATACATATACAAATATACATACATAATTAAAAGGCAAATTAAACATTATTCCTGTGCTAAAATTCCCAATTAACGTTCTCTAAAATTCCCAATTAAATTTACTAAAAAACCCCATAGATAGAGAGACTACCCTAGGCCGGCCAAGCAGAAAAGGTGTGTTTTTAATTTTAGACGGAAGGAGCGGAGGTCCGTAGTTGTTCTAATGTCGGGGGGAAGGTCATTTCAGAGGGCTGGGCCCGCCACAGAGAGAGCCCTTCCCCTGGGCGTCGCCCGCTGACAAAGTCTAGTGGACGGCACCCGGAGAAGTCCCTCTCTGTGGGAGCGAATCGGCCGTGAGGATGTCAAGTGACCCTGGGTGGCTTACAATTCTAAAACTATAAAATATTGAAAACCATGAAAACATCTCAAAATAGCAATAGCAAGAGCACATAGACTTATACATACCGCTTCACAGTGCTTCTAAGCAGTTTACAGAGTCAGCCTGTTGCCCTCAACAATCTGGGTCCTCATTTGACCCACCTCAGAAGGATGGAAGGCTGAGTCAACCTTGAGCCTGGTGAGATTCGAACTGCCAAATTGCAGGCAGCCGGCAGTCAGCAGAAGGACCCTGCAGTACTGCACTCTAACTACTGTGCCACCGCAGCTCTTATAAATAAATGCATACAGCAGTCGAGATAGTTAACCAACTAACAGTAAAGTCAAGAAATGTTAAGTAAAGTAAAATCAAGATTGTTAAGACATTCCGAGCCCCGTTCCAAACTTGGCTGGTTTTTTAAAGCTTTGTGAAAAGCCAACAAGGTTGGATCTATTCTAATCTTCTAGGGGAGAATATTACACAGAGCAGGGGCTACAGCAGAGAAGGCTATTCTTCCAGTTCCTAACACCTGAGACTCTTTAGCTGTGAAATCTGCAGCAACCCTACGATGTGGCTTGGGTTGAATACAGTGGTGGGTTTCTGCAGGCTCGCACCTACTCGCGAGAGCCGGTTGGTGAAATTTAGAGAACCGGTGAGAGGGGGTTCCACCGGCGTACCTGGAAGTAAATCTGGCCCGCTGCTGCCAGTGACCCAATGGGAAGGAAAGGAAGGAAGGAAGGAAGGAAGAAAGAAAAAGAAAGAAAGAAAGAAAGAAAGAAAGAAAGAAAGAAAGAAAGAAAGAAAGAAAGAAAGAAAGAAAGAGAATTTATCATCACAATTGAGTCCAAAATTTTGGTTACTAAGCAAGAGCGTTGTTAAATGAGTTTCACCACATTTTAAAAGGTGGCCACTCCCACCCTGTCACATGACTGCCAAGCCACGCCCACAAAATAGGCCACACCTACAGAGTAGGTTCTGAAAAAATTTGAAACCCACCACTGGTTGAATAGCTCAAAACAGAGGTGGGTTTCACATAATTTTACCACCAGTTCACACAATGCAACCTTCCTCGCATGCACCAGGGGTGGATTCCTACCAGCATTACTGCCAGTTCGGCATGCAAAAAATGTGTGGGTGCACATTTGCACCTAAAAAGGTGTATGCATCGCACAATGTTAGAAAAGGGGGAAAATTAAATTTTTACAATGAAGATTGTTCTGCGCATGTGCAGAAGTGAAAATCAAGATGGTGGCACTGATGATAGAACCGGTTCAGGCATATGTCCGGCTGAGTTACTACCTACTTGGCCGAACCAGTCTGAACCAGTAGGAACCCACCTCTGGCATGCACGAGTCTTAGAAAATGTGGCTAAATAGGAGGGCATAGCACCAGGTTGGGGGCAAAGGCGGGGCAGCCCACCCAGGCCACCTGCAGGTCGCCACTACCGGTTCACCTGAACCAATCCAAACCGGCTGAATATCACCACTGGCTCAAAGTCACTCAGATGGGTTTCATGCCTAAAGTGGGATTAGAATCCTCAATCTCCTAGTTTCTAAGACAGCACCTTAAATCTAAGCCTACACTAAAATTCATTTGTGTGTTTTGCACATCTCCAGGTGTTTGTGGGCCAATAAATCTGTATTTTATTTTATTTTTTGTTTCATTTTTTGCTACCTCCCATGTTGAAATGCATTTTAGGTGGGTTTTTTCCCATGATCCAATTATGAACAGAACTATGAATGAAATATTTTTCCATCTCCTCCAGCCAAATGTCAGTCAACTCAGCTGTTACAGCAGAGAAGGCATTGCCTTATATGAATTGACCACCTGGTCAGGAAAATAAAACAGTGGCCATCTGAATTCAGTAGTCACAAATATTATTCCAATGAAGAGAAAGTCAAATAGAGGCAATGAAGAGCTAAATACTCTTAAAATGCCTGAATAATAATAATAATAATAATAATAATAATAATAATAATAATAATAATAATAATAATAATAATAATAATAATAATAATAATAATAATAATAATAATAATAATAATAATAATAATAATAAATTTAATTTATAGACCGCTTCCTCTCCCCTAGGGGACTCGGAGCGGTGCACAGGGAAGTTAAAAATACAATAAATATACATAAATAATTAGATAAAAGGCAAATTAAACAATTATCCCTGCGCTAAAATCCCCCAATTAAATTACTAAAATCCCCTAAACCATAAAAAGAGACTACCTTTGGAACATTGGTCTTCTACTTTCTCTCAGATTGATTTTATTTTAATTCATTTCCAATGAATGTGCATCTCTTGATCAGTTTTAACTAATCTCTCCCCCACTTGCCCCATCTCTAAAAAAAAATCTTATCTTCAGGATTAGTGAAGGAACCCATAAAAGAGAATAAATAATAGAAGATAATTAATCAAGGACTTTTTGTAACTTCTTTAAGGTTACAAACATACATATTTGTATATTCCCATGCTTTACATTTTCTTTGAGTTGTGTTTATTTTTCACTCTGCATATTTTTTGGCAGGGAATTGCAAAAATTAAAGATCCTCCTCCTCCTCATCAGATAAGTATCCTATTTTCATGACGAAGTAAGCCTGTTTTCCTGGGCTTATCTCAGTTAGTATAACATTTTTGATCGATTACATTTATATTTTTCCTGCATTGGTTCAATCTACCATAAAGTGCAAGCAAGACCTTTTGATTGAAAATGTAATGGAACGTATAAAAAATATTAATATATAGCTTTCACTAAATAGCTTCCTTTTCCAAGGCTTGAAAATCTAAAGCCACTATAATAGGATTTTCTGATTATTGCCTGGTTAATAGCAATAGCACTTAGATTTATATACTGTTTCATTGTACTTTACAGCACTTTCTAAATAGTTTACAGAGTCAGAATATTGCCCCCCAACAATCTGACTCCTCGTTTTACCTGACTCAGAAGGCTGAGTCAACCATGAGCCAGTCAGGATCAAACGCCTGGCTTTGGACAGTTATCCTGCAGTACTGCATTCTAACCACTGCGCCACCATGGCTCCTGGTTAATATACATATTGGAAATCTAAATTCACAAGGAACCTCTTTTGGGGGCTATATTCTTGAACATAAACAGAATACTGAAATAATAAGAAGAAATAATGAGAAATTAAAGTGCAGAATCAGATTACTGCTACAAATCCTCTTTTTAGGATAGCGATTAAACAATGATCTTCTTCCATTCACTTTTTCAAACATAAGTAATCAACATGTGTGTTTATATATATAAAGTGTTTTTCAGACTCACGTGTGAGCATTTCTATTATAAATAGGCATGTATCAAACTCAAACCTTTGAACTCTGGTGCTGGAGAAGACTTCTGCGAGTCCCTTGGACTGCAAGGCGATCAAACCGCTCAGTCATAGAGGAGATCAACCCTGACTTCTCTTTAGAAGGCCAGATCTTGAAGATGAAACTCAAATACTTTGGTCAGCTAATGAGAAGGAAGGACTCACTGGAGAAGAGCCTAATGCTGGGAAAGATTGAGGGTAAAAGAAGAAAAGGATGATAGAGAATGACGTGGCTGGATGGAGTCACCAAAGCAGTCGGTATGAGTTTAAATGGACTACAGAGGATGGTAGAGGACAAGAAGGCTGGAGGAATGTTGTCCATGGGGTTGCGATGGGTTGGACATGACTTCGCAACTAACAGCAACATCAAACTCAGTGCTTGTACCCCAACTTAACCTTTCTCCATCTGGAAGCTTCCAGATGTCTTGGGTCGACTAGAAATCCCCAGCTAGCATGTCAACTAGAAAATCTGGAAGTTGGACACCCAATACTTTGGAAGACCTGAAGTTGACCTAACTGAACATTCTTCAAATCCCCGGTAGCTATCATAACGGCTGAGGCCTTCCTGCTGCATATCTCTAGACCCCTGATAATTGGGAGATGACAAAATCAGTAGAAGAAATCCCACACACCAACTTCAAAAGTTCTTCCTAGAGGACTTCCAATCATCGCTTCAGAAACTAGATCCATATACCATATGTCTCTTTAAAAATGTAACCAAGGCGATGGGTTTTGAATTGGCTTTTTCTCTAAGGAATTATGAGTCAGGTTAAGAGGTGTGCATCCCTTCACAGTCTTAACTGACTGAGGAAACTTCAAAAATAAGTCAAATGCAACGTGTTGATCCTGCTCCTCTCCCACTGAAGCTTGACTCATTTGCTTCTTATTGGGGGTCCTACCTGCCTCTGGTATTTCAACAGTGCCATAAAAACAGAGGAAAAAGAAACAATGACTGCAGCAAAATTGTCATCTGTAGGAGATTATGCAATTGTAATCTGTTTCCAAGAAGCCGATGCAGCTGTTCCATTCCCATGGAGGTATGTGTGTTGTGTTCATTGGCTGCCAAGTCTCAGCCCCAGCCCAGATTGCCTTTTAATGGCCAACAGTGGTAACGTAAAGCTTCTCAAACCATTTTTTTAAAAAAAACGCAAGAAAATTCGCACCGAGCGAAGGTTGGGATTAGGTCTCCTAAAGTAACCTTGGAAGGATCCTGCCAACGTTGTTCCCAAAAGAAATCCCTGCCCTGGAAGATGTCTCAGGCAGATAGAGCCTATCACACTGCACTCCTTGTACTAAACAATAGGTCATATCAGCAAATGCACCTTGTATATTGGAATCATATGACTCCCTTATCTGATCTCTTCCTAGAGCCAACAGCCAGCGCTGGAGCGAAGGTTCAAAACCTCTGCAGTAAACAGATGACAAATAACATGCCCTTAAGCAAACCTTTGAGGGAAAACATGTTGCAATGGTTACTATTTTCTCTTGATTTCCATGAAGGGGATGCAGGGTTCAATGCCACACAGTGGGCTGTGCTCAATGTAAAAATGTTTAAGAGGTAATCCAGGAAATTACCGACCGGTCAGCTTGACAAGTGTCCCAGGTAAAGTGATGGAAACCATCTTAAAAGATAAAATTAATAGGCATGTAGAAGAGAAGGCGCTGCTGAACGAGAGCCAACATGGCTTTTGCAAGGGCAAATCATGCCTCACTAATCTGCTGGAATTTTTTGAGAGTGTCAACAAGCACGTGGACAAGGGAGATCCAGTTGACATTGTTTATCTGGACTTTCAGAAGGCTTTTGACAAGGTCCCGCACCAAAGGCTCTTAAATAAACTTGCCAGTCATGGAATAAAGGGACAGGCCTTGTCCTGGATTAGCAACTGGCTAAGGTACAGGAAACAGAGAGTAGCATTAAATGGACACTTCTCCAGGTGGAGAGAGGTAAAGAGTAGGGTCCCCCAAGGTTCAGTACTGGGACCCCTGCTCTTCAACCTTTTCATAA
Organism: Rhabdophis nuchalis; assembly: GCA_039707465.1. Taxonomy (NCBI): domain Eukaryota; kingdom Metazoa; phylum Chordata; class Lepidosauria; order Squamata; family Natricidae; genus Rhabdophis; species Rhabdophis nuchalis. The sequence goes on from CM077645.1 coordinate 207,288,821, forward strand.
ATGATCTAGAAGTAGGAGTAAACAGCAAGGTAGCCAAATTCGCCAACGACACTAAATTATACAGGGTAGTGAAAACTGAGAGAGAGTGTGAGGTGCTCCAGAGGGATCTCTTGACACTGGGGGAGTGGGCAAACCAGTGGCAAATGAGCTTCAAGATTAGTAAGTGCAGAGTGATGCACGTTGGGGCAAAAAAACCCAACTATATCTATAAACTGATGGGGTCTGAACTCCTTGCAACTAACCAGGAAAGGGACCTTGGTGTCCTGGTGGACAGCTCAATGAAGGTGTCAATCCAGTGTGCCGCAGCAGTGAAAAAAGCAAACTCATTGCTAGGGATCATTAGGAAGGGTATAGAAAATAAGTCAGCAAGTGTCATTTTGCCTCTTTATAAATCTATGGTGAGGCCCCATCTGGAGTATTGTGTACAGTTCTGGTCACCATACCTTCAGAAGGATATTATGGAAATGGAAAAGGTGCAGAGGAGGGCAACCAGAATGATTAGGGGGCTGGAACACCTTCCTTACCATCTGAGGCTGCAACGGCTGGGCCTCTTCACTCTAGAACGACGGCGCCTGAGAGGTGACCTGATTGAAGCCTATAAAATCATGCACGGTGTGGACAAAGTAGAAAAAAAAAACTGTTTTCCCTATCGCACAACACTAAAACTAGGGGGCACTCCATGAAACTTTTGAAAGCTAGACCTCAAACAAATAAGAGGAAGTACTTTTTCACCCAGAGGATCACTGGTCTATGGAACTCCCTGCCAGAAGAAGTGGTGACAGCTATCAGCCTCGACACCTTTAAGAAAGGATTAGACAAGTTCATGGAGAACAAGGGTATCCATGGCTATCATGATGGATGCCTAAGGACACCCTCCGGGTTGGAGAGATAGGCAGGATATTTCTCAATGCCATTTGCAGGGAATCATAAGCAGATGAAGACATCTGCTTGGGAAGACCCTGAAGCAAATGGTGAGCCACTGTGTGAGACAGAATGCTGGACCAGATGGGCTGTGGCCTGTTCCAGCAAGGCTATTCTTATGTTCTTATGTTCTTAATGTGTGCAGAGCAGGGCTGGGTTCCTGCCAGTTCTAACCTCTTCTATAGAAGAGGTTCCACAAATCTACAGGGCCATTTAGAACCAGTTCCAGCTCTCTCCCCCCACCCGTCCGCACATCCTCAAGAGGAAGAGTGAGAGGAGGAATTCTGGGAGTTGAAGTCCACAAGTCTTAAAGCTGTTAAGTTTGAACAGCCCTGCAGTTTTTTTTTCTAAAGGGTTAGGAGTGCAAGGATCTTGTAACTTGACAGCTTTAAGACTTTTAAGCTTCAAATGCCAGAGTTTCTGAGCCAACATTTTGGTTGCTAAGCAAGAGCGTTGTTAAGTGAGTTTCACCACATTTTACAAGTTGGCCATTCCTATCCAGTTACATTTCTGCCAAGCCACTCCCACAAAGCAGGCCACACCTACAGAAGAGGTTCTAAAAAATTTTGAAACCCACTACTTGTGCAGAGTAGGTTGTGAGGTTACCGTCTAGCTTAAATTCTTTGCTGACATCTATTGCATTTGATGAATTTGTTGCTCAAAGACATTCATCGGAAAGACAATATACCTCTCGTTTAAAATAAGAAGCCATTTTCTGCCTTCTTTGGGAATTGTTTGTTAGCAATACAAAATATTAAGTGATGTGGTGGCTCAGTGGCTAAGATGCTAAGCTTGTCGATCAGAAAGGTCGGCAGTTTGGCAGTTCGAATCCCTAACACTGCATAACAGAATGAGTTCCCGTTACTTGTGCCAGTTTCTGCCAACCTAGCAGTTTGAAAGCATGTAAAAATGCAAGTAGAAAAATAGGGGCCACCTTTGGTGGGAAGGTAACAGCGTCCCATGCGCCTTTGGTATTTAGTCATGCCAGCCACATGACCATGGAGAATGTCTTCAGACAGCATTGGCTCTTCAGCTTTGAAACGGAGATGAGCACCGCCCCCTGGAGTCGGGAACATCTAGCACATATGTGCAAGGGGAACCTTTACTTTTACTACAAAATATTACCGAGGTAATCATAATGATGATTTGATTATCAGTCTCCAATCTTCAAGGCACTTACTACGAATCATCTCCTGTACACCAATAGAATAACATTGTAAAATGGATTACAGATAGTCCACAATTTGCAATGAGCAATTGATCCCAAATTTGGTGTGATTCCAGTTGCTGGTTGTTACCCATAAAGACCCACATAGCCTGAAGCCTTGAGGCCACTTATCTTCCATAACATCTGCCTGACCAATTTGATGAGAGGTAGGGTTATCATGCCCCAGTTCCTTCAATTAAGCAATGTCATCTCTCAGGACTCCGTGAGGGTGTCTTCAAAACACTATCTCAATTGTGAAGCATTACCTTCTCAACCCCAACACCCTCACTTGTATTTTTGCAGAGTTTTTATAAGGAAGATCTTCCAAGTGTTCTTTCAGCAGAGAAGGGGGGAAATGTTGTGACTCATCCCCATAGCAACCCTGACTTGATGATGTGAATAGTGCAAGGCATTACGCATGTTTAGCAATCGCCGACCAGCACAACTGCATAATAACAGCCTGGAGATTGTGGGACAATCCTGGCATTCTCACAAGCAGCTTTCACTCACCAAAGTTCCATCATAGCTCGTGACGAATATGGGACTTCTGTAGGTGCCTCCTACAGATGGTATGATGCATGGAAAAAATAAGATCTAAAAAATAATAATAATCTAGCAACATCCAATCATAGGTATATACTGTGCTTCCCAGGGATGGGCTTCAAAATTTGAGCAAGGGGTTCTCTGCCCAGTTGCTGGGTAGGCGTGGCCATGGTGGGCGTGGCCTCGTTGGCCTCCTGCACCATGGCAGGGGGGCATTTTTACCTTCTCCTAGCTCCAAAGGCTTTCTTTGAGCCTCTGGGAGGGTGAAAACTCCCTCCACATGCTCCGGAGGTCCTCTGGAGGCTGGAAATTGACTTTCTAAACTTCCAGTAGGCCAATTTTTTGCCCTCCCGGAGCCTCCATGCACATCCTGCACTTACCTGTATCCAAAACAGCCCATGTGGGGACTTCTGGGAGAGAAGGGGAGGGTGGGCGGGGCTAGCCAGAAGTGGGATTTGGGAGTTCTCCGAAGTGCACAGAATCTTAGCTAGAGGTTATCCCAAACCTCTTCGAACCTCCCAGCAGCCCACCCCTGGACCTCTTCCCCTCTGGGATCATTGAAATCTGCAAGGCTGTATGCATTTCACAATTCAGGGAGAGTCTGGAATCACAGAAATTGATATTCCTCGCAGCCTTTGGAGAAATTCGGTCCTAAAAGCAAACTGCCAGGATCCAAACATCATTTTGGGTGGTCCAGGACAACCATGTTTAATGGGTTTCCTCTTGTGTGCATACCACAGGCAGATCTCATTGCTTGCAATCTCATGAGTCATGAAAAGGAAAACCTTCTCTCTCTTTTTTCCTTTAAAAAAAACAACTTTTAAAATAGAAGAAAGGGAAATTAAATCATGGTGTTCTCTGGGACCCTTGAACCTATTCTCAGCCCCTTCCATTTTCACAGCATTTGTTTGCATTTATTTAGCCTAAGTAACCATGGCTTTGCATCCTTTAAAGGCAAAAGATTCCAGGTTCTATTTCTGCCTGAAGTCTCAGACGCTTGTAAGTGGTCAGTCTTGATAAAGATGGGGTATAGGCATATGGGCTACAGCATATACCTAGCAGCAGAAAACAGTACCCCAGACAAGAAACTACCAAGGGAAAAACTACGTCCCCATCAACAATAGCAGGCCAAGCTACTGTATAAAGAAGGAGCAAGCCCCACAATCACTAGCATTGATGATGTTACCTTGTTGGGTAATAAAACGTCTGCAAGCAAACACCCAAGCACAAAGAACACCAAGGACTCCACAGTTGTACCCTACAGATCAGGGGTGGATTCAGGCAGCCACTACTGCTGGTTTGCTCATGGGTGTGCAGCGTGTGCATCAGTGGTGGGTTTCAAATTTTTTTAGAACCTACTCTGTAGGTGTGGCCTATTTTGTGGGCGTGGCTTGGCAGTCAGTGACAGGGTGGGAGTGGCCACTTTTTAAAATGTAGTGAAACTCATTTAACAACGCTCTTGCTTAGCAACCAAAATTTTGGACTCAGTTGTGATGATAAATTCTTCCTTCCTTCCTTCCTTCCTTCCTTCCTTCCTTCCTTCCTTCCTTCCTTCCTTCCTTTCCTTTCCTTTCCTTTCCTTTCCTTCCCGTTGGGTCACTGGCAGCGGTGGGCCAGATTTACTTCCAGGTATGCCGGTGGAACCCCCTCTCACCGGTTCTCTAAATTTCACCAACCGGCTCTTGCGAGTAGGTGCGAGCCTGCAGAAACCCACCACTGGTGTGCATGCATACATGTGCAATATAATAAAAATTGTTCTGCACATGCGCAGAAGTCACAAACAAGATGGCGGTGCCTGTGTCACTGCCAGGAGAACCAGTTTGGGGGGGGGGAGGGTGGCAGGCCTCAGTCGCTGCCGGTTCCAGCGACCCAGGCCGTCAAACCACTACCAGTTCCGCTGAACCAGTCCGAACCGGTAGGAACCCACTACTGCTAAAGATATTCTCTTCTAAAGCTGGAGTAAATTCAGCTCAGCACAGAATTAGTATATGGTAATAAATCCTGAGACTTGCAAGCTATTTCTACTAATTTGAAGCATGATTTATTTATATTCTTGTACATGCATTTGATATATTTATTTACATCCCTGAATATGTGTGTGGGAATTTTGTTTTGCACTTTAGTTGTAAGTTAAACCAGATAGCTTTTAGTTTAGGTCTTCTAAACTTGGATAAAATTGACACCCTCCCATCATCTTCAAAACTGAATACATACCAGAATCTTTATATATTTTATATAATCTTTATATATATATTGTAATTAAACAAACTGACAAAAATATGCAACTGTCTTTTTGTCTGCAACAAATATGCAATCGGCCACTTATTTACTCTGGCATAGAAAACACAGATGGCTGACTTAGATCATTTAAGATATTTATCTATTTCATAATTTAAAAAGATATAACCAGAAAGGAGTAAATGCACCATAGAACTATACCACCCAAATAATTACAAAGTTAACAAGGGAAACTGATGAGCATGTCAAACAAAGTGTTTCCAATCCTTCTGGACTAGTGAATTTTGAAAGCGAATGATGGGTGCTTTCCCCAAAGGGTTTTCATGGGAGATGATTCAGAAAACATCTGTATCATAAAAAGCAAATTGTCGTTTCCGCAGGGGACAATTTCTGAGAAAGATATTTTGCCAAATCCTAAAGTTTCACTATTTTTGACCATATTCCAAAGAAGTGCTCCAATAGAGTTTCTCCGGCAAACTGCATCATATTGTCCTACACAGAAGACTCCAAGTTGCAGGCCGTATTTAATTGCATGGAAAACTATTAAATCCCCAAGATGGCAAAGAGATGAACCCTCTCGATGCCAAATGCCCAAGAGAACCAGTGGTGGGTTTAAAAAAAATTGCCACAGGTTCAGTGGGCGTAGCTAGGTGGAAGGGGGCATGTGACTGAGTGGGCGTGGCCAACTTAACAACACTCGCGCACATGGCCACATGACACCCCCCCAAGCCACGCCCACCGAATCAGGGGCAAGAATTTTTTGGGACTTTTTGACACTTATGAGCCTCCGATTCATAGCCCAGATCCAGGTCCAGAGTCTCAACAACTTTTTTACATTGTGGTGACCAAAACTGAATGCAGCATTCCAAGTGTGGCCTTACCAAGGCATTATAAAGTGGTATTAACACTTCACGTGATCTTGATTCTATCCCTCTGTTTATGCAGCCTAGAACTGTGTTGGCTTTTTTGACAGCTGCTGCACACTGGCTTATATTTATTTAAGGTGAGTAAATTTAATCAGAAAGGCTCCCCTGACAAAATTCTATTTTGAGAATGCTGGAGCTGTTGGTTTTTTTTTTTTTTTTTAAATCTCTACTTAATTTCTATTTTCTCAACAAGACGCATGGAAAGAAGAACTTCCTGAGATGCTTTTCACCCAAAAAGAATATCGGTTGCTAAAACACCCTATTTTAATTACGACCAAAGGATGTCTCAGAGATATACAGCCCTGCAGGGGAAACAGAGTAAGGAGCAGGATGACATGTGTAACGGGTTAAAATAAGTTGTTTTAGGTGGACTCCTTGCAACCTAGGGAGGCTTTCTTGTCAATGTTTTGACTGCGAGGGAGACCATCTGTTGTTATTCAGCCCTACGGCTTGAACCGTCTAGGCTTCCAGGCAGATATGGCCGTAAACCTTTGAAGGGATCTTGTTGCTCAGAAGAGGTCTTGGGGGAGGATCGGCTATCTTTTTCTTTTTTTGTTGTTATTAATGGCCCTCACAGCAAGGACCACCACTCTGCTTCCCTCTCAGACCCACTTCTGAGAAAGAAACAACGGGAGCAAAAAGCAAGTGTAGGAAGTTAAAACCCATCCTTCTCCTAAAAAAATGAACAGGGATGTCTAACATTCATTGATAGGTAGCCTAAGTCCATATTCTACTTCTCAAAAACAACTAGGAACATTGTTTTTAAATGGGACATGCTACTACTTTTGATTGATTGATCAATGGATTGAGTGTTTACCATCAGGTTGGTGTCAACCTTTAGGCACTATGTAGATTTTCTCATGGTGACCTTTCTCTAATTTGGTCTTTCAGGTCTTCTAATAGAATGCTATCACTGATAGGTAGGAAGTTAGCACCCACCCCATTCCTAGCAAAATGGAATATCCTGGGAAACATTGAAAAGGCGGAATATTATATTTCCCTGGATCAGAAATGGAGAAACATGTTTTTAGGCAGGAAACAGACTTACTGTACTCTTAATACCCCCCAATTTTCTCAATGGGCCATTAGGGCCCCTGAGCCAGTCTATTCTACATAACAAAGATCTCTCCCCCCCTCAGCTCCAGGGTGATGGGATTAAGGTATGATAGTATTAGCCCTTTACCCATCTCACCACAGGGCACCTGGGAAGAAGCAATACTCAACCAAACCTGGGCTCAAAGCACAGCCTACAGAGTTGCTGTGTTTTAGGAGTGTCAGGGTGCCAAGTAACATAACCACAGCAAAAACTCTGAGGCAGGCAATTTTCTCAAATTGGATATGTCATATTGGTACATGCTAGTGAAAACCAACTCTGAATATTCCCGTGGTTTGCCACTTTCTCAAAACAATCAGTCACATGGTCCAATCACTGTCAGTGATCCCCTTCTTCCGTGCAGGAATGTCCTTGGTTCCCAAGAGAAAGTATGTTGCTTTGACAACAACACCCCAACTATCTCTATTCCCCTCCTCCCTATCCCTCTTCTCCAGTATATCAGCACTGAACTCCAAAAATGGCCGCAGTCAGGCCAGCTTCAGGGTTGCAATACAATACAATACAATACAATACAATCCAATACAATACAATACAATACAATACAATACAATACAATACAATACAATACAATACAATAGCAGAGTTGGAAGGGACCTTGGAGGTCTTCTACTCCAACCCCCTGCGTGGGCAGGAACCTTATACCATTTCAGACAAATGGCTATCTAACATCTTTTTAAAGACTTCCAGGGTTGGGGCATTCACAACTTCTGGAGGCAAGCTGTTCCAGAGGTTAATTGTTCTGACTGTCAGGAAATTTCTCCTTAGTTCTAAGTTGCTTCTCTCCTTGATTAGTTTCCACCCATTGCTTCTTGTCCTGCCCCCAGGTGCCTTGGAGAATAGTTTGACTCCCTGTTCTTTGTGGCACCCTCTGAGATATCGGAACACTGCTATCATGTCTCCCCTGGTCCTTCTCTTCATCAAACTAGACATACCCAGTTCCTGCAACCGTTCTTCATATGTTTTAGCCTCCAGGCCCCTAATCATCTTGGTTGCTCTTCCCTGCACTCTTTCTAGAGTCTCCACGTCTTTTCTACATCGTGGCGACCAAAACTGTATGCAGTATTCCAAGTGTGACCTTACCAAGGCACTATACAGTGGCATTAACACTTCACGTGATCTTGATTCTATCCCTCTGTTTATGCAGCCTAGAACTGTGTTGGCTTTTTTGGCAGCTGCTGCACACTGCTGGCTCATATTTAAATGGTTGTCCACTAAGATTCCTAGATCCCTCTCACAGTTGCTACTATTGAGCAAGGTACCACCTATACTGTACCTGTGCGTTTTGTTTTTCTTGCCTAAATGTAGAACCTTACTTTTTTCACCATTGAATTTCATTTTATTAGTTGACAAGGAGCACCTATCTGATTTTGTAATTCTGAAGTAAGCTAATTATGGCCAGGCTTGGTTGATCCCCAGATGGAAGGTGATTGGGAAATGTCAGAGCTGTGGGTTATGCTGGGATGTCCAAAAAAAAAAAAAACCCCACCAAAAGAAGGCTGTGGCAAATAACTTTGGAAGCTATTGCCAAGTCAGCCACATAGCGATGTCTGTGAAGTCACAGGAGGTCAGCTGGATAGAGATTTATGAAAACAGAACACATTCATCAGTTTTGATATATTCCCATTCAAATTTGGGCTATTGTCTTCCTTGCCTTGCGAATGCTGTCTGCTCCATAGAAACAGGATGAATTCAAGGTTTAAATTAAAATACAGATGGGACCACCGATGCTAACTCTTCTGGCATTGCAGCTTCTCATGCTGCAGCTAGCCTCATTTAGTAGCAAAGCAAAATGTTTATTTTTCTCATGTCCCTTATTAAATAATATACTCTGCCTTTTAAAGCAGGATATTTGTCTCTTGGGGTTGAAATGAAGTATCCTTGGTATTCTCTGAGCTGGGTTTCTTCTCTTGCAAACATTTCGTTACCCAAACTAGGTAGCATCATCCGTGCTGGGTGCAGTGCTAGCACTGATGATGTCATCTAGTTTGAGTGACGAAATGTCTGTGGGATAACGACTACGTTCAGATAGCACCAAGGGCTCTTCACTCTATCTTTCCATTAGAATATTCCCAGGCAGTTTAAATTATGTGTTAGAACAGAGGTGTCAAACTCAAAGCCCGCAGGCCGGATCCAGCCCATGGGGTGGTTAGATCTGGCCCATGGGGCCAACCTGGAAATAGCAAAGGACTGCCCCCCACACCCCATTTTGAGCCTGGATGGCCTCTTGCAGGCAGCCAAAATGAGGCACGTGGGGTCACACAATTCTCCCCCATACCCCATTTTGGGCCTGGATGGCCTCCTGCAGCATTCTGGCAGCCAAAATGGGGCACGGGGAGGGGAATCACACAACCTCCAGGCATCTGTCCTGTCTCCCCCCACCAAGCTGGCCCATGAAGGAAAACTACAATGGTGATCTGGCCCTCAAAGAAATCCAGTTTGACACCCCTGTGCTAGAATGACACTCAATACATTGTTGGTAATTTTTTCAAGAGAAAGTTAAGGGACCGAGGTTTATTATTATTTTTTCTCTTTGGCTTATTCCATGTGTTTCCTAAAAGAAAAGAAAGAATCCCAAAACATAATTACAGTACCTGTTGAAAATAAAATAATACAAATCTCTAAAATTAACAATTGAAATAATAACAGCAATCATTCTGGCCAATATTATATATTATAATTTTTGATCATTGTGGATATAGGCAAAGCTTTTTGCCACAGTAGTGGGTGTATTTTATCAATCTTGTGATAAATAACTTCAGAGTTTCTTGATAATTGGGTGGGGATCCCCAAGGTACAGGGGTCTGCAAAGTCGGCTCTTTTAAGACTGGTGGACTTCAACTCCCAGAATTCCCCAGCCAGCTAGGCTGGCTGGGGAATTCTGGGAGTTGAAGTCCACCAATCTTAAAAGAGCCGACTTTGCAGACCCCTGCCCAAGGACATCCATGCGGTCATTAGGAGTCAAGTTCATCTCAAAGAAAAGTTCATTCTTTATAAACATTGTGTCTTTCCTCAATTGCTCAAGTAAAGGGGATATTCATCCTATAGTCTCATGCATGTTTAGTTTACAAACCAGTTGAATTTAGTGGGAATTACTTCTAAGTAAGTACCATATTTTTCAGAGTATAAGATGCACTTCCCCCCTCCCTAAAAGAGGCTGAAAATGTGGGTAAATCTTATACTCTGAATGTAGCTGTTTGGAAGCTTTTTTTCAGCCCTAATGAGGTACTAATAATAAGTGAAGCCTTCACGCCTCACTCGTTAGCACCTCACTAGGGCTGGAAAAAGCTTCAAAGATTTGAAGACTGCCTTAAGAGGTACTTCTTTTGTCCAGTTTCTATTTTTGGGAGATAATTCTGTCAAGGGCAAGGCAGAGAGTTCCTGTGACTAAGTGATTTCTATTCTTTTGGGGATAATCCCTTTAAGGGTAAGGCAGGGATTTTTCCTATCGGCTATCTGAGTTTCCTCAATGGTTTTCTTCAGGCAAGTGCTGGGCTGGTTTGTTGACTCAGCTTTGTTGCATTTTTACAGGTGTGGAGTGTTTTGGCTAAATGCCCAAACATCTAGTTAAGCTTATTAAGAGTTTTCCCGGCCTCCTGGGGAAAGGAAAAAAAGTGGCAAAAATTGTCATTTTATCATACTATTGTGTTTGCTTGCTTTTCTGATGTTATGGGAATAAAAATGAATACCTAGTAGGCAGATTATTTTCCTCCCCAAAAACTAAGGTGCGTCTTATACTCGGATGCATCTTATACTCTGAAAAATACAGTAAGTAAGTAAGGGGACACAGTGGCTCAGTGGCTAAGATACTGAGCTTGTCAATCAGAAGGTCGGCAGTTCAATGGTTCGAATCCCTAGTGCCACGTAATGGAGTGAGCTCCCGTTACTTGCTCCAGCTTCTGCCAACCTAGCAGTTTGAAAGCATGTAAAAATGCAAGTAGAAAAATAGAACCCACCTTTGGTGGGAAGGTAACAGCATTCCATGCACCTTCAGCATTTATTCATGCTGGCCATAGGACCACAGAGACGTCTTCGGACAGTGCTGCCTCTTCGGCTTTGAAATGGAGATGAGCACTGCCCCGTAGAGTTGGGAATGACTAGCACATACATGCAAGGGGAACCTTTACTTTTTTACCTTTAAGCACAGAGAAGATTGGGTTGCCATCATGCAAGATGAGTTCTGTTGATATTTCTTAGACTGCAATCGTCAAAGTAAATGAAAACCAAAAAGCATTCAAAAATATTCCTTTTTTAACAATGATAATTCAGCCTGAATAACCAAGAAATCTGATTCTTCAGTAGGAATGAAAACCAGCCAAAAGTTTGGGAGGAGCACACATATGTTAGCATCTGTATTCATTACATTTCTCTTTTAACCTTCTATTTCTCGAGATTGAGCCTTGATCCAGACAAGCAGCCCTCAAGCAATGGGTGGGAAATCAGATACCCTTGCCACAATGTTGAGTATCTAAGGAAGTGTGTGACAAATTGTAATGACGGGGCTGATTTGGAGAATTATGTAAAGAAGTGAAGACTGTTTACTACCAAGACCAAAACAAAGAGGAATATAGAACACAGATCTAGGTCAGCCAACTTTGAGTTAAAGAGTTTTAATTACTACTCAGACTTAAATACGAAACTACGAGAAGTATAGATTCAAATTTGAAATTCAAAAGGAACACTTAGGAATTGAGTTGCAAAATGGGCAGCGGCATGTCTACTGCTGAAAAAAAATGTCTTATGTTTAAGAGCCCTGGTTCAGAGCAGAGTAACAGAGTTGGAAGGGACCTTGGAGGCCTTCTAGTCCAACCTCCTGCTCAAGCAGGAGACCCTCTACCATTCCAGACAAGCGGCTGTCCAGTCCTTTCTTCAAATCGATGGAGCATCCACAACTTCTGAAGGCAAGCTGTTCCACTAGTCAGCTGTTCTCATTGTCAGGAAATTTCCCCTTGGTTCTAGGTTGCTTCTCTCCTTGATTAGTTTCCATCCATTGCTTCTTCTTTTGCTTTCTTGTGCTTTGGAAAATAGGTTGACACCAGAGGTGGGTTCCTACCTGTTTCGACCAGTTCAGCCGAGTAGGTAGTAACCCAGCTGGCCATGCCCCCAAACCGGTCCCATTGGCGGCACCATAGGCAGCACCATCTTGATTATTGCTTTTGCGCATGTGCAAAAGCATTTTTAATACTTTTTTTTACCTACTGCGCATGCGCGTGTAGCGAGCATCAAAGCGTGTCCCTGAGCGAACCGGAAGTAGAAGAAGACAGAACCCACCCGTGGTCAACACCTCCCCACCTCCTGCCCCATCCCCCATTCTTTGTGGCAGCCCATCAAATATTGGAACACAGCTTTGATACGGCATTTATATTTTAAACATTCTGATCTGGGAGAAAAGTATTCTTGATGCCAAATAGTATAATGATTAATTGGGTGTTATTGCAAAGCCATCCACTCAAGTCCTGCTGTGCCTCTTCATGGCAAACAGAGAAGTATTATTCTAGGGAGGGAGGGACAAAAACATTGAGATTGTATGATAAGAAATATATTCTCAGTAGAGTCATCCAAGATGTTCCAATATCTCAGGGGATGCCACAAAGAAGAGGGAGTCAATTCTCCAAAGCATCTGAGGGTAGAACAAGAAGCAATGGGTGGAAACTAATCAAGGAGAGAAGCAACCCAGGACTGAGGAGAAATTTCCTGACAATTAGAACAATTAATCAGTGGAATAGGCTAAAATATATGAAGAACAATTGCAGGAACTGGGTATGTCTAGTTTAATGAAAAGAAGGACTAGGGGAGACATGATAGGAGTGTTCCAATATCTCAAGGGCTGCCACAAAGAAGAGGGAGTCAAACTATTCTCCAAAGCACCTGAGGGCAGAACAAGAAGCAATGGGTGGAAACTAATCAAGGAGAGAAACAACTTAGAACTGAGAAGAAATTTCCTGACAGTGAGAACAATTAATCAGTGGAACAACCTTCCTCCAGAAGTTGTGAATGCCTCAACATTGGAAGTTTTTTAAGATGTTGAATAACCATTTGTCTGAAGTGGTGTAGTGCTTCTTGCCTAGGCAGGGGGATTGGATTAGAAGGCCTCCAAGGTCCCTTCCAACTCTGTTATTCTATTCTATTCTAAGATGTGAAGGTCATTCCAGCTGCCCAGTTGAAGTGAGCTGGCACCTCTATTGGGCTGTAGAGATGTCGGAAGTCACTGGAGGGAGACAATCTTTTTATGATAATGGCAAAGGCATCAATTCTTATTGTGCAGGAGAAAGCAATGGTAAATCATACCTGTACTTTATCACAAATGAGCACCTGGATAGAAATACAACGTGATCGATGACATCATGCTGGACGATGGACTCTTCAAGTTGGATGATGTTCAACAGACTTGTAGGGAAATGTGAAAGATCTTCTGGAATACTAATGGGGTTTATGATGCAGCTAGATTACGTTAGGATATTTACTTGCTGATGCTATCATGTAGGAAAAGAAAGCCCAAAGCTGCAAAAGCAGAATTGCAGCGGGAACATTTAATCCAAAGAGCACGAATAGGGGAAAGCTTGGCATAGTGAAAGATAAAATGAATCAACCATACGCTGACATCTTGATCATCAGCAAATTGGAATGGATTAGAAATGGACAATATGATAAATTGGAAGATCCTTTTTATTTATGACGCAGGACATGAAAAATGGGAGGTGGGGTGGGGGGGAAATTATGCTGCTTTCATAGGCAGGATGGCTCCATATAAGGCAGGGATGTCCAAACTTGGGAACTTTAAGACTTGTGGACTTTAACTCCCAGAATTCCCCAGCCAGCATAGCTGGCTGGGGAATTCTGGGAGTTGAAGTCCACAAGTCTTAAAGTTTCCGAGTTTGGACATCCCTGATCTAAGGCAATACTTGGGAACAATGCATTCAATGACCAAATAATATCAGGTAGACCGCATGGACAGAGGTTAGTTGCCAATTTTTTTACTACCGGTTCGGGTGCGTTCCCATGCGTGCTCCTGCATGGGCACAACGCATGTGCCGAAGCGTCTGGGCAGAGGCTCCTGCTGCCACTACCACCGATTCAGCTGATGTGGGCTGTACAGGGAGCAACCCACCTCTGCGCATGGATAATCTTTTAATAACCACTGATGTAGAAGAAGAGGTTGATAGGTTTTATGAGCAAGTTCAGTGTGAAATGGACAGAATATGCAAGTAAGATGTGCTTCCTGCGTTTGGAGATTGGAGGGTCTTTAAGTAAGGGAAAATATAGCTGGACTATACAGTCTGGGAAACCAAACCAAAGCAGCAGATCTTAACAGAACAGAGTTGGAAGGGACCTTGAAGGTCTTCTAGTCCAACTCCCAACTCAGGCAGGAAACCTTATGCCTTTTCAGACAAATGGCTATCCAACATCTTCTTTAAAACTTCCAGTGTTTGAGCATCCACACCTTCCGAAGGCAAGTTGTACCACAGATTAATTGTTCTTACTGTCAGGAAATTTCTCCTCACTTCTAAGTTGCTTCTCTCCTTGATTAGTTTCCACCCATTGCTTCTTGTTCTACCCTCAGGTGCCTTGGAGAATAGTTTGACTCCCTCTTCTTGGTGGCAACCTCTGAACTATCTGAATACTGCTATCATGTCACCCCTAGGCCTTATTTTCATCAAACTAGACAACCTAGAGCCATGATGCCAAACCTATGGCATGCATGCCACAGGTGGCATGCGGAGCCATTTGTTAGGGCACGCGAGTCGATGCCCAGTCAGCTGGCCAGTGCACATGTGTCTATTGGGCAGCTGACTTTGGCCTTTTTTTGAGGCCTTTTTTTGTCCTCCTGAAGCTTCTTTGAAGCCTCCAGAGCGCAAAAAGCCAGCCCTATGGGCAAACCAGAAATTAAGGAATGGACTTCCAGTTTGCTTGTAGGACTGTTTTTTGCCCTCCGGAGCCTTGCGGGAAGCCTCCTGAAGCCTCCGGAGGTAAAAAATCAGATCCATGGACAAACCAGAAGTCACCATTCCCAAACTTCCCAGTTCCCCAGAGGTCTGTTTTTCTCCCTCCGGAGGCTTCAGGGAAGCTCCTGAAGTCTTCGGAGGGCCTCTGGGGGAAGGGGGCGGCAGGGGAGGCTCCTAGAAAGCCTCTAAAGCCTGGGGAGGGCAAAAAAACACACCAAAAGCTGTTCGCCTGCGGGGGGGGGTGGCACACCAGTGGTGGGTTTCAAATTTTTTAGAACCTACTCTGTAGGTGTGGCCTATTTTGTGGGCGTGGCTTGGCAGTCATGTGACAGGGTGGGAGTGGCCACCTTTTAAAATGTGGTGAAACTCATTTAACAACGCTCTTGCTTAGCAACCAAAATTTGGGACTCAATTTTGATGATAAATTCTTTCTTTCTTTCTTTCTTTCTTTCTTTCTTTCTTTCTTTCTTTCTTTCTTTCTTTCTTTCTTTCTTTCTTTCTTCCTTCCTTCCTTCCTTTCCTTCCCATTGGGTCACTGGCAGCGGCGGGCCAGATTTACTTCCAGGTACATCGGTGGAACCCCCTCTCACTGGTTCTCTAAATTTCACCAACCGGCTCTTGCGAATAGGTGCGAGCCTGCAGAAATCCACCACTGTGGCACACCCATGTACAACCCCCCTGCGCTCCCTCCTGCTTTTGGCATGGCAGCCAAAAAAGATTAGCCATCACAGACCTAAAGGAACTTAGTCCATTTTTGCAAGTCAGGTTTTTGCAAGTTTTCTTTGCTAACAGTCTTCAAATAACCAAACTAAGGCCCATATACATGGACATCATTAGATAAGAATGCACAGAAATAAAATTGACAAGGAGTTAAGCTATAATAGCAAAGACCTGGGGCCGAATCTGAACGCAGTACAAATTGGTCCCAGGCATGTTCCAGATCAAGCTAAAGAAAAGGAACAAAGCCGATCGTTTCCATCGCATAATCTTTAGCATACATCCACCATTTTTGAAGAGAACATTAGGAACCATATTGAAGCCTTGAAACGCATTGATATGGAGCTAGGAGAACTGTACAATGAAATCAGAGAGGCTATTTGGGAAAAATGTGAAAAGAGACTGCTGAAGGCCAAGAAAAAGAAGAAAGCGAATTCAATGTCAGAAGAGAAGCCAAAGCCAAGAACGACAATGATCTTAGGAAGGAATTTGGCCAAGAAACAAGAAGCTGTATTACAATGACATTGAAAAATTAGTCAAGATGGAAACAAACAAGCAAGCAAGCAAACAAACAAACAAACAAAAACCCAAGGAAATTCTTCCAAAATATCTCTGAACTGGGAAAGTTGCAACCAAAAAAATCAGGAGAGCAAGAGATTTGATGCTCTTCAACTGTGGTATTGGAGACGACTTCTACAAATGTCCTAGATATTCAAGGAGACCAGGCATGTAAGGTTCTACATTTAGGCAAGAAAAATAAAATGCACAGGTACAGTATAGGTGGTACCTTGCTCAATAGTAGTAACTAACTGTGAAAGGGATCTTGGAGTCCTAGTGGGCAACCATTTAGATATGAGCTAGCAGTGTGCAACAGCTGCCAAAAAAGCCAACATAGTTCTAGGCTGCATAAACAGAGGGATAGAATCTAGATCACGCGAAGTGTTAATACCACTTTATAATGCCTTGGTAAGGCCACACTTGGAATACTGCAATCAGTTTTGGTCACTATGATGTAAAAAAGATGTGGAGACTCTAGAAAGAATGCAGAGAAGAGCAACAAAGAGGATTAGGGGACTGGAGGCTAAAACATATGAAGAACAATTGCAGGAATTGGATATGTCTAGTTTAATAAAAATGACTAGGGGAGACATGATAGCAGTCTTCCGATATCTCAGGTGTTGCCATAAAGAAAAGGGAGTCAAACTATTCTCCAGAGCACCCGAGGGTAGAACAAGAAGCAATGGGTGGAGACTAATCAATGAGAGAAGCAACTTAGAACTGAGAAGAAATTTCCTGACAGTTAGAACAATTAACCAGTGGAACAGCTTGCCTCCAGAAGTTGTGAATGCCCCAACACTGGAAGTCTTTAAGAAGATGTTGGATAGCCATTTGTCTGAAATGGTATAGGGCTTCCTGCCTAGGCAGGGGGTTGGACTAGAAGACCTCCAAGGTCCCTTCCATCCACTCTTCTATTCTATTCTATTCTATTCTATTCTATTCTATTCTATTCTATTCTAACCCCCTCCTTCTTTCGCAGCAACCCTTCCCCCACCGCATTTTAAAGCCTATTCACCCAAACCGGCAGGAAAAAAATGCTTTAAAAAGCGGGGGGAAAGCTTCCGACAATCGCACGCCTCATAGTTGAGCCAGGCAATTTTCAGAAGCTTTCTTTATATTAGTGGTTCACAGAACCAAGGACAATCAATCACCCCTACTGGTTTGGCCAAATCAGGCTGAACCAGGAGGATTTCACCCCTGCCCTGAAGTAGACAAATGAGTGAGTCATGGAACAGAACAACCCAGGAGCCTCATGAGGCACAAATGGCCAGGCTCAAATTGTCAGATTTTGGCACATTATGTGAAGACTCGTCTGCCTTTGAGATGCCTTGACAGGTACGTCTCAACTTAGCTCTCAACAGTTCACTTATTGATTGTTCAAAGTTACAGCGGTGCTGAAAAAAGTGACCTATGACCATTTCCCACCCTTACGACCATTGCAGCATCCCGTTGGTCACCTGATCAAAATGCAGATGTTTGGCAACTGACTCCTATTTATGACGGTTTCAGTCTGCTGGGGTCACGCAATCACCTTTTGTGACAAGCAAAGTCAATTTGGGAAGTCAATTCACTTTACAACCACGCTATTGACTTAACAATGGCGGTGATTCACTTAACAACTGTGGCAAGAAAGGTCATAAAATGGGGCAAAATTCCCTTAACTAATGTCTCACTTAGCTCCAGAAATTCTGGACTCAATTGTGGTTGTAACCTGAAGACTACCTGGGAAAGGTGAAAAAGAGAGAGAAGGGGAAGGTGGATGGATGCTATTGTATCTGTTGGAAGAAATGTCCTTCTGGGTTCAGCTCCAAGTGAGGAAAAAGACACTGGAAACATGGAGGCTGCTTGGAAAGATGGCTTTAATGGTGGACAGGTTCACATGGCTTGAGTTCCTGAACAGAAAAGGGGGCTCACATGCTTCCAGATGTGGATGAAGAAGAAAAAGAAAGAAAAAGGGCTTGCTGAGAGAGTTTTTTATACTCTCTGTTTGACCCCACCTCTCTGTTTCCTGTTCCTGTGTAAGAAATGTATTCTGATTGGTCGTCAGACTCCCAGTGGCAGGGGGGGGGTCTTAGCTAACTCTGTAGGTTGTGTGTCGTTTGAGTCCCAAGCTTGGTTGAGCATTGCGTCTTCCCAGGTGCCCTGTGGTGAGATGGGTAAAGGGCTAATACTATCCTGCCTTAATCCCGTCACCCTGGAGCTGAAGGAGGATTTCTGTTATGTAGAATAGACTGTTTTAGGCATTTTAATGGCCCATTGACAAAGGTGGGGGCTATTAAGAGTGAGTCTGTTTCCTGCCTAAAAACATGTTTCTCCATTTCTTATCCAGGGAAATATAATAGTCTGCCTTTTCAATATTTCCCGGGATATTCCATTTTGCTAGGAGAGGGGTGGGTGCTAACTTCCTACCTATCCGGGATAGTATTCTATTAGAAGACCTGAAAGACCAAATTAGAGAAAGGTCACCATGAGAAAATCTACATAGTGCCTAAAAGTTGACACCAACCTGATCCATACACTCAATCCATTGATCAATCAATCAAAAGTAGTAACATGTCCCATTTAAAAACAATGTTCCTAGTTGTTTGAGAAGTAGAATATGGACTTAGGCTACCTATCAATGAATGCCAATATATATTCGTAGTTTTGAAGACATGGTGGAACGAAATTCATATTAATCTATGGAGACTAGGAGTCAGGAGGAGCCTGGCATCACCTTTTCAGACTAAGACATTTCACTAAAAGGCTGGAGACAGATCACCCTGCAGAATGTCTCCCTATCTAGATACTAACTTCATCTCTTAATCCAGGGGTAGTCGACCTTTTTATACCTACCACCCACTTTTGTATCTCTGTTAGTAGTTAAATTTTCTAACCGCCCACCGGTTCTACAGCAACAGTGATTTATAAAGTAGGGAAGTCAATTAAATTTAAAAAAGGAAAGTTCTTCAGTATCAGACAAAACCCCTACCACCCACCATGAAAGCTGGAACACCCACTAGTGGGCGGTAGGGACCAGGTTGACTACCACTGTCTTAATCAATCAATATCTGAGCCAAATGGATGCACTAAGGATGCTGTTCTAAAATGCAGTTCAGAAGACATTCCTTACTACTATGGTTGGAATGAAGAGAAGAGAAGAGATGAAGAGAAGGACCAGGGGAGACATGATAGCAGTGTTCCGATATCTCAGAGGGTGCCACAAAGAAGAGGGAGTCAAACTATTCTCCAAGGCACCTGGGGGCAGGACAAGAAGCAATGGGTGGAAACTAATCAAGGAGAGAAGCAACTTAGAACTAAGGAGAAATTTCCTGACAGTCAGAACAATTAACCTCTGGAACAGCTTGCCTCCAGCAGTTGTGAATGCTCCAACCCTGGAAGTCTTTAAAAAGATGTTAGATAGCCATTTGTCTGAAATGGTATAAGGTTTCTGCCCTCACAGGGAGTTGGACTAGAAGACCTCCAAGGTCCCTTCCAACTCTGCTATTGTATTGTATTGTATTGAATATTCCTTACTACTATGTGGTTAGCCCCCATCCCCCCAAGGATGAAATATTGTGGGGGATATTAAAAGAAGCAGAATATTATATTTCCCCAAAGGGAGAAATGGAGAAACATGCTCTTAAAGACAGAAAGCAGACTCGGTCTTTCTTAATAGCCCCCAATAGATATTTTGTGCCCATTAAGAAAGATTGGGGCAGCCTATTCACAAAAGGAAAAACCTTCACCTCCAGGAATGGGATTAAATTTTACGTTTCTCCACCACCCAAATTCTAAGACCAGGGCATGACCTGTTAGGATATAATAGGATTAACCCACCACAATTTAGCAGAAGACACAAGCTAGGGGTTAAATCAACTTACCTTCGCTACCGGTTTGCAAATGTGGGCGCACGCGCCACCTCTGTGCATGCACAGGACTTTCCGTGCATGTGCAGAGCATCAAAAAGGGGATGTGATGACGTCCAGGCGGGCCAGCAGAGCCTCCTACTGCCACCACTACCGGTTCACCTGAACCAGATCGAACCGGATGAATTGCACCACTGAGACAAGTTCCTTCATTGCACAACCCCAGGAAGTCATAGACACCTATAAAGATCCACCCACTCATTCAATCATTTGGTCAGCTGTCCCAGAATCACATGCTTTGGTGGTTCTGTTCATCAATAAACCAACTTTCTTTCCAATCAGCCTCCGTTTTATTCCCGGCTTGGAACAGGAACTGGATTTCCCTTCCAACAATTACATCACCAAAGATCTTAAAAGAAATCAAAGATCTTCTGATGTCAGGGATAAGTCCATAGTCTATTACGTAGAACAGAGCAGGAATCCCTCCTGGATTCCCGGCTGTCCATGGAGGACCATGTGGCGGCCATGGCCAGGAGGGCGTTTTATCAGGTACGCCTGATACGCCAGTTGCGCCCCTTACTGGACCGGGGGGCCCTTCGCACAGTCACTCAAGCGCTTGTGACTTCTCAACTGGATTACTGTAACGCTCTCTTCATGGGGCTCCCCTTGAGGTGCACTCGAAGGCTACAGTGAGTTCAGAATGCGGCTGCGCGGGTTATTATGGGTGCCCCAAGGCAAGCCCACATAACACCTCTCCTGCGCGAGCTGCACTGGCTGCCTGTGGCCTTTCGAGTGCGCTTCAAGGTGTTGACGACCATCTTCAAATCGCTCCATGGCTCGGGGCCTAGCTATATACGAGACCGCCTTCTGCCCCATACATCCCTTCGTCTGATCCGCTCCCACAGAGAGGGTCTTCTCCGGGTACCGTCGGCCGGGCAATGCCGGTTGGTGACACCCAGGGGAAGGGCCTTCTCTGTGGCGGGCCCGGCCCTCTGGAACGACCTACCCCCCGACCTACGCACCACCTCGGACCTCCGCCTCTTCTGCCAACGTCTTAAGGCGTATCTATTCCAACAAGCCGGCCTAGCATAGCCCCCCGTTTCTGACTCTATCTATAAATTTTAATTTTCAGGGTTTTAAATGGGTTTTTTAGCACGGGTTTTAACTTAATTTAATATGTTTTTTAATATTGTATATTGTCTTTTGTTATGGTTTTAATAATCCCTGTGCGCCGCCCTGGGTCCTAACAAGGAGAAAGGCGGGGTATAAATTCGGAAAATAAATAAATAAATAATAAATCTATTTCAGAATCAGCATGGATCAAATTAAAAAAATGCTGGGGGGAAATCCTGCACTGACTAGAACAGTGATGGCGAACCTTTTTGTCCTCGTGTGCCAAAATTATGCGTGTGCACACAATAGCACACACGTGCGTGCCTCATACCCACAATGATAAATGCTACTAAATGCTACTACTAAAACCCACAATGCTACTAAAACATATGAAGAACAGTTGCAGGAACTGGGTATGTCTGAAATGGTATAGGGTTTCCTGCCTAGGCAGGGGGTTGGATTAGATGACCTCCAAGGTCCCTTCCAACTCTGCTATTGTATTGTATTGTATGGTATGCAATGTGCCCCAGCCACCTGTGCATGCGACTGTTGTGTCCTCGACCTGCGGCTGGTCGTAAGTTGAGAGTGCACTCCTTGGACTGACAGGCCTAGCGCCAGGGTCTGAGACTACCAGGATTGGTAGGTCCCCACGGAACGACCCGTATCCCACCCTCGTCGCCAGTGTTAGATTTCGTGATTGAGGGAGTCCAGACCAGGTTAGCA
This sequence comes from Rhabdophis nuchalis, assembly GCA_039707465.1. Taxonomy (NCBI): domain Eukaryota; kingdom Metazoa; phylum Chordata; class Lepidosauria; order Squamata; family Natricidae; genus Rhabdophis; species Rhabdophis nuchalis. The sequence continues at coordinate 207,310,669 of CM077645.1, forward strand.
GTAAGACAACGCCGTTTATTGCTAGGCGAAAAGCGCAGAGGGAAAACTATTTACAGCAAATGAAAAGCGCGGTAGACAGGGGCTCCCGCGTTTGACAGCTATTTATACGCGAGCTGTCAAACGGGAGCCAATCGGATCGCAGCCAGACCGGGTTCCCGCCAGTTGCGTCTTGGCCAATCAGGCGCGACTAGCGGTTTGACAGGTTGCTACAGCCTGTTACCAAGGCTTCTCCCGGCAGACTGGAAGACCCGCGGCTGGTCGTAAGTTGAGACCAGTCGCAGGTCGAGGACACAACACCGACCACTACCAGCCCGCGCACATGGAAACAAATTTCCAGATTGCCCGTTGGGCCCGTTTTTCACTCTCCCCAGGCTCTGTAGACTTTCCTAAAGACTGAGGAGGGCGAGAACGGCCTCCGGAATGTCGAATATCAGCTGGCCAGCCCACACATGCACGCTGGAGCTGATGGCTCATGTGCCAGCAGATATGGCTCGACGTGCCAACTGTGGCACGCGTGCCATATGTTCGCCATCCTGGGACTAGAATGTTCTCCCTGACATGTTTCTATGACAACCTGTTGACCACTGGGAAGATAATATATCTGTGATGGTGAACCTATGGCATGCATACCACAGGTAATATGCAGTGCCCTCTCTGTGGGCACATGAGCCGGCGCCCCAGTTCAGCTCTGCCGTGCATGTGCATGCATCTGCTGCCGGCTACCTCTAGGTCTCTGCCGTGCATGCACAGTGCATGTGGGAAGCATGCACATGTGCATGTGTCAGGGCTTGCATGGGGTGGCGCTTGCATGGACAGGGAGCAGGGTGCATGCAGGGGGCTGCATGCGCATGCACGGTGCATGGGCACATTGCATTTGGGGGGTTTGGGCACACAAGTATTCACACGAGCACGCTTTGGGCACTCAGTCTGGAAAAAGGTTAGACATCACTGTTATATATCATCAAGGCCAGCGATACTATGAGACAAAATGGGTAGATCCTTCAGTTAACAGCTTTATCAAGTAGCAGGAGTGTCCAACCTTGGAAACTTTAAGACTTCTGTACTTCAACTCCCAGAATTCCTCAGCCAGCTGGGGAATTCTGGGACTTTAAGTCCACAAGTCTTAAAGTTGCCAAGGTTGTGCATTCCTGAACTAAAGGAAGCCAGAAGAGACAGGCAAATCTGTTGCTTTTGCTTCCCTCAGTCCAAATTCCTATTTTTATCACTCAATCGCCATTAAAAAGTCATTATTTATGTTTCGGGAGACACATTTTCAGTAATAAACTGGGCAACTGTTCACGCTCATCTGTGGAAGGGCCAAACCCAATAGGTACAATTAATCTGCCTTCTCTGGAGCTATTAAACACAAGGAGCTGAACTGAGAATAGGATGGATGACAAAAATATCAACTATCCAGGAATTCCAAAGCAGAAATTTGCCAGGGGTTTCTCCCCCCCCCCCTTTCTACTCATTTTTCCTGGCAGAAAAATAGTATCTCATGAAAGTGTCTGTCTTTATTGCTAGACTGACTCTATTGTTTCCAATCTCTGTCCCTCCTATTCACCGGCTTTCTCTCTAAGATAAAGTCTGATAGAAAGAAGCACTTTACATTGCTTGAGACTATGGACATCTATACTGCAGTACTGAAGTCTCCGAAAATGTTTTTAAAATGCAGGCAGAATCTCAATCTCTCTCTCTCTCTCTCTCTCTCTCTCTCTCTCTCTCTCTCACACACACACACACACACACGCACACGGTTCTGTGTGTGTGTGTGTGTACGTTCCAGCATACCTCTGGAACACCTCGAGCCATTTCTGGAATGACCTGCCCCCCGATATCCGTACCATCACGGACCTACGCCTCTTCCGTCGGATGTTAAAAGCACATTTCTTTCATCGAGCCGGCCTGACATAGACTAAAGGTATAATTTTAAATTTTGATATTTAATGGTTTTAACTATTAAATTATCTTAATTTTAGCACAGATCTAATAATTTAATTGTCTTTTTATATTTTGTATGTGTTGTGGGTTTTTATCTTTCTGTGCACCGCCCTGAGTCCCCCCAGGGAAAATAGGGCGGTATATAAATCGAATAAAATAAATAAATAAATAAAATAAATTTCAACCAAACTTGGTACACAGATGACTTACTCTCTGGAAAAAAATACTGTGGGAGTAAGAGACCCCTAAGACCCCTCAAGGTGTGGGTTTTATGTTAACATACTGCCTGCTGCGCCTTAAAACGGCTTCTACCGTACTGCCTTAAAATGACTTTTACTGTACAGTGCTGGGGAGTTGCCATGGTAATGGTTTCACAGTACTCCACGGGGTGGGGGTGGGGGCTCCCTCTGGTAAGCGGGAAAATCCAACATTAGAAATTGCGGCTACGTTAATGGGAGGAGGGTTGGGATAAATAAATACCCGGGCAGTGTCAGGTTATTAGCTAGTGGGAATGAATGAATGAATGAATGAATGAATGAATGAATGAATGAATAAATAAATAAATAAATAAATAAATAAATAAATAAATAAATAAATAAATAAATAAATAAATAAATAAATAAATAAATAAATAAATAAATAAAAATTTTCTTGGGCCAATCACGCCTTTGTCTGGTTATTTTTATTTTATTTTATTTATTTTATTAAATTTATATCCCGCCCTTCTCCACAGAGGACCCAGGGCGGCGCACAGGAAATTTAAAAGGCATACAAAATACAATAAATATAATTTAAAAAACTATTAAATAATCCTATCCTGCGCTAAAAACCACATTTTAAAACCCAATTTAAAACTACCTAAAAGTCCCCATGGGAGGTTAGGCTAGGCCGGCTTGTTGAAACAAATATGTCTTAAGACATTGGCGGAAGAGGCGGAGGTCGGTGATGGTACGTAGTTCAGGGGGTAGGTCATTCCAGAGGGCTGGACCCGCCACAGAGAAGGCTCTTCCCCTGGGTGTCGCCAGTCGGCATTGTCCGGCCGATGGCACCCTGAGAAGGCCCTCTCTGGGGGAGCGTATCGGTCTAAGGGATGTATGGGGCAGGAGGCGGTCTCGCATATAACTAGGCCCCAAGCCATGGTTGCCTGGTGACATCACTCCTCCTTCCTCTGACCAGGTGTGAGAATGTCCTTAGTTCCCAAGAGAAAGTATTTTATTTTGGCTACAAAGTCCCAGCTATCTCGAGTCGCCCCCTCCCTATCCCTCAACTCCAGTGTGACAACACCGAAGCTCCAAGATGGCTCCATTCAGATCAGCTTCAGGGTTGACACCAGGAATGACAGTGTCTAGTTGTTCTAGTTTTTCAACAGAAGAGAATATTTGTAGCTCGGGCTTGAACTATGGTGTTGTTGATGCGCCCTGAGCTAGCTGGTTTTCTTGCAGACGTTTCATTCCCCAGCTAGGTAGCTTCATCAATGCTAGTAGTGATATTTACACCGATGAGGTTATTTAGTTGAGTAACGGAACATCTGCAAGAAAACAAGCAAGTTTAGAGAGCACCAAGGTCTCCACCATAGTTGTTTTGTGTGTGTGTATCTTCTTTTCCTTCTTGACTTTAGGAAGCACTTCAAGTTTCAGATGGGAAAACTCTGTTGCCAATTTGTGCAGCTGCGGCTTTTGCTGATCCAGGATCCTGGGACAGTAACTTTGGCCACTGGGCTGCAGGGTTGAGATGGAGCCTATTTTGCATTACAAGCAAATCTGGGCCAACTTTGCAGCATCAATTTTTTGCGCGATACACAAGGAGGTCAACAATATTGACGTAAAGGCAACAAACAAAAGTGTATTGAGGCTGGCTTGTTTTTCTAAGATTATCTTGAACGCAGACTTTCTATGACCGCATCAATTCCTGTGTTTATTTGTGTAACTAACTTCCCTTGTAAAGCTGCAGCAGATAAAAAAAAAGGAGGAAGAAAGCAGAGTTTTTCCAGATGTGTGAAGGAACACAGTTGCTTTGGTCAGATTTTGTACATCACAGTGGTGCTATTCTTTGCATTCTCCTTCAAAAGAAACCCAACAGTTTTAACTCTCGGTCATGATGATTGGAAAGGTCAAGCGTTTCCTTTTTATAACCATCAGGAAAAGAGATAGGGATAAGAAAGGGAGAACTTTCCCTATCATGTAGTCTAAACTCGGAAACAAACCAGTGGGTCCTGTTTCAAACTGCTTGTATCAAGAACGGTAGGGTAAGGTAGGGTAGGGTAGGGTAGAGTAGAGTAGAGTAGAGTAGGGTAGGGTAGGGTAGAGTAGGGTAGGGTAGGGTAGGGTAGGGTAGGGTAAGGTAGGGTATGGTAGGGTAGAGTAGGGTAGGGTAGAGTAGGGTAGGGTAGGGTAGGGTAGGGTAGGGTAGAGTAGGGTAGGGTAGGGTAGGGTAGGGTAGGGTAGGGTAGGGTAGAGTAGACTAGGGTAGAGTAGACTAGGGTGGAGTGGAGCAGAACAGAACAGAACAGAACACAACAGAATAGAATTCTTTATTGGCCAAGCGTGATTGGACACACAAGGAATTTACCTTTGGTGCATATGCTCTCAGTGTATATAATAAAATACACTTACCAAGAATAAAAAGATACAACCAGAGGTGGGTTGCTGCTGGTTCGGCCCGGATCAGGCAAACCAGTAGGAGCGACGGTGGGAGGCTCCGCCCACCCGCCGGGACACATGTGCATGCACAGAAGCATTGCATGCACGAGCAAACCAGTAGTAAAAATAATAGAAACCTACCACTGGATACAACACTTAGTGATAGTCAAGGTTACTAATAAGCTATTGAATCATACTTGGAAACAATAAAAACAATATAAATAGAAAGATACAAGCAACATGGTTATACTCATAAGTGGGGAGAGATAGAGACTAGGAAGGAAGAGAAGAAGAATAGCAATACAGTAAATTATTTGACAGTGTTGTGGGGATTAGTTGTTAAGCAGAGTGATGGCATGGGGGGGGGGAACTGTCTTTGTGTCTAGTTGTTCTAGTGTGCGGAGGCTTGTCCAGGATGTGAGGGGTCTATAGATATTTTCACAGCCCTCCTTTTGACTCATGCAATGTACAGGTCCTCAATGGAAGGCAGGTTGGTAGCCATTGTTTTTTCTGCAGATCTAATTATCCATTGAAGTCTGTGTCTGTCTTGTTGGGTTGCAGAGCCAAATCAGACATTAATGGAGGTGCAGATGACAGACTCAATAATTCCTCTGAAGAACTGAATCAGCAGCTCTTTGGGCAGTTTGAACTTCCTGAGTTGGTGCAGAAAGAACGGTCATTGTTGTGCCTTTTTGATAACATTTTTGATGTTAGGTGTCCCTTTTTAGGTCTTGAGATATGGCAAAACCTAGAAACCTGAAGGACTCTACTGTTGATACTGTGTTATCTAGCATTTAGGTAAGCAGCTGCATGAACCCCCAAAGTTGAGTTGGAGACAATGTGGGGGTGACACTGGCAACTTGGCTGTTTGGATCAGTGCAGAAGGATTACCCAGAATAATCATGTTTAACAAATACTTTTGTTTGGGTTTTGGTATTTTCTACATGCAAATACAGCCAGTCCTTGACTTACAATAGTTCATTTAGTGACCATTCAAAACGACAACCGCACTGAAAAATATAACTTATGACCATTTTTTCATACTTATGGCCATTGCAGTATCTCCATAGGCACGTGACCAAACTTCAGATCCTTGGCAACTGACTCATATTTATAACGGTTGCAGATTCCGGGGGTCATGTGATCTCTTTTTGCGACCTGTTCACTAGTAAAGTTACTGGGGAAGCCAGATTCAGTTAACGACTGTCGTTATTAACTTAACAACTATAGTGATTCCCTTAAGTACTGTGGCAAGAAAGGTGTAAAATGGGGCAAAACTCCCTTAACCAATGTCTTGCTTGGCAACAGAAATTTTGGGCTCAATTTTGGACATAAGTTGAGGACTATCTATAGAGAATTAGCTGTACTGGAAACACAACCTCTGAAATCAGCAAAATTTAAGTCATGATTTAGTATGAGTTTCTACAAATCTATTCTAAGTCTGGATTCAACTTAATTGGAATTTGAAACAGGTTAAGTGATTTTCAGTCTCATAGCTAAACTGGAACTGCAGCCCTGTACAAATTGAAAAAAACAGGGAAAACAGTGGTGCTTTTGTGGGACTTATCTTACCTGGAGGCTGGGATTTCTCTTATTGCTTTTCTAGTTTAATTTATTTTTACACAGGAGATGCTTTCAGTCTCACGACATGCAACTTATCTTCCGCTTCCCATGTTGGAGCTCTGTCTAAATTCTCACACAGCTTTTAACTCAGGTTTTCATTCATCTTTAAGATATGGATGAAAGCATTGGCAAAGGCTACAGTTAAGATTTTAAAAAGCCTGATCATCTCCATCTCAACGAGAAAGAAGCTGGGAGCCACCAAAATAACTAATTCGTGCATTTATTTATCAAATTTCTATAGTCTCCCATATTTCACATATATGACTCTGGGCACAGTACATCAAGATTATTTCAAGTTCAGAACTCTTTCACAGTGTCCGAAAATCTATTTTGAACCTGAATTGGAAATGGCACATCTGTTTCCTTGCTTTGACCCTTTTATACAGAAGAAATGTAATAAATCATACTGAAATCTCCAAGGTAATTAACATGTTCCCATTCTCACAGTCCCCTTCTCAATATAAGCACTACTGCAAAAACATTTTTTTTTATATGCAGGGCAATCAGAGGTGGGTTCCTACCGGTTCGGACTGGTGTGATCGAACCGGTAGTGGTTTGGCGGCCCGGGTCACTGGAACTGGCAATGACCCAGGTCTACCGCACCCCCGAACCAGTTCTCCTATAGGGCCGCCATCTTGATCTTCAGTTCTGCGCATGCGCAGAACAATTGTAATTGCACAAATTTATTTATTTTTCTTTTTTGAACATTTTGTGCATCTGCAGACCTATTTTTGTGCTAATGCGCATGTGCGAGGAGCGTGCATCTGGCATGTGCGCCAAAGAAGCGAGCCCAACCAACAATACTGGGTAAGGAACTGGGTATGTCTAGTTTGATGAAGAGAAGGAAAAGGGGAGTGTTCCGATATCTCAGAGGGTGCCACAAAGAAGAGGGAGTCAAACTATTCTCCAAGGCACCTGGGGGCAGGACAAGAAGCAATGGGTGGAAACTAATCAAGGAGAGAAGCAACTTAGAACTAAGGAGAAATTTCCTGACAGTTAGAACAATTAACCTCTGGAACATCTTGCCTCCAGAAGTTGTGAATGCCCCAACCCTGGAAGTCTTTAAGAAGATGTTAGATAGCCATTTGTCTGAAATGGTATAAGGTTCCTGCCCACGCAGGGGGTTGGACTAGAAGACCTACAAGGTCCCTTCCAACTCTGCTATTGTATTATTGTATTATTGTATTGTTGTATGGTTGTATGGTTGTATTGTTGTATTGTTGTATTATTGTATTCTTGTATTCTTGTATTCTTGTATTAGTAATGCCGGGAGCAACCCACCCCTGATGGCCATATATGGAGACTCCATTCTTCCTAGATCGCCATGGATCATACAGAACTGATGATCTTCAATCATAACATTTCACTATTAAGTAACCTTGGATATAAATTCAATGAATCCTCGGAATCGATGCTCATTGGTGAGATCTGGAAAGTTTCCAAAAGTCTTCCAGATAAACCATGGCTGAAGCAGCCTGATCTACTGCACGTCCTACAAGCAGGAGTGGAGGGCTAAGGGTGTTAGGATATGCAGCATTATATTGGGTTGACAATATATATGAGCCTATGTTCTTAAGAAGTTATGTAGCTGTAAGAACTGTCTTAAATTCTGATTGAATCTGATTGGCTGTGAGTATCAGCTATGCTATATAATCAAGGTCAGGAATGCAGCTCATTCCCTGCTCGATTCCTTGTGATCCTGTGTTTACCTGATTGCCGTTGGAGAAGAAGGAGGATCTGTTATGCATCACTGTGAGATAAACTTTGTTTGGTGAAGGACTGTTGATATTTGTTTGAAGATAGTCGGAAGAAGTATTTTAGTTGTGACAAAGTTTATTTTCTTACTATCACAGTTTTAGAGTTTGTTTGTGGTTTACAGCAACGTAGCTCTTTACTGTCCGGTGAATTACACTATTCCGCATTCATTTGCTAACCTTGGTTAAGGGACCAAAGTTGTATACTGGTTCTGAACCCAGAGGAGCTAACAAAGGGTTTGCAGGAGAACCAGTAGCTAACATTATGGAGAACCTCCAAACCCCATCCCTGGCTGACCCCGCCCACTCTACCTCACCTCTCCCAGGAGTCTCCATGCAGCCCATTTTGGATGCGAGGTAAGTGCAGGGTCTACACGGAGGCTCAGGGACAGAGGAAAAACAGGCCTCCCGGAAGTTCCAGAAGGCTGGAAACAGGCCTCTGAAGCCCTGGGGAGGCCGTTTTCAACCTCCCAGAGGCTTGAGGAAAGCCTCCGAAGCCTGGGGAAGACAAAAACAACCCCCCCCCTCATGCCATGGTGCAGGAGGTCAAATAGGCCACGCCCACCATGGCCACACCCACCCAGCAACCGGGCCAAGAACCCCTGCCTATAAGGAGCAAAAACCAAGGCTGAATTTCAAAAGGCAATTGAGCTTTTAACAATTACCTCAAGAAGTTTTTCTAAAAACTCTACTATAATGGCCGCTTGGTGAGAAGCATTACCCTGACGTAAGGAGCATCTATCCCCAAAGACTTTTGTGTTCTCTTAAGAAAGCCAATTTGGCTGCAAACTCTCTCTGGTGCTTTTTCTTCCCCCAACGAAAGCAAGGTTGCTGATGTTATATTGACGTTGTTACATCCAAGTAGCCCGAAAAAGGACTAATGCCAGGAAACTGTGGATTAACCAAAATGTCCTCTAAAATCAAAACATCTGATGTGACCATTCATTTTCCATCGTCCGTTAGCAGGTTTAATACAGTTTTATTTCATGCCTTGCTTAATCAAAGAAAGACTATGCAGTCTCACAGCATTTTGCAAAGTCTTAAGAAAGTGGGGGGGGGGAGCGAGTATACTATTGAAAGACCCACCATACAATTTCCTATCTCTGGGAGTTTTTGCATTTTAAATGAAGTTGTCCTTCCAGTTTTGCTTCCTCTTGGAAATGTGCCAAGAAATTATGAAAAGATTCTGCCAATGTTTCCATTTTTGCTGATGTTGTTCAAAAAACAAACAAAAAACAAACAAACCCAGAAGGATTTGGCTAAGGGTGCTGGAAACAATCACGACATTTGGAGTTCAAGGTTAGGAGGACTTCTTAGGCTTGAGTCTAGCCATGATGCCTGGTACGGACTGGTGGTTATATGAGATTTCTTATACAGTAAATCCTACCTTTTTTTAAGTCAAAAAATGACACCAGAGTTCTCAAGATGAGCTTGCGGCCAGAGAATAAAATGGAATTCCAAGTAGGCCAGATCTTGTATATATTACAATACAATACAATAGCAGAGTTGGAAGGGACCTTGGAGGTCTTCTAGTCCAAACCCCTGCCCAGGCAGGAAACCCTATACCATTTCAGACAAATGGCTACCCAACCTCTTCTTAAAGACTTCCAGGGTTGGGGCATTCACAACTTCTGGAGGCAAGCCATTCCACTGATTAATTGTTCTAACTGTCAGGAAATTTCTCCTCAGTTCTAAGTTGCTTCTCTCCTTGATTAGTTTCCACCCATTGCTTCTTGTTCTACTCTCAGGTGCTTGGGAGAATAGCTTGACTCCCTCTTCTTTGTGGCAACCCCTGAGATATTGGAAGACTGCTATCATGTCTCCCCTAGTCCTTCTTTTCATTAAACTAGACATACCCAGTTCCTGCAACCGTTCTTCCTCTGTTTTAGTCTCCAGTTTCCTAATCATCCTCGTTGCTCTTCTTTGTACTCTTTCTAGAATCTCCACATCTTTTCTATGTGTTGTCTCAAAGTTTTTTTTTTAAGGCAACTGGACCTTTTTGGTTTTCCTTGAAAACGTTTTGCTTCTCACCCAAGAAGCAACAACCTCTCAGAATAAAAACCAAGAAAGTCTGATCTCCTTTTGAAAAAACACCTCTGGGACAACTATGACCTCAATGATTGAGTATCTCCACAGAAATTTTGTATGTGCTGTGGGCATGGCTTGGTGGGCGTGACTTGGTGGGCATGGCAGGAGAAGGATAGTGCAAAATCCCCATTCCCTCCCTACTCCAGGGCAAGGATACTGCAAAATCTGCACTTCTACCCCACTCCAGGCAAGGATACTGCAAAATACCCATTCCCTACCTATCCCACTAACCTGCTTTCCAGCTCCCTTCTTCTGTGCAGGGCAACAGAAGAAGACCCAGCTGATCAGCTGGGACTCAGGAGGCAGCAAATAGATGGGGGCGGAGCCAGCCAGAGGTGGTATTTGCCGGTTCTCCAAACTATTCAAAATTTCCGCTAATGGTTCTCCAGAACCGGTCAGAACTGGCTGAATACCACCTCTGGCTTTCTCTACGAGCAGAAGTCAAACTGTTAAAAGATTTGACTGTCATTCTGTATGGTCCATCTTTTTTCTTTCTGTAAGAAAGTTTTCAAATAAAATTTGCCTTTTTTTGGCCCTTTTATTTATTTTGGGTGAAGATGAGAGATCTCTCAAAAAACCCCAAGGTGGTAAAAGAGGAAGTTAAGAAGAAGACAAGAGAGACCATATAGGAACACGATCTTTCTATCAATGAGAGCAGGGGTGTCAAACTCACAGTGTCATGGCATTGTCACGCGATGTATCGTGCTTTATTTTCCTTTTGCTAAACCGGGCATGGGCATGGATATAATAATAATAATAATAATAATAATAATTTAATACTTATAGACCGCACCCTCTCCCCACAGGGACTCGGGGCGGTGCACAGGAAGAATAAAAACAATGACTATATACAACATTTCATATTAAAAATAGATTAAACAGTACCTGTGCTAAAATACCCGTTAAAACTAACTAGACTAAGAATTCCCCAATAAACCCAAAAACAGAGGAATAACTATCCCAGGCCGGCAAGGCAGAAGAGGTGTGTTTTTAGTTTAAGACGGAAGGAGCGGAGGTCCGTGGTAGTCCTAATGTCGGGGGGGAGGTCATTCCAGAGGGCTGGGCCCGCCACAGAGAGAGCCCTTCCCCTGGGTGTCGCCCGCTGACAGAGTCTAGTGGACGGCACCCGGAGAAGTCCCTCTCTGTGGGAGCGAATCGGCCATGAGGATGTATGGCCAGTGTGTGAGGCATCCGGCCCGTGGGCCACAAGTTTGACAGCCATGAATTAGAGAAAGAACCTGTCATGATAGACGGGAGGGCACTCTCTCCCTCCCTCCCTCCCTCCCTCCCTCCCTCCCCCCCCTCTCTCTCTGGTTTCTGTTGGCAAAACAGAAAGTCATAAACTCTTAAACTCCCTTCTTCACCTTCCACTTAAAACTGGCTCTTCCTACAGTTAAAATAGAAAAAAAAGAAGCATTGAATTATCTATTTGTATGGCTGCCCCACTCACAAATAGTGATTCTTGGCAGCTAACATGGGATTAAAAACACAACAATCATGTAAGAATTACATCAACACAACATAAAATGTAAACCAAGGCTGAAAACACAACATATTTACATTCCCAGTGCAGTTTCCAGGAAGGCGCATCCGAGTTCCTGGCCCAAAGTTCAAGGCAAAAACCAAAATGTTAAGGGTTATGGAAAGCCAGTTGAGATAGAGTCATCTGACTCTCAAGGGTGGAAGGGATGCTGCTCCCAAGGGCAGGCACAATGGCCATCTGGAGCCCATAAAGTGTGAGTGTTTATTTATAGACTAGCCATTCCCAGCCACGTGTTGCTGTGGTCCAGTCTGGTTAAATGGCCAACCAATCTGTGTGAAGATCTACACCTGCACACACAAACAAGTACACACAACCACCATATAATCCCCAACCTACCTACCTCTCCCTCTCTCCCTCTACCTACCTACCTACCTACCTACTGCATTTCTCCCTCCCTCTCTCTATCCCTATAGTTGCTTACCTACCTACCTACCAACTGCATTGTTGTTCAATCTCTCCTTTTAAAATTTCCAGTGTTGGAGCACTCACAACTTCTGGAGGCAAAGTCATTCCACTGATTAACAACACATTTTTTTCCTTAGTTCTAAGTTGCTTCTCTCCTTGATTAGTTTCCATCCACTGCTTCTTGTCCTGCCTTCAGGTGATTTGGAGAATAGGCTGACCCGTTCTTTGTAGCAGCTCCTTACATATTGGAAGACTGAATGACAGAATAACAAAATAACAGTTGGCAGGACTTTGGAGGTCTTCTAGTCCAACTCCCTGCTCAGGCAGGAAGCCCTATACCATTTCAGCCAAAGAGTTGTCCAATCTCTTCTTAAACACTTCCATTGTTGGAGTACCCACAACTTCTGGAGAAAAATTGTTCCACTGATTAATTGTTGTGTCAGGAAATTTCTCCTATCTGCTGTCTACTATCATGTCACACTTAGTCCTTCTTTTGATGAAGTGGAGTTTGCTTTTAACCTTTTTTTTCCAAAGAAGAATATAAATTTGCAGAGTTAGTATTCAGCAGGTTCTGACCAGTTCTGGCGAACCTGTAGCAGAAATTTTGAGTAGTTCAGAGAACCTGTAAATATCACTTCTGACTGGCCGTGCCCAGTCTCTGCCTTCCGAGTCCCAGCTGATTGGGAGGGAATGGGGATTTTGCAGTATCCTTCCCCTGCCATGCCCACCAAGCCATGCCTGCCAAGCCATGCCTCTTCCACCAAGCCACACCCACAGAAAAAATTTGAATTCCACCACTGATCTGCAGGATCTTCTAATGGGGTGCAATGCTATTGCCTTGATTCAGGCACAAGTAGTACAATATGTGTGAATGTCTAAGCTCTCATTTAGAATTCTTTTTCATAGAATTTTGCAGGAACACCTAAGGATGTTCTGCCAGAAATCTCTTAGATCAAAAAGTTGTAGCAACCAGGGAGGGCTTTACAGAGTGGGGGTATTAAGCAGGTTCGGACCGGTTCACGCGAACCGGTAGTGGCAACCTGTGGGTGGGAGCACTATGCCATGCTATTTAGCCACATTTTCTAAGCCATGTACATGCGTGCAAGTCCCGTGCACTCGGTCAGTGGCCAACCAGTGGTCATATTATGTGAAACCCACTTCTGGTTTAACAGCATGGTTGCCCAATCTTTTGGCTTGCTGGGCCACACTAAGTGAAGAGTAATTGTCTTTGTGGCATAAAAATATATATAATATAGTTAATATATATAAATAACAAACTTCCTTTATTCTTTATTATCTGTGGGGCCATATTACTAGCTCTCCAGGGCTGCATGTGACCTGCAGGCCACAGGTTGGGCACATCTAGTTTAGAGGAACAGAAAGATGTATAACCACAAGTTCATTTATGGAGTGAGATTTAAAAAAAAAATCAAAATGGTGACTGTGGCTATGGAATCAACACCTCATCCCCTTTTTTTCTTTTTTTCTTTTTTCTTTTGCTACTTAGGAGTAAATCAGTGTTGGGCAGTGGGTGCTTCTGCAAAACAGGGGATTTGTCTTCAAGGTGGATTTCAATGTGCAAGGGATTGATTTAGGATTGCTCCCAATCCACCCCTCCCCCCCAAAATGCCCCAGACAGATTTATATTTATATTATATTTTATATTTATTAAATTTTTATCTCCCAAAAGAGGGACTCAGGGTGGTGCACAGGGACTTAAAAACCCACAATACAAATAGTACAAATTCTACAAAATTTAAAACTATTATTAAACAATTTAACCCGTGCTAAAAAGAGACATTTAATTTAAAACCCAAATCTAATAAAACATGGTTAGCAGTTATGCCAGGCCGGCCATACGAAAAAAATAGGTTTTTAAAGTCCGGCGGAAGAGGCGAAGTTCGGTGATTTGAAGATCGGTGATTTGAATAAAGTCAGACAGCAGCACCTGGCAAGTGGCTATGGAGCCGTACAGATGATTTTGTTCGTGTAAGGGAAAGGCAGTAGTAATCCTGTAGAAAGCAGAATGGCAATATATCCAGAAATAGCATATTGGCAGTCCTGGTAATCTGATTGATTGATTGATTGATTTTATTAGATTTATAAAACCGCGCCTCTCTCCCCGAAGGGACTCGGGGCGGTGCACAAGAAGTTAAAAAATATAAAACATCGTAATAAATAAGTACTAAAAACTAATTAAACACACAATACCGTGTGCTAAAATCCCCTAAAACTTTGACCATTAAGATCCAATGTAAAACAATTTAACGTTCAGTCTTCAATATGGTTGTGCGAATTAGGCCAGGCCGGCAAGATGAAAAAAGTATGTCTTAAGATGTTGGCGGAAGGAGCGGAGGTCCGTGATCATTCTAAGTTCGGGGGGTAGGTCGTTCCAGAGGGTCGGGCCCGCCAGATTAAGCTAGTGTTAGAAATAAATAGGGACAGCGTAAAAAGAAGGGCCTAAATCCAAGTGGAATAGAGTAGAATCCATTTTGGTGAATTAAATCTAATAAGGGAAAACAAAAATAAGGTAAATAGTGGATTTTTATAGGGGGTATGCCAAAATGCACACACGTAACTTTTCTTCAAAATTCCCTTCTCGTAACCATTCCCCTTATCATTGGCATGCTCTGTCTACACATCGCTATCTTATCTGCACACCAGTTACTTATCTCACTCACACATTGCGTCCCATTTTTTTTTCTTAGACAGTTCTTCACATTCTCCGTGACTAAACAATGGGTTGTGTTATCGCTGTTGTGAATTTGATTTGCACTCCATCTCTTTTTTTTTCTTTTCAGACTGCTCTGACAGAAAAAAGCAAAACATAAAATTGACTTAAGTCAACAACTTATTTTGAGGAAAAATTGGCAGTTTAATTTTTTTTTACATTTAATTTTTTTAAAATACAAATAATATAAACATGTTGTTTCCCCCAAAATAAGGCAGGGGTTTATTTTCTTTTGACACTCCCCCCCCCCAAAAAAACAAGCACTTGGCCTTATTTTCGGAGAGATCTTATTATTTTTGAGGTACAGGAGGTGGCGAGTGTGGTTACCTCATGGCTGTTGCTGTGTCGCAATATTTTTAGGGACGGCTTATTTTAGCGCATGCGGTCAAAAGCCTGATTGGGCATATTATCCGGGGAGGTCTTAAATTTGGGAAGTACACATACATCTAAAAACAAAAAAAGAAATAAAAAAGGAAAAAGGAAAAAATAAATATTACAGTGCACTCCCACCCCCTAGAGACCCTTTTCTCCCTTATATTTCTTTGTCTATAACAAATACAATATTTATTTATTTGTCAGATTTATATACCGCCCTATTCTCCGTGGTATGTCTCAGGGCGGTGCACAGAAAAAATAAAACCACAACAAATATATACAATATAAAATAGAATTAAATAATTAAATCTGTGCTAAAATAGTTAAAACAATTAAAATATTAAATTTAAAATAAAACCAATTAATCTATGCCAGGCCAGCTAGGTGGGAAAAATGTGTTTTAAGCGTCCGACGGAATAGGTGTAGGTCAGCGATGGTGTGAAGATCGGGGGGCAGGTCATTCCAAAGGGTCAGACCCGCCACAGAGAAGGCCCTACCCCTGGGAGTCACCAGCCGGCATTGACCGGTAGACGGCATCCTGAGGAGGCCCTCTCTGTGGGAGCGGACAGGTCGGAGGGAGGTATGTGGTAGGAGGCGGTCTCGCAGATAGCCAGGACCCGTGCCATGGAGCACTTTGAAGATGGTTACTAACACTTTGAAGCGCACCTGGAAGACTATAGGCAGCCAGTGCAGCTCGTGCAGGAGATGTGTTACATGGGAGTACCGTGAGGCTCCCAGAATCCCCCATGCGGCTGCATTCTGAACCAGCTGGAGTCTCCGGGTGCACCTCAAGGGGAGCCCCATGTAGAGAGCATTACAGTAGTCCATGCGGGAAATAACGAGGGCTTGAGTGACCGTGCGTAGGGCATCCCGATGTAGCAAGGGGCGCAACTGGCGTATCAGGTAAACCTGATAAAAAGCCCCCCTGGCCACGGCTGTCACCTGGTCATCCAGGGACAGCCGAGAATCCAGGAGGACGCCCAAGTTGCGGGCCCTTTCTGCAGGGGCTAATGACTCGCCCCCGATAGCCAGAGATGGAACTAACTGGCTATATCGAGACGCCGGAAACCACAGCCACTCGGTCTTGGACGGGTTGAGTCGAAGCTTGTTCCTCCCCATATATTCCAATTGTGTTCTCATCCTCTCCAAAACAACATATATTCTTGAGTAGGTTTATTCCCTCTGCCTTCCACCAACACTGATTTTATAAAATCCCCCCATATTTCATAATTATTTGCTTTGATCAAAATTGGCACTTTAATGATGCATGATAATGTCACATATAAGTTGCCCCATCTAAAAGCAGTAACACTACAGTGCCACATCCTTTCTTTAGCTTCTTTCTTGTTGTTACACTATTTAAGAAATCAAATCACTTGGTGCAGAGGTGGTATTCAGCAAGTTCTGACCCGTCCTGGAGAACCTGTAGTGGAAATTTTGAGTAGTTAGGAGAACTGGTAAATACCACCTCTGACTGGCCCTGCTATTCTCTGCCTCCAAAGTCTCAGCTGATAGGGTAGAAATGGAGATTTTGCAGTAACCTTCTCCTGGAGTGGGGAAAGAATGGAGATTTTACAATATGCTAACCCAGGGGTAGTCAACCTTTTTATACCTACCGCCCACTTTTGTATCTCTGTTAGTAGTAAAATTTTCTAACCACCCACAGGTTCCACAGTAATGGTGATTTATAAAGTAGGAAAATCAATTATATTTTAAAAAAGGAAAGTGTTTCAATATCGGACAAAACCCTACCGCCCATCATGAAAGCTGGAACACCCACTAGTGGGCGGTAGGAACCAGGTAAACTACCACTGCACCAAGCCATGCCATGCCACGCCCACCAAGCCACGCCCACAGAACCAATAGTAAAAAAAAATGAATCCCATCACTGACCTGGTGATATGTTTTGAGTCAATAGGAATACCACTTTTGTACTTCAACCTGATAACTCACTGTCTTATTGAAATGAAACTTTGCTGTAATTGATTAAAGTAGATTTAATTTAAATGCATACATACACAGTATATAAAATTAAATTTGTAATAGCATATATCAACTAAATTTCCCGGTATATATTAGATATATTTCACTACAGCAGCAAAAACAATACAGCTCATGTGACTGATGCTAAGGGACGTTCCAAAAATGATGTTTGAATGAGGAGTGAAGAGATTAGTTGT
The DNA here is from genome assembly GCA_039707465.1 of Rhabdophis nuchalis. Classification (NCBI taxonomy): domain Eukaryota; kingdom Metazoa; phylum Chordata; class Lepidosauria; order Squamata; family Natricidae; genus Rhabdophis; species Rhabdophis nuchalis. The sequence goes on from CM077645.1 coordinate 207,327,948, forward strand.
TAGAAAGGAAATCAGTAAAATTGTACATTTACTTTATGTTTGTATAAGTCACAGCTCCTTGGGAGTGTCATCCATTAGGAAAGAGTCCAGTTGCAGATCTGGTTAATTGTGTAAGTGTGCCAAAATCTCACCCTCATTATGTATAATATTTTGGAGTTGTATCTTGTGTATCTTGTGTATCACCCTCATTATGTATAATATTTTGGAGTTGTATCACAAGTATCTTGTGTCATCAGATTTCATGATTATTCTAGATGAGTGTTTCTAAACCTTTGTGGCAGGCCAGAAGGCCCAATGCAAAAGGTGGACATCAGGGGTGGGTTTCTAAGGGTTCGCCCGGGATCGCGCGAGCCCTTTCGTCAAATTTCCCGATCCCGAGCGTTCCCTTTTGACCGTGGACCCGGAAGTAAGTCCTCCGCGTTCGTCCTCGCCCCCCCCCGCTGCCCAGCCAACGCTAAAATCGCTGGACGCGGGGGGGGGCTAACCGCCGCTACTAACTGCTGCTCCCTCAGCTGGGCGGGCAGGCAGGAAAGCAAGCAAGGCGGCTGCGTTGTCTTCTTTTTCCCTCAGCGACGTGCCGCCCCAGCCCCTGCTGCTGCCGCTGCCGCTGCAGAGAGGAGGAGGAGGGGGCAGCCCCCTGGGCAGAGCGCGCAATTCCCTTCCTCCCTCCCCCTCCCTCCCTCCACAGCCGGCATGCTGGCCACTCATCGTTTCCAGGGGCTGCCGTTCCTCACACACACACACACGGAGGCTTCTCAGCTCCTGGAAGGAGCCTGAGCGAGCGAGCGAGCGACCAAGCAAGTACGGCGGGCGGCCGGGCAGCTGGGGCAGGCTAAGGCAAGTGACCCGGGCTGAGGAGGCTCCGCGGAGGTGGGGGCGGGGCGGGGACGACGACAGACAGACAGAGGCACAGACACAGAGAGAGACAGGGAGGGAGGGGGGAACCAGAGAGTGACAGACACACACAGAGACAGAGAGTGGGAGGGAGGGAGAGAAAGATAGACAGAGACACAAAATGAGTGATTTAAGTGCCTGAATGCGAGACAGACAGACACACACACACACACACACACAGAGTGACAGATGGGCAAACAAAGGAGAGAGAGACAGAGAGAGAGAAAGAAAAAAAGAAGGTGGGAGAGAGAGAAAGAAAGAGAGAAAGAAAGACAGACAGAGAGAAAGAGAGAAAAAAGAAAGAGAGACAGAAAGGAAAGAAAGAGAAAAAAGAGAGAGAGAAAGAAAAGTGACAGAAAGAGAGAAAGAGAAAGAGAGAGAGAAAGGAAAGAAAGAGAAAAGAGAGAGAGAGAAAGAAAGAGAGAGAGAAAAAGAGAAATAGGGAAAGAGAGGGGGGGAAAGAGGGAAAGAAAGAGAAAGAAAAAGAAAAAGAAAGAAGGAGAAAGAAAGAGAGAGAGAAAGAGAAAGAACGAAAAAGAAAGTGGGAGAGAGAGAAAGAAAGAGGGAAGGAAAGAAAGAGACAGAGAAAGAAAGAGAGACAGAGAAAGAGAGAAAGAAAGACAGAAGGAAAGAAAGAAAAAGAAAGAGAGAGAGAGAGAACTTATGACCACAATTAAGCCCAAAAGTTTGGTTGCTAACCAAGACCATTGTTAAGTGAGTTTCACATTTTCCAAATTGGCCACTCCCACCCGGTCACATGGCCAGCAAGCCACAGAACCTGTTCCAAAAATTTTGAAACCCACCCCTGCTGGACATGTAGATGCTGGGCAGGGACTTGAACTTTCGTTTTGGTGGGGAAAACCTGGAAACTTTCAGATTCAGGTTTTCCCACATGTGCGAATATGACATCTCTAATAAAATAGAACTTTGAACAAACTCAAGTCTCAGAGTCTTCTTTCGTTGGGGATGTTACTTGGAACCCTGACACTTCGACTCTTTGAGGAACTTCAACTCCCAGAATTCATGCTCGCTGGAGAATTCTGGAAGTTGGAAATTCGGACATCTTAACTACCCCAAAACTTATAGAAGGAGGAGGAGGAGGAGAGGAGGAGAGGAGGAGAAGAAGAAGAGAAGAAGAGGAAGAGAAGAAGAAAAAGAAGAGGAGGAGGAGGGAGCTGAAGAAAAGAAGAGGAGAAGAAGAGGAGAAGAGGAGGAAGAGAAGAAAAAGAAGAACAGCAGGAGGAGAAGAATAAGAGAAGCAGAGGAGAGGAGGAGGAGGAGGATATACACATATGAATGGAAGTCTATGAAGGTGGTCACATAACTGTTACTTAAATATTAAATAGTTAAGTAGTTGAATGCTCTTCAAGGCAGCTGCAATGAAATGGTGCAATCCTTCTTTTTTTTTATATTGAAAAAGTTTTATTGAGTTTTACAATTTTTCAGGTAGGGTAGGGTAAGGTGAATAGGGAAATATTTTGAGAACTTTCACGTCGAAATCGTTGGCCCCCTCCGGGGCTTCTTAACAAAACATAGATAAAACATATTTCAATAGTACTACAAAGTGAAGAGAAGTGCATACATCGTTATAAGTTCTATGCTAGCAATCGTATACAAACATCCAAACAAAAGTTATACTGTATTAAAAAAGTCATTTTTTAGATCTAAGTCTCTTAGCAATTGTATCTTCTTGTTCTCCTCCCTGACCCCCAGTGGGCGAGGCCGTGGCCCCCTCTGCTCCTCCACTTTCATCCTCCAGGATTGAGGAATGTGTTTTAAGAAAGGCTTCCGCCTCAGCAACTGTTTTAATCCTTACTCTTCCTCCTTCCCAGAACACCAACATCCCTTCTGGCATCACCCACTTGAACCAAATCCCCTGTTTAAACAATTTTTTAGATAAGAAGGAATATTTCCTCCTCACCTCTCTAATCTTTTTCGGGATCTGCTTCAAGATAGCGACTTCCTTTTGTTGGTAAATTAACGGACCCTCTCTCTGCGCCCTCAGTATTCCCTCCCTAGTAGACGTTCTAACAAATTTAATATGTATCTCTCTGGGTAGTTCATTTATCCTGGCATATGCTGAATTTATTCTATAAACCAGGTCAATGTCCCCCCTGATCTCTTCCTTAGGTTTGTGTAAATAGTCTGCTAAAATTGTGCTCATAAGATCAGGAAGGCATTCACCAGATTCTTCAGGTGGTGCAATCCTTCTTGTCCATTTATGCCAATAAAGGATTATTTGGATATTTACTTATAAGCAAGGTCAAAAAAAGGACTTGGAAATTAAGAGGCCGTTGGACAGCATAAAACAAGAAAGGAAGAGAAAGGGAGTTTACATACATGCATACATACATACCATATATACATGCATGCATGCATACCTAAATTGCACTTTTGCAAACATTGGGATTTTCTTGAATCTGTTTAGCAATTTTCAACTTTGAGATCTGGAAACAGTGATAATTATGCAACATGCAAATTGTACAGTACTGTACCCATAGTAGTAAATTTCTTAGACAGGTGGTTAGAACGGACCATATTAATTTATCAAGACAGGGTTTCAAAACTACGTGAAGGGGGGTGGGGGGAGGGAGATCCTAAAATTCAATGAAGAAATTCCAGGCTATCCTAAACTTACCCCATTACCAAAACCTGAAAAGCTTTGATTTATGTGTTGTAAGAACAGCGGTTTCCCATGTTCTTCCACTATCCTCACTGTGGCCTCTTCTGTAAATCAGACGCCTTCTTACTGAGACCTTTCAAAGACAATGTGACGATTTCAGCAAGAACAGGCTAACTATTACCCTCGGAAGTCAAAACAATGCCTCCCCCATTTTGTAATCAAAGCAAATATTCAACCCAGGAAAATAAGCAAGGGGACTTAAATAGGTCTGGGATCAAAAGGCAGATGGCTTTGTTTCATATAATCAAAATCTTCTGATAGTTCACAGAGCCCTTGTGTGAGAAAAGTGGAATGCTTCCTCATCGGTCCATTTGTGTTCACAAAGAATTTGAAGACAGCAAATTCCACATTTTGGACAGGTAGGAAAGAGGGGGTCAAAAAGGCCATCTATGTCAAATTTGAACAGCCCTCTCTCAACAGAGGGGGAGGAATAAGACATCATCTATCGCCAGTCTACAACACAGTCGTTTCAATAGTTCCAAGAAGGCCCATTTGCACTACTCGAGTGACCTGAGGATATAGTTAAACCTCCAAGTGGCCTCAACGGCTCTCTAAAACAGGGATGTCAAACTTATTTATTTATTATTTATTTATTATTTTAATTTGTAAACTGCACCCTCTCCCCGCCAGGACTTGGGGCAGTGCACAGGAAATTAAAAAGCGTATAAACATAAACAATTATAAATATTTAAAATCCAATTAAATAAACTATCACCCTGCGCTAAAATCTTAAAATCCTTAAAACTATTTCCCCTTAAAATCCCAATTAAAACAATTTGAACATTCAGACTGAAGGCTGGCGAGGTAGATTAGGCCAAGATGGCCTGATGGAAGAAATAGGTCTTTAACTTTTGGCGGAAGGAGCGGAGGTCCGTAGTTGTTCTGGGTTCGGGGGGTAGGTCGTTCCAGAGGGTTGGGCCCGCCACAGAGAAGGCCCTTCCACTGGGCGTCACCCGCTGGCATTGCCTAGTGGATGGCACCCGGAGAAGTCCCTCTCTGTGGGAGCGAATCGGTCGAAAGGATGTATGGGGCAGGATACGATCCCGCAGATAACTAGGTCCCGTGCCATGGAGCGCTTTAAAGATGGTAATCAGCACCTTGAAGCGCACCTTGAAACTTGATTTCATGGAAGGCGGCTTCAGGGTTGTGAGGCGTGGCCAAGGTGGACATGGCCAGCTCTGTTCTGTACTGAGAACGAGGGGTTATACAATGGAGGTGAGGCAGAGATAAAGGCTAACATTTATTCACTAACGGTTGCCTACAAGGCAGCTGACAGAGTGCCTTCTCAGCTGTCGACAACAGCTGAGTTCAAGCAAGCCCTCTCTTTTTATATCGGGCTGTTAAACAGCTCAACCAATCAGAACAGTGGGTGGCACCCTATAGCTGGTGGACCAGAGTGGAGACTATGGACACAGCAAGCTCGACATCACTTGTGTCGGGGCCCCCGCGGGACAGATCTAAGCACCACATGGGCTGAATCCAGCCCCCGGGCCTTGAGTTTGACACTCCTGCTCTAAAAGGATGCAAATGACCAGCTGTCTGCAAGGAGTATAAATCCTTCCATTCCCCCATCCACCCAGTCACAGTTGAGGTAGCTACCTGGATGAGACATCTTCAAAGAAAAACAAGAAAAAGTACCTTTGGGACAATACTTCCTCCGTTAATACGGATTTTGATTGCCTGGCAAAGAAGGGATCCAATTATTTTACTAAGGGCAGATGCAATGCTGGATTTGCATCATGCCATTTAGGCCACCGAGTCCAACATTTTCATTCGTTGCAGAAATTCAACTTCAAGTACAGATGGTCCTTGACTTACAAACGCATAATTCACAACTGTTTACAAAGTTACAACTCCAGAAGGTCCTTTTGACTTTGCTTCCGATGGTCCGATGGCTGCCTCCCACAGATACGTGAGTGCATTTTGGGCATTAGGCAACCGGCCCATGTTAATGGCCATTGGAGGCATCCCACAATTGCATGACTGTGACTTACGACATTGTTGTTGAAAATTGGCAAAATGCCCCCTAGCAAATAATGGGTTTGCTTAACAACCATCACACTCACTCTGTGACCACTGTATTCACTTTGATTGGCAATGGCACTTAAACTTATATACCAGCTTCACAGTGTTTTACAGCCCTCTCTAAGCGGTTTACAGAGTCATTCTATGGCCCCCAACAATCTGGGTCCTCATTTTGCCAACTTCAGAAGGATGGGAATCTGAGTCAACCTTGAGCCGGTCAGGATCGAACTCCTGGAGTGAGCAGTGAGTTAGTTCTGCAGTGCTGCATTCTAACCACTGTGCCACCATGGTTCTCATGGCCATGTTTCCTTAAGACCACTGCATTCACTTAAGGACTATTGCAAAAAAAGATTGAAAAAAAATCAGGTCAGTCACATGGGTGACCTCTTTTACAGTTTTCATAGCTGACAACCATAATTGCTTGGCTCACTTATAGTCGTATGTCAAGGACTATCTTCATTCATGGTAGATGGCTGACCTCTTCTAATTTCTCTGAAGCCTTTTTAATTATGGCGCAGGAAAAATTCGATATAGGCCGTAAAATGGAGTTTGAGCAAAATAGAATAGAATGGAATGACTATTTCCGGTGATTTGGGAGTTGAATTTTTGTTACCTGAGCCAAAATGCCATTTGCTTGATTGCAAATCAGGTTACTATGAATTATGTCCACTTTGGACCAGGCTATTGGTACATCAGTCTGGGCCACCAAACTCTGTGGGCAGAGTTTGACTGTGTCAGAGTTTGTTGCAGAAAAATCAAATCCAGAAAGCACACACAGATCACTGATTCAGCTGGATTCATTAACTTCTTTATATATATAATAACAGATGAATAAATGTATAATACCAATAGTAGATTCTTTCAACGTGGTAGAAGTTACAAGCAGAACCCAAGCAGGCGAGAACAGTTAGTTTCATTTCAGAGTTCAGAGCAGACAAAGATCTGTCTTGTTTCAGTTTCAATTCTCAGCACAGACTCCGATCTATTTAAGTTCCCATTAGCTGACTTAATTGCTATGCCTATTCATTGGCTGACCTTGTTACCATGTCTCTCCCAGTCATGAATATTCTAACAGCCTGCAATACTGGACTTCAAGCACTGTGCTATGGCTCCTACGAAGGGTTCAATGAGCCTCTTTTGACAAATGGAAAATGTGCTGAAAGGTATTGATGCAAAGAGTTTCTAAGGGCGAAGGCAAGCTGTGAATTTGTGGTTTGTGCTTCTCTTTTGCAGAAATGTGGCTTGGGATCTAAGCAAGTCATCCTACCATTTTCTCAAATGCACCGTTCCCTTCCTTTTATGCTCCTGGCTTTCAAACATTGGCTGCACTGGTAGAAATCCAATCCAGAAGAGCAGGAAACATTTCTGCATGCCCCAATCTCCGGAAAGGTGACAGTGAAATAAAGGAGAGTAGAATAAGCATTGTGGAAAGTCAGGATTTGGCTCATACAATACAGGAATGTGCATCGTGAAGCCTGCTAGATTCCATGTGGCCTCTGGCACGTGGGTTTCTCTGTATGACTAAGCAGGCCTGTCTTTTCCTGGGTCAATTAAATGAAATCTTCTTCACTGCATGGCAGGGGGATCACATTACTAGGAAATGAGTCCTCCTGCATTTCCTTTTACATCTCATCGGAGAAATATCCTTGTCTCTCTTTTTCAACCTGAGCCATGACGCTTGGCAGCAGAAAGAACAGGAGTAAGTTATGGGAAAATAGCAGAAGGATAAAGCCTTTACAAAGTTGGTTAAAGGCATGTATGTGTGTGTGTGTGTGTGTGTTACATTTGTGCTGATAAAATATAACAAATATAACAAAGGCAATGAAAAAATAGCTTTCTGCCTGGATGGCTCCTAGGGTGAGCCGAAAGACAGAAAAGGGAAGCAGTTCTGCTTCCTCCCATATTTGGGGCATACCAGGGTATACTGTATTTGTTATTGTACGTTTACACATACAACGAAATTCACGTAACACCAGAGTCCAGTCCCAACACCCATAACAACCCCCCAAAACACACCCCCACCCACCAAAAGAAAAAGAAAAAACCTGCCCCTGAACCACCCAAACATCCACATGCACCACGTAATGCTGTCCAATAGCTCACCGATGGTGGCCCTTTAGTTCAGCGTTTTTCAACCACTGTGCCGTGGCACACTAGTGTGCCGTGAGATATTGTCTGGTGTGCCGTGGGAAAAATTCCAATTTCATCCGTAACATGCGGCTTCGGCTCACAAATAGACCAATCATTAGATTCTAATGAAATGTTCACACTCACCAAGCAATGGCAAGGTGTTCACACTACTGCACTGTGTGAGATAATAGTTAAACATTTAAAAACTCTCGAGGAGAAGTTGTCATTTTATTTCTCTTCAGTCTCCACTGAATGCCTTGACTGGGTTAGGGACCCTTATAGCTCAGCATCAGTTGGTGGAAAGGACATGACTTTACAGGAGCAGGAGGAACTAACTGAACTGAGACAAAATCGTGGTTTCAAGCTAAGATTTGCTGATCTACCTTTGGACAGTTTTGGGTTGGATACTGCTAAGGAGTTCCCCGTTCTGGCAAACAAAGCTATTTTGACATTGCTCCCATTTTCCACTACATATCTGTGTGAGATGAGCTTTTCAAGCCTGATTGCTATAAAAACTAAAGACAGAGAGAGACTGAGAGCTGTTGACGAAGAGCTGCGTGTGTGTCTTTCTTCGATTCCTGCCAGAATATCAGCTTTGTGTTCAGCCAAACATGCCCAGGTTTTGCACTAAGTAAACAGAAATATGAACAATTATAAAATACTTTTTAACATTTTCTAATGGTGGTGGTGTGCCTCGTGATTTTTTTCATGAAAAAAGTGTGCCTTTGCACAAAAAAGGTTGAAAAACACTGCTTTAGTTCATTGTTGAGTGCAAGGATAGCTCTGGGAGAAAAGCTATTCAGAAGACGTGTGGTCCTAGTTTTAATTGTTCTGTATCTTCTGCCAGAAGGCAGCAATCTAAAAAGATGGGAAGCAGGATGGGAAGGGGTCTCTGAGAATGTTATGCGACTTCCTCCAGCAGCGAGATGCGAAGATGTCATCCAGGGCTGGTAGCTGGAGCCCGATAATATTCTGGGCAGTTTTAATGATTCTCTGTAGAGCTTTTTTGTCCTCTGCAGAGCTGCTCCCGTCCCATGCAAGAACTCCGTATGTCAGGACACACTCAATAGTGCTGCGATAGTAGGACAGAAGTAGATGCTGAGATAGATTTATCTCAGGAAGTACACCCTCTTCTGTGCCTTCTTCACAAGCATGTTAGCATTCATGGTCCCTGAGAGGTCCTCTGAGATATAAATGCCCAGAAATTTAAAGCTGCCAACCCTCTTCACCTCCTCGCCATTTATGTACAATGGTAAATGTACATCTCTCTTCTTCCCGGAGTCAATTATAAATTCTTTAGAGTTTTTGGTCTTAAGTGTAAGATTATTTTCTTTACACCACAATGTCAGCCCTTGTACTTGGGGAGCGGGGGGAGCGGGGGGGGGGGCATCGTGCATGCATGTGCGTGAGACCCCGCGCGACCCCTGCTTTTGGCACGCAATGGGATGGTGGACCCATTTTTCACCCTCCCCAGGCTCCGGACCCTCTCTAGGAGCCTGGGGAGGGTGAAAATGGCCTTCCCACTCGGGGGCCCTCTGAAACCCGGGGGGGGGGAGGAAGTTTTTGGAAGTTTTTTCCTTATATGGTAGAGCTGAGAAGCACAGCCAATCAGAATTCAACATAGTTCTTAAAGCTACATATACTCTTTAAGAATACTGGCTTATATATATTGTCAACCCAACATAAGGATAAATATCCTAACAGTCTGCAGAGTGCAAGAGCTTTTTTTTTTTAATTTGCCTCTTCAAAATCTTGGTGCGACTTATACTCTGAAAAATACAGTATTTTCAGCAGATAGATTCCCATTGTGCCCAAAGAGAGAAGTATCTGCATCTACCTAGGATCAAACTCATAGCCTTCTGATTGTGAGGCGAGAGCTCTACCTCTAGGTCACCGCATCCAGGTAGTCCACATAAATATCTCGTCCTGGTACTCCCAAATGGGCACTAACCAACATTGACTCTTCTTAGCTTCTGTACCCAGAAGCTCAGTTAGCTACTGCCAGTTGCAAGTACAATGTGGGAAACAGATCAGGACGAGCAATCTGTTGCTTCTCTAGACATAAATAATCTCTAACATTCCTCCCTAGTGACTCTCTGGACTGGAATTGATGGCATAGTCATAGCAACATATGGAGGGCTATAGGCTGCCCAATTCTGGTGGAAATAAAAACTGTGTTTCCTAATACCAGACCTCAAAATTACTCAATTAAATTTTGGCAGTAGAGTCAGGAAATAAGTTCCTTTCATGATACTCAGTGGGGTTTGCTATTGCAAATATGTTGATGAGTACTACCATAAATGGCTTTACACTATGAGGCAAATTCATGATTTTCACTACTCTACCATTGATAGACCTGACAATTATTATGAATGAAGACGAATATATATGTCTCACGATAATGTTGCAAAACCCAATCTGGGTCGGTCACTGGGACCAGAGGTTTAGTCTTCCGAGTTTTCGGACTTGTGTGCTGGAGCCCATCCCCATGCAACTTCTCTCTACCAGAATGTGTGCTTTGGACAATAGTCCAATCTTACCAATCTTACCAATCACCTACTAAGATTGATGGCCATGCAGGTACAAAAACAGGCAGGGAAATGGGTCACTTGTCAGTCAACAGGAGTGCTGATTGACCACCAGCTTATTAAGTGCATAGGAGGTGAGGGCTTGGCAGCACAAGGAAACAACAGCCAATCGCCAGCCATCAACACACCAATCAACCAATAGGAAGGCACCGCTTAAATGTGACACATGGAATAGCCCAAAACACGCATTCTGGTAGGGAGAAGTTCCCTGAGGATTGGCTGCAGCAGGAGTCCAAAATCTCTGGTTCCAATAACCGACCCAAATTGGAGCTGACAATTATTTCACATAAAATCTATGTAGACTATGTAGACCTAATTGAACACCAGTCCATTGAGGAGGAGCATTGCCTGCATAACCAGAGTATCCTAAAGGTGCTTTTTCAAGAGGCAACTGGACTTTCTGGGTCTTTTTTGAAAACAGCTGAAGAGCTAGATGGGGCAACCATTACCAGGATAACTGAGAATCTCCTTAGACATAACCAAGCTAATATCTTTTGGAAACTGGGTGCTGTAGTAGATTGACCTATTGTTCTGACCTAGACTTCCTGGGACAGTAAAAATCACATGCTTAGTCCCAAAACCCCTTTTTTCATTTAAACAGCTGTGAATTATCTTCATTCAGAGTCCTTAATGTGTCAAAAAATAGTTTGTAAAAAGTCCAACAGAAGTCTGCCACAGTCTTTCAGGCTGAAGCTGATAAGGACCCACCTTTATCTCCTTTGAAACACTGCCAGATTGCCTAATTGCCAATTAGTCTCGCAAGGCCAAATGGAACCCAGAGAGTCAAACGGAGCTTCAGAGTTTAAACCAAACCAGAACGAACAAAATTGCTTCCTGCAAAGGCTCACGTCCGTTTGCTCCTCTTTTATGTCTTATGGGAGGCGCCAATCATCTCCAAGCCTTACTCCCAAGTCACCCCTTTTGTCTTAACTGTTCTTGTCTTCTGGCAGCTCTGTCCATATGCGCACTGGGAATAGGCTTCCCCCGTTCCTCTGCCTCGCTGATATCAGACTCCGGAGGCTCCGGAGGCAACACATAACTCCCACATGGCCCTGGCCCCCTCCCTGCCTCTGATGCAGACCCTTCGTCTGAGCCTTCCCCAGACTCCAGGACTGACCTATGTTCCTCCCCAACCTCCTCACTGTCTGACTCTACTGCCAGCTCCGCAGGCCGGCAGCAGCCCACGACACCTATGGTACTGCATATTACCTTTTGACTTGCCTCGTTTGGATTCTAACTCCACCATCAAATATTTACCATGGAAATGGCCCTAAAAGATTCAGTATCCTTGGTCACTCTGTCAAGAGTGGGCCATAGGGGGCGAACATCTTGCCCCTGTGGATGGGGCGCGCAATTTGGGAGTCCTCCTGGATACCCGGCTGTCTATGGAAGAGCAAGTGACAGCCGTGGCCAGGAGGGCGTTTTACCAGGTTTGCCTGGTTCGCCAATTGCGCCCCCTATTGGATCAGGATGCCCTTCGCACAGTCACTCATGCCCTCGTGACATCCCGACTGGACTATTGTAACTCTCTCTACATGGGGCTCCCCTTGAGGTGCACCCGGAGGCTTCAGTTAGTTCAGAATGCAGCCGCGCGAGCAATTATGGGAACCACTAGGTTTACCCATGTAACACCATGTAACACCGCTCTTGCGCGAGCTGCACTGGCTGCCTGTCGTCTTCCGGGTGCGCTTCAAGGTGTTAGTTATCATCTTTAAAGCGCTCCATGGCTCGGGACCTAGCTACCTGCGGGATCGGATCCTGCCTCACACATCCTCACGGCCGATTCGCTCCCACAGAGAGGGACTTCTCCGGGTGCCGTCCACTAGACTTTGTCAGCGGGCGACGCCCAGGGGAAGGGCCTTCTCTGTGGCGGGCCCGGCCCTCTGGAACGACCTTCCCCCCGATATTAGAACGACCACGGACCTCCGCTCCTTCCGCCTGAAATTGAAGACTCATCTTTTCCGCCTGGCCGGCCTAGGGTAGTCTCTCTCTCTATGGGTTCTTTAATGTTTATTTATATTTAGTGGGGATTTTTAGTTAATGGGATTTTAGCACAGGAATTAGTTTAATCTGTTTTAAATTGTATGTATTTTGTATATTTATTGTTTTTATTCTCCCTGTGCACCGCCCCGAGTCCCTGTGGGGAGAGGGAACGGTTAATAAATTCAACTTTATTTATTATTTATTTATTTATATAAGAGCTGTGGTTAGAATGCAGTATGGCAGGCTACTTCGGCTGACTGCCGGATGTCGGCAGTTCGATTCCCACCAGGCTCAAGGTTGACTCAGCCTTCCATTCCTTCCGAGGTGGGTAAAATGAGGACCCAGATTGTTGGGGACAAGAGGCTGACTCTGTAAACCGCTTAGAGAGGGCTGGAAAACACCGTGAAGCGGTGTATAAGTCCAAGTGCTATTGCTGTTTATAATCTTATATCTGCATCAAGTTACCTGTAGTATCTAAAAACACTGATCATTTCAAGCTTTCGAAATACAGGTGGTTCTTGATTTACAACCATTTGTTTAGGGACTGTTCAAAGTTGCAAACTGCACTGAAAAAAATGACATTTTTCACACTTATGCAGTCACGTAACCAGAAGCTTGGCAACTGACTCATATTTATGACGGTTATAGTGGCCTGGGATCATGTCATCCCCTTTGGCAACCTTCTGACAAGCAAAGTCAATGGGGGAAGCCAGGTTCACTCTACAACCATGTTATCAACTTAACAGGTACAGTGATTCACTTAACAACTGTGGCAAGAAAGCTTGCAAAATGGGAGAAAACTCACTTGATAACTGTCTCGTTTAGCAACATAAATTTTGTACTCAGTTGTGGTCACAAATTGAGGACTACCTGCAATCTAAGCAACTACAAAAATAAAGAGATAAGGTAAGAACATTTGTTTTTCTAAAATTATTAGAAGGGCTCATCTTTTCCTAAATTTAACTGGGAATAAATTTCATTGAAGGTGGCTCAGTGGCTAAGATGCTGAGCTTGTCGATCAGAAAGGTCGGCAGTTTGGTGGTTGGAATCCCTAGTGCCGCGTAACGGAGTGAGCTCCCATTACTTGTCCCAGCTTCTGCCAACCTAGCAGTTTGAAAGTATGTAAAAATGCAAGTAGAAAAATAGGAACCACCTTTGGTGGGAAGGTAACAGCATTCCATGCACCTTCGGCATTTAGTCATGCCAGCCACATGACCACGGAGATGTCTTCAGACAGCGCTGGCTCTTTGGCTTTGAAACAGAGATGAGCACTGCCCCCTAGAGTCGGGAAAGGCTAGTATGTATGTATGTATGTATGTATGTATGTATGTATGTATGTATGTATGTATATATGTGTGTGTGTGTGTGTGTGTGTGTGTTAGTTTTATGAGCTGATCAATAAATTTAAATTTGAGAGACCAAGATAGATCAATTTCGAGCTTATTAGCTCTCATCAGTTGGCCACACCCCACTGGGATTCGAACCGGGGCTGCAATGCATCCAAGGCAGAAGCCTAGCACTACAGCCTAACAGGCTCTACCCATTGCATCAGCTAAGACAGGAGTATTTAGTATAGATAATTGTTTTCACAACTTCCTGTTAGGGCCCCATTAAGGGAGGAGACATACTGTTTCCCTCTCTGCCTTTCGGTTCATCACCAGAGACCATCTAGACAGAGAATCATGAATTACGTTGTGTAAATTTTTTTTAGATATGTGTGTTAGTTTTATGAGCTGATCAATAAATTTAATGTCTTCAGACAGCGCTGGCTCTTTGGTTTTGAAAGGGAGTTGAGCACCGCCCCCTAGAGTCGGGAACGACTAACACATATGTGTGAGAGGAACCTTTACCTTTACCTTAAATCGCATTGAACCCGTATGCTGCAATTTATCATGGAAAAGCATTACTCAAAAATGAAAAGTGCCTCTCGTCTTCGTCTGTACAAGCTCTGTTCTCCCAGCCAGCACTTCCCAATACAGCATCCAGATGATGGATGACCCTCACAGATCTTCAGAGGGAGAATAGCCATTGAAAGCCAACTCGGCACATTTGGATCTGCAAAGCAGCTGAGAAACACATGCTTTGAGCAAGCAACCAGCAATTGGGAGATGTTTAACCTTTCCACTATCTACTGCTTTCCCTTTGCTGCAATTATTATCTCCTCCCACAGAATGTGTGGGTTTCTGGACTGTCAGGAAACATCAGATGGGGAGGAGGAGGAGGAGGAGGAGGAGGAGGAGGAGGAGGAGGAGGAGGGGGAGGAGGAGGAGGAAAAAGAGCAGTGGGAGGTTTAAGTATCCCTTCCACTCACTTCTTCTCTGATTCAAATTGAGCTCTTTCCTTTGCAGCTGTTTGGCGGAGAGCCAGTTTCCCATATTTAAGACTTCCAATGGGTTTTTTTTTCCCCTAACAGTTCCCCCTCCCCCATTTTTTTCCTACTTCCTCCTTTGGATGCTCAGAGCAAGTTTCCTGCAGCAAAAGTGATGTTTTTAATTCAATGTAAATTGTTCTCTTTTTTTTTTCCACAGCTAGCTTAAAACCAATGTAGAGCAGGGATGGAATTTTTTTGAGGCTGTTTAATATGCATTTATAGACAAACAGACAGGGAGGCACATACACACACACACACACACACACACACGATTCTAAATTGCTTCTAACTCCCAGGACTTGTCTTGATCATTGAAGCTGACCCAGAGATATTCTCAAACAGCATCAAGAGCTCTACAGCGAGAAACTTCACAATCTGGTCCATCCAGACTCTAGAAAGAGTGCAGAGAAGAACAACCAAGATAATTAAGGGACTGGAGACTAAAGCATATGAAGAACAGTTGCAGGAACTGGGTATGTCTAGTTTAATGAAAAGAAGGACCAAGGGAGACAGGATAGCAGCGTTCCAATATCTCAGGGCTTGCCACAAAGAAGAGGGAGTCAAACTATTCTCCAAAGCACCTGAGGGCAGAACAAGAAGCAATGAGTGGAAACTAATCAAGGAAACAAGCAACTTAGAACTAAGAAGAAATTTCCTGACAGTTAGAACAATTAAGCAGGGAAGGGCTTGCCTCTGGAAGTTGTGTGTGCTCCAACACTGGAAGGCTTTAAGAAGATGTTGCATAGCCATTTGTCTGAAACAGTATAGGGCTTCTTGCCTAGGCAGGGGGTTGGACTAGAAGACTTCCAAGGCCCCTTCCAACTCTTCTATTATATTGTATTGTCTATAATTACACAAAGGTCTACCAGCATCTTTTGTGTAAGTGGAGCCAAAACATGGGTTTCTGAAGGACAAAAGGTTATATTAATTCAACCAATGAATCAGAATAGAGCTGGAAGGGATCTTCTAGTCCAACCCCCTACTCAAGCAGGAGATGCTATACCTGGTACCATTTCAGATAGGTGGCTGTCCAGTCTTTTCTTAACCCCCCACCCCCAGTGATGGAGCACCCACAACTTCTGATTTCAAGCTGTTCCACTGATTAATTGTCCTCACTGTTAGGAAGTTTCTCATTAATTCCATCTTTCTCCTTAAAACTACTCAACTCCTTCCCATCTCTAGCACATCATAAACAAAGTCAGTGTTTATTAGACAGCTGTTAAATGTTCATTCTCTATTAGCCAAACTTAAATCCTAATTTGCTGTATATATGGTTCAGTGGTGGGTTCCAGATCCCGGTGCAACGGGGCTCAGCGTCCACCACATAAATGCGTGCAGATCACGTGCATACATGCACAGCACACACATGCCTCCTTACCTGCTGCGACACCTCTGCCACGTCCAGCTGCTCGGTGGAGCGTCACACAAGCACCATACGTTCCATGCGCGTAAGCGCCAAAGACCTCAAATACAGGTAAGGAGAGTGGGTGGGCAGGTGGGCCCTCTGGAGCACCCTACCGGAAAGGCACCCAGTGCTCCCGGCAGGCCCTGATGTGCCTATACCAGGGCTTACCACCTACAACCCACCACTGATAAGGTTGCTTTATATCAGTGGGTCTCAACCTTCCTAATTCCTGCGACCCTTTAATACAGTTCCTCATGTTGTGGTGACCCCCAACCATAAAATTGCCTGATCAATCAATCTGTCATCAAATCAGCGTCGATTTTCAGGGTTCACACAGATTGATTTTCTCCCTGATGACCTGTCTCTGAAAGTGGTTCAGGTTTTTCACCCATCAGCTCCGTAACTGAATCTACACACCTTACTGATCTCTGTCCTCTTCTCTTTCCTTCCACTTTCCCAGTGTCAAATCCTTCTCCAGGGAGTGGGAACTTCTCATAACATTTTCAAAGTAGGATAATTTGTGCCTGATCCTTTGTCCTTTAAGTGGGAATTCCGGGTTGATTTGTCAATGAGCCATTTGTTTGTTTTCTTGGCTCTTTTTAAAATCAATCTTTGGGCCAGATTCCATCATTAATTTGTTTTTAAACAATTAGGAATCTCAGCAGTAATGGAAACTAGGCTTATCATTTTTGACCAGTAGGTGAGACATTAATGAGGTCCTTTTGTCTTCTTGTCACCTGGCCTATTAGTAGTAAAACATCTCTATATTTAAGAGGCAAAGGGAACTTCTTATATCTTCAAATCATTGAAGCCCTTATCTGGCTGTTCCCAAGAGAATTCTTGTAAGTGGGTTAGCAACATTAAAGAAGCAACTCTTATCAGCTCACAGTGTCATTTTGGTTCCTTGCACCTGATGCTCCTAAATCAATGTCTATTAGGGGGAGATTTATGCAAGGATTAATAGCCACACAATGACATGAGCACTGTACAGACAACATAGATGCTTCACCAAGCATCTTACACACATGCCTTTCTTTGCTAGCATTATTCTGCATCCAAGTCAACTACCATATTTTTAGGAGTGTAAGACACACCTTCCACCCCCCAAAAAGAAGGTTAAAATCTGGGTGTGTCTTATACCCTGAATGCAGAATTTTGGGCCTACTGAAACCCACCCCCTTTGCAAAAATGGAGGTGCAGAGGGTTTGGGAGGCTTGCAAAGTGCTCCTGCGGGCTGGGAAGGGCAAAAATCAGCCCAAAAAAAAAAACCCGGGCCATTTCTGCTCGTTTTTGCTCCCCCCCCCCAGCCCCGAGGAGCACTCTATAAACTTCCCAAAGCCTCTATATGCCCTTTTATTTGCAAAAAAAAGGGCCTGTTTTGTGGGGGGGAAAGTGGCCCATTTTTTTGTCATTCCCACCCCCCAGCCCCCAGGAACACTCTACAAACCTCCCAAAGCTTTGCATACCCTCTCCCTTTTCTTTTTCTTTTTTTTCTTTTGCAAAAAATGAGGCATGCAGAGTGTTTGAGACGCCTGCAGAGTGCAAAAACGTTTGTTTTTTAATTTATCTCTTCAAAATCATGGTGCACCTTATACTCTGGTGCATCTTATAGTCTGCAAAATACAGTATATTACAAGCAGGGGTGGGCTGCTGTGGGTTCACCCGGGTTCAGGAGAAGCTAACATTATTGCTGGTTCAGAGAACCTCCAAATCTCACCCCTGGCAGGCCCCTCCCACACTGCACCGCCCCTCCCTGGAGTCTCCACGTGGCTCATTTTGTATACAAGGTAAGTGCAGTGCCCACCACGGAGGCTCAGAGTCGGGGGGGGAAACAGGCCTCCCTGTTCTCTGCTTCCAGGAACTTCCTCCTGGAGGGCCTCAAAAGCCCAGGGAGGATGTTTTTGCCCTCCCAGAGGCTCAAGGAAAGCCTCCGGAGCCTGGGGAAAGCAAAAATTGCTCCCTGTCATAGTGCAGGAGGCCAACTAGGCCACGCCCACCCAGGCCACGCCCACCCAGCAGCCGGGCAGAGAACCGGTTGCTGAAATCTTTGAAGTCCACCCCTGATTGCAAACATTTCTTTAAAGAGGATCTTCTGCTCCTTCGTTACTCCACATTCTCACAGCACTTTGCTTACGTTCATAAGGAGATTTGGCTGCAAGGGCTCCAGCTGAATTACATTTCTATCAGGGAAGGACACCAACGATTGCACTTTGGCGAAATGGCCCTGCTCCTGTCACATGGTAGCCTGCAAAAGAAAGAGAAACCCAGGCCAGGTTGACTTGGATCTCGGGGAGTTGACTTGGACTTCACCGAAGGAGGCAAAGAAAACAGACTGCAGCTCGGGACAAAGCTGAAACAGATTCCAGAGGAGAAGCAGCACACCAGGAGTTCCCCAACATGTAGGTTCCTCCCCTCTCCTGCCCTTCTACTCCACCCATACTGATGACAGACACTAGCACATAAATAAGAGAACTCTTAAGTATGTAATATGTCCCTTGTGGTGTGTTTCCCCGCCAATATGAACGATATACATTTTTACAAATATCAAGTTTGGAAAACATCCTTGAGTCTCATTTGCCTTGAGTTTCAGCCAACACTGCTTGGCTCCCGTTGCGTGGAACAACTCTTTACAACTTTCCTTCCCCCTCCCCGCCCCCACCCTTGGAAACTGATTGTGTTATTCTGTTGTGATTGTAGCACGGGGTATCCTGCAACTCAGCCGCAAACAGATGTTTTAAAAGTGAGCAGCATCTTAAGCTATGAGATGCTGATTACAGAAGAGCAATGAGAAAATCCCAGGTCAAATTTGAACGATAGATTGGTTGTCATAACAAGCCGAGGATGTACCCTGGTGATTTGTTAGACCTGTCTTTTGTGAACTTCTATTCGTTTTGACAATGGAGAATTGTCCACGC
Organism: Rhabdophis nuchalis; assembly: GCA_039707465.1. NCBI lineage: Eukaryota > Metazoa > Chordata > Lepidosauria > Squamata > Natricidae > Rhabdophis > Rhabdophis nuchalis. Next base: position 207,346,942 of record CM077645.1, read on the forward strand.
ACATGTATGATGGTTGCGCAACCCTTGACTCTTACAATTTCATTAGGGTTGTGCCAAGCTTCCTGGGAGAATTCTCAGAAAAAAGATGGACTATATATTTGGAAGAAGAAATTGGAGGAGAATTTTCATCCAAATTTGCCTTTCTGAATGGGCGCAAAGAGGGAGCAGCACAGAGAACTGGCAAATTATAGGAGAAGCTTTCTTGGCTCTTCCCCAATTAACTTGGATACTCAGAAACATATTCAAGAGAGGACAGAATTGGCACCCAACATATCTACAAGCCATGTTCCCCAATCAGAAATTATACTCCCGATAACATTCTCTGCAGCTTTTGCATAGGATTTATACCTTCTAATTCAAATCATTGTACACCAATTGAAGGGGCAGAGAAGGCTAATACTCCATCCATAGATAGTCCTCCACTCACAATCACAATTTAGCCCAAAGCTTCTGTTGTTAAGCGACACAACTATTAAGTGAGTTTTGCCCAATTTTACAAACTTTCTTGCCACTCTTGTTAACTGAATGACTACAGTTGTTAAGTTGGTAACCTGGTTGTTAAGTGAATCTGGCTTCCCCCATTGACTTTGCTTGTCAGAAGATTTTAAAAGGTGATCACATGACACCAGGACACTGCAACCATCACAAATATGAATTAGTTGCCCAGTGTCCAAATTTTGATCATGTGACCATAGAGATACTACATCAATACAATACAATACAATACAATAGCAGAGTTGGAAGGGACCTTGTAGGTCTTCTAGTCCAACCCCCTGCATGGGCAGGAACCTTACACCATTTCAGACAAATGGCTGTCTAACATCCTTTTAAAGACTTCCAGGGTTGGGGCATTCACAACCTCTGGAGCCAAGCTGTTCCAGAGGTTAATTGTTCTAACTGTCAGGAAATTTCTCCTCAGTTCTAAGTTGCTTCTCTCCTTGATCAGTTTCCACCCATTGCTTCTTGTCCTGCCCCCAGGTGCCTTGGAGAATAGTTTGACTCCCTCTTCTTTGTGGCACCCTCTGAGATATCAGAACACTGCTATCATGTCTCCCCTGGTCCTTCTCTTCATCAAGCTAGACATACCCAGCTCCTGCAGCCGTTCTTCATATGTCTTAGTCTCCAGTCCCCTAATCATCTTGGTTGCTCTTCTCTGCACTCTTTCCAGAGTCTCCACGTCTTTTCTACATCGTGGCGACCAAAACTGTATGCAACTGTATGTGTGAAAAACAGACATAATGTCATGGCCCACTAATGGCCACTAGAGCTGGCAGCAGATTCAGACAATGAGGAGGTTGGGGAGGAACATGGGCAAGTCCTGGGGAAGGCTCTGATGAGGACTCTGTGTCAGAGGCAGAGATGAGGCCAGGGCCACCTGTCAGTTATCAGCTGCCTTCATAGTCAGACATCAGTGAGGCAGATGAACAGCTGGAGCCTATTCCCAGTGTGCACATGCACAGAATTGCCAGATGAAGGGAACAGCTAAGGAACAAGGGTCAACTTGGGAGTAAGGCCACAGGTGGACAGTGAATGGCCTCTCCCAGAGGAAATAAAAGAGGAGAGAAAGGGGAGTGGAGTTTGCAGGAGACAATTAGTTCATTCATGCATTCTTGCCAAGTATTGTGGTGTCTGAAAGATATCCGCCTGACCACTCTCCAAGCCTGATAAAGGTCGGTAATCGTGAACTATCTTGAAAGACTGTGGGAGAGGAGAGACTTTGCTGGAGAGGAATTCACTGTAAATGAAATAAACGGGGTTTATCGGGACAAAGACTCTGCTTCATGCTGCTGGGGAAAACCTAGGTCAAAACACATAAGTCACTTTTTTCAGTGGCCTTGTAAATTTGAACGGTCACCAACTGTTGTAAGCCAAGGACTCCATGTACCCTTAAGTACATATATAAGTGCCTCCTGGTTAGCTAAGAAAAAAGCTACAATGATTATTGGCTAATGTTCCAGTCTTCTATGTCTCAATCTCTTTGCAAGGATATTTTTTTTCTACACGGAAAGGGAGTTGCAGAGAAAACTGATTGGTGGCAACAGTGACAACATCTATGATGTGTTGGATCCAAATGTGGAGATGTTTGAGTTCTCCCTTCCAGAAAGGGTGAGCCAATATTCTGAACCTCCACTCCAAATTTTGCTCTACCCGTAATACAAATGTTTGTATTCGTTGAGCTGTTTCCCTATTTGATGTGAATAAATCCAGTGCTGGAGTCTTTCTTCAGGGACTGAATGTTTGTTAAATAGTAGGAGACAATATTTGCCAAAACGTTCAAAGGATTTCTGGTCAGCAGTCAATCTCTGGAAAACAAATTTGCTTCAGGCATCCATCCATTTTTCTATGTTGTGTAAATGAGTAAACAAGAATATTGTTCCATTTGTGACAGGAGAAGTAAAATGTAAGGCTTGGTTAAAAGTTACATATGACTGCATTTATGCCTGGGGATACCCTGGACAGAGTTGTCTCTAGAGAGCCTGCCCTTCTCTTAGTGCCGTGATGGCGAACCTATGGCACGTGCCAGAGGTGGCACGTGGAGCCATATTTGCTGGCATGCCAGCCTTCAGCCCCGGCATGCATGTGCGCGCCGGCAAGCTCACTTACGGCCTTCCGGAGGGCTAGAGGAGGCCATTTTTGCCCTCCCCAGGCTTCAGGAAAGCCTTTGGAGGCTGGGGAGGGTGAAAAATAGGCCCAAGGGGCCAACCGGAAGTTTGTTCCTGAACTTCCGGTTGGCTAATTTGGGCCACTTTTTGACCTCCCCAGGCTTCAGGTATGTCTCTGGAGGATGGGGAGGACAAAAAACGGCCCCAACAAGCCAACCAGAAGTTTGGAAACGATCTGTTTCCGGCTTCAAGAGGGCCTCCAGGGAGTGGGGGAGCCCATTTTCACCCTCCCCAGACTTCAGGAAAGCCTCCGGAGCCTGGGCAGGGGTCATGCGCGCACACACAGAGGAATGTCACATGCGCATGCACAGGTGGGCAAGGAGGATTGAATTGGTGTGTGCAGATGTGTGCGTGAGATAGCATACGCACACACAATTTTGGCCCGTCGTAAGAAAAGTGTTCACCATCACTGTCTTAGTGATTTATTTCTTTATGTTCTGAACATGCAAAGCAATGCCAAGTACAGGTAGTTCTTGACTTACAACCAGTGGTGGGTTTCAAATTTGTTTAGAACCTACTCTGTAGGTGTGGCCTATTTTGTGGGCGTGGCTTGGCAATCATGTGACAGGGTGGGAGTGGCCACCTTTTAAAATGTGGTGAAACTCATTTAACAATGCTCTTGCTTAGCAACCAAAATTTTGGACTCAATTGTGATGATAAATTCTTTCTTTCTTTCTTTCTTTCTTTCTTTCTTTCTTTCTTTCTTTCTTTCTTTCTTTCTTTCTTTCTTTCCTTCCTTCCTTCCTTCCTTCCTTTCCTTCCTTCCTTCTTTTACTTTCCTTTCCTTCCCGTTGGGTCACGGGCAGCAGATTTACTTCCAGGTACGCCAGAGGAACCCCCTCTCACCGGTTCTCTAAATTTCACCAACCGGCTCTCACAAGTAGGTGCGAGCCTGCAGAAACCCACCACTGCTTACAACCATCTGTTTAACGACCATTCAAAGTTGCAGTGGTGCTGAAAGGGCGACTCACAACTGGACCTCACACTTACAACCTCCAGGCATGATTCAGTTCAGAGTTCAGAGCTTAATACAGACAAAACGAGAGGACCATTAAGCTAAGCCTAAGCCATGCCCAGACAGCTAGCTGTCTCCAGCAAATACCATTTCAGTTTCTAAACAGCCCTCATTGGCTGACTTGGTTGCTATGCCTATTCATTGTCTGATCTTGTTGCCATGCCCTATTCCAGTCAGTCCCCAATGGCTGACCTGTTGCCTCATCCTATTCCAATTCATGAATATTCTGACAAATACTTTATTTGGCCAAGTGTGATTAAGCACGCTAGGAATTTGTCTTCCGTGCCGAAACTCTCAGTGTATGTGTTAACCCTGAAGTTGGCCTGGCTGAAGCCATCTTGGAGGCTTCAGTGTTGTCACAATGGCAATAGGGATAGGGGGGGGGAATAGACACAGTTGGAGTTCCGTAGTCAAAACAAAATAGTTTCCCTTGAGAACCAAGGATGTTCCCACAGGTGGCTTAAGAGAGGAGGAGTGAAGTTTCCAAACAACTAGACAGCACCCTGATTGGACCATGTGATGGATTCTTTAGAAAAGGGTGGAAAAACGTTTACATTTAATTAGGTGAAAATCACGGGAACCTTCAGAATTAGATATTCAGCAGAGTGATGGCCTGAGAGGTCCTTTTGTGTATGCAGGGGGAGGTGGAACATGGGATTAGATGGGCCATTGGACTGAACCAGTAGATTCTTGATTTCTTAATTAGCTGCTGCCCATATATGTGGGCCCCCACCACCCAAAATTCCTAGCAATTTGTCCATGGCTAGAGCCAGCTTTAGGCTAAGGTCTAGGCACTGGCCTAGGGTGTACATCAGTGGTGGGTTTCAAAAATTTTTTAGAACCTCTTCTGTAGGTGTGGCCTGCTTTGTGGGAGTGGCTTGGTGGCCAAGTGACTGGGTGGGAGTGGCTTGGCAGTCATGTGACTGGGTGGGCATGGCCAACTTGTAAAATGTGGTGAAACTCACTTAACAACGCTCTTGCTTAGCTACCAAAATGTTGGGCTCAGAAACTCTGGCATTTGAAGCACGCAAGTCTTAGAGCTGTCAAGTTACAAGACCCTGGCACCCCTAACCCTTTAGAAAAAAAATGCAGAGCTGTTCAAACTTGACAGCTTTAAGACTTGTGGACTTCAACTCCCAGAATTCCTCCTCTCGCTCTTCCTCCTGAGGATGTGTGGACGGGTGGGGGGAGGGAACTGGAACCGGTTCTAAATGGCCCTGTAGATTTGTGGAACCTCTTCTATAGAAGAGGTTAGAACTGGCAGGAACCCAGCCCTGATGTACATCAACACCATCCTTCCTTCTGAAGCAGACTCGTGGCTCGTGGGCCAGATACGTCACATGCTGGCCATGCCCACACCTGGTTTAGCGAAGAGGGGAAAAGTTGTGACACTGCCATGACAATGCGAGTTTGACACCCCTGTTCTAAAGCATTACTAAAATGCAATATTTTGCATTGGCAACTGCCGATGCCATCAGTAGATGCAAACTAGGAGCATCATATACTCCTGACTGGCACTGTCCATTGCTATGGAAGTTGACTTCGGTGTAAGGTTCCAAATTGGGAGGAGGTGCTACAAATGAAGGAGGACCGATGACAAAAAGCATGACAATCATGGATTACCAATAAAAGAATATCTAGAGATGATCGCAGAGCCAGACAGATCAGCATGCTGGGTCCTCAGACAGAGACTCCAGGATATCATTCAGTGGGAAAGACTTCTATGAAAATCTTGTGGTCCTTTTTCAAAGCTCCTGGACATATGGAGATCATTATAGTGGGTGAGTCAGAAATTAAGCCACTGGACGGTCCAGCTGCCACAACTCAAGCTGATGGAAGGCCTGGAATACAAGACAATTGTTTTTGGAAACCATAAGGGATTGTTTCCAAGGAGATCACTGTGTCATAGGATTATGAGATTGTTTCTGGTGTGTGTGTGTGTGTGTGTAAGACTTGTCCATAAAGATAGAAGCAGAAGGGAAAAGGCAGAGTAAGGGCTCAAGCAGTAAGACAACAGGAACTGTATTCTCTTTAAGCATGCCCTGTGCTCTCAGTGATATATAAAATAAGCATACTTCTTCCTCCTCTGAGCAGCGTTAGCAAATTAAAACCAAACAGCCATCCAGGTTTTGTAACTTTCTCTGACTCATTAATGAGCCTCTGGGATTCATCTTGACATCTGTAGGTTATAGAGAATTTTCCTCCTCCTCCCCTCCCCCTCTTGCCAAAAAAAATCGAAGGATATCTCTGTGTGAAAAGGAAGTCATCCCATAAGGGTTTGTGTGCGCCCCACTAGACAAACAGGAGCAATTCACATTCCTGCAAAAATAATGCAAACTTTGTCAATGTGAGAGCAAAATCAGCTTCCAAAACCTATTTTGCCTTTTGGTTATTTTGCATTATTTGTCCATATATATGTATATAAATGTATAGATATTTAAGAATTATAGATAGATAGATAGATAGATAGATAGATAGATAGATAGATAGATAGATGGATGGATGGATGGATGGATGGATGGATGGATGGATGGATGGATGGATGGATGGATGGATGGATGGATGGATGGATGGATGGATGGATGGATGGATGGATGGATGGATGGATGGATGGATGGATGGATGGATGGATGGATGGATATAGGTATAGGTATAGGTATAGGTATAGGTATAGGTATAGGTATAGGTATAGATATAGATATAGATATAGATATAGATATAGATATAGATATAGATATAGATATAGATATAGATATAGATATAGATATAGATATAGATATAGATATAGATATAGATATAGATATAGATATAGATGCTTTCGTAGATTATTCTCCTGTTCAGCTGTTCAGCCTTGAAGATCATGGAACTAAAATGATCTCCAAGGCTGAACAGCTGAACAGGAGAATAATCAGAGAAGCCATCGAAATAGAGAAGCAACTTAACAATATGAACAAACGTGACGACACCTCCCGCCTACCAGACATCTGGAAACCAGCACTGACCAACAGACGAGCCCCACCCTCCACCCAAGCCGTTGAAATTCAAAATAAGGAGAAACATACAAATAAGACCAATCAGCATCAATCTACCAATCATGATACAGCTGCGCAGCCAATCAACCCACTCACAACAATAGTCAGCACTCCACCACCCCCACCAGCGTTTAAGGAAGGTCGACGCCTTCGTAATTGCAGACCGAAGCCTGAGGATGGCAAGTGAGATCTTGCCGAAACGTTGCAATAACAATTCCATGCTATATACATGGGAAAACACCCAAAGACAGCAATACCAGCATAGATATAGATATAGATATAGATATAGATATAGATATAGATATAGATATAGATATAGATATAGATATAGATATAGATATAGATACATAATTGACACTTAAATATCTTCTCAAGAGAATAATATCTCCTGAGCAGAGATATTATTTATTTGCATCTAAGTTTTTTGGGAACCCTAAGTTTAAGTTTATTCAATGGGACAATCTTTTTTTTAATAGTTGTAAAAATATTTTTATTGAAAACCTGACACTATACAAATGGAAATCAACTTATGAATAATTTATTTTAACTTTTTTTTAAAAAAAATGTTATATTTTTTTCATTGTTTCCATTAGTTTGAATTAAGTTTGTTTCACGTTGTTTTAAATTTATGTTTTAGACATTGGTTTTAAAATGTTTGTAGGGGCTGCCTCGAGCATATATTTGCATTGAAAGGCATCTTTTTTTTTCAAAGTGTTTTTTATTTGACATTTTCCAAACATTAAAATCACGATGACACTTTTACAGCTTTCTGTTCTGGATATTTCTTTTTTCTGATTTTGGGTTTTCCATTTTCCATTCTGTTATCTTATACATATTCTTCTTTGTTTCATACTTTCTCATTTTTACAATATATACATCTATATACAATATTTCCATCTCTATTGCTTTCCAAGTATATGCCATCTCTTTTCTTTCTTTCTTTTTATATATAAATTTTTATTTTCAACATAAAAAACAAGTAAAAACATTCAATCATTTTCGGCTTTGTACAACATGTCGTTCAGTCATAAGTTTTTGTGCATCGGTCTTTACAATTACAAACATAATTATTAATTTTCCATCCAGTGTATGTGTGTAAAATTAAGACTTCCCCCCCCCTCGTTTCATATCACCTTATCCTCTGCATAGTAACAACTAGTATTTATCAAAGTCAATCTTTTTCTATAATTATTCAACAAGTAAAAAGAAAAGAAAAAATTCTCCATAAATTCCTGTTTTATAGCATTATTCTCAATTGTCTTTAGAAAATACATTACTACTATAAAATACATAAACACCCATGATATTATATGCCATATATCTTATCCTATATTGCCATAGCTTCTCAAAATTCCTCATTCAAACCAGGGCTACCAGTCTTTTAATGCGCGTGAACCTCAGATGTGTGTAAACCTCAGATCTGCCATCATGGAATCACTTCTATTTCACCTGTTATTGTTTATAAGCTCTTGCAAACTTATTTGCATTTGCTTTGATTTCCGACTATAGTACTATGGTCGGAAAATCAAAGTGTAGTATTTCTTGAAACAATTTCCATGCAGATGATCACTTCAAATGCTCTCTTAACTTAGCCCATCTTAAGTTCTTTTTACATATTTTTCCTTTAGGAATTCCACAGACTGGCAGATCTTTCTACACCTCCCGAAACTTGTAATATTCAGGCATCTTCTTCAATTCAGCTCTATATGTTGCAATGGATGTTCCTCGTATTTTATGTCCTTAGGAAACCTGAAATGCTATCCAAGCAGTGATGGTTTAGATCAGGGGTCTCCAACCTTTGCAACTTTAAGTCTGAAGGACTTCAGCTCCCAGACTTCAGCTCCCAGCTTTGCTGGCTGGAGAATTCTGGGAGCTGAAGTCCTTCAGACTTAAAGTTGCAAAGGTTGGAGACCCCTGGTTTAGATAGCAAATGTTCCTGCATTCTATTTAGTACTTAGAGCTCTGCAGGCCAACTAGAACTCCCTAATAATCGGTTTCTGCAATTTTTGCAGGCCAACTAGAACGTCCTAATAATCAGGAATGCAGTGGCTCAGTGGCTAAGACACTGAGCTTGTCGATCAGAAAGGTTGGCAGTTCGGCAGTTCGAATCCCTAGCGCCATATAACGGAGTGAGCTCCCGTTACTTGTCCCAGTTTCTGCCAACCTAGCAGTTCGAAAGCACGTAAAAAAATGCAAGTACAAAAATAGAAACCACCTTTGGTGGGAAGGTTACAGCATTCCGTGTGCCTTCGGGATTGAGTTATGCCAGCCACATGACCACGGAGACATCTTTAGACAGAGCTGGCTCTTCGGCTTTGAAACGGAGATGAGCACCGCTCCCTAGAGTCGGGAACAATTAGCACATATGTGCGAGGGGAACCTTTACCTTTAATAATCGGTGGACATTGCCTTTCCCCCCCCCTCCAACAATTATTTAATTTTTCTCAACAGGTTGTTCAGGTGCCTTCTTGTGTTGTTATCTAGTCATCAGTGGCATGATCAAAGGCACTTATCCTCCCAATAAATCGTTGGTGTTCTTTTCCCCTTTAGCTTTTGTCAGTGTGATTCGCTCAGAGCTATTCTCCTTCACTTTGTGGTTGTGGCTTTTATGCCTTCTCTCTTCTTCCCAAAATCAAGGCAAGACGTCAGACGAAATCTGCACAATCGCGGTTCATCACCACTGTTGTATTTTACTGCCTGATCAAATCCAAAATGGCACAGTGTTTTCTGTTGCTTGCTTGACTGATCTTCTCAAAAAGCCTGAAAGAGTTCCAACATTCCCAGGCAGCCTCAGGCGAATGAACAACAGTGCAAGATCACAAGGTTGCTTAATCAACTACTAACAACAACGGTAACCCAATACTCTACACTTGTCTCTTCAATCTGATCCCTTCTCTTCTCAGCACGATCTGAATTATAGATCGCACAGTGATCATACAGTGGCTTAGGAAATAAATAACGCTTGTTGGGCAGCATTTAGTTGCACTACAACTGGCCTATCTGCATTTATTTATATATTTGCCCAAAGGGTGCTTTCTTTCAAAAGGCAATGGGACTTCCTTGTTTTGCTCGAACGTGTTTCGCTTCCCATCCAATAAGCTTCTTCAGTTCTGACTGAAGGGTGGAGAATGGAAGGATTTATGGAAGGAAGGATGGAAAGAAGGATGAACACAATGGAATAGAATAGAATAGAATAGAATAGAATAGAATAGACCTTGGAGATCTTCAAGTCCAGCCCCCTGCTCAAGCAGGAGAACCTATACCATTTCTGATGGCAAGATTCAGGCTCTAAGTAAAGAAATCTGCTTGGAAGAATCACCACATATTATTGTTGGACCTTGTCGCCTGACATCTATCTTGCCAAATTGAACCACTCCACTATCTACAGCAGTGGTGGGATTCAGCCATTCGGGAGAACTGGTTGTTAACTTTCTAAGCAGTTCGGAGAACCGGTTGTTGGAAGAAATCTCCATTTGTTTTTTTCCCACTTTACAGGGCTCATCTGGTAAGGAAGGCAGGAAGGAAACATCCTGGTGTTGTTTCTAGCCTCATCTTGATTGCCCTGCTTACAGAAACTGCCTCTCCGGTTAACCCTGATGACATTGTAACAGCTAAGGCGGAGCGCCCATCGACACGAGTGATGTTGAGTTGGCCATGGCCACCCAATCACATGACCACCGAGCCCCACCTACCCAGCCAGTCATTAGGGTAGAGAACCAGTTGTTAAATTATTTGAATCCCACCACTGATCTACAGCAAGAACATACTCTGATTGATTGGTCTCACTGTCAGAAAAATTCTCCTTATTTCTAGGTTGAATCTCTCCTTATTAATTTCCATCCATTGTTCCTTGTTGGGCCTTCAGGTGCTTTGGAAAATAGCGTGACCCCCTCCACTCTGTGGCAGCCCCTCAAATATTGGAAGACTGCTATGTCTCCCCTGGACCTTCTCTTCACTAGACTAGCTGTACTGACAGCCAGTATGGTAGTTTCCACCAAGGTCCTCTAATCCAGTGGGAACCATACTCAAATGTGATTGGTCGAGAGGTCTGACAGCTCCCTATAAAAGGGCTGCTGCCAGACAGAGTCTTTGCGGGATTGTACATAGTTGTCACTTTATAAAGAGCTGCTGTTGCTGAAGCCTGAGTCTTGCCTCTTCCATTCACTCTATTCAACACTAGTCATGCCCAGTCCCTGCAACCATTCAGCCTATGTTTTAGCCACCAATCCCCTAATAATCCTGGTGTTCTGACTCCCTCCTTCACAAGACAAATGGCTAAACTGGCTGATACTTGGCAGCTGGCCTGAACTAACCTGAACTAGACTGAAAGATTACACGACACAATTCTCCAACTCTGCAGCTTCTCTGTTGTTTCTTGCAAACCTACTCTTCACAGAGGATTTCTTTTAAAGCCTCTTGGGATGGGCCAGGCAATTAGGCAGCTGATACTGATTATTTCTGATGGCGTCGTTCTGCTAATTGCCTCCTCTCAGTCCTTAGCCTGACATCCTGGACAAACTGGGTTTCCTCCTCTAGAGCCGACTCATAGGACTCCTCACTAGAGGAATCCATCAGCAGCTCATCCGGCTGGGCCACAACACCTAGCTGCTCTTCTCTGCACTCTTTCTAGAGTTTCAATATCTTTTTTATAATATGGTGACCAAAACTGGATGCAATATTCTAGCTGTGGTCTTACTAAGGCTTTATAGAGCGGTATTAGTGCCTCCCTTGATCTTGATTGTATCCCTCTGTTAATGTTATGGCCACATGACCATTAGAAAGGGTCTTCGGACAATGCTGGCTTCCTTGGCTAAGAAACAGAGATGAGCACCAGCCCCTAGAGTCAGATATGACTGGACAGGGGAAACCTTTACCGTTATCTTTTTATCCACCATACAGACTAATTATAGATTCACACTTGTGGTCCAGACCATCCATCACCTTCCTAGAGTAGGATGGAAAACCAACATAAACGATAGGCTCCAGAATCCATACTGAATCAATCCTTCAGGCAATGGAAGTGCCAGGAGAGATGGGCCATAATCCGGATACTCACTGTGGTCTTCCACATACTTTTTTCTCTCTCCCTTTCCCAATTCCACCCTCTTCCAGTTGGATGAGTAAGAGAATAGGTGGAAGAAAAAATATGGGCGAAAAAAGTATCGGCAACGGCATTGGGGAATGCAACAGAATCTCATCTTGATCTTTAAAAAAATGTAAAGTTGCTGAACTTGGGCTCACCCCTTTTTTTAACTGATTGGGAAGCAAAAAAACCTAAACATCCCGAAAAAGCATAATAGTAAACTTCTCGCCTAATGTTGCCAAGAAAACAACATGGGCATATCTCCGTAATGACCAAGAGCCAAGTTTGACTTGAAGTAGACTTTGATCATCGTATGGGCTCCAAGATTAACTGTCCGGTGCCCAAATCTGGAAGTACAGATAGTCCTCGACACACAACACTTCATTTAGCGACCATCCGAAGTTACAACAGCACTGGGGAAAAGTGACTTATGACCAATTTTTCACACTTGTGACCGTTGCAGCATCCCCTGGCTCATGGGATGTCCTTTTTCCAGCCTTCTGACAACCAAAGTCCATGGGGAAGCCAGATTCACTTAACAACCATGTCACTAGCTTAACAACCGCAGTGATTCTCTTAACCAATGTGGCACGAAAAGTCGTAAAATGGGGCAAAACTCACATAACAGATTTCTCACTTAGCAACAGGAATGTTGGGCTCAATTGTGGTTGTAAGTTGAGGACTACCTATACCACTGATGGGTTTCAAAAAAAATTTACAACCTCTTCTGTGGGTGTGGCCTGCTTTGTGGGAGTGGCTTGCTGGCCAGGTAACCGGGTGAGAGTGGCTTGCCAGCCATGTGACCGGGTGGGCATGGCCAACTTGTAAAATGTGGTGAAACTCACTTAACAACGCCTCTTGCTTAGCAACCAAAATGTTGGCTCAGAAACTCTGGCATTTGAAGCACCAAGTCTTAAAGCTGTCAAGTTACAAGACCCTGGCACCCCTAACCCTTTAGAGAGAAAAAACCAGGGGTGTTCAAACTTAACAGCTTTAAGACTTGCGTGCTTCAACTCCCAGAATTCCTCCTCTCGCTCTTCATCTTGATGATGGGCAGACGGGAGGGGGGAGGGAGCTGGAACCGGTTCTAAACGGCACTGCAGATTTGTGGAACCTCTTCTATAGAAGAGGCTAGAACTCTCAGGAAACCAGCCCTGACCTATTCCATGTTCTCCAAGTCTTGAAACATGAGAAATTCCCAGTTCTTCCATGGGGATCCAAAGGAAAGGAAATCCAAAGATCTTGTGTGTCCCAAGTCGCTGTCTCTCCTGTGCAGTAATTTACACCTTAAGCCTTCAACTAGTACTTTCAACTGCAGCCACCAAGAACTGGAGAAACTGCCTGCAATTTTCTTGCTTGTTGCCTTAAATTGCTAATTGTCTATGGAGATTCTCAGTCATCCAGGTTGTGCCAAAGGTGCTTTTTTTTTCCAAGAGGCAACTGGACTTCCTTGTTTTTCTTTGAAGATGTTTCGCTCCCCATCCAAGAAGCCATTTTCTAAATGAGAAACCACGTTATAGATAGCAGTTGCTCTTAATAACACTTGCAGATGACCAAAAGCAAGGTCCCCACACAGCATGGGATGTTGAGTCCAGTGAAGGGGGGGGGTGGATCTTCTCTCTGAAAATGTTCTGAAAATGCAGAAATGAAGAGGTCCAAAGGATTTGCTTTCCCAGATCGAATCAATTGTAGAAACGAAAAGCCAAACCACACAATGGCTTCGCTGATTTGGCAGGAGACGCTACAGAAAGGATAGATTAGATGTCTTCATTTCTGGTGGATGCACACTTAAGTTTAAACGGAACGCTGCCAGGGTTTTCATTCTTGTGCCAAAACTCCACATTCTTCAGTTTTGTACAGGCAGGAGAGCAAACCTGTTTGAGCTGCCTTGGTTTTGCTTTGCTTTGCTTTGCTTTGCTTTGCTTTGCTTTGCTTTGCTTTGCTTTGCTTTGCTTTGCTTTGCTTTGCTTTGCTTTGCTTTGCTTTGCTTTGCTTTGCTTTGCTTTGCCTTGCCTTGCCTTGCCTTGCCTTGCCTTGCCTTGCCTTGCCCTTGCCCTTGCCCTTGCCCTTGCCCTTGCCTTGCCTGCAGAAGCACAAGCCATTCCATCTCATGAAATAATTCTAGAGTACCTTCATCACCTGTGACTTGACTGACTTGCCGGTTTTATCCTTCCCTGTTAATGCAGGAAGTGTTGTGGCCTGCCAGTGGCCTGTGGAGCTGGCAGCAGATTCAGACAGTGAGGAGATTGGGGAGGAACATGGGCCAGTCCTGGAGTCTGGGGAAGGCTCTGATGAAGGCTCTGTGTTGGAGGCAGAGAGGGGGCCAGGGCCATATGCCAGTTATCAGCTGCCTTCAGAGTCAGACATCAGTGAGACAGAAGAACAGCTGGAGACTGTTCCCAGTATGCACATGTGCAGAATTGCTAGACAAAGGGAACAGCTAAAGAACAGGGGTCGACTTGGGAGTAAGGCCACTGGTGGACGATGAATGGCCCCTCTCAGAGGAAATAAAAGAGGAGCGAAAGGGGAGTGGAGTTTGCAGGAGACAATGAGTTCCCTTAATTGGGACATGATTCTCCGAGGCTCCTTGCCAAATTTTGCAGATATCAGCCTGGCAGCTCTCCAAGCCAGATAAGGTCTGTGACTGTAAAGCCTCCTTTGAAAGACTTTGCTGGATGTGTATGAACAGAATTCACAGAATCCGCCGCCCTGGGTCCTTTTGGAGAAGGGCGGGATACAAATTGAATAAAATAAAATAAAAATAAACAGTAAATTAATAAGAGGGTTTTTTGTCAGGATAAGGAATTTGCGTCATGCTCTTGGGAAGCCTAGGTCAGAACAGGAAGTTGGTGATGAGATCCAAGTGGGTTTAAACATCATACAGTTTTACGATTGCTCAGCAAAAGGTCACCTTTGGAATAGCTGCTGGGTGGCAAGTCAAGAAGATGGCTTAGCTAGCCAGCCAATGCCTAGATGACTCAGAACCCAAGATGACACCTTTGGATCCTATTGGCATGGTAGGGTTGCATTCCAGCGAGTCAGTATAGTGTAGATCAAAGAAAAGTGGTGAGCCAGGATAAAATTGAATTCAAAGTAATTCATAAGTTCATCTCCTGGTTGAATTCTTTACTTCTCCTTTACTTCTTCCCCCAGAAAGAGGACTGAGAAAATATCTGCAGACCTCTCATATTCTATTTCAACTTCTCCCCTTAGGATGCCGCTAAACAGCATTGCATGCCAAAATAACTAGAAACAAAGACAGTTGTTTCCTCCATGCAGAGGTGGGTTGCTGCCGGTTTGACCCGGATCGGGCGAAATGGTAGTAGCAGCAGCGGGAGGCTCCGCCCACCCACTCAGATGCTTCTGCACATGTGCAAAAGTGTTGTGCATGAGTGCACACAGGAGAGCACCTGACCTGTAGTAAAAATATTGGCAACCCACCACTGCCTCCATGCCATCACTCTGCTAAACCCATACAGTAATTCCCACATTGCTGCCTTATGCCTAAGGATATCTAACCATGTAGTAGGGTGGTACTACTATTATCCTTCTCATCTTTCCTGTTACCTACTTCCATTTGCATCTTATGATTGTCATTTTGTTGCTTGCATATACACTGAGAACGTATGCCCTGGAGACAAATTTCTTCTATGTCCAATCACACTTGGCCAATAAAGATCTGTTCTGTTCTGTTCTGTTCTGTTCTGTTCGGTTCGGTTCCGTTCCATTCCATTCCCTTTCCCTTTTCCTATTTTGTTCTATTCTATTCTGCAATTTGGCAGTTCAAATCTCACCAGGCTCAAGGTTGACTCAGCCTTCCATCCTTCCAAGGTCAATAAGATGAGGACCCAGATTGTTGGGGGCAATGCACTGACTCTGTAAACCATTTAGAGAGGGCTGTAAAGCAACGTCAAAGGGTATATAAGTCTAAGTGCTATTGCATTGCATTGCATTCTATTCTTTTCTAGTCTAGTCTAGTCTTTTCTATATTATTCTAGTCTAGTCTATTCCATTCCATCCCTTTCCATTACATTCTACTGTCACATTCACGCAACACCTTTGCGAAGGGCTCAGGGGCACCAACCAAAGCTTATGGGGCCTGAGCTTCAAATGTACATATCAATTCCAAAGAGTTATCTCTCTAGTCCTCTACGGTTGCCATTGGTTTCAACTATCAATAGGTCACCACTGCTTGTTAGAGGATTCTGGAGCTTCTTTAGTTTGAAACCTACAAGAAACAATTATTCCTTGGAAGACTAACACTGACCATGAAGGTTCGTAAAGCAACAAAATTCATCCTGCTCCTGGCTTGCAGCTTTACCTGATCCTAAATGCCTATTGTCAAGCATTTAAGCACGATAGAGATTACCATATTTTTCAGAGTATAAGATGCACCTTTTTCCCTCAAAAAAGAAACTGAAAATCTTGGTGCGTCTTATATACTGAATACAGCATTTTTTGCCTCCTGAAACTCCGCCCCCTTCACCAAAATGGCCATGCATAGCCTTTAAGAGGCTTATAGAGTGCTCCTGGGGGCTGGGGAAGGCAGAAATGAGGGGAAAAAACAGGCTGTTTTTGCCCTCCCAGCCTCCAGCAGCACTCTATAAGCCTCCTAAAGGCTATTCATGCCCTTTAAAAAAAAAAAAACAATCGAGTCCATTTTCGTGAAAAACAGGGCATTTTTGGGATGTTTGCTAAGTGCAAAAACTTTTTTTTTTAATTTGCCTCTTCAAAACCTTGGTGCATCTTATACTCCAGTGCGTCTTATACTCTGAAAAATACAGTACATTTGAATGAGGAAATACCAGGAACACATACTGCAATGTTGCCATAGGGAAAGGTTCCCCTCGCACATACTGTATGTGCAAGTCATTCCCGACTCTAGGGGGCACTGCTCATCTCCATTTCAAAACCGAAGAGGCAATACTGTCCGAAGACATCTCCGTAGTCATGCGGCTACCATAACTAAACATTGAAGGCGCACAGAACATTGTTACTTTCCACCAAGATGATCCCTACATTTTTTACATGCTTTCGAAGTGCTAGATTGGCAGAAGCTGGGACAAGGAACGGGAGCTCACTCCATTATACGGCGCTAGGGATTCAAACTGCAAACTGCTGACCTTTCTGATCGACAAGCTCAGTGTCTTAGCTACTGAGCCACCGCATCCCATAACACTGACAGTGGAGATTCCTAAACCAACAAAATCCATCCTGTTCCTTACTTATATCCTTACCTGATCCTGAAGGCCTATTGCCAAGCAATTCAAATAAGATGCAGATTAGATTTGAACCAGGAAATACCAGGAACACAAACTGCAATTTTGCCATGGCAAACATTTATTTTTCCCCAATTTAAGCATGGACATAGTCAAAATCTCACCGGGTGGAGGAGCCAAGTTTTCTCCCACCTGAACTCCCAATTTGCATATCAGTCTATCCATGGAGAAGTTCCAAGGTATATTGTTTGCATCTGAAAAGTCCTTGGCCTTCCCACTCGAGCTCCTTCCAAACATCTGGCTTTCTGAGGATTTCCAAGACCGTCTGCAGACAGATCAGCATCCAAAGAACAGTGACCCATTGTAAAACAGCAATCACCCTCTGATGCAATTACTGTTAAGTCTTCCTCTACAATGGAAAACCTAAGTTGTAAACTGCCTGTCTCATTCGGTGATGTTCTTGGTTAATATACTGAGATCTGGCATGTAGCCCACTGGATAATTTTTGACAGTTTGAGGAAGCGTCTGCTATTCCCACGTGATGGATCAAGGCACACTAAAGGACTAACAGGAACTTCGTTGATATATATATTTTTGGCTGCGGGAAATGAATGATAGCAAGACAAGGAACTCAGTGTCTTCTACTTCCAAGACACAGTTTGAAATCAGTGGTTTGGGTTGCAAACCCGCTGCCTTTAAAGTTGATTTTAGAATTAAGGGGTTCAAGCCTGTTCTAAAGGAAAATTTGAAGCTTATCAACCCTGAAGTGTATTCAAGTAATGCTCTTGCAGTATTAAAAGGTTATAATATTCATGACTGGGAGAGACATGGGAACAAGGTCAGCCAATGGCAAACTAGTAATGAAGTGAACCAGTAGCAGACTTCATTTTTTTACTACCAGTTCGGGCAAACCGGTCAGAACTGGTAGCATTTCACCCCTGATGAAAAGGTTGGTTCTTCAGGATTCATCTGGATCTTGGGGGAGATTTCATTCCAGAGACCATGTGCTGAATCACATCTGTGTAGTTTTAATAGATGGCATTGTTTAATTGAAAATCCAGAGTGCACTAAACCTGCCAGATGAAATTAGCCAGACCAATACTCTGGGAGATAGACAGTCCTTCAAGTAACCAAGTCCCATGCTATGACGGGATTTACTGTATAAGTAACAATACATTCATACATGCTGAAAGACAGATAGAAAAACAGATAATAATAATAATAATATTTAATACTTGTAGACCACTCCCTCTCCCCATAGGGAGTCGGGGCAGTGCACAGGAAGAATAAAAAACAGCAAATATACAAACATTTAAAAACAAATTAAACCTATACCTGTGCTAAAAATCCCCATTAAAACTAAGTTAAACTAAAATAACATTTCCAATTAAATATAATACCCCATAGACAGAGATACTATCCTAGGCCGGCCAGACAGAAAAGATGTGTTTTTAATTTTAGACGGAAGGAGCGGAGGTCCGTGGTCGTTCTAATGTCGGGGGGCAGGTCGTTCCAGAGGGCTGGGCCCGCCACAGAGAGAGCCCTTCCCCTGGGCGTCGCCCGCTGACAAAGTCTAGTGGACGGCACCCAGAGAAGTCCCTCTCTGTGGGAGCGAATCGGCCGTGAGGATGTATGAGGCAGGATCCGATCCTGCAGATAGCTAGGTCCCGAGCCATGGAGCGCTTTAAAGATGATGACTAACACCTTGAAGCGCACCCGGAAGACGACAGGCAGCCAGTGCAGCTCGCGCAAGAGCGGTATTACATGGGTAAACCTTGAGGTTCCCATAATTGCTCGCGGGGCTGCATTCTGGACTAGCTGAAGTCTCCGGGTGCACCTCAAGGGGAGCCCCATGTAGAGAGAGTTACAATAGTCCAGTCGGGATGTCACGAGCGCATGAGTGACTGTGCTAAGGGCGTCCCGATCCAATAGGGGGCACATTTGGCGGACCAGGGGGACCTGGTAAAACGCCCTCCTGGCCACAGCTGTCACTTGATCTTCCATGGACAGCCGGGCATCCAGGAGGACACCCAAATTGCGCGCCCCATCCACAGGGGCAAGATGTTCGCCCCCTATGGCCAGCGATGGAGTGAGCTGGTTGAATCGGGCAGCCGGAAACCACAGCCACTCGGTCTTGGTCGGGTTGAGCCTAAGTCCGTTACTTCCCATCCAGATCCGCATGGCTTCCAGGCATTGGCACATCACCGCTACGGCATCGTTGGGGTGGTTTGGGGTAGATATATACAGCTGAGTGTCATCAGCGTAGAGATGGTACTCTACCCCAAAACCACAGATGATCTCACCCAGCGACTTCATGTATGTGTTGAACAGGAGAGGCGAGAGGACCAACCCCTGAGGCACCCCACATGTGAGGGGTCTCGAGGTCGACCTCTGCTCTCCTGTCAACACAAATTGCGATCGGCCAGAGAGGTAGGAGGAGAACCACCGTAAAACGGTGCCTCCCACCCCCAACCCCCCCAGCCAATGCAATAGGATACCATGGTCGATGGTATCGAAAGCCGCCGAGAGGTCTAATAGGACCAGGATGGAGGAACAACCCCCATCTCTGGCCCTCCAGAGATCATCGACCAATGCAACCAATGCCCTCTCGGTGCTATGCCCGGGCCGAAAGCCGGACTGGCGCGGGTCTAGATAATCAACTTCCTCCAGGTGACGGGGAAACTGTTGTGCCACCACACTCTCAACAACCTTCGCCAAAAAGGGAAGGTTGGAGACTGGACGATATTTGTTTAATAGAGCTGGATCCAAAGAGGGCTTCTTAAGGAGGGGCCTCACCATGGCCTCTTTTAGGGAAGCAGGCAAGGAACCCTCACTTAAGGATGCGTTGACAACCTCTTGGAGCCAGCCTCATGTCACCTCCCAGGATGCCAGTACAAGCCAGGAGGGGCACGGGTCCAATAAACATGTGGTGGCTCGCAGTCGCCCACGTAACCTGTCCATATCCTCGGAAGTAACGGAGTCAAACTCCTCCCAAACAAGATCTGTCTCGTGGCATCCCACTGGGCCATCAATGGGGGCTAGCTCGTTCTGTATCTGAGCGATTTTCTCCTGCAGAAAAATCACAAATTCCTCTGCTCTACCCTGTAATGGGGCTTCCCGCACCCTCTGTTGAAGGAGGAAGCGGGTCACCCTAAACAGGGCGGCAGGGCGGTTGTCTGCGGATGCTATGAGAGTAGCACAATGATGACGTTTTGCCTCTCTCAGCGCCACAATGTAAGTCCGTAAATGGGCTCTTACCTGTGTCCGGTCAGATTCAGATCGGGTAGACCTCCATCTTCTCTCTAGGCATCTCTTGCGGCATTTCATCACCCTCAGCTCCTCGGTAAACCAAGGAGCCAGGGTGGTTCGCTGCCGCAAGAGAGGCCGCAAGGGCGCGACCCGATCCAAGGCTCCCGTGGCCGCAATATTCCATGCGGCCCCGAGGTCCTCCATCGGGGCGCGGGTCAGGGGTACAGGAAATGGCCCAAGCGCCGTCTGGAACCCATCCGGGTCCATCAGGCGCCTGGGGCAGAACCAGATTGGTAACTCAGGTTCCTCCTCCCCGCGGAGGGGAGCAGCGGTTGGAAAGTCGAGCCGGAGAAGTGAGTGGTCTGACCATGACAAGGGCGTGATGACTATATCCCCTATACCCAGATCACTCTTCCATTGGCCTGAGACAAAGATGAGGTCCGGCGTATGTCCACCCTCGTGAGTGGGGCCTTGAATTAGTTGGGTCAGGTCCATGGCCGTCATGGAAGCCATGAACTCCCGAGCTACCTCGGATGATTCGCCCAACGATGGCAGATTAAAGTCCCCCATGACTAAAAGTCTGGGGATCTCAACTGCCACCGTAGCGATCACCTCCAGGAGCTCGGGCAGGGCTGCTGCTACATAGCGGGGAGCCAGGTATACAATCAGCAAGCCCAACTCCCTCCCTAGGCCCCACTTCACGCAGAGGGACTCACAACCGGTGGTCTGTGGCACAACGGTCTCTCTCGGCTCAAGACCTTCCTTTACAATAACCGCTACCCCACCACCCCTGCCTAGGGCCCGGGGCTGATGAAAAGCGCGGTAACCTGGTGGGCACATTTCAATGAGGGGGAGTCCACCCTCGTGGCCCAACCAGGTCTCCGCTATTCCTGCCAGGTCCGCCTCCCCCTCTGACACAAGGTCATGAATAGACAGACAGATGTTAGTTATGACTAATTTATTCTCCAAAGTAGAAAATTCTACAAAACACCGATATTTAGAATATTTCCTCTTCTACCTGGAGGTGTCCTTTAGATAAATTGGACTCTATAATTCCTGACCAGCATGTTCAACAGATATGCGTAGCCACTGGTGGGATTCAATTTTTTTTACTACCGGTTCTGTTGCCGTAACTTGGTGGGTGTGGCATGGCTTGGTGGGTGTAGTAGGGGAAGGATATTGCAAAATCCCCATTTCCTCCTGATCAGCTGGGACTCGGGAAGCAGAGACTAGATGGGGGCGAGGCCAGTCAGAGATGGTATTTACCGGTTCTCCAGACTACTCAAAATTTCTGTTACTGGTTCTTCAGAAGTGGTCAGAACCTGCTGAATACCACCTCTGCATGTAGCCCAACACTTCTGAAGGATGCCAGGCTTGGGAAGAGCAACTTAGAACAAATACAGTAGAAACTGTTGCAATAAATGTCCATCTGGGTTCGATTCCAAGTGGGGAGAAAGCAGCGGTGAGTTTCAAAAATTTTTAGAACCTCCTCTGTAGGTGTGGCCTGCTTTGTGGGAGTGGCTTGCTGGCCATGTGACCGGGTAGGAGTGGTTTGTCAGCCATGTGATCGAGTGGGAGTGGCTTGTCAGCCATGTGACTGGGTGGGAGTGGCCAATTTGTAAAATGTGGTGAAACTCACTTAACAATGCTCTTGCTTAGCAACCAAAATGTTGGCTCAGAAACTCTGGCATTTGAAGCACGCAAGTCTTAAAGTGTCAAGTTACAAGACCCTTGCATCCCTAACCTTTTAGAAAAAAAACCCCAAGGGTGTTCAAACTTGCCAGTTTTAAGACTTGCGGGCTTCAACTCCCAGAATTCCTCCTCTCGCTCTTCATCTTGATGATGTGCGGATGGGTGGGGAGGGAGGGAGCTGGAACCGGTTCTAAACGGCACTGTCGATTTGTGGAACCTCTTCTATAGAAGAGGTTAGAACTGGCAGGAACCCAGCCCTGGGAAAAAGACACTGGAAACATGGAGGCTGTTTGGAAAGGTGGTTTAATGGTGGAAAGGACCACGTGGTTTGAGGTCCTGGGCAATTGAGAACGTGGAAGAGAGAGAGAGATTTATACCCACTCTTATGGTTTGAATTTGAGCTTATCCTATTGATTGCAGTCAGACTCCCATGGGGCTATGCAGGGGTAACTTTGTAGGCTGTCTTGAGTCCCAGGTTTTGTTGAACTGTGCTGGGTGATGTAATGAAGAGGCATGTGTTCTGAAAGGGTGGTGGGCAATTCCTTTTATGGCTTACTTGTTTTGTCCTGGTTTGGATCATGAGTGAAGGCTAATCCTATCATGTCCTTGAGGCTGAAGGTCTTTTGTGTTGTAGATAAGCGGGCCAAGCCTATTGTCTTGTAGATAGGTTGGCTCAGTCTTTCTGGGGCTATTAACAAAGGTGGGACTGCTTTCCAAGAACATATTTTTCCTTTCTCATCCAGGAAGGTGTAATATTCTGCTTTTTAAATATTTCCTACAATATTTCATTCTTCTAGGACAGAGGTCTCATTCTCACGGCCCACAGGCCAATTGCAGCCCGCAGGGCGGTATCCTGTGGCCCCCACCATGATATGAAAGTATAATATTAATGCAGTCCGCAGGGGGAGTGGACCTCTGTGGAATCCCTTATGCGGCCCAGCCTCACCCAGCCTCTGCCTCCAGCGGCGCCGTGGTAAATTGAGTTTGAGACCCCTGTTCTAGGACCTATGGCGAACCTATGGCACGCGTGCCAGAAATGGCATGCAGAGCCATCTCTCCGGGCACACTTGTGGCTCTTTGGGGTTCTTGCCAGCTGGTCTTCACGTGCGTGGGAGTGCTGGAAACTGGAAGAGCAGTCACCCAGTGCACATGCGCAGACCGGGAAGATGATCTTGCATATGCACCAGCCAGCCGGTCTTCCCGCACAGATGTGTGCCAGAAACCGGAAGACCAGGTGGCCAGTGCGCATGTGTGCGCTGGAAACCAGAAGATCATCTTTCCAACTGGGAGGCTGCTCTTCCAGTTTCCGGCACACATGCACGCGTGCACACACACACACAACATTTCAGTTCACCAACACTGTTCTAGGACAGGGGTCTGCAAAGTCGGCTCTTTTAAGACTGGTGGACTTCAACTCCCAGAGTTCCCCAGCCAGCATAGCTGGCTGGGGAATTCTGGAAGTTGACGTCCACCAGTCTTAAAAGAGCCGACTTTGCAGACCCCTGTTCTAGGAGATGGGCAGGTGCTAACTTCCTACAAAACCATGACTTTTGTATCTGATCTAGCTTATGACCCCATTCCTTTGACTTCCAGGGCATACATATTAAAAAAAAGGTGTTGGGGTGAGGTGTGGGGGAGACACTGACATTCTACAGTGCTGGAGAAATGTATATATAAGCTCCATATTATTCTATACCCAGATGACTTCTCGATCTTCCTCCACTTTTGCAGACTGTTTATCGTAACCAGATGGGCTGGCATTCTGCCTTTATTTACCCAGGTTCAACAGTCCAATAAACAAGAGAAGGAGGGGGGTAAATGTTGGCAACGGGTTTGAGGCCTATAGCTGATGAAATAATGATATGTAAATAACATAAGGAAGGTCAAGGGAGAAAAGTCTTGGCCAATGCAGTTTTAGAAGAACATGAAATGGGAACCAAACATTTCTACTTAAATGAACTATTATACGGGCGGCCTCAATTTGTAAGCAGCATCCAGTGGCTACCAGGACACCCTGTTCCATAGCCATGAACATTTCACCTCTAAGAAGCCTGGCTTTGTTTCTGACCTACACCCCCTACACACCCCTCTTAATCGGGAGGCACTTAAGGCAATGGCATGCATTAAGTCCAAATGTCTATTCTTCTGGGTACATAATGTTACAAATGTACAGTTTTCACAGTTACTCCAAGCACTGTTTTGGGGTTGTTGTTTTTTTGTGGAGGTCCCCAAATGGCCACATCGATGTTGTTTTTCTTGAGATTTTGCTCATTGTAAAGGTTTGTTTCCCTGGTGAATTCAGGTGGTATTCCAGATTCTGCTTTTCTCTTATCGAGGCCTGATATATCACCATTGTCCAATTACACCGGCATCTACACACCAAGGAACACAGTGGTCCAGTGGCTCAGATGCCGAGCTTGTTGATCAGAAAGGTTGGCAGTTTGGCGGTTCGAATCCCTAGCTCCGCATAATGGAGTGAGCTCCCATTACTTGTCCCAGCTTCTGCCAACCTAACAGTTCAAAAGTATGTAAAAATGCAAGTAGGAAAAATAGGGAACGCTGTGGTAGGAAGGTAACAGTGTTCCATGCACCTTTGGCATTTAGTCATGCCGGTCACATGATCACAGAGATATCTTTGGGCAGCCCTGGCTCTTCGACTTTGAAACGGAGATGAGCACTGCCCCCTAGAGTCGGGAATGACTAGCACTTACGTTTGAGTGGAACCTTTACCTTTACCTTACACACCAACTCTCAAAAGCCTGGATGAAGACAAGGGATATTTCTATGAGGACATGGACCAGATTATTCAAACAACCCCTGCCAGTGACAAACTTATCATTCTGGGCAGCTTCAATGTTAGGGTGGGGGGATTCTACTTGTTCAGACCGGTTCAGATGAACCGGTAGCTCCGACGATCAGCTGGGAGTGAACCAATTCGCTTTGATGATTATCTGGGCCCGCTGACCCACCCTTGTGTTATACTGACCTATATCCTCTCAGCTGAGTCATGCAGCAGAGCGGATTGATGTGCCTCAGCTGTTTTCCTCCCCAGCAATAATGCCGAAGGTACGTTTTCTCAAGACACTGCATGCGCGGACCGCATGCAATCACTGAACCGGTTGTTAAACCGGTAGGATGCCACCACTGCTGCAAAGAATTACTGTATTTTTCGGAATATAAGACGCACCTTTTTCTCTCAAAAAAGAGGGGGGAAATCTGGGTGCGTCTTATACACTGAATACAGCATTTTTGGCCTCCCAAAACACGCCCCCCTTCACCAAAATGGTCATGCATAGCCTTTAGGATGCTTTCAGAGAGCTCCTGGGGGCTGGGGAGGGCAGAAATGAGTGGAGAAACAGCCTGTTTTTCTCAATTTTTGCCCCCCACCCCACCCCCAGGAGCACTCTATAAGCCTCCTAAAGCAGGGGTGTCCAAACTTGGGAACTTTAAGACTTGTGGACTTCAACTCCCAGAATTCCCCAGCCAGCTATGCTGGCTGGGGAATTCTGGGAGTTGAAGTCCACAAGTTTTAAAGTTCCCAAGTTTGGACACCCCTGTCCTAAAGGCTATGCATGCCTTTTTTTTTTTTTTTTTTTTACAAAAAACGGGCCCGTTTTCACCATAAATGGACCATTTTTGGGAGTTCTGCAGAGTGCAAAAACTTCTTTTTAAATTTGTCTTTCCCAAATGTTGGTGCGTCTTATACTCCGATGCGTCTTACACTCCGAAAAATATGATGGCTATGGTGAATTGTCCTAGTCCCAACTGCAATGGTTGTAAATGTGAAAAACAGTCATTAGTCACTTTTGTCAGTGCCATTGTACCTTCGAACGGCCATTCAATGAACGGTTGTAAGTCAGAAACTGCCTGCATCCTTCCTGGGATATTGCACTAATCATCCTTTTAACTCATTTTATTCCATTTTTTAAAAAAAAAAAGATATACTCCCTGCTGTATGTCTCCACGACACTCCGCAGCAAGTTCATTATTTCCATCTGCCTGTGCTTCCCCTTTCCCGCCCTCCCATATATTTGTTTTCCAGATTTCTCTTAGCCTTGATTCGTTTAGCTTTCTCCTCCTCCCTCTTTCTCGTTCACTTACTGCAATTATACCTCTGCTCTAGTTGGACAAGTCACCAACCTCAACGGAGTGCCAAACGGAAGGCTCCCTGGATTTTGAGCGGCGTCTCTAAAGAAAAATATCCTATGTAACCTCCAGCACGCTCTCTTCCTGGCCGTGTTTGTTAAGCTTCAGTTACCGGTCAGGGACTCCAAATGGGTGTTAAAACGGTGAGGATCTTAACAGGGAGTCGAAACCCCAAACATGTGGCTTTTGTAACTTCTCTCTTCCCTGCCACCTTCCCCCCCCCCCGCGAAAATCAAACTGAGATCTCCAAGGAGAAAAGAAGACATCTCTTCTGCAAGAGAACAGAAATTAGTTGCAGAGATCCTTCCTTTGCCTTTCTTTTATGCCTCTCTTTCTGGTTCAACACAGCTGCCCTATCCCAAAGAAACAGTGGGTATATTATATCTGACTTTCCTCGCAAAAAGAAAAAAAAGAAAGAGAGAGAGGGGGGGGAGGCAGGAAATTAGGATTAGCCATGTGGTTTGACTTTCAAACTGTATTTCCTTACCAAAAAAAAAACCCCTCTCAACTTGTGGTTGTGGTTGAAAGGACAAAAGGGGACTATATTCATTTTGCCATGCAGGGGTCCTGGATCAGAGCTACATGAAAATAAAATGGTCATCAATCTTCAGCCTTACTTAATGTCCTTCTCTTTTTTTTTTTTTACCAGGAATCTAATTGAAGGATGTTGTAAAAGATGGCAGAATCCTCAAATGCCCTTTGGGGTTCTAGTAGTTTCAAACTTTTGTTGGATGATCTGTGTTCACCACCGTTTGTTCCTTGTTCTCTAAGCGATGGATTCAGAGAGTTGGGGACATGTTCCTTGCAAGGATGAGATTTCAGAATATCTGGGTTTCTCCACATGGAATCATCAAGGGGGGAGGTCAGAGGTGGTATTCAGCCAGTTCTGACTGATTCTGGAAAACCGGAAGGGGAAATTTTGAGTAGTTCAGAGAACCAGCAAAGACCACCTCTGGCTGGCCCCGCCCCTGATCTATACCAGCTGGTGACACCCAGGGGAAGGGCTTTCTCAGTGGTGGGCCCAACCCTCTGGAATGACCTACCCCCTGAAATTAGAACGACGGACCTCCGCTCCTTCCGCCAGAAGTTAAAGACTCACTTCTTCCATCAGGCCGGCCTGGCCTAATGTTTACATTCCTAGCCGCAAAATGAAATTGTATAAAATTTTTAGGGGGTATTGTTAGGGTTTTAAGGGTTTTAATAGTGATTTTAGCACAGGGATTAATTTAATTTGATTTTAACATTTTGTATTTGTATATTGTTGTATTTTTGGATTTTTTATTGCCTGTGCACCACCCCGAGTCTCCATGGGGGAGAGGGTGCGGTCTATAAATTAATAAATTATTATTATTATTATTTATACGTCTCCCAGCCTCCGAATCACATCTGATGGTTGGTCTATTGCTTCCTCCCAGCCTCCCAGCTGATCTCTGGGTCTTCTTTTGTTGCCCTGCACAGGAGAACGGATCTGGAAAACAAGTTAGTGAGGTGGGGAGGGAATGGGGATTTTGCAGTATCCTTCCCCTGCCACACCCATAAAGCTACACCCACCAAGCCACGCGCACAGAACCGGTAGTAAAAAAAAATGTGAATCCCACCACTGGAAGAGGGAATGGGTGCCATATTACCTTTCTCGCCAATGGCGTTGTGCAGCTCTGCTAGTTTGGAATGGGTTGAAATCAGGGTCTTTGGTGCTCTCGGAGCTTGCTTGTTTTCTTGCAGTCATTTTATTACCCAAACTAGGTAACATCACTGTTTAATCTGCTCCGCAATTGATTGGTTGTATAGGACACAGTAGCTCAGTGGCTAAGACGCTGAGCTTGTCGATCAGAAAGGTCGGCAGTTTGGTGGTTCAAATCCCTAGTGCCGCGTAATGGAGTGAGCTCCCGTTACTTGTCCCAGCTTCTGCCAACCTACCAGTTCAAAAGCACATAAAAATGGAAGTAGAAAAACAGAGACCACCTTTGGTAGGAAGGTAACGGCGTTTCGTGCTCCTTTGGCGTTCAGTCATGCCAGCCACATGACCACAGAGAATATCTTTGGATAGCACTGACTATTCGGCTTTGAAATGGAGATGAACCCCACCCCCTAGAGTTGGGAATGACTAGCACATATGTACAAGGGGAACCTTTACCTATGGGATAATCTCTCATTCTTTTGTTGACCCCTGGATAGTTGCTACAACTTTAAGAAGAAATAGCTCTGCCGATTGACTATGCAGGGGGAATAGAGGAGGAAACTCACCCAACGCTGATCACAAACTCTGTGCACCTGTGATCTTCAGCTAAACTACTCTGAACTAGGATTAGCCCTTATTCTAAATAGTCTCCTACACTGTATTTATAAACGGATTGATAAAAGGCCACCGGCATGGAGGAAGAGTTGAGTGCCTGCTTGCTTCTCTCTAAGCAGCCCTTTGGGTCTGCAAGCTGTTAATTAGACAACTTGCGAGCTAGCTAATCCCACTTGTTTTTATCCATCCGTGTCATCCCCACCCCCTTTAAGGTCAATGGTTTTCTTCCTACTGGAAGGCAAGGTGTAGTAGGAGAGTTAAGCAAAGCTGAGGAGATTTACCTATCCCAGGGGCCTGCAAAGTTGGCTCTTTGAAGACCGGTGGACATAGCTGGCTGGGGAATTCTGGGAGTTAAAGTCCACCGGTCTTCAAAGAGCCAACTTTGCAGACCCCTGACCTATCCCTTTCTTTAATTTGGCCTGAAGCTTTACCGCCTGCAGAAGAAGGGGTTGATAGCTCTTCATCTTGTAGGAATACGATGCCTTCCACAAGCTAAAAGCTCATGAAAATGACAAAGTTTGCCACCACTTGTACACACACACACTCCTTGCCTGTTCTTAGAAACCACCCAGAATTGCTCAGGTGAGGTGATGTGTGTGTAGAAATTTGATAAGTATTCGTAGATGAGGAAGGAAACATCTTCAAGTAAAGGAGGAGTATTGACGTTAAGAAGAAAGAAACTTGAAGGAAATTTGTCTGAAATGGTATAGGGTTTCCTGCCTAGGCAGGGGATTGGACTAGAAGACCTCCAAGGTCCCTTCCAACACTGCTATTGTATTGTATTGTATTGTATTGTATTGTATTGCATTGCATTGCATTGCATTGCATTGCATTGCATTGCATTGCATTGCATTGCATTGCATTGCATTGCATTGCATTGCATTGCATTGTGCCAAAAAAGCCAACACAGTTCTAGGCTGCATAAACAGAGGGATAGAATCAAGATCACGTGAAGTGTTAATACCACTTTATAATGCCTTGGTAAGGCCACACTTGGAATACTGCATTCAGTTTTGGTCACCACGATGTAGAAAAGATGTGGAGACTCTGGAAAGAGTGCAGAGAAGAGCAACAAAGATGATTAGGGGACTGGAGACTAAAACATATGAAGAACGGTTGCAGGAACTGGGTATGTCTAGTTTAATAAAAAGAAGGACTAGGGGAGACAGGATAGCAGTGTTCCAATATCTCAGGGGTTGCCACAAAGAAGAGGGAGTCAAACTATTCTCCAAAGCACCTGAGGGCAGAACAAGAAGCAATGGGTGGAAACTAATCAAGGAGAGAAGCAACTTAGAACTGAGGAGAGATTTCCTGACGGTTAGAACAATTAATCAGTGGAACAGCTTGCCTCAGAAGTTGTGAATGCCCCAACACTGGAAGTCTTCAAGAAGATGTTAGATAGCCATTTGTCTGAAATGGTATAGGGCTTCCTGCCTGGGCAGGGAGTTGGACTGGATGACCTCCAAGGTCCCTTCCAACTCTGATATTGTATTGTATTGTATTGTATTGTATTGTATTGTATTGTATTGTATTGTATTGTATTGTATTGTCTTGTCTTGTCTTGTCTTGTCTTGTATTGTATTGTATTGTATTGTATTGACTTTGGCAATGACTTTTATAATGAAGAGTGTGATTTTCCAAGCTGGCATATAACCCCATTTTTATTTTACTTGATCTACTTTTGAAGAAGAATTGTTGTGTTCACAGAAGCAAGATATGGGGGGAAGTCACACAGGCCCAAATCTATTTTGCATGAACTTTCCCTTTCCTTAATCCTTCCACTAACTGGGTTCCCATATCGATACAACACAGTAACTCTATCAATAACTTGGTTAAGAGCACAATGCAAACATAGCCCATATTGTTTATGAATAGATAATTGATTAAAATCTTCAGGAAACTTTCTATGAGCACTAGATGGCAGCAAAGAGATAGGAAAGACTCTCTGCTGTCCTCTGGTGGTTGTTTACATGTTCTGCAGGTCATATGTAATATGTCTATTTTTCAAAAACAGTTTTTCCCAATTCAGCAACTTTAAGCTGCGTGGACTCCAACTCCCAAAATTATCCAACTAGAATGATAAAGTTGCCGAATTGAAGGGGGGAAAAAACCCCTGATATAAACCCTGAAACAAAAAGTATGCCACAAGAACCAAAAAGTTTGGATACACGTGTATTCTTATAGGACTTATAGACATCTACAATTGTTGTATCACGTTTATGTTAACTGGCGTTGACAATTGTGTCTCTCCTACTGCAATTTGCTGCAGCAGTGGTTTCTGGAACCATATTACATACCAGTAGCACAATTAAGTTCAAACAGCTTTAGTGTCTTTTGCAATATTTGGATCCCAACTTCATCACAAATTTCCAGGCCATGGGAGGTGGTGGTTTGTCATTTTAACAATCTGTAGCGGCACAGATCCAAAAAAGTAGGTCAGAAAGAGAAAAATATGAGTTTACATACTCAGCTATGTCTATCTCAAGGGACTTGTACATTTTTCCAGAGAATTTGGGAAAGAAAAGTTTGCAGTTATGTTCTTTTCAACACATAATGTACTCTTATTTCCCTTCAATTACAGGAATTGTAAACTTTTTTTTTCAATAGCTTTTTATTGCTTCCTTTTACAAAATCACAAAGTCTTAGGGCAGCTGAAAGTCTATTTGCCAATCGAACGGGTGTTACAATAGGGCAACTCCATTTGTGTTTCCAAGGCCATGGAATGGCATAAACACACAAAGGGGTGATATACCTTGTGACTTATAGGGAACTGCTGGATGGCGGAGGTAATCTTAGGTCCAAAACAGATTTAAAATTACGGGAAATTAATTTGGACTGGTGGGCATATACGCAAATACAGTCAAGATACCAGAAAGACAAAGCTATATGGGGAATTTTCACTTCCCCACAAGAATTCGATAAGGCCCTTTTGGAAACTAATAAAAAATGTATTTCTAAAGTATATAACCTCTTGCTGACACAAAATATAGGTGACGAAATCATCAAAGACTCGATGATAGCCTGGGGGAGAAATTTCGGGTATTCCTGGATCTTGAAAATTGGCAAGAACTGTGGACTAAAACAGTAAAATTAACGGTGGCAGTGTCTTTTAAAGAAAATATGTATAAGATGCTCTACAGATGGCATATACCAGCAGCAAGAATCGCGAAGATGTTCCCTGGAACGCCTGAAGAATGCTGGAAATGCAAGTCAGCCAGGGGCACATTCTACCATCAATGGTGGACATGTCCACAAGCCCAAAGATATTGGAGTAGGATAAAAGATTGGCTTACGGAGATTACAGGAACCACCTTTCAATTAAAACCAGAGGCTTATTTATTGGGGATAAACCCCGGAGGCATAAGGAAGATAGACTGGTATCTTTTCACATACATTACCACTGCAGCCAGAATAGCATACGCACAGTTTTGGAAAGGGAAAGAACTACCATCAGACCAACTAATCACCAACAAAATCTTCTGGTGTGCTGAATGTGACAGACTAACATATATTCTCAAAGACAGACAGGAAGCAATATTTTATCAAAGTTGGGAAAGATGGTATGACTGGATGGAGGTGAAGAGACTAAGGGATGAGAGATAGGGAAGGATATACAATGTAGATATATAGATAGTAAATAAAATGAATGTATGGAGCAGTGGCAGCTATGGGGAATTGATAAATGTAAGATATAGACAAATAGAAATAGCTGGAATATCTAGGAATGTAGTAAGATGGTACTTGGTAACTGTGTACATATAGGGGTTGGGTTACTCCCAGTTGTATCTGTGTAGTTTTGCTTTATCTTGTCAATGTCTTATTTATGTTCTTTTTTCTGTTACTAATTTACAATAAAATTATATTTAAAAAAGCAACAACACACAAAGGGGTATAACATATGTAACATAAACTGTTGTTGAATCAAGCATGCATTCAAACAAGCTGGGCAGATACGACCTCTTAGGACTTAGATGATCCTCACTCAGTCAAAGACCTAGGAGTACTCATCTCCAATCCAAGCTCCAGCGTTCACTGTAATAGCATTGCCAAAGAGGCATTTAGACTTGTTAACCTAATTTTGCGAAGCTCCTTCTCTGGAAACATTGTACTACAAATTAGAGCATACAAAACATTTTCTAGATCTATTCTCGAATATAGCTCATCTGCCTGGAATCTACACTGTATATCAGACATTAATATAATCGAGCGAGTCCAGAGGTATTTCACGAGAAGAGTCCTCCACAATAGAATCCCTTGTGCCACCAGGCTGGAAATGTTGGGCTTGGAGAATGTAGAACTACGCCGATTATGGTCTGACCTAAGCGTAGTACACAAAATTGTCTGCTACAACATCCTACCTGTCAATGACTACTTCAGCTTCAACCGCAATAATACACGGGCAAACGATCGATACAAACTCAAGATAAACCTCTCCAAACCCAACTGCAGAAAATATGACTTCAGTAACAGAGTCGTCAATGCCTGGAATGCACTACCTGACTCTGTTGTTACATCCTCGAAGCCCCATAACTTTAACCTTAAATTGTCTAGCAGGAACCTCACCCCTTTTCTAAGAGGTCTGTAAGGGAGCGTGCATAAGCGCACCGGCGTGCCTACCGCCCTTTTCTATTATCCCCATTTATTCGTACCCATTCCCTGTGTTCATGTCCATGTTTATACTTACACCTGTTATCTCGTACATGTTTGACAAACTAAGAAAATAAATAAAATAATAATTATAAATTAAAGAAACCAAAAGGCTCTCGGAATGGAATCATCTCATCCCAGTTTAGGGAGCAGCAGAGCAAAAGAAAGACTGTTTTTGTGTTAAGGCAGGGGTGTCGAACTCAAGGCCCTCAGGCCACCCTGGAAACAGCAAAGGACTGGTCCACAGTGCCTCTGCCAGTGAAAAGGTGGCTCAGGGGGAGGGGGCTGCGAGTTCTTTTTTCACTGGGAGAGGGTTGTAGGAGGTCATTGCAGCCGAAAATGGAGCTTGGGCGCCAGTTTGCTCTGGCAGACCACTTGGGTCGCCACAGGTGCTCCCGACATGAGTGATGATGAGCTGGCCGTGCCCATTGTGGCCACACCCACTCTGCCCACACCCCCAAGGTCAAATGCAACCCAGATGCCGCCCTCAATGAAATCAAGTTAAGGCCAAGAAATGGGCCAGCGTTAGCCATGAAGATTATATTTTGTCTTGCTGGGGATCGTTGGCTTTCTTTATACAACAAACAACCTGAAAACTTCCCAACCACTTTTTTGCCCTGCTGTGTTATTCAACTCTTGTCCATTAGCAGGGCTCATTGTTGCGGGTCGACGAAACCCCCAAAATAGACAAGTCTATACTTAAAGATTACAGATTAACAGAGTTGGGAGGGACCTTACAGGTCATTTCATCCAACCCCCCGCCCAAGCAGGAGACCCTACATCTGCCTCTACCTAGGATTGAACTCACAATCTCCTGATTGGGAGGCGAGAGCACCAGCTCTAGGCCACAGCATCTGAACTAATATAAGATAGCCATTGAGGGGGAAGGAGAAAGAGATGCAGTTCATTTCACTGTGGATGTGCACACCATTGAACAGAACCAATTTGATACGTCAAGCTGACGTCTGCAAAAGCTTTGGATGCTCCATGCTCCATTATACAGTTTTATGCAGTCGGCTGCCATTTGAAATACCAACTATTATTTTTTGAAGAACTTTAATTTAATTTGGGGGGGTCCCATGGCAAACATCTGAAAGCATGTCAGGCAGAATTCCTTGAGTCAGAAAGTTGGAGTGGGACCAACTTGATCCAACTTCTGTCAGTCTTTTGAGGTAGTCTAGACAGGAAACCAAAGTCATGATTAATAATACTACCTTTATTGTAAGGTTGCAGTAATAGAATCTTGCAAGTTTGAAAGGACCTCTCTCCTCCGTTATGTCTACTTTCCAAAGAATGAAGGAGGGTCAACTTTGAGATGCTTCTTCTCCCCTCATCCTCCCTTTGGACTCAGATTCCCCTTAACAGAGCATTGTCTTAAGCGCTGGGTCTTCTTTCTGTCTCCCAAGGTTAATCGCAGAGTCCTTTGTCCTTTGCATTTTCAAATCCATTGTTGGTCATGGAATCTTCATGGATGATTTTGGAGTACAAAAGCTGTCTCAGCCCAACTTACAATAGTTTACAATTTTGTACTTGTGGAAATACAATTGCAAGAGGGAGAAACTATATATGCTGCCTGGTGCTTTTGGGGAAAAAAGGAACAACATCAATAGACGTGATAAAAGGATGCAGCCACTCCAGGGAACCCAAGTTTTATTCTATTCCTCGCAATGGGCAACAAATATACGCATTAGAAAGATAGGTACCACTTATTTACATTCTATAACTTACATCCCAAAAATAGTTACAAAGAACAATATAAACCCATTGATTTTTTTTTTTAAAAGCAGTATGTTGGCACTAAGGACAATCTAAATCACAATAATAATGGTATATACTTAGATGAGTGTTTCTCTCACTTGGAAGGTTATGAATTCAATCTTAGGTAGCACAGATATTTCTCTCCCAGGGCGCAAAAAACCCTAAACCCTGCTGCAAACTCCATGTGATATTAAGAAGGGCATCTGGCCAGTAAATGCATCCAGCCACTCCAACTACCCCAAATTAAGGGATAATAGGGTTGTAAAAAAGGAGATGATAGATGGATGGATGGATGGATGGATGGATGGATGGATGGATGGATGGATGGATGGATAGATAGATAGAGATAGATAGGTGAGAGTGAGAGTGAGAGATGAGTATGGCCTAGAGGTAGAGCTCTTGCCTCACAAGCAGGAGGTTGTGAGTTTGATCCTAGGTAGAGGCAGATGTAGGGTCTCCTGCTTTGGCAGGGGGTTGGACTAGATGACCTTCCAACTCTGTTAATCTGTTAAAGATGAGAGATGAGAGAGAGAACTGAGATATATGACAGTTAGAGATTGAGAGAGAGATAAATTATAAGAGAGATGAGATAGATGAGAGATGAGAGAGAGAGATGAGACAGAGGGGGAGGGAGGGAGAAAGATTAGATGAGAGTGAGAGATGAAATAAATGAAAGATGAGAGAGAGATTAGATAAGTAGATAATAGATATTTAGAGAGAGAGAGAAATTATATGAGAGAGATGACAGAGAATAAGTCTGAGCCATTTGAATTGTTCTTCCCTCGTTCTCTATCAGCCCCGATTTCTGTTCAATTAAGAAAATGTGAGAAGTTGGCTCTCAGGATAGCTTACTTTGACTTCCTTAAAAGTAAAAAGTAATTTGGAATTTTCAAGTCAATTTCATTTCAATGACAGTCTTGGTCCATCCAAACAGTGGAAGGTTTTGGGTCACAGGCATGATGTCCCTATTGGCCCCCGAAGGACAGCTACACCTTCTGGATGCTGATGGCATACATCCAATAGAAGCGAAGGGGATCCATATGTTTAAATGTCAGCCTAATGAGCCTCATTAAACACATGAGAGGTCTAATCAAGCCGCCCTTCAAGTAGCAAACCTTTCCATTTCATTGGCTTTTGTCAATACCGCAGATTGCATCAACATCAAACTTGTCCTGAGGACATGCCTGTTAGAAACAAAGCAGGATGATGGGATTAATTTCCCCACCACCCTTTCTCTTAATTTAAACCAGCTTCCTTCCAAAACCTATATTTCAATATCTTTTTTTTTATTGTTGCGCAGGGAAATGGAGTAATTATACATTTCACAATGACTATCGTAATTGCAAACAGGAGTTTGGGAGGAAGGAAAAGTTATTATGCTGGATGCCGCTAAGAGAGAGAGAGAGAGCGAGAGAGAGCTCATGTTGGACCTTAAAGTAATTAGGGGTTTTTGGGTGGTTTGATTTTGGATTATTTTTCTCTGCATCTGTCTTCGAGGGGTGCGTTCAAACTGGCGTTTATTGTGCAATCAGACCCCCTTGTCTATCCTTTTACTTTTCCAGAGAAATCCTGTTAAAGAGGCAAGGGAGGGGGGAGGAGAAGGGACATAGCAAAATCAGAATTTGCCCATGGAGATTCTCTATCATCCAGCTCACCGATGTCTTAAAGGTGCTTTATCAAAAGGCAACTGGACTGTTTTTTTCCAAGAAGGAGGAGGAGGAAGAGGAGGAGGGGAAGGAGGAGGAGGAGCAAAAGAGGAGGAAGAGGAAAAGAGGAGGAGGGAGAGGGGGAGAGAAAGAAGAGGAGGAGGAAAATGAAAAGGAGGAGGAGGAGGGAAGAGGAGGAAGAGGGGGAAGGAGCAAAGGGAGAAGGAGAGGAGGAGGAAGAGGAGGGAGAAAAGGGAGAGGGAGAGGAAGAAGAGGAGGAAGAGGAGGAGGAAAAGAGGAGGAGGGGGAGAGGAAGAAGAAGAGGGGGAGGAGGAGAGAAGGGGGAAGAGAAGGAAAAGGAGGAGGAGAAGGAAAAAGGAGGAAGAGGAGGAGGGAGGAAAGGGATAGGAAGAAGAGGAGGAGGAGGAGGAGAGGGAGGAGGAAAAGAGGAGGAAGAGGAAGAGGGGGAGGGGGAGGGAAAAGGATGAAGAGGAGGAGGGAGGAAAGGGATAGGAAGGAGGAGGAAGGGGAGAGGGATAAGGAGGAGGAGGAGGTGCCTTCACTTCTCCTCCAAAAAGCTTCATCAGTTCTGGCAGGATGGTGGGGGTGACAGAAGGATTAGTGTTGACAGGATAAGGTGAGGGTGTCGGAATAGAAGCAAATTGTCGTCTTCTTCAAAGAAAAAAAAAGAGTCCAGTTGCCTTTTGAAAACCCACCTTTGAGGCAATTCTTTGGCTGGTGGGACCCGACACGCAGCAGGTTGTTCGGCAACAATTTCATGTGATGTTGGGCCCCTCCCTGCGCTTAATCTCACTTTCGCATGCAAGGACACCCGTGTGAGGGAAGAAGGTTCAGCCCGGAGCTGATTCAGGAAACTTCCAGAGAGGCTTGTGTGTGAATGCCCTCAGTCAGCGCACGAAGGCCACACTCCACCCTGCGCACGATTTCTCCTAAATCATCCACTCCTCTGAAAGAAATTCAAAGGCACGGCTCCCTTTTTATCAGACTGAATAGGAACGGTTAACAATGCAACGTTCTCAGACTGGCACTCGTGGGCGGAAAATAGCATCTTTTGGCCTAGAGCCAAGTGGAGAAGAAGGCTTGGATACCGTTCCTTCCTCAAAGCTTCATTGGGGCTATGCCAGTGGTGGAATTCCCCGCTGTGGTGGGGAGGGCCGAGGTGAGGATTGGGGTGGGGGCGACAGAAAAAGAGAGAGAGAGGGAGAGAGAGATTGCTTCTCGGAGAGACCAGTTGGCTTCTCAGCTAGCTGGCCTAGCCTAGACTTCAGGGAATAAATTTCTACTATTTTGGCTTAGGTTTACAGGTAGTTTTCGACTTGCAACACTTCATTTAGTGACTGTTCAAAGTTACAACGGCACCTGCAAAAAGTGACTTAGGACTGTTTTTAACAGTTACGACCAGGGCTGAAATGCTACCAGTTCAGACCAGTTCGCCCAAACCGGTAGTAAAAAAATGCTATCGATTTGGGCAAACCGGTAGTTCCAATGATCAGCTGTGTGACATTCAGCTGTGCCGTGCAATTTAGAAATCGCATGGGCATGGCTGATTGCCTCACAGCTGATCGTCAGAACTACCGGTTCCTCTAAACCAGGGTCTCCAACCTTTGCAACTTTAAGTCTGAAAGCTGGCTGGAGAAGTCTGGGAGCTGAAGTCCTTCAGACTTAAAGTTGCAAAGGTTGGAGACCCCTGCTCTAAACCGGTAGCAATTTTTACTACTGGTTTGGCTCCAATGATCAGCTGTGTGACAATCAGCTGTGCTGCATGATTTAGAAATCACTGCTAGGTGATCAGGAGCTGCAGCAAGAGAGGGGAGTTCACTCCATTGGGCAACCCTTGGGCCTTGAACTGGGGCTGCCTTTTAACCCCGGAGTCATTATCCCTTTCTAAATCTCTTCATTATTGGAATGTAGGAAACAAATGAAATTAGGATTTAACTTGTGTGAAATCAATGGGGGAAAGTTATGATTATTATCATCTGCAATGATTTCAATATGTCTGTCTCCAGAATTGCTCCATATGGATCTGCCCTTTTATACTGGCTTTTCTTACGAGATTCTGCATTGTGCACTATTATCAACTTATGCAAAAATAAATACAGTTTCCAAGATGTTATATTATCAGAGACAATCCATTCCTTGTACTAAGTTCTTGGTCCAGGCTTTTCAAGCCACCATCAAGTTCTTCCTATGCCCAGAGCATGTCTCAGTTTTTAAAATGTGATATACACATACCAAACACTATTGTCTTTTATGATAACAATGAACTTTGTGGAATGAGGAGAGACATTTCCAAGATTTCATCATTGGATGACTTGAAGGACCTGGTGAAAAAAGTCCTCGTCATGGAGAGATTCTATCTATGTGGTCATAATGGATTGATTCTGACTTGATGGCAGATAATCAATCAGTCATGCAAAGTGCAAGATCGAAAGATGTGCTGTTGTAGCTTTGAATGTTCACTAAATGAAC
Source organism: Rhabdophis nuchalis (assembly GCA_039707465.1). NCBI lineage: Eukaryota > Metazoa > Chordata > Lepidosauria > Squamata > Natricidae > Rhabdophis > Rhabdophis nuchalis. Next base: position 207,385,875 of record CM077645.1, read on the forward strand.
TGTTGTAAGTTGAGGTCTACCAGTACCTAATACACATACAAACATTCAAGTATGCACATACAGAGAAAGACACACACTTTCATGCTCAAGAATACGCACCCTATGCCATCCTCAATGCTGCTGCCATTTAAGACATCTTCATTTGGGGGGGGGGATGCCTCCCACACAGGGGTGGGCTGCTATGGGTTCGCCCGGGTTCAGGAAAACCCATAGCTAACGTTATGGCTTGTTTGGAGAACCTACAAATCCCACCTCTGGCTGGCCCCACCCACTCCACCCCTCCCAGGAGTCTCCACTCCAGAGGTGGGTTGCTCCACGTTCAGCCCAGTTCAGCAGAACTGGTAGTGGAATTGTGGTCTGGATTGCAGAACCAGCAGCGACCCAGGCTAGCCATGCCCCGAACCAGTTCCCCGATCTCTTATGCCATTGCCGGCATGTTTCTGCGCATGCGCAGAACAATATTTAGTCAACTGCGCATGCGCCAGCAACGCATGGCTGGCGAACTGGTACCAACCAGTATAGGAACCCACCCCTGCTCCACGCGGCCTGTTTTGGATGCAAGGCAAGTGCAGGGCCCACATGGAGGCTCAGGGAGGGGAAAAACGGGCCTCCTGAAAGTTCCAGAAGGCTGGAAACGGGCCTGTTTTTTTGCCTCTAGAGCAGTGCTTCTCAATTATTTTCTGTCATGCCCCCCCTAGGAAGAAGAAAACATTTCGCACCCCCCCGCGCGACTGTAAATAGTATCATTTGTCTATAAAATTGTTATAAGTACACCTCTGCATAACACTATCCTTATTAACGTATAAGAGAATAAAAAAAAGAAAGAAATGTGGATCAATTTACAACAAAGAATAGCTTTATTAACTGTAGCAGAAAAGATTTAAAGTGCATTAGAAATTTAAAAAAAATTAAATCCTTAATTAAACTAAACTGCCGAGGTCAAACGCGCCCCCCTTTACGGAGCCTCGCGCCCTCCCTGGGGGGCCCGCCCCACTATTTGAGAAGCACTGCTCTAGAGGGTCTCTGGAGCCCGAGAGAGGTAATTTTCGCCCTCCCAGAGGCCTGTGGAAAGCCTCCGGAATCTGGGGAAAGCGAAACTCCTCCTCCTGCCCGGGTGAGATGTAGGAGGTTGACTAGGCCACGCCACCATGGCCACACCCACCCAGCCACTGGGCAGAACTGGTTGCTGAAATTTTTGAAGTCTGCCCCTGCTCCCACATGTTAAACATTCATTGTTCCTCAGGATCAGTGGGGGGTTTCAAATTTTTTAGAACCTACTCTGTGGGTGTGGCCTATTTTGTGGGCGTGGCTTGGTAGTCATGTGACAGGGTGGGAGTGGCCACCTTTTAAAATGTGGTGAAACTCATTTAACAACGCTCTTGCTTAGCAACCAAAATTGTGATGACTCAATTGTGATGATAAATTCTTTCTTTCTTTCTTTCTTTCTTTCTTTCTTTCTTTCTTTCTTTCTTTCTTTCTTTCTTTCTTTCTTTCCTTTCTTCCTTCCTTTCCTTTCCTTTCCTTTCCTTCCCTTCCCGTTGGGTCACTGCCAGCGGCGAGCCAGATTTACTTCCAGGTACGCCGGTGGAACCCCGTCTCACCGGTTCTCTAAATTTCACCAACCGGCTCTCGCGAGTAGGTGCGAGCCTGCAGAAACCCACCACTCCTCAGGATGCTATTCTCCCAATAAAAACAACAATAATAAAATTCTGAACCAGCAGAACAAGCATACTGGAAGCTGTTGGTACCGATCAAAAGATAAAATAAAAATGGAGACAAGGCTGCCTTTGGAGAGCTGGAACACATTTCAGAGTTTAGAAGCCTTTTGTTTGAGATTAAAAAAAAACCTGAAGCGAAACAATCATTGTGCCTCCTCAGATGGTTTTAATTTGCCGGCAGAATCCCGCAGAGGCATACAAAGAAAGAGAGCAGATTTTGTGATCAATCAAAATTGGAAGGATATTCGTTATCCAAACAAAAGAACAGGGCATCAAATCTGAAATTTGGGCTGGCTAGAGAAAGAGGGAAGGGCTTCCAAAAATCTCTTTCTTTGAAGATGGAGCAAAAATTTTTTTCTTGCGTTCTTTAAAGAAGCGACATTAATCAATATGCTTTGATTTCTGGATTCCAAAGCATATATTTCAGTGTTTCTCAACCTCGACCTTTTTAAGAGGTGTGGACTTCAACATAGCTGGCTGGGGAATTCTGGGAGTTGAAGTCCAGAAATGTAGCCAACACCCAATTTATTCCTTAGGGGAGAGAGAAAAAAATCACCAAAAATATATTACTACAGGGTTTTATCACTCTACGTACTTGTACACACTTGTATAAGTTCACCATTCATAAAACTGTTGGTTGATATGGGAGTCATTACAGAATAAGCTATCTTAAGCAAGATTGGATGCTGAGTTTTTAATCAGATAGCAAGTATTTGGCATTTATTGGATTTTAAAAAAAATCATGTATTTAAAAGATTTGAAACCTGCTTTTCTACTAAAAACATCTGCAGCCATCAACAATAAAAACCAGTATTTAAAAACACACACAATAGATCCATTCAAACCAGCCCTTCATAAAACAAGCATAAATTCATATGGGAAATGCACAGTGAAATATTTATTTGTTACAGATGATTGAAGTAATTTGCAAAGTTATTGTAATTCATTTATGATGTTGTCTTTACATAGGACAATAAAGAGACCTATATTAAAGCTTTATGACTTAATTTTTATTCTATAATCAAACATATGTACAGAGTGCTAAATAAAGCTATGAAGGAACATAATAACTCAATAACACCCCCCCCCCCCCCGAGCTACATAGGAACTGGCAAGGCAACAGATAAAGAGTTAGGAAAGATAAAAGAAACCACATAGGAAAATGAGAACATTCAAATAATGGATCTATATATACAATACAATAGCAGAGTTGGAAGGGACCTTGTAGGTCTTCTAGTCCAACCCCCTGCGTGGGCAGGAACCTTATACCATTTCAGACAAATGGCTATCTAACATCTTTTTAAAGACTTCCAGGGTTGGGGCATTCACAACTTCTGGAGTCAAGTTGTTCCACTGATTCATTGTTCTCACTGTCAGGAAATTTCTCCTCAGTTCTAAGTTGCTTCTCTCCTTGATTAGTTTCCTCCCATTGCTTCTTGTCCTGCCCTCAGGTGCCTTGCTGATTAGCTTGACTCCCTCTTCTTTGTGGCACCCTCTGAGATATCAGAACACTGCTATCATGTCTCCCCTGGTCCTTCTCTTCATCAAACTAGACATACCCAGTTCCTGCAACCGTTCTTCATATGTTTTAGCCTCCAGTCCCCTAATCATCTGTGTTGCTCTTCTCTGCACTCTTTCCAGAGTCTCCTACTTCTTCTACTCTTCTTCTTCTCCTATATCTTCTACTCTTATACAGTATCATATTATTAACCCTGTAAAATGTAAAGTCTTCTTCAACTTAGCTCCATTGCTGTTGACTACATGGAAAATCCATGTAATTTTTTTTGGAAACAATAGGAAGAAAAAGAGGACTTGGATTTATATACTGCTTCATAGTGCTTTATAGCACTCACTAAGGCAGCCGTCACCAACTGGTGGTCCACAAGAACATTTTGGTGGTCCGCAGAAAACTGTTTGTTTATTTGACATTTTCCAAACATTACAATCACAATGATACTGTTACGGCTTTTTGTTATCGGTATTTCTTTTTTCCTGATTTTTCCCTGGTTTTCCATTTTGCATTCTGTTATCTTATACATATTCTTTGTTTCATGCTTTCTCATTTTTACAAAATATACCTCTATGTACAATATTTCCATCTCTATTGCTTTCTAATTATATGCCATCTCTTTTCATTGTGTTTGCTATGTGTTCCTTATGCATTGATTTAACATTTCTTTTCGGGCCAGTTATACCACCTGTTCCATATCTTGCAGTACTCTTTTTGCCTCTCTATCTCTTAATTCCATCGTTAATTTGTCCATTTCTGAGCAATCTAAGCACCTTTTTTTTTATGATTTCGGCATTTGAGGGAATGGTTTTTTGTTTCCAGCTTTGGGCAAATGAGATTCTGGCAGCAGTCATTATGTGAAGCATTAGATATTGAATATCCTTACTAATATATATTTTTTTCATTATTCCTAGAAGAAACAACTCAGGGGTCATGTCAATTTTTTGTTCTATTATTTCTTCTAACCATTTTTGATTTTTTTTTGTCCAGAATTCTTTGGCTTTCGGACACGAACACCACATATGATAGAAGGTCCCCTATTGGTGGTTACATTTCCAACAGTTTGAAGATCTATTTGGGAACATTTGGCCAATCTCGCTGGGGATAAATTATTTGCATTTTTTATATTGCACTAAATTGCGCGCACACCGAACTGGCAGTAATGCCAGCAGCAACCCACCCCTGACCTGTAACTGTTGTTTGCTTCAAACTTAGAAGCTAACTTGCTGTCACAACCTAATTCAGGGTTCGGCAACTTTAAACACACAAAGAGCCACAAAGGTCATAACTGGAAAGCCCCCCTTAAATTCTGGAGCCGACTGGAAGTCTGGTTCCCCACCATAGTCTCCTCCTAGAGCAGCATCCTTTTACCTCTACCTGTCCTAACTGAAAGCCCTATCAATCGTGGAGCCAACCAGCAACAGGGAGCCGCAGCAGAGGGATGAAAGAGCCACATGCGGCTCCAGAGCCATTGGTTGCCAACCCCTGGCCTAATTCCTTAGGTTTGAAGCACACTTGTTCATGTGGTGTAGTTTGTCTGACAAGGTTCTCAGCTGGAATTAAGCAAAAAAAAAATCCCCAAAAGACCAAACACCTTCAAGAATGAACTTGTGTTTGATAATATTCTGTGTCTCCTTTCTGTTTGATTTTCAATGTAAGTCTATCCATTTCTGCACAGTCTAGTATGTTCTTAATTACCATGTTTTTGGGAGTATAAGACACACTGGAGTATAAGGTGCACCAAGGTTTTGAAGAGGCAAATTAAAAAAAAGGTTTTTGCACTCTGCAGACCTCACCAAAACAGCTCGTTTTTTGTGAAAAACAGGCCTGTTTTTTTTTAAAGGCATGAATAGACTTTAGGAGGCATATAGAGTGCTCCTGGGGCTGAGGGGGCAAAATTAAGCAAAAAATGGCCCGTTTTTCACTCTTGTCTGCCCTCAGCCCCCAGGAGCACTCTGCTCGGCCATTTTGGTGAAGGGGGCGGGGTTTCGGGAGGCACAAAATGCTGTATTCAGGGTATAAGACAAACCCAGATTATCACCCTCTTTTTTGGGGGGGGGTGGAAATACAGTATCCCTTCATCTTGCAGTGTTTCCTCATCTTTCCAATATTGTGTGAATATTTTACCAGCCATTGGAAAAAATGGGTGGAGAGTACGGTTAAACAAATTGGGTAACAAGAAAATATGATGTTTATTAAGCACTAAGAAACGTAATTAATAATAAAGTAATAGAATTTTTTTTTTAAAAAAAGAATGAACTTGTCTATTGTGAAAAATAAATGCAACCAGGAAAGATTTAACCTAATCCGATCTCTTCTAATTAGGTCCTTCCAAATGTAGTGAAGTCCACTATAACTGGAGACTATCAAGCTGGAAAAGTTGAATCAGGCCTCGTTTAATCCAAGTTTTTTTACTTATCCAAACTGCCCTACCATTTCCTCAAAAGTTGTTGTTTTGGGTCCTTTGCAGCACGCTGAGAACTAGCTTGCAGCTATTTGTACAAGTTTGTTTATCTTTTTCCCATGGACTTAATTACATCTTGTCAGGCCTCTACTCAAGCATGCAATGCAGCTGTTGGCAGAGGCTGGAGTTCTAAACCGCTGCCTTGCAATTCACGGGCAAGAACCTTATTACCTCTCTCCAGCCTAGGAAACAAAGCCCTTGCCGGGATTAGGCAATGTTGTGGGCTATGCTGCAATCCAGTCACCCCGCTGATCGGGGTTGTTTTATCAGCCAGAGTGGAACATGTTGTTGTTGTTTTTTTGCTTAAACTGGAAATATCTGTATTAGGCACAGATCTCCCCTCTCTGGTTTTCAATCTGAAATTATAGCATTATTGGGATCGGTCAACACAGTCAGGCTGATAACCCGACGTTGCCCAGTATTTATTCATGCTAATCCTGTATTAGGCACGGAAAGGAATGAATTATATCTATAGTGTCAAGTCAAAGTAATGCTGGAACACACACACAGAGACACAAACAGATACACACAAACTTGAATCCAAAATGCACATTATCACTGTCAAAAGTACTGTGATTTGACACTATAGGTATAATTCATTCTTTTTCATTTCAGCAGCCCAGGCGTTCCAGAGTTATGCTGCAACACACACACACAAACACAGAGACATCAACACACACACATCGAATGGTGTTAGGGGTGTCTTACTCCACAGTATTTTTTTCCACAGAGTAAATCATCTGTGTACCAAGTTTGGTGGAAATTGCTCAAGGCGTTCCAGAGTTATGCTGGAGCATGCACGCACACACACACAAACACACACACACAATTAGATAGATAGATAGATAGATAGATAGATAGATAGATAGATAGATAGATAGATAGATAGATAGATAGATAGATAGATAGATAGATAGATAGATAGATAGATTCCTTCCCAAGGACCTGGTATAGGAAGTTGTTGCTATTTGAAAGTGTTAACTAACGGTGTTTGAGAAGATACAGAGTATTTTCGAACATGGGATCTGTTTTACAAGTGGTTGGATAATAGAGATAGAAATTAGGAGTGGGAAAAATATTATTACATAAGCAAAACCATCCAGGCAATACGCTGTTTACCAAGCGCTTAGGTATGTAAAGTAAAAACATATAACTAAACTGTTTTTAAAAAGCATTAAAGTTATTGTAGTAGGATATAATCGGCTTCAAGTAAAGTCACTTTCGGCAATTGACTAATTGTGATTTTGTCAATGCTGACAAAATGCAATGGTGCACCAAGTGTTTTGGAATTGCACCAGGGCTGGGTTTTGGCACAGAACCAAAAATCAAGATGGCGCCGCCGTAGGAAAACCGGTTCGTGGGTGTGGCAGCCTGGGTCGCTGCTGGTTCCAGTCGCTGCCAGCTCCAGTGACCCGGGCTGTCAAATTACTACCGATTCATCCAAACCATTCCGAATTGGGAAGAACCCACCTCTGTATTGCACCTTATACATCTATTAATAGTGGTACTATCTTTGCTTCCCCCACCCCCCTTTTTTGCCACAGAAGAAGTTGTTCATCTCTTTGTCCCAATTTTGAATCCGGTACAGTAGTGGGTTGCAGGTGGTATGCCCTAGTACGAGCATACCAGTGCCTGCCCAGAACACCGGAAACCGTTCTGGTACGGTGCTCTGGAAGGCCTGCCTGCCCGCCCAAGCTCCTTACCAGTCTTTTATGTCTTTGGCGCTTCTGCGCCTGTGCACAGCATGTACAGTGCCTGCACGATGCTCTGCTGAGCAGCTGGAGCATCGCAAAGGCTCATGGGGGCGCTAAGATGCCTGTGCGTGTTACGTGCATGTGTGCACATGCTGTGGGTGTCCACATGGACGCCACCGAGCCCGTTCCAACTATACCAGTTGGAATGGAATCCGGAACCCACCACTGTTCATGTAGCCCACTTGTCACCAAATGTCCAGGAATCTAGTGCTGTCCTTGTTGACCAAGGCAATGATCAATCTGGAATAGGTTTCTTCAAGCTACATCTCATCATATTGTTTATGGGAGAGACATTCTTCACCTGGTTCCTCTGATGCAACCTGTCCGATATGATTGAAACTTCTGGCATAGCTCTCATCTTCCTCAGAACACACAAGAGCCACAACCATGTCAAGGTAGTGCCTCACTGGGGGACATTATTATTGGCTTGTTGCACAGTCAGCCAGATGTTCAGCCAGATGTTCAGAGGGGTGTAATTTAATAACCGGTTCACCCAAACCGATGTGAACTGGCTGAATCCCACCACTGTCGAAAGCAGAGGTGTCAAGCTCAAAGCCCAGGGGCCGGATCCAGCCCTCAGGGTGGTTAGATCTAGCCTGTGAGGCCACCTTAGGAAGCGCAAAGGACCAGTCCGTGGTGCTTCTGCCAGCAAAAACGGAGCTCAGAAGGACTGTGGGCAGTCCTCCTGAGCTCTGTTTTCTCTGGAAGAAGGTTACAGAAGGCCATTGGAGCCGAAAACAGAACTCGAGAGCCTGTTTTCTCTGGCAGAGCCCTTGAGCCTACAGTCACCCCCAACACAGGTGACATTGAATTGACTATGCCTATCCCAGCCCTCCAAGATCAAACACGACTCTAATGCGGCCCTCGATGAAATCGAGTTTGACACCCCTGGTCTAAAGCTATATTTAATTTTATTCTAAAATAGGCTTGGTACATGCCTAATATAGGGGCACGGTGGCTCAGTGGCTAAGATGCTGAGCTTGTCGATCAGAATGGTCGGCAGTTTGGTGGTTCGAATCCCTAGCGCTGCGTAACGGAGTGAGCTCCCGTAATTCGTCCCAGCTTCTACCAACCTACCAGTTCGAAAGCACGTAACAAATGCAAGTAGAATGAAGATTATGCAAGATACTCGTGAAAGAGGTGGCCTTAGACTCCCAAACCTCCGATTGTATTATGAAGCGGCAGTACTGACGTGTGTGGCAGATTGGTTTGGGAAAACAAAATCTGAACTATTGAATATAGAAGGTCATGATCTTGTGTTGGGTTGGCATGCATATCTGTTTTATGAAGAAAAGGTGGATAAAGCATTTAACAATCATGTTCTCCGAAGTGCCCTGATGAGAATTTGGAGGAAGCACCGGCCTAATTGGGATTATAAAATACCGCTTTGGTTGGATCTTGCAGACACCATGTGGATTACAAATACTAAGTCACTCGGGGGGTGTTTATATAAAGATGTGCTTACTTTTGACAGGGGCGAATGGCAGATGAAAACTTTGGAACAACTGTTGGAGGCAGGAATTACTTTAAATTGGTTACACTACACACAGTTACAGAAGAGATGGAAAGAAGATCGCAGGATTGGTTTTATGGAGAAAGAAGTGGAGTTGATCAAGCAGATAAAAGAGACTGGCCCAAAACATGTTAAAAGAATATATAATGTACTGTTAGAAAGGGATTCAGAAAGCGAGTTGGTCAAGGATTGTATGATTAAATGGGCTCAGAATTTTGATGAACCCGTTATGTTGGATACGTGGGAAAAAATATGGGTTCAAAATATTAAATTTACACAGTCACAAAGTTTAAGGGAGAATTTTTATAAAATGTTTTATAGATGGTATTTGGATCCTAAGAAATTATCATGTATGTATCCTAATTTTCAACCTAAATGCTGGAGATGCAGGTGTTTAGATGCTACTTTCTTCCATGTGTGGTGGACTTGCAATAAGATCAAAGCTTTTTGGATAAAAATATGGTGAGTTATGCAAAACGTATTTAAGAAAAGATTAGAATTTACCCCGCAAATGTTTCTATTGGGCATAACTAAGGATTTTCGTAAAGGGGAAACAAAATTGTTTTTGTATATGGTTACAGCAGCTAGGTTGTTGATTGCTCAACATTGGAAGAAAGATTTTGTACCGACAATTGCTCAATGGATTCAAAAAGTGGCGGGGTTTGCGGAAATGGCAAAACTTTCAGCTTTCCTAAAAGACCAGAAGCAGGAGAGCTACACGCAGGAATGGGCAAAATGGATTAATTATATACAGAATAAATATCAGACTGGGAAATACCATGTAGCTTTTAGGTAGGAATGTTTGGATTGATAGGTGAATAGATTAAATAATATATGGGATGTTTGGAATGTTTACAGTGGTGTACAGCGGAACTCAGGGGGGGTGGGATTGACTGGGAGGTGGGGGTGGGTTAGGGTGGAGGGTGGGGAAATATAAGTGGATAAGCAATATAGAGATGGGTATAATGGGATATGGTTATGTTATGATGTATATATGTTGAATTAACCTGGAAGAGGGTGTCAGGGAGAGATTGATGTATCTTACACTAAATTTATATCATGTTGGTCGGGGGTATAATACTCAATATTTGAATGAGAATTTTATTTTAAGACGGGGGGAGGTGAGGGGTATACTTTTTGTATGTGATTTTATATTATATGTCGGGGGGGTAAAAGGGGGGAAAACTTGTCTGAATAAAACTTTTGCAATAAAAAAACAACAACAAATGCAAGTAGAAAAATAGGAATCACCTTTGGTGGGAAAGTAACAGCGTTCCATACTCCTTTGGCAACTAGTCATGCCGGCCACATGACCATGGAGACGTCTTCGGACAGTGCTGGCTCTTCTGCTTTGTAACGGAGATGAGCAGCACCCCCTAGAGTCAGGAATGACTAACACCTATATGCGAGGGGAACCTTTACCTTTTATGTGCCTAATGCTATGCTTCAATAGATGCGTTCACAGATGATTGCTTAACCCAGTATATAAATCCATCTCTGGTGAGAGTTTTGACTCATATGTGAAAGCCTTGAAATTGGATACTGGCTTTTGCAGAACTTGAAAGAAAGCGAACCGTGGAGGCCCCCATGCCTGCAGGCGACAGCAAACGGTCAGGCCTCTTTGCTTCCGAGAGGAAGCAGCAAATCTTTGTTCAGCTCTGACCAAATGTGAGTTTGCTTTCCGAAATAATGTCTTCCAAGATGCTGATGTGACCCTTGTCTGCGAATGTGAAACTTCCTCCCTAGGGGGAGAAGAAGAAAAAAAAAATCAGTTTGGCTTCTATCTTATTTAATTTTGGATGGGTTGCTTTTTCTTTCTTCTTCTTCGTCTTCTTCTTCTGCCTAGCATTTGAGTATTTTTGAATAGAACACTTTTTTTTTAATCTTTCACGTTTCGGCAGGTTTGGGCATTGTCTGTTTCCTGCGATTTTATTTTGTTGGGTTTAATCTGTAATCATCTCTTCGTTAATTAAACAAATAGAGTCAATACATTGGAAAAAGGAACAGACTGAGAAAGAAAGTGGCAAGTTTATTGAAGGGGGGTGGGGCGGGAAAGTGGATTTCATTAGGTTCCATGTGTGGTCTGGTTTGGTCTGTCTTGAAATTAAAAATTAGTTCCTTTTCCAAGGGCATTTGCATCCTACATTTCAACTAATGTGAACTGAACTCAGATGGAACATTTGAAGATGTATGTATGCATGCATGGACAGTGTGTACGTACGTATGTATGTATGTATCAGTGGTGGGTTCCAGATCCCGTCACAACTGGTACACTGTGACGGGGCCAGGCGTCCGCATCCCACTTGTGCAGGCCACCACCCTGAAACACCCAGCTGCTCAACGGAGCTCGCACAGACGCCGCACACTGTGCGTGCATGTGCAATTGGCCCGCTTGCATTAAAAAGCAGTAAGGAACGTGGGCGGGTGGGTGGGCCAAACGAGCCACCGTTTTGGTACAGTGGCTGCTGCTCCCAGGTACCACCGGTATGCCCGTACCAGGCTGTACTGCTCAGAACCCACCACTGGTATGTATAAGGTAAAGGTAAAGGTTCCTCTCACACATATGTGCTAGTCGTTCCCGATTCTAGGGGACGGTGCTCATCTCCATTTCAAAGCCAAAGAGCCAGCGCTGTCTGAAGACATCTCCGTGGTCATGTGGCCAGCATGACTAAACACAGAACGCTGTTACCTTCCCACCAAAGGTGGTCCCTATTTTTCTGCTTGCATTTTTACATGCTTTTGAACTGCTAGGTTGGCAGAAGCTGGGACAAGTAACGGGAGCTCACTCCATTATGTGGCACTAGGGATTCAAACTGCCGAATTGCCTACCTTTCTGATCGACAAACTCAGCATATTAGCCACTGAGTAATGTGACCTAAACTCAGATCCAACATTTGAAGATGCATGCAGGTATGTATGTATGTATGTATGTATGTATGTGTATCCCACCTTTATTATTTTTATAAACAACTCAGATCATTGAACATACCTAATACTCCTTCCTCTTCCTATTTTCCCCACAACAACAACCCTGTGAGGACATTTGGGCTGAGAATGAATGACTGGCTCAAAATCACCCAACCAGCTTTCATGTCTAAGGCAAGACTAGAATTCACATTCTCCTGGTGATTGGCCCAAAGTCACTCAGCTGGCTTTCATATCCAAAGCAGGGCTAGAACTTACCGTCTCCAGGTTTCTAGCCTGATGCCTTAGCCACTAGACTAAGCTGATGCTTTTATTCTCTAAAAATGATAAAGACTTTTGGATTAGAAAGGCTAACATAAGAACCAAAGAGAAAAGCCATTGGTGAACAAATGTGAGGTCATTAATGAAGTTTTGAAACAGGCAAGGAGGCTTCAATTTGACCCTGACTTCATCTATTCTCACTCATTCCATGATGCTTCATGTTCGCCTTGTAGAAGGTTAGCACCCAACCCTCTCCTAGAAGAATGAACTATTCTAGGAAATATTAAAATATTATATTTCCCTGGATGAGAAAAGGAGAAGCATGTTTTTAAAGACAAAGAGCAGCTCCCTGCCCACAGCAGATATTTGGTGCCCATTAAGACCCACCTTATCTACAAGACAATTAAACCTTCAGCTCCAGGGCGATTGGATTAAGGCATGACCCTCCAGGACATAATAGGGTCATCTATCAGCAGAGCTCAGCACATAGCACAATCAAGCCACTTCATTACATCAGCCCAAGGTTCAACCAAACTTGATTCAGACAAAAATGACTCCCCCTAGGAGTCTGACAGCCAATAGAATGCATGCCCTTGCCACAGGAATAGGAAGCTCAAGTTCAAAGCCCAAGAGAGTGTATAAATAGCACTCACTCTCCACTCCGTGTGGTCAGCTACCAAGGACTTCAAACCCATGTTTATCCTGTTCACCAATAAACCATCTTTCCAATCAGCCTCTATGTTTCCAGTGCCTTTCACCCCATGTGGAACTGAACCCAGAGGGACATTTCGTCCAACAACTTCTCCCTTCAGAAAAAAGAAGATGGAAGTTTCCATCCTACACCTAATAATGTTTCGTTTATTTTTGGACAGGACCAAAAGTCGTTAGATCATCCTTCCCCAGCAATTTCCTGCAGATAGATTGGACCTCAGTCCCAGAATTCCTAAAGCAACGCAGATTGGGAATTCTGGTCATTAAAATCCAACACATAGGGAAATCACTTGAGAAAAACTACCTTTACCAGCATTAAACCATGTGGATTGCTCTGGCCTTCAACCACTCCAGTTTGTCTAATATTTGGCATCAGCTCTGGACAGGCCAGGTTATTGAGTCAAAATCATGGAAAGTTTAGGTCAGGCTTAAAACTGCATCTACTTCAGGGCGAGTCTGCTGAGTTTTCCTGAAACATGATGGCAGAATTTCCAGAATGTTAACAAAACAAGAATAATCTAAGACCCAAGTTGGCTTCCAGCCAGGATCTTAGGGGGATAGAAAATCAAAAGATCCGTTCTGATTTGCTCAAATGACTACCAGCCGCAAAGTGGCTTTATTAAATTCCATGACTGCTGTAGTTTGTTGTGAACTTTCTGCTTGCAAACCTCCACCATCTGAGGGAATCAACAAAGTGTGTGTGTGTGTGTGTGTGTGTGTGAATGAGTGTTTCTTAATGACTTGCCATCAAACCACCCATTGAGAAAACTTCCTATGCTACACCTCTTACAGTATTGAACAACACAGTATCAACAGTAGAGACCTTCAAGTTTCTAGGTTCTATCATATCTCAAGACTTAAAATGGACACCTAACATCAAAAACATCATCAAAAAAGCACAACAAAGTATGTTCTTTCTGTGCCAACAAAGAAAGCTCAAACTGTAGAACTGCTGATTCAGTTCTACAGAGGAATTAATGAGTCTGTCATCTGCACCTCCATAACTCTCTGGTTTGGCTCTGCAACCCAACAAGACAGACACAGACTTCAGAGGATAATTAGAACTGCAGAAAAAACAATGACTACCAACCTGCCTTCTATCGAGGACCTGTATACTGCACGAGTCAAAAAGAGGGCCGTGAAAATATCTACAGACCTCTCACATCCTGGACATAAATTGTTTCAATTCCTACCCTCAAAAAACGATGGTATAGGGCATTGCACACCAGAACAAGTAGACACAAGAACAGTTTTTCCCCCAAATGTCATCACTCTGCTTAACAACTAATTCCCACAACACTATAATAATTTACTAAGAATGTATTATTATTATTAGTCTCTTCCTTCCTAATATCTATCTCTCCCCACTTATGACTATAACCATGTTGCTTGTATCTTTCAATTTATATAGTTTTTATTGTTTCCTAGTACAATTTGATAGCTTATTAGTAACCTTGACTATCATTAAGTGTTGTATCTTTTTATTCTTGATGAATGTATTTTATTCTCCTTATGTACACTGAGAGCATATGCACCACAGACAAATTCCCTGTGTGTATAACCACACTTGGCCAATAAATAATTCTATTCTATTCTGTTCTGTTCTGTTTTATTCTGTCCTATCCTGTCTTGTCCTATTCTGTCCTATTCTGTCCTGTTCTATCCTGTCCTGTCCTATCCTATCCTGTCCTATCCTATCCTATCCGCCTTTTTCACTGCAAGTGGTGCAAGTTTGTTTGCTTTATGCATGGGGTCATAAATCCATGCTTGCTGCGCTTTAAAATAAGTTGCCTTTTTCTAGAAATATGCCAGCAAGTTCTAAGGTGTCTGCAACCAGACTCTGCAATTTATGTTGGCAAGATGTGACCTTACAATTGCTAGAGAATCACAATCAAAAATAGGTTAAGTTTACAAAGACCCAAGGAAGGAAGCAGATTCATGCAGACTTTTGTTCCATTGTTATAGCCGTTGACTGCCTCAAAGCACTTTCTTGTTAATCAGAGGTTATCTTGCTAAATAAACCAAGTTGAAGAGCCTAGAATGAAGATGTCTGCTACATGGAGCTAGCACTAAAGGGAACTAGGTAGTTATGGGGTAAAATGCACTTGGCTTAATACATCAAGGAACCCACATTTAAAGTGGATTCAGGCTTATGTTGAACAGGCCTGCTAGGGATCACCTGGAAAATTATTTGGTTTACATGGGTGGTTTAGACATTTTTTTAAAAAAAATCTCCCTTTATACAACCCTGTAATCCTTTAATATAATATATTTAATATATATAATATATTTATAATATATATGATATATATAATATAAATATATATAATATATTTAAAATAGATCCAGGAAACTATAGACTCATCAGCCTGACCTCAATACCAGGGAAGATTCTGGAAAAGATAATTAAGCAACAAATAAGCGAATACCTAGAAGCAAACAAAGTAATAGCCAAAAGCCAACATTGGTTTGTCAAACACAGATCATGCCAGACTAATCTAATTGCATTCTTTGACAAAGTGACAAAATTAGTGGACCAGAGGAATGCTGTCGATATAATTTACTTGGACTTCAGTAAGGCATTTGATAAAGTAGACCATAACCTACTATTAGATAAAGTAGAAAAATGTGGGTTAGACAGCATCACCATCAGATGGATTTGTAACTGGCTGACCAACCGCACTCAACGTGTAGTCCTCAATGGAACTGCATCTACATGGAAGGAAGTATGCAGTGGAGTACCCCAAGGCTCTGTTTTAGGCCCAGTACTCTTCAACATCTTCATCAATGATTTGGATGAGGGGATAAATGGGGAACTCATCAAATTTGCAGACGACACCAAGCTGGCAGGAATAGCCAACACTCCAGAAGATAGGCTTAAGATACAGAAGGATCTTGACAAACGTGAACATTGGGCACTATCTAATAAAATGAAATTCAATTGTGAAAAACGTAAGGTTCTACATTTAGGCAAGAAAAACAAAATGCACAGGTACAGTATAGGTGGTACCTTGCTCAATAGTAGCAACTGTGAGAGGGATCTTGGAATCCTAGTGGACAACCATTTAAATATGAGCCAGTAGTGTGCAGCAGCTGCCAAAAAAGCCAACACAGTTCTAGGCTGCATAAACAGAGGGATAGAATCTAGATCACATGAAGTGTTAATGCCACTGTATAGTGCCTTGGTAAGGCCACACTTGGAATACTGCATACAGTTTTGGTCGCCACAATGTAGAAAAGACGTGGAGACTCTGGAAAGAGTGCAGAGAAGAGCAACCAAGATGATTAGGGGACTGGAGGCTAAAACATATGAAGAACGGTTGCAGGAACTGAGTATGTCTAGTTTGATGAAGAGAAGGACCAGGGGAGACATGATAGTAGTGTTCTGATATCTCAGAGGGTGTCACAGAGAAGAGGGAGTCAAACTATTCTCCAAGGCACCTGGGGGCAGGACAAGAAGCAATGGGTGGAAACTAATCAAGGAGAGAAGCAACTTAGAACTAAGGAGAAATTTCCTGACAGTTAGAACAATTAACCTCTGGAACAGCTTGCCTCCAGAAGTTGTGAATGCCCCAACCCTGGAAGTCTTTAAGAAGATGTTAGATAGCCATTTGTCTGAAATGGTATAAGGTTCCTGCCCACGCAGGGGGTTGGACTAGAAGACCTACAAGGTCCCTTTCAACTCTGCTATTGTATTATTGTATTATTGTATTATTATTGTATTATAATATAAGGGATGCGGTGGCTCAGTGGCTAAGTCAGTCAGAAAGGTCGGCAGTTCAGTGGTTTGAATCCCTAGTGCTGTGTAACGGAGTGAGCTCCTGTTACTTGTCCCAGCTTCTGCCAACCTAGCAGTTCGAAAGAATGTTAAAATTCAAATAGAAAAATATGAACCACCTTTGGTGAGAAGGTAACAGTGTTCTGTGTGCCTTCGGCATGACCACAGAGACATCTTGGGACCGCACTGGCTCTTCGGCTGTGAAACAGAGATGAGCACCGTCCCTAGCATTGGGAACGACTAACACGCATGTGCAAGGGGAACATTTACCTTTACCTAATCCTTTAATTGGGGGTAGAGTTGTGTAGACTAGATGGAGCTGAGCATTTACTGGCTGGATTCCCTTCCTGAAGTCTACGCAGAGTTCACAGTAGGCAGTTTTTCTTTGTGCCCTGAGAGAGAAATATCTGCCGCTACCTAGGATTGAACTCTCAATCTTCCAAGTGAGAGGCGAGTGTCTTCACCATTAGGCCACCGCACTGCTCAAAGAAAATTCATTGATGGGTAGTTTAGAGATGTTAGGTAGGTAGGTAGGTAGGTAGGTAGGTAGGTAGGTAGGTAGGTAGGTAGGTAGGTAGGCAGGCAGGCAGGCAAGCAGGCAGGCAGGCAGGCAGGCAGGCAGGCAGAACAAACATACATACATACATACATACATACATACATACATACATACATACATACATACATACCTTGATCAGGTGATCCAAGGTATTAGGTAACTTCTTGAAAGTTAATCCCTAAATTCTGTGTTGGGTAAACTTTCTTAGGCCAGCAGAGAGTAAAAGCCAGACTCTTCTATGAAATGCCAGGAGATTATACATACTTATAAGTATCTTCAAGGATTAAGATTCCTCACAAATTTAAGTAGCTGAGTCTGATGAGGCTTGGCATCTAAGTCTTTTGTTGTTTCGTTTTAAAGAGCAGCTCACCACTTCCAACTTCTGCTGGATTCTTTAATAAACAGAGGAAACTGTGTTTTATCTTTTTATCTAGTGTGGGAAATAGATTTGCCTGCTTCTATACCTCCTTCCTAAGAAGAAAAAAGGAAGGCTTGAGAAAGGGACTTGGTCCTTCTCTCATAGTGTCATCTGTGGGCTTTGAAGCTTGTGCATTCAGCCCAAAATTTAGTCACTGTTCTAAGTCAGAAATGATAATGGAATATGTGTCTTGGAAAGGTGATGGACCAGACTGTCCTATCTTATCAAGTTGTAGATACAAATTTCTCCCTCTCAGGGTGACACGTAGATATTAAAATGCTTTGCCTTATTTTTGAGGTAGAATAGTTGGTTCAGCATTGGTTATGTCTCCAAGTCTTCAAAACGTGTTTACTCAGTTGTGAAATGACACGAGGGACAACAACAACAACAACAACAACAACAACAAAAACCACCTGCCCTGTCTATGTGACCAACTCAGGAGAACATAAGTTGGGTGGAAGCAGCCTCTTTCTTGAGACCTCATTAAGTTGCTGTGGTAATCTTACTCCACCATTTAATTTGATATTTCATACCCCCATGTCTGGTGGAGGGAAATAGGTTGTGTTTGCACCAGAATGGGCTACAAGTAGCCAATCAAAGTATGGCATAAGAGAAAAATTAAGTGAACAGATTTCCCAAGTTTTTCCAAGGAAGGAAATATTCTCCAACAATTTCTCGAGTGTAGCCCAATTCTACCACAACAAAGAGGTCGCCTTATTGTTTCCATGTGGGACCTTCTGGATAGCAATTGATGGGTTTCCACCACTTCATTTCCCCTCTGAGGAAGAGCTGCCTGCTTATAAGAAAACAACCACCCATTATTCATCCGAATATCAGGTGGAACAGAGAAAGAATTCAGAAGAAGTGCTTAGCAGCCTGCCCAACCACCATGTCTGAGGCAATCCTAGGCTACATTAATAGCGGGATAGAATCAAAATCACAGGAAGTGTTAGTATCACTTTATAATGCCTTGGTATGGCCACACTTGGAATATTGCATCCAGTTTTGGTCACCACAATACAAAAGAGATGTTGAGACTCTAGAAAGAGTGCAGAGAAGGGCAACAAAAACGATTAGGGAATTGGAGGAGCTATATATATGTAATTGTTTCACAACAACCTGTTATTAGGCCCCAATTAAGGGAGGAGACATACTGTTTCCTTTCCTGCCTTTCGGCTCATCACCAGAGACCATCTAGACACCAAGCCAAGAATTACGTTGTGTAATTTTTTAGATATGTGTTATTTATTTATTTATTTATTTTTTATTTATTTAAATTTATATCCCGCCCTTCTCCACAGAGGACCCAGGGCGGCGCACAGGAAATTTAAAAAACATACAAAATACAATAAATATAATTTAAAAACTATTAAATAAACCTATCCTGCGCTAAAACCAAATTTTAAAAACCCAATTTAAAACTATCTAAAAGTCCCCATGGGAGGTTAGGCTAGGCCATGTGTTAGTTTTATGAGCTGATCAATAAATTAAATTAGAGAGAGACCAGGATAGATCTATTTCGAGCTTATTAGCTTTCATCAGCTGGCCATACCCTTTACTGGGATTCGAACCGGGGCTGTGTTGCATGCCAGGCAAGGAGCCTAGCACTTAAGCCAAGCCGGTTCCCCTTATTGCATCAGCTGAGACAGGGTATTTTAGTATAGGTAATTGTTTCACAACAACCTGTTATTAGGCCCCAATTAAGGGAGGAGACATACTGTTTCCTTTCTTTATATATATATAAAGAATGGTTTATATGTGACCAGGGGTGACATGATAACAGTGTTCCAATATCTGAGGGATTGCCACAAAGAAGGGAGAGTTCTCCCTATTCTCCAAAGCTCCAGAAGGCAGGACAAGAAGCAACGGAGGAAAACTAATCAAGGAGAGAACCAAGTGTGGGATACAGCCAGTTTTGACAGGTTAGGGCAAACCAATAGTTCTAGCGATCATTTGGCCATGTCCACCCACCTCTGCTCTATTCTATCCTGTAGTTCCTTTGTTTGAAGCCCATCTGATCAGCGCAGAAGAGCAGATTGCTGCATCTCAGCTGCTTTACTCATCAGGGCTGCAAGAAAAGGTAAGATTTAGTGCTTATGTCAAATGCAATGAGCATACGCAAAGCAAACTAGTTGTTACACCAGTTACACCAGACGAGGCCCAAGGGAGGGTGTATCTCTCTCTCTCTCTCTCTCTCCCTCTCTCTCTCTCTCTCTCTCTCTCTCTCTCTCTCTCTCTCTCTCTCTCTCTCTCTCTCTCCCCCCAGGTGCTCTTTTCTGCCAGGACCTCAAACCAAGTGGTCCTGTCCACCATTAAACTGTCTTTCCAAGCAGTCTCCATGTTTCCAGAATTTTTCTTCCCACTTGGAACTGAATCCAGATGGATACAGTCCAACAGTCTTAAGTGTGAAAAATGGTAATAAGCAGAGGTGGTATTCAGCAGGTTCTGACCAGTTCTGGAAAACCGGTAGCGGAAATTTTGAGTAATTCGGAGAACCAGCAAATACCACCTCTGACTGGCCCCACCCACATCTATTCTCTGCTTCTCGAGTCCCAGCTGATTGGGAGGGAATGGGGATTTTGCAGTATCCTTCCCCCGGAGTGGGGAGGGAATTGAGATTTTACAGTATCCTTCCCTTGCCATACTCACCAAGCCACGCCCACTTAGCCTTGCCCACAGAACTGATAGTAAAATTTTTTGAATCCCACCACCGGTAATAAGTGGGGGGGGGGGGGGGGGGGTTCAGTTGTAACTTCAAACAATCACTAAACAAACGGTCGTAAGTTGAGGATTACTTTTACTGGGACATGTGAGTGCTACATTTAGTGGACCATGAGATCAAATCCAATAACTCCAGGAACTCAGCATTCCATCCATCAAACTTTCATCACAACCTCCTTAACTGAGCTCATTTCTATCTCTCCCATCAAACCAAAAAGTAGAACAAATGAAGGGGAATTTACACTCTGGGAAATACTGTATGGAAAAAGCTTCCATTTTAGAAATGATCGTTTCCAGCAAATAAGCCGTGCATTGTTTTATATCAGCTACTTTGCCTTTTTGAAAATAGCGAGAGGAAATTAGTAATTAAAGGCTTCTCTCTTCTCCTGGAGACCCGAAACCTGATCCCAGAGCAAATTAAGAAAAACCATTCATGGGAAAATTAAGAACCTATTCATTCTTAATATCTCACAGTGGACATCAACAGAAAACAATAACATGGGTAATAAAACACTGCAGTGCAAACAGGAACCTCTGAATTAATTCTGGAGATGACTTTTTTGTAAGTACAGGAAGGTTTTATCAACAAGCACCATAAAGGAAGGCCTTTTTCGGTGGGAAACCGGATTGTTGGTAGATAATATGGTAATATTATCTATGTTAGTAGAAATGACTCCCATTTGGATACTGAGGGAAGAGAGAGAGGGAGGAAGGGAAACAGAGGGGCAGGAGGGAGGAGAGAGGGGGACGGAGGGAAAGGGAAGGAAATGGAGGGAGGGAGGGAAGGAAGGAAGGAGGGAGGAAGGAAGGAGGGAGGGAAAGGGAAGGATGGAATGGAGGAGGGAGGGAAACGGAGGGACAAGAGGGAGGAGAGAGGGGGAGGGAGGGAAAGGGAGAAATGGAGAGAGGAGGGAGGGAAAGGGAAGGAGGAAAGGGAGGAGGGAGGGAAAGGGAGGAAGGGAGAGAGGAGGGAGGGAAAGGGAAGGAAATGGAGGGAGAAAAGTTGTAAAATGGGACAAACTCAGTCCACAACATAAATGTTGGGCTGAATTGTGGTTGTAACTCGAGGACTATCTGTATTAACTTCTGTTGCATTTTGACTTTCTGGAATTTCACGCCCGCACCTTTCAGCACGCACTTTCCAAAGCAAACTCTTTTTTAAAAAAAAGGATCTTATTGCTCAGGCAACATTGATGTTGGAAAATATCAAGCATGAATAGATTTCCTTCAACTTTATACTTTGCAGTCTACTTTGGCTTCCAACGGGTTTTGCTTTTATTCTTCTTTGGCCATTTTCCCACTAGACGCAATCAGATTTAAAAAAAAATCAGTCTAGGGAAGAACTGTAGTCTGAGTAAGAATCATAGACTTCCTAATTCCCACGAAGATAAAAGGAGGGAGAGAGGAAGTACATTCATACTTGTAAGATTCTGTAACCATAACCTTATACTAAAAGTAACATTAGCACGCATGACTTTAGTTTCCTACTCTGGCGTACCTTGAACTTCAAGACAGCATCATGGCATACAGCCTGGTTATCTAAAGCAGGGGTCCCCAATCCGCGGGCCGCGGACCGGTACTGGTCCGTGGCTTGATAAGAACCGGGCCGCAGTGAGCGGCGCAACTCTTAGAAAGGGCCAGAGAGGAGGAGGATGGAGGAGGGGGCAGCCCCCTGGGCAGAGCACACACGGGGGATGGGAGAGTGCAGGTGCGGTTGCTTGCGCCATTGGGGGCCCGAGAGGGGTGAGTGAGCCAACTCAATCCCCCCATGCGTATGTGCTGCCTGTTCCCCCTCCCCCCCGCTCCCCCTCTACGCTGGCCGAGCCATGGCCACCGGTCCGCGAAACTTTTCTTGCCACAGTTGTTAAGTGAATCATTGCATTAGTAAAGTGTTAGCTCCGAAGTTGGCCTGACTGAAGCCATCATGAGGGCTTCAGTGTTGCCACAAGAGTGCTGAAGGAGAGGGAGGGGGGAATAGAGATAGCTGGGGGTTTGTAGCCAAAGCAAAATAGTTTCCCTTGAGAACCAAGGACATTCCCACAGGTGGCTGAAAAGAGAAGTTTCCAAGGCATCGGACAGCACCTTAATTGTTACTGATTGTTTGGGAAAGGGGGGAAAAAGTTCACTTTGAATTAAATGAAAACTACGGGAACCTTTAGAGACGGTTTTTGACCAGTCTGTGCCAATATGATATGACCAATAAGACCAATTCTTTGAGGAACCGGCTTGCCTCGGAGTTCTGTTTGCTACGGGTATATTACTTGGAACCCTGACATTAAGTCAGTAATTTCATTGTTAAGTGAATCTGACTTGTCGTTGACTTTGCTTGGCAGACGGTCACAAAAGCCGATCACATGATACCAGGATACTGCAACCATCATAAATATGAACCAATTTGCCAAGCATCTAAATTTTGTTCATGTGACCATGCTGATGCTGCAACGGTTGTAAGTATGAAAAAGGGCCATAAGTCACTTTTTTCAGGGCCTTTGTAACTTTGGTCACGAAATGAATTTTTGTAAGTCGAGGACTTACACCGGAAAAACTAAATGGCCAGAGTGCAATCCCAAGTAGGCTTTCTGTTTTCAAAGTAATAAATTCCTACTGAACTGAATGGAGCTTGCCCTATCGGTGGCATAGAATTGCTATTCAAGATCCGATCCTGCAAGGACAATATTAACAGTCAAAGCATACTTCATGTAGTCCTCAACCTACAAGATGTCACTTAGCGACCATTGGAAATCATAGACTCTCTGAAAAAGAGGACTTACGACCCAGATCTGAACTTCCAATGGTCACAGAAGCACGCTTGGGCCACTCGGCAACGTGGGTAGGTTCACAGCTCTTTGTAATATCTCGCCATCACATTTTCTAATGGTTTTTCTGAAAACTGGCTGTTCCGATGTTCAGCAAAAGTACGCCATGGTGAATGATGGTTTTGTGTAATGGATCCAACCCAGGACTCCTCTCCAGACACAAGTTCAGAGGAGGAGGAGTTTGAGTCAGCAGAGGAATGAGTCAACAGAGTGTGGAGCCGGGTATTGTTCAGGATCAGGGCTCAGAGAGTGCTAGCCTGACAAAGCAGCCTCAATTGATTGATTGGATGCACCACAAGCTGAGGTGAGCCACAGCTGCAGCAAGTTGGCCAGGAGGCTCAAGGGTTAGGATTAAGCTTAGGTTTAGTTTTAGTCTTAGTCTTAGGCTTAGACTTAATTTTAGGCTTAGCCTTAGGCTTAGGCTTAGGTTTAGGCTTAGGTTTAGGTTTAGGCTTAGGTTTAGACTTAGACTTAGTCTTAGTCTTAGTCTTAATCTTAGTCTTAGTCTTAGTCTTAGGTTTAGCCTTAGGCTTAGGCTTAGTCTTAGTCTTAGGCTTAGGCTTAGGCTTAGGCTTAGGTTTAGGTTTAGGCTTAGGTTTAGGTTTAGGCTTAGGTTTAGACTTAGGCTTAGGTTTAGGTTTAGGCTTAGGTTTAGGCTTAGGCTTAGGTTTAGGCTTAGGCTTAGGCTTAGGTTTAGGTTCAGGTTTAGGTTTAGGCTTAGACTTAGGTTTAGGCTTAATTTTAGGCTTAGATTTAGATTTAGGCTTAATTTTAGGCTTAGATTTAGGTTTAGGCTTAGGTTAAGGTTTAGGCTTAAGTTAAGGCTTAGGCTCAGGTTTAGGCTTAGTTTTAGTCAGGCTTAGTTTTAGTTTTAGGTTTAGGCTTAGGCTTAGGCTTAGGTTTAGGCTTAGGCTTAGGTTTAGGCTTAGGTTTAGGCTTAGTCTTAGGCTTAGTCTTAGGCTTAGGCTTAGGTTTAGGTTTAGGTTTAGGGGTGAAGTCCATACCTCCTCCCGATCCAAGGACACATAGAGCAGAGGTGGATTCCTACAGGTATGGTCTGGTTCAGCCGAACAGGTAGTAACTCCGGAGCACATGTGACCGTACCAGTTCTATCCTCGGTGACGCCATCTTGATTTCCTGTTCTGCACATATGCAGAACAATCTGCATTGAAAACAATGCAATTTCCCCCTTTTTAAATGTTTTGCACATGTGCAGACCGTTTTAAGTGCAAATGCGCATGCACACCGAGTTTTTCGGGTGTCGAACCAGTAGTACTGGATGCAGGAACCCACCCCTGACATAGAGCAAAGAGGAGACAAGCTCAACACTGGTCAGCTAGACTTCTCACGAGGAGGCAACTTCTCCTCTTGTGAAGGGCTGCACTGGCATCGCCTACTTAATTCTGCCCCGAGAACTTGAGCTTTGCTGGAGCAACATGCCCAGTTCCGTGCCTTGTTGCTCATGCCATGTAACCTGTCCTGTTTGAATCATGGGCTGCTTTCCTGGATTTCATGTGTGCCTGTTGGACTGGGTTACCCAGTGACTCCTGTTGGGCTGAGCTCACAATTCGAACCTGTGCAACGGGGGTGCTTTCTGAGGACCTGTTTGAAGGGTTTGAATAAATACCTCTAGAACTTAATGGGGGGCGCATAAGCACACCAGCTTGCATACCCTCCCTGTCCTAACATTCCCTTGTATTCGTATTCAATTCATGTATTCATAATCATGTCTATACTTATATCTGTTATCTAATTCATGCTTGCTGCAATAAAATACATGTTAAATAAATGTTAAAACTCTTGTTGCATGTCCCTGTGTGATGGGAACATGGCAGCACAGTTTCCTTTCAACCTGTGCATTTGCTTAATAACTGCTGCATTTGGACTTATAACTGCTGCATTCACTTAATGACAACTGCCCCCCCCCAAATCATAAAATCAGTCACGAGTGATCTATTTTACAGCCATTATGACATGACTGTAATTGGCAGACTCCGTTATGCTCATAATTCAAGGACTACCTGTATCTACCCTGTTTCCTCAAAAATAAGACCTCCCTGGATAATAAGCCCAATTGGGCTTTTGAGCGCATGCGCTAAAATAAGCCCTACACCCCCCAAAAAATAAGCCCTCCCCCCAAAATATTTAAACACATGGGCAGCCTTTTCCTCTGGCTGGTTGCCGCACAAAGAACACAAGATGAGGCAAGGCCAGAGAGGGTGTTGCAGAAAAAAGAGCACGAGACTTGGACTTCTCAAAATCAGGAAAAGTTTATTATGGCTGCCATGATTCAGAAAGCTAGTCAGAGGCTAGCATCCAAGAATTCTGAATCCCGTCCAAAAGGGTAATCATCATATTTATAGTTCAGTTTTATCATGGAGATTCTTACTCTTTTTCTGATTGGTTATGGAGTGTCGTCAAAAAAGAAAACCACAAACATATCCTGTTTTTGCTAAGATGAACTTCCAGCCTTTGTGGTTAAGCCCGTTGTCTGACTTGCCATCTAACTCGGCCTATTTACAAGCAAGTGTTTGCGGTTTGGCGCATCCTGTTGCAGCTCAGGAAGTTCAGAAATTACAATAAGAGAAAAAGGGACCCTTTGGGTCATCCAGTCCAACCCCACATCATTTCACTCTTAACAACCAGGTCTCACTTTATGCCAATACCCTGCCTCAGGGGGAAGGGAGGGGGAACATGCCCCATGCACCCACACGCCCTTACCTAACGGCTGCTCCCGCAACCCTAGCCACCGCGCTCCTTTTGTCATGCTAATGGCTGCCGCAAAAAAGGGGCAGGCCCAGCGACGCGCAACACAGCAGCAGCCATGAGGTGACCACGCTCGCCGCCTCCTGCACCTCAAAAATAATAAGACCTCCCCGAAAATAAGGCCAAGTGTTTATTTCGAAGGTCAAAAGAAAATAAAGCCCTGTCTTATTTTCGGAGAAACACGGTAGATAAAATGGAACCAGTTGCTAGAAATAAAGGATTCAAGTGAAAACACAAATCCTCTCAGGCAAACTCTCTAAGCACACGAAGTGCTTTCTCCCAGCTAGGGTCTGTTTCTTGAACTTGCGTCCTGTTTTTAATCTATTTAAATGACAAAGACAGATGGAAAACCACATTCTAGCTCGGATAGGTGATTGTCAGGAATATGAAAGAGACCTGGACCTGCTCTGCACCAATGGACCAAATGAAAATAAAATGTAGCTTTGAAGAATCAGTTGGCTAGATGCAAAAAGAAAGAAAAAATAGAAAGTGAATGAGCATAAGTGGAAGCAGAGCTATCTATTCAAGGCACCTTGGAGAAATAATAGACTTCATTCAGAAAAATATTTAAAAAAACCTCTTTCAGAAACGAATACCTGTTTTCTATTACCGTAAGAATTTTTTAAAAGAATATTAAAATCCTTGAGCCCCATAGCTTGTCTAATAATTAGCCTTCTCCGATCTGGTGTTCTTCAGATGTGTTGGACTACAAAATCCATTATGCTATCATTCATTCTGGCTGGAGATTATGAATGATGTCATCCAATACATCTGGAGGACACTAGTTTGAGAATGAGTGTTTAGGAGATTCCCACCTTTCTTTCCTTTCTTGATTGTAATGATGATAATGGGATTTGTAGCTATTCAACTGGAATTTTTTTCTGTTACATTTTTGTTGTTATGTCTGTGCAAATTTCAGCCACCATTTTCTCTCTCCAACTATGTCAGATTCCATTCAAATAGATTAACAGAGTTGGAAAGGACCTTGAAGGTCATCTAGTCCACCCCCTTGCCAAGAATGAGACCCTACACCATTTCTGACAAATGGCAGTCCAATCTCTTCTTGAAAGCCTCAAGTGATGAGGATCCCACAACGTCTGAAGGCAACCTCTGTTCCATGGGTTGATTGTTCTCACTGTCAGAAAGTTCCTCCTTATTTCTAGATGGAATCTCTCCTTGGTCAGTTTCCATCCATTATTCCCTCTTTGGCCTTCAGGTGCTTTGGAAAATAGTTTGACCCACCCTCCTCTCTGTGATAGCCCCTCAAATATTGGAACATTGCTCTCATGTCTCCCCTGGTCCTTCTCTTCACTAGACTAGCCATGCCCAGTTCCTGCAATCATTCATTGTATGTTTTAGTCTACAGTCTCCTAATCATCTTGGTTGCTCTTCTCTGCACTCTTTCTAAAGTCTCCACATCTTTTTTGTAGTGTGGTGATCAAAACTGGATGCAGTACACACCAGTATTAAGGTAGATGTGGTCTTGCTAAGGCTTTATAGAGTGGTATTAGTATCTCCCTTGATCTTGGTTGTATCGCTCTGTTAAAGCAGTTTAGGATTGCATTGGCTTTTTTGGCTGCCACCGCACACTGCTAGCTCATATTTAGCTGGTTATCCACTAAGACTCCAAGATCCCTCTCACAGTCACTACTACTCAAATCTATTCATTTGCTGGTGTCTACCAGTGCAGTTGACAAAGATATTCACCCACCCTACTCATTTCTTCATCTTGTAAGGAAATGATGTAAGAATACTCCATACAATAATGTGTTAAATCATGTGACTCACACCTTACAGCTGTGATATTGTTCAGACAAAATCCCACTCATGGTGTTCCAAAATGAATGAACCGCTTGCTGCATACATTATTATTATTTATAGATTTTGTATGTTGCATCTTATTCAAGGCGCAAATGGATAGGTTCAAATGATCTCACTTCGGATATGCCATGCAAAGATCTAGCTCTCTAAAGAAGTCTTTGATTATGGGAAAAATGGAAGAAAGGAGAGGAAGAGGATGAGTTCCTACCGTGTTTCCCCGAAAATAAGTCAGCGTCTCATTTTCTTCTGACCCCAAAATAAGCACTTGGCCTTATTTTTGGGGAGGTCCTAGAAGGTGCAGGAGGCGGCAAGCATGGTCACCTCATTATTTTTGGGGGGAGCGCTTATTTTAGCGCATGCACTCAAAAGCCTGATTGGTCGTATTATCCAGGGAGGTCTTACTTTTGGGGAAACAGGGTAGAAAATGGGTTGACTCAATTACAGTGGTATGAGATCCACAGTTGGAAGACCAGAAGGATCAGATTGGGAACAGATCCTCCTGGAGAAAATCTGTCTCTGCAGTCCCAAAGAGTCAACATTGATCTGATGGCATTTTGAAGGCATCAGCCAGGTATATGCCACCAACTACCAAGGTTTAACAGAATCATAGAATATGTAGAGTGGCTATTGAATATAAGTCAGTGCAGGTGTCATAGTTCCAAGTAATGAACTCTGGGAAGTCAGGACTCTGACACTTTGTTCAGTTTAAGAAATCCTTTATTGAGTACATCTTATCAGCACTTAGGTAAAGCTGGCCCTAAGTTATTTCTGTGCTTTAAAAGGTAAAGGTTCTCCTCGCACATATGTGCTAGTCATTCCTGACTCTAGGGGATGGTGCTCATCTCTGTTTCAAAGCTGAAGAACCAACACTGTCAAAAGATGTCTCCGTGGTCATGTGACCATGCTTTCGAACTGCTAGGTTGGAAGAAGCTGAGACAAGTAACGGGAGCTCACTCTGTTACACGGTGCTAGGGATTTGAACCGCTGAACTGCCAACCTTTCTGATCGGCAAGCTCAGTGTCTTAGCTCCTGAGCCACCATATCCCTTCATTTCCGTGCTTAGGGACAGCTCAAAGAATGAGATCTCCCCACCCCGCTATCTCTCTCGTTGTCACATGGGTCAATCAGTCCAGATATAGATTCCCGCTCAACTTCAACTGGTGTCTGTTGACATGACCCTGGTTCTCACGCTGGCTGGTAGATGTTATCATTAGCCACCATATTCTGGAGTTCCCCCATCTCCCTCTTCCCCTTGAATGGCAACCAAGAAATGAAGCAGAAGTAAGGATGGCTTTGACTGACATTGTTTTGCAGGTTGATAGCAGGAATCAAAAGCAAAGCTTCTCCAGTGACGGCTTTCTATTCTCCACTTGAGAACTTCCAATGAAGGGGAGTCCATCAACTATCTTGGGAATTATCTCTACTTGCTGAAATGAGAGCCAATTTGGTCTAATGGTTAAGGCACCAGTTTAGAAACTGGCAGATTGTGAGTTCTATCCTACCTTAAGCACGAAAGCTAGCTAAGTGACTTTGGATCAATCACTAGGAGACTGTGAATTCTAGTTCCACCTTGTATCTAAGTTAAGAATACATGCCAAGTTTATTTCCCAGAGACCAGCCTGGCTGCTCAAGTTTATACTACGTTTCCTGAGAAGTTACAGCTTTGTAATAAAAATGCTTCTCCAACCTGGCATAAAATAGATATGACAACCAAGATAACTGGACTGCTGGTCCATATCTTCATTTTATTTCTTAGCCACCCACTATGACCCAGAATGGTATAATGCGAGTCCCTTGGACCGCAAGGTGATCAAACCGGTCAATCCTAGAGGAGATCAACCCTGACTGCCCTTTAGAAGGCCGGATCCTGAAGAGGAAACTCAAATACTTTGGCCACCTAATGAGAAGGAAGGACACACTGGAGAAGAGCCTAATGGTGGGAACGATGGAGGGCAAAAGAAGAAGGGGATGGCAGAGAAGGAGGTGGCTGGATGGAGTCACCGAAGCAGTAGGCGTGTGTTTAAATGGACTCCAGGGGGTGGGAGAGGACAGGAAGGCCTGGAGGAACATTGTCCATGGGGTCGCGATGGGTCAGACACGACTTTGCAACTAACAACATTACCCAGAAGAAATAATAAAAGAGAAGGTGATATGGTGGCTCTTTTTCCCTTCTCTCTCACTTAACAATAGTTGGCCACCGGTTTTGGCTTAGACTTCCTTGCCCTGGTATTCATCTTCCTTTCCCCATGACTAATATGACATTTCTGCCTCTGTGGGCATTGTGGGAAGACCTTTTGTCTCGTGGACTTCTCAGAAAGCCAAACCTAGATCTCAAAGGAATAATAGAAGATAAAACCCAGAAGATTGTTTTTTTTCAGTGCACAATCTCTTCTGTTTCCTATATTTAATTTTTAAACAGGGTGACTGTCCTCCCAGTGCATTTAGGACTTTAAAATTTGCTTTTCCCAAACGTCAAAGGTGGCTTTTGCACGGACCTGACCTGCTCTTCGATCAAGTCTCTGCTCCCTATCATGGTTTCTGAGAAGAAGCCTGGCCAATCATGGACAGTAAGCTGCATGTTGGCCCCATCCTCAGGAATCTCTAGGCTTTTCATGTTGGAGAACATTTCTGGAATTCTGAGAACATGCTGTAAAGGAAAGCCCCAAAATAGTTGTGGTCAGAAGGAAACTGCCCATTCATAAAATGATCGCTGTGGGAGATACTACCAGTTAGAAAGCTCCCGTTTTCCAACATAAACATTCCTCTGCTACTGAAGGACATTCTCTTATCACATCTATTTGCATTTGTTCTTTTGGAAAAGTCAATTAATGCCCCCCAAAAATGGAATTCCAGATGCCTATCAGTCATCAGTCTGATAGAGATAGGTGGCAAACAAATGTCATAAGTAAATAAATAATTGAAGCTATAAGGAGCTGTCAACAAGCTTTCAGAAGATTTTTTTTTCTTTCTCCCAGACCATACTCCAACAATCTGTTTTGCAAGATCAATGAAAGGTGGACAGTCTTTTGCAGGCAGGGAGAGAGGTCCATTTTGTTAATAGGCTTATGAGGGTGCATGGCAGTGAGATAACATTGCCATCTGTAGATAAGATGGGTGGCACACAAGTCAAATCAAATCAAAATCAGTCAGAATAACAGCAGAATAATAGCAGAACAGCAGAACAGGATAACAGCATTGAAAGGTCTTGGAGGTCTTCTAGTTCAATTTCTGCTCAAGTAGACCTTATACAGTTGGAAGAAATCTCCTTCTGGGTTCAGTTCCAAGTGGGGAGAAAGACACTGGAAACATGGAGGCTGCTTAGAAAGATGGTTGTAATGGTGGACAGGATCACTTGGTTTGAGGTCCTGGGGGAAAAGGGAAGTGATGCTGAGAGTGCCTGGCTTTTCTGCCCTCTCTGGGCTTTTGAATGTGAGCTTCTATTCTGAATGGTTGTCAGACTCCCATGGGGCCATGCGGGGGTAACTTTGTAGGTTGTGTTTTGAGTCTCAAGTTTGGTTGAGTCTTACTGCGTGATGACATAATGACAGGGCTTTGGGCAATTCCTATTATGACTCTGCTTGAAGGAGGTACATCTTTGTTATTTAGAATAGACTGGCCCAGGCCTTAATGGACCATTGACAAAGATTGGGAAGGAGGGGGCTGAGTTTCTGCCTCCCTTTTAGGGGAAATATTCTGCCTTTTTAATATTTCCTTAAAAATATCCAATTTTCCTAGGAGAGGAGTGGGTGCTAACATCCTACAATACCATTCCAGACAAGTGCCTTTCCAGTCTCCCATGATGGAGCACTGGCAGCTTTTGAAGACAAGACAATCCACTGCTTAATTGTTCTCAGGAAATTTCTCCTTAGTTCAAGGTTGGTTCTCTCCTTGATTAGTTTTCATCCATTGCTTCTTGTCCTGTCCTCAGGTGCTTTGGAAAACAGGTTGACTCCCTCTTCTTTGTGGCAGCCCCTCAAATACTGGAACATTGCTATCATGACACTCCTAGTCCTTCTTTTCACCAGACTACCCAATTCCTGCAACCGTTCTTCCTATGTTTTAGCAATCAATCAGTCACTGGCAAGGGTAGGACCAAAACTATATTTACATGAGTTTTGGGGAAGTTAGAGAAGGTTTAAAGCAAAGTCAAAGTGTTAAGCCTAACATATGCTTCATAAATCTACTTTAGAACTACTTAAGGGCACAATCCTAGGATGCTGTGGAGGCAGAAAAAGGGGAGATCTGGCAGATCTGTGTTATCCAACTATGACTAAGCAAAACAGATGAAGAATATCTTGAATTGCTCTTGCCTCTGGTCAAACTTTTCTTTCACATCAGGAATGAGACTAGGCTCAGCTGTATATTGCTATCTTCATTCATGATCTGAATTTCCCAGGTCCTTCCTTAGGCTATAGTGGAGTTAACCTTTGGACAACAATCGGGATGACAATTGATCGGGTGGGGGTTGGAATTGATTAAGCGGCTGGAGAAAGTATAGGAGAGCAACCAGGGTTCTTTAACAGGTCAAAAGAAAAATGCAGCCTTGGGCACCTGCCACTTCTGTAGATCTTTCAGCTCGCTTCACAACGTGCAATAAAAAAAGATCAAGAGGAAACATAATGTGAAGGTGGCTGAAAAAGTGGTTCCAAATGACTCAGAGAGAGCAATCCCCCTTATTCAACCTTGATTCAGCTCAGATGTGACTCTTTTTAAGACAATCAACTAATCCAGTGCGGACTCTTTCATAAAGTGGCTGACTCTCAGTTTTGTCCTTTCCAAAAGCAGGTGCATTTAGCTCACACACAACCTCTGAGCTTATCAGGATGCTTTAAGCTATCCTTGATACCTCAAGACCTTGTTGGAAACAAAGATGATGCTAGAATGGCTTTCACCCATGGGGAGGGGGAATAATGAGAAGGAGGGGGAAGGAGGAGGAGGAAGAGGAAGAGGAGGAAGAAAAGGAGGAGGAGGAGGAGGAGAAGAAAAGAGGAGGAGGAAGGGGAGGAGGAGGAAGGAAGAAAAGGAGGAAGAAAAGGAGGAGGAGGAAGAGGAGGAGGAAGAAAAGGAGGAGAGGGAGAAAGAATAGGAGGGAGGAGGAGGAGGAAGAAGAAAAGAAGTGGAGGAGGAGGAAGGAGGAGGGGGAAAAGGAGAAAAGAAGAGGAGGAAGAGGAAGAGAAGGAGGAGGAAGAGGAGAGGGAGTAAGAATAGGAGGAGGAGGAGGAGGAGGAGGAGGAGGAGGAGGAAGAAGAAGAAGAAGAAGAAGAAGAAGAAGAAGAAGAAGAAGAAGAAGAAGAAGAAGAAGAAGAGAGGGAGGAAGAATAGGAGGAGGAGGAAGAAGAAGAAAAGAAGAGGAGGAGGAAGGAGAAAAGAGGAGGAGGAGGAAGGAGAAAAGAAGAGGAGGAAGAAGAGAAGGAGGAGGAAGAGGAGAGGGAGGAAGAATAGGAGGAGGAGGGGGGGAGGAGGAGGAGGAGGAGGAGGAGGAGGAAGAAGAAGAAGAAGAAGAAGAAGAAGAAGAGGAGGAGGAGGAGGAGGAGGAGGAGGAGGAGGAGGAGGAGGAGGAGGAGGAGGAGGAGGAAGAAAAGCAGGAGAGGGAGGAAGAATAGGAGGAGGAGGAGGAGGAAGAAGAAAAGGGGAGGAAGAGGAGGAGACGACTTTAGTTTTGGAAAACATAAATGAGTATCCACAGGTAGGTCCCTGGGATTTTTTTTTTTAGTTGGCTTCCTGTTATGGGTGTTCTCCGAACAGATTGCAAAAATAAACAGCAGGGGAGATGATGGGAGCCCTCCTCAGTTTCACAGACCCACTAGCCACAATGAAGACCAGTCACATGGAGGTGAGAGGACCATTCATACAGAAAGTGCAACTCCCAAGATGAATAGCTCTGCCTTAACCACATTCAGGCCAGCTTAGATAACAGAACGGGAAGATGGGGTGGAAAGGCTTCGAGGAAATTAAAGGAAAACAAATGCGGAACAGATGTCGGGAAGGGCCCTTTCATTCAGAGAATAATAAATGTGTGCAGACGGGGTTGCAAAGGGCAGGAACACCAAGGTCAGTTAATAAACAATTAGAGTTATTTAGGGGGGAATCAAATGCTAACAGAGACAAAGCTGGGCCGCTGACATTTGAACATAATCACATCTTCCTTGTCTCTTAGTTTGTGAGAGCTGTTTATTTTTATTACCAATATTTTCACAGTCACTTTCCCTCAAGGAAAGCTACCTCAGGATTTCCCTGTATTGGGCTATCAAGCAACAGCCGAGGCTACATCCTGTTGGTAGGGCTTCCATGAATGAGCCTAGTTCCCATGAGGAAACAAACCTGGACCACCAACCAACACATCAAATGTGCCATAAGTCAGTCAGCCAGCTGCCCTCTTACCCTGGCTGAGCACATTCCTTCAGGCTAAATGGATCATCAATCAATGACTTCCCAATCATCCGAAGGCTGATAACAGGCCCAAACTTTTATTTTGTGGTTATGAACTTTCAGCTTCACAGGGGGGTGGAAAGTATCCAGATTTAGTGGACTTCTCATCTGCCTAACTTTTCAGGTTGCAATGCTCGTAAATCAGGGGTGAAATCCAGCAGGTTCTGACAGGTTTTGGAGAACTGCTAGCGGAAGTTTTGAGTAGTTCAGAGAACCAACAAATGCCACCTTTGACTGCTTCAGAGTAGGGTGGGAATGGAGATTTTGCAGTATCCTTCCCCTGGAGTGTGGAGGGAATGGAGATTTTGCAGTATACCATACTTCCCCTGGAGTGGAGTGAGAATGGAGATTTTGCAGTATCCTTCCCCTGGAGTGGGGTGGGAGTGGAGATTTTGCAGTATCCTTCCCCTGGAGTGTTGAGTGAACGGAGATTTTGCAGTATACTGTACTTCCCCTGGAGTGGGGTGAGAATGGAGATTTTGCAGTATCCTTCCCCTGGAGTGGGGTGAGAATGGAGATTTTGCAGTATCCTTCCCCTGGAGCAGCGTTTCTCAAATAGTGGGGCGCGCCCCCCTGGGGGGGCGCGAGGCTCTGTAAAGGGGGGCGCGTTTGACCTCGGCAAATCGGCTCTGCCGATTCCCTTTCTCCCTCCTCCTCCCTCCCTCCACAGCCGGCATGCTGGCCACTCGTCGTCTTCCAGGGACTGCCGTTCCTCACACACACACACACACGCATGCACGCACACACGCACACACATGGAGGCTTCTCAGCTCCTGGAAGGAGCGGAGCGAGCGAACGAGCGATCAAGCACGGGTGGCCGGGGCAGGCTAAGGCGGGTGAGCCGGGCTGAGGAGACTCCGCGGGGAGTGGGGGCGGGGCGGGGACGACGACACACAGACAGAGAGAGGCACAGACACAGAGAGAGACAGGGAGGGGGGGAGGAATCAGAGAGTGACAGACACACACAGAGAGACAGAGAGAGACAGGGAGAGAAAGAGAGAGACACAGGAAGTGCATGAATGCAAGACACACCCACACACACCCACACAGTGATAGATGGGCAGACGAAGGAGAGACAGACAGAGAGAAAGAAAAAGAAAGAAAAAAGTGGGAGAGAGAAAGAAAGAAAGACAGACAGACAGAGAAAGAGAGAGACAGAAAGGAAAGAGAAAAAAGAGAGAGAAAGAAAAAAGAGAAAAAGAGAGAGAGAGAAAGAGAAAGAGAAAGAAATTTCTTTCTTTTTTTATTCTCTTATACTTAATAAGGATACAGTGTTATGCAGAGGTGTACTTATAACAATTTTATAGACAAATGATACTATTTACAGTCGCGCGGGGGGGGGGCGCGAAATGCTTTCTTCTTCCTAGGGGGGGGCCTGACAGAAAATAATTGAGAAACACTGCCCTGGAGTGGGGTGAGAATGGAGATTTTGCAGTATCCTTCCCCTGGAGTGGGGTGGGAATGGAGATTTTGCAGTATCCTTTCCCTGCCATGCCCACCAACCCACACCACATCCACCAAGCCTCACCTACAGAACTGCTAGTAAATTGAATTTCACCACTGTCGTAAATACTATTCTGCCAGCACTGTTGTGCATGTTCTCTCTGCTGTGATTGAGGCTCAGCTGCTGATTGTGACAAGGGCAGCTTTAAGTCTCTGGCCTGCTCTGAAAGCATCTTTGATGATCAGCATGGATTGTGGGCTCCTTGGTTGGTTTCTCCAAAGCACCAGAAAGCAGGAGAAGAAGCAATGAATGGAAACTAATCAACCTAGAACTAAGGAGAAATTTCCTTACAGTTATAAAAATTAATCAGTGGAACAGCTTGCCTCCAGAAGGTGTGAATGTTCCAGCACTGGAGTTTTTAAAGAAGAGATTGGACAACCATTTGTCTGAAATGGTATAGGGTCTCCTGCTTGAGCAGGGACTTGGACTAAAAGACCTCAAGATCCTTTCGAACTCAGTTTATAGTTATTATTATTATTATTATACTTTATTCATTAAACATGAAACTCAGTCAACTGAACATTCAAAAATGCATCACAAATACCACTGACTGGTGCTAATGGTTCATAAAAGTTTCTTCCAGAATCCTAGATATCAACCAAGGACCTTCTTAAAATATACGATGTTCCGAGTAGCACAGATTTTTGCAGTTCCGCTGATGTTATGCCAGGAAGCTGCAATTTGTTGATGTATCGTATAAAATCGTATAAAATTTTTGGACATGGTACCAAGTGCTCTTCAACTCTGGCATCTCCTGATACCACAATGTCAATAAATTGTATGTTTCGGCCCTCTACAACCATGATATCTGGTATGTTGTGTTCCAAAGGATGATCCGTCTGTATTCAAAAGTCCCACAAGATCTTCACCTTCTCATTTTTGGTAATTTTTTCCACTTTGTGTTCCCATGACTTTTTGGAAACAGGTAAGTCGTATTTTTTACATAATGTCTAGTGGATTAATTTAGCAACTCGATCATGTCTACTTTGGTAATCAGTTTGTGCAATTTTGCTGCACTCACACATTAAATGTGAAACAGTTTCAACTTTGTTATTGCAAAGTCGGCAGTTTGGGTTGTCAGTGGATTTTTGTATCTTCGCTTTCATGGCATTAGTTTGTAGTGCTTGTTCTTGAACAGCGAGTATTAAACCTTTCGTTTCTTTCTTGATGGTTCCCATCTTAAGCCATGTCCATGAGTTGTTGTTGTTGTTAGTTTATTTCATTACTCAGCTAGGTACTGATGATATTACCTAGTTGAACAATGTAAAATCTGCAAGAAAACAACCCATTGCAGAGAGCACCAAGGACCCCACAGTTCAATCCTGAGCTACCCATATTCTCTTCTATCAGTATCTACGTGATTTTTTCTTTGCCTACCATCTTGTTGAGGCCAGCCCGGTTCAGCTGGCAGTTGGGCAGAGCAACAATATCCTATCTAATCAAGAAATCTCTAGATATGTGAATTAGATGCTGCCATTCGATAGATTTAGGGGACAATACAATCTGAACTGTGAGATACTTGTGTACTTTGCTCTCTCTCCCTCGTTTCCTCCGTTTGTTCCATGGAAGTAAATGGAGTCAAAGGCCCACAGTTGAGAAATAGCTCAACACAATTCTTGCTGTGATTGCAATCTGGCACATTTCAGTGATCCTTTGGTTGCTGACATAACTCAGGGGGTTTGGATCTGCCCAACATCTATTCATCATTTTAAGCTGCTATGGACATGGCTCCACTCCTTTGGTCACTGGGCATTCAGCCCTTGGCCATATTGGCTTAGACTGCAGAAGAGACTAGAGGACTGATTCTCATAAAGGCATCTGTCTCCATAAATCCTGATTGGTGCTTTCCATGGCAATCATCAAGACTTAGGTAGATCCCTTATAAACATAGATGTGCTCTTGAAAGAGGTATAATCCTATGCCACAGGGAAGATTGATTTAAACCACAAAAGAGATCCTGTTTCTGCCAACTGTTGGTAGTTGTGTCACCCTGTAGGCTTTCCACTGCTGTAACTAACAAAGGCTTTCAATACATCTGTTCTACTGCATGTATTCTTTTTGGCTACATAGCGACTACTTCCAGATGTTGTTGGCCACAAGGTCAGTACTGAACTCCATGGTTGTTCACTACGAACATTTCCATTTCCTTGCAACACAGGCTGAAGGCTGTGCTCACTCATTACTGACCGCTCAAATCAATCTTACATAAAATGTTACAAAATATCTTTTTTTTTTCTTTCAATGCTGACATTCTGTGTGGAACAGAATAGTGACAGAGCTTCCCCGGTTGCATTAATATCACAGCGCGGATGGGTTACAATGGGGGAAAATAAGAAAGAAAAATGCAATATTCCAGACTAACCACAAGATGGCTCTGGTATGCTACAAGTGAAGAGTCCTGTCTGCTAAAGCTCCCAGGAGACAGGTTAAAATATTAGAGCCCCCAAGCTAATTCTGAAGAAAAGATTGCATTTTCATTAATATACAGTAGCTTGTATGATGAATGGAAGTTGAAATTAAATACTTCAGTTTGTAATTTATATAGCGCAATAAAGAAAGGGTTTTGCATAACGCAGACTATAGAAATCAGAAATGCTAATGCTTATTCCTGGCAATATTTCTAAAAAAAAAAAAAGACTTCCTAATATTCCACTTCAATTTCTTGGAACAATCTAATTTCATGGACATTTTCAGTGTTGACCAAAAACTGCTGAGGACAATCAGTCTCTCATCTGTAAATCTTGTCCTTATGTGTTTCCTTAACAAAGACAAAAAATATTGTATATCCAGCAAGAGAGAACCTGGGATAATCTGACCATGTATCCATGTTTGTGACAGAGAGCCATCTTTCCCTTGTGGTAATGTAGATTGTGAGTTTGAGACTGCTGGCTGGCATCCAGCGTGCAAAACACAGCCTCACTTATCTGGAATGGAGAATTAATCCTACTGAAATGCCAAAAAAGCCAATTCAGTCGTAGGCTGCATTAACAAAGGGATAGAATCAAGTGTTAATACCACTTTATAAAGCCTTGGTAAGATCACACTTGGAATACTGCATTCAGTTTTGGTCACCACAATGTAAAAAAGATGTGGAGACTCTAGAAAGAATGCAGAGAAGAGCAACCAAGATGATACATAAGATCACACTGAAAATATTTAAACACCTATTTGTGGTTTCTCAAGATGGCGGACAAGTATGGAAATTCTATATAGTACAAGCATTTAAACACGGAAGTAGAAGGAAAAACATTTGTTTTCTCTTTTCTTCTTCTAATAAGGGAAGTTTCAGAGAGAATGGGTTTGTTTTTAAGCCAAGAGAAATTTTGGCCCTTGAATGCCCAACTGCAGAATGGCAATTGAATCAGAAGTTAACTGTTATATGAATTGGAACAATTGATTTAGGAAAGAAAATGGCTTGAAAAAGTCATCTGCTGATACTGAGCCTTAGCACACCAACTTCATTCTGTGCTTAAGTCCATTCTAAGATAAGGTGACCAGACGTCCCGCTTTTGGCGGGACAGACCCGCATTTCAAGCATCTGCCCTGCGTCCCGCGGCCTCTTAAAAATATCCTGCTTTTTGGCGGCAGGGGCCGGGCGGGCGCCAAAAATGGTGTCCTGCTGTGTGAGTTTGAAAATCTGGTCACCTTATCCTAAGACCACTAAAACATCAGTGATGGAAGAACCACAACTTCTGGAAGGCAAGTCCTTCTATTAGTTGATTGTTCTCACTGCTAGGAAATTTTCCCTGAGAACAATTTAATACGTTTGTCTAAAACAGTCATTTGTGACTGTTTTAGAGACCCACATTTAATATTGGCCTTGGGGCCACTTTTGCTGGCCTAAGGTTGTGATGGCGAATTTTTGGCATGTGTGCCATAGGTGGCACCCGGAGCCTTCTCTGTGGGCACATGAGCCATTGCCCCAGCTCAGCTCCATCACACATGCACGGGTGCCTCCTCCTAGCCAGCTGATTTTTGGGTCTCTACTGCGCATGTGGGGGGGGGCACTTGTGGAAGACACACGTGCATGTGCAAGTGGGCTGGGGTTGTGCATGCATGCACTGGGGAATGCAGGAACACCACGGAGTATGGGAGTGAAAGAGTGTGAGAGCACAGGGGGAGCGGGGGAGCGCGGGGGGGTGGCACCACCTCACATGCCATTTTTGGTCCCAGGAGGCTTCAGAGAGGCCTGCTAGGCACAAAATGGGCCACAGGGAATGTGCACCACATTCACCTGCAACCCGCTGCCTTTAAAGAGGGCCCCACGGGGCGGGTGGGAGCGCGCCCCGGCCCCAACGCCCTCTGCGCAGGCACGTGCCATGCCGGAGCGTGCGCCTGCCCCCCCCCCCCCAACCCGGTCGACGGTGTCCCGCTTTGGGAGTTTTGAAAATCTGGTCACCTTAGGTATGATAGTCTAGTATTTGTGATCATCAACTGAAAATCTATTTCCCAATACTGACCCCTTCTGGAATCATTATCTCGTTACTTCCATGGAAGCAGTTCCTTCGATCTTTTCAATATTGTTCTTCTTTTGATCTCGGAACTGTCAGCTCATTTATTGATTTACAGATTAAGGTATGGGATAGTAAAAAGGGCAGTGAAAAAGACGGCAACCCTGTTTCTCAGCCTCAGAAATTTAAAGACGTGTGGACTTCAACTCCCAGTTGAATGAGTCTGTGACCACAAAATTCCCACGGTAGGTTTCGTACTCAGACAATGAGCAGATAGTGTGGAAGGAAAGAATTGGGATTAAAGAGGATAAGAACAAACCCCTGATGTGGTCAAAACAGACATCAATGCAGCATTGAAAGACCTTTGGGAAAAGCTGGAAATATCTAAAGGAAACTAAAAGGTTTAAAAGAAACATTTTAAATCAATGTCTTTTAATGTTGACAGAAGGCTCCAGTCAGTGCATATGGGGGCTTACTATAAGCATCTCAAGATGAAAAGCTTTCTTATTACAAAAAATTAAAATATGGAACAAAACAGTTCTTAACATTTGTGTAAGGTAAAATTGCTATCTATCAGGAATAAGGTGTTAATTATCATCTTTAAAGCGCTCCATGGCTCGGGACCTAGCTACCTGCGGGATCGGATCCTGCCTCATACATCCTCATGGCCGATTCGCTCCCACAGAGAGGGACTTCTCCGGGTGCCGTCCACTAGACTGTGTCAGCGGGCGACGCCCAGGGGAAGGGCTCTCTCTGTGGCGGGCCCGGCCCTCTGGAACGACCTTCCCCCCGATATTAGAACGACTACGGACCTCCGCTCCTTCCGTCTGAAATTAAAAACACACTTTTTCCGCTTGGCCGGCCTAGGCTAGTCTCTCTTTCTATGG
Organism: Rhabdophis nuchalis; assembly: GCA_039707465.1. NCBI lineage: Eukaryota > Metazoa > Chordata > Lepidosauria > Squamata > Natricidae > Rhabdophis > Rhabdophis nuchalis. The sequence goes on from CM077645.1 coordinate 207,426,881, forward strand.
GGTTTTAAACTTATTCATAGCTGCTGGGCATTTTAGTTTAACGGGTTTTAGCACAGGAATAGATTTAATCTGTTTTTATATTATGTATTTATATTTGTATATTTATTGTTTTTACTTTCCCTGTGCACCGCCCCGAGTCCCCGTGGGGAGAGGGAGCGGTTCTACAAATTAAATTTGAAATTTTGATTTGAATAAAGGTATCTTGACTTACAACAGTTCATTTAGTGACTGTTCAAAGTTACAACAGCACTGAAAAAAGTCACATGACTGTTTTTCACACTTCTGACCATAGCAACATCCCCTTGGTCATGTGATCAAAATCCAAATGCTTGGCAACTGATTCATATTTATGATGGTTGCAATGTCCTGGAGTCATGTGATCCGCTTTTGCGACCTTCTGACAAGCAAAGTCAATGGTGGAAGCTGGATTCACTTAACAACCGTGTTACTAACTTAACAACTGCAGTGATTCACTTAACAACTGTGGCAAGAAAGGTCATAAAATGGGGCAAAATTCACTTGACAAATGTTTCACTTAGCAACAGAAAGTTTGGACTCAATTGTGGTCATAAAATGAGGACTGCCTGTATGCTATTTCTTCTGTCTGAGAGGTAGGACCATCTAGGTTCCAGAATCCTAAATTTCCTCTGTTGTTTGACAGCTGAATTGTCTCTAGTGGTAGTCCTCAATTTATGACCATAATTGGGATCAGAATATCTGTTGTTAAGCAAAGTGGTTGTTAAGTGAGTTGCACCTAATGTTATAACCTTTTTCAGCATTGTTATTAAGTGAACCATGTGGTTTTTAACCAAATCTGGCTTCCCCTGTTGAATTTGCCAGGGGGAGAGAGAGAGATGGAGAGATGATAATTATGCTTATAATTTTGCACCAGTGAGGTTAAAACCAATTTCATTATAAACAAGTACAGTGACAATAAAGATTATACTTATACTTACTTATGATGATATAGATAGATAGATAGATAGATAGATAGATAGATAGATAGATAGATAGATAGATAGATAGATAGATAAAAGATAGATAGATAGATAGATAGATAGATAGATAGATAGATAGATAGATAGATAGATAGATAGATAGATAGATAGATAGATAGATAGATAGATAGAATGTCTGTATATATACACACACATACACCCACACACATATATATATACATATATATATACACATAGCGAGAGATGATAGAAAGATAAAAAGGTAGGTAGGGAGAAAAAGAGAGAGAGAAAAGAGAGAGAGAGAGAGAAAGAAAGAAGGAAGGAAGGAAGGAAGGAAATAGTGTGTGTGTGTGCGTACATACAATACATGCATACAGACATAAAGAGAGACATGATAGATAGATAGATAGATAGATAGATAGATAGATAGATAGATAGATAGATAGATGAATGAAATAGATTTACCTGTTGATTCTCTTAATATTTCTTTCCCCACTGGGCTAGTATATGCACAGCACGGACAGAGATAATTGGTTAGTTTTGTCACAATCCATAACCTGTAATAAAACTCTCAGGCTCTTAATACCCCTAAGGCTGTTCCCCTCTTGTGTGACTTGCTATATCTCACACCTAATGGGCAAAGCTGTTGTGAACTTTGATGGTGGCCTTCACATTCTCACAGGTATACATTTCACATAAAGTGCCCAGCTTCTTTTTACCCACTTAAATATTTTGTTTCTTGAAAGTTTCCACCTCTGCTTATCATAAACAAAAGGAGGAAAGATCTGTGAAACGACAAGTGAAAACATCAGAACTTACCAGTATAGGTAAGAATTAAGGTTCCAGCAGTCCAACATGGATAAGGCGAGGATAAACATTCAGTGAAAAATTAAAGCTAAACAAACATGTCTGGAATTAGTTGAAAAAAATGTCTATTCCAGTGATAGGTCAAAATAAGAATGTAGTGATTACTCTGCTCATCCAAGCTACTGAGGTTTGCTTTTTAAAAATATTTCTTAAAAAAGATAAGACCTGCTGGAAAACCTTAATCTTTTTCACCCTTGATACAGTGGTGGGTTCCTACCGGTTCGGACTGGTTTAGCCGAACCTGTTCCAGTGACCAAGGCAACAGGTTTTCCGGGTGGCGCCATCTTGTTTTTGGCTTCTGCGTATGCGCAAAACAATTTTTATTGCATTGTGAATATGCGTGCACCTACAAGCCAACTGGCAGGAGTGACTGCCGGAATCCACCTCTGCCTTGATAAGTATCTCTAATATGCCCAGGTTTTATCCATTTTTTCAATGAAAGTTTAGTATATCGTTCACCAATATTTTCAACATAAATGTTACTTATGCTTTCAAATTTCTTGGATCTCTGTCTTCTTTTATGTAACCACCTGATTATGCACTTAAGCTAATTCAAACAGCTCTCCTAATATATGTCTTTCTCTCGACAACTTTCCAAAACATATGACCTCCCCATGGACAGCAAAACTGAACTTGCTGGCTAATATTGTCTTGGTGGTCCACTTGGAGCTGAATAAATTTTCCATTTTTTGCTGCATAAACAATGAGATAATTGAGTACCTAAAGAAGCCTCCCAGAAAAGCAGCAGGGACACACCAAGCTTCTTCTGCAATCTGCAAACTAAAATAACTTTAACCCAGAAATTATTCCTGGAATAAAATAAATAGTAAATTGGACCTTTTGCTCAACTTTTCAATTTTAGTCCCTGTCCAAAACTTGTTAGGCTTAGTAATGCTTTATAGTGCCCTAGTAAGATCACATTTGGAATAGTTGTGGCCCGCCAGCCGCCAGTGGAGCGGGCAGTAGATTCGGACAGTGAGGAGGTTGGGGAGGAACCTGGGCCAGTCCTAGAGTCTGGGGAAGGCTCTGATGAGGGCTCTGTGTCAGAGGCAGAGAAGGGGCCAGAGTCGTATGCCAGTTATCAGCTGCCTTCAGAGTCGGATACCAATGAGGCAGAAGAACAGCTGGAGCCTGTTCCTGATGTGCACATATGCAGAGTTGCCAAGAAAAGGGAACAGCTAAGGAACAAGGGTCGACTTGGGAGTAAAGCCACAGGTGGACAGTAAATGGCCCCTCCCACAGGGAATAAAGGGGAGGGGAGTTTGCAGGAGACAATTAGTTCTCTTAATTAGTGTGAAGATTTGTTCCTGACTTCTTGCCAAGTATTGTCTGCTACAGAGTGGCGTTTGGAAGATATCGGGCCCGGCAGCTCTCCATGCCTGATAAAGGTCTGTAGTTGTGAAATCTCTTAAAAGACTGTTGGCCAAAACTTTGCTGGAGAGGAACCTTCACCTTAAACTAAATAAAAGGGGTTTTATCGGGACGAGGAGTGAGCTTCGTGCTTTTGGGAAGCCTAACTCAGAACAGGAATAACTAATGAAAGAAATATTCAACCTAGAACTAAGGAGAAATTTCCTGACTCTAAGAGAATGGCTTGGCTGAAGTGGTATAGGGCCGGGGTGTCAAACTTAAGATGTCACATTGTCCTCACGTGACATATCGTGACTTTTCCCCCCTTCACTAAACCAAGGTGAAGGTTCAAGGTTTTTAACGACCATCTTTAAAGCGCTCCATGGCTCGGGGCCTAGTTATATGCGAGACCGCCTCCTGCCCCATACATCCCTCAGACCGATACGCTCCCATAGAGAGGGCCTTCTCAGGGTGCCGTCAGCTGGACAATGCCAACTGGCGACACCCAGGGGAAGAGCCTTCTCTGTGGCGGGACCAGCCCTTTGGAACGACTTACCCCCTGAACTCCGCACCATCTCTGACCTCCGCCTCTTCCGCAAGTGTCTGAAGACACACCTATTCCATCTAGCCGGCCTAGCGTAACCCCCATTACTGACTCCTAGATAGTTTTAAATTTGGGTTTTTTAAATTCGGTTTTTAGCGCAGGGTCTATTAGAATAAGTTTTTAAAAATTTTATATGTTTTATATGTGTTTTAACATCCCTGTGTGCCGCCCTGGGTCCGTTTGGAGAAGGGCGGGGTATAAACTTAATTAAAATAAATAAAATAAATAAATAAAATAAGGGTGGGCGTGGCCAGCTCATGACGCATCCAGCCCCAGTTTGACACCCCTCGTATAAGAGTCTCCTGTTTGAGCAGGGGATGGACTAGAAGACTTCCATGGTCTCTTCCAACTCTGTTATTCTGTTAAGATTGGGTTGGCGCACTTGCGACAAATTAACTTTTTGCTCATGGCAAAGTGAATTTCATGTTTTATGGCACAGATTAGGGGGGGGGGGAAAGTACTTTACAACATTGTGTTTGATTCATGACGCTGTCTACTTAATGCATAAACAGACAGAGACCCATGCCTTTAAAAGAAACAGTGGGGAAGGGTGAAGGATTGGATACTTTTTCTCAAGTTAGATAAATCAAGATAGTCTTTACCCCATAACAGACTTTCCCCCCCACCCCTGCAGTTCCCTGCCTTTTGGGAAAGCTCAAAAGAGCATCCCATAAAAGAGGCATTTTTATAAGCAGAGTCTTTTAAAAAGTGGCAAGGAAGACATAAATTTGGCCATTCGCAGAGCGGTTAAAAACCATTCATCACCTGATTTGTGTTCGATATACTGTATACAAGTCACCCTTGTTTGATCAGCTTTGGGGTGCATAGGGGCGGAGGGGGGAGGTTTCTAGTTCCTAGAAGGCCACATGGCATCCCCTGCAGTTTGTATCTTGACCATTTGAGCCATTAAATCCCTTAGACCGATACGCTCCCACAGAGAGGGCCTTCTCAGGGTGCCGTCGGCCGGACAATCCCGTCTGGCGACACCCAGGGGAAGAGCCTTCTCTGTGGCGGGCCCAGCCCTTTGGAACGACCTACCCCCTGAATTACGCACTATCACTGACCTCCGCCTCTTCCGCCAATGTCTAAAGACATATCTATTCCAACAAGCCGGCCTAGCCTAACTTCCCACGGGGACTTTTTAGGAAGTTTTAAATTGGGTATTTTAAATTTTGGTTTTTAGCATAGGATAGGACTGTTTAATATATATTTTAAATTACGTATTTATCTTTTGTACTTTGTATGTTTTTAATTTCCTGTGCGCTGCCCTGGGTCCTCTGTGGAGAAGGGCGGGATATAAATTTAAATAAAATTAAAAAAAATAAAATGCATGCTGCCTTTTGTGAGGGATTTGCCCTCTTAATTACGAAGCGAGATGGGATAGGGGTCCTTGTGAGAGCTAAGGTCAATTTAGATGAGTTACTGGTATCAGCCCATAGCGAAGATTTCAATATAAACCATTTGCGACACCTTTACCTGTATGATGTGATCAGTATATTTCTCATGTGCAAACATTATTGCCCATTCCAATTACATTGCTTAAGCCAATATCTCCAGGGGTGAAATCCAGCAGGTTCTGACAGGTTCTGGAGAACCTGTAGCGGAAATTTTGAGTAGTTTGGAGAACCTGTAAATACACTTCTGACCTGCCGCGCCCCTATCTATTCTCTGCCTCCCGAGTCCCAGCTGATCGGGAGGGAATGGAGATTTTGCAGTATCCTTCCCCTGCCATGCCCACCAAGCCACGCCCATCAAACCAATACAATAATACAATACAATACAATAGCAGAGTTGGAAGGGACCTTGTAGGTCTTCTAGTCCAACCCCCTGCATGGGCAGGAATCTTATACCATTTCAGACAAATGGCTGTCTAACATCTTTTTAAAGACTTCCAGGGTTGGGGCATTCACAACTGCTGGAGGCAAGCTGTTCCAGAGGTTAATTGTTCTTACTGTTAGGAAATTTCTCCTTAGTTCTAAGTTGCTTCTCTCCTTGGTTAGTTTCCACCCATTGCTCCTTGTCCTGCCCCCAGGTGTCTTGGAGAAAAGTTTGACTCCCTCTTCTTTGTGGCACCCTCTGAGATATCGGAACACTGCTATCATGTCTCCCCTGGTCCTTCTCTTCATCAAACTAGACATACCCAGTTCCTGCAGCCGTTCTTCATATGTCTTAGTCTCCAGTCCTCTAATCATCTTGGTTGCTCTTCTTTGCACTCTTTCCAGAGTCTCCACGTCTTTTCTACATCGTGGCGACCAAAACTGTATGCAGTATTCCAAGTGTGGCCTTACCAAGGCACTATACAGTGGCATTAACACTTCACGCGATCTAGATTCTATCCCTCTGTTGATGCAGCCTAGAACTGTGTTGGCTTTTTTGGCAGCTGCTGCACACTGCTGGCTCATATTTAAATGGTTGTCCACTAGGATTCCGAGATCCCTCTCACAGTTGCTACTATTGAGCAAGGTACCACCTATACTGTACTTGTGCATTTGGTTTTTCTTGCCTATATGTAGGACCTTACTTTTTTCACAATTGAATTTCATTTTATTAGACAGTGCCCAATGTTCAAGTTTGTCTAGATCCTTCTGTATCTTAAGCCTATCTTCTGGAGTGTTGGCTATTCCTGCCAGCTTGGTGTCGTCTGCGAATTTGATGAGTTCCCCATTTATCCCCTCATCCAAATCGTTGATGAAGATGTTAAAGAGTACTGGGCCTAAAACAGAGCCTTGGGGGACTCCACTGCATACTTCCTTCCATGTAGATGCAGTTCCATTGAGGACTACACGTTGAGTGCGGTTGGTCAGCCAGTTACGAATCCATTTGGTGGTGGTGCTGTCTAACCCACAATTTTCTACTTTATCTAATAGTAGGTTATGGTCTACTTTATCAAATGCCTTACTGAAGTCCAGGTAAATTATATCAACAGCATTCCTCTGGTCCACTGATTTTGTCACTTTGTCAAAGAATGCAATTAGATTCGTCTGGCATGATCTGTTTTTGACAAACCCATGTTGGCTTTTGGCTATTACTTTGTTTGCTTCTAGGTGTTCACTTATTTGTTGTTTAATTATCTTTTCCAGAATCTTTCCTGGTATTGAGGTCAGGCTGATGGGTCTATAGTTTCCTGGATCTGTTTTTTTTCCTTTTTTGAAGGAAAAAAAACAGATCCAGGCCCACCAAGCCACGCTCATAGAACCAGTAGTAAAAAAAAATGAATTCCACCATTGAATATTTCTCAACCTTGGACGTTTTTAAAACACGAGACTTCAACTCCCAAAAATCCCCATGCAGGTAGACGTCAAGTTACCACCACAATTGAGGCCAACATTTCTGTTGCTAAGCGAGACAGGAGTTAAGTGAGCCTTTGCCCATTCAGTGAATCACTGTAGTTGTTATAATGAACTAACACACAGTTGCTAAGTGAATCTGGCTTCCCCATTCACTTTGCTGGTCAGAAGGTCACAAAAGTTGATCAGATGACTACCGGACACGGCAACCGTCATAATTACAAGTCAGTTGCCACGTGTCTGAATACTGCTCATGTGACCAGGGGGTGCTGCCATGGTTGTAAGTGTGAAAAACAGTCATAAGTTACTTTCTCAGTGCTGCTGGGAATTGCGGTCACTACTAATGGTTGTAAGTTGATGATGACCTGTGTTCATGAATTGGATTCCAATTTAATTAAAACAAATACTTGGCAACTGACTTGCAATTATGACAAGTGCTCAGAGAAGAGCAACAAAGATGATTAGGGGACTGGAGGCTAAAACATATGAAGAACGGTTGCAGGAACTGGGTATGTCTAGTTTAATGAAAAGAAGGACTAGGGGAGACATGATAGCAGTGTTCCAATATCTCAGGGGTTGCCACAAAGAAGAGGGAGTCAAGCTATTCTCCAAGGCACCTGAGGCAGAGGTGGGCTGCTCCCGGATCAGCCCAGATCGGGCAAACCGGTAGTGGTGGCAGTGGGAGGCTCTGCCCACTCACCTGGACGTTCCTGCGCATGTACGGAAGCAATGCATGTGCGCACTAGCGCGTGCACACGGGCGAACCAGTAGTAAAAAAAATAGAAACCCACCACTGACCTGAGGGTAAAACAAGAAGCAACGGGTGGAAACTAATCAAGGAGAGAAGCTACTTAGAACCAAGGAGAAATTTCCTGACAGTTAGAACAATTAATCAGTGGAACAACTTGCCTCCAGAAGTTGTGAATGCTCCAACACTGGACATTTTTAAGGCGATGTTGGATAACCATTTGTCAGAAGTGGTGTAGGGTTTCCTGCCTAAGCAGGGGGTTGGACTAGAAGACCTCCAAGGTCCCTTCCAACTCTTCTATTGTATTCTATTCATGTAATTGTGGGACCCTGCAAATGGCTGTAAATGTTTGTTGGTTGCTCGTGGCCCCAAATACTATCAAAACTTTGGAACTCGATTATAAGTCCCTTTGGGGGCAATGGGTATATTTAACAACTCTGCTCCTTAATGCTAAGGGGGAGAAAGCATCTTGTACCTAATTTTTTTTTTTCTAGTTGTGTTTGACGAGTGTATGTGCGTGTTTTTTAAGATGATTGCATTTTTAGATTGGAGTCAAGGTTAAGATGCTGAACAGCTTACTGTATGACTCATTCCGAAAATTTATGCCTGTCTCTATGATAAGTATAATAAAACCTCTGTGAGTAATGATGAAACACAGCAATTTCCACTTGTTGTAGCTGTCTGTTATCATAACCCCTGCTGGATTATTTAAGCAACCAGGATCTGTCCAGGCGCTCCTGAAAACAAAGGAACATTTCATCGCCCAGAAGGGAATTAAGGAGACCTATCTCTAGCTATACCAACCTCTCATCTCAATCATTTACTCTATCGTTTACTCATCAGAGGCCACAGACATGAAGGGGCCAGATTATTTCTTTCCGTTCTGAGTCCAAGAAGGGAGGAGAAGGAAATAATAATTGTTTTCCTAAGGTAATGTAGTTTATAGAATTTGCCCTGTGGATCACTGCGTTTTATGAACTGTGCATCTCACCCATTTCTATGTCTATAGAAGACAACAACTGAAGAGGCCCCTTTGACTTAGACTAGTGATGGCTAACCTTTTTCCAGACCGTTAGGCATAAAACACAGAAGGATCTTGACAAACTTGAACGTTGGGCACTAATAATATGAAATTCAATGGTGAAAAGAGTAAGGTTCTACATTTAGGCAAGAAAAACGAAATGCACGGGTACAGTATAGGTAGTACCTTGCTCAATAGTAGTAATTGTGTGAGGGATCTTGGAGTCCTAGTAGACAACCATTTAAATATGAGCCAGCAGTGTGCAGCAGCTGCCAAAAAAGCCAACACGGTTCTAGGCTGCATAAACAGAGGGATAGAATCAAGATCACGTGAAGTGTTAATACCACTTTATAATGCCTTGGTAAGGCCACACTTGGAATTCTGCATTCAGTTTTGGTCACAGCAATGTAAAAAAGATGTGGAGACTCTAGAAAGAGTGCAGAGAAGAGCAACAAAGAGGATGAGGGGACTGGAGACTAAAACCTATGAAGAACAGTTGCAGGAACTGGGTATGTCTAGTTTAATAAAAAGAAGGACTAGGGGAGAAATGATAGCAGTGTTACAATATCTCAGGGCTTGCCACAAAGAAGAGGGAGTCAAACTCTTCTCCAAAGCACCTGAGGGTAGAACAAGAAGCAATGGGTGGAAACTAATCAAGGAGAGAAGCAACTTAGAACTGAGGAGAAATTTCCTGACACTTAGAACAATCAATCAGTGGAACAGCTTGCATCCAGAAGTTGTGAATGCCCCAACACTGCAAGTCTTCAAGAAGATGTTGGATAGCCATTTGTCTGAAACGGTATAGGGCAGTGATGGCGAACCTATGGCACGGGTGCCACAGGTGGCACGCGGAACCATTTCTTAGGGCACACGAGGTGTTGCCCTGTCAGCTCCAGTGCGCATATATGCGCTGATCAGCTGATTTAGGCCTTCTTTTGAGGCCGTTTTTCGCCCTCTGGAGGCTTCAAGGAAGCTCCTGAAGCCTCTGGAGGTGGGGAGGGGAAGCTGTTTTCACCCTCCCCAGGCTCCTAGAAAGCCTCTGGAGCCTGGGGAGGGCGAAAAAAGCATGCCAAAAGCAGAGGGTCGCGCACATAGCATTATGGACGTGGTACGCCCATGCACGACCACCCTGCCCTCCCCCCACTTTTGGCACGCGAGCCAAAAAAGGTTAGCCATCACTGGTATAGGGTTTCCTGCCTAAGCAGGAGGTTGGACTAGAAGACCTCCAAGGTCCCTTCCAACTCTGCTATTGTATTATTATTGTATTGTACCGAGTGCCCAAAGCGCGCATGAACCCCCGAACCCCCAAAATGCAATGCGTGCCTTTCACCATGCATGTTTGCATGGCCCTACATGTGCCCCCTATGCATGTGCGCCCCACACACATCACACACACACCGTGCATGCACACGCATCCAGCACTGGTGCACAGGGCCACCCCGCATTTACCACACTGTACCAACCCACATCATGCACGGCAGAGACCTGACGATCAGCTGGCCGGCTGAAGTGGGATGACGGTGCATGTGCCCACAGGAGAGCACTGTGTGCCACTTGTGGCACGCATGCCATAGGTTCCAATTACAGACTTAGAATAACTTTATTGTCAATTTGAATGTACACTGATGACTGGTTGGTTGGATAAATAAATGACCCTTCCTAGGCAGGGGGTTGGACTAGAAGACCTCCAAGGTCCCTTCCAACTCTGCTATTGTATTGCATTGTATTGTATTGTATTGTATCTTGCTGATGAACAAAAGGCTGAACATCTGAACCAGCTTATGGTATTAGTTGAATAAAGCTATGAAACCATAACCTACTTCAGTTACAGAAGGACAAAAGAGCAGGAAATAGGAAACTAGGATAGAATTTCAGATAAATTAGCAAACTTGAGGCCCAAAATTCATTGATGGTGTTGCAAAATGGGTCCCTCAGAGATTAGGTGGGCGAGTGTTAAATCATATTTGCACTTCATAACGTTTGCACGATGTAGTATATTCCTCCAAAACAAAATCAACATTTGTAATCTTAGTAAAAAGCTTCTTTATGGTCACTGTAACAATCCCAGTCCATAACAAACAGTGAGGGCTTCAAAATGGCCACATGGGAATGCCATGCAAAGGTTACAGTGAACTAATGTCACAATATCTGACCCCAATATGTAAACCATGGCATCTCCATAATGAAGTCATCCCATATGTGACATCGTGAATGTAATTTTGGCTCTCTTTTTTTTCTTTTTAGATAACAGGGGGGAGAGGGAGGAATTGGCAATCTATTGAAAATCCCAATGAACGTCAATAGTTCCAGTGCTTCCTGAAAGTGAGTTTTCAAAACGATTGTTTCCAGAATTGGCCAAAATGCAAGCCATCATAACATAGCTTTTCTTTGGGTGTTTAATAAAACAGAAATATATCATCCTGCCCTTGACCTCAGCAGAGTCTGAGGGTAACTTGTAAAGAACAACTTCAAAACATTAAAAACCCAAAGGGGAAAAAAGGCAACAAAGCAAGATAGAAAGGGGAAGGAAACCAAACCACTCCCAAAGCGAATCAAAACAAAAATAATATACCGAAGTGGAAGTAAAAGTGGCTTGTGGTCTGACAACCAATCATGGCTTGGACTTTCTTCCAAGCTCAGCATGACCACAGAAAATGTAAAAATTTCTCTCTCTCTTTCCTCCTATTTCTAACTGATGATAATCCAGCAGAAGGCACAAGGGCAATCATTCTCACACTCGCAACAGCCAAGTTGCCTGGGACAATTTACCAGTGGGACAATTCAAAAAAATACAAAAGCTAAATTAATTTCAACAGACCTGTGGCCAATTTATATATACCGTATTTATCGGCGTATAACACGCACCGGCGTATAACACGCACCTTCATTTTAAGAGGGAAATTTCAGGGGGAAAAATTAAATTTCAAATAAAGAACTTGGAAGCAAAATAAGGGTAGCTCAGAACTTTTTTTTATTAATATTATTACCACTTATAAGGTAAATAATGTAAAAGGAAAATGTGGTGAAACTCACTTAACGATGGCCTTGGTTAGCAACCAAACTTTTAGGCTCAATTGTGGTCATAAGTTCTTTCTTTCTCTCTCTCTCTTTCCTCCTTCCCCCCTCTCTCCATTTCTCTTTCTTTCTCTCTTTTTCTCTTTCTTTCTCTCTCTTTCTCTTTCTTTCCCTTTGTCTCTCTCTTTCTATCTGTCTCTCTCTCCTTCCTCTGCCCATCTCTCTCACTCTGTGTTTGTCTGTCTGTCTGTCTCTCACTCACTTAATCAGTCTCTATCTATCTGTCTCTCCCTCCCTCTCTCTGTGTGTGTCACTCACTCTGATTCTCTCCCTCCCTCTCTCTGTCTCTGTATGCCTGTCTCTTCCTCTTTCCCCCTGTCTGTCTCCGATTCATTCTCTATCTGTGTCTCTCTCCGTCTCTCTCCCTCCCTCTCTTTCTCTCTGTCTCTGTCTTTCCCTCCCTTCCCCTCTGTCTCTCTCTGTGTATGTCAGTCACTCCCTCTCTTCCCTCTCCCCCCGCCCCAACCGGGGAAGCAGCAGAAGGGCCGGCATGCCAGAGGTTACGGACGCCTCCTCCCACAGCGGGCCAGGTGGCCCGGCAGGGGCGTCAGGCAGAGAAGCCGCGAGAAGCCGCGCATATCTCCGCCGGCTTCCTCCGACAGGGAGGAGAAACGTGTGCTGTGGTGGCTGTCAGAGGGAGCCGGGGGAGATGCGCGGGGCTTCCCTGCCCGATGCCCCTGCCGGGCGCAAGGCTCTGGGAAGGGCAGAGAAGCCGCGCGAAAGGCAGAGAAGCCGCGCGAAAGGCAGAGAAGCCGCGCGTATCTCCGCCGGCTTCCTCCGACAGGGAGGAGAAACGTGTGCTGTGGTGGCTGTCAGAGGGAGCCGGGGGAGATGCGCGCGGCTTCCCTGCCCGATGCCCCCTCTTTGGCCCTTCCCCCCGCCCGTTCGCTCGCTCCAGGGGGCTGTGGCTCCGGCGCAGCCACAGCCCCGGGCATTCCGCCCGCCCGTTCGCTCGCTCGAGGGGGCTGTGGAGCCGCGCGTACAGGGAGGCGGGCGCCCGGTGCCCGGACGGGTCCGGCGCAGCTCCCCGACATGCCGGGCCCTCTGCTGCCGACCACTGTAAAAACATGGCTTCGGCGTATAACACGCATACATCATTTGCCCCCTATTTTCAGGGGGGAAAAGTGCGTGTTATACGCCGATAAATACGGTATATAAGCTAAATCCACTCACTCATCATGAAATCTCCAGAACTGTAAATCCTAGAAACTTGAAATTTGGCACATAGGTTATTCTTGGCTTCTAAGTGCTCGCTAAGAAAGGATTTTTCAAAATGACCATCTGATCATTAATATTTCTTATAAAGTATTATATTAACATGCTCTGATGCTAAGGAGTTAGATGTTCTACTCTCCCTCCTCACCTGAAAAGAACTCTGTTGCAACTGACATTTGCTTCACATTCCGTTACCTCAGTTCAAACTAACAGACGTTCCACTCCTTCACTCAGGAGCCGTCTGGGGCTTCTTACAGTACTAAATGTTAGTAGTTGAGCAAAATGCCTAGCAGTTCGAAAGCATGTAAAAATGCAAGTTGAAATAATAGGAGCCGCCTTTGGTGGGAAGGTAACAGTGTTCCGTGTGCCTTCGGCATTTAGTCATGCCAGCCACATATCTCTACCCATCCTATTCAATCCAGCAGATCGGGCACACTACTGATCCCATCAATCAAAGAATGCTGGTTGTGGGGACCAGAAGACAGGATTTTTCTGTAATGGCCATTTCTCTTTGGAACATCCTCTCTTTAGGGATTAGAATGGCTCCACTCCTGCTAGCCTTTTGCAAAGCTTTTTGTATTTTATTAGTTTGTTAAACATGAACAAGACAGCAGATATTAATATAAACATGGAATATGAACGAAGGAATTGATAAATGGGGACAGTAGAACAGGGACGGTAGGCACGCTGGTGCGTTTATGCATGTCCCCTTTATGGACCTCTTAGTAACGGGGTGAGGTGCACAGTAGACAGTTTGAGGTTGAAGTTGTGGCGGTTAGACGATGCAACAACAGAGTCGGGCAGAGCATTCCAGGCGTTGACCACTCTGTTGCTGAAGTCGTATTTTCTGCAATCGAGTTTGGAGCAGTTTACCTTGAGTTTGTACCGATCGTTTGTGCATGTATTATTGAGGTTGAAGCTGAAGAAGTCGTTGACAGGTAAGATGTTGCAAAAGACAATTTTGTACACTGTACTTAGATCATACCACAGGAATTGCAGTTCCAGATTGTCGAAGCCCAAAATTTTAACCCTGGTGGCATAGGGAATTCTATTGTGCGTAGAGAAGTGGAGTACTCTTTTTGTGAAGTACTTCTGGACCCACTCAGCAACATTTTTATCAGTCAATCAGAATAGAGCTGAAACATTTTTATCAGTCAATCAGAATAGAGCTGAAAGAGACCGTGAAGGTCTTCTAGTCCAACCCCCTGCTCAAGAAGGAGACTCCTTTACAACTTCAGTTAGGTAACTGTCCAAAAACCTCCAGTGATGATGCATCTACAGCTTCTTGGCTATGTCCCCTGGCCTGAGGCCTGGAATGTGTGAAGGACCCATTTTCTGGATTTCCTGTTAGTTGATTAATTATCTTGGCTACTGTTTCTGTTTATATTTTGGTTGTTTCTACCATTTTATTGTTTTTAATTGTTTAGTAATTATTTGGTTGAGTTGAGCGTCTATAGAAATTGAATAAATAAATTAGAGTCATAAATAAAGAGTCCTTGTGCTCATGTTTCTTTCATTTGTGGGCTGCCCCATCCATTGTTCCCGAAGCTGAAATGTTTTGCAAAATCACCTGAACCGTAGTGTGTGGGAGGAGGAGGGGGGAAATAAAAAATTCAAAATGATAACGGCGACAACATGAATAAAGTCTTGTTCCCTTTGAATGCAGGCAGGTAGTAAAAACGGTGGCGCTTCAACTGAACAGAGAATAACAGAGTTGTAAGGGACTTTGGAGGTTTTCTAGTCCAACCCACTACTCAGGCAGGACATCAGTGGTGGGTTACGACCGGTATGTCCCGGTATGGGCGTACCGGTGCCTGCCAGGAGCACCAGGTACTGTTCCGGTATGGTGCTCCGGAGGCCCCACCCGCTCGTCCACATTCCTTACTGGTATTTGAGCTGTTTGGGGCTTCCACGCAAGTGCATGGAGCAACTACACATGTTCATGTGGTCGATGCCCAGCCCCATTGCACTGTACTAGTCGCAATGGGATCCAGAACCCACCACTGCAGGACACCCTATACTTGTTGTGGTGAACCTATGGCACATGTGCCAAAAGTGGCACACAGAGCCCTCTCTGTGGGCATATGCGCCCTCGCCAGCTGCTCTTCTGGTTTCTGGTGCGCACATGCACAACTGGTCTATGTGGGTGCCAGAGTGCTGGAAAATGGCCTGAAAATGGCTCCCAAAACAGCCAAAAAACAAGCTGGTTTTTTGGTTGTTTTCAGGCCAAAAACAGCCCTAAAAACAGCCTGAAAATGACATTGAAAACAGTCTGAAAAACAGCCAAAAAACAGACATGTGCTGGCCAGCTGGTCTTCAGGTTTCCGGTGCTGCGGTACATGCACGCACGTTCTGGTTTGGGAACTTGGTGCTGAAAAGGTTCGCCATCACTGCCCCATACCATTCCAGACAAATGGTTGTCCAATCTCTTCTTAAAAACCTTCAGTGATGGGGCACCTTCAGCTTCTGGAGGCAAGCTGTTCCACTGATTAATTGTTCTAACTATCAGGAAATTTCTTCTTAGTTCTAGGTTGGATCTCTCCATTAGTTGCAATCCATTGCTTCTTCTCCTGCCTTCAGGTTCTTTGGAGAATAGGTTGACTCCCTCTTCTTTGTGGCAATACTTCAAATATTGCAAGACTGCTATCAAGTTACCATAGGACAATGCCGGCTGGCGACTCCCGGGGGAAGAGCCTTCTCTGTGGCAGGCCCCAACCTCTGGAATGACCTGCTCCCAGACCTCCGTACAATGTCAGACCTTCACCTCTTCCATCAGGCATTAAAAACATACTTCTTTCATATGGCCGGCCTGGCATAGCTGGTATAGCTATTTTATTTTTAGTTGGGTTTTTAATTAATGTTCTTAGCACGTGCCGAATTTTATTTAATTCTCGTTTTAACCATTGTGACTGTTTGTATTTATTTGTATTTTATATTTTATAATTCCTGTGCACCGCCCTGAGTCCCATCTTGGGAGATAGGGCGGTATAGAAATCGAATAAATGAAATGAAATGAAATGAATAGTACTTCTTTTCATTAGGTTAGACATACCCAGTTCCTGCAACTGTTCTTCATATAGTTTAGCCTCCAGCCCCCTAATCATCTCTGTTGCTCTCCTCTGCTCTGTTTCTGGAGTGCGCAGTCATATCCATCATTTTGGGTTTTTCCCACTACCACTTACTACTAAAGATACACTCATGTACAACCCTATACAGGTAGCCTCGACTGACATCATAATGGATACTGGAATGTCTCTCATAAGTTAAGACAGCTGTAAGTCAAGGTAGCAATGTAACCAGACCTCCTGTTATTACCTTTTTTGTGGTAGTCATTAAATGGATGCAGCATGTGTTAAGTGAACACAGCAGCCACGATAACCTTGGAAATCCATACTGACTTTCCCAGGGGAAGATGCTGCTCGAAATAAATATTTATTTGTCAACCCTGCTATTTCTTATTATTTGTTTTTACTACAAGCCACTTGGAAGTTGTTATGAAATGGGCTTGCAACATTCTCTGAGCATCGAGTCCCCCCCTCTTCTCCCAAATAGCTATCCAGTTTGCTTATATTGGGCAAGACATGACTTGCATAACAGCAACTAAACAGCAAGTATCGACCTCGGCAACCAGAAGATGGGCGGACTTCAACTCCCAGAATTCTCCAGCCAGCAAAAAAAAAATTGGAGAAAAGAGAGAAGGATGAAGTCAACTGTTTAAGCCCTTAGATTTCATAGAATCTAGATCAGTATTTCTTAAGCATGTCAGCCTGAAGATGTGTGGACTTCTGGCGAAGAAATTCTGGAAATTGAATTACTTAAATTATTTATTGACCACTGCAAAACATGTTGTCAAATCAGGTCAATCATGTGATACTGTAATTCTGGACACTATTACAATTTTCCAAAGCACCAGAAACAGTGATGGGTTGCACATTTTGTTATCACTGGTTCGTCCCCTGTGCACCCACCCGCTTTGCGCATGCCCTTTGCTCACACGCGCACCTTCTGCACATGCATATGGCCTCAAAAACGTGCCTAAATAGGATGGCATAGAGCAGGGGTGGGAAAACTTTGCAACTTTAACTCTGAAGGACTTCAGCTCCCAGAGAATTTTGCCCACCCCTGGCATAGAGAATAGGGCAGGGGGTGGGGGTGGGCAGGTAGTGGAAGCTTGGAACCAACTTCCAGCAGCCGTAGTGGATCAATCATCAGTAACCGAGTTTAAACATGCTTGGGATGAACGCATGTCTATCATCCGACAAAAATTAAATTTCAAAATAGTAACAATAAAATAAAATATGATAATATTGAAATTAATTAATTCATTCATTCATTAAAAAAAGAAAACAGCAACAAAAACTAAAGAACTGACATAATAATAATAATAATAATAATAATAATAATAATAATAATAATAATAATAATAATAATAATAATAATAATAATAATAATAATAATAATAATAATAATAAAAATAAAAATTTTAATTTATAACCGGCTCTCTTTCCCCGAAGGGACTCGAGGCGGGGCACAGGGAATTTAAAATACATATAAAATCACAAACATAGTACAATATAAAATAAAATTAAACTAACCCTGCGCTAAAATCCCATATTAAAACTAAAAATTAATCATTAAAAACCCTAAAAACAGTTGATTATCCTAGGCTTCATGGACCACTAGGACCAGGGGAGACATGATAGCAGTGTTCCAATATCTCGGGGGTTGCCACAAAGAAGAGGGAGTCAAGTTATTCTCCAAAACACAGGAGGGCAGAACAAGAAGCAATGGGTGGAAACTAATCAAGGAGAGAAGCAACTTAGAACTGAGGAGAAATTTCCTGACAGTTAGGACAATTAATCTGTGGAACAGCTTGCCTCCAGAAGTTGTGAATGCCCCAACCCTGGAAGTCTTTAAGAAGATGTTGGATAGCCATTTGTCTGAAATGGTATAGGGCAGGGATGTCCAAACTTGGGAACTTTAAGACTTGTGGACTTCAACTCCCAGAATTCCCCAGCCAGCATAGCATAGCTGGCTGGGGAATTCTGGGAGTTGAAGTCCACAAGTCTTAAAGTTCCCAAGTTTGGACATCCCTGGTATAGGGCTTCCTGCCTAGGAATAGAAGACCTCCAAGCTCCCTTCCAACTCTGCTATTGTATGGTATTATATTTCTATAATAATAATAATAATAATAATAATAATAATAATAATAATAATAATTTAATACTTATAAACCGCACCCTCTCCCCACAGGGACTCGGGGCGGTGCACAGGGAAGATAAAAACAATAACTATATACAACAATTCACATTAAAAATAAATTAAACAATACCTGCGCTAAAATACCCATTAAACTAGCTACACTAAAAATCCCCAATAAACCCAAAAACAGAGGAGTAACTATCCCAGGCCGGCAAGGCAGAAGAAGTGTGTTTTTAGTTTAAGACGGAAGGAGCGGAGGTCCGTGGTGGTCCTAATGTCGGGGGGGAGGTCGTTCCAGAGGGCTGGGCCCGCCACAGAGAGAGCCCTTCCCCTGGGCGTCGCCCGCTGACAAAGTCTAGTGGACGGCACCCGGAGAAGTCCCTCTCTGTGGGAGCGAATCGGCCGTGAGGATGTATGAGGCAGGATCCGATCCCGCAGATAGCTAGGTCCCGAGCCATGGAGCGCTTTAAAGATGATAATTAATACCTTGAAGCGCACCCGGAAGACAACAGGCAGCCAGTGCAGCTCGCGCAGGAGCGGTGTTACATGGGTACACCTTGTGGTACCCATAATTGCCCGCGCGGCTGCGTTCTGGACTAGCTGAAGTCTCCGGGTGCACCTCAAGGGAAGCCCCATGTAGAGAGAGTTACAATAGTCCAGTCGGGATGTCACGAGCGCGTGAGTGACTGTGCGAAGGGCGTCCCGATCCAATAGGGGGCGCAATTGGCGAACCAGGCGAACCTGGTAAAACGCCCTCCTGGCCACGGCTGTCACTTGATCTTCCATGGACAGCCGGGTATCCAGGAGGACACCCAAATTGCGCGCCCCATCCACAGGGGCAAGATGTTCGCCCCCTATGGCCAGCGTTGGAGTGAGCTGGTTGAAACGGGCAGCCGGAAACCACAGCCACTCGGTCTTGGTCGGGTTGAGCCTGAGTCCGTTACTTCCCATCCAGATCCGCACGGCTTCCAGGCACTGGCACATCACCGCTACGGCATCATTGGGGTGGTTTGGGGTAGATATATACAGCTGGGTGTCGTCAGCGTAAAGGTGGTACTCTACCCCAAAACCACGGATGATCTCACCCAGCGGCTTCATGTATGCATTAAACAGGAGAGGCGAGAGGACCGACCCCTGAGGCACCCCGCATGTGAGGGGTCTCGGGGTCGACCTCTGCTCTCCTGCCAACACAAATTGCGATCGGCCAGAGAGGTAGGAGGAGAACCACCGCAAAACGGTGCCTCCCACCCCCAACCCCCCCAGCCGATGCAATAGGATACCATGGTCGATGGTATCGAAAGCCGCCGAGAGGTCTAATAGGACCAGGATGGAGGAACACCCCCCATCTCTGGCCCTCCAGAGATCATCCACCAATGCGACCAATGCCGTCTCGGTGCTATGCCCGGGCCGAAAGCCGGACTGGCGCGGGTCTAGATAAATGCTAGCTAATAACAAAAGGAAGCACCATAGTCTCAAGGACTCAGCAGGTGTACTAAAAGGGTTCTGAAAAACCAGTTTCTGAAACTCTGCCATCACTTCAAAGCTAGATGAATCAAGGATCTAACCCGAGCTAATTCTTATATTTCCTGCCATGGACCCGAAAGAACAAAGGATTTGATCATCTTCCTTCCTGGAACACCGTTTTATCTGCCAGGTATAAGCCAGATCAAGCTTTCAAAACATACAGATCAGATCCAGGAGAAGAGAGGTGATTTACCCAAAACCAAAACAAAACCCTACCTGTTTTACCTGTTTAAAGTGTGCAAATTGAAGAAGTAATTTTTCTCCAGTGGAAAATCTGATAACTGGACAATTATGAATAAGATTGTATCTCTCAGCCTGCTTATAACTTACTAGTTGATAACCCAGGGCTGCCCAGGTAGTTCTTTATCCTAACCCTCTTGCCATGCCTTCCTCCTGCAAAATCTAATGTTAGATTTTCCCCCTTACCAGAGGGAGCCCCCTTGTGGATTACCGTGAAGCTGTTACTATGGCAACTCCACTGGGCTGTACAGTAGAGGCCATTTGAGGCACAACAGTCTATATCTTAACAAAACACACTTTGAGGGTCTTGTCCCCATAATATTTGTTTCTAGAGAGTAAGTAATATGTGTACCAAGTTTGATTGAAATTGCTCAAGGCATTCCAGAGTTATGCTGGAACACACACACACACACACACACACACACACACACACACACACACACACACACAAAGAGCCATATGTATGTGTGTGCGTTTGTGTTACGTTTTGTGCTGATAAATAAATAAACAAGGAAGATTAGTAACTTGTGACACAAGTATGTATGTATGTATGTATATGTATGTATGTATGTATGTATGTATGTATGTATGTATGTATGTATTGTTTATGTCAGAGCACCTGATATGTCCAAATATGGGAGGAAGGGAACTTTATGCTACCCATTTTGCCTTATCTCTCTTTATTTATTTATCTATCAGTACAAATGCACACAGTATGTATGTATATATGTATGTATGTATGTATGTATGTATATATGTATGTATATATGTTAGATTTTTAAGGGCTGAAAATAAAGAGACCAGGATGGATCCATTTCAGGCTTATTAGCCTTCTTCAGCTAGCCATACTCTTTCTACTGGGATTTGAACCGGTGCTTTCCAGCATATGAGGTAGAAAGAGTAGTAGAAAGAGTATGGCCAGCTGAAGAAGGCTAATAAGCCTGAAATGGATCCATCCTGGTCTCTTTATTTTCAGCCCTTAAAAATCTAACACATATCTAAAAAATTTCACACAGCAGCAAACTAATTGGTTCTCTGTCTGGATGATCTCTAGGTTGAGTCGAAGGGCAGAGAGGGATGACGTTAAGTCTCCTCCCCTTAAAGGGACCTCTGAACAGGAGCTGTGATAATATTCTCTCATATGTATATATATATATATATATATATATATTGTTGTGTAAGAAAATAATGTAAGAAAAGAGAGAAATGATAATCATTTTTGTAAGATATGAATGTAACATATCTTATCTGTATAAGACATGAATGAAACTCCCTTTTTATGATCCTGTAGTCCCTTGATACAGGGTAGAGTCAGGGCAACTGGATGGAGATGAGTATTTACTGGCTAGATGCCCTTCCTGATGCAGCAAATATCTTTTCTTTGAATCCTATGTGAGAAATATCTGCCGGTACATAGTATTGAACTCTCCACTTTCTGAATGGGAGGTGAGAGTCTTCACCACTAGGCTGCCACACCACTCCTTTGTAAGATATGAATGTAACCCATTTTTAAAAATGGTTAAGATCCTTCCAGATCCTTCTAGGGCAACTTCTATGATCGTATAGAAAGATTTGGACACTCTGTTAGTTTGTATCTCTATAATACTATGCAACTGGCTTCTGTAATTAGATATATGGCAAGGATTCCAAAACTAAATATAATTAGACCTGATTTTTCTTATGAATAGCCTAAGTCAACATAGAAAAGATAGATGGCTGGCCAATTCCTTTTGATTTATTATGCAGTGTCAAGAATCCGCTTGAAATAAGTCACAGCTTTTAACTGAACTGCAACTGGACTTACACAGATGAAGCCCTGGATTTAAACTGTCTGCTTCATCAGAGGCCATGTCAAGTTCCTCCCAGGCTGAAACATGGCCAGTTTTTTCTCTTTCTCTCTAGACTTGGCTGTGATACGTTTAGTGAATATTTCACAGGGAAATAAAAACATGCTGGCTGATTGTTAAACAGCCCAAAGAACCATTTTTCCCCCTTTGGCTTTAGATTTAGTATGCTTTCTTAGAGATTTTTTGGACGTGGATAGGACCATTTCAGGGGTGGGTTTCAGGTGGTACGCCCCGGTACGGGCGTACCGGAGCCAACCTGGAGCACCGGATACCATTCCTGTACAGTGCTCCGGAGAGCCCGCTCCCCAGACCAGACTTTTAAACTTCATTCACCAGGCCAAAGAAAACATTATTTAAAAACACAATGTGGACTAAAGTTAAACTGCAGATAAGGACAATTACAAGAAAAAGTGGCAGTGAAAAAATCAAGGGCATGATAGCTAGGGAACAAACTTACCCCTCTTTCCTTGGTGCCCTAAGCGCATGCTTATTTTGCTTAATGGGTAATCCAGGGTGGAGACACATCTAATGTTGCAATGTATATTCTAAAACCATAGGGATTTTGTCACATTGCTGTGACGCTACTGTGGTTTGGAGACACCCACATTTACTGCATCAAAGGTGACTCAAGTGCTCAAGACTGTTCTCTGAGGTAAAAACATGGAGGCAGGGAGCTGCTTTAAACTGTTTAATACGAACTGAACCAAACTGTAACAAAGAACCACCCATCTGACAGCTCTTATATAGAGTCAGTTGTCCAACAATTAACCAATAGAGAGCCTGTAATTCTCCTGCCCAAACTGAGTGTGACCTTTAGCCAATGGGAGTGCTTGATATTGAGTCTGAGAACTTAGCACCCCTTTCCCCTGGATTGTGCAGACATAGTCTCACAAATGGGCAGGTCTACAGCGGATCCGACCCGAACGCCGTGGTGTCTGCTCGGCCACCGTAGGAGATGAATATTCTTCCCCCACCTCTTTGGTCGATGGTGAAGCATCGGGTGGATCATGGGCTGCCTCCAACACTGGACAGTCAGGAGCAACAGGTACGTCATCCGCTGAGATCGCCTCCGGACATGACAGTTGTGGGCAAGGTGAACTTGGGCTTTCTGGCTGGCTGGTGACCGGGGGTATGTTGTCGAATGTGGCTGACTGTTGTTGTTGTTGTTGCACCTTGTACTCATCACCCAACTCGCGGCGGCGCAGCTGGTCCACATGGCGCCACCACTGCCGACCGTCCTCTAACAGGACCCTGTAAGAGCAGGGCCCGGTTACACGAAGAATATGTCCAGTGACCTATTTAGGATCCCCTCCGAAATTCCGTGCAAATACCCAGTCCCCGGGGGCAAAATTCCTAATGCGAGCCCCATCCCCTATAGGAGTATCCGATTCATATGAGGGGTGCAAATGATCTAGTAAAGTCCTGAAACGCTGTCCCATAAGGAGTTCTGCTGGGCTTTTGCCTGTCTCTGGACTTGGAGTCGCATGCTGAGTGAGTAGATAGGTGGACACATTAGACAGCCAGTTCCCAGGGCCCATTCTTACCAATGCTTCCTTAGCCGCTCGTACGGCTTGTTCGGCCCGGCCATTACTAGCCGGGTGGTAAGGAGCTACTAAAGCGTGGTGGATTCCTAATTTTGCTAAGAATGTTTGCAATGTGGCCGATGTTAATTGAGGGGCATTATCAGACACTATAGTGTCTGGAAGACCATGTGTAGCGAATATGCGCTGCAACACTTGAACAGTGGCCTCAGAGGTGGTTGAGCTCATAGGAACTAGTTCTACCCACCTAGAAAATGCATCAACTAATATCAAAATGTTATGCCCCTGGACCGGTCCCGCAAAGTCCATATGAACTCGTGACCAAGGTCCCCGGGGCATCTCCCATGCCCGGGGTGGCACTGCTGGATGTGAGGGGCGTGACAATTGACACGGTGAGCAAGAGGATACCCAATCTGTTATATCACTATCCAATTTGGGCCACCAGACATAGCTGCAGCCCAAAGCCTTCATCCTAGCTATGCCCGGGTGGACCAGATGTAAATGGGTGAGAACAGGGTTACGCAACATTTGGGGCACAACCACTCTATCACCCCATAACAGGCAACCCCTCAATTCAGATAACTCTAACCGCCGACAGTAGTATGGCAGCACATTCTCCGGAACCTTCTCCCTCGGCCACCGCCTTCTTACCCAACCCAACACCTTTGAAATTAAAGGATCCTTTGCAGAGTGGCTGGCAATGTCTCTCGCCGATAACGGCAAGTCCATGTCAGCAATCAGGAGGACCTCCATCTCCTGAGCCTCCTCCACCTTCACTTCAGGCAAAGGACACCTACTGAGGGCATCGGCCTGCCCCATTTGCTTACCGGTATTCCAAACGATACGAATAGGCGGCCAGGAATACTGTCCAATGAGACATTCTGGGGGACAGAATGGCCGGAGAAGGCCAATCACCTGCCAATAACCCTAACAAAGGCTTGTGATCAGTTAGTAACACAAAATGTCTACCGTATAAATAATGGTGAAAGCGTTTTACCCCAGCTATAGCAGCCAGCGCCTCCTTGTCCAATTGGCTGTAATTCCTTTCAGCCTTGGACAAGGAGCGCGAAAAATAGGAGCCTATAGGAGCCTCTCGGCCATTGGGATAAAGGTGGCTCAGGACAGCTCCCAGTCCGAACGGTGAAGCATCACAGGCCAGCAACAGCGGCAAGGATGGATCGTACTGCATTAAAACAGCCGAAGATGTCAGAAGGGACTTGACAGCCGCAAAGGCCCGTGCCTCACGGCTGCCCCATTTCCAAACTGCTGAGCTGTCAAGCAGTCTGTGCAATGGGGTACCAACCTTATGGGGTACCAACATGGAATAAAAATTCAAAAGCCCCAAAAAAGCCTGCAATTCAACTTTAGACTTTGGTGCTGGAGCGGATTTGACTGCTTCAACCTTGGACAGCGTCGGATGAATACCTCGAGCGTCAATTTGGAATCCTAAAAATTCAACCTCACGAACTCCAATCTTACATTTGGCCTTCTTTAGATGGAGCCCTGCCTCCCTAAAACGCACCAAAATTCCTCCCAATTTAGAGACTAACTCCTCCCATGAATCAGCCGCCACTAACACATCATCAAAATAAGGACGGACCCCTGGCAAGCCATGGAGCAATCGCTCCATAATACTTTGAAAAATACCGGGGGCCACAGATACCCCGAATTGGAGACATTTGCAACGGAACGCGCCCCGGTGCGTGACTATGGTTTGGGCGTCTGCAGTAGCATCATCAACAGGCAGCTGTTGATACGCCTGCGCTAAATCGAGCTTAGCAAAGATCTGTCCTCAGCCCAAAGAGTGCAGCAGATGCTGCACCACTGGAACCGGGTACAGGTTAGCTTGTAACGCCCTGTTTAACGACGAACAGTGATCCGCACAGATCCTAATGGACCCATCTGATTTCAATGGGATCACTATAGGGGTTTCCCATTTGGCGTAATCCACTGCTTCTAAAAACCCCTGGGCTATTAACTTATCAAGCTCCTTGTCCACTTTTTCTCTACGGGCAAATGGCACTCTACGAGCCTTAAGGCGCACTGGCGCCACCTGTGGGTCAAGATTAAAAGAAACAGGAGACCCTTTATATTTACCTAATGACTCACTGAAAACATCAGCAAACTCCTGGAACAAGTCTTCCACAGTGGTCGAATGTTGGATCTCGTTGACCCCCGAAATAGCCAGACCCAAAGAGGCAAACCAATCTAACCCTAATAGGGTAGCCAATGGGTCAGCAACAACAATCAATGGCAAGGTACCCTTGAACGTGCCATACTCAACGCCAAATTCCCCAGAGCCTAGTATGTTAATAGCATTCCCTTCATAATCCCTAAGCCTGCATTTACTGGGGCCCAGGCGCCCCATGGAGATAGAGGGAACTAATTTTTTCAGGGTACCCCATGCAATGATGGATTTAGTGGAGCCGGTATCAATCTCCATCTTGCAGGGCCGTCCCTCTAACAGAATTGTTAAGAACATCTTTTTACCACCCAACCTCCCAGTGAAAGCAGTGTTAACCACCCAGTCAGCACCCTCAGAACAATCCCCAATGTCATGACAGTTTGCCCCAGATCTGTCCTTCCGACGGTCAGTTTGCCGGGACGGAGGTCGGCTAGCCAAAGGCGAAGGCGAAAGCAGAGGAGCCCTGCAAACGTAGGCCAGGTGACCCGTCTTCCCACAACGACGGCACTGCGTGTTCTTGAACTTGCATGAAGATCACCTATGACTCCCCCCGCAGCTGAAACAGCCTGTCTGAGAGGCGGTAGAAGGTCTTCCTTGCCGCGCTGCAGACATCATCTTGAGGCGGCTCACCTCAGACTCCTCACTCGGCTAGCCGTTTTGTTGCTTTTTCTGCCCCCCCACGGGGGCGAGACGCCCCTTTTTTGGGGGTCTCCCGTAAAGCCGGCTTGCCTGGGACGCTCCCCCCCCACGGCGGTGGGGGAAGCGACCCTTGTCTTCGGCTTAGGTGAAGGAGAACATGCTGCGGGGGGTTCTCCCTTCGCCAAAGGAAGACGGCGCCATTCACATCCATGTAGAGGGCTAAACGTCGATGTCGGAAGGCTTTCCGAGGCTTCAGCTGCAAGGGGAGAGTGAGTGTTCAAAAACTTGTTTTTCTTACTGTCAGCCGGGCTGAAAGGACTGGGAGGGGGGTGTTTGTTTTTTAAAAAAAACCCTCGGACTTAAGCGGCACTTGGAAATGGTTCCTCGCGGCGAGGAGCGGAAATCTTTAATCCTGACTGTTTGCGTTAAGGGAAAGTGGATTGCAGCTTGCTTGCAACAATGTTTCTAGGTCTGGCTGACACAATTTCTTTCACTACTCTCTCCTGCGGGCTCTGAGCTGGGCGGTGGAAAATGGCCTCTCTTTGTTCCTGATTGACTATTTTGTTTATGGAAAAATTTCAGCGTCTCTTTGCAATCTGGACTATCTCTGGCTTTTAATGAAGAATTTTTTTCTTTGGGATTTGTGATTTCTTTTCTGGAGTACCTTCGCTATCACACCTATTGAGTTGGAAAATTGTTTCTCTCTTGGTTCCTGAATTTTACAACGTTACAACCTTGATCAGAACTTTTGGCTCCCGGTCAGCCTCACCAACCCCACTCTGAAAACGCCATTTTAGTGGCATTGACTTTAATAGTTAGTCATGGCTCAGGAAACAGCACTGACAAGTTTAGAACAAAGGATGGCTTCTCTTGAAACTGTTATACAAACTTTGGTACAAGAAATTCAGGCCCAGAGGGCAGAAAACATCAACTTCAAGAAGGAGTTATTGGACACACGGAAGCAAGTGCTGGAAAATACACAGAAGAATGAAGAATTGGAAGGGGGGTTGGCGGGGGTTAAGGGAGAGATTTAAAATGTTACTAAAGAGGTTGGGGAAACAAATGGGCATGTGTCTAGGATTGATATGGAAAGAATGACATATTTTTTGAGATTTCAGAATGTTCTTGAGGAATCTGGTGAATGCCTCCCTGATCTTATGAGCACGATTTTAGCAGACTATTTACAAAAACCTAAGGATGAGATCAGGGGGGACATTGACCTAGCCTATAGAATTAACTCAGCATATGCCAGGATAAATGAAGTGCCTAGAGAGATACATGTGAAATTTGTTAGAAGGTCAACCAGAGAGGAGATCCTGAAACTGCAGAGAGAAAGTCCATTAATCTATCAACAAAAAACGGTTGCTATCTTGAAGCAGATCCCTAGAAAGATTAGAGATGCAAGAAGGAAATTTTCCTTCTTGTCTAAAACATTGTTTGATCATGGGATTTGGTTCAAGTGGGTGACACCCGAAGGGATGCTGGTGTTCTGGGAAGGAGGAAGAGTGAGGATTAAAACAGTTGCTGAGGCGGAAGCCTTTCTTAAAAAACATTCCTCTATCCTGGGGGAAGATCCAGGGGGGACGGAGGGGGCCATGGCCCCGCCTACTGGGGGCCTGGAAGGAGAAAAAGAAGATTCAATTGCCAAGAGACTTAGATCAAAAAAATAACTTTGCCTTGACTTTTCTTTTGAACAACTTTGCATAATATTTGTATTTGGATTTTTTGTAAAGGACTGACAGTATAGAAATGAGAATTTAGATATATGTACACGCTTTCACTTTGTAATGTGATGAAAAATGTTTTTTTTTTAATTGTTATTAATGTATTTTGAGGTCCCGGAAGAGCCGACGACTTCGACGTGAATGCTCTCAAAATTTCTTTGTATCCCTTACCCCATCCTATAGAAAATGTAAAACCAATAAAACTTTTTCAATATAAAAAAAAAAGATTGGTAAATTCACAATGTATAGCAGCACTCCTCAACGATGCCAAATACTGGTTCACAGACTCGCCCTCCTGACAGCACCACCGAAATGCTTAGCGTCTGGCAAAACGGGATGGTGAGGGGGCATAATGTCCTTTAAGTCTAGTCATCAACACATCCCAAGGCAGGGAATGTGCAAGAGCTGGAGCTGCCAATGCTCTAGCAGTAGAAAACATAGCTGGCCCACAGGCACTCAGAAAAAAACCAGTCTTGCGCTCATCAGAAATCTCACCAAGATCACTTGCGATCATAAAACAGTCAAAACACTCGATAAAAGCGTCCCACGACTCTCTCTCTGGGACAAACGGGGCAAACGCAGGAACATTCGACATCCTCGTCGCCAGTGCTCAAGACTGTTCTTTGAGGTAAAAACACGGAGGCAGGGAGCTGCTTTAAACTGTTTAATACGAACTGAACCAGTGGTGGGTTTCTGCAGGCTCGCACCTACTCGCGAGAGCCAGTTGGTGAAATTTAGAGAACTGGTGAGAGGGGGTTCCACCGGCGTACCTGGAAGTAAATCTGGCCCGCCGCTGCCAGTGACCCAACGGGCAGGAAAGGAAAGGAAAGGAAAAGAAGGAAGGAAGGAAGGAAGGAAGGAAGGAAGGAAGGAAGGAAGGAAGGAGGGAGGGAGGGAGGGAGGGAGGAAGGAAGGAAGGAAGGAAAGAAAGAAAGAAAGAAAGAAAGAAAGAAAGAAAGAAAGAAAGAAAGAAAGAAAGAAAGAAAGAAAGAAAGAAAGAAAGAATTTATCATCACAATTGAGTCCAAAATTTTGGTTGCTAAGCAAGAGCGTTGTTAAATGAGTTTCACCACATTTTAAAAGGTGGCCACTCCCACCCTGTCACATGACTGCCAAGCCACGCCCACAAAATAGGCCACACCTACAGAGTAGGTTCTAAAAAATTTGAAACCCACCACTGAACTGAACCAAACTGTAACAAAGAACCACCCATCTGACAGCTCTTATATAGAGTCAGCTGTCAGACAATTAACCAATAGAGAGCCTGTAATTCTCCCACCCAAACTGAGTGTGACCTTTAGCCAATGGGAGTGCTTGATATTGAGTCTGAGGACTTAGCATCATAGTTCGTCTTCGTCAAGAATGGGCTATTTCCTTTTGCCAAAGTTCCATCATTTTATATATTTACTAGCCGATAACACGGCGTTGCCTTGGTATTTATTTATAGGAGGGAAATGTCTGTAATTTCTAATGTTGGATTTTCCCCCTTACCAGAAGGAGCCGCCTTGTGAAGCCATTATCATGGCAACTCCACTGCGCTGTACAGTAGATGCCATTTTAAGGCACAACAGGCTGTATCATAACAGAACACACACCCTGAGAGGTATTAGGGGTGTCTTACACGCGCGCACACACACACACACACACACACACACCAGTATTTGTTTCCAGAGAGTAAGTCATCTGTGTACCAAGTTTGGTTGAAATTGCTCAAGGTGTTCCAGAGTTATGCTGGAACACACAGACAAACACAGATATAGATATAGATATAGATATAGATATAGATATATTTGCTAACTTATTTTAGTATTCAAGAGCCATAAGGGGCATGGCCAATGGAGACATGATTTGATAGAACCAGCAAGGATAAGATTTTTGAGTCCCTTTGAGAGATCTGAGAAAGGGGTTTTACTGTGTTATTTGAGGTGGGTTGCTCCCAATTCAGCCCAGTTCAGCCAAGCCGGTAGTGGAATACAAGCCTGGGTCGCAGAACTGGCAGAAACCCAGGCCTGCCACGCTCCTGAACCAGTTCCCTCGCTGCCACTGGGCTGCCGCCATTTTGATTTTTAACGACTGCGAGTGCGCAGTGCACTGTAAATTGTTTCTGTGCATGCGCGAAGAACAATTTACATTCAACAGCGCCCGTGAATGCTGTGTGTAACGTGCAGCGTGTGTGTTTGCAAACTGGTAGTAAAATCAGCAGCACCCCACCCCTGCTTCAAGTCCTGGCAACGACATACATTCAGACAAGCCTGCATGAGTTTTGTGGCAAGATTTTCAGAAGTGGGCCACCCCAGGGCTGAGAGAGGGAGGGAAGAGAGAGGGAGAGAGAGAGAATAATACAAAAAGATGCTGAAAAAAATGGGGTCCAGAAGAGCTACAAACTTTGTAGGTGGGTTAAACCTTTGTGCAGAACAACTTAAAGGGACTTGTTCTGTTTAGCCTGAAGAAAGGAAGATTAAACAGAA
This sequence comes from Rhabdophis nuchalis, assembly GCA_039707465.1. NCBI lineage: Eukaryota > Metazoa > Chordata > Lepidosauria > Squamata > Natricidae > Rhabdophis > Rhabdophis nuchalis. The sequence goes on from CM077645.1 coordinate 207,457,377, forward strand.
ACATGATACTCAAAAGATTTTATGATTCTGTTGCTTGTCACAGTCATGCTTCCTCGTCCATTCCTCCCATGACAAGGGGCTCAGGCACAGGAAATTAAGAGATAGATATATATATATATATATTTTAAAAAGCCTTTTTATCTATGTGCAGGATTGTCTTTCGTCGTGCACACTATATACACAAACCTCTAACTAATGATGGAGAAATCAGAACTTGGAAGGATGTTCAAAGTGCTTCAACAGGGTTTGACGTGTTTATTGGGATTCAAGGAGGACGGTGCCAAACCATTTCCAAGTTTGAAAGTTAGCATTATTAGCATTACATATCATTGGCTGCCTAGTGCCCAAAGGCAGTTCATAAAGTAGAGCTTGAATTATGTACTATAAAAATAGAACAAATTAAATGTTCTATTGTTAAATGTTACACTGAAATTAGAGGGGGGCGGGGGAGTCAAATTCTAGAAAAGCCTGAACACCTGAGCATATGTCTAAAAGAAAAATATCTGAAAAATAACAAAAACTGGATTTTAAAGTTTTTACTTCCATTCAGGAGAGTACAATAAAACTCTCTTTTTACGACCCTGTAACCCAGTGGTGGGTTCCAGGTGGTACGCCCCAGTATGAATCCATGAATCAATCAATATTTGGGGCTTGACTGATGCTCTGTTACTTTTATCTTCGTTTAGCGAGGAATGATACTGACTTACTGTATTTTTCAGAGTATAAGACGCACCTTTTTTCCTCTAAAAAGAGGCTGAAAATCTGGGTGCGTCTTATACATCGAATACAGCATTTTTTGCCTCCTGAAACCCCACCCCTTCACCAAAATGGCCATGTGCATACCCTTATGGAGGCTTTCAGAGAGCTCCTGGGGGCTGGGGAGGGCAGAAATGAGCAAAACACAGAGCGTTTTTGCCCCCCTAGCCCCAGCAGCACTCTATAAGCCTCCATAAGGCCATGCATGCTATTTTTTGACCCAAAAATGGCCCGTTTTCACACAAAAAGCGGGCCATTGTTCCTCGCGCAAGTGCTCCCAAGGCTATTCATGCCTTTTATTTGAAAAAAAGGGGACATTTTTGCAAAAAACAGGCCATTTGGGGGAGGTTTGCACAGTGTAAAAAGGGTTTTTTCCCCCTTTTGTTTAGTTAGATGAGAATTACGTTGATGAGAATTACGTTGGTCAAGTACTGTGCCTGCAGAAACAAAGATTTGTTCCAAAGGTGGCCAGTGATTTCCTTCTCCAGCACATGGGTAAATACACCTGGAAACATCTACCTACCTACCTACCTACCTACCTACCTACCTACTCTCTCTCTCTCTCTCTCTCCCTACTTATCTACTTTATTTCTCTCTCTCTATTTCTCTCTCTATTTTTCTCTCTCTATCCCTCTCCCTACCTACCTATCTACACTCTCTCTCCCTGCCTACCTACTGTATTTCTCTCTCCCCTCTATCTACCTATCTACCTGCTCGCTCTCTCCCCTTACCTATCTACTGTATTTCTGTCTCTATTTCTCTCTCTCTATCCCTCTACCTACTTATCTATCTACACACACTCTGTCTCCCTACCTACCTACCTACTGTATTTCTCTCTCTCTCTCCCCTCTACCTACCTACCTACCCACTCTCTCTACCTACTTACCAACCTACTGTATTTCTCTCTCTTTCTCTCCCTCTCTCTCCCTCTATTTACCTGTCTACTTTTTTTAAAAAAATGCCTCTTCAAAACCTGGGTGTGTCTTATACTCCGGGGCGTCTTATATGGTAAACAACTACTGCTAAAGAGTTTTCTCAAGTCATTCTGACTCTTGGACTAAATCTACTTCTACGACAAGAGTAAAGCATCTTCCACTAAAGATAAATTTACTGGGATCTTTTCACCTTTGCGTCAGCCTATGCGATGAATTCTTGCATTAGCCAAAGTAAAGTTTGATGGTATTTCATCCTTCCATTTGTTTCACCAAGCATGCCAAGAAAATTACATCTGACGTTCTGTTGCCATTGAAAGATGCAAACATGGAACACAAACTTTTTAAAGGAGGCCTCACACCAGTGGTGGGTTTCAAATTTTTTAGAACCTACTCTGTAGGTGTGGCCTATTTTGTGGGCGTGGCTTGACAGTCATGTGACAGGGTGGGAGTGGCCACCTTTTAAAATGTGGTGAAACTCATTTAACAATGCTCTTGCTTAGCAACCAAAATGTTGGACTCAATTGTGATGATAAATTCTTTCTTTCTTCCTTCCTTCCTTCCTTCCTTTCCTTTCCTTCCCGTTGGGTCACTGGAAGCGGCGGGCCAGATTTACTTCCAGGTACGCCGGTGGAACCCCCTCTCACCGGTTCTCTAAATTTCACCAACCAGCTCTCGCGAGTAGGTGCGAGTCTGCAGAAACCCACCACTGTCCCACACCTTTTCAAATCTCCAAAGAACTTTTCTCCTTGGTTGAATCTGCTTTTGTTTTTCGCTCAACTACAAGAAGACGGTTCTTAACGGTTGTTTCTGGGGAATATATAAAGCCTGTTGAAAAGGCTTCCCTTCTAATATATGAGATCTTAAATTGGATGCGTGACCATTCCTATTGAAAGATCCCTGCTCACTCAGCTACTTTTAGAGATCTGCGTGCATTTAACACCATAATCTAAAACGGATTTGTAACTGTGTTCAGCAGGATATGCTTATCAACAGCTTTATGCTTGGGTTTTCTGCCGTACTGTGAGCATGCTCCAAATTTTAATTTTACAGAAGGGATTCATTTGGATGTACAGAAATGTTGGCAAAACAGTAACAAATGCACGCTTACCAATGAGAAGGCCTTTGATCAGACTCTAGAAAGAGTGCAGAGAAGAGTAACAAGAGATGATTAGGGGACCGACTGGAGGCTAAAACATATGAAGAATGGTGGCACTGGTTCGCTCCAACGATGAAGTGGGCCTGCCTGTCCACCCCTGTCACCTATATCTTCTCAGCTGAGTCATGCAGCTGAGTGGATTTCTACGTCTCAACTGGTTTCCTCCCCAGCAGTAATGCAGAAGGTACTTTTTCTCAAAACTGCACATGCACACCCAGCGTCAAAGCACGCGATCACCGAACCAGTTATTAAACCAATAGGATCCCACCACCGGTCCTTTGTAATTTTGAACAGTAGCTAAGCTATATTATCTTCCTCTAAAAGATAATATAAAATTTCCCCATGAATATCTGAAAGTCTCCAAAGCACAAATCTTTCCCCCCACCACCACCACCACACACAAACACACACACTAATCTCCTTTGCAGACATGAAACACTCACTTACTCACAACCACCAGACCGAGAAAAATTAACATCTGGCGGAAAAAGACTTCATCATTAATATCATTCGACCCGATTGGATAAACAAAAGGTTTTTCATCACAATCCATATTAGCAAAGATTTCACTATTTTTCCGTCATTAGTTGGATAAATCCAAAGCCTGATAATATACGGTTTTTTTTCCTAGGTTAAGCTAGAAATCACTCACAAAGTCCATTGTATTAAGCTGAGAATTAAAAGTATCCGCTAAAAGACTTCTGACTTCTGAGCATAACCATTTCCTGGAAAAATCTGGGTTGGAGAGCTGTCAAAATACCAACCAATCAACACAAAGCCCACAAAACTAATGACCAATCATGCTATCAAAAAAACGTTTTAATCAAGAATCCAATGTTCTATACCAGCGGTCACCATCTGGTGGTCCGTGGTCTGTGAGAAAATTTTGGTGGTCTGCAGAAAAATTATTAACATTTTTTAATATTACAGTAAATCAGAAGCCTCAAACTATGGTCCCTGGGCTGGATGCGTTCAATGAACGCTTGTGTTGTCCCAGAAAGTCTCTCACTTCGAAGTCTTTTTGTGTGGGTCGGAGGGGTGCAGAAATTCTGACTTGGGGTCTGCTTCAGCCTCCCGGTGTGGGGCTTTGGGTGAAGGCTGGAGGGAAGCGCCACTGGTGGCAAAGGGCCAGAGAGCCTCGTTCCAGTGGGACTGCATCATGGCCTGGAACTGGCTGACCATCTCAGCCCGCTTAGCCTCCAGGCGCTGGTACCTGGCCCTGCACTCCCACAGGTTTTTTCTCTGCTTGGAAAGCCTATGCTGGTAGTCCTCAGTGATGTGCTTCTGCTGAGTCTCCTTCTTGGTCAGACTCAATTTGAACTGAGCCAGCTCTTTTGCCAAATCTTTCTTGTGGTGGCTGCTTAGCTCCAACAACTTCTTCCTGTTGGGGCCTAAGGAGCCTGGACGGACAGACTAGGAGTGGCTGGGAGGGGAGGGGCAAGTAGAAGCTGGCGAGGCGCCCCTCGACGTGAGTGACATCAAGCTGGCCACACCCACCCAGTCCCATGACCACCCAGCCGATCGTTAGGTGGAGCGTATTAGTGGTCCACGGGATTTAAAATTACGAATTTAGTGGTCCCTAAGGTTCAAAACATTTGGTGACCCCTGTTCTATACAGACTTTCACAACAATGGCCAACTTTTTTCTGCATATTGGAATCCATCATTTACATAAGTAATGGCCAGACTTCCCTCTCAGTGTTGTGAGTTGTTTTTTTTCTCCTTGCAACTATAGAATTCTTATTGTAAAAGGATTGTTTATTTAAAACTGCCTAGTATGTGAATTCATTTCTTCCCTCCCTCTTTTTCTGTATACAAAAAGAGTGGAGAGGGAACTAATGCAAAAATGTTTATTTAACTATTCTATTTTTTTATTACTAAATGGCATGCTGTTGTAGTTTACGACATGCTAACATTTTAAACGATGAAAATGCTCACTAAATCACAGCGGTTAAAATACGGAATACTAAAACTATAAAACAATAAGAGAACAAAGTTAGCTTCCTGAGCAATTAAAAAGTTCTAAATAAACACAAGGAGAGACTTTTCTCTAGAAAAGAGGCTATGAAGCAAGGGAAGTTAAGAAGAATTTCAATTTTCCCCCCCTTTATTCTCTGGAGATACTATCTTCCTGCAAGCACAGTAGTAAATGCATTAGTTTAATATTGCTTGTGAACTATCTGAACAGGTAGGACTTTCACCCAGAGAGAGAGACAAATATCTCATTAAAAAATTTTCTTAAGACGTGATAGTACTTGGTTGAAGATCCATATCAGAAGTGACAAGGTTGGTTTACATTCATAATTCTTCTGGGACGTAAGCCCACATCTCAGAGGCATCAGGTGGAAGAAAATTGATATGCAGACCAATTAAAACCCATTCACAGTTATGGTGAATGGTTAGAGGGGAAAACTAAGTCAGTATTGTAGAAAGTTAGCACCCATCCCTCTCCTAGAAGAATGAAATATTCCAGGAAAAATTAAAAAGGCCGAATATTATACCTCCCTGGATGAGAAAATGAGAAACATGCTCTTAGAAAGCAACCCCCACCTTTGTTAATAGAAAGATTGGGCCATCTTATCTACAACACAAAAGGCCTTCAGATCCAGGATGATGGGATTATCTCTCAGGGCAAAGCCATTCAGCCCCAATAGGAAATTGCCCTTCATTGAATCACCCAGCAAGATTCCACCAAGCCTGGGATTCAAGACAACCTACAAAGTTAATCCTGCATGGCCCCGTGGGAGTCTGACAACCAATCAGAATACATGTGTTACACAGGAACAGGAAGCTCTAAGGCAAGGTCCAAAAAAGGATATCTATGAGTAGAGTTTGACTTATGGCTGTATAACCACTATCCTGACTACTTTTTACCACCTGCTAAAATTTGTATATTAGGAATGCAAAACATGCACTTAAAACAAAGTTGGGTTTACTTGACTAAAACTATCTATTTCCCAAGAACCTAAGAAAAACCACCTGTTAACTTTGCATTTAAAAAACAAACAAACCACCAAACACAAATCTATACATAAATTCATTGTCACTAGTGACACAATTAATCCAGTGGTTGAAATTCCCCACTTTGGCTAACCAACAAGAAAGAAACTGGACTAGTATGATACTCAATTTTATTGTGTGCTTGGGACCTCATTCCATAAGTAACAATTCAAGAGTAGGTTGGCTTAAATGACAAAAGCATCAGTCATCATAAGAAGGCAATAAAGATTAATAGAGAAATAACATCCCTTCATAATTGGTGCATTAACGTAAGCCCAATGGAAATATCTGGATGGACAACAAGGTTTCAAAAATAAGTTTGTTCCATCTGGGACTTTCCAGATATATTAGGAACACAGGTAGACCCCAACTTACAATCACAATTGAGTTCAACTTTTCTGTTGCTAAGTGAGACACCTGTTAAGTGAGTTTTGCTCCATTTTACAATCTTTCTTACCACCACTGTGAAACAAATCGCTGCAGTTGTTAAATTAGTAACATGGTGGTTAACTGAACCTGGCTTCTCCATTGACTTTGCTTATTAAAAAGGTCGCGAAAGGTGATCACATGATCCTGGGATGCTGCAACTGTCATAAGTATGAACCAATTGCCAATCATTTGAATTTTGATCACATGACCATGGGGATGCTGCAATGATTGCAAAATGGTAATAATATATTTGTTTTTCAGTGTTGTTGGAAGTTTGAATAGTAATAGCAATAACACTTAGACTTATACACCAGGCCACTTTTTGCTCATTTTTGCCCCACTCCACCCCCCAGGAGCACTCTACAAGCCTCCTAAAGGCCCTCCCGAATGCCCTTTTGGGGGGGGGAACGGGCCCGTTTTCACGAAAAACGGGTCATTTTTGGGAGGTCTGCAGAGTGCAAAAACTTTTTTTTTTATTTGCCTCTTCAAAACCTTGGTGCACCTTATACTCCGGTGCATCTTATACTCTGAAAAATATGGTAGTTATTCTCTATAATCCTGTTTCCTTTAAAGCTTCTTTCACAGAGAGATTATTTGTCAAATTTAATAAGATTGTTCATAAGCTTAAAAGGATTCATGTTCCAACCGCTTCTCTAAATGCTCTTTTCAGGCTTAATTGATTTTGTTTCATGTGGGCAGATAAAAGTATTTTATCGGAAATCACTATGGCTGTGAAATGCATATTCTTTCTGTAATCTGCTGGGACATTGTACTACCACAACTGGTCAGACTGAACACTTCTAACCAACATTGCTTGGGTTCACACTCATCATTGTTAGCCTTAATTTGTTGGACTGTGGTTTATTGGCTAGACCACATTTGGGTGGATTCATACAACACACTAAGCTCTAAATCACAATTTAATAAACCACTGTGTTGGTATAACATACCAAACTGAAACCATTTTTGTTAAGGGAACTGGATCCCAGCCTCTAAACCATATCCTACAAACCACAATGGTGTATTCATAGATCGTACTAGTAGGCCCAAACCAAACCCATTGCATTATGGTTTAACAGAATGAGGGAATTTAGCCAATGGTGCATATATTCATTATATCTGGATTTCTTTTAAAGACATTTTTATTCTTTTATTTTTATATAAATAACTCAAGGCAGTAAATATTTCCAGGACAGCCCCTTCCTCCTTTTTTCCTCACAACACAACAATCCTATGAGAGTTATTTATTTTATTTATTTTATTTATTTTATTTATTTTATTTATTTTATTTATTTTATTTATTTTATTTATTTTATTTATTTTATTTATTTTATTTATTTTATTTATTTTATTTATTTTATTTATTTTATTTATTTTATTTATTTTATTTTTCGGAGTATATGACAAACCTCTTTCCCTTATTTATTGTATATTTTAATGTCCTGTGCACCGCCCAGAGTCCGTCTCGACAGAGATTGGTGCGGTTAACAAATCGAATAAATAAAAAATAAGAGGCTGAAAATCTGAAAATTATACACTGAATACAGCATTTTTTGCCTTCCGAAACTGCGCCTCCTTCACCAAAATGGCCATGCCTGTAGGAGGCTTTCAGAGAGCTGAAATGAGCAGAAATTTTGCCCCCCCCCCAGCCACCAGGAACACTCTATAACCTCCTATCCATGCCCTTTTTTTTTTAAGAAAAAAAAACGGGCCTGTTTTTGCGAAAAACGGGCCATTTTTGGGAAGTTTGCAGAGTACAAAAGCTTTTTTTTATATTTGCCTCTTCAAAACTTTGGTGCGTCTTATGCTCCGGTGCATCTTATACTCCAAAATATACGGTAGTTATTTACTTATTTCATCAAGCATGAATTAGATAACAGATATATGTATAAATATGATTATGAATATATGAAATGAAAACGAATACAAGGGAATATTAGGACAGGGACGGTAGTCATGCTGGTGCGCCTATACACGCTCCTTAAAGGCCTCCTAAGGAATGGGGTGAGGTCGACAGTAGACAGTCTTAAGGTTAAAGGTTTGGGGGTTTGGGGAAGAAACCACAGGGTCAGGTAGAGCATTCCAGGCAGTGACAATTCTATTACTGAAGTCATATTTTCTGCAATCAGGTTTGGAGCGATTTACCATAGGTTTTCCACCTATTGTGTGTTCATGTGTTGTTGTGGTTGAAGCTGAAGTATTCATTGGCAGGTAGGACATTGTAGCAGATAATTTTATGTTCTAGGCCAGTGATGGCTAACCTTTTTTGGCTCATGTGCCAAAAGCAGGGGGAGCAGAGGGGGGTTGTGCCACACCCATAATGCTATGTGCGTGACCCCCTGATTTTGGCGTGCTTTTTTTGCCCTCCCCAGGCTCCAGAGGCTTTCAGGGAACCTGGGGAGGGTGAAAACAGCTCCCCCCCCCCAACTCCAGAGGCTTCAGGAGCTTCCCTGAAGCCTCCAGAGGGCGAAAAACGGCCTCAAAAGAAGGCCTAAATCAGCTGGCCAGCACATACAAGCGTGCTGGAGCTGACAAGCAATGCCTCACGTGCCCTAAGAAATGGTTCCGCGTGCCACCTGTGGCACCCGTGCCATAGATTCGCCATCACTGTTCTAGGCTTAGGTAGGAGTGAAGACGGCAAAGTTCTAAATAGTCTAAGCACAAAATTTCAAGTCTGGTGGTATATGGTATTCTGTTGCGAACAGAGTGCAAATTTCTCACAAGTCAATGACGAAGCCAGATTCACTTAACAACTGGGTTACTAACTTAACAACCGCAGGGATTCACTTAATCACTGTGGTGAGAAAGGTCACAAAATGGGGCTAAACACACTGAACATAGGTCTCACTTAATGACAGAAATATTGGGTTCCATTGGCAGTCCATTTGAGGAGTACCTATATTCCTGTATAGCTTACAATCCACAGACACAGGGGTGTCAAACTCAAGGCCCGGGGGCCCGATTCAGCCCACAGGATGCTTAGATCTGGCCCGTGGGACCACCCTGAAAACAGCAAAGGACCAGCCTGCAGTGTCTCTGTCAGGGAAAACAGAGCTTGGGAAGGCTGTGTGTGCCCCCCACCCCTGAGCTCCATTTTCACTGGCAGATGGCTGCAAGAGATTGTCACAGCCGAAAACGGAGCTCACGGACCCATTTTCACTGGCAGAGCACTTGGGCTACCACAGGCAGCTCCAACACAAGTGACATCAAGCTGGCCACACCCACCCTGGCCATGCCCACCACCTGAGATCAAGCACAACCCTGAGGCAGCCCTCAATGAAAATCAAAACTGAACTGCTGCACCCACAGAATTGATCCACTTCATTGACTCAATCAAATGCTTATGACCAGAAAACAGAATTCCAAAATACTGAAGCCTGTCCAAGCTCAGATTTTCACCCACAATCCAGATAAATGCTTCATTATAAATCATGAAGGACCATCCTGCCTGATTAGACCAAGGGCCTCTCTATCTATTTATCCACAAAGGTCAACAAGATACCAACAAAACACCAAGCAACAGACCCAAATATCTTTCTCTTGCTCTGGTTCCCTAGCAACCGCTGATTCATTAAACCAAACAGTTGTGATGGGTCAGTCCAAACATAGCCTACTATTGTATATTCAGACAAGTAGTATGCAAATATACCGAATATCTGTATTTATAAGGGAACAGTCCCTATTTGCAGCTTCTCCTTTCACCTCTCCAATTTTTTTTCCCAAGCAGTTCCATTTACACATCAGGCTTATTCATAATTAATTGAGTTGCGGCTTGCTAAGTTGAACCAATTTGAAGGATTCACATGACACCAAGACCAAAAGGGCTGGATTTGAACATCGCTCTACACTAAAATGGGCTTGCTGTATGTAGCCATTGTCTTGTTTAAATTTTCCCATAGAAAAGTACCTGAACAATTGGAAAAATCCATCCCAAAACTGCCTAAGAAGACATTGTTAGTCTAAAACTAGGCAAAATACCACAGATTTATGCACAACATGTATAATATATCATAAAAGAGTTGGAACGGACCTTGGAGGTCTTCTAGTCCAACCCCCTGCTTATGCAGGAAACCCTACACCACTTCAGACAAATGTTTATCCAACATCTTATTTAAAACTTCCAGTGTTGGAGCATTCACAACTTCTGGAGGCAAGTTGTTCCACTGATTAATTGCCCTCACTGTCAGGAAATTTCTCCTTAGTTCTAAGTTGCTTCTCTCCTTGATTAGTTTCCACCCATTGCTTCTTGTTCTACCCTCAGGTGCCTTGGTGAATAGTTTGACTCCCTCTTCTTTGTGGCAACCCCTGAGATATTGGAACACTGCTATCATGTCTCCCCTGGTCCTTCTTTTCATTAAACTAGACATACCCAGTTCCTGCAACAGTTCTTCCTATGTTTTAGCCTCCAGTCCCCTAATCATCTTTGTTCCTCTGAAGTTCTCCAGAACATAACATTAGCCCAAAGGAGCTTTTTCAAAATTCAACCGGGCTTTCCTGTTTTTTTCCTGGAAGACGTTTCGCTTCTCATGCAAGGAGCTTATTCAGTTTGTATGTAACGGTGGAGGATGGAAGGATTTATATTCCTTGCAGTCATCTTGTTCCTTAGAACTCTCTCAGCGAGTCATTGAGACCACTTGGAGGTTTAACTGTGCCCTCACACCTGAATAGTGCAAATGGTGTGTGGAACCCTCTTGGAACTGCTGAAAGTACTGTGTTGTAAATTACAACATGCAAATTAGAACACAGTAATGAATGAATGTGCAAACTAGTTATAAGTCACTTTTATTCAAAGTTGTTGACACTTCAGTCACTAAACAAAATTGTAATTCAATTCAAGGCCTGTACTATGTGCTCTAATACTATAGAGATAGCATTTGCACACACATCCGTACACATACACAAATTAGGCTATGCCAATTTGCTAAATAAATACACTGTTATTGTCCAGAATTCTGGGGATGAGACCTAGCAAATGTTACACTTTCTCATGCCTTTCAAAGGTTCTGTAATCACCTGGGGTTTTTTTCATGTTTCATTTATATAGCATATAAAAATTCAATTTCCATCAAACTATGTGTGATCTGGGCAGTTGTTTTTAAGCAATTGTTCTAATCCACAGATTTGTTATAGCATTCATCACAATAATGTTGATAATCTATATAAATAAAAATGTAAAATAGTTTGTACAAAGCAGCTAATCTCAAAAACTACTGCACCGATTTACCTCAAATTTTGACACAATGTTCCCAAGGACTTTCGATAATAGAATACGTACTCATTTTGTGCCTAGCACACGTGTGTCGTGTGCAAGGTACACAAATGTAAAATGTACTCACTAATCATGTTTTCACCTCCCTGTAGCTCCGCCCATCAGGCTGCTTTCCAACTGTCATTGTTGGAAGAGGCCTCGTATGGAGTTTAATGAAAAGAAGGACTAGGGGAGACATGATAGCAGCCTTCCAATATCTCAGGGGTTGCCACAAAGAAGAGGAAGTCAAGCTATTCTCCAAAGCACCAGAGGGCAGAACAAGAAGCAATGGGTGGAAACTAATCAAGGAGAGAAGCAACTCAGAACTGAGGAGGAATTTCCTGACAGTTAGGACAATTAACCAGTGGAACAGCTTGCCTCCAGAAGTTGTGAATGCCCCAACACTGCAAGTCTTTAAGAGGATGTTGGATAGCCATTTGCCTGAAATGGTATACCTCAGGGGGTTGGACTAGAATGGATGGTGGATGGATGGATGGATGGATGGATGGATGGATGGATGGATGGATGGATGGATGGATGGATGGATGGATGGATAGATAGATAGATAGATAGATAGATAGATAGATAGATAGATAGATAGATAGATAGATAGATAGATAGATAGATAGAAATACAGTTAGTAGGTAGGTAGTTAGGTAGGGGGATAGATAGATAAGGAGAAATACAGTAGGTAGGTAGGTAGAGGGATAGATAGAGAGGGAGAAATACAGTAGGTAGGTAGGTAGATAGAGGGAGAAAGGAAGAAATACAGTAGGTAGGTAGGTGGGTAGAGGGATAGATAGAGAGGGAGAAATACAGTAGGTAGTTAGGTAGGTAGGTAGGTAGGTAGGTAGGTAGGTAGAGGGGAAAGGAAGAAATACAGTAGGTAGGTAGGTAGGTAGGTAGGAAGGTAAGTAGGTAGGTGGATAGATAGAGAGGGAGAAATACAGTATGTAGATAGGTAGAGGGATAGATAGAGAGGGAGAAATACAATAGGTAGGCAGGTAGGTAAATAGGGGAATAAATAGAGAGAAATACAGTAGGTAGGTACGTAAGTAGAGGGATAGACAGAGAGGGAGAAATACCGTAGGTAGGTAGGTAGGTAGGTGTATAGATAGATAGGGAGAAATACAGTAGGTAGGTAGGTAGAGGAATAGAGAGAGAGGGAGAAATACAGTAGGTAGGTAGGTAGATAGAGGGAGAAAGGAAGAAATACAGTAGGTAGGTAGGTGGGTAGAGGGATAGATAGAGAGGGAGAAATACAGTAGGTAGGTAGGTTGGGGCTTATATGGTGGTTGTGTGTATGTGTGCAGGTGTAGATCTACACACAGATTGGTTGGCCATTTAACCAGACTGGGCCACAGCAACGCGTGGCCGGGTATAGCTAGTGTAATAATAATAATAATAATAATAATAATAATAATAATAATAATAATAATAATAATAATAATAATAATAATAACAACAACAACAACAACAACAACAACAATAACAACAACAACAACAATAATAATAATAATAATACTTAACATTATCTTCTTTAACAAAGGAGGTGTAAAAAGAGGAAATGTTAAAGTACAATCAGCTGATTTTCAGGACTCTAAAGTGGTAGACACAAATTAAATTGTCCCAGCCCTTCTTGCTTTCAGTCTCCACCCACCCCCAATTCTCCTCTCAATCCATAAGAGGAGACAAACATCGAATAGTAATAACAATGGCTCTTTGGGGTCCATTGTGAAGTCAGACAGGAGTCAGCTCCATTGTGTCTGAAGCCTGGAAAAGCCAAGCCAAACCAGGAAGAGTGGGGGCCACAGGATTAGAAACAATGAATAAGATACAGGCCTCTCCTCCCCCCCCCCCCTCTCTTTCTGTTTCTCTCTCAGTCTCTCTCTCTCTCTGTTTCTGTGTGTGTGTGTGTATGTATGTCTTCTCTCTCTGTTTCTCTTTCTGTCTGTCTGTCTCTCTCTCCCCCCCCCCGTTTCTCTCTCTCTCTTTCTGTCTGTTGTTCACTTTCTCTCTCTCTCTCTTTCTGTCTGTCTTTCTGTTTTTCTCTCTCTCTCTCTTTCTCTGTCTGTGTCTCTCTGTATTTGTCTCTCTATCTCTTTGTTTCTCTCTGTGTGTCTCTGTCTCTCTCTTTCTGCCTCTGTGTGTGTGTGTGTCCCCTCTCTCTCTCTGTCCCCCCCCCTCTCTCAGAGAGAGAGGATGGGAGGGAGGGAGAGCTTACATCATTTTTAATTAACTCTCATTGCATTTTAAATATCTCCTCTGAGTGTGCTTTTGCTTCCCTTGTGCAATTCCCTCTCCTTTTCACCCCCCAGTGCACAAATGGACATACGCCATTGACAACCGTGTCAAGTCTTATCACTTAGGCTGTATCTTGACTGTGGCCATAGTGATTCTTGCTGTCTCGGAAGCCTCCAGAAAACACCAATGCCGCCTCTGTTGATCCACAAATAGTCCCTCATTGTTCCCCTGATGGAAACAGGCTCCCTTTGATGGGGGGGGATGGGGGGGGATGCTGATTATTTCAGGAAGCTCCTTATTGAGAGAATCTCACTTTCGTTCTCGTCTAGACATTCAGGCCTTGTTCCAGCATGTCAGTCACTCTCTCAAGCTCAATGCACTTTTTTTTTTTGGGTGGAAAAAGGAAAAAAAAAATATTTCAGAGCCCCTTCCTGTCTTGGGAGCACGACTGTTGCAATTTCACAGAAAAACGGCAAACACGGATGATTCCAAAGGAAGGTGAACTTGACTTCCCTGATAATTAAGGATCCCTTTAAATTGGGTGTAAATTGGGGGAGGGGAGGGGGATAATTCCATTGGCTCTCGGAGATTTGAGCCAATCCAGTTTTTCAGGAGAGTTGCTTTGATGATCATATCTTGGTTCCCAATTAAAGCAATAACTAAAAACAGAAGCGTAGGATTAGCATCTTGGGCACAAATATGAACTTCCAAGTGAAATGACCCATAGAGTTTTCGTCTCAGGTTTCAAGGAGACCTTAGGAACAGGCAATCTCAGGGCCACCCATCTTCCCAGGTTACCATACAAGCCTTGAGGTCCTTCCAATGTCACTTGGAATTGATAAGCGGGCCAGTTCCTAGCCAGCTAAGCTCTACTGTCATTTCAGTGTGGAAAAGGTTAGTTAGTAGTTAGTGTCTGTAGTAGGAAATTGTTAATTGATTACATTTATATGCTGCCCATCTCATTATCAAGAGATTCATATAAACAAGAATATATAAACACTAGCTGGATACCTGTGCTTCGTGACGAAACTATGTGATTGGGCAATGCAGGAGAAATCTGGTTCACTCCAGTTCAGTCCGTTGGCTCAGTGGTGGTCGGTGACTGAAACACATAAGGGAATATCACTCCTGCCATCTTGAATCCAGAAGAAGTTCCATAGGTGGAAGAAATAGACATTTTGGTGAGGTACCAAAATTTAGTTCTGTAAGGAGCCCCAGACCGCTCCTGAGTGTAAGAGTGAAACGTCTGCCAGTTTGAACTGAGGTAACAGAATTTGAGGCAACTGGAAGTTGGAACTGTTCTTTTCAGGTGGGGAGGGGGAGTGGAACTCCTTAGCATCAGAGTGTGTTAATTACTGTATAAGAAATACTAATGATCTGTTGGTCATTTCGAAAAATCCTGTCTTGTGCCAAATTTCAAGTTTGTAGGCTTTACAGTTCTGCAGATTTCGTAATGAGTGAGTGATATTTGGCTTTTATATATATAGATTAAAACATTAAAATTATGAGGCAATTGGCCCGAAGTTACTTTTCCAAAAGGCAACTGCATTTTCTTGAAAACATTTCACTTCTCATCTTTTATTTCCTTTTGACACTCTCCGTAGATGAGATGAAATTGAGTAAACAATTAACCAATAAGGAATGGAGGTGGGAAGTGCTTTATAATCCACTAATCACCTCCAAAATGAGACATTCCCAGTTGGCATATAAAGGTTTTTAGATCTTTTCAGAAGTCCAAGAGGGTGAGATCATGTCTCACTTCAAGGAATATGGTGTTCTAAAGCAGGGGTGTCAAACACAAGGCCCATGGTCGGATGTGGTCATATTTGCAAATGGAGCCATCCTGGAAAATGTATCACTTTGGCCCAGTCTACCTAATGCGAAGAGGAAACATTGGGCCAGCATGGCTTTGGCCCGGTCTACCCAGTGCGAAGCGGAAACATGCCAGCAGTTTGGGGAGTGGCATCAACCTGGCCACGCCCACCCAGTCAATCACAACCAGTGAGTGGCATCGACCTGGCCATGCCCACCCAGTTGGCCACATCCACCCAATCAGCCACGTCCACTCAGTCAATCACGATCAGTGAGTGGCATCAACCTGGCCATGCCCACCTAGTTGGCCACACCCACCCAGTCAGCCACACCCACCCAGTCAACCACGACCAGTGAGTGGCATCAACCTGGCCATGCCCACCCAGTTGGCCACACCCACCCAGTCAGCCACACCCACCCAGTCAACCACGACTACTGAGTGGCATCAACCTGGCCATGCCCACCCAGTTGGCCACATCCACTCAGTCAGAAATGCCCACCCAACCCTCCAAGGTCAACCACAACCCTGATGCAGGCCTCAATCAAATTGAGTTTGACACCCCTGTTCTAAAGGGCAAGAGTCATGACAGAAAAGTCTCTTCTCCCAGATCCCACCCGCTAAAACTTGCAGAGAAGACGCCATTTTCTATGCAAATACCCTGTGTACTCAATGATATGCACACAATTTTCTGTGTGTGATATCGTATCATGGTTACTCTCAGAATTGAGCCAGCTTTCTTTGTTCCTCTCACGTTCCTACAGTGCAGAATGCAAGTTGAAAATCCATGAGATGGTGAGTGGAAGGGAAATAGGGCAATCAGATGAGTTACTGTCTCACTGGAGTTTGTGATCCTTCAGTTCAGTTACTAATTACCTCTAAGATAAATACAAAATATAATTTGTGGTGTAACCTCCCCGCTCCCACCATACCAGGGGAAACATTTGGCAAGACATCGTCACTCAATCTCATGATACCTCCCCGTTTTTTGAAATTAATGGTTGAAAAACTTGGCACACTCATTCCCAAATCACTTCATGGTCTTTGCTTATTTAAGACCGTTATCAGATTTGGAAGTCTTGCAAGATTTTGCCTTCTTTTTTTTTTGTTTAACAAAATCATATGGGGATCCTGTTGCTTTAATTTATTTTGAGACCGTTATCTGGTCTTGCAAGGTTTTGCCTTTTTTTTTTTTATAAACAAAATTATTTGAGGATTTTGTGAATGGTATTTGAAGATGTCATGGTCCCTTAATGGTAGATCAGGCCATCAGGCAGTCAACCCTATAAGAAAGTTAAAACTATTGTGACTGAGATTGAGATTAGCTAATAATGGAATTCTGAAAATCTGACTCATTTTTTATACTCCAGTAAATTAGGAAGGCATCTGTCTGTGCCCCTTCAAAATATTATTTGGCAGGCAGGAAATGTTACAGGTTTCTTCTCTGAAGGAGCTCTATCCACTGGGTCCAAGAAGATAGGCTATCTCTGTGATGGCTCCCTCCCTGAAGAACATCATTCCTGAAGAAATAAGATTGTCCCCCATTTCGACTCTCTTTTGAAAGGGCCTGAAGATGTGGTTTTGCCAGTGGGTCTATGCCAGGATGATAGGGGTTGGCTTGATTGTTGTCCCCAAGGGGTATAATGGGTTTTGTACATCTCTAAGCTGTCCAGAGTCATTTCTGAGTTACTTAGGTGTTCATAAAGTTTCTGAATGAATAAATATTTCATTGCTCTAGACCTGTGATGGCGAACCTATGGCACGCGTGCCACAGGTGGCATGCAGAACCATGTTTGCCAGCACATGAACCATCAGATCCGGCACACATGCGTGCGTGCACTGGCCAGCTGATATTTGGCCTTCCGGAGGTGCCAAGGGAGGGCTTTTTCACCCTCCCCAGACTTCAGGAAAGCCTTTGGAGCTCAAGGAGGGCAAAAAATGGGCCCAATGAGCCAACTGGAAGTTCGGAAATGATCCATTTCTAGCTTCTAGAGCAGGGGTCCCCAACCCCTGGTCCGTGGACCGGTGCCGGTCCGTGGCTTGATAGGAACTGGGCCGCAGGGCCGGAGAGGAAGAAGAGGGAGGAGGGGGAAATCCCCTGGGCAGAGCACGCGCCGGGGGCTGGAGAGCGCAGGCGCGGCCGCTCACGCCATTGGGGGCCGAAAGGGGCGAGTGAGCCAACTCACACCCCCTGCACGCACATGCGTCGCCTGTTCCCCCTCCCCCCCTCTACGCCGGTCGAGCCATAGCCCACCGGTCCGTGGAATTTTCTTTAAAATAAAACCGGTCCCTGGTGCCAAAAAGGTTGGGGACCCCTGTTCTAGAGGGCCTCTGGGGGGCCAGGAAAGGCATTTTTTGCCCTCCCCAGGCTTCAGGAAAGTCTCTGGAGCCTGGGGAGAGTAAAAACTCCTCCCCCCCATGTGGGGGACATGCAAGTACGCAAGGCGCAGGGGTTGCGCAGGTATATGCCAGTCGGGCGCATTGAATTATTTGTGTGGGCACACACACGTGCACAATAGCGTGCACACACACAATTTTGGCACACATTTACAAAAAGGTTCGCCATCACTGCTCTAGACTGACCTAAAGAAATTTCCTAGGTAATGAGCTTTGCCTATTTCCATCAAATACTTCCTTCAAGTATTTGCAAGTGGCACGAGACTTTGGTTTATGTATTTCACAAGGATTTCTGCTCCATTCACAATTTTTCATCTTACTGCTTGTTTACATCCTGAAAGAAGATCCTAAAAAAAGACCATTTATGTCAACATTGATCGGCACTCTCTCACCAGGGGGGATTGGATAAGACGCCACCTATGTCCTGTCTACATCACACCCTTGCAGCAAGAAGATTCCACAACCAATTGCACCCTGATTCAGGTGACCCTGAGGTAACAGATCAGTGGTGGGTTCCTGCCAATTCTAACCTCTTCTATAGAAGAGGTTCCACAAATCTACAGTGCCGTTTAGAACCGGTTCCAGTTCCCTCCCCCCTCCCCCCTCCCATCCGCCCATTATCAAGATGAAGAGCGAGAGGAGGAATTCTGGGAGTTGAAGTCCACAAGTCTTAAAGCTGTCAAGTTTGAACACCCCTGGGGGGTTTTTCCTAAAGGGTTAGGGGTGCAAGGGTCTTGTAACTTGACAGCTTTAAGACTTGCGTGCTTCAAATGCCAGAGTTTCTGAGTCAACATTTTGGTTGACTTATTCTCTGGAAACAAATACTGTGGGGATAAGACACCCCTAAAACCCCTCAGTGTGTTTGTTCTGTTAAGATACAGCCTGTTGTGCCTTAAAACGGCTTCTATTGTACTGCCGTAAAATGGCTTCTACGGTACAGTACAGTGGAGTTGCCATGGTAACGGCTTCACAGTACTCCACAAGGGGGTTCCCTCTGGTAAGGGGGAAAATCCAACATCAAAAATTACATTTGGTCTAGACATTTCCCCCCCTATAAATAAATACCCGGGCAATGCCAGTTATCAGCTAATAAAGTAGAAATCATTGGACAGCAATAGCCTGTTATGTAGATCATGTGAATTCGCCATAACAGCTAAATGAATAGCGACTTCAGCAAAAAGTGCTAGCCATAACTTCAGCAAAATTGGGCATGCTAAAATTTACAATATATTAAGCTACAAATCGGATAGGTCCCCACAAGGAATGCATCCTTTCTTATTCTTTTCTTTTTAATCTCTCTTTTTCTTTTGTAAAGAATACACCCAAGGCCTAAGGCCTATCAAGGGTAAGAAAGAATTGGAGAAGGTGAACCAAGATCTTGGGATAATTTCTTGACAATGTTACTGCTCTAACGTTTGCTCCTAAATTCAGAACAAATGTGTGTTGGCAGCCGCTCTGGTTGGAAGGCATATTTTACGAGCTTGACAGTTTTATGAATCCGTGGTGTTAAACTAAAGGCAAGACTGGGGAAGATTGCACAAAGCCCATTTGAAAAGTGCCAAGCACAGAAGGGATTATTCTGATCCCTCTGCCTATTTAGCATGCAACTGAATGTAATTATGACTTCTATTGAATTCTGAAAAATCCACAAATAACGAATAGATTCTCTGAAGAATAATTAAACAAATGCAACGGTCCTTCCGCTAAATCCAATTAATTTAGGAACAATTCCGTTCTAACACGGCTGACATTATATTAAAGGATAGCCACCCTGGCTTCAGATAATGGGAACTGTGGTCCAAGTAGGGAAATTTGAAATTAATTCATTAAGCTACTTGTAGGGCTTCTGGGTGATTCCGGTTAGAACAGACTGAGAGGCCTACGATCCCTCCTGCAAAATGTCAGAATAAAGCCAAGCCATTAAAAGTAATATTATCACTTACTATAATCAGTGAAATCACTCAGAAGTAGGAATAAAACACCATCAGCAGAACCCAATTAGCAGCTTCAATAGCTCAAGTCACTGTGCAGACCCAAGGTCACATTGAAATAGCCAGACCCTTGAAGACTTCCTAAATGTAACAAGGAAGGGACCATTTCAATGGGTGAGAATATTTGTTTCACGAGAAGATGGTAGCAGGGGTGGGCTTCAAAAAAATCAGCAATGGTTCTCTTTGCCGTTGTTGGGTGGGCGTTGGCATGGTAGGTGTGATCTAGTCGATCTCCTGCACCACAGCGGGGTGGGGGGGGGAGGTTTTATCTTCCCCAGGCTCCGGAGGAATACATCCCCTGAATTAATATTCTCTGGTGCTGGTGCAGAATTTGCATTCTACCAGAGGTGGTATTCAGCAGGTTTTGACCAGTTCTGACCAGAACTTGTAGCAGAAAATTTGAGTAGTTCGAAGAACCAGTGAATATCACCTTTGACTGACCCTGCCCCCATCAATTCTCTGCCTCCTGAGTCCCAGCTGATCAGGAGAGAATGGAGATTTTGCAGTATCCTTCCCCTGGAGTGGGGAGGGAATGGAGATTTTGCTGTATCCTTCCCCTGGAATGGGGAGGGAATGGAGATTTTGCTGTATCCTTCCCCTGGAATGGGGAGGGAATGGAGATTTTGCGGTATCCTTCCCCTGGAATGGGGAGGGAATGGAGATTTTGCGGTATCCTTCCCCTGGAGTGGGGAGGGAATGGAGATTTTGCAGTATCCTTATCCTGGAGTGGGGGGGGAGAACAGAGATTTTGCAGTATCCTTCCCATGGAGTGGGGAGGGAATGGAGATTTTGCAGTATCCTTCCCGAGGAGTGGGGAGGGAATGGAGATTTTGCAGTATCCTTCCCGAGGAGTGGGGAGGGAATGGAGATTTTGCAGTATCCTTCCCGAGGAGTGGGGAGAGAATGGAGATTTTGCAGTATCCTTCCCCTGCCGTGCCCACCAACCCACACCCACCAAGCCACACCATGCCTACCAAGCCATGTCCACAGAATTGGTAGTAAAAATTTTTTGAATCCCACCACTGTGGACTGCACCTAAAGATATTTCCAGAATCACAACCAGCCAAAATGTTAAATCAAATCAAGAAGCCCTGATTTAAATGGTCCCCAGTTCGTTCTTCCATTCTTCAAGCCATGTCTGAAGGCTAACTTTGCAGAGCCTAACAATCTGCACTTAGATGGAAAACTCAAATGTATGGAGACATTAGCAAGATGCTAAGCTACCAGGGCCATTCTGAATGTTTGCCAAACACACTGTTTCAACTTTGTTATTAACCCCAAGCAAGACACATGCACTTCTCTTGGGAGTTTTGAGGTTTCCTGACATTTCGTATGATTGGACTGCACATAAACAGAAAAGGAAAATTAATTGCCTTTATGGGAAGAGCATGTAAAATGGAAAGTCGGCAACCGAAGCAAGAAGTAATGGAGTCCAGATTGGACACTGTTTGTTTTAACTTTCTGTTGTTATTGTTACCTTTGGGTGTAAATATAGGAAGAGGCTGAGTCGTGGAAGCAAACTTATATACCTACCATATGCATAATCATAATATTTTGCCTATATGAAACTAGATATAGAAGAAAAACAGGAATATATCATCATTGTTGGGACAACTGATCTTCTCTTGCCCCGTGGGCCAAATCTAGAAGAAGCTGGTCTGCACTAAACATTATTAATTATGGAATGACATCATTGATCTCCCAAAACATCTGGATAGGCATCTTTAAAGATGTCATTCATTTAGCGTTTCTTCCAATGATGCCCCCTCCCCCTTAGGTCCTACTGAAATGCCTCATTGTGGCATGCAGAAGGCTGTTCCTGGATGGATGAGCAAAGAACTCTGGCAGTGTATAGTCCCAGGAATCACCAAGGAATGAAGATCATCCCAGCTGCCCAACTAAAGCCAACAGGTCTCTATATTGGACAGCAGTGATATATGAGTAATCCTTGACTTATGACTGTAATGGGGCCTGCCCCTCATGGTCATAAGTCATAACAGTTATAAATCAGTTCACCTATGTGACTGGCCTTAACTTTAGGACCTTTTATGCAACAATTGTCATGCAAATCAATCAATCAGAATAGAGCTGGAAGGGACCTTGGAGGTCTTTTAGTGTAGCCACCTGATCAAGCAGGAGACCCTCCTGTCAGGATTCCAAGTAACACCTCCCAACGAAAAAGATTCCAAGAAAAAGATTCCATTTTATTAGAGCTCTCATATTGGCACATCTGGGAAAACCCGAATCTGAAAGCTTCCAGGTTTTCCCCACACAAATGAAAGTCTAAGTCCCTGCCCAGCATCCACATGTCCTCCGCATGGCCCAATCAGTCATCATTCCAACTGGAGATGCCTTCTAGTCAAACCCTTCCAGGTGCAGAGTAAGATGTCCTTAACTCTCTAAGAAAGGAATGTTATTTTGACTATATCTCCCATTCTCCATATAATTCCCCCTCCCATTTTCCCACACCATTGAATGTGGCAGGCCAGAAGGCCCAATGCAAAAAATGGCTTCCAGGCCTGACACTATTTCAGGCAGGTGGCCATCCAGTCCCTTCTTAAAAACCTCCAGCGTTGAAGCATCCACAACTTCTGAAGGCCAGCTTTTCCACTGGTTAATTGTTCTCACTGTTAGGAAGTTTCTCCTTAATTCTAGGTTGCTTCTCTACTTGATTACTTTCCATCCATTGTTAATTCCATCCACCATTAAGCGAATCAGGGATGGGTTGCTGCCTGTTTTACTACCGGTTCGCAACACACGCGCAACACTACACACCAGTAACTGTAATATCACAGCACTGTGTTTCTTGGGCCAACTCCATGTGAATTTGGAAGTGGGGTATTAAACCTTGAGTCATGAGTTTACTAGTCAAGACATCATAGCAGGAATACCTATAGGTGGTACCTTGCTCAATAGTAGTAACTGTGAGAGGGATCTTGGAGTTCTATGGACAACCATTTAAATATGAGCCAGCAGTGTGCAGCAGCTGCCAAAAAAAGCCAACACAGTTCTAGGCTGCATAAACAGAAGGATAGAATCAAGATCACGTGAAGTGTTAATACCACTTTATAATGCCTTGGTAAGGCCACACTTGGAATACGGCATCCGGTTTTGGTCGCCACAATGTAGAAAAGAAGTGGAGGCTCTAGAAAAAATGCAGAGAAGAGCAATAAAGATGATTAGGGGACTGGAGACTAAAACACATGAAGAACGGTTGCAGGAACTGGGTATGTCTAATTTAATAAAATGAAGGACTAGGGAAGACATGTTAGCAGTGTTCCAATAACTCAGGGGCTGCCACAAAGAAGAGGGAGTTGTCAAGCTATTCTCCAAAGCACCTGAGGACAGAACAAGAAGCAATGGGTAGAAACTAATGAAGGAGAGAAGCAACTTAGAACTCAGGAGAAATTTCCTGACAGTTAGAACAATTAATCAGTGGAATGGCTTGCCTCCAGGAATTGTGAATGCCCCAATACTGGAAGTCTTTAAGAAGATGTTGGATAGCCATTTATCTGAAATGATATAGGGTTTCCTGCCTAGGCAGAGGGTTGGACTAGAAGATCTCCAAGGTCCCATCCAACTCTGCTATTGTTTTGATTAGTGGGGAGATTTGATGTCATTCTAGATAGAAGCACATTTGTTATCAAGCTTAAAAGAAATGGTTGTAAGATCCAAAACAGATGTTGTACAACGGCTACATTTCACTTTGGTGACTACCAAAATCGCAACCAATTAACCCCAAAATTAATTCTGTGCATGGCAATATATGAACTGTGTTGCAGTTCCCCAAGAATTCCCAGACTGCTTATGGAATGACTGGAAAAGGTGCGGTACAGATTGCTGTCTAGCTTGTCCACATTTCCCAAGGCTTGTTAGAGAATCTGTACATTGGCCAGGAAATAATGTGCAATTCCCATTTGATGTACAGATTAAGTTCACATTCTCTGTGAGAGTTGTGGACAATGGCTGGTTATTTCACACATGCACAAGTCAGTTTTGATTAACATATACAAAAAGTTTTATTTCTTGATGTTTTTCCCCCCCAAAGATCTTTATAGTAGGCTTAGCCTAGACCAGAATAAATCCACACTTATCTTCACCAGTTCTAATTCAGCTGCATGAAAGCAATTTGAAACTTTACAGAAAAGAGAATAGAAGAGAACAGAGAAGAGACAAATCTTCATGAGTGGAATATGGTGGTTTTGTTCCATTTAGTGAGAAAATGGACGAACTGCAAACAATCCTCCATCCAGAAGAGCGTTCCCAATACATATGCTGAGAAGATGTCAAGAATGGTTCCCTAGGAAGTAGTGTTCCTGCCAAGGAAGTATCCTGCCCTTGAGGGACTATTGAAACATTTCATCTTCTTGGTTAATTCAGAAAATTTTATTGGTTGACCCCTAGTTGTCTCCTAGCAGTTGTTTAGTAGTTGACTACTTGTACTACACAAAAACTCCTTCATCTCAAAACACATGGACAGATTCAACCATAGCTCCAACTAGGAAACCGTGAGCATCCTAGACCAAGCCAAATCCAAAAATGCTAGGGAATTCCTGGAGGCTTGGCAGTCAAACAAAATAGCCATCAATAAAGTTAAAGCACATTTACACACCATTTAAAAGGATAATAAACAAGCTAAAAAAAAATCAAAAAGACCAGAATACATCCTCTTGAACAGCCAACACAGAGGTGGGTTGCTCTCAGTTCAGCCTGGATGGGATAAAAACCAGTAGAGGCTACTATGGGAGGCTCCGCCCGTCCATCAAGATGCTTCTGCGCATGCACAGAAGCATCACGCACACGAGCAAGCACACGCGCACGAGCAAACCAGTAGTAAAAAAAAATGGAAACCCACCACTGAGCCAACACCAAGATAAGCAGGGATTAATACCAGACAAACAATCAAACAAGAAAACAATATCCTAAATGAAGAAACCACCAAGGAGAAAATCACCTTCAGGGCAAGTGACTGCTTATAAACTGGGAGCAAGCGTCACATTCATTAGCACTGATGATGTTACCTAGGTGGGTAATAGGATATCTGCAAGCAAGCAAGCAAGCTCAGAGTACCCCACACTACCCGGAAATCTGGTAACGAATGGCAAAAGGTTAACAGTGGTATGTACATAATTTGCAAAGGACAGCAAATGAAAAAAACTAATGAACATGAAAAAGAATACAAGAAAATAAATGATAATAGAATGGTGTTCATCTTTGTCATTCTTGCCAGAATAAATCTACGCTTGCTTGAAGTTTTGAGAAGATGAAGAAAGTAACCATTGTTCCTGTGGTTGGTTGAAAATCTTTGAAACGTTTTCGACCAACATTTGTCTGAAACGGTATAAGGTTTCCTGACTGAACAGGGGACTGGACTAGAAGACCTCCAAGCTCCTTTCCAACTCTGTTATTCTAATTATACATTTACTTTTCATGTTTTATTCTCCTGAGATCACTTTTACAGGGTAGACACAATTATGTCCAGAAATGCAGATTGGTTTCAGGAAGCATTCAGAGGGCTGTATATAACAAATTCCTTTTTGCCGTTTCATTTTTGAAAATTTATTTCTATACGTTGATGAATTCTTTCACGTCACAGATATTCTTCAATGTGTCTTTTTTTACACCCAAACCAAGGGATTGTTGCCTGCTTCTTTCACAGATCAAGGCTCGGCCTCCTTAGTAGTTAAATTATCTTCACTCAAATGCTGGTTTTGTAGCTGAGTCTTCTGTTCGGTGCATCAAAAGGGAAATTCGATCGTCTTTTTTAAAATATAAATAAAAAACATGAAAGCCAAGATTGTGGGGAAGGATATCAGATTGGCTGATTCAGCTGGAAAGCACATTTATAGAAACAACTACATTTCACTTTTGGCAGAGGAGAACATCTCATGAAGCATCTCAGCAAACATTTGCTCGCCTGGAGTAATGGACTGAGAATTGATTACATTGGATCCCATTGAGGGATTTTTGGAATGGAATTTCTATTATTCTTCAGAATAATTAGTAATGGGCTTTTCAAAGAGGAGCTAAACACTGTCCAAATTTTGATAGGAAATACTGGACGTTAAAACAATATGCATATTAATGCAGATTTTGATGAGGAAGACATTTTTATTTTGGAAATAAAAAGGATAAATATTGATTTTTATTGTGGTGCATCCTACACTATGAAATAAACTTAGACGTTTGACATGGAAGTTTTAATCAACTGTAAGGGAATCCCCGAAGTGCTTTTACAAAAAATGTGTAAAAGTAGAAAAATGTGGGTTAGACAGTATCATCACCAGATGGATTCATAACTGGCTGACCAACTGCACTCAATGTGTAGTCCTCAATGGAACGGCATCTACATGGAGGGAGGTATGCAGTGGAATACCCCAAGGCTCTGTTTTAGGCCCAGGACTCTTCAACATCTTCATCGATGACTTGGACAAGGGGATAGAGGAGGAACTCATCAAATTTGCAGATGACACCAAACTGGCAGGAATAGCCAACACTCCAGAAGATAGGCTCAAGATACAGAAGAATCTTAACAAACTTGAACATTGGGCACTATCTAACAAAATGAAATTCAATGGTGAAAAGAGTAAGGTTCTCTTTTCATATAATTCTCAAACAAAATGCACAAGTACAGTATAGGTGGTACCTTGCTCAATAGTAGTAACTGTGAGAGGAATCTTGGAGTCCTAGTGGACAACCGCTTAAATATGAGTCAACACTGTGCAGCAGCTTGCCAAAAAACAACAACACAGTTTTAGGTTGCATAAACAGAATCAAGAACAATTGAAATGTTAATACCAATTTATAATGCCTTGGTAAGACCACACTTGGAATATTGCATTCAGTTTTGGTCACACCAATGTAAAAAAGAGGTTGAAATTCTAGAAAGAGTGCAGAGAAGAGCAATAAAGATGACTAGGGGACTGGAAGCTAAAACAGTTGCAGGAACTGGATATGCCTAGTTTAATGAAAAGAAGGACTAGGGATGACATGATAGCAGTGTTTCAATATCTCAGGGGCTGCCACAAAGAAGAGGGAGTCAAGCTATTCTCCAAGGCACCCGAGGGCAGGACAAGAAGCATTGGGTGGAAACTAATCAAGGAGAGAAACAACTTAGAACTGAGGAGAAATTTCCTGACAAGTTAGAACAATTGATCAGTGGAACGGCTTGCCTCCAGGAGTTGTGAATGCCCCAACACTGGAAATCTTTAAGAAGATATTAGATAACCATTTGCTGAACTGGTGTAGGATTTCCTGCCTGAACTAGAAGACCTCCAAGGTCCCATCCAATTCTGTTATTCTATTCTAAAAGGCAACTGGGCTTGGTTTTGAAAAAGCACCTTTGGGACGAGCATGACCTGGATGAGAATTTCTATAGACAATTAAATGGGAAGCGTCACCCTGTCTGGTCAACTGCATTCAAAGAGATGTCTGTGTTGCTTTGGCTGGTGAAGATTCTTCTCAGAGTAGGCTTGAAACCTATGTTGGCGATAAACTCCTCACAATCATCACAATTTACATTCTTGCCATGTTTCAGATTCACTTGTGCTCTTCCATCCCCACAAATGGAAATGAACCGGTAGATTTCACTAGCAATACAATTCATAGCAGGGATTGGACAGGTTTTTCACAAAAATGCACAATACAAAGCGAACCAGAAAAATCTCACCAACCCCATGTTGAACAATATAAACAATTTCTTCTTCTTCTTCTTCTTCTTCTTCTTCTTCTTCTTCTTCTTCTTCTTCTTCTTCTTCTTCTTCTTCTTCTTCTTCTTCTTCTTCGTCTCCGTCTCCTTCTCCTTCTCCTTCTCCTTCTCCTTCTTCCTGGAGAGTGTCCTACAACTCATTTGAAAACCTTTTGCTTCTCCATTGGGAAAGGCCAAACCAGGCCTTCTTGACCAACTACTGGAAAAGAAACCTGGCTGACTACCTGCAGTCCTATCTACTCTTGAGCCTTGCATGTAGCTCTTGTCCCTCTGGTCTTCCCTTCTTTTAGGAAGCCATCCCCAACAACTGATCTGTACACTCCATTTCTCTCTCATATGCCTCCCCAATTACGCCGTTCCCTCTGACTAATCTCTTCTTCTTCTTCTTCTTCTTCTTCTTCTTCTTCTTCTTCTTCTTCTTCTTCTTCTTCTTCTTCTTCTTCTTCTTCTTCTTCTTCTCCTCCTTCTCCTTCTCCTTCTCCTCCTTCTCCTTCTCCTTCTCCTTCTTCTTCCTGGAGAGTGTCCTACAACTCATTTGAAAACCTTTTGCTTCTCCATTGGGAAAGGCCAAACCAGGCCTTCTTGACCAACTACTGGAGAAGAAACCTGGCTGACTACCTGCAGTCCTATCTACTCTTGAGCCTTGCATGTAGCTCTTGTCCCTCTGGTCTTCCCTTCTTTTAGGAAGCCATCCCCAACAACTGATCTGTACACTCCATTTCTCTCTCACATGTCTCTTCCATTATGGCATTCCCTCTGACTAATCTCTTCCTCCTCCTCCTCCTCCTCCTCCTCCTCCTCCTCCTCCTCCTCCTCTTCTTCTTCTTCTTCTTCTTCTTCTTCTTCTCTCCTCCTCCTCCTTTTTCATCTTCAATGATGGGGTCCCTGGTGCTCTCTGAGCTTGGTTGTTTTCTTGCAGACGTTTCATTACCCAACTGGATAACATCACTAGTGCTAGAATGGTGGGGTTTCCTTTCTTTTTATATGGCTTAGTGGCTTACCCTATCGGTGTGGTGGGAGGACCAGTTGTTATCACTAACAGGGCAAGCCACTGGTGTATAAAAAGAGAGCAAAACCTCACTCCTTTTAGCACTGATGGTGTCATCCAGTTGGGTAATGAAACATCTGCAAGAAAACCATCAACCTCAGAGAACACCAAGGACCCCACAGTTCAACCCTGAGCTTTGTATATTCTCTTGATAAAATAAACTCTCAGGACCTGATAGTCACAATAGAAGCCCATTTAAACGTACATGCATTCGTCCATAACGTTGGTTGCAGGCCTTCATCATTTCCTCATATGATACATAGTGCTATAGCTACAAGCTGGAATAACTTATAGGAATTATGTATTGTATCTATTTGAGAAGCGTGTTGTTAAGAAGGATCATGATGGCCCATTCCAGCTTTCCATCTAGCTCCACATCTGTTTCTAGCAAATATGGAGCCAGAGGCTCTGGAACAGGGATGTCCAAACTTGGGAACTTTAAGACTTGTGGACTTCAACTCCCAGAATTCTGCTCTGGAAAGACCTGAAGACTATATGGCTCATGTTTGTCGCTGCAATGATAAACTTACAGGAAGACGGTGTCCAGCAGAGGGGAACCAGTGGTGAGATTCAAATTATTTTAGTACCGGTTCTGTGAGCGTGGCTTGGTGGGCGTGGCTTTGGTGGGCGTGGCAGGGGAAGAATACTATAAAATCGCCATTCCCTCCCGATCAGCTGGGACTCGGAAGGCAGAGAATAGATGGGGGTGGGGCCAGTCAGAGATGGCATTTCCCGGTTCTCCGAACTACTCAAAATTTCCGCTAGCGGTTCTCCAGGACCTGTCAGAACCTGCTGAATGCCACCTCTGCCTTGAACCTGGAAAAACAGCCTTGTCCGCCAACGTGTGTGGGGAAGCCTTATTTATTTCTTCTCCATCTGCAGCATGCACCCAATTTCACGCAAGCTTTCAACACAGCTTGATTGCCGTATTTCACTCTCAACCAGAAAAAGGGGAAAGGAAAGAAGAGGGGGATGCAGAGAAAAGGAATGATAACAAAATCTCATGTAACCAAAGCAATTTGTTACCAAGCACCTGTTTCTAATTACCCATTTGCTTCTATGAGATTTTGGGAGGATACGCTAAGGACTCAGAATGTAAAAAAACCTGTATTTATTAGGTTGGCCTGGCTGCTCCCTATATATATGAAATGACTCCGGGCTGCTAAGAATAGATAAACCAATATAGATTGAAAGAGACAACATTTAAAAACTCTCTCAAATTGCCAGGGACCACAATAGGCCCATTACAAAACTGATAGACCAGGGGTAGGCAAACTTAAACATTCAAAGAGCCATTTGGACCCATTTCCCACAGAAAAGAAAACACCGGGAGCCACAAAGGTCCTAATCGGAAGCCCCCTGTTCAATTCTGGAGCTGACCGGAGGTTCAGTTCCCCCCACCATAGAGTCTCCTCCTAGCGCGGTGTCCTTTTTCCTCTGCCTGTCATAACAGAAAGCCCTATCAATTGTGGAGACAACTGGAAAACCCTCCCCTTGTCATAGAATCTTCTCCTGGTGCACTAAGCTTCTCCCCCCCCCCCCCACTGGAAGCTCCTCTCAAAATTGTGGCACCGACTGTTGATGGAGCCGCAGCAGAGGGATGAAAGAGCCACATGCGGCTCCAGAGCTGTAGTTTGCTGACCCCTGGGCTAGACTATGTCATCTCCTGGCTCAGCATCTAGGAGAAAGACCAGGCTTAACAGAATCACAGAGTTGGCAGGGACCTTAGAGGCCTTCTAGTCCAACTCCCTGCGCAAGCAGGAAACCCTATGCCATTCCAGGCAAATGGCTATCCAATCTCTTCTTAAAAGCCTCCACTGATGAAGCAGCACCCACAACTTTGGAAGGCAAGTCATTCCACTAATTAAGTGTTCTCACTGTTAGGCTAAGTTTCTAATGAGAATATATCTGCTGAACAAAACTCCGTATTGGTGATAGGAAAAGCATCTGGCCACTAAACACTCTGCTAGGTACATTCAGTTGCCTAGACTCCACCCCGCAAGGGATTATGGGGTCATTAAAAGATGATGATGACTGTTAGGAAGTTTCTCCTTAGTTCTAGATTCTAGAAGGCAAGGACCTTAAAGGCACAAATGAATGGGTGGGGTGTTTTTCGGAGGGAGGGGACACATGGTAAGGCCAATTCCTTGAGTGGGTTGCAGGGGGGGCCCAGGTCCTCTTGCTCTCCTCCCTCAGGCTAACCTCAGATCTCACTGACTTAGAACATCCAAAGAGCCATATGTTCAGCCGGACAATTTTTAAGTTACAAATGCTAAAAGTTTAGCAAAAGTTGGAGCATGAAGACTTTGCAATGTGAAACATATTACAGGTAATCATCAGTTTGCAAGCACAATTGGGACTGGAGATTCCATTGCTAAGCAAGGATTTTGTTAAGTGAGCAGCACACAATTTCATGACCATTTTCGCCATGGTTGAATCAATGCAGCTGTTGGTGAGTCATGAGGTCTCTGACTGAATCCAGCTTCCCCCATTGAGTTTGCTTGTGAGAAGTCAGCTGGGAGGGCTGCAAATGGTGATATTTCATATTTTATTTTATATTTTATTGTGGTTTTGTTTAAAAAAATAACTTAATTTTTATTTATGAGTGGTCTGGTGGCCTAGAGGTGGAGCTCTCACCTCACTATCAAGAGGCTGTGCATTCGATCCTAGGTAGAGACAGACATTTCTCTATCTGGCCACAGTGAGATAATCTCTGCTGAATACAACTCTGTATTGGCAACTGGAAGGTGTCCGGCCAGTAAACACTCAGTTCCATTCAGTTGCCCAGACTCCACCTTGCAAGGGATTACGGTGTCGTTAAATGACAAAAAATATATTTTTATTTACGAACGAAGGCAAATACGTGTATTCCAGGATGACGTTGCAGGATCCAGTCTGAGTCAGTCACCAGGACTGGAGGTTGGTTGGTTGGCTTATTTGTTTGTTTGGTTTATTTATTTATAGCATTTATATAACTCTCTAGCATAACCAACTCAGAGCGGGTCTCAAACAAAAGTTAAAACAACAAACAAAACCATCTTAAAACTATAACACTAAACACATTAAAAACAATAAAAAGCTGGTGCCAAGTCAAACTTCCCCTGTGCTGTCATCCCATCTTCTCCTAGTGATTGGGGGAAAGCCAAGTCTTCATACACTATATTGCCAAAAGTATTTGCTCACCCATGCAAATAATCAATCAGGTGTTCCAATCACTTCCATGGCCACAGGTGTATAAAATCAAGTACCTAGGCATGCAGGCTGCTTGTACAAACATTTGTGAAAGAATGGATCGCTCTCAGGAGCTCAGCGTGGAACTGTGATAGGAGACCACCTGTGCAACAAATCCAGTTATGAAATTTCCTCGCTCCTAAATATTCCACAGGAACAGGCTCAGGCTCAACCCCTCCAAGACCGAATGGCTGTGGTTCCCGGCATCCCATTACAGTCAGCTGGTTCCATCGCTGGCTATGGGGGGTGAGACCTTAGCCCCCACAGGAAGGGTTCGCAACTTGGGTGTCCTCCTGGATGCACAACTGTTCTTAGAAGATCATATGACGGCTGTCGCCAGGGGGGCTTTTTATCAGGTTCGCCTGATTTACCAGTTGCGTCCCTTCCTAGATCGGGATGCCCTATGCACAGTCACTCACCCCCTTGTCTCTTCCCGTCTGGGCTACTGCAATGCTCTCTACATGGGGATCCCCTTGAAGAGCACCCAGAGTCTTCAACTGGTCCAGAATGCAGCCGCACGGGTAATTATGGGGGCGACGCGATGCTCCCATGTAACACTCCTCCTGCGCGAGCTGCACTGGCTTCCGGTGGTTTTCCGGGTGAGATTCAAGGTGTTGGTTACCATGTTTAAAGCGCTCCATGGCTTAGGATTTGGGTACCTACGAGATTGCCTTCTGCCACCGAGAGCCTCCCACCGGCCCGTACGCTCCCATAGAGAGGGTCTCCTCATGGTGCCATCGGCTAGACAATGTCGACTGGCGACACCCAAGGGGAGAGCCTTCTCCGTGGGAACACCTGCCCTCTGGAACGAATTGCCCCCAGAATTAAGAACTATCCCTGACTTATGCACCTTCCGCCGCGATCTCAAAACCTTTCTCTTTCAACAAGCCGGGCTGGCATAAAGCATGATTTTTAAATTTTTAAATTTAAACTTTTAAATTTAAATTTCTATTATTTTAATCAGGGTTAGTTTGGGTTTTTTCCATGTTTTGGCCAATATTTTAATTATATCTTTTAAAAGCTTTTAAAATATATAACTTTTATATAGTTGTTTTTATATATTTATATATCTGTTTTTATTTTGGCTGAGTCCTTCGGGAGTAGGGCGGTATAAAAAACCAATAAACTCTAAACTCTAAACTGTCGGCTGTATTATAAGAACGTGGAAGTGTTTGGGAACGACAGCAACTCAGCCATGAAGTGGTAGGCCACGAAAACTGAGGGAGCGGGGTCAGCGGATGCTGAGGCGCATAGTGCGAAGAGGTCGCCAACATTCTGCAGAGTCAATCGCTACAGACCTCCAAACTTCATGTGGCCTTCAGATGAGCTCAAGAACAGTGGATTTCCAGAGGAAAAAAATGGGGGACTACAGGAACCAGGAGCATCACTCAGGTGACCCTGAGGACACAGACAAATCTCCAAGTGTTTCAACGACCCTCTAACAGGGGTGTCAAACTCAATTTCATTGAGGGACGCCTCAGGGGGGGTATATTTGACCTCGGGGGACCAGGTGGGCGTTTCCAGGGTTGCCATGGCCAGTTCAACATCATTCATGTCAGAGGCTCGGGAGGGCCAAACTCTGTTTTTGCTGGCCGTGGGTTGCAAGAGGCCATCGCAGCCGAAAGTATGCGGCCCTCCCAAGCTCCATTTTCGCTGGCAGAGACACCACAGGATGGTCCTTCCTGTTTCCAGGGTGGCCCCATCAGCTAGATCTAAACACCCCATGGACCAGTGGTGGGTTCCTGTGGGTACGGTATGGTACAGCCGTACCGGTAGTAGCCAGGAGCAGCTAATAGTGTACTGGTACATTGGCTCATTTGGCCCACCCGACCGTCCGCATTCTATACCTGTTTTTAAACCAACTAGCCAGTTGCACATGTGCGCAGAGCATGCGGCGCCTGCGCGAGCCCCAACAAACAGCTGGGCGTCACAGGGGCAGTGGGTTGCGCATGTGTGCGCAGCGGGCATACGCGAAGAGGGCATGAGCAGCATACTGGTAGGGACGGTAAGAGCAACCTACCACTGCATGGGACAGATTCAGCCTGCAGGCCTTGAGTTTGACACCCCTGCTCTACAAGGATGCAAGTGACCAGCTGCCTGTGAGGAATATCAATCCTTCCATTCCCCACTGCCCTGTCAGAGCTGAGGACACTTCTTGGAGGAGAAGCGAAACGTCTTCGAAAGAAAAAAAAAAACAAGTCCAGCTGCCTCCTGAAAAAAAGCACTGTGGGGGACAACCTCCAGGACACAAGGAAAGAGTTTTTTGCTTTACTTAAAAGAGGTACAACTAACAAGAGTCACATCCCTGGATGCTACGAATAAAGAACTGCAGAAGACCAAGGATGCAATTTATGAATGAAAAAGGTATGGATGAAAGGGGGGGGGGGAATGTACTCTCGCCTGACGCTTTTAGGAAGGGTTTAAAAGGAAGCAACAGGAGGAGAAATCCAGAGAAGCTGGTGGGGGTGGGGGGAGAAATCTCTGAAGTTTTCTTCCTACTGCCCAAGAATTGAATGGGTTCCCGGATGCATTTAATGGGAGCACAGAGTCAGCCGAAGCTCATATGAGCTGAGTGGGCAAGCAGCCAATTCACAGGGACAACCGCCTTGATGCTTGGAAGAAACGTGACCGGCTCTGCGGGCTGCCGGCCCCTCCTTCGTGCAGCCCTCCGGAGCTGCTGGGCGAATTCCAGATGTGGTTCATTACAGCTCATTTGCTGTTGGATTGGATAGATTGCATTTGATGGGTGCTTATGACTATCAGATCCCCTCGGGGTAGCTTACGATTCGCTCCCTTTCAACAGGAGGCAAAGCTGCCTTTGGCACAGAGGGCCTTGTGTCTTCAGATCTGGAAACCTTCAGGCTCATTAAGGGGGAATGGTCTTTGGAAATTCCCATTCGCAAGGCTGCCAAGCGGGTGTGGCCAAATCTGATGCAGAATAACAGAGTTGGAAGGGACCTTGGAGGTCTTGTAGTCCAACCCCTCCTGCTCAAACAGGAGACCCTATACCCGTCATGCCGTGGTGGGTTTCAAAAAAATTTAGAACCTCTTCTGTAGGTGTGGTCTGCTTTGTGGGAGTGGCTTGCTGGCCATGTGACCAGATGGGAATGACTTGGCAGTCATGTGACTGGGTGGGTGTGGCCAACTTGTAAAATGTGGTGAAACTCACTTAACAACGCTCTTGCTTAGCAACCAAAATGTTGGCTCAGGAACTCTGGCATTTGAAGCACACAAGTCTTAAAGCTGTCAAGTTGCAAGACCCTTGCGCCCCTAACCCTTTAGAAAAAAACACCCCCAGGGGTGTTCAAACCTGACAGCCTTAAGACTTGTGGACTTCAACTCCCAGAATTCCTCCCCTCGCTCTTCATCTTGAGGATGTGCGGACAGGCGGGGGGAGGGAACTGGAACCGGTTCTAAACGGCACTGTAGATTTGTGGAACCTCTTCTATAGAAGAGGTCAGAACTGGCAGAAACCCACCTCTGCCATGATGGCAAACCTATGGCAGGCATGTCAGAAGCTGTTGCCCATTACTCTTCTGGATTCTGGTGCACTGGCCAGCTGATCTTCATGCATGCAGGAGCGCCCCAAACCAGAAGAGCAGCCATCCAGTGCACATGCACGCACTGGGAAGATGATCTTCTGGCCATCTGGTGTTCCGGTTTGTGGCCCGCATGTATGTGTGAAGGTCAGCTGGGCAGTGCACATGCACGCGTCAGAAACTGCAAGATCATCTTCCTGGTGCATGCATCTGCACCGGACAGCTGCACTTCCAGTTTCTGGCACACACATGTGCACCGGCCAGCTGGTCTTCATGTGTGTATATGCACCAGAAATCAGAAGGCCTGGTGGCCAGTGTGCATGTGCGCATGTGCGCACCAGAAATTGGAAGATCATCTTCCCAGCAGTCCCATGCACACCGGCGGCTGCTCCTCCAGTTTCCAGCATGCATATGTTCCTGTTTCGGCACTTGGTGCCAAAAAGGTTCGCCAACACTGCCCTATACCATTTTAGACAAATGACTGTCCAGTCCCTTATTATAAGCCTCCAATGTTGGAACACCTACTATTTCTTTTTTTTTTCCCTCAAGTTTTATTTGTTTTATTTATGTAACATCCAATTTTCATCCAATAATGTATGTCATATTGTACATTTTGGTTGTTATAATTCCTCACCATCATATTAATAACATAACATAATACAAATACAATAGCAGAGTTGGAAGGGACCATGGAAGTCATCTAGTCCAACTCCCTGCCTAGGCAGGAAGCCCTATACCATTTTAGACAAATGGCTATCCAACATCTTCTTAAAGACTTGCAGTGTTAAAGCATTCACAACTTCTGGAGGCAAGTTGTTCCACTGATTGATTGTTCTAACTGTCAGGAAATTTCTCCTCAGTTCTAAGTTGCTTCTCTCTTTGATTAGTTTCCACCCATTCTTGTTCTGCCCTCAGGTGCTTTGGCCCTCAGGTGATATTATGATAATAATATCATAACATTAATATTTAATATTTGACATCATCTTCTTTAGCAACTATCCTCTTTACCATTTTCTCCAGTTGTATCTCCTCCTTTCTAACTTTTATTATTTAGCCATTGATAAAACATGTCCCATATCAAAAAGTATTCTATTTGTTCTTTATCCTTAATAGCAAGTGTTAATCTATCCATTTCTACGCAGTCTAAAATTGTCTTGATCACATTCCCCTCAGACGGGATCTCATCACCGTTCCCTTGTTGCGCAAATACAATTCTAGTTGCAGTTAAGCACCTACAATTCCTGAAGGCAGGCCATTCCATTGGTTGATTGTATAGAAAATTTCTCCTTAGTTCTAGGTTGCTTCTCTTCTTGATTAGTTTCCATTCATTATTTCTTTTCTTGCCTTCTGGTGCTTTGACACCCCTCTTCTTTGTGGCAGCCCCTCAAATATTGGAATACTGCTATCATGTCATTCCTAGTCGTTCTTTTCACTAGACTAGACGTATCCAATTCCTGTAACCATTTGTCGTATATTTTAGTCTACAGCCCCCTAATCATCTTTGTTGCTCTTCTCGGCATTCTTTCCAAGGTCTTCCTCACAGGGCGTGGGGCCCCCTTGTCTTCAACAATTGAGTCGCAGAGGGACTTGAATGTATTTGTGGGGCTTAGCTACTCATTGCCAGCTTTGCAACTTGGGCAAACCTAACTCTTCTGGTTTGTGTTGCTGTTGTTAGTTGCAAAGTTGTGTCTGACCCTTTGTGACCCCATGGATAATGTTCCTCTAGGCCAGTGCTTCTCAAATAGTGGGGCACCCCCCCCAGGGGGGGCGCGAGGCTCCGTAAAGGGGGGGGCGTTTGACCTCGGCAAACACTGTCATAACAAGCCAAGCCCCGTGTTTATGTCTCTGTATCCAGTCAGATGCTGACAAGGACCTTCTCCTGTGAAACATAACGCTGCCCCAATTAATCAAACTTGCTAAAGAAATCGGGCTACCGCTGCTGACATTTGCATCGATAGTGAGCATTAAGCCAGTACATGTGACTGCGCATGCTCCTCCCTTTCGAGGAGAACAGACCCGATTGGATAGACATGATGCTCTATCCTGATTAGCCAAACCCGCCCGTGTGACTTTTAGACCCGGATGATACTATTTACAGTCGCGCGGGGGGCGCGAAATGTTTTCTTCTTCCTAGGGGGGCATGACAGAAAATAATTGAGAAGCACTGCTCTAGGCCTTCCTGTCCTCTACCATCCCCTGGAGTGCATTTAAGCTCACGCTGACTGCTTCGGTGACTCCATCCAGCCACCTCATTCTCTGTTGTTCCCTTCGTCTTTTAGCCTCCATCTTTGCCAGCATTAGTCTCTTTTCCAGTGGTTTGTAAACTTGGAATACTGCATTCAGTTTTGGTCACCACCATGTAAAAAAGGTTGTGGAGACTCTAGAAAGAGTGCAGAGAAGAACAACCAAGATGATTAGGGGACTGGTGGCTAAAACATATGAAGAACGGTTGCAGGAACTGGGTATGTCTAGTTTAATGAAAAGAAGGACCAGGGGAGACAATAATAATAATAATAATAATAATAATAATAATAATAATAATAATAATAATAATAATAATAATAATAATAATAATAATAATAATAATAATAATAATAATAATAATAATAATAATAATAATCTTTATTGTCATTGTAATAAAATAAAATTACAATGAAATTGGTCTTCCAATATCTCAGAGGTTGCCACAAAGAAGAGGGAGTCAAGCTATTCTCCAAGGCACCTGAGGGTAGAACAAGAAGCAATGGGTGGAAACTAATCAAGGAGAGAAGCAACTTAGAACTGAGGAGAAATTTCCTGTCATTTAGAACAATTAATCAGTGGAGCCGCTTGCCTCCAGAAGTTGTAAATGCAACAACACTGGAAGTTTTAAAGAAGATGTTGGATAACCATTTGTCTGAAATGATGTAGGGTTTCCCACCTAGGCAGGAAATTGGACTAGAAGACCTCCAAGGTCCCTTCCAACTCTGTTATTCTAAATTGTGAGCTCAAACAATTGTGATTTACTCTACAAACCATTGTTTGTTTGTTTTATCTTTCCACACTGCGGTTAACACTAACAGGTTTAGTGTGATGTGTGAATTCAGTCTAATTTTAAAGACTAGTTGTAAGCACTGGCTTTTGGAGAAGGATCTAACATTTTGTAAATTTCTGGCAAGAGACTAAATCTAGATGAGCCCTCAGCTTAGGCTCTGCTGTTGATCTCGGCTTCAGTTGGAAAGAAGTTGAGGCCTTGTGAGCAACGATTCCTTTGATCTTACAGAACAGTTGCCCAAGGCTTATTTTCATTAGCTTGCAAAAGCCAGGGCTTTGATCTGGAAACCTTCAACCTTGGAAAGTTTTATGGCTAATTACATTGTCAAAAAAATCTTTATGGAGGAGAAAAGGGCCCAAGAAAGGTAAAACCAGACCAGATTCTAGAGAGGAAAAGAGGACGGGGGATACGAGGTTGGTCTTCATAAAATATACGGATCCTAAAAACCTGGTACTAATGGGAATGAGCACACCCAGAAAGACAAATGAGATCACTGATCAGGGATGTCTGAACATATTTCTTCAGATGGGGGCTTCCAGACAGCTTTTGACTCCTGGTGACTGCTTGGACTAGCCTCTGCAGCAAGGTTTTTTGGAAGAACATAGAATAGTAGAGTTGGAAGGGACCTTGGAGGTCTTCTACCTTCCAGAGGACCTGCCTTCCATTGAGGACCTGCATACTCCATGAGTCAAAAAGAGGACTGTGAAAATATCTACAGACCCCTCACATCTTGGACATAAATTATTTCAACTTCTATCCTCAAAACGATGCTATAGTGCACTGCACACCAGAACAACTAGACACAAGAACAGCTTTTTCCTGAATGCCATCACTCTGCTAAACAATTAATACTGTCAAACTATTTACTAAGACTATTACTATTATTCTTCTCACCCTTCTATTATCTATCTCCTCCCACTTATGACTATAACCATATTGCTTGTACTTTTACAATTTATATTGCTTCCTAGTATGGTTTGATAGCTTATTAGTAAACTTGACTATCACTAAGTGCTGCATCTTTTATTCTTGATGAAGGTATTTTATTCTCCTTATTGAGATCATATGCACCAAAGGCAAATTCCTTGTGTGTCCAATCACACGGCCAATAAAGAATTCTGTTCTGTTCTGTTCTGTTCTGTTCTGCTCTGCTCTGCTCTGCTCTGCTCTGCTCTGCTCTGCTCTGCTCTGCTCTAGTCTCGTCTCGTCTAGTCTAGTCTAGTCTAGACTATTCAATTCTACACTTTATAATGCCTTGGTCACGTTATAATGCCTTGGTCACTTTATAAGGCCTTGGTAAGGCCACACTTGGAATACTGCATTTAGTTTTGGTCACCACGATGTAGAAAAGACTCTAGAAAGAGTGCAGAGAAGAGCAACAAAGATGATTAGGGGACTGGAGACTAAAACATATGAAGAACGGTTGCAGGAACTGGGTATGTCTAGTTTAATGAAAAGAAGGACTAGGGGAGACATGATAGCAGTCTTCCGATATCTCAGGGGCTGCCACAAAGAAGAGGGAGTCAAACTATTCTCCAAAGCTGAGAGAGAGTGACTGGCCCAAGTTCACCCAGCTGCCTTCATGCCTCAAGAACTTCACGACCTCCGTGAAGTTTCTAACCCAAGGCCTTAACTACAACACCAAACTGATTCTCTGCTTAAACATTGGGAGATCCTAAATCGCAACATGGAAATTAGCTCAATTCTAATGTGTGGCCTCCAAGGTGTAGACAAGTAGTACAAGCCAGAAGAGTCTCATGTGCTTTGTGGGCTCATGGTACAATTTGTGCAATCTCTGACATCTCTGCCTCTTCCGACACGCAGGCGGATGTCAATGTTGTAGAGCTTCAAAATTGCACGCCAAAGATTTGTTGGAAAAAATTATTTCATTCACATTTGTTCTTCATTTGGGGGGGGGGGGAGTTCTGTTGACAAAATAATCCCTAACAGTTTAACTCCGCCTCTATGGATGCCTTTAGGGCATTAAATATGTGGTATAGAAGTATAAAACATACTTCTACTTAAGATTTCAAGAGCTGATACATTTTCCAAAACTTTGTGTGTGCTGTCTTATTTTCCCTCGTGCCGTTTTTTATGAGGGGTGTTGCAGGATTGGTGGTGAGGGGTTTTTCCTACCCCCCCCTTCAGTTTATGGTTTTCAATGTTTTGTTTCTCATTGTGTTCAATTTCCTTATAAGAAAAGAAATTGGCAGCAAATTATGAAACTGTGGGTGCATGTTTTCCTCCTGGCTTGTGACAGGAAACTAGTCAAAAGATGAGTTATGTCTGACAGACTTAATGCATTTGTTAAATTTAAAACAACCTTCCCCAAATCTCCCAAAAGCAACTCCAGCCCTCTTCATGTGACATCATGAGGCTGCTGCCAAACACTCTCAGCTCTTTATAATGCGAGAAAGCAAATATATTACAGTTGTCTGTCCATTCAGATTAACTGGAAGTAAGGCCCCATTAAGTATAATTGACTATGTACTGGATCAATACACATAGTGTCTCAGCTCAGCAAACGTTATTGTCTATACAGGTTCTCCTCAACTTACAATCATAATTAATAACAGAGTAACAGAGTTGGGAGGGACTTTGGAGGTCTTCTGGTTCAACCTCCTGCTCAGGGCAGGAGGCCCTCTATCAGGGGTTCACAACCTCTGGTCCGTGGACTGGCATCGGTCTGTGGCATGCCAGCAACCAGTTGACGCAAACAACCACACCCCGTCAGGTCTACGGAAAAAAACTCTCTCCACGGAAATGGCCCCTATTAAACAAATGGTGGTGGACCACTGCCCTACTCCATTTCAGACAAATGGTTGTCATATCCCTTCTTAAAGACTTCCAGTGTTGGAGCATTCACAATTTCTGGAGGCAAGTTGTACCACTGATTAAATGTTCTCACTGTCAGGAAATTTCTCCTCAGTTCTAAGTTGCTTCTCTCCTTCATCAGTTTCCACCCATTGTTTCTTGTTCTACCCTCAAGTGCTTTGGAGAATAGTTTGACTCCCTCTTCTTTGTGGCAACCCCTGAGATATTGGAAGACTGCTATCATGTTTCCCCTAGTCCTTCTTTTCATTAAACTAGACATATCCAGTTCCTTCAACCGTTCTTCATATGTTTTAGCCTCCCGTCCCCTACATTATCAGAGGATATACAACTTTACAAAATTTTATGGATATTCAGTTCTAAGATGCCGAATGGACATGTCTACCAACCTCTCTGAGAATATGTGTCCTATCTAGCACTAGAGAAGATCCTATGAACATCCTCTTAATCCAGACTGCACATCTGGAGGTGGCTGCTATCTATGGATCACCTAAAAATCCTAGGTCATATTTCTAAAAGTAAAACTATTCTTGTCATGTTACAACTATAAGGTGAGAATGCTGATTGAATATGTGAGGCGAGAACAGCCATTTTGATTGCATTTAATTGTAACAAAAGCTTAATGGAGGGAAACATCACTTAAGTCTTCCAAAATATAGATAGTCCTTTACTTACAGCCATTTGTTTGGTAGCAATAGCACTTAGACTTATATACTGCTTCACAGTGCTTTACAGTCCCCTGTAGTTGACAGAGTCAGAATATTGCCCCCAACAATCTGGGTCCTCATTTTACTGACCTTGGAAGGATGGAAAGTTGAGTCCACCCTGAGCTGATAAAACTCAAACTGCTGGCAGTGAATTAAGTTAGCAATAGCACTTAGACCTATATACAGATTTACAGTACTTTTACAGCCTCCTCTAAGCGGTTTACAGAGTCTATTGCCCCCAACAATCTCATTTTATCCACCTCGGAAGGATGGAAGGCTGAGTCAACCTTGAGCCGGTGAGAATCAAACTGCCATATTGCTGGCAATCAGCAGTAAGCAGAATTAGCTTGCAACGATGCATTCCAACCACTGCACCACCACAGTAACCATTCAAAGTTACAACGGCCCTGAAAAAAGTAACTTATGACTATTTTTCACACTTTCACACCATTGCAGCATCCTCATAGTCATGTGGTCAATATTCAGATATTTGGCAACTGGTTCATATTTATGAAGGATGCAGTGTCCCAGGGTCACGTGATCACCTTTTGCGACCTCCTGACAAGCAAAGTCAATGGGAAAGCCAGATTCACTTTACAACTGTGTTGCTAACTGTTAGGATATGCATCCTTATGTTGGGTTGACAATATATATAAGCCAGTATTATTAAAGAATATATGTAGCTTTAAGAACAATGTTGAATTCTGATTGGCTGTGCTTCTCAGCTCTACCATATAAGGAAGCTCAGAAACACAGTTCACTCCCTTTTCAATTCCTGTTGATTCCTGTGATTACTGTTTGCTGCTGAAGACTGAAGAAAAGAAGAAGTATTTGTTTTGCATCACTGTAAGATAACTCTGTGTTTTGGTGAAGGATTGTTATTGTTTGAGAAGTTAGTATCACTGGTCGGAAGAAGTATTTTAGTTGCTACAAAGTAAAGACTATTTATTTTCTTACTATCAGTGTTTTAGAGTTTGTGTGTAGTTAAAGCAACGTATCTCTTTACTGTCCGGTGTATTACACTATTCCACATTTATTTTCAAACGGGGGTGTTTGTTACCCCTAACACTGGTTACGGGACCAGAGTTGTAACACTGGTTCTGAACCCAGAGTTGCTAATACTAACTTAACTTTAGTGATCCACTTAACAACTGTGGCCAGAAAGGGTATGAAATGGGGCAAACCTCACTTAACAAGTGTCTTGCTTAGCAATGGAAATTTTGGGGTCAATTGTGGTTGTACGCAAGAGTGGGCTTCAAAAGTTTTAACAAGGAGTTCCCTGCCCAGTTGCTAGGTGGGCATGGCCACCGTGGGCATACCCACCCAGTCAGCCTCCTGCACCATGGCAAGGGGTGTTTTTGCCCTCCCAGGACACCAGAGGCTTTCCTCGAGCATCTGGGAGGACGAAAACGGACTGCCCAGGCTCCAGAGGCCCTCTGGAGGTCAGAAACAAGCCCATTTCCAGTCTTCCAGAACTTCCGGTAGGCCTGTTTTTCACCCTGCATGTGCCTTGCACTTCCCTGCATCCAAAATGGGCCTCATGGGGACTCCTGGGAGGGGAGGGGAGGGGTAAACCAGCCAAGAGTGAGATTTGGGGGGTCTCCCGAACTCCTGTGAACCCCTAGCAGCCCATCCCTGGTTGTACCTCGAGGACTACCTGTAAGAGATGTCTCCTCCATCTTGAACTCCCATGATTGCCACAGAGCATATTTGCCTGAAAACTGCCAAAATTGCTTTAAAACTGCCACCTGAAACGGCAGTTCTGAGAACCTCCTTCCCTTCCAGACCACCATCCAGCCGTTCCTTTTAACCTCACCGCCACGAGCTCTGGGGAAACTGATGCATGGTTTTCAGAAACATAAGCCCTCCATTGTTTGAGAAGCCAAAAGCCTCCTGCCATTTCTTCTCCTGCTACTCGCCAACCCTTTGAATCTACACTGGAAGTCCCCTTTCTTGCCGTTGGCAGGGGGGAGAGAAGGAAAGAAGAGCCGTTGGGACATCTGTTTCCCATCTAACCTGGAACCAGACTTTTTCCTCGAACTTCTCTTACTGTACATTGATTCAATTACCAAGCCCGGTTGGTGCAGAAGATTGAGGTTATACGGCCTTTGCGAAAGGCCGTTGCGTTTTGCCATACAAGAGCCCTGAATTAATTAAGATCCAAGCCACCACTTCCCTTGGAAGAATTAGCTCCTGCAGAA
This sequence comes from Rhabdophis nuchalis, assembly GCA_039707465.1. Taxonomy (NCBI): domain Eukaryota; kingdom Metazoa; phylum Chordata; class Lepidosauria; order Squamata; family Natricidae; genus Rhabdophis; species Rhabdophis nuchalis. The sequence continues at coordinate 207,501,642 of CM077645.1, forward strand.
ATGGAGCAAAATCTTTCAGAGATGAGAAGTTTGGGCAAAGGCGAGAGGCAGCCCAGGGATCCTTAGAGTCCCTGCTGTTTCAGTTTGGGTCTTGGATTGGACTGTCTGCCTGCTTTTCACGTCTGGGTTCCTGACTGTGTCAGCTTGGTTTTGTAAAATGGATTGGGGCAGTGGGGAAGAACCGTGTGCAATTGTTTGCCATAGTTCTGGGCTTGTCCCTGGAAATTTAAAGGCGTTGTGGCCCACCAGCGGCCAGCAGAGCGCTCCATGGCTCGGGGCCTAGTTATATGCGAGACCGTCTCCTGCCCCATACATCCCTTAGACCGATCCGCTCCCACAGAGAGGGCCTTCTCAGGGTGCCGTCGGCCGGACAATGCCGACTGGCGACACCCAGGGGAAGAGCCTTCTCTGTGGCGGGCCCTGCCCTTTGGAACGACCTACCCCCTGAACTCTGGACCATCACCGACCTCCGCCTCTTCCGCAAATGTTTAAAGACATATTTTTTCCATCAAGCCGGCCTAGCCTAACCTCCCATGGGGACTTTTAGAAAAGTTTTAAATTGGGTTTTTAATAATTGGTTTTTAGCACAGGATTGGGGATTATTTAATATATATTTTAAATTATTTGTCTATCTTCTATTGTGTATGTTTTTTAAATTTCCTGTGCGCCGCCCTGGGTCCTCTGTGGAGAAGGGCGGGATATAAATGTAATAAAATGAAATGAAAATGAAAATGGCAGCAGATTTGGACAGTGAGGAGGTTGGGGAGGAACATGGGCCAGTCCTAGAGTCTGGGGAAGGCTCTGATGAGGGCTCTGTGTCAGAGGCAGAGAAGGGGCCAGAGCCATATGCCAGTTATCAGCTGCCTTCAGAGTCAGACATCAGTGGGGCAGAAGAACAGCTGAAGCCTGTTCCCAGTGTCCGTGTGCATAGAGTTGCCAGATGAAGGGAACAGCTAAAGAACAGGGGTCGACTTGGGAGTAAGGCTACAGGTGGACAATAAAGGGCCCTCCCAGAGGAAATAAAAGAGTAGCAAAAGGGGAGGGGAGTTTGCAGGAGGCAGTTAGTTTGCTTAATTGGTTTGTGACTCTCCGAGACTCCTTGCCATGTTTTGCAGATATCGGCCTGGCAGCTCTCCAAGCCAGATAAGGTCTGTGACTGTAAATCTTCCCTTGAAAAACTTTGTTGGGTGTGAATGAGCAGAATTCACAGGAAATTAAGAAAAGGGGTTTTTGTCGGGACCAGGAGTTTGCTTCAGGCTCTCAGGAAGCCTCAATCAGAACAAAAGGTGGCTTTTTCGCGATGAAGGAACACTTCTTCGGAAAGTACAAGTGCATGGCTTGGAGGCTGTCCACATAACTGGACTATCCTGGTGTTTTCTTTTAAAACATTTTGCTTCTCAAGCAAGAAGCTTCTTCACTTCTAGCAGTTATTTCTGAAGAAGCTTCTTGGATGAGAAGCAAGATGTTTTCACAGAAAACACCAAGAAAGTCCATTTGCCTTTGGGGAGGGTGGGGGAAACCATGACCTGGATGATTGAGATTCTCCATAGACATTATGTGGACAGTTCCTTCTGCAGAAGCTAGGAGCCTAGTCTCTTCAGAGCCCAGGCCAAAATGGTCATAGAGGTCACTATCCAGTGATCAGAAGGTGATCCTACAGCAGCCAATGAAAGCTTAGTAGATCCTAACCACATTATCACTCCCATTGTTTATTTATTTATTTATTTATTAGATTTATACCCCGCCCTTCTCCAAGAGGACCCAGGGCGGTGTTAATGTGTCACTGAAAATGCCTGTTGGAGGAGGAAACAAACATTGCTGTAATACCAGAGGAGATGAAGATGGATCCAAGCTGACTCCACAAAGGTCCAAGTAACATAAGACAGATGCGTCCTCTCACAACTGTGCAAGGATTTCGTACATGCTTAGTGGAGCCCAAGGACGAGCCCACTGAAAACTCTGCAAGTGTTGACTAGCATTTGTGTCAGTGGCAAAAGACGGCGCCTGCCATACATCAATTGATGGCCAGCTATGATCTTCTTGGACAAGGGTAGCAATAGCACTTAGACTTATACACTGCTTTACAGTGCTTTACAGCCCTCTCTAAGTGGTTTTACACAGTCAGCCTATTGCCCCCAACAATCTAGGTCCTCATTTTACTGACTTCGGAAGGATGGATGGCTGAGTCAACCTTGAGCCTGATGAGATTCGAACTGCCAAATTGCAGGCAGCTGGAAGAAGTAGCCTGCAGTACTGCACTCTAACCACTGCGCCACCATGGCTCTTCAATGATTCATACCCTGGATAATTTCCTGACAGATTTAGGATGCAAACTTGTAAGTTACTTTCTCTAATATCACATAACACAAAGGATCTGAAGGCCCCGTGTTTGGATCTACAATAGGTCTGGCTCACACAGCAGCTGCTGAAATTAAGCCCTGCTGGTGAGTTGGACAGGATTATGGAATTCAACTCCTGGGGAAGTCTATCTGATTCTCTTGCTGCTTTGTTTTAAATAATGACTGTTTATCCAAGCATTTGAAGGGCACCATTTGTTCAAAGACGCAATCCCCTTGTAGAAGATATGTTTTTATGTATCTGTTATTGCTTTTCATTGTTGTGACATACAGTAGGCTATGATGTTATTGACTGTTTTATCCAGGGGCAGGAATCAGCCAGCTCACCCCGGTTCAGGCGAACCAGATGTTAATTTTGCATATGGTTCACCGAACCAGTTGTTGGAAGGATTGGCTGGCCCTGCCCACCCCTCCCCTTCTACCCCACCCCTCCCCTCCCAGGAGGCTCCATGCAGCCCTTTCATCTTGCCAGGCAAGTGCAGGGCCTGCGCAGAGGCCCTAACAGGGCGAAAAATGGCCCTCTGGAAGTCCAGAAATGGGCCCATTTCTAGCCTCTGGAGGGGCTTCCGGAGCCCAAGGAAAGCCATTTTCACCCTCATGAAAACTCAGGAAAAACCTCCGGAGCCTGGGGAAGGCAAGAAATGGGCCTACCGGAAGTTGGAAAATAGGCCTGTTTCTGTCCTCCGGAGGGCCTCCAGAACCTGGCCAAGGCGGGTTTTGCCCTCCTGGAGGCTCAGGGAAAGCCTCTGGAGCTTGAGGAGAGTGAAAAATGGGCCTATCAGAAGTACCAGGAATCCAAAACCGGGCCTGTTTCTGGTCTCCGGAGCCCAGGGAAGGCTGTTCTTGCCTTCCCGGAGGGTCAAGGAAAGCCTCTGGAGCCTTAGGAGGGCAAAAACGCCACCCTGCCATGGTACAGGAGGCCAAGTAGGCCACGCCCACTGATAAGTTCTCGTCTTAATGAGGGTCCAACACTGAGGTAGGCTAAAACAGAACTGATTTATTCAACAGAACAGGGAAGAATAAACTATATACAAAGTACATGCAGTAGACAGGGCCCTCCATGCCTGACAGCTATTTGTATTTCAGCTGTCAGGCAGGGGACCAATCAGGGAATCCCAGCAACTCAATTCAGCCAGTCGCGTCTCAGCCAATCAGACGCGACTGCTGTTGCTGGCTGGCTGTCGCTGGGAGGAAATCGAGGACCGCAACATCTGGAGCCTGGGGAGAGTGAAAAATGGACCTATCAGAAGTACCAGGAATCCAAAACCAGGCCTGTTTCTGGCCTCCGGAGCCAAGGGAAGACTGTTCTTGCCTTCCCGGAGGGTCAAGGAAAGCCTCTGGAGCCTAGGGAGGGCAAAAACGCCACCCTGCCATGGTGCAGGAGGCCGAGTAGGCCAAGCCCACCATGGCCACATCCATCCAGCAACCGGGCAGAGAACCGGTTGCTGACATTTTTCAATCCCACCCCTGGTTTTATCCAATTGTCTTTATCATCGTTGTTTTACTGTTTTGGTTGTACTCCAATCTGAGCTTTCTCAGGAAAAAGCACAATGATGTGCAAGTAAATACACGAATAACAAATAAATACAATTTAGGACTGATTTACACAAGGTACAGGATGTATTCAGGGTAATTGTTTTTGTGAAGCACCACGTGGAAAGATGGCACCTCATTTCCAGGACTCTTAACCTAGCCAGGAGGTTGTCTAAACAACCCAAGTTTCTTATTGGAAAAAAAAATAAGTGCTTAATTGGCCTCTCTTCTTCTTGAACTCTTCTACACAAATAGTCCTATTTTTTAAAAAATCATGTTTAAGTCCCTGCCAGTTTGCTTTATTTTTCTCTTCCTTTTTCTTTTGGGCTGTTTATTTGTTGTTGACTCTAGAAGACTCCAAAAGTAGCCAAGGAGAAAAACAACCTACAACGTAGGAGAAATTTTCTGACAGAGACAAAAATAAACCAGTGGAATGACCTGCTTTTAAAAGTTGTGGATGCTGCATCCCTGGACGTTTTTAAGACCCAAATGGTCAGCCATTGCTCTGGAGTGGTATAGGGTCTCCTGCCTAAGCAGGGGGTTGGACTAGAAGACCTCCAAGGTCCCTTCCAACTCTGTTGTTCTGTAAGTAAGCCCCTCTAGGTTTTACACTATAGGGAGAAACAGACGTTTAAAACTTTCAGCTGGTAAAATCATTTCCTGTTGGGCTAATTTCCTCTTTGCATGAGTTTTTATGGATGGACACCATCATCCAACTCTAGAAGTGGTGGTCTTTAACGTATGACCATCATGGAGCCTGCCCATTATGGTCATATGTTATGATAGTTATAAAACACATGACTAACCTAATTTTATGCCCTTTTGCTATGAGCTGGCTTTGCCAAAAAACTGGAAGTAAATGTCAGTTTTCAGCAGAAAAGAGAATTCATAAAACACAGTGATGTGACCATGGGACATTGGCAAACAGGCAGTGGTGGTATTCAGCTGGTTTGGACTAGTTCAGGAGAACCACTAGCGGCCACCTGTGGGTGGGCCCTGTGGTGAGTTCCTACCAGTTCACAGCCAGTTCGGCTGAACCTGTAGTGGTTTGGCAGGCTGGGTCTGGCCTGCCAGACCTGCAACCCTGGCCTGCCATGTCCCCAAACCAGTTCTCTGTTATCTCATCTTGTTTTTTGCTTCTGTGCATGCACAGAACAGTTTTTATTGCACTGCACATATGCACGCAGTACACGTAGTGCAGCCACAAGCAAACTGGCAGTAGTGACTGCCAGAGCCTACCCCTGGCCCTGGCGCTATGCCATCCTATTTAGCCATTTTTTCTAAGCCACGTGCATGTGTGCAAGTCGCCTGCACGAGCACATTTTGGGTGTGCGTCGAACCGGTGGTAAAATTATATGAAACCCATGTCTGCAAACAGCCATAAATATAAGCTAGTCGCTGAGCATCTAAAATGCAGTCATGTGACCACAAGGGGAGGGGAAAGTGGCTTTTAGAAATTGGGATGTCCACTTCAAATGATTGCTCAGCAACCAGTTGTAAATCAAGGAATACATGTAATCCGTTCTGGGCTCCTTTACAATACAATGCAATAGAAGAGTTGGAAGGGACCTTGGAGGTCTTCTAGTCCAACCCGCTGTCTAGGCAGGAACCTTATACCATTTCAGACAAATGGCTATCCAACGTCTTCTTAAAGACTTCCAGTGTTGGGGCATTCACAACTTCTGGAGGCAAGTTGTTCCACTGGTTAATTGTTCTCACTGTCAGGAAAATTCTCCTTAGTTCTAAGTTGCTTCTCTCCTTGATTAGTTTCCAACCCATTGCTTCTTGTTCTACCCTCAGGTGCCTTGGTGAATAGTTTGACTACCTCTTCTCTGTGGCAACCCCTGAGGTATCGGCACACTGCTATCATTTCTCCCCTAGTCCTTCTTTTCATTAAACTAGACATACCCAGTTCCTGCAGCCGTTCTTCATATGTTTTAGTCTCCAGTCTCCTAATCATCTTTGTTGCCCTTCTCTGCACTCTTTCTAGAGTCGCCACATCTTTTCTACATAGTAGCGACCAAAACTGAATGCCATATTCCAAGTATGGCATTACCAAGGCATTATAAAGTGGTATTAACACTTCACGTGATCTTGATTCTATCCCTCTGTTTATGCAGCCTAGAACTGTGTTGGCTTTTTTGGCTTTATTCAGCTCTGCCCCTCAAAACCAACCAAAGAATAACAAAGCTGGGTGAATCGTGTCTGAATCCACACGGTTGACCTACTGTATAGATGTTGCATTCACAGAAAAATGTGCCCTGGTGAAGAGCCCCCATCTACCTTCTGAGTTCTAGGTGCAGAAAACCAGAAAGGGAATTTTATCTCAGTCCGTATCTCTTTCCACAGAGCTTTCTCAATAATGTCTGTCTGTCTGTCTAAGCACTAAGACATGTCTATCGTCAAATTATAGGCTCCATTTACAAACCTCAAAATGTTCTCACCAACTGCCAGTTGCCAAAAACGGCTGTCTTTTTGCTTGGAATGACTGTGTGGCAAATATATATATATAGTTTGGAATCTGCTGGTTGGTTTTCATGAAACAACAGGCACAATTATTGCAGATGGGAAACGCTGTGCCATCTACTTCTCCTATCTGTTCTGAGCGTCGTGAGCTTTATAAAACCAGACCCAAAAGTGGGGGGGGGGGGAAATCTGGCAACCGTTTAAAAACTCTGGTATTGAGTAAGACTCTTGCTTCAGTCCGTCAGCTCTGCCTGCTGGTTGTACTTTTAATCTGTGTGTTCGGTATGGCGGTTGATGTCAACTAATCGTGATTGTGACTCTGATGGAACCACAAGTTATTCTCTTTTGCTGCAATTATGGGTTCCTGCCTGGATTCTACATTTACTGGAGGGTAAATTCCAGCCCCAGAGAGGTGATTCTAAAACTGGGACGCTCCCACCAACCTCCATAGTTTCAATGGGGGGGGGGGGGGGGGAATGGAGGAGAAAAAGAAAGAGGAAGGGGGGAAGAGGAGGGGAAAGAGAGGAGAGGAGGAGGGGAGAAGAGGGGGAGGAAGAAGAGGGGGAGGAAAAGGAGGAGGAAGAAGAGGAAGAAAAAAGGAAGAGAAGGAGAGGAGGAGCAGGGGAAGGAGAAAAAGAAATAGGAAGAGGAGGGGAAGAGGACAAGGAGGAAGAAGAAGAGGAAGAGAAGGAGGGGGAAGAGAAGAGGAGGAGCAGGGAGAGGAGGAGGCAAAGGAAGAAGAAAATGGAGGGAAGGAAAGGAGGAAGAGGAAAAGGAAGAGGAGGAGGAAGAGAGGGGAAAGAAAAGGAAGAAGAAAAGGAGGAGGAAGAAGAGGAGGAGGAAGAGCAAGAGGAGGAAGAGGAAGAGGAAAAGGAGGGCAAAAAGGAGAAGGAGGAAGAGGAAGAAGAAAAGGAAGAGGAAGAGGAAAAGGAGGGCAAAAAGGAGGAGGAAGAGGAAGAAGAAGAAAAGGGAGAGGAAGAAGAGGAAGAAGAAAAGGGAGAGGAAGAAGAGGAGGAGGTAGTTTGATTAGTGACCATTTGAAGTTACAACAGCATTGAAAAAAGTGGCATTACCTTTTTTCACACTTGTCAAGCTTTTTTCACGTCATTGAAGCCATCACATGTACATCTTGCTTAATAATCACTTCACTCAACATCTTACTAAGGCTTTATAGAGTGGTATTAGTACCTCACTTGATCTTGAGTGTATCTCTCTGTTAATGCAATTTAGGATTGCATTGGCTTTTTTGGCTGCTGCTGCACACTATATTTAATTGGTTGCCCAATTAAAAAAGCCAAGATATGAAAAATGTACATGAAATCCGAAATGACTTGACAAATTTAAAATTAGAGCTGTTGGAGACACAAAGAAACACAATGGATAATAAACAAAAATTTGAGGCGTGGGAGGGGGGGGGCAGCTGAGATGAGGGAAGAGGTAAAGGAAATTCGGAAGGAAAGTGCAGAATTGGGAGGTCATATGACCAAGATTGAACTTGAAAGAATGTCTTTTTTCTCAGGTTCCAGAACGTACCAGAGATAGGAGAAGATCTTAAAGATCTTATGAGTACAATTTTAGCAGATTATATTAAAAGGAATAAAGAACAACTCTGGTGGGATATGGACCTGGTTTATAGAATTAACTCAGCATACGCTAGAATAAATTATGTACCAAGGGAAGTCCATATTCAATTTTTAAGGAGGTCCACAAAGGGTGAGATATTGAGGGCCCAGCGGGGAGGACCTCTGAAATATCAGGAAAAAGAAGTTGCTATTCTGAAACAAATTCCCAAAAATATTAGAGAGATAAGAAGGAAATATTCCTTCTTATCCAAAAAATTATATTAAAAAGGAGTTTGGTTCAAATGGTTGCTGCCAGAAGGAATGTTGGTCTTTTGGGAAGGAGGCAGAATTAGACTTAAAACATTAAGAGAGGCGGAGGCCTTTCTTCAAAAGCATTCCTCACTCATAGGAGACGAAGAAGAGGGAACAGGGGGGGGCCTGAGGCTCCGCCCATCGATGGGAAGGGAGAAGAAGAATCAATAGCAAAAAGACTCAGATCTCAAAAATGATTTTATTTGAAATTTTACTGTGATCGTTGTATTAGATGCCGATGAAAAACATGATTGAATGTACGAATTATACAATGTAACATATATGTACGCTTGCCCTTTGCTTTCTTTAAAAAATATTGTATTTGTATGAAGTTTTGGGAGGACCACCACCTCCGGCATGGAAGCCTCTAAAATATTATTTTAACCCTACAACCCTTTTCCCACAAATACTGTAAAACCAATAAAAATTGTTTACCAAGAAAAAAAAAGCCAAGATCCCTCTCACAGTCACTGCTATTAAGCTGGGCTTCACCCAGTCTATATGTGTACTTTTGGTTTTTCTTGCCTAAGTGTAAGACTTTACATTTTTCTACACTGAATTTCATTTTGTTAGATAGGGCCCAGTGTTCAAGTCTGTCAAGATCTATCTGGATTTTGATCCTTTTATCTAGGGCACGGGTGTCCAAACTTGGGAACTTTAAGACTTATGGACTTCAACTTCCAGAATTCTGGAAGTTGGAAGTCCACAAGCCTTAAAGTTCCCAAGTTTGGACACCCCTGATCTAGGGTGTTGGCTATTCCTGCCAACTTAGTATCATCTGCAAATTTGGTAAGTTCCCCTTCTATTCCCTCATCTAAGTCATGGTTGTAGGTCAAAGACTACCTGTAATATAATAATGGTGCCTTTTCCTATGATTCTTTAAATCTTTAGATTTCCCAGTCTAACCTACTGTATTTGTATTTTGTGGCTCTCTCTTATCCAAGTTCAAACCATCTGTACTCCTACCAAGACTTTTTGAGATCAATTAAAGTCGGTTGAGTAGGGCCCAACTGGCTGAGCGGTGCAGTAGAAATCAATGCCAAAAGAAGAACAGGTAACCCACGCCGATCTGTGAGCAACCTACTTGATATTTTTTTTCCTTTAATGCACTCCTTTATCACGGTCTAACAGGAGCAGACAAAAACCACACAAATATAAATGTCTAAGTAGCAAATCAAGTGTGAATATAAACTGTGGAACAAAACCCTGGCATGACACTCACAATTCCATGTGAGAGAAAAATATTCTCCCCTTGGGCACTCTGGTTTATAGCGACGTAGTGATGATAGATTGCGAAACTGCATGGATCAAAATGCTGTGGCTTAAATCTTATATTTTACTGGGAAGACCACATTTGAATAAATAATTCTTTAATGCATTTCAGATGTGAAGGCAAGAAGGATTCAACATCAATTAAGTGGAAGGATTTGTAGTATCTCCATTGCTAAATGGTGATACTTTGCTTAAAAAACCCATTTTTTTCCTAATGGATGTTTTAGAAATCTTCTTAGTTGTTTGTACATATATTGCAAAATAACTTGGATTGTTATGTCCATTGAATATAGGTAGGTGTGAATCAAAAACTATTAAGTGATCTGGCACTATTGAATGAGATAGTCACATTTTAATGTAATTCTATTCCCCAAAGGAGCCACCGCTGACAGCAACTGACAGTTCCTTGTATACCTGCCAGGTAGCAACTTCTTAGTGGTAAACTTTCCAGTTCTGGGATAACCTCCCTTGTCGTCTATCCATTGAGAGGAGGAGGAGGAGGAGGAGGAGGAGGAGGAGGAGGAGGAGGAGGAAGAAGAAGAAGAAGAAGAAGAAGAAGAAGAAGAAGAAGAAGAAGAAGAAGAAGAAGAAGAAGAAGAAGAAGAAGAAGAAGAAGAAGAAGAAGAAGAAGAAGAAGAAGAAGAAGAAGAAGAAGAAGAAGAAAAGGAGGAGGAAGAGATTAGTCAGAGGGAATGGCATAATTGGGGAGGCATATGAGAGAGAAATGGAGTGTACAGATCAGTTGTTGGGGATGGCTTCGGATCGGATCCTGCCTCATACATCCTCACGGCCGATTCGCTCCCACAGAGAGGGACTTCTCCGGGTGCCGTGCACTAGACTTTGTCAGCGGGCGACACCCAGGGGAAGGGCTCTCTCTGTGGCGGGCCTGGCCCTCTGGAACGACCTTCCCCCCGACATTAGGACGACCACGGACCTCCGCTCCTTCCGTCTTAAATTAAAAACGCATCTTTTCTGTCTGGCCAGCCTAGGATAGTCTCTCTGTCTCTGGGGTTTTATTGGGAAGTTTTTTAGTATAGCTTAGTTTTAATGGGGAATTTTAGCACAGGTTTAGGTTTAATTTGTTTTTTAAAGAAATGTTTGTATATATTTATTGTGTTTTTTTTTATTCTTCCTGTGCACCGCCCCGAGTCCCTATGGGGAGAGGGAGCGGTTTACAAATATTAAATATTATTATTATATTATTATTATTATTCCTAAAAGAAGGGAAGACCCAGAGGGACAAGAGCTCCATGCAAGGCTCAAGAGTAGGAAGGACTGCAGGTAGTCAGCCAGATTTCCTCTCCAGTAGTTGGTCAAGAAGGCCTGGTTTGGCCTTTCCCAATGGAGAAGCAAAAGGTTTTCAAATGAGTTGTAGGACACTCTCCAGTAACTCCACCCTTTTCCTTTCTTTTCGTACACACACACACACTCTCTCAACAAGTCCAAAAAGACAGGAATGTCCTTATTTCTTATTTATTTATTTAATTACATGTGTATACCGCCCTTTCTCCCTTGCAGGACTCAGGGCGGTGAACAGGCAATAATAAAAACCACAATAAAACATCCAATAATTCAATAAATATACTAAAAATTCTAAAACTAAATTAAACAATGGGCCTGCTCTAAAATACCTTATAAAACCCCTAATAAAACAAATTAAAAACTGTGCCAGGCCGGCCGCATGAAATAGATGGGTTTTCAGGGCTCGGCGAAAAAGGCACCGGTCCGTGGTTGTGCATAGGTCAGGGGGTAGGTCATTCCAGAGGGCAGGAGCTTCCACAGAGAAGGCTCTCCCCCTAGGGGTCGCCAGCTGGCATTGACTGGCCGACGGCACCTTGAGGAGGCCCTCTCTGTGGGAGCGGACTGGTCGGAGGGAGGTATTTGGTAGGAGGCGGTCTTGCAGATCTGACCAAGGTTTCTCCAAAAAGCGCGAGGCAGAGTCCTGGTTCCAACAAAACCCCTTTTATTAAACTAATGTGAATTCCTCTCATTCACATTCAGCAAGGCCCGGCAAACAGTCTTTCAAAGGAATATTTATGACTACAAACCTTATCTAGCTTGGAAAGCTGCCATGTGAATATTTTCCAAATTAGGTGCTGTGCAAGGAAAGACTGGGCACAGAGTCTCTGAGATTCACAGACAGATATTCACACTCCTGAAATAAATCTAACAACCAAAGGAACGAATTGTTTCCTGCCAATGCCCACTCCCCTTTTGCGCCTCTTTTGTTTCCGATGGGAGGGGCCAATCACCTTCCACCTGTGACTTTACTCCCAAGTCTGCCCTGATTTCTGAGCTGTTCTTTTCTTCTGGCAGCTCTGCGCATGCGCACACTGGGAACAGACTCCAGCTGTTCCTCTGCCTCACTGCTGTCTAGCTCCGTAAACACCTTATCACTGCCAAACAGCCCCATCTTTGCCTCCAATGCAGAGCCCTCGTCCAAGCCTTCCCCAGCCTCCAGGACTGGCCCGTGTTCCTCCCCAACCTCCCCATTGTCTGACTGGCAACCAGGAAGGAGATGGAGAGAAAGCATGGGGAGTTAGAGTGAGAGAATTGTTTGGAGGGAGATCTGGAAGGAAACTCGACACCAGGATTGTGTTGTTTAACACTTGCTGGAAATCATAAAATGTACATAGTAAAAAAAAACAACCATGAAAGCCTCCTTTCCCTTCTTCTGCGTCCATTGTCAGTTTTGCAAAGACACAACAACATTTCAGAAATGAACCCTATCAGACTGCAACACTTTTGTAATCCAAGTTGAAAAGTGTGATTAAACACATGCAAAAGTTTAGCAAAGCTGGCTGGAGAATTCTGGGAGCTGAAGTCCTTCAGACTTAAAGTTGCAAAGGTTGGAGACCGCTGCTTTAGTCTTATCCCATATCTTAATCAAACATCCTATTACATAATGGTTCATGAAATATTTGCATTGACCTTCTTTTGTTGGCCAAAGAAAGTAGTGCCATCCCTGCTGTAAATTGTATCCTTCGATTGTTAGTATATGTCAGGGGTGGGTTTCTAAGGGTTCGCCCGGGATCCCGCGAGCCCTTTCGTCAAATTTCCCGATCCCGAGCGTTCCCTTTCGACCGTGGACCCGGAGGTAAGTCCTCCGCGTTCGTCCCCGCCCCCCCCCCCCCGCCACCCAGCCAACGCTAAAATCGCTGGACGCCGGGGGGGGGCTAACCGCCGCTGCTAACTGGGCGAGGCGCAAACTAAGGGGGTTTTTATGCAAATTTTTAATTCGGTTTTTAAGGGGTCCTGGGGTGGGGGGATGGTTTATGCAGTCAGAGGGGGGTCAAGTTATAGGGCCGGCTGGCGGAAGTGGGATAAAGGAGGAGTCCATTAGGGAGGGGGGATCAGGGGTTGTCTCTGTTGAGGGCCGTCCCATTCGGTTGGTCTTAGGGAGGGGCAGGGGCAGTGGGAGACAGGATGTCCATCATGGGTTGGGGGCTCGTGGTCGCTGGCTACGAGTGATCGCTTGCCCCAACCCCCTGTGCTCCACTCGTGGGCTAGGCGGTCAGGGATTACAGAGCCGGGGCCCTAGGTTGATGTTCTGCAACGCCAGGTCCGTGGTGAACAAAGCTCCCCTCATAAATGACCTTGTGTCAGAGGGGGACCCGGACCTGGTGGGAATTACGGAGACCTGGTTGGGCCCCGAGGGGGGTCTACCCCTCGTGGAAATGTGCCCACCAGGTTACCGTGCATTTCATCAGCCTAGGGCCCTAGGCAGGGGTGGGTGGGGGGGTTTATCGTTAAGGAAAGTCTGGAGCCGAAGGAGACCACTGTGCCTCAGACGACCGGCTGTGAGTCCCTCTTCGTGAGGTGGGGCCTAGGGAGGCAGTTGGGCTTGCTGGTTGTATACCTGGCTCCCCGCTATGTAACAGCAGCCCTGCCCGAGCTACTCGAGGTGATCGCCGCGATGGCGGTGGAGACCCCCAGACTTATGGTCATGGGGGACTTTAACCTGCCATCGGCAGGCGAGACATCCGAGGCAGCTCGGGAGTTCATGGCTTCCATGACGGCCATGGACCTGACCCAAGTAGTTCAGGGCCCCACGCACGAGGGAGGACACACGCTGGATCTGATTTTTGTCTCTGGACACTGGATTAGTGATCTTGGAACAGGGGATTTAGTCATCTTACCCTTGTCATGGACAGATCACTCTCTCCTTCGGATAGACTTTCCAACCATCACACCCCACCGCGGGGAGGCGGAACCGGAGACACCGAGTTGGTTCCGCCCCAGGCGCCTGATGGACCCGGAAAGGTTCCAGAGGGAGCTTGGGCCAGTACCTGTGTCCCTGTCCCACGGCTCGACTGAGGATCTAGTGGCCGCATGGTATAGTGCGGCCACGGGGGCCTTGGACCGAGTCGCGCCCTTGCGGCCTCTCATGCGGCGTCGAGTCACCCAGGCTCCTTGGTTTACCGAGGAGCTTCGGGAGATGAAACGCCGTAAGAGACGCCTAGAGAGTAGGTGGAGATCTTCTCGATCCGAATCTGACCGAACACTAGTGAGAGACCATATTAGGACTTATTTAGTGGCGCTAAGAGTGGCCAAACGTGAGTATTGTGCCACCCTTATCGCGTCCGCGGAAAACCGCCCTGCCGCCCTGTTTGGGGTGACCCGCTCCCTCTTGCATTTGAGGCCGCGGGAAGCCCCTCTGCAGGGTCGAGCAGAGGAATTTGGAGTTTTTCTGCAGGACAAAATCACTCAGATTCGGAACGAGCTGCCCTCCACTAGTGATCCGGTCGAGGTGCCCGGTGCTGGTCTTGAGATAACATCTTGGGAGGAGTTTGACTTTGTTACTACCAAGGATATGGACAGGTTGCGGAGGAACCTTAGAGCCACCACATGTTTATTGGACCTGTGCCCCTCCTGGCTTGTACTGGCATCCTGGGAGGTGACACGAGGCTGGCTCCAGGGTATTGTGAATTCATCTCTGAGTGAGGGGTCCTTGCCCACCATCTTGAAAGAGGCGGTGGTGAGGCCCCTCCTCAAGAAGCCATCCCTGGACCCAGCTTTATTAGAGAACTATCGTCCCATCTCCAACCTTCACTTTTTAGTGAAGGTTGTTGAGAGTGTGGTGGCTCAACAGTTTCCCCGACATCTGGAGGAAGTTGATTATCTAGACCCGCGCCAGTCCAGCTTCCGGCCCGGTCACAGTACCGAGACGGCATTGGTCGCATTGGTGGATGATCTCTGGAGGGCACGGGATAGAGGTTGTTCCTCTATCCTTGTCCTATTAGATCTCTCAGCGGCTTTTGATACCATCGACCACGGTATCCTATTGCACCGATTGGGGGGGTTGGGGCTGAGAGGCACCGTTTTACGGTGGTTCTCATCCTACCTCTCTGGTCGGTCGCAATGGGTGTTGGCAGGAGGGCAGAAGTCGTCCCCGAGGCCCCTCACATGTGGGGTTCGTCAGGGGTCGGTCCTCTCGCCACTCCTGTTCAACACCTACATGAAGCCGCTGGGTGAGATCATCCGTGGTTTTGGGATGGAATACCATCTGTACGCTGATGACACTCAGTTGTACATATCCACCCCAAACCACCCCAACGATGCCGTCGAGGTGCTGTCCCGGTGTCTGGAGGCCGTATGGATCTGGATGGGTAGTAACAAACTCAAGCTCAACCCGGCCAAGACCGAGTGGCTGTGGTTTCCGGCACCCCGGTTCAGCCAGATAAGTCCAACACTGGCCATTGGGGGCGAACAACTGGCCCCCGTGGAGAGGGCACACAACTTGGGCGTCCTCCTGGATTCCCGGCTGTCCATGGAGGACCATGTGGCGGCCGTGGCCAGGGGGGCGTTCTATCAGGTACGCCTGATACGCCAGTTGTGCCCCTTACTGGACCGGAGAGCCCTTCGCACAGTCACTCAAGCGCTTGTGACATCCCGGCTGGATTACTGTAACGCTCTCTACATGGGGCTCCCCTTGAGGTGCACTCGAAGGCTACAGTTAGTACAGAATGCGGCCGCGCGGGTGATTATGGGTGCCACAAGGCAAACCCACGTAACACCTCTCCTGCGCGAGCTGCACTGGCTGCCTGTGGCCTTTCGAGTGCGCTTCTGGTGTTGATGACCATCTTTAAATCGCTCCATGGCTCGGGGCCTAGCTATATACGAGACCGCCTCCTGCCCCATACATCCCTTCGTCCGATCCGCTCCCACAGAGAGGGTCTTCTTCGGGTGCTGTCGACGGGGCAATGCCGGTTGGCGACACCCAGGGGAAGGGCCTTCTCTGTGGCGGGCCCGGCCCTCTGGAACGACCTACCCCCCGACCTCCGTACTATCTCGGACCTCCGCCTCTTCCGCCAACGTCTTAAGACGTATTTATTCCAACAAGCCGGCCTAGGATAGCCCCCATTTCTGACTTTTTAAGAAAATAATTTATAATTGGCAAGGGTTTTAACATTGGGTTTTAGCACGGGTTTATTAATTTAATACATTTTAATAGATATTTATTGTATTTTGTGTTTTTAAATAATGCCTGTGCGCCGCCCTGGGTCCTAACAAGGAGAAGGGCGGGGTATAAATTTAATAATAAAATAAATAAATAACTGCTCCTCCCTCAGCTGGGGCGGGCAGGCAGGAAAGCAAGCAAGGCGGCTGCGCTGTGTTTTTTTCCCCTCAGCGAAGCGCCGCCGCGGCCGCCGCGGCAGCAGCAGCACTTCGCTGAGGTAAAAAGAAGACAGCGCAGCCGCCTTGCTTGCTTTCCTGCCTGCACGCCCCAGCCCCTGCTGCTGCTGCCGCAGCGGCAGAGAACAGGAGGAGGGGGCAGCCCCCTGGGCAGAGCGCGCAGCCAGGCGGCCGGGGCAGGCTAAGGCGAGTGTTTGCGGTGGGCGGGGACGGGGACGCCAGGTTCCTTCGTCCGGGGGTGGGTGAACAAGCGAACAAGCAAGCGCAGGCGGGCAAGGAAACTTGCTGCAGCAGCGCCCAACAATCTGCCTGCCCACTGCCTGTGGTTACTCGCTCGCTCACCTACCCACCGGACGAAGGAAGCTGGCGTCCAGTGGGTGAGCGAGCGAGTGAGTAACTGTGGCCGACTGGCCGGCGGGCGGGTAAGGAAAGTTGCTTGTTCACCCATCGGACGCCAGGTTCCTTCGTCCGGTGGATGGGTGAGAGAGCGATTACAGCCAGTGGGCTGGCGGGCCGGTCAGGCTACTTCCAGGAGCTGAGGAGGTTTGTGGGGGGGGGGGGAGACAGACAGACAGAGAGAGGCACAGACACACAGAGAGACAGGGAGGGAGGGGGGGACCAGAGAGTGACAGACACACACAGAGAGACAGAGTGGGAGGGAGGGAGAGAAAGATAGACAGAGACACAGAATGAGTGATTTAAGTGCCTGAATGCGAGACAGACACACACACACACACACACACACACACACACACAGAGTGACAGATGGGCAAACAAAGGAGAGAGAGACAGAGAGAGAGAAAGAAAAAAAAAGAATGTGGGAGAGAGAGAAAGAAAGAAAGACAGACAGAGAGAAAGAGAAAAAAAAAGAAAGAGACAGAAAGGAAAGAAAGAGAAAAAAGAGAGAGAAAGAGAGAAAGAAAAGAGACAGAAAGAGAGAAAGAGAAAGAGAGAGAGAGAAAGAAAGAAAGAGAGAGAAGGAGATAGAAAGAGGGAAAGAAAGAAAGAGAGAGAGAAAGAGAAATAGGGAAAGAGAGGGGGAAAGAAGGAAAGAAAGAGAAAGAAAAAGAAAAAGAAAAAAAGAGAAAGAAAGAGAGAGAGAAAGAGAAAGAAAGAAAAAGAAAGTGGGAGAGAGAGAAAGAAAGACAGACAGAGAAAAAGAGAAAGAAAGAGACAAAGGAAAGAAAGAGAAAAAAAGAAAGAGAGAGAGGGAAAGAGAGAGACAGAAAGAGAGAGAGAGAGAGAGAGGGAGAGAGAAAGAGGGAAAGAAAGAGAAAGAGAAAGAAATAAAGAGAGAGAGAAAGAGGGAAAGAAAGAAAAAATGAGAGAGAGAGAAAGAGAGAGAAAGAGGGAAAGAGAAAGAAAGAGAGAAAGAAAGAAAGAGAGAAAGAGAAAGAAATAAAGAGAGAGAGAGAGAGAAAGAAAGAGGGAAGGAAAGAAAGAGATAGAGAAAGAAAGAGAGACAGAGAAAGAGAGAAAGAAAGACAGAAGGAAAGAAAGAAAAAGAAAGAGAGAGAGAACTTATGACCACAATTAAGCCCAAAAGTTTGGTTGCTAACCAAGACCATTGTTAAGTGAGTTTCACATTTTCCAAATTGGCCACTCCCACCTGGTCACATGGCCGGCAAGCCACTCCCACCCGGTCACATGGCCAGCAAGCCACTCCCACCCGGTCACATGGCCAGCAAGCCACAGAACCTGTTCCAAAAATTTTGAAACCCACCCCTGGTATATGTTTCCTCTCTAGTGTTATCCAGTCCTTTATCCAAACCAGGCATGAGGCTTGATAATACCACTTGGAAGCCCCAAGCCTCCCCTTGTTTTATGCTCCTGCATCATTTTTCTTTTAATACGTGATTTTTTTCCCTTGCCAAATGAATTCGCCAGTTATCTGGTCCATTTTATTAAAAAAATTCCTCTCTAATCTTGCAGGAGCCATTTGGAAAAGGTATATCCATTTTGGCAGCACATGTGCCTCTATCACTGCCACTCTTCCTAGCAGGGATAGTTGTACATTCCTCCACCTGTCTAAGTCCTGTTCCATTTGTAAGAGGAGTTTGTCATAATTGTTTTTCCTTATTGCAGAACATTTTGAAGTCAACCATATACCCAAGTATTTTATTTTTTTAACAATTTGTACTCCCAAAAGTTGAGCTTCATTCAAGAGTTACTTTACATCTTTAGCTTTACAAAACATTTACGGTATGCTGCCTTTTTGTGAATTAAGTCAAATGCAGGATATGGATATTGTCATAAGCATGCAGAATATAAATGAGAAAGCTGTATTGTTGGATGAATATCATTTGTTTATCTGATGTCTTGTTAATGAACACCTGCCTAGTCTATTTGCCATCGTACCTGCTGATGAAATTATGTACACCATGACAAGCAAGTTGAGACCAGACAGAAGGGGAGGAATTATATTGTTTGGATAGCGCAACAGTGTTGATTAGCCTTTGTGATGTTATTACCGCATCTTGACAAGGTTATTACTTCCTGCAGTGGAAGGCATGGACCAATCACTCATTTTACTTTTGCACATGTTGGACAGATGTTGCAGAAGGGGCTCTTGGAGCAAAATCCTTCCTTAGAAGTCCCCTTATGGAAGCATGAAACTGATTATAGACCCCAAAAGTATTCCTCTAGACTCAGAGTTAATAATGTGCATTTCTGATCACATTGGATGCACAGGTGACCTGTATTACAGTGGCTTAAAACACAGGATGCACATCCATAAAACATGAACATGGAACACATCTGTTGAAATAATATTAATTTTCCTATGAGTTATCTTCAAGTCTATTTAACTTGTCTTTTGAAATCAATTGATGAGATTGTGACAAGATCCAGATTTCGCTTTTAATCAGATACACTTCTTAACTCGTGCATTTTCTCTTTCCCAGCTGATATCTATTTAAAAAATCATTTCAATAGCAAACCAAACACCACAAAGTCACATGGCCAACTGCTTGGCAAAAAGAATGATCTGATTAAGTGTTACACTGAGGGCACCTGTGCAGGTTCTGACTTTGTCAGAATCCTAGGCAGTAGGATCTTTAAGAAATATTTACCTGTATACAGTGAGTCCTTGATTTACAAGTTTATTTAGTGACTGTATGAAGTTACAACAGCACTGAAAAAGGTGACTTATGACCAGGAGTGGGATTGAAATATTTTAGCAACTGGCTCTCTGCCCGGTTGCTAGGTGGGTGTGGCCATGGTGGGTGTGGCCTACTCAGTCTCCTGCACCATGGCGGGTGGGGGAAAAGGTTTCATCCTTCCCAGGCTCTGGAGGCTTTCCTTAAGCCTACGGGAGGGCAAAAACGACCTCCCCCAGGCTATGGAGGCCTTCCAGAGGCCAGAAAGAGGGCCATTTCCAGACTTCTGGAACTTCTGGGAGAGCCATTTTTTGCTCTCCTAGGGCCTCCGTGCAGGCCCTGCACTTACCTTGCATCCAAAATGGGCCACGTGGAGGCTCCTGGGAGGGGTAGAACAGGGTAGACGGAGCCAGATAGTCCTTAGAACTACTGATTCAGCGAACCAGATGTAAAATTAACATCCAGTTCACCCGAACTGGTCCGAACCGGCTGAATCCCATTCCTGCTTATGACCATCTTTCACACTTACAACCCTTTCAGTGTCCCTAGAGCAGGGATGTGCAAACTTGGGAACTTTAAGACTTGTGGACTTCAACTCCCAGAATTCCCCAGCCAGCATAGCTGGCTGGGGAATTCTGGGAATTGAAGTCCACAAGTCTTAAAGTTCCCAAGTTTGCACATGCCTGCCCTAGAGTCACGTGATCAAAATTCAGACACTTGGCAACTATCTCGCACGTATGACAGTTGCTGTATCCGGGGTCATGGGATCATCTTTTGCAACCTTCCAACAAGCAAAGTCAACAGGGAAGCCAGATTCACTTAACAATCGTGTTGTTAATTTAACAGTGATTCTGTTAACAAATGTGGCAAGGAAAGTCATCAAATGGAGCAAAACTCCCTTATCAATTGTCTCACTTAACAACAGAAATTTGGGGCTCAATTGTGGTTGTAAGTCAAGGGCCACCCGTATTAGTCCTATTAGTTTCACTTATAAGGATTATTAGAAATGTCCTAAAGTTCTAAGGCTCAGTAAAGGTTCAATAAAAGTAACATCTGAAACAAATGGAAACTTCTGAGTCATCCTTTTACAGTTTGTGTCTCAGATGGGAGCTGATTTTTATTCTCTGATTTTCTTTTCATTATGCAGCACAGTAACCTCATATTTTCGTTGGCCATTGGCAGATAGCATCACTGTTATGCTTCAAAATGCAAGAGGAAACCTCTAGCGCAGATCCATCTTATCTGTAATTCCCCCTTTCCTGAGAACTAACAAAGCGGAGGCTACTCAGGAGACTTGAAATCCCCAACAAAATAACAGAAGACGGTGAAAATTTGGATGTGTCTTATACACTGAATGTAGTCCCAACCACTCTTCATCCCCCACGCTTTGGCCTATGCCGCCCAGCAATTTATCTCCTTGCAGCAAACGTGGGGCCTGAGGAGGCTGCAATAAACTATAGTAATCCTTGCAGCCTGAAACAGTTGATGATTGTGAGAAATTGAAAGTGAAACTTGCTGTTTGCTCCACCAAATTGCCGGGAGGCAGAGGCAGATATTTTTTTCTTGTGCTAATCAGGCTGTTTGCTGCAAGGAGGTAAGTCAATAACTATAAACGCCTATAGAATGTTCAAATTATTAGACATATTTTTAAAGACTGCTTTGTTATTGTTCTAGACAGCTTAACAAAATGAAGCTTTTTAAAATAAATGCTTGATCTGAAGAGGCCCGGTGCTATTGTATCTTCTTTTAAATAGCAGAGAATAGCTGTGCTTCCAGAAAGCACATCAATTTTAACAGCATCTGTACAAGTATAGTCTGAAATGTAACACTACAAAGTGTATATCGTCTGTACTGTTTGTTGCAAGGAGGCAAATTGCTGGGAGGCAGATATTTTTCCCTTGTTTTCCTCCCCAAAATCTAGATGCATCTTATACTTCGGAGTATCTTATACTCCAAAAAATACGGTAGTTATGACTCGGATTTGAGGAGCAGATGGAAAGAATATCCATGATATTGACTTATAAGCCATTGGGCAAAAAATATTGAAGTCTTCACTTAAACTGAAATTGGGTCTATAATTATATGAAGCATTGGGACTGTGCTCAGAATAATCAATCCAGATGCAGAGTCAGTTACACTCTGGAATCTGGAGCCAGGACCTGCAAGATTGGAACTGAATAAGCAGAAAAGGAGGGTAAATAGTTGAAGAATCTGACTGATTTGGGGGTGGAGGGAAACATATAGAGGAGACAGACAAGTCGAAGCATGCCGCTCATGCTGGGTAACTCCATGAACAATTACTCTCTGAAGACTACGCCTAACGTACAATTATTGTTTATGCTGGAATCCTAGGACACTGCCATGTTCCAGTTAGGAGGGAAGTATAATCCGTCTAATTGGCTCACCGCAAGAGAATAAGGGTTCAGCCATGGGGACCTCTAGACCCAATCCCATCCATCTCCTAATCCCATCCATCTCCTAAGATACCTATTGCTTCCCAAATTATGTTCTGCGTGACCAGCTGAAAGATGGGGAACTTGCCAGAGGTGGTTAAACAAGAACTCCCAAAGTTTTACCATTGACTATACCAGCTGTACCTGCCAGAAGTTATAGTCCAAGAACATCTGGAGGGCCATAGATTTCCAATCATGGAACCTCTACATTTTCCAGGTTCGGCATAGGGAAGAACATGACTGTGAGATAAGCATTTGGAGAGTGATAAGCTATAGACAGTTGAAAGCTTTCACAGCTGAGTTAGAGATCAAAGGCAGCTGAGACTATGGCCACCTACTAAAGGTAAAGGTAAAGGTTCCCCTCGCACATATGTGCTAGTCATTCCCGACTCTAAGAGGCGGTGCTCATCTCCGTTTCAAAGCCAAAGAGCCAGCGCTGTCCGAAGATGTCTCTGTGGCCATGTGTCTGCCATGACTAAACCCCGAAGGCGCACGGAACTCTGTTACCTTCCCACCAAAGGTGGTTCCTGTTTTTCTACTTGCATTTTTACGTGCTTTCAAACTGCTGGGTTGGCAGAAGCTGGAACAAGTAACAGGAGCTCACTCCGTTATGCGGCATTAGGGATTCGAACTGCCAAACTGCTGACCTTCCGATCAACAAGTTCAGCATCTTAGCCACTGAGCACCCGCATCCCTATGGCCACCTACTAGGACCACCCAAAACAGACATCTTTAATTAACTATGAAATTAACTTGCAGAAATCTCACTTTAAATTAACTTCTAACTGGCTTCTTTCTGCTTATAAAAAATCCTATTAATACCTTTGTCTTTGGAACATCTATCCCCAGCAATGACCACCAAATCCTTTTATTATTTGAGTAGGAGTCAGAAATTTTTACTTTAAGCTAAGATCTCTACTAAGGGCATCTTGCATGTGATTGTATAACCTTTTTAAAAATATGGCTTGTGTGAAATTCATTATTGATAAATGCAAAGGAAAATATGTAATGCACCAGATGCTAACAGATGTAGTCATGGGTGAAATTCAGCAGGTTCTGACAGGTACTGGAGAACCGGTAGCAGAAAGTTTGAGTAGTTGGGAGAACCGGCAAATACCACCTCTGTCTGGCCCCACAGTGGGGAGAGAATGGAGATTTTGCAGTATCCTTCCCCTGCCACACCCACCAAGCCACGCCCTCCAGAACCTGTAGTAAAAAATATTGAACTTCACCACTGGATGTAGAGCACATAGCAGGCAGAATCAGGGTCTATTTCCTGATTTAAATTGGTCTTCATAAAACAGAGCTCCAGTGCTTTTTCAAAAGAATACTAAGCCAATTTTTCTAAGAAGATCACAAGATTTGACAGTTGCTGTAGAAAACAGGGATTAGGAATTAGGTAGACAGATACATTTAAATTGAAAATATATATCAGGTTTACTTAGCCCTAATAATTGCAGGATTAATATTAGGAAGTTGTTAAATTTACGTACAGTTGCCTCAGAAAGAAACTCTTTGCAAATAAGTTTATGACACCATCTCTTTTACTGTATTCCCTTTCCCTGAGTAACATCAGTATTCTTAGTGATGATTAAATAGGAAGAGTTTACAATGCATTTATTTCCTACTATTAAGTTACTAAGAGTGAAGAGGGAGTGGGAGTGGTCGTTTCCAGAGTGGAAAGTTCTGTTTGTAACTATAAGAGGCTCTGTGCCAAGTGTTGCCTTGCCCTGTGTTTGGAAACTAGTTATCTGGAGCTCTCCAAGCGAGATAAGGTTCATGTTGATAAATATTCCTCTGAAAGCCTGTTTGTCAAGCCTTGCTGACTGTGATTGAAAGGAATTCATAGTCGTGTAAATAAAACAGGTTTTGCCAGGACCAAGACTTTGCTTCATGCTTTTTAAGGAAGCCTGGGTCAGAACACTACTTGTATTTCCGAGAATCTGCAGGGAGAACTGAAATACGCAGACTGAAAAGATGGCCTAAGGATATTTCTGAAATAAAGACTTCTGCAAGGAAGAGCGGGAGAAAAATTCCCAGGCATGAACAGACTTTTCTTTGACCACAGCAAATACTGAAAAGTTGATATTTCTGCTAATGGAGGTGTTACAAAAATATTTCCAAGTTTCTGCAAAACAAATGGTCTTGCTCATTGCTTCCTTATTTTGAATCTGTTAATAACTACATAGTAGATATTACAATAAATTGTAAGGATTTTAATAATGTTTTACTTTTACTTGATTTTCTTGATGAAATGTAACAAACGACATATAACAAATGCAGCAGAGATCATACAACAAAATATACATAAGGATCATTAAAATGAACTAAAACTAAAGAAATGAAAATATCCATGAAATACTAAATACTTACATAATTAACCAATATGAAATTTTAATATTTAATAATAATTAGCTCAATTCTTTAATATATAATTAACTCCGGGCTATATAGAAGATTGTCTATTTTTCTTTTTTACAAATTAAATCGTTTCATTCACTCTCCTGGGCTTTTGTAAATGCTTGAAAATGGAGGCAGATTAAAGAGGTTTTGGGTAACGTTATAGCTTAGTAGGCTGAAACCAGGGGTGAAATGCTACCGGTTCAGACCGGTTCGCCCAAACCTAGGGTGACCAGATTTTAACATTGGTAAAGCGGGACACCATTGACCGGGGGGGGGGGTTCTTGATTAAAAATTTGGTCTATATGCCATAGCCCATCATCCACAACCCAAGACAAGTCGAGGGCAATGGGAAGGGTCACCTTTGGCGTTTTGTAATGCAAAAGGGAGGCCGACCACCCTCCCACCCTCCCTCCCTGCGCCGCTGTGCACTATGGGATTTGAATGCCAACGGGGCCATGGCTGGGGAGAATGGGGCCTGTAGTCCCATGCCCCACAGGGCAGAGCGGCCCCCACCTCCTTGCATCGCATCTCTGGTCCCTCCTCCATACCGACTCCAAGTCCAGGGCGCCAGTCGACGCGTCCCCAAACATCCCGGCGAGGTTGAAATGGGTCCCGGCCAGGCCCTGCACAACCCACCCCAGCTTTGCAAGGCCGCCCTGCAGCGGTTGCCGTAGCAACGGGCTGGGCACCCACGCTGAGACGCTGAGCGATGTCATCATCCCCGAGCGCGCGGGGAGAGTTCGAACTCAGCAGCACCCTCTGGCAACGCAGCAGCTCACTGCAGAACCCAGCTAACAGACCTGAGTTTAAGTGTGATTGGTCACCCAATGTATATTCCCTTCCCGTTCGCCCGCCGTTCCCTAGTTTGTCGTGCATTCTTCAAAAATTGAGACTTTTTAAAAACGCCACGGGACACGGGACAAATTGCTAAAAATCAGGACTGTCCCGCCAAAAGCGGGACATCTGGTCACCTTACCCAAACCAGTAGTAAAAAAAGTGCTACCGGTTCAGGCAAACCGGTATTTTCAACGATCAAATATAATGCATTATTTATATTAGTTAGAATCATTGGATTTCCTGATTTCTAGCTAATCTAAATAGTGTGGCACAGCAGATTTCCTCCCTTCACTGTTCTGCTTACCTGGAAGGCTTCAAAATGTTCCTTTTTTAGTACTGCATAGGCACACCTCAGGCGCACATGCACACAAAGTGCACACTCGGTAGCAAACTCACCGAACCGGTAGCAGATTTCGGAGGATTTCACCGCTGGTTGAAACGTCTAGAAAATAATGTGTATTATTTGTTGATCCCCCCCCCCCGGCCTTGCATGGTATAAATTGTCTCTAATTCCTCTGTAACAGTGTTTCTCAACCTTGGCAAATTTACGATGTCTGGATTTCAGTTCCCAGAATCCCCTAGCCATCATGCTGGGAAGTTGAATTCCAGACAACTTAAGTTTGTTAATGTTGAGAAATTCTGTGCTGTGCAAATGGTGGTTTGTGCCATTCTTCCAGCATAATATAGGGTTGTGCGAGGATATTCTCTTTCTTTCAACATTTCTCGGGACATATGGGTATAATACTGATGTAGAAATTTCCATTGTTTCTTTTTTATATAGTCTTTAAGGGAGGCTATTCATGCCACCACTAGCATCTCATCTGCAACTGGTCTCAGTGTAGAGACGCATTGGTACCTTGAGAAGGCTCGTTTGACGTCAAGGCCAGAGATGATGAGCAGAGTTTGCCTTAATGGTCTCCTTATCCAACAAATTCAGTGATGTTTGTTTTCTCCCCACACATTGGACTGAATGACTTCTGTTGGCTAATATGGGAGGAAGGAAACGAGTGATTTCAGAGACATCATGTCCACCTAAAAAAAAAACCAAAACCCACATTCTCTTGTTTCTGTTAACCACCACAAGATGGACAAAAAGAGATTTGCCTTTTGTTGGGTCCAAACAACAATTTCCTCTCACAGAACAAAGGAGATGCTATTGAAAACCAAGCCAGCCTCTCTGGAGCGCAATGTGCAATCTTTCTGTTTTGGAAGTGCTGTTTTGGGGAAGACATGCCAGAAACCACAATCCGACCCGTAAGCAAAGCCAACATACAAAAATTAATTTTGCTGAAAAAACTTAATTCAATTCATTTAATAAAGGGCAGTTAATACGATGCTTCCCCCTGCAATTAATCATTTTTCCATTGTGCTAAAATTACAGGGCGGTAATTACTTTTGGAGGACTTTGCAGTTTTCACGCTTCCTTTCTCTAATTATTCCACAGGAAAAGGATGGATGGATGGATGGATGGATGGATGGATGGATGGATGGATGGATGGGTGGATGGGTGGATGGGTGGATGATTGAAATCTCTCTGTTATTCATCCACCCATCTATCCATGATTTTGGAGATGGGAGGAAGTCACACCAAATACAGAAGCTCCCAAACAATATCTAAAGACTAATTTTCAGGCAGTGAGGAAATGATGGGGATTTATTCAACATTTTAGGCCCAAAACGTTTTCTGGGAAATCACATAATTTCTCCTTTTGCCCTCGCTCTCTGGCTCCTAGAAAATAAATGAAGCAGAGTATATCAATTTGGTCTAAACTACCATATAGTATGAGAATTGTTGACCTAATTCTAGAGAAGAGAAGGTCATTTGTCTTAGGTTAAGGCATTTTTCCTTCTGCTATCTGCTCCTAATTTATATCAGTCCTGCTTCTTAACATCAGTCTCCCCTAAGGTAGGGTTTTCCAGTTGTTTGAGACTTCACCTTCTCTCCTGCCAGAATTGCCAACAAATGACCAATAGCCAGTTAAGAGAGCCAAAATCGTACCTACCTATAAACTTAGTTGTACAAAGCTGTTCCATGGAATCCTCATTGATAATTGAAATATTGGGAAAGTGCCAGTTTGTTGAAGGCAATGCATGAACCATTGGTGGGGTGAGTCCAATTGCTCTGATCTCTAGCACTTCCTGATCTGTTGACGACAATGAGCAGTACTGCGTGGACTTACTCTATGTGCTCTCTTTTCCATCACTTTTGCTTGCTCCATGTCTAAAATATTGCTAATCTGAGGTCACATCCTTCTGCCTTTCTTCCCAAGCTCTCATACTTATTGGTGTCTTCCGAGTAGCTAATCTGGTCTTAGGCTTTGTCAATCATTTCCATGTATTTCCTAATAATCAATCTCCTTTCTGTTATACTTACAAAACCTGTTTCACTAATCCTCGCTCACGTCAGATTCCTAGTCTCAGGAATGCTCAGATTAAGAAACAGAACACCTCAACTTCCAAATAAACGAGCTTTATGTATAGACCAGGGGTGTCAAACTCAAGGCCCG
This sequence comes from Rhabdophis nuchalis, assembly GCA_039707465.1. Lineage (NCBI taxonomy): Eukaryota > Metazoa > Chordata > Lepidosauria > Squamata > Natricidae > Rhabdophis > Rhabdophis nuchalis. Next base: position 207,529,078 of record CM077645.1, read on the forward strand.
GGGGCCAGATGTGGCCCACCAGGTGTTTAGATCTGGCCTGCGGGGCCATCCTGGAAACAACAAAGGATTGGCCCATGGTGCCTCTGCCAGAGAAAATGGAGCTCACAAAGGCTACACACAGCCCTCCCGAACTCTGTTTTGATTGGAAGAGGATTGCAGGAGGCTGTCACAGCCAAAAACGGAGCTCGGGAGTCTGTTTTTGCTGGCAGAGCGCTTGGGCTTCTACAGGCGCCCCTGACATGAGTGGCATCAAGCTAGCCATGCCCACCCTAGCCACACCTATTGGACAGCAAAGGTGACTAGCAAGCAAATACTGGAACGCATAACATCAGACAGGTCACTAGAAGGCAAAAATCACAAACAGCATCTCATTTACTTTGGCCATGCCATGCGGGGAAATTTATTGGAGAAAGCAATTGTGTTTGGAAGAGTTAGTAGTAAAAGGAAACCACAACGTCAAAGAACATGGTGGCTGAAAGCCATCAAAGCTGATACCAGCCAAAGCATAGAACAGGGGTAGTCAACCTTTTTATACCTACCGCCCACTTTTGTATCTCTGTTAGTAGTAAAAATTTTCTAACCACCCACTGGTTCCACAGTAATGGTGATTTATAAAGTAGGGAAGTCAATTAAATTTAAAAAAAGGAAAGTGCTTCAGTATCGGACAAAACCCCTACCGCCCACCATGAAAGCGGGAACGCCCACTAGTGGGCAGTAGGGACCAGGTTGACTACCACTGGCATAGAACAACTCAAAGAAGTAGCAAAAGGTCTACTTGTGGTAATACTGGGTCCATAAAATCACCAAGAGTTGAAAATGACTGAATGGATAATATCATCATCATTATCATCATCATCCTTAAAAAACCTGCTTCACTAATCCTTACTTGGGTCAGATTCCTATTTTTAGGAATGCTCAGATAAGAGGTAGAATACAGTACCTAAACCTCCAATATAAATGAATTTCATGTTGGTGATATAGATTGTGCATGATGAATAGAGATATGATTATTTGTGGTGGCGCAGTGGTTAGAATGCAGTATTGCAGGCTAACTCACTGCTCATTGCCAGGAGTTCGAGCCTGACCAGCCAAAGGTTGACTCAGCCTTCCATTCTTCTGAGGTCAGTAAAATGAGGACCCAGTATGTTAAATCTGTAAAGCTGCTTAGAGCATGCTGTAAAGCACTCTGGAGCGGTATATAAGGATAGGTCCTTAAGATAGGTCTTTCCTGGAGCCATGTTGTAATGGTAGGGAGAATAGGGATGGGAGAAATCTTGGAAGATGGGGCAAGACTTGCAAGATTGATGCCAGCCTGCCCAGATAGACCAGATAGGAAATACGACCATATGAGCTAATTCTATTTTACTATGAGACTACATTAACAGAATCTTGCAAGTCTGAAAATGCAGATCTCCCACCATCATCTGGGAAAGTAGGGAGAGTTTCTTCTGAGCCCCTTACTCTACCCATTGGCCAGCTATGGGCTATGACCTCTCTTATTTGATGATTCCCTAGGCAGCATCTCTTTGCTCCATCTCCTAAGGTCTTTCCAGTGGTGGGATTCAGCCAGTTTGCACCTATTTGGGAGAACTGGGTGTTAACTTTCTAAGCAGTTCGGAGAACCTGTTGTTGGAAGAAATCTCAATTTGTTTTTTCCCACTTTACAGGGCTAATCCTGTAAGGAAGGCAGGAAGGAAACATTCTGGTGTTGTTTCCAGCCTCATCTTTATTGCCCTGCTTACAGAAACTGCCTCTCTGGTTAACCCTGATTACATTGTAACAGCTAAGGTGAAGCGCCCATCAACCTGAGTGACATTGAATTGGCCAAGCCTGTATGGTCACATGACCGCTGAGCCACACCTACACAGCTGGTAACAGCAGAGAACTGGTTGTTAAATTATTTGAATCCTACCACTGGGTCTTTCCCACATATTGCTTCACACAGTTTACTCACGTTGGTGAATTTGGGCGACTGAATATCCCAGCAACATAACTGGACTTCCAAGGCCCATATTTTCCCCGATGGAGACAACAGGGAGCCACATGACATAACCTTGAAAGCTTAACACCCTACAGCTAAAAGCTAAAGCGAAGCTTTCCAAGCACGCTTGCGTCATCCTGCCTCCACTCATCATGCGCAGCTGTTCTCGATCCAAAAATGAGAAGGATAGCACCACAGAGACTGGACTCCATACTGTGCTGTGCCATAGATTTCAATCACTATTAAATGAATTTTTAAAATTGGCCGAGTCTTGCAAACCACACTAAGCCATAAATTAAATCGCAATCATTTTGTCTGTCCGGGTGCCAATTAAAAGACAATTCTGCTTCTTCTGCAGGAGGCCCCCTCGCTGCTGCAATTTCGGAGGAGACTTGGAGCATATATTCATACCTGACGCTTTTAGAGTTTTATGTTGTGTGTGTGTTTGTCAGGCGTGAAATGCTCTAATCTTCGCTGCCTGTTCAGAACTGGGAGCTTGCACAAGAGGCTTCTGCGCAGGCACAGAACCTCCTGCGCATGTGCAGAGTGTCAGTGATGATGTCTGGGCGGGTGGGCTGAGCTTCCTGCTGCCACCACTACGAGTTTGCCCGAATACATATATGCATGTATGCAGGCATGAATTTCCCCTTACCTTTGCTATCAGTTCAGAACTGGGAGTGCCTGTGGCATGCGCAGAGCATCCGTGAAAATGTCTGGGCAGGTGGGCTGAGCCTCCCGACACCCCCCCTACCAGTTCACCCAAACAGGCGTATGTGTGAATGTATGCAGGCATGAAATCTTCTTATCTTTGCTACTGGTTTGGTCACCACGATGTAGAAAAGATCTGGAGACTCTAGAAAGAGTGCAGAGAAGAGCAACAAAGATAATTAGGGGACTGGAGACTAAAACATATGAAGAACGGTTGCAGGAACTGGGTATGTCTAGTTTAATGAAAAGAAGGACTAGGGGAGACATGATAGCAGTGCTCCAATATCTCAGGGGTTGCCACAAAGAAGAGGGAGTCAAACTATTCTCCCAAGCACCTGAGAGTAGAACAAGAAGCAATGGGTGGAAACTAATCAAGGAGAGAAGCAACTTAGAACTGAGGAGAAATTTCCTGACAGTTAGGACAATTAATCAGTGGAACAGCTTGTCTCCAGAAGTTGTGAATGCCCCAACACTGCAAGTCTTCAAGAAGATGTTGGATAGCCATTTGTCTGAGATGGTATAGGGTTTCCTGCCTGGGCAGGGGGTTGGACTAGATGACCTCAAAGGTCCCTTCCAACTCTGCTATTGTATTGTATTCTATTGTATTGTATTCTATTGCTAATGTTTTGGAACCGGAAGCATGCATGGTGCTTCTGTGCATGCGCAGAACCTTCTGCACATGTGGAGAGCATCCGTGATAACATCTGGGCAGGTGGGCTGAGCCTTCCACCACTGCCACTACTGGTTCACCCAAAGCGGGGCGAACCATCAGAATACCACCTCTGCATGTATGTATGAGTGTATAACCATCCGGATTGATTCAGGATTGAGCAACATATAAATTGGCTTACACCAATAAATATAAACAAACCATTATTTGCAACCCACAACGGCTGGGTTTATATCCCACATCTAACCACAGACAAGACAAGAATCATTTCACATAGTAAATTGATACGATGGCTGCTCTACAGCTTTATATCACCTGAATGTGGTGAGAGTTATTTCTAGGACCTTTTCTTTTATGTCTGCCCACGTTATTTTAGTCCAGGATAGAAGATTTCATTCCAGAGCACTTTCCTCCTTGAACCAAAGGTGCTTATAAAACTTATAAATCCTTTCACTCCCTTCCAGTCAGTTAGAACTATATTTTAAAAAAAGCTTCTTGGATAAGAAGTGAAACATTTTCAAAGAACAAAAACCAAGAAAGTCAAGTTGCCTTTTGTAAAAAGCATCTTTGGGACAACCATGACTTGGATGATTGAGAATCTCCATAAGCATCTTTCCTCTTTGAACCAGAAGGGCCAAAATACCTATCTGCTTGGGTGGAAAAAATTAGTAGTTTTGTTTGTTTTTAACAGTTTACAGAATGTCATTAAAACGAGAGCAGGGTGGTTCTCTAGAGGAGTGTTAGGAAACTCACGTTCTGTAGACTTCAGCTCCCAGAATTCCCCAACCAAGTCTTCAATGTTTGAGATTGAGAAAAGATGGATATCATTCTAGAGCAGTGATGGTGAGCTTTTTGGCATCGAGTGCCCAAACCGAAACGTGTGTGTGCCAGAGTGCCAGAAACCCGAAGACCAGCTGGCCAGCTTATGCATGCTTTTTTGGCAATTTTCAGGCTGTTTTGGGGGCGTTTTCAGCCCAAAAAACGACCTGAAAATGCCCCCAAAACGGCCTGAAAATGGTCCAGAAAATGAACCGAAAACCAGCCTGTTTTTTAGGCATTTTTGACCATTTTGGGGGCTGTTTTCCAGCACTCAGACTCCCGTAAAGACCAGCTGCTGGAAACCAGAAGAGCAGCTGGTGACAACACGCATGCCCACAGAAAGGGCTCTGGGTGCCATCTTTGGCACACGTGTCATAGATTTGCCATCATGGTTCTAGAGGGAAGTCCCACCACTGAGAAGACACATTCCCTGAGTCCCAAAGAGGACAGGACCTGAAGCATGCCCACTCTGTTGGCCAATTTGTGGTTGTTGGTGCCAAGCAGCAAGCCTTTGCTAATAATTTATTCTCTGAATCCAGTATATTCACTTTGAAATACAATAAATGCAAATGGTGTATTACCATCTCATCACCATATTCATCTAGACAGGATTGATAATGGCAAGGACAACTCTAAGGACTCCTAGTATGTCCCATGTAACAGCTCTGCTACACAAGCCGCACTGATTGCTGGTTTGTGTCCCGGTCTAATTTAATAGCAACAGCACTTAGACTTATACACCACTTCACGGTGCTTTTATAGCACTCTCTAAGCGATTTACAAAGTCAACACATTGCCCCCAACAATCCTCATTTTACTGACCTCGGAAGGATGGAAGGATGAGTCAACCTTGAGCTAGTGAGAATCGAACTGCCAAATGGCTGGCAGTCGGCAGTCAGCAGAGGTAGCCTGCAGTACTGCAGTCTAACCACTGTGCCACCACAGCTCTTCAGCTGGCACGAGTGGGACGGGCCAATCCCATTGGGGTGAGACTGTTCCTTGGGTACCTGGACCCATGCCATAAAGCTAAAGGCAAAGATTTCCCTGGTCCAGTGCTATCTGACGCTAGGGGTTAGTGCTCATGTCCATTTCTTAGCCGAGTGAGCCAGTGTTGCCCAAAGACAATTTCCATTGTCATGTGGCCAGCATGCCTGTATATGCTGACTCTGTAAACCACTTAGAGAGGGCTGCAAAACACTATGAAGTGGTATATAAGTCTAAGTGCTATTGCTATTACAATTGATATTTCGATTTCTCTTGGTCTTCTGCTATGATGGTCCAGTTACAACTGCTCTTTTTGATGGACCAGCTCTCCATCTTGTAGGAAAGAGACTGGACATATGTCATTGTAAGGCCACCACCCTGTTCCTTTTTGTTTCCATTGATTGTTAGGTAAATATCAAATATACTTAATATATTTAAATATATGGAGCGTCACAAGACGGGAACATTCCTTTAGATATAAAAGAGACACAACCTTCACTCTTCTGCCTATTTGCTTCTACACTTTCTAGCCCAGCTATTTTACTTCCAAACTTCTGGCATGAGAATAGGACAATTTGCCATGGCTAATTCGTCGCAGCCAACTTACCATGGCCATCTTATCATGGGACAACTTGTTGTGTGGCAATTTAAGAATTCTAATTGATAATTAAAAATAAATAAGTCCTAGAAGAATGAATATACAATCTAAAACCAACAAAGAAAACAATGCCAATGGTTGAACGTAACTCTACTAGAACTGAAATAAGGCCATTGCACAAGTTATTTTATTTCCACAAGAGCCAAAGGCTTTTTCTTACAAGCCACTGATTGAATAAATAGTACCCTCCAGCATGAAACCTTCACCCAACTATGTTGGGATCTTGGGATCAAACTAAACGTGACATGGACCTCTGCATCGCCATTACAATTGTTGCATGTAGGTCAAAGAAACCCAACTCTTCTCTGCTCTCCGTCCACATCCTTATATGGAATTAAAAAGCTTCATATGAGTGAATTCTTCAAAGGAAGTTGCCAAGACTGCTTCATTGCCTGAGTTACCAATAGATTACTGTACTGATAGAAGAGAACATTTCCAGCTCTGTGTCGAATTGTGGGGCCCTTGCTGCTGGTTGTTTTCCTGCAGACATTTCATTACCAAACTAGGTAACCTCATCATTGCTAGTGAAGAAGTTGCGTTATGCCTCATTTTATATACTAGTGGCTTGCCCTTTCATTATTGATGGGAATAGATCTGGTGTTTCCTTGACTGGGCTGCCGTTTACAGTTAGCTTGTTCGTTTGAGTTGGTAGTTTCTTGACTAGGGTATTGTTTGCTTCTTAATTGTTGGTCTAGTGTTAATCTTGGCATTCTGCTCATCTGAGTGTTGAGTGCTGGTGAGGGGTGGTTAGGTCATGTTGTTTCCTTTTGGGCTCTTTTGGTTGTCTCTTTTGAATGGAATGTAGAGTTTGTTTAACTCTCTGTGCCTGTTGATGGGTGATTTGTCTGAGTGCCAGGCTTCCAGGAATGCTCTAGCAATTTTGGGACTTGGTTTAGTCTAGGAAGCTCAAAGTTTCCCCATTGAAACTATGGTTAACCTCTTTCCATGTGCTGTGAAATTAAGATTACTGTACATGACATTAGGTAACCTGAGGCCCTCCAGAAATTGCTGAACTACAATTCCCAGCATTCCTCTATATTGAACATGTTGGCTATGCCATCTGAACATAATTCAGAAAACTGCAAAACCAACCACTCCCTACATGAGTAAAAATCTCCCCCTTGTTGTTCAGGGCTACAAGAACTGAAATAAGGCTGTTTCGCACTTACCTTATGTTATGTATTGAATGCATATAGCTGTATTAAGCCCTGCTAAAGTGAAACTAATCTTTAGAGGACCCTCACTGTTAGCTCCAACTGTTTTGGAGGGAAACTTTGAACATTCATAGTTGGACGTGTTTTTCAAGCATTATGATTGGCTAAGACCAGAGGTGGGTTGCTCCCAATTTGGCCCAGTTTGGCCGTAGTGGAATTCAGGCCTGGGTCACAGAACTGGCAGCGAGCCAGGCCAGCCACGCCCCCAAACCGTTTCCCTCACCTCCGCAGGCTACCACCATTTTGGATTTTAGTGACTGCGTGTGCATAGTTCACTATAAATTGTTCTGTGCCTGTGCAAAGAACTATTTACATTGAACAGTGCACGGGTTGCAAACTAGTAGCAAAACTGGCAGCAACTCACCCCTGGTTAAGACCCTGTGGTCCCAAAGTATAAATTACAGGCACATTTGCCTGCTGTTCCCCAGTTCCAGTTTTGAGTCCATAAATGCTGTTGTAGCTGTGCTGGTCTGGTTCTTGCCTACTGAAGTCCACTACACCATACCTTATTTCCACAACAGCCAAGGACTTTTCCTCACAAACTGCTGGATTGAATAACTAACACCGTCATGCATGAAACCTACACCCAGCGCCATGTTGGTTTTTGGGACCAAACTGAGCGTTACCTTCCCTTCTGGAGTCTTTTCTTCTCTATTTTGGAAAGCCTAAAGCAACCTCAGGAGGTAGTCAGTCTGAACGAAGTAAGGCCTGGTCATGAGAGGAAGCTCCTTCGAGTTTTCCCTTCAGGTTGCTTCTCATCTCTCCAGGCCCTTGTTGTTTTAATCTGCAGGGGGAAATGTCCGAGACGAGCGATGGCAGGAGAAAAGAGAAAGAAAGAAAAAAGAAGACAAGAGCAAAGGGTTAAATTACTCCGGCTCCCCTTTCTTGCTTTCAGGACCAGGCAGGCTGCCAAGGCTTCTTCTGGCTTAAAAAGAAACAAAACCCAGGAAAAAAAAAATTGGAACATTTTCTTAGGTCTTTTTAGACCAAAATAACTATTTTGTCTAGCCATGGATACCCACAATCCTCCCGTTAAAGGCTTCCAAATAAAAGAACGTTTTGCTGAATGGAAGTGATATAATATCGCTGGCTTGCAGAGAGCGGAATAATGCAAATAATCTCTCGTATCGTTTTGCTGAGAGATCTAGGCGAACTTGTGCTATTTATCAGGGCCAATAAAAGCTTGACTTTAAGTAGTCACTATTGATATTGATATTGGAATTGGAATTCTGCAGGGCCCTCAAAACTGTCACACATCAGTTAAGCGGACCAACCTGCTCTCGGTCTCACGCAATCTTATATGAAGTTTTATATGAAATCAAAAGACTTCACGAGTGAATTCTTCACAGGAAGTTGCCCAAACTTTGTTGATTGCCTATAACAGTGATGGCGAATCTTTTCGGCACCGAAAAATTGTGCTTGCGTGCTCATCAGGGCTCCAGAAAAGGCAAACTTCTGGGTTCTAGCATAATAATAATAATAATAATAATAATAATAATAATAATAATAATAATAATAATAATAATAATAATAATAATAATAATAATAATAATAATAATAATAATAATAACAACAACAACAACAACAACAATAACAATAACAATAACTATAATAAAAATAAAAATAAAAATAAAAATAAATTTAATTTGTAGACCGCTCCCTCTCCCCGAAGGGACTCGGGGCAGTGCACAGGGGAATTAAAAAACGTACAAACATAAATACATCATAAAATATATAAAATCAAATTAAACAATTTATCCCTGCGCTAAAAAACCTAAAATCCTAAAAACTAAACCCCTTAAAAATCCCAATTAAAACAATCAGCTGGCCAGCATGCATGCGCAGGGCGGTTTTCAGCACTGCTGAGCACGCGAACAGATTGTGCTCTAGAAAAGCTGAACTTCTGGATTCGGGCGTGCATGCGCACCTGACATTCAGCTGGCTGACATGCATGCGCACACTGGTTTTTTGGCACTGCTGCATGCATGAAGGACAGCTGATTGTCACGCATGCATGCTCGCCAGAAACCTGGAAGACAAACTTGCAAGGCCGACATGGTTTTGTGTCCACGCATGCCATAAGTTCACCATCCTGGGCCTAAAAGCTAGACTGCGGTAAAAGTGATCCTCAACTTACGACCACAACTGAGGCCAACATTTCTGTTGCTAAGTGAGACCTTTGTTAAATGAATTCTGCCCCATTTCTTGCCACAATGGTTAACTGAATCAGCACATTGTTAAAATTAGTAACATGATTGTTAAGTCAATCTGGCTTCCCCATTGACTTTTTCTCCAAATTGTTGCAAAATATATATCCATATCCTAAAACTGTTTAAGAGAAAGCAATCACACACCAATGAGAACCCCCACCCCCCATAATTTTCATTTATTAAATGAATATTGCCATCCATCTTGAACATCATTTGGTGATGTTTTTCATGGGACCTTTCATGGACTGGACTACGTTGCCATTAAATGGCTACAAAGCTGTTTGGACAATCGTGCTCCCCAAGTGTATCCAATGCCTACATGTTAAGCTAGAAGGAAGTGTTGAGTGCCATATCATGGCCTAGTTCTGTTTCCCATTCAACATATTTAGGACTAGCTGGATACCATGCTTCACTACGAAACTATGTGATCGGACTTGATAAATTCAAAAAATTCAAATTCAAAATTGACACTTAAAGCTTGAAAATTAATGTGGAATGTGTAACTTAGAGCGTATGAATTATAAAAAGCAACTGGCCATTGGAACAGAGTTCCTTTCAGGTGGGGAGGGGGAGTAGAACGTCTAACTCCTTAGCATCGACGCGTGTTAATATAATACTTTATAAGAAATGCTGATGCTCTGATTCGAAAAATCCTTTCTTAGCGAGCACCTCGAAGCGAAGATGCCAAATTTCAAGTTTGTAGGTTTTACAGTTCTGGAGATTTTGTGATGAGCGAGTGATATTTGGCTTTCCTATATAGAGAGAGAAGATTAGGAGGCATTTCGAATCGAATATTTCGAATATTTATTTGTATAACCGCGTCCTCTCCCCTAGGGGACTCGGAGCGGTGTACAGGGAGGAATAAAACAGCATAAAATATATACATAATAAATACAATAAAAACAAATTAAATTTGACTATCCCTGCACTAAAATTCCCATTTAAAATTAACAATCCCTAATCCCTGGGCAGAGACTAACCTAGGCCGGCCAAGCAGAAAAAGTGAGTTTTTAATTTCTGACGGAAGGAGCGGAGGTCCATAGTTGTTCTAATGTCGGGGGGAAGGTCGTTCCAGAGGGCTGGGCCCGCCACAGAGAAGGCCCTTCCCCTGGGCGTCGCCCGCTGACAAAGTCTAGTGGACGGCACCCGGAGCAGTCCCTCTCTGTGGGAACGAATCGGCCGGGAGGATGTATGGGGCAGAATCCGATCCCGCAGCGGTGGGACTTTGATCACACAATCATGGCCACCATCTTAACTTTTTTTTTTGACACCCCTTGCTGACACCAAGCAGCAGGAAGTTTTAAAGAAATTAAGAGTTTTTGCCCTGAAGTCTAACAAGAAGAGGAAATAGAACACACAGAAATAGTACATGCCAGCTTGTCGCTCCTCTGCCTATATCTAGTTGACCCTTTCAAAATTAAATCCTGCTATCCAAATGCTTGAGTCACAGAAAAAGCTTCTGACCTTCCCAACCTCTGTCAAAAATTGTTTATTGCACCACCGTTGTTGGGCATTCCCCTTGTGGATTCCTACTTTGGATTTATTACTTCAGAGCCTAACCGAACTTCCTGACCAGCAGAGGAAAACACCATTTATTTCTTTTTAAATAGTCGTCTTCCTCAGTGAAATGTGTAAATATTCCCCTCCCCCTCTTGTTTTTTCTATTCATGAAAAAGGAGAAGGAAACGTTTCCCATTGATGAGAAATGGCACTGTAGTTGCACAGCTTTGCTTTTTTGGAAAAAAGTCCTTGGAGGGTGCCCTTCTATAGAAGAGCTGGAGAACTTCTGAGCTGGAGAGAAGGAACCAGGAAATTAAGGAGAAACTCCCAAACAGTGAAAGTAAAAAAGTAAGGTTCTACATTTAGGCAAAAAACCCAAAATGCACAGGGATTGTATAGGAGGTACCTTGCTTAATAGTAGCAACTGTGAGAGGGATCTTGGAATCCTAGTGGACAACCATTTAAATATGAGCCAACAGTGTGCAGCAGCTGCCAAAAAAGCCAACACAGTTCTAGGCTGCATAAACAGAGGGATAGACTCAAGATCACGTGAAGTGTTAATACCACTTTATAATGCCTTGGTAAGGCCATACTTGGAATACGGCATTCAGTTTTGGTCGCCACGATGTAGAAAAGGTGTGGAGACTCTAGAAAGAGTGCAGAGAAGAGCAACCAAGATGATTAGGGGACGGGAGGCTAAAACATATGAGGAACGGTTGCAGGAACTGGGTATGTCTAGTTTAATGAAAAGAAGGACTAGGGAGACATGTTAGCAGTCTTCCGATATCTCAGAGGCTGCCACAAAGAAGGGGGAGTCAAACTATTCTCCAAAGCACCTGAGGGCAGAACAAGAAGCAATGGGTGGAAACTAATCAAGGAGACAAGCAACTTAGAACTGAGGAGAAATTTCCTGACAGTTAGAACAACTAATCAGTGGAACAGCTTGCCTCCAGAGGTTGTGAATGCCCCAACACTGCAAGTCATTAAGAAGATGTTGGATAGCCTTTTGTCTGAAATGGTATAGGGTTTCCTGCCTAGGCAGGGTGTTGGACTAGAAGACCTCCAAGGTCCTTTCCAGCTCTACTCTGAATTTGAACTTGCACCAATACCTGCTCAAAGGCTGAAATGAAACTTACCACCCATGCCTTTGTCCAAATGGATATTCTTCAAAACATACTTCATGAATTACCACTCACTCTCCAAGGTTGGGTAGAATCAGAAGTGGTATTCTGCTAGTTCGCCCCGGTTCAGGCGAACCGGTAGTGGTGGTGGCGGGAGGCTCCACCCACCTGCCCAGATATCATCACAGACGCTCTGCAAAAGCTCATGTGCGCTCCCTGTTCTGAACCAATAGTGAAGAATAGAATTTAATATAGGAATGATAGAGCCTTAGCCAAATTAGATTTTATTATTTAATGTCTTTTTACTTTTGTACATATGTTATTTATTATTGTATATTTTTAATGTCCTGTGCACCGCCCAGAATCCGTCTTGACGGAGATTGGTGTGGTTTATAAATCAAATAAATAAATAAGATAAGAGCATTTTATGCCTGGGTAGAATTCATGAGATCTGAAAGCTTGAGCAGGGGGTTGGACTAGAAGACCTCCAAGGTCCCTTCCCACTCTGTTATTCTATTAAGAGAGTTGCAAGGTGTTGAATGAAATAAAGGCAATGTTTGTGGAGATTGTCTTTTTCCTCAAGGAAAGAGGGGAGGGATGGGCGGGGCCAGCCACGAGTGGGATTTGGGGGGTTCTCCGAACTGCACAGAATCTTAGTTAGAGGTTCTCCTAAATCCCTGCGAACCCACAGCAGCCCACCCATGTCTAGGACAGCCTTGTGTTACTGAGATACCACTGAGAGTATGCATAAGGTGCTAATTCCTCTGTCAAGAGCTGCAGGTGTAGGAATATTCTTATATTTTGGCAGATTGAAAATTACTTTGCTACAACACGGCAAATGGCCAGAAAGCTGCAGATTAAGCTATTCTCCTGGTTATCAAAAAAAACCTGTCAACAATATTTTGAAAGATTTGTTGGCGCCTGAGGTAAGCACATTCCACTTCAATATGCTGAATGAAAGCATAGCGGCAATAGTATTTATTCCTTCCTGAAATAATATGTAGTATTATAGCTTTTAGGATCTCCCTAAAATCCTTAATTTTTCATGCTTAATATCTCATAGCCCATTCCTTTAGGTTTTTTCTCCACTAACATGAATTTTTCCCAAGTTCCCCTCTAGTGAAAAAGTTGTGTTTGGGAAGTCATTCTAAAAATATACAACTGAAGAAAGACTGCATTTCTAATTTTGGCCCCTTAGAGCAGGGGTCTCCATCCTTTGCAACTTTAAGTCTGAAGGACTTCAGCTCCCAGAATTCTCCAGCCAGCAAAGCTTAAAGTTGCAAAGGTTGGAGACCCCTGCCTTAGAGAACAAAGAGCAAAGAAATTGGAATTCACATTGCCACTAAAATACACAAGTCAAAAAGCTAAGCACTTCAGAAATAGAATAGAACAGAACAGAACAGAACAGAACAGAATAGAATAGAATAACAGTGTTGGAAGGGACCTTGGAGGTCTTCTAGTCCAACCCCCTGCTTAGCCAGGAAACCCTACACCACGTCAGACAAATGGTTATGCAATAGCTATGATCCAATACAGGTAGTTCATTTAGTGACCATTCAAAGTTACCACAGCATTGAAAAAAGGGACTTATGACCATGTTTCATACATATGACCGTTGCACCGCAGGATCCACATGTTCATGTGATTTATGTTTGAATGCTATGACAGTTGCAATCTCTAACAAGCAAACTCAATAGGGAAACAGATTCACTTAACAACCGTGTTGCTAATTTAACAGTGATTCCGTTAACAAAGGTGGTAAGAAAAGTCATCAAATGGAGCAAAACTCACTTAACAAATTTCTCACTTAGCAGCATAAATTTTGGGCTCAATTGTAATCGTATGTCGTGGCTCACTGTATGTAGAGGGTTGCCACAAAGAAGAGGGGGTCAACCTATTCTCCAAAGCAACTGAGGGCAGGACATGAAACAATGGGCAGAAACTAATTAAGGAGAGAAGCAACGTAGAACCAAGGAGAAATTTCCTAACAGTGAGAACAATTAATCAGTGGAACAGCTTGCCTCCAGAAGTTTTGGCTGCTCCATCACTTGAAGTTTTTTAAGAAGAGATTGGACAACCATTTGTCTGAGATGGCAAAGGGTTCCCTATCCGAGCAGGGGAAAAGATCTAGACTAGAGGACCTCCAAGGTCCCTTCCAATTCTGTTATTCTGTTATTCCGCTTACGTTACTCTGGAAAATACGATGTATACATAAGTATAACTGCATCACATACCCTAAGAATTGCCTAAACCACCAACATTCCTTTCTAGCCTCTTCACTGTGTAGGTCAGACCCTACACTATTTTAGAAAACTTTCATCTACCGTATTTTTCGGATTATAAAATGCACCGAAGTATAAGACAAAGCAAGGTTTTGAAGAGGAAATTTTTTTTAAAAAGTTTTTGCACTCTGCAAACCTCCCAAAAAACCTCCCAAAAATGGGGGAAAAAACAAAAAACAGGCCCGTTTTCACACAAAAAACGGGCCTGTTTTTTTCCCCCCAAAACAAGGGCATGAATAGAGTGCTCCTGGGGGCTGAGGGGCAAAAAAAAAAACCTGTTTTTTGCTCATCTGAAAGCCTCCTAAAAGCTATGCACCGCCATTTTGATGAAGGATGCGGGGTTTCGGGAGGCCAAAAATGCTGGATTCAGTGTATAAGACGCACCCAGATTTTCAGCCTCTTTTTTGAGTGGAAAAAGGTGTGCCTTATACTTCAAAAAATACAGTAATTTGAAGAGGCCTATCTTTACAATGGAAGCCTATCAGGGGTTTCGCTTCACCTTTTTTTATAAATCAGAGAGAGAGAAAGAGGAGGGATGAGTGGACTGGGAAGAATAATTTATTGCAAGGGAACAGAAAGTGCTGACAACTCTGAATGAATCTTTCTTCCTTTCTTCAAGGCTTGCTCTAGTTGTTCCAACGGCATATAAAGATTAGTCATCAGTAGGAATCCCAAAACAATAATGACTTCCAAGAAACTCCTGGAAATGATTAGAGAGTTGGGGGGGGGGGGGTGACACAGAGAAAAGAGAGGCATGGGAAGGGGAGGGCAGGATGGAAGAAGACCGCCTTTCAAACGTTTACACACGGGGAACAGATCTGCCGAGATGTCTTCTGCTTTGATTTCTCCTGCGACAATGGCCTCTCCTTTCTCTCTTAAGCTCTGACGGACGGAAGCTCTGGAAGGCTGCTGAAGATCATGTTCCCTTGGACACTTTGAAGAAATAGCAGCCATCTCCATTTCGCTTTTATAAACTCCTTCATATATATTCAGTACAATACAATACAATGCAATGCAATAAAATAGCAGAGTTGGAAGGGACCTTGGAGGTCTTCTAGTCCAACCCCCTGCCTAGGCAGGAAGCCCTATACCATGTCAGACAAATGCCTATCCAACATCTTCTTAAAGACTTCCAGTGTCGGGGCATTCACAACTTCTGGAGGCAACTTCTGTTCCACTGATTAGTTGTTCTAACTGTCAGGAAATTTCTCCTAAGTTGCTTCTCTCCTTGATTGGTTTCCACCCATTGCTTCTTGTTCTGCCCTCAGGTGCTTTGGATAATAGTTTGACTCCCTCTTCTTTGTGGCAACCCCTGAGATATTGGAAGACTGCTATCATGTCTCCCCTAGTCCTTCTTTTCATTAAACTAGACATACCCAGTTCCTGCAACCGTTCTTCATATATTTTAATCTACAGTCCCCTAATAATCTTTGTTGCTCTTCTCTGCACTCTTTCTAGAGTCTCCACATCTTTTCTACATCATGGCCTATGTCATATACCACAACCCTGCGAGACCAGACAGCATTATTTTCTCCTAAATTCCACAAAGCAAGGCGGCCCTTGCCAAAAGCCACCCAGGGAGCTATTGTTTGTGGTTGCATATCATTCAGAGATGTCATAACTCATTGTCTGGTCCAACCTGTCAGGTCACATCGGCCAGTTCTTCCCCACTGCATCGGAGCACCGCGCGGTCCTTGCCCAAGCTCCTGCCACCCTAGAAGCTCAAAAGCATGCAAATTTGACTAGATAAATAGGTACCACTTCGATGGGAAGGTTAACAGAGCTCCCTGACGTCATGCTGGCCACATGATGGTGCTGGCTCAATGGCCCTTGAAAGTGAGATGAGCAGCGCCCCCTGCAGTCAGCAAGAATCTCCAGGGACTTGCTTCCTGTCCTATCAATGTTGGTGGGAGCATTCTTGGTGTCTCCTTGATTAGGCTGTTGCAAAAAAGTCATAAAACAATAGAAATCCGTAGAGATTCTCAGTCATCCAGGTCATGGTTGTCCGAAAGGTGGTGTTGTTGTTTTTTGTTTCAGCAGGCAACTGGACTTTTTTTTCTTTTGAAGATGTTTTGCTTCTCATCCTAGAAGGTTCTTCAGCTCTGACAGGATAGTGGGGAATGGAAGGATTTATATTCCTTGCAGACAGCTGGTCATCTGCATCCTTTTAGAGCAGGGGTGTCAAAATAAAAGCCTGGGGGCCAGATTCAGCCCATGGGGTGCTTAGATCTGGCCTGCAGGGCCGCCCTGGAAACAGGAAAGGACCAGCCCTCGCAAGCTCTGTTTTCACTGACAGAGGACTGTAGGAAGCCATCACAGCTGAAAACAGAAAGCTTGGGAACCCTTTTTTGCTGGCCGCAACAGGCAGGCTGGACACCATTGATGTCTAGCTGGCCATGCCCACCCTGGCCATGCCCACCTCAGCCCCCTGAGGTCAAACATAAGCCTGATGTGGCCCTCAATGAAATCGCGTTTGACACCCCTGTTTTAGAGGGTCATTGAAGCACTTGGAAGTTTATCTGTATCAGGGGTGGGTTCTGGCTTCTGCTACTGCCAGTTCGCTCAGGGACTCGCTTCAGGCCAGTAGTGGGTTCCGGGAGGTACGCCCCGGTATGCGTGTACCGGTGCCTGCCAGAAGCAGCAGCCACCGTACCGGAATGGTGCTTTGGAGGGCTCACCCATCCACCCATGTTCCTTACCTGTGTTTAAAGAAAATGGATCATTTGCACATGTGTGCGCTGTTAGCAACTCTGGGTTCAGAACCAGTGTTACAATTCTGGTCCCGTAACCAGTGTTAGGGGTAACAAACACCCCCATCTGAAAATGAATGTGGAATAGTGTAATACACCAAACAGTAAAGAGATACGTTGCTTCAACCACACACAAACTCTAAAACAGTGATAGTAAGAAAATAAATAGTCTTTACTTTGTAGCAACTAAAATACTTCTTCCGACCAGTGATACTAACTTCTCAAACAATTACAGTCCTTCACCAAACACAGAGTTATCTTACAGTGATGCAAAACAAATACTTCTTCAGTCTTCAATCTTCAGTCTCAGCGGCAAACAGTAAACACAGGAATCAAAGGGAATCGAAAAGGGAATGGACTGTGTTTCTGAGCTTCCTTACATGGTAGAGCTGAGAAGCACAGCCAATCAGAATTCAACATAGTTCTTAAAGCTACATATACTCTTTAAGAATACTGGCTTATATATATTGTCAACCCAACATAAGGATAATATCCTAACATGCGCAGCATGTGGTGCCTGTGCGACACTCCGCTGAGCAGTGTGACTGCCCGTGGTGGACACCCGGTCCCGTTGCAGCATACCAGTTGCAACGGGATCCGGAACACACCACTACTCCACATCCGTGAATGTGCAACAGTAACAAAAATCTTCTGTGCATGCACAGAAGCAAAAAACAAGATGGCACCGCCTACGGTGCTGAGGATAAAACCAGTTTGGGAGCATGGCAGACTGAGTTACCAGTTACATGGCTGAACCAGTCCAAATCGGTAGGAACTCACCTAATAATAATAATAATTATTATTATTATTTTAATTTATGGACCGCTCTCTCTCCCCGAAGGGACTCGAGGCGGTGCACAGGGGATTTAAAAATGGATATATAAAAACATAGACATAAATACAATTTAAAAAGAAATTAAACTTAACCCTGCGCTAAAATCCCAGATTAACTAAAATTAAACCCCTAAAAAGCCCTAATAAAACAATTCAATTACCCCAAGCCAGCCAGGCAGAAGAAGTGAGTTTTTAGTTTTTGACGGAAGTAGCAGAGGTCCGTAGTTGTTCTAATTTCGGGGGGAAGGTCGTTCCAGAGGGTCGGGCCCGCCACAGAGAAGGCCCTTCCCCTGGGCGTCGCCTGCTGGCATAGCCTGGTGGACGGCACCCAGAGAAGTCCCTCTCTGTGGGAGCCAATCGGCCGCAGGAATGTATGGGGCAGGATGCAATCCTGCAGATAGCTAGGTCCTCTGATCTGTACCCTCAGGGTCACTTGAGCAGTGCTCCTGGTACCTGCAGTCTGCAATTTTTCCTCTGGAAATCCATTCCTATTCCCACACCATCTTCAGAAGAGAATGTCTTCAAAAGGAAAAACAAGAAAGTCCAGTTGCCTCCTGAAAAAAGCACCTTTGGGACATAAAACAATAGGGTTAATCACAGATATTTCCAATTTAAAAGCCAATGAAAGCAAAGAGCCCTTTTCTTCTACCGTGTTTCCCTGAAAATAAGACAGGGTCTTATTTTCTTTTGACTCCTGAAATAAATTACCTTATTTTGGGGGAGGGGTTATTACTTTTGAGGTGCAGGAGCATGGTCACCTCATGGCTGCTGCTATATTGCAATATTTTCAGGGAGGGCTTAGTTTTTCGGGAGGGCTTATTTTAACGCATGCACTCAAAAGCCTGATTGGGCTTATTCTGCGGGGAGGTCTTAATTTCAGGGAAACAGGGTACTTTGTTCTCTACCCGTGGGACCTTCATCCCAGTTGCAACTTTCTTCTCAAATATAGCAGAATGCTGGGGAAAGGCTGGGGGAATGACAGTGGATGTCAGAAACTAAGTACAGATATTCCAGAGAGGGCTAACATGCCTCGCCTACATGTTAGTTGGATAGGACCAGAGCAGTGGTGGGTTTCAAATATTTTAGAAGCTACTCTGTAGGTGTGGCCTATTTTGTGGGCGTAGCTTGGCAGTCACAGGGTGGGAGTGGCCACCTTTTAAAATGTGGTGAAACTCATTTAACAATGCTCTTGCTTAGCCACCAAAATTTTGGACTCAATTGTGATGATAAATTCTTTCTTTCTTTCTTTCTTTCTTTCTTTCTTTCTTTTTTTCTTTCTTTCTTTCTTTCTTTCTTTCTTTCTTTCTTCCTTCCTTCCTTCCTTCCTTCTTCCTTCCTTTCCTTTCCTTCCCATTGTGTCACTGGCAGCGGTGAGCCAGATTTACTTCCAGGTACGCCAGTGGAATCCCCTCTCACCGGTTCTCTAAATTTCACCAATCGGTTCTCGCGAGTAGGTACGAGCCTGCAGAAACCCACCACTGAACCAGAGGTGGGTTCCTACCAGTTCGGGCCAGTTCTGCCGAGTAAATGACTCAGTCACTTACACACCTGAACCGGTTCTATTGTCGGCAGCGCCCTCTTGATTTTTGCTTCTGCGCATGCGCAGAATAATCTCCATTGCAGAAATGTTAATTTTTCCCCTTTTTTTAATGTTCTGTGCGTGCACAGACCTTTTTAGGTGTAAATGTGCATGCGCGTGTAGCCTGCGTTTGGTGTGCGCACGAGTGAAGCATGTGCACTTGGGCAAAAAAAAATTACACGCCAAAACAGCAGTAATGTCAGTAGCAATCCACCCCTGGGTAGGACTACCATTTTTTTTTAATGGATTTTTTTAAACCTTCAGTTTGTCTCTCTCCTTGATCAACAAAAGATACACCAGGGGTTCCCAAACTTGGCAACTTGAAGACTTGTGGACTTCAACTCCCAGAATTCTCCAGCCAATTCTCTGGGAGTTGAAGTCCACAAGTCTTCAAATTGCTAAGTTTGGGAACCCCTGAGATACACCATTAAAAATACAATATAAATATAATATGTATAATCCTATAAATATAGTCCTAGAGTTGCAACTATTCTTTTCGTGACCCTTGACGTGTCAATGGCACCCCAAAAATTGACTTAGCGCTTTCCCCCCCCCCCCCCCCCGCCCTAAAACCGCCCTCATTAGATTGATTTATGAGCATCTCGCCCATGAAATGAACTTTCTCACAAAGGTTTGACTGTATTTTTCTGGGCTCGTGAGGTGTATAATATAGTCCTGTCAAAAGTAGCCATAACTTATTCCGGATTATGAATTCCTTCCTTTTAAGCCAAACGCTGGTGGTGCTTTTCAGTTAAGGTGAGCTGTTGTCGCACTTTTCATCAAAGGCCTGTTATCGCAAAACGTCTGCATCCAATAGGAAGACCTCTGTATGTGGTTGTTCCTTATGCAACAAAAAGAAAAGTCTTTTCCTTGAATTCATTGATGAACTCTTGAATGAAGGAAGCATTTTGTTGAGAGCATGACAGGGCCAAGCGGGGTCTTTTCAAAGAGATGGAAGAAAAAGCATCAGTTAATGGAGAATGTTGGGAGTCTAATATACATCCAGATGTAATACTTTAGCATCAATGACTACTTCATCTCTGGCTCCAATTATAAAGCAACTAGCTCATAACCCTGTGTTGCCTGAGTATTTATTTATAGGGGGGAAATGTCCGGACCAAACATTATTTCTAATGTTAGATTTTCCCTCTTACCAGAGGGAGCCCCCTTGTGAAGTACTGTGAAACTGTTACCATGGCAACTCCACTGCACTGTACAGTAGAAGCCATTTTAGGGCAGTATAGTAGAAGCCATTTGAAGGCATAACAGGTTGTATCTTAACAGAACAGAGTTATGCTGCAACACACACACAACACACACACACACACACACACATTTATATATAGATAGATGGCCTGAGATGGCATTAAACTCAATGGTGGAGCTCATAGCCTACATCTGAACATCTCAGGTATAATTCCTGCCAGCTCCAGGCAAAGTTTATTTAAAACCATGTCAACCAGCGGTCCCCAACCATCGAATGGAGCTTCATGTGTGAGTAGAAGGTGCTTGTGTAAGCGTGCAAAGCTTCACTTGCGTGAGTGGAGGGCACTGGTGCTTGCTCTATGCGTGAACCTCTATTCCAGGGGTGTCAAACTCAATTTCATTGAGGGCTGCATCAGGGTTGTGTTTGATCTTGGGGTGGGGGGTGGAGAGAAACAGGCGCCTGAGCTCTGTTTTCGGCTGCGATAACCTCCTGCAACTCTCTGCCAGTGAAAATAGAGTTTGCGAGGGCCACACGCTACCCTCCCGAGCTCTGTTTTTGGTGGCACACACATTGAGAGCCAGTCATTGGCTGTTTCCAGGGTGGCTCCGCAGGCCAGATCTAAGCATCCCATGGGCCAGATCTGGGCCCTGGGCCTTGAGTTTGACACCCCTGCACTATTCACTTAAAGTCGTAATTGCAGGCTGAATAAAGGTAGAACGTCAGCCACCCTAAGATTACACAATATAAAGCAATAGGCTAAGGTTTATATTTAATGGCAAAGTCCAAGAGTCCTGATTTAGTTCTCAAACAGTGAAAATCTGCGTAGAATAAACATTATAATACTCAACTATTTGCAGGGGTTTCTCAAAAGAGAAATCAATGGGGGGGGGGAATTTCTCCCAAGGGGAAAAAGTTTAATCTCACGCCAGAGTTTAGAGAGATCTTTTGAAATGGTGACTTCATGCAGCCAACATATGTTTAACCCCTAGCCGCTTATTCAGACAAGCCCCCCCACCCATGTCAAAGACCAAGCTTTTGTCATTCTTGTTGTTTCTTAAATTAAACATATCAAATGCATTTTAAAACAATAAGCATATTGAAAATATACACTAACATCTGTATTTGGGGCACAAGCCAGAGCGACAACGGCTGGTTTGCATTACCCAACAAGAAATCAAAGCGTCCAGTGAAATAGACAAACTATAGCAGGAAAGGGATTAACTATGTTCAAGCAAAATTTTCACTCTTCCTTTCGCTGAGGGTTTCTGATGTAATTGACGTTTTTTGAACTGGGCAAAAAGAAAGAGGGAGAGAGGGAGAGGCCTCCATCACCCGTTCCCTAATTTAATATCTAGAGTGGGAAACACATTGTGGGAAAAAATAAAACTGGATTCTCCCCCCACCCCCCAGGAAAGTCCATTTCTAGTGACAGTCCACCTAATATTAAAGCAGATAAGTCTTGTTCTCTTGCTCTCGTTCTAAACTTTAAAGACCGTCCATCTGACTTCCAAATTGCGGCAATAAATTTTGGGATTTGAAAGGACCACAATATACTTCTGCTCCCTTAACCTCCATTCTCACTTCGTGTTTTTCAAAAAGATATATATCCATCAGGACTGATTTATGCTATTCCAGACTCCAAAGTAGAAAAGGCTATTATCACTGGCCTCTGTTTCAGTGTCTTGGCTTATTTCTTTGATAGGATAAGAAACAGACAGATGTAATAACTAGAGGTTTTCTTCCCCCTGGTCAGGAATGGATTAGTAGAGTTTGAAACTTACAATACAATACAATACAATAGCAGAGTTGGAAGGGACCTTATAGGTCTTCTAGTCCAACCCCCTGCGTGGGCATGAACCTTATACCATTTCAGACAAATAGCTATCTAACATCTTTTTAAAGACTTCCAGGGTTGGGGCATTCGCAACTTCTGGAGGCAAGCTGTTCCAGAGGTTAATTGTTCTTACTGTCAGGAAATTTCTCCTTAGTTCTAAGTTGCTTCTCTCCTTGATTAGTTTCCACCCATTGCTTCTTGTCCTGCCCCCAGGTGCCTTGGAGAATAGTTTGATTCTCTCTTCTTTGTGGCACCCTCTGAGATATCGGAACACTGCTATCATGTCTCCCCTAGTCCTTCTCTTCATCAAGCTAGACATACCCAGCTCCTGCAGCCGTTCTTCATATGTCTTAGTCTCCAATCCCCTAATCATCTTGGTTGCCCTTCTCTGCACTCTTTCCAGAGTCTCCACATCTTTTCTACATCGTGGCGACCAAAACTGTATGCAGTATTCCAAGTGTGGCCTTACCACTTCTCCTTCAGGACTGAAAACATCTACTGAAAACATGCCGGTTCGCTCAGGGATGTGTGTGCATGCGCATTGCATACGCAGTGCAACAAAAATTGCTCACCACATGCCCAGAAGGCAAAAACAATATGGCAGTGGATATGACACCATCAAGACAACCAGTTTGGAGGCATGGCAGGCACGGTTTGCTACCGCTAAGTTACTACCAGTTCGGCCGAACTGATAGGAACCCACCTCTGGTCCTATCTAACAAAATGAAATTCAATGTAGAGAAAAGCAAAGTCCTACACTTACATAAGAAAAACAAAAGTACACATATGAACTGGGTGAAACCAGGCTTAATAGCAGAGACTGTGAGAGGGATTTGGAGTCTTAGTGGACAACCAGCTAAATAGGAGCCAGTAGTGTGCAGCAGCAACCAAAAAAGGCAATGCAATCCTAAACTGCATTAACAGACGGACACTATCAAGATCAAGTGAGGTACTAATAAAGCCTTAGTAAGACCACACCTAGAGTACTACATCCAGTTTTGGTCACCACCCTATAAAAAAGATGTTGAGAGTCTAGAAAAAGTGCAGAGGAGAGCAACCAGGATGATTAGGGGACTGGAGACTAAAACATATGAAGAACGGTTACAGGAACTGGGCATGGCTAGTGTAGGGAAGAGAAGGACCAGGGGAGACATGACAGCAGCCTTCCAATATTTGAGGGGCTGCCACAAAGAGGAGGGAGTCAAGCTATTTTCCAAAGCACCCGAAGGCCAGACAAGGAATAATGGATGGAAACTGAACAAGGAGAGATTCAACCTAGGAATAAGGAGACACTTTCTGACAGTGAGAACAATCAACCCATGGAACAGAAGTTGCCTTTGGAAGTTGTGGGAGCTTCATCACTTGAGACTTTCAAGAAGAGATTGGACTGCCATTTGTCTGAAATGATGTAGGGTCTCCTGCCTGGTTGGGGGGTTGGACTAGATGACCTATAAGGTCACTTCCAACTCTGTTAATCTGTTGTCTGTTATATAACTCTAGGAGAAACATAAAAATTAGATAATAGGTTGAAGACAAATATGTTCTAAAGAGGATATCTCAGAATTTGGAAGCTCAGTCATTCTGTTCATCACCAAATAAATGGAATGGTCTATCAGTCAGCTCCTGATGATCTAAACATTTTAGGGAATAAAGAGGGCACAAAAACTTCCACGTCCTTTACAATATTAATCCATGAAATTCCAATAATAAATCCAAATTTCATTGTTTTTGAGTCCTGACATTTTCAACAATGCCACTAATTTCCTGAAACCTTCCATAGTTCTGCAGTAATAAGCAATAATCAATTCCCTGGGACAGTGGTCAGAGCCATTCAGAAGAAGAATCAAACCAAATGACTGTAGTCTAGCATTATGTTCACCAATAGCTAACCAAATTGTCTAAGGGAAGCCCACAAAATGGATGTGAATGTAATAACGCTGTCCTACTCAACTGATATTTAGTGGCCCAGCACCCCAGAAGCTGGGGCCATTTCAATCTTTGTTCTCCAAATTATTACTTTCGTCAATTATCAGAGGTATTATTACAAGTTCTACTATTGCTATTGGCTTCCAATGCAACAAGAGATTGACGTCAAATTCTGGACTCAAGTTCAAGAGTCTTCAACTTAAATAGCTGGTGATGGGAATGACTTCGGTGTAAGGTTACAAAGAGCTGGTGCCAAATTCTAGATCAGTAGAAGACAATCAGGGCCAAATGTTTTTCTCACCCTTCAATTTGCTACTGAAGTATAACATTAGTATGATGAAACAGAAGATTGTGAAATATAAGGAATTAATCATGTTTATTGTATTTAATTCTAATTTAATCGGATTTTAATTAAACAGCCCAGCAGGTAGAAAGCCTCCTGTATCTGACCTGGAAATATGAAGCAATGTTGGCCTTAATTAGTTTTTGGATATCAGAGTACACGGAAAATCCAGAGCTATAGAAACATCCAAGATGGCAAGCTTCCATATCTTTGCCAAGAAAACCAGACGGACATAGTCCTCAAGGATAAAACACCTCAACACAAACTGAGCAACATGTTATATGCTGTACAATGCAGTGAGCCAGGGGTGGGTTCCTGCCAGTTCTAACATCTTCTATAGAAGAGGTTCCACAAATCTACAGTGCCATTTAGAACTGGTTCCAGCTCCCTCTCCCCGCCCGTCCACACATCATCGAGATGAAGAGCGAGAGGAGGAATTCTGGGAGTTGAAGTCCACAAGTTTTAAAGCTGTCACATTTGAACACCCCTGGGGGGTTTTTTTCTAAAGGGTTAGTTGTGCAAGGGTCTTGTAACTTGACCGCTTTAAGACTTGCATGCTTCAAATGCCAGAGTTTCTGAGCCAACATTTTGGTTGCTAAGCAAGAGTGTTGTTAAGTGAATTTCACCACATTTTACAAGTTGGCCACGCCCACCCAGTCACATGGCTGCCAAGCTACTCCCACCCAGTCATATGGCCGGGAAGCCACACCCACCCGGTCACATGGCCAGGAAGCCACTCCCACAGAGCAGGCCACACCCACAGAAGAGGTTTTTAAAAAATTTGAAACCCACCACTGCAGTGAGCTATGTGCAGATCTATACACTGG
Source organism: Rhabdophis nuchalis (assembly GCA_039707465.1). Lineage (NCBI taxonomy): Eukaryota > Metazoa > Chordata > Lepidosauria > Squamata > Natricidae > Rhabdophis > Rhabdophis nuchalis. The sequence goes on from CM077645.1 coordinate 207,554,524, forward strand.
GGGAAACAAAACAACCACTTCATAAATGAATGGCACAACGTAAGAGAACACACCCAGTAGTCCACCTGCATTTAAAAGACACAGGCCACTCTTTTGAAGACAGCAGAGTCTACATTTTGGGTAGAGAGGACCACTGGTTTGAAAGGGATCAAAGAGGCCATCTATGTCAAAATTGAACAGCCCTCCCTCAACAGAGGGGAAGGGATACAATATCATCTATCTCCAGTCTACAACACAGTCCTTTCACCAGTTCCAAGAAGGTTCCACATCCATTTGCATTACTCAGGGGACTCTGATGAGACAGATACACTTCCAGGTGACCTCAATGACTCTCTTAAACAGAGGTGTCAAACTGGCGGCTGGATGTGTCGTGCACAGGCCACACCCACCCCAGCTCCACAAATGAGAAAAGCGTCGCGAAATGTCCTGTGACAGCAACATGATGTTGTGAGCTTGATTCCTATGCTCTAAAACAGGGATGTCCAAACTTGGGACCTTTAAGACTTGTGGACTTCAACTCCCAGAATTCCCCAGCCAGCTATGCTGGCTGGGGAATTCTGGGAGTTGAAGTCCACAAGTCTTAAAGTTCCCAAGTTTGGACATCCCTGCTCTAAAAGAATGCAAATGACCAGCTGTCTGCAAGGAGTATAAATCCTTCCATTCCCCACCTGATCCTTCAGGCAGAGCTGAAGAAGCTTCTTGGATAGGACGCGAAACATCTTCAAAGAAAAAACAGAAAGTCCAGTTGCCTCTTTAAAGCACCTACAAAATAGTCAACCCATCGTAAAGCTCAATTCAAGGATCTTTCACCTTATCCAATCACATCAAGTTTGTCTGTTGTTCAGCGTTCACTACTTTCTTTTCCCTGGGACTTCATTCCTGTTGGACTGTTCTTCCCAACTTATATCACTTCATGATTAAGTACAAGCTTCTATCCTCCAAATAGAAATTGAACCAGTTTTTGTCAACTTTCTGCCTTCTGTGTGTTTTTAATTACCAACTCCCCAAAGTAAGATCCATGTGGGTTGTAGTTGGAATATTGCCAGGTTCTGAGCATCAGGATATGAAAAAATGTTGAGATTCTAGAAAGACTGCAAAGAAGAGCAACGATGATTGGGGAGTTGGAGGCTGAAAGATATGATGAGCGTCGCAGGAACTGGGTATGTCTAGTCTAACAAAGGTAAGGCATAGAGGTGATACGATAGCAGCCTTCCAATATTTGAGAGGCTGTCACAGAGAAGAGGAGGATAATCCATTCTCCAAAGCAGGGGTCCCCAACCTTTTTGACAGCAGGGACCGTTTTCCTGTAAAAAAAAATCCGCGGACCGGTGGGAGCCTCCAGCGCATGAGTCGAGTCACATGGGCCGCGTGCACATTCGACAGTGACGTGCAACTGGGTGGGAAAGCTGCCAGGGGTCCCGGGCAGAGGATCCTCGGCTGGGGCAGGGAAGGACGGGCAGGAGGGCCTGGCAGCCCCTTCCCCCCATGCAGGGCCAAGTGGTGCCCCGAACCCCCCCCCCAATGCAGGCTGTTGCCCCTGTCCTGCCCCCGGGGAGCGCCCCGGCCAGCTGCCAGGATAGCGGAGCGTTTGCTACACTTTCCTAAGAGTTGCGCTACTCTTTCCATCACTCACTCCGGCCCGGTTACTATGAAGCCACGGACCAGCACCGGTCCGCGGCCCGGGGGTTGGGGACCCCTGTTCCAAAGCACCAGAGGGGAAGACAACAAGTAATGGATGGAAACTTATCAAAAAGAGATTCAACCTAAAACTAAGGAGAAATTAGTGAAAACAATTAATCAGTGTGTCAGGGTTCCAAATAGCATCCAAAAGTAAATCAGACTCCGGGGCGAAGCATTGCTCAAAGTTTTAATTTATTAAGAGACCCATGTTGGCACATCTGGGAAAACCCCAATCTGAAAGCTTCCTGGTTTTCCCCACCTAGTTGAAAGTTCAAGATCTTGCCCCCACACCCACAAGTCCATCACATGGTCCAATCTTCCACTGCCATGCTGGCAGTTCCACCCATCCAGTTCCAATCAGGTGCAAAGGTGCAAAGACAAAGGATGACCTTGGCTTTCTAGAGAGAGTTTTGTTATGGCTACATATCATCTCACTCCTACAATCCCCCCTCCCACTTTCCCACAATAGGAAATGCATGGTAGAATAATAGAAAGTGTGGCAGGCCGAAGAGCCAAATGAAAAGATCGCTACAAGCCCGACACAGTGCAATGGTTTACCTCCAGAAATTGTGGGTGCTCCATCACTGGAAGTTTTTAAGAAGACACCGGACAGCCATTTGTCCAAAATGGTATGTAGGATCTCCTGTTTGGGCAGAGGGTGGACCAGGAGACCTCCAAGATCCCTTCCAACTCTGTTACTCTGTATTTCCAGCCCATCTTAGAAGACGCTAAAATAAGGAGAACTGACTAAGGCCATAGTGATCTAAATGAAGAGATCATCTGAAGGGATATAAAGCAGCTTCCAAAGTAGACATCTGCAGCTCTCCCAAAGAAACCCATGAGGTTCAAGAATGCTTCTACTTTGGCAGGAAGCTTGGAGCCCTTTTTGCATTAGACAACACAATGGCTTTCCCCCCCCCCCCAAAAAAACAACCAAAAGCAAGCACTGAGCAAACCTCCATTGGCGCTAATATGTTGCATAATAAAGCAATTCCATATCAGGGTGGTACATATGCCTGTCAGTTAACATTACAATGCTCAATGTCAGTGCCTGATTCAAATGACAAGACTAGCCGTCTGGCTTGTTACATCTAGATGAGATCTTGTGTGCACAGCAGAAAACCTCCCCTGCCTCTCCCCACCCCCACCCCCACCCCCACCCCCGCCTCTCTCTTTCCAAGGGCTTTTGATTGAAATCAAGTGCTCTGATTTGAAAAGAGTTAGATTTTACAATGCTGGGTTTCTGGATAGCGGCAGAGATGATCTGTAATTAAAGTGCAGATGGATTTTTGGTCAAATAATACCAGATGTTATACTTACAACTTCTCAAACCCTCTCCATTTATTAGTCCAACTCCACCCCCTACTGCGAAGGAACTTCACATTGCACAACCGATTGATTCAGTTTCTTTGGACAGTGATAGAATTGGACAGAGGTTAAATCAAAGTCAGAAGGAGAAAACAGACAGGTTTTTGAGCCAGGTTGTCTATAAATTAAGGCTATGAAATAAGGCTGGGGATCCTCTCTAGCAAATAGCTGGTGGAGCAAAGGGGAGTCTTTCATACTTATTCTCTATACACTACCATGTTCTTGTTAGTTGTGAAGTTGTGTCTGACCCATTGTGACCCCATGGACAATATTCCTCCAGGCCTTCCTGTACTCTACCATCCCCAGGAGTCCATTTAAGCTCATGCCACTGCTTCAGTGACTCCCTCCAGCCGCCTCCTTCTCTGTCGTACCATTTTTCTTTTGCCCTCCATATTTCCCAACATGAGGCTCTTCTCCAGTGAGTCCTTCCTTCTCATTAGGTGGCCAAAGTATTTGAGTTTCCTCTTCAGGAGCTGGCCTTCTAAAGAGCAGTCAGGGTTGATCTCCTCTAGGACTGACCGGTTGGATGGCCTTGCAGTCCAAGGGATTCTCAGGAGTCTTCTCCAGCCAGTTCAAAGGCCTCCATTCTTTGGTGCTCAGCCTTCCTTATGGTCCAACTTTCACAGCCATCCATTGCAACTGGGAAAACCATAGCCTTGACCATACACACTTCTGTTGTCTCTGCTTTTTAGTATGTTGTCTAGATTTGCCATAGCTTTCCTCCCCAGGAACAAGCATCTTTTAATTTCTTGGCTGCAGTCCCCATCTGTGGTGATCTTGGATTCACTACCTATCTACCTGGAAAAATATAATACTCTATACATGATAATGGTGAAAGAACACTATAGACTTCATAAATACATTGGTCCTTTCGTCTTTCCAATTAACACAAGAGTTAATATCAAAGCTTTCAACCGATTGCTTGCTCTTGAAGGATGCTCAAGTTAATCCAATCCTGGTTAAGCAAGAAACTCAAAGGAAAAGACCATCTTAAGAAATAGTTAACTGGGAGAAAAATAAAGTTAGCATAGGTACCATTGTTATGGAGATTTGTACATGACATTAAGGTTCAGGTAATTTCTTCAGGAGAAAACCTATGCTGTCCAGATGAGGAACAAGTGATATACCATATACCAGACTGATTAGTAAAATGGGTGGCTCATAAGTCTTCAGTTCCACTCAACAGTATTGTCCCATGACTGTGACAGATATCCTTCAAGCTCTTTAGAAACTATACATCTGATTCAGGGTATTGTGTGAATCATAATATTAATCAATTTTTAATCCATATTTAAAACTAGATGTACCCAGCCACGCGTTGCTGTGGCCCAGTCTGGTTAAATCGCCAACCAACCTGTGTACACACAACCACCGTATAACCCCCCAACCTACCTACCTATTATATTTCTTAGTCTCTCCCTCTACCGACCTACCTCTCTACCTCTCTACCTATCTACCTATCTACTGTATTTCTCCCTCTCTCTCTCTCTCTCTATCCCTCTACCTACCTACCTACCTACCTACCTACCTAGAGAGAGAGGAGAGAAAGGCTGCTGACTCGACAGCGGCCTTGGGGGGGGGAGTTGGTAGACGGGGGTGGCGTCAGCGGTGTTGTGAGGGGTGAGGTGGGAGGGGTGGAAGGAGCCTGAGGGCGTGCCGGCATCAGCGTTGCAAGCGGCGGGGTGGGAGGGGCGCAATTAGCCAGAGGGCATGGCAGCGTTGGCGTGGCGAGCAGCGAGGTGGGAGTGGCGGAAGGAGCCGAAGGGCGTGGTAGCGCCGGTGTTGTGAGCAGTGAGGTGGGAGGGGCGGAAGGAGGCAGGTGGGCAATGGAGCGAGTGAGGAAAACACAGAAGAGCTGCAGTTGTACATTTGTGTGGCATGTACCTGGCACCGGTGTGCCATCCACACAATCTGTGTGTATCATTGGTGCTGCACTTGTAAATTGTATGAAAATTTGGTGGTGATTGGTGCAGTAGTTTTTGAGATTAGCGGTTTTGAACAAACTGATAGATAACTTTTTATTTATATAGATGCATGTGGAATATAATTACAGAGTAATCAATACAGATTTTTATTTCTTGGAGGTTTTTCCATTGGCTGTTGATAAGGCAAAAGGACCCAAAGTTATTATAGTATCTCCATAGAAATATCCATTTCAGGTCTTACTATCTTCAGGAACTCAGCTGAGGCACTTGTTCACCTAGGGAACCTTCAGCCACTGAAACAATGGAGTTTTGAAGATATAGAGCTTTCCCACCAGCAAGCCAGCACTTCTGCTTTAACCAGTCTCTGGCTATGACTGAGCTGTTGGTAACACTCACTAAAACCAAAAGTGATTACTACCATGTTTCCTCAAAAATAAGACTGGGTCTAATATTAATTTTTGCTCCAAAAGATGCATTGGGGGTTATTTTCTGGCTAGGTCTTACTTTCAGGGAAAGACACTACTAAATACATCCATCTGGCTGACAATCTTAACTGGGGCTTATTTTGGGGGTAGGGCTTATATTACGAACATCCTGGAAAAATCATGCTAGGGCTTATTTTCTGGTTAGATCTTATTTTCAGGAAAACAAGGTATACATTGTCCTTGACTTACAACCTTTTGTTCACTGAAAGTTGCAATGGCCCTGAGAAAAGTGACTTGTGACCATTTTTCACACTTAAAACTTTCAAAATTCAGATACTTGGCAATTGGTTCATATTTATGATGTCCCATGGTCATGTGATGGTCTTTTGCAACCTTCTGATGAGCAAAGTCAATGGAGAAGCCAGATTCACTTAAAAACATGTCACTAACTTAACAATTGGGGTGATTTGCTTAAAAACTAGAGCAGGGGTCCCCAACCTTTTTTGCACCAGGGACCGGTTTCATTTTAAAGAAAATTCTGCGGACCGGCTGAGTGGCTCAGCAGTCATGTGACTGGGTGGGCGTGGCCAACTTGGAAAATGTGAAACTCACTTAACAATGATCTTGGTTAGCAACCAAACTTTTGGCCTCAACTGTGGTCATAAGTTCTTTCTTTCTTTCTCTCTCTCTCTCTCTCTCTCTCTCTCTCTCTTTCTCTTTCTTTGTCTCTTTCTTTACCTCTTTTTCTCTCTCTCTTTCTCTCTCTTTCCCTTTCTCTCTTTCTTTCTCTCTTTATTTCTTTCTTTCTCTTTCTTTCCCTCTTCCTCTCTCTTTTTCTTTCTCTCTCTTTCTCTCTTTCTATATCTTTTTCTCTCTCTTTCTTTTCTTTCTGTCTCTCTTTCTCTTTCTCTCTGTCTGTCTTTCTCTCTCTCCCACTTTCTTTTTCTTTCTTTCTCTTTTTCTTTCTCTCTCTCTGTCTCTCTCCTTCATCCGCCCATCTCTTTCACTCTATGTGTGTGCGTGTCTGTCTGTCTGTCTGTCTGTCTTGCATTCACTCATTCTGTGTCTCTGTCTATCTTTCTCTCCCTCCCTCCCTCTCTCTCTCTATGTGTGTCTGTCGTCGTCGTCGTCGTCCCCCCCAGCCTCCTCAGCCCGCCCACCACGCTTGGTCGCTTAACAACCATGTCACTAACTTAACAATTGGGGTGATTCCCTTAAAAACTGTAGCAAGCAAAGCCGTAAAATGGGGCAAAACTCACTTAATAGCTGTCTCATTTAGCAATGGAAATGTTGGGCTCCATTATGGTTGCAAGTCAAGGACTGTCTGTACATATCACTGATTGGGACTTCCCTGCAATTAATTAATTAACCTGTTCTAATCTTGATTGCAAGAAAAACGATTTCAGCAATAGAGTAGCAAATGTGTGGAACTCCCTACCTGATCCTGTTATTAGTTCCTCTAACTCCCAAGCCTTTTACCTTAAGCTGGACCTTATACATTTCTTAAGAGGTCCCTAAGGGGGCGAGCATAAGCCCACCAGCATGCCTACCCTCCCTGCCCTACTGTCCCCATTTATATGTACTCTTTTTATGTGTTTATTAGCCATTCCTGGCCACGCATTTCTGTGGCCCAGTCTGGTTAAATGGCCAATCTGTGTGAGGATCTACACCTGCACACACAAACATGCACATACAACCACCGTATAACCCCCAACCTACTTACCTACTGTATTTCTCCCTCTCTCTATCCCTCTACCTACCTACCTACCTACCTACCTACCTACTGTATTTCTCCCTCTCCCTCTCTATCCCTCTACTTACCTACCTACCTACTGTATTTCTCCCTCTCCCTCTCAATCCCTCTACCTACCTACCTACTGTATTTCTCCCTCTCCCTCTCTCTCCCTCTACCTACCTACCTACCTACTGTATTTCTCCCCCTCCCTCAATATCCCTCTCCCTACCTACCTACTGTATTTCTCCCCCTCCCTCAATATCCCTCTCCCTACCTACCTACTGTATTTCTCCCTCTCCCTCTCTATCCCTCTCCCTACCTACCTACTGTATTTCTCCCTCTCCCTCTCTGTCCCTCTCCCTACCTACCTACTGTATTTCTCCCTCTCCCTCTCTATCCCTCTACCTACCTACCTACTGTATTTCTCCCTCTCCCTCTCTATCCCTCTCCCTACCTACCTACTGTATTTCTCCCTCTCCCTCTCTATCCCTCTCCCTCCCTACCTACTGTATTTCTACCTCTCCCTCTCTATCCCTCTACCTACCTACCTACCTACCTACCTACCTACCTACCTACTGTATTTCTCCCTCTCCCTCTCTATCCCTCTCCCTACCTACCTACTGTATTTCTCCCTCAGAGTATTTTATGTCATAAAGGATGGCATAATACCTGTGGCCCACTACTCTCTCTGTATCCATCTATCTACCTTTTTTACAATTTTTTACATTTCCGTTGGGTGTACCTGGCACAGGTGTGACATCTACACAATCTATATATATCATTGGTGCTGTATTTCAAAGGAACGTTGTGTGAACATTTGGAAGCGATCGGTGCAGTACTTTCAGAGATTAGCAGTTTTGAACAAATTTTTATTTATATAGATTACTATGTTTTGCTTATTTATCTCCATTTATTTGTGCCATTTTTTTTTCATGTGTTTTCCTACTTGTTTCCCTGTACTTGTTGACAAATCAATCAATCAATCAAATTTAATTCAATGCAACTTTGTTTCTCCACATTTAAATGGAGAGACGCTGGGTTTGACGTTAGCATAGCAGCCTTCGGGTAATGGTGAATCATGTCATGAAGCCCTCTTCTTTAAAAAAAAATGGGGTCTGGGAAACTCTTCCACGTGGCGATATTGGTGCAAACATCTTGTGATGGTTTCATATCCACACATTTAAGTAACCCCTGGACCTAACTTTACCTTTTGGCTTACTGGCAAAATGCTCGTGTTTTCCCCATTCTATTTGTTCTTACAAGCACCATTAAAGCAAACCCCCGAACAGCTTGTCTCCAGACGTTGTGAATGCCCCAACACTGCAAGTCTTCAAGAAGATGTTGGATAACCATTTGTCTGTAACTGTATAGGGTTTCCTGCCTAGGCAGGGAGTTGGACTAGAATCAGGGGTTCCCAAACTTGGCAACTTTAAGACTTGTGGACTTCAACTCCCAGAATTCTCCAGCCAGCATAGCTGGCTGGAGAATTCTGGGAGTTGAAGTCCACAAGTCTTAAAGTTGCCAAGTTTGGGAACCCCTGGACTAGATGATCTCCAAGGTCCCTTCCAACTCTGCTATTGTATTGTATTATTGTATTTGCACTAAGCAACACAAACCTTCGCTGACACACGTTACAAGAGGAATGGGAAACAAGGAATTTAAACAAAACTCCCATTTAATTTTATAACTCCCAAGCCGTCTCTGTCTCTGTCTCTGTCTCTGTCTCTGTCTCTCTGTCTCTCTCTCTCTCTTTCTCTCTCTCTCTCTCTCTCTCTTTCTCTCTCTTTTGGAGCTCCAAATCCATTTGCCCATCCAGGTGCACCCTGTCTACCTAATCCAGTTACAATCCTTACCTTTTTTTTTTCCTGAGGGGGGCGAGGGGGGTGTATATGCCTTTCCTTTGTGCTCGCCTTGAAGTTTGGTCTGTTAAATATTAGCCCATGACCTTTTGCTGATTGGCTTCAATTAAGCCTCTGGATTTCCTCTTCCTGAGCCTAAGTCAAGTTACAGTGGAAGAATAATAAAGGCAAAAAGAAACGTGTTGCAGCCGTCCAAATAATGGCCCCTGATTGTCAGCAATGGAAAGTGAGCATCACTTGGAGATCCCACCCACTGGGAGCCTTGATGGCATAATTTATGGCCAGCCTTTTGAAACCACCAGTAGCTCAGGCAGACTGTTTCTTAAAAAAAAAACAAAAAAACAGCCCCCTCTCCCTGGGTCTCCCAGGATAGGAAACGGAGTGGGGAGGTTTAAAATATAATAATTGGAGGAAACCTAAGTATTTGGGCCAAAGGAGAAAAAGCAGGCCGATGGAAGAGGCAGGGAGGGAGAACGGGCAGTTCTCACTGTAAAACAAAGCAGCAATGTTTCGGGAGGACATCTGACATAAGATACTAATCATAATTTCCCTGGATCCAGTTATCCAAACAGAATACGCAAAGCAAACCTGTTCTTGAACAGAACTGTAAGTCTATTCATTCCAAGGAAGGAAAAGACGACGTCCAGTCTCTAAGTATTCTCCACCTGAAGGCTGTTTCACTTACTTTGCCTACCACCATGATGGCGAACCTATGGCACGGGTGCCACAGGTGGCACGCGAAGCCATTTGTCAGGGCACGTAAGGCGTCGCCCTGTCAGGTGGCCAGCGCACATGCACGCGCTGGCCAGCTGACTTCGGCATTATTTTGAGGCAATTCTTCACACTCTGGAGGCTTCAGGGAAGCTCCTGAAGCCCCCAGAGAGCCTCCGGAGGGGCGTGGAAGGCTGTTTTCACCCTCCTCAGTCTCCTATAAAGCCTCTGGAGCCTGGGGAGGATGAAAAAAACATGCCAAAAATGGGGGGGGAGTGTTGGTCATGCGCGCATGCACACTGGGGTTGTGTGCATAGCATTATGGGTGTGGCACGCCTGCAGATGACCTCCCTGCTCTCCACCCGTTTTTGGCACGTGAACCAAAAAAGGTTCGCCATCCCTGCCCTACCAGTTCATACATGTGAGCGCGTGCATTTGCACACACTGGTGTTGGGATATGACCGGTACGCCCTGGTACGTGCATGCTGATGCCTCCTGGGAGAACCAGGTACCGTTCCAGTACAGTGCCCCGGAGGGGCTGCCCACCCGCCCTCCTTACCTGTATTTGAGACGATTGGGGCTTCTAGGCATGTGCATGGAGCATACAGCACCTGCGCAACGCTCCGCCAAGCAGCTGGAGCATTGTGGAGTGTCACGGGCAGTAAGTACGCATGCGTGTGCTGTGCACGTGCATGTGGTGGACGCCCGGCCCCATCGCCCTGTACCAGTTGCACCAGGATCCACAACCCTCCACTGGCACACACGCTTTGCTTGCGCATGCCCCATCCACCCATGTGCTTGGCCTTCCACGTATGCGCTTTGGCTTGAAAAAACATGCCTAAATAGGATGGCATAGAGCCTGGGCAGGTGGGCAGCCCCCACCCCCACCCCCGATTTCCACTACCAGCTGAATACCACTTCTGACTGTTTCTTCCTATCCCTATTTTGATAGGGCTCCTAATTTTGTTTCATCATTCTGGTATTAAAAACAACATAAAGACGGGCAAACCTATACCGATTGCTCGTGACATATTTTGGAAGGGAATACATACGGTTTTGCCAGTGTTTGAATTCCATGATATATTATCAATAGCAAGCAGCCATTTGAACTGTGATGGGTTCAAAAAATAAAATCCACGTTAAGGGAAATAAGGAGAAATGAAGATTTACCAAATAATATAAAAAAACAATAATAATATTGTGTATAGTTGTCTTTAGGGGGTGTCCAGTATCGGCAGTATCCGTCAAGTGCAGGGAAAATCAAGAGATCTCAGCAATTCAAATGAATATAAAGATTTATTGTAAGCTTGAGCTCACTATAAGAATCTGAGCTACTAAACGTCAAAGGACATAAGCATATCTTTAGTTGGTCTAATAAAGATACTTTCGTATTGCATGTATCAATTTGAATTTTTAGTGTCACACAAGCAGGCCATATGAGGAAAGTAATAAATAGCGATGGAAAACCTGGCCAGATTTTCAGACCAGCTGCAGATGTAAACTTCTGTGGGAGTTCTAGTTGTACTAGCTTAGAAGTGCAACCACAATGCTATTGGTGATGGTGGTTCATGTGGTTGAAGCACTGGGCTGACAATCTGCAAGCATGAGCTCAAGACCCAAGTGCTGGTGTGTGTTAGGGTGAGTTCTCATCATTCCCTCCATCTCTTGCTGACCTAGCAGTTTGAAAGCATGCAACTGTGAGTAGATAAATAGGTACCTCTTTGGTGGGCTCATTAACAGAGACATGAAAGGAGCTCCCAACTGGGCCGACAATGGTGATGTCACCAGTTAATTCTTGCAACCCGGAAATGCTTTGATGCTTCCAACAGGAATACGATATGAATGCTGTTCTTTATTTATTTTTATTTTTCGAATTTATACCCCGCCCTTCTCCTTGTTAGGACCCAGGGCGGCGCACAGGCATTATTAAAACCACAATAAAAACAATATACATCATTAAAACATATTAAATTATTAAACCCGTGCTAAAACCCATTTAAAACCCTGCCAAATTGCAATTTATACATAAAAAGTCAGAAGCGGGGGGCTATGCTAGGCCGGCTTGTTGGAATAAATACGTCTTAAGACGTTGGCGGACGAGGCGGAGGTCCGAGGTAGTGCGAAGGTCGGGGGGTAGGTTGTTCCAGAGGGCCGGGCCCGCCACAGAGAAGGCCCTTCCCCTGGGTGTCGCCAACCGGCATTGCCCAGCCGACGGCACCCGGAGAAGACCCTCTCTGTGGGAGCGGATCGGACGAAGGGATGTATGGGGATGTTCTTGAATTAAATCTTCACAATTTGGTGGTAAAATAGCATTTTCTGCATCATTTGTTTGCAAAGCAGCAAGATTTTGCAAAATCCCTTTTTAAAAAAAAAAAAAGCTTTCAAATGAAACAGTTTGGAGTTGAAAGCACAGCCCTCACTCCTAGTGTTGGTTTATGTTGTTTATTCCCATCAACTATCCTCTAAACCTGGTGTAGAAAAGTCAGAGTATCTCTTTCAACCACAACTAGACAAAAAGGAAATCAGTAGGGAGCCATCTGAGAATATTCCACTCATCAACCACCTCTCCATCGGTGAGGGCCATCCCAGTAGAACCCAATTTATAACATGTTCTATATAATTTAATGTCATGACAGCCCTGAGATAACTCATTTTAGTGCTTTTCTGTGAAATATGTTTTTCCGTTGCCTCTTCATAAGTTGCACATGGAGACAGTGAAATAAGCTTCTGGTGACATCCCCAGAACTTCTTGGAAGAGAAAAATTATATTATTGTTATTCACTCTGACAGAAACATTCAGGGGACTTTCATAGATGCTTATTTCTTGTTGTTGTTAGTTACAAAGTTGTGTGCAACTCATCGCAGCTCCATATACAACATTCCTCCAGGCCTTCCTGTCCTCTACCATCCTCTGGAGTCCATTTAAGCTCAGGCCTATTGCTTCGGTGGCTCTATCCAGCCCCCTCATTCTCTGTCGTCCCCTTCTTCTCTTGCCCTCAATCTTTCCCAGCATTAGGTTCTTCTCCAGTGAGTCTTCTTTCTAGAGGTCATCTTTGCTATAATCTAGACATTATCATCAACATTCTCAACATTCTCATTCTGTGGCGGGCCCAGCCCTCTGGAACGACCTTCCCCCCGAAATTAGAACAACTACGGACCTCCGCTCCTTCCGTCAAAAACTTAAAACACACTTTTTCTGCTTGGCCGGCCTAGGCTAGTCTCGCATCTTTTAATAGGGTTTAGGGGATTTTAGTTAATTTAAAATGGGGGATTTTAGCGCAGGGATAATCTTTGTTTAATTTGCTTTTTATCTAAATTATTTATGTATATTTATTGGTATTTTTTAATTTCCCTGTGCACCGCTCCGAGTCCCTTTGGGGAGAGGAAGCGGTCTATAAATAAAAATTTATTATTATTATTATTATTATTATTATTATTATTATTATTATTATTATTATTATTATTATAATGCAAGCTGACAACATCTATGAAATTAATCCTGGGAGATTAATCATATTATTATCATTTTCACATTTATAACCTGCACCTTCTCCTAAAAAAGGACACAGGGCGGCGCACAGGAAATTTAAAAACTATACATATACATAAATATACAAAAATATACATCTTAAAATATGCCTTATTATACGATTATTAAAAACCTATTAAAGTATAACCCTGTGCTAAAACATTTTAAAATTCCCCTAATTAAAATTTACAGCTAATAAAAGTCAATATCGGGAGGTTATGCCAGGCCAGCTTGTTGAAATAGATGCGTTTTGAGACGCTGGCGGAAAAGGCGGAGGTCCGAGATGGTGCGTAATTCGGGGGGCAGATCGTTCCAGAGGGTAGGGCCCACCACAGAGAAGGCCCTTCCCCTGGGTGTCACCAACCGGCATTGCCCGGCCAATGGCACCCAGAGAAGGTCCTCTCTATGGGAGTGGATCGGTCGAAGGGATGTATGGGGCAGGAGACGGTGTCGCATGTAGCTAGGCCCCGAGCCATGGAGCGCTTTAAAGATGGTCGTCAACACCTTGAAGCGCACCCGAAAGGCCACAGGTAGCCAGTGCAGCTCGCGCAGGAGAGGTGTTATGTGGGACTGCCTTGAGGCTCCCATGATCACCCGCGCAGCTGCGTTCTGGACTAGCTGTAACCTTCGAGTGCACCTCAAGGGGAGCCCCATGTAGAGAGTGTTGCAGTAGTCCAGCCGGGATGTCACAAGTGCTTGAGTGACTGTGTGGAGGACAGCCCAGTCCAGTAAGGGGCGCAATTGGTGTATCAAGCGTACCTGATAAAACGCCCCCCTGACCACGGCTGTCACATGATGCTCCATGGACAGCCGGGAGTCCAGGAGGATACCCAAATTGCACACCCTCTCCACGAGGGCCAGTAGTTCGCCCCCAATGGCCAGTGTTGGACTTACCTGGCTGAACCGGGGTGCCGGAAACCACAGCCACTCGGTCTTGGACGGGTTGAGCTTGAGTTTGTTACTCCCCATCCAAACCCGTACGACCTCCAAACACCGGGACAGCACCTTGACGGCATCGTTGGGGTGGTTCGGGGTGGATATGTACAACTGAGTATCATCAGCGTACAGATGCTTTTCCACCCCAAAACCACGGATGATCTCGCCCAGCGGCTTCATATAGGTGTTGAACAGGAGTAGCGAGAGGACCGACCCCTGAGGTATATTGTTGATTGATAGTCCTGTCAGAGAATTAGATCGATACACCTGTGTCATACAACTGCCTGAATGATCACAAGAGATTATATTTGAAATATGAAGCCGAGGCAACCCAAACAATGCTATGGTGCATCTAAATCTCTCTTTCCTTTGCCTCTACTGAGGACAACATCAACTGCAGTTAGTCAGGCAATGTACTTCTCTTCTTCCATCAACATCGCCACTCCACATAATTCCCAACCTCCCGTCCTTCTGGCACGCCCTAAAAAGCTGGCTTTTTTCAGCAAGCTGGCCTGGCCAGAACAAAATAACTTATTAATTTTAATTCCAAATTTAATTTATTTTATATCATGTATAAATTGTTAATTAATTTATTGCTTATTGTTTATTGGATTCTTTATTTAATCTCTTTTTAATTTTTGTACTTATGTGTTTCTTATGTTGTAGGCCGCCCTGAGTCCTTTGGGACAAGGGCGGCATATAAATCCAATAAATCAAATCAAATCAATCAAATTAAATCACTCCACATTTGGATTTGTGTGTTGCACACTTTTCCTAGCTTTGTCAGGTGCAAACTGTCAGATCGAACATGTGAAGAGTTCAGTTAGCTATTTTATTTCTCGAGCCCATAATACAGGAATCTTCCCAGACTGGCGGTTTGCTCCTAGGCCAGACTAGATATGGTTCAACAGCATTCAAGGGAGGTGAGACTTTGCCCTCTTGTGGCCATGTAGGGATTCCAGATTAATTCCTTTTTGACTCCTGCCCCTGGATCAGCCAGTCTCTCACCAATATTTTCCTTCTTTATATTCTCACTCATACTCCTGAGAGTTGGCCAGTGATGGGATTCAAATTTTTTTACTACTGGTTCTGTGGGTGTGGCTTGATGGGTGTGGCTTGGTGGGCATGGCAGGGGAAGGATACTGTAAAATCTCCATTCCCTCCCAATCAGCTGGGACTCGGGAGGCAGAGAATAGATGGGGGCAGGGGCAGTCAGAGTGGTATTTATCGGTTCTCCAAACTACTCAAAATTTCCACTACTGGTTCTCCAGAACCGGTCCAAACCGGCTGAATACCACCTCTGATCATGAGTCAATTCAACAATTTAATTTAATTACTTAAACTAATATTTTAAATAAAACAATATTTTATTTTATTTGTTGTCATTCACGTTTCATTTTGCTTCTCCTTTTGCATCCTTTCTTTAATAATTCAATCCTGTCATTTCTTCAATATTAGAGTAAATCTTGCCCTGCTGTATTGTCCCATGGCAAACTGGCCATGGTGAGTTGGCCACAGTGGGCAAGGTCTCTAAGCTAAGCCCTTACTTGATCCCTCCCCCTGTTTCAGACTGACAGTTTCCCATCACTCTTAAATACATCTCCAAAGTGCCCTAAATTGTCCACATTGGAGATTTTGTGTAGGAGATAACTAGGCTGAACCCGATGGAGGAATCAAGCATGTCATCAGTTTGGAGTCCCTTTGTGCCCACAAGAGATCTAAGTCCAGTCCTCCTTGAATTCAATTGACTCTTATCTACCACCAAGTTGCCTTGACCATTGGTAGTTTGGATTCTTGTTGAGAGATAGCACCGAATAAACTTGTACTTATTTGAAGAACTCTAGTTCCTGATTTCTTGCATGTAACATTTTGAGTCAGAAGAAGGAAAACCTCACTTCTATCGTTTTTCTTATTGAAAAAGTACTCTAATTCGAATGCTAATAAATTACAATCAAATATCAATAATCCATTGCTACAATTCGGGCATTGATTTGTTCTTGCAGAAGTCTATGCTCATGCTTTAGGCAGCCCCTGAACCTCCCAAGTCCACAATTCTTATTCTAGATTCCAAAAAACTGGAGATAGAAAAACATGTGCAATTTGAACCGACAGCAATCAATCCAGTGTTATTTTAAACACTCTTGTTGATGTCGGCCCCCAGTGTGGCGGTAATAGGACAAATCATGAAACATACCATCCTGCTATCAATTACGACGTTTGCATTTGCATTTTGTTTAGCTCAGAAGAAGCAGAAGATGCTTGATCTGCCGGCTATTGTTAAGATAACTCATTGTTTAGATCCCCCCGCATTCATCATCCAGCAAAGAGTTTTGTGGTTTGGCACTTTCTCAAGCCTGGAAAGTATGACTCTCTGGGTGGAGTATGTGTCCATATTTTCTATGTGAGCAGCATGGGAACTCTGCTCAGTTTTCGTGAAATTAATGTGCGAATGATCAGCCGTCTATGTGCTGTGATGCAAAAGAGGCATTTTCTTCTGCCTGCACTTATAATTCCGCCTCTCAAGAGATCAGCCACAGAAGACTAATGGGAAACTAATCGGGACAATAAATTAAAAGCTCGTACACAGTAGAAATCTCTTTGGAAATATACAAGATCTGCAAGCCATTCTCTTCTTTTACTGATGTTGAGTAACTACTGTTGCTAATCATTGTTACAACATTTTTCACATGGAGAGTGTTAACGGGCTTGCCTAAAGGACTGCTTATTCAAGGATATTTGTCCCTCTAGTGTGGGGAGGGACAAGTGGTGGGGCTGAGGCAGGGCTGGGTTCCTGCCAGTTCTAAGCTCTTCTATAGAAGAGGTTCCACAAATCTACAGGGCTGTTTAGAACCGGTTCCAGCTCCCTCCCTCCCCCCGCCCGTCCACCCATCCTCAAGATGAAGAGCGAGAGGAGGAATTCTGGGTGTTGAAGTCCACAAGTCTTAAAGCTGTCAAGTTTGAACACCCCTGGGTTTTTTTTTTCTAAAAGGTTAGTTGTGCAAGGGTCTTGTAACTTGACAACTTGCGTGCTTCAAGTGCCAGAGTTTCTGAGCCAACATTTTGGTTGCTAAGCAAGAGCGTTGTTAAGTAAGTTTCACCACATTTTACAAGTTGGTCACACCTACCCAGTCACATGACTGCCAAGCCACTCCCACTCTGTCACATGACTGCCAAGCCACTCCCACCCAGTCACATGGCTGGCAAGCCCTCCCACAAAGCAGGCCACACCTACAGAAGATGTTCTAAAAAAAATTGAAACCCATCCCTGAGCTGAGAACTTCTTTCTGTCTGCCCCGAGTCCTCTCTGATCATGCCAATGAATCAGGATTACCCTGGTCTAGGCAGGATGTGATCCTAACTCTTGAGTAGCATCATTCAGAAGGACTGTCTCTTGCTGGTTACATCTACCCAGCCCACTAGAACGGGGGGGGGGGAGGAATGTTGCAGGTCCCGTCCCCTAAGGACATACATCTGGCAGGAGCCAGAAGAGCTTTCTCGGTGGTGGCTCCCTCTCTCTGGAACATCATCCCTCTGGAAATTAGACTGGCCTCCACTCTAACATTCAGCGGCCCTGGGGAACCCAAAGCAGGATCATCATCTTCTTCTTTTAACGACCCCATAATCCCCTGCAGGGTGGAGTCTGGACAACTGAATGGAACTAGCAGAACGTTTACTGGTCAGATGCCCTTCCTGTCACCAATGCGGCATACTACTCTACATTTTAATTTTAATTTTTACTTTTGTTAGACATCAACAAAACACATTCACTAATCTACATGTTCGACTTAAGTTCAGCACTTTTTAAAAATCCAATAAAATGTCTGAAAAATATACTTCATGTAACTCTCCATAACCCTTTGAATAGTTCATTGAATATATTCATTCATTTATTTACTTTTCACGTCTCAGTCCTGCCATAATCAAAGACTCTCAGAGGCTTACTAGAATGTTGTTGTTAGTTATTAGTTGTGAAGTTGTGTCCGACCCATCGCGACCCCATGGACAACGTTCCTCCAGGCCTTCCTATCCTCTACCATCCTCTGGAGTCCATTTAAGCTCACACCGACTGCTTCGGTGACTCCATCCAGCCACCTCATTCTCTGTTGTCCCCTTCTTCTTTTGCCCTCCATCTTTCCCAGCATTAGGCTCTTCTCCAGTGAGTCCCTCCTTCTCATTAGGTGGCCAAAGTATTTGAGTTTCCTCTTCAGGAGCTGGACTTCTAAAGAGCAGTCAGGGTTGATCTCCTCCAGGACTGACCGGTTGGATGGCCTTGCAGTCCAAGGGACTCACAGGAGTCTTCTCCAGCACCATAGCTCAAAAGGCCTCAATTCTTTGGCACTCAGCCTTCCTTATGGTCCAACTTTCACAGCCATCCATTGCAACTGGGAAAACCTACCCAGAATATAAGAACCAAAAACATAAATTGTTCACATTTCCATCAAAACAGGACTAGCCTGACATAGAACGGTGACTTTTAATAGGACAAAAGAGAAATAAAATTAAATGCATACAGGATGATTATATTAACTACACTGAATTGGTTTAATTTGAGCTCATACCGCGTCCTGGTAACTTTGGAAAAGGTGGGTTCTGGAATTCCACCCCAAGGCCCCTGTAACCCTCACCATAGAGAAAAGTTGCACACTCCAGTTTACCAGATGAAATTTTAAAAAAGGGACCGAAGGCTTGCTGAGATCTGTGAACATCTGGGAGCACAGGAACTAAATATGTACCGCTTGACACAAGAAAATAAACATCAATTCAGATGGAGTAGAACTGTTGAAGTTCACTGCAAGGAGTTCAAATCTATGAGTCCAAAGTATGTTGATGCCAATGAAACCAACTGAACCCCTATCTTAGGGCCAAGTTGCATCTCAGTGTATATGTTTGTTTTGTTTGGGGGTGTTTTTTTCCCAGCATCCGTTCCTGAGGGTGGCCTGAGCTGAGCTGGGGTCAAAGGGAGGGAGCTTAACCTTTTCCTTCCATGTCATGTTCCCCTGTGATCAACTGTGGTGTAGTTTATCTCCATAGGAAGATTAAGCAGGAAGGGCAGAAGTGCTTGGGAACTGGGAAGACAAGATTCATAGCATTGGTTAAGGGTAGAGGTGGTATTCTACCGGTTCAGACTGGTTTGCCCGAACGGGTAGGTGAAATTGTGGGTGGCCTCGCCCACTCGCCCTGGCTCTACGGCATCCCGTTTAGGCCCTTTTTCTGCCAAAAGTACATGCGTGGAAGGCTGTGTGCATGTGCAGAGGTGGCGTGTGTGAACCAAGCGATCATGTGCTCACATTTGCGAACTGGTAGGGAAGGTATGTCAATACCACCCCTGGTTAAGGGTCTGCTTTGGGGGGGTATACATTCAATGTAACGCATCGCATTACATTGCAAACAAAAGAAAGAGAAAGAAAGCATTGTATGAACTTTTATTGTGGTTTCTTTGTAGATGTCATACTACACAGAGAGATAGGCGTTGAGGAGGAATAATCAGATGTGGTCTGAGACATGAAGAGAAGGAATCCACCCACCCCCCTACATCCTCTGAAGAAGCATCCCTGATTAGTGGGCAAGTCATAGACCCAGTCTGAAGAATCAGAGGAGGATCAAACAAAACATCTACAAAACCTCACCAGACTAGAAGGGCAACCAATGAGTCAGTCATATGGGAAGTTGATGGGAAGCGGTTCGTCAGTTGCAAAGTTTCCTAACTCTCCAAGCATAGTTGCAACCCAGAGGACACAGAAAAAGAATCTCATATATTTTTATGAGAAGTCCTCCCAGTAGAGTAGAGAACTTCTACTGCCAAGAAGTTGGAACGTTACAGTTGGAAATATCTAGGCATGTCAGGTCATCAAGAAACCCAGAAAGCTCCATATCTAACAGGAACACCCCATGTAAGTATATCTCAAGCCCTCATCGTCTCCCGCCTGGACTGTTGCAACGCGCTCTACATGGGGCTTCCCTTGAGGTGCACCCGGAGGCTCCAGTTGGTTCAGAATGCGCCCGTGCGGGGGATTTTGGGAGCATCTAGGCGCTCCCATGTGACACCTCTCCTGCGTGAGCTGCACTGGCTGCCTGTGGCTTTCCGGGTGCACTTCAAAGCGTTCCATGGCAAGGGACCTGGCTATTTGCAAGACCGCCTCCTGCTGCCAAATGCCTCCCACCAACCAGTGCGCTCCCACAGAGAGGGCCTCCTCAGGGTGCCATCGGCCAGGCAATGTCAGCTGGTGACCCCCAGGGGGAGAGCCTTCTCTGTGGCAGCCCCTGCCCTCTGGAATGACCTACCCCCTGACCTATGGATGACCACGGACCTACGCCTCATCCGTCGGGCCTTGAAGACCTATTTATTTCGTGCGGCCGGCCTGTCATAGTTTTAAACTGTTTTTAGCAGGGGTTTCTAACAGGGTTTTTAAGGTGAGGCTAATTATATAATATATTTTAATATATTTTATGTTTTGTATTGATTTTTATTGCTGCCTGTACACCGCCCTGAGTCCCAAAAGGGAGAAGGTATGGTATACAAATCTAATAAATAAAAAATAAAAATAAATAAAAAATCTTACTGAGCATGGCGATTCAAGTCACATTCCATTTGAAATAGAGCAACAAGCAGTGTACACCACGTCAAGGTCCATCATGCAAAAAAGTATTAGGTGCATCTACCATGTAAGATTAGAACAATGGATATGGTAGTTTGGAGCAAAAGGAGAATAGAGTAGAATTCTTTATTGGCCAAGTGTGATTGGACACACAAGGAATTTTGTCTTTGGTGCATATGCTCTCAGTGTACATAAAATAAAAGATACATTCATCACGAATAATATGATACAACACTTGATGATAGTCATAGGGTATAAATAAGCAATCAAATCATACTAGGAAACAATCAATATAAATCGTAAGGATACATAAGTAGCAGTGGGGAAAAATGATCTCCATGATCCAGTATGAAAAAATGTAGAGAAAAGTTTTATCTTCCTCTGTCATAGTTTTAGAACCCTGGGTGGTCCATAGAAATGCAATGCAATGGAATTCAGGATCTATATATGAAGAAGTATGTCATCTACAATATATAGTGTAATGATTATAACAAACACTATATAGGATTGATGGGCAGAAGTCTACCACGGTGCATCCATGAATACGAATGAGCAGTCAGAAGACATGATGAAAACTCCTTAATTGCAAACACATGGACACTATAACTTCAACTGGAAAACTATGAGCATCCTGGACCAAGCTAAATCCAAAGATGCTAGGGAATTCATGGAAGTTTAGCATTTAGACAAATCAGCCATCGATAGGCACATAGAGATAAATCATATTTACACTCTATTCAAAAGAGACAATAAAAAAGCTAAGAAGGTACAAAAAGACCAGAATGCATACTCCAATAGCCAACACCCAGATAAGCAGGGACATAGCACCAGGCAAACCACCAGGCAGAAAACTATACCTTAATCAAAGAACTACCAAGGACAAAACCACACTCCCACCAACACTGGTAGCAGAAACTACTGTACCAGAGGTGGTATTCAGAAGGTTCTGACCAGTTCTGGAGAACCGGTAGCGGAAGTTTTTAGTAGTTCAGAGAACTGGTAAATACCACCTCTGACTGGCCCCACCACCATCTATTCTCTGCCTCCCAAGTCCCAGCTGATCAGGAGGAAATGGGGATTTTGCAGTAACCTTCCCTTGGAGTGGGGAGGGAATGGAGATTTTATAGTATCCTTCCCCTGCCACATCCAACAAACCACACCTAACAAGACATGCCGTGCCCACCAAGTGACGCTCACAGAACCAGTAGTAAAAAAAAAATTGAATCCCACCATTGTACTGTACAGAAACTGGAAATAAACCTTACATTCAATCACATTGATGATGTTACCTAGTTGGGTGATTAAATGCCGGAAAGCAAACAACCAAGCTCAGAGAGCATCAAGGACTCCACAGTTCAACTGTGAAGCTAAAAAATATTCTCTTCTGTGAAATATGTGTTCAGTTAAATTGTGAAAATCATGTCAATTCTGACAGTTCTAAAAGAAGAACAGACCAATTCATGGAGGATGTGCTTAGCCATGTCAAATGTGATACCGTCTGAATCAGATATATCTGAAACTCTAGCTGCTGATGTAGAGAGCCAAAGAGATGATCTTGGAGAAACTCTGCAGAGATAGTTATAAAAACATGCAATAAAATATGCTTTAAGCCTGGGAAACAAAGAAAATATTACACAGAAACACAGACCAGCTCTACCCTAACTCCCCAGGGTGAAGGAGGGAAGGGAAAACCCAGGCTAGTTTTCAAGATTTTGTTGCTGTAGTCCAGAATGACAAAACTCACATTGGGGGAAGGACCACGTTGATGCCTTAACCCAGGGATGTCCAAACTTGGGAACTTTAAGACTTGTGGACTTCAACTCCCAGAATTCCCCAGCCAGCTATGCTGGCTGGGGAATTCTGGGAGTTGAAGTCCACAAGTCTTAAAGTTCCCAAGTTTGGACATCCCTGCCTTAACCATAATTAACAGATTTATTAACAGATTAACAAGAGTTGGAAGGGACCTAATTGTGGGCCACAAAGGAACAGACAGGGCACCAATAAGCAGTGCAGCATGGAGCCGGCAGGGTTGGTGAAGTCAGAAGGTGTTGAAGTTGCAGACGACACCAAGCTGGCAGGAATAGCCAACACTCCAGAAGATAGGCTTAAGATACAGAAGGATCTTGACAAACTTGAACATTGGGCACTATCTAATAAAATAAAATTCAATGGTGAAAAGAGTATTTATTTATTTATTTATTTATTATTTATTATTTATTTAATTTGTATACCGCCCTCTCTCCCGTTGGGACTCAGGGCGGTGCACAGGGATAATAAAAGATAAAAAAGATATAATACATATAATACAATCAATCAATACATTTAAAACTAAATTAAACAAATTTTACCCGTGCTAAAATATTAAGAAACCCTATTAAAATGATGGTAAAAACAAGCGATAGTAAAAACAAACTATACCATGCCGGCCGCATGAAAAAAATAGATCTTTAATGCACGACGGAAGAAGCGAAGGTCTGTGATAGTACGAAGGTCGGGGGGCAGGTCATTCCAGAGGGCTGGACCCGCCACAGAGAAGGCCCTTCCCCTGGGAGTCGCCAGCCGGCATTGTCCAGCGGACGGCACCCTGAGGAGGCCCTTCCTGTGGGAGCGGACAGGTCGGATGGAGGTATGTGGCAGGAGGCGGTTCTGCAAATAACCAGGACCCATGCCATGGAGCGCTTTAAAGATGGTCACCAAGACCTTGAAGCGCACCCGGAAGGCCACAGGCAGCCAGCGCAGCTCGCGCAGGAGTAAATGTCAGCCTCTGCTTTGCTGCTTGCTTTGGCTGCCATTGAAATGGGGAGGGAGGAGTTCTGGTATTTGGGAATGGGACTATATGATGCAGGAGGGTGATTTGGAAAAGGGAGTATGTTCTCACCATCTACTTCACATACCACTGGCTGGGGCCGTGCGGTGGTCAAGGCCAATGGTCATGCATGCCATCCTGATGATGCTCCTGGAGATGCAACCCACATGACACCTGAACGGATTGCGCATTGGATAATAGGGTGGGGGTTGTTGGGGGGAGGGGGGTGGACATATATTGATATGTATGATTTTGTGCGCTGGGATTTCAGACCTTGCTTTACCTCGCTGCTATCTTTTCATAACCAGTAAAAGTACTCTTAATTCTTTAAAATGGAGTTGAGTGGTTTCTTTCTTGGTTATCGTTAGAGGCAGACCGGACAGTAAGGTTCTACATTTAGGCAACAAAAACGAAATGCACAGGTACAGTATAGGTGGTAACTTGCTCAATAGTAGCAACTGTGAGCGGGAGCTTGGAGTCCTAGTGGACAACCATTTAAATAGGAGCCAGCAGTGTGCAGCAGCTGCCAAAAAAGCCAACACAGTTCTAGGCTACATAAACAGAGGGATAGACTCAAGATCACGTGAAGTGTTAATACCACTTTATAATGCCTTGGTAAGGCCACACTTGGAATACGGCATTCAGTTTTGGTCGCCACGATGTAAAAAAGATGTGGAGACTCTAGAAACAGTGCAGAGAAGAGCAACAAAGATGATTAGGGGACGGGAGACTAAAACATACGAAGAACGGTTGCAGGAACTGGGTATGTCTAGTTTAATAAAAAGAAAGACTAGGGGAGGAGACATGATAGCAGTGTTCCAATATCTCAGACGCTGCCACAAAGAAGAAGGAGTCAAACTATTCTCCAAGGCACCTGAGGGTAGAACAAGAAGCAGTGGGTGGAAACTAATCAAGGAGAGAAGCAACCTAGAACTGAGGAGAAATTTCCTGACTGTTAGAACAATTAATCAGTGGAACAGCTTATCTCCAGAAGTTGTGAATGCCCCAACACTGCAAGTCTTTAAGAAGATGTTGGATAGCCATTTGTCTGAAATAGTATAGGGCTTCCTGCCTAGGCAGGGAGTTGGACTAGAAGACTTCCAAGGTCCCTTCCAACTCTGCTATTGTATGTTTAGGAGCGTACCTTTCAGGGTGATAGTGGCTATGAAAAAGTAGGGAATAATGACAGATCCATCCTGGTGGTAGTGATGTTTAGATTGGTTATTTTTCAAAACAAAATGCTAATGAGCTGCCCAAGTCTGATTGACAAGTGTGGCTTATGAGCCATATGTTGTATAGTGGTACCTCGGTACTGTTTGTTAATTGGTTCCAGGAGGCGTGATGAGTACTAAAAACAATGGATACCAAACAAACCATGTGACTTATCACATGACACTTGGGTTTCAGCCAGAAAGGGTAGTGAGTCAGAAGGCAGGCAACACCATCTTGCACATCAAGTACTAAACAAATGACAAGTACCAGGACAACATTTTCATGTCAAAATTCATGGAGTACCAAAATTGATGAGTTTTGAAGCAGTCAAGTCTTGCGGTATGACAACGTAGATCTCCTGCAGCCTATATCAATAAAAGATAGTTGCAGTTGAACTTGTAGGTAAGCCTGGTCTGGTTTACCTTGAGGGGCTAACAACAAGAGACCAGCAATGGATGAAAGTTGTCACTCTCCTCTTCCTAATATTTCTGAATATATTTGATTTGTCATTTTCCCCACAGCTGGGGTAAAGCATTCTACATCTGTCCTTGAATTAGCAGAAAATTATACTGGCATGAAAAGTGCACTTGTATTATCACTTCTATTTAACAGCTGCGGACAGGAAGGCACTACAGAGAGTGATCAATTAGGTACAAGAAACCATTGGTTGCCCTCTGACACCACTGGATGACATCACCAGATCTCGCTGCTTTAGCAGAGTAAGGAAGATACTCAGAGATGATTCACACCCTGGTCAGTGTCTCTTTGCACTTCTACCATCGGGCAGAAGACATCAAAGCATAGCCAGCCGAACTAACAGGTGTAAAGATAGTTTCTATCCTTGGGCTGTCAGACTTTTAAATACAACCACAATCGCTCCATGCACACGCTAGGTTTTTTTCTTTTTTTTTCTTTTATCGTTTCTGCTATAATTTTGCACCAGTGAGGTTAAAACCAATTTTGTTGCATTTAAGTACAATGACAATAAAGATTATACTTATACTTATTTCTAACTACTATACCCATTTAATTTTTCTCCAAGGGAATAAGGTATCAAAAGGCTAATAGATTTTACACATCTACGGAGTATTCTTGGATGAGGTGAAAACAAAAGAGGAAATCTTATTTTAACATCCTTGTGGTTACAAACAATTTAGCTTGTCTCACTTACAGGCTGGGATCAAAGACAAAATAAATGTAGTGGGCGTAATTCTACAGTTGTAGCGTATTGTAAGTACATGAAGGAAAAGGTCTTGGGGCTTCTTTGGGGTTTTATTGTGCATAGCATGGGAGTTGCTAATCCAGTCTTTTCCTGATTTATATTCTCCTAGTTCTGGAAAAAAGAAGGATCTTTCATGGATTCTTGACTAGTCCTCTGAGAGTAAACCCAGAGAGAGAGTAAACCAAATGATCTGAACTTCATTTTCTCCTGCATCAGACAGGAAAAAGACAACAGAACATATTGCTTCACACTCCCTATCTGAAAAGATACAGATTTAAAAATCAGCGGGAATAAATAAAATTAAGCATCAAGCTGTGACATCTAAATGACATTTTACAGTGAGATCAGGGCTGGGTTCCTGCCATTTCTAACCTCTTCTATAGAAGAGGTTCCACAAATCTACAGTGCCGTTTAGAACCGGTTCTAAAAGATTCAGTTAGCAAAGAGATTGCTATGTCACCAAGATCACTGCCTTAAGAAGAAGAAAATGAAATCTTATGGGAGTTTTTAAATTCCAAGCTAGTTACAGTTTTCATGATTAATTGTTTTTTTTTTTAAATAGCCTATAGGCATTCCGTTGATGAGTAGCAAACAGTTCATTTCATTTTCATTTCATTTAATTACATTTGTATACCGCCCTTTCTCCCTTGCAGGACTCTGGGCGGTGAACAGGCAATAATAAAACCACAATAAAACATCCAATAATTCAATAAATATACTAAAAATTCTAAAACTAAATTAAACAATGGGCCTGCTCTAAAATACCTTATAAAACCCCTAATAAAACAAATTAAAAACTACACCAGGCCGGCAGTTATTGTGACTCTGACCTCTAAGATCACAGTGGATTTTAATATGTTCTGTTTCTGAGAATGATGGCTGAGTGGTAGAAATGGATGTGAATCTAAATATAATTCTCTTCCTAAGAGACTTCTCTCCAGCTTCTCTCCAGCTTTTGAAGAGAAAGAAAGAAATTCTGGAACTCTGTAAACTAAACTTTTACCTACATTCAATTGTAGCCTTGGAGAGATGGAAATAGTCCATTACATTATCTACAACCACTGTGGTCGTCACACTTTCAAAACTAACTTTAGATGTAGTCCATGCATCTAACCACCCTGTGGTTTAAATAAATTATCCTTTCTAGAAAATAAGAGATTTTTCCAAGCTGTTCAGTTGCATCTTCAATATATTACTGATTGGGGTACAGAATAGATGCCTGGTATAAACATCTGAAGACATGAAAATGACAAAACATATTTGACAAAATAATAGCAATAGCACTTACTTATATAGCACTCCATAGTGCTTTACAGCCCTCTCTAAGCAGTGTTCAGCTATCTATCTATCTAGCTAGCTAGAAAAATAGGAAAGAAAGAAAAAAGATAAATGAAACAGGTTCCAATCCTTTTTACCACAATTTTAAGTACAGTTATAAATTTACTTCTTTCTCTATGCTTACAATGCAACTCTCTTCTTTCTATCATCTATTCTGTCTAATCATCAAAAGCATAAATCATAAATTCATTTGTTCCTGTTTTATGCAAAAGGTCCATAGATGCTTTCCAATCAGCAGTAAATGTAGGTACTGGGTTTTTTTTCTGATCAAAGAAGTCAATTTAGGCATCTCAGCAAGTTCCAACATCTTCCACCAACCATTCCTCCATGATGGATATCTTCAGATCTTTCCATCTTTGAGCGTGCAATAATCTGGTTACAGTTATCATAGATCAAAACGAATTCCAGAACTTTTTCTGCCTGTTTATCTGTCAATCTCCTGTACCTACAAATCTGATGAAAAAATTTGAAAGACAGCTTGTATCACACATAATTCAGATAGTTCATAAGGGAAGATTATATTCCAGTTAGAAGGAGTGGAGAGGAGAGGAGAGGGCAGGGGAGGGGGAGGGGAGGGGAGGGGAGGGGAGGGGAGGGGAGAGGAGAGGAGAGGAGAGGAGAGGAGAGGAGAGGAGAGGAGAGGAGAGGAGAGGAGAGGAGAGGAGAGGAGAGGAGAGGGGACCTACAGACACATGTTTGGTCATCTCAATACACTTGAAGAACATCACTCCTACCATAAGATTTTCACCAAGCTTCAAAGAAGATGCTCTTCTTCTTTGAATGAAATGTTGAAAGCCAATTCTCCTTCATCAACTAGGGATGGGTAGAAAATATGCAGACATTTTCTGCAAAGCACTAATTTCACTTTACATAATGGAGTACTAATACATGAAGTGGATGGGGCAGACTGATGGTTGCTAACTTGTCATGAAAGAAAAACCCGAAAGTTCAGTTGCCTCTTGAAAATGCACCTTTGGGACAACCATGACCTGGATGACTGAGAATCTCCATAGATATAAATCTGTCACGATCTTCTTCAACTGAACCAGCTTGCTTTGATTGCTGGTTCTCTATTATGAGCGTGGTAGTGCAGTGGTCAGAGTGCAGTACTGCAGGCTACTTCTGCTGACTGCCGGCTGACTTCAATTTGGCAGTTCAAATCCCACCAAGCTCTAGGTTGACTCCGCCTTCCATCTTTCTGAGGTGGGTAAAATGAGGACCCAGATTGCTGGGGTTAATGTGCTGACTCTGTAAACCTCCTTAGAGGGGGCTGTAAAGCACTGTAAAACAGAATATACCGTATTTTTCAGAGTATAAGACGCACCTTTTTCCCTCAAAAAGGAGGCTGAAAATCTGGGTTCGTCTTATACACTGAATACAGCATTTTTGGCCTCCCGAAACCCCACCCCCTTCACCAAAATGGCCACGCATAGCTTGTAGAAGGCTTTCAGAGAGTTCCTGGTGGCTGGGGAGAGCAGAAATGAACAAAAAACAGGTCATTTTTTGCTCAATTTCCCCCCCCCCCAACCACCAAGAGCACTCTATAAGCTTCCTAATGCCCTTTTTTTTATCCGATTGGGCCCGATTTTGAGAAAAACAAGTCATTTTGGGGAGGTTTGCAGAGTGAGAAAACTTTTTTTTAAATTTGCTTCAAAACCTTGGTGCACCTTATACTCCGATGCATCTTATACTCCAAAAAATACAGTAAGTCTAAGTGCTATTGCTATAATGTCTTGTAACATGTTGATCATGTGCCAGATGTAAATATTGCTGCTCCCTTCAAGTCTATCGTTATTCCAATTGTTTCAAATTTTGTCCCTCTCTTTTACCTTTTCTTGTATTTCTCACAACTGCGGGAAAATCATTTTCCATGGGAAACCATTTAAGAAGGACAGCAATCAAGAATTCACCTCTAATTGGAGATTTAAGAGCTGGAGGAGGAAATAATAAGGAATCATGGAATATTCCAAATATATATATATCTGCCCTGAGCCTGTTCTGGAGAAAGTGTAGTATATTTCCATTTGAGGGTGGTTTTTTTTAATTATTTAAACACAACAGTGATTAACAAAACATTGAAAATAAAGACAATGATCTAAGAAGAACTATAAGATGAATAAATAAACAAACAAACCAGAAAACAGAAACTGCACAAAAAATGTACCTTGGGGTGATTTGAGATTTAAGATTAAGCAATTGGTGGGTGGGCAATTTAGGACTATTTTGCTCCAGGTGTTTTCACTGCATTTTTTACCATGTACTAACATTGTGCATGCCTGTATAAGTAAATGTAAATAAATAAATTGTGTTTATAAGTTAGTGCAAATGATCAAACGCTTTTCCAGAGCCAAAGATTAGAATGGTTTGTTATTGCACGCTCAAAGATGGAAAAATTGTTGAATTTACTGTTTTGTATCTGTCCAGAAGGGATTCTGATAATTTTACCCATATAATATATCTACCAAAAATAATCAGGAAAAGGAACATCTTTAATTTCAAGTGAAAACAATGGATCACCAAAAGAATCACCAATGGGGCTGTTTCACTATTGTAAAACTTTCTATCATAATTGTACCAATCCAGTTTAATTCTTGCCTACACAAAAGGTTATACAAACTGTCCCACTAATAAGCAAATTCACATACTATTTTTCAAGCTATTCTTCAACTCAGCTGATTCTATGCTAAGTGAATAAGAGAAATGGTCCATTTAGGTTAAAATCCAGCTTATTCTCACCATTGGACCAACTAACAATCTGCCTTTGAAAAGAACTGGCTTTTATTAATCTCAGATTTCCATTACCATACCACTCTAATGGCAGAAAGTGAAGAGGAACTAAAGAGCCTCTTGGTGCGGGTGAAAAAAGAGAGTGCAAAAGTTGGCTTGAAATTCAACATTACGAAAATGAAGATCATAGCATCCGGCCCCCTCAATTCCTGAAAAATAGATGGGGAAGAAATGGAGGTAGTGGCAGATTTTATTTTTCTGGGTTCCAAGATCACAGCAGAAAGGGACTGCAGCCAAGAAATTAAAAGACGCTTGCTCTTGGGGGGGAAAGCTATGGCAAATCTAGACAGCTTATTAAAAAGTAGAGACATCACCCTGCCAACAAAAGTGCATACAGTCAGGGCTATGGTTTTCCCAGTTGCAATGGATGGATGTGAAAGTTGGACCATAAGGAAGGCTGAGCGCCAAAGAATGGAGGCCTTTGAACTATGGAGCTGGAAAAGACTCCTGCAAGTTCCTTGGACTGCAATATGATCAAACTGGTCAGTCCTAGAGGATATCAACCCTGACTGCTCTTTAGAAGGCCAGATCCTGAAGAGGAAACTCAAATACTTTGGCCACCTAATGAGAAGGAAGGCCTCCCTGGAGAAGAGCCTCATGCTGGGAATGACTGAAGGCAAAAGAAGGGGACAACAGAGAATGAGGTGGCTGGATGGAGTCACTGAAGCAGGAGGCGTGAGCTTAGATGGACTCTAGAGGATGGTAGAGGACAGGAAGGTCTGGAGGAACATTGTCCATGGGGTCACGATGGGTCAGACACGACTTTGCAACTAACAACAACAACCAAATCAATAGTCCAGGAATATTCTTGTTCTTTCTTGGATCTCCCAAAAAAGTTAACAAAGATTACTTAAATCCTATTGATTTCAGTTAACATGCTTCATTAACATGAAACACGTTCATATTCTCCTCCTAGATCCCCCTTCTGCCATAACGCATTGATTGACAGTGAGACTGGGAAAGGTTGCTGTTATTATTATATTGGAGTTTTCTCCCGTTCTCTTCCTAAAGTCCCCTCCTGCAACATTCTGTATTGTATTGTATTGTATTTAGGAGGCCAGCTGGGTGGACGGGTGGTCTCGGAGTTTCACCGTTACACTTGCTACACAATTTCTCTGTTAGGCAATTTCACGGTAGCGTGATTTCTGAGGGAGTTATGGGGAGAATTACAAAGCAGGAATGCCGGTTATGTCAACAATCAACTGTACTGGAGTCCATGGAGTGTACAGCAAACCCCCGGTAAAGCCATGGGAAAGGAAGAAAAACGTAGCTTCTATCTAAACTGTAACACGGATAAATGAGGACAACATTCTTATGTTGACAGAGGGCAATCGAGAGCTTAAAATGGCTTCTTCCTAATGCAATAAAGATTCTTATCTCGCTGAGCTGGGTTGAGGTCCTGGGTCAACTTCGGCTGAGTTTGAGCCAAGGAACTTGACAAATATTTATTTATTTGTATTTGCACCTAAAAAGGTCTGTGCATGTGCACAACATTAGAAAAGGGGGGGAAAGTACATTTCTGCAATGAAGATTGTTCCGCGCATGTGCAGAACTGAAAATCAAGATGCCACCCCCGATAGAACCGGTTCGGGGGTGTGGCAGGCCAAGTTGCTACATACTCGGCCCAACCAGTCCAAACCGGTAGGAACCCTGAGCTGAGGCGAGGGACAGGAGCTCACCCAGTTGCGTGGCCTTCGGGGTCTCCAACCCTGGCTGTCAGCTTTCCAGTTGATAAGCTCAGTGTCTTCAACTGAGCCATCGCACCCTCTTCATTTCTTTACAAAGCTCTTTAAATCTATAATTCTGTGGGTCTCAGCCATGTCTGAGATGTTTAAAACATGGAATAGTCAAAGTGTTAGGAAGAATTATTTAGGACTAGAGCTCCCCCACCATCTCAGTGAAAAACCTTCAGCAAAATAAAAACTTCTTGGCACAGATGGAACTTTTTTCTAAGGTGAATTACTCTATTTCCATACAGAGAGGACTGTTGTCAGGATAATAATCAGGGAGGGAAAATGTCTGCTGAAGCAGCAAAACCAATTAATTAAAAAGCAGGTGTAGCCACAATTTATCTATGTATTATGAACCCTGTATGCAGTTGAAGGAGCATCAATCAGGACCTTAAGTAATATACACTGTTTCTTAGCCTGAAGCTCTGCAAAGCAGTTAATGTATTAAATACCACAGAACTACAGCACTGATAACATCTTTATATACATCTTCGGTGGTAAAATTTACAAAAGAGGAAGTCATTGAAGTTATTCATCAATTACTGGAGGGGGGGGGGGAAATATATAAGACCTTATTCGTCCAGAATTTTGGGACAACCAACCTGCTTTATAGAAGTCAAGGGATGATACATAATAAAATAATGGCATGTATTGTGAGCATGGGAAAATGACTGGAAAAGACCAAAGGTTCATGAGATGCTGGATTTGCTGAATATGGACCTAGAAATTTCTGCACACACAAAACCAGATTTTTATTTTTTTATTTTATTTAGATTTATACCCCGCACCTTCTCCTAAAATGACCCAGGGCAGCGCACAGGAAATTTAAAACATAACAAATATTACAAAATACAAAATTTAAAAAACATATTAAATTCCTACCCTGTGCTAAAATTGATTAAAATCCCCCGAATTAAAACTGTCTAGGAGCAGCCACAACGGGAGGTAACGCTAGGCCGGCTTGATGGAAATGGTGTGTCTTAAGACACTGGCGGAAGAGGTGGAGGTCTGAGATGGTACGTAGTTCAGGGGGTAAGTCATTCCAAAGGGTAGGGCCCGCCACAGAGAAGGCCCTTCCCCTGGGTGTCGCCAACCGGCATTGCCCGGCCGAAGGCACCCTGAGAAGGCCCTCTCTGTGGGAGCGGAGCGGATGTATGGGGCAGGAGATGGTCTCGCATATAACCAGGTCCCGAGCCATGGAGC
This sequence comes from Rhabdophis nuchalis, assembly GCA_039707465.1. Lineage (NCBI taxonomy): Eukaryota > Metazoa > Chordata > Lepidosauria > Squamata > Natricidae > Rhabdophis > Rhabdophis nuchalis. Next base: position 207,587,586 of record CM077645.1, read on the forward strand.
GCTTTAAAGATGGCCGTCAAAACCTTGAAGCGCATATTAATATCTGGGTATTTATTTAGGACCAAATATATGATTATTTTGATAAGGAGCACGATTCAAATCTGGGTCCACAAGTTGCTGAGCATCAATGCCACTTTATAAAGCCTTGGTAAGGCCACACTTGAAATATTGCATCCAGTATTTGGTCACCATGATGTCAAAAAGATATTGAGACTCTAAAAAGAGTGCAGAGAAGAGCAATCAAGATGATTAGGGGACTGGAGGCTAAAACATATGAAGAACGGTTGCAGGTTGCCATTGCCTTAGACGATTTAAGAATTGTGCAGATACCGTATTTTTTGGACTATAAGATGCAGCTTTTCCCCCCTAAAAGAAGGTGAAAACTTGGGTGCGTCTTATACACTGAATGTAGTCCCACCCACCATCCCCCACCCTTTGAGCTCTGCCTCCCAGCAGAGAACAGGGAAAATGGGGCTTCCGGAGGCTTCAATAGGCTATGGCAATCCCTGCAGCCTGAAACAGCTGATGATCGGGAGGCGCGCTCCACGAAGCAAATTGTTGGGAGGCAGAAGCAGATTTTTTTCTTACGCTGATGAGGCTGTTTGCTGTTTGCTGCAAGAAGGTAAGTCAATAACGATAAATGCCTATAGAATGTTTAAATTATTAGATTTATATTTTAAAGACTGCTTTATTATTGTTCTAGACAGCTTAACAAAATGAAGAAGCTTTTTAAAATAAATGCTTGATCTGAAGAGGCCCAGTGCTATTGTATCTTCTTTTACATAGCAGAGAATAATATATACTTCCAGAACGCCACATCAATTTTAACAGCATCTGTACAAGTATAGTCTGAAATGTAACACTACAAACAGGGTATATACAATAATACAATAATACAATAGCAGAGTTGGAAGGGACCTTGTAGGTCTTCTAGTCCAACCCCCTGCGTGGGCAGGAACCTTATACCATTTCAGACAAATGGCTATCCAACATCTTTTTAAAGACTTCCAGGGTTGGGGCTTTCACAACTTCTGGAGGCAAGCTGTTCCAGAGGTTAATTGTTCTAACAGTCAGGAAATTTCTCCTTAGTTCCAAGTTGCTTCTCTCCTTGATTAGTTTCCACCCATTGCTTCTTGTCCTGCCCCCAGGTGCTTTGGAGAATAGTTTGGCTCCCTCTTCTCTGTGACACCCTCTGAGATATCGGAACACTGCTATCATGTCTCCCCTGGTCCTTCTCTTCATCAAACTAGACATACCCAGTTCCTGCAGCCGTTCTTCATATGTCTTAGTCGCCAGTCCTTTAATCATCTTTGTTGCTCTTCTCTGCACTCTTTCCAGAGTCTCCACATCTTTTCTACATCGTGGCGACCAAAACTGTATGCAGTATTCCAAGTGTGGCCTTACCAAGGCACTATACAGTGGCATTAACACTTCACGTGATCTAGATTCTATCCCTCTGTTTATGCAGCCTAGAACTGTGTTGGCTTTTTTGGCAGCTGCTGCACACTGCTGGCTCATATTTAAATGGTTGTCCACTAAGATTCCTAGATCCCTCTCACCAGTACTGTTATCATCAGTACTGTTTGCTGTTTGTTGCAAGGAGGCAAATTGCTGGGAGGCAGAAGCAGATTTTCCCCCCTTGTTTTTCTCCCCCAAAGCTAGGTACATCTTATACTCTTAAAAAGTATGGTAAGTATTTCTCATCAAAAACATTCCACATAAAAATCCCTCTAACCAACTTTACCTAACAGCCAATATTGAGCCAGCACAAAACATAGGCAATCTCTTCAATTTCTCCTCTGGGATCCAGGACTTGTAACAAGCAAGCGTTGATGAAAGCAAAGCAGCAAGGAAATTGAAATGCAAAAAACCTCGGTGCCATTGTCTTGAAAGATCAGCTCAATTATAGATCCCAAGAAAGAAAACAGATGTGGCCACAGATGAGCTCCGGTTTTGGATTAAGATACTTCACATTGTTCAGGCTTGGTTGTTCATAGGAGAAAAGATAAATTTAAAGATTTGTGTGTCTCTCCCTCCCTCTCTCTCTCTCTCTCTCTCTCCTTCCTTCCTGCCCTCCCTCCCTCTCTCCCTCCCTCCCTTCCTCTGTCTCGCTCTCTCTTTTCTCTTTCTCTTCATTCTCTTGAGATCATGATGCTTCTGGACAAATGCTGAATGGCATAAAAATTTGCTTTGAAAATAGATCTGCCATGAAATGCTGTAACTCGCTGCCCTGTTCAAATAAAAGGAGAAATTGCCGGGGACCTAATTTTAAGTCAGACAGGCTTCCTTGTCCAAAGAAGTTTGAAAGGCTTGAAGTACGAAGAGAAGAAAAAGTGCTTTTTTTTTTTCTGGAATGCTAGGCAGACATGAAGGACAGAAATGACTTCCCTCGTTGAGGCTATTCTGAATCTGCTCTTCGGCATGTTTAGTTTATACTGAAACTGATTTCGTCTACTTAGTCTCTGGTCTATCTCTAGTGAAATGTAGGAGCACTTTGATCCAAGCATCAGGATAAGATTTCACTCTCAAAATTCAAAGTTACTCCAGATTCTGAGCCGGTGGCCAAGGCCATCAGGAAATATAGAGTGTTTATATACATACCTTTAGCAAATAAAAGTGGTAAAGAAATACAACTAGCTACAACCTCTTAAAAGCCTTGGGCATATTCTAAGATTACTCCATATTTTTAAAACTATATACCGTATTTTTCGAAGTATAAGATGCACCTTTTGCCCTCAAAAAAGAGGCTGAAAATCTGGGTGCGTCTTATACACTGAATACAGCATTTTTGGCCTCCTGAAACCCCATCCCCTTCACCAAAATGGCCGTGCATAGCCTTTAGGAGGCTTCCATAGTGCTCCTGGGGACTGGGGAGGGCAGAAATGAGCGAAGAATGGGCTGTTTTTGTTCCCCCGGTCCCCAGGAGCACTCTATAAGCCTCCTAAAGGCCATGCATGCCCTTTTTTTTTTTTTTTTACAAAAATGTCATTTTTTGCTCATTTTTGGCCCCTTCAGCGCCCAGGAGCACTCTACAAGCCTCCTAAAAGCTATGCATGCCTTTTTTTGACAAAAAATGCACCCGTTCTCACAAAAACTCGGCTGTTTTGAGGAGGTTTGCAGAGTGCAAAAACTTTTTTTAAATTTGCCTCTTCAATATCTTGGTGCGTCTTATACTCCGATGCGTCTTATACTCCGAAAAATACGGTACATCAGCCTTGTTTTTATTTGAACTGTCCATTAAGAACTTTCTGCTTGTTTTTCTATCCTGTTGCTTGCTCCCCATATTCTGGTTTGGCAAGGGCCACATATGACAGTCATTGTTGGATGGGTAGTAACAAACTCAAGCTCAACCCGTCCAAGACTGAGTGGCTGTGGTTTCCGGCACCCCGGTTCAGCCAGGTAAGTCCAACACTGGCCATTGAGGGCAAAATACTGGCCCCCATGGAGAGGGCGCGCAATTTGGGTGTCCTCCTGGACTGCCGGCTGTCCATGGAGGATCATGTGACAGCCATGGCCAGGGGGCATTTTATCAGGTACACTTGATACGCCAATTGCGCCCCTTACTGGACCGGGCTGCCCTCCGCACAGTCACTCAAGCACTCGTGACGTCCCAGTTTGACTACTGTAACACTCTCTACATGGGGCTCCCCTTGAGGTGCACTTGAAGGTTACAGTTAGTCCAGAATGCAGCCACGCGGGTGATCATGGGAGCCTCTAGGCATTCCCATATAACACCTCTCCTGCGCGAGCTGCACTGGCTACCTGTGGCCTTTCGGGTGCACTTCAAGGTGTTGACGACCATCTTCAAAGCGCTCCGTGGCTCAGGCCCTAGCTACATGCGAGACCATCTCCTGCCCCATACATCCCTTCGACCGATCCGCTCCCATAGAGAGGGCCTTTTCAGGGTGCCGTCGGCCGGGCAATGCCGGTTGGCGACACCCAGAGGAAAGGCCTTCTCTGTGGCGGGCCCTACCCTCTGGATTGACCTGCCCCCCAAACTATGCACCATCTCAGACCTCCGCCTTTTCTGCCAGCGTCTTAAAATGCACCTATTCCAACAAGCCGGCCTAGCATAACCTCCCTGTTCCTGACTGTTATTAGCTAGATTTTAATTAGGGGGATTTTACACTATTTTAGCACAGGGTACGGGTTTAATAGTTTAATAATAGGACCCAGAAAAGAGCAGCTGGCCAGCATACATGTGTGCCAAACCAACTGTCTGGCATGCATGGGCGTGATAGAACCTGGAAGAGCAGCTGGCTGCCACTTGCATGTGTACTAGTCAGCTGCTCTCTTCCAGGTTCCGGCACTCCAGCGTGTCTTCTTAAAATATTCCAGTGATGGAGCAACTTCTAAAGACAAGATGTTCCACTGGTGAATTGTTCTCACTGTCAGGAAATTTATCCTTAGTTCTAGGTTGCTTCTGTAGGAAGCCCCGCTCTGCCCCAGATTAAAAGTTGTATGCAATGGTGGGATTCAGCCGGTTTGCACTGGTTTGAACAAACTGATTGTTAAATTACCCATCCACTCCCGATATCAAAGTGGATCCTGGGCGCTGCGTTGCAATGGAGAAACGGGCAACGGAGCGGCTGGCACAAGAGAAGGTTCAAGCTGCTTTTCCTCTTTCTTCTCCCTGATCTTCTTTCCCTCATGCTGGCCATGCTGTTGCCCATTTCTCCATTGCAGTGCAGCACCCAGGGTCCACTTTGATAGGGGAGGAGGGGAATTTAACAACCGGTTCGCTCAGGGTCAAGTTGGTTCAAGTCGATCCTCGTGAGAGGATCGTCCTGCATACGTGGCAGAGCTTGGAGGACAGGGATGGGCCACACCTCTCACAACAGCCAACCTGACCCAGAGCAAACCGGTTGTTAAATTATTTGGATGCCACCCAATGCCTGCTCTGTCTCCTATCCAGGTGTTAACTGTTGATGGGTTGATTCTGCTTTCTGTTCTTACGGCTCTTTATCTTACAAACAGTTTCCATCAAGAATGATCCATGAGACAGAGGACTTCTTCAAAGAAAACTGCCTTCTGTAAAATACAGCAGCACATGGTTGTCTATAAAAGGGAGGGCTGAACCTTTTAACATGTCCACTGTGGCTTAGCATGCATTGACTACATTAGAGCTTTACGGGATAACTCCTTAATTAAACTACGATCAAAACAATTTTTTTTAAAAACCCTCAAAGGCTAGTTTGCTATATAAAAATCAGTGGACAATAATATGTCCTCGTAATGATGCTTATTTCTTTTCTTGTTATCATGTCATCAACAGTCACATGGCTTCAATTACTCGGAAGTAAGACTTCCAGAGTGATAAATACCTCTTAGATAAGGTTGACGTTGCATCTCTTAAGTTATATTCTACTGCTGCCTCTTCCATCTGCTTCCTCTTCTTTTTTTCTTGACAGCCAAAGTTGAGTCCTTATCTCACTTCTGCCCAAGTGCCTATGTCACAACCTCTCTGCGCTTCGAGCATTATTTCTTCCGCCTGTCCTGGGAAGGGATGGAGATTAAGCCTTCACCCTGTAGCACTTCCCTCCTCTCTGCTACCACAGATAATGCTCATCTTAAGTAGGAACCATGTTAGCCTTCCATCTCACTGGTATCTCAAGTTCTTTTCCATGTTGCTTCCTTGATCACTCACTAGAGATAGTGGGAGTGTGAGAAGACTACTGGCAGTGATGCAGACAGACGCTCTGAATCACCTAAAGAGAATTCCCTTGTGAAAATGGAAATAGTTATTCTATTTAGTCTACTTCCCCAAATTATGATTTAGAATAAACGGGAACAGAACAGAATGGAACAGAACAGAATAACAGAATTGAAAGGGACCTTGGAGGTCTTCTAGCCCAACCCCCTGCTCAGGCAGGAAAACCTTCCAGTGTTGGAGCACCCACAACTTCTGGAGGCAAGTTGTTCCACTGATGAATTGTTCTAACTGTCAGGAAATTTCTCCTTAGTTCTGCTTCTCTTCTTGATTAGTTTCTACCCATTGCTTCTTGTCCTACCCTCAGGTGCCTTGGCTTTGGTGTTTAACTGATGCACGTGCTTCTTATTGCTAGGTCTACAGGTAATCCTCGATGTACGACTACAATCAAGCATTTGGAGGGTTTCCTAGAGCCTCTGAGAGGGCGAAAATGGCCTCCCCAGGCTGCAGAGGCCCTCTGGAGGCCAGAAATGGGCCTGTTTGGAAAATGGATAAGAAAAGTTTGGAAATATTCAAAGAATATTTCTTTATACAATAGCAGAGTTGGAAGGGACCTTGTAGGTCTTCTAGTCCAACCCCCTGCGTGGGCAGGAACCTTATACCATTTCAGACAAATGGCTATCTAACATCTTCTTAAAGACTTCCAGGGTTGGGGCATTCACAACTTCTGGAGGCAAGCTGTTCCAGAGGTTAATTGTTCTAACTGTCAGGAAATTTCTCCTTAGTTCTAAGTTGCTTCTCTCCTTGATTAGTTTCCACCCATTGCTTCTTGTCCTGCCCCCAGGTGCCTTGGAGAATAGTTTGACTCCCTCTTCTTTGTGGCACCCTCTGAGATATCGGAAGACTGCTATCATGTCTCCCCTGGTCCTTCTCTTCATTAAACTAGACATACCCAGTTCCTGCAACCGTTCCTCATATATTTTAGTCTCCAGTCCCCTAATCATCTTGGTTGCTCTTCTCTGCACTCTTTCCAGAGTCTCCATGTCTTTTCTACATCGTGGCAACCAAAACTGTATGCAGTTCCAGTAGGCCCATTTTTTGCCCTCCTCCGTGCACGCCTGCATCCAAAACGGGCGTGGGGGGACTCCTGAGAGGGGAGGGGCAGGGTGGGCATGGCCAGCCAGGAGTGGGAATTGGTGGTTCTCCAAACTGCCCAGAATCTTAGCTAGAGGTTCTCCCTAACTCCTGCGAACCCCCAGCAGCGACCCCCCCCCCGGTAACGTGATGTATCGGGACTTTTCCCCCCTTCACTAAACCGGGTGTGGCCAGGGTGTGACGCCTCCGGCCCACGGGCCAAGAGTTTGACAGTCCTACCATAGAGAGCTCAGCCTTTATTTCTGAAACAGCCAGCCAGATGCCTTTACGGGACTCAAAAGCAGCAGCTGAAGATATAAACATATCCTACTGTTGTTTCCCAGACAACTAATAGCTATTGTTAGATTTATCTTTCTAGTGGTTCAGAAACATCTGGAGGGCTGTATCCATATTTGCTGTATTCGAAACAGCCTCAATGGAAACTCTTCGGTACCATAAGTGTGGAAAGAAAGAGAACTTCTTGACCAAATCAAGAAAAATATATCTTAGCAAAATAAATCTGCTTTGCAATAAGGGGGAGGGATGAATCTGGGAAGTAGATTTATAACCACAGTGCAGTTTAACAAGTCTTTGGGGTTAATATTATATTTGCTTCTGTTGGTTCAGACCCTGTGATCTTTTTATGAAGTGTGTGGGATAAATGCACTTAAGGAATACTTTAGAAAAATAAATATTGTCTGTAAACCACATGACATACACAGTGCAGTTCATTGACTGTGATCCATCTCGGGTGAAATATGATCTCTTATCCACTTTCAGCCCCTCAACTTAAAGATTAGTTGGAGACCACTTAGTAATTTCTCCTCGAGTAATAAGGGTGGCATAAATTCATCTGATGACCAAAGAAGGAGAACCCTATTTGGCACTTAAGGCTTAGAGAGTGTTGGAAGAAATATCTATCTGGTTCAGTTCCAATCTGGGAGAAAGGCACCGGAGACAAAATGGAGGCTGATTGGCAAAAGGGTCAAATTATTGATGAAGCAGAACCACCAAGCATGTGTGATTCTGGGCAGCTCAACACATGGAATTGAGGCTGAGGGGATTTTATACCTTCTCTTGGGCTATGAACTTGAGCTTCCTGTTCCTATACAAGAACATGTATTCTATTGGCTGTTGTCAGGCTCTCATGGGCCCAGGTAGGGGTCATGTTTGTCTGAGCTAAGTTTGGTTGAATGTTGGACTGCTGATGCAATGAAGGGGCGTTGAGCAATTCCTATTGTGGCTGAGGGCTAATCCTATGTCTGGCCACATTCAGGCTTGAGAGCTCTGAGGGTCAAAAAATATTGTGGTAGAGATCTCATTCTTTACTATTCTGACCTTGTGCTGGTTGGGGAATTCTGGGAGTTGAAGTCCAGATATCTTAAAGTTGCTAAGGCTGAGAAAAACTGGTGTAGGAAATATCTTCCAAGCCTGGTATTATCCAGATATGCTGATTATTTATTTATTTATTTATTTATTTTTCAGATTTATATACCGCCCTATTCTCCCTAGTGGGACTCAGGGCGGTGCACAGAAAGAATAAAACACCCACAACAAATAGACACAATATGAAATAGAAATTAATGATTAATGATTAATAGTTTCTATCATCCCAAATCCTCATAAAACTCAGTTGGGGCAGGATATCCAGAACTAGATAAATAAATGGGAGCTTCACTATACTTTAGAAACACAATTTAAGCTTTGAACCTGTAATATTACAACTCCCATCAGAGATTTCTACATATGTTGTCTTCTTTAAAAGGTATATAAGTTTTAAAAACTATTCAAATTAAATTGCAACAGACATTCAATAAAATGTCAATTCCACAACCTCTATAAACAATGCAGCTGTGGATAGTTTTTTGTAATGCACTTTTCTATTAGTAGATTGTAAGTATTGGCTTATTTAAAAGTAACTGACTTGGCAGAGGGAAAGAGGATAAACTAAAGATATGGATTACTGAAATGTCATTCTATAATAGCCCTCTGCGTGAACAGACTCTAGTAAAATGGCAGTTTTAAATATCCTTTTGCAATGATATTTGCTAAAACTACATTTTAAAAACTATTTTAAAATCAAAAATCTATGCAGCGCCAGTTAGTTCACTGTACATTTGTCATAAGGTAAAATTTCCTTGAATTCAAGCTCAATTAATGGTGACTTCAGAGAAAGGGGGGGACGAGGAGAGTGAGTGCATGTGAGTGTGTGTTTAGGTGTGTGTTTCTTGGCAACAGTGCAGCAATATTTTCTTCTTGCCTTTTTCTATAGCATTTTTCCCCAGTGGCATCTATGTATTAGCACAATCCAACCCTGATTAGCTTTCTCCAGTCTCAGTCAAAGTTGAGTAAAGGTTCCCCTCACATATATGTGCTAGTCGTTCCTGACTCTAGGGATGGTGCTTGTTGAGGTCCTCGACTTGCGACCGGTCCTCGACTTACGACCGGCCGCAAGTCTTCGACCTCACCCTTGTAGGCTTGGTAACAGCCAGTCGCGTCTGATTGGCTCAGTCTGATTGGAATTGGGTTGCCGGGTCTCCTGATTGATTCCCCGTTTGACAGCTCTCGTTTAAATAGCTGTCAAGCGGGGAAGCCCCTGTCTACCGCACCTTCTATCTTTTGTTTGCGGTTGTATTTTACACTTGTTAATCTTGCCAATAAACGCCTATTTTGGAACCTACCTGTGTCGGACTCCTTTCCTCCTTTAAGCTATAACAGTGCTCATCTCTGTTTCAAAGCCAAAGAGCCAACTTTGTCCGAAGACGTCTCTGTGGTCATGTGGCTAGAATGACTAAATGCCTAAGGCACACAGAACGCTGTTACCTTTCCACCAAAGTGGTTCCTATTTTTCTACTTACATGTTTACGTGCTTTCAAACTGCTAGGTTGGCAGAAGCTGGGACAAGTAACGGGAGCTCACTCCATTATGCGGCGCTAGGGATTCGAACCGCCGAACTGATGACCTTTCGATCGACAAGTTCAGCATCTTAGCCACTGACCCATCGCGTCCCTGTTGGCTACACAGACTACACATACTATCATACGAAATGCCTCTTTTAAGACTTGCCATTTCACGCCATTTCTCTGCAAATTTATAATTCATCAGACAACCACAGCCTGAATTGCTAAACTGTTCAACAGGGTCTTTTTTTTTTTTTTTGCAAAGTCCAAGAGTGTAAAAATTATACATCCCCAAGAAAGGAAACTCACCCATCATCAAACCTACTTGCCTTGTCCCGAGAGCAGTGTTATTAAAACATTTAGCGATCAGCATTGGCTCAATCAAGGAAAGATGATTTTGAACACCATTGTTCTAGATGAGGAACAGACTTGCTTTTTAAAAAATGCAAAGGTTGCTCGGACAGTATAAGAACTAACCTCGGTGTCTCTGTTCATGATTCAGTTGCTCTGAGTCATTAAGTGAAAACAAGCTCTTCGCCATCTGGTAATTACCTTTGGGACCGAGGTGTAAATCCCTGCTCCTTAATCTTACCGCTTTAAAAAAACACTTCCTCATAGGTGGTCCAGATGGCGAGAAATCCTTTACACAATGAATAAAAGAGAAGCAGAAATACGCTTTTCTCCAGTAGCAAACACACTCAAGGTTATTTTTTGCCAGTGCCCTTGTTCAACAATTGCCACATAAGGCAGCAAAGTTTTACAACTGATAGTAAACTGAAGCCCACCTCCAGAGGGGCCCAAATGTCACGACAGGGAGAGGAGAAGATTTAAAGGGTAGGATACTATATTCAAGACGCTGCTGTAAAAAGTTAATAAGACTTTTAAGACCACAGGTTGCAATGACATTTTTACACACCCGTAATAAAATTGTATTTAAAAAAAAAAAAACTTGAGTATAGAGGGAAAAAATAGAGAGGGAACAATGATTAATTCAGCTGAAGATATTGAAAATCACTGCAAAATGTCATGGCTTCCATAACCATGCAACTGAACCATGTACAAACGAGCTTGCATTGCAATGCTATGGCCACCATCATGTCGCTCTATTAAAAATCATTTCATTACAGGTAGACCTCAACTTATAACCTGGCACTTAATGACTGTTTAAAGTTACAACACACCACTCCAGAAAATTACCGTATTTTTCGGTGTATAAGATGCAGCAGAGTATAAGACGCACTAAGGTTTTGAAGAGGCAAATTTTTAAAAAAAGTTTTTGCACTCTGGAGACACCCCCCCCCCGCCAAATGGCCCATTGTTTGGCAAAAATGGACCCATTTTTGTCAAAAAAAGGGGGGAGCATGGATAGCCTTTAGGAGACTTATAGAGTGGTCCTGGAGGTTACGGGGGGGGGCAAAATTGGGCAAAAACCAGCCCATTTTTTTCTCATTTCTGCCCTCTCCAGCCCCCGGGAGCACTCTGAAAGCCTCTTAAAAGCTATGCACGGTGAAGGGGGTGGGGTTTCGAGAGGCAAAAAATGCTGTATTGAGTGTATAAGATGCACCCAGATTTTCAGCCTCTTTTTTGAGGGAAAAAGGTGTGTCTTATGCTTGGAAAAATATGGTAAATCTTGTTTGCAAACTTTATAGTGACTTCTGGTATCACATGAACACATTTTGCACATGAGGCAACCATCTGAGTTTGTTTTTTTTTAAACAAATACAAATACCATTAAAAATAGTTTTGTATAAGTCACATCATTATTAAGGGAAAGTATATGAAAGAGATAAAATATTAAATTTTTCACATAATTACCGCAGCAAGAATAGCACTCACACAATGTTGGAAAAGTGATAATATGCAAACAGTCTGTTGGATAATCCAAAAGATTCTTGATTGCGCAGAAATGGATAAACTCACCTTGGAGTTAAAAGACAAGGAAGACTCAGAATATTATACAATTTGGGGAAACTGGTATCAATGGATAACTAATAGGAACAAGAAATGTGCAGCTTAGAAACATAGATGTATAGATATAGGAATAATTAGGAATGTATAAAAATGTATTTGAATAGCAAATCGTTATGCTAGTACTGTCAAAAAGGATTATATACATCCTAATTTTACGAACATTTGCAGAATGTCACATGACTACAATTTGTGATGGGGTGTTGTTGTTGTTTTTGCCAATTTTAGATGTTTCCTGTCGTTCACTGCAGCTCCTGCTCACCTTGCAGTCCAAAACAGTGGTGGGATTCAAAACTTTTTACTAGCGGTTCTGTGGGCGTGGCTTGGTGAGCGTGATAGGGGAAGGATACTGCAAAATCCCCAAAATCCTGATCAGCTGGGATTCGGGAGGCAGAGAATATATGGGGGCGGAGCCAATCAGTTGTGGTATTTACTGGTTCTCTAAACTACTCAAAATTTCCGCTGGCAGTACTCCACAACTGGTCAGAATACCACCTCTGGTCTGAAAGCATACAAATGCAAGTAGATAAATAGGTACCACTTTGATGGGCACATTCATGGGGACATCAAAGCCCCCCCCCCAACCAGGCAATGGTGCTTCTGACACAAATGGGGTGGGGACGTCCAGTTTCCAGCAAGAATATACCCATTGGGGAAAATAGATTCATTTAAGGACTGTGGTGTTGCTTAATGAATGCCACAAAAGTGTCAAAAAACACTTTTGGCCTCTGCCTCTCAGCAATTTACCTCTTTGCAGCAAATGAGGGCTTGTGGAGGCTTTAATAAGCTATAGCAATCCCTGCAGCCTGTAACAGGGTATGATCCAGGTGGCAAATTGCTGGGAGGGAGGGTTTTTTTTTACTTGTGCTAATCAGGCTATTTGCTGTAAGGAGGTAAGTCAACAACTATAAATGCCTATAGATTATTCAAATTATTAGACTTATTTTTTAAAGACTTTATTGTTATTCTAGACAACTTAACAAAATGAAGAAGCTTTTAAAAATAAATGCTTGATCTGAAGAGGCCCCGTGCTATTGTTTTAAAAAGTGCTGTTCTTTTAAATAGCAGAGAATAACTATACTTCCAGAAAGCACCCCAATTTTAACAGGATCTGTACAAGTATAGTCTGAAATGTAACACTACAAACGGTGTATATTGTCTGTACTGTTGTTGCAAGGAGGCAAATTGCTGGGAGGCAGAGGCAGATGTTTTTCCCTTGTTTTCCTCCCCAAAATCTAGGTGTGTCTTATACTTCGGAGCGTCTTATACTCCAAAAAATATGGCAAACGTCTTCAAAGAAAAACCAGAAAGTCTAGTTGCCTCTTGAAAAAAAAGCACCTTTGGGATTAGCTGTTGCATTGATATAATCGTTGTAAGGAACCATTATAAACTACTGACTGTTTATTATTGTTTATTGTTGAAACGCTGATGCTTGGTAATTGAGTGAGAAGACAATTCCAGTTCCAAAACATCTATTTTATACATCCTTGCAGCCAAATGGCTCCAGATGTAATTGTGAGAAGGTCCCTTTCTTCCAGATCAGTCTGTAAGACCAAGATGTTCCTCAGAAACTGGTTCCCTTTGCAGCAAGTCTTCCCATTCATGTTGTATATCCCTTGTCTAGGACAGTTTGGGGGGAGTTGATAAACACACCTTGGGGAACAGTAAACAAAATCAGCTTCACTGAGTATATATTTGCCGCAAAGGACAGAAAGTAAAATGTATTTGTCTACACTACGAGTCACTAGTGGGCCGTGAAGGATTTGCAACCAGGCCATGGAAATGGCCGGTGAGCCAGGGGTGAAGTGTTACCAGTTCACTGAACCAGTAGTAAAAATGCTACTGGTTTTCCCAAAGCGGTATTTAAAAAAATGAAACTGGCTAGAGTGAACCAGTTTTTCCGATGATCAGCTGATTTCCTGCTTTCTAGTTAATCTAAATCATGTGGCACAGTGGATTCTCCCCCCCTCCCCCCCCCCCCCCGCTGCCTGCTTACCTTTGCAGGCGCTCGGTAGCAGCTCCACCCACCCGCCCGGAAGTCATCACGTCTGTTTTGGATGCTCAGAATGTCATGCGTTTGCACGGAGGTGGCACGCATGAGTGAAGCGAGTGTGTGCCAGTGGTGGGTTTCTGCAGGCTCGCACCTACTCGCGAGAGCCGGTTGGTGAAATTTAGAGAACCGGTGAGAGGGGGTTCCACCAGCGTACCTGGAAGTAAATCTGGCCCGCCGCTGCCAGTGACCCAACGGGAAGGAAAGGAAAGGAAAGGAAAGGAAAGGAAGGAAGGAAGGAAGGAAGGAAGGAAGGAAGGAAGGAAGGAAGGAAGGAAGGAAAGAAAGAAAGAAAGAAAGAAAGAAAGAAAGAAAGAAAGAAAGAAAGAAAGAAAGAAAGAAAGAAAGAAAGAAAGAAAGAAAGAGAATTTATCATCACAATTGAGTCCAACATTTTGGTTGCTAAGCAAGAGCGTTGTTAAATGAGTTTCACCACATTTTAAAAGGTGGCCACTCCCACCCTGTCACATGACTGCCAAGCCACACCCACAAAATAGGCCACACCTACAGAGTAGGTTCTAAAAAAATTGAAACCCACCACTGGTGTGCGCTCTCTCGTTGCTACCAAACCGGTAGCAAAGGTAAGTGGATTTCACCCCTGCGGTGAGCGCAGGCACAGCCACACTTACACGAGCAGCAGGAGAGCACAGACCCGGACGCTCCATTTACATGAGTGGCAGTCGCACATGCAAACGGAGCTGTACGTGTATGCTTGCTGTCCGCTCACATGGAACCATCCCCTCCCCTCCACCCACCCACCCCCGCCGGCCCGTAAAGCCGGAAACGTCCGGGAACTCTGGTCTACCCAGACATACTATCTGTGGATAAGCCTCTCACATTTAAAGCCTCCATAGCTATGGCAGCTCATTGAGAGAAGGGTGCTTTCAAAACGAGCCTGTTCCAGTAACACGAAACATGCGCTGGATGTGGAACTGGAGACGTGATGGGAAACAGGGGCTCCCTTGTCTGCGCAGCCCTGCATTCACCCCGTTCTTTTCAATGCAATCTTTTATCAACGTCGCATGTGTTTCCAATGAAAGTCAGATGGGGCTGCCGTTAGACCAGGAAACTGATTCACAAGTACATTTGAAGCTCCCCTATCTTTTTCAAGTCCCACCTCATGTTCCCGTCTGTAGGAACACAGAGGGGAAACGGTGGGGTTTGCTCCCGACACCGTTTTCCATGATCTGAATCATAAGCACGGCACTGTTCAAAGAACCAGCTGGGGCCGAAATGAAAACACTAAGCATCTCCTCTGAATCACAAGCAGAAAAGCCAACTGCCACACAATCTGTTAGTCATCAAACACAGCCCCTCGCCTTCACCCTCTGCCCCAGGTACCGATCTACAGTTCAGCTTATTGCTATCCCGGCTTTTTTCTTTTATTTTTTAAGGGAAAAAAAGATTAGCTGTTAAGGGTTTCGGAAGGGAAGATTTCCACACACACACACAAGAAAACTCACAAATCCTTCTTTCTTGGCTCCTAATCTCCGTCGTTATTGTATTTTTCTTTTCCTTTTTTTAACCACACAGGAACAATCACACTTCAAACGGTAACAATGAGGCTTTTAAGAACCACTTTTAGTAACAGTCAATTTACAAAGCTGCCTTTTGACCTTGAAGCTTGATCTACACCAAGCTCTCCAAAGGCCCTCTTACTGTAAGAAATGCCTTCGGTTCCACTGTGTATGTGGGTTTTTTTTCCTCCTTTGCAACTAGAGACATATGCAAGAAGTAGAATCCATTTATAAAGTACTGAGGGACAGCAGGAAGTAGAGGTCATATTTATAAAACCAGCTCAATATGAATTTGACTTTTAATTTCCATGTTTCCAATTTTATTGCCCTCAAGTCAACCTCTTAATAAACTCCAGGATGCTGATGGGAATAAGGAACAGGGAGCCCCTGTTACCGAGCGAAGTAGCAGGCTTCTAAGGAGTCCGTGGATGGTGTGAAAGCCAAATGAGATGTTGTAGGCGACCACTTCATAAACACTCCCCTTCATGCGCCTCTTCAAGTACAAATATTGAAATTTCCCAGAATCTAGATTGAATAACTGCGGTGTCCATTCACGAATCCCATCTGGAAGATTAAAGAGATCAGCAGATTCGGACAGTGAGGAGGTTGGGGAGGGACATGGGCCAGTCCTGGAGTCTGGGGAAGGCTCTGATGAGGGCTCTGTGTCGGAGGCAGAGAGGGGCCCAGAGCCGTATGCCAGTTATCAGCTGCCTTCAGAGGCAGACATCAGTGAGGCAGACGAACAGCTGGAGCCTGTTCCCAGTGTGCGCATGCACAGAGTTGCCAGACGAAGGGAACAGCTAAAGAACAGGGGTCGACTTGGGAGTAAGGCCACAGGTGGAGGATGAATGGCCCCTCCCTGAGAACATAAAAGAGGAGCAAAAGGGGAGTGGAGTTATTAAGCGAAAAATTTGTTCAGTGAATTTTGCCCGATTTCGTGACCTTTCTTGCCTTCGTTGTTAAGTGAATCCCTGGAGTTGATTTGGCTTCCCCGTTGACTTTGCTTGTCAGAAGGTCACAAAAAGTGATCCCCTGACCCGGGGACTTTGCAACCGTCATAAATATGAGTCAGTTGCCAAGCATCTGAATTTGGATAACGTGACCAAGGGGATGCTGCAATGGTCGTCAGTATGAAAAATGGTCATAAGTCACTTATTTTCAGGACCGTTGTCATTTATGCTAAATGAACTGTTGTAGGTCGAGGAATACCTGTATTCATTTCTTGGCCAAGATGGATAAATCTTTCTGCTGAGGCCATGTTTAGGCACGCGTGAAGAAAGAGTCTGAGATACAGAAACAGTTCAGATAGAAGTTTTATCTTCGTGTCGTCGTCATCACTGCTGCATTAGCCTGCCAGTAACAGCTGCTCTTTGCTTTCCAGGATGAACCCAAGGAGTGCAGATTCCTAAGAACAACCAACCAATCTTTGTCACCATCTGGAGGTCTGAACTATTGCAACATCTCATTCCAATGTCGATCTGTCTCCACCCATACCACTTAGCCAGTCTTCTCGGGAAACTATGATATACTTTAAAAATAATCTTCCTAGCTCATTATTGCATTGTGTCAATATCAAACTGTTCCAGTGGCTGACAGTCCCCAGCCTTGATTTTTGGCTGAAGTCTCTATCTCCCTCTCTCTTTCTCTTTCTCTCTCTCTTCCTTCCTCTCCCTTCCTCTCCATCTCTCCCTTCCTCCCCCTCTCTCTCCCCCCTCCCTCCCTCTACCCCTCTCTCTTCCTCTCCCCTTCTCTCCCCCTTCCTCTCCCTCTCCCTTCCTCCCCCCTCTCTCTCTCCCTTCCTCTCCCTCTCCCTTCCTCCCCCCTCTCTCTCTCCCTTCCTCTCCCCTCTCCCTCTCCCTCCTCTCTCCCTCTCTCTCCCTTCCTCTCCCTCTCTCTCTCTCCCTTCCTCTCCCTCCCTCTCTCTCCCCCTCTCTCCCATCCTCTCCCTTTCTCCCTCCCTCCCCCTGCCACCCTCTCTCTCCTACCCTCCATCCCTCTCCCTCTCTCTCCCTCTCTCCCCTCTCCCTCTCTCTCCGTCTCTCTCCTTCTCTCTCCCTCCCTCTCCCTCCCTCTCTCTCTCCCTCACACATACACACACACACTCGTTTTCTCCTTTCATTTTGATGCCAAACTGATTTACTTATCCTGCAAAGCCCTGACTTAACCATAGTTTAGCGAATAAACCATCACATCAGATTTTCAGAACATGGCAATCAGAGCGATCGCTTTATTTATTCATCAGATTTGAAAAGCTGATTCTATGATGACTCTGGGTGGTAGACAATATTAAAAACAGATTGGAGCAAACATGCAGCCAAGAAAAAAAAAACACGAATGAACATTGAGTAAAGAGCAAAATAAATACCTCCTCTGACATAACAACATTCCTGTAAGAAGCCACCATACACCCTAGTTCTAGGTCTTAGACGAAAGCCAGGTTTTAAGAGCTTATTTAAATGAGGTCATGGTAGAAGCAATATGAATCTCTGGGGGATTGTTGCAACAGAGGCTGCCACAAAGAAGAGGGAGTCAAACTATTCTCCAAAGTACCTGAGGCCAGAACAAGAAGCAATGGGTGGAAATTAATCAAGGAGAGAAGCAACCTAAAACTAATAAGAAATTTCCTGACAGTTAGAACAATTAATCAGTGGAACAGCTTGCTTCCAGAAGTTGTGAATTCTCCAACAAGTCTTTAAGAAGATGTTGGATAGCCATTTGTCTGAAATGGTGTAGAGTTTCCTGCTTAGACAGGGAGTTGGACTAGAAGACCTCCAAGGTCCCTTCCAACTCTCCTATTATGTTCTGTTCTGTACTTAACATGCCAACCAATTCTGTAACCTTAAACATTGAAAGAGCCACAAAGGTCCTAACTGGAAGCCCCCGGTTCAATTCTGGAGCCAACCGTACATCCAGTTCTCCCACCATAGAGTCTCCTCCTAGCACAGGGTTCTTTTTTCTCTGCAGACCAGAAGTCTGGTTCCCCCACCATAGAGTCTCTTCCTAGCGCGGCGTCCTTTTTCTTCTACCTGTCCTAACTGAAAGCCCTATCAATTGTGGCGCCAACTGGAAAAACCGCCACTTGCCACAGAGTCTCCTCCTAGCACACCATGCTTTTTCTCCTCCTAACCGGAAGTTCCTCTCAAAATTGTGGCAGTGACAGGGAGCTGCAGCAGAGGGATCAAAAAGCCACATGTGGCTCCAGAGCTGTGGGTTGCTGACCCCTGCACTGAGCAGACAACAGAGGAGAAAGACCATCCCTCAAATAGCTAGGCCCCATGACATGAAGTGTGTAATAATCAGCACCTTGAAGTATACCTAGAAATCTACTGGAAACCAGTGCAGCTCAGAGAGCGGCGGTCTTACCTTGACGTACTGCAGCTTACACATGTAACTGATGCTGTTGTGTTCCAAAGCAGCTCTAGCTTCTACAGTTTCCTAAGGCAGAACTATGCACAGTGTTAGGAGTATAATCCTAGTGTTGGGTTGGCAATATATATAAGCCATGATTACAAATGGTCTCTGTTACTTTAAATGTTATATGTTTGAATGTAATTAGCTGCTGTAATTAACTCAGCAATAAGAGGAAGCCAGGAGCGCTGTTAGTTCTCTCTCACTGCTCACTCACTCTGACTGACTGACTGATTTTGCAGAACAAGGAAGAATCGTGGATTGCAACTATAAGCTAATTGTTTTTGACTTAAAGACCGTATTTGATTCAATACCTACTATCACCGCTTGTGAAGCAGTAGTTTATTTTTCATCACAAGTAAAACTAATTGTTTTTACTATCAGTGTCTGAGACTCTATTCGTGTGTCTACTAGCAACGTTTTCTCTTGCTGCAAATTCCGCACAACTTTCTGTCTCCTAAAGGAGATATCCCCAACATACAGGACATTGCAACACAAGGTGACCAAAACATGAGTAACCCTCTGAAGAGTCACTAATTGAGAAATTGCAGTTGGCTCCCAAGATGGATCTCTGTGAAAACTTTCCATGGCTATCACCCGTGAGTCCAGAAAACCTCTCAAATTACCATATTATTATTATTATTATTATTATTATTATTATTATTATTATTATTACTACTACTATTATTATTATCATCATCATTATCATTATCATAATGTATTGTGCAAGCCTAAAAAATGATTTAGCTCAGTACCCAGATTAAGTGGGTTGCAGGAACATAATCGGTTGCATTCCATTTCAATGAAAACTCTTTTTTGCAGAGGGGGGGGGGGGAGATGATAATCTTGGTCACGGTAGTAGCTTTTGAAAAAGATGGAAAGAATTTCAGCTTCTCGCGCTGAAGATTAAAAAGCACTTTTCTCAGTTGTGTGCCCTCCAACCGTGTTGGGTGTCAGGTCTCAGCACATCTGGCGGTACCAAATCTGGAAGGCTGTTATGTTCTAAAAATACATGCTGCTTTGCCTGAGTATCTTTCAATACCTTGATAAAAATCTGGGGGAATTGAGCAGACATCAACCATACAGCGAAAAGACTTACAGTATTCTCTGTAGGAGCTGGACTGGTGAACCTCAACAGACTGTTTCTACAGAACTTCGCCAATAAGTAGAACTTTAATAGCTTAGATCAGAGATCCCTAACTGGGGCATGGCACACTGCCAGGCCATGGCCTATTTGCAACTGGGCCATGTAAGTGGTTGGCTGGTGTGCGTGCATACACATGCACAGCCCCACTCGCATAAGGATCATGGGGATTTGCGGCCCCACTCATGTGAGCATTACAGGGGCTTGAGGCCCCACACACATACATACACGTGTGTCTGCCCCTCCCACAAACCATCCCTTCCTTCTCCCCTCCACCCCCCACCCCGTTCCGGGCCATCAACCCAGAATGATTGGGGAACTCTGGCTTAGATAATTTAGATAACTAAAAATGATAGATAGATAGATAGATAGATAGATAGATAGATAGATAGATAGATAGATAGATAGATAGATAGATAGATAGATAGATAGATGGTGAGACCCCTCCTCAAGAAGCCCTCCCTGGACCCAGATGTTTTAGCTAATTACCGTCCGGTCTCCAACCTTTTTTTTTTTAATTAAATTTATACCCCACCCTTCTCCTTGTTAGGACCCAGGGCGGCGCACAGGCATTATTAAAACCACAAAATACAATAAATATCAATTAAAATATATTAAATTAGTTAACCCGTGCTAAAACCCATGTTAAAAACCTTCCCAAATTATAATTTATTTTTAAAAGTCAGAAACGGGGGGCTATCCTAGGCCGGCTTGCTGAAATAAATACATCTTAAGACGTTGGCGGAAGAGGCGGAGGTCCGAGATAGTGCGAAGGTCGGGGGGTAGGTCGTTCCAGAGGGCCGGGCCCGCCACAGAGAAGGCCCTTCCCCTGGGTGTCACCAACCGGCAATGCCCAGCCGACGGCACCCGGAGAAGGCCCTCTCTGTGGGAGCGGATCGGACGAAGGGATGTATGGGGCAGGAGGCGGTCTCGTATATAGCTAGGCCCCGAGCCATGGAGCGATTTAAAGATGGTTGTCAACACCTTGAAGCGCACTCGAAAGGCCACAGGCAACCAGTGCAGCTCGCGCAGGAGAGGTGTTACGTGGGTTTGCCTTGAGGCACCCATAATCACCCGCGCGGCCGCATTCTGTACTTTGCTTTGTGATGAAGGTTGTTGAGAGTGTGGTGGCATGACAGTTCCCCCAGCACCTGGAGGAAACTGCCTATCTAGACTCGCACCAGTCCGGCTTCCGACCTGGGTACAGCCCGGCACGGCATTGGTCGCATTGGTGGATGATCTCTGGAGGGCCCGGGATAGGGGTTGTTCCTCTATCCTGGTCCTACTAGACCTCTCAGCGGCTTTCGATACTATCGACCATGGTATCCTACTGCACCGGTTGGGGGGGTTGGGGTTAGGAGGCACCGTATTACGGTGGGTCTGCTCCTACCTCTCCAACCGGTCGCAGTTTGTGGTGGCGGGGGGCAGAGGTCGACGTCGAGGCCCCTTATTTATGGGGTGCCTCAGGGGTCAGTCCTCTCACCCCTCCTGTTTAACATCTACATGAAGCCGCTGGGCGAGATCATCCGTGGTTTTGGGGTAGAATTCCATCTGTACGCTGATGACACCCAGCTGTACATCTCTACCCCTAACCACCCCAACGATGCCGCTGATGTGATGTCCCGGTGTTTGGAGGCCGTGCGAGTCTGGATGGGGAAGAACGGACTCCGACTCAACCCGTCCAAGACCGAGTGGCTGTGGTTTATGGTGCCGTGACATAGCCAATTAGTTCCATCTCTGGCTATCGGGGGGGAACTGTTAGCCCCAGCAGAAAGGGTCCGCAACTTGGGTGTCCTCCTGGATTCCCGGCTGTCCTTAGATGAACATCTGACGGCTGTGGCCAGGGGGGCCTTTTATCAAGTACACCTGATACGCCAGTTGCGCCCCTTTCTGGATCGTGGCGCCTTACAGACAGTCACTCAAGCTCTTGTCATTTCTCACCTGGATTACTGTAATGCTCTCTACATGGGGCTCCCCTTGAGATGCACCCGGAGGCTCCAGTTGGTGCAGAATGCGGCCGTGCGGGGGATCTTGGGAGTTTCAAAATACTTCCATGTAACACCTCTCCTACGTGAGCTGCACTGGCTGCCGGTAGCCTTCCGGGTGCATTTCAAGGTTTTAGTCACCATCTTTAAAGGGCTCCATAGCAGTGGTCCTGGTTTTATTTTATTTTATTTTTTTATTTTATTAAATTTATACCCCGCCCTTCTCCTTGTTAGGACCCAGGGCGGCGCACAGGCATTATTAAAACCACAAAAATACAATAAATATCAATTTAAAATATATTAAATTAGTTAACCCGTGCTAAAACCCATGTTAAAAACCTTCCCAAATTATAATTTATTTTTAAAAAGTCAGAAACGGGGGGCTATCCTAGGCCGGCTTGTTGAAATAAATACGTCTTAAGACGTTGGCGGAAGAGGCTACTTGCAGGACCACCTGCTACCACACATCTCCACTCAACCTGTCCGCTTCCTCAGGGAGGGCCTTCTTAGGGTGCTGTCCGCTGGACAATGCCGGCTGGCGACGCCCAGGGGAAGAGCCTTCTCTGTGGCAGGCCCCGCCCTTTGGAATGACCTCCCCCAAGACCTCCGGACCATCACCGACCTTCACCTCTTCCGCCGGACTTTAAAAACCTATTTCTTCCATATGGCCGGCCTGGCATAGCTGCTACAACCATATTTTATTAGAGCTGGGTTTTAAATTAATTGTTTTCTCTTTTTAGCACGGGTTAAACTGTTTAATTGTAGTTTTAAATTTTGTAGAATTTTTATTGTTTGTATTTTTGGATTTTAAGTTCCTGTGAGCTGCCCTGAGTCCCTTTGTGGGAGATAGGGCGGGATAGAAATTTAATAAAAGTTAAAAGTTTAAAAAGTTAAAGATAGATAGATGGATGGATGGATGGATGGATGGATGGATGGATGGATGGATGGATGGATGGATGGGACAGAGAGAAAGATGAGAGAGACAGATGTTGAGGTTATCTCCTTTAGGAGACAGAAAGTTGTGCAGCAGAATTTGCAGCAAGAGAAACATTGCTAGTAGACGCGCGAATAGAGTCTCAGACACTGATAATAAAAACAAGTAGCTTTACTTGTGATGTAAAAATAAACTACTGCTTCACAAGCAGTGATAATAGATATTGAATCAAATACAGTCCTTAACTCAAAAACAATTGCTTACAGTTGCAATCCACGATTCTTCCTTGTTCTGCAGTCAGTCAGTCAGAGAGAGCGAGCAGAGAGAGAGAGAGAGAGAGAGCTCTCCTGGCTTCCTCTTATTGCTGAGTTAATTACAGCAGCTAATTACATTCAAACATATAACATTTAAAGTAACAAAGACCATTTGTAATCATGGCTTATATATATATTGCCAGCCCAACACTAGGATTATACTCCTAACAGATGATAGACAGATAGGCAGGTAGTTAGGTAGGTAGGTTGGCGATAGATAGATAGATAGATAGATAGATAGATAGATAGATAGATAGATAGATAGATAGATAGATAGATAGATAGATAGATAGATAGATAGAGGATCAGACTAAAATTGCAATCCTAATTGCATTAGCTCAATAAATTCTCTCCATTATATCATCCAAGAACAGGGGAATGGTTATAACAAGTTCCCTATAATCAGCAGAAGGATTATAGTGTATAAACCATTTAAGTCAGCAAGTTCTTTAAAGTACAATTGCAGCAAAGAGTATTGCTAGTCTTCGATCTATCCTCCTGCCACAAGCAGCGTGAGTCCAGCAAAACCACTCTGCACACACACACACTTGGCCTATTTAAAAACTGGGTTCACCCATCATGCCAAGCCATGGTTTGTTTAGGCATTGCTGAGTGAATAAACCACAGCCGTTGGCTGGATCTACACAACAGACTAAACCATAAACTTTGGTTTGCCAACCACAATTGCTGGGTTCATATTACACACTAAGCCCATACCAGACAAACCACAGTATGGCCTCATGCTATGCACAACCCCAGTAATCCCAATTTGTGATTTGCTATGACTGCATGGGCTGTCTATTTACTTTCTATCTTTACTGGATGACTTTCAGTAAATCAGCAAATTGCCTTTGAATTGTTTTGAAAGTAAAAATTGCTGAAAAATTCCTAATCGCTACTCAAAATTAGCCTATTCAAGTCTCTTGACCTACAGCAGTGGTGGCTAACCTTTTTGTCGTCACCTGCCAAAAGCGTGCATGTATGTGCGACACCACACACACGTGTGCCCACACCCATAATGCAATGTGCGTGCAACACCACCCTACCACCCCGCACCCCTGGGCATTTGACACCCCCCCCCCCAGCCCATTTTGGGCCTAGCAAGCCTCCCTGAAGCCTCTTGGGACCAAAACCATGGGGCACTGCATTCCCCCCATCCTCCCGCACATGCACATGTGTTTCTGGCCGGCACCCTGCCTCCCGTGCATGTGTGGCAAAGACTTTAAAATCACCTGGCCAGCTGGAGGCATGCGCACATGCACAGTGGAGCTCAGCTGGGGTGATGGCTCGTGTGCCCGCAGAGCAGTGGTGAGTTTCTGCAGGTTCGCACCTACTCGCAAGAGCCAAATGGTGAAATTTAGAGAACCGGTGAGAGGTGGTTCCACCGGCGGACCCAGAAGTAAGTCTGGCCTGCCGCTGCCGGTAACCCAATGGGAAGGAAAGGAAAGGACGGCAGAAAGTAAGAAAGGAAGGAAGGAAGGAAGGAAGGAAGGAAGGAAGGAAGGAAGGAAAGAAAGAAAGAAAGAAAGAAAGAAAGAAAGAAAGAAAGAAAGAAAGAAAGAAAGAAAGAAAGAAAGAAAGAAAGAAAGAAAGAAAGAAAGAAAGAAAGAAAGAAAGAAAGAAAGAAAGAAAGAAAGAAAGAAAGAAAGAAAGAAAGAAAGAAAGAAAGAATTTATCATCACAATTGAGCTCAAAATTTTGGTTGCTAAGCAAGAGCGTTGTTAAATGAGTTTCACCACATTTTACAAGTTGGCCACTCCCACCCTGTCACATGACTGCCAAGCCACGCCCACAAAATAGGCCACATGTAGAGAGTAGGTTCTAAAAAAATTTGAAACCCACCACTGCCGCAGAGACAGCTCCGTGTGCCACCTGTGACACGCGTGCCATAGGTTCGCTATCACAGTTCTAGGCTGATTCCTCTTTTGACTCCACCTCCAGGCTCTGCCTGTCTGTCTCCTGCAGTGTATTTTGAACCTCTTATCAGAATTTAGGAAAATGTCCAAACTCTTTTTTCAATATCTGAGTTTCTAGTCCAACTATAATTTGATTTTAACGGTACCAGGTTTTAAACTTGACTTGACTTTAATCGTTAATATTTATCTTTCTATTTTATAATTTGTATTTTTTTATCGAGGCAAACTGCTCTGAGTGTCTTACAGGCAGAAAAGCAAGAGCCGGGCATAAAAATAACCAAGGTAAGATATAAAGAAATGAAATAGAAATAGTTGGATCATTACAAAGGTTAAATATTTCTAAAAAAATAATTATTATTCTCAACCTCTAGGTTGCAAGCATTGGGTATGTCTAGTTTAATGAAAAGAAGGACGAGGGGTGACATGATAGCAGTGTTCCAATATTTGAGGGGCTGCCACAAGGAAGAGGGAGTCAAACTATTCTCCAAAGCACCTGAAGGCAGGGTGAGAAACAATGGATGGAAACTAATCAAGGAGAGAAGCAACCTTTTTCATGACAGTTAAAGCAATTAACCAATGGGAAGATTTGCCTCCAGAAGTTGAGAGTGCTCCAACACTGGATTTCTTAAAGAAAAGATTGGACAATCATTTGTTTGAAATGGGATATGTTTTCCTGCCTGAGGCAGGAGGTTGGACTAGAAGACCTCCAAGGGTCCTTTGCAACTCTTTTATTCTGTTATTTGATTGATGTGCCTCACGTTGCTCTCAACATTGCTGACCGGTGACACCGATTCAGACAAGCAGAACTGTGACAACGGAAGGAATATTAAAGCCTGCCCCAAGAAATAGGGCTCTGCATTGAAGACTGTGTTTGTTGCCTAACCATCTGGTAAACATAGCCATAAAACCCCCTTTAAACTGAACACCTGTGAGGTCCTACTGTCTTTCTACGCATGTTGGTCTGCATGATTGCGCCTTGCTCCTGTGAAGTCTTTGTTCTCGTTTGAAGAGAAGAGCAAATACATCACAATAGCTGAGAATTTCTGAGACAAGTTTCCCCTAGCTTCAAATGACTCCATTTGACTCAGTTGTTTTGCCCACTGCCTCCCAGTCATTTAAGAAAAAAAAATATTAGCTGCTTTGCTGGCATGTCC
This sequence comes from Rhabdophis nuchalis, assembly GCA_039707465.1. NCBI lineage: Eukaryota > Metazoa > Chordata > Lepidosauria > Squamata > Natricidae > Rhabdophis > Rhabdophis nuchalis. Next base: position 207,613,660 of record CM077645.1, read on the forward strand.
AAACACGTCACTCTTTTTCTTTTTAAATATGCTGCACAGACATGGTGGGAATAAGGATAATTTGCAAGAGTAGAAAATTGTGAAGAGATCCGGTGAATAGTGGGTTTTTTTGGGTAATCTAGCTTTCTCCTTCCACTTATTTCAAAATCTTAAGAGTAATGTAAACCCACAATTCTTTATGTAACCTGAGATAAAATAATTGTTTTTCATCCCTGACAGTCTGGGAGTTCTAGTTTTGCCTTAGGCATAAAGCCATCTGGGTGATCTTGGGCCAACCTCTCTCTCTCAGCCCTAGGGATGAGGCAGTGGCAAACCACTGCTAAATCTTGCCAAGATCAATGCAGTGACCAGTCAGAACAGAACAGAATAGAACATCTATTCTGAATAGAACATCTATTCTGGAGACTCTGGAAAGAGTGCAGAGAAGAGCAACCAAGATGATTAGGGGACTGGAGGCTAAAACAGAAGAAGAACGGTTGCAGGAACTTGGTATGTCTAGTTTGATGAAGAGAAGGACCAGGGGAGACATGATAGAAGTGTTCCGATATCTCAGAGGGTGCCACAAAGAAGAGGGAGTCAAACTATTCTCCAAGGCACCTGGGGGCAGGACAAGAAGCAATGGGTGGAAACTAATCAAGGAGAGAAGCAACTTAGAACTAAGGAGAAATTTCCTGACAGTTAGAACAACTAACCTCTGGAACAGCTTGCCTCCAGCAGTTGTGAATGCCCCAACCCTGGAAGTCTTTAAAAAGATGTTAGACAGTCATTTGTCTGAAATGGTATAAGGTTCCTGCCCATGCAGGGGGTTGGACTAGAAGACCTACAAGGTCCCTTCCAACTCTGCTATTGTATTGTATTGTATTGTATTGTATTGTATTGTATTGTATTGTAACCTAGAACTAAGGAGAAATTTCCTGACAGTTATAAAAATTAGCCAGTGGAACAGCTTGCCTCCAGAAGTTATGGGTGCTCCAACACTCAAGGGTTTTAAGAAGAGATTAGACAACCCTTTATCTGAAATGCTAGAGTTTCCTGCTTGAGTAAGGAGTTGGATTAGAAAACCTCCAAGATACAATACAATACAATAGCAGAGTTGGAAGGGACCTTGTAGGTCTTCTAGTCCAACCCCCTGCGTGGGCTGGACTAGAAGACCTACAAGGTCCCTTCCAACTCTGCTATTGTATTGTATTGTATCTTGGAGGTTTTCTAATCCATCTTGGAGGTTGTTTGTCTCCTTGATAAGTTTCCATCCATTGTTTCTTGTCCTGCATCCTAATTGCTTTGGAGATTAAGTTGACCCACCTTCTTTGCGGCAGCCCCTTAGATATCGGAACACAGCTATCTTGTCACCCACACTCCTTCTTTTCATTAAAGTAGACATATGCGATTCCTGCAATAGTTCTTCATATGGTTCAGCCTGCATTACAAGTCGAAACGGATCCAAAGGCACCAGAAAAAAAAAAAGCCAAATAAGAATACAAACCTGGGATGCTGCAGTCGTGTGGGGAACCAAGTACCCTAATTTTGATCAGGTGACCATGAGGAGGTTGCAATGATTGTAAGAGTGAGGAGGTTTTATCAGTGCTGTTGTAAGTTCAAATGGTCCCTCAAATGGTTGTAAGTTTAAGATCTACTTGTATTTTCTGACTCAAAGAGGAATTGGCAGTGACTGAACTGCAATTTTAAGTTGCCACCAGTGGTGGGTTGCAGACGGGGCGCCCCGGTACGCACCTACCTGTGTCTGCCTGAAGCAACAGTCACCGTACTGGAACTGTGCTTTGGAGGGCCTGTCTGCCCGCCCTCGTTCCTTACTTGTATTTGAAGGAAATGGGCAATCTGCACACGTGCGCAGGGCGTACAGCACCTGCACAACACACTGCTGAGTAGCTGGAGCATCGCAGGCGGTAGGTGTGCATGTGTGCGCAGCACGTATGCACACCGTGCATGCCCGGCTCCTGTTGCAGCGTACCGGTTGCAAAGGGAGCCGAAACCCACCACTGGTTGCCACCATGGAAATCAACGTTTGGCTGGAGAAAAAAAAGAGGGAGAAATATTCTTCCCAAATCTGGAAACAAGTGCAGAGGAGAACAATGAAGATGATTAAGGCAGCGAAAACGAAGTTACTGGGTGGGGGCAGGATAGCATTTTTAACTATCTGCAGAGATGTGGCAGAAAAACACACAAAGCTGCTTCCTATTATCTCAGAGTGCAGGATCCACAATCATAGATTACACAAGAAGGCAAATCCTGGTTAAATGTCATGAAGCATCCTAATAATTGTAAGAGCAGCTTCATTATGAGCTAAATTACTAAGACCAGGAGAGTGTCAATTCTTTGAGGTAGAACTGGACTTTCAGTACTCTGCCAGCCAAAATGGGGTGCAGGGGGCAGTGCATGTCTTCCCGCACCCCATTTGGCCAGCAGAAGCACCGCGGGCCAGTGCTTTGCTATTTCCAGGCTGTCCCCATGGGCCAGACCTAAACACCCCATGGGTCAGATCTGGCCCATGGCCTTGAGTTTGACACCCCTGCACTAGAATGACTTCTACAGCGCAACTCAATGCTATATTGGAGTAACTGTAGGTCCGTGATGGTGAACCTATGGCACGCGTGCCACAGGTGACACGCAGAGCCATTTCTGAGGGCACACGAGGCATTGCCCTGTCAGCTGATTTTTGACCACTTTTCGTCCTCCGGAGGTTTAGGGAGGCCTCCTGAAGCCTCCAGAGGGAGAAAAACGGCCCAAAGGGCAACCCGGAAGTTCTGGTTTGTGTATTGGGCCATTTTCCACCCTCCCCAGGCTCCTAGAAAGCCTCTGGAGCTACTGGGCCCACCGGAAGTCAGAAAATGGGCTGTTTCCAGCCTCTGGAGGGCCTCCAAAGGGGCAAGGGGCATTTTTGCCCTTCTCAGGCTCCAAGAAAGCCTGCAGGGGGCAGCAGGAAGGGGTCACAGGCGCATGCGCAGGGGACAAGGCACAGGGGGACATTAAATTATGGGGGTGGGCACACGAGTGCACTTAATAGTGCGCATGCACATTCTTTTGGCACTCAACGCAAAAAAGGTTCACCATCACTGTCTTATACACTGATTACAGCATTTTTGGCCTACCGAAATCCTGCCCCCTTTGCAAAAATGAGGCGTGCAGAGGGTTTGGGAGGCCTGCAGAGAGCAAAAAAAATGTTCTTTAATGTACCTCTTTAAAATGCGTCTCATACTCCGGTGCGTCTTATTGTCCAAAAAATGTGGTACTTACCATAGCCTGAAAACTCCATAGGAGTCCATCCTCTCCTGCATATTAAATAGGTAAGTTTAATGATAGCTTCATGATAGTCACAAAAAAGTCACTTTTCTTTGATATAATTATTTCCCTCCCTGCAGGCTGGAGAAATAGGCAAAGGAAACAGCAGCCCTTTTTCCAAAGTCAGTTAATCTATATAAATAAAAATGTAACTATGAGTTTGTTCAAAACCGCTAATCTCAGAAACTACTGCACCAATCGCCACCAAATTTTCACACAATGTTCCTTACAAGTGCAGCACCAATGATACGTACAGATTGTGTGGATGGCACACTGGTGCCAGGTACACTCCACACAAATGTAAAACTGCAGCTCTTCTGTGTGTTTCGCTCACTCGCCCCCCTCCCCTTTGCGGCCCCTCCCATCCGGCCACTTTTCAGCTCACATCACTTGCACGAGCAGTAGAGCGGTCTGCGTCATATCCACAACAGTCACCTCCTCAGCAGCTTCTCTCTCCACCGCCGCCACCCGCACCGCCAACTCCCTCCCGCCAAGGCCGCTGCAGAGTCAGCAGCCTCTCTCTCCTCTGCCGCCCACGCTGCAAACTCCCCCCTGCCAAGGCTGCTGCAGAGTCAGCGGCCTCTCCTCCTCCACCCCTCTCCGCCAACTCCCACACACACAAAGCCGCTGCCAAGTCAGCGGTCTCTCCTCCGCCACTGCCCCTCCTCTGCCAACTCCCCCTCCCCACAAGGCCACTGCCGAGTCAGCGGCCTCTCCTCTGCCGGCGCCGCCCCCCTCCGCCAACTCCCCCCCACAAGGGCGCTGCCAAGTCAGTGGCCTCTTTCTAGGTAGGAAGGTAGGTAAGTAGGTAGGTAGGTAGAGGGATAGAGGGAGAAATACAGTAGGTAGGTAGGTAGGTAGGTAGGTAGGTAGGTAGGTAGGTAGGTAGGTAGGTAGGTAGGTAGGGGGCTAGAGAGAGAGAGAGAGGGAGAAATAAAGTAGGTAGGTAGGTATGTAGAGGGATAGAGAGAGGGGGGGAGAAATACAGTAGGTAGGTAGGTAGGTAGGGGGCTAGAGAGAGAGAGGGAGAAATACAGTAGGTAGGTAGGTATGTAGAGGGATAGAGAGAGGGGGAGAGAAATACAGTAGGTAGGTAGGTAGGTAGGTAGGTAGGTAGGTAGGTAGGTAGAGGGATAGAGAGAGAAGGGGAAAAAAGTAGGTAGGTAGGTAAGTAGGTAGGTAGAGGGAGAGAGAGAAAATACAGTAGGTAGGTAGATAGGTAGAGGGATAGAGAGAGGGGGGAGAAATACAGTAGGTAGGTAGGTAGGTAGAGTAAGAGAGGGAGGGGAGGGAGAGGGAGGGGAAACTGAGGCAGAGAAGGAAGGGGGTCGCTGAGAGGGTCTATGAGGGGAAATTTTTCATTTAACCAAACTTGGCCACAGCAACGCTATAACTTGGCAGGTACAGCTAGTAACTTTATAATGAGGTCAGACCTTCACTCAGGATGGTTCATTACAAATCTTATTCAACCTCTGACTTCCAAATCCCTCCAATGGCCAGGTTTTCCAATCAAAAACAAGGCACCTCTTAAAAGGTTTAAAACAGAATTCTAGAATATATTTGTCATAACATGATTAATAATTTAATCAAATACCCCACAATGTAAATCATGTATTTAAGATGCCTCTCTCCCTAAGTTGTTTCTAGAATTAATATACAGCATTCAAACAAAGTCATGTCGACATTAACATACCAAGCCACAAAACCAGTCATTAAGATTAATGATTTTATTGAGCATCTACAACAGGTCTGTCCAACCTTGGCAACCTTAAGAATTCCACAGCAAGCCATACTGTGGAATTCTGGGAGTTGAAGTCTAGCATTCTTAAGGTGGCCAAGATTGGACAGTCCAGGTTAGAGGTTCTCCTTATGAGAACCAAATGTTACCTCATAACTGAGGTAACCTCATAACTGAGGTAACAGGTGAAATTAAAACGGTTCCTTGTTGTATTTATGTGCTCTTCTGTCTCCACAAAAGAAAACTTATTTTCTTTTTCTTTTAAAAAGAGTTTAATCCTAAACAAAGAACAATTTCTTGAAATTCAGAACAGGTGGCAAGCTCTGGAATTGGAATATATGGATTTCAAGATGCTGCTAAGTGATCATTCTTAGCATCCTTCATTATTTGATAAGATCTTCTGGGAAATATGGCCCTATATAGAGGACCACAACCAGAGATGAGGTTGGAGGGGCGAAGGGGAGTGTTCTCACTAAATTTCATTTAATCCCTCCATTTTTTTTTTCTGATTAAATGATTAATCAGGCTGGTTCAAACCGCCTGCCTATACTTTGGCCATCCTGACAAGATTGGCTAGCTTACAGGTCTGACCCCTTCTTTGCATTAAGACCTATCGCAACTTCCCCCCCCCCTTGCTAAACAAGGGGTAGATGTGACCAGCATATGAGGTATCTGGCCCGCGAACCACAAATTTGACATGCCTAGTCTAGTGGATAACTGTGTGGTTTGCCAAATGTTTCAGAATGGTCAAACAATTGGCAACTCCAAATCTCAACCAACAAATGCTCTGTCTTACACATTGGCAAAAAAAAATGAGAACATCAAATACAAGCTGGGCAGATATGACCTCATAGATGACCCTCACTCTGTCAAGGACCTTGGAGTACTCATCTCAAATTATCTAAGTGCCAAAACACACTTTAACAGCATTGTCGATAAGGCATTAAGAGTTGTTGACTCGACTTCCGGTTTTCGTGGGTGACGCTTGCTGTCCTGGTGGGGCCCCCCAGGGGGGGCACAGGGGTTTTTGTAGGCACCCCCTGCCATACGGGCAGCTCTCTGGAGACCCCCAACCAGGTGGCACATTTCCAGGCTCGCCCCAGGAGCCGGGAGGCAGAAAGGGGGGGCTTTGCCCTTTCACCGATGGACTCCGGAATTAATGGAAGGATTCGGAAGCTGGCTGGAGTGCCAGGGATGGAGGATCTTTCCTAATCTTCAAGTCTGCAATTGAGGGACAAGCAAATACCATGAGTTTTACCTTCAATCAACTTTAAACGGGGGGGGGGGAGTTAATCTGTTTTGACCCCCCCCCCCTCGGAATAAAGCAGCATCTGAAAAAGTTCTCCCCAGGAATGGGGAGAATGAGAAAACTAGTCTGCCGCCTATCTACATTATTGCAGTTGCAACATTGTATCAAAGCTTTTTGCAACAGGAAAATGAAACTTTCACTCTCCTTCCTGTGAGAGGCAGGGGAAGATGGCTCCTCTTTATTCCCTGTCGGAAACTTTCTCTTTGTCTATGAACTTTTCCTTCGGTGTTTGAAATTGCAAGATCTTAAACTATCCAGCTAAATTTCTCCTCGGGAAACCTTTGGTATCTCTCCCAATATGTGGACATCCAGATTGATTTTGATAATACAATTTCTTCTTTTTGGTTTCTTTGGCTTTCTTGGTTTTATGTGATACCCGGACTGAACTTTTATTCGGGTTGTCCCGACACCTCGGACTTCATCGGCTGCTTGCTTTTCTGACGCCATTTTTTTGTTTTTTACAAATTGGAACTTATAATTGGAACAATGTCTTCTAAAAAACCACCTATTGCAAAGTCCTCTTCTGCTCCATCATCAGCCCACTCCAGCCCAGTTATGCAGCAGACAAAGATCACTGCATTGTTACAAAAAGAAGGGTCTGGTGAGAGCATTCAGGAATTGACAACAAAGGAGATGCTTCAGAACATTATGAAAAATGTACATGAAATCCGAAATGACTTGACAAATTTAAAACTAGAGCTGTTGGAGACACAAAGAAATACAATGGATAATAAACAAAAAATTGAGGTGTTGGAGGGGGGGTCAGCTGAGATGAGGGAAGAGGTAAAGGAAATTCGGAAGGAAAGCGCAGAATTGGGAGGTCATGTGACCAAGATTGAACTTGAAAGAATGTCTTTTTTTCTCAGGTTCCAGAACGTACCAGAGATAGAAGGAGAAGTTCTTAAAGATCTTATGAGTACAATTTTAGCAGATTATATTAAAAGGAATAAAGAAAAACTCTGGTGGGATATGGATCTGGTTTATAGAATTAACTCAGCATACGCTAGAATAAATGATGTACCAAGGGAAGTCCATATTAAATTTTTAAGGAGGTCCACAAGGGATGAGATATTGAGGGCCCAGCGGGGAGGACCTCTGAAATATCAGGAAAAAGAAGTTGCTATTTTGAAACAAATTCCCAAAAAAATTAAAGAGATAAGAAGGAAATATTCCTTCTTATCCAAAAAATTATATAAAAAAGGAGTTTGGTTCAAATGGTTGATGCCAGAAGGAATGTTGGTCTTTTGGGAAGGAGGCAGAATTAGACTTAAAACATTAAGAGAGGCGGAGGCCTTTCTTCAAAAGCATTCCTCACTCCTAGGAGACGAAGAAGAGGGAGCAGGGGGGGCCGGGGCCCCGTTCGTGGATGGGAAGGGAGAAGAAGAATCAATAGCAAAAAGACTCAGATCTCAAAAATGATTTTATTTGAAATTTTACTGTGATCGTTGTATTAGATGGCGATGAAAAACATGATTGAATGCATGAATTATACAATGTAACATATATGTATGCTTGCCCTTTGCTTTCTTTAAAAAATATTGTATTTGTATGAAGTTTTGGGAGGACCATCACCTCCGGCATGGAAGCCTCTAAAATGTTATCTTAACCCTACAACCCTTTTCCCACAAATACTGTAAAACCAATAAAAATTGTTTACCAAGGAAGAGTTGTTAACCGAATTTTTGTGAAGCTTCTTCTCGGATAATATTGTACTACAAACTAGGGCTTACAAAACCTTTGCTAGACCAATTCTCGACTAGAGCTCGAGAATATATCGAATATTAATACAATTGAGAGAGTCCAGAGGTATTTCACGAGAAAAGTACTCCACAACAGAATCTCTTATGTCACCAGGCTTGAAATTTTGGCCCTGGAAAACCTAGAAGTACACCGTCTGACCTAAGCGTAGTTCATAAAATTATCCATTACAACATCCTACCTGTCAATGACTACTTCAGCTTCAAATACAATAATACACTGCTGCAGAGACAGCTGCATGGTTTAGCATTGTGGCATATTTTTATATAATTTTATTATATCAAAATATAAAATACAGGTGCAAATAAAGATAACGGGAAAGGAGAAAAGAGAAGAAGTGTGGGTTAAAGCGGAAAAAAGCATTAGGTTCAACCTGTTTGAGCAGGGGGCTGGACTAGAAGATCTCCAAGGTCCCGTCCAGCTCATTCTAGTCTATTCTATTTGAAAGATGCTTATTAGTTTTAGGTCACCCTTTTCTAGAAAAAAAACATTGTGCTTTCTGAGATTTGCAAGATGAAAGCTCCCTCTGCTGGTTCAAAATTTGGTTTCTTTTTCAGCTGAAGGAGAATGCAGGGTGGGGAAGAAATACAACAAATAATAAAACTTTAAAACCTATATTTAGGAGGTCCATTTACCATTAACAAGGCAGGTAAAAGTTTCTTTTCTGATTCACAAAACATTTCATCGGGATTTTGGACTTGACCCGAATGTCTGACCAGATCCAGTCTGCATAAATTCAAATGACTACTAAATGGTAGTTCTCACTTAACAATTGTCTCACATAGCAACATACATTTGGGGCTCAATTATGGTCGCAGATCGAGAGCTATCTGTACTTCCCATTCCAAACTTGAGGTAGATCTGAGAGGCTTCTACAGCCAACGCTTGGGTGACATGGAAACCATGGCAAATGTTGAATTTTTAAAACCAGTTTTCTCAGACTTCCTTCCAAAAGCTTCCAGACTTTCCTGCCACTAAGGCCCTGCTGGAATCTGGAGGGCATTCGTTGGGAAAGATGAGACGTGTGGGATCTAATTAATCTGTGGGTAGAAATATAGTTTAATATTGCTCAGATAAAACATTTCAAGTTGAGCCAACCACATCTCTCTTTTCCTTCGGTTATATCAACTATGCAAAGTTAACCAGAATTAAATTTGATTATGGTTGCCTTCACATAATCTGCTAAAGAAAAAGATGGGTTGATGAAGATGCACAGGTCCAGAGGTCACCAACCTTTCAGACCTCAGGGACCACTAAATTCATAATTTTAAATCCCATGGACCCCCTAATAGGAATTAATGACGGGATGGGGTCCTTCAGGCACTTAGCTTGGCCACCTGTTAAGCGGAGAAAAGCACCTGGGGTCAACCCTAGGTTTGCTGTCTATTGCAGATAGGAATCTCAAATATGGCCAAGAATGAATATTTGTCTTATAGCCAGTCCAGGCGCTAGATTGGGCCCCTGCAAGCTATGTCTTTTTAGGAGTCCAGCCGAAGTTTTGCGCACTGCTCACTGAAGCGCCTGGACTCCCAGGGAGGGAGGGAGGGAAGGGCTGGAGCTACTAAACAGGCAGCCAAACCAAGTGCCTGAAGGACCCCATCCCATCAGTGAGTGGGAGTCATTGTTTCAGTGGGCCGTATCAGGCCCAAGGGCCGTAGTTTGAGGATCCCTGATTTAGTGCAATAGAAAAAAATGTAAAAATGCAAAGATTTTTCTGCGGACCAACAGCATTTTCTCACAGACCACCAGTTGGTGACCGCTGAACTAGTCTTAGATTAATTCTGTTGTTGCTGAATTTGGAGCTTCTGCTGTGGAAGATTTATAAAAATTCAAACCTACAGTTTAATCAAGTTTTATTGTGTCATTAAATTCTAGTTTGCATAAATCAGCATTTGATTGAAGTGATTTATAAATGCATAAATAAATTTTTTTTAAAAATAAATCAGTTGACATGGTAACCTCAAAGCTTTGGTTAAAGCTCAACAGACTCTGTGGTTTGCATATTCTCCTTAACTTTTTTTTTTGTCATAGCGCCTTGTTAGACAAAACTATTATCCTATCTATTGAAATTGGGTGTTGGGGTTTAAAATAAATTCTAAAGTAATGCTAAAATAACCAGTTATAAATCCTGGATTATTTACTTGACTTTTTTAATAAATGCAATTTATTTTAAACTGTTATATGTGATTTCCATATCATATGTAACTTAAGTGAATCAAATCAGCTCAAGCAAAATAGAATTCTAATTTATTCTTTATTTAGTCATGTAGGAGAAGGAATAACAGAGTTGGAAGGGATTTAGAAATCTTCTAGTCCACTCTCTGCTCAAACAGGAAACCCTATACCATTTCAGCCAAATGATTGTTCAATGTCTTCTTTAAAATCTCCAGGGCTGGAGCATTCACAACTACTGGAGGCAAGTTGTTCCACTGATTAATTGTTCTGTCAGGAAATTTCTCCTTAGTTCTAGGTTGCTTCTCTCCTTGATTAGTTTCCATCCAGTGCTTCTTTGTCCTGCCTTCAAGTGCTTTGGAGAATAAATTGGCCCCTTCTTCCTTGTGGCAGTCCTTTAAATATTAGAACACTGCTATCATGTCTCCCCTAGTCCTTCTTTTCATTGAACTAGCCATGCCCAGTTTCTGCAACTGTTCTTCATGTGTTTTAGCCTCCAGTCCCCTAATCATTTTTGTTGCTCTTCTCTGTACTCTTTCTAGCATCTCAACATCTTTTTTATATCATAGTAACTAAACCTGATTGGAATATTCCAAGTATAGTTTTACAAAGGCATTGTGGTATACTTCGCATGACCTTGATCCTATCCTTCTGTTAAATGCAGCCTAAGATTGTGTTGGGTTGTTTTTTTGGCAGCTGCAACACACTGCTGACATATTTAAGTGATTATCCACTAGGACTCCAAGATCCCTCTCACAGTTATTGCTATTGAGCCAGGTACCACCTATTCTATACCTCTGTGTGGGTGTTTTTCTTGCCTAAATGTTGAATCTTACTTTCCTCACCATTTAATTTATTTTTGCCACATAGGATTCAGTGTTCAAGTCTGTCAAGAGCCTTCTGTATCTTAAGCCTACCTTCTGGGGTGCTGTCTATTGCTGCCAGTTGGTATCATCTCCAGATTTGATGAGTTCTTCTTCTATCCCCTCTTTTAAATCATTGATGAAGATATTGAAGAATACTGGGCCTAAGACAGAGGCTTGGGGCACCCCAGTGCTTCCCTGTATGTAGATGCAATTCCATTAAGGACTACACATTAAGTGCAGTAGTTCAGCCAGCTATAAACCCATCTGGTGGTGATGCTGTCTATCCCACATGTTTGCATCTTGCCAAGTAGTAGGTTGCATTCTACTTTATGAAATGCCTTACTGAAGTCCAAGTAAATTATAGCCATAGCACCTGCTCAAGTATTGAGGCCTTTGAACTATGGTGCTGGAGAAGACTCCTGCGAGTCCCTTGGACTGCAAGGCAATCAAACCGGTCAGTCCTAGAGGAGATCAACCCTGACTGCTCTTTAGAAGGCCAGATCCTGAAGAAGAAACTCAAAGACTTTGGCCACCTAATGAGAAGGAAGGACTCCCTGGAGAAGAGCCTCATGCTGGGAAAGATTGAGGGCAAAGGAAGAAGGGGATGACAGAGAATGGGGTGGCTGGATGGAGTCACAGAAGCAGTTGGCATTAAATGGACTCCAGAGGATGGTAGAGGACAGGAAGGCCTAGAGGAACATTGTCCATGGGGTTGCGATGGATCAGACACAACTTCGCAACTAACAACAACAAACCTGCTCACACCATTATCGTTTTCAGATGGAAAATCTTCTCGGTTTTATTGCTTCCACTTTGGAGAATATGACAAATCTGATTCGGAGCCCTTGCGATTTTTCTTTTACTTAGTTGGCATTAAAATGTATATTTGGGGGATATTTCTCCAAATTAAGGGGGAGGTTTTCTTGCACTTTTTCCTGGTCTTCCTTATGCTTGGAAAGCCTATGCTCATAGTCCTCAGTGAGGTGCTTCTACTGAGCCTCCTCCTCGGTCAGATCCAATTTGAACTGAGCTGTTTTGCCAACTCTTTCTCATGGTGGCTGCTTAGCTCCAGCAACTGCTTCCTGTTGAGGCCCTAAGGAGCCCAGGTGGGCGAGGAGGGGCTGGGAGGGGAGGGGCGAGTAGAGGCCGGTGAGGTGTCCCTCGACGTGAGTGACATCAAGTTGGCCCTAGTCACATGACCACCTAACCACGCCCATCCAGCCGCTCATTAGGCAGATCCTATTAGCGGTCCGCGGGATTTAAAATTATGAATTTAGTAGTCCCTGAGGTCCAAAAAGCTGGGGACCCCTGTGCTGTGGGATCACATGCATAACTGAGGGAGAATTCTGAGGTCTACGAGAACTTGAATTCAATTCAAATTCTGCACCGCTTACGTCATGCTACATAAAACAACATCAGGCTGCAAGGAAGAACTACTCATAGCAGGTAATTTATCTCTTCGGGAACCTTAGCTTACTTGACAGATCTTCCCAGTGAGAAATCTAAGAGTTCCCTAAAACACAATTGGGAAACTACCACTATATCCCCTGCACTTAACTTGGCTGTTATTTAAAGGAGAACCAAATATAATATTTCATTTAAACCCTTCCTCCTCCTGCTGAGCGGCAGAATTATGCCTCCAGTCTAGCATTTGAGGGAGGGGGGGGGGGGAGAAATGTAAAAACACACTGAGAAAGCTGAGAAAACCCCATGTAATATTTTGCTTGGCTTTTAGCCTGACGTTTGTAGTGAGAATGGGGGCTCCGTGGATGTGTTTCCCATTAACTTTTTTAAAATTTATTTTAAAAGCTAGTTAAACTTCATTCATCCAACATCCCCAAAGAGAGAACTCAACGGTTTTTATCAGTTCGAGACTGAACATCGGTCAATTTCTTGGCTCAATTTGCACCCAGATTACCATTTCAGGGAGTGTAGTCATAACAACCTGACTTCTAGGGGATGCCCACCCGAATTATGAATTCCTAGAGGACCACACCAGAAGGAGAAGAACAGGGATGTCAAACTCGATTTCACTGGGAGCTGCATCAGCGTTGTGTTTGACATTGGGGAGCTGGGATGGGTGTGGCTGGGGTGGGTGTGGCCAGCTCAACATCACTCGTGTTGAGGGTGCCTGTGGCGGCCCAAGTGTTCTGCCAGTGGAAATGGGCTCCCGAGCTCCGTTTTCAGCTGCGACAGCCACCTGCAACCCTCTGCCAGTGAAAACGGAGCTCAGGAGGGCCACCCGTGCCCCTCCTCAGATCAGTTTTCGGATACAACAACCTCCTGAAACCATTTGCAGCCCTCCTGAGATCCATTTTTGCTGGCAGAGGCACTGCAGGCCGATCCTTTGCTGTTCCCAGAGCAGCCCTGTGGGCCAGATCTATGAACTCCATGGGCCGGATCTGGCCCATGAACCTTGAGTTTGACACCTCTGCCCCTACTGAATAACAGAGTTGGAAAGACCTTGGAGGTCTTCTAGTCCAGTGGCCCCCAACCTTTTGGGCACCAGGGAGCAGTTCTGTGGAGAGAGGTTTTCCTGAGGACCAGAGAAGTTGTGGTTTCCTGTGCTGCCTTCATCCCACATGTGCACAGATGGGGCTTTGCTTGTTTGTGCAGCCTGGTCTCTAGCATGCTGTATCGGACAGTATCGGCCAACAGCCCAGCAGTTGAGGGACCCCTGTTCTATTCCAACCCCCTGCTGAAGCAGGAGACCCTATACCCATGATGGTGAACCTATGGCACATGTGCCAAAGGTGACACACAGAGCCCACTCTGTGGGCATGTGCACTGACACCAGTGTGCATGTGCGTGTCAGAGCACTAAAAAACCAAAGACCAGGTGGCCGGCTTACGCATGTGCACCAGCCAGCTGGTCTTTGGGTTTCTGGTGCTACGTGCGTTCCAGTTTGGACACTCGGTGCCAAAAAGGTTTGCCATCGCTGCCCTGTACCATTCCAGGCCAGTGACTGCCCATTCTTTTCTTTAAAGCATCCAGTGATGGAGCACTGCGGCCTAGAGGTGGAGCTCTTGCCTCACAAGCAGGAGGTTGTAAGTTCAATCCTAGGTAGAGGCACATGTAAGGTCTCCTGCTTGGGCAGGGGGTTGGACTAGATGACCTGCAAGGTCCCTTCCAATTCTGTTAATTCTCAAATCTGCACAACCCAGTGATAAAGTGAACAGCACACATATACAAAAGTACACAATATGAAAACTATTTCTAAAGAATGGAACAGCTAAGAAATAAGCACGCAGGTTCACAAAAACCAGTTGTGTACTCAATACATTGCAAAAGAGAGAACACAGGTGCAATTCCACAGCAATGCTGACTATTTTGGAGATTTCCTTACTGGTTACACTTTGCAAATCGCAGTTGTGCCCATAATTTCTTGGTCCTGGCCTTAAGAAGACTATTCCCTTAATGCCAAATGTTCTAAACCAAGGTTTTATTGGGATCTATTCTAATATTTCTTGAGAGACAGAATGAGTCCCTAGAGCGCATCTGTCAGGAGCAATAAATAAACATTTTCTGCCCGCTGAACAAATTGTAACCCTGTTCTATTTCTGATCCTGCCATGAGGCAGATTTGATTTTTTTTGTGGGGTAGGAAACTGTCACAGAATCCTTGCAGCCATCCAGTTCTCTCTCAAAAGTTTCCCCATTCATTTCAGATATTTTCTTGAGGGTCAAAACTCCTTTTCTCAAGGCCTCTGTAACCTTACAACAAATGCAGACTTAGGGGAAACGGGACAGCCATAGAGCCAAATCTAAGCCTTTATCTGAAGTTGGCTTCTTCTGCATTGGGTTACACACACTCACACAAAAAAGGCTAAACATTTCTACCCCCAAAGGGAATTTACATAGTGAAAGATACATGAGAAATTAATTCAGATCAATTCACCAAAGGAATTCTTCCTTTGGCAGACAACAGACTATGCAAAAACTGTGGGAATGCTGTCTATTGCATTCCAGATTCTGAAAAACTATAGTTTCCAGACAGCATAATATGAAGTATGTAGCCAATTTTCTGACAGCTTTATGTCACCATGGTCACGGCTGCACAGCGCGGCTTATTCCCCTGGGATTTCTTACTCTTAAAAAGCATTTTGGAATCTTGAGAGGGTGGAGAGATTTGGGGTGTGGGGGTTTTGGTGTTCTCAGCGCGCGACTGTTTCTCGCAGGTGTTTCAATACAATACAATAGCAGAGTTGGAAGGGACCTTGTAGGTCTTCTAGTCCAACCCCCTGCGTGGGCAGGAACCTTATACCATTTCAGACAAATGGCTATCTAACATCTTTTTAAAGACTTCCAGGGTTGGGGCATTCAAAACTTCTGGAGGCAAGCTGTTCCAGAGGTTAATTGTTCTGTCAGGAAATTTCTCCTTAGTTCTAAGTTGCTTCTCTCCTTGATTAGTTTCAACCCATTGCTTCTTGTCCTGCCCCCAGGTGCCTTGGAGAATAGTTTGGCTCCCTCTTCTTTGTGGCACCCTCGGAGATATCTGAACACTGCTATCATGTCTCCCCTGGTCCTTCTCTTCATCAAACTAGACATACCCAGTTCCTGCAACCGTTCTTCATATGTTTAGGTCTCCAGTCCCCTAATCATCTTGGTTGCTCTTCTCGGCACTCTTTCCGGAGTCTCCACGTCTTTTCTACATCGTGGCGACCAAAACTGTATGCAGTATTCCAAGTGTGGCCTTACCAAGGCACATTACCCAATTAGGTAACACGATCAATGCATCATGGGGTATAGAAAGCAGCTCAGACTTGTCTTGACAGTGGAGGCAGCGGGTATCTGAACGGTTATGTTAGGTGGAGGTTTCCTGGAGTAAGAATGGTTCATTTTAGTCTTTCAGACTTGTCAGCTCTTAGGAGGCGGACCAAGATTGGGTAGGAGAGAGAGAATGACTGATCAAAAGTTAAGAGTGAGAAGAGTCCATAAAGAGGCATGCTGCTGAATAACGAAACAGAATGTCAGGCCTGCCGCCATCTTTTCTTTGGGATCTTTGGCCTGCCACACTTTCTATTATTCTACTATGCATTTTCTATTGTGGGAAAATGGGAGGGGAGGAATTGTAGGAGTGAGATGCGATGTAGCCATAACAAAATTCTTTCTAGAAAGCCAAGGTCATCCTTTGTCTTCGCACTTCTGCACCTGACCGAAACTGGATGGGTGCGATTGCCACAGTGGTGGGTTTCAATTTTTTTTAGAACCTCTTATGTGGGTGTGGCCTGCTTTGTGGGAGTGGCTTGCCAGCCATGTGACTGGGTGGGAGTGGCTTGCTGCTCGTGTGACTGGGTGGGAGTGGCTTGCCAGCCATGTGACCGGGTGGGAGTGGCTTGGCAGTCATGTGACTGGATGGGCATGGCCAACTTGTAAAATGTTGTGAAACTCACTTAACAACGCTCTTGCTTAGCAACCAATATGTTGGCTCAGAAACTCTGGCATTTGAAGCACGCAAGTCTTAAAGCTGTTAAGTTACAAGACCTTTGCACCCCTAACCCTTTAGAAAAAAAAACCCCAAGGGGTGTTTACACTTGACAGCTTTATGACTTGTGGACTTCAACTCCCAGAATTCCTCCTCTCGCTCTTCATCTTGATGATGTGCGGACTGGCAGGGGGAAGGAGCTGGGACCGGTTCTAAACGGCACTGTAAATTTGTGGAACTTCTTCTATAGCAGAGGTTAGAACTGGCAGGAACCCAGCCCTGGACTGCCAGCATGGCAGTGGAAGATTGGACCATGTGATGGACTTGTGGGTGTGATGGGCAAGATCTTGAACTTTCAACTGGGTGAGGAAAACCAGGAAGCTTTCAGATTTGTGTTTTCCCAGATGTGCCAACATGGCTTTCTTAATAAATTGGAACTTTGAGCAATACTTTGCCTCGGACTCTGATTTACTATTGGATGCTATTTGGAACCCTGACACAGAAAGCATGACATCATGGCACACAACCTGCAATTCATGTATTTTTAGATGAATTACACCGGGATGCAAAAACATGAGTGCAGAGCCTACCTTAAATGTTGGTCATAATTTTGCATAATCTTTGCTTGCTGAAAAGATCCATTGGTGGAATCATACTGTCATAGAACATAGAATCATAGGGCTGGAAGCCATCTCAGGGGGTCTTCTTGTTCAACTCCCTACACCAGGCAGAGGAGCTTATACCAGGGGTGAAATTCAGCAGGTTCTGACAGGTTCTGGAGAGCTGATAGCGGAAATTTTTAGTAGTTCAGAGAACCAGCAAAGATCACCTCTGGCTGGCCCCAGAGTGGGGTGGGAATGGAGATTTTGCAGTATCCTTCCCCTGGGAGTAGGGTGAGAATGGAGATTTTGCAGTATCCTTCCCCTGGGAGTAGGGTGAGAATGGAGATTTTGCAGTATCCTTCCCCTGGGAGAAGGGTGGGAATGGAGAATATCCTTCCCCTGTCATGCCCATCAAGCCACAACCCCAGAACCGATAGTAAAAAAAATTAAATTTCACCATTGGCTTATACCATTGTGGTCAAATGGTTGTCCAATCTCTTCTTGAAAACCTCCAGTGATGGGGCACCTACAACTCCAAGAAGAAGCTATTTCGCTGATTACTGGTTATCACTGTCAGAAAAGCTCATCTTAGTTCTAGATTTAACAAGCTTCCAGCCATTACTTATTGTACATTCTCATTCTCCCCCCCCCCCATCCCTCTCTCTGTCTCCATTTTCTCTTATTTCTGATACCTTAGATCAGGGGTGTCAAACTCAAGTTAACTGAGGCCGCATCAGGGTTGTGTTTGACTTTGGGGGGATGTGACCGGGGTGGGTGGGTTGCCAGCTCAACATCACTCGTGCTGGGGGCACCTGTGGCAGCCCAAGTGCTCTGCCAGTGACAATAGACTCTCAAGCTCTGTTTCTGGCTGAGACGGCCTCCTGCAACCCTCTGCCCATGAAAGCAGAGCTCCATTTTCACTGTCAGAGGCACCGTGGGCCAGTCCTTCACTGTTTCCAGGGCAGCCCCATGGACTGGATTTAAGCATCCTGTGGGCCGGATCTGTCCCGCGGGACTTGAGTTTGACACCCCTGCCTTAGATTCTCTCTAGCAACCAAATCGCTCTCTACCAGAGGTCTAAACAGATTTCTTGAAAACACGTTGACCAAGGGTCACATGTTCCACAAAGCTTCCACAAAGCTACCATAGCAAGACTGAAAATTAATTTACGAACTCCCCACCCTCACACCGTTCCTTTCCAATGGGATTTTTTTTAATATAAATACCAATCACATGGGCAACCAGCCAGGTCAGTTGTTAACTAAATCCACTGTTTCTTCTCTTATGTCCCAAATAAGAAGACAAGAGTGTAGGAATAGAGGAAAGGTTATGTAAAGACATGCACAGCAAACTGCCATGATCTCAGTAGCTGGTTACCTCTTAACCTATGAGCTTACCTGATTAGCAGAAGCAGATGTAGGTAGAGAGGAAAGGTTACATACAGACATGCGCAGCAAACTGCCATGAGCTCAGTGACCCGATTACCTCAACTGTTTGTGAGAACCAGGTAGTACCAGGAACCATCTGGATATGTGAAGCCTCTACCGTGGCTGGGATGCTTTTGGAGATTTGCTTGTTAAAACTGTACAAAAGACAAATAAACTCGGCATAAGGCAGGCAGACATTTTGGGCTGTGATGGATTTCTGAGACCTACAACAGAGTAGTGAACATTCCTGCATTTTTACTGAGATAGTGGGAAGGAAATGGTAGAAAAAGCATTCTGTGCTGCTTTTACTATCCCCATAAAAAATCTGGAGCTTTCCCCCCTACATTTCTGTGTGCTTGAGAGGTTTTAAAAAGAGAAATCGGGTTTGTTATTCCTTGCAGATTAAGGAGGTTATTATTCCCCTTCCAGGGATGCAGTGGCTCAGGGGCTAAGACACTGAGCTTGTCGATCAGAAAAGTCAGCAGTTCGGCGGCTCGAATCCCTAGCGCCACATAACGGAGTGAGCTCCCGTTACTTGTCCCAGCTTCTGCCAACCTAGCATTTCGAAAGCATGTAAAAATGCAAGTAGAAAAATAGGAACCACCTTTGGTTGGAAGGTAACCATGTTCTGTGTGCCTTCAGCATTTAGTCCTGCCAGCCACATAACCACGGAGGCGTCTTCGGACAGCGCTGGCTCTTTGGCTTTGAAACGGAGATGAGCACTGCCCCCCTAGAGTCGGTAATGACTAGCACATATGCGCGAGGGGACCCTTTACCTATTCCCCTTCCAGATTCTTGGACACATGTCTTCATGTGTCAATCATTCTTGAGCCTTGGAATTAGATTTGATAGCTGGCCATTTCCCCCCTAGTAGTACAAGGTTCTCTTTGTTTTCTGGAATCCAGAGTTAGAGGTCCCTTTTCTCTTATCCAGCTGATAGGTAGGAAGTTCTGGGAACAGGCAGGAAAGACACTTGATCCATCCACTTCACCATATCTCAGATCAATTCTCACGGAGGAAGTTCTCATCAGAAACTGTTCCAGAAGATGGTATCTTTCCTGAAGGACTTGTCAACACAGCCTCAGCCTTCAATCATGCCTTATTTATGTTCACTCTACACCCAACCAATTATACTATTTTCTTACTGGTGGTGGTTGTCCCCAGGCAAGCAATAATGTTTATCATCAGCAAACAATGAATGTATGTGCAGTATCAAAACAAAATCTCTGGGTTGGATGTATTCGAAATGTTGTTTTAATCCAGAATTAAATATGGTATTAATTTATTTGTCCATAATCACCTTTCAGGGAAACCTATCCTCCGTGATCTGACATCAGGATGTCTAATATTTGTACTACTTCTAACTGCATAGTAATTTGCTGTGACAGGTCTTGACAGTTTTGAGGATTATTATTCCTGTAGTATTCTGGGGTTTTTTTTCCTGATTGGATCAATTTGGGTTTTTGCTGTACACTGTCGTGCATTCATACAGAATGAGGCCACATATAAATAAATGAGATTTTGAGAAATTTGGAAATGCGTCCAATTGCGCCAGGGGGTGAAACAAAATATGTGGTTGCCATTTTTAGTCGCAGCTGTGTGCATATTACA
This sequence comes from Rhabdophis nuchalis, assembly GCA_039707465.1. NCBI lineage: Eukaryota > Metazoa > Chordata > Lepidosauria > Squamata > Natricidae > Rhabdophis > Rhabdophis nuchalis. Next base: position 207,633,864 of record CM077645.1, read on the forward strand.
TCTTGTACAAATCTTGACGGTTCATGAAATCCAATACAAGACAATAGCAGAGTTGGAAGGGACCTTGGAGGTCATCTAGTCCAACCCCCTGCCTAGGCAGGAAGCCCTATACCGTTTCAGACAAATGGCTATCCAACATCTTCTTAAAGACTTCCAGGGTTGGGGCATTCACAACTTCTAGAGACAAGCTGTTCCACTGATTAATTGTTTTAACTGTCAGGAAATTTCTCCTCAGTTCTAAGTTGCTTCTCTCCTTGATTAGTTTCCACCCATTGCTTCTTGTTCTGCCCTCAGGTGCTTTGGAGAATAGTTTGACTCCCTCTTCTTTGTGGCAACCTCTGAGATATCGGAACACTGCTATCATGTCTCCCCTAGTCCTTCTTTGGATTAAACTAGACATACCCAGTTCCTGCAGCCGTTCTTCATATGTTTTAGCCTCCAGTCCCCTAATCCTCTTTGTTGCTCTTCTCTGCACTCTTTCCAGTCTCCACATCTTTTCTGCATTGTGGCGACCAAAACTGAATGCTGTATTCCAAGTGTGGCCTTACCAAGGCCTTATAAAGTGGTATTAACACTTAATGTGATCTTGATTCTATCCCTCTGTTTATGCAGCCTAGCTGTGTTGGCTTTTATGTCAGCTGCTGCACACTGCAATCCACTCTATCTTGAACCTTCTCACGGGTGCACCAAACACCCCATTGTTTCAAATTCTCTATTTCTTTGCTGCAAATCACATTGCTTGTGTCACTTGCTCAGTGATGTTGTGATATCAGTACAGCAGCACTGGTGTGATTTCTACAGTTTGAGACTAACTGCAGTTGTTATGTGCTTGAGAAATAAAATCACATACAGTTTGTGCCCTTCGCTGCATGCTGATGAGACAGGTCACTTAAGAATAAATTGATCAGGATCAAGATCATGTGAAGTGTTTATACCACTTTATAATGCCTTGGTAAGGCCACACTTGGAATACTGCATCCAGTTTTGGTCGCCACAATATAAAACAGATGTGGAGACTCTAGAAAGAGTGCAGAGAAGAGCAACAAAGATGATTAGGGGACTGGAGACTAAAACATAGGAAGAACGGTTGCTGGAACTGGGCATGTCTAGCCTAGTCTGATGAAAAGAAGGACTAGGGGTGATATGATAGCAGTCTTCCAATATCTCAGGGGCTGCCACACAAAAAAGGGAGTCAAGCTATTCTCCAAAGCACCTGAGGGTAGAACAAGAAGCAATGGGTGGAAACTAATCAAGGAGAGAAGCAGGATAAATTTCCTGACAGTGAGGACAATTAATCAGTGGAACAACTTGCCTCCAGAAATTGTGAATGCCCCAACACTGGACATTTTTAAGTTTTTAAGAAGACATCGGATATCCATTTGTCTGAAGTGGTGTACAGTTTCCTGCCTAAGCAGGGGGTTGGACAAGAAGACCTCTAAGGTCCCTTCCAACTCTGTTATTCTATTTCTTAATTCAAATGTTGACTGATAAAGGAATTAAGTCTTGGCCTCTTCAGCAGAACAGGTGGTTCCCATGGAACATCACCGAAAATTCCTGGTTGGGTGCAATTTTGCTCTTTTGTAGCCACGTGTGGTTTCATTGAACCTGTTGGATTGCATCTTTCTTCCAACTTCAAGACCATCCACTTATTAGTTGACCTTGAAGAGCTTTTGGAAATAAAAATAAAATAAAATTTCACCTGGTGTAATGGGATGCATGGAAGACCTTGGGGGATGAGGAAAAGAGACGCTAGCTACGAAATAATCAGAAAAGGGAAGGGGGGGCCCTCAGGGCTTCGTGGTCAGAGGAAGAAACTAGATTGGGGTCAGCTCTCCTGGGTAAACCAGACAGAAAGCACAATAGATGAGCTAACTCTAACTTATGTTTACCTTAACAGAACCCTGCAAGTCTGAAAGTATAAACTTTTCACTGCCAGTTTTAATCGTCTGATTTCATTAGGGTAGACCTGGGCATTTTATAGCCCACAGGTCACCTCCAGCCCACAGGTGGTCCAGTTCTGACCCGCGGTGTTGGTGGCATAGTGGGCAGGATGTTGGTGTGGCATTGGGGGAGAGGGTGGGGCAGTATCTGGAAAGGGTGGGGCAGTGGCGGCAAGAGGGGCGGGGCAGTGGCAGCAGCAGGCTCTTTATAATTGTCCCAGTTTCTCATGTGGCCTCTTGGAAAAATTAATTGCCTATCCCTGCATTAGGACAAGTCCTTACATCCCTTAGACCAGGGGTCTGCAAAGTCGGCTCTTTTAAGACTGGTGGACTTCAACTCCCAGAATTCCCCAGCCAGCCATGCTGGCTGGGGAATTCTGGGAGATGAAGTCCACCAGTCTTAAAAGAGCCGACTTTGCAGACCCCTGCCTTAGACCGATACGCTCCCACAGAGAGGGCCTTCTCCGGGTGCTGTCGGCCGGACAATGCCGGCTGGCGACACCCAGAGGAAGGGCCTTCTCTGTGGCGGGCCCTGCCCTGTGGAACAACCTACCCCCTGAACTCCGTACCATCACCAACCTCCGCCTCTTCCGCCAGTGTCTAAAAACACACCTGTTTCATCAAGCCGGCCTAACATAGCCTCCGCTGTGACTAGTATTAGATAGTTTTAAAATGGGGATTTTAATTGGTTTTAGCGCAGGTTTTTGTTATTTAATAGGTTTTTAAATTTGTGTATTTTGTATTACTTTTGTATGTCATTTTAAATTCCTGTGCGCCGCCCTGGGTCCTTTTGGAGAAGGGCGGGATACAAATTGAATAAAATCTAAAAAAATCTAAAATCTTCCTGTTGTGGCCCGTCAGCGGCCAAGGGAGCTAGCAGCAGAGTCAGACAGTGAGGAGGTTGGAGAGGAGTATCAGCCAGTCCATGTGGCTGGGAAAGGCTCGGGTGAGGGCTCTGTGTCGGAGACAGCGATGGGGCCGAGGCCGTCTGGCAGTGATCAGGTGTCTACGGAGCTAGACAGCAGTGAGGCAGAGGAACAACTGGAGCCTGTCCCCAGTGTGCGCACTCGCAGAGGTGCCAGAAGAAAAGAACAACTCAGAAATCAGGGTGGACTTGGGAGTAAAGTCACAGATTGAAGGTGATTGGCCCCTCCCGTAGGAAATGAAAGAGGAGCGAAAGGGGAGTGGGCTTTTGCAAGGAACAATTCATTCGTTCGATCGTTTGTTTGTTAGATTCATTTCAGGAATGTGAAGATCTGTCCGTGAATCTCAGAGACTCTGTGCCCAGTCTTTCCTTGCACAGCACCTCATTTGGAAAATATTTACATGGCAGCTTTCCAAGGTAGATAAGGTCTGTAGTCTTAAATATTCCTTTGAAAGACTGTTTGCCAGAGAAATTCACATTCGTTTAATAAAAGAGGTTTTGTCGGGACTAGGAATCTGCTTCGTGCATTTTGGGGGGACCCATGCCAGAACACTTCCTAAGTTTCTTCCTCCGGCTATTAAGCCTCTTGGGGGAATCTTCCCTCTTTTGTCTGATTGCTTCCTCGGCAGCATCTCTTTTCCTCATTCCCCCAAGGTCCCTCACACCTTCCATTACACCTGGCCAGTTCAATATAAAATTTCAACAAAAACAAACCGTATTGGAGGTAACTAATACTGAAGCACATCCTGCAGGACCCTGGCCAGGGCCTGGGTGAAACAAACAGAGCAGGTTGTCAAGGCCCTATGAAAAGCTGGCAGGAACATGCTGTTGCATAGGGCAGGTATGCCAACCACAGAGGAAGGATGCTATGGGCCCCAGGGTACTCTGGCTGGGGAGTCCAGGAAAAGGGTCTTCTCTGCCATTGAGTCTGTGCCTTAGACCAGGGGTCCCCAACCTTTTTGGCACCAGGGACCGGTTTCATGTAAAAAAATTCTGCGGACCGGTGTGAGCCTCCAGCGGGTGAGTGGAGTCACGTGGGCCACGCACGCGTTCGGTGGTCATGTGCAAATGAGCGGGAAAGCTGCCAGGGGTCCCGGGCGAAGAATCCTCTGCTGGGGCAGGGAAGGATGGGCTGCATCCCGGGCAGGAGGGCCTGGCAACCGCTTCCCCCCGCGCAGGGCCGGGTGGTGCCCCGAACCCCCCCAATGCAGGCCATTGCCCCCATCCTGACCCCGGGGAGTGCCCCAGCCAGCCGCCAGGATAGCAGAGCGTTTGCTACACTTTCCTAAGACTTGCGCTACTCTCTCCACCGCTCACTCCGGCCCGGTTACTATCAAGCCATGGCCGGCACTGGTCCGCAGCCCAGGGGTTGGGGACCCCTGCCTTAGAATATCTTGCTCCCCAAGTGAGGTCCGCGCCAACTCTCCTGACCATCCCCAGGAGCCTAAAGACCTGGTTCAGCAAGTTGGCTTGGGGGTCCAAAGGAGGGGCTTCTTGTTGCGAGTGGTTGATTGATTTATATCAGATTCCACCACCCCCTGCTCATCCCAACTCCCTCACTCCCCATCTTTTAGCTGTTGTATTTTGCATTTTTATACCTTTGTAGGTGTTCTGACCCAGCTCCCCAAACACAACCAACCATCCGTACTTAATCCTTTATGAGGAGTGACTGCAGCCCTGGCAAAAAGACTCTCTCTCTCAATGCAGGCTAAAAACTCCAGCTGGCTGGGAGTTGAATAGTTGTCTGCTACATCTATCCATCTCCATCCCCTGCCTTATGCCCAGAGCTAGGATGGAACTTTGCTAGCAGCGGTGACTCTTCCGTCCCAAGGATCGGCCCATAGATTTCCACTGCTCTCCTCTGCCTTCTGCACATCCGCCTGTCAGGCATTGGACCCAGCTGTTCCTCCTCTTCCTCATCAGCCACCTCCAGACTGGGAAGGGGGGGCTGTTGACTCTCCATCTGAGGGCTGATAGGCAGCCTAGGCTCTGCCTCCCTCTCCCCCCCTCTCTCTCTGTCCCTGTCTCTGTCTCTCTGTCTCTCTCTGACAACTCCATTCCCTCTTCGCCCTTGGAGCTCTCATGTTGCCTTAATGCTGACCCTGATTCCCACATGTTCTCCTCCTCCTCTGATTTGGCAGCCAACAGGCCACAATAGTAGGGTGTTATTTACGTAGTTTTAGTTTTTTTAATATTGTAAGCCCCCCAGAGTTACCCTGTGGTCAAAGGAGCAGCCAATAAACTGATAAATAGGGAAGACATATCTACCGTACTCCAGGTGATGGCGTTTTTATTGATCAACCATTCCAAAAGACCCCAGGTCTGTGCCAAAGTGAGTGTTATAGGTCAGGGGTCCTCAACCCCCAGTCCGCAAACTGGTACCGGGTCACAGCCTGTTGAGAAGTGATCCACTCAAGCATCAGGTGAGCGTGCGAAGCTTTATTTGTGCCTGTGTGGGATCTAGGTTGCATACACGAAACTATCCCCCACCTGCTGCCACCATTATTGCTGCTACCACCAATCCACAGAGCCAGGAAAGTTGGAGATTGCTGATATAGGTCAGGGGTCCCCAACCCCCGGGCAGCGGACCAGTGCCAGTCCGTGGCTTGATAGTAACCGGACCAGAGTGAGCGGCGGAGAGAGGAGTGCAGCTCTTAGGAAAGTGTAGCAAATGCTCCGCTATCCTGGCGGCTGGCCGGGGTGCTCCCCGGGGGCAGGACAGGGGCAACGGCCTGCATTGGAGGGATTCGGGGCACCACCCGGCCCGCCTCGGGTTCCACATGACTGCCGAACGTGCGCGCGGCCCACGTGACTCGACTCACCCGCTGGAGGCTCCCACCGGTCCGCGGATTTTTTTTTACATGAAACCGGTCCCTGGTGCCAAAAAGATTGGGGAACCCTGATATAGGTGACCAACAACTTCTGGAATTGTTCATGAGCACTCACTGATAACCAGCATAGCTTTCGTAGCAGTAGCGTCCATGCAAGACCAAGATCTTCCCTTAACCAGGGGTGGGATTCAGCTGGTTTGGACCAGTTCGAGCCAACTGGTAGCGCCAACGATCAGCTACGAGAGCAAACCGGTTCGCTCCAATGATCAAGTGGGCCGGTCCTCCCGCCCCTGCGCTATACTGACCTATATTTCCTTTGTTTGAAGCCCAGCTGATAGGCGCGGGAGAGCGGATCGCCACGCCTCAGCTGTTTTACTCACCCAGGCTTCAGTAGAAGATAGTTTTTGGGGCTGTTTTCAAATGTGCTGCATTCCCGTAGAGTGCGTATTTGACCCCTGCGCATGCGCGAGTGCAACATGAGCATGAAGTGCACGCTCAGCAAACCGGTTGTTACCCCGCTTGAATCCCACCAATGCCCTTAAATATTCCCACCGCTTCATTCTACGGGAGCTTCCAAGGGTTTTTTTAAGGCTACCAGGGGTGGGCAAACTTTGCAACTTTAAGTCTGAAGGACTTCAGCTCCCAGACTTCTCCAGCCAGCTTTGCTGGCTGGAGAATTCTGGGAGCTGAAGTCCTTCAGACTTAAAGTTGCAAAGTTTGCCCACCCCTGAGCTAGCCCCATGTAGAAATCTAGGCAAAATATGATGCTTTCATGGCTTCCTTTTGTGGGACTCTTGCCTTATGGCTGACTGGGTGGAAGTAGTTTGACCTAGTGTATCACCGGATCTGTTTTAGTTTAAATGGAACTCCCTGTGGTCGAAGGATGGGATTCATTGACCCAATTAAGCATGTTATGGGAACAGGAACACAAAGTTTTTTGCCGCTATTTTTTTTTTTACTGGTGGGTGTTTTTGCAACGAGCCCATTGTCGGGCAATTATCCAGAGTTGCTTCACGGGATTTTTATTGGTGGGGGCAGAATTTAATCCAGGCAATGCGGTCAATCAATATATCCTCTTCCCTTGGTTTTCTTTCCTTTCTTGCTTCCGTTTTTATTCTGACACCAGCACCACGATCATAAAAAGAGCTGCAGAATGCCTTAATGCCGTGATGGAGAACCGTGGGCCAAAATTGTGTACGCGTGTGCCATCGAGCATGTGTGCATGCCCATACCAATTCATTCCTCCCCGCCCACCTGTGCATGCATGCGCGAGCCCTCCCCTGTACATCCGTGCATGAGCCAGCCACCCCCAGGCTCTGGAGGCTTTCCTGAAGTCTGGGAAGGGTGAAAAGGGCCTTCTTTGGCCCCCCCTGAAGCCAGGAATGGATCGTTTCCGAACTTCCGGTTGGCCCGTTGGGGTCTTTTTTTCATCCTTCCCAGGCTTCAGGAATGTTTCCAGAGGCTGTGGCTGTTTCTTGCCCTCTCCAGCCACGGAGGCTTTGCTAAAGCCTAGAAAGGGTGGAAACGATCTCCCCCGGCCCTCCAGAAGGCCGAAAATCAGCTGGCCTGCACATGAATTTTCACTGGAGCTGACGACTGGCATGCCAGCAAATATGGCTCTGCCTGCCATCTGCGACACGCATGCCATAGGTTCGCCATCACGGCCTTAATGTCTGTGTGCATGCAATATACTTTAAGACAGGGGTCTGCAAAGTCGGCTCTTTTAAGACTGGTGGACTTCAACTCCCAGAATTCCCCAGCCAGCCATGCTGGCTGGGGAATTCTGGGAGTTGAAGTCCACCAGTCTTAAAAGAGCCGACTTTGCAGACCCCTGCTTTAAGAGATCAATGCTAGATCAACGCTAGTGGCTTCATTTGCACAACATGATTGCTGGTTAATTAATTTTCCCCTTGCTTAGGGGTAGCGGGAGGTGGCTTGGTATATTCTGTGATCTCAGGCCATTTGATACTTTATGCATAATCCAGAAAATTTGTTGATTCTCTAACCAGGTTAAAAGTGCTTAGAGAACACAGCCAATGAGAAGTGCCTAATGGCACGCCCACCCAGATTTAATTCAACTATGGGTTACTCAACCTAGTGTCTCCATTCATGGTATACTCTAAACCAATGGTAGTCAACCTGGTTCCTACCGCCCACTAGTGGGCGTTCTAGCTTTCATGGTGGGCGTTAGGGGTTTTCTCCGATACTGAAGCACTTTCCTTTTTTTAATTTAATTGACTTCCCTTCTTTACAAATCACTATTGCTGTGGAACCGGTGGGCGGTTAGAAAATTTTACTACTAACAGAGATACGAAAGTGGGAGGTAGGTATAAAAAGGTTGACTACCCCTGCTCTAAACCAAGAATGGCTAACTTTTTTCTCATCGTGTGCCCATATCCATAATGCAATGCACCTCTCCCCCCTGCGCATATGTGCATGATCCCCCCCCCACTTCCCCGCACGCACACGCATGCACATGACACTACCCCTATGCCCCATTTTGGGTCTAGCAAGCTTCTCTAAAGCCTGCTGGGACCAAAAAAGAGCCAGGGGGGTGGGGAGATGCATTCCCCCTATTGTTCCTCCACCCACCTACAGTATCCTGTGCATGTGTACATGACTCCCCTGCCCCCGTATGTATGCACGCACATCTCCTGCATGCATGACAAAAGACACTGGATTCATGGAAGTTGCTTGGAAAGAAGGTTTATTGATGATGGACAGGACCACATGGTTTGAGGTCTGGAGGGTGGGGGTGAGAGTCCCTCTCTGGGCTTTCGAATTTGAGCTTGTATTGTGATTGGCTGTCAGGCTCCCATGGGGCCATGCAGAGGCCGCTCTGTAGGCTGTCCGGAGTCCCAGGCTTGGTTGAGCCTTGCTGGATGATGATATAATGAAAGCGCTTTGGGATTCCTATTATGGCTCTGCCTGAAGGAGGTAGGTCTTTGTTATGTAGAATAGACTGGCTCAAGCATTAATGAGCCTGAGCCCCCCTGCCAGACAAAGGGTGGGGGCTGAGTTTCTGCCTCCATTTTAGGGGAAATATTCAGTCCTTTTAATTTATTTTTATTTTCGAATTTATACCCCGCCCTTCTCCTTGTTAGGACTCAGGGCGGTGCACAGGCATTATTAAAACCATAACAAAAGACAATATACAATATTAAAAACATATTAAATTAAATTAAAACCCGTGCTAAAAAACCCATTTAAAACCCTGAAAATTAAAATTATAGATAAGAGTCAGAAACGGGGGGCTACGCTAGGCCGGCTTGTTGGAATAAATACATCTTAAGACGTTGGCAGAAGAGGCGGAGGTCCGAGGTGGTGCGTAGGTCGGGGGGTAGGTCGTTCCAGAGGGCTGGGCCCGCCACAGAGAAGGCCCTTCCCCTGGGTGTCGCCAACTGGCATTGCCCGGCCGACGGTACCCGGAGAAGACCCTCTCTGTGGGAGCGGATCGGACGAAGGGATGTGTGGGGCAGAAGGCGGTCTCGTGTATAGCTAGGCCCCGAGCCATGGAGCGATTTGAAGATGGTCGTCAACACCTTGATATTTCCTAAGATATTTCATTTTTCTAGAAGAGGGGTGGGTGCTAACTTCCTACACTAGCTTGAAAGTAGACTTCAAGGCCTGTCCCATATCAAATGCATCACAGTAATCTACACTACAGACAAGAAGGGAGAAATGCTCTGCTGGCTGGGGAATTTTGGGACGTCTCCTAGTTTAAAGCATCTAATTTAAAACACTGGTGTATAGGAGGACACCCTATTCCTTTAGTAAGAGCACTGCTCCATCCAGGGGCAATAAATTGCCAGGACGTTTATGGACAAAGAGCAACTCCAACTCTTATTATTACCCATAAATCTGAAGAAGACATGGAGAAGAAGGCAATGTCCTCAGAATTATGGCTATCTGATCTCAGGCTGCTGATTAAGCTATCAGTCCCTATAACAAGGGCACTAATAGATTGGGCTGATAAAACTGTAATGAAGTTTTACATCATCTCAACAATGCTAGGCAATGCAAGACGTTGTAAATCACAAGCAGGAAAATAACCAAACTAATAACCCTTAAAGATGCTTTTTTGCAGCTCCCCCCCCCCAAAAAAAGAGGGGGAAGGTTGGAGATTACATTTTATAAATGCATATAGTGCCATCTAGTGGTGGAAGGGAAAAGAACAGTAGAAAGTACAGCGTATGGTTTTTACAATTCCAACAATCCCATCAAGTCTACTTAAAGCTATTTAAAAACAACCTCCCTGCGGCCGATTAGCCATTTGCAAGCCAGGCTGAGAAAATGCTGTCGTACAGCACTCCTCGACTTACAACGAGGAGTACATTTAACGACCATTCACAGTCACAATGGCCCTGAAATAAAGTGACTTACATCAGGTCCTCACGCGAAAGACATGGTTACACGATCAAAATTCAGCTCTTGGCAACTGGCAGGCATTTATAATGGTTGCAGCATCCTAGGATCATCTCCTCACCATTTGCAACTTTCCCAGCTGGCCTACGACGAGCTGTCAGTGATGGCGAACCCTTTTTTTGCCTTGGGTGTGCCAAAGGCACGCTTGTGTGTGCATCCCGACTGGACTACTGAAATGCTCTCTACATGGGGCTCCCCTTGAGGTGCACCCAAAGACTGCAGCTTGTCCAGAATGCAGCCGCGCGGGCAGTTATGGGAACCTCCAGGTTTGCCCATGTAACACCACTCCTGCGCGAGCTGCACTGGCTGCCTGTTGTCTTTCGGGTGAGCTTCAAGGTGTTGATTATCATCTTTAAAGCGCTCCATGGCTCGGGACCTAGCTATCTGCGGGATCGCATCCTGCCCCATACATCCCTTTGGCCGACTCGCTCCCACAGAGAGGGACTTCTCCGGGTGCCGTCCACTAGGCTATGTCAGCGGGCGACGCCCAGGGGAAGGGCCTTCTCTGTGGCGGGCCCAACCCTCTGGAATGACCTTCCCCCCGAAATTAGAACAACCACGGACCTCTGCTCCTTCCGTCAAAAACTAAAAACTCACTTCTTCTGCCTGGCCGGCTTGGGTTAATTGACCCATTTACCTCTAGCTGAATATTTCAAACTGTTTTACTAGGGATTTTTAGGGGTATTAGTTTTAGATAGTTGGGATTTTAGTGCAGGGTCTAGGTTTAATTCATTTTAAATTGTATTATAATGTTTGTTGTTTATATATGTATTTTTAATTCCCTGTGCACCGCCTCTAGTCCCTTCGGGGAGAGAGAGCGGTTTACAAATTAAATTATTGTTGTTGTTGTATTATTATTATTATTATTATTATTATTATTATTATTATTATTATTATTATTATTATTATTATTATTATTATTATTATTATTATTATTATATTGCGCATGCCTGTGTGTCCACCCCTATAATTTAATGCCTACCCATGCTGTGCCCCCTGCATATGCATGTGCAATGCACACACCCTGCGCATGCACACATGGCTTTCTTGGAGCCTGGGGAGGGCAAAAACAGCCTCCTCACCCCCCAGAGGCCCTCCAGAGGCCAGAAACGGCCCGTTTCCGACTTCCGGTGGCCCCAGATCTGTGGTGGGTTTCTGCAAGCTCGCACCTACTCGTGAGAGCCGGTTGGTGAAATTTAGAGAACCGGTGAGAGGGGGTTCCACCGGCGTACCTGGAAGTAAATCTGGCCCGCCGCTCCCAGTGACCCAACGGGAAGGAAAGGAAAGGAAAGGAAGGAGGAAAGGGAAGGGAAGGGAAGGGAAGGGAAGGGAAGAAAGAAAGAAAGAAAGAAAGAAAGAAAGAAAGAAAGAAAGAAAGAAAGAAAGAAAGAAAGAAAGAAAGAAAGAAAGAAAGAAAGAAAGAAAGAAAGAAAGAAAGAAAGAAAGAAAGAAAGAAAGAATTTATCATCACAATTGAGTTCAAAATTTTGATTGCTAAGCAAGAGCGTTGTTAAATGAGTTTCACCACATTTTAAAAGGTGGCCACTCCCACCCTGTCACATGACTGCCAAGCCACGCCCACAAAAGAGGCCACACCTACAGAGTAGGTTCTAAAAAAATTTGAAACCCACCACTGCCCCAGATGATCTGTTTTTCACTCTCCCCAGGCTCCAGAGGCTTTCTAAGAGTCTGGGGAGGGCAAAAAATGACCCAACATGCAAAACGCAAGTTCGGGAATGGACTTCTGGGTCGCCCGTTGGGCTGTTGTTCTCCCTCCGGAGGCTTCAGACGCCTTCCTAATGGGCGAAAAACAGCCAAAAATCAAGACTGACAAGCAGATGGCCACAGGGCAATTCCTCGCATGCCCTCAGAAATGGCTCCGCGTGCCACCTGTGGCACGCGTGCCAGAAGTTCGCCATCACGGAGCTAAATCCATGTGGAAGCCAGATTTGTTTACCGAACAGGTATTCCAATATCTAAGGGGTTTCCACAAAGAAGAGGGGAGTTGACCTATTCTCCAAAACCCCCGAAGGTTAGACAAGAAACAATGGGTGTAAACTAATCATGGAGAGAAGCAACCTAGAACTAAGGGGAAAGAATTCTCTGACAGTGAGAACAATTAATCAGTGGAACGGCTTGCCTTCTGAAGTTGCAGGCGCTCCGTCATGGGGAGGGGGGGTGGGGTTTAAAAAGAGATTGGACGACCATCTGCCCGCAACAATATAAGGCAGGGGTGTCAAACTTGCATCCTCACGGCATCATCACGTAAACATAGCATGACTTTTTTTGTCCTTCGCTAAACCGGGCGTGGGTGTGGTTAACGGGTGACGCACCCTGGCCACAGGCCATGAGTTTGACAGCCCTGGTGTAAGGCTTCCTGCTTGAGCAGGGGGTTGGATTAGAAGCCTTCCAAGGTGCTCTCAAACTCTGTTATTCTTTTCCGTTCTGAATCCAACAGTGACGGACCAGTACATTGAGATTTTAAAGAAGAGATCAGACAGTCATTTGTCTGAAATAGTATAAGGCCGTGATGTCGAACCTGTGGCACGCAGAGCCATATCTGCTGGCACCCGAGCCATCAGCTCCGGCACAGATGTGCGTGCCAGCTCGTTGATTTTCAGCCTTCCAGAGGGTCGGGGGAGGCCGTTTCCACCCTCCCTAGTCTTCAGGAAAGCCTCCAGAGCCTAGGGAGGGCAAAAACACCTACCGGAAGTTCGTTTCGAGAGGCTTTCCTGGAGCCTGAGGGGGGTGGAAATGGCCTCCCCCAGACCCCCTGGAGGAAATACCAAGCTCAGCTTGGAGGCGAGCAGTGTGGCACGCATGGGAGGGGGGGAATGTGTGGGAGGTTGTGCACACATGTGCATGTGGGGGGGCTCTTTGCATTATGAGTGCTGGCACGCACACGCGCTGTTATGCATGCGCCCTCGAATTTTTGGCACCCAACAACAAAAAGGTTCGCCATCACTGGTATTGCCTGAGCAGAGGGTTGAACTAGAAGACCTCTAAGGACCCTTCCAACTCTGTTACTCTGTTATGATAAGTTGAGAACTACCTGTAATTTCAAGAGTTCCTTCATTGCTCCTCCAATGTGCCTTTTATGGCGTGGCTTCTTGGTTACTACAAGCAGAGGTTGGATTAGAAGATCTCCAAGGTCCTTCCAACTCTGTTATTCTGTATTCATAGGCCCTGCCAGTTTGAATTCTTTAACCTAGACCAGCAGTCACCAAGTGGTGGTCTGTGGATCACTGGTGGTCCGCGAGAAAATTTTGGTGGTCTGCAGAAAAATTATTTGCGTTTTTTATATTGCACTAATTCAGGGTTCCTCAAAGTACGGCCCCTGGGCCAGATACGTGCAATGAACGCTTGTGTTGCTGCAGAGAGTCTCCTCCTTCTGGGTCTTTTTGTGTGGGTCAGAGGGGGGGAGAAATTCTGATTTGGGGCCTGCTTCAGCCTGCTGGTGGGGGGCTTTGGGCAAAGGCTGGAGGGAAGTGTTGCTGGTGGCGAAGAGCCAGAGGCCCTCGTTCCAGTGAGACTGCATCATGGCCTGTATTTGGCTGACCATCTCAGCTTGCTGAGCCTCCAGGCGCCGGTACCTGGCCTTACACTCCTGCAGGTCTTCCCTCTGCTTGGAAAGCCTATGCTTGTAGTCCTCAGTGAGGTGCCTCTGCTGATCCTCCTTCTCAGTCAGATCCAATTTGAATTGTTTTGCCAACTCTTCCTCGTGGTGGCTGCTTAGCTCCAAGAACTGCTTCCTGGTGGGGCCCTAAGGAGCCTGGGTGGGCAGGCGAGGAGTGGCGGGGAGGGGAGGGGCAAGTAGAGGCCGGCGAGGCACCCCTCGCGTGAGTGACATCAATTTGGACACGCCCACCCAGTCCCATGACCGCCTAGTTACGCCCACCCAGCCAATTATTAGGCAGATCGTATTAGTGGTCCGTGGGATTTAAAATTATGAATTTAGCGATCCCTGAGGTCCAAAAGGTTGGGGAGCCCTGACCTAGAACAATTTGCAGCATACCTTCCCTACCTGATTGAATGTAACGGGATGAAGACACTTCCTTAGGTAACCTAGCCCTATGCCAGGTAGGGCTTGATAAAGGCACAACACTTTGAATTAGACCTGGAGCAATGTGATTCTCACAAGAGGTGTTACATACATCCTTCTTTGGGTGCCTAAAAACTCCGCTATGGCAGAGATGTTTTCCGTCTTTTATCCATCGTTTCTGTCTGAAATGATAAGAAGGATATTCTTTTACCGATAAAGAGAGGATATATTTGTAGGCTGGCCCATAAGTGTCACTCAAGGTCTGAACATATTGTTACAAGATGCTACTTACCCCAGGAGTAAAATACCTTTTCAGAAAGCTATTAGACCTCTAGCGAACCTACCTCAGAATAAAGTGGTTTGTTACAAAAGCACTTCGGATGAATTAGTTAAGATCTTATATAACTTTGCTTGTGTGACAGCTGCATGCTTATGGCTAAAGATAAGTGAAGTCTATGGCACCAAGGCCCGGCTCATTTTAATCATGATCAAATCCACCACAATTGTTTTGACGTAGGGAAAAGGAGTACCATGTGGTCAGAGGTGGTATTCAGCCAGTTCTGAACAGTTCTGGAGAACCGGTAGCGGAAATTTTGAGTAGTTCAGAGAACCGGCAAATACCACCTCTGGCTGGCCCCGCCCCCATCTATTCTCTGCCTCCCGAGTCCCAGCTGATAGGGAGGAAATGGCGATTTTTGCAGTAACCTTCCCCTAGAGTGGGGAGGAAATGGAGATTTTACCGTATCCTTCCCCTGCCACGCCCAACAAACCACGGCTAACAAGCTACGCCCACAGAACCAGAAGTAAAAAAAAAAATTGAATCCCACCACTGCATGTGGCCTATGGCATGACATCCTACAAATGATTGCTTGATTTTATCACACCATTATTATGATGCATATGACATCATTGTGGCTTTTGCCTCATATGGGCTGAGCTAGACTAAAAACAACCCCACCACTTAATCATAGTTACTGGGACTCCAGACTCTGCTAATCTAAGCCAAAAACAAATTACATTTTAACTTCCTCTGCAATATGGAAATATCAATAGGGATCTAACATTTCCCCAGAAAACTGAATTTGTTGGTCTTCCCACAACTCAATTAAAGAATCCTGTTATATAACGGAACACCATCAGTTTCCTAAGCTTACCTCATAAGCTTGGGGGAAGGCGAAAATACAACTACAATACAACTTTAAAAAGATGTTAGATAGCCATTTGTCTGAAATGGTATAAGGTTCCTGCCCACGCAGGGGGTTGGACTAGAAGACCTACCAGGTCCCTTCCAACTCTGCTATTGTATTATTGTATTATTGTATAACTAGGATACAAAAACCTGCACTGAACCTTGAAAATGCAAAGATATCTAAATAAATATCATTTTACATACAGCACAGTCTACTCAGAGGTATGTATGACCAAGTTCAACCAGCCTTCTTTCTAATCGGTATATGAAATTACAGCTTTAATTTAAATGCCTACATTTTATCCAAACAGGTTTTTTTCCTTAAAATGTTAATGCAATGTTTTTTTAAAAAAAAGAAAACACCCACGCATTCTTATAATCAATTATAATTTTCATTTATTTAAAAACAAGCATATATTTCATTTATTTAAAATAAATAAATATTTAATAAATAAAATAAATAA
The DNA here is from genome assembly GCA_039707465.1 of Rhabdophis nuchalis. Taxonomy (NCBI): domain Eukaryota; kingdom Metazoa; phylum Chordata; class Lepidosauria; order Squamata; family Natricidae; genus Rhabdophis; species Rhabdophis nuchalis. The sequence continues at coordinate 207,649,680 of CM077645.1, forward strand.
ATATTTAATATATAAAATAAATAATTATTTAATAAATAGAATAAACAAATATTTAATAAATAAAATAAATACATAAATATTTTATTTATTTAAAAACAAACATATATGTGCAGCAGCAGCCAAAAAAGCCAATGCAATCCTAAATTGCATTAACAGAGGGATACACTCAAGATCAAGGGAGGTACTAATACCACTAGAATACTGCATCCAGTTTTGGTCACACTATAAAAAAGATGTTGAGACTCTAGAAAAAGTGCAGAGGAGAGCAACCAGGATGATTAGGGGACTGGAGACTAAAACATATGAAGATCGGTTAGGCATGGCTAGTCTAGTAAAGAGATGCATTAACAGGTTTTTCAGCCATGTTTGAAAACTGCTGAGTGATAATAAACTAAGATTAGCAGGATCCACTTATTAAGATTCTTGGGAATTTGGGTTGCTCTCAGACATCCATTTCTTAGTTTCTTCATTTATCCTTTATTTTCATTATGAGTTGCAACACAAGGTTGTGGGAGGGGGGAAGGAAGAATGAAATATTTTGGAAAATATTAAAAAAGGCAGGAAACGGGGAGAAATCTTAAGGGAGGCAGAAATCAGCACCAATCTCCCTGCTCCAAGCAGAAACTGAGGAGGCCAGCTTTTAGAAATGCAGATTTGGTAATCCATTCAGAAAGACTGGGGCAGACAGAAACTCCAGCTAAGCAATTAGGTTGACAAGATTAACTCAGACAAACACCTAGGATGTGCATTTCCCCTTCTGCCTATAGAGCCAGCCATGACTCCAAAGGAATCTGACAACGTCCATTAGAATATTAAAGGACGTGTCCTTGCACAGGAACAGGAAGCTCAAATACAAAGGCCAGAGAAGGTATAAAACCCACCCACTCTCAACTCCATTTTGTCAACTGCCCAGAATCACATGTGGTTGGTGGTTCTGCTTTATGAATAAAGATTTCTTTCCAATCCGACTGCAGCCTCCATTTTATCTCCAGTGCTGTTAGATTCTGTGTACAGAGGGAGTCCAGACGCAGGCTAGTAAAAGAACAAGCCGTTTATTGGCAAGAAGCAAAAGACGCAGAAAAACTATGTACAAGCAAAAGAACTGCGGTAGACCGGGGCTTCCCCATTTGACAGCTACTTATACGCGAGCTGTCAAACGGGGAACCAATCAGGACACTCCAGGACCTAGTTTCCCGCCAGCCGCGTCTGAGCCAATCAGACGCGACTGGCAGTTACAGACTTGTTACAGTCTGTTGCTATGGTCCTTCAGGGAAGAGTGGAAGACTTGTGGCCGGTCGTATGTCGAGGAGTGTTGAGGGGTGATGAGTCCTCGACTTGCGACCGGTCCTCGACATACAACCGGTCGCAAGTCGAGGACTCAACAAGTGCCTTTCTCCCCGCTCGGAACTGGACCTGGATATTTCTTTCAACAATAGGGATTTCCAGAGAAGTGGGCTGTTGATCCATTTACTAAATATTCTGTTTTGACTGAAGTACAGTGACTGAGGAACAATCAAAAGAAGTACAAGATTTCATAGGTGCTTGATAAATGGCATATTTACCATGAGGACAAACACAGGTAAGGCAGTGAAGTGAAGCTTTATAGCGTTAAAACCTTCTCTTTAAAAATGGTTTTCCCCCTTAGCTATTTCTACAGTATTATTTTGTTGTAGAGGAGACAAAGTGTGTCCCATTGGGTAGTCATTTCAGAGATAGTTCCTTACCTAAACAGAGCAACAGAATGACTATCAGCAGGCAAAAATCAGACTGTCGACTTCCTGATGGCTTCCCCATTGAGCTTCCTCAAAGCTGACAGTGAACATCAGAAATCTTTCTTCCTCCCACCCTTCCTCCTTCCTTCTAGAACCGTGATGGTGAACCTTTCGCATGCGTGCCCAAAGTGGCACACAGAGCCATGTCTCCTGGGATGTACGGCATCGTTCGTTCCTCTTCCAGGTTTCTGACATGCATGTGCAAGCGCCAATCAGCTGCCCTTTGCGCATGCAGCAGTGCTGGCCAGCTGATCATCGTGTGTGCATGCACACCAGAAACCCGGAAGAGGAATGGGCGACGCCATGCATACGCACATCGGAAACTGGAAGTTCATTTCCTGGCGTGCGCATGCCCTCTGGGAAGCTCCTCTTCCAGGTTTATCAAGCACCTATTTTATCCAGTGCTGATATTTATTATATTGCCTTTTAAAAACAAAATCTGCAAGCACAGAAGAATGGGGATGAAAGAGAGGCTGAGAAAGAAAACAAAACTCTTATTTTCTTCCCTTGATTGTCAGGACCTGCAGCATAATTATCATTTTGTGTTTATCACATCCCTCTGTGTTGTTATGGAAATGCTTCCTAGATGACATTCAGATATCACAGCAGGCTGGGAAGTGAGAAAGCCAGCCGAGGACAGGATTCAATCATCATCCAAGCCAGTAAAGGAACTAACAATTTCCTCCATTTGTATAACCAACAAGGGCAGCCAACTGGCGCATAGCTCTTTTTTAGTAAAACACTGCACCCATCTTGCAACCATTGGTCATCAATCCTGCTTTCCAAGGTTGGCTACACCTGGCCTATAAGAGGAACTCAGTTTCATAACTTGCAGCTGGTCTCTACAGCAGGTTCTCTCTGGTATCCAGATAAACCTCAATGTGCTATTATTCAGAAGAGCTGTGAAGGATCAGCCTCTTCACCCAGGTCTTTGGAAAGGAAGAATGAGGCCCTTTGTTTCAATCCACCTGATTGGGCATACTTGCCTTCTTTTTTATGCATTTTATTGTAATTTCTATTTAAATTTTATTGTAGCTATTATCCTCATCTTTCTTATTGTCTTCTTCTATTGGTATGTTATTCCTAGTGTGTCCATTCACCCTTGGCCAATAAAGAACCTTGTTCTGTTCTATTCTATTCTATTTACTCTACTCTACTCTACTCTTCTCTACTCTCTACTGAGCCATTGGGAGATGGGTAGCATTTACGTTTAATAGATAGGATAGGATAGGATAGGATAGGATAGGATAGGATAGGATAGGATAGGATAGGATAGGATAGGATAGGATAGGATAGGATAGGATAGGACAGGACAGGACAGGACAGGACAGGACAGAATTCTTTATTGGCCGTGTGATTGGACACACAAGGAATTTGTCTTTAGTGCATACCCTCTCAGTGTACATAAGGAGAATAAAATACATTCAACAAGAATAAAAAGATACAACAATGAGAGTCATAGGGTACAAATAAGCAATTAAATCATACTAGGAAACAATCAATATAAATTGTAAGGATATAAGGAACAAAGTTACAGTCATAAGTGGGAGGAGATGGGTGATAGGAATGATGAGAAGATTAATAGTAATAGTAATGCAGACTTAGTAAATAGTTTGACAGTGTTGAGGGAATTATTTGTTTAGCAGAGTAATGGCCTTCAGGGGAAAAAAACTGTCTTCATTATCCTCAAATGCTAACCTTGGATGCTTTTAAACATGGCTGGAACAATTATAGGTTATATCAACCCAGCTGATCTGAGCTAGGCCATTTCGAGGCTTCAGCGTTGCCACGCTAGAGCTCAGGGATAGGGAGAGGGGAACAGAGATAGCTTGGGTTTGTAGCCAAAACAAAATACTTTCTCCTGGAAACCAAGGACATTCCCCCAGGTGGTCAGAGAGAGAAGGAGTGAAGTTACAAGGAAACCAGACAGTACCTTGATTGACCATGTGATTGATTGTTTGGGGAAAGGGAAAAACTTTTACTTTTGATTAGGTGGAAAACGCGGGAACGCTCAGAGTTGGTTTTCACCAGCCTGTGCCAATATGATATACAGTGGTACCTCGGTTCACGAACTTAATTTGTGAACTGACTCTGATCGTGAACTGAATTGGTCGTGAACCGAGGCACAGTTTCCCATAGGGTTTAATGTAAATCCGGTTAATCTGTTCTGATCTTTTTTTTGGTTTTTGAAGCACAAAAAATATGAAACAAATACTGTATGTGCTAAAAGCATAACAAAAATCAAAAAAGTCACTGAAAGTACTCACAGTGTACTTTTTTCTGTGTCTCCTTCTCTCCACGATCTTCCTACAGGAAGTCACAACCATGTGACAGCCAGGAAATAGCATTAAAATGGCCGCGGCTCCTGTTCGTGAACCGAAGCGGAGTTTGTGAACCGAAGCATATTTTGATGAACTTTTCTGTTCGTGAACCGAGTTGTTCGTGAACAGAGGCGTTCGTGAACCGAGGTACCACTGTACTCAATAAAACTGTTCTTTGAGGAATCATCCTGCCTCCGAGTTGCTGTTTGCTATGGGTGTATTACTTAGAACACAAGTTAGTCTGTTCGATGAACTGGACTCTTTTGATTAGTTCACATTCCAATATATGCAACCCAGAGAATTGCTTAATTCAATGACTGTTCAATATGGTTTTGGACACACCGTTGAGGCTGTAATTAATGTTATAATACTAAAGAATGCTTAGCCTCATGTTCCTGTAAAGTGGTTTTTTTTCCCCAGTCAGGAATCTATTTTTAATTTTATTTTTCTACTGAACACCAATTATTTACCTTTTTTTTTTTAGCTAGAACAGGGTAGCTAGTTTCTGATTCAGTTTACACAGCGGATTTCTCCATTTTTAGAATATTCTATACAACCCGTGACCCATTGAGTCATGTTTCAGAAATACTTTTTGACCTAAGCGGAGAAAGAGAATGAGAACATCTGGGCAAAAAAGCAGTGGGAATCGGGAGTGATTGACCATTTCCTGCTGGCTTCTCCACTGAGTTTCCTTGTAGGAAGCTGGCACAGCACATTGGAAATGATAATGGCCGCAGCTGACTGTGGCAGAATGGCGGTACTGAAGCGATCACAACTTGCCAAATTTCAATCCCACAAGAGTTATGGGTCGTGGATTTTGGGACACATTCTGTAAATTAGCCCATTTGGGGTATGTTGATTCAAAAATTATTGTCTGTGATGCATCATTCACTCAACTGAAGATTACAAACAATTGAACAGACACAAGCATGTTAGTACATATAGATATGAGATGAATCTGTAAGAACAGCCTTGGAATAAAGATGTGTTGCTAGAATCCGCGTCAAGATTTTATAGAAGACCAAAAAAGCTTGCATTGATCCTCAACTGATACAACTAAACCAGTGGGGTTTTTTTTTAAGCTTGGCAACTTTAAAATGTGTGGACTTCAATTCCTAGCATGCTGGCTAGGAAATTCTGGGAATGGAAGCCTACACATCTTAAAGTTGCCAAGTTTGAAAAACATTGATCTAAATTAAGTTCCTGAAAGGAAGGAAATTGATCTGCTAAAGCTATCCCATCAATTAAAAATAACAAGTTGGATGAGAACATCGTTTTAAAAACACAATCTGACAAATGACGCAAAAGTACCTACAATGAAAACATTACAAGTTTACAGGTTAATGTGTAAAGCTATTACTCCTTCCTGGAAGTCAAATTTTGACATTTTCTTATCCATTTCTTGTGCCAGCAGATTACCGTCTTTTCTGTCTATAAGACGCATCGGTGTATAAGATGCAACAAGATTTCAAAGAGGTAAGTAAGGAAAAAAAGGGTTTTGTCCTCCCTGAGCCCCACAAGCACTCTGCAGGCTTCAGCAGGGCTGGGGGAATGCAAAAATGCCCGTTTTTCATCAAAATGGGGGCATTTTTCCCTTCCCCAAGCCCTGCTGAAGCCTGCAGAGCACTTCTGGGGGTGAAGGAAGAAAAAAATGCCCCCATTTTTGCGAAAAACAGCCTGTTTTTCACAAAAATTGATGTGGAGTGAGGCCAAAAATAGCTGTATTCGGAGTATAAGACACACCAACATTTCCACGCTCTTTTGGGGTGGGGAGATGCGTCTTATACTCCAAAAAATACGGTAAATCCAAGCTAGCATGGGAAAATAAAGAACCAGGCCCTCAAGGATCAACAGTTTGAGCTGATCTCTAATAAGTTCACTATAGATGAAATTGATCATAGACGCAAGCTATGGCTCCAGTGAATAGTCTATTCCAGGGGTCAGCAATCTTAAACAGTCAAAGAGCCACAAAGGTCCTAACTGGAAGCCTCCCATTCAATTCTGGAGCCGACCGGAAGTCTGGTTTCCCCCACCATAGAGTCTCGTCCTAGCATGGTGAGCTTTTTCCTCCACTATTAAAAAAACTCATTTTACATCTCTGTAATCCCTTAATTTGGGGTACAGTCAGAGCGACTGGATGGAGCTGAGCATTTGTTTACTGGCTGGATGCCCTTCCTGACATCACACGGAGTTCACAGATTTTTTTTTTCTTTGCACCCTAACTGAGAAATATCCGCTGCTACCTAGGATTGAACTCTCAACCTTCCAAGTCAGAGGCGAGCATCTTCATCACTAGGCCACCATGCCATTCAACATCCATTAAACTACCGTATTTTTCAGAGTATAAGTTGCACCTTTTTCCCTCAAAAGGGGCTGAAAATCTGGGTGTGTCTTATACACTGAATACAGCATTTTTTTGCCTCCTGAAACTCCACCCCTTCACCAAAATGGCCATGCATAGCTTTTAGGAGGCTTTAGGGCCATTATTTTTTTTTGCTCAATTTTGCCCTCCCCAGTCCACAAGAGCACTCTATAAGCCTCCTAAAGGCTATGCATGCCCTTTATTTGACAGAAAACGGGCCCGTTTTCATGAAAAACGGGACAGTTTTGGGAGGTTTGCAGAGTGCCCAAATTTTTTTAAAATTTGCCTCTTCAAAACCTTGGTGCATCTTATACTCCAGTGTGTCTTATACTCCGAAAAATAAGGTACATAAGACAATAATTAGGGTTGCTTAGCATTAGAAAGCACCCACTGACTCAATCTGAATTTTATTTCATTAAGTAGGATTGAAACACCCCTAATTCAGGAACGCGGTGGCTCAGTGGCTAAGATGCTGAGCTTGTTGATCAGAAAGGTCAGCAGTTCAGCGGTGTCAGCCTCCGCTTTGTTGCTTGCTTCGGCTGCCATTGAAAAGGGGAGCGAGGGGCTATGGGGTTTGGGAATGGAACTGTATTAGTGCAGGAGGTGATTTGGAGAAGGAAGTATGGTCTCGCGATCTACTTCGCATACCGGGAGCTGGTACCGTACAGTGGTCAAGGTCAACGGTCTTGCATGCCATTCTGATGATGCTCCTGAAGATGTAACCCATATGACAACTAAAGGGGTTTTGCATTGGACAGTGGGTTGGGGGGGGGGGAAGAGTTGGACATTTATTGATATGTATGCTTTCGCACGCAAATATCTCAGACCTTGCTTTACCTTTACAGTATAGGTGGTACCTTGCTCAATAGTAGCAACTGTGAGAGGGATCTTGGAATCCTAGTGGACAACCATTTAAATATCAGCCAGCAGTGTGCAGCAGCTGCCAAAAAAGCCAACACAGTTCTAAGCTGCATAAACAGAGGGATAGAATCTAGATCACGTGAAGTGTTAATGCCATTGTATAGTGCCTTGGTAAGGCCACACTTGGAATACTGCATACAGTTTTGGTCGCCACGATGTAGAAAAGACGTGGAGACTCTGGAAAGAATGCAGAGAAGAGCAACCAAGATGATTAGGGGACTGGAGACTAAAACATATGAAGAACGGTTGCAGGAGCTGGGTATGTCTAGCTTGATGAAGAGAAGGACCAGGGGAGACATGATAGCAGTGTTCCGATATCTCAGGTGTTGCCACAAAGAAGAGGGAGTCAAACTATTCTCCAAGGCACCTGGGGGCAGGACAAGAAGCAATGGGTGGAAACTAATCAAGGAGAGAAGCAACTTAGAACTAAGGAGAAATTTCCTGACAGTCAGAACAATTAACCTCTGGAACAGCTTCCCTCAGAAGTTGTGAATGCCCCAACCCTGGAAGTCTTTAAAAAGATGTTAGATAGCCATTTGTCTGAAATGGTATAAGGTTCCTGCCCACGCAGGGGGTTGGACTAGAAGACCTACAAGGTCCCTTCCAACTCTGCTATTGTATTGTATTGTATTGTATTGTATTGTATTGTATTGTATTGTATTGTATTGTATTGTATTGTATTGTATTGTATTGTATTGTATAATTACCTTTGCTGCAATCTTTTCATAACCAGTAAAAGTACATCTTAATTCTCTAAAATGGATTTGAGTGGATTCTTTCTTGGTTATCGTTAGAGGCAGTCCTGACAAGCGGTTCGAATTCATAGGGCTGCGTAACAGAGTGAGCTCCCATTAATGGTCCCAACTTCTGCCACCCCAGCAGTTCGAAAGCATGTAAAAATGCAAGTAGAAAAATAAGGACCACTTTGGTGGGAAGGAAACAGCGTTCCATGCACCTTTAGGGTTTAGTCATGCCATCCACATGACCACGGAGACGTCTTCGGACAGAGCTGGCTCTTCGGCTTTGAAACAGAGATGAGCACCGCCTCCTAGAGTCGGGAACGACTAGTACATATGGGTGAGGGGGACCTTTACCTTTACCTTAATTCAGTCTAAGGGAAGAGGGGAGGAAATCTAAAAATATGTTGTTTGCGAACGACAAAAAAGGGAAAAGCAGAGTGACTCTAATAGAGTTCACAAACCAATTTGAGCAGCTCGAAAAGTCTACTATTTAAAAACTTCTGTCTCAATTCCAAGTCTTTTATGATTTAGAAGCACAGTGCAACTAAACTATTAATAATTCCGAGAGGCACCCTTTAATTACTTTTGCCTCTTCAAACTGTTGCTGTGTTTCTCACAGCCTGTAGCCTGGTATTAGAAAACCAAACACAAAACAGGGAAAAAAGAATAATTTTAAAGCTCGGTGAATATAAGCACGTGTAAAATGTGTAAAAGGGCATCAAATCATGGTAGCAATTTGAAACAATAAACGCCTGACTCTGGGCACAGTGGAAGAACAATTAAAGCATTATTGAGTAACTTAGACTTGGAGGTAAGAATAAGCGTTGCCAAGTTCATTCATCGCCAATGAAAGATGTAGGCATTTTGCCATGGAGGTCTACTTACCTACCTATACTTGGAAGTAACATTTATTTGGATCTGTGTCAAACGACTAATATTAATATTTATTTGTATTAAGGAGAGACTACATTGCATTCAGCTTGACTCCTGATGATTTTAAGAGCACAGATATGTTGCATTCTAGGGGGGAAAATAGAAATGTGTGGTTCTACAGTGATTTTTCCCCCAACTTCCTAGAAGTTATAATGAAAACTAAGATCATGGCATCTGGCCCTCTCAATCCCTGGCAAAGAAATGGAGGTAGTGACAGATTTTATTTTCCTGGGCTCCAAGATCACTGCAGAAGGGAACTGCAGCCAAGAAATTAAAAGACGCTTGTTCCTGGGGAGGAAAGTTATGGCAAATCTAGACAGCATACTAAAAAGCAGAGACATCACCCTGCCAACAAAAATGCATTTAGCCAAGGTTATGGTTTTCCCAGTTGCAATGGATGGCTGTGAAAGTTGAACCATAAGAAAGGCTGAGCGCCAAACAATTGAGGCCTTTGAACTCTGATGCTGGAGAAGACTCCTGTGAGTCCCTTGGACTGCAAAGCGATCAAACCGGTCAATCTTAGAGAAGATCAACCCTGACTGCTCTTTAAAAGGCCAGATCCTGAAGAGGAAACTCAAGTACTTTGGCCACCTAATGAGAAGGAAGGACTCCCTGGAGAAGAGCCTCATGCTGGGAAAGACTGAGGGCAAAAGAAGAAAGGGACAACAGAGAATGAGGTGGCTGGATGGAGTCACTGAAGCAATAGGCGTGAGCTTAAATGGACTCCAAGGGATGGTAGAGGACAGGAAGGCCTGGAGAAATGTTGTCCATGGGAACGCGATGGGTCGGACATGACTTTGTGACTAACAAGAAAAATAAGTTACAGTCTCTTAATTTTCCATCTGATATCCTGCTCCATCGTTTGACCTTTGTTATCTTTTCCAGGATCTAAATCAGTGTTTTTCTCAAGTTTGGCAACTTTAAGATGCATGAAACTTCAACTCCCAGAATTCCCCAGCTAGCCTTGCTGGCTGAAAAATTCTGGGAGATGAAATCCACACTTCTTAAAATGGCCAAACTTGAGAAACACTCGCTTAGATACTGTCACCAGTTATGGATAATTTATACACTTTTAAAACATAACAAGTTTTATCTGGCAGTTGGAAGGGGGAGAGAGAGGGGAAAAAGGAAGAAAGGAAGAGAGAGGAATAGAAAGAAAGAGGCAGGGGGGAAGGAAAGAAAGAAAGAGGAACAGAGGGAGAGAAGGAAGGAAGGAAGGGGTAGGAAGAGAGGGAGAGAGAGAGAAAGGAAGGAAGGAAGGAAGGAAGGAAGGAAGGAAGGAAGGAAGGAAGGAAGAGGTGGGGAGAAAGAAAAAAGGAAGAAAAAAGAAAGAGGGAGGAAAAGAAAGAAAAAGAAAGAAATGGGGGAGGGAGGGAGGGAGGGAGGAAAGGAAGGAAGGAAAAAAGAAAGATGGATGGAGGGAAGGAAGGAAGGAAGGAAGAAGGAAGGAAGAAGGAAAGAAGGAAGAAAGGGATGGAGAAAAAGGCAGGAAGGAAGGAAGAGGGAGGAAAAGAAATAAAAAGGAAGAGGGAGAGAGGGAAGGAAGGAAATAAAGAGAGAGGGGGAGAGAAAGAAAGAGGAAGGGAGGGAAAGAAAGAAAGAAAGAAAGAAAGAAAGAAAGAAAGAAAATCAGTCATGAATGCTTTGAGAATGTTTTTTTAAATATTAAATCTACAATTGTAGATGATGTATCAGTAACTGGTGAATGTTCAAATGTGTGTTTATGGAGTGGCTGCCCAAATTCTTTTAACATGTCTATGAAAAGTTCATATGCTTGACAAGGGTGGTTACTGTTCCCTTAAAATCAAAAGGAATGATATGAAGGAGGAATGCAAAACAACAGGGGGTGGTCAGTTTGTTAAGTGTCCCTAGGAAGGTGTTTGGCAAGTTTTGATGGAAAAGGTTCAAGAGGTGACAATATAAACCAACTGGGAAATGCAGAGGGTTTTTATGGTGGGCAGATGTACAAGGTTTTGTTTTGCTATGCTCTACTTTGCTTTTTGGGCTTTTGGAGAAATGTATGGCTGTGACAAAGGAACTTCAACATGTGTTGAATTAAAGAAGCTGTATGATGAAATAAAGGACACAAAAGGTGGAAGGTTAAAAGTCTAAGTTGAGGATTGGTTGCTGTATTCATGAAAAGCTGACTGTACTGGATACTACACGATTACTGCATGATAGAATGAAGTGTGAGAATAGATGGCCTGCTAAGTGAATGGATCTGCATTAAGGCAAGAGATATGTGATGTCCACTTAGTTAACAGATTAACAAGAGTTGGAAGGGACCTTGCAGGTCATCTAGTCCAACCCCCTGCCCAAGCAGATCTTACATCTGCCTCTACCTAGGATTGAACTCACAACCTCCTGGTTATGAGGCGAGAGATCCACCTCTAGGCCACAACAGCATTTATTTATTATGTATTATTATTTATTTATGTATGTATTCATGAATAAACATGTGAGGGGGTATTGAAAATATGAGGTATTAGTAGCTGGATACCCATGCTGTGCGACAAAACTATGTGGTTGGGCTATGCAGGAGAAATTCGGTTCACAATCTGTTAGCTCAGTGGTGGTCGGTCATTAAAACACATAAGGGCACTGGAGACATGGAGGCTGCTTAGAAAGATGGTTTAATGGTGGACAGGACCACATGGCTTGAGGTCCTGGGGAAAAGGTGATCACATGCTTCCAGGTGTTGGGTGAAGAAGGGCTGAGGGAGGGGCTTGCTAGGCTTTTTATAATCTGTTTGGCCCCACCTATCTGTTTCCTGTTACTGTGTAAGAAATGTATTCTGATTGGTTGTCAGACTCACATGGGGCCATGCAGGGGCAACTCTCTAGGCCGAGCCTAGGTTTGGTTGAATTCTCAGATGCCATGTGGTGAATAAAGGGCTTATACTAGCATGCTTTGATTCCATCACCCTGGAGGTGACGGGGAGGGGTCTTTGTTATGTAAATAGACTGGCTTGGCATCTTAATGGCCCATTGATAAAAGGTGGGGTAGGCAGGAAGCTGCAGGAATTAAAACATGTTTCTCCCTTTTCACATCCAGAGAAATGTAATATTCTGCCTTTTCAATATTTCCTAAAATATTTCATTTTTCTAGGAGAGGGATGGGTTTTAACTTCCTACAGAAGTAGGAGGGCTTATTTAAGAACTGTTGGGGCAAAAGAAGATAGGACCCAGAAGAAATGGATTCTTAGTCAATATAGACATGAATTGGATATGTCTAATCTAGTGAAAAAAGGACTGGGGGTGGTATGATAGAGGTGTTCCAATATTTGAGGGGCTGCCCTAAAGAAGAGGGGGGTCAACCCATTTTCCAAAGCACTTGAAGGCAGGACAAAAAGCAATGGATAGAAACTAATCAAAGAGAGAAGCAACCTAGAACAAAGGAGAAATTTCCTAACACTGGGAACAATTAACCAGTGGAATGGCTTGCCTTCTGCTCCATCACTGGAAGTTTTTTTTTTAAAGAGATTGGGCAACCATTTGCCTGCAACAATATAAGATTTCTTGCTTGAGCAGGGGGTTGGACTAGAAGACCTCCAAGGTCTCCTCCAACTCTGTTATTCTGTTCTGAATGCAAAAAGTGAAGGGCCACAGTAGATTGCAATGGGAATGCATGAACATCAAATCACAAAGCAGCAACGTGAAGGTTGAGCAAATGGCTTGAGAGTCGCTGAAAGTCAAGCTTTGATGGAGCTGAGAAATTTGAAGAACAAAAGGCAGCGTAGCACTTGGTGTCTGCCTGTGAAGATGTGATGCACATCTGCCTTGTTATCTTTTCCTTCCCATTTTTTTTAAACCTCCTCCTCTCGCCAAAAGATCTGGGATTCTCGCAAAACCTAAGTATTAAACCAGATCTGACCTTACTTAGCTTTTCCCCAAAATTGGTTAGATGGTGTTTGTGTGTGTGTTTGTGTATGTGTGTGTGTATGTGTGTGTGTAAGGGAAGGGGGTGGATAGAATAGAATAGGAATAGAATAGAATAGGAATAGAATAGAATAGAATAGTTGGAAGGGAACTTGGAGGTCTTCTAGTCCAACCCCCTGCTCAAGCAGGAAACCCTACACCACCCTACACCCTACACCAGGGGTCCCCAACCCCCGGTCCGTGGACCGGTGCCGGTCCGTGGCTTGATAGGAACCGGGCCACAGGGCCGGAGAGGAGGGGGAGGGAGGAGGGGGCAGCCCCCTGGGCAGAGCGCGTGCCGGGGGCAGGAGAGCGCAGGAGCGCCCGCTCATGGAGCGAGGAGACCCTAGAGGGGCGAGTGAGCCGACTCCCCCCCGCGTGCGCATGCACCGCCTGTTCCCCCTCCCTCCCCCTGCTCCTCTACGCCAGCCGGTCCACGGAATTTTCTTTAAAATGAAACCGGTTCCTTAGTGCAAAAAAGGTTGGGGACCCCTGCCCTACACCACTATCCAACTTTTTTTTTTAATAACAATTTTTATTGGATTTTACAATTTTTTCCAAAAGAAAAACAAAGGGAATAGGGTAAGGTGAAATACAAAGAAATTTTGAGAACTTTCAGGTCGGAATCTTCGGCCCATCCAGGGCCTCTTAATAAAACATTGATAATACATTTTTCAATATTCTACAAGGTGGAAGTGAGTGCATACATCATAAATTCTAAATTCTAAATTCAATGCTGGCAGTCATATACAAGCGTCCAGCTAAAAAAATTAATTGAGCTAATAAAAAACAAACAAATTCATTTTTTAGATCTAATATCCAACATTTTCTTAAAGACTTCCAGTGTTGGGGCATTCACAACTTCTGGAGGCAAGCTGTTCCACTGATTAATTGTTCTGTCAGGAAATTTCTCCTTAGTTCCAGATTGCTTCTCACCTTGATTAGTTTCCACCCATTGCTTCTTGTTCTACCCTCAGGTGCTTTGGAGAACAGCTTGACTCCCTCTTGTTCTGTTTAATTGTTTAAAAACCAAGTCGTCCTTGGCCTCAAATTGCCTGATCCCCCCCCCCAAGCAGATACCAAATAACACTACTCAAAGTAGACCTATCCACCATCCATTTGTAGAGTAGTTAAAGTCACAACCTTCCCAGCGCAGAAAAGGCGGAGGAAAGGATATAAAACCCATCCTCAAAGGATCAGCCCTGTGGGAGGGAGGGAGGGGGCGTCTTTTCGTGCTTATCTGGGGAGTAAATAGGCATAGGACCTTGAGTTCCCTTTCCGCGCGGCTGCGAGGTTTATCTAACATCTCAGCCGCCCGGCCGCCCGCTTTTACGCGCAGGAAAGCCCGAGAGCGCAGCATTCAGACGTTAAAACGGTAGGTGAAACTCGTCGTCGCCCGCTTTTCCCTCCCCTCGCGATAGTAACCGAAGCAAGAAAAGGGAAGCCGAGTTAAAGTACTCCGAACTTCTACATCTCGATCCCTATTTGGTCCATGCTTAAATATCAATATCAAGTCAAACTTTTAACTGATGGGCTGCGGTTTACCTAAGGGAATTACAGGTCTTCAGCTTAAAAGGAGTCGCAGCATCCTGTCTTCAACCTCCCTGTTCTAAAAAGCCTGACCCAAGTTTGAATTTTAAAGGCAGTTCAGGGGGGAGGAAACCCAGATAAAAACAGTAATATAAGCGGTTTGGTTTAACGTGCGGGGGAGAGCATGGGGTGTATTATATGCTTCAGAAATTATCTTTCATCACAATGAGCAGGGAGAAGAACCCAGTCAATGTTGGTTTATTCATAAGACATTGTTAGGCCATGGCTCAGTGGGATAGTGAACCACACTAGCCACTTGAAGCAAGCAAGCAAAAAAAAAAAAGCACTATTCTCAATAGTCCTCAATTTTCCTACTTGTTACTTTAATCATTAAGTATTGTACCTTATGATTCTTGACAAATGTATCTTTTCTTTTATGTACACTGACTGAGAGCTTATGCACTGAAGACAAATTCCTTGTGTGTCCAATCACACTTGGCCAATAAAGAATTCTATTCTACTCTACTCCTCAATGTATACTATTCCTATTAGTTATTCTTTAGAATCATCTCCGATTCTTGCAGACAGACTGCCTGGTCACATCCTTGCTTGTTTTCTTAGCAAGGGTTTTTCAGAATCATAATACTGATTCATGCTTTTATTACATTTATATGCTGCCGGATTCCCAACCATCCCTAGAGGATGAATTCCCAATTACGAAATTTGGAGAGAGGGGGGAAAAAAATCATCCGAGTTGCATTCCCGGCATCCCAAAAGCAGTCAAATGGTAGTGATGGAGAGATTCAGAGAGGGGTCTACTCCCCATCTAACCAGGAGAGAATGCGGTACATTTAAAGGCAACCCTCCCCTCTCGCCCACCTGCCAATACTTAACGAGGAGCGACAGGTCTCATGGCCGGCGGCAGGTAAGATAAAAGAGGCTTGGCTGTAAAATCCAGACCAGGAGAGGACAGCCCGGTAGGGGACTTCTGAAAACCATGAATGATGATGGCATGAATGATCTCCGTGCAGCTCATCGGGCGCTAACAGTTGCACTACCCCGTCTTCCGGTCCCGGGGGGGCTGATTTGCAAGTCCAACTTCAGAACCCCCCCATCCCCTCCACCTTCCCCGCTGGCCCGTTTCATCCGTGAAATTAACGGGACTTTCATTTAAGATTCATCTTTAATCCAGGTGAGGGTTCGAGAGCGTGTGAACCCGCAGGTGCAGGTACCAAACACCCCCCCCACCTCCAAATCTAGCTGCTTTTGGAAATGAGGGCGGGGAATTGAAAGAAGCGGTCAGGAGCCATGTGCCTTACTCAAGAGGGTCGTGGAGAGGGGGGGCGGAGGACTAGGAGGAGGGGAGAGGAAACGCATCGGCGCGCTGCTTGCAGAAGCGAGCGAGAGTTAACCAAACTATGAACCTGCCTTTCTATTTATTTCTTTTTTGCAACCCACCTTCACTCCGACGGCTCTTTCGGAAAAGCGTGCTCAGTCTCTGGCTTCGGGATTCAGCTTACTTAAGGAGTAAACCCTACCGGATTTAGGGAAGAGGCGAAAGAAGTGGGCAAACTCCGTTCAGCCTTAAAACCCCGGGGTGTTGGGGAGGCGTGGTCCGGGGACCAACCTTACTTAGCAAAGGCTTTTTAGCAAGAATCTGGACTTCAACTAGGACTTAAACTTAAGCAAGCAGGCAAGGAAAGAGACGGAGGGTATCCGAGATAAGACAGCACCGAGGTCTAAGTGAAAGATGCCTTCCATGTGGATGAAACTCCGTGGCAAAGTTAAATCCTCTTCTATTACGTTTCGATTAAAAGTTAACTGTCATGACACCAATCTTCACATTTAGGAGATAACAAAAAAAGCGGAGAGAAGAAGGGAAAGGAGTCCTTCATCCGTCGGGAGAAGAGGACGCTGCTTTAAAAGAGACGCGCTGACACCCCCACTTTCTCTCCCGCCTCCCCGGGCAAAAAGAGTTCGCGGTCGAATTTTCACCTCCCAAAAACTTTCCAAGCCAACCCAGGGACCCCGATAGGAGCTGCGGATTGTATCGCATGCAAATACGCAAGCTGACGTAAGAGATCATGTGGGTTTTTGGTGTAGATCGCCACCGCCGATCGGAGAGATTTTTTTTTTAATTTTTTTTTTTCTAAATCCTACTGTATGCCTTTTTTCCCCCTCCCCCTTCCTCCCTCAGAAGGGGGGCGATTGGGATAAGTGAAAGTGTCCCCGGACCGTCTCCTCGGCGTTCTAGAACGCGCACCGAGAGTTCCATTCGGGGGGGAAAGTTCTGCGTCTCAGCGTTCCAAAGCTTTGATCGCAGGTAAGGAGAAGAGAAGGGGAAAAAAAAAACCCAACTTCGCCCTCCCTTCCCTTCCCCTCCTCTCTCTCTCTCTCTCTCTCTCGCCCGCCCTTCTTTAAAAACACGCACCATAAATTCTTATTATTTTACAAAAGGCGTAGCAGAAACACCGGCAGCCTTAATCGGAAAAGGAAAAAGCGTGTATGCCTCGCGAAGCCAGATTGGATATATTGCCTTTTTTTTTTTTTTGGCCACATGGATGGACTTCGGGGAGGGGGGGGGTGTACTAATCCAGCCAAGCAATGCACTTCGACTTAACTTTTTTTTCCCTCCCTCTCCCCGCTAAGAAAAAAAACACCCCTCCCGTTTTATTTGTTTTTAAGACTTCGGTTGGGAAGAGGAGGGGCGAAAGCGAGAGAGAATACGATTCGAATTGGGACAAAAAGAAAAGGCAGGAATGGAAAGGGAGGGGGTGGGGAGGTTCCAGTGCTTTCTCTTCCTCGCCCTTCGATCAAATCGTATCGAGCGCAAGTTTAGGAAGCGGGGGGGAGGAGAAAGAGAGAAAGAAAATGCCCAAGTCTCTCTCTTTTAAAAAAAAAAAAAATGTCTACGTTTCACTCTGTCGACATCAGCAACACAAAATATGGCGTCCGCGTTGGAGAGGGCGTTACGTAGAGCTCGAGAAAGACGATCTTGGGGAGGGAGAGGGGGGGGGAATCGAGGCTTGGGGGGGAAGAGGGGGGGTTTAGAAAAAGGCACCCCCACACACACACCTTCCCTCTGCAACCCCAACTGTGCCCGGCAGCTGAATTCAAAAGCAGTGGCGTTTGGCAAACTCTTGGAAGGACGGGGTGGCGTCCTGGAATAAATAGCAAGACACAGCAGAAAGCAGCCAGTGCGGATGAGGCGGGGGGGGGGGCACTTTTCCAGGCGAGAAATGGGCACAGATTTGCACTTAGGTTTCATTCCCCCCCCCACGATAGATCTCGAAGGCCTCGTAATATGCTAGCTAGCTTCTCTTCCCCCCCCCCCCCCAAATTCCCCATCCCCGCCCCCAGCTGCAGAGAGTGCTAGAAATGGCAGGAGACGTTGCATTAGGTTGGCCTGGTTCAGCTGTTTTTTTAAATTAGCAATGTTCAAAAGCAAAACTTCACCCGTTCTCCTCTTTCTCCCCACCCCCCCTCCCCAGAGATTTTTATTTTATTTTAAATCTCGCAGCTCGTCCTCCCCGCGTCTCTCCGGTTGAAATCCTCTTGCCCAAAATACCTGATGCGTTCCAATAAGCGGCCCTGTTCAAAAGCCAAACAAAAACAAAAGTTAAATTCCTAAACGGTGGGTTGGTTTCATTCCTGTTTTGTTCCTTGTTCCAAAGATGATCAGGAAAGGCAAAAAAAATATATAATAATCTTATTGAACGTGTGTTCGGGTCATGCCATCCTCTTTGGAAAGACTTCCAGGTTACGACGTGCCTGGTTTGTTTGTTTTTAATTCTCCCACCCACCCCCAAATTAATAAATTTTCTCTTCCCTGAGGGATCCTTGCATGTATTTGTCCTATCCTATGTAGATAATGTAAATAGCCAAGGTTCTCCTCTTCTTTGCCCCCCTCCCTCCAAAATCCGATGTCAGAGTGAGGAGAGAGCTATTTTCAAGGAAGTTCAATTGCTATTTGCTAAGACCTTCCACCTGATCGGTTTGACTTCAAAGCCATGTGAGGTTTTTGTGCCCTCCACTACTTCCGGATCTCCCTTTGTTTGCTTGGTCTGGAAAGCTGTGCAGCTGGGTGGGTGGGTATCCTTTTTTTTTTTAAAGGCACCAGGCCCCTTTTTCCCCCCCACCCAAGGTCCTGGGTCACCTGCTCTGCTGGTACAGAACCCATGTGCAAAAAAGGCAGCTGAGCAGTTTCTGAAGCTGCGTGTGCGAATCAGTTGCTGGGTAATATAGTCCTTTTAAGATAGCATCTTCAACGGCTCGCATAATTACTGGGTCATGTTCTTCTCCCACACAAAGTATACCTTCCAGACATGCTAGCTAGGAATACCTTCACGGCTCTGGGAAGGAAAAGAGGTTTGAGGTTGAGGAAAGAGGGTTTAATATCCAGCTCATCCCAAGCAACGTCCCTTAGCAAGTTTGCACGCATTCGCGTGTTGAGGGAACAGTGGAATCCATGTCTCTTGCTCAACTGAATCTGGCATGCTTGCAAACAGCTAGTGACAGCAGTGATGGTAATAATAAAAAACATAATGGACTTTTCAGCTCCTAGGTCCGTGATGGCGAACCTATGGTATGTGTGTCACAGGTGGCGTGCAGAGCCATAGTTGCCAGAATGCGAGAGTGGTGGGTTGCAGGCGGCACGCCCTGGTACCGGCATACCGGAGCCTGCCTGGAGCACCGGATACCGTTCCGGTACGATGCTCTGGAGGGCCCACCCGAGCTCCTTACCGGCCTTTTAAGTCTTCGATGCTTACGCACATGGCGCATACAATGCCTGCACGATGCTTCGCTGAGCAGCTGGAGCGTCGTGGAGGTGCTAAGACGCCATGTGGATGCCACTGGGCCCGTTCCAACTCTACCAGTTGGAACAGGATCTGGATCCCACCACTGCATGTGAGCCATCAGCTCCGTCGTGCCAGCTGATTTTTGGCCTTCTGGAGGGCCAGGGGAGGCCGTTTTCACCCTCCCCAGACTTCAGGAAAGCCTCCATAGCCTGGGGAGGGTGAACCCCTCCTGTATGCATGAACGGGGGCGGGGTCGCACATGCATGTGCAGGGCAGGGGTCATGTGTAGGTGGGCGGGGCACATTGAATTTGGGTGTGAGTACGTGCGCAATAGCGCGCATGCACACAATTTTGGCATGCCTTTACAAAAGTGTTAGCCATCACTGTCCTATGTTCTGGTTGGATTTATGCAACCCACGTAAGTCATAACATATAAGTGCAACTAATGAGATTTGGAAGCCATGGTTTATCATTTAGCATGTGCAGGCCATCAATCTTGGTTTAGTCAATAACCATGAGTGAACAAACAGTGACTGCAATTTGTGGATCTACTCTTAAATCATATATATGTGGTAAGATGTTGTCCAACCATATAGTTTTTACTGTGCTGTATAATAATCTGTCTTTCACTTAACTGGTTGTGCATTGTCCTGAAGAGAAATACCTAATAGCATCTCCCATCTTCCAATATAGGCATAGTGTTTTGTTTTGTTTTGTTTTGTTTTATTTTATTTCATTTCATTATTTTGTTTTACTTTATTAAATTTATATGTTGCCTCATATCAAGCGACTCTAGTTTTATTCAGCCTCTTTAAAAACAACCTGGGGAAATGTTTCTCAACCTTTGCAACTTTAAAATGTATGGACTTCAACTCCCAGAATTCCCCAGAATAGCTGGCTGGAGAATTCTGGGAGCTGAAGTTGCAAAGGTTAAGAAACACTGAGGTAGAGCAGAAGGGATGTTTATGACATTTGAAGATGACCTCAAGCTAAGGGAAATAGCTACTGTTTTAGTGGACAAAGTTAAACACACAAATACCAACTGGAAATAGGTGGATTGGTGTTTGGTTGTGAGAAGGATGTAAGATGAACACGAGGAAACTATGGGATGCAGCAGCCAGAAGCCCAGTGAACTCTTAGGCTACAGATGTTGCACCTGACTCCCGAGAGGCAATGGTGTCACTTTGTCTCTGTTGATTTAATCACCTCTGGAGTGTTGCATCCAGTTCTTTACCCAAGAAGTATGGAGATGTGTGAACAGAGGAAGAATTTGGAGGGAAAAGAGATCCGGAAATCATACTTGATGAAGAATAAAAGGGCTTTGAAGGTTTAGAAAACAGAACACCAATGGAATGGGATTGCAGTCAATCCAACGTGCAAAAGTGAAATGGATCTATTTGTAGAAATGGATAGCTGGCGATAGACCAGTAGATGGCAATTAAAGCAATTCATGCTGCAATTTATGACAGTAGGAGCTGCTAAGCCAGGGATAGTCAACCTTTTTATACCTACCACCCACTTTTGTATCTCTGTCAGTAGTAAAATTTTCTAACCACCCACCGGTTCCATAGTAATGGTGATTTATAAAGAAGGGAAGTCAATTAAAGTTTAAAAAGGAAAGTGCTTCAGTATGGGACAAAACCCCTACCACCCACCATGAAAGCTGGAATGCCCACTAGTGGGCGGTAGGAGCCAGGTTGGCTACCAGTGTGCTAAGCCATGAAGCTATCTACCAATCTAGAGGATTGGGAGTTTTCAAAAGGGTGATATCAGGATGTCCCAGTTTTCTACACTAACCAAGGGTTGGACTGGATCAGAGCTTTCAAATTTGTGGGCTGGATGTGTCACATGCTGGCCACACCCACGCCCAGTTCAGTGAAGGGAGAGGGGAAAAGTCCCAATATGTCACATGACTCTACCATGACGACGTGAGTTTGTTACCCCTGGACTAGGTGATCCCCAAACCCCTTTTCATTCATCCATTCATTCTATAATTCAGGTTCCAACCTTCTCCAATTCTGTGTGCTCAAGAAGTATTCCTTTTCATCTCCCATAATCCCCAGCCCATTGTGGTTGTTAAGTCCCCAGACCTGTGACTTGTGACCGGTGCCTGGCAGAGTTGAAGCCTGGGAAGCTGATTGGCTCGCGCAAGGGTCACAAGTCTGGGGACTTAACAGTGGTCTTTCCATCTTGGTCTATTCCAGACATATTGGGGTGTTTTTCATAATCTCAGATGGTTCCAGATTCCAGACTGTACTGTGTTTCCCCCAAAATAAGACAGGTTCTTATTTTCTTTTGACCCCCAAAATAGGTCTTACTATTTTCCCCCCAAAATAAGACAGGTTATTATTTTCTTTTGACCCCCATAATAGGTCTTACTATTTCTGAGGTGCAGGAGGCAGCGAGCGTAGTCACCTCATGGCTGCTGCTGTGTTGCAATATTTTCGGGGGAGGGCTTATTTTAGTGCATGCGCTCAAAAGTCCAATTGGGCTTATTATCCGGGGAGGTCTTCTTTTCGGGGAAACAAGGTAGCACTCTTAGGAATTGCTGTCAGTTCCTGAATTTTCTACTTGTTGAAAATAAATAGCTACACAACATCCTCTTATATTACTGTATTTTTTTTTACCTTTGCAAACATTTTCCCATTCTAATTTCATTACGGTGGGATATAATTTAATAAAATTTTAGTTGCTTTTCAAGCTTTTTTTAAATTAAAGAATCTTTGACGTAAGTACTTCAGGATGTTTTGTTATTCACAAATGAATAACGAAGGAAGTAATTAGAAATAAGTGCATAACTATCCTTATGTAGTTGCAGTAAAAGTGATAATGTACTATATTTTAACCTGTTCCTTCTCTTACGTTACCGCCTGCAGCTAAAAAGATGAAGCAAGAACACAGTCGGGATAGGTTTACTGGTTTTTCATTATTTACTTGAAATCTCGTACCTGTTTTTGTAAAAAAAATCAGCTTCGGTGTGGTTTCAAAGACTACAAACTCTTTTAAGACTTTTAAGAGAACCAAATAAACCATGAGCAGCGTAAGGGGCAGTATTATGCTGGATCTGCATCAGCAAAGATGTTGGGTGATTTTAAAACTACTGACAATAAACAGCTATGCAGTCCTAGCATTGATATAGCCCCATGATGGTGAACCTTTGGCACAGGTGGAATGCAGGGCACACCAGCCATCGCCCCACCCCAGCTCCACCGTGCATGCACGCGCACCTTCCACCAGGCAGCTGGTCTTTGGGTCTCTGCCATATATGCTTTTGGGGTGTGTGTGCATGTAGGGGATGCGCATATGCAGGGAAGGACAGTGTGTATGTGCAAGGGGATGCTCACATTGTATTTTGGCAGCTCGCCCAACGCCCCCACACCCCATTTTGGCTTCCAGGTTGGTGCAGGAGGCCTTCCAGCCAAAACAACACAGGGGAGCATGGGGTTACTGGTGCATTGAATTATGGATGCGGGCACGTGCTGGTGCACGCGCGCACAACACACACACTTTTGGCATGGGACCACAAAAAGGTTAGTCATAATACAAAAATACAACAGCAGAGTTGGAAGGGACCTTGGAGGTCTTCTAGTCCAACCCCCTGCCTAGGCAGGAAACCCTACACCATTTCAGACAAATGGTTGTCCAACATCTTCTTAAAAACTTCCAGTGTTGGAGCATTCACAACTTCTGGAGGCAAGCTGTTCCACTGATTAATTGTCCTAACTGTCAAGAAATTTCTCCTTAGTTCTAAGTTGCTTCTCTCCTTGATTAGTTTCCACCCATTGTTTCTTGTTCTGCCCTCAGGTGCTTTGGAGAATAGTTTGACTCCCTCTTCTTTGTGGCAACACTTGAGATATTGGAACACTGCTATCATATCTACCCTAGTCCTTCTTTTCATTAAACTAGACATACCCAGTTCCTGCAACCGTTCTTCATGTTTTAGCCTCCAGTCCCCTAATCATCTTTGTTGCTCTTCTCTGCACTCTTTCCAGAGTCTCCACGTCTTTTCTACATCGTAGCGACCAAAACTGAATGCAGTATTCCAAATGTGGCATTACCAAGGCATTATAAAGTGGCATTAACACTTCACGTGATCTTGATTCTATCCCTCTATTTATGCAGCCTAGAACTGTGTTGGCTTTTTTGGCAGCTGCTGCACACGGCTGGCTCCTATTTAAATGACAGTCATCACTGGTATAGCCTGTGGATGTAAAAACAGGTATTTGGGGTCTGTGTGAAATAATAGTTCTACTTTCTTCTGTGTTGGGCAGACAATATGTCAAGTATTGTGTTCATGTCACGGCACCGTACTTTAAACTGAAAGAAGTTTTATTTCACGTGATCTTGATTGTTTTTGTTCAGGTGTAATAATGTCTGAGAGGGACGTGGTGACTCAGTGGCTAAGCTTGTCGATCAGAAAGGTCGACAGTTTGGTGGTTCAAATCCCTAGTGCTGCATGTAACGGAGAGAGCTCCCATTAACTTGTCGCAGCTTCTGCCAACCTAGCAGTTCCAAAGCATGTAAAAATGCAAGTAGAAAACTAGGGACCACCTTTGGTGGGACGGGAACAGCGTTCTGTGCACCTTTGGCATTTAGCCAACATGACCACGGAGATGTTTTTGGACAGAGCTGGCTCTTCGGTTTTGAAATGGAAATAGCACTGCCCCCTAGAGTCGGGAATGACTAGCACATATGTGCAAGGGGAACCTTTACCTTTAATAATGTCTGATTTCTCCCCCCCCTTTCAAGGTCACATCCATGACTTTTATAGAGATTAAAAGCCTTCCCTATTGATTTCTATACAGCTAAAGAGAGATTGGCCCTTCACATGGTCAAATGCGGTTTCAGGTCTTGTTTAACTAAAAAGGATGGACTTCTTTAAGGGCAGGGTGTGTAACGTACACATTAGCCATCCAGTGATGTAAAAGTGAGCTAGTGAGATGTTCGCTATTGTTAATATCCCTTCATCTGATTTTTAACCCACTTCAGTTTTTTAATGCTTTAATTGTTAATCAGGGTGATTTTAGGTATGGATTGGTTGGTTTAACCTGTTATTTAATTTCAACCTGGGTAGCTAAAATTATAATCCCTTGTTTTGCAAGATGGGAAGCTATATAAATTGGATGGATGGATGGAATAAAGAGACAGACAGAAACATGCCATCATAAAAATGTTTGAGAAGGACTACAATCAACCATCTGTGTAAGACCGTGATGGCAAACCTATGGCATGCGTGCCACAGGTGGCACACGGAGCCATATCTGCCGGCACGCAAGCTGTCAGCTATAGTGCGCATGCACGCGCCCGGCCAGCTGATTTTCAGCCCTTTCCAAACTTCCAGTAGGCCTGTTGGACCCGTTTTTCACCTTTCCCAGTCTCCGGAGGTTTTCCTGGAGCCTGGGGAGGGCAAAAATGCCCCCCCCCCCGAAGAAATACCAAGCTCAGTTTGGAGGCAGTGTGGTGCACGGGGGGGGGGGGGGGCTCACATTTTTGGCACCCAACAACAAAAAGGCAAGCCATCTCTAGTCTAAGAGGTTTATCAGAGATGCCCAGCAGATTTTTCATCTTCCTAAAATGCCTATTGATATTTAACTAGGTCTGTGATACCTTGGAATATTAACACAGCCTACACGCAGTGATATATAGGGCATAAAGGTTCACACTTCTTGTTTGTTTTCAAGGATCTTGGTGATTTAATTAGCGTTTGGGAGGGGGGGAATAAGGAGGGCACTTTTGCTCTGACAGTTGCCTAGTCAGAATCCTCATGCCCAAAATGCCATTCTTTCCCATTGTTTTGGAAGATAAGTGAAATTACCTGAGAAGGTACTTCTAGCGTAGAAATGTCCAAATACAGAGGGGGAAGGAGAGAGAGAGAGAGAGAGGATGTAGATGCATCAAACTAGGCTGAGTGGGTTTGGCAAAAAAGAAATGAAGGAATTTATAATGACATCATTCCTAAATTATCTTATACTAGGGCTAATTCGCACATATAAATCAAGCAGTAAAATTAATTGTGAACTGTAGGAGAACTCCGAAGATCAGGAGATAACCCCAGAAAGTTTTAGAAGACCAAATGTCAAGGATGCTCTTTTCCTCCTAAATAACATCTATTTCAAGCCCTTAGTCCAGTTTGCATGTAACATAAAAATACCATGTTCTTGTGGCAGCGAATCTCCTCAAATTCTGGACTCTTCTCCAACACAGGTTGAGATCAGAACTTTCTTTCCATTCATACCAACAAGATGTTCACCCGAACATCATGTCCTGTTAATGCCCTCTCTCCACCTTAATATGTGTGATGGCAGGTGTACAGGGTCTAGGGGGATATGAGAACAAGTTACAAGTATAGAAATAGTGTAAAGTTGATAGGTAGTTCCACTGCCCTTTAAGTAAATGGGGAAAAATAGTTCTGCTCAGCTGTTGAACTTATGGACAGGTACATAGGACAATTTTCTGTATAGTATAGGTATATTTACATTTATACACAAAAAATTATCTTATGTGCCTGTCTATGTTCAATAGCTGAGCAGAACTATAGTATATTTATAATTATAGGGACACGATGGCTCAGTGGCTGCTGAGCTTGTCAATCAGAAAGGTCAACAGGTCAGCGGTTTGAATCCCTAGCGTTGCGTAACAGAGTGAGCTCCCGTTAACTTGTCCCAGCTTCTTCCAATCTAGCAATTCGAAAGCATATAAAAAATGCAAGTAGAAAAATAGGAACCACCTTTGGTGGGAAGGTAAGAGCATTCTGTGCGCCTTCGGTATTTAGTCATGTCGGCCACATGACCACAGAGAGTTCTTCAGACAGTGCTGGCTCTTCAGCTTTGAAACGGAGATGAGCACCGCCTCTTAGAGTTGGGAACAAGTAGCACATATGTGTGAGGAGAACCTTTACCCTATAGGTATATCAACAGTTGTAGTATAGGTGTATTTATCGACTCAACTGCTCACTTAGCAGCCATTCAAAGTTAGAGCTTACCTATAGAAAGGGAGTTACAACAAAGGAAAGACCCATCCACAGGATACAGACAGCACGTGAAACCACACCCCCTCTGGTCCTCAGAAAAGCCTCTCTCCATGGCACCAGTCCCTGGTGACCAAAAGGTTGAGGGCCATTGCTATAGCAAACAATGGGCTCATTAAGTTCCCTAGTGCTTGCTCAATGAATACCACTAAAGCAGGGGTATCCAAACTTGAGAACTTTAAGACATGTGGACTTCAACTCCCAGAATTCCCCAGCCAGCTATGCTGGCTGGGGAATTCTGAGAGTTGAAGTCCACAAGTCTTAAAGTTCCCAAGTTTGGACACCCCTGCACTAAAGAGTTCATAAAATTGAATTGGTCACATGTCCCCATATGTAGCCATCACATCATATGACCCTAATGGGCAGGCTCCATTGCCGTCGTATGTTGAGGACTACCCGTAGGTAAGTTACGGTAGAGAGAAAAAGCAAATATGCCGTTAATGTATGCCAAATTCCTTTGTTTTGTTTGGTTTTTTTGCAAGACTATTGAAATCCGTTCATTTTTGCTGCCTAACACTTCATCCTCCTCCCCAGTCTTGGGTAGGGGTTAAGACTGGAAGCTGGAGCACATGTTTCAGTGTGTTTCTGTTTTCATCCTTAATTTATTGCAGATAAATCACGGTGCCAAAACCAACTATGTACATAAATACAGGTCCACCGTGCTTTTCCCTGTCAGAATAAGCAACGTTATGCAAAATGCAGAAAGAGAGTGAGAAATAGTAATCAGGTAGTGCAGGCAGTCCTCGAGTTACAAACACAATTGGGACCAGCGTTTCTGTCGCTAGGCAAGGCAGTTGTTAAATGAGCCATGCCTGATTTTTATCACCTTTCTACAACACAACTGTTAGGCAAATTAGTGCAGTTGCTAAGTGAATGTATGTTTGCAAACTCTAGATACTGCTACAACTCTCATTGCCATGACCTTAAACAGTGCAGCATAGAACAATCATTTTTGAACTAAGGTACCTCAAATGGGCTAAGTTACAGAATGTGTCTAATATCTGAGACCCATGACTCCCAAGGGAATGGAATTTGGGGAAATCTTAACTGTTTCCGTGCTACTGGCTGCTGTCGTCCTGCTCAGCTGATCTTCACTTTCAACATTCCAAGACAGTTTCCCAGTCAATCTCACAATCCCTCCTCTCCACCCAGCAGCAGGCACTTAGATGGGAGGGAGGGAGGGAGGGAGGGAGGGAAGGAAGGAAGGAAGGAAGGAAGGAAGGAAGGAAGGAAGGAAGGAAGGGGAAAAAAAGGAAACTTTCTCATGCTCCCTGCCAGATTCCCACAAGTAAACTCAATGTGGAAGCCAGCAGGGTCAGATTATTCTGCCTACTATTACTGCTTTTTTGATTGTTTCTTTGTTTAGACAAGGAAATATCTCTGAAACAATGACTCAACAGGCCACAGGTTATCGAATAAGATTTTAAATCAACATTTTTGTCTCCATATTTCATCACTAGAAGTTAGTGATGGCTAACCTTTTTGTTGTCGCTTACCAAAAGCACCCATAATGCAAAGTGCGTGCAACCCCCACATGCACCCTGCCCCCGTGCATGCACATACGAACCCTTCCTGCTCCCCGTGCATGCACACACAACCCTCGCAAATGCACCCATCCCTCCCCCCCTGCGCATACACAGCAGAGACCTGAAAACTAGCTGGCTGGCGGGAGGCAGGCACATATGTGTGCTGGAGCTGAGCTGGGGCAACAGCTCACATGCCCACAGAGAGCAACTGCATGCCTATAGCATGGCACACATGCTACAGGTTCGCCATCACGGCTATAGGTAATTCAGAGGCAGCGAATAGTTCCAAATTAGCTACCCCTACTTTGAGCAACACATTCCTTGCTTTGCAGCAAGCCCTGGGCTCAGTCCCCAGCGTTTCCAAGCACTGCAGAGTGTCTGCCATCTGCCTGAAACTCAATGCAAACTGCAGTTACGAAACAAGATGTTCCAAATTGGAAACACAGCAGGGGACAAGTGGTTAATTCAGGTCTCATGAATATAACTAAGCAGAGTAGAAAGCAGTAACGGATGTGCCTACGGGCTCTGCTCCGGCTTGAAAACAGAGTTTCTTTGCCCCTGACTCGTTGGAAAGGCTGACCCACATAAGAGAGCTGAAAATCAGTTTCAGGTTTCTAAAAAGTTTCCTCTTCCCTATTTAGGGTAGTTGAAACAGATCGTTTGTAAAAAGCGAGGTTTCAGCAATTTGTGTTAGCGAGCCTGAAAAAATAGATCAAACAAGTAGGTTGCACACTGTTGCACAGGAAGGCATGTTTTCCTTGCCTCCGTGGTCCCATACTTCCTGAAAATTGTGTTCCTGAGGATTTGTTATCCCCTTGCCTAGTTGTGGAAGTTCCTCAGTGGCTAAGATGCTGAGCTTGCCGATCAGAAAAGTCGGCAATTCAGTGGTTTGAATCCCTAGCACCGCATAACGGAGTGAACTCCCATTACTTGTCCCAGATTCTGCCAACCTAGCAGTTCGAAAGCACATAAAAATGCAAGTGGGAAAATAGGAACCACCTTTGGTGGGAAGGTAACAGCGTTACGTACCCCTATGGCATTTGATCATGCCGGCCACATGACCACGGAGATGTCTTCGGCTTTGAAACGGAGATGAGCACTGTCCCCTAGAGTTGGGAACAACTAGCACATATGTGCGAGGGGAACCTTTACCTTTTAGTTGTGGAAGTTGAGCTGGGTATGATGACCCATAGAGAGAGGAGAATTGGCGAAAGTAATCCTGTGAGAACATGGTGATTGATAAATAAAGGTAGTTTTCAATTTAATGACCGTTCGAAATTAAATTGGCACTGGAAAAAGTGGCATGTTTTTCACACTTACAACCGTTGCGGCATCCTCATCTTCATGTGATGACCGTTTGCAGCGTCCCGGGGTGATGCGACCACCTTGACTGGTGGAAGCCTTCTGACAAGCAACTTCAATGGGGAATCCCCTTAGCAACCATGGGACTAATTGAACAACTGCAGTGATTCGCTTAACAACTGTGGCAAGAAAGGACGTAAAGTGGGGCAAAATTCACTTAACAATCGTCTCGCTGAACATCAGGCCTCCATTGTGGTCGTCAGCAAAGGACTACCTGTATTTTAGTTTATTTTGGAAATGCCACTGAGTGGTCCAGGCTGAAAAAAGGCTGCTAGGTTGGACTATTTCACGCCTTGATTCTCATGTTTAAGCCTATTAAAGGCTTATGTAAGGTAATAATTAACTGCTTTCTTTTTAAAAGTGGGAAATTGCACTGCTGTTATTTGGAGATTTGTGATATTTTCAACGTGAACGTCGGAACGTGACACTTGGAGGTCCCTGAGGATGGAATCAGAGGTGGTTTTCAGCCGGTTTGGATCAGTTCACCTGAACTAGTTGGGGAAATCATGGATGGGCCCGCCCACTCACCTGAGCTCTATGCCAGTGATGGCGAACCTTTTTTGCCTCGGGTGCCAAAAGCATGCATGTTTGCGCTATCGCTCGCACTTGCGTGCCCACCCCCATAATTTAATGCCCCCCCATGCCACGCCCCTTGTGCATGTGTACATGATCACCACCACCACGCTGCTGCCCCAGAGGCCCTCTGGAGGCCAGAAATGGCCTGTTTTCCAACTTCCGGTGGGCCGAGTAGGTCCGTTTTTTGCTCTCCCCAGACTCCAGAGACTTTCTAGGAATCTGGGGAGACTGAAACACCCCAACAGGCAAATTGGAAGTTTGAGAATGGACTTCTGGATTGCCCGTTGGGTAGTTTTTGACTCTCTGGAGGCTTCAGGAAAGCCTCATGTGATCATTAGGATGCTGTGATGGTTACAAGAGGACCAGGCATAAAGTCACATTTTTCAGTAAACAAATGGTTGTAAATCTTCAGATCTTCTCAAACAAGACTTGTCCATCCCAAGTTCTTTCACTGTTATGCAGATGTTTGAACTCTTGAGTTGATCAACTGTATGTACTGCTTTTAAGCAGCCTATCTCTAAGCCTTGCAGCCGTATGGAACTAGTAGCTCTTCAATCCTTAATCCCATTCTGAGATTATTTAAAACCAGATTCTTAACAAGTGTGCCTCAGTGGCAGCCCAGTTCATGGCAGTGTGACTTTTCCCCTCCTGGTTTTATTAATGGTTTCCTTTTTAGCAAATGTGTAAGCCCCTTAACCACAGTTTATAGGCTGCTCGCCTGCTTCGAGGGGAGATCATTGAGCAAGGATCTCTCTCTCTCTCTCTCTCTCTCTCTCTCTCTCTCTCTCTCTCTCTCTCTCACACACACACACACACACACACACACACACACACACACACACGGCACTGCAGTGATTCCAGAGTGTTAAAGAAACCCCAAGGCAGTTAAGTGAGCTGAGAAAGTGAGTTGATTTCTTGTTTTGAGGTCAGCAATCTGCATTCGCAAATGTTTACTGTTTTTCTCTTAGGGGCTGCTGTTCGCTGAGTGAGAGGCTGCACTCAGCCCCTTTCAGGCAAATTATTTAAACAAGACCCTCTCTCCCTAAAATGAGGCAACTTGCTTGAACAAACCTGTTTATGGGTGGTTTGCATGTTATTTTAAATCTTCTGCTCTCTCTGAAGCAAGAGGGAAACAAGGCCTTAACCACCAACAAATCACACTGTGAGAACAAGCTATGTTCCTCCGACACCTCTCATTCAGCAACCTTGTGATAATACAAGAATTGTGTCACCTCCTTAAACTAACTGCAGAATCCTCAATTTGGCAATGTAAAGCTTTGTTATAAAAGAAATAATTGAAAGCTCAACAGAGCTATGCTCTGCATGCCAAAAATCCATTTCTAGTTGAATGCCTGGATTTAAATTGAGAAATAATATGTTTTAATATCTTGGTGAATGTTTGCTACTCAGACCAGAGGGTGGCATCTTTCTAGTCTAGGGCTGGGCAACCATGGCAACTTTACAACCTGTGGACTTCAGCTCCCAGAATTCCTGAGCCAGCCATGTGGAGTTGGAAGTTCAGAGGGCGTAATTTGCATAGTTCTCCACATTTGTTCTAGGCCAGGGGTGTCAAACACGCATTGTCACATCGTCACAATGTGCAGCAGCTGCCAAAAAAAGCCAACACAGTTCTAGGCTGCATAAACAGAGGGATAGAATCAAGATCACGTGAAGGGTTAATACCACTTTATAATGCCTTGGTAAGGCCACACTTGGAATACTGCATTCAGTTTTGATCACTATGCTGTAAAAAAGACATGGAGACTCTAGAAAAAGTGCAGAGAAGAGCAACAAAGATGATTAGGGGACTGGAGGCTAAAACATGAAGAACGGTTGCAGGAGCTGGGTATGTCTAGTTTGATGAAGAGAAGGACCAGGGGAGATATGATAGCAGTGTTCCGATATCTCAGAGGGTGCCACAAAGAAGAGGGAGTCAAACTATTCTCTAAATCACTTGAGGGCAGAACAAGAAGCAATGGGTGGAAACCAATCAAGGAGAGAAGCAACTTAGAACTGAGGAGAAATTTCCTGACAGTTAGAACAATTAATCAGTGGAACAGCTTGTCTCTAGGATTTGTGAATTCCCCAACACTGCAAGTCTTTAAGAAGATGTTGGATAGCCATTTGTCTGAAATGATATAGGGCTTCCTGCCTAGACAGGGGGGTTGGATTGAAGACCTCCAAGGTCCCTTCAACTCTGTTATTCTACTCTAGCATCATTATCATCATCATCATTACTATTATTATTACTATTATTATTATTATTTTAGTCCATAAAAAAGTTATATGTAAGAAGGCCCTCAAAGACATCGCTACAATGAAGGTCTACCTGCTTCAGCTTTTTATCTTCATTAGTTGTTGCTGGATTTAGTGTTTGTTTTGTAAATACTGTATCAATTATTCACAGCCACTTTGGCACTGAAACTCTCTTCTTGCAAATAGAGGCCCTCAATCAGTAAAGACATTGGAATTCATTACAATACTATTAAATGAGATTGCATTACAGATAGTCCTCAACGTAGGACCACAACTGAGCCCAACATTTCTGTTGCTAAATGATACTTTTGTTTAGGGAGCTTTACACCATTTTACAACCTTTCCTGCCTCGGTTGTTAAGTGAATCACTGCAGTTGATAGTTAGTAACATGGTTGTTAAGTGAAACTGGCTTCCCCATTAACTTTGCTTGTCAGAAGGCCGCAAAAGGAGATCACATGACTCCAGGACACTGCAACAGTCATAAGTATGAATCAGTTGCCAAGTGTCTGAATTTTGATCATGTGACCATGTGGATGCTGCAAACATTGTAACTGAAAAATGGTTATAAATCAGCCGAGCAGATTATCTTGCTGTCCTTCTAGGAAATGAAGTTGTCAGCAAGAAAGGGGAAGAATTTGCTAAATCTCTGGGTTTTGGCAGAATTAGATCTCCAGCAGACGTCAGAATAACTGAAATCTCCCATTATCACTACAGGTAATGCTCAGTTAACCACGACTCTCATGTAGCAACCATTCAGAGTTACAATGGCATTAAGTAGCTTTATAACCAATTAGTCTGTAGAGATTCTCAGTCATCCAGGCCAAGATTGTCTCAAAGTTGCTTTTTTCAGGAGGCCTTTCTGGGTTTTTTTCTTTGAAGACGTTTCGCTTCTCATCCAAGAAGCTTCTTCAGCTTCTTCACCGATTATTGAACTTACAACCTCTGCAGTGTCCCCACAGTCTCCCCATTGCCATTCTGGCGCTTCACAACCTTGCAATATCGTAACTTCAATCATGCACGCATTAGCCTCGTGTTAACTGACTTTAGGTTTGCATTAAATGCGACCTGGTAGATTTTGCACTACATTGAATGTCGCATTATTCCAACTCACATTGATCGTGATCTTCCTGTTTTGAAAACTGCTTGTTTGTGGGGTCCCTGGTGGCCTCTGTGCTTGGGGGGGGGGGGGGGTTGCAGACATTTTGTTACCAAACTAGTAGGATTAACAGTGCACTGATGATATTACCTAGTTTGGTAAAGAAATATCTGCAGGAAAACCACCATAGGGTTCTTGGTGCTTGGTCAGAGAGTACCAAGAACCCTACAGTTCAACGGTGAGCTACAAATATTTTTTTCTCTAGTATTTGTTTTTTGTTCAGCCATATTTTTCTGGGGCAAAAGATGCTGTACGTTGCACTTCTTTGTGATTAAAATGCTGAACCAGGAGTGCAAGGTCTCACATTGGAACAAATAAAGTTTCCCCAAACTGGTTGAATGAAACAGAAATCCATTTGGACTATGGTGACGGAAACATAAAACAGATTAATAAGTAAAAACCATGTAGAACTTGGTCCTTTGAACAACCACACTTAAAAGTTCCCAGTTTTATTTCTGGAATGTAAGAAATTTTGTTTCCTCAATTCTGACAGCTAGATTTTCCAACACCCTTTTGATTATTGTTTTAACTTTAACTGAGAGAACGTTTCCTTTTTTTTTTTTGTAAGTGTTCTAATTCAGGTTTTCTTTCACTGAACAAGATGTCAGTACATTGCATCAGCACAGGCGTTCCTCGTGGTTGTCATAGTCACACAAGTTTAAACACCCAAACAAAGCAGCAAGAAATGTATAACTGATTATGGATTATTATGAAAATTAACTCCTAAACTGGCTAGTCTGGCTGGTGCATTTTAATAATAGAGCTTCGTAGTTTGGCCAAAATGTAAAACTACCACAAAAGGAGAGTTAACTATCATAATACTTATGGTCAACATTCTTAGACTTTATGAACAGATTTCCAAATTTAGTCTGCATTGTTTCCCATTTCGGCACACCAAGTTGCCAGAAACAGGAAGGGCAACTGCCTGGTGTGCACACACATGCCAGGAAGATGATCTTCCAGTCTCTGGCACACGCATGCACACTGGCCAGCTAGTCTTTGCATGCGCATACGCATGCACTCCAGAACCCAGAAGAGCAACGGGCGACGGCTCGCTTGCCTGGAGAGATGGCTCTGCATGCCACTTCTGGCATGTGTGGCATAGGTTCGGCATCACGGATATAGATGATGCTAATAATCTCTGAATGGTTCTACAGGTAGTCTTTGAGTTATGACCATAATTGAGTCCCTGTAAAGTGAGTCACCATGAACGGGAGCCAGTTTTACAATCTTTCTTGCGGAGGTCATTAAGCAAACTCATTATTAGTTATGGGGAAGTTTTTGCTGGAGATCAACCAAGTAAACCCAGGTTTTCAGCATAATTGTCATAAATTGCAGACACCTGACCGCAGGATGCCGCAAACCGCCATAAATCAGGCCTGTTGCCAAGCTCCCAAAATGTAGTCACATGACTGCAGATGGGGCAGATATCAGAACTTTTAAAAAGGGTCTAAACTTCTCAACAGAGAATTCTGAGGAAGTCAACCATCCTCGCTGGGGAATTCTGGGATTTGAAGTCCACACAACTTAAAAATCACTAAGATTGAGAAGCAATGTTCTAAATAGACACTGAGCTGTACTTTGTGTTATTTTATTATTGACTCAGCCCCTGCCACATTCGTAATACCCATCCTAATAATGCAAAGCTGTAGGAAGAAGACAGCCCTATACCATTTAGTGCAGGGGTTCCCAAACTTGGCAACTTTAAGACTTGTGGACTTCAACTCCCAGAATTCTCCAGCCAGCATAGCTGGCTGGAGAACTCTGGGAGTTGAAGTCCACAAGTCTTAAAGTTGCCAAGTTTGGGAACCCCTGATTTAGTGGCAGTTTTAACATGCCATGAGTCAGCAAAGCCACCTGGCCTATTTTAGCTTTGCTCGGTTGCTGTAGCAATGGTTTTTTTTCCTCACAAATACTCTTTTTAATATTTAATGGGAACCCCTCCTCTGACAAGGCTGCGTATAAATGGTAAAAAGCTACTACAAAGAGCTGGAAGAAAGTAAGAGTTTGAAGCCAAGTTTTTTAGCATTGAACTGTCAGCTCCCCTGAGAAATCTCTGCGCTTCATTAGTTGTGTGAAAATGTCCCTGTTCCAGAGCCAGAAAGCAAATACTGTGTGGAATTCACAGAGAAAATAAAACCAAACAGCAGAAACTACAATATTTCCTTCCTTCCTTCCACCTTTTTTTTCCCTTTTTTGGATTCTTGAAGGTGGTTGCTCTGACTTGGGCAATGATTGTAATGTTGGAAGAAATGTCCATCTCCAAGTGGGGAGAAAGACACTGGAAACATGGAGGCTGCTTGGGAAGATGGTTATGAATGGTGGACAGGACCACATGATTTAAGGTCCTGGGCAAAAAGGCGACCACGTGCCTTGAAGATCTTGAAGCAAAAAGGAAAGAGGTGATGAGAGAGCTTGAGTTTTTCATTCATTTCATTTCGTTTTATTAAATTGATATACCGTGCCACTCTCCCCGAAGGGACTCGGGGCGGTGCACAGGAGATTAAAATGGGAAAATATAAAACATAGCAAACAATAAATATTAAAAAAACAATTAAATACCAATGACCCTGTGCTAAAAATCCTCTCTTGGTTCCCACTTTAGAGTTTCCTGTTCTTGTCCAAGAAATGCATCCCATTTCAGACTCCCAAGGGGCAGGGGGTCTTAGCTAACTTTGTAGGCTGACTGTGTCCCAGGCTTGGTTGAGCCTTGCTGGGTGATGATGTAATGAGAGGGCTTTGCGATTCCTATTTTGGCTCTGCCTGAAGTAGGTAGAGCTTTGTTATGTAGAGTAGACTGGCTCAGGCCTTAATGCAGGGATGTCCAAACTTGGGAACTTTAAGACTTGTGGACTTCAACTCCCAGAATTCTCCAGCCAGCTATGCTGGCTGGGAAATTCTGGGAGTTGAAGTCCACAAGTCTTAAAGTTCCCAAGTTTGGACATCCCTGCCTTAATGGCCCATTGACAAAGGGGGGGGGGGGGAGAAGCTGCAGGGAGCTGCTTTGTCTTTAAACCATATGTCTCCTTTTCTCATCTAGGGAAATATAATATATTCTGCCTTTTTTAAATATTTCCTAAAATATTTCATTTTTCTAAGAGAGGGGCGGGTGCTAACTTCCCACAGTAACAGCTTTCATTATGTATGGCTGAAATCATATTTCCTTCATTTTTTAAAATTCTGCATTGAATTTGCTGTAGCTTCTATTTGCTGTTTTTGAAAGGGTTGGGTTGAATGGATTTTTACTCTGCCACTTATCCAGGATCTTGGATCAAGAGAAAGGAAGATCAGGGGAATTTGAGAGGCCTGGTGGCGATCTCTTTGTCTTAATTAAACCCACCAATAATTTAAGAAAAAATGATTTTATATAGGAGACCAAAGAGACAGAAAAGATATAAGACCGTTTTCAAAAAGGCTTCCTGGGTTGTTGTTTTTCCAGGGAGCCTGAATAATTTAAGAGCTTTCATATTTTAATCAAGCGTTTATGCAACACCTCTAATCTTTTTGTACCAGACAGAATCCTTCCAATGTTATGTTCCAGATGGTGGGTCGGAAATCGTATTTTCTGCCATTTCCTTTGTGGTCATGGGAATGGAGATAAAGAGTCTAGCTTAGAGTTCTTTCGGAGCCCATGGATATTTTAGGTATCGCTCTGGCTTTTGATGGCTGCAAACAGAAACGCGAAAAGCTAATGCCGTTTTCATTTCCAAGAATGCGTTTTCGTCCCATAAGGGTTTCAGAAGTATCCATTGAAAATAAAAATAGTGGATGGCTGCAGCTCTGCAGTTTTTCTTAAAATATGCCAAGGACTAAGGAGTAATTTTCTGTGACTAAGAATAATTAATCAATCGAACAGATTGCCTCCTGGAGTTGTGGGTGCTACATCGCTGGAAGTTTTCAAGAGAAGATTAGACATCCATTTGTCTGGGATGGTATAAGACCGTGATGGCAAACCTAGGGCATGCATGCCTGAAGTGGCATGCAGAGCCATCTCTCCGGGCAAGCACCGGTTGCTCTTCCAGGTTCCAGTACTCCAGCCAATGGGTCTTCACGCATGCGGGAACACTGGAAACCAGAAGAGCAGCTTCCCGGTACGCATGTGCGTGTTGGCCGACTGCTTTTCCGGCACGTGCATGCACACCAGCCACCTAGTCTTCCGGTTTCTGGTGTGCATGCATGCACAAAGCCCAGCTGGCCAGTGCGCATGCGCACACCGGAAACTGGAAGATCATCTGCTCTGGAAGAGATGGCTGCTCTTCCGGTTTCCGGTGTGTGCATGTGCAAGGGCCAGCTGGTTTTTGCTCATGTATGTGCGCCAGTCACCGGAAAAGCAGGTGGCTGGTGTGCATGCACGTGCTGGAAACCAGAAGAGCAGCTGCCCGGCAGCTTCATGCGCAACAAGCAACTGCTCTTCTAGTTTCAGGCACATACCCACACTCCGATTTCGGCACTTGGTGTTGAAAAGGTTCACCAACACTGTTATAAGATCTCTTGCCTTGGGCAGAGGGTTAGGCGAGAAGACTTCTAAGGTCCCTTCCAGACCTAGGAGTCTATGTATACCATGAGGATGTCAAAGTTCTCCTTCCCACCGAAGTAAGCTGGAGTTATATGGGCTAATGCAGAATATCAGAAAGAGAGAGCAAATAGATCAGTTTTTCTCTCCTGATTTTCACCTCAGCCTGAAGTTGGATAATTTAAGAGCCTTCACGTCACGAATGAGGAAATACAGCTGATCTGGAAGTTTTAAAACGAATGCATGGGATTGGGTTATTGAGATCACGTGATTCCAGAGTGCCATCTTGCCGCAACCATTTCTACATCTTTCTCTACATAATTATTATATCCTGGTATCGCAGAATTTCAGTTGAAACCGCAAAAACACTTGAAGACATTGAATAAAATGAAGTCACATTGAATTTGGCTTACTGTGGGGGAGGGGTGTCTGTTATTCTCAGACACATGATGATGTCCTTTTTGGTAGATCAAAGATTTGCTATTACACATGCGGCTCATATATATCATTTATGTGATGACATCACCACTCAAATGATGAGTTTGACTGATGTTGTGGACACCCACGCCCTGTGGTCTTTCTACCGTAGTAGTTGCTTCAATCACGAGAATTTACTTAATGGTTATGCTTGTCTAAAAACGTCTTTGTGGAGAGATGAAGACATATCAGTGGTGGCTCTCTAATTGAACAATGCTTACCAGGAGTACTGCTTACTAGCAGCTCTGGTTTTATCAGCTCATGAAATATCTTTCATGTTTCTCAGCCTACTCAACAGATACTTGAACCCAACCATTTAAGTCTTGAATGAAAGTTCTACAGCAGGGATGTCCAACCTTGGCAACTTTTAAGACTTGTGGACTTCAACTCATGGCTGGCTGGTGAATTCTGGGAATTGAAGGACACAAATTTTAAAGTTGCCAAGGTTGGACGCTCCTGATCTAGAGGCGGTTATGAATAGATTTCACATCAACTAAATAATCTGAATATCCCTGCATTGGCTCCCGGTTATACATATATGAAGTAGTGGAAGTTGTCTTTGTGGTTCCTTGACTAGGCTGTTCGTTTACTGTTAGTTTGTCTGCTTCGGAAGTTCTTAGATTTGGGGTATTGTTTATTTCTTGATTGTTGGTCTAGTGTTAATCTTGGCGTTAGTCTCTGCTCATATGAGTGTTCACTGCTAGTGAGGAGGCGTTTGGGTCTTTGTGTTTGCTTTTGGGCTTTTTTATGGTCTCTTTTGAATGGTGTGTAGATGTTATTTATCTCTATGTGCCTGTCGATAGCCGATTTGTCTGAGTGCCAGGCCTCCAGACAAGAAAGCTTGATCTAGGATACTTACAGTTTCCCAGTTGAAACTATGCTTGAATCTGTCCAAATGTCATGAAATTAGGGAGTTTTCTAACAGTTACTTGGTGTTCGTGGATAAGCTCTGCTCGTATTCTGCTTGTTTGTCCTACATAGTGGCTGTCCTTAATTTCACAATGCATGGACACAACACATGTATAGCTGTTTGTAGCAACCTGTGGTCACACCATTGCAATGTATAGCAATTTTTTTGCCTCAAACCAGCATTTACTTCTGGTTTCTGGCAAAAACTGCCCATTGCAGACAGATTCACCAAACCGTCTCAGTGATTCACTTAATGTCTGCCACAAAAAATAGGTTGTAAAATCAGGCACAGTCATATGTTGACCTGCTTAAAAAGCCACATGACTTACGACTGTAATTCCAGGTTCACTTATGGCCATAACTCAAGGACTTGCCTGTAGTGATAATACAACTCCTGCATTTCAAGTGATACCAGTCTATGCTGTTCTGCAGATTGAATTACAGTAGTCAATAGCTTTATTCTTAAATAAGCTACCGAGGTAAACATTACCCCGACTGTTGTGGGTCTCTGGGCTTTAGGGATTACAAATAAATGTTCTCCAAAGTTTGTTTGTTTGTTTGTTTGTTTATTTATATCCCATTTTTACAAATAACTCAAGGTGGTGAACATATTGAACAAAGCACTTCCTCCTATTTTCCTCACAACAATCCTGTGAGGTGGATTGAGCTGAGAGAAAATGACTTGTCTGATTGTTCTAGCATTAATGATAAGACTGCCCAAGGTACAGCAGAATTTGTAGGAAAAGAAAGAAAATTAGATGTATGATTAATGTCATGTTTCAGAATTCCTTGCATTTAGATGAGGTAATTTTAATATACTATAATAAGGTAAAGGTTCCCCTCGCACATATGTGTTAGTCGTTCCCGACTCTAGGGGGGATGCTCATCTCCGTTTCAAAGCTGAAGAGCCAACGTTGTCCGAAGACGTCTCCGTGGTCATGTGGCCGGCATGGCTAAACGCTGAAGGCACACCAGAGCATTGTTACCTTCCCACCAAAGTGGTCCCTATTTTTCTACTTGCATTTTATACGTGCCTTCGAACTGCTAGGTCGGCAGAAGCTGGGACAAGTAACAGGAGCTCACTCCATTACGTGGCGCTAGGGATTCGAACTACCAACCTTTCTGATCGACAAGCTCAGCATCTTAGCCACTGAGCCACAGCTTCCCTGCTACAATAGTGTTCCCCAAATCCTATGAAAGTAACAGTATGAAAGAGTATATACCAGTGGTAGTCAACCTGGTCCCTACCGCCCACTAGTGGGCATTCCAGCTTTCATGGTAGGCGGTAGGGGTTTTGTCCGATACTGAAGCTTTTTCCTTTTTTAAATTTAATTGACTTCCCTACTTTATAAATCACCATTACTGAGGAACCGGTGGGTGGTTAGAAAATTTTACTACTAACAGAGCTACAAAAGTGGGCATAAAAGGTAGGTATAAAAAGGTTGACTACCCCGGGTATATACAAACCTTTTTTTTAATCATTAAAGCAGCTACCTCTTTTTTTCTTACATATCCTCAGATGTGGTTCTGCAGTCAACTGCAAACATGGTTGGTGTTTTAGTTGCATTTTCTTCCTTATGTAATAGAGTTCAGCCATTTTATTTTTTTTCAGATTTGTATGACTACTTTAGAAAGCCATACTTCAGTATTCATGCACAGCCATTTTGATATATCTGGATGGAGGTAGTTGAAATCAGTTTCAGGAAAGGTGCTTTGCACACCCTACATAATTGCAAAGAGAAGCTGATTTCCGGACTAGAATCCACAGTTTTATTTGGGAGCATGAACTACAGTCACTAATGCAAATTATAATAGCATTCAAATAAAGGTTTGATTTAATGGGCTATTTAGGGAGACTATTATTCCCAAATTGCCATTAAATATAAATGCAGTAATTGACATCATGTAATTACTGGGGTAATTAAAAATGCATCATTTGCATCCATTTCAGTCATTTTTTTGTAAATAAGATATTATAGAAATGATGTGTATTGATGCCAAGATGGTGATATTACATAAATTAATGTAAATTTTAATTTGTTACTAGCCTACTTTGAACCCGATAGACCTGAAATTTTGGAGAAATATCTTGATGGAGATTTTGTCCTTTACAACAGGGGTCTCCAACCCCTGGGCCGTAGAACAGTACCAGTCCTGATAAGTTAGTAACCTGGTTGTTAAGTGAATCTGGCTTCCCCATCAACTTTGCATGTGAGAAGGTCGCAAAAGGGGATCGCAGAATCTTGGAACACTGCAACCGTCCTCAATATGAACCAGTTGCCAAGCAGCTGAATTTTGATCACATGATCATGGGGATGCTGCACAGGTCATAACTGTGAATAATGCAATACAATACAATACAATACAATAGCAGAGTTGGAAGGGACCTTGTAGGTCTTCTAGTCCAACCCCCTGCGTGGGCAGGAACCTTATAC
The DNA here is from genome assembly GCA_039707465.1 of Rhabdophis nuchalis. Lineage (NCBI taxonomy): Eukaryota > Metazoa > Chordata > Lepidosauria > Squamata > Natricidae > Rhabdophis > Rhabdophis nuchalis. Next base: position 207,691,213 of record CM077645.1, read on the forward strand.
CATTTCAGACAAATGGCTATCTAACATCTTTTTAAAGACTTCCAGGGTTGGGGCATTCACAACTTCTGGAGGCAAGCTGTTCCAGAGGTTAATTGTTCTTACTGTCAGGAAATTTCTCCTTAGTTCTAAGTTGCTTCTCTCCTTGATTAGTTTCCACCCGTTGCTTCTTGTCCTGCCCCCAGGTGCCTTGGAGAATAGTTTGATTCCCTCTTCTTTGTGGCACCCTCTGAGATATCGGAACACTGCTATCATGTCTCCCCTGGTCCTTCTCTTCATCAAGCTAGACATACCCAGCTCCTGCAGCCGTTCTTCATATGTCTTAGTCTCCAGTCCCCTAATCATCTTGGTTGCCCTTCTCTGCACTCTTTCCAGAGTCTCCAATAATGGTCATAAGTCACTTTTTTTCAGCTCCGTTGTAACTCTGAACGGACAATAAATGAACTGTTGTAAGTTGAACACTGTCTGTATGAAGTTTCTGAGTATCTTACTATTAAAGTTTTAAAATAATAACATTTCAGTCAGTCACTTCTGCCCTAGTTACCGTGCGGCTTGACTACTGCAGTATGTCCTATATGGGACTGCCCTTGAAGATTGCACAGAAACTTCAGTTGGTCTAGATTTGTGACAATGCCAGCTGTAGTGGGCATTCTTCAATATGTCAATTTAATATCTTGGATGCACAAGCTGCACTGGTTGCTATTTTGCTTCTGGGTACAATTCAAGGTCCTGGTTATGCTGTTGTTAGTTGCAAAGTCGTGTCCGACCCATCACGACCCTATGGGTAACGTTCCTCCAGGCCTTCCTGTCCTCTATCATCCCTGGAGTCCATTTAAGTTCACGCCGACTGCTTCGGTGACTCCATCCAGCCACCACATTCTCTCTTGTCCCTTTCTTCTTTTGCCCTCAGTCTTTCCCAGCATGAGGCTCTTCTCCAGGGAGTCCTTCCTTCTCATTAGGTAGCCAAAGTATCTGAGTTTCACCTTCAGGATCTGGCCTTCTAAAGAGCAGTCAGGGTTGATCTCTTCTAGGACCGACCGGTTGAATCGCCTTGCAGTCCAAGGGGCTTGCAGGAGTCTTCTCCAGCATCCTTGTTCAAAGCCATTCCAATTTAAGAATGGCATTGCTAGCAACAAAGAGACTATAATAAACACTTATTTAAATATTTTATGTTAGTAAGCTTTGAAACATGCATAATTTTTATTAGCTGGAGGGACTAAAACACTAGTTGATGGGAGATTCTTGCAGGATTTGCAGGAAACGAAATTTGTAAAATCAAGATTCAATACATAAGGCTGTAAAATTGAATGAATTGAATACGGTCGGTAAGTTTTCTTTTATGCAATGTCTTTTCTAAACCCATGAATTCTAAGAATCTACCAGAATGTGATAAATTTTACAGTGTCCACATATTATTGATTTCATAGATGTTGAACAATAACTATCTGTATTAGGATACTTTTATTTAGAGAAATGTTAAATAAAATTACTGATTAAAAATATAATAAAAAGTACCATAAAGAAACGACAATGTTTCCAAGTAACCGATTTAAAGTCAACATTTAAATTTTCTTTAAGATCTTTATTTAAGATATTGGCTAAGGTATGGTGGCTTTTGTCTTTTATCAAGGTCTGTTCCTAGCCATAAGGGACGCAGTGGCTCAGTGACCAAGACGCTGAGCTTATCAATCAGAAAGGTGGGCATTTAGGCGGTTCGAATCACTAGCGCCGCATAACGGAGTGAACACCCGTTACTTGTCCCAGCTTCTGCCAACCTAGCAGTTCAAAAGCATGTAAAAATGCAAGTAGAAAAATAGGAACCACCTTTGGTGGGAAGATAACGGTGTTCCACAGCTGGCCACATAACCACGGAGACCCCTTCGGACAGGGCTGGCTCTTTGGCTTTGAAACGGAGATGAGCACCGCCCCCTAGAGTCAGGAGCGACTAGCACATATGTGTGAGGGAAACCTTTACCTTTATTCCTGCCATATTAAATACAAATTCAACGAAACCTAGATTCATCAGACCCACATTCGACAGACTTCTGTTGCAATGGAAAACATTTCCATCCATCTAAAAGATAAGAATAAAAGATAATAAAAGAAATGATTTTATTGTGCATCATATAATATTATATATTACTTACATTTAAACCATTTATGTCACAGTTCCATATTTGCATAATGCCATTTGCAAATTGATCACCACACAAACAATGACATCATTCCATAAATGAAAGAAATTGTAAAGATGACATTATTTGCAATATGGCACAAATTATATAAATCACTGCAAACAATGTGCTTTGAGAGACGTCAAGCGATGTAAATAGATACCCTTTCAGATTTAACAGATGTCAAATGAAATAAATCACTCTGAAATATATACTTTCAGATTTAACAGACATTCAGGAATAAAACTCTACTCTCTACTGAGGGTTGAATCAGAGCAAGGTTTTACTTTAAAGTGTTGCTTCAGTAGAAATGCCTATAATGTCTGAATATTTTTAGTGTGGTTTCATACTGAATGTGCTATGACAGGCCTCCATAAAAAGTCTGTTCAGTAATAATATTAGTTCTACAAATAATCTAAACTGATAGGTTCATGAAACAGTGAGCAGAGCCCATCAACACTGGCTTACTTTTCAAACTAGTTGATCTTGGGTAGAAATCTCTAAGAAACCTGTTCCTATATCATTTAATGTTTAAAACGCTCAGAGCAATATTTGAAATTGATGAGATGAATTGTTTGTAAGTCGAGGACTATCTGTATTGGTGGAGAAAATACATGTGGTTACTATGGGTTCACAGGAATCATGGGTCCGTACTTGGAACGCATTCTGGAAGTTAACCCATTCGAAATACCGTATTTTTCGGAGTATAAGACGGACCAAGGTTTTGAAGAGGCATATTAAAAAAAAAGGGTTTTTGCACTTTGCAAACCTCCCAAAAACGGCCCATATTTTTCAAAAACGGGCCCTTTTTTTGAATAGCCTTTAGGGCAGGGGTCTGCAAAGTTGGCTCTTTGAAGACCGGTGGACTTCAACTCCCAGAATTCCCTAGCCAGCATAGCTGGCTAGGGAATTCTGGGAGTTGAAGTCCACCGGTCTTCAAAGAGCCAACTTTGCAGACCCCTGCTTTAGGGGGCTTGCAGAGTGCTCCTGTGGGGTGGGGGACCAAAAACGAACAACAAACGGCCCATTTTTTGTGAAAACAGGCCCATTTTTCATTTTTTTAAAAGGGCATGGATAGCCTTTAGGAAGCTTATAGAGTGTTCCTTGGGGGGTAAAAGTGAGCAAAAAATGGGCCGTTTTTCATTCATTTCTGCCCTCCCCAGCCCCCTGGATCTCTTTGAAAGCTTCCTAGAGGCTATGCACGGCCATTTTGTTGAAGGGGGCGGGGTTTCATGAGGCAAAAAAATGCTGTATTCAGTGTATAAGACGCACCCAGATTTTCAGCCTTTTTTGAGGGAAAAATACGGTACATTGCCTCAAAAATTGATAGCACATTATCAAATTAATCAATTAATTCAATATAGTCTGTTCTGGCCGACAGGAACTCTATAGAAGTTTCTTTGCAGGGTTTTCTTTTTCTGCAATAATAATAATAATAATAATAAATTTTATTTGTTACCCGCTCTCTCTCCCCAGGGGGACTCGAGGCGGGGCACAGGAAAATTAAAAAACAGTAAACACAACAGAATACATAATTTAAAATCACAATTAAACAACAAATCCTGCGCTAAAAACATCTATAAAAAACTAAAAAACTGTCCCTAAAACCCCTAAACACTAAAACCTAAAAACCCCAGGACAAGGAGGCTATCCCAAGCCGGCCAGACGGAAAAAGTAGGTTTTCAATTTAAGACGGAAGGAGCGGAGGTCCGTGGTCGTCCTAATATCGGGGGGAAGGTCGTTCCAGAGGGCCGGGCCCGCCACAGAGAGAGCCCTTCCCCTGGGTGTCGCCCGCTGACATAGTCTAGTGGACGGCACCCGGAGAAGCCCCGCTCTGTGGGAGCGAATCGGCCGTGAGGATGTATGGGGCAGGATCCGATCCTGCAGATAGCTAGGTCCCGAGCCATGGAGCGCTTTAAAGATGATAATTAACACCTTGAAGCGCACCCGGAAGACGACAGGTAGCCAGTGCAGCTCGCGTAAGAGCGGTGTTACATGGGTAGACCTGGCGGTCCCCATAATTGCTCGCGCGGCTGCATTCTGGACTAGCTGAAGCCTCCGGGTGCACCTCAAGGGCAGCCCCATGTAGAGAGAGTTACAATAGTCCAGTCGGGATGTCACGAGAGCATGAGTGACTGTGCAGAGGGCGTCCCGATCCAATAGGGGGCGCAATTGGCGAACCAGGCGAACCTGGTAAAACGCCCTCCTGGCCACGGCTGTCACTTGATCTTCCATGGACAGCCGGGCATCCAGGAGGACACCCAAATTGCGCGCCCCATCCACAGGGGCAAGATGTTCGCCCCCTATGGCCAGCGATGGAGTGAGCTGGTTGAATCGGGCTGCCGGAAACCACAGCCACTCGGTCTTGGTCGGGTTGAGCCTGAGTCCGTTACTTCCCATCCAGATCTGTACAGCTTCCAGGCACTGGCACATCACCGCTCCGGCATCGTTGGGGTGGTTTGGGGTAGAAATGTACAGCTGTGTATCATCAGCGTACAGATGGTACTCTACCCCAAAACCACGGATGATCTCACCCAGCGGCTTCATGTATGTGTTGAACAGGAGGGGCGAGAGGACCGACCCCTGAGGCACCCCACATGCGAGGGGTCTCGCGGTCGATCTCTGCCCCCCTGCCAACACAAATTGCGATCGGCCAGAGAGGTAGGAGGAGAACCACCGTAAAAAGGTGCCTCCCACCCCCAACCCCCCCAGCCGATGCAATAGGATACCATGGTCGATGGTATCGAAAGCCGCCGAGAGGTCTAATAGGACCAGGATGGAGGAACAACCCCCATCTCTGGCCCTCCAGAGATCATCGACCAACGCGACCAATGCCGTCTCGGTGCTATGCCCGGGCCGAAAGCCGGACTGGCGCGGATCTAGATAATCAACTTCCTCCAGGTGCCGGGGGAACTGTTGTGCCACCACACTCTCGACAACCTTCGCCAAAAAGGGAAGGTTGGAGACAGGACGGTAGTTGTTCAAAAGAGCTGGATCCAAAGAGGGCTTCTTAAGGAGGGGCCTCACCATCGCTTCTTTTAGGGAAGCAGGCAAGGCACCCTCACTCAAGGATGCGTTGACAACCTCTTGGAGCCAGCCTCGTGTCACCTCCCAGGATGCCAGTACAAGCCAGGAGGGACACGGGTCCAATAAACATGTGGTGGCTCGCAGTCGCCCACGTAGCCTGTCCATATCCTCGGAAGTAACGGAGTCAAACTCCTCCCAAACAAGATCTCTCTCGTGGCATCCCACTGGGCCATGAATGGGGGCTAGCTCGTTCTGTATCTGAGCGATTTTCTCCTGCAGAAAAGTCACAAATTCCTCTGCTCTACCCTGTAACGGGGCTTCCTGCACCCTCTGTTGAAGGAGGGAGCGGGTCACCCTAAACAGGGCGGCAGGGCGGTTTTCTGCGGATGCTATGAGAGTGGCACAATGATGACGTTTGGCCACTCTCAGCGCCACAATGTAAGTCCGTAAATGGGCTCTTACCTGTGTCCGGTCAGATTCAGTTCGAGTATACCTCCATCTTCTCTCTAGGCATCTCTTGCGGCGTTTCATCACCCTCAGCTCCTCGGAAAACCAAGGAGCCAGGGTGTTTCGCCGCCGCAAGAGAAGCCGCAAGGGCGCGACCCGATCCAAGGCTCCCGTGGTCGCAGTATTCCATGCGGCCACGAGGTCCTCCATCGGGGCGCGGGCCAGGGGTACAGGAAGTGGCCCAAGCGCCGTCTGGAACCCATCCGGGTCCATCAGGCGCCTGGGGCGGAACCAGATTGGTGACTCAGGTTCCGCCTCCCCGCGGAGGGGAGCAGCGGTCGGAAAGTCGAGCCGGAGAAGTGAGTGGTCTGTCCATGACAAGGGTGTGATGACTATATCCCCTATACCCAGATCACTCTTCCATTGGCCTGAGACAAAGATGAGATCCGGTGTATGTCCACCCTCGTGAGTGGGGCCTTGAATTAGTTGGGTCAGGTCCATGGCCGTCATGGAAGCCATGAACTCCCGAGCTGCCTCGGATGATTCGCCCACCGATGGCAGATTAAAGTCCCCCATGACTAAAAGTCTGGGGGTCTCAACTGCCACCGTAGCGATCAACTCGAGGAGCTCGGGCAGGGCTGCTGCTACATAGCGGGGAGCCAGGTATACAACCAGCAAGCCCAACTGCCTCCCTAGGCCCCACTTCACGCAGAGGGACTCACAACCGGTGGTCTGTGGCACAACGGTCTCTCTCGGCTCAAGACCTTCCTTTACAATGACCGCTACCCCACCGCCCCTACCTAGGGCCCGGGGCTGATGAAACGCGCGGTAACTTGGTGGGCACATTTCAACGAGGGGGAGTCCACCCTCGTGGCCCAACCAGGTCTCCGCAATTCCCACCAGGTCCGGCTCCCCCTCTGACACAAGGTCATGAACGAGGGGGGCTTTGTTGACAACGGACCTGGCGTTGCAGAACATCAGCCGCAGGCCCTGGCTCTGTACTCCCTGGCCACCTAGCCTGCGGGGGTTGAGGCACTTGACCGTTTGTAGCCAACGGCTTCGTGCCCCCAACCGGGAGGATAACACTTGTCTCCCCTCGGACCTGCCTCTCCCCACGACCTTCTGGATGGGAATGCCCTCTGTCGGAACGACTAGAATCTCCCCCCTAACGGAACCCTCCGCTTCCCTCCGTCGCCCGCTGGCCTGGCTCTCTCTTCCCTCCCCTGCCTCTACCTGTCTATACCCTCCCCCCTCCCTGGTACCCCCTAAAATAAACATTAACTTACAAGCTAAAAAACCCCTAAGACTACGCTTCTTCCACCTCTCCAGATTAATAAATCCTTCATCAAGGTGGGCCCTCGTTAGAGTGGAGGGCCAAACCTGCGAGAGCGGGGACTCTCGCAGTCGTAGCAGATCGGTTCTAGAGTACAAAATGGTGATAATAAGATGTAAAAATGGGTCATGGTTAAAATCAGGCATCGTTGGCACAATAAAATTCATAATAGGTGGAATAAATAGAATTAAATAGATGGAATAAATAAACACATAATGGTGACACTTAAAGAATAGAAGTAAAGTGCACCAGTGCATCGATCGGGGTAAGTTCAGAGTCTTATTTCTATAGCTGCATCAAACCAAGATCTTAAAGGTTATGGGTCGATAGAATCTTACAGGCCTCGCAAGGGCCGCGTGAGAGGAGGTTCAACAAGAGTCTTAAAAGGTCTAAAATAATAATCTTCGGTTGCGTCCAATGACTTAGTTCTCACAAGTCAGTTCAGATCATAAATAAATCAGGTGTCCTCGGCGCTGGAGGGGAGTCCAATCTCCCGATGGGAATTTCCCCAGCGTCCTTCGGCCACCGCCAGCCCAACCAGGTATCCGGTCCTGGTCGGCGTCCACCGCCGTCTCAGAGGCGCCGGGAGCACCCACCTCTGCTCCGGTGCTCCCACCACCATCTCCGCCGTCGTCTCCGTGTGGGCCGCCATTTGGCGCTCTCACCGCCATTCCGCAACCGTCTGAGGCCCACCAGGCCTCTCCAACCAGCCTGGCATCCAGCGACCCGGCCGGCATCCACCGCTGCCCTGGCATACCGGCCCTCTCCTCGTTGGCGCTCTCACCGCCGCTCCACCATCGCCGCCTTCGCCACTGGTCTCCCGGTGCTCTTACCACCGTCCACCATCCTTCTCCTGCAGCTCCCCGGGGGGGGGGGGGGCTCCTTCCAGTTTCCCTGAGCTTCCCCAAACTTCTCTGGGCCTCTCTCCCACACGGCCCATCAAACGGAGGCAAGGACGCCGCCCCTCGCTCCGGTACTCTCACCGCCGGAGACATCGGCGCGGTCCTCGCTCCCGTGCAGCTCCCCGGGGAGGGGGGGGCTCTTCCAGCTTCTCCAAGCCCCCCCGACATCCCCGGGCCTTCCCCGGGCCCCTTCCGGGCCTCCGGCGCAACGCGGTCCAGCGCAACGCGGTCCAGCGCCCGCCGCCATCGGCAGAAGCCGCAGGCGCCGCCCTCGCTCCGGCGCTCCCACCGCCGGAGACGCCAACGCCGCCAACGCCGCCCCCGCCATCTCGACTCCAGGGCAGCCTCCGGAGCAACCTCGGGTCCTCCAACTACACCCGGAACATCAGGGTGAGTCCCCCCGATCGATCCCAGCCCTCAACCAAGCTTTAGGAGGGCTGGGGCACGTAAAAAGTGCCAACGCGCTCCATGGCCCATTCGGAGCTCTAAAGCCGAGCGGCCATCCTCGCGCAAGCGCAGTCTCAATCTCAAACAAGTTTGAGTCTCAAATTTGCAAGCCGAAGCCTGTGTTTTGTCTCTGAATCACAGTATTTCCTTTTACAGGTAGTCCTCAACTTGCAACAGTTCATTTAGTGACCATTCAAAGTTACAAGGGCATTAAAAAGCTGATTTATGAGCATTGTTCCCACTTACGACCATTGCAACATTCCCATGGTCACCTGATCGAAATCCAGATGCTTGAGTTTAAGTTTGAGTTTTATTTGATTTATATCCTGCCCTTCTCCAAAAGTACCCAGGGCGGCGCACAGGAATTTAAAATAACATATAAATAATACAAAATACAAAATTTAAAAAGCTATTAAATATTCAAACCTGCGCTAAAACCAATTAAAATCCCCATTTTAAAACGAATACTAGTCACAGCGGAGGCTATGTTAGGCCGGCTTGATGAAACAGGTGTGTTTTTAAACACTGGTGGAAGAGGCGGAGGTCAGTAATGGTACGGAGTTCAGGGGGTAGGTCGTTCCACAGGGCAGGGCCCGCCACAGAGAAGGCCCTTCCCCTGGGTGTCGCCAGTCGGCATTGTTCGGCCGACGGCACCCTGAGAAGGCCCTCTCTGTGGGAGCGGATCGGTCTAAGCAGGGATGTATGGGGCAGGAGACAGTCTCGCAAGTAACTAGGTCCCGAGCCATGGAGCGCTTTGAAGATGGTCATCAAGACCTTGAAGCGCACCCGAAAGACCACAGGAAGCCAGTGCAGCTCGCGCAGGATCGGTGTTATATGGGAGCATCTAGAGGCTCCCGTAATCACCCGCGCGGCTGCATTCTGCACTAACTAGCTTTTGAGTGCACCTCAAGGGAAGCCCCATGTAGAGAGCAACTGGCTCACATTTATGATGGTTGCAATGTCCTGGGGTCATGCGATCCCGCTTTTGTGACCTTCTGACAAGCAAAGTCAACATTATGTTGCTAACTTAATAAGTGCAATGATTCACTTAACTGTGGCAAGAAAAGTCCTAAAACGGGGGGAAAATTACTTAAACAAATGTTTCACTTAACAACATAAATTTTGGGCTCACTTGTGGTCGTAACTCAAGGAGTACATGAGCCGTCTGCGGGCACATGAGCCGCCGCCCCAGCACAGCTGCATGGTGCATGTGTATGTGCCGCCCACCGCCATCTGATTTTCAGGTATCTGCCATGCAAGCAGGAGATGTGCACGCATGTGCGGGAGAGTGGGTGTTGCGGCGCCCCCACACGCCCTGTTTTTGGTCCCAGGAGGCTTCAGGGTGGCCTGATAGGCTCAAAACATTGAGCACAGGGGTGGTGGTCGTGCGTGATGCACAGGGGGGTGGGGTGCACAGAGGGGATGGTCGTGCGCCCCACTCCCCTGTGGGTGTGGGCGCATGCGCTTTCGGCACACAAGGACAAAAAAGTTAGCCATCACTGGCCTAGCTGATAACCCAAGGCTTCTGAGCCAAGTTGTTTCCCCTCTAGAAACGCAGCAGAAAAGCACAGCAAGAAATAAAGGGCCTATCTCGCAGAATATCCTGAAGGGCTGCTGCAGAATGCTTTCTTAGGCAGGAGGAAAATGGGGACATGACCCTTTGGCTTAGTTATTTAATGATGTGTTGTTGATACACAGCGGGCTATTTTTAAAGCCTCCACTCTGATTTTCATAAGCAGCAATGCACTGATAGATTCCTTCCTTCTCTGACTTTAAAAAAAGGAACCGTGTTTAATTTAAGAGTAGGAAACAGGAAGCCCCGAGATACTGCAAAGCAAAGGGCAAGTTTCCACCATGAAATGTTTGGAGCTACAAAAAGAAATAAATCTCTTTTCTATTTGCGGGTCATCAAAGCACACTTACAAAATAATGCAAGCAGTTGGTTGAAGCTTTGTAGGACCTCCGCTTCTCTGTCCAGATAAGAAGCCTGAAATAGTTTATAGGTGGGAAGGGAGTGAAACGGAGAACTTTTTCATCAAGCTCTTTCAGCTGAAAGGATATTTTGTGAATGGCCACATCTGTGGCAACTCTTCTCTGACAGTCGTGTGTGAAGAGTTCCCAATTCACAGGGCTGGAAGGGAGCTTGGAGGTCTTCTAATCTAACCTCATGCGCAAGGCTGGAGACCTCATTCCATTCCCAACAAACGGCTCTCTGATCTTTTTTTTTTTTTTTAAGACCTCCAGTGATGGAGCACGCACAACCTCTGGAGGCAAGTGGTCCCACTGACTGTTACACTGTCAGGACAATTCTTCCTTATTTCCAATTTGAATCTATATATATAATGAGCTTCCACCCATCGCTTCTTATCCTGCCCTTTAGTGCTTTGGAAAAGAAGTTTACCCCCTCTTCTCTATGACGGCCCTTCAAATAATGGAAGAAAACAATCTATTTTTATTTTATTTGTTTGTCAAACACTTACAAGATAACAAGAGGGTGCCACAAAGAAGAGGGAGCCAAACTATTCTCCAAGGCACCTGGGGGCAGGACAAGAAGCAATGGGTGGAAACTAATCAAGGAGAGAAGCAACTTAGAACTAAGGAGAAATTTCCTGACAGTTAGAACAATTAATAAGTGGAACAGAAGTTGCCTCCAGAAGTTGTGAATGCCCCAACCCTGGAAGTCTTTAAGAAGATGTTAGATAGCCATTTGTCTGAAATGGTATAAGGCTCCTGCCCACGCAGGAGGTTGGACTAGAAGACCTACAAGGTCCCTTCCAACTCTGCTATTGTATTGTAAGTATAGGTATGAACATAAACATGAACAAAGGAAGTAAATACAGATAAATGGGGACAGTAAGACAGGTATGGTAGGCATACTGGTGTGCTTATGCCCTCCCCCTTTAAGGACCTCTTAGGAATGGGGTGAGGTCCACGGTAGACAGTTTAAGATTGAAGCAGTGAGGGTTTGAGGATGTAACAGCGGAGTCGGGTAGAGCATTCCAAGTATTGACCAGTCTGTTGCTGAAGTCATATTTTCTGCAATCGAATTTGGAGCGGTTTACCTTGAATCCATATCGATTGTTTGTCTGTGTATTATTGTTGTTGAAGCTGAAGTTGTCAGGGTTCCAAATAGCATCCAATATTAAATCAGAGTCCGAGGCAAAGGATTCCTCAAAGTTCCAATTTATTAAGAGAGCCATGTTGGCACATCTGGGAAAACAATCGGAAAGCTTCCCGGTTTTCCCCACCCAGTTGAAAGTTCAAGATCTTGCCCTCACCCCCACAAGTCCATCAACATGGTCCAGTCTTCCACTGCCATGCTGGCGGTTCCATCCATTCAGTTCCGGCCAGGCACAGAGGTGCAAAGAAAAAGGATGACCTTGGCTTTGTAGAAAGAATTTTGTTATAGCTACATATCATCTAACTCTGTACAATCCCCCCTCCCATTTTCCCATAATAGAAAATGCCTAGTAGAATAATAGAAAGTGTGGCAGGCCAAAGACCCAAAAGAAAAGATGGCTGCAGGCCTGACAGAAGTAGTCATTGACAGGTAGGACGTTGTAGCAGACACTTTTGTGTACTATGCTTAGTTCTGACTGCAGGTGGCGCAGTTCATGTCACCGCTAATCCTTCTGTTCGTTAGGCTAGCCGCTAGACACATCTAGTTCCCATAACCGTTCATCATAGGGTTTAGCCTCCAGCCCTTTAATCATCTTGGCTGAACTTCTCTGCACTTTTTTGTAGAAAAGAGTGTTTATGTTCTTAATTTATTTATTTTATTTATTTCATTTTTATACCGCTCCTATCTCCCGGAAGGGACTCAGGGCGGTGCATAGGAAAATTAAAAATGACGATATACAAACATACAAATAAATACAACTACAAACGTTAAAATATAATTAAATTTGAAAATAGCCTGTGCTAAAATACCACTAAAATAATAAAAATTACCAAAGGTTAAAAGTCATTAAAACTCAGTCTGTAAAAATGGTCACGGGGTCTAGGCTAGACCGGCTAGGAGAAAGAGGTGGGTGTTAAGACGTTGGCGGAAGAGGCGGAGGTCCGTGGTGGTCCGAAGTTCGGGGGGTAGGTCGTTCCAGAGGGCTGGGCCCACCACAGAGAAGGCCCTTCTCCTGGGGGTCGCCAACCGGCACTGCACGGCCGACGGCACCCGGAGAAGGCCCTCCCTATGGGAGCGGATCGGCCAAAGTGATGTATGTGGTAGGAGGCGGTCCCGCAAATAACTAGGCCCCGTGCCATGGAGCGTTTCAAAGATGGTTACCAGCACCTTGAAGCGCACCCGGAAAGCCACAGGTAGCCAGTGCAGCTCGCGCAGGAGAGGTGTTACGTGGGAATGCCGTGAGGCTCCCCAAATCCCAGTTACAGATAAAGTTCTAGATACTGCTAACCCAAAGGATTTGGGCGTGTGGAGTCTTTGATACTCTCTGGTATTAGTTGTTTCCTTGCAGATGTTTCATTAGACAACTAGGTGACATCAAGCAACAAACAATACCCCAGTCAAGGAACTATCAACTCAGACAAATGATCATACAGTAAACAACAACGTAATTGAGGAATCGGGAAGAACATTCCCGCTTGCAAGGCAAGACATGTATACTTAAACAGAGAGCAAACCCCACTCCCTTTTAGCACTGATGATGCTACCTAGTCAGGTAATGAAATGTCTGCAAGAAAACCACCAACCTCAAAAAGCATCAAGCGCCCCAGGTTTCAACTCTGAATTAAAAATATTCTCTTCTGTTGGTAGATTTGGGGATCTATGCACTCCTTAGATCAGGGCTGTCAAACTCGCAGCCCGTGGGGCCATATGCGTCATGCGCTGGCCACAGCCAGTTTAGCAAAATGGTGGAAGGTCTCAACACGTCACGTGACAATGCCCTGATGACGCGGGTGTGACTTCCCTGACTGAGATCATCCCTTGTTATCAAAACAGCAATCCTCATTCTCTTTCTTCCCCCATATTTTTCTCTTCCTTGTAGGATGAACACATCTTTTGACATTGTATTTATAGGAGTGTTCTAAAAAGGTAATTGGGACCTTAGCCACCAGATAGGGACATCAGATCAATATTGCATTTCATAAACAAGAGGTGCTTGGAGGCAATAATATCTGAAAATGCAGGAATCCAGGTAAATTCAGTGGAGATGAGAAGTTGGGAAAATAAAACACTTTTTATGTTCTGTGAGGCTGCAATATTTTTCTCAGCTTTAAAATAAGGGTCGGTGGGTACAATAAGCAGGCTGTGCTTACCTATACATTGAATATTATCAAAACGTACCTTCGTTGCAGTCAAGATCTCTTGGATCCCAAGTAATATTTCCAAGAATAGATCACACAAACATTTCTGGATCGTCTGTATTTAAAAGCATGAAAGGAGAGTTTGAGAGGCAGTTCAGTGTAAGGGTTAAGGCAACAATGGCTAACCTTTTTGTTGCGTGCCGAAAGCGCATGCACCCGCACCCATAATGCAATGTGTGCAACTCCCCTCTGTGCATACGCGTGCGGCAGAGACCCAAAAATCAGCGGGCTGGCGGGAGGCGCGTATGTATACGTGGTGGAGCTGAGCTGGTACAACGGCTTGCGTGCCCACAGAGAGGGCTCTGCATGTCACAGGTTCGCCATCACGAGATTAAGGTATCAAGCCAGAAACCAGGCACTCACTCTCTCAGCCCTAGGAAGGAGACTGTGACAAACCATTTCTAAACAGCCTTGCCAAGAAGATTGCAGGGATTTGTCCAGGCAGAATCAGACATGATTTCCAAATAAGAGAGGAGTTTGATTTTTGACGCCAAGATCCTGTCGGTTCTGCAGAGGTTCAGAAGAGCTATCTGAAGGTCATGAATGACCAGGGCTATTTGATACTTTCATATTCATGTATTTGTGTTTCATTCTCACCAATGACCTCTATGGCATTACGGTAAGTGTTGTGGCCCGCCAGCAGAGCTGGTAGCAGAGTTGAACAGTGAGAAGGTTGGGGAGGAACATGGGCCAGTCCTGGAGGTTAGAGAAACATCTCCTTCGTCCTACATCCTCCCTTTGGTGGGCTGACTTTTTACATGCCCGTGTTGCCTAATGTGTAGCTCTTCCTCCTGTTTCCTAAGGTCACTTTTACATACAATTAGTAGTAAGAGGACAGTATGAAGAAAGAGAGGAAATATGGAAGACATTTTTTTTTAGCACTAGCACTTGCACCTAGAGTTACACACCTCTTCATAGTGCTTTACAACCCTCTCTAAACAGTTTACAGAGTCAGCCTCTTGCCCCCAACAATCCGGGTCATCATGTTAACAACCTTGGAAGGATGGAAGGCTGAGTCTACTTTGAGCCAGTGAAATCGAACTGCTGGCAGTCGGCAGAATTAGCCTGCAATAATCCATTTTCACGCACAAGACAGTCCATGAGATATTCCCGCATGTATTTCTGCACCTGCCAGACATTTTTTCCTGGGGCATCTTTGTTCATAAATTTCACAATGTCCATTACACTACATTTTGGAGACAGTCACTTCATTGTTAGGCACAGCTGAGGAGTGAGCTTGGACAGAATAGATGTTAGATTCATAAATACATGAGCCATATCTTGCTTTCTCTTCATAGTAGCCCCGGTGGAAGATTGGGCTTCATGTTTCAGTTGAGCCTGGTTTTGTTGGTTTGCCAATTCCATTTCAGAGCGGCACCATCTTTGTTGTGGCCGGCCACCAGCCAGCAGAGCTGCCAGCAGATTCGGACACTGAGGAGGTTGAGAAGGAATATGGGCCAATCCTGGATTCTGGGAAGTCTCTGATGAAAACTCGGTGTCAGAAGCAGAGTGGGGGCCAGGGCCGTATGTCAGTTATCAGCTGCCTTCAGAGTCCAATATCAGTGAGGCAGATGAACAGCTGGAGCCTCTTCCCAGTGTGCACATGCGCAGAGTTGCCAGACAAAGGGAAGAGCTAAAGAACAGGGGTCGACTTGGGAGTAAGGCCACAGGAAGACGATGAATGGCCTCTCCCAGAGGAAATAAAAGAGGAGCAAAAGGGGAGTGGAGTTTGCAGGAGACAATTAGTTCTCTTAATTTGTCCGTGACTCTCCAAGACTCCTTGCCAGGTTTTGCAGATATCGGCCTGTCAGCTCTCCAAGCCAGAGAAGGTCTGTGACTGTAAATCCTCCCTTGAAAGACTTTGTTGGATGTGAATGAGAAGAATTCACAGTAAATGAATAAAAGATATTTTTGTCGGAACAAGGAGTTTGCTTCATGCTCTTGGGAAGCCTCGGTCAGAACAATCTTATCCAAAGTGATGCTAACCAGCTTTGACTAGCTTCCATCCCTACAGCCATGTTGAGGGAGAAAGCTGTTGCTTTCAGAAAAGTGGAGGCAACACAGTTGTCCAATGCATTCCATTGTGGCTTTTGGTAGGTTGGGAAAACCACAGAGCTTTCCAAAACTAACTCTGAATGCTGGCTTGGGTGAAGTTGCAAATCCATATGCTTGGATCTCTGTTAGAAAAGCATGCCATCAACATCCGGCTATTCAGTTTATCCTTGACTTATGGTCAGTTTCTTAGTGACCATTCAACGTTACAACGGGCCTCCCCAGAGCTACTTAATCCAGTTTCAAAATTCTAATCGCTACCATAATCCATGGTCACGTGATCACATTTTGGGCTCTTAACAACTGGCCCATATTTATGGTCATTTGCAAAGTCCTGTGGTCACATGGCCATGAGTTACAACTTTTTTTTATGGAAACCAGCATTTACTTCTGACTTCCAATGTTTTTTTAAAAAAAAACCTATTGTGTACAATGGGTTCACCTAATGACCACTGTTCACTTAACTCACTGCCAAAAAGGTCGTAAGTCAAGGACTACTTGTGCATTGTATGAATACATGTGTTTATTATGATCGGTTCCGTGTTTGCTGTGCTATGCAAAAGATTCTCCCCATAACACTCATGGTAGAAGTTAAAAGTAATAAGAGGCTGCATTTAAAATTAGAAATTTGCGCATCAGAGTTTCAGGAAACTGTTTGCTGGATTTTTGTTTCATATCCATTCTCTTCCCCTTTAATCTGAATATAGCAGATTTCTCTTTTTTTTCTTAATTTATTTGGTCATCCTCAGATTCTTTATTGTCTGTGTTCTTCACTAAGAAAGGCGGGATTTTAATTTGTACATTAAATGTTTTTTGGCTTAGATGGGAATTCACCCATTATAACTTAGTATTGTATGTGTTCAACCTTGTTCTAAAGATAACTTGGTATGTTGTTAGGTATGAAGGCAGTTACTTACGTCTCTGTTTGTGGCTATAAAATACTTCTACTGATGATGCCTGCAATTTCTCATCCCTGTAGAACAGGGGTGTCAAAGCCTGCAATGTGGTTGGATCCTGTCCACTGGGCCGTCCTAGCCTACCCAATACTCAGGCCAGGGTAACTTCAGCCCAGTCTACCCAATGCCAAAAGGAAACATGTCAGCAATTTGGGGGAGTGGTGTCAAGCTGGCCACGCCCACCCAGTTGGCCATACCTACCCGGTGGCCATGCCCACCTGGCCAGTGGTGGGTTGCCAATATTTTTACTACCGGTTCAGGCGCGTTCCCACGGGCGCTCGCGCACACAACGCTTCTACACATGCACAGAAACGTCCAGGCGGGTGGGCAGAGTCTCCCGATCCGGGCCAAACCTGGAGCAACCTACCTCTGCACCTGCCCCCCCCCCCCCGAGGTCAACCAAAGCCCTGATGTGGCTCTCAATGAAATTGAGTTTGACACCCCTGCTGTAGAATATTGTTAATAAGAACAGTGGCATTCATCATGGTTGCAGATTATAATCAGAAGTAGTTGTTATTATTTCTGAAATGTTTGTATTTTTCCCCCCAAACCGTTTTAAGAAAAATGTGTATCTAATTTTAAAATCCAGTTTAATTCTGATTTTAGTGGATCGATCTAAAATCACTCATTTTCATGAACAAGCTAATTGTCTAAATTGTTGTTCACTGGATTCCACCTTCTGTCATGCTTAATTTATTAATATTAATTTTTTAGAGGTGGGTTTATTTGACAAAACCTCCCCATTTCTGTTCCTTTTACGTTTTTCTTTGCAAAATTTATGAGCCCTGTGGAAAGACTAAAAGAGCAGCAGGGACACTTAGCCTCAGCTTTGATACTATCCAAAGAAGAAACCCACCTTTTTTTTTTTTTTAGCTATGCAGGGTGTGATTTCTGGTTATTAACTGGAGAGGAATAGACTATGTGGCTATTGGCAAGCTGGAGACACTTTGGACTGTGTGTGGCCTGCTTTCGGTTTCCAGTCCATATGAATCATATCTACCAGGTCTGACTCAATAGCCAGTGCATCCCTTTTCTCTGCTTTTACAGTAATAGATTTCCCAGTGCTTGGCTCTTCTCCATTGTTGCAGAAGATGAGAAACAAAAGCTAGAGAAAGGTGGTCAGATGTCTTGGTTTCCATTGGCAGCCAAGCTTGTGAACAAGCAGCTGAGATCGACATTCAAGGGTTGTGCAGAGAAGGCTTTTGCCAGAGACTGGGGGGAAAGGAGGTTCAGTTTGTGTCCAAAACAGAGTTTAACAACTATGGGGATGAACAAAAAAGTGAAGGCCGAAAGGATTCGGTGTGCAGATGCAGGGTTAGCCAAAGGAGAAACATCTGGATTTCTTGCTTGCTGTTCAACCACTTGAAACATCATTCATTAATGCAGTCAATCTGTTTATTGAATTGTGAATCGTGCAGCTCAATTGCCAGAAGAGAATAGCTTGATTTTTTTCTTTTCCTACCAAGAAAAAGTAAACTGCTGGTTGGGGAAAAAAACAAGTGGACATACTGTTCAAAAGACAGTAAGTGGCATTGTAGGTCCTATAACACAATATTCTGCAATGAATATATCCTGAAGATTTCCAAGGTTTCAAAAACAGTATAGGTCAGCAATGGCTATAACCTTTTTGTCATTGCATGCTGAAAGCTGGCCATAGGGGGCGAACACCTAGCCCCCGTGGATAGGGCACGCAACTTGATACCCGGCTGTCCATGGAAGAGCAAGTGACAGCCGTGGCCAGGGGGGCGTTCTACCAGGTTCGCGTGGTACGTCAGTTGCAGCCCTTATTGGACCGGGACGCCCTGCACGCAGTCACTCACTCACTTGTGACATCCGGTCTGGACTACTGCAATGCTCTCTACATGGGACTCCCCTTGAGGTGCACCCGAAGACTGCAGCTAGCCCAGAATGCAGCCGCGCGGGCAGTTCTGGGAACCTCCAAGTTTGCCCACGTAACACCGCTCCTGCGCGAGCTGCACTGGCTGCCCGTGGCCTTTTGGGTGCGCTTCAAGGTGTTGATTACCACCTTTAAAGTGCTCCATGGCACGGGACCTAGTTATCTGTGGGATTGCATCCTGCCCCATACATCCATTCGGCCGATCCGCTCCCACAGAGAGGGACTTCTTCGGGTGCCGTCCACTAGGCAATGCCAGCGGGCGACGCCCAGGGGAAGGGCCTCCTCTGTGGTGGGCCCAACCCTCTGGAACGACCTACCCCCCCGAAATCAGAACAACGACGGACCTCCGCTCCTTCCACCAGAAGTTAAAGACTCACTTCTTCCATCAGGCCGGCCTGGCCTAACTTTTTATACCTAGCCGCAGAAAGAAATTGTTTAATCAGAATTTTAAGGGGTAATTGTTAGGGTTTTAGGGGTTTTAATATTGATTTTAGCACAGGTGTAATTTAATTCGGTTTTAATATTTTGTATATCGTTGTATTTATTAGATTTTTAATTTCCTGTGCATCGCCCCGAGTCCCCATGGGGGAGACGGGGGCGGTCTATAAATTTAATTAAATAAATAAATAAAGCGTGCCCATACCCATAATGCAATGCATGTGCTACCTCCTTCGCTCCCCCTTCCTCTGACACATTCACACCAGGCATGAAATCCTCTTACCTTTGCTACTGGTTCAGAACTGAGAGAGAGTGTGCATGCACAGAGCACTGGAAATCGGAAGCTTGGGTGGTACATGGCGCATACGCCTATATTCTGGTTCGGGCCCTCGGTGCCGAAAAGTTTCATCATCACTGTTCTAAGTCAATGTTTCTCAACCTTGGCAACTTTAAGATGTGTGGACATCATCTCCCAGGAAGTTGGAATCCACATCTCCTGAAGCTGATAAGGTTGAGAAACACGGTTCTAAAGTACGCATTTCCCCCATTGTGGTTATGCTTCTCTCTCATCCTCACCTTACATGTAAGAGAACTTAGTTTGCACTCAACCAGAGAGAGAGGGGAGTGTAGCCATGGAGGGTGAAATCAGGTAACAAAGTTATTTATGCTGGTGAAGCAAGTCTTTTTCAACGAAATAAGAAATGCACACTTTAAAACAGTATTTCTTAACTTTCTCAACTTAAAATGTGTGAACATGCTTCCGGAGGCTGTAAGAGATTTTCCCCAGTGTAGTTTACATGCTGGCTAGGGATTTCTGGGAGTTGAAGTCCACACATTTTAGAGTCGCCAAGGTTAAAAAACACTGCTCTAAGCTATGAAAAACAACAGTGTTATTATTTTTTAAAGGTACAGATTTAATTTCTCAGCACCTAGACCAGGGATGGCTAATCTTTTTGCGGTCATGTGCCAAAAACAGGGTAGTGCAGGGGGGTTGTGTGTGGGCGTGCCCACATCCATAATTCTATGCATGTGACCCCTCCATGCGCATGCACACATAACCCCACCCAACCACGCACATGCATGCACGACCCCCGCCCTCCCCCTGCTTTTGGCGCACGATGGACCTGTTTTCCATCCTTCCCAGGCTCCAGAGCTTTCTAAGAGCCTGGGGAGGGCGAAAACGGCCTTCCCTGCCCCCGTCCCCCCGTCCTGTCCCGGGAGACCTTCAGGAGGTTTCCCTGAAGCCTCCAGAAGGCGAAAAATGACCCTATGTGCAAACTGGAAGTCTGTTCCCGAACTTCCGGTTTGCACGTTGGGTGGTTTTTGACCCCCAAGAGGCTTCAGGAAAGCTTCCAGAGGGCGAAAAACACCTGAAAATGAAGGCCGCAGTCAGCTGACCAGCACACGCATCACGAACCTAGACAAAACTTTTCTCTCTCTCTCTTTTCCTTTTCCAGTCCAAATACCCCCTTCCGATTTGTAATTGTGAAAGAGAATGATTGCTATGTTTTTTTTGTTTTTTTTTTAATTAAATTTATACCCCGCCCTTCTCCTTGTTAGGACCCAGGGCGGCGCACAGGCATTATTAAAACCACAAAATACAATATCAATTAAAATATATTAAATTACTAGACCCGTGCTAAAAACCCATGTTAAAACCATACCAAATTGATTTATTTTTAAAAAGTCAGAAGTAGGGGCTATCCTAGGCCGGCTTGTTGGAATAGATACGTCTTAAGACGTTGGCGGAAGAGGCGGAGGTCCGAGATAGTGCGAAGGTCGGGGGGTAGGTCGTTCCAGAGGGCCGGGCCCGCCACAGAGAAGGCCCTTCCCCTGGGTGTCGCCAACCGGTATTGCCCCGCTGACGGCACCCGGAGAAGACCCTCTTTGTGGGAGCGGATCGGACGAAGGGATGTATGGGTCAGGAGGCGGTCTCGTATATAGCTAGGCCCCGAGCCATGGAGCGATTTAAAGATGGTCGTCAGCACCTTGAAGCGCACTCGAAAGGCCACAGGTAGCCAGTGCAGCTCGCGCAGGAGAGGTGTTACGTGGGTTTGTGCAAATAACATACAATACAATAATACAATACAATAGAAGGGACCTTGTAGGTCTTCTAGTCCAACCCCCTGCGTGGTCAGGAACCTTATACCATTTCAGACAAATCACGTGATCTAGTGTTAATGCCACTGTATAGTGCCTTGGTAAGGCCACACCTGGAATACTGCATACAGTTTTGGTCACTACGATGTAGAAAAGATGTGGAGACTCTGGAAAGAGTGCAGAGAAGAGCAACCAAGATGATTAGGGGACTGGAGGCTAAAACATATGAAGAACGGTTGCAGGAACTGGGTATGTCTAGTTTGATGAAGAGAAGGACCAGGGGAGACATGATAGCAGTGTTCCGATATCTCAGAGGGTGCCACAAAGAAGAGGGAGTCAAACTATTCTCCAAGGCACCTGGGGGCAGGACAAGAAGCAATGGGTGGAACCTAATCAAGGAGAGAAGCAACTTAGAACTCAGGAGAAATTTCCTGACAGTTAGAACAATTAACCTCTGGAACAGCTTGCCTCCAGAAGTTGTGAATGCCCCAACCCTGGAAGTCTTTAAGAAGATGTTAGATAGCCATTTGTCTGAAATGGTATAAGGTTATACCAATTCATTTTATAAATGGCCAGTTTTAAGGCAACACAGTACTTTTTAGGGAAATAACTTAAATCAATAGTTGCTAAACTAATTGCTTTTGTCCTCTCCCAACACTTTTCTCCTTAATTCTAGACTGCTTCTCTCCTTGATTAGTTTCTATCCATTGCTACTTGTCTTGCCTTCAGGTGCTTTGGAGAATAGATTGACTCCTGCTTCTTTGTGGCAATCCCAGAGATATTGGAACACTGCTATCATGTCTCCCCTAGTCCTTCTTTTCATTAAACTAGACATACCCAGTTCCTGCAACCGTTCTTCACATGTTTTATCTTCCCTAATCTTCTTTGTTGCTCTTCTCTGCACTCTTTCTAGAGTTTCCACATCTTTTTTAACATTGTGGCGGCCAAAACTGGGTGCAGTATTCCAAGTGTGGCCTTACCAAGGCATTATAAAGTGGTATTAACACTTCACATGATCTTGATTCTATCCCTCTATTTATGCAGCCTAGAACCATGTTGGCTTTTTTGGCAGCTGCTGCACATGGATGGCTCATATCTAAATGGTTGTCCACTAGGACTCCATGATCCCTCTCACAGTTGTTACTATTGAGCAAGGTACCACCTATACTGTACCTCTGCATTTTGTTTTTCTTGCCTGACATTTTTCACTATTGACGGGGTCAACATTTGAATGACCCAACTTCATTCAACTTTACTCCAGATGTGCTCACTTTCAGACAGGAAAATGTTTGTGAAAGAATGCTTAGACTATAAATAGTGAACTTACTGTGCTAATAGTAATTCAAAGCTGTTTAGGATTTTGAAAAAAGAAAAGAAACTGCAAGCTGTATTGTAATCAGGGAAGAAGGGAGTCACTTGTCCTATTTCCACCAAGATTTCACATGATTCTACTTAGGAAGAACTTAAACGACCGATAGAAGGGACAAAACAGACAAAACTTGGATTGGTTAATAATGGACTATCTCAATGCTGGAAGCTATTCCTCTATAGCAGTGTTTCTCAATCTTGACAACTTTAAGATGTGTGGGCTTCAATTCCCAGATGGCTGGGGAGTTCCCCATGCAGGCTAGAAAATTCTGGGAGTTGAAGTCCACACATCTTAAAGTTGTCAAGGTTGTGGAAGCACTGCTCTGTCGTGTCTTGAGAACACAAGAAAATTCCTGCTGAAGATAACCCAGCATTCCGTATCCAGCTGAAGCCAGCAAGAAATCATTCACATTTGTCCTCTCTGTTTGAAGAAATATTCTTCTGGGTTCAGTTCCAAGTGGGGAGAAAGACACTGGAAACCTGGAGACTGCTTGGAATGATAGTTTTAATGGTGGACAGGACAACATAGTTTGAGGTCCTAGGGTCCTTGAAGATCTTGAAGAGAAAAAAAGGGAAGAGATGCTGAGTTTTTATACCCTCTTTTGGCCCCTGCCTTGGAGCTTCCTGTTCCTGTGTAAGAAATGTATTCTGATTGGTGGTCAGACTCTCATAGGGTGAGGCGTTTTAGCTAACTTTGTAGGCGGTCTGTCTGCCAGGCTTGCTTGAGCCTTGCTGGCTGATGTAATCTTCCCAGGTGCCGTGTGGTAAGATGGGTACAGGGCTAATCCTACCATGTCCTGTGGGCCATGTCTTTTGCATTGCAAATGAGCTGGCTTAGGCCATAATGGCCCATTAACAAAGGCGGGAGGGGGGGGGGCTGATTTTCTGCCTCCCTTTTAGGGGAAATATTCTGCCCTTTTTAATATTTCCTAAAATATTTCATTTTCCTAGGGAGAGGGTTGGGTGCTAACTTCCTATCCCTAATTGGAGGCACAATCTGAGAAAATCTCCAGCATATGACACTTAGAGATAGACCCTTCCATATGGCAGAGTCAAGAAACCATGTAGTAAAAGCTGAGGAACAGCAAATGATAGAGAGGTGTTGGCATGGCAGAGCGCTGTGAATGCCCTAAACTTACTAAGCATTCTTGATAATCAGCGATGAAATAAAATTCAGCTTCCAAACATGGAAACCAGGAAGGAAAAATTTGTCTTCACTTCAAGAAGCAACTTGATTGGCCTTATCTGCTGTTCCTGGAGATGGAGGTCCCATATTTATTTTAATTATATATGTTTAAAAGCCATACATAAGAAAATTCTCATCCTATAATTTCTGAGTTGAAGAACCATGATGTTTATTGACTAGTGGATTCCACTTCACTCTTAAGAGATAGTTTAATGCAGGGGTCTCCAACCTTTGCAACTTTAAGTCTGAAGGACTTCAGCTCCCAGACTTCTCCAGCCAGCTTTGCTGGCTGGAGAATTCTGGGAGCTGAAGTCCTTCAGACTTAAAGTTACAAAGGTTGGAGACCCCTGCATTAGTGTGTAGGAGTCGCTGAGGGAAGATGGTGATTAGTTTGCATGTAAGAACCAGGTGTCCTAATGTGAAGCTGCTGACAGGTGATGTTGGAAAATATTGCCAGGTGTGCTGTGATAAGGGAAGAGTCAGACTTCCCTTTGTCTATTTGAGCCCAGGATTCTTCTCCAACCTTCTAACCATATGTGGCTTCCAGCTCATTCTTAGTTCCACTCAATGGAATGATAATGAGCCATATCACTAATTCTACCCATGGATCTTCTGGATCAAAAATTTAATTAAGTGCAGCTTGGGATGGGCGCCAAATCAGTGTTGCTGGTAGCAATTTAATTGATTGATGGTTTATTTCAGCTCAGATCACTTGTGTCTCTGCTCTGGAGTTAGTATCCTCTAACACCCAAGTTCTATTTTCAAAGTCACAGAGAGTTGTTTTTTTTTTAATATTTTTATTTTAGAACTCATTCAAGCAAGGAGCCAAGGAAATAGTGCACCTACTGTTAATAAGTTAGTCTTCCTTATTGTGTGAGCTAATGTAAAACGAAGAAGGACGGGCTTTCCTCTTAGCAAAATCCTGAAGAGATTTGATCCAAGAAGCAAGTGGGTTGCTTTTCAGAAATTCCAGAACAGACAAGCTCCGTGTCTTAGCCACTGAGCCACCGCGTCTCTTTAAAACTAATTAAATCTAAAGATTTAATTGCCCATAAAGTTAAATCTTTCCATTTTTAAACAGTGAGAAGAGAGAATTGTTATTAATTGTTATTAAGACTAAAA
This sequence comes from Rhabdophis nuchalis, assembly GCA_039707465.1. Lineage (NCBI taxonomy): Eukaryota > Metazoa > Chordata > Lepidosauria > Squamata > Natricidae > Rhabdophis > Rhabdophis nuchalis. Next base: position 207,715,978 of record CM077645.1, read on the forward strand.
CATATGAAGAACAGTTGCAGGAGCTGGGTATGTCTAGTTTGATGAAGAGAAGGACCAGGGGAGACATGATAGCAGTGTTCCGATATCTCAGAGGGTGCCACAAAGAAGAGGGAGTCAAACTATTCTCCAAGGCACCTGGGGGCAGGACAAGAAGCAATGGGTGGAAACTAATCAAGGAGAGAAGCAACTTAGAACTAAGGAGAAATTTCCTGACAGAACAATTAACCTCTGGAACAGCTTGCCTCCAGAAGTTGCGAATGCCCCAACCCTGGAAGTCTTTAAAAAGATGTTAGATAGCCATTTGTCTGAAATGGTATAAGGTTCCTGCCCACGCAGGGGGTTGGACTAGAAGACCTACAAGGTCCCTTCCAACTCTGCTATTGTATTGTATTGTATTGTAATTCAATAGCATTCAAATTTAATTACATTTAAAATGTAATTTTCATTCTGCCTCTACTTCTTTCTTTGCCCAGATCCTACCCACTTTTTGGCATGCAAGACCTGGCATACTCTGGAGGCATCAAAAATCTATGCCCTTTAAGGCAAGACGTTTCAGATCTCTTAGAACCGTGAATGACCGAATGAATGTCCCCCGAGCTCGAAGCTCCAAGATCTGTGCAACTCTCAGCATCCCTGATCATTTCCCAAAGATGAATTTTGAAAGAAAAATGCACGAGGAGAAAGAGTGGGTAGATATCTCCCAGGATCACTTGCCTAATTAGTAAGGAAAAGTGTAACTTCGTGGGCATTTACTGTATTTTTCGGAGTATAAGATGCACCTTTTTCCCTCAAAAAAGAGGGTGAAAATTGGGTGCGTCTTATAATACTGCATACAGCATTTTTGGCCTCCCAAAACCCTGCCCCCTTCATCAAAATGGCCATGCATAGCCCTTAGGAGGCTTCCATAGTGCTCCTGGGGGCTGGGAAGGGCTTGTTTTTGCCCCCCCCCCCCAAGCTCCCAGAAGCACTCCATAAACCTCCTAAAGGCTATGCATGCCCCCCCTTTTTTTTAACAAAAAATGGGCCCATTTTCACGAAAAACAGGCTATTTTTGAGAAGTGCGCAGAGTGCAAAAACTTTTTTTAAAAATTTGCCTCTTCAAAATCTTGGGGTGTCTTATACTCTGAACACTACGGCACATCTGCAGTGGAGTCCCCCAAGGCTCTGTTTTAGGCCCAGTACTCTTCAACATCTTCATCAATGATTTGGATGAGGGGATAAATGGGGAACTCATCTAATTTGCAGATGACACCAAGCTGGCAGGAATAGCCAACACTCCAGAAGATAGGCTTAAGATACAGAAGGATCTAGACAAACTTGAACATTGGGCACTATCTAATAAAATGAAATTCAATTGTGAAAAAAGTAAGGTTCTACATTTAGGCAAGAAAAACAAAATGCACAGGTACAGTATAGGTGGTACCTTGCTCAATAGTAGCAACTGTGAGAGGGATCTTGGAATCCTAGTGGACAACCATTTAAATATGAGCCAGCAGTGTGCAGCAGCTGCCAAAAAAGCCAACACAGTTCTAGGCTGCATAACCAGAGGGATAGAATCTACATCACGTGAAGTGTTAATGCCACTGTATAGTGCCTTGGTAAGGCCACACTTGGAATACTGCATTCAGTTTTGGTCACCACGATGTAGAAAAGACGTGGAGACTCTGGAAAGAGTGCAGAGAAGAGCAACCAAGATGATTAGGGTACTGGAGACTAAAACATATGAAGAACAGTTGCAGGAGCTGGGTATGTCTAGTTTGATGAAGAGAAGGACCAGGGGAGACATGATAGCAGTGTTCCGATATCTCAGAGGGTGCCACAAAGAAGAGGGAGTCAAACTATTCTCCAAGGCACCTGGGGGCAGGACAATAAGCAATGGGTAGAAACTAATCAAGGAGAGAAGCAACTTAGAACTAAGGAGAAATTTCCTGATAGTTAGAACAATTAACCTCTGGAACAGCTTGCCTCCAGAAGTTGTGACTGCCCCAACCCTGGAAGTCTTTAAGAAAATGTTAGATAGCCATTTGTCTGAAATGTTATAAGGTTCCTGCCCACGCAGGGGGTTGGAGTAGAAGACCTCCAAGGTCCCTTCCAACTCTGCTATTGTATTGTATTGTATCTTTGGAATATGCCATGTCTTTCATGCTCAGGTTTTCTTGGAAACAGGTCATTGGATAACTCTTTTCTAAATTATGTGTTAAGGTTTGCTGTTCCGGAATTGCTGAGAAGTAGGATAATGGTCCATCCACCCACTTGCAGGCCATAGCATCTTGAGTTGGTGTAGAAGGAAGAGGGAACGGCCTTGAGAGACAGGTGGAGGAGCTGTTGCCAAGGCAACAACTAGATGAAAGAAATTCAAGTCCAGAGCAGGAATGTAATGTATGTAAAAGTCTGAGACAAGCTCCTTCTTAATTCTAATATGTGAGAATAACCTTGGGAGACATGAGGAAGAGCCACAGCCTAGCCCTAGACAATGGTCTGATGAGAGATATCTGAATCCAAGATGGAGTGGGAATGGAGAAAGCATCTCAGAATTAACCCTATCTATTTTGCTGTGGCTTAGCAGTTAAGACACTAAGCTTGTAAGCTGGAGAGCTGACAGCCCGGGTTCAAGACCCGAGCTCCATACAATGGGGTGAGTTCCTGTTACTTGCCCCAGCTCCTGCCTCTTTCCAGTACATTTTTGTCCCCAATAAAACATAGTAGTTTCTTAGTAATCTGGGGATTCCTCCTGCAGAGTTTTCTGTCTTATGCAGCAGTTCTGTCTCATTGAGAGCACATTAATGGAAACATCTTAAAACATCCTCTTGACAGTCCTGTTTCTTTATTGATTTATTAATAGTTAAGTGGTCACCAGTTGTGTTGTGGGGAGGTAGAACAAATCTTAACACAACTCCTTTTCATTGGAAATAAATAAAAGCAGCTGGAGGCAGAGGGGTGGGGAATTGAAGCTCATCTGGCAGATATATACTCCATGCATTTGTGTTAAAGACCTTTAAGATGCTTGTTATAAAATAAATGAAACATATTCTGGGGTGTGAATTTTCACCAGACTCGATATTGTTATAGATTTCATTTTAAGAAGACAAGTCATTGTTGGGTCATTCATGAGACCAGATGGGATACATGGGCTACTTCCATGCATTTTCTTGGCAGACTAATAAAAATGGGTTACTTCTGCTTTTTTTTTTGCAGCATATTTCTTGACTGTATCCTATATCGCCCTGGTGTTCTGACCCGGCTCCCAAAAACTACAAGCATGTCAGAGTTTGTTGCATAGATTCAAAACCAGAAGCACAAACAGATAACGGATGCAGCAGGATTCGTTAACTTCTTTATATACATAAGAATAGGTGGTTTTTCCAAGTAAACACAAGGCAGGAGAGTGACAGGTAAACACAAGCAGTTAGTTTCATATCAGCAGACAAGCCCAGACAGACTGCTAGTTTACTTCTTAGAGCAGCAGACTCCTTCCTTAAGTTTGTTTCCTTTGCACAGACTTAGAAGGTTGCGGGCTAAACCACGCCCTTACCCATAGCTGTTTCAGCTACCATTGGCTGACCTTGCTGCTATGTCTATTCATTGGCTATTCATGTCTCTCCCAATCATGAATATGCTAAGAAAGCACACTGTGTGTAACTAAATGTTCCCTTTATTAGGAGTGTCAGCAGCTAACAAAATCTCTAAGTGGAAATCAAAGTTCACTTCCTTTCCCCCTAAAATGTTTCCAATACACCAGGAGTTTCTCTCTCCCCACACTCGTAAAGGAAGTCCTGGATGGTGTGCTCACTCATTTGCAGCATCAGAGGCACACACACATGCTCAGAAGGTGTGCCGACTCTCAGCGCAGCAGATTCCACGAAAGAATTCCGGTGAAGTTCCAGACAGGATTCAGATGTTCAGACTATCAGTGCCTGACCAACAGGGAGATGAATAGTCACACCTATTCATCTCCGCCCCCTTCCTTTTATACACAGAGCTAAGGTGGGGCTTAGTTAGCAGCAGTGCCTATTCTGTCCCGATGACTGGCTGATAGCGTTCCACTGTTCTCCTCTCCTCTGCCATCTGCGCATCAAGCACAGGACCCAGCTCTTCCTCATCAGCCACTTCCGGACCTGGGGGCTGTTGCCTCTCCATCTGGGAGCTGATGAACAGCCCAGGCTCCACCTACATCTCTATCTCTTGACATCTCCATCCCCTTTTCACCCTCAGAGCTGTCCAATTGCCTTGATGCTCCCACCCCGCCTCCTCTGATTCAGCTGCTGGAGGGGTTGGCACAACACCTGGCCTTCTCAAATAATGACCACCTAATTACTAACCTGGCAGTTAGCTTTCTTGACACTATTATTAAAAGGATACAGGTGCTCCCTGACTGACAACAGTTCATTCAGTGACTATTTGAAGTTGCAACGGCACTGAAAAAACCGACTTATGACATATTTCACATGTAACAACCATTGCAGCATCCCCATGATCACGTAATCAAAATTCAGACATCTGGCATGCATTTATGACGTCCTGGAGTCACGCAATCCTCTTCCTGATAAGCAAAGGCAATGGGGAAGCCAGATTCACTTAGCAACAGAAATTTGGGGCTCAATTGTGGCCATAGGTTGAGGGCTACCTGTAATTTATAACTCTTGGCCTTTCCAAAGGTAGGGTTAAAAGTAGCGTTATGATTGCCCTTTATTTCCTTCAGGGAGAAGGAAGATGTGCACATTTTAACTATGCGTATCTTGTTTTGTAATGCAGGTGTAATGCAGATCACTTTGTATGGTGGGCCACAGTCAACGGCTACGGATGGCACTAGTCTCCTTTAGAGTCCACCCTGGGATTATTCCTGGAAGCGCTAAAAGCATTTAAGAGGACACCTTTGGGACTTCCAAGGGCACTTCTACAGCGGTCATGGCAAGCAAACGGAAGTCAACAACTCCATGTATGGTACGAGCATCTGAAGCCCCGGAATCCGGTGACCCCTTGGACTACGGTGTAGGGAAAGCACCTGGTGTTCCCGAGCAGGACTTAGAAAATAGTTTGGCAGCCAGCAAGGACCTTTTTGAGAATGACTGTGAAGTGATCGAGGGGAAATCTTCTCCAGCCAACCCAACAAGGAAAACCCTCGGTGGTTACGAATGTAAGTACTGCCCGTTCTCCAGCCAGAACCTGAACGAATTCACAGAGCATATAGACACGCAACACCCCAATGTGATTCTCAACCCCCTCTACGTATGCTCCGAATGTAACTTTACAACCAAAAAGTACGATTCCTTATCTGAGCACAACGCAAAGCTCCATCCAGGGGAAAACAATTTCAAGCTTAAGTTAATCAAGCTCAACAATCAGACGGTCTTAGAACAATCCATTGAGATGACAGGCAGTCCGGCTGTGGTTGACACCCTTGACTTTGAAGGGGTAGGCGATACAAACAAAGCAGCCCAGATCATTAACCTAGGAAAGCCTAAAAGTGAGGCCAAGAAAGCTTCTGTTGACAACCATCTTGATGGGGTTCCTCAACTTTTCCCAGATATCACTGAGCCAATTACTTGCATCAATGGAGCAGAACTCCTTCAAGATATCCTGGCCCACGTGATGCCTTCCGTACAGCTCCCGCCAAATATCAACCTAGTCCCCAAAGTCCCCGTTCCCCTGAATAGTACCAAATACAATTCTGCACTAGACACTAACTCTACCATGATCAGCTCCTTCAACAAGTTTCCGTATCCTACACAGGCAGAATTGTCGTGGCTGACGGCCGCCTCCAAGCACCCCGAAGAGCAGATTCGAATTTGGTTTGCCACTCAGCGTTTGAAGCACGGCATCAGCTGGTCTCCTGAAGAGGTGGAAGAGGCAAGGAAGAAGATGTTCAATGGCACCATCCAGCCAACACACCAGACCATTGCTGTCCTCCCAGCCCATGTTGCCACAGCCAAGATGCCCCAGCCACTGATTCAGACAGCTGTGCCTTGTCAGATACTCAGTCAGACCGGCCTGGTATTGACCCAAGTCTCGAACGGATCAAATGTTTCCCCAATTACTCTCACGTTGGCTGCCAACCAGGGTCAGAAACGGGGTGGGCAGAGCCAGCTGGCTGTCCCAGAAGTCAAACGTCAGCATGTCAACCCAACAGAAGCCTTGGCCAAGCAGAATGTGTCTGCTGCTCCAGTAAGCACAACAACAATGCCACACTCTACCGTACTGCCAACGTCGCCCAGCGATCGCAAAAAAACCAAGGAACAGATTGCTTCTCTGAAGGCAAGCTTCATTGTCACCCAGTTTCCTGACGATGCGGAAGTTTACAGGCTAATTGAAGTCACTGGGCTCTCAAGGACTGAGATCAAGAAGTGGTTCAGCGACTATCGTTATCGGACTCAGCGGGGAATTAGCCATATCACGAGTGACTCTGTAGCCAAGGACCAACTTGCTCTAGGTAGCCCAAGACAGGACCACGCCTATCATCCCTATCCAGATTTCATTTTCCAGCAGTTCAAAGGAAAAACTCAAAAACAAATCGCCATCCTCGAGGAAAGTTTCCTTAAAAACGCTTTCCCGACACATATCGAGTTGGAAAGGCTTAGGACTGATGCCAGGATGACCAGAAAAGAGGTTGAATGCTGGTTTGCCGAGCGGAGAAAACTTAGGGATAATATGGAACAAGCTGTCTTAGACTCAATGGGATCAATCGTAAAGAATAAGGACCCAGTTGCTTCCAATGGTGCAATCAATCCAACAGAGCAGGTCAGCATCTCCCAACCTCCAACGTCTTCGCTTAAGTGCTCCATGGCCTTTGCTCCAAGCAGCCAAGAGCAAGTCCGCTTACTGAAGAATATGTTTGTTAGAACTCAGTGGCCTTCCCCACAGGAGTATGATGAATTGGCATCTCAGACGGGACTCACCAGAACAGAAATAGTCCGTTGGTTTAAGGAGAACAGAAGCTCACTAAGAATGGGGACCTTGAAGTGGCTAGACCAGTATCAACAGCAGAGTATCACTGATGAATGTGCAAAAACTAAGGGTCCCAAGCCACCTGGGCCAAAGAATAATCATGAGGAGGTTCAGCTACCCAGCAAGGAGAACCAGAAAGTTGGGAAGCTCAGCGCAGGAAGTCCAGAACCGTCTGATGTTCAGATTAGCCAAAATAGTCAGGATGGTGAAGGAAAGCCAAAGGCTGGCGATGTAAATTGTGGGCAGCTGAGTATAGTTGACGATGCTTCGGACTGCATAGAGAGCTGTAACGAAACGGGACCTAAAAGCAAAACAGATTTTGATTCTGAAAGTATAGCTGGGGATAACGCTCACACCTAGACAGGTAATAACACGGATGCGTTTGTCAATCTAACTTTTAGCCCTGCCTCTTCCTTCCTCTTGATTTACTTTTTCTCAGTGCCAGCGTATTTCGAACAGAGTATTTTTTTTTTTTAAGGATGTACGCAGTGATGCTCTACAAACGGGACTGTCCAAACTTGGCAAATTTAAGATTTGTGGACTTCAACCCCCAGAATTCCCTGTTGCTGGCTGAGGAATTCTGGGAGTTGAAATCCACAGATCTTAAAAAGTTGCCAAGTTTGAAGAGCCCTGCTCTAAGAAGGAAATGAATTTGGAACGTGGAACCTCTCCTGACATTAGGTCAAAAAATATTTTCAGTCTAGTCTGGTTATTGCCCGTTTCGGCTGGCAGAAGTATTTGTTCTGAACTTGCCTTTCAAGATAAGCAATAATTGCCAAGCTCCCCAGTTTTCATTTTTACAAGAAAGCCCATAGCCCTTGTAGAAACAGAGTTATAAAGCAAAAACTGAAGTCACCTTTCTGCCTCATATATATAAAAGCAGACTCTTTCTGCTTTGCAGTGGTTTTTAGCCCTTGAACAAACGGTGTTAATAATTGGCACGAATACAGCCCTGGGAAAGTTTTGTTGTTTTGATCTTCCTTGCTGAGAAACAATTTTCAACACCTAAAAAAAAAAGACCCTTGATTCTAAAATTGCAGCTTTGTGGTATAAATACAGTTTATACAGTCATCCGTTGGCAGAAAAAGAAAAAAAAATGGGAGAGATGATACGAGTTGGTAATACGTCTTAAGATTGATTTTGCTTTCTCGGTTCAAAAAAAAAAAAGTAACCCTGCCAGTGTGGGTAGGTGGATCTATTATTGTTTATTTATATATTTCATAATGAGGAGAAGAGATAAGATAAGGTAGCCCATCAAGATATCAAGATAAGGTAGCCTATCAAGATATTGAAATAAGTATTATGTAAGATAAGGTAGCCCATCAAGATATCGAAGTCCTCCGATCCCCTTTGTGTAGGGAGGGGGAGAGATGGTTGCACGGTAATCCTGTAAAATAATCTTCTGTATTTTTCAGAGTATAAGACACACCTTTTTCCCTCAAAAACAGGCTGAAAATCTGGGTGCGATGCAGCCTTTTTTGCTTCCCGAAACCCCGCCCCCTTCACCAAAATGGCCATGCATAGCTTTTAGGAGGCTTTCAGAGAGCTCCTGGGGGCTGGGGAAGGCAGAAATAAGCAAAGAACAGGCCATTTTTTGCTGTTTTGCCCCCCCCCCCCCGCTCCCTGTCCCCATGAGCACTATAAGCCTCCTAAAGGCGGTCTGTGCCCCTTTTTTTTGACAAAAAATGGACCTGTTTTCACGAAAAACGGGCTGTTTTGGGGAGGTTTGCAGAGTGCAAAACTTTTTTTTTAATTTGCGTCTTATACTCCGAAAAATACAGTAGTTTGTCAAGGGCTGCTCAAAAATTGGTTTGTTTCTTGGGTATTGTTCTTGTGTCATACCTAGCATGGACTCTAGATCAATCCCATGGCACTGCTGAATTCTGACAAAGTATCAAATAATTTGATACTTAGGCCCTGAATGCTTCATTGAGCCACAAATATATATTAACAAAGTTATAAGTCCAGGTTAGCTCTGTGATTCTTAAAGAGTTTGGAGCCAAGACCCAAACATCCTCCTCCTCCTTCTTTCTGTATCTGTAAACCACTCTTTCTGTAGCTCACCCTACATTGTACTACCTATTGACAGATGGAGTTCTCTGTCACTCTATGCTTCCTCCTCTCTATGTCCGTGCCCTTTTTTGGTTTTGTATGGTCTTGCATTTCTCTTCGTCTTCTGCCTGTGTCCAGCTTTGTGTTCCTCACCAACCTCATCCCGTTGGTCGCTCTGTCCCTTTCTCAGCAACCTTCACCTTCATCCTTCTTTCTTCATCTCCTATTCTTCATTCCTGGATCCCACCACTCCATCTGTTGTTGTGGTTACTGTTACAAGGAAGCAGAGTGTAGAATACGAATGTGTGTGTGTGTGACCGGTGTGTGTATATGTTGGGGAGGTGAATCCTAAGTTCAAGGCCCTACATGTCCTTGAAGTTCAGGAGGTGGCTTTGGGCTGGTTGTTTTCTCCCAACTAAGGTTATCTCACAAGAGTTTTGTGGGGGTAAATGGAGGAGAGACCCTCTCGTCAATCTTCCTGAGCTTTCAGAGGAGAAATGTGTTATAAGCATTAAATAAATAAATAAAAAAGCATTTTCATTGTGTACTGGAGATTATACTTCTTTAAAAGAGATATTAATACAGTCTTCATTGAAAAACAGTTATTTCTGGACACAGAAGATCTTTACAATTACAAGTTACTGTCTAATCTTCCATTCGTGAGTAAGGAGATTGAGAAGTGAAGACCTCATAGCCCCAGATGCATCTGGAATAAAGCAATTATCTGTACTCATTTCCGTTTTACCCCAGATAAGATTTTAAGGCTTCCTTTTGGTCACCCTGGTGGATGACCTAAGCCAGAAACTAAATGGTTGGTTCTCTTGGGTTTCTAAATTCTAATATGTTCAATCCCAACTTTCATATCTTCTGAGGCTTCTTTAGAAGTTTAGATGCACCCAGAAGATGCTATTGAGGAATTGCTGTCAGCCTCTAATTTATTGACCCACATTATCTCATGGGGTTCTGTCTTGTCCCTAAGCTATTTAACATTTACATGAAACCACTGGTTTACATGAAACCACTATAATCACTAGCAGCTCTGGGATGGAGTACCACCAGTATGTTCATGAAGCCTCATTGCTCCTTACCAAGTGGCACCCTTGAATGTTACTTAAATTTGATAATGATTTCAACTCCTTGTAGGAGTAGAACAAGCCGATACTAAATCCGGACAAGATACAATTAGGAGAAAGTTGGACGTGGACTTTGTCAGAGTTTGTTGCAGAAAAATCAAATCCAGAAATCGCACACAGATAATTGATTCAGCTGGATTCATTAACTTCTTTATATACATATTAAAACATGAAGATAAATGTACAATACCAATATAGGTTTTCTCCAACATAGTAGTAGTTATAAGCAACACAGGCAACAGTACAGCAGAGAGGAGTTTTCAGTTCAGACCAGACAGAATAGTTGCAGTTTCCATTCTCAGCACAGACTCAGATCTGTTTAAGCTCCCATTGGCTGACTTAGTTGCTATGCCTATTATCGGCTGACCTTGTTACCATGTCTCTTCCAGTCATGAATATTCTAACAGACTTTGAATGGGTTGCACTCCCTCAGAAAGCTCATTAGATGTGCCGATGACAGCTGTGGTAAGAAACACATTTGCACAACAACTAGTGAGCCAGCTATGACCCTTCCTGAACCATCCAGATGTTACATCCTGTCTTGACTATTGCAGTAATCAATAGTCAACCAATGCAGTCCTTGGAAAGCAACTTGTGGAAAAAAATATGGTTGGGTTGTTAACTGATGCATGGCATAGGATGATACAACGGCTGTACTAAAAGATCTGCATTGGTTGTGAGTTGCCTGCCAGCATAATTTAATTTGCTGAAGTTGACATTGAAAACCTTATATGGCACAGAGCCACTGATTGCGTGGTATATTGTAACTCTGATGAGTTTTCCCAAAGTATGGAATTAGTTATTCAAGACTGGCTTATATCTTCAAAGACAGATTTCTCTTGCATTAAGAAATGTATTTCCTTTACATTTTAAATTTAGAGATATTCGCTGACACCTATTTGCAGAGTTATGCAATTTCAGTCTTAATTTTTTTTTAAGCACTTTATTTTTTCATTTTGTTCCTACAGTAAGCAGGCTTAGGGTTCAAATGCCACAACAGTGTTGTTTGCCCACAAAAGACTGGCTAGCTGTCTCAGTAGAACTTGTAAGGTACATAACTGCCACACAAAATGGCTAGATGTCTATCCTGCTTTTTGCTCCAGACATGTAAAATTATGTCCTGTGCTTAATTGTTATTTTTATTATTATTGTCATGATTATCCATGATGTCGTATCGTGCCAAGTTTGGAGGTTTTATTTGTATCCTGTCTTTATTATTTGCATAAATAACTTGAGGTGGCAAACATATTCAACCCACTTTTCTCCTCCTATTTTCCCAACAACAGCCCTGTGAGGTGAATAGGGCTGAGTGAATGTGATTACCTCAAGGTGCCCAAGGGGGCTTTCATGGTTAAGGCAAGACTAGAACTCCGACCTGGTTCCTTAACCACTAGACCAGGGATGGCGAACCTTTTTTGGCACAAACTGGAACACATGTGTGTGCACCGGAAACCCGAAGACCAGCTGGCCAGCATGCGCATGCCTGTTTTTGGGCCGGTTTTAGACAGTTTTTAGGCCCAGAAAATGGACATTTTTTGGTTTGGTTTTTTTTGGGGGGGGGGGTTGTTTGTTTGTTGTTGTTTTGCCATTTTCCAGAGCTCCGGTGGTCACAAAGACCAGCTGGCTGGTGTGCAAAGCAGCCTGAAAACTGCCTGGTTTTTGGTCGTTTTCAGGCCGTTTTTTTTTTTAATTATTAAATCATTAAAAACAAGTGTACAAAATGAAGAGTTAAATGATACAGAGTGAATGCAGAGAGTAATACCATATAGCTAAAGTTTACCACTTATTTATATATCGTGCATCTCTCCAATACAGAAAGCAAAAGGGAAAGAAAAGAAAACATAGCAAAGACGTGCTATCGAAACATAGAGAGATTCTAAATCAGCATTGCTAATTCCGCTTCTTTGAGCTCCTCCATTGTAGCCAAGCATACCAGCCATCCCAGCACGTATAAAATACCGATTCTTGTTTGTCCCGCAACAGACTAGTAAGTTTGTCTGTTTCCGCGCAGTCCATAATCATAGCCATTAGCATTGTCTCTGATGGTATATCGCTAGTTTTCCATTTTGGGGCAAACGAGATTCTAGCTGCAATGATGATGTGGAGAATTAAGTACCAATTAGTTTTATTTAAATCATCTGGCTTCATTCAGGCCGTTTTCTGGTGCTGTAGCGCCCACAAAATTCAGCTGGCCGGAAACCAGGAGAGCAGCTGGCGACATCATGTGTGCCGACAGGTTTGCCATCACGGCACTAGACCAAACTGGTTCTCCTTTCTTCCTCTCCCATATAATATTCACTAAGTACATTGAGTTCAGAACAGATAAAATGAAACACTTGGTTATGTAACATACGTCTTGAACATATGGAGATTGGTGCTATCAAATATGAAGATGGGTCACATTAAATACGGACTGAATAAATCCACCTGGGATCGGGCTATCGCTGATAGTCTTGGTGGCTGTGGATTGCTTCCAAAATTCTTAATTGCTATCCTATACAGACCCACAAGAAGGGAGCATCCATCAGTGGAGCTGAGGTCTTACCCTTCTGGCATGCTGATGAGTTTCCTAAATGCATCAGACTGGCTACAGAAAGCTGGACAACAGAAACCTGACCCAGTCGAGCTTTTCTTAGATTTTGTTATTGATCCCTTTTATATCTCGCCTTTCTGCTTCTATACTCTCAATCCTGCAAGGTTGATTGAAAGTGAATGATGAAAGATTGTGACCAGCAAAAATTTCCTGGTGGAACTTCAAACCTCAATCGTAATTTCCTGGCAGCCCCTCAACTACTATTCTGAAATAGCATTTAAAATCGAAGCCCGTTTGCATCACATGAAACACTGTTTTGGATTATCGAAATATAATATAATAATAATAATCTCTCTCTATATATAAATGGCTCTGTGTGTGTGTGCTGCAGCATAACTCTGGAACGCCTCTAGCAGTTTCAACCAAACTTGGTACACAGATGACTTACTCTCTGGAAATAAATACTGTAAGACACCAACAACCCTCAGGGTGTGTGTTCTGTTAAGATACAGCCTGTTCTGCCTTAAAATGACTTCTACTGTACATCGCAGTGGAGTTACCATGGTAACGGCTTCACAGTACTCCACAAGGGGGCTGTCTCTGATAAGGGGGGAAATCCAACTTTAGAAATCCTGTGTAATATAGGATTAAGATAAATAAATACCCGGGCAACGCCGGGTTATCAGCTAGTCTGATATAAAAATGCCAAACACTAAATTGTCCCGAGAAGTCACTTCCAAGCAACATGAAGACAAGATCAAGTCTAAACTTCAAAACGGTGAAGTGACGCATTGATTGAGATGTTGGGGTAGAATTGGGGGGACCAAGGGAAGCCCGATAACCCTCAGCCAGGAAGCTCACTGAAGGGCTTGTCACTTTGGCTCGGCCCAGCCTAACTCATGGGGTTGTACTGAGGAAAACAGGAGGAAAGAATGTGTAATGAATGGTATGCGAGATTGATTTTGGGAGACTGGGCAAAGAGATAGCATCCAAAGGAGTTTGCTTGTATATTTTTAACTTCCTGTACGCCGCCCTGAGTCCGATAGGGGAGATAGGAGCGGTATAGAAATGCAATAAACATAAACAGAACAGAGAAGAGGTAATTTTACCTCAGCAGAAATATGGGCGAGGCTACAGACTCAGAAAGGACTCTTTCTGATTTCTTGGGATATAAAACGGACGGGGACCCAGATATATACCGTATTTTTCAGAGAATGAAATGCACCTTTTTTCCTCAAAAAAAGAGGCTGAAAATCTGGGTGCGTCTTATACACTGAATACAGCGTTTTTTTGCCCCTTCACCAAAATGGCCATTCATAGCCTTTAGGAGGCTTCTAGATTGCTCCTGGAGGCTGGGGAGGGCAGAAATGAGCAAAAAACAGGACTTTTTTGCTCAATTTCGCCCCCCCTCCCCCAGGCCCTAGGAGCACTCTATAGCCTCCTAAAGGCTATGCATGGGCCCCCCCTTTTTTTTTTGACAAAAACGGGCCATTTTTGGAAGATCTGCAGAGTGCAAAAACTTTTTTTTAATTTGCCTCTTCAAAATCTTGGAGCGTCTTATACTCCGAAAAATACGGTACTTTCAGACCTGCAAGGTTCTGCTAATGCAGGGGTCTCCAAACTTGGCAACCTTAAGACTTGTGGACTTCAACACCCACAAATTCTGGGCATTGAAGTCCACAACTCTTAAAAGTTGCCAAGTTTGGAGACCCCTGTGCTAATGTAACTTTACAATAAAATAGAATTAGCTCATCTTTATTTATTTTATTTATTTTTATTTTATTAAATTTATACCCCGCCCTTCTCCTACAAAAGGACCCAGGGCGTCGCACAGGCAAATTAAAACACAACGTACATAAATAGACCAATTATTAAAATCCAATTAAATTAAATTACCCCGTGCTAAAACATTTTAAAATTCTCTAATTAAAATGTATAACTAAAAGGTCCAGATTGGGTGATTATCCTAGGCCGGCTTGTTGGAACAAATGCGTTTTAAGACGCCGGCGGAAAAGGCGGAGGTCTGTGGTGGTACGGAGTTCAGGGGGCAGGTCGTTCCAGAGGGTTGGGCCCGCCACAGAGAAGGCCCTTCCCCTGGGTGTCGCCAACCGGCATTGTCCGGCCGACGGCACCCGGAGAAGGCCCTCTCTATGGGAGCGGATCGGTAGGAGGGTTGTATGGGGCAGGATACGGTCTCGCATGTATCCATCTGACCATGTTTCCTGTCTCATCTATCTCCCCCTCCCCCCCTCAATCCATTTACAGGCCAATAAACTAAAACTTGACTGCATTTGGGATACTACACAGCTGGCCGGCGTTTTCAGCCATTTGCAGCACTCCCTGCTCACGTGACCCGTGATTTATGATATTTTTGCCAGAAACTCGCATTTATGTCCATTTTCTCACAAAAACTGCCCCATTTCTTTTCCATCTTCCGTGTCTAGATCAAACTTTAAATCACCAGAATGAAGCCACTTTCTTGGCCAAAAATAAATCGATACATGTTTCTGGTAGATCAGGGGTCTGCAAAGTCGGCTCTTTTAAGACTGGTGGACCTTAACTCCCAGAGTTCCCCAGCCAGCTATGCTGGCTGGGGAATTCTGGGAGTTGAAGTCCACCAGTCTTAAAAGAGCTGACTTTGCAGACCCCTGTGGTAGATGATGTACCAGCACATGGGCTGGGCTTTCTCTCTCCACATTCCCATAGTGTGCACGTTGTTACCTACTAAGAGCCTCCATTTGATGATAATGGATTTATATCCAGGCCTTCAACTCTCAACCTATAACCTCCAAATAATGTGAGGGAGACCAGATCCTTCAGCCTCCCTTAATGTTATTCCATGCACGATTTCGAACCATCCCATAGCAAATGCTGAGTTTGCTAAACAACCATGAGGTTTGCTTTACAATGGCCATGTTCACTTAATGACTATTGCAGTAAAGCGATCCATTTTATGACTGTTATACAACCGAAATTTCACACTAATTGTATTCAGGAGAAAGGGCAACAGTGGCCATTAATGTTTAAGATCGATTGATCTTAACTGATTAAACACAAAAACAGAATTAATAGTCCAAGAAAGGTGTGTTTTTTTAATATTCCACCCACGTTTGCTGTTCCTTTTCTTCCTGTTTGGATAAGTGCTCTTTCATTCATATTTTAACCTTACGATTGAAGATCCAAAAATGTGCCCTCTAGTGGGGGGAAAAATCAATATTATTACAATTGTGTAAACATATGCTTTAAACCACATTCCAGGATGGAATAAGCAATGTTTAAACTTGCCAAATTCACTCAGATTAGTGGATCAGATGGGTGCATGGTGGTCCTGTAATATTTGTATATCAGAACAATGATATATGTTTCACTTTTTAAAAAGACTTTTGAAGAAGGAAACTTTAATGTCAAACATGCATTTCAAAGTGCATTTGTTATATCTAATACTACTGCCTGGTGCTAAAATGAAAACTGTTTGCAGACTAAAAAAGTACGTTGCCTCCAGCATTATTTTCATTCCAAAAATCCACGCGAGTTTCACATATGCTCCACAGCCACCCGTTAGAAAATTAAAATTGTGAGAATGGGTGCATCCACCTGTCAGAAAATATTTTATTTCTGTATTAATGCAATGCATTCTCTATGGAGCTGCCTTTGAAGATCACTCGGAAGCTACAGCTGGTCAGAATGCTATTGTGCTAATACCGTTTCTCCAAAAATAAGACTTCCCCGGATAATAAACCCAGGCGGGCTTCTGAGTGCATGCGCTAAGCCCTCCCCTGAAAATAAGCCTTCCCCTAAAATGTTTAAACGCATGTGCAGTTGGTCCCTGCCATTTCCTGGGGAGGAAGGGGGGAACATCTTTAAATCGCTCCATGGCTCGGGGCCTAGCTATATACGAGACCGTCTCCTGCCCCATACATCCCTTCGTCCAATCCGCTCCCACAGAGAGGGTCTTCTTCGGGTGCCGTCGGCGGGGCAATGCCGGTTGGCGACACCCAGGGGAAGGGCCTTCTCTGTGGCGGGCCCAGCCCTCTGGAACAACCTACCCCCCGACCTCCGTACTATCTCGGACCTCCGCCTCTTCCGCCAACGTCTTAAGACGTATCTATTCCAACAAGCCGGCCTAGGATAGCTCCCCGCTTCTGACTTTTTAAGAAAAAAAAAATTTATAATTTGGTAAGGGTTTTAACATTGGGTTTTAGCATGGGTTTATTAATTTAATGCATTTTAATTGATATTTATTGTATTTTGTGTTTTTAAATAATGCCTGTGCGCCGCCCTGGGTCCTAACAAGGAGAAGGGCGGGGTATAAATTTAATTTAAAAAAAAACATGCTCCATGTGCCCAATATGTGCCTGCCATCCTTGCAGAACGGCCTCGTGGCGACCAGTCCCACCAACCCTAGTTACCGTGCCCCTTCTCTTAATGGCAGCCACAAAAAGAGGAGCAGAAGACCCAGTGACCCTAGGACTGGCAAGAGTGTAACGGAGACAGAACTTCTGGCCTTCTCGATATCTGCTGATCCGCGGGCTGCGGACCAAGGTTAAGGGGCCTCCTGCACCTCAAAAAGAATAAGACCTCACCAAAAATAAGGCCAAGTACTTGGGGAGGGTCAAAAGAAAATAAGACCCTGTCTTGTTTTCGGGAAAACACGGTAGCTATGGGTGAACTTCAGTATGTCCATATCATGCCAATATTTGGTGAGTACACGAGAACCAGCTGGGTTCTGGATCCCGTTCAAAATTACATTAAAAGTTATCACTTTTAAAGCCCTACGTGGACCAAAGCCTTGTTACTAGCTGAATGTCCTGTCTTCAATTATTGTGGCCCATTGATGAAGATGTGGCAGGCGTGGTGTGCTCCAGTTCCTATCTCTTAAGCCAGGACTCTCCAGATTTGGCAACTTGTGGACTTCCAACATTCAGAATTTTGAGATTTGGCTGGGAAATCCCCTCCCCCAACCCCCACCCCCACCCCCCCAGTCAGGAGGATTGGTAAACCCACCTGGAGTGAATATTTCAATTGCTGAATGCCTCCAGCATAATTTGGTTCATGCTTTATTCCATTTCATTAGTGCTTGCATATTTTTATAGCTGGGTTAACTGTATGCCATCCTGAGCCATTTACCAAGAAAGTGGCTGTGCAAGAGATAAGATCTTACTAAATGGGCAACAATAATTGGAGATAGGTCATAAATTTTTATTGACTGCCAATAAAACTTAGAAATGGTTAATCTCTAATCTAATCTAGGTGGATGACCAAGAGCCACTTATGGTGGTGTCGTTAAAGGCACCCCAACCTGAAGACTTATTGTGTAGTTCTAGACCTGTGTTGGACTTGAAGTAGTGGTGAAATTCAAAACTTTTTACTACCGGTCCTGTGGGCGTGGCTTGGTGGGTGTGGCAGGGGAAGGATACTGCAAAATCTCCATTCCCACCCCACTCTAGGGCCAGCCAAAGGTGGTATTTGCCAGTTCTCCAAACTACTCAGAATTTCCACTACCAGTTTTCCAGAACCGGCTGAATTTCACTCCTGACTTGAAGGCATCTGAATGACTGTAGGTCACCCCCTCTCCCTTAACCCCAGGAAGAAAGTTAGAACAAATGACTTCTGAAGATATAGGCGAATCTGCCCTTGAAACTATGAATAGTTGTGTGTACATACGGAGAAATTTTCTGACAGTGAGAGCAATCAACCCATGGAGCAGAAGTTGCCTTCGGAAGTTGAGGGAGCTTCATCACTGGAAGCTTTCAAGAAGAGACTTGACTGCCATCTGTCAGAAATGGTGCAGGGTCTGCTTGGGTGGGGGGTCAGACTAGATGATCTACAAGATCCTTTCCAACTCTGTTAATCTGTATCATATCCAAGTAGTATTTCATCGTTGCTAATAATTCCAGGTTAGGCTCCAAGGGACAATAATACTGAAAAAACGAGCTGAGTTTCAAGGAAAATTGTGCTCCTCCACATACCCTCTTGCTTACCCACACCCATGTGTGGGTAAGCACACCTATGAACCTGTCACCACACCCATGTGTGGGTAAGCACACCTATGAACCTGTGCCATGACATTGCACACATCACATCATCTAAGCGATGCGGCTTAGTTTGCAATGCTCAATTCATTCTGACCAAACTTTCAGATTCTGAAAGAGTTCTGAGGGAAAGTAGATTCAACACAAAAAACAAGAACCAACCGTGGAGAGAATGAATGAGGATTGAAATGCAAAATCATCCTATGAAGGAAGAGAAAGTCATGATTGGATGAAATTGAAAATCATGATTGGATGACATGATCATGATTGGATGAAACTGATTCTCCTCCGAATGAAGGAGGTGGGGAGTTTAATGAATCAAAGACAGCGTAGGAAGCCTTATCTCAGCGGTTCTCAACCTGTGGGTCACGACCCCTTTGGGGGCTGAACGACCCTTTCACAGGGGTTGCCTAAGACCATCGGAAAACACATACTTTCAATGGTCTTAGGAACTGAGACACTAATTTTATGGTTGGGGGTCACCACAACATGAGGAACTGTATTAAAGGGTTGAGGCATTGGTCAGGTTGAGAACCACTGCCTTATCTGGATGTGATGGAAGAAGCAAGGATGATTTGCAAGAATAAAAGGTTTTGAGTGGTTTACTGAATGGTGTGAATTACATTTAATCCCGTTTCTTTTTTCTTACCTTGTTTGCATGTATGTATTTCTTTTATGTATTCATTTTTCATCAGATTCATAGATGCCCATCTCTCAAACGGGTGGGCAGCATACACCAAAACTCAAACATACAATACATACAATACGTTTTTTGGGGGGGAATAGGTGTTAATAACAGTGGAGACATCTCAATATTTCAGCAGTCCCCCTGAGGTCCCCAGGCCTAATGGGACAACAGGGTTTTGATGGACTTCCAGAGAGACACAATGGATGCCAGCCTCATTTCAGGGAGAAGACTCCATAATGTGGGCACATCTGAAAAGGCCCACTGGTTAGGACCCACCAAATATAGCTCCCTAGTCCAGGGGTCTCCAATCTTGGCAACTTTAAGACTTGTGAACTTCAACTCCCAGAATTCCTGGCTGAGGAATTCTGGGAGTTGAAGTTCACAAGTCTTAAAGTTGACATGGTTGGAGACCCCTACCCTAGTCGACGGAACCTGCAGAATGCCCTCTTTGCTGGGTTTAGCAAGACTTGGGCAGATGTAATTGGAGACAGGAAGTCCCTCAAGTAACCCAGTCCCATGCCATGTAGAGCTTTAAAAATCAAAACTAGACCCTTGAATTGGCCCTGGAAACAGACTGGCATCCAAGGCAACTGGTGGAGTGGAGATAGAATATGTGTTCTTCAAGAAACACATATAACTGACAGCGCTGCTGTATCCTGTACCACATGAAGCTTCCGGATTCTCTTCCTCCCATCTTCAAATCTTTTGACTTGCGATTTCTTACTCTTTATCTGCACGTCCCCATTACATGGCCACAAGAGTGCAATAAGATGAGTGTTAATTGTTTGCATGCATGGAATTTAGCCAATTTGCATGCCAAGAAAGGGTGGGACTCCAATATCGGAGGACTTACTACTGTATTTTTCGGAGTATAAGATGCACCTGAATATAAGACGCACCAAGATTTTGAAGAGGCAAATTTTTTTTAAAAAGGGTTTGCACTCTGTAGACCTCCCAAAAATGCCTGTTTTTTGCAAAAATGGGCCCATTTTTTCCCCAAAAAAGGGCATGAATAGCTTTTAGGAGGCTTAGAGAGTGCTCCTGAGCAAAACACAGTCCATTTTTCATCAAAAAAAAAGGCCATGCATAGCCTTTAGGAGGCTTATAGAGTGCTCCTGGGTGCTGGGGGGCAAAGTTAGCCATAAAACGAGCCGTTTTCTGCTCATTTCTGCCCTTCCCAGTCCCCAGAAGCATTCTGAAAGCCTTTTACGGGCTCTGCGCAGCCATTTTGATGAAGGGGATGGGGCTTCAGGAGGCAAAAAATGCTATATTCAGTGTATAAGACGCATCCAGATTTTCACCCTTTTTTGAGGAAAAAGGGTGCATCTTATACTCCGAAAAATACGGTAGGTCTCCCTGCTGAACTATCTACAGGATAGCACCTGGAATAATGAAACGTGTTTGTAGACTGTCCACTTTGCATGTTGATGGCCCAGTGGGATTGCACGAGGCGGGCCTTGGTTGGGAGGAGTTTGACTCTGTTACTTCCGAGGATATGGACAGGTTACGTGGGCGACTGCGAGCCACCACATGTTTATTGGACCCGTGTCCTTCCTGGTTTGTACTGGCATCCTGGGAGGTGACACGAGGCTGGCTCCAGGAGGTTGTTAACGCTTCTCTGAGTGAGGGTTTCTTGCCTGCCTCTCTTAAAGAGGCCATGGTGAGGCCCCTCCTGAAGAAGCCCTCTCTGGATCCAGCTTTATTAGCCAACTATCGTCCCGTCTCCAACCTTCCCTTCCTGGCGAAGGTTGTTGAGAGTGTGGTGGCACAACAGTTTCCCCGTCACTTGAAGGAAGTTGATTATCTAGACCCGCGCCAGTCCGGCTTCCGGCCCGGGCACAGCACCGAGACGGCATTGGTCGCGTTGGTAGATGATCTCTGGAGGGCCAGAGATGGGGGTTGTTCCTCCATCCTGGTCCTATTAGACCTCTCAGCGGCTTTTGATACCATCGACCATGGTATCTTATTGCATCGGCTGGAGGGGTTGGGGGTGGGAGGCACCGTTTTACGGTGGTTCTCCTCCTACCTCTCCGGTCGGTCGCAATTTGTGTTGACAGGAGGGCAGAGGTCGACCTCTAGGCCCCTCACTTGTGGGGTGCCTCAGGTGTCGGTCCTCTCGCCACTCCTGTTCAACACATATATGAAGCCGCTGGGTGAGATCATCCGTGGTTTTGGGGTAGAGTATCACCTCTACGCTGACGACACGCAGCTGTATATATCTACCCCAAACCACCCCAACGATGCCGTAGCGGTGATGTGTCAGTGCCTGGAAGCCGTGCGGGCCTGGATGGGAAGTAACAGACTCAGACTCAACCCGTCTAAGACCGAGTGGCTGTGGTTTCCGGCATCCCGGTACAACCAGTTGACCCCATCACTGGCCATAGGGGACGATCACCTTACCCCTGTGGATGGGGCACGCAACTTGGGCGTCCTCCTTGATGCCCGGCTGTCCATGGAAGATCAAGTGACAGCCGTGGCCAGGAGGGCATTTTACCAGGTTCGCCTGGTCCGCCAGTTGCGTCCCCTATTGGATCGGGGTGCCCTTTGCACAGTCACTCATGCCCTCGTGACATCCCGGCTGGACTATTGCAACTCTCTCTACATGGGGCTCCCCTTGAGGTGCACCCGAAGGCTTCAGCTAGTCCAGAATGCAGCCGCGCGGGCAGTTATGGGAGCCTCTAGGTTCTCCCATGTAACACCGCTCCTGCGCGAGCTGCACTGGCTGCCTGTCGTCTTTCGGGTGCGCTTCAAGGTGTTAGTTACCATCTTTAAAGCGCTCCATGGCACGGGACCTAGCTATCTGCGGGATCGCATTCTGCCTCATACATCCCTGCGACTGATTCGCTCCCACAGAGAGGGACTTCTCCGGGTGCCGTCCACTAGGCTGTGCCAGCGGGCGACGTCCAGGGGAAGGGCCTTCTCTGTGGCGGGCCCGACCCTCTGGAACGACCTTCCCCCCGAAATCAGAACGACCACTGACCTTCGCTCCTTCCGACAGCTTTTAAAAACTCATTTCTTCCGTTTGGCTGGCCTAGGGTAATTTTAATTAGTTATGGTGTTAAGGGGTTTTAGGGACAGTTTTTAGTTTTTATAGATGTTTTTAGCGCAGGATATGTTTAATTGTGTTTTTTAAATTTTGTACTCTGTGTTTATTGTTTTTTTAATTCTCCTGTGCCCCGTCTCGAGTCCCTCTGGGGAGAGAGAGCGGGTTAGAAATAAAAATTTATTATTATTATTATTATTAATATTGGGCTGGAAAAACCAACTTTCCCGGCTTGCTGTAACTTCCAGCTAAGCGGTTTGCTTTTTTCTCATTTTATAGGCATTGCATTCCGCATTGTAGTCCTTATCTTTTCACTCTCGTGAGAGCACACGGTTACTAATCCTGGGATCACATAAGGTCTTCGGAAGTAGGATAGTCACGTTCGGACTCCAGAACCACGGTCAAGGTGGAAGAAGAAATCATCTCTGGCTTATTTGGAGAAATTTCATGTGCCAAAGTCCCACTTGGGGGATTTTTCTAAAAAGGAGGGGGAAAAGGTCCTTGTATATAAATTTCCCCTATAGCGTGTTGCTTTCTCCGTTTCTTGGTGAGTTTTTTTATACTTACACTGCAGAGGTTGGGGGGGGGGGGTTGCTACCTTTTTTGTTAATAGATCATTGCCGTCTGATAGCAGTCCAATGATTTCCTACAGATTGGTAATTCCTGTCCCTATCCTTATGATAATTTGGAAACTTTTGGGCCTACTGCCTTAATTTCTATACCACTAAAAAAGATACTGCTATAAGAAAGGTGCTGCGATTAATTGGATTAGAAGTCAGGGGACTGGGAGTTCTAGCTCTGCCCCAGGCACAAAGCCAACTGGGTGATTTGAGGCCAGTCAATCACTCTAGGAAGAAGATTTTGACAAGCTGCTTGCCAAGAAAACTGCTGGGACTTCCATTTCTACAGTGTCAAGGGCAACTCGATGGATTAATAACAATTGTTTCAGTGGAATTTGTATTCATCTCGTTTTGGATGTTTGCTCTTCTCAAACCATTTGTTTGCATTCATCTCGTTCACGTTTTACACATTTGCTTTTTCCACACGTCTTGGCTGGCGGGCATTCTTCTCTCTGCATGGAAAGTAATCTTAGTCAAATTAGGAGAACAAATCTGTTAATGCACCCAGTAAATTGCCAAACAATTGGACCCAGCACACGAGAGATGTCAAGTGCTGTTGCTTGATCCAAGTGCTTTTCTGCTACCGGTAGTACAATCGGCAGCACTTTGCAACAGAGGGCTCAAGCTTTATACCTTAACTTGTTTATGATTTGTTTTTTTGTTGGTGAGTTTTGAGCTAGCTTCTAGCTTCTAGCACTTTTATTCTTCGGTGACTGCTGAAAAGAGAGGGAGAAATATTGAATTACCGTCTCTCTTAGATGACTTTCGCATGGTTTGGAGAGAATGTTCCATTTTCCTCCAATACACCCTGCTTAACTTTAATGCTAGAGATTTTAATTAAAGAGACACTTTTCTAACAATTGTTTGTTTGTCGTGATTCAGTACAACAGTGTTTTGATAAGATTGTCCTCGTGCCTCTATTTTTTTAAAGAAGTAACTTGCATTTCAGAGTGCGTCCAACTCATTGAGAAGACACCAGGATGTTAAGTCTTCTGTGTAACTCGTGGACAATTTAATTATCCAGCATTAACAACCTGAGAATTTGGGTAGAAACAACACAATCCTGATAATGTAAGATTAATTTATCGGAGGAAGAGACAGGTGCTGTGTTTAAATCATTCTTCCTTTTGAGCCTGAATTAGACATCTAGAACCGTGATGGCGAACCTATGGTACGCATGCCACAGGTGGCACGTGGAGCCATTTCTGAGGGCACGCAAGGCGTTGCCCTGTCAGCTCCAGTGCGCATGTGTGCACTGGCCTGCTGATTTTCAGCTATTTTTCGCCCTCCGGAAGCTTCCCTGAAGCATCCAGAGGGCGAAAAACCACCCAATGAGCAAACAAGAAGTTCGGGAACGGACTTCCGGTTTGCCTTCCCCAGGCTCCTAGAAAGCCTCTGGAACCTGGGGAGGGCGAAAAACAGATCTAATTGGGCCCACTGGAAGTCGGAAAACTGGCCGTTTCTTCCCTCTGGGGTGGTGGAGGTGGCCGTTTTCACCCTCCCCGGGCTCCTAGAAAGCCTCTGGAGCCTGAGGAGGGCAAAAAATGGACCTATCGGGTCCACAGGAAGTCAGAAAACGTGCCATTTATGACCTCCGCAGGGGAGCACGTTTTTGCTGCCCCCAGGCTTCAAGAAAACCATGCGCAGGGCAGCAGGATGGGATGGTGGCTATGCGCACATGCACAGGGGCCCCGGCGTGGGTTTGGACATTAAATTATGGGGTGGCCATGCGAACAAGCGCAATAGCATGCGCGCGCTTTTGGCACCGGAGGCGAAAAAGGTTCGCCATCACTGATCTAGAATGTATGTTCTAGAAACCCTTGGCAAACTGGGGTTTAGGATGACTCGCCGCAGCCAACTTGCCGTGGAACAACTCAGCAAAGCCAACTCGTCATGGGATAAGAGTTACACATACTGAAGAGATGGTGGAATAGAATCATTAAAGACAGGACGCAAAAGGAGGGGCAAGATAAAATGTAAATGACTAAAGATAAATTTTTGAAAATTATTTTAAATACTTAAATTGAACTCTTGCATTCGTCCCACGAGTTGGCTGCAGTGAGTTGGCAGCAGGAAGTTCTCCCATCCAAAGGAGAACATCAACGATAACTAAAGAATCTGGAAGGAAAGGATTATGAGAAATGGTTGGAAGTGTGGGGAAATTGCAGATAAGATCATCCTGTCTCAAAATATCTGCGGTTTTTGTAGACGATGGGGTGGAATTCTTCAATATCTTTCCAGAAGACTGGAGAATAAATTAGTTGTACAGGTAATCCTCGACTTACAACAGGTCATTTAGTGACTGCTCAAAGTTACAATGGCACTGAAAAAAGTGACTTATGACTGTTTTTTACAGTTACAACCTTTGCGGTATTCCCCCGTGTGATTAAAATTCAGATGCTTGGCAACTGACTCATCCTTACAACTGTGGCAGCATCCCATGGCCCTTCTGATAAGCAAAGTCAATGGGGATGCCAGATTCACTTAACAACTAATTTATCAACTGCAGTGATTCACTTAACCACTGTGCAAGAAATGTTGTAAACTGGGACAAAACTCACTTAACAAATTCTCACTTAACAACATACATTTTGGCCTCTATTGTGCTCCTAAATCGAGGACTGCCTATACTTCAGCAACTTCTGGAAAGGCACAGGTTTCTCACCCGTAGACCAGGGGTCTCCAACCTTTGCAACTTTAAGTCTGAAGGACTTCAGCTCCCAGACTTCTCCAGCCAGCTTTGCTGGCTGGAGAAGTCTGGGAGCTGAAGTCCTTCAGACTTAAAGTTGCAAAGGTTGGAGATCCAAATACCATGCTATATTGAGAGTCACTATATGGTTTATTGGAAAAGTAGAGTGCTCGTTTTTTCTAAGCCAGGAAAAATGCCTGTTTTGAGTTGTTTTCAGCATCCTATGTTGGATTCAAAACTCTCTTGAAGTTACAACACAGTTATATAAAGAAATACAGAACCAAAAATAAACAACCGGTTACAGTTTTACAGCTTTAATTTAAAACTTTGCCATTGACAAGAACAAAAAAAACAAAAAAGGAATTTAGTTACAAAAAGAGAAGTTGTCTATACAAAAGAATAGAGAGGTACCTGTTTCACAACAGAATCTGCCCTTGACATTATCAACTTAAAACCAAAACCCGGATTAAAGTGCTTCAGGGGAACAAAGCAATCCCGAAGAGTCGTAAGAGTGAATTACATTTAGGAAAGCAATACGGTGTGACTGTTGCAGACCAATTTTTGAATGAAATCATTGCTCCTGAAAAACCAGCATTTCAAGAAAAAAGTGTAGACAGAGGCTGTTCTCCATAATAGGTTTTCCACATGCACAGATCGGCTGTGTGGAGATGCAAAGAACCAAATCCAATTTTGAGGAAAGACCTGGCTTCCCTCACCTGTCCTCACCTATCTGAATTACAACAAGGAGCACCTAGATCACAAGCCACTATCAAGGGATTTTTCCCCATATGGTGTAACCTGGTTATCTAGGTGTCCTTCCTGATTATCTGAAGTTATTCAGGGATAAACAAGCAAACCTAATCTCCTGTTTTTTCTCCTACTTTATGCTAGTAAGGGTGGAACACATTAGGAATTCATCTCTTATGTTCCCGCAAACATGGGAGGTAAATTGTCGTTAGCAGTTGCCACAACTGAAGAGCTAAGTTGCTGTTCTGTTCATTAGAACACCTCTTTCACTGTGAAAAAGATAAGAGAAACCATTATTATTTTTTCATTATTTATTTGAGTGTCCTGCTCCATGGAGGAAGCCATGCCTCCATAGAAATCCAACAAAAAAGTCCAAGTGAAGATTCCCCCAGCAATATATTTCTGAAGAACTACCAGAATAACTTTCCAACAATGGGAGAATATCATTTGGATATTTTTTTTCTCTTCTTTTCCTTCTTTCTCCCAAGTCAAGGAATTCATATATATAATTTTTTTTAAAAAGCAGCATGACTGGGAAAACTGTCCTAATCTCGATTCCTTTTATTATTATTTTTTTTTTAATCTAAAAAGTTGACATATATACAATCCTATTAATTTTCACGGGTGTAGGTATACTGGCCTACACCCGTGAAAATCTACAAAAACAAATATCTTACCTCTACGGGGAGGAATCCTATTAATTGTCTATATAAGGAAGCGATCTCTGGTCTTTATGCGTTCTGAAAACTGCAAAACTGCAGCGTACGTAAGAGACGTCAACCGTTTGCAAGTCGACCAATATTTCCCCCCCCTCAAAATGCAGCAATGGTTTTGTCCTGGATTTTAACCTACCGTGTATTCTAGATTTTAACAGCTGACGTCTTGCTTTACAAACAGGCTACCTTTGGCCAAAATAATGTTTGCAATATGTTTTCTTCACTTAACAACTAACGCACAGCCTTCAGCTGCAGGGGAAAATAAAATACCGAGCTATACAAGCCCAGAACTGCTTTCTAATTTGCATAGCAACACCCAAAAAGTTAATTTAAAACCATTGCTTGGGGGTTTTTTGGCCAAAGAATCTGAGCAACCAAAGGCTTGAGGTATGCACACCATTCTGTCCTATTTTGTCATTTTTTTCCTCTTGGATAACAACTCATAGAAACACAAGAGTATCCAATGACATTTAAAAAAACCTGGGTTCCTATTTTTAAAAACAAACAAACAAACAAATAAACAAACAAACAAACAATTACAAGTAACATAATCTGGGTCTTTTGTCAGCTTATATTAGATATAAATAAAAGCCAAGGCCAGATTGATAAAGAATCAAGAAATTGGTGCTAAGGGGAATCCTTTGTCGACATATTACTGCAATATTGGAAACATCATATCAAGGATTGGCTTTCCTCAAGAGTCCATAAAGGGATTAGTAACTGGTTGCTGACAAAAGTGAGATCAGTCTCAGTTTATCAAACCAGTCACTGATTCGAAGGAGCTCTGGCAGAACATGAAGAAATTGTGAGGGGGAAAGCAAAGCATTGATAATGATGAGTTCAGCACTTCCCATGTTGGGGGAGCATCATTTCCTAGCAATTTTTCTCTCTATATCAAATATCCCTATTTGAATTGTTTGTTTGTATCCCTATTTTAGAATCGTAGGCAGCTGGGCTAATTCAGAGGTGGGGAATAATGGCCCTTTTATGACCTGTTGGACTTCAACTCCCAGAATTCCTGAGTCAGCCATGCTCCACAAGTCATAAAGGGGCCATCATTCCCCACCCCTGGGCTAATGCAATTAGGGGATGGGGACAAGACTAGGATTGCTATGATGCTCCTTGAATTTCCACAGTGGGTCCTTGTCTGGTTAACATTAAGAAGGCCAATCGTTTACCAAGCAGTCTTTCCCAACCATTGCAATTACCAGCTGTGTGAACCTCAACTCCCAGAATTCCACAGTCAGCATGGCCATCGAGGAGAATTCTGGGAGTTGAAGTCCACCCAACTGGAAAGCACCACAGTTGGGAAACACCGATTGAATAGACAAAGGGAAGTCTGACTCTTCCCTTATCACAGCACACCTGGCAATGTTTTCCAACATCACCTGTCAGCAGCTTCACATTAGGACACCTGATTCTTACATGCAAACTAATCACCATCTTCCCTCAGCGACTCCTACACACTAATGCAGGGGTCTCCAACCTTTGTAACTTTAAGTCTGAAGGACTTCAGCTCCCAGAATTCTCCAGCCAGCAAAGCTGGCTGGAGAAGTGTGGGAGCTGAAGTCCTTCAGACTTAAAGTTGCAAAGGTTGGAGACCCCTGCACTAATGTGCTTGTGTTTCATTCAAAAATGAAAGATGCTGGAGGAAGTTAGTTACCTGTTTTATTAAGCTCAGCTATCTGGTTCCTGAAGAGGTATTTCTACATTAACCATTCAACAGATCTTTGTGCATTCAGTCGGTCTCTCTCACACTCACATGCAAGAGGAGAAGCATTCTCTAGTCCTTCATGCCAGGATACACACATCAAAGCCATCCTTATACATTCAAGGCAACAGATCATACATTTTTTTCTCATTTCCAATTAAATATGCATAGGATTAAACCCTATCAAAATCAGGATCAATAGGACTCGGTCCAAAGTCAGTGCAGACAGAACTGGGCATTTAAAATGCACCACATTTGCTATGCTGGGAGTACAGAGGCCGCGGTAAGCTTGCAAATTTAAAAACTAGCATTATTCAGCCAAACTTTTTTCTTCCTATGTTTAATGGCTCCAGGTAGAATTCATTACCAATCGAATCTAATTTGGCTAAATAAGTACTTCCAAAAGGGGATTTTTTTTTTAAAAAAAAATTGTTTCCCACTAAATAAGAGAGAAATGCAACTGTAGATACCTGAAGTGTTTTTTTTCTTAGCATTGCTGTGGACCTGAACATTTTAATTTAATTAAAACTGGAGGAAGAAAAGTCTCAGGTGACTTCTTTTTTTTTTTTTTTTACCCCAAATTGGATTCAGGAAGGATTTCGTAGGGCTCTTTTATGAAGTGAGGCCTACAAGATCAATTGAGGAGCATGAATACCCTTCAGAGAACAGTTATAGAAAGTATGCTTTTTTTGGACACCCTTAAAAAAATGTATCATTCTTGTTTTTTTTAAATGGCAGCAGTGAATTAAAGAAGTGAATGGCCCGGAATAAAATCCATCTTGTCTCTTCAGTCGTGTTGTCTTCCAACAGGAACAAAACAAGAATTCGTAATGGGTCTGAGGCAACAACGCTAAAGCAAACCTGGTCCTCGGATCCCCTCCACAGCAAGAAACATTCCTATGTGTTGTCGAAGATGTTCCTCACAGAAAAAAGAAAATAAAAGCAGAAAAGTTTTTTGTTTGTTTGTTTCATTGATCGCCCAGCCGGAAGCCCTGGCCCCAGTTGTGTCTTGTGTCTCGGTTATCTGCGGGTCTTCGCATGCTGGCTGGAGGCATCCCAAATCCAGAGACCCCTCCTCTTCTGTTGGGCAGCCATTTGTACCTGCGGGTCAAGAGAAGAAGGAATTCAGAAGACCATCCCAGCCCCTATTCGGCTTTAGCAGCCGAACAAAATCTCGGCAGAGGTCAAAATTGAAGAAGCAACGAAGGCTTAGGCTGGAGTTTCAGTACAGGTGGTCCTCGACATACAACACTTCACTCAATGACCATTCTGAGTTACAACGGCACTGAAAAAAAGCAATATGACCATTTTTTACACTGATAACAATTGCATCTTAGATTAGATTAGAATGGTGGGTGGGTGGGTGCATCCATGATAGACAGATGATAGAGAAAAGGGAAGGAAGGATTTAGATTTATTCAGATTTATACCCCGCACCTTCTCCAAAAAGGACCCAGGAAGGAAGGAAGGAAAAGGAAGGAAGGAAGGAAGGAAGGAAGGAAGGAAGGAAGGAAAGAAAGAAAGAAAGAAAGAAAGAAAGAAAGAAAGAAAGAAAGAAAGAAAGAAAGAAAGAAAGAAAGAAAGAAAGAAAGAAAGAAAGAAAGAAAGAAAGAAAGATTTTTTAAAGCAGAATTCAAAAACAAAGATGGCAAGACAAACTCTGGTACCTGCTGCCGTTATCATTATACAGCAACATTTCAGGAAAATAAAGGAGGAAGTGAGCGAATCTTGTATTTAGAAGCTTGTAATAGTTTGACTGAATCAACGTTTCCCATTTGTGTATGTCAGGGGCAAAACACGAATGAAATACAGCAATTGACCTAATTACGTATCCATCCATCCAGAAAAATGTGCATGGGTCTCATTACCGCCATTGTACTTTTGTTTTCAATTCTAATTAGAATAATGTTTCAACATTCCAAAGTATTCAAGTTTTTAAAAGATAAAGCAACTTACAGAAACTGAGGTGTTGATAGAAAATTTCTTCCGCCCAAATCCATTGGATATTTAAACATTAAGAAAAAGTACAGATGACCAACCAAGTTGCCGATCAGTTCATTGATGATGCTGTGGGATATTAGGAAACAGCATGTTAAAGCGTTGTCAATTAGCGAATGAAGCATTTTCTACTAATAATGTGAAAGCATATTAATCCACGGGGCCGATTTCTAATGGGTTTGTATTGTGGAAGAGCTTGAGGGTTGCTAAGACTGAAAATAACCCAGGCAAGCTACCCAAAGCATATTGCATATTGTCCGCAAACATTTTTGAAAAATAAATTTTTGCAAACCTGTGGGGAAGACAGTGCTAATGGACTAAACACTGAATTTAAAAAGCGAATGCCATAAAAATAGAACCTAGTGTAGGAAATCAACACCTACTCCACTCCTGGGAAAATGAGATATTTTAGGAAATATTAAAATGGCAGAATATTTCCCCTAAAAGGGAAACAGAAAGTCAGCTCCCCCCCACTCTTTGTCAATGGGCCATTAAGGCCTGAGTCAGTCTATTCTACATAACAAAGATCTACCTCCTTCAGGCAGAGCCATAATAGGAATCCCAAAGCCCTTTCATGTCACCCAGCAAGGCTCAACCAAGCCTGGGACACAGACAGCCTACAAAGTTAGCTAAGACCCCCAACCCCCTGACAGCCAATGGGATACATTTTTACACAGGAACAGGAGGCTCTAAGAATGGTGCCCAACAGAGGGCATAAATCTATCCCTCTCTCCACTCCATGTGCCTTTTTGCCCAGGATCTCAAACCATGTGATCCTGTTCATCATTAAACCATCTGTTCATCATTAAACCATCTTTCCAAACAACCACCATTATTTCTAGTGTCTTTCTCCCTACTTGGAACTGAACCCAGATGGACATTTCTTCCAACACTAGGAATGCTAAAAGACACAATCTCCATCATCAACTCCATCTATCTGAGTTCTAACTTCAGAAAGCCTTGAGACACTACAATTCGTAATTATGGAAGACTTACAATTCCAATATATTCTAAGTATCAATGGTCACCTAAGGAAGGTTCTGTGCCACCTAGGGGTGGAGCTCTTGCCTCACAAGCCGGAGATTGTGAATTCAATCCTAGGTAGAGGCCGGTGTAGGGTCTCCTGCTTGGGCAGGGGGTTGGACTAGATGACCTGCAAGGTCCCTTCCAACTCTGTTAATCTGTTAAAGTTTAATCCTTCTTCCAGCTATGTATCCAGAAAGTGTATTTTTAAAGGACAGTTTAAACAACTTCCTTTGCTATCCTCGAAGAAGAGGCGTAAAGGAGCATTTCAAGCAGGTGCGGTAGCAAAATCCTTCAAGCCAAGTGGCTGAAATTGGTCCAGGTTTTCATCCGCCAAAGGACCAAATCCTCCCTACCATTTTCAGACCATTTTACCTGAAACTGAAGCAGCATCAGACATTTTTGAAGCTTCCCACAACAGCCTAAAGACAAACGTGTCATCGAATTGAACCTTGCATCCCCAAATCAAATTACTTAGAGGGCAGTTAGGACTGAATCAAGCCCTCTTCAGACTGAATCAAGCAATGATCACAGATCTAGCAAACAATTTATTTATTTATTTATTTAATCAGATTTTTATACCGCCCTATCTCCCAAAAGGGATTCAAGGCGGTGCACCGAAAGGATAAAAAGTAGTAAACACAATAATAATATAAAAGTTAAAAATACATTAAATACAATGGGTCTGTGCTAAAACATACTTAAAAACAGTTAAAATTATTATAATTGGGACTATCATAAAAGCTATGCTAAGCCAACGACATGGAATAGGTGTGTTTTTAAAGTTCGACGGAAGAGGAGAAGGTCTGTGATGGTGCAAAGGTCGGGGGGGGCAGGTCGTTCCAGAGGGCAGGGCCTGCCACAGAGAAGACTCTCCCCCTGGGGGTCGCCAGCCGGCATTGTCCGGCAGACGGTACCCTGAGGAGGCCCTCTCTGTGGGAGCGGACAGGTCCCACAGAGACAACCCATTTTGATGTCGGTGTTCACTAACATTTTTGCCAACTTTAAAGGCCATTCATCAGCACACTCAGCTGGTGGGGAATTCTGAGAGTTCAATCCTTATATCTAAAAATGACCCAAGGTTAAGAAACACTGATTTACAGGATTATGAAGTCCTTTCCACATCCCATCCGGTCTGACAGGAGGATCATGCTCTGGGCCCCTATGGTTAAGGAGTGCCTTCTTTCTGGAGGAGAACATGCGCCTTTTCTGTCACAGCACCTGACCTTTGGCATACAGTTCCCCTGCCAAATTAGATTGGCCCTAACCCTGCCATCTTTCATAAAGCCTTGAAGCTTTGGGTCTGTTCCTGAGCACAGAGGCTGGACTGTTGATTAGAGCTTATGAGACTTCCTTGGTCACTACCGTGTTTCACTTTTGACCCCCAAAATAAGCGCTTGGCTTTATTTTCGGGGAGGTGTTGTTATTTTTGAGGTGCAGGAGGCCCCTTAACCTTGGCCTGCGCCCCACGGATCAGCAGATCCAGAGAGGGCCGGAACTTCTGTCTCTGGCACAGTCTTGCCAGCCCTAGCGTCACTGGGCCTGCTGCTTTTTTTTGCGACCGCCACTAAGAGATGGGCTGCAGTAGCTCAGGTTTGTGGGAGCAGCCTTCGCGAGGTCATTCCGCATAGATGGCAGGTGCATGTGGGGCATGTTATTCCCCCTTTCTCCCCCATCCCAGGAAATGACCGGCTGCACATGCCTTTAAATATTTTACAGGAGGGCTTGTTTTCGGGGAAGAGCTTATTATAGCGCATGCGCTCAAAAGCCCAATTGGGCTTATTATCCGGGGAGGTCTTATTTTGGGGGAAACTGGGTAGTACAGTACTGTGGTTTTACATTACCTGAATTTTTATTTAAAATGCTGTTGAGCCGCCCAGAGTTACTGCATTGATAGGAGTGGCTCTAGAAATTAAATAAATTAATAAGGAACAGACAAAGTATCTGGAGATACTTACGAGCCTCCGATGATGTAGTTGAATCCCAGGATAACCCATGGCAGATAGCATGCCTAGGAAAACAACAGCACATATATGTTTATCGTAACATATTTGAAGGGCAAAATTATCCTTTCACCTCATGTGCTAAGATCCTGAACCTGGTTGGACCTTATTTCTAACAAGGAAATGCCCATTGAGCTGCCACCCAAAAAACTGTGGGTTGGGATATTGGCTGGACCGTAGACTATCCGATTATCCAAATTGTGTGTACCTCAGTTTGCTACATTTCATTTCCTATAATTATCACTAAGCCGTGCTTAGCATTTTGAATAAACATGCTTTTATGTTATTTCTTCCCAGGCTACCATGTTTTCTCAGCTATTGAGTCAGAGAGCTGGATTGATGAGCCTACAAAATAGCAGGCTGGAAGGGGAAAATGCATGAGTTAAAGTAGGCATTTTCTGAATTATTGATATGCAGAGCCCAAGATGTTTGCTGTACTAAGTGGAGCAAACATTACAGTGGAGTGACCTCCAGTGTTAACTCTTGGGTCTTTAAAATGTTCTTTAGATGTTGCAAAGACAGACACTTTTTAACATTTACACTGCATGCATTTTAGTCAATTCTGCAAAAGGCTCCATTAACAGTGTTGTTCTAAAATTTGTTCACTATTCTACTTGAGACAAACTCCTGTTTTATATAAATCTCCTTCCCACTTGCTGAGCTGTCCTACAGCTACTTCTGTAATTTTCCTTCCATTAAAGAACAGGATGTGGAGCACTGTCAAGAAGGAAGAGATCAGATAGGTATCAGGTAGATAAATGACAATCTTTCTCTCAAAAATCTAGAAGGAATCAAGGAATGGCTACCACGTTTCAATCGGATGATGAAATGCCACTGATCTGAGCAAGACTTTCAAAAGACAGAAGCCCGTCTCTTAAGGCCACTCACCTTAAACCGAGTCCCAAACCAAAAGGTCACAATCATGTCTCTGTTCAGCTGGGCCCAAACGTAAAGGACTGACATGATCAGGGGGATCATCAGCAGCTATAAGAGAACAAAGGATACACCATGGTTTAAATCAGATACGAAGACAAACTGAACTAAAAATCTTACAAAGAAAATTCTTGCTCGATTTAGATCAGGGGTTTCCAACTTTGGCAACTTTAAGACTTGTGGACTTCAACTTCCAGAATCCCTCAGCCAGCTTTGCTCTGGGAGTTGAAGTCCACAAGTCTTAAAGTTGCCAAGGTTGGAGACCCCTGATTTAGGTGCATGATGTCCTGTTCAATCTTTTTTTTCTGAGGGAAAAACGGGGAATGAATTTGGAACAAGAACATTTTGGGTCGGGGGGAGCAGAGGTGGGGAGAGATGTTGTAAATTTCTCCATAATCCATGATCTGTTAAATCTAATGAAACCAACAACCACGTAAAACCACATAAAGCTGATAGCTCTGTGGAAATCAGCCACTGCAGGAGACATCAACCTCAAAATGCAAACGTTAAGATTTGGGAGAGTACATTTAAACACTTTCCTTGAATGAAGGTAAATATACATCACCCAGGACAATGTTGCAGAATCCAATCTGAGTCAGCCTCCAAGACCAAAGGTTTATTCTTCCAAGGTTTTGGGCTTGTGTTGGAGCCCATCCTCAGGGAAGAGAGAGGGAGAAGTTCCCTGAGGATGGGCTCCAGCACAAGCCCAAAACCTTGGAAGAATAAACCTTTGATCCCAGTGACCGATTCAGATTGGATCCTGCAAAAAACTTTTTTTTTAAATCAATTAACTGCAGTTTAGCGCTATATCTGAACCTTCAAATGTGATTAATGTTAGCTTTCATTTACTGTAAACACGTGTGTAAATCAAGATTCGAGACTGTCTTGTTTCAGTAACTAATAGTAAAACTAGAACATCTCTGGGTTTAAACATAAGCTTAAACATTACTCATTACAAAATAGAAAAAGCTTCCATCTATCTCTTTGGAGCCAGATAGAGGACAGGGCAAAGGGCAGGAACCAGAGGCTACCACTATGTTTCAAAGTGGCCACATTCTCCAATGGCTGTTTCTTAATGTCATTTGTAACTTTGATTTGGAAGGATATGCACCAAAAGTCCTAATAAACCTGATTTGCAAGACTTTTTTTTTTTAAAAAAGGATATACTTACTTGCATATTCATTGCTAAGCCAGTAATCTTTTCATTTTAATTAAGGAAATCCAAACTAAGAAAACATGAATACTTAATTTGTAACGATTCCATTTTAGACAAGTAGAGTAATGAATGCTGATGTTTATCATAGTGAAGCCCTTTTGACTTGGCTGAATATATTTGGATTCCTGCCTATTCAGAATGCAGGAACCCAGCATATTGTGTGAACAAGGCTATCACATTAGGCTCTAATACGGTTTATTTCTTTGGCACATTGCACTACGAATCATGCTTTGTTATCCCAGCTTTTGTGGGAACCCAGCCATTGAGCTTCGAGCAAATGTTGTTCTGACCGAGGCTTCCCAAGAACCGGCAAAAAAACCCTTTTATTTATTAAATGAATTCTGCTCATTCACAGCCAGCAAAGTCTTTCAAAGGAGGATTTATGGTCACAGAGCTTATCTGGCTTGGAGAGCTGACAGGCCGATATCTGCAGAACTTGGCAAGGAGTCTCGGAGAGTCATGAAACAAATAGTCAAACTAATTGTCTCCTGCAAACTCCACTCCCCTTTCGCTCCTCTTTTATTTCCTCTAGGAGGGGCCATCCATCGTCTGGCCTTACTCCCAAATCAATCCCTGTTCTTTACCTGTTCCCTTCATCTGGCAACTCTGCGCATGCGCACACTGGGAACAAGCTCCAGCTGTTCGTCTGCCTCACTGATGTCTGACTCTGAAGGCAGCTGATAACTGGCATACAGCCCTGGCCCCCACTCTGCTTCTGATACAGAGCCCTCATCAGAGCCTTCCCCAGACTCCAGGACTGGCCCATGTTCGCCCCCAACCTCCTCACTGTCCCAATCTGCTGGCAGCTTCAGTGGCCGCTGGTGGGCCACAACAAATCTTAACGTCTCACTCATTTATACAGTGGCTGTTCCTAAATTGATCGCCTTTTCCCACCCAAACATATGAACTCAGGATTATCAGAAGAGAAATAAATGGAGGTGCTGGGAGGTGTTGACTTCCCTAAGGCCATGGAAAGATTTCCATGGCCCAAAACCTGTCCAAACGTTGGCAACAGATTCAGGAAAGGATACAACTATGCAAATCCAGTTAAACAGCAGCATGAACATGTAGTCGGCAGGCCTTCCATCGAAAGCACCTGAGAACAAAGAATGGCATTGTTGTGAGCGTCATCCCTGGCACTTGTTTGTTCTCCCTTTCCCCCCAAGGGGCTGTGGGAGCCTCCAGAAGGCTGTGATTAAATCGCAGGATGCAACGTCAACTTTTGCTCTGAGGAGGAAACGAGAGACTGCTCTGCTCGGTGAGGGCAATTTATGGGAAACCGTTATGTGAAAGGCCACTTTTTGTAGGAAAATCTAAATTACTCCTCTCTGCACACGATACGAATTCTAGCATTGGAGCCTTTTCCCTGTTTTCAAACAAATATTATACAGAATTCTAGCATTGAATTTATTTATTTATTTTGGTTTCCCCACAAATATTGGCCAAAATTAACATACTACAGGTCAGTGGTAGTCAACCTGGTTCCTACCGCCCACTAGTGGGCGTTCCAGCTTTCATGGTGGGCCGTAGGGGTTTTGTCCGATACTGAAGCACTTTCCTTTTTTAAAAATTTAATTGACTTTTTAAATAAATTTCATAGCATTATTTTAAAACATTTTCATTAGGTTTTCATAAAATCACCATTACTGTGGAACCGGTGGGCGGTTAGAAAATTTTACTACCAACGGAGATACGAAAGTGGGCGGTAGATATAAAAAGGTTGACTACAGGTAGTCCTTAACTGACGTCCACAATTGAGCCCAAAATTTCCATTGAGAAGCAACAAAGTTGTTAACTATTTTGCCCCATTTTATCAACTTTCGTGCCAGAGTTGTTAAGTGAATCACTGCCGTTGTTAGGTTAGTAACATGGTTGCTGTGTCTGCATTCCGAGTAACGCCCCCATAGAAAACAGAACTCCGAGGCAGACAGATTCCACAAAGAACATGTTTATTGGATACAACATATCGGCACAGCTAGTGAACACCAACTCTAAATGTTCCCACAGTTTTCACCTAACGAAAAGAGTAAAACTTCCACCCCTCCAGTGTCACCAGGCACATTGTCCAATGAATATAGCTGACAGGCTCCTCTCCTCCTTCACCAGCCACCTGCTATGATGACCTTGGTTCCTACAGGAAACCTTTTTATTTTGACTGTTAGCTGGGCTATCTACTTGCCCCCCCTCTTCCCTCTCTCAGGCTTCGTGTCAGCTATGAGGCAGTAGCACAAGATGGCTTCAGCCAGGTTCGCTTCAGAGTTGACATGCTGAGTGAATCTGGCTTCTCCTTTGACGTTACTTGTCAGAAAGTCGCAAAAGGTGATCACGACTCGAGACACTGCAACTGTCATAAATATGAACCAGTTTGCCAAACGTCTACATTTGGATCACATGACCATGGAGATGCTTCTGAGGTTGTGTGAAAATCAGTCATAAGTCACTTTTTCTAGTGCCATTGTAACTTCAAACAGTCACTGAATGAACTTTTGTAAGTCAAGGACTAACTCGGTGGTAGTCAACCTGGTACCTAATGCTCACTAGTGGGCATTCCAGCTTTCATGGTGGGCGGTAAGGGTTTTGTCCGATACTGAAGCACTTTCCTTTTTTTAATTTAATTGACTTCCCTACTTTATAAATCACCATTACTGTGGAATCGGTGGGCGGCTAGAAAATTTTACTACTAACAGAGATACAAAAGTGGGCGGTAGCTATAAAAAGGTCGACTACCCCTCAGCTAATCCATCCTGCAGCATCCACACCCCATTGCCAGGGAAAGAGCCAGATCTTCACAATCTTGGAACTACCCCTGGACTAATTATACAAGATTCATAATATAGTCAACATTATAAACTCCACAGCTCCTGCAGCATAATCTGAATTTGAGAAATGTATTACATAATTCTTTGTTTGCAACATTCCATCAGCTAAGGCTGCAATTCTTACACAATTATTGCAATTGGGAATAACTGGTTAGGCTTGTTTCTAAATAAACTACATAAGAACAATCCCAGAGTATTTAAAAGGCAACTCTTAACTGCTTGGGTTCAGTAGATTTGATTTATTATAAGGAGAACAGAAAGTACAGTGTTCCTTGTATTTAAAAGGCAATGCACTTAGTAATAATCAAGCATATCATACATTATCGTATTACATCCAAGGAAAATGGCCTGCATACATTTTTAATGTATTAGTTCTACATGATGGGAAATAAGCAATTAAGACACTTGCCAAGTTAAAAATATAATTAACAAGATTTTTAAATCTTTCAAATCCTTTCACGTTTGTCAAACATTTCGCAATTACCTGAGACTGAAAATCTTTTTTTTCCTAGAACAAATTTACAAAGTTTTCTTTACCGGGATTTATCAAGATGAAAGAACACAGTCATAAGAATTCCAGCAAGTGAACTAATTTGAAATATACATCAATGTCTACAATACAGCAGAGATAGTTTTTTCTAATTTATTCACAGCCTTACTGTCTGCTGGAGGGAGAGTTTCATTTTCACTGATAAGGGAGGGAAATCTGCCTTTGGCTATTTACGTCACAGATGTTTTAATCTTTTGGATAGTTTCCCTGAGGTCTTCCCAGCCTTGTAGAGGGAAATCTAAATATTCAAGGGATTCCCAAGCCAAGGTCACCGATTACAGCTGCTAGCTTTTTGCCTCAGCTTACAAAACTTTTTATACACCTTTTCATCTACTTTGTTCTAATGTATGCATTTTTTCCCTAACATGCTCAACTGTCCAAAGACAGTTTTAGACATTTATGTACATTCCTCTAGGTCAGTGGCTCTCAACCTGTGGGTCGTGACCCCTTTGGAGATCGAACAACCGTTTCTCAGGGGTCGCCTAAGACCATCAGAAAACACATATTTTCAATGGTCTTAGGAACCGAGACACCGGTTCCTATGGTTGGGGGTCACCACAACATGAGGAACTGTATTAAAGGATCGCGGCATTGGGAAGGTTGAGAATCATTGCTCTAGGTCAGTGCTTCTCAAATAGTGGGGCGCGCCCCCCAGGGGGGGCACGAGGCTCCGTAAAGGGGGGCGCGTTTGACCTCGGCAAACACTGTCATAACAAGCCAAGCCCCGTGTTTATGTCTCTGTATCCAGTCAGATGCTGACAAGGACCTTCTCCTGTGAAACATAACGCTGCCCCAATTAATCAAACTTGCTAAAGAAATCGGGCTACCGCTGCTGACATTTGCATCGATAGTGAGCATTAAGCCAGTACATGTGACTGCGCATGCTCCTCCCTTTCGAGGAGAACAGACCCGATTGGATAGACATGATGCTCTATCCTGATTAGCCAAACCCGCCCGTGTGACTTTTAGACCCGGATGATACTATTTACAGTCGCGCGGGGGGCGCAAAATGTTTTCTTCTTCCTAGGGGGGCATGACAGAAAATAATTGAGAAGCACTGCTCTAGGTCCATACGGAGTATAAATTAAATACCCCGACTTAAAAAATATAAACTGACAATTTTTTCTACCATCCTCAAAATAAAAAAGAATTGAAGATTATAATGGTAAAAAGGTAAAGGAAAAAGTTCCCCTGCACATATGTGCTAGTTGTTCCCGACTCTAGGGGGCAATGCTTATCTTTGTTTCAAAGCCGAAGAGCTGTCCAAAGATGTCTCCATGGTCATGTGGCCAGCATGACTAAACGCCGAAGGTACACGAAACGCCTTCCCACCAAAGGTGGTTCCTATTTTTACTAATTGTATTTTTTACATGTTTTCGAACTGTTAGGTTGGCAGAAGCTAGGAAATGCAATGAGAGCTCACTCCGTTACGCAGTGCTAGGGATTCGAACCGCCAATCTTTTTGATCAACAAGCTCAGCATCTTAGCCACTGAGCCACCACGTCCCTCTATGGGTAATATAATTACTGTGTTATATTATATTATAAATTATATTACTTCTGTGGGTGATATACTTACTCTATGGGTAATATGATATAATGATGCGAGTGTATATTTACCTGTTTCCAGACGTGATGAATACTGATACAAAAAATAGAGATTCACCAGGTATAGAAAGCCTGTCCCTGGGCCAACAGGGAAATAAAACGTGGCAGTTATTGGCCTCCAGATCTGTTCAGACAAAAACAGCAGATATGTAAATTACTATTATTGGAGAACTTGTTTAAACAATAGCAAAGTTACTTGCATCAGGCAGTATCAGTTATTGGTAAGACAGTATTGTACTACATACTAACAAAATGAGATCTATGATTATCTGATGGATTATTGAGGGTGGAAAGCTCCCAGCCCACCATCCTATTGAGTGCCCATCAGTGTTACTCTGGATTCAACAGTGCTGAAGAGAAACTATTGAGCCAAAAAGTTAAATGCATTACTGCAAGGGCTAAAAGAATTCTGATTCATAAACTCTCTTCTGTCTCCTGGTATAGTTGTAAGAACAATTTCAGAAGGCTTTTTTTCCCCCCACCGTGTTTCCCCGAAAATAAGACAGGGTCTTATATTCTTTTGACCCCTGAAATAAGCGCTTGGCCTTATTTTCAGGGAGGTCTTATTATTTTTGAGGTGCAGGAGTGGGTGAGGGTAGCCATCTTATGGCTGCTGCTGTGTTGCAATATTTTAGGGGGAGGCTTATTTTCAAGGGAGGACTTATTTTAGCACATGCGCTCAAGAACCCAATTGGGCTTATTATCCAGGGAGGTCTTATTTTCAGGGAAACAGGGTATTAATAAGTTTTTCTCCACCATCCAAAAAACCATCCTTCATGCAACACACAAAAATGAAGACAGTGGCAGATATTACTGTAGCCCTACAAGAAAATATTATCAAGCTTCAATGAAAGGTTATAATGGGGAGATGGGGGGAGGAATCTATCAAAGAGATTTAGTAAGATCTGGACATGCTGTCCAGCGGTGGGTTTCACTTAATTTTACCACCCATTCGCCACACGCACACCTTCCACGCATGCGCCCGGCCTTCTGCGCATGCACTTTTCTTGCGCGCATGCCTTTTGTGCATGCACCCAGCGTAAAAAATGTGGTTAAATAGGATGGCATAGTGCTAGTAGCAATCTCTGCTACCGGGTCGCCCAAACCGGTCCAAACACCACCTCTGATGTTGTCTGGTCATGAAATGATGGAAGACAGAAAAGGACTGTCTTGGAAGAGACAATGGATGGTTGATAGCACAGAGGACATCCCAAATATTCAACATTTGCAGGTTACACTATTACAAATTATTTGAGTGCGCTTGGTATTGGTTCTGGATGGTTGGCTGGGGAGTATACGGATCTACATACTCTACTGTAAGACAGTATATACAGAAGCACAGGCAACATCTGAGACTTCACTTAAGAGTCCATAGATTTATGATAACTGGATGGTTGCTTTCTGCATGCTGTTTACTATGATTGCCATCAACTGCCTGTCACATGTGAACTTTCGCAACTTTCCACCTGTTATAGGGACTTTCCTGTCTGTCACGTTAAGAATAGCCCGGCTAACCAAGCAAACGGCAGCCACTACATAAATAGCCTTCCTGCAAGGGGCAAGGCCATGTTTTCATTTGCACTCAGAATATCCCCTAACACAGCATAACCCTTGGAAGCACTGGAGGATAATGTTCCTTGTCCAAAGCCAATATGGACAATGGCTGCACCAGCAGATGTTGAGCTACAGTCAAGCATGTTTAGAAAGCATCCTATCAAGGAAGAGCATGTCAAAAAGCAAATAGTTCCCTATCTAGATAGTTGCTGCATCTCTCTATAGCAGGGATGTCCAAACTTGAGAACTTTAAGACTTGTGGACTTCAACTCCCAGAATTCCCCAGCCAGCATAGCTGGCTGGGGAATTCTGGGAGTTGAAGTCCACAAGTCTTAAAGTTCCCAAGTTTGGACATCCCTGCTCTATAGTAAAAGAATCATATAGCTACCTCAATTCTCTGTGTTGGGGTATTCTCAATACAAAAGTAAAGAACGGGGGTGGGGAATATACCCGCAATCTAGGTGTCAAAGTTACTGCATGTCTCTCAAAATAAAATGTCTGCAAAGAAGCACATTTCTCCTCCAATCTTTGGAAATATATTATTGCATTGAACAAGCCATCATCACTATATGCCACTTTGCATTCCTCTGAGGTTGCATTAAAATGCAAAGGAATTGGCAGTCCAAAATGCTGAAAACTACCTTCTACGCGCCAGCCTCTGCTTTTCTTAGCATACCAACCCAGGTGGCAATGGGAAGAGACTGATAGAAAATCAGATGGAAAACTGATTTATCACACAACTTTGATTCTTTTCATATTTTCCATGTTTTCATAAAAATGGAACATTCATTCATAGGAAGCACTTATATTGTCCTACAAAGAACATACGTAGTTCAAGATTGGAGCAGTGGCCTAGAATTATTTAGGCAGCTGATGAAATGTCTGTAAATGAAAAACCAAGTTTAGAGAATTCGTACAACCCAATGTTTTTATTATCTATTTTTCTACACCCGGCGTTCCATGTCTAATTGCAAGGAATAATGGGGGAAAGCAATTCTGAGTAGCTAAGCATATTAAACATCTTCCTAAAAGGCTCATTTTGTTCAGCTAAAACAAATATTGAACAAAAGAATCAAATCTTCCACAATAGTGATTTAAATAACTCTGCCCTCCTCAAAAAAAGAAAAAGACTAACCAACCACTTCCAACTTAAATTACTGCACATTTTTTTCCACTACGTTGGTGCCTATCAAAATGCCAGAAACCCCTCTGAATGTTAATGATTGTTTATATTCTTGACACTAAAAATATAACTCAGCAACAAGACAAAAGGCAAGAGTGAAGTCTGTTACCAAGATAAATCAAGCAATTCAATTGATCTCTCATGCTATTTATTTATTCATTCTGTTTCCTTTATTTGTTTTTTGTTAGCAATGGCCGGAAATTTAAG
Organism: Rhabdophis nuchalis; assembly: GCA_039707465.1. NCBI lineage: Eukaryota > Metazoa > Chordata > Lepidosauria > Squamata > Natricidae > Rhabdophis > Rhabdophis nuchalis. The sequence goes on from CM077645.1 coordinate 207,759,977, forward strand.
CAGCTCAGCTCTTTCCATGATTACTGAAAAAGGAAACACCTCCCACGCCTCCATTCTCAAAAAAGGGGCCTTGTTTTGTTCCATGAGTGACATGACACATACTTTTTCACACTCATCTTACCAAAGTGAAACAGGAATGATGAAAAAAGAAGAAAACTGAATCTCTCAAGAAACTGGCTTTCAACAGCCAATGCAAAATAGTAATTGTATGAGCGTGTTTGGTATGTTTAGCATTTGCCCAGCACTAGTTACAAGTTTTCTCAGCCCTCTGCCATGCGCCTCTCCCTGCTGTGACCAGGTATTTCCCACCAAGCAGTATGCAGATTTCCCCACTTTCAGTTTTAGAGCTAATTTACAAAGCAGTTCAGTTTCAATTAGTTTTCAACTCTTATGCAAAGCTCACTCGTGACATGATGTACACACCATGTTCAGCCAAGAACATGCAAGTAAACTGCTATGGCTTGGAATGACCCCTAGTTTCACATGACTATTAACCTTCTGACTGGAGTGGCATCCATCCAAAGCAAAGCACATTGGGGGTGGCCAGTATTTGGATGGAAAACCACAATGGAAGCCCCACAATCATTCATACATACATACATACATACATTTCATTTTCACAATAAATAAAAGGGAAACTGAATCTCATTGGTGTACCCTTGACCAGGGATCTCAAAGCTTGGCAACTTTAAGCCTGGTGAGCTTCAACTCCCGGAATTCCCAGCTGGGGAATTCTGGGAGTTGACACCTGTGAGGCTTAAAGTTGCCAAGCTTGGAGACTCCCGCCCCAGATGCTATCTACTAATTTTCCATATTGGCTGAAATTAACCCTAACCAGAATCTCAAGCTTAGACAACATTAAACAAAGACCTAGCTCTCTGGCGTAATCTCTGATCCTGGGGAAAGTAATAGTAGGGAAGAAGAGGGTGACCAGCAGGCAGAGTGGATGGACTTAGTTACTACACCATTAGAAGACCTGAGAAAGCATGTTAGGGACAGATCATCCTGGTGAAAAATCTATGCAGTCATCAGAAGTTGAAACTGTCTTGATGCGCCCATGATCAATCATTTTCTGAAAGGTACGTTTTTAAAGGTGCTCTATCACACCAAACAAGCATCCCTTGCTTTCGTAAGCCCCATTCAATTTCCTACAAGGAAAAAAAAAGGTTTGTTTTATAAATGTCCAGGGATGATGCCTCCCAGCCAAATAACTAATGGCACTTCCACCATAGCTTTAAAAAAGTACATAAGGCTGGGGTGGCAGGCATCCCCCTACTTTCAATAAACTGACTACAATTCCCAACACGCCCAGCGCATAATGAGAAAAAAGGACAAGCAAAACCAATTTTAAACAGACAATTCTGCTTATCTGGAAAAAAAGCAACCCTCTATTATTCTTTATCAAGAAAATGGGCAAGAAAAATGTCTGACTGCAAAGTCTTATTTGTGATCAGAAAACTTTGGATTAAAACTCCACTTAATTCTATAGAATGGGTGAGAACAATATTTTTTTGTTTCCTCATGTCTCATTGTAAAGAAGGATCCATTGAATTCATTGGCCATTTTTTTGTGCCATAGCACAACTTTCTCATTTTGTTTTATAAATGTCAAGTTGCGGTGCCTCCCAGCCAAATAACGAATGGCACTTCTACCAGAGCTTTAAAAAGTTCCCAAGGCTGGAGTGGCATCCCCCTACTTTCAATACACGCACTACAATTCCCAACACACCCAGCGCAGCATTCGCTTCTAAGGGCTATAGGCAAGAAGCGCGCCATGCATGCCGGAAGCCGTAGTCCACCTCAACCTACCTGGAAGCGGTTGATGAAGGCGTCGGGCCACAGGAAGAGGTAAACGGGGCTGATCAGGCCTAGCTTGCCGAAGAGGGGCACCGCGATGGCAGCTGCAAACCAGTAGCGGGTAATAAGCGGGATGCTCCGGAACCACTCCCCGAGGTCCGACATCTCCCCTTCGCCGACTGGTGACCGGACGCCGAGCCTCGTGCTCCTCGCTCCCGCCGGTTGCTTCTTTTCTCAGCCAAAGAGCGGAGCGTCGAGAGGGGCTGAGCGCTGGCGGGTGGGTGGGGCCCGCCTTCTTCCGACGTGGCCACACCGAATTCGGCCAAACCGCTACTTCCGGTTTCCGCCTTCCGTTTGCTAAGCAACGGAACGAAAATAAAGGCGGGGCAAAGTAGCGTCGCCGGAAGTTTCACTCTTAAAGGGACCGACCACTTTTCACTTCCTCGTTCTCTATACCAGGGGTCTCCAACCTTTGCAACTTTAAGTCTGAAGGACTTCAGCTCCCAGAATTCTCCAGGCAGCTTTGCTGACTGGAGAATTCTGGGAACTGAAGTCCTTCAGACTTAAAGTTGCAAAGGTTGGAGACCCCTGCTCTATACAATTAGAATTAGAATTAGAATAGGGCTGGAAGGGACCTTGGAGGTCTTCTAGTCCAGCCCCCTGCTTAAGCAGGAGAACCTATACAATCTCAGACAAGTGACTGTCCGGTCTTTTCTTAAAAACCTCCAGTGATGGAGGCGGTTCTCGACTTACAACAGTTCCTTTAGTGACCGTTCAGCTTGCCTTCAGAAATCGTAGGTGCTCCATCACTGGAGGCCTTAAATTGTAAAGAACCAGAGATATAAGGTGTTATGCTAGCTAAATAAGTTTCATTGGTATATCATATTTATATGGTTGCTCATGATGGGCAACCATATAAATACGACAGATATTGTTTGATAATTACAATTAAATTTTATGTTGTATCAATAACCACTTAAAAATGGACCAAGATATAAAAATGGAGCAAGATAACTATTCCAAAAGGGATAGGAGAAAAGAAAAGAAAAGAAAAAGAAAAAAATGCCCTTCTTGAATTAGTAAACGGAAGGTAGGGTATATATGCAAGAAAAATGGAGAAAAATATTAGTGCTTTGACATTTATGTTGCATGCAACCTTTTCAATAAATAACCCAAAGTCCAAAAGATGACTAAAATCACATCCTGCTTGCCATTCCCATTCCTAATGGTTAGATCAAATGAAAGATCCTTCATGTATTAAAACAAAGCAATAAAAATCCCTAATTACAATCCATCAAGGGGGTATCAGACTTAACATCTATCAACCTAAGCAATAAACCTATCAGTCCACTGAAAATGAGAAGCAAAGAAAAAAAAATGCAAAGTGAAAGTTAGAAGTTAATAGCAGACATCAATACAAACTGACTGAAAAGCCTTGCGGTGCAGGGATGATTCCAGGATTGAATCATCCTGGATGAAGGGATTGCTCGTGTATCAAACCTGGGAACAAGCTGCCAAAGATTCCAGTTTTCGCAACAAAGCCAGCTGTCTGATGGGGAAGCAAAAACAAAGACATTGCTGATTTAAGGGTCTATAGATATTCTCAGACATCTAGGTTCATGGTTGTCCCAAAAGTGCTTTTTCAGGAGGCAATCGGACTTTCTTGTTTCTTTTGAAGACATTTCACTTCTCATCCAAGAAGCTTCTTCAGCTCTGGCAGGATAGTGGGGAATGGAAGGATTTATATTCCTTGCAGCCAGCTGGTGATTTGCATCCTTTTAGGGGGTCCTTGAAGCACTTGGAGGTTTATCTGTGTCCTCAGGGTCACTTGAGTAGGACTTCTGGTTCCTGTAGTCTGCCATTTTTCCTCTGGAAATCCATTCCTTATTCCCATACCATTCAAAGGACATCCATCCCCAATTTGTATAGCTAAAAGTCTGCAAAGATTCTCAGTCATCCAGGTCATCGTTGTCCCAAAGGTGCTTTTTTTCTGATTTAAGGCATCGTTTTTTAGGAAAGAGGGGGGAGAGGGTTGGAGTGGTATATCATGCTGTAAAAAACACTCTTGGAGAACTAAGAAAAGCAGCCATTGTTTTAAGAAGTGTGGACTTCAGCTCCCAAGAATTCCTTAACCAGCATGATGACTTGGTAATCTTAAAAGTTGCCAAGTTTGAGAAACTCCGTTGCATCTTTTGCTGCTCTGTACATACAGTTAGGAGTTAGCTTTTATTTAGTAGATAAACCTGCCTCATTTCCCAAGCACAGATCAAAAAAATATTTTAAAATAAATGACAAACGTTCTGAATGCATATTGAACAGATGGAGGAATGATACAGAATACCTGTTCTGGGGACCTCGGCTGTTGATTTGTTTTTTCAAGACATCCTGAAAGAGTCTCTCGACTTCAACCATTGCAAATTCAACAGGTAGACTTCGGGAGCTTGGGTTGCTGCTTCCTTTCCGGCTGCAATGCTACTTTCTGCATTGAGCCGCACTTGGACCATCCCAGCGCCAAGCGAACTACAATTCCCAGCAGGCTTTGCGAGGAACGCTCCACACAGAGAGGGGGAAAGTCTCCTGGCTCTGCTTTCCTGAGCCCACGCCGAGGGGGGAGGCGTTCCTTTCCTATTCCTCTCCCCCTCCGATAGGATGATGCATTGGTATCTTCCTAAGTCAGAGCGGTCTGGCAGGAGAAGCGGCCGTTGAGGCTGGATTTAGTCCGGCGGCGCCTGCGGCGGCTGTTCTGTTTCTTTTCCCGCCGGGATGCAGAGCTCGGATCTGGGCAACAGGGAACAGGGCAAAATCTGGCACCGCAGACCCTCCCCGGCAACACAGCAGGGGTAACTTTCCGTAGATGCAGCATCCCCGGTTGCATTTTGTTCTTTTTAGCAGCTGTTCAACCGTGGAGCTTCCATCTTCAGGCATAGTCTATCTGTTTCCAGCAAGAGCGGCGCTTTTTCATCACCTTCTGCTCACAGGCGTTCAGTTAGCCCATGGTGACCCATCTAAAAGAGTTGGACTCCAACTGCTATCAGCCCCCCCCCCCTGAGAGAGAGCACTTTTGTGGGGGGGGGAGGTTGGGGTGTGTGGGTGATGGACAGGTGATACAATGAAAAGGGGTCAATGCCCCCTTGCTTTTATGCTGATGAAAATCAAACCTTGGGAAATTGCTGCACGCACAGAGAGGGAAGGACACAGTCCAACTGCCTTAAATAACTTTACTAAGTAGAGTTTCTCATTTTTAATTGATAAGAAAGAACCACTCCAGACTAAAAGTCCTTATACCTATGCAAAAAGTGGTTGGCATCATATAGGGGATAAAAAATAAGGCATCATTTGAAGTGGATTTATTTGATAGGATTGTGCCCCATTGAAACTGTCATAGAGGTGGGGATAGGGGATTGTACCCCCATAACATGGAAAGTGGGGTCATCTCATCCCAGTTAGGGAAGTAAACTGTAAGACAACTGCCAAAAAATATGCAAGGCCACCCATTCTCTCCCTCTAGATTTTTTTTTCTTTACTTTATAGCAGACTTTCTCACTGTTCTGACATCATTTCGTTTCTCCTACAGTTCTCCATATATTAACTTCGTTTTGCTTTCTTTCCAGAATCATAGTAAATATTATTCATACTACCACAGGATATCATTCCAAGACAATACGTTTTTTAAATGTGGCTTTTGACTGTTCAGGAGAGTATCTACTTGCTGGAGATCATCAGGGGAATATCTATGTTTTTGATTTGGTGGGCAACAGGTTGGTACTCCATATCTCTCTTTCATCATTCAGTTTATGCTTGCTTAAAATATATGAATTGTTTGGGTAGAAGTACAGTATAAGTATACTATGCCATTTGCTCTTTTTCAAGATTGTCTCCATATACACAAAACATATTTATCAGTAGTATTAAAATAATTGTTTCATTATTAATAAAATCATATTTTGTTGAGGATTGATTATGGCCTAGATTTATTTTACTTCCCCCATTTCAATACTCTTTAATAACATAAAAAATATATATATATATAATTTGTTAGTTTTTATGAGCTGATCAATAAATTTAAATTTGAGAGACCAAGATAGATCTATTTCGAGCTTATTAGCTCTCATCAGTTGGCCATACCCTTTACTGGGATTCGAACCGGCACTTTCCAGCATATCAGGCAAGCCTTTCTATGCCTTGAGCTAACCGGCTTCCCTGATTACATCAGCCTTATATATATATAAGCTTTCGTAGATTTTCATGGGTGTAGGTATGCTGGTATTGTTGTCTTCGGGTGTTTTCCCGTGTAAGTATGAAATTGTTTTTGCAACATTTCAGCAACATCTCACTTGCCATCGAAAATGACAGGTGAGATCTTGCCGAAACGTTGCAAAAACAATTTCATACTTACACGGGAAAACACCCAAAGACAACAATACCAGCGTGTGTGTGTGTGTGTGTGTGTGTGTGTCTGTGTGTGTGTTACATTTATGAGCTGATCAATAAATAAGTCAGGGAGACTAGGATAGATCTATTTCGAGCTTTTTAGCTGTCATCAGCTAGCTTTTGTGGAAACAATTGTTGTGGAAACAATTATACAGTATGTCTCCTCCCTTAATGGGGCCCTAACAGAAAGTTGTGAAAAAACAATTATCTATACTAAATACTCCTGTCTTAGCTGATGTAATTGGGTAGAGCCAGATAGGCTGCATTGCTAGGCTTCTGCCTTGGATGCATTGCAGTCCTGGTTCGAATCCCAGTGGGGTGTGGCCAACTGATGAGAGCTAATAAGCTCGAAATAGATCTATCTTGGTCTCTCAAATTTAAATTTATTGATCAGCTCATAAAACTAACACACATATCTAAAAAAATTAACACAACATAATTCATGGTTCTCTGTCTAGATCAGGGGTGTCCAAACTTGGGAGTTGAAGTCCACAAGTCTTAAAGTTCCCAAGTTTGGACACCCCTGGTCTAGATGGTCTCTGGTGATGAGCCGAAAGGCAGAGAGGGAAACAGTATGTCTCCTCCCTTAATGGGGCCCTAACAGGAAGTTGTGAAATAACAATTATCTATACTAAATACTCCTGTCTTAGCTGATGCAATTGGGTAGAACCAGATAGGCTGTATTGCTAGGCTTCTGCCTTGGATGCATTGCAGTCCTGGTTCGAATCCCAGTGGGGTGTGACCTAGTTATATGCGAGACCGTCTCCTGCCCCATACATCCCTTAGACCGATACACTCCCACAGAGAGGGCCTTCTCAGGGTGCCGTCAGCCGGACAATGCCGACTGGCGACACCCAGGGGAAGGGCCTTCTCTGTGGCGGGCCCTGCCCTGTGGAACGACCTACCCCCAGAACTCCGTACCATCACCGACCTCCGCCTCTTCCGCCAGTGTTTAAAAATACACTTCTTTCATCAAGCCGGCCTAACATAACCTCCGCTGGGACTATATAGATAGTTTTAATTGGGGATTTTAATTGGTTTTAGCGCAGGACTAAATATTTAATAGGTTTCTAAATTTTTGTATTTTGTATGTACCGTATTTATTCGAGTACAACGCGCACACGTGTATAACGCGCACCCCCTAATTTTCAATTTAAAATCGGTATAAAATTTTGTTTCACTTTTTCTCGGCTCAGACCAAGCATTGTAAGTGACAAACGTTGTTGAACACGTGCGGCCATGATAAAAATCGTTTATAACGTGCACCCTCGTTTATAACGCGCACCCAAACTTTGAGTTCTTTTTTTGGTAGAAAATTTTGCGCGTTATACTCGAATAAATACGGTATTTTAAATTCCTGTGCGCCGCCCTGGGTCCTTTTGGAGAAGGGCGGGATATAAATCAAATAAATAAATAAATAAACTGATGAGAGCTAATAAGCTCGAAATAGATCTATCTTGGTCTCTCAAATTTAAATTTATTGATCAGCTCATAAAACTAATATACATACATACATACATACATACATACATACATACATACACATATACACTATATATAAATAGATATAAACATACACATATGTATGCACAAACACATACTGAGACATATACATAAATATGTATCTGGCATGTTTTAGAATATGTTGAGGACCTTATTTATTTATTTATTTCAGGAAATTTATATCGCCGCCTATTCACACATGATGACTCAAGGTAGTTTACAGAATATAAAACCCCAGATAAAAACAATAAAACTAATAAAAGAAGAGTCATATAATAAATTAATATACTAAAATCACACACACAACTAGTCCTGGCAACAGCACCTCACACAAGCCATTTAATGGGCTCCATCCTGCTCTGGGTTTAATCTTTGATTAAATGATTCTCTTTTAGCATTAGCATGGTTATCTGTTAGCAGGTGTGTAGGGAGTCTATGAAGCATTCACAGATTGCTTGACCTGACAGCTGCTGTAAATGATGTCTTACGCTCTGCTGGAATAATTTAGGTTTGTCCCAATAGGTTCAACCTGGTTCAACGCACAGGACAAGCTTGCACTGCATTGGCATATACTCTTCGCAGGAAAACAGAATTTCTTGTGGCTTTGGCTGATTATTCCATCAAATGCTTTGACACAGGTAATTTAAAAATTCCCAATCCATAGTAGACGGCTTCTCAAAGGTCCTGGGAACAACAGCTCCCATAATTCCTGATGGACTTCATAATTCCATAGTGAACCAACTCCCAGAATTCCTCAGCCAGAATTCTGGGACTTGAAATTACAATTCTGGGACTTGGAATTACACATGTTAAGTTTGAAAAACACTGCTATAGTGTAATATAATGGCGTGCGTAATATTTCAAGTTTGAAGCCGTTATTTTGACTTTATGGAACTCAGTCATCTAAATTGGTACAAAACCTACCGTGTTTCCCCTCTAAAATAAGAAAGGGTCTTATTTTCTTTTGACCCCCAAAATAAGCGCTTGGCCTTATTTTCTGGGAGGTCTTATTATATTTGACGTGCAGGAGGCGGCAAGCATGGTCATCTCATGGCTGCTGCTGTGTTGCAATATTTTCAAGGAGGGTTTATTTTAGCGCTTGCGCTAAAGCCCGGTTGGACTTATTATGCGGGGAGGACTTATTTTGGGGGAAACAGGGTACTGGTAGAAATGATCTCCCTAAGTTTGGGCAAAAGCACTTAGGCTTGTGCAGGACAGCTAGATTAGGGATGTCAAACTCAAGGGGCCAGAGCCAGCCCATGGGTGCTTAGATCTGGCCTGTGGAGCCGACCCACAAACAGCGGACCAGGCCAAGCGTTTATTATTGTCTCTGCCAGCGAAAACAGAGCTCAGGAGGGCCGTCCATGGAGCTCCATTTTCACTGGCAGAGGGTTGCAGGAGGCCGTTGCAGCTAAAAACAGCTCGGGAACCCGTTTTTGCTGGCAAAGTGCCTGGGCCCCCACAGGGGATGTTGAGCTGGCCATGCCCCCCCCCCCCCATTCCCCCAAGGTCAAACACAACCCTGATGCGGCCCTCAATGAAATCGAGTTTGACACCCCTGGGCTAGACTGAGGTCCAATGAAGGAGTAGAACACCTTTCCCTCTTTCTAGTTCCAACTATTCTATTCCAGGCTTCGAATACTTCTGCAATGGTCAGATCAGCAATGGGCCAATCTCCTCTTGAAGTCACGTTTCTTTTGAGTTTGGAATCTCAAATTCCCCTGGTTCTTTTCTAGGTTGATTCTGACTTTCCCCCCCCCCCTCCCTACCCCCCGAGCTCAGAACAAACACGGACCTCTGCGCCTTCCGTCAAAAGCTCAAGACTTTTCCTCAAGATCTCTTCCAGCAGGCCGGCCTGGCCTAACCTACCTTCCAGCCTTTTTAGTCTGAATATCTAAATTGTTTAATCTGATTTTATATATTTATGATGTATCTATGTTTGTACGTTTTTAACTCCCCTGTGCACTGCCCCGAGTCCCTTCGGGGAGAGGGAGCGGTCTACAAATTAAATTTATTATTATTATTATTATTATTATTATTATTATTATTATTATTATTATTATTATTATTATTATTATTATTATTATTTTTATTATTTTTATTATTTTTATTTTTATTATTTTTATTATTTTTATTATTTTTATTATTTTTATTATTTTTATTATTTTTATTATTTTTATTATTTTTATTTTTTATTTTCCACAGCAACCAAAGAACTTGTTAGCTGGATGAGGGGACACGACTCTTCGGTGTCTTCCATCTCCGTTCACGGCTCTGGCAGATACGCCATCACGTGCTCTATGGATACAGCCCAGCTTTGGGATCTGGACACCTTCCAGCGCAAAAGGAAGCTGAACGTCCGCCATTCTGTGGGGATCCAGAAGGTGAATTTTGGGAAATAGTCCTCCTTTGCCAGATTAACCTTCTGGCCCCCTGAAATCTGTGGCCGTTTTCCATTTTTGTCAGGTCCCAGTGGGGATCACAGTACAGGTAGTCCTCGACTTAACAACAGTTCGTTTAGTGACCGTTCAAAGTTACAACAGCACTGAAAAAAAGAGACTCATGACCAGTTTTCACACTTACGACTGTAAGGGTTACAGCATCCCCATGGTCACATTATCAATATTCAGATTGCTTGGCAACTGATTCATATTTATGACCTTTGCTGTGTCCCAGGATCCTGGGATCTCCTTTTACGACCTTCTGAGAAGCAAAGTCAATAGGGACGCCAGATTCACTTAACAACCAGGTTACTAACTTATCAACGGAAGTAAGAAAAGTCGTAAAATTGGGGGCAAAAACTCAGTAAATGTTTTACTTAACAACAGAAATTTGGGATTCGATTTTGGTGGTAAGTCGAGGACTACCAGTATTTTGCTCTGAAGAGAGAAAGCTGCTCATTTTCAAACATCTTCTCCCTGCGCTTTCAGGTATTCTTTCTCCCTCTAAGCAACACCATTCTCAGCTGCTTCAAAGATAACTCGGTCTTTGCGTGGGACTTTGATACTCTTCATTGCAAGTACCAGCTCCCATCGCCCATCGAAGGGTCTTCGTTGCACTACAAGGTCTTTGCCATTACCCGGTAGGCATCGTCTGCATCAGCCTGCAAATCTCCTCCCGCACCTTCTCTGAATTTGGTTTTAGCTGAAGTCCAGGCTGTCATGCAGATTCTGTAGAGATTATCAGTCCTCCAGCTCAAAGGTGTTTTTTACAGGAGGCAATTGGACTTTCTTGTTTTTTCTTTTGAAGATGTTTCACTTCTCATCCAAGAAGCGTCTTCAGCTCTGATAGGATAGTGGGGGAATGGAAGGATTTATATTCCTTGCAGACAGCTGGTCATTTGCATCCTTTGGGAGGGTCGTTGAAGTCCTTGGAGGTTTGTCGGTGTCCTCAGAGTCACAGTAGTAGTGCTCCTGGTTCTAGAAGTCTGCCATTTTTCCCCTCTGGGAATCCATTCCTTATTCCCACACCATTCAAAGGGTGTTCATCCCAAATTGCATAGCTAAAAGTCTGAAGACCTTCTCAGTCATCTAGGTCAGGGGTCTCCAACCTTTGCAACTTTAAGTCTGAAGGACTTCAGCTCCCAGAGTTCTCCAGCCAGCTTTGCTGGCTGGAGAAGTCTGGGAGCTGAAGTCCTTCAGACTTAAAGTTGCAAAGGTTGGAGACCTCTGATCTAGGTCATCGTTGTCCCAAAGGTGCGTTTTTCAGGAGGCAACTGCAGTTTCTTTTTTTCTTTTCTTTTGAAGATGTTTCACTTCTCATCCAGGAAGCTTCTTCAGCTCCGACAGGATAGTCGGGAATGGAAGGATTTATGTTCCTTGCAGACAGCTGGTCATTTGCATCCTTTTAGAGGGTCCTTGAAGCCCTTGGCGGTTTATCTGTGTCCTCAGGGTCACCTGAGTAGTGCAAATGGTTCCTATAGTCTTCAATTATTTTCCCCTTTGGAAATCCATTCCTACTCCCACATCAATCAAAAGATATTCATCCCAAACCCTGAGAACATAGACAAACCTCCAAGTGATTCAAAGACCCTCTAAAAGAATGTGAATGACCAGCTGTCTGCAAGGAGTAAAAATCCTTTCATTCCCCACTGCCTGTATCCCACGGATAGGGCTTTCCTTGTTTGCACAGCCCGGTTTCAGGCATGGCATGGCCCAATATTGTTCTACAGGCTGGGGATTGGGGACCCTTGCTTTAGGCTACAGTTTTTCCAGATTTGAGTGACCCTCCAAGCAAGCAAAAGTGATAATCCGAAATGCCTGGCAAAGAGTAGCAGGTTGCTTACTGAAGTTGAACCCATTTAACCTTGGAATGAATCTGCCCAAACTCAATGAGATGTTAGTGTCTGCATGCATAAGCCTGTTTGCAGAACGTTCAATTAGTCGTGGTGAGTGATGACGATTTTATCACCATGCTGTTCCTTGGAGTGTCCCAACCAGAGATTGTTAAATCCAGATAAGGAACCGCTTGATTTATACCATCTTGAAACCAGAGATTATATATGTCAGGCTGATTTCTTATCCGGACCAAGCAGTCTTTTGCAATATACTTCAATGGTATGAGAGTACATTTTAAATATGAGCCAGCTGCAGCTGCGGAAAAAGCCAACACAGTTCTAGGCTGCATAAACAGAGGGATAGAATCAAGATCACATAAAGTGTTAACACCACTATATAATGCCTTGGTAAGGCCACACTTGGAATACGGCATTTTGGTCGCCACGATATAAAAAAAGATGTTGAGACTCTAGAAAGAATGCAGAGAGGAGCAACAAAGATGATTATGGGACTGGAGGCTAAAACATGAAGAATGTTTGCTGGAACTGGGTATAGCTAGTTTGATGAAAAGAAGGATTAGGGGAGATATGATAGCAGTGTTCCAATATGTCAGGCTGCCACAAAAAAGAGGGAGTCAAGAGGAACAAGAAACTATGTATGCAGATTAGTCAAGGACAGAAGCAACCTAGAACGAAGAAGAGATTTCCTGACAGTTAAAACAATTAATCAGTGGAACAGCTTGCCTCCAGAAGTTGTGAATGCTCCAACACTGGAAGTTTTTAAGAAGATGTTGGACAACCATTTGGCTGAAATGGTATAGCTTTTCCTGCTTGAGCAAGGGGTTGGACTAGAACAGAGGTCCCCAACCCCCGGTCCGTGGCCCGGTGCCAGTCTGTGGCTTGATAGGAACCGGGCCGCAGTGAGCGGCACAACTCTTAGAAAGGGCTGGAGAGGAGGAGGAGGGGGCAGCCCACTGGGCAGAGTGCGCGCTGGGGGCGGGAGAGCGCAGGCGTGGCTGCTCGCGCCGTTGGGGGCCGAGAGGGGCGAGTAAGCTGACTCACCCCCCGCGCGCATGCGCCACCTGTTCCCCATCCCCCCCACTTCCCCTGTACGCCAGCCGAGCCATCGCCACCGGTCCGTGGAATTTTTTTAACATGAAACCGGTCCCTGGTGCCAAAAAGGTTGGGGACCCCTGGACTAGAAGACCTCCAAGGTCCTTTCCAACTCTGTTATTCTATTCCATTCCATTCCAAACTGAGTATGAGATTTAAGCTGCCATGATGATGAGTAGATTAATGCCTGTTGTCTTGCATGGGATTTTAGAGATGGCCGCATCCTGGCAGCGGGAGGAAAATCAAATCACCTTCACCTATGGTGCTTGGAGTCTAAGCAGCTGCTACGAATTATCCAGATGCCAACCAAAGTTCGAGCCATTCGTCACCTGGAGTTTCTTTCTGATAGTTTTGATGGGGGCTCTAATCAGGTGAGTGACAGAAGCTGAAGCACAGAAAGAAGAGTATTGGTCAGATAACCATTGAATGGGTATTATTCCATACTTTATAGACTTGACTCCACCTTACTCCAGCTCCCTGATCCAGGTTTAAGATTTAGCATGAGAACCCAGATTGCTGGGGGCAAGATGCTGACTCTGTAAACCGCTTAGAGGGGCCTGTAAAGCACTGTGAAGTGGTTTATAAATCTTAAGTGCTATTGCTATTATTGTTCTGACTGAGGCTTCCCCAAGAGCATGAAGCAAACTCCTTGTCCCGACAAAACCCCCTTTTATTAATTGACTGGATGTCAATTAATTGATTGGATGTGAATTCTGCTCATTCACATCCAGCAAAGTCTTTCAAGGGGGGATTTACAGTCACAGACCTTATCTGGCTTGGAGAGCTTACAGGCCGATATCTGCAAAACTTGGCAAGGAGTCTCGGAGAGTCCCCAATCAATTAAGCGAACTCATTGTCTCCTGCAAACTCCACTCACCTTTCGCTTCTCTTGTATTTCCTCTGCGAGGGGCCATTCATCGTCTCAAGGACTACCTGCACTGAAACGAATGCAAATGAACTGTCTTTTAAATCCCTTTTCCCCCTTCATTCCCTCTAGGTCCTTGGAGTGCTGAGCCAAGATAATATCATGAGATTTGTCAACATTAATACATGCAAGCTGCTGTTTGACCTTGGCAGTTATGAAGAGGGCATCAGCATGGCTGCCATGAGCCCTTCGGGAAGGTACATTGCAGCTGTGATGGAGAACGGCAGCCTTAGCATTTACAGCGTCCAGACTCTGACCCAAGAGGTCAACAAGGTCAGACTTGGAGGAAACCCCCAAACTCTCCATCTTTCCTTTAGGTGTTTGATCTGGGCAGGTGCAGACCGGCTGCTCAGGAACAACATTCCAATGCAAACTATCAGGGCATGTTAGTCCTAAATTCCTGTGCCTGTTTCTGAACTAAAGTGAGCCACGATGGCGCAGTGGTCAGAGTTCAGTACTGCAGGCTACTTCTGCTGACTGCAGGTTGCCGGCAATTTGGCAGTTCAAATCTCACCAGGCTCAAGATGGACTCAGCCTTCCATCCTTCCGAGGTGGGAAAAGAGAGGACCCAGATTGTTGGGGGCAATAGGCTGACTCTGTAAACCACTTAAAGAGGGCTGCAAAGCACTGTGATTTGATTTATTAGATTTATAAACTGCTCCCTTTCCCCGAAGGGACTCGGGGTGCTGGTATATAAGTCTCTTGCTAGTAAAAAAAAGAAACCACTGGCAAAAGGAGCTTTTGCAAACACTAGTCATCGCCATCAGTATGGCGTGATTAATGAACCAAGCAAAATGTTTAAACATTAGTTATTTACCCAGCACATCTAAATTAAAGTAACTATTAAAGTAACCAAAGTATCTTTACCGTCCCCAAGGCATGTCGCAACTTTTGAACGTCCCTTATGTTTGGAAATTGAAAGTTGAAAAATTTGGGCATGCCCTAGATAAGAGATGTACACAATGCAGGCACTTTTAAACAAGCTAAAAAATATACAAGTGCTATGTTGATATCACACGCTGTGTCGGAACATATAAATTATACCACGACAGAATGTGAATGCCTGTTTAGTGCTGCTGCCTGCTAATATAATGGCCGGTATCAGGCATGAAAGTTCAGCTGCAGACCTGAAGGTCCAATTAAACCGATTTACTGCTAAAAAAATATCTATGGACAGGAATCGTCTCAACGGTTAGCAACTGCTTGGAGTTAGATAAGGGTCAGCAGAAGAAGTCCAGAGGGGTTGGACTTAAGAATAGACACTCCCATCCCTGCATCCTCCTGTGCATGTTTTAGTCCCAACAAAGGAGGATTTTTAACAAGCCGAAATCTTGGCCTTTTCAGCCTCCCCCACCGCTGTTTAAGGTGATCGAAGACTCTAAGAGCAAGTTGGAGGCCAACAAACTTACCATGAGGGTCACTTCCAGAACCTCAGAGAGGCCGTGGAAAGCCAAAAAAGGCAAAATCCAATCCAAGGCGTTGAAGCCTCCACTCGAAGTCTCGTATGAGGACAAGGAGGTAAGAGCTGCCTCAGGACTGAAACTCAAATTCAGTGGCTGAGGTTAAAAAAAAAAAGGCAAACCTTATTTTCCTCACTTAAGAGCCTCTTTTATATAATTGTAGAAATGCTTTCTCATCTTCTCCTCCCCCCCCTCGCCACCAATACCTCACTATTAAGAGAGAGATTCCACTTGGGGACTTGTTCATAGGTATGAGTGGAAGGTATCCTCAAGGTCATCTAGTCCAACCTCCGGTTCAGTGCAGGAATTCACGATCCCAGGGGCTTTCCAAACTTTTCGTGCCACGGAGTCGTTAGTTGAAAGATTTCCCAGAATCGTCAGATCTCCAAAATGGCCGTCACAGCATTTTCTTATGGGAGATCACTCCCTCTTCTCCCGGGCTTTCCAGTGTACCTGAGCAAAATTGCTATGGCTACCCCTGACCTCATTTAAGTGAACCGAGAGTGGGGTTGGGAACAGGGTGTGTGTGTGTGTGTGTGTGTGTGTGTGTGTGAGTGGCCCAAATTCTGAATTCCACCAGTCCAGCAGATGGTTGTCCAGCATCTGAAAATCCCCAGGACTATAATCCTGAGTGTTTGAATATGGAAGTTAAGCCAGGTCACAGACTCTGTGGTCCCTTATGGGAGAGGTTGGGCAGCTGTCTTCAATCTTTAATCGCAGGTTTTTGAAGTGGGGGAAGAAGAATACAGCAGGAAGGAACAGAAAAAGCTGAATGGCCCAAGAAAGAAAGATTTATTTTGTTTTGGCGTTAGCTATTTTTTTATTTCATTTTATTATTATTATTTTGGTATGAGCCCACAAAGGAGAAATGTGTATGTAGGCATACTTCCACCAGCGTTTACATACAGATGTTTCATTAGCAAACTCAGTGCTCACTGGTGGAAGTATGCCTACATGCAAGTTTCTCCTATCTGTGTGCTTTCTGAAGTGTTTTACGCTCATGTGTGGTACCAATAAAAGAGAATGTTCCTAGCTCAGGGTTGAACTGTGAGGTCCTTGGTGCTCTCTGAGCTTGGTGGCTTCCTTGCAGGCGTTTCATTACCAAACCAGGTAACATCATCAGGGCTGGCCACGGAGAATGCTAATTCGACATAAAGGAAAAGCCGAGATAAGTTTCTTCAAATGGCCACATTCAGAATGGAGGGAAAGTTCTTGGGGGAGAACGGCAGCCCGTATAAAGAAGAAATAACCCTCTCACTCCTGTTGCAGAATGAGTTGCCGGAGGGGCTGAATAAGAAGCGTCTCCAAGCTTTGCTGAAAGGGTTTGGAGAGTATCCAGCAAAATACAGGTCTGTGGAGTGCTGCAGGCTGAGCCCGTTTGTTTTTGCAGTCTAAACACGCAGCCAAAGTTGGCCCTGCCCTGCTCATTTGCTTTACGATTGCAGGATGTTTATTTGGCGCTCCTTGCTTCGCCTCCCCGAAAACCACTTGGCCTTTAACAGCCTGTTGGATAAAGGGACCCATTCGGCCTTCACACACCTTCAGAATGAATACCCAATTAAAAGCAGGAAGCTCCTGAGAGTCTTACAAAGGTAAGAGTCGGATTATTTGATGCCAGAGATGTTGGGTGGATTTGCTTTAAACAGATAGCAATAGCACTTAGACATATACCAATTCCCCAGCTGTTTTAGAAGGCTCTGTTGGTTTGTTTTTTAATTGTGCCAGATTCTTGCCTGCCTTTTCTACACAGCTCCTTTTTTTTTTCTCCCCAGGACTCTTTCTGGCCTGGCTCACTGGTCCACCATCTTTGGCGAGATGCCTTACATCCCTCTGCTGATTTTTCCCTTCGTCAAACTCTTCCAGAACAATCCGCTCATCTGCTTCGAGGTGGTGGCTACCGTAATAAGTAAGGGAGGATTTTCGATGGAAAGGCCACCCAACAGGCCTGCTGCCCTGTTGGATATCTGGCAGAGTTTTAATGTTGCCAGCTGGACATTGGAGTTCAGTTCTGCGGGGGGGGGGGGGGGGGGGAGCTGCAAGTGTCTACCAACGGGCTAGGGGGAAAGATTGACCTGGAGTACAGCTAGTCCTCGGCTTACGACCACAATTCGGGCCAAAATTTCCATTGCTAAGCACGACAGTTCTTCAATGAATTTTGCTCCGTTTTACCCTCTTTCTTGCCACAGCTGTTAAGTGAATCACTGCAGTTCCTCAGCTGGGAACATTGTTGCACAGTGTAATCTTGCACAATTAAAAAACAAACCAACAGATCCTTCTAAAACAGCTGGGGAATTCTGGGAGTTGAAGTCCACACCTCTTAAAGCTGACCAGGTTGGGAAATTGTTCTCAAAGAATCTATTGACTAACAGAAATAGTTCCGCCTGTTAAGGTTCATCTAATCACAATCAGGAGGCTGTGAGTTCGATCCTAGGTAGAGGCAGATATTTTTCTCTGAAAATATACCTGCTGAACAAAACTCCACATTGGCGACAGGAAGGGCATCCGGCCATTAAAGCTCTCTGCTAGTTCCATTCAGTTGCCCAGAGTCCACCCTGCCAATGAATCTGGCTTCCCCATTGACTTTAGCAATAGCACGTAGACTTATATCCCGCTTCGCAGTGCTTTTACAGCCCTCTCTAAGCGGTTTACAGAGTCCGCCTATCACCCCCAACAATCTGGGTTCCTCGTTTTACCGACCTCGGAAGGATGGAAGGCTGAGTCCACCTTGAGCCTGGTGAGATTGGAACTGTTAAATTGCAGGCAGCCGGCAGGCAGCAGGAGGACCTTGCAGTGCTGCATTCTGACTTTGCATGTCAGACAGTCACAAAAGGGGATCTACCTGAGCCTCGGGACGCTGCAACCGTCATAAATATGAGTCAGTTGCCAAGGGTCTGAATTTTGATGCTGCAATGGTCGTAATATGAAAAACGGCCATTAGCGACTTTTTTCATTGACGTCGTAAGTTTGGACAGTCACTAAACAAATGGTTGCGATTCACGGACTACCTTTAAACAAAAAAAACAAAACAAAAACATGGCCGGCTGAAACTCTGGAGCAACTCGCTTTCCCTTCAGAGCCTCTGAGCATCTTGGGAAAGTGGAGGAATCAGAACTCCCAACTTGCTAGTTGTGGCTCCAGCCTCCATTTTTTGTCAAGGAAAAACAATGCAGGTGGCTGAGGCAATACAATACAATACAATACCAGAGTTGGAAGGGACCTTGGAGGTCATCTAGTCCAACTCCCTGTCTAGGCAGGAAGCCCTATACCATTTCAGACAAATGGCTATCCAACATCTTCTTGAAGACTTCCAGTGTTGGGGCATTCACAACTTCTGGAGGCAACTTCTGTTCCACTGATTAATTGTTCTAACTGTCAGGAAATTTCTCCTCAGTTCTAAGTTGCTTCTCTCCTTGATTGGCATCCAGAGGACTCCTTTGCATCCCTTAGATTTCCTCATTTTTGTGACTTCCAGATGTGTCGGACTGCAGTTCTCCTCTTCCTCAGGTGGCAGCATTGGGGTTGAGCAAAAAAGGGCCACTCAGAGGTCATGCGTTTGCCATTGTGAGGGAAACCAATCTTTACCTTGCCTTCTGGTCACCCTTCGTTGAGACCCAGCCGTGGACCGCTGAAGTTCTTTGTGTTTTCTTTTGCAGTCAATTGGTGTCAGCACTGGTTTGAATTTTTCCCCAACCCTCCCATCAACGTCCTCAGCATGGTGGAAAACATCCTGGCACATCATGACAAAGAGCTCCTCCACCATTTGATGAAGTACAATATAACCTCTCAGGTAAAAAGAAAAGGAAAAAAAAAGAAATTGCTTCCACCATTGAGATGAGCCATAAACCATGGTTTGCAAGCAACTGAGGGTTTGGTCTTTGGGTGTGTGGAATCCATCAAACCACATCGTGGCTTAAGAAAGATGTGGGAAGGTAGTCCGTTGTTATGTTGAGCAGTGTTTCTCAACCTGGGGAACTTTTAAGAGGCGTGGACTTCAATTCCCAGAATCCCCCAGCCAGCACAGCTGGCTGGGGAATTCTGGGAGTTGCAGTCCACACTTCATAAAGTTGCTGAATTTGGGAAACACCAATGTAAGACATTAAGGTGTGAAAAACTCTAAAATTTAACATCGTCCTCTTTAATGTGTTGAATGTAAATTCAAGGTGGGCCTCCCATACCCTCAGTCACCGCTCCATCCCAAAAGATTTTGACACCCCACATTTTCAGCTTGTACTTTGTGACCTTGGGGTATGAGCATTCAAAATGGTACCTTACATAAATTAGGTTATGTCTACTTGAGGTTTATGATACTTTTTTTTCTGCATTTTTTTGCCTCCAGTCCGGCAGTTGTAGTAGGAAACAATCAAGCAGAAGATAAAATCAAAAATCATAGACGGCTGCGTGATTCCAGGTTCCTAGCCCTGATTTATAACCAAAGATTACAGTCTTCAATAGCAATAGCATTTAGGCTTATGTACCATCCCATCTAGTACTCTGGGTGATTTACATTATCAAATAATGATTTGCACGTTGTCCCCAACAATCTGGATCCTCATTTTACCAACCTCGGAAGGAGGGAAGGCTGAGTCAGCCTTGAGTCGGTCAGGGTCGAACTCCAGGCTGTGGGCAGAGTTTGCCTGTAATACAGCATTCTAACCACTGTTCCAGCAGGGCTCCAGCCAATCTGTTAAGTTGTAACTCTGTACATAACAAAGCTGCGTTTTGAAACTGGTGTCGTCTAAATCTCCCAGGTTACAATTCCTGTCACGCTAAGTTGCTCCTAGACAAAGTACATTGTTCTGGGACTACTGGAACCTGAATTTTCCAAGACATAATAAACTTTTTTTTCCCCCATGGACGTTTTGTGCTTGAGTTGATCTCCTCTTTTGGTGTGCAAGAGATCCAGCAACTGTAACTGATGTCTCTGCCTGTAACCACAGAGCTATGCCTGGCCCCTTCTGGAAACCATGTTCTCTGAAGTCCTGACGAGGGAAGAATGGCTGAAAATGTTTGATAATATCTTCTCCAACCACCCCTCGTACTTGCTGATGGTGGTGGCTGCCTACCTCATCTGCTCCAGGGCTCCATTGCTTCATTGCAATAGGAAGGAGGACTTTGAGGTAAGCCTCTTGCTCTGTGTATGTATATATGTATGTATGTACCCTGTTTCCCTGAAAAGAAGACTTCCCCAGATAATAAGCCCAATCAGGCTTTTGAGCGCATGCGCTAAAATAAGCCCTCCCCAAAATATTGCAACACAGCAGCAGCCATGAGGCATCCACACTCGCCCCCTCCTGCACCTCAAAATAATAAGACCTCCCCGAAAATAAGGCCAAAGAAAGGGGTCAAAATAAGACCCTGTCTTATTTTCGGGGAAACACGATATTTATTTACTTGCTTATTTCTATGCCGCCTTTATTATTTTTACAAATAACTCAAGGCAGCAAATATATCCAATACCCTTTCCTTGTGATCTTTTCCCCACAGCCTGTGAGGTAGGTTGAGCTGAGAGAGAGAGGGAGGGAGGGAGGGAGGGAGAGAGAGACTGGCTCAAAGTCACCGAGCTGGCTTTCATGGCTAAGGCAGGATCTGAACTCGTGGCCTCCCATTTTCTAACCTGGTGTCTTAACAATTTGACCAAAGAGTATGTTCCAAGGGTGAGCAGCTCTGAGTCCTAGTCCAAAGTTCCTCAACCTTTCTGGCTTTGCAGACTGGCAAGGGGAGGGCGGGGGGGAGGAGAAAGGAGACGGTTCCACGCGACGGCTGGCCAGCTCACGTGCGTGTGCGCCGCTCCCTTTGTGCGAGGGGCAGACACACACTTGCCTGCTGCTTGTGCAAATGAAGTGTAGGCGCCTGCGCTTGCCCAAGTAGAGATGCGCGAGTGTGTACTCCCCCACTAATTTTGTGGCCCACTTCCAAACAGCATATGGCCCAGTAGTGGGCCACAGCCCGGGGTTTGGGGGACCTCTGTCTTCATCCAGGCTAGGAAAAGAGGAAACCGTGAGTTGAAGTCCCGCCTTAGTCATGAAAGCCAGTGGGGTGCCTTTAGTCAGTATCTCTTTCTCTCCCCCCCCCCCCCCGCTCCCTCCCCCTCTCCCCCCCCTCTCAGCACAATTCAATTCACAATGTTGTTGTTGTGGGGAAAATAGAGGGTAGAAGGTCCATTGGATATGTTTGTCGCCTTGAGTTATTTGTACAAATAATAAAGGTGGGATACAAATTAATACCATATTTTTCGGACTATAAGACACACCAAAGTATAAGACGCACCAAGATTTCAAAGAGGAAAACAAGAAAAAAAAAAGGTTTTGCCCTCCCTGGCCCCCAGGACCATTCTGCAGGGCTCCCAAACCCTCTGCACGCCCCGTTTTTGCAAAAATCAGACCTGTTTTTGTCAAAAACAGGACGCGCAGGGCGGGATTTCAGGAGGCCCAAAATGGCCATATTCAGTGTATAAGACACACCAACATTTCTGCCTTCATTGTAGGGGGGGAAGTGCGTCTTATACTCCAAAAACTACAATACATTGGGGAAAAAACTTGCCAGTAGCAGCTTGAGTATGGATTTCTTTGTGCTTCCATTGGCCTGCAGTATTTCTTCCACCACCGGAACCACCTGGACGTCAGCGTGGTGATCCGAGAGGCCTACCACCTCATGGAGTGCACCCCGGACGACATCCACCCCGTTCGTATGCTGGAAGACTTTGCCCCACTGACCAAAGGGCAGTACCCCATCTTTAACAAGTACCCCAAGTTCATTGTGGATTACCAGTGCCAGGAGAGAGAGCGGATCAGGCAGGAGGAAATCGAGTACCTGAGAGAGAGGTAGGTGTTCTTGGATCCGATGGAAAGATGAATATGAACATAAACTTGCGTGGGAGAACGTAATCCTAACACTGTTAAAGGCTCACTCAGACCCATGGGTTCAGTTACTCATTGCCAGTAGGAGATCACACCTGATATATTTGCCTTTTTTCTCCACATTTTGGTCTGATTTACACAGAGTAATCTTCACTGAACCAGACCAGAGGGGGAGCAACAGGGGTGGGTGGGAATTGTCCTAGCACAGCGGTCTGCAAAGTCGGCTCTTTTAAGACTGCTGGACTTCAACTCCCAGAGTTCCCCAGCCAGCATAGCTGGCTGGGGAACTCTGGGAGTTGAAGTCCACCAGTCTTAAAAGAGCCGACTTTGCAGACCCCTGTCCTAGCACATCTTCACATTCCCAATCATTGTTAATACAGCCAATGCCTTGAAAGTGCTGGGTTTTTTTTTAAGAAAGCACAATTCTGGCTATGTTAGTATTGCAACGTCCATCTATTATCTGTAGCAAGAAAGGGCACCTTTGCTGACCAAGATGATTGAATTATAATCCAACACAACTGGGAGGTTGGAAAAGCCTGTGGCTGGACCTCTATGGAATATAAACTAGGTTGATTTACTCTCCCTTGTGAGTTTACTTTGAAGATCTTAATGCAGTCCAGCATGAGGTTTATTGTGGCCCTCCAGCGAATCTGGCAGCAGATCTGGACAGTGAGGAAGCTGGGGAGGAACATGGGCCAGTCCTGGAGTCTGGGGAAGGCTCTGAGGAGGGCTCTGTGTCAGAGGCAGAGAAGGGGCCAAGGCCATCCGCCCTGAGTCCTACCACGGAGAATAGGGCGGTATATAAATTTGAAAAATAAAATAAATAAATAATAATTATCAGCTGCCTTCAGAGGCAGACATCAGTGAGGCAGATAAACAGCTGGAGCCTGTTCCCCGTGTGCACATGCACAGAGCTGCCAGGAGAAGGGAACAGCTAAGGAACAAGGGCTGACTTGGGAGTAAAGCCACAGGTGGACAATGAATGGCCCCTTCCAATAGGGAACGACCTACCCCCGACCTTCGCACTACCTCGGACCTCCGCCTCTTTCGCCAACGTTTTAAGACGCATTTATTCCAACAAGCCGGCCTAGCATAGCCTCCCGCTTCTGACTTTTTATGTATAAATTGCTATTTGGTAGGGTTTTAAATGATTTTAGCACGGGTTTTAATAATTTAATATGTTTTAAATTGTTTTATACTGTTCTTATTGTGGTTTTAATAATGCCTGTGCGCCGCCCTGGGTCCTAACAAGGAGAAGGGCGGGGTATAAATTCGAAATAAATAAATAAAAATAAATAAAGTAAATAAAGGGGAGCGAAAGGGGAGGGGAGTTTGCAGGAGACGATTAGTTCAATTCATTAGAATGAAGATCTGCTCCTGACTTATTGCCAAGTAATTGCTGATACAGGGTGGTGTTTGGAAGATATCAGCCTGGCAACTCTCCAAGCCTGATAAAGGTCTGTAGTTGTGAAATCTCTTGAAAGACTCTTTGCTGGGACTTTGCTGGAGAGGAATTCACTTTAAACTAAATAAAAGAGGTTTTATCGGGATGAGGAGTCGGCTTCGTGATCTTGGGAAGATTACGCAGAACAAGGTCGTAAGCTAGTATCATGCGTATGAACAGCGTAAACTGAGCCTCTTTGGGAGATCACCTGTCTGTCTCTTCTCTACTGCCTAATGTTTGGGAAATAGAGAAGAAAGTGGGTTTTTTTGGGGGGGGGGGATTATTGTCAGAAAGAAAATGAGTATCACCACCCTTGCGTGCCTGAATTGCTTCGGTCAATGTTCTCCAGTGTGAAGAAAGTTGGCTTTGACCCTGTAACCCGAATATGTATCACTCTAATCAGATGAAGTTATCCAGTAGCTGAAACCAGCATTATCCTCCTTCTCTTGCCCAGAAAGGACCACATGTTTCCTTCACCCCTGCAGCAGAACTTCACTGACTAAATGCTTCCTTGCAGGCAGCTGCTGCATGAAATTGAAGCCAAAGCAATCGAGCACCGAGTAGAAGATGAAACGTGGTATCGGAAGCAGGAGCTGCTTCAAGAAGCCGAGGAGCAAAGGAGGAAGATTCTCCTCACCGAAGAGGAAAAACTAGTGGAACAGAGGCGGCGGTAGGTTCAGAGCTACCGTAGAGTATAAAACGCACCTTTTTCCCTCAAAAAAGAGGCTGAAAATCTGGGCGCATCTTATACACTGAATACAGCATTTTTTCCCTCACGAAACTCTGTCCCCTTTACCAAAATGGCCATGCAGAGCCTTTAGGAGGCTTATAGAGTGCTTCTGGGGGCTGGGGAGGGCAGGAATGAGCAAAAAACAGCTCATTTCTTGCTCATTTTTGGGCGCCTCCAGCCCCGGGAGCACTCTATAAGCCGCCTAAAGGCTCTGCATGCCCTTCTTATGAAAAAAAATGAGCCCCTGTTCACGAAAAACAAGCCATTTTTGGGAGGTCTGCAGAGTGCAAAAACTTTTTTTTTAAATTTGCCTCTTCAAAATCTTGGTTCATCTAATATTCTGGTGCATTTTATAATCCGAAAAAATACAGTACATCTTTGCTCCTAGTGGTAGTTATCCAAAAACTGAATGCTGGAAAAAAAAAACCCTGTTTCAGATATTTATTTATTTTATTTATTTTATCAGATTTATACCCCGCCCTTCTCCTTGTTAGGATCCTAGATAATCCTAGACTTGCAACCAGTCACTCAGGGGCCGTTCGAAGTTATAATGGATCACCCTGGGGGTGTTTATAAACTGATTCTGAATTCTGACAGCCAGTTGCCCACTGGCCCACGATCAGAAGATGTGCTGCCCCGCTTCCCTCACGCACGCACATACGGCAAGAGTTCCACAGGTGTTTATTCAATCCACCCCAAATAGGTCCTCAGAAAGCACCCCTGTTGCGCAGGTTCGGATTCCGAGCTCAGCACAGGAGGAGTCACTGGATAACCGAGTCCAACAGGCACACAAAATCCAGGAAAGCAGTCCATTGTTCATACAGGACAGGATACACGACACCAGCACACAAGGCACAGAACTGGGCACGTTGCTCCAGCAACATTCAAGTCCTTGGTGAGGGATTAAGTAGGCAACGCTGGTGCAGCCATTCCTGAGAAGCGAGGTTGCCTCCTCACGATTAGTCTAGCTCAAGGGTCCCCAACCCCCGGGCCGCGGACAGGTGCCGGTCCGTGGCTTGATAGGAACCGGGGCGCAGTGAGCGGTGCAACTCTTAGAAAGGGCCGGACAGGAGGAGGAGGGGGCAGCCCCCTGGGCAGAGTGCGCACCAGGGGTGGGAGAGCGCAGGCACGGCCGCTCACACCATTGGGGGCCCGAGAGGGGCGAGTAAGCCGACTCACCACCACCCCTAGGCGCGCGCATGCGCCACCTGTTCCCCCTCCCCCCCCGCTTCCCCTCTACGCCGGCCGAGCCATGGCCACCGGTCTGCGGAATTTTTTTAACATGAAACCGGTCCCTATTGCCAAAAAGGTTGGGGACCCCTGGATTAGCTGACCGGCGTTGTGCCTGTCTTCTCTCTGCCCTACCTTTCCTTGGATCATGAGGAGATGTGGACTCCACCTCATCCTCATTGCTAAAAGGCAGCTGCTTCTCCTGGTCCTTGCCTGGAGCCAACTTGCTGCAGCTGTGGCTCGCCTCGCTCAGCCTCAGCCTGTTGCTTGTCCAATCGACCCAGCTGAAGCTGCTCCGTCAGGCTAGCACTCTCCGAGCCCCAGACCATCACTCAGCTCCGCTTTTCCCTCTGCCAACTCAAAATATCCTCCTCCTCCAATCTTGTGCCTGAAGAGGGTCGAAGTGCGGATCTATGACATAAGATCCTATGCATTTTTAGCTATCAGAAGAACATCATTGGCATAGCACAGGTTAATGATGTTTCTTTCTCCAATTTTAAAAACCAGGAAAGACTGCTCCGCAAATATACTTTACTGGAGCATAATCATTTATTTTATTTTGTATTTGATTTGATTTATATCATCTTGTCAGCGTGACTTTGGGCAGCAAGCAAATTTAAAAGCAAGAGTACAAATAATAATAACAAAACCAAACTGCACATAATCAGAGCAAAAGAATGCCCACCAAAGGTAATCTCTCCAACAGCCACATCTGGGCCTTGCTAACTTTGAACAAATGGCCAGCAATCTGTTTGCATGAGATAGGTGCCTCCAAAGGGCAGACATCATGGCTAAAAATGTCCCCTGCTGGATGGCATTTTTTAATCAGCGGGACCCAGAGCAATTGGAGGTAGGTGGTCCCTCAGATCTGGACCCAGTTCACGAAGGGCCTTGTAGAACAAACACCTTGAGTTGCACCTGAAAGGCTAATGGGAGGGCAGTTTAAAACAAAAGTGTAAAGAGAGAGAGAGAGATTGTCTTCCTTCTTCTGTCTAGCATTGTCAGAAATTTGATTGGCCACTAACAGAATGCAGGATCATGTGTGTCTTTTGCCTCTTCCAACAGAGCTAACTTAGGATGAGCTGCCCAAACTTTCAGCTGGCTCGTTTGCATCCATCCATCCATGTGTTCCTGCCCTTCTCAAACCCTCTTTTCTTTTTGGCCCTGAAGGTTAGCTGCCGTCAAGAGAGAACTGAAAGTGAAGGAGCTGCAGATGGTGGAAACCGCACGGAGACGCTTTCTAAAATACCAGCAAGATCAGCGGGAAATGGAGCTCAAAAGACTCGATGATGAAATTGCAAGAAAGGTAACCTGTCCCACTTCACTGAACATTGATCAAAATTGGATGGCAGTTTGGCGGTTCAAATCCCTAGTGCCATGTAACAGAGTGAGCTCCCGTTATTTGTCCCAGCTTCTGCCAACCTAGCGGTTTGAAAGCATGCAAAAATGCAAGTAAAAAAATAGGGGCCACCTTTGGTGGGAAGGTAAGAGTGTTCTGTGCACCTTCAGCATTTAGTCATGCTGGCCACATGACCACGGAGACATCTTTGGACAGCGCTGGGTCTTTGGCTTTTAAATGGAGATGAGCACCGCCCCCTAGAGTCAGGAATGACTAGCACATATGTGTGAGAGGAACCTTTACTGTTGCCTTACTTAATACCATCCATAGAAAAACGTTAACATTTGTTGTTGAAACTAGTGATGGCCAATTTGCCTGTCATTAAAAGAGGAGCAAACTAAATTCCTAGCTGATAGGTTAGTGGCCATGATGGCTAGATACAAATCTCCAATGTCAGAGGGAATGGAGAATAAGAGCAGGAGGATGTGATTATATTTCTGTCTTGTTGATCATTTCTAAGAATCCTAATGATTACTGTAGATGGAAAATAGTGGACCACAAAGATTTTCATCTGATACGCCAGGACATTTCTTAGGGGTTTTTGGGCATCGGATTCTAGTTGCAGACTGTCTATGTGGCTTCCTCTTGTCCCCAGCTTTTTCTACTAAAGTGAGCAGTTTTTTGACCCAAGCTGGCATTCAGCCGCAAAAATCCTTTCTCCGTGACTCTCAAACCCACTTCTGACCATAATAACCAAACTTGGATGGGATGTTTTTCTATCATTTCAAGTTGAGAAAGATGTAAAAATCTTCGCTGACGTCTGGTTGCAGAAACCAAGAAAGACACACTGAGGTTCTTGTTAAGGATATCTCCATTAGGAGACCGAAAAATGTGCAACGGAATGTAGCAAGAGATATATTGCTAGGTATCCACATTATCAGTCACAGACACTGAAGGTAAAACAAGTAGACTTTTACTCTTGGTGGAAAAATAAAGTAAGAGACACTTCTTCACAAACAAGTGATAGGTAGTCCTGAATCATAAACACAGTCTATTACGCAAACAGTTGGCTTACAGTTGCCTCAACTCACAATTTTTTGCTTTGCTGATCTAACTGACATACGGAGTCTTCATCCAAGAGATCAGCAACTAACAGTGATTCTGGCTCCCTCTTATGGCTGATTGAGGAAGCAGCAGCCAATCACATCTCAATGTAGCAGTTAAAGTTACAGATACCATATTCCAATCATGGCTTATATATATTGCCAACCCAACCCTAGGATTACATTCCTAACAGTTCTTCTAAACAGTTTCCTTTGTTCTTTATCTATACACAGAAGTCTTGCCAAACTAAAGCAGAACACTTGCACCGTTAAACATCTGCTCAGAGAACTACTTGAGAGGAGCCCTCTTAACACTCTTTCTCCCACACATATTTCTCCTCTCTGCGTTTGCTGTAGGCGTCCATGCGAGAAGAAGAAACAGCAGCTACCATTCGAGACGTCGAGGTGCGGCAGATGGAGCTCGAAACTCAGCAGCGTTTTTTTGAACAGGTACGTGACCAGAACTTAGATATTCCAGAGGCCAAATAACCAGGCATCTAGGCCTGTTCTTGGAGTGTCTTCTACCTTATAGATTTGGCTTGCATTGGCTTCGGGTAAAAATTGGATTTGGAATCTTGCAAATCAGTATGGAAGGGTCCCTGCTAGGATTGGATTTGCCCAAGTTGCAAAGTGATAGAAGTCTCAAGTGTGTGATTGATGTTACAAGATAGAGGTCAGCAATATCTTCAGGCGCTACTGTTCACTATGACCCATGCATCAGATAAGTATATTTTTTTTGAAAAAGGATTTGAACAGTCAAGTTTGGTCTAGTGCTTAAGGCACCAGCCTAGAAGGCAGAAGACTGTGCGTTCAAGTGCCATCTTAGCCATGAAAGTCAGCTGGGTGAACTCTCTGTTTCAGCCCAACTCATCTCACAGAGTTGTTCTAGGGAAAACACTGTATTTTTCAAAGTATAAGACTCACCTTTTTCCCTAAAAAAAAAAAGAGGCTGAAAATCTGGGTGTGTCTTATACACTGAATACAGCATTTTTGGCCTCATGAAACCCCACCCCCTTCACAAAAATGGCCGTGCGTAGCCTTTAGGAGGCTTTCAGAGAGCTCCTGGAGGCTGGGGAGGGCAGAAATGAGCGAAAAATGGACTGTTTTTTGCTCAATTTTGCTGTCCCCCACCTCCCAGGAGCACTCTATAAGCCTTCTAAAAGTTATTCATGCAATTTTTTGACAACAATGTGCCTGTTTTTACAAAACACGGGCCATTTTTTGCTTGTTTGGGGGGGGGGCATCCTTCAAGAGCACTCTACAAGCCTCCTAAAGGCTATTCATGCCTCTTTATTTTTTTCTTTAAAAAAAAAAAAACAGGCCCGTTTTTCATGAAAACGGGCCTGTTGTTCTTTTTAAAAGAAAAATTTTTTTGGGACGTCTGCAGAATAAAAACTTTTTCTTTTTAATTTGCCTCTTCAAAACCTTGGTGCATCTTATACTCTGAAAAATATGGTAGTGTGCGTTAGAAACAAACAAAATAACAATGTTTTTCTTTTGCAAGAACCACATCTCATGAAAAAAAACACAAAAATCTGTAAGAGTTAGTCAGTTGCACATTTTTAACTATCGAGATGTATATCTGAACCTGGATAATGAATAAATGCAAATGCACTATTAATACTCCTATTAATTTTTTTAACAGCAATTTAGAGGTGCTATGTAGTCGTTTTTGAGGGATCGTGTTGCTCTGAGCTTGCCATAATTCATTAAATGCCAGCCATTCCCAGCTTCACGGAGAGGAGAGAATTCAATTCATTGTTTCTATACTTGACTATCTCGGCCTTAGGGTGTATTTAATAAGAATAAGACCAAATGCAAAAAGGAAGAGACTGATACAATGGTGTTTGTATCTGAGATTTGATTCAAGAAAGTAGGTTGGGAAAAGAGAAGGTAACCCAGTTATCCAAAATAATAATGAATATTCTGATATTTATATAATATATTCATATAATTTATATTTGATCATTAAGAGATGGTTGTAGGAAGCATAGTCTATGGAGATTCTCAGTCATCCAGGTCATAGTTGTCCCAAAAGTGCTTTTTGAAGAGGCAACTGAACTTTCTGGTTTTTCTTTGAAGACATTTAGCTTCCATCCAAGCCAGAGCTGAAGAAGCTTTTTGGATGAGAAGCGAAACGTCTTCAAAGGAA
Organism: Rhabdophis nuchalis; assembly: GCA_039707465.1. Lineage (NCBI taxonomy): Eukaryota > Metazoa > Chordata > Lepidosauria > Squamata > Natricidae > Rhabdophis > Rhabdophis nuchalis. The sequence goes on from CM077645.1 coordinate 207,790,336, forward strand.
AACCAGAAAGTCCAGTTGCTTATTGAAAAAAGCATCTTTGGGACAAACTGACTTAACATGACCATGGATGGAATTATCCCACCATGCAAGTATCTCCTTGTGAGAGACTCCTGTCATTTTGGTGTGTTTGTGTGTGTGTGTGTGATGTCAAAGCACCTGGTATGCTTCCCTTTTGTCTTTCAGCTCCACCCTAAGAGCCTTCCAAGCAGGAAACCATTTTTGTGTTGCATTTGTGCTGATAAATAAAGGGAGACTAGTATAGATCTATTTCAAGCTATTTAGCTCTCATCAGCTAGCCATACCCTTACTGGGATTCAAACCTGGGCTGTTTTTACATGTTAGGCAGTTGTTTTAGCCACTAAGCGACAAGCTCTCCTCTCAGGTGCTTTGACATAATGCTTACTTATTTCCTTGGCTCAGCTGATAAGGGAGGAGAGCTTGTGGTTTAGTGGCTAATGCAACTGCCTAACATGTTTAAAAAACAACAACAGTCCAGGTTCGAACCCCAGTAAGGGTATGGCTAGCTGATGAGAGCTAAATAGCTTGAAATAGATCTATACTAGTCTCCCTTTATTTATTTATCAGCACAAATGCAACACAAATATAGATATAGACATAGATATAGATATATATATATATATATATTTAGTTTGGAATTGGGAGTTCGTTATCCCACAACTGTCTTTTTCTTTTAATCAGAAACTTGTCAAAGAGCAGGAAGCCGTGACACAAGAAGTCAAAGGGGAGATGGACACCAGCCGGAGGAAAGCTGACCTGGAAGAACGTCTATTTCAGAGGCTGATTGAAGCAGAACAAGGAGAAAACCGGAAAGCTCATGAAGTGAGGACCTCATACAAGACTATTGAACGTGCTTCAGATATTTGGGGCGTCTGTTGCTAAATTCACTGACCATTGGCCCCGCCAAGCAGGATGAATAGGAATTAAGGGATGTTTGTTTGCTTCCTCCACCTGGGGGAGGCTTTGAATTGGTACAAAAGAGCACAGGACATTTGGAGGTTTCCAGGATGAATTATTTTCATTACTTTTGAAAGCTAGACCTCAAACAAATAAGAGGACCCAGAGGATCACTGGTCTATGGAACTCCCTGCCAGAAGAAGTGGTGACAGCTGTCAGCCTGGACATCTTTAAGAAAGGATTAGACGAGTTCATGGAGAACAAGGGTATCCATGGCTATCGTTATGGATGCCTAAGGACACCCTCCGGGTTGGAGAGATAGGCAGAATATTTCTCAATGCGATTTGCAGGGAATCATAAGCAGGTGAAGACATCTGCTTGGGAAGACCCTGAAGCAAATGGGGAGCCACTGTGTGAGACAGAATGCTGGACTGGATGGGCTGTGGCCTGTTCCACCAAGGCTATTCTTATGTTCTTATTGGCATTGGGGTATCTTGTACAGTTAGTCCTCAACTTATGACCATATCTAAGCCCAGGTCGTCATTAAGCAGGTCACCATGTAACTATGCCCAATATTATGATCTGTTTTGCGGCAGTTGTGAAGCAAATGCCACAATCGTTAAGTGGACTGTAGCAGTCGTTAAACAAACCTCATTTTCTTTGGTGGATTTTTTTTTTTTGCCAGACACCCGAAGTAAAGGCTGGAAACTGGCAAAAACTGGCAACAATCCGGGTGACATGACTGGGGATGCTGCAAACAGACATAAATGTGAGCTTTGCACAATCCCAGCTGTCAGAACTCCAAAACCAGGCCATAATTAGCTCTGGGGAGATCCATCGTAAATTTGAACAGTTGCTAAGCAACCGGTCATTAAGTGAAGACTACTTGGAGCTCTGTGTGGTACTTTGGATTTAAAAGCAAAAAAGAGGGGATTATGTTGGAAGTGTTAGGAGATATCTCCGTTTGGAGACAGCAAAGTTGTGCAGCAGAGTATGCAGAGAAACGTTGCTAGTGTGCACACAATTAGTAGACCAGACACTGTTAAGAAAAAATAAAATAGCTTTTACTAGAGTTGTAAAAACTAAAAAACTAAACTACTGCTTAACAAGCAGTGATGTTAAACGAATCAAAAACAAAGTCTTAACAAATATCAAATTGCTTACAGTCAGCAAACACAATCTTCCTTCTTCAGTAATTCACAGCATACGAACAGTCAGTTATCAAACAGTAAATCAGCAAATCCGGCAGAGAGAGAGATATGCGCCCTCCATACCTCCTTTTATAGTGGAGATAATTACTCTCTAATTACAGTCTCTAATTTTCCAACAAAGCCACAATGACATCATGGTATTATATATTGCCTACCCAACTCTAGGAGTCTACTCCTAACAGGAAGCATTCACATAAACTCTATTTACAGTTCCTTCAAGCGGGTATGTATTAGCTGATCAAATTCCTGCATAATTAGTAATTTCTCACTCACTATCCTTGAAGATCCTTATAAATATCTCCTGCACAGAGAAAATGATTGCAGTCTGTCTCAGTCTCACAAACCATCCAATAACTATCATCTCCCACTTTTTTTTAAGACCCTACCAGTCTACGGAAATAATTTGCAGATAAACTAACCCTTCTTGATCATGGGAGGCAAGTTTTTAGACAGAGACGATCGTACAACTGGCAGTTCGTCAGCTTGATGTCCTGTTGGAAGGAATCCCAAAGGTGCTTTTTCAAAAAGCAACAGGACTTTCTTGTTTTTCTTTGAAGAAGATATTTCACTTCTCATCCAAGAAGCTCTCTCAGTTCTGACTGGATGGTGTGGAATGGAAATATGTGTACTCCTTGCAGACAGTTGGTCATCTGCATTCTTTTAGAGGGTCATTGAGGCTACTTGGAGGTTTATCTGTGACATCAGGGTCACCTGAGTGGTGCAAATGGGTGTTGAGCCTCATTGGAACTGTTGAAAGGACTAAAAGTCTGTAGAGATTATCAGTCATCCAGGTCATGGAGGTCCCAAAGGTTCTTTTTTCAAGAAGCAACTGGACTTTCTTGTTTTTCTTTGAAGAAGACGTTTCACTTCTCATCCAAGAAACTTCTTCAGCTTTGAGAGGATAGTGGAGAATGGAAGGATTTATATTTCTTGCAGACAGCTGGTCATCTGCATCCTTTTAGAGGGTCCTTGAAGCACTTGGAGGTTTATCCGTGTCCTTAGGGTCACCTGAGTGGTGCTCCTGGTTCCTGTAGTCTGCAATTTTTTCCCTCTTCTGGAAATCTATTCCTATTCCCACACTATTCAAAGGTTGTTCATTCCAAACTGGATAGCTAAAAATCTGTAGAAAGTCTGCTGAAAGGACTGGGTTGTAGACTGGAGATATATGATATCAGATCTCCCCCACCCCCTCTCTGTTGAGATAGGCCTATTCAGTTTTGATATAGATGACCTCTTTGATCCCTTTTTCAAGCTAGCGGTCCTCTCTGTCCAAAATTTGGACTGTGCTGTCTTCAAAAGAGTGGCCTTTGTCTTTTAAATTCAGATGCATCTGGTCCTGATGGGTTTCTTCTCCAATGTTGTGCCATGCGTTTGCGAAGTGGTTATGAAGAATCCTTCCATTCCTCACCATCCAGTCAGAACTAAAGACGCTTCTTGGATGAGAAGTGAAACTTCTTCAAAGAACAAGCAAAGAAAGTGCAGTTGCCTCTTGAAAAAGCACCTTTGGGAACAACCCATGACCTGGGAGAACTGAGAATCTCCAAAGACATTTGCTGGAAGGGAGATGTACAGCTTCATTTCTGGTGCTCTCTGACGCGATTTGTGCCCTCTTAGGTGCTGGAAGAATCTTTGGCCAAAGCCCATCAAGAAAACATTGACGTGAATTGGCAAATGGAGCTCCTCCACAAGCGACTCTGTGACGGCATGGACCGGGACCAGCGATACCAAGAGGTGGCCGATCTCCTTCACAAGACCAGAATGGCGGAAGTTAAGCTGCTTGAGGCAATGAAGGAAGAGTTGACCGAAAAGGTGAGTGGCTAAAAGTCTGCTAAAGATTGGCCTCTGCTATTCTCTCCATGGCGGGATGAGAACCTGAAACAGGAGGGCTCCTTGGTGGTTTCTGAGCTTGGTTATTTTCTTACAGACGTTTCATTACCCAAACTAGGTAACATCATCAGTGCTGGTGATATTAGTGATAGCAGACTGTTGATGTTACAGGTAGTTCATTTAGAGACCATTCAAAGTTACAACGGCACCGAAAAGGCATTGGTTAAGTGAATTGTGTCCCATTTCACAAACTTTCTTGCCACATTTAAGTTTAAGTTTATTGGATTTGTATCCCGCCCTATCTCCCCGAAGGGACTCAGGGCGGCGCACAGGTAAATATTAAGAACAATACAAAAATACAATATAACTACAATAAAAATATATTAAATTTAAACCCGTGCTAAAAGCATCTTTAAAACCCATCTAAAAACCCTTACTAAAATCCCTACAATTTGTATTAAAATCTAAGCCAGGCCAGCCAGATGAAAAAAGTGAGTTTTAAGCTCCCGGCGGAAGAGGCGCAGGTCAGTGATTTGTTAAGTGAATCACTGTAGTTGCTAAATGAATAACACGGTTGCAAAGTGAATCTGGCCTCCCCATTGGTTCTGCTTATTAGAAGGTCTCAAAAGGTGATCACATCACCTTGGAACACTGCAACCGTCATAAATATGAGTCAGTTGCCAAGCGTACCTATTTTGATCGTGTGACCATGGGGCTACTGCAGTGGTCATAAGAAGACAGTTTTTTCCAGTACCGTTGGAACTTGGTCACTAAATGAACTGTTGTAAGTCAAGGACTACTTGTGCCCATTTTCTTGAGAGACAGACATATTTCTGGTGTCTCTTTTTTTCCCATACGACGGGGTCACTGAGCGGCTTTCAATTGTGGAGAGCATCCTTCTCTCTTCCTGCTTTCTCCTCTTCTACTGGAAATGTCCTGCTTTTCTATCCCACTTTAGCTGGATGAAACCATGGAGAAAAAGGAGCAGCTGATGGCACAGCAGGACATCGCCGCTGCTGCGGATGCCAAGAGGAAGCGGTTTCTGAACCAAGAGATGAATGACGCCATAGAACTGGCAGCAAAGCTTCAGGACGGAGATGGCTATTTTGGTGAGTGGAGGAGCTGTTTGTATACGGCAGAACAGGCCTAGAGAAATCTCTACGATTTCGTTTGTGAGACGTGTATTACGGCCGCTGGGAGTCGAAGTCCACCCATCTTAAACTTGCTAAGATTGAGAAGCACTCCCCTGAAGACTTTAGAGCAGGGGTCCCCAACCTGTGGGCCGCAGCCCGCTACCGGGCTGTGGGCTATTCACAACTGGGATGTGGGAGTAGTGGGCTGGCACGCGCACGCACTCTCAATCTCAGTTGTGTAAGCAGCAGGTAGAAGCACACCTGCTACTCACACGAAACCATCGCCTCTTCCCCCACCCCACCCTGGGCTGTCAACCCAGAAAGACTGTGGAATGCTCCTTTAGAGAGAGAGTAGTTCACCTCTTCGCTTACGTTATATTCACATTACCCATTAAAAATGGGCATCATCATTTTTTAAAAAATTACATCTTGCCAAGCAGTACAGCTACCTGAGGTGGTATTACCATGTTTCCCCCAAAATAAGACCCAAACGGAAAATAAGCCCTTGCTGTCAGGGTTCCAAATAGCATCCAAAAGTAAATCAGAGTCCGAGGCAAAGTATTGCTCAAAGTTTTAATTTATTAAGAGAGCCATTTTGGCACATCTGGGAAAACCCGAATCTGAAAGCTTCCTGGTTTTCCCCACCTAGTTGAAAGTTTAACATCTTGCCCCCACGGCCACAAGTCCATCACATGGTCCAATCTCCCACTGCCATGCTGGCGGTTCCACCCATCCAGTTCCGGTCAGGTGCAGAGGTGCAAAGACAAAGGATGACCCTGGCTTTCTAGAAAGAATTTTGTTATGGCTGCCTAGCATCTCACTCTTTACAATCCCCCTCCCATTTTCCCACAATAGAAAATGCATAATAGAATAATAGAAAGGGTGGCAGGCCAAAGAGCCAAAATAAAAGATGGCTGCAAGCCTGACACTTGCACGATTTTTCAGGATGCTCATAATATAAGCCCTACCCCCCAAAATAAGACCCAGTTAAGATTGTCAACTAGACGGACGCATTTAGTACAGTATTTCCCAGAAAACAAGACCTAACCAGAAAATAAGCTCCAATGCGTCTTTTCGAGCAAAAATTAATATAAGACCCAGTCTTATTTTCGGTGAAACACAGTAGAATCTTTTTTAAAAATATTTAATAATGGCTGCCTACTCCAGAAGATTTTGGGCCAGTTTCTGTACTATACTGTGAATTAATTTGTGTGTTTTTTAAAAAAGATGAGTGTTTTATAAGTCACCCCAAGAAATACCCTATACCAGGGGTCTGCAAAGTCGGCTCTTTTAAGACTGGTGGACTGCAACTCCCAGAATTCCCCAGCCAGCTATGCTGGCTGGGGAACTCTGGGAGTTGAAGTCCACCAGTCTTAAAAGAGCCGACTTTGCAGATCCCTGCCCTATACCTAAAAATTAAAAGTACATTATCTGGCTGAACATATTTCAAACACGTCCACTTTCTACAGAGCGGCTGCGGGATCTGAGAACCTCCAAGTCTCAACAAGGTTCAGAATGCTCTCAGGAACCTCAGAAAATGCAACATGGCAACACCTGTTTAAACGAATCCTCTGAGGGAGACTCCTCCATCCACTGTAAGTGACAAAACACGGGTTTTGAAGGAGAAAATATTTAGGTGTGAAAATCTGCTCTTGCATCTGGTTGTTGTTGGTAGCCATAAATAGTACTTGCAATCAAATCGCTTGGGTTTTTTTATAATAATTTTAATTATTTTTCATAAGCACAGGTAGTACACATTTCACAGAAAACCACATCAAAAAGCCATCTTTCATTATGAATTACTAATTTTTAAGTATCTATTAATTTATCACCGATTTCTATAAGTTTCTTTAATAATATCACTTATTTTTCATGTGAATTATTACAATTCTTATATCTTGACCCTAATCTTACTAGTTATTTTAACATCCTTTTATATGTAAAGTATGACTGTGTAGTGGCATTCTATTTATAAAACCAATAAAGAAAGAAAAAAAATAGATTTTAAAAACAAAAGTCCTATCTAAATTGTATCCTCTAAAAAAAAACATGCTAACCGGAAATTCACAAATTCTGTGAATCTCTAAAATAGTTATTATTCATAAGTAATCTCATTTTATAAATTTTAAATTTGAGAATTTATCGTATACCTTAATATCAATATCCCACAGTTCTTATCAAATATTTCAACATCGATCTATTTCTTCTTAAAAGTATCTTTAAACTCTGACCATCAAATCGCTTGTTGAAGATAGAAAGATGTAGACCAAATTAGGAATCAACTCCTCAAAAAATATTAAAGCTATTTTTTTAATTGAGAGGAGCTCTAATAACATCTGATTGGGATTGTACTTCCGCCTTTCTTATACTCCTGTGAATAAGGGAAGTGTCTGTCTGACGCTGTTCCATATAATTCCTGAACTTAAATTCTCCATCAAGGTCATCTTCCTTATTCTCTACAAACAAGGACAAGATTGAAATCAGAGTACTTTCCCCATCCTGATGCCAGTCAGATGCGTTACACAGGGGTCTGCAAAGTTGGCTCTTTTAAGACTGGTGGACTTCAACTCCTAGAATTCCCCAGCTTGTGATGCTAATTGGGTTTTTTTTAAAGGTCTCTTTTCACTTTTCAAGTCTCTTTAGACCGAGGACGGCAGGAGCTGGAATCAAAAGAACGGGAAATAATGGCTGAAGTTAGACAACTCAGAAAGAAGCTCATGTCTCACGCTCGGGGGAAGGCAAGTTTACCGCTAGAGGCCCAGTGAGAGAGCGCTGCAGAGGCCCTGATCCAGCTCTCCATGGACTTGTTCAATGAGAGTCCAGAAAGAAGAGATTGATTTTGCATCATGTTTTCAAAATACCTTTTAGAATTATTTTTGTATTTTGTATATAAAAATAAAACCTTTGAACAAAGATTGGACCTTTTAAACCAGTATTTTAAATAAGTTTTAAATAAACAGTTGCAACCTATCTTCAGAATTGCAGAATTGTTAGTGGGTAAGAGCTGAAAAACCAATTGGGGTGTGTGTGTGTTCCTTCAAGATTTGTCTTTTATTTCTGTTGATCTTTTGATCTGTCTGCTTTCTGGCAGCTGATTCAAGACTTTTAAAAAGAAAAATAATAGAACTAAATCCTGTCCATATCCAGAATGCTTAATACGAAAGGATCTATTGGATTTTGGAGATGTGATTTGTCAAAGGAAGTTTAGCCGAGGAAATGCCAAGACTAATATTTGGAGAGTGAAATCACTGGGGAAAATTTGCTTCATGCCTTCTAACCACCAGTAAAAAGATTCCCAAATTGCATCATAATCGGTTTGTTCTCTCTTTGATAGCCAGTGTAAATCTGTTCATTTCTGCGTACTATAATATTTTCCTAATCACATTCTCCTCTGTAGGGGTCTATTCACTTTTCCAATTTTGTTCAAATACAATCTTAGCTGCTCTCATAACATGAATAATCAAATACACATTTTCTTTACTATAATTTTCTGGTAAAATCCCCAGCAAAAATATTTCAGGTTTTAAGTCAATATGTCGTTGTATCACCTTTTTCAGCCACATATGTACGTATTTTAGTTCAATATTTTTTTGCTTCTGTGCAGGTCCCCGACATAGGATAGTACGAGTGTCTGAAATCCATTCCAACCTTAGACTAGGCTTCTAGTGTCACCCTGAACCTCACTCACCAGTTACAATCATCCTACTGATCCCAGAAAAAAATAAAGACATTCAGTTTTTAACCCAGAAGAAATCTACTGTTTCCCTCTACGATGTGCTGTTTTTTTTTCAGCCTCACAGTCAAACCAACCGCTGTACATTGGTCTCCAACCCAACTGCTAGCCCAGCCTGGCCCTACTTAGCTTCAGAGGCCCACAAGGTTGACCGATTCCCTGATAGGAATCCATTCTGGTTGCTGTATCCTATTAGAAAATTCCCAATGGAGGAGCTGTTTGACCAAGAGAAAGCTGGGCAGCCATTCCTAGGGATGTCGCAACTGCAAATCACAGCAATTGTGAAAGGGTTTGTCTAATAAATCTCTTGACTGTGCTGTGATTCTGGTCACTAGTGTGGGTACCAGGTCCACACACTGCACATCCCCTAAGAGGCATCTGGCTATAGGAAAGTGTTAAAATGCAAGTATACGAGTTTTAAAAAAACCGACACAAGTGGAATTAGCATTAGAAATAAATTGTAACAGAGAAAATTATTTTGTATGATAATATAAAGTTGGGATTGCTGAAATGCCGTCCTGAGAACCCATCAGGGAAAGTAAAGAAGAAAGGGCAACAACAGAAAGGAGGAAGGATGAGGAGGGAAAGGAAGAAAAGATAAAGCAGAGGAAGAAAGGGAGGGGAATTAAGAGTAGGAGAGAGGGAAACAAGGGAAGAGAAGAGAAGAAGAAAGGAGGAATATTGAATAACTATGGAAAAAGACTGACTTGATAAATAATAATGCTACTATGTGGAAAATAAGGTGATATATATGTAATGAAAGGAAAATTGATAAATATGTTTGTAATTTTAAGTACTGATGCACAAAACATTTGCCCGAACGACATGTTGTACAAAGCACAAGATGAATGTTTTTTACTTGTTTTTATGTTAAAAAATAAAAAGCTTTTACAAAAAGAAAGGAGGAAGGAGAGGAGGAAAGAAGAAGGCAGAGAAGGGAGGTTGAGAAGAGAGAAGGAGCATGGTTGTTGCAAAATAAGATTGAGGTAGGGGTGGTAAGAAAGTGACCCAAACTATTCTATATATTTGTAAGAAAATAATGATAAAGATTAATGATGACTAGATAAATGTTCAAAGTTTTTTTTTAAAAAAAAGAGGCATCTGGCTGCCGGTGTCATTCAGACCTGGAATGGCTGCCATGTGTGAATCCCAGAAGCCAGGATTTTTCTCACAGAACAATCAAGCAATGGAACAGAAGTTGCCTTCAGAAGTTGTGGGAGCTTCATCACTGGAAGCTGCCATTTGTCAGAAATGGTGTAGGGCCGTGATGGCGAACCTATGGCAAGGGTGCCACAGGTGGCAGGCGGACCCATATCTGAGGGCATGTGAGGAGTTGTCCTATGTTAGCTCCAGTGCGCATGCGCGCATTAGCCAACTGATTTACAGCCTTCCAGAGGGAGAGGGAGGCAGTTTTCGCCCTGCCCAGTCTTGAGGAAAGCCTCCTGAAGTCCAGGGAGGGCGAAAAATGGCTCAACGGGCAAACTGGTTTGTTTGTTTCTAAACTTCCGGTAGGCACATTGGGCCTGTTTTTCACCCTTCACAGGCTCCGGAGGCTTTCCTCAAGCCTGGGGAGGGTGAAAAATAGTCCAAAGAGCCTATCAGAAATCCAGAGGCTTCAGTGAACTGCGAGCATGCATGCAGGGGGGTGGGGGAGCGGGAGGGATTGTGCATGCATGTGCAAGGAAAGTGCATTGCACTATGGGTGTGTGGGCGCATGCACACGTGCACTGTTGCGTGCACACGCATCCTTTTGGCACCCAAGCAGAAAAAACATTTGCCATCACTGGGGTAGGGTCTCCTTGAGTGGTGGAGGGAATTGGATTAGATGACCTATAAGGTCCCTTCCAATTCTGTTAATCCAGTGTTTCTCAACCTTGGCAACTTGAAGATGGCTGGGGAATTCTGGGAGTTGAAGTCCAGACATCTCCAAGTTGCCAAGGTTGAGAAACACTGTGTTAATCTGTTAAATCAGGGGTCTGCAAAGTTGGCTCTTTTAAGACTGGTGGACTTCAACTCCCAGAATTCCCCAGCCAGCATAGCATAGCATAGCATAGCTGGCTGGGGAATTCTGGGAGTTGAGGTCCACCAGTCTTAAAAGAGCCAACTTTGCAGACCCCTGTGTTAAATGTATGGACTTCAACTCCCAGAATGCCCCAGTCAGCCTATGGGAGTTGAAGTACACCTATCTTAACATTGTTGGGATTTGAAAAATCACAGCTTTAATTCATTGATTAGGGGTTGTTGGTTTGGTTTTTTTACTTAAGATCAGCCAAAGGATTTCTGAATGAACTTTTTGAATAAAAGAGGACCCTGTGTCTAAAAAGATCCAAAGACTGCTGTGATAAAAGACAAGGACACTTAAAAAAAAACCTAGCACTTTGGCTGAAAATCCCAAACTGCCCCTTTTTGAAGGAAAAGCAGTCTTAAATTGCAGCAAATCCAAATGCTAATCCCTAAATTACAAGCCAGTTTTGTTTTTTTTACAAAAGCAAATTTTAGTATAAATGCACCTGTGCCCAGAAGTAAATGTATAAGAAATATACTTAATAAGTACAGATTAAGTTCTAAACAGAGGATTGGAAGAGGCAAAGCCATTTCTACTCACTTTAGAGCCAGTTCATCTTTGCTCTCCTTGCTGTCCTCTCGAAAGCAGCCGAAAAATCAGGTCGTTTGGATGGTACCAGGGGTCCCCTTTATTATCTAAGGTCCAAAGAGTGGAGGGGGGGGGGGTTTCTTTCTTGATCGGGGCGAAAAAGTTGCTCTGCCCCGTGTGAGGCTCGAACTCACGACCTTCAGATTATGAGACTGACGCGCTGCCTACTGCGCTAACGAGGCGCATGGAAAGGCGGGCAGAAAATCGCCTCATCAAGAGGAAAACTCTGCTGAGGCAACGTCTTACCTAATTAAAAAAATTTTTTAAAGGGGGGGGTCGCATCTTCCACGGGCTTTACGTGTTTAAGTATGAAGGAAGAGGGCAAAGTTTCTCCCACGTAGGGAAATTAATTGTATCGGTAAGAAACAAGCCCGGACTGAACGGATGGGAGGCAAGATTTCCGCCTCGCTCTCCCTCCCAACAAGCCGTTCCCACGTTCTTCCACCCCCCCTCAGGAGAAAAAGTCCAATGGCAGAAATGCGGGTGGGCAAAGCTTGCGGATTCTGGAGACCCTCCTGGAGACCCCTAGAGCCAGGGCGACGAGGCAACGAGGGAGGGGAATCTGGCTACCTCGGCTGGGTTTTGATAGGCAAGCCAGGGGTCGACCAAGGACTACTACGAGGAGCAAATAATAGGCAGCACATTTTTGAATGCCCGCTACGGGGCAGCAGTGAGAGGACTTCAGCGCTCTGCTGCCCTCTAATGGTCACCCCAGATATAGCAACTTTGCGAAAGAAGGCCAGGGCAGACGGAAGGAGAGGATTTATTAAACTTGTATCCTGCCAGTCCCAGCAATTCTGGGTAACTCACAACCACCAATTATATAAATGACAGTAAAATCAGTAAAAGACAAAATGTGGCATTTTTAATGCTCCCCCCCTTTAAGAAAAAGAGTGTAAATCTTAGTACCTTAGTACTTAAGAGTATATGAAGCAATATTGGCTTCTGCTTGTATTATTGTATACTGTCTGAAATTAGTTGTTTTCTAGCATAGCAAATTGTAACCTTAATACCGGACTGCAAATGTTATCTCACTGCTTCCTCTTGCTTCTATTCTTGGCTTCAAAGCTTGGCACATTTTGAAAGCTAGTAAAAGAAATTGTTACGCGGGCATATGAGACCCCATAGATCAGGGGTCCCCAACCTTTTTTGCACCAGGGACCGGTTTCATTTTAAAGAAAATTCTGCGGATCGGCTGGCCTAGAGGAGGGGGGGGGAGGGGGAACAGGCGGCATATGCGCGCACGGGGGGGGGGGAGTCGGCTCACTTAGCCCTCTAGGGCAGTGGTGGGCAAACTTATTAGTCAATAGAGCCAAATATCAACAGTACCACTACTGAAATTTCTTTTGAGAGCCAAAAGGTGTGGCCTGTTTTGTGGGAGTGGCTCCGTGGTCATGTGACCCAGTGGGCGTGGCCAACTTGGAAAATGTGGTGAAACTCACTTAACGGTCTTGCTTAGCAACCAAAATGTTGGGCTCAATTGTGGTCATAAGTTCTTTCTTTCTTTCTTTCTTTCTTTCTTTCTTTCTTTCTTTCTTTCTTTCTTCCATTTCTGGCTGGTCTTTGGTCTTCTGAAGATGGTAAAAATGGATTTATGGGCACTCGTTATATATAAAGGCAGCCCATGACTCTTTGGGATGCTGGTTTGAATCCAGGAAATGACTCAGAGGATGTGATTCCTTTGAAATGACCACTGGGAGAAAAATAGATCTTTAACCTGGTTAACCAAACAGGTAGCTTGAGGTGAAAGGAAATAGGAAAATAGATTTCTTCCTTTCCTTTCCTTTCCTTTCCTTCCTTCCATTGCCTCCCTCCCCCTTCCTCCCTTCTTTCCTTCCCTCTCTCCTACCCTCCATCCCTTTCTTTTTCTCTTTCCTTCCTTTCCTTCCTTCCTTCTTTCACCCCTCCCTTCCTCCTCCCTCCCCCTTCTTTCCTTCACTCCCTCCCACCCTCCATTCATCTTTCTTTTTCTATTTTTCTTTATTTCTTTCTGTTTTTTGTGTCTCTCTCTTTCTCTCTATCTGTCTCTCTCCTCCCTCCACCCATCTCTGTCACTGTGTGTGTGTGTCTGATTCCCTCTCTCCCTCCCTCTCTCTATTTCTGTCAATCTAAGTCTGTCTCTCTGTGTGTCTGTCATTCTCTCCCCCCCCCCCCCGGGAAGCAGCAGAGGGGCCGGCATGTCAGCTGGGGAGGTTAAGGCTGCCTCATCCCGCAGCAGGCGGGCGGAGGACCCGAGCCTGCGGCTACCTTAAGCACCACCGAGGCGGTCCGGGCACCACACGGGGCTGGAAGGGAGGTGGGCGTGCAGGCTCGGGTCCTCCGCCCGCCCGCCCGCTGCGGGATGAGGCAGCCGCAACCTCCTCAACTGACATGCCGGTCCCTCCGGTAAGCCCTGGAAAGTGCGCCGTGGTGGCCGTCGGAAGGAGCTGGTGGAGGCGCGCTCGGTCATCCTCTGCCCAGGGGGCTGCTCCCTCCTCCTCCTCGCCAGCCCTGCGGCCCGGTTCCTATCCAGCCACAGACCGGCACCGGTCCGCAGACCGGGGGTTGGGGACCCCTGCCATAGATAAAGGAACCAAGCTAGAAAAAGAAATTGTTACACAGGAATAGTAGGCCGCATAGATAAAGGAACCAAACTAGGGAGTTTTCCTGGCTCATAAATCCTTAAAGCATTCTGCCGAAAAACAACTTGGCAAAGGCCATAGGAATACTCCACAGATAAGGAAGTCAGAGACCAGAGCTGGAACCAAAGAACGCTTTAAAGATCACGTTGGTAACGAATCTCTGTCTGATTGGATAAACTTTGTTTCTATCTGCCTAAAACAGGGGTCTGCAAAGTCGGCTCTTTTAAGACTGGTGGACTTCAATTCCCAGAATTCCCCAGCCAGCTATGCTAGCTGGCCTAAAATGTATATAATACTCTGAGCCACTCTTGCAGGGGGTGGCTATTCCTTACATGCTTTTTGTTGGTACGTTTTGGATATAGTTTTGCCACCCAGCTTTTGCTATGGCCATAAATAAAAGCTGAAACTTTTTGCAAGCCTCGTCTCGAGTCTCACTCTTTGGCATCTCAGTGGCTCGGGGAAAACTGCTGGAACCTTACAGTTCCATCTATTGATATTTGCATACTAGGTTTAGAAATTGTTAAATTTGGTTATATAAATAGCTTAGAATATTGAGACTAGAAAAGGGAAGGGAAAAATATTCTGTTGATGCTTATTACCATTTTGGAAGGCAATACTACAAACATGGCATTATTTAGTTTTTCAATCCAAATTTGAGGATAAGATTGGACGGCGAGGTAGAGAACCGCAACTTACATCAAAATGATTGTTTTAGACTAGAGGCACCAATCTTAAAGCTCATTTCTCAATAAAGTCTCCCTTGCATTGTTAATAAGGATTTGTGCCTGTGTGTTTGTGTGCCAGTGTCTGTGTATGTACGCAGGTAGTCCTGGAGTTATGACCAGTCATATAGCAACTGTTCGACATAGCAAACAACCCATAAAACTGGGACTTATATCCTGAATTCAAAATTCTGACAGTCGGGCCCCCTTTGTGATCATGTGACCAAACTTCAGACATTCAGAAATTAGCAGCATCCTGCGGTAACATGATTGCATTTTAATGACCGTGTCTGAAATTTGATTACGTTTGACCATTAGGATGCTCCAACAGTCATGACCTTGAAAAACGATCATGCCACTTTTTTTCAGTGACATTGTAACTTGGAATAGTCACTAAATGAACTATTATAAGTTGAGGACTACTTATATAGATTAAACCAAAGATACCTGTTCAGGGACAGTCTGCCTCACCCGCTCAAGTCTTCAACTGTTTTCATAGTTTTATTCTTCTTTTAAAATATTAGTGTACCACTTCCAAAGCAATGAGTGATTAAAAAAGACTTTATTCTCTGTTGCCTAAAGTTTTTCAAATGGTGATGAATTAAAAGTCTATTGAACAGGCCATTCTAATGGTCTCTGTATCGTTCCAAATTTAGTATATGTGATGCCAAAGCGAGGGCAGATAATTTTGGTGTAGGCTTTCTCCTTCAGGACACACACTCTGCTACCCCGCATGCAGTGGCAAAATTCTGTTTTGCTGCAATGTCTACAAGGAAAAAATTGGCTACAGAATTATAGTTGTCGTCTTGTAACAATTATTTGGATATTGCTAACAATTTCTGGACCATGATATCTACTCCCATGTTTATCGTCTTTTAACCCACATAAACCAGGGTGTGACCCAAATAGTTTGAGAGCTTGTATTTTCTTAACAGGGATGGTATTATCCACTTTTTAAATATATTGTAAAAATGTAATGTCTATTGCTGGTCTTTGACCGTAATAAAGATGTATTTATTACGACCACCGATATTAGGACCACCGATATTAGGACCACCACGGACTTCCGCTCCTTCCGTCTTAAATTGAAAACACACTTTTTCTGCCTTGCCGGCCTGGGATAGCTACTCCTCTGTTTTTAGGGTCTTTTGGGGATTTTTAGTTAGATAGTTTTAATGGGTATTTTAGCACAGGTTAATTAATTTAATTTATTTTTAATGAAATATGTATATAGCCATTGTTCTTATTTCTCCTGTGCACCGCCCCGAGTCCCTGTGGGGAGAGGGTGTGGTTTATAAGAAATAAATTATTATTATTATTATTATTATTTGTATTTGTAAAAGTCTATTGAACAGAACTATACATACCCCTGGAAATTTTGACACATTTATATATTTATTTGCAAAATCTATTGGCCACCCATCTTATCACAGGGCAACTCTGGGCGGCTTGCAGTTTGAAAAAAGATAAAAACTATACAAAACCTCAAAGACACAAATAAAATACAGCCAAGATCCAATTACTGAGCCTCAATTAAAAGATGGGGCGGGGGGAGAGAAGGTTGGTCAAGGTCCATGGAGAAACAGTGAAGGCACCACAGCTGGCAAAAACAGCTATAAGAAGGGCCAGATGTTAAGGTGATCTTCAAACGAAGTGGCTCATCCTTCCCAATGGTAAAAACACTCCAGTGTAAACTGGAGCTACAATGAAAGGCTCCGTTCCTATTCCCATGTTCTCTTGGCAAGCTAAACCCTTTGTCTGAAATGGCACAGGGTCTCCTGCTTGAGCAGGGTGTTGGGCTAGAAGACCTCCAAGGTCCCTTCCAGCTCTGTTAAAATACAGATGGGATAAACAAGAACCGAAAAAGTGCTTCAGTGCAGCCACATGGCATTACGTTGGACAGTCCATGTGAGGAAAGCAGCCTTGGAGTTTCTGAAACCATTTTCTTTCAAACTCCATAGTGGATGCAGTCAGGATAGATGGGAAGTCTGTGGCAGAGAAGCATCTCACCTCTTCCTGAGCTTCTCCTTTCAGCTTTTCTGGGACAAGATCTTCTCCCATAACCTACGAGGAAATGCATGTACCCAAAGCAGAAACATCAGCTTAAAAAAACTTTCAGAAAGGAACAAAGCTGTAACTTCAAAAACAAAAACAAAAAAATTAATCAGGTTCGTGGCCCTAACTTTAATTCCATCATGGGCTTTCAAATGTACGTTTGCTTTCCAAGTAAAGCATACAGAATTCTGTATGATTAATATTGTTTAATACAGTACATTGTCTAACTAAGCTTTGTGTGATTAACATTGTTTAATACAATATGATGAATACTGTAACTCAGGGGTTCCCAACCTTTGCAACTTTAAGTCTGAAGGAGCTGAAGTCCTTCAGACTTAAAGTTGCAAATGTTGGGAACCCCTGCTGTAACTAAACTAAACTTTGTATGACTAATATTGTTTAATACACTACATTGTCACGTTCACTGCCATTTTAATTACTATTTTGCAACATGCAGTTATTTTTTATAAGAAGCTCAGGGGGGGAAAAATACTTTACGTATACTTGGTTAGCTCTGACTGAAAATATTTCTCCCCTCCCACATCAAATTGAGGTGGACATTTGCAAAGTTAAAAAAAAAGCAGGATTAATATTCTGAAATTATAGCTAGTGGTAGACTTCTAATTTGGAAGGTAAAGGTAAAAGATAACGGTTTCCCTCGCACATATGTGCTATTCATTCCCGCCTCTAGGTGGCGGTGCTCTCTCTGTTTCAAAGCCGAAGAGCCAGCGCTGTCCGAAGACGTCTCCATGGTCATGTGGCCAGCATGACTAAACGCTGAAGGTGCACGGAATGCTGTTACCTTCCCACCAAAGGTGGTTCCTATTTTTCTGCTTGCATTTTTACCTGCTTTCGAACTGCTAGGTTGGCAGAAGCTGGGACAAGTCACAGGAGCTCACTCCGTTATGCAGGGCTAGGGATTCAAACCGCTGAATTGCCGACCTTTCTGATTGACAAGCTCAGCATCTTAACCACTGAGCCACCACACCCCAGCTAACTGGAAAGGATGGCTCAATGCATGCAATCCTTAAGCATGAAAAAATGGTTGATCTTGTTAAGGATTTATAAAGGATAAGGTTGGAGAGGCAGCGTATTTGTTTATGTTAATGATCAGGGATGGTTTAACACAATGCAGGAACATCCCAAGCAAGCAAGGTTTGAAAAATGTTTCCCACATTAACCCTAATCCTGACTCAGGACTTGCTGAGCTCCCTTTCACTGAAAACACAGACAGTCCCCGACTTACAAGAATCCACTGAGTGACCTTTTCCTACCTGAAAAATGGAACATGACCCAGATCCAAAGATTCAATGGTATGAACTCCTCCACAGTCACATTATTGTGTTTATAGCCATTGGCAGTGTCTGACGGTCGCACAACTGCATTTTATGACGGTTTTGCCAAAAAACAGTACTTCTCATTTTCAAGCAAAATGGTGATCAATGGGTTTGCACTTATGGCCGTGATGTTCATTTAATGCCTGCAATTTAGTGACTTACAATCACCACCAAAAAAAAAAAAATCCTCATAAAAATGATGTTTCTTGCAGTGATTGTAAGGGCAGTTGCTGGGGTCGTTAAGCAAGCACCACAGTCGTAAGTGCAAACCCACTATTTTACAATCATTACTGGGTCCATTTGGAGAAGGGCGGGGTATAAATTTAATTTTAAAAAAAATTACGACTTACAACCGTTATGGGCAGGTTCCATTATAGTTGTAACTCAAGGAATATTTGTATTTAAGCAGAGACAGAAGACATTTTAAATGGCCCTATAATTAGAGAATTCCTGCATTTGGAGGGGGGAAAAACTAGAAGTCTGGGAGCTGAAGTCCTTTAGACTTAAAGTTGCAAACGTTGGGAACCCCTGCTGTAACTAAACTAAACTTTGTATGACTAATATTGTTTAATACACTACATTGTCACGTTCACTGCCATCTAGAATAGCTTGTAACCCTAAGTCTAAAATTCTACCCATATTCTGACCTTTCTGAACAGGCATCCCTTTAAATTACTGTCGCCATCACCTCTTATTCTTCTTAAGGGCTAATAGGAAAAAAATAATAAAGCAGCTATCTGCAAATTATTGGGTGTAATTTCTTCACGATTGCCATTTAAAGGAGAACGTTTGCACAACCCTTGAATTGTGACTCACCTCGGTCATCAAGGACAAGGTATCTGCCTCCAATTCAAAAAATCTAATTTTATCTTCGATTTCCCGTTGCGTTTTCAGGTTATTCTCTAAAGCAAAAGAAGACTGAGTCAACTGCGTAAACTGAAACAAAAGCCTGGAAACAAACGAGAAAAACGAACAGTTTAAAATCAGCACACGACAATAGTTTAAAGTCACTCTTTTTTTGTTGTTGCACATAGGATCTTTTCCCATCAAATTTATTTATTTTATTTTATTTTTATACCACACCTATCTCCCCGAAGGGACTCAGGGCGGTGCACAGGAAATTAAAAGCGGAAATACAAACATATTAATAAAACGGACGTATAATAAATAAGACTACAGAATAAAATCTAATTAAATTTAAAGTGCCCTGTGCTAAAAATTCCCTAAAACAATACCAACACATTAAAATCCAATAAGACAATTTGAAACTCAGTCTACGAAAGTGGTCTCGGGGACTAGGCTCTTTACCAAAGAGGTAAAAATGTTTTCAAACTGAGCCATTTGTTTATAAATGAACCAACTGAGTGAATCTTTGAAATGGCTTAGATCAGCAGTTCTCAAAACTTAGCTACTGTAAGATAGCAAAACTGGCAGAGGAATTCTGGGAGTTGAAGTCCACACATCTTAAAAGTGGCCACAGTGGAAAAACACTGGCTTAGACCGACATCGAAACTGCCTTGATGTGCAAAACTGTGCCACTGAATGAATCACAGTTTTTGATAAGACTGTCAGTGCAACATTCCAATTTGCACATCAGAGGGTTATTGCTGGATTTCCAGAAGGTTGTGAAGATCTGGCTCTTTCCCTGGCAATGGGATATGGGTGCTGCAGGATGGATTAGCTCAGGGGTAGTCGACCTTTTTATACCTACTACCCACTTTTATATCTCTGTTAGTAGTAAAATTTTCTAACCGCCCACCGGTTCCAAGGTAATGGTGATTTATAAAGTAGGGAAGTCAATTA
Source organism: Rhabdophis nuchalis (assembly GCA_039707465.1). Lineage (NCBI taxonomy): Eukaryota > Metazoa > Chordata > Lepidosauria > Squamata > Natricidae > Rhabdophis > Rhabdophis nuchalis. The sequence goes on from CM077645.1 coordinate 207,810,346, forward strand.
AATTTAAAAAGGGAAAGTGTTTCAGCATCGGACAAAACTCCTACCGCCCACCATGAAAGCTGGAACGCCCACTAGAGGGTGGTAGGGACCAGGTTGACTACCACTGGATTAGCTGATATGATTTTTAGTCTTGACCCAGGTTCTTTTAACAGGTCTGTAAAACTGGCTTGTTTTGATTTTTCTTAGCCACCCAGAGTTCCTTGGGTAGTTGCACAGCTATAGAAATTAAATCAAGCTAAATCAAGCTTGCAAGTTGACCAGGGGCCATTGTACACAGATATAGGGTACTTTTGAAAGATCAAAGTAGTGTTTTTTTTCTTGCATCCAAACCTGCAATGTAATAACTTTTGTCAGTTTTAAAATCACCACCTCATCCTAAACCATAACTTTAATCTGAGCAGGCTACAGTAAACTAGGATTCTGTATTGATTAGTATCCCTAGCCAGCTTTGCAATAAACTAGCATTCTGTACTGATTAACATTTGACCTCCGCAACGAATTGTACTTTCAATGAGGAGGAGGCTGGGAGAAGATCTAATCATGGGTCTCTTGTGCGAAAGCAAAGAATAGATCATCTTATGGACAGAATTGGAATGTGGAACTTTCACTGCTAAACAATGCGATCATTAAGTGAGCCGTACAACATTTTATGACTTTTGCTGTATTGTTACGCAAATCACTGCAATTATTAAGCGAATCAGCACAACCGTTAAATGAATCGGACTCCCCCCCCCACCTTGACTTTGTTGGTGAAAAGCCCCCGGGGAAGATTGCAAATCATGTGACCACAGGAACCGCAAACAATGTAAATACAGGTGGTCCTCGACTTACGACCACAACTGAACTTTCAGTTACGTGAGACATCTGTTAGGTGAATTTGTCCCTATTTTGTTGCCACAGTTGTGAGTAGAATAGAATAGAATAGAATTCTTTATTGGCCAAGTGTGATTGGACACACAAGGAATTTGTCTTTGGTGCATATGCTTGTTAGGATAATCATCCTGATGTTGGGTTGACAATATATATGAGACAGGATTCTTAAAGAGTATATGTAACTTTAAGGACTATGTGGATTCTGATTGGCTGTGCTTCCCAGCTCAACCATAAAAGGCAGATGGAAACACAGTTCATCCCTTTTGCTTTCCTTTGCTTCCTGAATGCCACTGAGGGATGAGCTGAAATTAAAGACAGAAGAAGAGTATCATTGTTTTGAATTACTGTAAGATAGCTGTGTTTTGGTGAAGGACTGTTTATTGTTAGAGTTTAGAGAGTTTAGAGGAGTTAGTATCACTGTTTGGAAGAAGTATTTTAGTTACTACAAAAGTAAAGACTATTTATTTTTTCTACTATCAGTGTATGATAGTTATTGTGTGTTTTAAGCAATGTATCTCTTGCTGTCCGGTATATTACACTATTCCGCCTTTATTTTCCAACAAGGGTGTTTTTTACCCCTAACAATATTTCAGTGTACATAAAGTTAAATGAATCAGTGCAGTTGTTATGTTAGTAACACAGTTCTTAAGTGAATCTGGCTTCCCCATTGGCTTTGCTTGTCAAAAGGTCACAGAAGGGGATCACGTGACCCAGGGATACTGCAACCATCATAAATATGAGTCAGTTGCCTAGAGGTGTGAATTCTGATCACAGGAAAATGGGGATTCTGCAAGGGTTGTGTGAAAAATGATCATAAGTCACGTTTTTCAGTGCCGTTGTAACTTTTGAACAGCCACTAAATGAACTGTTGTAAGTCGAGGACTACCTATACATGCCCGTTACCAAGTGCCCAAAAGTCTGATCACATGACCACAGGGAAACTACAACGGCCGTAAGTCACTTCTTCCACCACTGTTGCAACTTTGAATTGTTGTTAAATGAATGGTTGTAAGTTAAGGCCTAACTATTCTTTATATGCAAATAAGGGTAGGAAAAGGTTGTTGTGCGGGTACCTGGCTCTAACAAAAGAGGCACACGCATAGACACACACGTCTTTCAATCTCCTCTCCCCTAAGGAAGCTCTCTTTGTTGTGGGTCGTGGCCCTGAATTTCCCGGGGTACAAACAGATCTCTGCACACTTTGCAATTCCACACAAGATCCAAAGCTGTCGTTGGCGTGGACGGTACATGACAAAGGATCATCCTTCCTCGGGCTCTGTGTCTGATGACACACAAAACTGACTTCTTTGGATGATACCCGGAGGCAGCTATCTGCAATTAAGCCATCGCTTTGCCACAGATGGGCATTGGTTGCAGAAGATAAGGGGACCGGAAACGGCAACAAACTCAGGTAAGTTTCAGCCAGCAAATTCCAAGTTGGTGGATGAAACGGGTGTAATGAGATCAATTTTTGCAAGCACCCGATCACGTTCTCAATGTCCTCCAGAAGGCGATAAATGGCATATTGCAGATGAAGTATGGCTGTTACATGGTCGGTATTCGTCGCCCCGTTTTTCTAGAAACAAAGAGAAAAAGAGTGATGGGAGAAAAAGAGTTATTCTAATGTGGTGTTTCTTAACTTCATTAATTAAGGTGTTTGACTTCAATTCCCAGTATTCCCCAGCTAGCATAAACTGACTGGGGAATTCTGGGAATTGAAGTCCAGACATCTTAGACCAGTGGTGGTCAACCTGGTCCCTACCACCCACTAGTGGGCGTTCCAGCTTTCATGGTGGGCGGGAGGGGTTTTGTCCGATACTGAAGCACTTTCCTTTTTTTAAATTCAATTGACTTCCCTACTTTATAAATCACCATTACCTTGGAACCGGTGGGCGGTTAGAAAATTTTACTACTAACAGAGATACAAAAGTGGGCAGTAGGTATAAAAAAATTGACTACCCCTGTCTTAGACAGAGAGCCATGGGGCTGCAGTAGCTAGAATGCAGTACTGCAGGGCTAATTCACTGCTCACTTCAGTTCGATCCTAACCTGCTCAAGGTTGACTCAGCCTTCCATCCTTCCGAGGTCAGTAAAATGAAGAACCAAATTGCTGGGGGCAACAGGCTGATTCTGTAAACCGTTTAAGGAGTGCTATCAAAACCCTATGAAGAGACATATAAGTCTAAAGGCTATTGCTATCTTAAAGTGGCCAAGCTTGAAAAACGCAATGCCAACATCTTCTTACCCCAAACTCTACAAATGACCCAAATATACTTTCTCCAATAAAACAAGTCCACAATTTACTGAAATGGCAAGCTAAAAATTTCCCCCAAGAATTTATCCAGTGTACAATTGGGTCCAGAAGCATTCCTGACAACAGAGATGAAGCTTAATTCTAGCACTTACTTGACAGTATACTAATTTCTCTTATGTATTTATTTAAATTTATTTGCTGACCATTTTGCTGCAAGCTTTTTTTTTAACTTAAAAGAAACTTAAAAAAGAATTGAATGGGATGTGACAGACGTGAAAAGAAAGAGCCCAGATATAGTGACATGTATATGTTGAGGATCTAAGCTGATCTGTAAAGAGAAAAGTCACTTAGAAAAATACCAACCAGGTTTTCTGAAATTCTCAGGGCTTCCTCATGTTTCCCCAGATGAGCTAAACAGCGGGCCTGGCTCTCTTTTAAATCTCTTCTCATGGCAATATTGCTGGAAGGTACCAGGGCAAGGCAACTGGAATATTCCCGAAGGGCCTTCTGAAATTAAATTTACCAAATTTTAGTGTAACTCCAAATGCATAAGTGGGTTGTGAATTGTGCCAAATTATTTAACACCAGGTAACAACTGTACATTGTTAAAAATAAACACAAATATCACAAGGACATTTACTTGCTTTTTAAGTTCCATCAAACTCAAAAGGGCTCTTTTTCTTAGGATTATTAATTCACTTGCCAAATAATGCCATGACCTTTCCAGAATATATATATATAGCTATTGCTATTGCTATGCATCTACCTATCATCTACCTATCATCTATCTATCTATCCATCCATCCATCCATATCAACTTATCATCTATCTATCATCTATCAACCTATCATCTATCTTTTATCTATTTATATTTATTTATCAATCAATCAATCAATTTATCCATCTATCTCTATCATCTATCTCTATCATCTATATGTATCTATTATCTATCTTCTTTCTATATCTATCAATTTATTAATATATTATCTATAATCTATCTCTATCTACCCAGTATCTATTATCTTCTATCTATCTATCTATCTATCTATCTATCTATCTATCTATCTATCTATCTATCTATCTATCTATCTATCTATCTATCTATCTATCTATCTATCATCTAATCTATCCATCCATCCATCCATCCATCCATCCATCCATCCATCCATCCATCCATCCATCCATCCATCTATCTATCTATCTATCTATCTATCTATCTATCTATCTACTATCCATCCAACCAACCAACCAACCAACCAACCATGCAAGGTTCGAAAGAAAAGCAGCCAGACAGATTGTTTCATGAATATATAGAATAATCTTGTTGAATCTGGATTGTGATGGACTATGACTGATGGATTTTCAACTTGTTAGCTGCAATTTTGGAAGGAGCCACTTTTGCAAGGCTGGTTCATGAATGCACCATGAAAATACCTGAAATTCTTGTTTTTTATAGGCCAGATCTCCTCTGAATTTTTTTATGTTGATCCTTTCAAGATCGTCCTGGCAGTCTACCTGTTCACAAAACCACTGTCAAGAGGAAGAGGAGGCATTACTACACTTTGTGGCACTACTACAAAGGAATACCACTATCATACAGTATAAAAGTTGCACCAAATTTTAGATAGTCTCCCTTAAACACGCAGGGATGCTTTATTATTAGTTCCTACAATTTCCTCCAATCAATAACCGCCCCCCCCCCTCAACAAAAAAGAGTTCGGTTGGAACCTCCCTGAATTCAGAGATGTGCCAGAGTGACCATACAAGAACTTCAAACTTGGCAAGGCAACCACTGAGTTCTTCCCTTCTATCCCACTTCTTCCTTCCACCATCAAGAAAGGGGACGGCTTTGAGTGGAATTTAACATCTAGTGAGGCCATTGAAAAGACTGTCAGAGGTTAGAGTCCAGAGAGGAGACCACTAAGAGATCACAGGTTTGACTAATCAAAAACCAATTTGATATAGTGGCTAGAGGTAGCTGGATTAGAAATCAGGATGTGGTGAGTTCTAGTCCTCCCTGAGGCACAAAAGCTGGTTGGGTGACTTTGGGCAGCCACTATATTTCATCCAGCCCACCTCAAAGGGTTGTTGTAGGAGGGAAAACAGGAGACAGGACTGTTAGGAGTGTGTACACATACACACCCACTATAAAAATGGCAGGATAAAAATATAATAATACCAATGCAACATCCCAGACTTAATAATTTTCAATAAGAAAGAAAGAAAATGTTTGGCTAGTGGAATTGTGATTCCTAGAGGCAGAAGAATAGAAGAGAAAGAATCAGAGAAGGTAACAAAACACAAGGACTTGCAAACAGAAGTAGAACAACCATGACAAAAGAAAGCAAAGATAGTGTCAATAACAATAGGTGCCTTTTGGTGGAATCCCACAACTACTGGAGCACCATTTGAACAACATCGGCATTGACAAAATCGCCATCCATCAATTGCGAAAGGCAGCTTTACTTGGAACAGCTCACATCCTGCAAAATACACCTTTAATATTGTCAAACCACAATATCTACAGGTTTTTGGGAAGGGGCTGGATAGAGAAAACTGTCCAGTCTAAGCTTCTGGCTGACAGTGCAACCAATCACTTAATAATAATAATAGTTTCTTTTAACTTGTTCTTCCTGTAGCTTAACCTCTAATAGGTGACCATATAACTTTTTCAATTACTTTTTCATCAGTACCTGTTAAAATTTTATCTAATTCAGTCAATTTATCATAAAAACCTTCCATTTTTCGATCTTCATTATACCTAGAGTGTATTTGCACGTATGAGTACCAATTCATTTCAATTCCTTCCTATTTCAAGTCTTGCATAGATTTAAGTTCACCCTCTGCATTCAATAGTTCAGCATATCTAACTCTTTGTTCCTTTTTGTATATTATTGAATATGAAAAAGCTTGAATGGTTGATATCCAGACTGGGATTTTTAAATCATGTAACCTTTTAACCTTCTCCCAATTTAATAACAAGGCCACTCTGATATAGTGTCTTCTAAAATAACCATGTGCTTTAGTTCCCTTACCATAGAAAAGCATGCCATCCCAACAGGAGGCGTGCTTCTTAATGTTATCCACTCCTTAATCCACATCAGATTTGTTGCCTGGTAATATAACTCCCAGTCAGGTAGACCCAACCCTCGTCTTGTTTAGCAGGAACTCTCCCTTTTAGATGGCTGGGATTGAGAGCATCCCTGGGCTGTCCTGGTGGTCTCCTTTCCAGGCACTGACCTCCAAAGTGCCTGCTTTGATCTCAACATCATGATCACTGGCAACAGCATTGAATCCCAGCTTGTTCAGATTTGCAAGGATTGGGACGGTCATCTAAGTGGAACAATGCCCCCCACCCCCACCCCGTCCTCCCAAATACTAAATTAAACCCAACCACATCTGTCCTCCGTTTCTGCAGGGTGGCAGAACAGCTTGCCCCAGAGCAGGGGTCTGCAAAGTCGGCTCTTTTAAGATTGGTGGACTTCAACTCCCAGAGTTCCCCAGCCAGCATAGCTGGCTGGGGAATTCTGGGAGTTGAAGTCCACCAGTCTTAAAAGAGCCGACTTTGCAGACCCCTGCCCCAGAGCATATGCAGAGTGCAATGTCCTTCCTCCAACACGTGGATCTGGAGGCACGAAAGTCAGTGGACCTGCCGCCACCCCCACCCGCCCTTCACCTCGGGCTCGCAGCACCGGGCGCTGTAAGGGGAAGCAAGGGGGCCGCCAGCCCTGGACGCCCCGCCGCCCTCCTCATCTTCGAAGACCGACTCCTCGAAGTCAAAGGGGAGCAGCGCCATCCTCAGCGGTGGTGAGCGACAACCTCCGGAGGCTAGGCTGCTAGAGCGGCTTCCCCGGATCATAGATGACGCCCACAATTACGTCTAGATCATCCCCAGTCAAACGATGCTGCCCTAGACTTAGGAACTCCACTCACCCGCTGCTTCGAGTTTTCGAGTTCGCTTTAGAAATTCTTTCTTAGAAGAGAGCGAGCTATTCGTGCAGATCAATACTTTGGGACGCGATGGTGTTTAGATGTGGCTGGGCTGCCACATGGCTGAGCCAGTTACAAATGCATGCAACCTGTTAACGTGTAGTTCATTTCACTGCACTTCAAAGGACTCCGTGGAGTTTATATAGCTAACTATGCTAAAATTTAGTTTAATGTTTCGTGAGCTGGGCAACTTAAGAATTCCCCAGCCAGCCTGTTTAGTTCAGTTCACACAAGCTGACTAAAACGTGACTGGGTGAAAGACAGTAGTCTCTCATCCTATAGAGCTGAAGAAGCTTCTTGGATGAGAAGCGAAACGTCTTCAAAGAAAAACCAGAAAGTCCAGTTGCCTCTTGAAGAAAAAAAGCACCTTGGGGACAACCAGACCCTGGATGATTGAGAATCTCCATAGACATTTAGCTAAGCATCAGAGCTGAAGAAGCTTCTTGGATAAGATGGAAAACATCTTCAGAGAAAAACCACAAAGTCCAGTTGCCTCTTTAAAAAAAACACCTTTGGGACTTCCATCCTATAGTTCCTGCTTTCTCTTGATCAGTATCCATGTGGAATCATTGCTGGTCTGGAGACCCTAAAGCACTGTTTCTCAGCTTAACTACTTTTAAGATAGATGGATTTCAACTCCCAGAATTCCCCAGCCTATTCCGCTCATGCCTCATGAAGATTATAAGATTGTATTTATCTGTTGTTAGGGGGCAAGTATAAATACATATATTGATGCGCCCAAAATGCAGTCATGTGATCATAGGGAGTGACCATCATAACTTCAAATCTGGGTTGTAGGTACCCTTCTCAAGGACTGTTGTAACTGCAACAGTCACTAAGTGATGGTCATAACCAGTGGCGAAATTCAATTTTTTTTACTACCAGTTCTGTGGACTTGGCTTGGTGGGCGGGGCATGGGAAGGATACTGCAAAATCTCTATTCCCTCCCCACTCCTGTGGCCAGTCAGAGGTGGTATTTGCCAGTTCTCCAAACTACTCAGAATTTCCACTACAGGTTCTCCAGAACCTGTCAGAACCTGCTGAATTTCACCCGTCATAACTATATTCTGAAGTTGACCCTTCTAAAATTTGGAGAAAACACAGCTGCCCCCATTGAAACCCCTAAAACAACTCTTCCCAATTAGATTAATGCACACTGGGGGGGGGGGGGAGTCGGAAGTGTCACTCGAAAATAACTCTAAAAGAGAGTAGAAGCAACTGCGTTGCATAAAAAATTAATTCCATTCCCTCCGTTTGATAAAAGCCTGTTCAACTAGTTGCAGAAATTAACTCATTTGAGCTAGTAACTGGAAAGGAAGGTGGATTAAGCAACAATGAATTGCATGAAATACAGGAATGATTTAGCAATACGCTAAAGCCCAAATAGCAGGAAATAATGTATTTTACGATTTCCCACGCTGGATCTGTTTTTTTTAAAAAAACCTCTTGTAGGAATCTGTTACTTTTTTTTAACTCAAATCTCTTTTTTTATTCAATCTCTGCTGTAAATCTCAGGTTTCTAAGACTGCACGGCTGACTGAGGATCTCTGCTAAGGGGGCTCCTGGACTGAGCCACGAATCTCAACTGTGCATGGCTTGGGAGCATGGCATTTAGAAACTCTTCATTGCAACTTTTAGTTGCAATTACAATCAGTGAGGCTGCTGTAGGTAGTCCTCGGCTTACAACAGCTCCTTTAGTGACCGCTCAGTTACAACACTGAGAAAAGCGGGTTATGACCGTTTTTCACACTTATGACTGTTGCAGCATCCCCACGGTCACGTGATCAAAATTCAGATGCTTGGCAACTGACTCGTATTTATGACGGTTGCAATGTCCCTGGGTCATGTGGGGGGAAAGGTGCGTCTTATACTCTGATAAATACGGTAGGTGCCCTTTGTTTTGTTCGTCAGTTTGACCATCCAAGAATCTGCAAGTCCAGACTTAATAAAGCCAGCTGAGTTGCTTATGGAGTCTTAAATTGCGCTAAATTATGGCCAAAGCTCACATGGTAACTTAAGCAGCAACATTTGCTAGTTCTTGTCGGGGGTGACGCCTTTTCTTTTGATAGGTGGTGATGCTCAATAAAAAGGAACAAGGTGTGTCTGCTACAATACTCCAAACTCTGCTTCTGTCAATCTGCCTCTACTTTCCCTCACTCCCTACAGGTAGCACTGAGGGCAGAGCCCAGGTATTTGGGGATGGGATCTTGCATGAAATTGCAAAAATGGCATCTTCTTAGGGTAAGAATCCAACAACTCTACAATCTTGTAAGTCTTTGCATATGTATATAAGATTCTGATTATTTCTTGGGGGGGGGGCACATTCTGGAACCGAGGGCCAGCCAGGCAGGTGCCTTACTGACATCCTGTTAAAGAGAGACCCGACCCACCAAGATTAGCTGTCAACCTGCTAAACTGGTTTCAATCCCAACTTTGTGTTTAACACCATCTAGTCCTCTTGTGACAGACAGAAATGTTAAGGAAACTCAGCTGGTAGGTATATTTGGACGAGGAAACAGAGATACCCAGCTGAAAATGGCTTGGTAGGAACCTGTGATTCATGGATTGTTTTCTGCTTGGGCAGAATCAGTACCTCCATCAGGTGGACGTTCATCTTCTCTTAGGAGGGGCACCAGAACCAAGTTGTAGTGTCCAAAACAGTGTTTCTCAACCTTGGCAAATAGATGTTGTGATCTGCCAGCGGGCAGCAGATTCTGACAGTGAGGAGGTTGGGGAGGAACATGGGCTAGTCCTGGAGTCTGGAGTCTCTGATGAGGACTCTGTTGGAGGCAGAGAGGGGGCCAGGGCCAAATGCCAGTTATCAGCTACCTTCAGAGTCAGACATCAGTGAGGCAGACGAACAGCTGGAGCCTGTTCCCAATATGCACATGCGCAGAGTTGCCAGACGAAGGGAAAAGCTAAAGAACAGGGGTCAACTTGGGACAGGGGCCACAGGTGGACCATGAATGGCCTCTCCCAGAGGAAATAAAAGAGGAGCCAAAGGGGAGTGGAGTTTGCAGGAGACAATTAGTTCGATTAACTGCCTCGTGATTCTCACACTCCTTGCCAAGTTTTGCAGATATTGGCCTGGCAGTTCTCCAAGCCAGATAAAGGTCTGTGACTATAAATCCTCCCTTGAAAGACTTTGCTGGATGTGAATGAGCAAAATTCACAGTAAATTAATAAAAGGGGTTTTTGTCAGGACAAGGAGTTTGCTTCATGCTCTTGGGAAGCCTCGGTCAGAACAGAAGATACGTGGACTTCAACTCCCAGAATTCCCCTGCCAGACATGAATTGTGAGAGTTGAGGTTTACACATTGGAGACTTCACAAATTCTGAGAGTTGAAGTCCACACAGCTTCAAGCTGCCACAGCTGAGAAACACAGGTCCAAAGAGTCTTGATACAAGAGAATCGAAGACAACAATTAAAGGCATTCTAAAGACAAAAAAAATAATAATTCATGAGTCTCGTTTTCAATAAGGCCCCTTACGTGACCTCTCAGCCACAAAGCTTTCATTAAAGAAACTGTCCCGCAGAACTTTAGGGGAAAAATGGGTTTTCCTTTGGAAATGCTTCTTGGATAAACGGAAGGGGGAGAAAAGAATTGCACAATCAAAGCCAAGTTTTTTGGTATTGGCTGCATTAATTGATTCTAGTATTTAAATATGATATACACTGATTAGTTTTAATATAAAAACATACTTCGGACCCCGATTCCCTGAACACAGCTAGAGAGACACATTCAACAGGAGTTCTGTAAACCTAGTACACAGGCTCTGCATGTAACAAAGATAGTCCTTTCCTCTAACTTCTTTTTTTTTTAAAAAACCTCAAAAACCACAAGCAGCTATCATGGTTTCCCACCTTTGGTAACCTTTCTCCCCAAATCATCTTATTTTTCTAGACTCAGAGAGCCAAAGGGGTCGCTGTGGCCAGCCACCTTCTCAGGGTAAGAATCCAAATGAATGCATGTCCAACCGATGGTGGTTTTAGTCTCAACTTGCCCATCAACTTCTCTAGAGAAACTGCTCTTATCTACGGGTTTTTTTATCTCCCTCAACCTTCTACCAGAATCTGTCTTCCTGTAACTGAAATCTGTGATTTATCATCTTGCATGTTGGGAAGAAAGCCAACCAATCTTGATTCTCTTCTTAGGGACGACGTTCCAGGAACCTGAAGTTTCTCGTGAAGGCTTTCTTATGTTGGGAGGGAAGAAAACTGACATGCAGCTTAGCAACAGGGACGCCCCGAGCACTTTTCATTTAGTGACAATTCCTTCAAGCCCAAAGAGGTTATCGCTTTCTTTAAAAAAAAAACACGAACCTCTTTCCTTACAGGATTTTTGGAAGCAAACATAAGGCAATTGAGCGTGTAGTCCCTTCAACGTGCCTCTATCAACAGATATGGACAGCGGCTAGCTTTCTGAAGAACTTGGGAAATCTAAGTTCCAGGCTTGCTTTTCCATTCCTGCTCCACAAGTCTGGATCGGACGCAAGAGTCACTCTCTCAATGCTGCCTTCAATGTGGAGCAAACTCAAAAGTAGACAATTGCTAGACGTAGAAGGTCAGTGCCCATCGCTCGGCAAGGCCAACCGCGTGGCAAGGTTGCGTTCTGACAATGCCAAGGTCGTCCAAGTCAGTCCGATTTTGACAACCTACGCCTAACGTGCCGTGGCGGCTCCCAGTTGTCGCTGTCGTCCGTTTCTTCCTCCTCCTCCTCCTCCTCTTCGTCCTCCTGCTCGTCCACCATCTCTTCTTCGTCTTCTTCGTCAAACAGCTCGAGGCCAAGATCGGCTCGCCTCTGCTTCTCTCCAAACCATTCCCTGACCTGCTCGTAGCCCATGTGTGATCTCGCAACCAGTTCGTCGAGATCCTGTTCATTAAGAAACTTGTGTTTCAGGTAATAATCCTTGAGGATTGCTTTTCCAGTTTTAAACTTGATGACCGGGGTTCGGTCCCAAGGTTTGAGCCTTTTGTTGGACGTCAGTCGTCCGCGGTTGCGACCCCGACCCCTCCCCTTGGACTTTCCCCTCCCCCTCCGCCTGGAATGGCCTTGACCATTGGCACTGTTTGCGTTGTTCCCTTGATAGTAGTAGTACCATTTCAAGCCGCCATTTTTCCAGGCGTAGCGAGTGTCCCCGAACCAACTCACAATGTCCGTTCGAGGAAGCGCCGTTTCTTGGGCTAACTTGTCATATTCCTCGGAAGAAGGCCACTGAGTTCGGATGAATGACATTTTGAGCATGTGCAATTGCTCCGGGGACTTTTTGGCCTGCTTTCCTGCCCTCAGAACTCCAGAGCCTTCACCTCCAGAGGTTTCAGCTGCAGCAATTTCCTTCTGACTCTCGGCATGACCTTCAGACAACTCCTCCCCTTCTTCTGCAGAACCACTTGTTTTTTTCTGTTCTGCAAACCAAGCCTCGATCTCTTCCTTGGAAAGCTTTGTTTCCGAACTTATCCTGTTCAGTTCCTCCTCAGAAAGGACCGGGTGGTTGTGGAGACTCTCCTGGAGGACTTTAAGTTGCTCCGCCGTCTTGTCTTTGAACTTCTGAGCGCTCAAATCCGAGGCTGCCGAAAAATGTTTCTGGGGTGGCTGAATCAGTATGGGGGGTTCACTCGTTTCATCGCTGGAGTCAATCACGATAGTGAAGGAATCACTGTTCTGATTATTTTGATAATTGTGCTTTGAATTCCTCTGGTTGTACCTGGTATCGCTGAACCATTTTTTAATCTCCCCTTTTGTCAACCCTGTGGTTTCCATCAGTCGGATTATCTCCGAATCGAGAGGAAAGTGGCTTTTCAGATAGCTGACTTTTAATTCCATCAGCTGCTCCTTTGTCTTCTTCGCCCGGACAGCAACTGTGTCAATGTTGGTGGTGGCTGCAGCCGCCACCACCTCCGATTTCGTAAGCTGGGGCGCGGGAACAGCCGCTACTTGCTTACTTTCAGGAACAGGCTGAGTAGCTTGGCCCTGGGCTTTCTGCAGTTGGGCTGGGTTTGGGACACCTGCCATCGCCAAGGTGATGGGGGCCGTCACGGGAAGCGTGCCGGTTCCCGTCACTTGCGTAAGGACGAGGCCCGGTTGGCCGACGATTTGACAAGTCTGCAAGATGGAAGGCAGACCGTTGCCAGCTGCCGAAATATGGGCTGGAATCACTGTAATTGTCTGAGGAACGGTATGCACCGTGCCGTTAAACTGCTTCCTTCTTGCCTCCTCTACTTCTTCTGGGGTCCAGCTCACCCCGTGTTTCAAGCGTTGGGCAGAGAACCAGATTTTGATTTGTTCCTCCGTGTATTTAGCTTGAGTAGCCAGGAGCGCGATTTCTGACACAGTTGGATATGGAAATTTATTGTAAGTGTTCTGCAGGAGGGGGTTGTTATCCAAAGCGGTGTTATAGGCTGGGATGCTATTAATAGGGATCAAGACGTTAGAAATTAAATTAGATGTCGGTGGAGAGGCGAGAGTGGTGATCACCTGAGCAGGCTGAATCACCGCCGTGGGGTTCACAACTGTGGGAACCGCTTCCCCAGCTGAGGAATTATCTGTGTTGGTATCCGAACCTGCAGTGGCTCCTTTTTCTACAATTTCCTCACACTCCACGTCGGTGTCCCCATCTTTTTCTTCCGTGGGATCATCTTCGGCGGCGTTGTGAAAAACCACAATTCGCTTGGTTTCATTCTTATTCTTCATCATTTTCATAATGGGGGTTTTGCTGATGGAGATGCCGGTCAACTGGCTTTCCGAGCCTTCCGATTCTTCTCCCGTTTTATCCTCGTGGACAAAACTCCCGTCGAAAGTCAGGTCGTTCACCGTTTGCTCGAAGATGGTTTGGTTGTTGCGTTTGACCATGTTCAGTTTAAAGTTCTCCTCTCCAGGATGGTATTTGGTATTATGTTCCGAAAGAGCATCATACCGCTTGGTTACAAATTTGCATTCGAAGCAGACATAAGAGGAGCTGAGGACCACGTTGGGGTGCTCAGAATCCACGTGGAAAGTAAACATATTTAAATCGGGAGTCTGGAAGGTACAGTATTTGCATTCGTAGCCGCCTTCAACTTTTTTATTTGGCTGGCTGTCCGAATCGGCACATTCTCCAGAGTCGTCATCGCTTGACACGCTTCCCGCGGAGGTCATCGCCGGTAAGACCTCCTCGACATCCGATATGGCTTCTAGATCCATCTCCGGCTCTCTCGCCGGGACCATGCAAGGCACGGTGGATTTTCGTTTGCTCGCCATTTCCCTCTCCGACGAAAAGGCAACGAGCCAAACCCAATTCAAGTTTCAACCCTTCAAGCTTTCCAGAGGCTTTGGGCACTACAGCCCTGCAGGGCAGCTTCTCCCAATTTCGGCCCTTAGCAGCATCTCCATAGTGCAATTCAGTAAGACAACAATTTGCCGTCCGAAGGAAAAGGCAACGAGCAGCAACTTCTTAACAACTCTCCGTGCACCCTGGATTTAAAAAACAGAAAAGGGAAACGGGGAAATGAGTTTTTTTTTAAAAAAAAAATAGTTGTTTTCATTACATGAGGACATTATATGAGGACACTATATGATGACGCATTTGAATCAATCTCATTCAGATTCTGAAAACCAAGAAAGGCACGTTGAAGTCCTTCTAAGCTAGGGATCCTCAACCCCTGGGCCACGGCTGATTAGGAACCAGGCCACACAAGCAGCGGGCAAGCGTACACACACAGAATCCACCCCTTGTGTGAGTAGTGGGTGTACGGGCACAACTTCATTTGTATGAGTGGAGGGCATGTACACCCGCTTGTGCAAATGGAGCCGTGTGCATGAGAGGCATGAGCAGGAGTGAGATTCAGCTGGTTCGTATCAGTTCGGGCGAACCGGATGTTAATTTTACATCTGGTTCGCCAAACTAATAGTTGCAAGGACCGGCTGGCCCTACCCACCCTGCTCCGCCCCTCCCAGGAGTCTCCACGCAGCCTGTTTTAGATGTCTTGTAAGTACAGGGCCCAAGCAGAGGTTCTGGAGGGTGAAAAATAGGCCTTCCGTAAGTCCAGAAATGCACCCGTTTTGCGGAGCCCAGGGGAAGCCATTTTCGCCCTCCCGGAGGCTCAAAGAGACCCTCCGAACCCTGGGCAGGGCAAAAATACCCCCCCCCCCCATGGTGCAGGAGGCTGAGTAGGCCACGCCCACCATGGCCACACCTACCCAGCAACCTGGCAGAGAACCTGTTGCTACGTTTTTTCAATCCCACCCCTGGGCGTGAGTCCTGCCGCTTGCACAAAACCATCTCCTCTTCCCCCTCCCCACCAGTCCACCAAGCTGGAACAGCTGTTCTGAGCCGTTTCCTTTATTGTCCTCATGTATGGACAGAAATCTTGCCAAAGTAAAGCAGAGGTCTTGCACCATAAAACACTTACTCTGGGAACTCCTAGGGAGGGTTTTTCATCTGGCATTCAACATGTGCCTGCAAAGAACTTAATGGTGCGCATCTTTCAGGAAGCCTGAAATTTAACTAGTCTAACTAACGTGATCCTAAAACTGAAACCTTGCTTCTATTAAGAGATGGGATGGGATAGGATGGGATAGAATAGAATAGAATACAATGCAATAGAGAATCCTTGCTTCTATTAAGGTTCTACTAAGGTTGAGACTCTTATCACAGGCTCATAGCATACATGCACACTTGCAGAAAACTCCAAAGTCTTGTACTCAATCCCTTCTAATTTTAAAAAGAGATCAGGTGACAGGTAGTCCTCAACCTATGACTTAGATTGGGAACGGAACTTCATTCTCTAAGTCAGGGGTCCCCAACCTTTTTTGCACCAGGGACCGGTTTCATTTTAAAGAAAATTCTGCGGACCGGCTGGCGTAGAGGAGGAGCGCGGGGGGAGGGGGGAACAGGAGGCGCATGCGCACGCGGGAGGGGAAGTCGGCTCACTCGGCCCTCTAGGGCCTCCAACGGTGCGAATGGCCGCACCTGTGCATGCGCATGCAGGGGGGAGTCAGCTCACTCGGCCCTCTAGGGCCTCCAATGGTGCGAACAGCCGCGCCTGCGCTCTCCCGCATCCGGCGCGTGCTCTACCCAGGGGGCTGCCCCCTCCTCCTCTTCTCCGGCCCGGTTCCTATCAAGCCACGGACCGGCACCGGTCCGCAGCCCGGGGGTTGGGGACCCTTGCTCTAAGTGATGCAGCCATTCAGTCATGCCTCATTTTACCCATTGTGCAAGGGTTGCTAAGCTAATCACATGGTTGTTTAAGAGAAGCCACCTTCCCCCATAGCTTGTTGGAAGCCCCGTGAGAAGGCTGACCCCAGGAAACTGCAACAGTCATTAATACGTGCAGATTGCTGGCTGGATTTTGTTCGTGTGACTGCAGGAGTTGTTAAGTGTGAAGACCTGTCTTAAGTCACTTTTTTTAGTGCCATCGTAACTTTGAACAATCATTAAATAGACCTAAGTTGAGAACTACCTGTACCGATGAGAGAAAGAGGTGTCTTACTGTCAGGAGACTCAGCAAAGTGGTGTCATTGGGCCATGTGGGATTCTGCTAGCTCAGGGGTATCAAACTCAAGGCCCGCGGGCCAGATCTGGTCCTCAGGGTGTTTAGATCTGGCCCACAGGGCCGCCCTGGAAACAGCAAGCAACCGGCCCACAGTGCCTCTGCCAAGGAACCCTGAGCTTGCAAGGGTCCTCCTGAGCTCAGTTTTCCCTGGCAGAGGGCCGCCCCAGCCGAAAACGGAACTCGGGAGCCTGTTTTTTCTGGAAGAGTAGTTGGGCCAGCACAGGTGCCTTCGACACAAATGGCATCAAGCTGGCCATGCCCACCCTAGTCCCCAAGATCAAACCCAACCCTGATGCGGCTCTCAATGGAATTGAGTTTGACACCCCTGTGCTAGCTGGACAAACTCCATGACTGCAGATCACTGTGTCCTTCACTCTAAGCCACAATGCAGAAGAAGGAATGTCTCCTACAGCAAGTTCCCCAAGATTTCTGGGTGGGGAGGAAAGAGATGGTTTTGTGGGTGGGGCATGGACATGTGCAGGCACAGGCACAGCGCGAACACATGTCACTCACCTGAATGGGGCTCTGAGCACCCATGACAATGCTTGGTGCGAGTGGGGCGCCTGCATGAGTGGGGCCACTTGTGTTTGTTCGTGTGCTAGGTTGGCAGAAGCTGGGACAAGTAACGAGAGCTCACTCCATTACGCGGCACTAGGGATTCAAACCGCCAAACTGCAGACCTTCTTGCTCTCTACATGGGGCTCCCCTTGAGGTGCACTCGAAAGCTACAGCTAGTCCAGAATGCAGCCGCGCGGGTGATTACGGGAGCCCCCAGATACTCCCACATAACACCGCTCCTGCGCGAGCTGCACTGGCTACCTGTGGCCTTTCGGGTGCACTTCAAGGTTCTGACGACCATCTTTAAAGCGCTCCATGGCTTGGGACCTTGTTATATGCAAGACCGTCTCCTGCCCCATACATCCCTTCGTCCGATCCGCTCCCACAGAGAGGGCCTTCTCAGGGTGCCGTCGGCCGGGCAATGCCGGTTGGCGACCCCCAGGGGAAGGGCCTTCTCTGTGGCGGGCCCTACCCTCTGGAACGACTTACCCCCTGAACTACGCACCATCTCAGACCTCCTCCTCTTCCGCCAGTGTCTAAAGACACACCTTTTCCATCAAGCCGGCCTAGCGTAACCTTCCGTTGTGACTACTCTTAGACAGTTTTAAATCTATTTTAGCACAGGGTAGGAAGTTAATATGCTTTTAAATTTTATATTTTGTTATATTTGTATGTTTTTAATTCCTGTGTGCCGCCCTGGGTCCTTTCTGGAGAAGGGCGGGGTATAAATTTAATAAAATAAAAATAAAATAAATAAAATCAACAAGCTCAGCGTTTTAGCCTCTGAGCCACCGCATCCCTATTCAGTATTCAAGTAATACTAGACTGTAATTCTTTGAAGCAGTGGTTTCCTTTAACAGGATTGAGATTATATCATTAGCCTGTTTTACGTCCAGTCTGTGAGAGAAAAGAACCTGCCCTATCATTGTTTAGGATGGGTTTAGCTCTGAAAGTTGTAAGTAATTATCTGTGAGCTTCTGCTACCCCTAAGATAAATGCCGAGTAGCCCTATGTACGCAAATACAACTCTTTGGATGTTTGGAAGCCAATTTTTTTCACTCCATTCTTCCGGATCCGTTTAGAGAATAAAGAAATTAAGGGAAGGATTCCGCATTTTACCTCAGCTGTCTGTCAGAAGTTTGCAAAAGGGGATCATGTGACCCCGGGACACAGCAACCGTCATAAATATGAGTCAGTTGCCCAGCATCTGACCTTTGATCACGTGATTATGACCAAGGATGCTGCAGTGGTGCAATGGTGTGGAAAATGGTCATAAATCACTTTTTTTCCAGTGCCTTTGTAACTTCGAGCATTCACTAAATGAGCTATTTTAAGTCAAGGACTCTACTGGTTATTTTGCATTTCTTCTGAGGAAAAAATGAATAAATGAAAGAGGAAGCTGTGAAATCAGGAGATTTATGGAAGGAAATCAGGTGGTGGAGTAAGACGAAGTGTTTATGGGGTAAAAACATCATAAGACCTCTGTTAAGTAAATAGGTTTACTTAACAGAAGCCTTACTAATCATAATGCCCCATTATGGGATGTTTTTCTAAGGCAATGAACAGGATTTGTGGCTATTAGGTTGAATCCTACACCATATTTACCTGAATTCTGTAGCATTTGCCCCTGAAGAAGTGGTTGAAGTCAATGAAAACTTTATACAGTAGTCCTTGTTTAGCGACTCCTCATTTAGTGACTTGCAATAGTGATGAAAAAGTAATTTGGTGACCAATTCTCATTATTAGGATCTTTGCAGGTCTGTAAATCAAACAAAAGGTGAAGTAAGAAGATAAGCACAGTTGTGGTTTGACTTAAAGAGACTGCTTAACAACTCAGTGGCCACTCCTATTTATGGTCACTAAACGAGAATTACATATACATATAAATATACATATTTGTTGGTCTTTAAAGAGCCATAAGACTCTTTTCCTTTTTCTGAAGCCTAGACCTAACACTAGCACTGTGATGTTACCTAGTTGGGTAATGAAACGTCTACAAGAAAACAACCAAGCTCAGAGGGCACCAAGGACCTCGCAGAACTAACACAGTTTTCCCTCCAAGAACTCATTTCTGAATATAATTCTTCTAAGCCTGTGATAATACAATACAATACAATACAATAGCAGAGTTGGAAGAGACCTTGGAGGTCTTCTAGACCAACCCCCGGCCTAGGCAGGAACCTTATACCATTTCAGACATATGGCTATCCAACATCTTCTTAAAGGCTTCCAGGGTTGGGGCATTCACAACTTCTGGAGGCAAGCTGTTCCACTGACTAATTGTTCTAAGTGTCAAGAAATTTCTCCTCAGTTTTAAATTGCTTCTCTCCTTGATTAGTTTCCACCCATTGCTTCTTGTTCTGCCCTCAGGTGCCTTGGAGAATAGTTTGACTCCCTCTTCTTTGTGGAGCCCCTGAGATATTGGAACACTGCTATCATGTCTCCCCATGTCCTTCTTTTCATTAAACTAGACCTACTCAGTTCCTGCAACCGTTCTTCACACGTTTTAGTCTCCAGTCCCCTAATCATCTTTGTTGCTCTTCTCTGCACTCTTTCTAGAGTCTCCACATCTTTTCTACATTGTGGTGACCAAACTGAATGCAGTATTGCAAGTGTGGCCTTACCAAGGCCTTATAAAGTGTATGAACACTTCATGTGATCTTGATTATATCCCTGTTTATGCAGCCTAGATGATGAACCTAGGGCACACAGGACACAGGTGGCACGCGGAGCCATACCTGAGGGCACTATGTCAGCTCCAGTGTGCATGCGTGCGCTGGCCAGCTGATTTTTGACCATCCAGAGGACGTATGGAGGTCATTTTCACCCTCCCCAGGCTTCAGAAAAGCCTCTTGAAGCCTGGGGAGGGCGAAAAATGGACCTACCAGGCCCATCGGAAGTTGGAAAACAGGCCATTTCTGGATTCTGGAAGTGAAAAATATGAGTTATCCAATCGCGTATTAAGAAGACAACTCTTAAAATGTTAATAATATCTATAATACAGATAGTTTCTCGACTTGTGACCAAGATTGAGCCCAACATTAGGTTGTTCAGTGAGACATCGATTAGGTGAGTTTTGCCCTCCTTTTATGACCTTTCAAACAAAATGCACAGGTATAGTATAGGTGGGTACCTTACTCATTAGTAGTAACTGTGAGAGGGATCTTGGAGTCCTAGTGGACAACCATTTAAATAGGAGCCAACCATGTGCAGTAGCTGCCAAAAAAGCCAACACAGTTCTAGGCTGCATAAACAGAGGGATAGAATCAAGATCACAAAAAGTGTTAATACCACTTTATAATGTCTTGGTAAGGCCACACTTGGAATACGGCATTCAGTTTTGGTCACCACGATGTAGAAAAGACGTGGAGACTCTAGAAAGAGTGCAGAAAAGAGCAACAAAGATGATTAGAGGACTGGAAGCTAAAACATATGAAGAACAGTTACAGGAACTGGGTATGTCTAGTTTAATAAAAAGAAGGACTAGGGGAGACATGATAGCAGTGTTCCAATATCTCAGGAGTTGCCACAAAGAAGAGGGAGTCCAGCTATTCTCCAAGGCACCTGAGAGTAGAACAGGAAGCAATGGGTGGAAACTAATCAAGGAGAGAAGCAACTTAGAACAGAGGAGAAATTTTCTGATAGTTAGAACAATTAATCAATGGAACAGCTTGCTTCCAGAAGTTGTGAATGCCCCAACACTGCGAGTCTTTAAGATGTTGGATAGCCATTTGTCTGAAATAGCATAGGGCTCCTGCCTAGGCAGGGGGTTGGACTAGACCTCCAAGGTCCCTTCCAACACTGCTATTGTATTTTATCTGTTAAGTAAACCCTTGCAGTGAGTGACAAGGTTGTGACCTGGCTTCCCCTGCTGACTTTGCTTGTCAGAAAGTCACCAAAGCGATCACATGACCCCCAAGGCTGTCTTAACGCATTGGCCTGAGGGGCACTTGCCCATGGGTCCCACAAGCATAAGGGCCCCACACTAACCTGTGTATGTTACCCCTTCAATGCACCTTGTGTTATATAAATACAGCAACCGTATGGCTTACTGAGCATTATTGTGTTTTTCAACACCGATTTTCTTGGAAGTGCCAATAAAATAAATATGTGTTTCATTTTTTCGACCATTCACATTTTTATTCCTGTCAGTAGTTGTCGAAGGGGCTCCAGTAACCATCCTAAATATGAGTAATTTGCCAAGTATCTGAATTCTGGTCATGTGATCATGGGGAAAGGCAACAACGGTCGTTGCGTGGCTTTCCGGGTGTGCTTCAAGGTGCTTGTAACCACCTTCAAAGCGCTCCATGGCACGGGGCCTGGCTACTTGCAAGACCACCTCCTGCTACCAAATACCGACCAGTTCGCTCCCACAGATTAGGCCTCCTCAGGGTGCCGTCGGCCAAACAATGCCGCCTGGTGACCCCCAGGGGGAGAGCCTTCTCTGTGGCAGCTCCCGCCCTCTGGAACGATCTACCCCCCGACTTACATACGATCACCGACCTGCGCCTCTTCCGTCGGGCTCTGAAAACATACTTATTCCGTGAGGCCGGCCTGGTTTAGTAGCTTTTAATTTGGTTATTTTAAATTGGTTTTAATTCACATTTTAAATTGGTTTTATTTAACTCGAATTTTTAGAACGGGGCCCTAATTTAATTTAATATTCTTTTAGAATGTCGTATGTACAGTAATCCCTCGTTTTTTGCGGTTAATGGGGACCAGACCCTTCCGCGAAAAACGAAAATCCGCGACGTAGGATTCTATAGGAAACTTGCATTGGTGGACATGTTTAAAGCAACCACTAGGTGGCGCTTGCCTCCTAATGCAATTTTATTTATTTTTTGTATTTTTTCCAAATCAGCGAAGGAGTGAAGACGCGGAAAACGAAGCCGCGAATAACGAGGGATGACTGTATTGTTTTTATATGCTTTTATTGATGCCTGTTCACCGCCCTGAGTCCCGCAAGGGAGAAGGGCGGTATATAAATTTAATAAACCGTTTATTTATTTATTTATTTATTTTTCAAATTTATACCCCGCCCTTCTCCTTGTTAGGACCCAGGGCGGCGCACAGGCATTATTAAAAACCATTACAAAACCATACAAACTCTTAAAAGCATATTAAATTAACCTAAAACCCGTGCTAAAACCCTTTAAAACCCTAAAAAATTAAAATTTATAAATATAGTCAGAAACGGGGGGCTACGCTAGGCCGGCTTGTTGGAATAGGTACGTCTTAAGGCATTGGCGGAAGAGGCGGAGGTCCGAAATAGTGCGAAGGTCGGGGGGTAGGTCGTTCCAGAGGGCCGTTAACCGTTAAACCGTTAAATGTGAAAAACGGTCACCAGTCCCTTGCTTCAGTGCTGTTGTAACTTGGAACGGTCACTAAATGAAATGTTGTTGAAAACTACCTGTAAGTTACTTAGTGCATCTTAGGTAGTAGAAGGCCTCAGGCCAGGCTATTCATATTCCTCCATGTGGTATTGTTTTCCTGTCCTACTGGGCTATTGCCACTGAGGTAACAAAAAAAAAGGCTTCTGGGAGGTGAGGTTACTACAGGCACACACATTCTTGAAGTGTGTAAAGTGCCCACTTGCACCAACAGCTTCTCGGATGATGTTATTTTATGGTGATGCACATAAACACGTATGTGACCAATGCCATCTACGTTTAATATTGGAGTGAAGTGCAGAATTCATCATGGCCTTGAGTGAACATCATCTACACACCAGTGGTGGTTTCCAGATTCCTTTGAAACCAATACGGCGCAACAGGGCCCGGCGTCCACCACATGAACATGCCCAGCACAGTGCGCGCATCCGTCCTTACTTCCTGCGATGCTATGCGACGCCTCCGCGACACTCCAGCTGCTCGTGCGCAGAAGCGCCAAAGAGCTCAAATAAATTAAAAAATGAAGAGCTAGCGGAGATGATGAGAGGAAAGACTGTGGGATGAAAATAATTTTTGCTGACTTTCTCCAACACAGCACTCAACTTACGACTGTAATTAAGCCTGGTCAGAAGTCGAGGCTTTGGGTGATCCGACCCAATTTTTCAGCATTTTGGTCAATAAACAAGCACTGTGGTTGTTAAGCAAATATTGCAATCGTTAAGCAAAGCAAATTTCCCCAATGGGCATTTTTTTTTGTCAGAAACCAGAAGTAAGAAACACTGGAAGCTGGCAAAAAATACCACAAATCGTGGCCACGGAGATGCTGCAAATGTCTTTAAATTTGAGCCAGTTGCCAAGCCCCAAAATTCAGTTACATGACCACAGAGATGTATATAAGGTTTTCATAACTTCAATAACAGACCCTAAGTAACTTTTGAGGGTCCTTTGTAACTTCAAACGCTTGTTAAGTAAGTCATAAGTCAAGGACTCCCTATAAACCCTGCCCTCAAATTAAGATAGTTGTAGCCCAAGAGTACCTATCATGAGTTCAGCTACATTCCATAGTTCTAGAACTTTCTGCTTGTATATGCTTGATTTAAGTCTCTTCCGAAGTAGCGCCATGGTTAAGAGTGTAGCACTGCAGGCTACTTTAGCTGACGGCTAGCTGCAGTTTGGCAGTTCAAATCTCACCGGCTCAAGGTGGACTCAGCCTTCCATCCTTCCGAGGTGGGTAAAATGAGGAGCCAGATTATTGGGGGCAATAGGCTGACTCTGTAAACTGTAAAAGCACCGTGAAGTGGTATATAAGTCTAAGTGCTATTGCTATTCCAAGATTCCAGCTGTTTCTATCCGTCAGTCCTTGGGATGAAAGCATGAGCATCATTTATCCCACAGTGATCATCGCTTGGTCTGAAAAACAAAATGGCACACACTTTGCTGATAAATAACACGAACAGGCTACATTAAGACCAGGAAACACAACTTGGCAGTGTAAGAACAAAGAATCATTTCCCCCTAATTTATGGGAAAGATTTCTGTCACCCAAGAAAGAGTGACAAGAAGATTTTTATTTATTTATTCTGTATGGCGTAATACAGGGATGTCCAAACTTGGGAACTTTAAGACTTGTGGACTTCAACTCCAAGAATTCCCCAGCCAGCTATGCTGGCTGGGGAATTCTGGGAGTTGAAGTCCACAAGTCTTAAAGTTCCCAAGTTTAGACATCCCTGGCGTAATAGAATGAATGCATAAGGCATAAAATTCACAAAAACAACATACAAAATGTGTATCGAAATACAGGCAGTCCTCAACTCACAAGAGTCCATTTAGCGAACATTTGAAGTTACAACAGCACTGAGAAAAGTGACTTATGACTGATTTTTACACTTACACCCATTGTAGCAGCCCCATGGGGACGTGACCAAAGTTTAAACGCTTGGCAACTGACTCGTATTCATGACGGTTGTCGTGTCACAGGATCATCTGACAAGTAGGGAAGCCGGATTCACTTAACAACTGTCGATGCTAATTTGACAACTGTGGATATTCACGTAACAACTGTGGTAGGAAAAGTCAACAACGGGGCAAAATTCACTTAATGGCTGTCTCACTTAGCGACATAAATCTTGGGGGCCAATTTTGATCGTAAGTCGAGGGCTACCTGTATAAAACACCAGAACTGTGAATCATTTTAAAAACTGACGCAATACGATGGTGAATTAAAATGATGAATTAAAATGATGAATAAAATTAGATTATGCATGAGCAATTAATTGAGTGGTTAAGCCTCTGGCAAGGTATGTAGATCATTTAGCCACTGGAGAACAGTGCCCTCAAGATGATGTAGTTCTTGCAGGGAGCTAGGGAAATTTCCGAGGGGGCATCCCGTCGCAATATGAGTATAGGGTTAACATCATTGCCCAGAGGATCATTGGTTGCCCTCTCCCCTCCTTGGAAGGGCTTTATAGCTCCCGCTGCCTCAAGAAAGTTCAAAACATTCTTAAAGATCCATCTCGTCCTGGGCACCCTTTTTTTGAACCATTACCATCTGGCGGACGGTACAGGATAATAAAAACAAGGACAAATAGGCTGAAAAACAGCTTCTACCCCAGGGCAGTAACCATATTGAATAGTGCAATATTAATGCAATATTGGGTTTTCAATTTCAATTATATAGCATGTGAAGGATGTCTGTTTGTTTTTATTTTTATAGTTATAATGTACACTGAAGATGGCATTTAATTTCGTTGTACGATATACAATGACACTAAACTAAACTAAGGTATGCTAAGATAAACTAAATTAAACTAAATTAAGCTAAACCAAGCTAAGCTAAGCTGAACTGAACTAAACTAAACTAAACTAAACTAAACTAAGCTGAGCTATGCTGAGCTGAGCTGAGCTATACTAAACTAAACTAAACTAAACTAAACTAAACTAAACTAAACTAAACTAAACTAAACTAAACTAAACTAAACTAAACCTGAGCTGAACTAGTTTGCGGGACATTCCCAAAGCCACAGTGCCATATAGACTGGTCTCCTTGTGATGCATCCTTGGCAATGTGACTTTATCTAAATAGTCTACATGAGGGGTGGGGAACCATGGCCCTTTAATGACTTGTGGCCTTCAACTCCCAGAATTCCTGAGCCAGAATTCCGGCTCAGGAATTCTGGGAGTTGAAGTCCACAAGTCATAAAAGGGCCATGGTTCTCCACCCCTGTTCTACACATATTGGCTGCTGGACCTCCCAAAGATCTTCCTGCAAGAGGCAACATCATGAATACTGGCTGGACAGAGAGTAAAATGTGGACACGCCCATCCTCTTGTGCTTCTCTCCAGCAACCTACAACTTAAAATTCCCCATAGCCCAGCTATACTTTAATCCTACAATCTCCATGGTTGCCATGGGAATAGTGGCTTATTATAAAACACTTCCCTTCTAAGAGACAAGAAGTTGCTTTCGATGGCCCAGATAATCAAGTAGCATCCCAGCTTATGTTTTTCCCCCTTAGAGGGTGGGGGCACCTCAAGAAAACTCTTGACTTCTACCAGGATTATTGTTCTAAACATAAAGCATGGCCCAAGTAGCCTTGAAAATATGAATGAACATAGAATTATACGGCTGGGAGGGACCTTGGAGGTCTTCTAGTCCAATCCCCTGCATAAGGCAGAAGACCATATTCCATGCTAGTGGCTATTCCCACATACTTTTTAAAAATTTAATTAATCTTTTTGACAAATGAGTCACCTAGAGCCCAGAGATAGGTAGATGCCCAAAAGGGAGGGGTCCTATCTGGAACCCCAAGATTACAGAGTTGGAGGTGGGAAGCTCACCTCAAAGTCCTGACTGAGTACCATAAGCGTGGAGATCTTGGTACTCCAGAAGTAATAAGGAAAGCCCTACAATAAATTAAGTACAGGTAATCCTCCACATAGAACTGTTCATTTACTGACCATTCAAAGTTATGACAGCATTTTAAAAAGTGACTTATGACCATTTTTCACACTTACAACTATGTTAGCATCTCCACAGTCACACGATCAAAGTTCAGATGCTTAGCAACTGATTCATAATTATGACAGATGCAGTTTCCCAAGGTCAGGTGATCTGCTTTTGCAAACTTCTGACAAGCAAAGTCCATGGGAAAACTAGATTCACTTTGCAACCAAATTACTAAGTTATTAGTAAGTTACTACTACTATTATTATTAATGATGATGATGATAATGATGATGATGTGAAATTCACAGCCTTTGGGGCTGGTTAGTAGCTCAACAGCTCGAGTCCTAACCAAGGACCTAGGAACTGTCAAGGTAACATCAGAGGATATAAGCTGTTCCAAATAGAGTGGTTTTTTGTAGAGTCAGAATGTTCAAGTCTGGTAAATTTAAATTTTCCAAATAGCGAGGTAGCCCTTTAGGTATTGCTCCAAGGGCTCCAACCACAATCGGAACAACACACGATTTCTTTTTCTATAGTTCAATTTGCAAGTCCCGGTATTTTGTGATTTTTTCTTGCTGCTTATTTTCAATTCGTGCATCACCAGGTATTGCAATGTCAACGAACCATACTTTTTTCTTTTCAACTATTGTTATATCAGGTGTGTTGTAGGATAAGTGCCTGTCAGTCTGAATTCTGAAGTCGCACAAGATCTTGACTTTCTCATTCTCTAAAACCTTCTCAACCTGATGTTCCCAGTGGTTTTTGCTATACATCATCATCATTATTAAATTGTTGTCATCAGGGGTATCATTATGCTTTATCAACCATGAAAGACAGGAAAGGGCTTTTGACTATACAGATAGTCCTCAATTAGTGACTTCTTGTTCAGCAACCATTTGAAATTACAACTGTGCTCAACAAGTAGATTTATGGCCGGTCCTTGAAAGTTGTGGCTGTTGCAGTGTCCCCACAGTCACAGGATCATGATTGGGGCACTTGGCAACTGGCAGACAGTTACAACGGTCACAGCTTCCCACAATCACATCATCACCACTTGTGATCTTTACTGCCAGCTTCCAATAAGTCAAGTCAATGAGAAAAACCAGTCATCACCTGATGTGCTTAATGGCTGCTTCTGATTGCTTAACAACCACAACCTGAACTGTCATTGTACACCGAGGATCGCATTTAATTTCATTGCACAAGGTGCAATGACAATAAAGTAAATTAAACTAATTACAAATTATTAAGTTATTAATATTAATATTAAATATTAATTATTATCAACTGCAGTGATTCATTGAACATAGCAAAACTCAAGTTAAAAATGTCTCACTTAACAGGAACTTGGCGTTTCCTTGTGGCCGTACGTTGAGGACTACCTGTGCCCAGTGAACGATCGCAGCAAAACCGTCCATGGAAACTATAATTCAATGTATTTTGGCCTGTTCCCTTCCCCTCCGACCTGGGGGAGTGGGGTTTCAAACTCACCCACCTCAACCCTACCTCTCCTTGACAGCCCGTGGATTTTGCAGAGGGCACCCTAAGCTGCAGCAGCTTCTACACATTTTGTCTTACCGGTGGAGACTCACCGTTGGTGTTGGCCAACCCAACAGCCCGTCATGCAACGCATCCGCGCATAGCGCATATAGATCTCTTTTGTATTTATTTATTCCCCCCCCCCCAAGTCCAAAGTGGTGATGGGGAACATTTCCACCAGGGGTTAGTTAGTTCTCGCTTCTTTCCGGGAACAGGCCTGGGTCTGGAACCCCACCACCACCACCACCACCCTCTCCCTCGTCCTTCCAGTTTCCCCCACAACCTCTGAATCACAAAACCCAGAACACGACATGCTCCGACAATAGAGGCGAAAGACTTATTTGGGGGGAAGTGGGAGGGGGGGACCTTCCAAAGGTTTTTCTTGCCCAAAAAGGGCCCAACTTTTTGGAAATACTTCTACCTGCCTTTTATTTTATTTTTGGGCTATTAAATTCTCAAAAAAAAATTGGGGGTGAGTTTTCTCCCCCCTCCTCTTTTCCTTACTGGGATTCCCACCCAGTTCGATCCCCAAGGAGGGGATCCATGGCAGAAAATTTGGGGGTGGGTGGGGTGGATGGGGTGCCGCCCTTGGCTCTTCTCGCCCTGCTCCCTCTCCAAAGCGATTCGGGATCTTAGGGGATCTTCCCGGCAGAAGGGAATCTGCTCGCCCGGACTCTCTCTCTCTGATCTCCGGCTGTTTGTATGGAAGGAAAGGCGGGCGAGGGTCTTTTTTTTTTTCCCCTTGCCTTGGCCGGTCTTCAGCCCGCAGTGGCCCCCGGCGGGTGTGTGTGTGTGTGTGTGTGTGTGTGTGTGCGTGGAGGAGAGAACCTTCTCCGGACCACCGGACTCGCTTTAGACGTCCAGCGCCAAAGATGCGCTGCAAAAAACAACAACCCCACAAAAAGGAAGCCCTACCTCGCCAGGGTTTGCAGGCTGCGGTGGAGTCCTCGGATTGTGCCCGTTCAGGGAAAGTCCGCCATCTTGCATTAAAAAAAAAATCCACTGCACTTTTGGGGAGGGGAGGGGGGGAGGGATGCTTTGTGAACTTTGAACTGGAATCCAGCTTTTTTTGGAGGGCGGAGGGAGAGAGGGGGGGAAGCAAACAAACTTCCCTCTTCCCGGTTCACTTTTTTCCCCACCCGGCTTTGCAAAATGCCCCCCTTGGAAAGGAACGCGCGTCCTCCGGAGCTACGAAACGCCTCGGTTTTATTCAACGGGGGAGGGAGGGATCTAGCCCTACAAGCGGCGGGCGGGGGGGGGGTGAGGCAGTGGAGGGGGGGGTCTGGGCATCCCGCTATGGGCTCGACCCGGAGGAGGGGCGGGGCCGGCCCTCCCTTGCAAGCGCCTGTAACTGTTCCCCCCGCCCCCCCGTCCCTCGAGTGTGGGAAAGCAGGCGGGGAGGGGAGGAGGGGTCGCCGCCTCCCGGCGAGTCCAGCCGGAGCAAAAGAAAAGCAAGCGCCTGATTGGCCACGGCGGCGTTCGGCGGGGCTGAAAAGGAAAGGGGGGAGGAGGGAGGGGAGGGGCAGGGAAGGAGGGGGAGGGGAGGGGAGAGGAAAAGAGGGAAGGGGAAAAGAAGAGAGGGGAAGGGGAAGGAAGGGAAGGAGAAAGGGAGGGAAGGGGGAAGGGAGGAAAGGAAAGGGGAAAAGAGGGAAGGAAGGGAAGGGGGAAGGAAGGGAGGAAAGGAAAGGTGGAGGGAAGGGGAAAGGAAGGAAGGGAAAGGGAGGGAAGAAGGAAGGGAGGAAAGGAAAGGGGAAAGAGAGAAGGGGAAAAGAGGGAAGAGGAAAGGAAGGGAGGAAAGGAAAGGGGAAAAGAGGGAAGGGGAAAGGAAGGGAGGGAAGGAAGGAGAAAGGGAGGGAGGGAGGGAAGGGGAAAGGAAGGGAGGGAAGAAGGAAGGGAGGAAAGGAAAGGGGAAAAGAGGGAAGGGGAAAGGAAGGGAGGGAAGGGGAAGGGAAGGAAAAGGGAAGTGTTGGAAATTAAAACCCACCCCTCTCGTAGAGAAATGAAATATATTAGGAAATATTCAAAAGGCAGAATATTTCCCGTAAAAAGAAAAGTAGAAACTCAAGAGAGGCAGAAACTCAGCCGCCCCCACAGCAGAAGGGAAGGAAAAGGGAAGGGAGGAGAGGGAAAGGAAAGGCAGATCTGCTCTCTCTGTGCACGGGACCTCGTTATATGCGAGACCGTCTCCTGTCCCACACATCCCTTCGTCCGATCCGCTCCCACAGAGAGGGCCTTCTCAGGGTGCCTTCGGCCGGGCAATGCCAGTTGGCGACACCCAGGGGAAGGGCCTTCTCTGTGGCGGGCCCTACCATCTCAGACCTCCGCCTCTTCCGCCAGTGTCTTAAGACACACCTTTTCCATCAAGCTGGCCTAGCGTTACCTCCCATTGTGGTTGCTCTTGATAGTTTTAATTCGAGCGATTTTAATCGATTTTAGCACAGGGTAGGAATTTAATATGTTTTTAAATTTTGTATTTTGATATTTATTATGTTTTAAATTTCCTGTGCGCCGCCCTGGGTCCTTTTAGGAGAAGGTGCAGGGTATAAATCTAAATAAAATAAAAAAATAAATAAATCCCTAGTGGTCACTGGCTTTCTTTCAAGAAACAAAGGGGGAGAATTACCAAAGGTGTTCCCCCACCCCTAGAGGCAACTGGACTTTCTTGGTTTTTTTTTTTCTTTGAAGACATTTCGCTTCTCCTCCAAGAAGCTTCTTCAGGTCTGACTGGATGGGGGGGGGAGGGAGGGGGGGGGAGAAGACTGCAAATGACCAGCTGTCTGCAAGGAATATAAATCCTTCCATTCCCCACCATCCAGTCAGAGCTGAAGAAGCTTCTTGGAGGAGAAGGGCAACGTCTTCAAAGAAAAGCAAGAAGGTCTTTGGGACAACTCTGACCTAGATGACTGAGAATCTCCATAGACAAGCAGAGGATCGGAGCAGTCCCTCGGAAATTAGGGCAGCGGTTCAAAGCTTTCTGGAAGTCCATTCTGGCCCTGCTCTTATTGGTGCCACCAAACTGGGGCTGCAAAAATTCAGGCGGCCCTTAAGAGATTTATCAGTCTTGGATTCACCCCCTTGGGTAGCAATCGATCACGCTTTTGTGGGCTTCGGATCGTCTCTAAATCCCCTTCTGCAGAAGGTTATGTAGGATGCTTTTTCGGATAGGAAAGGAGCTGTGGGCTAAGGTGCTTTTTCAAAAGGCAACTAACTGGATTTTGGTTTTTCATTGAAGACCTTTTCGCTTCTGATCCAAGAAGCAGAAGTGAAGAAGCTTCTTGGATGAGAAGCGAAACGTCTTTTGAAAGCCCCTTTGCCTTTGGAAAAAGCACCTTTGGGACAGCCATGACCTGGATCAGGGGTTTCCAACCTTGTCCTCTTTAAAACTTGCAGACTTCAACTCCCAGAATCCCTCAGCCAGCTTTGTTGGCTGAGGAATTCTGGGAGTTGAAGTCCACAAGTCTTTAAAGTTGACAAGGTTGGAGCCCCCTGACCTGGATGACTGAGAATCTCTCCATAGACATCTGCTCCCTGCTCATGGGTTGCTGGTTGCGCCATGCTTTGGCATCAGTACTGGGGGGATTTTGTCGGTCAGGTCATCTGAAGAGCATCAGAGTGAAGATCTCCAGCATTTAGCACAACAACTCTGTCAGTTTTACCACCCACCATGATTTGCAATAAATTGTGTGTGTGTT
Source organism: Rhabdophis nuchalis (assembly GCA_039707465.1). Taxonomy (NCBI): domain Eukaryota; kingdom Metazoa; phylum Chordata; class Lepidosauria; order Squamata; family Natricidae; genus Rhabdophis; species Rhabdophis nuchalis. The sequence continues at coordinate 207,842,119 of CM077645.1, forward strand.
TGTGTGTGTGTGTGTAATTGCCCTAAGCTACTCCATCTCAATCACCTCCTGTATTTTGCACAAGGTTTGCTTTGGTTTATGAGATTTTATAAAGCTTTCTCATAGCTCTGGGTGGCATACAATATGAAAGCCATTTAAAACACTGCCAAAGAATAGTGCCAGGAAAAAAATAACACCAAACACTCCTAAAAACCATTTGTGACACAAAGGACCCACCGTTCATTCTAGATGCAAACTGGATTGCACTGTTTGCACATCAATATTTTACTTTTTCTTTCCTGAATAATTCACGTGAAGGCAGTGCCAGAAGCTCTGGGAACGGTCTAGCTAAAAAACATGATGGCTCACTTAGAAAAGCCAAGCTCCAGCTGGATACTGTACACAAATATGCTGACCAGGGTTATTTACTTGGCTTTGGATTAGCGTGTTGTACAAATTCAGCCGTGCTGCTTTTTTTCCCCTTTTCTGGGGGGTGAATGATGAAAGCTGCACAATCTTGCCAGTTTTCTCCTCCCGGATGAGATCCAAATAATGGTGTTTGCAGCTGGTTTCCCGCCCCCCCCCCAATCCACACAACCCTGAGATCACTTTCCTAGTTATCCAATTACCGTATTTTTCAGACCATAAGACGCACACGTGTATAAGACGCACCATGATTTTGAAGAGGAATTTAAAAAAAAAAATTCTTTTGGCATGCTACAAGCCTCCCGAATCATGTGCATGCGTTTTATGCAAAAACAAAAACAGGACATGCATAGGCTTTAGGAGACTTGTAGAGTGCTCCTGGAGGCGGGGGGGGGGGGGTGAGCGCAAAAATGAGCAAAAACAAAAAGAACAGCTTTGGGAGACTCCTATGGTGCTCCTGGCAGGGCCAAAAATGTGCAAAAACCCAGCCCATTTTGTGCAAAAGCGGGCCGTTTTTTTTGCAAAAAAGGGGGACATGCAGAGGCTTTGGGAGGCTATTACAGTGCTCCTGGGGGCTGAGGGGGATGCAGAAACGGTCCGTTGTTTGCTCATTTCTGCCCTCCCCAGCCCTCAGGTGCACTCTAAGAGCCTCCCAAATCCTCTGCACATCCATTTTTGCAAAGGGGGGCGGGGTTTCAGGCCAAAAATGCTGTATTCAGTGTATAAGACGCATCGAGATTTTCACCCTTTTTGAGGGAAATGGGTGCATCTTATACTCCGAAAAATATGGTAGATATTACACCAGGAATTATACGCCAAATGTAAATGTACTATTTTACTTAGCTTATAAAAACAATTTAAAGCGAACTCCTACTATGCTGATCTCCCTGATCTAACGAAGTTGCAGATCCCACCTTACTTAAAAACTAGATGTGGACATGAACTTCTTTTGTTAAACAGCAGAGCACAAAATCAAAAGGAGGAGGTGTCATTTTTAATAAAACTTTAAGAAACATTTTGAAGATTAAAGACAACTGAGTGCTAGGCACATTCTAATAGAAAAGAAAGGTTCTTTAGCATTTTCCATGGTTTTGGGCAACTTTCACAGCTTTCAAACCTCTGGGGTCACATCTGTTATACAGTTATACATGCTGGAAATTTCAGAGTGGAAGCAATGGAGGAGTTCCCTTCCCCCCCCCCCCCCTTGTGAAAATACTGGGGACTGGAGTAACATTTCATGTCAGGCAGTTCTCAACTTGCAACGGTTTTATTTTATTTTTTTATTTATTTGATTTATATCCCCCCCTTCTCCAGAAGGACCCAGGGCGGCGGACAAGAATTTAAAATACATACAAAATAATACAAAAATTTAAAAAACCTATTAAATATCAGCCCTGTGCTAAAACCAATTAAAATCCCCAATTAAAACTATCTACATTAGTCCCAGCGGAGGTTATGTTATGTTAGGCCAGCTTGATGAAAAAGGTGTGTTTTCAAACACTGGCGGAAGAGGCGGAGGCCAGTGATGGTACCAGCCTTGTTAAGTTTTCAATCACCTGCATTTGCAAGGAAGTTACGCAGAGCTGTCAATGGGCACAATCTCCATAACTGCACAGTATAGAGCTCTCCTCAGTACCAATCAAGGAACAACAGCAATTATTTTAATCTTTGGCAAATGAGATTTGGGGCTAAGGTTGCAACCAGTACATGTAACTGGAAAAAAAAATGCCATCTATAATTAGTATCAGGAGTAATTTATTTTGTCCATTACAATTTTAACATATTTATATATTACATAACATTTGGACCATTACGAAGATTGTACAAACAGTATTAACACTAGAAATTAGTGCAAAAAAAAAAAAAAACACCCCACGAATGCCGCTTCAACTGAGCTAATAGAATCAAAAATATAGTCTCCAGTCAAAGCAATTTGATGATAGTTAAACATCACGTGCAATTCAACATATGTACATGATTTGATCAAAGAACATTGGGATAAATTAATATTGTTTATTCAATTTACAGAAAAATGTAGACCAACATGCTCCCTACATAAGTAGCTTGACAGATTAGGCTGTTTCTTTTTTAAACTCATTAGATCCTGATGGTTGTTAAGAGTTTCAGTTCCACAAGGGAGCAAAAAGCAAGCACGAGTAGGAAGACTGTCAGGTGCCTTGGTCCATCCATTTGCCTTCTATCATTCTTCTTTTCGATGGCTTGTCCTCCACATGGGTAAAAATCTAGAAATGCTACATTAGATACAACTTACTGTGCATGTATAATATTTGGTCTCACATTAATTTCCAATAGGATTTCAGGGATTTGAAAATATTATGAAATGACGAATTAGTATGGATTGAAGGCTGCAATTTCTCTTGTCATTGCCTGAAAATAGAAAAAAAAAGAATACATAGCAATCAAGCAACATTTTAATGAGCTGTAACTTTCTTCTATTGTTGAAGTATATAGTGTTGAATTGTAGATTGTGTTGCAGAGGTTTGGTTGGGCAAGCAGCCATTATCTTCCTATTTCCCTTCAAGGACAGATTCCTTTCTTATCTCATGAAATTGCCAGCATTTGCATTTCAGGTGAAGTCAGAATCCTGAAGAATTTTGGCCTAGCATGAATGAGCTTAATCACTTCAGGGTGGCTTCTTCTGATAAGACACAATATTGGTTCTCTGGCTTGTTTGCCAGATTCCAAGCCAATTGCTCAAGTTTCCAGGAAGAAACAAAACAAGACTGGGCTGACACATTTAAAAGAATAATGGAAGGTTCTGCTATTTATTCACAATCAGGACCTAGCTATCCAAAACAATGTCATTTCCAAAAGTTTCAACATTTAAAAGGGCGGAAAAAGTTAGGTATAATGAAACATTGCATTGGAGAAATCAACCAACTTTCCTCAGTTTGGAGGCAAATGCAAATCATGACACCAATTAGCGCCTATAACTAAACCAAAACATACAATTTGTGTGAATGACGAGTGTACGTGAGCACAGGCTCCCACCATTCGCACAAGTAGAACTTTGCGCAAAAGAACCTGCCACGAGCGGAAGTGGACCTGCTTGGTTCCGAACAGGCCACGGTCCAACAGTGGGGGACCCCAAATATAAAGCAATCTCATTTAAAGACATCAGCTCTCAGTAACGATTTAAAGCCGAAGATAGTTTGTTATAGCAAAGGCTTAACCAACATCCACATTGAGAACCGAAGTGCTATGGAATAGTTCACCACAAAATAGATGCAAACACAAGAAAGCCAACAAGATGTTTAGATTGTAAGAAGTACAATTGAAGCATGTTTCCTCACAAGTAAAATGACAAACTTGGAATCACATGTTCCAATAAAGGTGTATGTATAATTACCGTATTTATCGGCGTATAACACGCACCTTCATTTTAAGAGGGAAATTTCAGGGAAAAAATTTAAATTTCAAATAAAGAACTTTGAAGCAAAATAAGGGTAGCTCAGAACTTTTTTTTATTAATATTATTACCACTTATAAGGTAAATAATGTAAAAGGACAGTAAAAGCAACTGTTTTAACAAAGAAACTTGGATATTCTGTTTTTACAAAAGTTTACTCAGAAATCGCTATCCCCTCCCTTCCTGTCTCTCTCTGTCATTCTCTCTGTGTCTGTCAGATTCTGATTCCCTTCCTTCCTTCCTCCCTCCCTCTCTCTCTCTCTGGCGGGCAGGCAGGAAAGCAAGCAAGGCGGCTGCGCTGTCTTCTTTTTCCCTGGCTTGGGATGGAGCGACCCGGCAGCCGGCTGGCCAAGGACCGTGTGAATGAATGACTGTTCAGGGATGCCTCTTCTCCGCCAGCAGCCCACACCCTCTCTGGCTAATCTCCGGGCAGCAGCCTGGCTCTGCCCCAGCGCTACTAGTCGTTTCTCGGCGCTGGAGGAAAGCGCAGGAATTCCTGGCCCTGCGCTTCCCGGCCGCCAGTTCCAGCAGCAGCAGGAGGAGGAGGAGAAGGAGGAGATGATGGCCCCGGAGGCACGGAGCTCTTCCCCGCAGCGGGCGCCTCCTTCTCCGCTGGCAGGTAGAGCAAGATCGAGGGGCTTCCCCCCTTTCCAGCTCTTTCCAAACCCCGGGAGCTTGCCGAGGGGCGGCGGCGGCGGCAACGCCACCGCCGTCACCGCCCCTCGGCAAGCTCCCGGGGTTTGGAAAGAGCTGGGAAGTGGGGAAAGGGGGGAAGCCCCTCGACCTTGCTCTACCTGCCAGCGGAGGAGGCGCCCGCCGCGGGGAAGAGCTCCGTGCCTCCGGGGCCGTCATCTCCTCCTCCTCCTCCTGCTGCTGCTGGAACCGGCGGCCGGGAAGCGCAGGGCCAGGAATTCCTGCGCTTTCCTCCAGCGCCGAGTGGCACTGGGGCAGAGCCATGTTACTGTAAAAACATGGCTTCTTAACATTATATCGGCGTATAACACGCATACATCATTTGCCCCCTATTTTCAGGGGGGGGAAGTGCGTGTTATACGCCGATAAATACGGTACTCTTTTGACTTTTTTTCAAGGAACAGACTAATGCATTAGTACAACAGGAAAGCTGCAATAAAACAAAAAACAAACTTTGATGTCTAGTATGAGAGAATGCTAGTAATATATAACCAGGTGCAGACTTAAATTATCACTAGAACGCATTCATGCAATAGAGTGTACCTCAATCAATTTGCTTTTGTCATAGTCTCCACGATGTCGGTAAATACACTGACTGAGTAAGGCATAGAGTTTCTCCAACTCAAGTATAGTGTAGCCTCCACTTTTGTCAACAACCATGTTCAGTAATTCCTGGAGAAAATAGAGTAGTACTATTTATTTCTTCAAATAAGACCAAGCATTTGTTAAAATAATTTCCTTCAAAGGGTTGGTTATACTTCCATACATTCTGTATACACATGCAGATAAGTAAGAATTTTCAGAAACAAAATACTGTACAACACCCCCCAATCCCTTTCCTGGTTTGGTTGATATGTGGACAGGCGTATGAGTAAGTATGTAGAGTAATACTTTTAAAAAGTACTCGTATATATTAGAGCAGGGGTCCCCAACCTTTTTGGCACCAGGGATCGGTTTTGATGTTAAAAAAATTCCGCGGGGGGGAGCAGAGGGGTTACAGGTGGCGCATGCACGTGCGGGGTGTGTGTGTGGGAGTCGGCTCACTCACCCCTCTCGGGCCCCCAACGGCGCCAGCAGCTATGCCTGCGCTCTCCCACCCCCAGCGCGTGCTCTGCCCAGAGGGCTGCTCCCTCCTCCTCCTCTCCGGCCCTTTCTAAGAGTTGCGCTGCTCACTGCAGCCCGGTTCCTATCAAACCACGGACCGGCACCGGTCCGCGGCCCGGGGGACCCCTGTATTAGAGGATACGTCTATTCGCGGATAAGCAGATCTTGAATTTTTAACCAAAACCATGAAAAACATATCACTCATGACAGGCCAACTGTCAAAATTAAAACATAAGAACATTTGAGGGTTGGCATATCCCAAGTATAGGAGCAATTTCCTATATGGAATAAAAGAGCATTGTAAAAATAAAATAGGTTGCCTTTATGATCTTAGCAGTGAAGCTATTTGTAAACCTGAGTGTGTTCTCCTTTCCCAAAACTATTTAACATCTTAGTTTGTAACTTCCAAAATATTATTTTGGTTTGAGTACTAGCACATTTCAATTCACTGAACTGGAAAGGGCCACTCTATAGAAAATACATAGCATCATTTATACTCCATTTATGATTAGAAACGGTGACCTAATAGCGTTGTAATATTTAGCAGATTTAACACAATAAATTATTCAGGAAAAAAGACCCACCCATCCCCATGCACACAACAGAAGGCAAGACACTCTGCACTCAGGTGTAGACTATATTAAGATACACAAAAGTAAATAATGGAGAAAGGAAGACTGCCAATTCAGTAACAGGTTCTCTCTAAAACATACATTCAGCTCGTCTTGATCCACAATGAGTGGTGGTGTTTGCTCCGACAGAATTTCCATGGCTTTCTCAACGTTTATGAGGTGCTGCTGCGCTACCTGTGAACGCCTTGCACGGGTCATACGAAGCACACACACATCTAGAATAATAAAAGGAAAAGTAGGATTTATTGCTCCAAAAGACATAATGAATATGCAGTAAATGAATAAGCCTTGTAGTGCTTAAAAGTAATATCTAGTAGTAGAGTTCCTATAGAATCGTTTAGTCCAGGGGTCCCCAACCTTTGCAACTTTAAGTCTGAAGGACTTCAGCTCCCAGAATTCTCCAGCCAGCAAAGTTGGCTGGAGAAGTCTGGGAGCTGAAGTCCTTCAGACTTAAAGTTGCAAAGGTTGGGGACCCCTGGTTTAGTCTACCTAGTATCTTATATCATCCCATTTGAAGCCTAGCAATATAGGGTCACTTCAAATAATCAATCATTGAGATGATTCATTATGGGTGGAAAACACTGAAAGATCAGTGTTTTCCACCCATGTCCTCCTGGATTCCCGGCTGTCCTTGGAGGACCATGTGGCGGCTGTGGCCAGGGGGGCGTTTCATCAGGTACGCCTGATGCGCCAATTGCGCCCCTTACTGGCTGCCCTTCGCACAGTCACTCAAGCTCTCGTGACGTCCCGTCTCGACTACTGTAATGCTCTCTACATGGGGCTCTCCTTGAGGTGCACTCGAAAGCTACAGTTAGTCCAAAACGCAGCCGCGCGGGTAATTACGGGAGCCACCAGATGCTCCCATATAACACCGATCCTGCGCGAGCTGCATTGGCTTCCTGTGGCCTTTCGAGTGCGCTTCAAGGTTCTGACGACCATCTTTAAAGCGCTCCATGGCTCGGGGCCTAGTTATATGCGAGACCGCCTCCTGCCCCATACATCCCTTAGACCGATACGCTCCCACAGAGAGGGCCTTCTCAGGGTGCCGTCGGCCGGACAATGCCAACTGGCGACACCCAGGGGAAGAGCCTTCTGTGGCGGGCCCTGCCCTTTGGAACGACCTACCCTCTGAATTACGCACCATCTCCGACCTCCGCCTCTTCCGCCAATGTCTAAAGACATACCTTTTCCAACAAGCCTAGCCTAACCTCCCACGGGGACTTTTAGAAAGTTTTAAATTGGGTATTTTAACAATTTGGTTTTTAGCATAGGATCGGGATAATTTAATATATATTTTAAATTATGTATTTATTTTTCTATTTTTGTATATTTTTAAATTTCCTGTGCGCCGCCCTGGGTCCTCTGTGGAGAAGGGCGGGATATAAATATAAATAATAAATCAGGGTTATATCTTGGCCTACGCACATCCTAGGGAACCAAAAGTGGCCACTTGATGTCATTGTGATACACACACACACACACACAAATAGTTTTAGAAAGACAAAGCTGCAGACCACATGGATCAAGAAGTTTCTGGGATACATATTTTGATACCCTTTCTTAAAACCGTGGCACCAAAATCTGCCCAGTGTAAAAGAACTTGGAAATCTTCCTCACTAAAAAAACTTGGAAGTGTTCTACAGTGAACAAATGAGGATCTTAGGGATTCCCGACCAAATAAAATAATAATAAATAATAATAATAATAATAATAAATTTTTATTTGTTACCCGCTCTCTCTCCCCAGAGGGACTCGAGGCGGGGCACAGGAAGATTAAAAAACAATAAACACAAACAGAATACATAATTTAAAATCACAATTAAACAAATCCTGCGCTAAAAACATCTATAAAAACTAAAAACTGTCCCTAAAACCCCTAAACACTACAAATAATTAAAATTACCCTAAAACCCCAGGACAAGGAGGCTATCCCAAGCCAGCAAGACGGAAAAAGTAGGTTTTCAATTTGAGACGGAATGAGCGGAGGTCCGTGGTCGTCCTAATATCGGGGGGAAGGTCGTTCCAGAGGGCCGGGCCCGCCACAGAGAGAGCCCTTCCCCTGGGTGTCGCCCGCTGACACAGTCTAGTGGACGGCACCCGGAGAAGCCCCTCTCTGTGGGAGCGAATCGGCCGTGAGGATGTATGGGGCAGGATCCGATCCTGCAGATAGCTAGGTCCCGAGCCATGGAGCGCTTTAAAGATGATAATTAACACCTTGAAGCGCACCCGGAAGACGACAGGTAGCCAGTGCAGCTCGCGTAAGAGCGGTGTTACATGGGTGGACCTAGCGGTCCCCATAATTGCTCGCGCGGCTGCATTCTGGACTAGCTGAAGCCTCCGGGTGCACCTCAAGGGCAGCCCCATGTAGAGAGAGTTACAATAGTCCAGTCGGGATGTCACGAGAGCATGAGTGACTGTGCAAAGGGCGTCCCGATCCAATAGGGGGCGCAATTGGCGAACCAGGCGAACCTGGTAAAACGCCCTCCTGGCCACGGCTGTCACTTGATCTTCCATGGACAGCCGGGCATCCAGGAGGACACCCAAATTGCGCACCCCATCCACAGGGGCAAGATGTTCGCCCCCTATGGCCAGCGATGGAGTGAGCTGGTTGAATCGGGCAGCCGGAAACCACAGCCACTCGGTCTTGGTCGGGTTGAGCCTGAGTCCGTTACTTCCCATCCAGATCCGTACAGCTTCCAGGCACTGGCACATCACCGCTACGGCATCGTTGGGGTGGTTTGGGGTAGAAATGTACAGCTGTGTATCATCAGCGTACAGATGGTACTCTACCCCAAAACCACGGATGATCTCACCCAGCGGCTTCATGTATGTGTTGAACAGGAGGGGCGAGAGGACCGACCCCTGAGGCACCCCACATGCGAGGGGTCTCGCGGTCGATCTCTGCCCCCCTGCCAACACAAATTGCGATCGGCCAGAGAGGTAGGAGGAGAACCACCGTAAAACGGTGCCTCCCACCCCCAACCCCCCCAGCCGATGCAATAGGATACCATGGTCGATGGTATCGAAAGCCGCCGAGAGGTCTAATAGGACCAGGATGGAGGAACAACCCCCATCTCTGGCCCTCCAGAGATCATCGACCAACGCGACCAATGCCGTCTCGGTGCTATGCCCGGGCCGAAAGCCGGACTGGCGCGGATCTAGATAATCAACTTCCTCCAGGTGACGGGGAAACTGTTGTGCCACCACACTCTCGACAACCTTCGCCAAAAAGGGAAGGTTGGAGACTGGACGGTAGTTGTTCAAAAGAGCTGGATCCAAAGAGGGCTTCTTAAGGAGGGGCCTCACCATCGCTTCTTTTAGGGAAGCAGGCAAGGCACCCTCACTCAAGGATGCGTTGACAACCTCTTGGAGCCAGCCTCGTGTCACCTCCCAGGATGCCAGTACAAGCCAGGAGGGACACGGGTCCAATAAACATGTGGTGGCTCGCAGTCGCCCACGTAGCCTGTCCATATCCTCGGAAGTAACGGAGTCAAACTCCTCCCAAACAAGATCTCTCTCGTGGCATCCCACTGGGCCATGAATGGGGGCTAGCTCGTTCTGTATCTGAGCGATTTTCTCCTGCAGAAAAGTCACAAATTCCTCTGCTCTACCCTGTAACGGGGCTTCCCGCACCCTCTGTTGAAGGAGGGAGCGGGTCACCCTAAACAGGGCGGCAGGGCGGTTTTCTGCGGATGCTATGAGAGTGGCACAATGGTGACGTTTGGCCACTCTCAGCGCCACAATGTAAGTCCGTAAATGGGCTCTTACCTGTGTCCGGTCAGATTCAGTTCGAGTATACCTCCATCTTCTCTCTAGGCATCTCTTGCGGCGTTTCATCACCCTCAGCTCCTCGGAAAACCAAGGAGCCAGGGTGTTTCGCCGCCGCAAGAGAGGCCGCAAGGGCGCGACCCGATCCAAGGCTCCCGTGGTCGCAGTATTCCATGCGGCCACGAGGTCCTCCATCGGGGCGCGGGGCCAGGGGTACAGGAAGTGGCCCAAGCGGCGTCTGGAACCCATCCGGGTCCATCAGGCGCCTGGGGCGGAACCAGATTGGTGACTCAGGTTCCGCCTCCCCGCGGAGGGGAGCAGCGGTCGGAAAGTCGAGCCGGAGAAGTGAGTGGTCTGTCCATGACAAGGGTGTGATGACTATATCCCCTATACCCAGATCACTCTTCCATTGGCCTGAGACAAAGATGAGATCCGGTGTATGTCCACCCTCGTGAGTGGGGCCTTGAATTAGTTGGGTCAGGTCCATGGCCGTCATGGAAGCCATGAACTCCCGAGCTGCCTCGGATGATTCGCCCACCGATGGCAGATTAAAGTCCCCCATGACTAAAAGTCTGGGGGTCTCAACTGCCACCGTAGCGATCACCTCGAGGAGCTCGGGCAGGGCTGCTGCTACATAGCGGGGAGCCAGGTATACAACCAGCAAGCCCAACTGCCTCCCTAGGCCCCACTTCACACAGAGGGACTCACAACCGGTGGTCTGTGGCACAACGGTCTCTCTCGGCTCAAGACCTTCCTTTACAATGACCGCTACCCCACCGCCCCTACCTAGGGCCCGGGGCTGATGAAATGCGCGGTAACCTGGTGGGCACATTTCAACGAGGGGGAGTCCACCCTCGTGGCCCAACCAGGTCTTCGCAATTCCCACCAGGTCCGGCTCCCCCTCTGACACAAGGTCATGAACGAGGGGGGCTTTGTTGACAACGGACCTGGCGTTGCAGAACATCAGCCGCAGGCCCTGGCTCTGTACTCCCTGGCCACCTAGCCTGCAGGGGTTGAGGCACTTGACCGTTTGTAGCCAACGGCTTCGTGCCCCCAACCGGGAGGATAACACTTGTCTCCCCTCGGACCTGCCTCTCCCCACGACCTTCTGGATGGGAATGCCCTCTGTCGGAACGACTAGAATCTCCCCCCTCCTAACGGAACCCTCCGCTTCCCTCCGTCGCCCACTGGCCTGGCTCTCTCTTCCCTCCCCCGCCTCTACCTGTCTATACCCTCCCCCCTCCCTGGTACCCCCTAAAATAAACATTAACTTACAAACTAAAAAACCCCTAAGACTACGCTTCTTCCACCTCTCCAGATTAATAAATCCTTCATCAAGGTGGGCCCTCGTTAGAGTGGAGGGCCAAACCTGCGAGAGCGGGGACTCTCGCAGTCGTAGCAGATCGGTTCTAGAGTACAAAATGGTGATAATAAGATGTAAAAATGGGTCATGGTTAAAATCAGGCATCGTTGGCACAATAAAATTCATAAGTAGGTGGAATAAATAGAATTAAATAGATGGAATAAATAAACACATAATGGTGACACTTAAAGAATAGAAGTAAAGTGCACCAGTGCATCGATCGGGGTAAGTTCAGAGTCTTATTACTATAGCTGCATCAAACCAAGATCTTAAAGGTTATGGGTCGATAGAATCTTACAGGCCTCACAAGGGCCGCGTGAGAGGAGGTTCAACAAGAGTCTTAAAAGGTCTAAAATAATAATCTTCGGTTGCGTCCAGTGACTTAGTTCTCACAAGTCAGTTCAGATCATACATAAATCAGGTGTCCTCGGCGCTGGAGGGGAGTCCAATCTCCCGATGGGAATTTCCCCAGCGTCCTTCGGCCACCGCCAGCCCAACCAGGTATCCGGTCCTGGTCGGCGTCCACCGCCGTCTCAGAGGCGCCGGGAGCACCCACCTCTGCTCCGGTGCTCCCACCACCATCTCCGCCGTCGTCTCCATGTGGGCCGCCATTTGGCGCTCTCACCGCCATTCCGCGACCGTCTGAGGCCAACCAGGCCTCTCCAACCAGCCTGGCATCCAGCGACCCGGCCGGCATCCACCGCTGCCCCGGCATACCGACCCTCTCCTCGTTGGCGCTCTCACCGCCGCTCCACCATCGCCGCCTTCGCCACTGGTCTCCCGGTGCTCTCACCACCGTCCACCATCCTTCTCCTGCAGCTCCCCGGGGGGGGGGGGGGGGGAGCTCCTTCCGATTTCCCTGAGCTTCCCCAAACTTCTCTGGGCCTCTCTCCCACACGGCCCATCAAACGGAGGCAAGGACGCCGCCCCTCGCTCCGGCACTCTCACCACCGGAGACATCGGCGCGGTCCACGCTCCCGTGCAGCTCCCCGGGGAGGGGGGGGCTCTTCCAGCTTCTCCAAGCCCCCCCGACATCCCCAGGCCATCCGGCCTTCCGGGCCTCCGGCGCGACGCAGTCCAGCGCCCGCCGCCATCGGCGGAAGCCGCGGGCGCCGCCCTCGCTCCGGCGCTCCCACCGCCGGAGACGCCGACGCCGCCAACGCCGCCCCCGCCATCTCGACTCCAGGGCAGCCTCAGGGGCAACCTCGGGTCTTCAGACTACACCCAGAACATCAGGGTGAGTCCCCCGATCGATCCCAGCCCTCAGCCAAGCTTTAGGAGGGCTGGGGCACGTAAAAAGTGCCAACGCGCTCCATGGCCCATTCGGAGCTCTAAAGCCGAACGGCCATCCTCGCGCAAGCGCAGAAACTCACTCAAATGTGCTCTTACTTTCCTAAGTCTTTCTTTTCAATGATTCAGGTGTTGGTTTCTGTATTAGCAGTTTAGGGGGGAAGGTCTTCTACATAAGTGGGCCATATGTAGAGAGTTTGGTCATCATATATGTAATAAAATCATCTTAAAGGAAGATATTTTAGAATATTATAATGTTGTTTTTCTTTTTATGCTATTCTGTAACCCCACAAACAAAACATTAATTGTAGCAATATAATTCTAATGAAATAATCACAATTTCACTGAATAAAACTAATTAACTAATACTGTTAGACAGGCACTGCAACGTGAATTTAAACTTAGCTGGCAGAATCACTAAAACGGAGAGAGCACTACAATGATTAAGAGAAAGTGAGATAGAATTAAACACTCTCCTTAAAGCAGGGGTCCCCAACCCCCAGTCCACGGACCGGCACTGGTCGGTGGCCTGTTGAGAACCAGGCAACACAAGCAGCGGGCGAAGGCACAAAGCTTCATCTGTGCATGTGCGGAATCTAGATTGCACATTTGAAACCATCTCCCTACAGCCAGTCTGTGGAGTCAGAAAGGTTGGGAACCACTACCCTAAAATATGTTTTGATGCTTTCCACTCACCATTAGCATCCCTATTTAATGAATGTTCTGTTGCATCACCATTACATGCTTTCTTTGGTTCTGAAAGTTCAGCGTCTTTGTTGCTCTTGTAAAATTTACACTTGGCATCATTGTGAATGGCTGACAGCTCATTCTCTGCATCAGAGATACTGATATACTGCTCTGGAGGCACAGGTTCAGAGTCATTCAGAGACGTCTGTGTTATTTCAACTTCAGTCTGCTCCATACTGGAGTTATTATTTTCCATACATTCTTCTCCATCACTCTCCGCTTCATCTGGCTCTTCTCCTGGGGCTTTGTTCTCCTTATTGAAATGCAAAATCTTTTTCCGCTTTGCTAAGTTGCCCAGGCACCATCGACTCTTCCGTCTTAGTCTTCTCTTTGATAAGGCTACATTAACAAACACAAACAAATGGACTAGTTTTTCCTTCTCTTAAAACTAACAAATTCAGAACATGTTTCGGGAATACTATGGGAAACCAGCATGGTACTTACCATATTTTTCAGAGTATGAGAGGCACCTTTTTCCCTCAAAAGAGGCTGAAAATCTTACACTGAATACAGCATTTTTTTTTGGCCTCCCGAAACCTCACCCCCTGCATCAAAATGGCTGTGCATAGCCTTTAGGAGGCTTTCAGAGAGCTCCGGGGGGCTGGGGAGGGCAGAAATGAGTGAAAAACGGGCCATTCTTTGCTCAATTTCGCCCCCCTTCTCCCCGGAGTACTCTAAGCCAGGGGTCCCCAACCCCCGGGCCGCGGACCGGTGCCGGTCCGTGGCTGGATAGGAGCCGGGCCGCAGAGCGGGAGAGGAGGAGGAGGGAGCAGCCGACGGTGGGACTCCTGCGCGCCGCAGCAAAACAGCCCGCAGATTCCCTTCCTCCCTGCCCCCCCAGAGCTTCCCCAACCGGCATGCCACCCACTGGTCTTTTTCCAGGAGCTGCGGAGGTTCCTCCCCCCCACCCCACCCCCACCCCACGGAGCCTTCTCAAGCGAGCGCACGAGGGACCAAGCGCGGCAGCGGCCGCCCAGGCGGGGCAGGCTAAGGCTAGTGAGCGAGTCGAGCCGAGCTGAGGAGACTCCGCGGTGGGGGGGGGACGGGACAACGACAGACCGACAGAGAGGCATAGACACAGAGAGAGACAGGGTGGGAGGGAATCAGAGAGAGTCACACACACACACGCGCGGAGGGAAGGAGGGAGAGAAAGATAGACAGGCACAGAATGAATGATTAAGTGCCTGAATGCGAGACAGACAGACAGACACACACACACACACACACACACACACACACACACACACACACACACACACAGAGTGACCGAGATGGGCGGACGAAAGAGAGAGAGACAGAAAGAAAAAGAGAGAAAGAGAAAGAAAGAACAAGAAAGTGGGAGAGAGAGAGAAAGTAAGAGAGAGAGAAAGAAAGACAAACAGAAAAACAGAAAAAGAGACAAAGGAAAGAAAGAGAAAAAGAAAGAGGGAAAGAAAGAAAAAGAGACAGAAAGAGAAAGAAAGAGAGGGAGAGAGAAAGAGGGAAAGAGAAGGAGAGAAAGAGAAAGAAATAAAGAGAGAGAGAAAGAGGGAAAGAAAGAAAAAATGAGAGAGAAAGAAAGAGAGAAAGAGGGAGAGAAAGAGAAAGAAAGAGGGAAGGAAAGAAAGAGAGAGAGAGAGAAAGAGGGAAAGAGAAAGTGAGAAAGAGAAAGAAATAAATAAAGAGAGAGAGAAAGAGGGAAAGAAAGAAAAAATGAGAGAGAAAGAAAGAGAGAGAAAGAGGGAGAAAAAGAGAAAGAAAGAAAGAGAGAAAGAGAAAGAAAGAGAGAGAAAGAGAAAGAAAGAGGGAAGGAAAGAAAGAGAGAGAGAGAGAGAACTTATGACCACAATTGAGCCCAAAAGTTTGGTTAATAACCAAGACCATTGTTAAGTGAGTTTCACATTTTTCAAATTGGCCACGCCCACCCAGTCACATGACTGCTGAGCCACTCAGCCGGTCCGCAGGGTTTTCTTTAAAATGAAACCGGTCCCTGGTGCAAAAAAGGTTGGGGACCCCTGCTCTAAGCCTCCTAAAGGCTATGAATGCAATTTTTTTTGACAGAAAACAGGCTATTTTTTGCTTGTTTTGGGGGGGGGGGGGGGCACCCACCAGGAGCATGCTGCAAGCCCCCTAAAGGCTATTCATGCTTCTTTTTTGGGTGGTAGTGGTGGTGGTGGTAAATGGGCACGTTTTCGGGAGGTTTGCAGAGTGTAAAAACTTTTTCTTTTAAATTTGCCTCTTCAAAACCTTGGTGTGTCTTATACTTTGGTGCGTCTTATACTCCAAAAAATACGGTATGTTACTACAGATGCAAAGAAAAATCTGCATATGAATTTGCACATAAAAAGACTAAACTAATATAGCAGAGAAGGCAAATAAACAGTCTGATATAACTATAAGGAGCTACACCTGAATCCCAACATCTTCCTTGTCTGGGAGAAAATATATATTGATATAGTTTAGATAAATATTCATATCTTTCAAAGACATATAGTTGTGACATGCTTTATAGACGCCATTTCTAGGGTCAGCATATGAATACAAAGACCATTTAAATGAAAAAAATTAAAAGAGAATTTGGAAGAAGGGTAAAATAAACAAATGACAGACATTCTCTCGTCTTGAAAGTGCCTCAAGTTATGGTTTCTGCTTTCCTATTCATTTGTACGCGTTTTTTAAACTAAGTATGAAGAATTGTGTGCTTACAACACTATCAACACAATGTAATAATGCAGAAAATGAGAAAAAAAACCATTTTAAATTCTTAAAATACAACTTTAAAATCTCTCAATCCCATTGCTTGAAATATTTTCTTGTCCCTCTACAGAAAAACTGAAAATCAAAATATAGATTCCTTCCTTGTGTTGTAACAATGTTGGAGCCATTTCCCCATACATAAAAAGGCCACATGTATTCGTGCAAACAAAATTCCAATATAAGCATATTCCAACCAAAACACATTCATTTCTGATACACAATTGATTTCAGAACAAAATGGAAAAACAGATGGAAAAATACAGGCAGTTATGTTAATGTTTTCATTTCTGGATCTCAACTCCATCATCAAGGTGACTGCAACTAATTATTGTGAAAAGGTTAAGCAATGTCGTTGCTTTACAACTGCCAGACGTATACTATGGGTTACATTGTTTAGCTATTGCAGAAGCTGCTGGCAAAACTCTTTTGCAGCTTGGAAGTCCCTTGGCCTTTCCTTGGCTGAGTAACCAAGCAGTGTGTCAGAATAAGTAATTGAAGCAATGCTGCTACTAGTGTCATGCAGCTGTCACTTTGAGGCCTAGGAAGGGCCATTCTTTTGCCATGAGGTCTTAGCAGGGGGTGAGATTGGGTTTGATAGCCCCCCCTTCCCCGGAATATGACATCCAGCCAGAAGAAAATAGAGATTTTGACAACTTGGTAAGAAAATGAAAGAGGAATTATTTTGCATTCTCTGAAAGAATCAGATACATTTTCTATGTATACTCTGCTCTTTAGCTTTTTAGTTTAAGATTAGGTGTATACAGGTAGTCCTCTACTTACAACAGTTCATTTAGTGACCGTTCAAAGTTACAACAGCACTGAAAAAAGTGACTTATGACCGTTTTTCCACACTTACAACCGTTGCAGCATCCCCATGGTCATGTGATCAAAACTCAGATGCTTGGCAACTGACTCATATTTATGACAGTTGCAGTCTCATGGTCAAGTGATCCTCTTTTGTGACCTTCTGGCAAGCAAAGTCAACAAGGAAGTCAGATTCACTTAACAATCATATAACTAATTTAACAACTTGCAGGGATTCACTTAACTGTGGCAAGAAAGGTCATGAAATGGGGCAAAACTCAATATCTGTCTCACTTAGCAACAGAAATTTTGGGCTCAATTGTGGTCATACATCGAGGACCTCCTGCACATTTTCAAAGATAAAGATTCGAGCGATGGGGTTTTTTTGAGGGAGAAAGCACAACCTACCAGCAACCAAAGATTCATGCAGAATAAAATGCTTATTGGGAGAAAGAACTTCAAAGCTTTTTGCAGGGTCTAATGGTCAATTTCCTTTCACATATTATTCACATAGCAAAAAGGCAACATTTCAAGAAAGAAGTCAGAAGAAAGCAATCCAGTCATCATTTTTGTGGTCTTTTGTAATGTGACTAAATAGTAAAATGATTCCAGAGTGGCATCAGTAGGATATGAGTAGAAGTGGGTTATAAAAAACTTTCATGCATCTTCTATTTATAGGCTAAGAAACCAGAGGAGGAACAATCCACTAAATTAGTGATTAGTAGAAATAGACAATAAGAGAAAATTCAAGCACGCCCATTCTTGGCTTACAATGCAAGACCAGATAAATTAGCACTTACCATTAGGAACGAAAGGAGAACTAGAATCCAGAGGTATTGGTGGGCTTTTCATCTTGTCACCACATTCAGAATCCAATTTCTTGTCCTGCAATGTGGTACTTTGCTTTGGCATGACATGGTAATAGGATGGAGCATATTTTGAAGAACTACAACCTTTAAAAGGAACAATACATTGTAAGAACCCTTGAATTATTCTAATATGTTGTGTACAACAAATACATGTGGGGATGATGCCACGTTCTAAAGACAGGGATTCTGGTAAAGAGGCATCTCATACCATGGTGGCCTAGTGGTACGAATGCAGTATTGCAGGCTAATTCTGCCAATTGCCAGAAGTTCAATTTTCACCCAAAGTGGACTGAGCCTTCCATTCTTCTGAGGCCCGTAAAATGAGAATCGAGATTGTTGGGGGCAATACTGATTCTATAAACGGCTTAAAGAATGCTGTAAAGCAGGGGTCTCCAACCTTTGCAACTTTAAGTCTGAAAGACTTCAGATCCCAGAATTCTCCAGCCAGCAAAGCTGGCTGGAGATTCTTGGAGCTGAAGTCCTTCAGACTTAAAGTTGCAAAGGTTGGAGACCTCTGCTGTAAAGCACTGTGAAGCAGTCTTTGGAGGGCCAGCTGTTCCAAATCTGATCGGACACTGGTGAGGTCTTAGATCAAGACCTACCTAGTGGCGATAAAAGCGGCAAAGTTTAATTATTTTTCTACTCTTATTGCGTCTGCAGATAAATCGCCTAGCTGCCCTGTTTAGGGTGACCCACTCCCTCTTACATATGGTAGCACGGGAGGACCTCTTGCAGGGTAAAGCTGAGGATTTTGTATAATACCTGCAAGACAAAATCGCTCAGATTCGGGAAGGGCTGGACTCTGACTGGGTAGGGCTAGATGGGGTGATGGAGGCGGGTCTGCGGGTAATTATGGGGGCGACGCGACGCTCCCATGTAACACCCCTCCTGCGCGAGCTACACTGGCTTCTGGAGGTTTTCCAGGTGCAATTCAAGGTGTTGGGTTAAAGTGCTCCATGGCTTAGGACCTGGGTACTTATGAGATCGCCTTCTGCAACCAAGAGCCTCCCACCGGCCAGTACGCTCCCATAGTCTCCTCATTGTGCCGTTGGCTAAACAATGTCGACTGGCGACACCCAGGGGGAGAGCCTTCTCCGTGGGAGCACCTGTCCTCTGGAACGAATTGCCCCCGGAGTTACGAATTATCCCTGGCCTACGCACCTTCCGCCGTGCTCTCAAAACCTTTTTTTTCCAACAAGCCGGGCTGGCATAAAAATGAATTTTAAATACGAATTTTTATTAATTTGAATCAGGGTTTGTTTGGGTTTTTAATTTTAAGTGGCCAAATTGTTTAATATGTTTTTTTTTACTTTTTAAAACTTTTATATATTTGTTTTACTTTGGCCGTGCAACGCCCTGAGTCCTTCGGGAGTAGGGCGGTATACAAAACTAATAAACCTAAACCTATATAAGTCTAAGTGCTATTGCCATTGATAGCGATACTGCTTTAAGTCTTCTAGCCAGAAATAAAATGTTTTTTATGCACAGAATATGCACGGGCATATTCACTCTATTTCAGTCACAGTAATGCAATATATTATTATCCCTCAGACCGATACGCTCCCACAGAGAGGGCCTTCTCAGGGTGCTGTCGGCTGGACAGTGCCGACTGGCGACACCCAGGGGGAGAGCCTTCTCTGTGGCGGGCCCAGCCCTTTGGAACGACTTACCCCCTGAACTTCGCACCATCTCCGACCTCCGCCTCTTCCGCAAGTGCTTAAAGACGCACCTGTTCCATCTAGCCGGCCTAGCGTAACCCCAAAATGACTTTTAGATAGTTTTAAACTTCGGGAATTTTAATTTGGTTTTAGCACAGGGTTTATCGAATAAGTTTTTTAAATTTTTTATGTATTTTGTATGTTTTTTAGTATTCCTGTGCGCCGCCCTGGATCCGCTTGGAGAAGGGCGGGGTATAAATTTAATAAAATAAAAAATAAAATGTAACAGTGTTAAAATCATACTGTAATTTTTTTTTGGGAAGAGCCAAATCATGAGAAAACCCACCTCTCTTTTTGCGTGATTCCTGAATTTCTTCACAAAGTTGTTCAAAATTTTCATCCATTTCTTCCTTTATTATTGCATAGGCTGTATCTTTGAGAAAACAGGCTCTATGTCTGATCAAACGATCTAAAACAAAGACAAGAAAATACTTTTGTCAGGAAATTTAATAGTTCCACAAGAAAGTCTGTGAACATTTCATAAATAGTTAGTATGAAGTTTAATACCTTTCAATAGTACAATTTCAGCTTTAAGTTAAACTACTCTTAATTCCTTCTTTTTTAAGTTGGGCACTGCAAGCTTTTAAAACAACATCTGCTTATTAAACATAATATAGAGGAGAGTTTGTTTAGTGAGATAGCACTAAATAGCACTGAAAAAGTGACATGATTGTTTTTCCCAATTACAATTGTTGCAGCATCTCCATGGTCACATCATCAAAATTTGGATGCTTGGCAACTGGTTCATACTTATGAAGGTTTCAGTATCTCAAGACCATGTGATCAGCTCTCTGTGATCTTTTGACAATAAATGGGCAAGCCAGATTATATTTAATAACTATGTTACTAACTTAACAACTACAGTGATTCAGTTAACAACTGTGGCAAGAAAAGTAAACAATGGGGCAAAATTCACTTAACAATTGTCTCACTTACAAAACAAAAATTGTGGGTTTAATTGTGGTCATAAGTCATGGATTACTTGTATAATGGTTTGCTTATGTATAAATATTAAGGCTTACCTCCAGGATCTCTATCAGGATTGTACTCTAATGCATTGCTACAGATGAGGTCAATATCTTTTAGATAATCTTTGGCAGACAGATACTTGTGAAGATCAATTTTTGAAATAATGGTTGAAAGATCCATCGGTTGCTTGATAACTGTGACATAGTCTGGTACCTACAGGTGCATTATAAGAAAAATGTCTGAATATATTATCTGCCTTTAGGAGTAAAATAAGTTTACATTTCTGTATGTTTTAAGAATGGTTGATGCTAAAAATGTTGGCATTAATGCTTCTGAACTACCTTTTTAAGATCATATTTTAATGAATATGATTATTCATATAATCATATATATATATGGGAGGACCAAAAATCTTTTAGTCAACTGCAGAGTTCTAGAAATGTAACCAATTACATATGGCAACCTGAGAGAATAGGAGACTTGGAGTCCACAGGCCACATATAACTCCAGCTTCCATTTTAGAGCTTCCAGAGAAACTATCAAGCAATTAATTTTTAAAAGTGTAAATTTTCCTGATTTCAGAATGAAAATAAGAGAGCTCTCCAAATCAGATCAATTTTTCCTTTTCAGGAGAAGCAAAAGGGATATCTTATATTATCCCTCAAAATCTGAAGGCATTTATTTCATCCAGAAGCCTGCCTCTAAAACTGGTTGAGAAGTTGGACTCTCCTATTCAATTGGAATCATTTTATCAGTGGTTATGGTCCCTACAGCTCCTAACCACAAGGAAGTTGCTCCCCCTTGACATAAGGCATGTAAAAATTGAATAACAGAGAATAAAGAAAATAGGACAAGTTACTAGGGTAACTGTCCTGCTGGACCAGATCAAAGTTCTTTGTAATTTTAATGTCTGTCAAGCATAATTTTTCAGAAAAAGAGCTTCATTGAGAACTGTACAGGTTGTTCTATTGAGTTCCTATATTTATGTTTTGAAAGGAGATATACAAAGCATGTGGCAAAAACCCTTTCTCCTCCAATTCCTAAGACTAAACTCCTTTGAGAAGAGAGAAATGAAAAACATTCAACCTATGAACAAGACGTTCTAAAAAGAGAAATAAGAGAATAGACAAAGGCAGAGGATATAAGCAGAAATGAGCAATGAATGTTAGCGGAATATTCATCTTCAGCAGCACTTAGTTTTAGCATTTTGATGTAAGTTTTGTCTGCATTCATTACTTTTTCTAACTGATAATTATGACCATATGATACAGGGGTCCCTAATCTCTGGTCGGCAGCCCGGTGCCAGGCCGCAGTCCATTCAGAATCAGTCAGTAGAACTAGTGGGTGGGAGAGATGCAAGCAAAGCTGCATTTGTGAAAGCAGCGTCGCACAAACATCATCCCCCCACCCTCACCCCCAATTCGCCACCACTGCTGGGCTGTCGAGCCAGAACGATTGGAGACCGGTGATCTAATAGCAACATTTGGCAAATTTCAAACTTAATATAATCAACAATAGTCAATGATTGCACTAAGGAATCTCCAAGAGAAGAAAGCAAATTATTTTGAAGCTTGTTACCTCGTGCAAATCAACAGGTTTTGAAAAGGCTCGGAAGCGTTTATCAATGGCAAGTCTGTGTGTCACATTTCTTAAAAAATTTCTGAGTTCACGTAGAGTATCTTCTTCCTGCTCCTCAAGTTGCTTGACCTCCTGTTCTGTCAGCTGCCGTGGTTGAGGTGGGGGAGCTACTGGTAATACCTCTAATGCCTGCAAAACTTAAAAAGGAAAATGGATTTGTAAACATGTAGCTATTTACAAATCAAACTACAATAAGCTTTATCTAATGTATTTATGCAGCACGTCTACCTGCTTTCTTTTTTGACACTGGTGGTTTAATTGTTTGATGGAGAATTAAACTCTCAAAGAATTTTCTTCTTTCTTCAAAACTAGGCAAATGAACTTCAAAAACTTCTCCAAATGGTTCTCTAAAGCCATTAACAAATAATTTCTTCACCTAAAAAAGACGCATCATGGAAAACAAATTAATAAGAGAAGAAATGTATGAAAAAAATCAAAAGGTAACTGAAGTTCCCATGTCTGTAGCCTCACAAAAACTATTGCTTCATGCAGAAAGTCTGACAAAAATAGAGCAGTTAAAATACAATTGTGGGAAACATTTAGTCAACTTAGCAATTTATTATAGAGTATCAATCTTTGCTGCGGTAATGCAAGTTTTTGATAAGCAAGCAACACTTAAGTATGAGGTGTGTGTATACACAGGTCTTTTTAAAAAAATCCATTCTCTTAAAAAATATTAGTATGAATTAGGATAGTGTTTTTTTTAAACTTCCTTATCCTATTCTTGATTGTGCTGCTAGATAAGGGCAAAATCAGATACAATAAGGTACAGTGGATTATCCCATGAACAAATTGCACATACCTCGTCTGGCAGAGCTTCATGATGCGTATCTGATGTTGCAAGAAGAAAAATAGGAGCAAAGGATGGAATGTTCTGTAATAATGTAGTAAAGGTTGCTTGCAATGTGTGTCCAATCGTTCCCCACCATATGTGAATATTTGGAATGTATATTATGCTTGGCGCTGTTCTCTTAGCTTCACATATCAACTAGAAAAAGAAGACATTTTAATCACTAAAAATGCAGTTGTCCACTAATTACCTAGTCAATTAACAGATCATAATTTAAACTGTACTCATAGTCCCCTACAGTTCATGGCATAGCCAATTATGAAGGTTTCAGTTGATAACATCAAGTTTTTAAATGTATGAAAGACTGTGAAAAAAGATAAGAAAGCAAGGCCAGTTTAATCTAAGAGGCAGTAGAACTATGGAAATGAAACATTTTAAAAAGAGTTGGCTTTAGTGATTCAATTAAGCCTATACTAAGAATTTACACGTAGTTTTCAAGATTATGGTTTTATTCGTGGCTAGCATTAGATATACGTTTCTCAGATCATTGTAGTCCTCTTTTGGTTTTCCAGCTAGGCTTGATAAATCTGGCCCACATCCTATCTAGGAATACTAACTTCAAGTTGTTGTTTTGTCTTATTCATGAAAATAACAAGCTGCAAGGATGGAGATGAATCTTTGTTTTGAAGAAATCAGTGGAAGATAGCCACGATTTTTGGAATTTGAATTTCCATTTAAAGTCAGATAGTATTTTGCAGAACAGACTGGGCAAGTTACAACCAACAGACATTGTCTGCATGTCAGTCAAAAATGACCCTGATGTAACAAAATACCCTGGCACGGAAGAGACAAATTCTCCAACCTCCAGCCCCCATCCTCTTAGATTGCAGGCAGAATTACTAAGAAGTTGGCAGAAGCACACAGCATATGCTGGGACAGGAAAAAACCTGTTCTCCAATCCGTTCATACTGAAATCTTGAGGAAGAAGCAATTTCTACTTCCTGGAAATTTATCTTGGTAACCCCTGGAGGAGAGTTAGCATCCGTTTCCAAGGTTGATATTCTCCATAGAAATAGGGAAAATGTTTATAGATAGTCCTTGGCTTACAAAGGCAATTGGAACCAAAACTACTGAAAAAGAACTAAACAGTACAGGATAATAAAATACCTGTGCACATGTTTCTTCAGGGGTTTTGGAACTGACACCGAAGAGGATAGAAAGGTCTAGTGTATAAACAGGAAACTTTTCTAAAGCATGTATAACTGCTGGAGCCAAATGAGAGGCTTGTCCATATTCTGGCTCCCCACTAATTAAGAGTCTTGGTCGGCAAGATGTTGGTTGGTGACAAGCATTTCTATTCAAAGAAAAAAAGAAAACAAAGAGCTCCAAACTGAACTCAAAACAATAAAAGGTGTAATAAAGTATTTTCAATTCGTTCATATGTAGATATATGCAATGCTTCAACACCTAAGCTATCACAAACTGCATGTATACATAAACTGTATTTTTTTAAAAAAATATCCATATGCACACAAATTCCAAGCTAAAAATTAATCTGTGATAGCATCACTAAATATCATTTTCTCACTTTTCAATGTTCTAATTCATATATTGATGTACAAGTTCATCCAAAAACTATGCAAAAATAATACACTCCTTTTAATTTTTAGTACTGATCAAGAAATAGAAGGCAACAAATAAATCCTATTCAGTAAAGAAAAAACCCTAAAATATGCATGAAAATAGTAAATGTTAGGGTGGGTTTATTTTGGGAGGGGGGGAGAGATTGCCATTAATAACCCACCTATTAAAATTAAGAAAATGTGTCCGCTTTTCAGAGCCTTTCTGAACGTGTCCAGTTTCAAATACTGGCGGTCCTTCTTCATCGCTGTATAGAAGATCAGGTTCTGACACATGATTAGCAAAATCTTTAAATGAAACAACAAGAGGCAAAGTTGAATATTGCATCTTATTTCTAAGGCTAAGATTTTTTTTCCTTCTCACTGGGTCATTGAATATTATTTCTAAGGCCGATTTTAGATTTTTATTTAAACACAAGCAATTAAAAGGCAGAAGTTGTCAAGAAGCCTGATACCAACTTTCTAGTGAAACTATAAATAAAATGAAAAAAGGCCTCAGGGTAGAATTATATGCTATTAATTTACAGCTCAAATGTGTGTGTTTTGGATTTTTTTGTTTGTGCTTACATTTTAAATTACCTGGTTTATTTAAAAGTATATTCTATCCCACAAAATAAAATATGCTTGTAAATTTGATGCAATTAGAATCACAACCTTGAATTGGTTCTCATGGTTTCTATGTAAAATAGTTAGCAGGAAAGCAAATGTTGGGAAGAAACTACGGGCCATATAAGCTGCAGAGGTGTTTCATTGTAAGCTAGTTCTTCACTCTTCTATTTTCTCCCGCTGTGTGCTGCATTATGGGAAAAAGGCACAACAGACAGGGCCAATTGTTTCACTGGCAAACCTATGTGGCCTAATCAATGTTATTTTAATTTATTGTACCATTTTTCCCCTTCCATTGATAAAATGCAGCAATATATTGGTGAAGGAATAATTGAACAATAGAACATGTTATTTTGTATTGTCCCTCTAGCTTGCCAGGAATTATCATCTCCATTCCTTACTCAATATCCTGGTCTTTTCAACTTGCTTTATCTTAAATTATTATCACATTAATTTCATTTTACTTCTTTGAAAGTAATATTTGTTTAAAATCCTGTTTAAATACAGTTTTATAGTTTGTATAGAACGATAGCATTTCTTCTAACCCTTTTTAGATATTTTAAAGGTTTAAAGGTTTCCCTATCCAGTCATGACCGATTCAAGGGTGCTCATTTCTGATGCTCAGCCGAGGGAGCCAGTGTTGCCTGAGATGTTTCCATCGTCATGTAGCCAGCATGAAAATACAGAACGCCTAACCCTAACCTTCCTTCAGAAATGGTCCCTATTTATCTACTTACATTTACATACTTTCCAACTGCTAGGTTGGCAGCAGCTGGAGCAAGTAATGGGAGCTTGTGTGAGCTCAATGGCACTCAGGTCTCGAACTTGGGCTGTCAGCTTTCCAGTGGATAAACTCAGAGTCTTAACCGCTGAACCATTACACCCCTTCTTAGATATTTTGCAATATTTTCTTTTTTATTGTAAATAATTGGGGGTGGGGGTGTTGCTTCTTTTATTTGCTGGGCAATGACTGTATAAAAATTGATTAAGTGATTGCATAATATGCATTCCTATTATTAGATAAATACTGATAAGAAATGAGGAGGAGGGAGTTTCAGTTAGCTATTTTATTTATTTACTTATTTCTATCCTACCTTTATTATTTTTACAAATAGCTCAAGGCAGAAAATATATCCAACTTTCTTCCTCCAATTTTCCCCACAACAACCATCTGTGATGTGTAGAGATTCTCAGTCATCCAGGTCATGGTTGTCCCAAAGGTGCTTTTTCAGGGGGCAATTGGACTTCCTTGTTTTGTTTTGTTTTTGAAGACATTTCCCTTCTCATCCAAGAAGCTGCTTCAGCTCTGACAGGACAGTGGGGAATGGAAGGATCCTAACAGGATGCAGTTTACCAACTGTCTGCAAGGAATGTAAATCCTTCCATTCCCCACTGTCCTGTCAGAGCTGAAGAAGCTTCTTGGATAAGAAGCGAAACGCCTTCAAAAGAAAAAACAAGGAAGTCCAATTGCCCCCTGAAAAAGCACCCTTGGGACAATCTGTGATGTGGTTGGGCTAAGGGACAGTGGCCGGCCCGTCAGTGGCTGGCCCCGGCTAAAGTGGGACTGGAATTGCTTTCTAGTCTTGTGTCTTAACCACTAGACAGAAATGGCTCTAATTTTTCCAGCATCTTGAATCTATTAGTATTGTTAATGGCTACCATCAAAACAACTTCTCCAATTGTGTGGCTTTCATGTTGCTTGGGAAGCCACAAAGCTGTATTCTTAAAACATCTGGACAACATGAATTAGGGAAGGATAGGGTAACATTTTAGCTTGTACAAAGCCCATTCTACAGCAAACATACATACCTCTACGCAAAACTGCAAGTAAATAAACTTTATTGAATCTTAAGTGTTTTTATGAATTAATCTGGCTAACTAAAAGATCAATCTGCACTTGATTCTTTTCTGCCCCTCTCTTCAAAGAAAAGAAAGGGCAGAGTCTTTCAGTACTAGTATTTTATTAAAATGAAGGTGACTCAACTGTCAGTCCTAAATTTACGGTAGATAAAATATTCTGTTTCCGAAAATAAGAAATTTAAATACCTGATTTATTCCTTCCTTTCTGTGCCAGTTCTGCATGTGGAAATACATTTTGTACAACTTCCATAATTCTTTGCAGCACACTTTCAAGCAGTGGTTTTGAAATTGTAGAGAGCGCTTGGCCAGGTGAGGTTACTGCCCGCTGAGAAGCAGGTATAATCTTTTGCATAGCAACCACAAAATCCTTAGCGGTTATGTTAATAGAAGAGATATCTAACTGCAGCTTCACACTGCTGGTGTATATCTGAGGATAACGTCGACGCAAGGCGCACAAGGCTGCCTCAGTACATATCGATTTAATATCAGCCCCACAGTACCCTATAAAGAAAAACATCTGTATTAACATATCTTTAAAATAAGCAATTTAAAACCATTTAATGATACGTAGGTACCATGTAAGAAATTGGAAAAGTTATTTTCTCCCTGAAACAAAGAATCTACCATTACAAGACCTACAATTGAACATAGAAATGTTTTTTCTTTTTAATCCACCTGGGCATTATGCTTTATAGAAGTTTCTAAAGTGGTATTTCCCAACTGGGTAACTGATAGACGTAAAAAGTGAGACTTTAAAAAATAAATATATAAATTTGTGAATGGATGCAAAAACTATACAGTAGGTATATGCGAATCTATCATGCCACCTCTTATTAGAATAAGCACTGTCATGTAAGACAGCCAGATTGATATGATGATTAAGGCATGAGGCTAGAAACAAAGAGACTCTGAGTGTTGCCTTAGGCACAAAGCCAGCTGGGTGGCTTTGGGCCAGTCTCTCTCTCTCTCTCTTAGACCTAGGAAAAAAGGAAAGAGCAAATCCCTTCTGAAAATCTTGCCAAGAAAACTGCAGGGACTAGTCCAGGCAGCTGTGAGGAGTCAAAACAGGACTTTAAAAAACCCTGCAGAACATTAGTAGGTAAACACCTCCCCCTCTGCTTTGATGATAAGAAAAAAAAATAGTTATATTGACTATAGTGTCTATTACTCCTGCAAGCCATCCTTGCTTCCGCAAAGCATTTTAACAACTTCCAAGGAGCACATGTACTCCTCCAATTATTATCTTCTCAATCTTCATTCCTCCCTCATATATGTTTTGCAATTCAATCCTAATGTATTCTCTTAAATAATGAATACTTCAAATATTTCTTTACACTGTCATTTGCTATTTGTATTCAGAGTTCATATTTAGCATTTATTTCTTTACAATTCCCTTGTTTAACGATACACACTTTTTATATCTGCCAAGCCATCAGCATACAAGTCATTTTTATGGTTCCCTTAACATATCTAATTTCCATCTCACTATAATAAATTGGATAGAAAGATGGTCTCATGGGCTTTAGCATTCTTTGGTAAGCATTCTACCAAGATTAAGTACATGTGTCAAATTGCTCTGCTATTTATATATAATCATTTCATTTCATAAACACCATTTATATATAATTTACAGTCCCTCACTCAATCTTCTCTGTCAAGCACTAAAGAATAAAAGCAGGCATACACTGCTTCCTGGCAGTCAATTAAAGTACAAAAACCCCTCACTGCAATACATTAGAAATTCTTCCTTTCATTCTGCTTAATACGTTTAGTTTATTAGGAAAAGCACACAGCATCCACCTTCATCTTTTGGAACCACAATTGGCTCTCCCTGCCCTCACCTTCTACATGCCAGGGCTACACCTTCACCCAGCACCTGGATCCCAGATTATCAGAAGGAAGAAGATGGCAAAAGGTCAGTTGGGGAGCAGCAGTATTTGTGGCAAAGTGTAAGGTATCCAAAAGTGCAGAGCTGGACCCCAAAGTTTGGAGGCCAATTGTCACTTTGAACAATCACTGGACAAATGATCATAAATCAAGGGCTACCTGTGTCCCTTGCCCAATTTTTTTTCTGTTAACAAAAAATACACTTCTACAAATCGTGGCAGAAATTATTCTTAGCTTTGTATGAACATGGCTAGTTTCCAGTTAATACTAGGAAAACTCTTTACAGCAAAAGCAGATCAAGAGTAGGACTAATTGCTTATGCAGCAGTAGTCTTTCGTTATTGGATTTAAGGAGAATCAACAGTTATTATTGTTGTTATATTTATAGCCCATCTTTATTCTGTACAACTCAAGACATACTGCTTTCCACTCTTATTTTCCTCATAACCACCATCCTTCCAGTGAGGTGGATTGGGCTAAGAAAAAAACAGCGAAAAGTTGGCTGGCTTTCATGCCTAGAGGGAGGACCAGAATTTATGGTCTCCAAGTTTCTGATCCAGCACCTTAATCACTGCACAAAAATAGATGCTCAGAGATTATGCCAATTATTAACATGTGCAAGTATATAATGAAGTACCTGCACACGTTCCAAATAATTACAAAAATCAGGTCAAAGCAAAATATGTAAAGCTATATTTCCAAGCAACTATACAAAACAATACTCCTTAGAAATGGATTGTGCAAAATATTTTGAATTCCTGTTCTTACCAACACATTTTTCAGCAACCTCTTGTAGAAACATTTCTGATGGCTTAGGGGTCCATTCACGGGTGTGGATCTTAAGAATCTCCTTTCTTGCCTAGAAATATTTTTTAAAAAGCTTTTAAGATTTCTTAATCGTAAAGTATCAAATATTCCAGTTCCCATTCAGAAAACGACTGTACTGTTCATTACTATAATTCCTCAATATAATTCTAATTATATAACAAAATAACTTTGGAAAAAGGTAAAAACTGCAAGCTTTATGTGATTTTTATCTTCATGCGGTGTATAAGACGCACCCAAATGTTCACCCTCTTGGGGGGGGGGGGGTGCATCTTATACTCCAAAAAATACAGTATTTAGTGACCCACAGTGATACAGAAATGGATGGAATTACAGTATGAACAGTAAGATTGTTTCTTGGGATGCCCTAGTTTTCCATTTCAGTTTAATTATTGTCTTCATAAGTCAGATTTTAATGGACTTGTTTCTAAATGAATAGTTTATTTATTTTTTATTTTATTTTATCGAATTTATACCCCGCCCTTCTCCTTGTTAGGACCCAGGGCGACGCACAGGCATTAAAACCACAATAAAACAATATACATCGTTAAAAACATATTAAATTATTAAGGCCGTGCTAAAAAAAACCATTTAAAACCCTGCCTAATTACAATTTATACATAAAAAGTTGTTGGGAAATGCAAAGAAGAGCCGCACAAAGTAAAGTATGCTACCATCTTAGGATGAAGCATTTCAGAAAATCATTCCACTAGTTAATAATGGAATGTATTTCAATCTGATGCATTATGTGTTTTGATGAGTAGATTGATGGAGATAATACAGGATAGGGTTACTCTTCTTCTAGGAGGCAGGGGGATCTCCTGGGGAGAAGATCCCTTTGAGCAGCCAATTTAAGAAAAATGTGCAGTGAATCTACAGTCACAGAACTGGCAGCACACCAAAGAGAGCAGAAGAGAATGCATAGCAATAGTACTTAAGACTTATATACCGCTCCATAGTGCTTTACAGCAATTTCTGAGTGGTTTCAATGTCAGCATAACCCTACTTTCTTGATTTATGATGGACCACATGAAAAACAAAAAAATACAGGAAATATATTTATTAGAAACATAGTGATACCTCACTCTGCACAACTTGAACTTGTTTCTGTCATAATAATTATAGGTATCCAGTTCAATTCCAGTCCAAATTGAAAAACTGATTTAGACACAGCTTCTCTAGAAGCCTAATGTTTATTGCTCTATACAAAATGTTCCATTGTGTTAAGCCGAAGCTAATTATTCATCAGTGGTGAAATTTCTTACCTCTTTATCTGGTAATGTAAATAGAAATTCTCTGTCAAAACGCCCAGGTCTTCTCAAAGCAGGGTCTATGGAATCCAATCTGTTTGTAGCACCGATCACCACAATCTCACCTCTACTGTCTAAGCCATCCATCAATGCAAGCAACGTAGACACAATTGAGCTTAAAAACAAATTTTAAAATATGTTATTCTTTACATGGTAGAATCCACAGGACGTGTTTTAAATGCCTGAGAAAAGTGATTTTACAGCAGGTTTTCACAACCCTTTTCAGACTCATTTGGACCTGTTTCCCATAGAAAACAAAACACAGAGAGCTACAAAGATCCTAACCGGAAGCCCCCCATTCAATTCTGGGGTTGACCGGAAGCCCAGTTCTCCCATCATAGTGTGGCATCCTTTTTCCTCTACCTGTTCTAACTGAAAGCCCTATCAATTGTGGAGCCAACCAGAGAACCTGCTCCTTGTCATAGAGCCTCTTGGCGCCGTGCTTACCCCTCCCTCAACGGGAAGGTCCACTCAAAATTGTGGCACTGACTAGCAACAGGGAGCCACAACAGAGGGATGAAAGAGCCACATGCGGCTCCAGAGCCGTGGGTTGCTGTCCCCTGTTCTAAGGAGTTGATTTGGGGCTATGGTTTTTGAGTATTTGATGATTACGTTTTAGAGTTATTGGGTTTTACTGCTGTTGTGAGTTGCCTAGAGTTGTTTAATATGAACAAATACACAAATCTTTAAAAGCAATAAATGTTTCTGGAAGTGTATCATCTGTAACAAAAGTATTTTTTTCTGGACACAATCCAGCTTCAAAAAAGACAAACAAGCTCCACAACAGCAGAGTTTATCCCTTCTGAAAGAGATGTTCCAGAAATAAACATTTGTTGCATTTCTACATTACTAATGAGTTGGTGTAGAAAACTGCAGTTCTATCATTTTTTGAAGGATTCTTAGACCTGTACACAAAAGGCTGTATGAAACTGCCAGATTTCATTTAAAAAAAAGACAGCCAATATCAGATTTTTTTACAACACCATAACAGAGAAAAGCTAGAAAATATATAGTAATCTGCAATGAAAGGCACCTCAGTTAAAATCTGCAATGTTTTCAGATATTGTATACTTTCATGCATGACCTAAAGAGTTTATTAAACATTGTTCAATAGAATGGAAATAGTGAAGTGTAAGAGAAAAGTTAGGGAATATGTCGCAATTGAAATATGCTCATGGAATTTTGGATATATCCATTAAAAAAAAGGTTGTAGGAAGTTGCTTCCAGTATACACAGTAATATGTATGATTAAAATTCAAATAAAGGTTCTGAATTGGGGAAAAAACACTAATGTGAGACCCAATATAATAATAAAGTCTAAATCTATAAGTGAAAAGTGACTCTAACTTTATTAAACTACATATTTCTCAGGCCTAGTTACAATGGAAAAGTACTTTGTATAATTATTATTAAGTATTAGGCTGTAAAGGAAATGACAATGTATTTTTGCAACATTACTTTATTATTATTTTTAATGAATCAAAGAAAGCCTACAGATTTTTAAATATGCATATTACTTGATCAAAAGTAGTTATTTATGTAGGCAAACTACATACAAGAAATGTTTCCTTCCTTATTCAACTCTCTGTCCTAATTTTCTCAAAATAGAATGGGTCCAAGATCAAGCTACTCTTTACAATCTTTTGAATTTAACCTGTGTCATATTGAAGTTCAAAGAAATTTTGAAGAGCTACAGTTTTTAATTGCAAAACACATACCTGTGAATCTGATCTTGTCTACTGGACCGTACAGGAGCAAGGCCATCTATTTCATCAAAGAATATAATTGAAGGACGCATCTGAAAGGCCTAAAAAGAGAAGTTCAAATTAATTATGATTCAAAATAACTGTGCAAAACACAAGACACAAAGAAAGCAAAATTACCTGATCAAACAGCAGACGAAGCTGTCGCTCAGATTCGCCCACCCATTTACTGAGACAATCAGCACCTTTTCTCATGAAAAATGCTATTCTTTTGTCTCCATGACTGCACTCATTAGCAAGTGCCCTGGCAACAAGAGTTTTTCCAGTCCCCGGTGGACCATAGAAAAGGCAGCCCCTGGAAGAATTCAAACCTGCAGTTAAAGTAATTATTTTAGCATACTCTACCTAATCACTTTAAGACTTTGGCAACCAGGTTTGTAAGAAAAACCTACAAGCAGCACACAAAAGGCACAGAGCTTATTACACTGATGTTCTTAGTGATCAATATAGGTGCCTAGGAATTAGGAAGTATGAGCATGCTAATTAACAATCATCCTCAATGGTAACAAAATGTAGAGGCTCAGGCCATATTTTTTCACAAACACAAGAATGTCCTCACTATTGCTCCAGCTATTTTCCAGAAGTTACTCATCTTAACAAAGAAGCCTCACTTCTTGTTTTGAAGTTTAATTTCTGGACTACCACAAACCAACTGTGGAACAGTCAGTCACATTTATTTATCATATTTATATAGCCACTCATTTCACAAAGGCGACTCTGGGCAGTGCATAACAAAGTTAAAACCACATATAAAAAAACAACAATATAGGCAATACATACAAATGACTGAACAACAAATCAATATTAGATAGTGTAGAAATCTTGGTGTAGAAAGAATAAAAATAACCAGCTTAGCAATGGAGCTATTTGAGTATGTCTCCATTCAAAAATTTCCCAGAATGCGAGGTCTCAGAATTTCTCCACTTGAAATTCCATGAGGAATCTAAAGATACAAATTTCCTGTAACAGATCCCCAGATTTCTAGGTTATAGATTGCCCGAGCCAGGCACCACGGGCAGGTTTTTGTCCATGATTATGGACTCAAATGCTGATGCAGAATTTTCTGTGAACTTCTCATATGAGGTCAGAATTCAGAGGTGGCAATGGTGCCTTTGGACATAAACCCATAAAGATGCAGACATGATAGAATGAAGTGAAACTAAAAACATCAATTGGCGGCAGCATTTAATGAGGCAACATGAATGAATTTCCCTCTAGAACTCAAGATCTGTGGGATGGATGTGACCTGCTTAGATCTGGCCCAGAAATAGCAAAGGACCAGCCCATCCTTTCAACTAAAGCTATTCCAAAAAGTTTTCTGACAAAGGCTGACAGCATTTAGGATTGTTCCTATATCCAATTTTTTTTAATGGTTATTTTTTCCTATATTTGTGCTTTTGTATTGGCTGCTATATTTACATTCTCTTGGCTCTAATAATTATTTCAATTTCTAACCTCTGTAAATAAAGTAATTTATTTCCCAATTTTTAATTTGGTCTGTCTTAATTCAGACTTATTTATATTTCGTATTATCTCTTGTGGAAGTCTAGCTATAATAATATATTAATTTGAAATTACAAAAAAGTACACAAAAATAATTCAAAGACACTTTCAGGTTCCTTTTAAGGTTTGGGCACTTCTTAGTATAATATAGTATAAATTAATATAATATAAACTTAGAATACATGTATATTTTTGTGTAAACTACTATGACTATAGTAAACCTTGTCAATTTCAACTTGCTACTCAAATTGATTTAAATAGTGCATCAAAGTGATTATTAAGAAATGATCTTGTTGTCTAAAGGTCTTAAGAAACTATCTATCCCAAGAAAGTCCAAATTTTAAAACGACTTTAACATCCATTAAAAGGAAATAATTTTAAGTACTACCTTGGAGGTTGAATCTTGAATCTCTCAAACACTTCTGGATAAAGTAGTGGGAAAACTACCATCTCCTTTAAAGCTGAAATATGATCAGAAAGTCCACCCACACGATCAAATCGTACCTAAAAAGAGGGACAGTTGACAAATGAAAATAATAAAAATCATAGCCAAAGTAAAAGATAAAGATTATCTATCACTGTCCTCACAAGTATATTTTAAGTTTATTATCAGTATATTAAAGAACAGCTCAATCTACATGGTATCCAGGCATCAACAATAACTCAATGTCACATAATGAATAACCAAAGAATAGTTACGTTAATGTTAAAGATCACATCAAATCCTTACTGAAGTGTCTATTTGCATTGGATCAACGTCAGCCAGGCTTGCTCCAATTTTCATTCGATCTCTGTGGATTCCCTTCAACTCATCTTTTTGAAAATTTAGTGGAAGGCACCTAACATGAGAATTAATAGTTGTTGAAAGTGCTGAAGTAAAAAATACAATTTAATTTAGCCAAGTTTAAAACCCTGAATAGAAAAATAGATGTACAGTAGCTTCATAGTTAATGTTAAATTTGAAATCTTGTTTTACGCACCAGTGACTATACAATTCCAATGCGTCATATAACTGTTAAGTCCTGGTGGCATTTAATTATGGAAAGTCAGAATTTACCATTTTTTCCACTGACAATGTTTTAGACAGAACCCCCCCAATGTAATCTCTGGGAAAAATACACTACCCACTTTGAATAAATACCTGCTCAATGCTTTGTTGCGACTTCTTTTCCTACGTCTCTCAAAGCGTTCTTCATCATCAGATGATGACGAAGTTGTGGAATCACTATTGTGAATTGCATGCTTTCGCCTATATTTTTTTTTAAAAAAATATGAAAATGCATGTTGTGGTAATATTAATGTATTAGTAAATATATGCTGAATGAGTTTAGATATGAGTGGTTGAGTAGAAAAAGGGTGGAAGAATAAGGAGGAGATGTAGCTAAAATCCATGTTGGATTTCCTCCATGAATCTACATTGGCTGGATATATAGTTACGGTTAGTCACTTTGACATACATAGACTGACAAGCAAAGCATAATTTTAATTCATACTAAGAATCTGATATTTGACTCTGCATACTATGTAAAACAAATTTCTCTTGAAAACAACATTAAAAGAACATACATGTAGATCTCACGTAGCAACCATTCAATTACAATGGAGCTGAATAAGGAGACAAAAGTCCTCAAAAATCTTGAAAAGTCTACAAGATACTATCTTCAAGATTCACACGAAGACAGTATATTTATTCCAAATTTATGCTGACTATGCTTACAAATACAGGTAGTTCCCAATTTCCAACCATTTGAAGTTTTAATGACACTGAAGAAGTGACTGACAACCACTGCAGTGTCCCCATGGTCACAAGATCAGACAGTAAAGTTTATTCTATAATAAATTATAATAAACGTTTGCTAAATTAATCATTAGGGGGGACAAGCAGCATCTGAAACATTGCTACTACTGTATCTCTTGCACACACAAAAACATACCTATTTATCTTTTTACAGAAAGGGCTCCGTGGTCCTGCAGGACTAAAAGGGAAACCTCGTCTTACTGGAGAGGTTGCATCATCATAAAATAATTTAGGCTTCTTCTGATGCCTGGGCTCTGTTAAGAATAGCAAACAATTTTTTTAAAAAATAGGCTAATATTCTTGCTTCTATGATAGAGAATGAGAAAACATGTAGCAAAACATTTGTTTACAAAAAGCCTAATTTTAACTTGTACAAAGTTCATTTGTTAACTTTGTTCCTGAAAGACAATCAGAAAATAAATCCAGGCAACATTGGCTGAAAGGTTACACAATAAAGATGTGCAACTGCATGAAATATTAAGATGTCAGCCCCTCACCCCACCCCACTCAAAGCAAAACAATAGCAGATTTACAGCACAAAGTAACTTTTCCAAGTAATATATTCACAACCACAAACAGAGGACATATGAATCAAATTTAACTCAGAATGTTTTTTTTAAACTTCCAACCAAGCAATGTAAGCAACAATTAAATAGATTCTAGCAATCTGGCTAATCTGTACAATTATAGAACAGAGCCAAACAAAGAGCCAAATGAGTTAATTTCAGCAGCCATGATCAAGGTTATAAAAGCAAACCTAAATTCCCTGGTTAAAGGCTTAAAACATCTTCCTAATTAACATGGTTGCACAATATATAGCTTTACATTTAATCAGGCCTGCAAAGACGAAGCCCAGTAAATCTTTATGAAATCTACAGGCATATTATGCTTTTGCACTTGGAAATCTTCCATGGGAAAAAAGCATACCACACAGGAACAAACATTACAAGGCACAATCTCTAACTTCCAAAAATATTAAAACTGCAGAATTTACTAGAGAAATTGAAATATTTTTTTCTTATGAACAAAGCAGTATGTTCAGTCCTTCAGTATGTTCTTAACCAACTCCCTCCCCAATCCTCTTTAATTCCAAGTAGAGAAGGAATAGAATCCGTCACTGATTTATTGACTAATGACTTTGAAAGTTTCAATAAGAAAAAACATTAAAAGAAAAAGAAAACTAATCATGGACCTTTATTTTATAGAATAAAACACCTCTTTTTACCTTCAACTTACAATGTTTATGAGGAATTTGGTTCAATATCAACACACACATTAAATACCGAATTTTCGGAGTATAAGACACACTTTTCTCCCTCAAAAAAGGCTGAAAATCCGGGTGCATTTTATACAATGAATTCAGAATTTTTTTGTTTCCCGAAACCCCGCCCCCTTCACCAAAATGGCCATGCAGAGCCTGTATGAGGTTTTCAGTGTGTTCCTGGGAGCTGGGGAAGGCAGAAATGAGCAAAAAATGGGATTTTTTTTGCTGCTCAATTTTGCCACACACCCCCCAGCACTCTATAAGCCTCTTAAAAGCTATTCATGCAATTTTTTTTGACAAAAAACGGCCCCTTTTTTGCTCATTTTGTGGGCACCCTAACCCCCAGGAGCACTCTACAAGTCTCCTAAAGGCTATTCATGCCTTTAAAAAACAACAATGGGCCCCTTTTCAAGAAAAACGAGCTGTTTTTGGGAGGTCTTTTTTTAAAACCTTTTTTTTAAATTTGTGCCTTCAAAACCTTCTACTCTGAAAAATACGGTAGATATTTTTATATCGGAAATTTGAAAATTTATAATAAACAAATGAGACTTCCAGGAATGGTATAAAAGAAACCTACTTTCTGCTGAAACTTGATAACGTACAACAGTTTTTCGCTGTCGAAGATCATAGCGCTTTTGATTTTCTTCTCCATCTTCATCTTCATGGTCCTCAACTTCTTCTGAAGATTCTAATTAAAGAAAATAAATTGCTCTAGCTTTAATAAAGTTTCTGAACCCATAACAAATTTGACAATTGTTACATGTAGCACTATTAACTATTTTGGCTAGGAACACATTTATCAGTTTTATTTTTTGCTAGAAAAAATGCAGCTTCAATGTCCAAATCAAACCAAATCCAATTTGAAGCTATCTCAAAGTTCTAATAATGATCTGAAGGAAACACAGATAATTTCAACCCTTGGGAGAAGGTAATGGGCAAATCACTTCTGAAAACATTGCCCTCCACTACTTAAAATACCATCCAACAACTGCAGAGACCTGGTCCAGGCAGCTGCCAGGAGTCAAAACTGTCTGGAAAATAGGTGTAGGCACACATATGCAAAAGTAAAATACAGTAAGAGAAGAGTTTTAATGAATTCTCTGAGAGGACCACCAGGGACTAACCTGAAAACTCTGGATAATCAATTCATAAGACCAGTTGGTCATAAGACCAACATTCATCAAACACTTCTCAGAAGTTTTGATTAAAACATCTTACATTAATTTACCCATAAGTATATACCTCACTCATACTTCAAATTTTCATATATAATAACACAGTACTATAAAGTAAAAGCAGCACAATAACCTGCACTTCCATCCTGATTGTCGGAGGTTTCTTCATCAGTCCTTTGGATAGCAGGTTTCCCTCCAGAGTACATATCAAGGTTCCCCTGGAAATAGCATAAAATCTCATTCAAGTAATCCACCATTACATGATGCTTCTCTGACAATTTCAGTAGATACAGTAAATGGAATCAGTACAATTATTGGACTGCGCAAATCTGTTGAAAAAGATGTTTCATGGAGTACAGATGCACACCTTTCTGAGCTGCATTTATCTCACTCAATTGTTTTGGAAGCCACTACCTGGTTGCTTGCAGATGTGTTTGGCCTTTGACCTGATCTAGTTTGAGGATGCAGAGACAGCTCACAGCCACTTCCAAAGCCTTACAAACAGCACTTCTAAATTAATGATTTGGAAAATATATATCTCTCTCTCTTGCAGTTATAAAATACATCTTAGAATTACATAGAATTTTCTCAGGTTATGCTCAAACTATCAAAGCAAAAGCAATATTGGTACCCCCCACAATAATGAATGCGCACTTACTCCTTTTCTACCATTGAACACCCCAAGGTCTTCCATCATTCGTCTCCGGCGCATCTTCTTCATATCGTCCATTTTTTGTAGTACAGCTTCTGCAGTACTGAAAAAGTATGCAACATATAATTAAACAAAATGTTAACAAAGAATCAGTTAAACAAAGAATGCCACAATATTGTACCTTCAGTTCATAGAAAGCTAGAACTATTAATAAATGCAAGTCCAATCCTGTGTATATCAACATACAAGCAATAATGTCCCTACTTGTTTGTTTCTCTGTTCATTTGCATGTTGCCCATTCCAGAAAGTTTGCCATTTTCCTTAGTCTTGGAGCTCCTTTTATCGTAAAAAACAAAACAAAAAACAAACCACCAAATACAAAATTTCCTATCATTTTGGGGTGAAAAAAGAAAAACTAAAATTGTAATGTAGGTGTATGTAATATTTTCCAAGAGGTATATTTGGAATTTTGAGAATATGTGGTAGGATAGAATTATTATCAAGCAGGCATGGTTAATCATAAGCACTCTTTTGCCAGAAAAATAAATAATGTTGAACTGCAAAACTCAGGGACATTCTAAAGCCACTTTCCAGATAACTCCAACTAATTCCTTCTCAGAGAGCTTAGTTCAAAAAAGTGCTAAACTTCTCCCAGAAAAGCATAATCAGTGGGTAATGGGGGCATATTCCAGAAGTATCCAGGATATTCCATGCTCAAATTAGTAAAGCAGCTATTGGTGTTTACTATGCAGCATTCCAACATCCTCTTGATTTTTATTGTATTAGCTTATTTAAGATAGATGGTTTAAGGATATACTACATCAAACATCTTGTGAAAAAAAAAAAAACGATTTCCGTGGGAACCGCACACTACAGGTAGTCCTAGACTTACAACTGTAATTAAGCCCAAAATTTGTTTCTAAGTGAGTTAAGTGAATTTTGCCCCATTTTTATGACTTTGTGCCACAATTATTAAGCGAATCATTGTAGCTGTTAAGTTAATCACACAGTTGGTTAAGTGAATCTGGCTTCACCATTGCCTTTGCTTGTCAGAAGGTCGCAAAAAAGGATCACCTAATCCCAGGATTCTGTAACCATCATAAATATGAAGCAACTCCTAAGTGTCTGAATTTTGATCACATGACCATGGGGATATGCTGCAACGGTTGCAAGTATGAAAAACGATCATAAGTCACTTTTTTTCAATGTAACTGAAACAATCGAACAGTCAGTAAATGAATTGTTGTAAGTCGAAGACTGGCTACCTGTATTTAGTTCTTAAAAGTGTCTATTTAAGAAGCAAAGAACTGCCATTGGGGGCAGAGTTCTGCCCCTCCATGAGATATGTCCCTATTTAATTTGTGATCTTCCAAAATGCTTGCCACTTCCAATATACAAAAAGGAAGACCCAATAATCAACTGGAGCTTCCTATTTTTTTATAGAAGGAATCAATTATGGAGGAAATAAAAAGATAAAACCTTACTTTGTAATTAGTCTGTCAAACAGTACCGACTGGTTCATAGTACTATAGCGACTTCGTCTAATTCTGCAACTGCGACGGACTTCAACATCCCCATTTTCTTCTGTAGCGTGTTCTTCAGGCTTCCCATCTACTCCTTTCTTCAGAGATCTGGTAACGGGAACTACAGCTCCTAAAGTAAAATGAAGAATTTTCCTTGGCTGCATTTTGTTTCCTAAATTAAGGATCATGTCAATTAAATTTCACTCTTCATGTTGAGATCTTTTTAAAATAGTTTTTATGTCTTCAAGGATAAGTTCCCCAGAATATCTGAATTGCCTGTAAATTTGACAAGCATCCTCCATCCACAAATCTCATACCTATATTAGTAATATTTCAGTTTAAAAGTAACTTTGTCAATGGAAACAAAAATACTTTGTTATTTATCACAATAATGAAGTAATTTTGTATATAAAAGAATACATTTCTTTTCCAATGTTTTTTCTACTGCACGCTTCTACCTAACCTTTCACAAAGCTGTCTTATCCTGATTGCAAAAAAAAATATTTGAATGACATAGCCCAAGGCATTAAAGGTTGGTGGTAGGAAATCAGAAAATTTTAGGAGCTTCTCTGAAATATCTTAATTCCTTTTCAGAAACCTGGTCGCATAATTACTATTGAATCAACATATTCTAAACTTCTAAGGCAGTATTTCGTGAACTTTTTTCTTAAACTTTGTGCCTTCCCCAAAAAACTTAATCTTGTATGGATTATATTTATGGATATTTATCACATTAAATATTAAAATGCATCCATTTGTATATATATGTATTTACTGATCCATTAAAAATATCAAAAATTAACAGTGTTCTTTATTTTAAAACAACTTTTATTATCAAATAAAAATGAGAAGAGTGACATTATTTTAAAATTTTGCAAATAACTTCAATACTTGGCAAATAGTTTTGATATTTGAATCTCTTTGATAGTGTGAAGGGGTTCTTTGACCAGACTAAGAAACACTCTTCTAAGGTATAGGCTTTGATACAAGAGGCTGAAAATAATACATAGTAAGATATTTGAAAGTACAAAAAAGAAAAACAATCAGCCTGTCGCCCAAAAATATGAATAGCATGTAGATTGATTATTAACCAATGTAGTGATAAATTTTGGCCCAAGCAAATCCCAAGAGGTTTTGGTTGATTTCCAGATTTCAGATGAAACAACATCCAGCTGAGAAAGGAGAGACAAGGTTGAAGTATAAATGTCTCCTCTCTGTAGCACACGTGGTGGTGGCGGTGAGAATTTCCTTCTCCCCCCTTTTCAACCACTGCTATCACACCTTAGCTCCAAACTTTCTGGAGGCTTCCTTCCCTCTCTCCTTTGCCACCCAACCTGTGGAAAAAATCAGGCGTTATATTTCATTGAAACTAAAATACTGCAAATGTGCATTTCCACCCCAGTTTGAACATGGTTCAGCTGAAATAGAATGTTTTGCATATTTCAAACCTCAAGCCACCAAGGCCACCTTTGTAAAAGCAAACCCAAGGATGCTTTGTATAAACAACAATTATCTGAACTAGAAATTTCAGTCAATATATTTGAACCTCTGCAGCCTATATTCACAACCAATAGAATGTATATTTTACTAGATTTACCTTCTTCACCATCTTCATTCTTTCCACCTGCCTGCATTCTAGCCAGTTGTCTGCACAGAAGCAAAGATATCAAGATTTCATCAGCTTGACGTTCAATTAATAGCTTTTATTTGGGATAGTACTAGAATAAGATGTAGTATCAGAAGAATTAAGTGAACTTAAAAATGGTTTGTGCTGTTTCAGTTTCTATATACTTCCTTACTTATGATTATTCTATTTTTTATTTGCTTTGTTACCTTCCCTCTATTATATATATGTATATATATTTAATTCTGTTCCCCCCCCCCCAGTTTTTATGGTTTTGAAGGGGATAGTTTTTGTTTATTCAGAAACAAAAAACACCTTGCCGAAACTTGGTTATGTACTTTTACTTTTCACTGAATTACAGCTGTATCGCAGAACATTGACTTCCAATTTGAAAAAAGAAAGAAAGAAATGCAGCTCCTGGCTGGTTTTTCAAAGGATCCAATAAAATTAAAATGTTCTAACAGTATTTTAGAAGATAAAATATGAATTATAATTTAATTTGCTAGTTTTCCAAATACCCTTTAAAAACATTTGTGCTTTTCTTAATTATTATAAACACCTGTTGGTATATACTCTTTTTATTTTTTTTATTTCTGTAAGCTTTTCTTTAAAAACAAGGTTTTTAATCAGAAAATTATTTCCAAGCCCTCTAACACTGCTGTGCTCTAAAGGATCCAAGGTCAACATAATTTTTGTAAAAGAAAAAAAATACCTTGTAAAGTGTTTCCTGTTAATCTCATTTTCACTCAGTGTTGACATCTTTTTGTCAAAGGCAGGGCTTGAATAATGCGGATTATTTTTCCTCATAGATCTTAAGGTGTGCTGCCTTGTAAAATGCCCACTTGAAGAGAACTCCTGAAGCAGTACAATAAGGATAATTAAGAATACATAGTTAATTATGTTATAACTCTCATGTGTAACAACTTTCTTTTAATTTGAAATATTTATGCACCTTAATTCTGATTTAATACTTC
Organism: Rhabdophis nuchalis; assembly: GCA_039707465.1. NCBI lineage: Eukaryota > Metazoa > Chordata > Lepidosauria > Squamata > Natricidae > Rhabdophis > Rhabdophis nuchalis. The sequence continues at coordinate 207,885,478 of CM077645.1, forward strand.
TGTAAGTTATTAAAACAAAGTAGATAGCAGTAGTGATCCATCAAATGATCATGTCTTAAGCTGCTTAAGTTTTAAAAGATAAAAACAAAATTAGATTGTATATATACATTCACAACTCCAACTAATATATCTCTGGTATTTCCATAGGTATTCTTATAAAAATTATCCAAAAATTAATTAAACAAGGAAACAATTTATGACCTGCGGAATATGGAACCACTCACCAAAGATTCCATTTATGCATAGTTTATCACCATAATACAGTTCTTATTGCATCTGACAACCAACCTTTTATTTATGTATTTATTTATGCAACTTGCATCTCATCTAAGTGGCAATGGATGGCTCAGAACAGATAAAAATGATTCATTAAAAGCTAGTTCGATAATCAATGTAGAACCTTCAATACCATATTCTTGTAAAACGTTTGGTAACACATTATCTGAGAATATGACAACTTATTTTATATTTTATAATTCACTTTTGAATTTGAACTATATTAATTATCCTAGCATTCTGTCACTACCTCATTTCATAAACATACAGGTAGTTCTAAAGTTATGTCCATTCATTCAGCGACCACTCAAGTGATAGAGCCAGTGTTTCCAAAAGCTCATGAGAAGATTGCATGTCATTTGAACAAGCCCTCACACAATTTGGGTGAACAGCATCTGGAAAAATGACCAGCATAGCCAGTAGCTGCCTCATGAACAGCTGGGCAGGGAATGCTTTGTCAGCAGAAGCAGTAAGAAAAGCTAGGATCAGTTTGGGCTGCAGCTGTACCAGGGCCAATAAGCACAGGGCAGCAAGTGCAGCAGAGAGGAAGGAGGCCAAAATTAGATTAGGGGGTGGGGGAAGAGAGGCAGGTGGGGGAGTTAAAGAACAGATAATCCCTTACTTTACCAAAACTCAGAGATGGGAAAGACCAAGCTGGGAATAGTTTGGATCAGTTTGACCCCTTGGCTAGTGACCAGTGTGATTCAGCTTACAAGTAGTCCACTAAAGTAGTTCCTTTAGTGACCATTCAAAGTTACAACAGCACTGAAAAAAGTGATTTATGACCATTTTTCACACTTATGACTATTGCAGCATCCCCATGGTCACGTGATTTACATTCAGACGCTTGACAACTGGTTCATATTTATGACGGTTGCAGTGTCCCAGGTTCATATGATTATTTTTTGAGACCTTCTGACGAGCAAAATCAATGTCAAAACCAGATTCATTTAACCACTGTGTTACTGATTTAACATCTGCAGTGATTCACTTAACAAACGTGGCAAGAAAAGTTGTAAAATGGGGGAAAACTCACTTAATAAATTTCTCACTTAGCAACATAAATTATGGGCTTAATTGTGGTCGTAAATTGAGGATTACCTATAGTCAATGGGACTGTTGTGCACTTTATAGCCACAGTGCTTAGCAAGGAAAATTCCAGTCCCAACTGCCATTGTAACTCAAGGATTACCTGTACAGTTGAGTAGCCTATTTTCATTGCATTCAACATTTTTCTCCTGAAAAATCCCCAGCTCACACATAGCCAATACAGAAAGCAAATTAATTTTTTGCCTTTTTGACATTTGTCCCTTGCAACAAACCAGAGTATCCACTTTGTTTCTATCAGCATTGACACATCTTGAAATCATTCTATTCATGCTACCATGGTGGAAATGTTCATTTAGCTTCGTACTTTCTAATTTTGTAGAAAAAGGGGAAGCTATTAGCTTTTAGATTAATGATGAGCTTTAGCACCCTTTTCCCCAATTCACGTAAATATGGTGCAGTGCAATATATAATTCAGTGTGTTATCAGCTTCCAAATTAACTGTAACAATACACTGGAAAATTAGTCAGCAGTATTTAAAATTGTGAGAAATGCCCTGACTAAAAGAAAAAAGGCAAAACAGCAGAAAACCTAGTTCAACTCTATTTACATTTTGATGAAAAAGTGCTTTATTCAGATTTAATATCCATTATTTAGATATAGCAGCAAACGAATTATCCAGAAAATATATCTATTAAAGTTGAATGAGCTCAAAAGATTTATTTAAATAGTATCTCTGTATACTATCTTTATGTACACTTATATTTTCAGTAACATTTATGAGTATAATTTATGGTAGCTTCTCTGATACATTGTGTTCAAATATGCTTGACCACTTTTAATAATAATAATAATAATAATAATAACTTTGCATTTATTAACCGCTCCCTCTCCCCACAGGGACCCGGGGCGGTGCACAGGAGAAACTAAAAACAATATAAACAATCAATACAAAATATACAGTTTAAAACACCATTAAACTATGTTATCCCGTGCTAAAAAATTAAAACCCATTAAAATACATTTAAAAATCTATAGACAGAGAGACTATCCAAGGCCGGCCAGTCGAAAGAAATGGGTCTTTAGTTTCATACGGAAGGAGCGGAGGTCCGTGGTCGTTCTGATATCGGGGGGAAGGTCGTTCCAGAGGGCCGGGCCCGCCACAGAGAGAGCCCTTCCCCTGGGCGTCGCCCGCTGACAAAGTCTGGTGGACGGCACCCGGAGAAGTCCCTCTCTGTGGGAGCGAATCGGTCGTGAGGATGTATGGGGCAGGATCCGATCCCGCAGATAGCTAGGTCCCGAGCCATGGAGCGCCTTAAAGATGATAGTTAGCACCTTGAAGCGCACCCGGAAGACGACAGGCAGCCAGTGCAGCTCGCGCAGGAGTGGTGTAACGTGGGCGAACCTGGTGGTCCCCATAATTGCCCGCGCGGCTGCATTCTGAACTAACTGAAGCCTCCGGGTGCACCTCAAGGGAAGCCCCATGTAGAGAGAGTTACAATAGTCCAGTCGGGATGTCACGAGGGCATGAGTGACTGTGCGAAGGGCGTCACGATCCAATAGGGGGCGCAATTGGCGAACCAGGCGAACCTGGTAAAACGCCCTCCTGGCCACGGCTGTCACTTGCTCTTCCATAGACATCCGTGTATCCAGGAGGACACCCAAATTGCGCGCCCCATCCACAGGGGCAAGATGTTCGCCCCCTATGGCCAGCGTTGGAGAAAGCTGGTTGAATCGGGCAGCCGGAAACCACAGCCACTCGGTCTTGGTCGGGTTGAGCCTGAGTCCGTTACTTCCCATCCAGATCCGCACGGCTTCCAGGCACTGGCACATCACCGCTACGGCATCGTTGGGGTGGTTTGGGGTAGATATGTACAGCTGGGTGTCATCAGCGTACAGGTGGTAATCTACCCCAAAACCACGGATGATCTCACCCAGCGGCTTCATATATGCGTTAAACAGGAGAGGCGAGAGGACCGACCCCTGAGGCACCCCGCATGTGAGTGGTCTCGGGGTCGACCTCTGCTCTCCTGCCCGCACAAATTGCGATCGGCCAGAGAGGTAGGAGGAGAACCACCGTAAAACGGTGCCTCCCACCCCCAACCCCCCCAGCCGATGCAATAGGATACCATGGTCGATGGTATCGAAAGTCGCCGAGAGGTCTAATAGGACCAGGATGGAGGAACATCCCCCATCTCTGGCCCTCCAGAGATCATCTACCAACGCGACCAATGCCGTCTCGGTGCTATGCCCGGGCCGAAAGCCGGACTGGCGCGGATCTAGATACTCAATTTCCTCCAGGTGACGGGGAAACTGTTGTGCCACCACACTCTCAACAACCTTCGCCAAAAAGGGAAGGTTGGAGACTGGACGATAGTTGTTTAAAAGAGCTGGGTCCAAAGAGGGCTTCTTGAGGAGGGGCCTCACCATGGCCTCTTTTAGGGAAGCAGGCAAGGAGCCCTCACTCAAGGATGCCTTTTATGAATTACCTTTTATGAATTACGAAAACTGCTTAAATTACTTTTAATTTCTGTTGCATTTAACAATTATACTTTTTCATAATTACAAACCATCCACTCAAAGTAGTCCTTAAGTAGAGCATGTTTTGTAAAATATATTTCTGACTACAACCTTTTCTAGAGAAAGATATAGTACTACACAATTTGTCTCCAGTTCTGCTACTCAAAACAAGAATTTGTAGATTACTCAGTTTCTGAAACAATCTCTTACTACAGGCAGATAGCAGACTGGGACATATATTTTAATAATTTTAGAAGTAAAATACAGGTTGGAATATTATCTACAATAGAAATGTGTATTAAAAATTTCATAAATTAAAACATCTGTTAATTGTATGAGCAGTATTTTTTGAAATTAGTTTCCCAATTATGTTCTGTGCTTAATTTTAAATGTACTATTGCCTATACATTACTGTTTAAATCTGTTCATGAGCTTTTTCAAAATTTCACATGTGCAAGACGTTGCAAATTTCTAATTAATGTTATTTAACACTGTCATACTATAAGTTGCTGAAAATAAAAACTTTTAATCACAATGCTTTAAGATGAATTTATTTTTCCTAGATGCAAAAATTTGATTTTCCATCATTGTTAGTATTTAATGTTTTAACATCAAACTCCATAGCAGATACTATGGAGTAAATATAGAAAATATAGAAATCTATTTTGGCACTCTAAAAACAATGTAACCTTGTGGTGCTAGGAAGTTTAACTTTCAGTATAGTGTGTACAAAACTTCAACCTAAAAAGTTTATTATAAAATTGTAGAGATCAGAAATCAACCTCTCTTCTCCACAGATTAAAAATATGAGTCTATTTTACTACTTCCATGAATTGATGTGTACCTTTATGCATGAGGAAAAGTGGGTGGGTGACAGTTCTTAAAAGCTGTAAAATAACTGTGGGATGTTTTATAAACCATTGTATCAAATTCTATTATATGCAATTTACCCATCACAATAAAATTAGTTGAAATAATTGGCTGCTGTAATTTTTGGCTAACCAAATTATGTTGGCTGCTGTTTAGCACTTCCTGATAAAAATGTTCATTGTTTTAATGATTATCACAAGTTCCCTGATGGAACAATAAAGTTCTAAACATACCAATTCAGCCTTTAGACTAGAGGCTATATCTTTGTTAGGTAAACAAGCTAAGATGTGTGTACCCAATAAAACCCAACTTTGCATGACTAAAGGCTCTTTAGTGATTCATGCCACCATGTAAATTGATACAACTGCAGCTTAGAGGCACATTAACCCCCATCCCTTTTCAAACCTATATTGTTGATGAAAAATTCTTCAAATAAGGAAGTTACAATCCAGTACTTCTACAGCCCAACACAAATTTTGGATCCCTTGCCTTTCTTTTTTATATCCAGCAGTAGTATTTTGTTTAAAACAAAACCAAATCAAAAAGGTTTCTAGATGGAATCACCACTGCAGCTATTACCCAAGTTGGAAGAGTATGGGAGCGGATGGAATAACCACAAAAATAATGCCAGCAACAGAAAAGTTAGTAAAAGTTCTAACCAAACAATGCCAGCAAATCTTGAGTACACCACAAAGGTTAACAATTTGGAAGGTCAGCTATAATGAGTAAGAAAAAAGACCTTGATGGAAATATTAAACATTATCTATGCAAAGGGGCTGAACCACTTTTTTAAGTGCAGAGAAAGGAGATAATATTCAGAAGCAGATCAAGCAGGTGCCTCCCTGATTCATCCTAATATAAGCAATTGGATATCAAAATCAGACCTGCAGAACTCTGTTAGAATAGAATCAAATAAAATAGAATATAATTCTTTATTGGCCAAGTGTGATTGAACAATCAAGGAATTTGTCTTTGGTGCATATGTCTCAGTGTGCATAAAGACAAGATACATTCATCAAGAATCATAAGGTTTCATAATCTTATGAAACTTAATGATAGTCATAGGGTACAAATAAGCAATCAGTAAACAATCAATATCAATAGTAAGGATACAAGCAACAAAGTTACAGTCCTGTAGTCATGGAAATGGGTGATAGGAACTAATAGTAATAGTAATGCAGCTTTAGTGAACAGTTTCCGTGGTGAGATTTGTTTAGCATAAAATATAGTTCTAGTCTGCCTATGGAGAATTTCCTAGAACTGGTCACATGGGAGAGGCTGATATCACTATACCTATCACCCCCCCCCCAAGCCATAAATAAATGTTATAAATACAATATCCTTAATTCCACAAGCTAGCAAAATAATGCTTATCCCAACGGCTGATAAGATGAACCTGTAAAAGGAAGATGCCAGATGTTCAACCAGATGTTAGAAAAGGCTTTGTGGCAATGGAGAAAGCCCCAAAATACCCAAATTAAGTCACAGTGAGTTTATACAAAGGCCTCCGATTGTACTGATCACGTTAAACCAGGTCTTCAAACTTGGCAGCTTGAAGACATGTGGACTTTAACTCCCAGAATTCTCCAGCTAGTATAGCTGGCTGGAGAATTCTGGGAGTTGAAGTCCACAAGTTTTCAAGTTGCCAAGTTTGAAGACCTCTGCGTTAAACTATGGAAAGTGCTCAGGAAAATGGAAATTCATTCCAATTATCTTCATGGGAGCCCATCTACAGATAAGATGGACAAAAGGACTGGCACCAGATTGGCCAAGACTGAGACTAAGCTATATTCTTTTTGTTTATATACCCCACAATTCCACAACTGCAGGATTGTCGTCGTCGTCGTCCCCGGGCCTGTATTTTGAACCCCGCGCTCGTTCCTGTTATGTTCAACTCCCTTCTCCAAACTCACCGTCCGGGCTTTCCGATCGGCGGGTGGATCCCCGCTGACCGGTCCGAGGGATCGACTTTCCACCGAGCGCTTCCTCCGAGACGAAGCCGGGGTCCTCAAAGTGAGAAACTCCGTACTCGATTCCATCGCTTCGTAGAGAGACTGCGGGGATCTCGAAGACGCCCCGCCATGAGGTTCGAGCCGGCCAGAGCCACCCGAACCGCTACGGAGCACCACCATGGCGATGCCCGCCTCTCCTCAACTGCCTCTGAATTCTGGCGCCACAACTCCGAGCGCCATCTCGTCACCAACCGTCCCTCGGATCCCTCCGCCGTGCCGCCCTTCTTTCCTGCGGGGTTTAATTTTTATCTAAGCCGCCGGCTCATCGATCCGTCCCGATTCAAGAGGCTGTTGGGACTCCCCTCCCCTGACCAGGTTACGCTCGGCGGGATCACTTCTGTCTCGGCGCTAGTGTTCCCTCTCGCGTTAAATAGATCCACCGCCGCGGAAGGACACAGCGCGCGTCCTGCGTCCTAAAACTTTTTGGCGCGTGGGCAACTTGGAGTGCGGCTTGTTTTCCTTCGCTCTGATTGGTCGGCGCTGTGGCGCGCGGCGGTTTGCTGCTCCTGCCCGCGAGGCGCTCAAATACAACGTTTAAAACTTTGCACGACTCTTTAGAGAAAGGCGCGTTTTCTATATCAACGCAACCAGCTCGCTCTATGCTTGGAAACGCCTTGAAATTCACACGTATAAATCTTGTTAAGAATACATATAAAGTTGCACTTGTATGTGATGTACTCCCAATGGGCAAGACAAAACAACGCCACAATTCCTGTGGAACAATCTTATGGAACAATCAACCAATCTCATTGTACACATGTTGTGCACGGACAATAAAGAATTATGACCATTATTATTATGCAAACCGGATTAAAGTTTGTAGCAAACCTCCCTCCAACCTGGATTTCAAAACCCTATGCCCTGCAATCTCCTGCCGGCTGAGCTAATCGGAATATATCAATTACCAGAGGAAGCCTAATTAAGTTTTTTTTGCCATATAAAAGGCGATCCCTCGGAAAGGGGAATAAGTAACGATGCCTCTTTAAGAGCGGTTCCTGGCATTTTGAACTAAACGCGTACATACTTTAAACTGTTTTCCTCGGCACCACCAAAATTGAAGAAAAATAATTGCATTTCCCATATAATTTTGCATCTGTTGAGGGGGAGCAGAAGGGAGAGAATGCAATCTTTTACGCAAACAGAAGGTGCCAAAACAGTTTTCATCTGGAAAAAAACAGGTTCTGGATTTTAAAAAAAATTCTGCTGCAAAAATAAAAACACTTAATCCTTCTTTTGTCTTCTCCACCATTTTATCAATTCTTTTAAACAATTGCACCGGTATTTGGCTGGATGATCAACTCTTAGATAAGGAGGCCCTACTTCCCTATTGGCCTGTGAAAAGTCAAAATAATTTTGCTTCTTAGCAGTACAGCTGAATAGTACAGTGTTGAATTTGACTAGGGTGGCCCATCAAAGTTAATTTTCTGCTTAAAAAAAAGAAGCCAGCTCCTCTCCAAATAAACAACAGCTTTGTAGTCCCACCATGAGATCCCTTGGTCTCTGGGTTTACTACGGCTCCTTACTGCTCCTAGGGAGCCCAGTACAGCGTGCATTAAAGGGACTCGCGTTAAGTAGGCCCTGACGTATGTCCCTTTAAGCAAAGCAGTCTCCCCTTAATTTTATGCCCTAACCAAGCAATCCTCCCACAGCAGTTAAAAATAATCGGAAATGTTTTCTTACAGAAGAGACGGTGACGGAGTCAGGAACGTTGATTCCCAAATGAATGATTTTTCTTAATCTGATCAGAAAGCTGACTCTTCTCTACAACCCCACAAAGAGTTTTATATTGTCTTTCAGGTAACAGGTGGGACCTGGCTAATCACTTTACTTGCCTGCCAGGAAAGGCTTCACCTGTTTGATTTCTACATACCTGGCTATTGTTAAAGACACAGAAGCAACCCCCCCCCCATAGGTACTTAAAAGGTGGAATTACATGGTTTATTTACATGATGCACTAATAGTAACAGCAGCAAATATTTATTTGTGGTTGTATTTTACACATTTGTTTTAGATTCTCCTGAAAAATAAAAGCCCTTTTCCATTGGGTTTTCCAAGGTGGTGATGAATTAAACTACCAGTGTGTTATACAACTTTCAACAACTGTGAGTGGCTAATGATCAAATTATTATAAAGCCTATAGAACACAGAGGTAAAAGCTGGCAAGCATGAAAAAGCAAGGTATCTCACTCTTTACTACCTTTCCCAGCGTTAGATCAGTTTCCAGAGAGCTGGATCTTGGCATAATGATAATTGGAGTCTGGTCATTTGTGCCTCCAATGAGAACTCTGGTTGAACTGTTCAACAATCCATTGGTTTGTTTTCTTGGTTGTCCACAGAATACTATTCAGAAGTATTTCTGAAGCTTTATTTCTAGGCAAGTGTCCTACTTGTCAATACAACATCCTACCTGTCAATGAGTACTTCAGCTACAACCGCAATAACACATGAGCACATAATAGATACAAACTCAAGGTAAACACTCCAAACTTGATTGCAGAAAATACGACTTCACCAACAGAGCGGTCAATGCCTGGAATGCACTACTTGACTCTGTTGTTACATCCTCAAACAACCATAACTTTAACCTTAAACTGCCTGTTGACCTCACCCCATTCTTAAGAAGTCAGTAGGTGCGCGCTTAAGCACACCAGCATGCCTAATGTCCCTGTCCTACTGTCCCCGTTTATTTGTACCCATTTCCTGTGCTTATTCATGTTTATTCCTATTCCTGTTATCTTGTACATGAGTGACAAACTAAATAAATAAAATAAAATAAATAAATGTGTAAAATAACTCAGACTTAGTGCCCATTATGTGTCCAGGAGACAGCTTCCAGATTTTCTAGTAGCCCCCAAACCATTGATTGCAAATTGTAGTGACAATACCCTTAGAAGGGAACGATTTAGAGGTCTGATGTTTATGCTTATAACTTCAGCACGGACACATGACTGGAGAGACATAAGGATGAAAACAGACCCTCCTTTATTTAAAGTGAAATGGGCACTTCTAAACAATGCTGCAGTAAAACGGGAGGGAAGGGAGTGGGAAAATCAGGCTCCATAGCTGGAAGGGACCTTGGAGGTCTTCAAGTCCAGACCCCTGCTCAAGCAGGAGAACCTATACAATCTCATACAAGTGGCTGTCCAGTCTCTTCTTAAAAATCTCCAGTGATGGAGCGCCCACAGTTTATGGAGGCAAGCTGTTCCACTGGTTAATTGTTCTCACTGTTAGGACGTTTCTCCTTAATTCTAGGTTGTTTCTCTCTGATTAGTTTAACTGACACTAACTCGAAAACTATAAAGTACTTTGTTAATTTGCCGCTTTTGCCTTCGCCTAAGTAAGTCTTTGGGCTAATAAAAGATTTGGCCTCGCCTTTAGGGGCAAACTGGACAGAATCCTATTCTTCAAAGTACCTGAAGGTAGAACAAGAAGCAATGGGTGGAAACTAATCAAGGAGGGAAGCAACTTAGAACTGAGGGGAAATTTCCTGACAGTTAGAACAATTAATCAGTGGAACAGCTTGCCTCCAGAAGTTTATTATTATTTATTATTTTATTGAATTTCTAGATCGCCCCCTCTCCCCGAAGGGACTGGGGCGGTGTACAGGAAAATTAAAACTACTAAAACAATAACAATACATACAAAATTAAAATTGAATTAAATAGTCCTGTACAAATTTATAAACTTTATAAAGTTGTGAATGCTCCAACACTGGAAGATTTTAAGAAGATGTTGGATAACTATTTGTCTGGTGTAGGGTTTCCTGCCTAAGCAGGGGGTTGGACTAGAACAGGGGTCTGCAAAGTCGGCTCTTTTAAGACTGGTGGACTTCAACTCCCAGAGTTCCCCAGCCAGCATAGCTGGCTGGGGAACTCTGGGAGTTGAAATCCACCAGTCTTAAAAGAGCCGACTTTGCAGACCCCTGGACTAGAAGAAGACCTCCAAGGTCCCTTCCAACTCTTGTTATTCTATTATCTATTTTCTAATTCTAAACACACGCATACTGGAATTGCCCCAATCTCGCTTAACCGCTTCGTCTCCTTTTGGCTCCCCTTAGTTGAGTCGAACAGCCTTGCAATGCAGCCAGCGTTTCCGGGGGAAGGCGTTCCTTGTAACGCTTCCCCCCAGGACCTCGGAAACGCACGCGTGGAGCGATGCTTCTTCAACCGCCGTCCGTTGCCAGAGACCAGCGGCTTCTTGTTCATGCTTTCTCCGGGAAATGCGCTTCTTAATCTTTTCCCTTGGCCAGCCAACGTTGGGCTTCAATGGCGGAGGCGGAGGCGGAGGCTGTCCTGGGCGGCTACGACCCAGCCGTCTCTTCTCGCTCCGTTTGCGTCTATACGAGCTGCTATTGGTAAGAAAGGGTGTCCGTCCCTATTACAAAACCTAGTAGCGATCGTCGTTATAGTTCCAGAAAATCTTAACAGGGCAGCCGATGTCAGTCTACCAAAATTTCCTCCAGCCTTCCAAACAATCCGGAAGCATTTTTGAAAGAACATTTTGATTTAGTAGGTGCTGAAAAATAAATGCAGAACAACACAACATATTGCAATTAGTCGTTGTAATATATAACACAAGGAGCCCATTTAATCAAATTGATGTTACATCTCCAAAGCTAGCCTTTGCTTTTCCTCCATATTTGAAGTCCTGTTTATTTTTCTTAATGGGAATTTCATTTTTGGGTATCTCTGGTAAAAAGGTATGTGTATACAGAATGTACACAATACCCTGGCAGAATTAAATGCTGATTCCAGGTAATTTATGACCATGTGTACAATTGTGTAGAAGAGACAATGAATTGAATAAAACATGGGGATACATGATAACCTTGAACAATTAAGATTTTAGTACCAGAAAAGAACAGAAACTTAAAAGTATGTGAGCTCGTGTTTTTATTTCTCTACAGTGAAGAAAATATCTGGAAACTTTGTGAACATATCCGAAGCAAGAATCAATACCCTTTAGAAGAATTTTATGCTGTTTTCATTTCCAATGACAGAAAGATGGTAAGTTAGGATGTGGTGGTAGAGCAAAACCAACTGCTTAAATGTCAGGATCAAAGCTGTTCTACTCGGTTTGGGGCTTCAGATTCCCCTCATCCCATTGCTCACAATTCTAATAGCCTAATAAGAGCCATTTTGGTCTATCAGTTAAAGCTAGGTAGCTAGAAAGTCAGAGACCATGAGTTCCAGTGCAGTATTAGCTGTGAAAGCCAGCTGGGTGACTTTTGGCCAGTCACACATACTCAGCCCAACTCACCTCACAGGGTTATTGTTGCGGGAAAATAGGAAGCAGTTCCTTTGGATATGATCATCACATTGAGTTATTTGTAAAAAAAAAAAAAAAAAAGAGAGAGAGATACAGATGAATTAAATAAAAAATAACTGCTCTGCTTAGCAGCAGAAATATTGCTTCCAGTTGTGGGCATTTAAAAAAATGTAGATGTAGATATACTTTCTCATTCCAACAAGGAGAATAAAACACACACGTCATCTTCTTCCTCTTTTCTATTTTATCAACTGTAGCTTGTGTTCTTAAAATTCCCAAAGTTTTAAGAGTGGTTTGTGGCTGCAGTACAGGTAATTTACAACCTACAATCCTGATCCAGAGGTAGTGATACAGTTCAGGTATTCTGCTTAGCCAGCAAGGCGGCATGTTGTATGAACTCGCTAACCTAGCCAGTACTGGGGCTGTAGAGGCACAGTTCTAAGCCCAAACTGTACCGGAATAATTTGAGTCCAACTATCTTTCCTGGTCTGCCATGTTGTTCACACTGGAACAGTCAGTCAGTCAGTCCTCCAAAGAAATGAGGTGGTGGTGTAGATCAGCCATTAATGTAATTTACTCTACCTCTACAGAAGCCTGCCAGTCACACCACACAGTTCCCAAAAACATAACTTTTGTAGCATACTGCTGACATAGCCAATAGGGAAGGGACATTGATGTAACAAAGCTTGGCAAAACTGTTTTGCAACAAATAGGTCATATGTTGAACTGTTGGTGTTTCCCCAGGTGGAAGTTATTGACCCAGCTAGTGTGCCTGTGTACTGCTAGAACAATTAACTACCTAGTTAATCATTCACTTAGCTAACTATGTAAATAGAATCCAATGTAGCAGAATAAATGGTTGGAGAAAGGCCAAGTCAAAATCTTTGAAAAGCAAAAGAGTGCCTTTGTTATTGTTACTGTGTTGTTTTTGCATTCTCTCTCTCTCTCTCTCTCTCTCTCTCTCTCTCTCTCTCTCTCTCTCTCTCTCTCTCTCTTTCTGTGTGTGTGTGTGTGTGTGTGTGTGTTCCAGCTTAACTCTGGAATGCCTCAAGCAATTTCAACCAAACTTGGTACACAGATGACTTAGTCTCTGGAAAAAAAATACTGTGGGGTTAATACACCCCTAGCACCCTGGGGTGGGGGGAGTGTTTTGTTAAGATACAGCCTGTGTGCCTTAAAATGACTTCAAATGTACTGCCGTAAAATGGCTTCTACTGTACAGCACAGTGGAGTTGCCATGGTAACGGCTTCACAGTATTCCACAAGCAGGCTCCCTCTAGGAAAATCCAACATTAGAAATTATGTTTGGTCCAGACATTTTCCCCCTATAAATAAATACCCTGACAACGCCAGGTTATCAGTTGTTAAAAATAATGTCGGAAGCATCTACAAGGAAGCATCTACAAGAAAAGAATAGGCATTTATTTAATTGTCATGTTTTTGGAGGGAGGAAACTACTGAGCTTATGATGCTAGAAAAAGAATTTCTGTAGTAGATGTTACAGCCACAAAAAATACCCTTGAGTATTTACATGGCATTTGTTTAAAATGTATTAGCTATTAGTTGATGCAAGTCTTAGACATTAAATTATTTTAACTATGATCTTTTATAACCTGCAGGTGCCACTTTGGAAACAGCAGGCAGGATGTGAAGGTCAGCCTGTGATCTGGGTGAATAAATCTACATTTTCTTTGCACTGTTTCCCACTGCCCCTACCATGCAATTATTTTTTAAATGTATCATTGGCAACCAGATCAGTGAAATGCACTCAGTCCAATGAAACCCAATGTGATTTTAAAATGTTTCTTCAGCCAGTATAGTGGCCTTGTTTATTTAGCGTATGGCAAATACATGGACTTATAGTGGTTCAAATGTTAATGTCCAGTCCACACAGTCATTCAAGGACAGGGTGGCCTATATACATTGCCATGTATTTAGAGAGCCAGGAGTTCTACAAAGATGTCTGGTTGCCAACTGTCGTTAACTGCGAATTCTTCAATGTAGTCTGGCTGCCAGTTGATGCCAGGCGTTTGGTTCACGCTACTGTGCTATCCAGGGTGCACCATGAGGAAGTGAAGTAGCATCACACCCCAGTATGGTGGATAAGTTGGTGGACCCAAGAGTAGAGATACCAAGATCTAGTCCCGTGATGGAGAACCTATGGCACGTGTGCCAGAGGTGGCACCCAGACCCCTCTCTGTGGGCACTCGTGCTGTCACTAGCTGCTGTTCTGGTTTCCGGCACGTATATGCACGCCAGCCAGCTGTTCTTCACGAGTACCAGAGACCCAAAGATCAGCTGGCCAGTGCAAATTCACATGCAGGCCATTTGGTCTTCGGGTTTCCAGCGCAAACCCGAAAGACACAAAGACTAGGTGTCTGGTGCGTGCATGCACACTGGCTAACTGGTCTTCAGGTTTCCGGTGCATGTGTGTGCATGCGCGCATGCTCTCCAGTTTGGGTACTCTGTGCCGAAAAGATTTGCCATTACTGATCTAGTCTATGCTCAACCATAGAGGTTCTCTGGATGACTTTGGGCCAGTCACTCTGGCTCAGCCAACCTATATCCCAAGGTCGTTTTTTGGGGGGGGAATGGGAAGAAGGAGCACTGTGCATACTACCTTGAAGTCCTAAACGAAGGGCAGGAGATACATCTGGTGAACAACAATGTCCTCTGGATGAGTCGAATTTGAAGTCCCATCATTTTCAGCTGTTCTATTTGGGTGATCAGATTGTAGCTTAATGGGCTGAGTTATGAACGAGTTTTTAAAATAGGAGTTCCAGAAACCAGCTGCATAGGTTAAACTAGGAATGTGCTTCCTGGTTTGTTTGCATTAGAAAAATCACCAAAACCAAAAGGCTGCGAAACTTTGTTTTGATGTTGATATATTCTTGATTAATTCTAAAATGATTTTACCAATTGAACGAACAATTTAAACAGACATTTTTGGTTGGCTTGTTTTCCTGTGCAAATGGTCACATGCAACTTTTAAATCTCAGACATATTGTAGCTATATTTGACTTTTTAGCTTAAATCCAGGGCTGCTTTGCACCAGGACAATGACAAATTGCTCAAATCGTGCATGCTAAACTCTTTAGAATGACCCATTCTATGATTCAGCTGGCTAGCATTCTTGTACGCCAGAGCCAAGAAGGAACCCAATAACTAAAACCAAATAAATCATATATAACATATTGTGGAATTGGGTTTTACATGTAGCGGCTTACCCTTTTTCCACCTTCCTCTGTAACCATCACAGGTTCTCATTCTCCATCTTTTCTTTTCAGGATTACCACGTTATTTTGTTACATGTGTCGATTGGAGATCAGAACTTCATCTATGATCTTGATACTGTCCTACCTTTTCCATGCCCCTTTGGCACTTACATTGAAGAGGCTTTCAAATCGGACAGCATTCTTAACGCTGAATTTCGAAGGTGGGGATATTAATCACAAATGTTCCCAGCATAGCTTTAATAGCAGTAAGGCTTGAGTGTGCCAAAGTTAGACTGACCTGTTTCAGTTCATAATTTGAGATTGTGATTGCATCAGCTTGGAGAAGTGGAAAAGTCTCTGGGACCATAAAAATAAATTTCAGCTGCCTGAGTTGTATTAATCTGTTAATGGAGTCTATGTGAAATAATAAAATCTTATTGCACTAATGCCAAGAATACATCCGAAGGAATGAATAGCACAATTTATTTAAACCTTCATTTCACTTTTAAGTCTAGAATATAAAATGATGTTGTCTGTATCCATTCCAAAATAAGTTGTCTTCAATAGTATTTATTACATTTGTTGAAATCTTACAATCTATAACCTAGAATTTAATAAATAAATAAATAAATAAGAAGTAAGTCCCAGTGAGTCTGTAGCTGGACTTATGAATTGTATCAAGAACATTGCTTACTTAATCAAACAGGTAGTCGAGGTAGCGCAGTGGTTAGAGTGCAGTACCGCACACTACTTCAGCTGACTGCTAGCTGCAGTTCGGCAGTTCAAATCTCACCGGCTCAAGGTTGACTCAGCCTTCCATCCTTCCGAGGTGGGTAAAATGAGGACCCAGATTGTTGGGGGCAATAGGCGGACTCTGTAAACCACTTAGAGAGGGTTGTAAAGCACTGTGAAGCGGTATATAAGTCTAAGTGCTATTGTTATTGCTACTCCTTGACTTAAATTGGCTGCTTAGCTACTGTTGGAAGTTAACTACAGGCTCCCCAAAAGCTACTTACAACCCAGTTTCAAAGTTACAGTGGCTGCACCACCCTCGCAGTCATTTGTCATTATGCCCGGCCTCGGATGCTGTAGTACAGGTAGTCCTCCACTTATAACATTTCACTAAGTGACTGTTCAAAGTTACAATGGCACTTAAAAAAAGGAACTTATGGCCATTTTTTACACTTAACAACCACTGCAGCATCCCCATGGTCACATGATCAAAATTCGGATGCTTGGCAACTGACTCATATTTCCAACAGTTGCAGTGTTCTGGGGTCATGTGATCCCCTTTTGCAACCTTCTGATAGGTAAAGTCAGTGGGGAAGCCACATTCACTTAAAAACTGGGTTACTGTGCTATATGAGCGGCGGTGGCGCAGTGGTTAGACTGCAGTACTGCAGGCTACTTCTGCTGACTGCTGGCTGCCTGCAGTTTGGCAGATGGAATCTCACCAGGCTCAAGGTTGACTCAGCCTTTCATCCTTCCGAGGTGGGTAAAATGAGTACCCAGATTGTTGGGGTCAATCGGCTGATCTGTAAAGCGCTTAGAGAGGGCTGTAAAAGCGCAGTGATTCATTTAACAACTGTGGCAAACAAGGTCGTACAATGAGGCAAAATTCACTTAACAGATGTTTCATTTAGCAACAGAAATGTTGGGTTCAATTGTAGTCGTAAGTCAAAGTCTCCATGTACTCACCTCCAGCCAGCAAGGAGAGATCAGGCGAGCTTGCAAGCGGATACAGGATCAGCTTTCTTCCAGACCCAGCCTCACAGCAATCCCATTGCCAAACTTGTATGAGCATCGCAGGGCTCTCCCATCCCTGAGAGTCCCTGTGCTCCATGAAACAATCCTCATATTAATTGAACAATTGTGACCAGGAAGAGCAGAGAGTGGGATCATTAAGCAAGATATTTTCAATTCACCACCATAATATTGCAGGCACCCCCTGTAAATTGATTGCATTAGCCACCATGTACTAGATATAAACCAGTGTTGGCGGACCTTTTCAGCACCGAGTGCCAAAATGGGAGCGTGCATGCCTGCCGGCCACCTGATCTTCCAGTTTCTGGCCCGCATGCGCAAGCAAAGACCAGCTGGCCGGCACACATGCACGCACCAGAAACCAGAAGAACAGCTGCCTGCTGAGAAGATGATTTTCTGGTGTTCAGCGCACACATTCGCACCGGCCAGCTGGTCTTCATGCACGCCAGAAACTGGAAGAGCTGCTGCCTGGTGTGCGCATTCACATCGGGCGGCTGCTCTTCCGGTTTCCGGCATTCCTCCACATGTGAAGACCAGCTGGCTAGTGCGCCGGAACCTAGAAAAGCAGCAAGCAACGGCTCCTGTGCCCAGAGAGATGGCTCTGCATGCCACTTCTGGCACACATGCCATAGGTTCGCCATCACGGGTATAAACTGTGGCTTGTGAGTAGGTATAAACTGTGGCTTGTGGATTAACACAACTACTGTACCAACCAAAGCATTTTATAGCTTGACATGGTAGGCAAATTTATCCAATGGGTTTTTTTCATATATATAGAATTCTTTGTATTTCACTTTTGGCTTAAATTCACACTTACCTGTAAAATATTCCTATTTAATGTAAAGTGCCAACCATTTGCCGTTTAATTAACACAAGATGAGTCAGATCCTGAAGAGCTATTTAATACTTGATTTAGCTGTAGTTGAAAATGCTTGTGGGAACTCAGCCTTCTGCTTTCTGAGATAGGCAATACTGATCAATTATTCTAAATGTTTGTCTTCCTTAGGAAAGTCAGATTGGTTCGAGCGGATATGTATCTGAAGACTTTTGCTTCTGACCGATCGCACATGAAAGATGCCAGCGGGAACTGGCTGAAATCTCCTCCCCTATATCCATGTATTGAAACGGCAGGTAAATCATAAATTTTAGTGTGCCACACCCAAACAGCACTAGATCTCCTGTTGATACTAAATTTAAACATTGCAGTAAGCTGGGGTTAGTTTCTGTCAAATGAGCTTTCTTTGGTTGAGTTTGTACAGTGTAAAGTCGTGATGGTGTGAACCTACGTCACCCTACGATTTGATTTGATTTATTTAGATTTATAAAACCGCACCTCTCTCCCCGATGGGACTCGGGGCGGTGCACAGGAATTAAAAGACATATAAAACATAACCATCAATAAATAGTAAAAGCAAATTAAATAATGTTCATCCTGTGCTAAAAATCTTAAATTCTTAAAAACTATTTCCCCCTAAGATCCAAATAAAACAGATTAGGCTTCAGACTACAGGCTAGGTGAGATGGATTAGACCAGGCCGGCCTGATGGAAAAAGTAGGTCTTCAACTTTTGGCAGAAGGAGCGGAGGTCCGTGGTCGTTCTAAGTTCGGGGGGTAGGTCGTTCCAGGAGGTTGGGCCCGCCACAGAGAAGGCCCTTCCCCTGGGCGTCGCTCGCTGGCATTGCCTAGTGGACGGCACCCGGAGTAGTCCCTCTCTGTGGGAGCGAATCGGACGAAGGGATGTATGGGGTAGGATATGATCCCGCATATAGCTAGGCCCCGTGCCATGGAGCGCTTTAAAGATGATAATCAGCACCTTGAAGCGCACCCGAAAGACCACAGGCAGCCAGTACAGCTCGCGCAGGAGCGGTGTTACGTGGGAATGCCTAGAGGCTCCCAAAATTGCCCATGCGGCCATATGGAACCATATTTGGTGGCACACCAGCTGCCAGCTCCGGGGTGCATGCACGTGCTGGCCAGCTGATTTGTCGCCCTTCCGGAGGTCCAGTGGAGGCCATTTTCCCCCTCCTAAGGCTTCAGGAAAGCCTCCGGAGCCTGGGTAAGGGTTGTGTGCACATGCACCAGGGGGGAGGGGGCATGTGCGTATGCGCATGTGGGGTCACATGCAGATGGCTGGGGAGGATTGAGTGGGCACGCACACGCGTGATAGCGTTCACACGCACAATTTTGACACGCTGTAAGAAGAAGGTTCGCCATCACTGGTGTAAAGAAATAAGTCTCCAAACTGACCTTGATTCGTAGGGACTCATTATTAGCTCCAAGACTTGGTGCAGCAAATGCTTTGTATCCAGAATAGTGTTTCTCAATCATGGCAACTTTAAGATGTGTGGTGGACTTCAACTCCCCGCATTCCTCAGCCAGCCCGAGAAACGCTAATCAGAAGATTCCAAATTCAGAGAGTAGGTATTGCATTTACTTAGTTTAATTCATCTCACGTTTTGCAGTTTCTGCAACCTGGTTGTTTACTCAGCTCCTTCCTTACTCTCTGCTAAAGGTTAGATAACATGAATCAATCCTGGGCTATTTTCTTCCAAACTTTGAGCTCTTCCCACTCCTGTCATGGCGGCTTAAAGGGCAACAAAAACATCTGGAGGACTCCATTCCTTCATGGAGCAAAGGCTAGCTTTGCCATCTGGAAATGAGTCTTAGAAGAAGAAAATTAAAACTGAAAATAGTTGCATATCATTTATTTATTTATTATTTATTTATTTATTTATTTATTTATTTATTTATTTATTTATTTATTTATTTATTTATTTATTTATTTATTTATTTATTTCAAATTTATACCCCGCACCTTCTCCAAAAAAGGACCCAGGGCGGCGCACAGGAAATTTAAAAACAATACAAATATAACAAAATATAAAATTTTAAAAAGCTATTATATCCATGCCCTGTGCTAAAATCGTATAAAATCCACCCAGATTAAAATCTATCTAAAACAGTCAAAACGGTAGGTTATGCTAGGCCGGCTTGTTGGAAAAGGTGCGTTTTAAGACGCTGGCGGAAGAGGCGGAGGTCTGAGATGGTGCGTAATTCGGGGGGCAAGTCGTTCCAGAGGGTAGGGCCCGCCACAGAGAAGGCCCTTCCCCTGGGTGTCGCCAACCGGCATTGCCCGGCCGACGGCACCCTGAGAAGGCCCTCTCTGTGGGAGCGGATCGGTCGAAGGGATGTATGGGGCAGAAGACGGTCTCGCATATAACTAGGCCCCGAGCCATGGAGCGTTTTGAAGATGGTCGTCAGAACCTTAAAGCGCACCCGAAAGGCCACAGGCAGCCAGTGCAGCTCACACAGGAGAAGTGTTATGTGGGAGCATCTAGAGGCTCCCATAATCACCCGCGCGGCCGCATTCTGGACTAGCTGTAGCCTTCGAGTGCACCTCAAGGGAAGCCCCATGTAGAGAATATTTAGCCTCTCTTCTCTACTCTAAAGCAGAGAATGTTTTCTCTTCTTCCAAAGAACTTAAATATATTTCAATGCTTTCTTTCTTTTTTTTTTCTTTTAAGATTACAAGATGAATCTGGATGACTTTATTAGTATGAATCCAGACGCAGGCTGGGGATTTGTGCTGAAACTCCCTGAATTTGTGCAAGAATTCAGCAGTCGGAACTATGAAGGAGAATAATGAAGAGTTAACGTTTGTATATAGATTTGCCATGCTATTTGTATATTACCGTGGTTAAAATTGGAATAATGTTAATTGTGTTGCAGCAAATAAAAATGAACTTAGAAAATAAACCTTTACTTTTGAATATATATGACGCAAAAGACAGTCAGTTTGGTCTAGTGCAGTGATGGCTAACATTTTTGCCATTGCTTGCCAAAAGAAGGGGGAGCGCAGGGGGGAGGCGTGCCATTATGGGGGTCACTCATAATTCTATGCGCCCTCCCGCTGCACCTGCGCGTGTGACACCCCCACCTTTGGCACACGATGACATGGTGGACCTTTTTTTCCACTCCCAGGTTCCAGACCCTTTCTAGGAGCCTGGGGAGGGCAGAAACAGCCTTCCCCAGCCCCCCGGAGGCCCCCCGGAGAACGAAAACAGCCTGTTTCCAGAAGGCCTGAAAATCAGCTGTCCAATCCGCGCATGCACGCCGGAGCTGAGCTCACAGGCCCACCATTCGCCATCACAGGTTGAATGGCTAGAAACCAGGAGACAATAAGTTTTAGTTCTGCCTTAGGCCTGAAAGCTGGTTGGCTGACTTTGGGCCAGCCCCCCACACCCCTCTCAGCCCAACCTACCTCATAGGGTTGTTATGGGGAAAAAAGGAGGAAGAAATATTATGTTATGTTCACCACATTGAGTTACTCACAAAGTGATAAAAGCGGGATTAAAAATAAAATTCTTTTGGGAATCATAAACAATAAATTTAACAAAGGGGTAATTTACCTAACAATACATATTATTATGCCAGCAAGAATGGCCTTTGCCCAAAACTGGAAAAACAGGGAAATTTCACAAGAAGAGGAAGTAAATAGGAAAATTCTGACTTGTGCTGAAATGGATAAATTGACATGGGAATTGCAGAACAAAGATAAATCAGAATATAAGATCAGGAATAAATTTTATCGATGATTGGAACAAAAAATGAAAGACTCAAAATAAGCAATGACTTAAGATTTATAGAATGGAGATTAGAATTATGTATGGAACTATAACAGTGAAAATGTATAAGATAAAAACAAAACAACATGGTTGGAATTAAGATATTTGTATATTTGTAAATAATGAACAGACCAAATGTAAATAAGCATGGTGGTCATAATGTATAACTTTATATCTTAGTATGTATGACAAAGACATTGCTAGGATGGTTACATGTTTTAATTTGTGTTCAATAAAAAACTTTATGAAAATAAATAAATAAATTCAGCCTTACTCTAAGATTACATTCATTTTTTATATCACCTATTATGTTATCTAATCATAAAACCTATACATTATAATTTCATTCCTGTCTCACACAAAATGCCCAAAATGGTTTCCATTCAGCATTATGACTAATGTCTTTCATCAAAACTGTCAATATTATCATCTTGGCAACTTCCATCATCTTCACCATCCATTTTTCATTATGGGTGTTGTCAAATCTTTCCACTATTATGTATATAAAAGTTTTACTGCTGTTATATATTTAAAAAAAAAAGTTCCCAAAGTTTATTTTCCAACTTTTTCACAATCGGTCTCAAATATCTCTGGTTTCAATCTTTAATATCTTCTAGATTAAGTATTTGAAACCAAAAATAGCTTTCTTGGATGTCCAGCAAGCATGATTAAAAACGTTTCCAATTATGAATTTTGGATGTTAAGAGATCCTGGAAACAGGAGTTACGACTAATACTGTGGCCTATCACTAGATGTCAGTCTTTACTTCTAGTCTCAGTAAAACGAAGCTGTAAAAAAATGTTGGTTTCTTAGGGATCTTTTTTCTCCTCCAGCGGATAGTTTAATAAGAGCCATAATGATCAACAAACCTCCTTCAGTGGACTTGGTGACTTGTTTAGATATGATGCACCATCATATGATGTTACACAGGGTGTCACCGCAAAACCCAACATGTCTGACTTATCATAAGTCTTCAACAATTCCACTCCCAACAAGAACTCATGATATTTTGAGGTTCTTGCCTGACTCAAGTGAGAACTTAGGCGTAAATCATTTGCAACTCATCAGATATGGGGCATCTAGTAGCCACATATATATTCACATATGCTGTGGTTTTAATGGGTTACCTCTAGTCTGCATTCCAGTTCCCAGCTTGCTGGTGTTGTTCAATCCTAAATCATGTCCTAACTCTTCGCAATCCTGTGGACCATAATGCACCAGGCTCCCCTGTCCTCTCTTGTCTCCCAGAGAGTGCCCAAATTCATGTTCATCGTGCCAATGACACTATCTAGCCATCTCATCCTCTGCCAAAACTCTTCCTTATACCTAGTTATTGGACCTTCAAAGGTTTTTGGTCTCTAGCTCCTCTTACAGAATGCTTGGTCAGCCTGAAATAAGACTTCCCCACCCATAATTTCACTGTCACATAACCTGCAAGTGTAAATGTCATAGCATGTGTAACTGAAACCTGGTTGGGTATTGACAGGGGATCCTCTCTCTTGCAGCTGTATCTACATTAAATAAATTCAACTATGGCATCAGTGCAGCCACCAGGATAGGGCTGGAGAAGTGGTGGCTATTGTCATCCAGGAACCCTGCATTGCTCATAACTGATAAACCCTGCATTGCTCATAACTGATAAAATAACCGGTTGTGGCTATAGTGACAATAGGGATGGCTTCCCTGTCATAGTCTCTGGTCACTGAATTGGTGGTGGACTTTCTTAGACTTAAATATACTTGGAGCCTTCAGCCTTTTTCTGGTTCCAGGGACAGATTGCTTAGGAGTTAATGGCCATTATGGCAACCATCGACTTGACCAAATCATTGAGGTCCTAGCATATCCTAGCATCAGAACAGAATAGAATAACAGTTGGAGGTCTTCCAGCCCAGAGTTCTCCAAACCTGGCAACTTTAAGACTTGTGGACTTCAATTCCCAGAATCCCTCAGCCAGCTGTACTGGCTGAGGAATTCTGGGAACTGAAATTTACAAGTCTTTGTCAGAGTTTGTTGCATAAATTGAAATCCAGAAGCACACACAGATAACTCATGCAGCAGGATTCGTAAAAAATTTTATATACATAAAAATAGGTGATTAAATGTACAATACCAACAGGTCTCATACATCCTCACGGCCGATTCGCTCCCACAGAGAGGGACTTCTCCGGGTGCCGTCCACTAGACTTTGTCAGCGGGCGACGCCCAGGGGAAGGGCTCTCTCTGTGGCGGGCCCGGCCCTCTGGAACGACCTTCCCCCCGATATTAGAACGACCACGGACCTCCGCTCCTTCCGTCTTAAATTAAAAACTTACTTTTTCTGTCTGGCCGGCCTGGGATAGTCTCCCTGTCTTGGGGGTTTTATTGGGTAGTTTTAGTATAGTTAGTTTTATGGGAATTTTAGCACAGGTTAAGTTTAATTTGGTTTTAGAATTGTTTGTATATTTCTTATTGTTTTTATTCTGCCTGTGCACCGCCCCGAGTCCCCATGGGGAGAGGGAGCGGTTTATAAGTATTAAAATTATTATTATTATTATTATTAGGTGGTCCTTCCAAGTAAACACAAGGCAGGAGAGTTACAGGCAAACACAAGCAGTTAGTTTCATTTTCAGCAGACAAGCCCAGACAGACTGCTAGTTTACCTCTCAGAGCAGCAGACTGTTTTAAGTTTTTGTTTCAATTCTCTGCAGAGACTCAGGTCTGTTTAAGTTCCCAGTGGCTGACTTAGTTGCTATGCCTATTCATTGTCTGACCTTGTTCTCATGTCTCTCCCATTCATGAATATTTTAAATCTTAAAAGTTGTCAAGTTTGGAGATCCCTATTCTAGTTCAAATCCCTGTCATGGACATAACACTCTGTGTCTACTTAGAATTCTCCGTTTTAGAGGGTGGACCTATTCCTTCAACCTATTCCTGACTCTTGACAGACCTAGTTGGACTGCAGAAGGAGCCTGGGGTTATTCCCAAGGCTCTGATATATATTTTGACTCAGGCCTTGGTCATCACTTGGAATGAAAGCATGATGATGGTTTGGGATCAGATTGTTTCTGTGTGGCTTCTCCCTGCTCTTGGATCCCAGAGTCCACTGATTATCCAAGGAACATCAAGAAATGAAACATGAGAAGAGTTGACTAGTCCAGGGGTCTCCAACCTTGGCAACTTTAAGCCTGGAGGACTTCAATTTCCAGAATTCCCGAGCTAGCTGGCTCAGGAATTCTGGAAGTTGAAGTCCTCCAGGCTTAAAGTTGCCAAGGTTGGAGGCCCCTGGACTAGTGCATTACAAGAAAAATATAAGTGATCAATATGAATAAGAGCCTTTATTAAGCACTACTTTGTGATTATAACAGGGGCAAATCATTATTTCTCTATTCCTACTCTGCCTGATGATTGCCAGCCAATGGCCTTAAATTAAGCCTCTCTTCAGAAAAGAGGCTGGAAGATCACGTACAAGTCCACTGCAGGGAATATTTGAAGCATTTGAAAAATAACTGGTTGGATCTACTCTTTGAGGGCTCTAGCTGCACCACCAGCCTGGTGGGATTGATTGAAGCACCATCCTACTAAGATATTTGGGACAGTGGTGGAATTCAAATTTTTTTTACCACCAGTTCTGTGGGCGTGGCTTTGTGGGCGTGGTGTAGCTTTGTGGGCGTGGCAGGGGAAAGATACTGTAAAATCCCCATTCCCTCCTCACCCCACTAACCTGCTTTCCAGCTCCGTTCTCCTGTCAGGGCAACAAAAGAAGATCAGCTAGGAGGCTGCGAAGCAGTGGCGGCAGAGGCAGCCTATTTACCGGTTCTCCAAACTACTCAAAATTTCCACTACTGGTTCTCCAGAACCTGTCAGAACTGGCTGAATACCACCTCTGATTTGGGAGCAGTTTAAGCCACTGATCCCAAGTTTCAAGGACAGTTGATCGCAAGCTGAAAATAGAAATCGGCAACGTGATGTGGCTGACAAAAGGCAATTTTACACTGCATGAATAGAACAGTGTCCAGATCATGGAAAATACTATTTCAGTTGTAATCTGCATTATTCAGATCTGCTTTAAGTCATGTGTGTGCATTGCAGTTTAACAAAGATATCCTGGAAAAACAGACAGTTGCAGAGAAGGGCAACAAAGATATCAGGAGCTGGAAAATCTTATGAGGAGAGACTGAGTGTGTTAATCTTGAGGAAAGACAGTCAAGGGCATTATGACCGATTAAGTTCAGTTGTTTAATAACTCAGATTCTGGGCAAATGTTTTGTGGGGAAATCCAAATGTAAGAACAAATCAACGATAGATCCAAAGACCAAGCAAGGCTGTGAGTTGTCTAATGGATTTTTATTTACAGTATTAAGAAAATATATATGATTGCCCAACTCATGATGACTCCAGACAGTTTACAGAAGTAAAGCCTCAAATAGGTAAAGGTAAAGGTTCCGCTCGCACATATGTGCTAGTTGTTCCTGACTCTAGGGGGGCGATTCTCATCTCCGTTTCAAAGCTGAAGAGCCAGCGCTGTCTGAAGATGTCTCCGTGGTCATGTGGCCGGTATGACTAAATGCCGAAGGCACACGGAACACTGTCACCCTCCCACCAAAGGTGGTCCCTATTTTTCTACTTGCGTTTTTACTTGCTTTCAAACTGCTAGGCTGGCAGAAGCTGGGACAAGTATCAGGAGCTCACTATATTATGCAGTGCTAGGGATTCGAACTGCCGACCTTTCTGATCGACAAGCCCAGCGTCTTAGTCCCTGAGCCACCGCTTCCCTCTAAAGGCTCAAATAAAAAATCCAATAGCCCACTGCAACCCTCTGGTGACAACAGTCGAACAAACCACTTGATGGGCTCTGTATGACCTGGGACACCCCAGGCTCACTGACAAAAGCATGTCTTCAGGGCTCTTGGAAAGAGTATCAAAGCCAATCTTACCTCCTTGAGGATTAAATTCCACAGAAAGGGAGCCACAACGGAGGAGGCCCTTCTTAGTTGTACTAAATGGAACTCCTTAAGAGTGGCGACCTCTAAAATATCTACCACTTCCTTGGTCTGGTATAAATTATTCTGTAGTGAATGTTTTAATCTGGACTCCCGCCCTGAACAGAGACGTAAATGTAGCCTAAGCAGATCTTTTCAGCTGTACAGTATAAGAGAGGCATCTGTGGCATTGCAAAAATATATATTTAACATAGCAGTTTATATGCTGTAAACTTGGAATAATTTACAGGGGCATATTTAATGTGACTCTTTTCTTGGATCAGCATATGTTGCCTGTTCCAGTCGTTTGGTTTCTTTTTATTTTTGTAGCTTCTCTACAATTCTCAAATAAATCTCAGAAGCAAATCCGAGTTTGCTTCGTACTTGGTTTTCTTCTTGTCAATGTTTTATGATCAAACTCAATAACGTTAAATGTTTTTGACGTTAGCTGAGTAATGAAACATCTCAGGAAGAAAACCTAGTTCTGCAAATGCCTGATAGTTCAACCTCGAGCTACACACATTTTGAAAATTGCATTATAGAGTTATATTCCACCTTGTTTCCACAACTCAAAGCCATGGACAGAATGTGCCCAGTTCCTATATTCCTACAACACTTTATGGTGTGAGTTGGGCTGGGAGTGATTGGCTCAAGATCACCCAAACAGCTTTCCTGCCTAAAGTGGGACTAGAACTCTCGGTCTCCTGGTGACTGGGCCAAAGTCACACAGCCAGCTTTCATGAGTAAGGTAGGAGTAGAATTTGTGTCCTTCTGGTTTCTGGTCCAACTCCTTAACTACTACTCTAAATTGGCTGTCAAAAATACTTCTTTTTCTAGAAAAAAAGTATGTTTCTCTATTCCCCATAAGGGCTGACATCGGTATATGTTCTTTTTTCAATATAGCTTATTTCTTTCTTCTCTCTGCCATCCACCCCATCTGCAGTGATTGTCAGGCACCTCCACAAACTAGTATAAATTTTGTTTTCTACTAGTGGTTGCCATTTTAACCACGGAGTCAAATATCGTGCTTTTCAAAGTGCGAGGCTTGTGGCAAAATAAAAATCTTGTGGTTGTGATTCAGTTCCAAAAGGCTGCTCTTTTGGGGAAAGAATTGTCTACCAAAAAAAGGTGAAATTTCAGCAGGAGCAAGTGGCTCTGATAATACAAAATGCAAAATGTATTGCATTGCAAAATAAAGTTGTTGAGCTACAATAGGTGATGCATATATTGTTTCCCCGGGATAGATACATAAAAGTTGTATAATTTAACGCCAATGTTTTTCTTCCAAAGAAGAAAGAATTATACTGTGGGCTTAGAAGGGAATCTTTCTAAAGATATGGTTTTGTCTTCACAAACCTAATTTCCCTCCATTCTGAGTGATGATTCTCACACGTTTAAGTTTAAAACGTACCACTGTCTAGATTGTTCCTGTCTTAACATTTCAACATCTTCAAGTTGAAATGGAGCCTTTACATTTTTTTTAATGCTGTTTTTGTTTCTGACTCTCTGCCATTGTGGCTGGTCATGTATGTTAAGGTTCTTCCCCAGGTTTAGGGATTTAATTCAGAGGTGGGCAACTATGACAACTTTATGACCTGTGGACTTCAACTCCCAGAATTCAATAGGGCTCGCCCAGGAATTCTGGGAGTTGAAGTCCACAGGATGTAAAATGGCTATAGTTGCCAATCCTGGTTTAGATTGTAGTTTTGGAAGTCTTAAGCTGTTTTGAAGGGAAATATGTGACTTTTTTTGCAAATGAAATAAAGATCAAGAAATTTATTGATTCGGCAAGAATAACCTGCATCTCTGAGTTTGGAATTCTTTATTTACTTATTCAAGATTGTTGCAGAAAATCAGGAGACTTGGACAACGAGATCTAGATAAGCCTTTTATTTTTGGCCAAAGGTCCGAGCAGAAATAAGTTTTGCTAACACCGGATGAAGAGCTATAGAAAAAGCAGGTTCTTATATATCTTTCAAAGAGCAGTTTTTAACACGGAAATACTTAAACCATTCCTTTTGGTTACCTTGAGGAACAAGCCTTATAAGTATTTGGCATCTTTACTTCTCCTTTTGTCTTGAGCTATAAGTGTTTCTAAGCGAACTTTAGCTGAACCTTGTGGTTTTGTGAGAACTATTGAACTCTGCGGTTAGGCATTCATTTCCCATTCTTTTGTAAGCAGCAACGGCCTATGTCGCCTTTTAATATAGAAATAAAAGGGCCCTAAGAGGTTGTCTAGCCTGACCCAGTAGGTTTCACGCTTAATGTCCAAATCTCACTTTACGCCCTACTTTAAGATAAAATCAGCTTATGTTCAGACACAGAGAAACTATTTCATTTCTGGGTAGATGGGAAGGATTCCCTCAGAATAAGATTTTTGTACTACATCCAATGTGTAATTTGCAGCTGGATATTTTTAGCAGGATAGAAGTAAGCAGTCATTCTTAATCCATACTAAACAATCCATGCCCTGTTTGTCATTATATCAAAAATATTTCCTTATCTGAACTGAGAAACAGAATGACCAAGATGGTGGTACCTTGTTCAATAGTAGCAACTGTGAGAGGGATCTTGGAATCCTAGTGGACAACCATTTAAATATGAGCCAGCAGTGTGCAGCAGCTGCCAAAAAAGCCAACACAGTTCTAGGCTGCATAAACAGAGGGATAGAATCTAGATCACGTGAAGTGTTAATGCCACTGTATAGCGCCTTGGTAAGGCCACACTTGGAATACTGCATAACAGTTTAGAAAAGACGTAGAGACTCTGGAAAGAGTGCAGAGAAGAGCAACCAAGATGATTAGGGGACTGGAGACTAAAACATATGAAGAACGGTTGCAGGAGCTGGGTATGTCTAGTTTGATGAAGAGAAGGACCAGGGGAAACATGATAGCAGTGTTCCGATATCTCAGAGGATGCCACAAAGAAGAGGGAGTCAAACTATTCTCCAAGGCACCTGGGGGCAGGACAAGAAGCAATGGGTGGAAACTAATCAAGGAGAGAAGCAACTTAGAACTAAGGAGAAATTTCCTGACAGTCAGAACAATTAACCTCTGGAACAGCTTGCCTCCAGCAGTTGTGAATGCCCCAACCCTGGAAGTCTTTAAAAAGATGTTAGATAGCCATTTGTCTGAAATGGTATAAGGTTCCTGCCCACGCAGGGGGTTGGACTAGAAGACCTACCAGGTCCCTTCCAACTCTGCTATTGTATTATTGTATTATTGTAAGATATGTCGATAAAGACTCGGACATCCAGGCCAAAGGTGTCTAAAGGTTGAATCATCGCAATTGAACCAAACTTGGTTAATCTGAGATGTTTCATCACTCATCCAAGGAAACTGACTGATTGTTCTGACCTAGGCTTCACAAGAGCATGAAGCAAACTCCTTGTTCTGATAAAAAACCCTTTTATTAATTTACTGATCATTCACATCCAGCAAAGTCTTTCAAGGGAGGATTTACAGTCACAGACCTTATCTGGCTTGGAGAGTTGCCAGGCTGATATCTGCAGAACTTGGCAAGGAGTCTCGGAGAGTCACGAACCAATTAACTAATTGTCTCCTGCAAACTCCACTCCCCTTTCGCTCCTCTTTTGTTTCCTCTGGGAGGGGCCATTCCTCGTCCACCAGTGCCCTTACTCCCAAGTCGACACCTGTTCTTTAGCTGTTCACTTTGTTTGACAACTCTGTGCATGCGCACACTGGGAACAGTCTCCAGCTGTTCATCTGCCTCACTGATGTCTGACTCTGAAGGCAGCTGACAACTGGCATACAGCTCTGGCCCCCTCTTGGTCTCCGATACAGAGCCCTCATCAGAGCCTTCCCCAGACTGCAGGACTGGTCCATATTCCTCCCCAACCTCCTCACTGTCCGAATCTGCTGCTAGCTCTGTTGGCTGCTGGTGGGCCACAGTGATGAAGCTGCTTGGATGAGCAATGAAATGTCTCACATTAACCAAGTTTGGTCCAGTTGCCGTGATTCAATCTTTAGACAGTGACCAAAAGCAGACAAAAAAGCGGTGGGTACTCCCAACTTTCTGCCAGCTTCCCCAATGAAATAAATTGAATAAATATAACAAAATTGATCTTCCAAACTTGGACAACACACTCAAATTCCCAGGCAGATGTGCAAAGTCTTGGAAGTTGTATTCCATCATCTCTAGAGGCCACTAAACTAAGAAGGCTGGTGCATACACTCATTAATTATTCTGCATCTTTATTTCTGAAAAGTATAGTGATGTTTGCGTGTTCCTATAAAGCTAAAGCAATAGAAACGCCAGTCTTTTTATGTTATGAATATTTTATTCATAATTTCAGTGTCAAAAAGAGTTTACAAAAAGGAAAGAAAATAATTGCCATTTGTACCAAGCAGTTGTCAAATAGTGAACATGCAAGAAAAAGAATGTGCAAAATTTATATAGAAGGATTTTCAATAGCCTGCAGAAAGGCTGCATAAAAAGATTTTTAAAATTACATAATGAGGTGGGTTTTTTTTATCGTTATCACTCCTGTATGCTATTTCAACTTTAAAAACCCTCTTAAACAAATATACAAATATAGGTATTATATATATACATAATGCTAATTAGAATCTAAAACAAAAACTTGTAAAAATTACAAAATACAGTAAAAAGTTGATTTAATGGACCATTGTGGGGAGTGTGCCTATTAAATCTGAATTTGCCTCATTTGCATAACTAAAGTAGCATAATTAGCAGTAAAACCTTAATTTATTTGACATATCCTCTACTAACTGGACAAAACGGATATTAATCTGTTAAATGGGAGCGAAGTCTAATAGAAACCC
This sequence comes from Rhabdophis nuchalis, assembly GCA_039707465.1. Classification (NCBI taxonomy): domain Eukaryota; kingdom Metazoa; phylum Chordata; class Lepidosauria; order Squamata; family Natricidae; genus Rhabdophis; species Rhabdophis nuchalis. Next base: position 207,916,838 of record CM077645.1, read on the forward strand.
AGTATTTGTGCATTGTACACAAAGTATAAATTTAAACCAAAATGCATTAAATTATGGGATTACTGTTACTCATTTTGGAACTAAATTCCTCACATTATGTACAGCAAAATTTGTAATATTTGTCAAGACTGTGCATATTGAGGCTTTGTTCTAAGTTATTGTTGATTTAACCATGGTTTGTTAGCCAAGCCACAAATGACTGGCTTCATGTATCCTGATACACGAATTGTAATCTACAATTTACAACCCTTTTGTGGCTGGATTCTTGAAACTAAAATCACTGATTAACACAAGAAGTGATATAATAGCTTAGCCTGGCGTTTCTCAACTGTTACAAAGAAGTGCAGAGTGCAAATTCTGGGAGTTGAAGTCCATACCTCTTAAAAGTTGCTGAGATTCTTAGCCTAATGCCTGAAATCGTAGGAGCAGAAAATAAGATCGGTATAGGAGAATCTTCTGTACTAAATTTCTTCAAGAAAGAGAAATAAATCACATAATAGCACGGATAAAGCTTTTCAACAGAGTAAGCCCTGTCCTATGGCAGTAGAGTGATCTCCCTTGCTCTTCAAACATTGTGGATCCTATAGTATTTATAAGAAGGTCACGGACATCAGTATTTATCACTGTGATAGGATCTAACCCAAGATTCCAGAAAGGTTCTTTTAGAATAGATTTCCTGCAAATTTCCCGAGCTCTGATCTAAGCACCGTCTTTTTTTTTAATCTCAGTCTGTCAAAAAAAAGGAAGAATAAAGAATAATTTAAACAGGAGGATGGAAGAACTGGGGTAAAAAAATATTTTAAGGGTCTTTCCGATGTACCATCTGGTTCCTACGAGTGAACATAAAATACTAACAAAACAACAAAGTGCCAAGTAGCCAATTCGGAAGACAGATACAAATGGTCTTTGACTTATGACCACAGTAGAGCACAACATTTCTGTCACTAAGCAAGACATTTGTTAAGTAAGTTTTGCCCCGTTTTACAACCTTTCTTGCCACAGTTGTTAAGTGAACCACTGCAGTTGTTAAAGTTAGTTGAGTCCAGCTTCCCCATTTGTTTCTCAGAACGTTGCAAAAGAAGATCACATGATCCTGGGACACTGCAACCGTCATAAATATGAGTTAATTGCCAAATGTCTGAATTTTGATCACATGACCCCGGGCGTGCTGCTGCGGTCGTTATGTGTGAAAAACGGTCATCAGGCACTTTTTCAGTGTGGCTGTAACTTTGCACGCTCATTAAACCACCTGTTGTAAATCGAGAACTACCTGTACTAAGTTCAGCATTGTAAAGAGTAAACATTACAAGATTTCCAGGTCCAAATATTTCTGGAATAAAGCTCGAATGTTGAAAATACATGCTTTTGGAGCAATTTGGGAAAGGATGACCAAATCTGTGATTGTACTTGTGGCACATTTCCATGCAAGAGAACAATTAGAGCTTCTGCCAAGAAGAAAATTGTAGCCATCATTTTCATGGTTGGTTATACTAGTTCTAATGTGGCTCATTGATTTCTGGGCTTAGTTGCACTGATTTTGTGTTATTTTGTATCCTGCATGGGAATAGTTTATAAATATCTCCAAAGTTTTGGATTACGGAAATAGAAAGGAAAAATCTGGAATTGCAACAATTAGCCATCAAATTGTTTGCAAAGATATAGAAGATACAAAATCTGCTATAGTGCAAAAGCATTTTCTCTGACAAGTATTTGAATTTGCTTCCAGATTTTTTCCAGATTCCTATTCCTTATCCTCCTCAAAATAGTTTTATACCTCTTATCACGGAAAAGATTCCAGAGGGGTTCACAAGAATATATTTTAAAAAAATTACAAAACCAAAACATAAAACAGATAAGTGTGTTGATGGTATCTTAATAGATATCTAATTTTAAAAAAATCAGTGCAGCTAATTCTTTTTTTCTGCTGACCTGGATACTTTTATGGAAAGGAAAAAGACAACTAGCAGTGAAAAAGTTTAAAGCGAACCATTTAAAAAAATATGTTGCATTTTGTACATTATAGCAGAATTTTAGACTGCCAAATCTTAAACAGAAAAAACCACGGTAGGTGAAATAGATAGGACACTTTGAAGTCATAAAAGCTTCATATTGACAGCAGGACAATATTTCTGCCAACAGTTTAGCAAACAAGGGTAACTGTTTTCACAAAGCCTGGCAAGATTTTGTGTCAAACTCTGGGGAGCTGCTAAAATGAACCATCAACACAGGTTGCTGAGAAAAATGTGTCAAGTCTGTTCTCCCTTCTGCAGTGCATGAATAGAAGCCAAAGAAATATCAAAGAAATACCAAGATTTCGTAGATACTTTACTGCACTTGGAAGATTCCAGGCCTGTTTCAAAAAAAAAAAAAGGCAAGCAGGACGTGTATCTTTGTTTGTTTCCTATTGACTTGTAGGGAAGGTTAGCTAAACGCAGAGTAATTTTTTGGAACGTGAGTGATACAGTAAATAAAATACAGTGCCTTGGTAAGGCCACACTTGGAATACTGCATACAGTTTTGGTCGCCACGATGTAGAAAAGACGTGGAGACTCTGGAAAGAGTGCAGAGAAGAGCAACCAAGATGATTAGGGGACTGGAGGCTAAAACATATGAAGAACGGTTGCAGGAACTGGGTATGTCTAGTTTGATGAAGAGAAGGACCAGGGGAGACATGATAGCAGTGTTCCGATATCTCAGAGGGCGCCACAAAGAAGAGGGAGTCAAACTATTCTCCAAGGCACCTGGGGGCAGGACAAGAAGCAATGGGTGGAAACTAATCAAGGAGAGAAGCAACTTAGAACTAAGGAGAAATTTCTTGACAGTTAGAACAATTAACCTTTGGAACAGCTTGCCTCCAGAAGTTGTGAATGCCCCAACCCTGGAAGTCTTTAAGAAGATGTTGGATAGCCATTTGTCTGAAATGGTATAAGGTTCCTGCCCACGCAGGGGGTTGGACTAGAAGACCTACAAGGTCCCTTCCAACTCTGCTATTGTATTGTATTGTAAAAATGACTTCACACAAACATATATACACTTTAAGCATGGTTTAAAATTCCATTCCCCACGAGCATCTGCAGAAACCTGTAATAATAGCAGTTGGGTCTTGCCATAACTTTTTGCAAACTTCTACAAAAGGGTTGGGCCTTGTCTTATGAGATTGCAACATTGCTTTCATCCGTTTGGCACGTTCTGCAGATGCGTACTAAGACCTTCTGGTTCTTTTTTAATTCTCACTGGCATCTAATCTCCCAATCACAACACCTTTTACGCAACATTTGATACTCCTTTCTTCGCCCCATTTGGGCTTTCTTTCTGGCACAGCCTATCGATTAAACACGAGTTTCCTAGTCACTTACAAGTAGTCCTTGTTTAGCGACCACAATCGGGATTGGCAACTCGGTTGTTAAGCGAGGCAGTCATTATAAGCGTAACTGTGACTGTTTACAACCACAGTGAAGAACAGAATTTCTGTCGCTAAGCAGGGCAATTGTTCCGTGAGCCACGTTCACTTTTACAACTTTTTTTGCCATGGTGGGTAAGCAAATCGTTGCAGTTGTTAAGTGAATCGTGTGGTTGTTAAGTGAATCTAGCTTCCCCTATTGATTTTGCTTATTGGAAACTAGCTGGGAAGGTTGCAAATGGCAGTCACAAGATCCCAGGATGCCACAACTGTCGTAAATACATGCCGATTGCCAGGCGTCAACATTTTGATCATGTGATCAGAAGGATATTGTGACATTTGTAAGCGCTACAAATGGTCACTCTTGTACCTTTGTTACTAAACAGATGATTATAAGTCAAGAACTACCTGTATTCCAGTCTGACTTCCTATTTTGCTGACCGCATCAGTGCCTCAAACCCTCAAACCTTGATGCAAAAACCATGCCCAAATGGGAATTTTTCCTACTATATAGTGGGAATGCCTCAAAGAGAAAGACTAAGGTAATGTCTTGGTAATTCAGACACTCTTTCTCAGCTATAATGAAATCTGAATTTGAGACTAGAAATGTCATTGCCCTGTTTCCCCAAAAATAAGACCTGTCCGGATAATAAGCCCCATCGGGCTTTTGAGCGCATGCACTAAAATAAACCCTCCCCGAAAATATTGCAACACAGCAGCAGCCATGAGGTGGACCACACTCGCCTCCTGCACCCCAAAAACTATGAGACCTCCCTGAAAATAAGGCCAAGTGCTTATTTTAGGGGTCAAAAGAAAATAAGACCCTGTCTTATTTTGGGGGAAACACGGTACTTGGATATGCAGCATGTATGTATGGTATCTCTATTTTTTCTTAAAATCAGGTATGTCATCTACGCTCAGGATTCAAACCCCATGTTAGCCAATAGGAAGAGGCTTCCTAGCTGACTCATCTTTTATCCAGAGAAGGCTCTGGGTATAACGCGTGTGGCATCACCAATTTCAGCATCAAATGATATGGAAACTGCCAAATTGGGTTCATGAGATCATAGGATGCCCTCTAAGGATAAGGTGGTTATTCCTGGGTTGCAAAGTGTGCAACGACCAGCAGATGTCAGCAAAGAGAGTTTAAGAAACAGTGTCTCTTTGCTGACATCTAGTGGCTGCTCATATTTTGCAGCCTGAATACTGCAATCCTCATTAGGAAGTAACCTTACGCATTGAAATTGCACAAAGATTCTTGGTTTTTTTTTGTTAAGATAATGAGTAAAAATCTCTGCGTTGCAAGTGAAGTTGACAAACCGAAACATGATGTTTTTAGTAAAAGCTCAAGTCAAGTAGTTTATCCAGCTGCCTAAGCTGCATTTACAACATAGTCCGCCTTCAATGGTATCCAAGAACGACCTAGGGAAATGTCCAAATTTCCCAGAACTCAGTTACATTTAAATACCACAAAAAAGGCAGCCAGATAAATTACAACTTAAGTGTTAACAAAAAGCAGCACCAGGAAAGCTACTATCAACAGTTTTTTTTAAAAAAACTTCATACCACACACTGGTTTATTTGGAAAGCTGTTTCAAGAGGTAGAAACTGGGATATTATTTTATCTGGATTCAGTTCATTTTTTTAAAGAATAAAGGGATATATCATTGTAAATCTCTTTTTAAAAAAAGTTTTAGGTATAAATATCTTCTGCAAACGAATAAAAAGCAAAGTTGGGAACCGTTCCAAGTTTTAACCTGACGGCAGTGTGTGTCGTTCCTCCAGCTTTGAAAATCCAGAAGACATTTCCAAATATTTGCAAGGATGACTCTTCTTTGCATTTCCTAAATGGATTGTCCCTGAAAGCTTGCACACCAATTCTCACCAAGCTTAATATTTACAAAAATCTTGCCTTTTTACATATGTCCAACTAGGAGGCTATGTTCTCTCCAGAGTCCACGGTTATGGCTCCTTCTGCCTCCTAAAAGTCTCTTGTCTTCTTTGACTCAGGAACAATCAAGCCATGTTATTTACAAGCTATGATACAAACTGAGCCGTCCTGCTCAGCCGTGTAAAGAGTCCCATCGGAACAGTACAATAGGGATCGAAATTCTTTGGGAATTCAGAATCTGAACAAGTTGATAAAGTCTTGCGGCGAAAGAGCAGTCAAGCAGCTTTCTGGGTTGTTAGCCGTACAAGGGTGATCGGTGCCCTACAAAACAAGAATATCAATATCCTTAAAAGTTGTATCTGGTAGTTCTATCAGCGCCAGAAGGAGAAACAGCACACTAAATGCTCATCAAACAACACATTCATCGATCCTATTGAGATATGCAAAGTTGGTTTAAATTCACATCCTTTTTTATATTTTTACCCCTTTATGGGATTTTAGCACAGGGTTAGTTTAATTTTATTTTATATTGTACTATGTTTGTGATTTTATATGTATTTTAAATTCCCTGTGCCCCGCCTCGAGTCCCTTCGGGGAGAGACAGCGGGTTATAAATTAAATTTTTTATTATTTTTATTATTTTTATTATTTTTATTATTTTTATTATTTTTATTATTATTATTACCGTATTTTTCGGAGTATAAGATGCACCAAAGTATAAGACGCACCAAGATTTTGAAGAGCAAATTAAAACAGGTTTTTGCACTCTGCAGACCTCCCAAAAACGGCCCATTTTTTGTGAAAAAAGGGCATGCATAACCTTTAGGAGGCTTGTAGAGTGCTCCTGGGTGCTGAGGGGGGCAAAAATGAGCAAACAATCACCCGTTTTTCACTCATTTTTGCCCTCCCCAGCCCCCAGGAGCACTCTGGAAACCTCCTAAAGGCTATACACCGCCACTTTTGCAGAGGGGGCGGGGTTTCGGGAGGCCAAAAATGCTGTATTCAGTGTATAAGACGCACCCAGATTTTCACCCTCTTTTTTGAGGGAAAAAGGTGCATCTTTGAAAAATACGGTACTTTATAGGCAGTGAATGTGCAGTATATCACAGGAGTGAGTGCACCCCCTCACATTTTGAAAACACTTAAGTATATCTTTTCATGTGACAACACTGAAGAAATGGCACTTGGCTACAATGCAAAGTAGTGAGTATGCAGCAGTGGTGGGTTTCAAATTTTTTTAGAACCTACTCTCTAGGTGTGGCCTATTTTGTGGGCGTGGCTTGGCAGTCATGTGACAGGGCGGGAGTGGTCAACTTGTAAAATGTGGTGAAACTCATTTAACAACGCTCTTGCTTAGCAACCAAAATTTTGGGCTCAATTGTGATGATAAATTCTTTCTCCTTTCTTTCTTTCTTTCTTTCTTTCTTTCTTTCTTTCTTTCTTTCTTTCTTTCTTTCTTTCTTTCTTTCTTTCTTTCTTTCTTTCTCTCTCTTTCTTTCTTTCCCTTCCTTCCTTCCTTCCTCCCTCCTTTCCTTTCCTTTCCTTTCCTTTTTTACTTTCTGCCTTCCTTTCCTTTCCTTCCCATTGGGTTACTGGCAGTGGCAGGCCAGACTTACTTCTGGGTCTGCCGGTGGAACCCCCTCTCACCGGCTCTCTAAATTTCACCATCCAGCTCTTGCGAGTAGGTGAGAGCCTGCAGAAACCCACCACTGGTATGCAGCTTGTAAAGGTGCTGTTCCCTCAAAATAACACAACACACAGCCTTTATGTCTAAACTGCTGGCAACAAAGGTGAATAAACCCCTAAGTGATAATGTCCAAATGGGGCCCAAAGTGTCAATATTTTGTGTGGCCGCCATTATTTTCCAGCACTGCCTTAACCCTCTTGGGCATAGAGTTCACCAGAGTTTCACAGGTTGCCTCTGGAGTCCTCTTCCACTCCTCCATGATGATGTCACGGAGCTGGTGGATGTTAGAGACCTTGTGCACCTCCACCTTTCATTTTAGGATGCCCCACAGGGTGTACACTCTTCTGTGATATACTGTACATTCTCTTTCCTCCTCCTATTTTTTCCACAATAACAATCCTGTCAGATGGGTTGGGCTGAGAGTGAGTGACTGGCACAAAGTTCCCAGCCAGCTTTCATGCCTATGGCGGGATCAGAACTCACAATCTCCTGATGATTGGCCCAAAATCATCCCAGCCGGCTTTCCTGCCTAAGGCGGCAATAGAACTTACAATCTCCTGGTTTCCCGTGTTAATGGAACATTTAGAATATGTAGAGCTGAGATTAGAAACTCAGTGCCTTCACACACCAGGGCATTCATTAATCCGCCCCCCATTATATGAAATTTAAAATTGTGATTTGTTTAAATGGCCTGAAAATCCACAAGATAGCTAAAATAAAAATCCCGGCTCTACAGGCTATTTCAGTGGAACTGGACAAAATGGCCGCCTACCTTCCATGAAAGGATATGACAATGTCTACAAAGCTGCAAAGTATCTCCATATTGCTCTTTCCGGGGATAACATCTCACAAGCTTGAAGTACATCTTCTTCCAATCCAAATGCCCTTTATCTGACAGTATTAGCCGCTTGCGTATCTAAAACAGAGATGACACCACAACATTATAGGTTTGTAAAAGTACATGGAGATAAGGCTAATGGTATGGTCACTCCACGACAAGAGAACCCAAGAAGAAGTAAGTATGAGACAATTCATGCTGCCTTAAAACAGTAAATGAGAGAAAAATATTGTGGGGGTAAGACACCCCTAAAACCCCTCAGGTTGTGTGTTCTGTTAAGATACAGCCTATTGTGCCTTAAAATGGCTTCTACTGAGCAGCACACTGGAGTTGCCATGGTAATGGCTTCACAGTACTCTACAAGGGGGCTCCCTCTGGTAAGGGGGAAAATCCAACATTAGAAATTATGTTTGGTCCAGTCATTTCCCCCCTATATATAAATACCCGGGCAACGCCAGGTTATCAGGTCGTTAAAAATAATATTGGAAGCATCCACAAGGAAACATCTACAAGGTGTTCCTTCTCCAAGAATGGTGTGGAATTAGAAAAAAAAGGTCCTTTATGAAGGGCACGAAGGAAATGGAGCATTTAAGAATAAGCTGCATGCCAGCATTGCTTTGTAGAAAACAAAATGCCCTCAAGAGATGCCTCAGAGGCAAGTTAGTGTCCATGTGTAATAGGCCTCCTTGGTTGAATAAGCTTCATGATTAATCAAGAATAGATGGTGAACTAAGGATGATTCCGATTCATTCTCATTTTCTCTATATTTCTTTGGAGCTTCCCGTTCTGACCTAGGCTTCCCGAGAAAGCATAAATCACAATCTTAGTCCCCAAAACCCTTTTTTATTTATCTGGCTGTGAATTATGGTCATTCGCAGCCTGCACTGCTTCCCCAACAGTCTATGAAGATTCCGACAGATGTCTGCTCGAGTTGCCACAGTCTTTCAGGAGAATGTTGATAAGCACCCACCTTTATCTCCCTTGAAATGCTGCCAGGGACCTAATTGCCAATTAGTTTTGCAAGGCCAAACTTAGCACAGAGTCAAATGGAACTTGTCAGAGCTTGAACTGACCAGATGAACTAATTGCTTCCTGCAAAGGATCATCTCTGTTTGCTCCTCTTTTATGCCTTATGGGAGGGGCCCATCATCTCCAAGCCTTACTTCCAAAGTCACACCTTTTTTCTTAATTGTTCTTGCCTTCTGGCAGCTCTGCATATGCACGCACTGGGAACAGGCTCCCCCTGTTCCTATGCCTCCCTGATGTCTAACTTTGAAGGCAGCTGATAACTGGCATATGGCTCTGGCCCCCTCTCTGCCTCCAACGCAGAGCCCTTATCTGAGCCTTCCCCAGACTCCAGAACTGGCCCATGTTCCTCCCCAACCACCTTATTGTCTGATTCTGCTGCTAGCTCTGCAGGCCACCGATGGACCCCAACCCTTCCACAATATCATTTTTTTACCTGTCTGTCTGTGAAGTGGTAATGGCAAAGTTTTTTCCAGAGCAGCCGGTCTTCACTGAGCACCTGAAGACTTGGCGTCACTTGCCCAAGGCTCACGATGTCTCGCCCATCTGACAGCCGTTGCATGATGTCTAGTTGTAAACATAAGGGCAGGCCTGTGAAAGTCAACCCCTTGAAATCAGGCTGGAGAAATAAACGAGAGAAAAAAAAGAATGGGTGAATTTTGTAAGATCTTCCTGATGAAAAACTGTAAAGGTCGGCACACCTGCAGTTAAGATTTAACTCTGCATATTGATCTTGTGGTTGTTGAACCTATTAACAACTTTTAGGAAATAACCTGATAGCAGCTCTTTCATCAGCTGGTCAAAAAGTCAGGCCCTTGTGTCAGAGTTTGCAGTAGAAATCAAATCCGAAAAGCACATACAGGTAACTGATTCAGCAGGTTTCATTAACTTATTTATATACAACACATGAATAAATGTACAATACCAACAGCAGATTCTTCCAATGTGGTACAGAGGAGAGACTTTTCAGTTCAGAGTTCAGAGCAGACAAGTCCAGGCTAGTTTTGTTTCTCAGCACAGACTCGGAACTATAGCCACACTCAGCTGTCTCCAGCAAATACTGTTTCAGTTTCTAAACAGCCCTCATTGGCTGACTTAGTTGCTATGCCTATTCATTGGCTGACTTTGTCACCATGTCTCTGCCAGTCATGAATATTCTGACACCTTTGCTCACCTTGGTGATCTGGATATTATTCAGCTGCTGCTGCCAATGAAGAATCATCTCCATTCGGTGGACCCACATGTTTATGTTGCCAACTAGAACGGACTTGCCAACACTCTGGACCAAGATGCAAAGTGACATGTACAGAGTCTGCAGCAATTCTTTTATCAGTCTGATATTCTGTTGATCCTCCAGAACTTGATGGGGGAAATGAGAGAAAGGGGACATTCAGATACAGGCGAAGAAGAAAGAAGCCAACAAACGAAAGAAAAGTCACTTTCTTCTGGAGGACCACAGAGACGGTTGTTTTAGTTCTCATCCTTCACTTCCAGGGCGGTGCAAAGGAATGTTTCAGCGTTTCCATCCTACATAGCCTTCGGTCCTTACACAACCATTTGAAATGGCCTTGCAATTATCCCACAGACTTTCTGTATTTTTCGGAGCATAAGACGCTTCGATGTATAAGACGCACATAGCTTTTGGGGAGGAAAACAAGGGGGGGAAATCTGCCTCTGCCTCCCAGCAATTTGCCTCCTGCAGCAAACAGCAAGTTTCACTTTCAATTTGAGCCTCCCGATCATCAGCTGTTTCAGGCTGCAGGGATTGCTATAGCCTATTGCCACCTCCGCAAGCCCCATTTCCCCCCGTTTGCTGCAAGGAGGTAAATTGCTGGGAGGCAGAGGCCAAAGGGTGGGGGCCAGTGGGGGCTACATTCAGTGTATAAGACACACCCAAATTTTCACCCTCTTTTAGGGGAGGGGAAAGGTGCATCTTATACTTTGAAAAATATGGTAACAATAATTAGAAATGTAGGGAGTGCCATGAGCCAGCCAATGTTCCCCCTGATGTTGACCAGTGCTGATCTTCACAAGACCTTAAACAAAGCTATTTTTTATTATTATTTGGGGCCTTTCTGCCTTGGGTGATAAGCCAAATCTTCATTATTTCCTCCTATCTCAAAACCTGTCACCACTCTGAAGTGTGAGACACGTATATAACGGTATCACTCTTGGAAAAGACAGGCTGCTATGACATTCACAGGGGGTTGGGAAGAGCAAGGCAAAGCGATTTTACCCATCCCTGTCATGTCTTCATCCTTCTCTAACTGGTGTCTTCCATATCTAATACACTGGATTATCACTAGTTATGCTGACTGTATATAATGGAGGCTGTAAGGAGACTGGAGAACATAATATTGAGAAGAATTGTTATTATTGTATATTGAAAGAGATGGAGTGGCTCAGTGGGTAAGATGCCCGTTGATCAGAAAGCTCGACAGTTTGGCGATTCAAATCCCTAGTGCCACCTAACAGGTGGAGCTCCCATTACTTGTCCCAGCTTCTGCCAACCTAGTAGTTCAAAAGCATGTAAAAATGCAAGTAGAAAAATAGGGACCACTTTGATGGGAAGGAAACGTCTTCAAACAGTGCTGGCTCTTCCTCTTCAGCTTTGAAACGGAGATGAGCACCACCCCCTAGAGTCGGGAACGACTAGCACATATATGTGAGGGGAACCTTTACCTTTACTATGCTGCTATATATAATGGAGGCTGCAAGGAGATTGGAGGGCATCATATTGAGAAGAATTATTATTACTGTATATTGCATTTGGTAGGATTTAGTTCTACCTGTCACCTTAACAAAAACTGGTCCATAACCAAAGGCCTTAACCCAGCCAGATTATTTGCTAAATTAATGTACTGGAGATCAGTCTGTTTCTTGGAAAATCAACATTCCACCTTTTTTATTTATATATACCCATACCTTTTTGCACAACTTTCTCCAAGATATTCATAAAGTTTTTCTGCGCGATTCCACTCAGTGATGTCAGCTGAGACTTTGCAATCAGCTCCAACAACTGTGAATAAAAACAAGACATTCAACCTCTTGAGCACTTCTAAGCTGGGTTTTCTTCTCATGTGACCCAGTGAAACTGTTTTAGTTATTTGCAGCTCGACTTAACAAAAAAAAAGGGGGGGAAAGAGGATTGGAGCCAGACAGAATTATGGGAAAAGGCAGATGCAAGATTTAAAATAATTACAATCTATTGGCTTCTTCTGGTAGATTTACTTACCAAGCCGAGTCATTAAAACAGAGGACAAAGATAGACAGATGGTTGACATTTAATCTGTTTAGAAATATGCATGAATCTACATGATGGCAGTGAGAGAAAGAGCCAAAAGTCCTCCCCCACTTCTTGTTATATAGAAAATGTGCATATGCTTTTTCAGTTGTACTTTCAACAGTAGACATGGCAGCAACGAGGTATTAAGGACTGGTCAACTCCTGTTTATCACTCTGCCCAATTCTGAATGACCATGGAAGACACATGGGGCGTTCTATTAATACCTTCCATAATGGGCACATGACTGATAATATAAACCCAGGGAGCTGGGAAAACAGTCACAGCTAATTGGCTAATCTACCCAATGCCGACAGTAATCAGCTTAATCTTTATGAATCACCAGGGACTTGACAAAAATAAAATCAAACGCTCACACTCACAACTGTGGGCTTTTGAAGCCCCACAGGAAATCACAGTCCTGACCAAGAACGTTTTCTCATATGCATTTCTACTCATTTATATCTAAACTGGGCACGGTCTAAGACAAGAGAACGCACAACTCAAGAACATATGTTGAGTGCTATGCTCCACTAAAGGTGGATGAAAGCCCCATTTTGGATGACGGCTGAACATACATGTTAAAGGACAAACTAGCTGCCATATGTCTTGGAGATGGTGGTTTAAATGCTTTTTTAATTGATTTTATTTAGTTTTATTTGGATTTTAGAACAGGCCCCCAATTTAATGCCATTTTAAAGTATTTTATATATTGATGTTTTGTACTGTTTTATTGATGCCTGTTCACAAATTTAATAAACATAACAAACATAACATCTGCAAGTCACTTTGAGCCATTTCAGGCAGAAAGAGTCATTTTACAAACACTAAGAATCAGAATAGAGCTGGCAGAGACCTTGGGGGTCTTGTAGTCCAGTCCCCTACTCAAGCAGGAGACCCTACCATTTCAGACAAGCGGCTGTCCATTCTCTTCTCACTCACGAAAAGGCAAACTAGAAAATATCATCTCCCCGAGTCTAGGAGAAGCCAAGTTATGACATCATAATAACCCTGGAGGGTACACTTTGGGACATCATCTCCAAATGATGAATTATGTAATTGCATTTTCACTTGCAGTTCACTTGCAATCTGTGATGACTTACTCAAGCAAATGATGCCACTGCATTCCTGCATCACAGCATCTTAAAATCAGGAGATTTTATGCAAGGATGTAAATTGCAGAATCTGGATGGCCTCGTCATTCTACATGTCATCGTTTACCCCAGTGGTGAAATTCAATTTTTTTTACTACCAGTTCTGTGGGTGTGGCTTGGTGGGCGTGGCAGGGGAAGGATACTGCAAAATCCCCATACCTTCTCCACTCCTGGGGAAGGATATTGCAAAATCTCATTCCCACCCCACTCTGGGGCCAGCCAGAGGTGGTATTTGCCTGCTGAATACCTGCTGAATTTTACCTCTGATTTACCCCCTGATGTCCTCCTTCCATCGATAACCGTTTCATGTATTTGCTTTCTAGTGATGTTTTTTGGGCAGCCAATTCTAGCTTAATAGCCAGGTACCTATAGAGGTCTCCCTTCCACTCTTGCGGCCATCCTGAGGTCACCCTGTCATCTATCATTCCATAAAACGATCTACTACAAATTAGCATATTGAAAATGGAACGAAGCTTTGGATTTTCACACCCTGCCATTCCATCTTGGCTGCATGAAGCAATTTGGAAGTGCTTGTTTCAAGACGCATTAATGAGGTGCTTTTCAAACTAGGCAAGTATCAGGCACCAAAGCTCAGGACCACACATGAAGTTCCAATTAAACTGATTTATTACTAAATGTGCTTATGCACAAGAATCTACTCAACTGAAAGATAAGGATCAAGGGAATTAAAGACAGGTTGGGCTTAGTCCATTTGTGGCTACGCAGAGATTCCAGGCTGATTGCACATTTGACTCCACCTCCAGATTCTGCCACTCCTTCTCCTACACAGTATAATAAAATTTGACAAAACCTGTACCAGTTGGTCCCTCCTTTTATAAATAGTTGCAGTGAGCAATTGTGATTTCGAAAGCTGGCACTAAAATTTGAAAGCAGGTTGTGGGCAATTCTCTAATGTTTATGCCCATCCTTTTTTCCTTCCTACCAATTCTACTTAAACACAAAAGTAGTAAACCAGGGTTTTTTGTTTTTTTTAAAAGTGTAGATCTTCTAATTGATTTGTCTGAAAATTTAAAATTCAGTATGATGTGCCAGAACACACCATGCCAGTTCTCCAGGAAATGACTTCAATAAAGGACAAACGCATTTTCTGCCCTTGGCTGTTTTGGTGCAATGAGCAATGAACTCAGACTTATTTAAATTCAAGAAGAACGTCCTTTTGCACACAGATGTACATTTTATAAGTCTAGCTTGAATGTTTCCTAAATTAAAATCCGGAGGTTTTATGGATTTGTTGCAGACTGTCAGCCAGGGTTTCTAGCAATAGGTTGGGGGGGACCGCACAATGAATTCAACAACCCATCGTTAAAACAAATCCTGGCTTAGAACAGTTACAGAGCCATCCCAACAGTCTGCCTGTTCTTTCAACCAGTTTATAATCTACATGCTAAGAATTATTTTACTTAGTTGGTTGGTGTACAATTCAGAGAGAAGTCACTGTCACAAGAGCCCTGGATTGTTTTTGATTGATAAATGAAAAGCAACTGAGTCTTTGTTTGGCATTCTTTAGCTAACAACATATAACTGGCTCCCGAACTATGACCAAAAGGCGGTATATCATCTCTTTGTTTGTCTGCAGTGAAGCACTTGACTTAGTCTTAGTTCTGGCAATCTGCCAGCCACAACTTTCTCCTAGAAGTGAAAAGCTAAAGCAGTCGACAACAATGACTAAGCAGGATGACAGTTATGTGTAAACAGCTTTGACCTGCCAGCTGGCTTTCCTACAACATTCAATTCGGGGAGGTGGAGGGGATGGAAACATGGGAGAGCATAACAAGACAAGGCCAGAACTAAAATTGAGACTCAAGCTAAAGAGGGCAAACAGGTGCTGGATGGATTTAGGACCAGGAACTATTCTGGCACAGAGACTTATTGGAACCATAGCAAATGATGATATATACTTCTGGGATTCGATAAACCATATTACCAAACCCAGATGCTCCTGAGCTTTCAATCTTAAACAGAAGTTATCAGTAGCTTTTGAAATAACTTTCTATAAAAGGTTTGAATTAGCCTTTGCTAGTCTTCAAATTTGCATTCCAAATTTATTGGGATTCTCCCCTCCCCTTTCTAGGATGGAAGTTATAATCCCAACCAATCCAGGAGGTTGGGCTGGATATTTTTTGTTCTCAAAAATAAAGTCTCCCTATAATTCTCTTGGGTTTTAAACTGATCACTGAAGCGCCAAAGAATTGAGGCCTTTGAACTGTGGTGCTGGAGAAGACGCCCGCGAGTCCCTTGGACTGCAAACTGATCCAACCAGTCAGTCCTAGAGGAGATCAACCCTGGCTGCTCTTTAGAAGGCCAGACTCACTAGAAAAGAGCTAATGCTGGGAATGATGGAGGGCAGAAGAAGAAGGGGACAACAGAGAATGAGGTGGTAGATGGAGTCACCAAATCAATAGGCATGAGCTTAAATGGACTCCAGAGGATGGTAGAGGACAGGAAGGCCTGGAGGAACGTTGTCCATGGGGTCACGATGGGTTGAACATGACTTTGCAACTAACAACAACTCCACAATGCTTGGAATCAAGCCTTCACACATGCAAACAATTCCTTCGAGGCTACTTCTTGCCCCTCTTTCATGTCTAACTTCATCCAAAATGTTTAACTTGTTGACTTAATGAATCAATGATTTAGATCCAGACAAAATATGGTACTGAACCACAAATTAAGCAACCAAGCAAACTTATTATGCTGTGTGAATGCAGCCATAAAATCTGTAATTAACCTGCCAAAGCAAGCTGTGTGATCTCACCCATGGACAAGTCCATCTCTACTGCCAGGGACAGTAGAGTTGTAAACAACTATCCCAGGTCATAAAATAAATGGAAGATAGATAGATAGATAGATAGATAGATAGATAGATAGATAGATAGATAGATAGATAGATAGATAGATAGATAGATAGATAGATAGATAGATAGATAGATAGATAGATAGATAGATAGATAGATAGATAGATGGATTGGCAGACTGGTGGGTGGATGGATGGATAGACAGACTGGTCGATGGATGGATAGACAGACTGGTCGATGGATGGATGGATGGATGGATGGATGGATGGATGGATGGATGGATGGATGGATGGATGGACGGACGGACAGACAGACAGACAGAGACTGAGAAAGACCAAGGGAGGATGACATTTGTATCAGATCTGTATACACATTTTATGGCCACCCCATTTTAAAGGCTACAGTTTACTGATTCTTTATCAGTGTATTTAATTTAATTTTACTCCAATCTGTGGATCTTCTGGGGACAAAAACCACCACATCTGAATGAACTGCTTCAATGGAGTAAACCAACCCTTGACACTCACCCGCACAACATAGTTGAACCTTCTGGAATCCAGAATAGCGTTAGAGAAATCCAGTCTATTGAAAGCTTCTCCCAAGGTGCAATAGCCATGGCGCTAAAAGGAGAGAATGAAATACATTGAGTGATTTCTTTCTATTCTGATTAGAACCAAAAGGGTTGGCGGTCTGGAATTAAATCTGTAGAACAACTGAGTATGGTTGACTTCAAGGCTCAGAAATAATCAGGATCTTGGCTTTCATTAAAGCTCACGCTAAGAGGGGTTATTCCAATGCAGACATTGTAGGGGAAGGATCTACCTTTCTACTGGAGATTTCTCGGACTGGATCTGGTGATCACCAACCTGCCTAGGCGGATTCCTTTCTTTGTGGGGCTTAGAACTGTCATGCTGCAGAAAGATGCTTTTGTTTTATTTTACATAGGCAAATGCCCATAAAAGGGGCCATGAGGGGAAGTGGATAAATCCAAATTAAGCAAATGGACGAGACCAAGATTATCCATTTTCTTGGGCTTGTGGGAGATCATTTTTAAATCGTGTTTGCTGTGCTTATGATATATGTTTCCCAACTCACCACCCGAGGGAAATATATCATCCAATTTTGAGCAATCATGATCTGGAGAGCTTTTAAGATTTTAATCTTCCAAGCCCATAGATCAGGGGTTCCCAAACATGGCAACTTGAAGACTTGTGGACTTCAACTGCCAGAATTCTCCAGCCAGCAGAGCTGGCTGGAGAATTCTGGCAGTTGAAGTCCACAAGTCTTCAAGTTGCCAAGTTTGGGAACCCCTGCCTTAGATGAAGTAGGCCTGCTCTTTCTCAGTTCTAATTTGAACGAGTACAGTCTGAAGCAATGTTTCTAAATTCTCAGCAACTTTAAGATGTGGGACTTCCAACTCCCAGAATTCCCTAGGCAGTAGGAGAATTGTGGGAATGTCAGTGTGGCTCCGGCCAGATCAACTTCAGGGTTGACAGGGAGTTGATGTCCTCGCAGCTTAAAGTTGTTGGAGATGAGAAACATTGGTCTAAAAACAGGAATGTCCAACCTTGGCAAATTTAAGATCTGTGGACTTCCGCTTCCAGAATTCCCCAGTCAGCCGTGCTGGTGAGAGAATTCTGGGAGTTGAAGTCCACAAGCCTTAAAGTTGACAAGGTTGGACTCTCCTGATCTAAAACATTTTATGAAATGCAAAGTGCAGCCAGTCAAAAATCAGCACTTCTAGTAAGCAATATCACCAAATTGTCAAAGTCATGTAGTCCATGTTATCAACTGCATTCGATGGAAACAGTGACAGATGATTATTTGCTTAAAATAGTGATGGGTACTCACTTCTTTGGTGCTTCCCTTGTGTACATAAATCCATTTTTCTTGGTGAAAATCTGTTCAAAGGAAAATACATTCTGTTTAAACTCATACAGGGATTAATACTTTGTACTCAGAAGTTATGTTAGCCCTTTGGTCCCCCATCTGGATTTTTATGAACACCGTCCTCCCCCCCTCCCCCCAGCAATGGATACCCCTGTTTTTAAGAACAAAAACAGGGGTCTAAAAACAGTTCAAACATCCAGGGTTGTAAAAAGTTGAGATCAGCTCACTGGTGGGAAAGAAAGGGGATATCTCTGCCAAATACAAATGACGATAAATGTCAGCCCAAAGGCATTACACACAGAGCAAAGTTTCAAATCCAAGTCATCCATCTTCACATTGCAATGACTCCAAGTTCTCTAGTTAAGGTCAAAATCCGAGTGCAAAATCTCTCCAGAACCCTCTGGAAGAGTTGCAAAAACCATTTCAGGGTGTGAAAAATATGTGTTTTCCCCCTCAGTTCTCCCTCCAATTGAAGCTGTCTCTTGTCAGTTTGATATTCTAATGCAGGGGTCTCCAACCTTTGCAGCTTTAAGTCTGAAGGACTTCAGCTCCCAGACTTCTCCAGCCAGCTTTGCTGGCTGGAGAAGTCTGGGAGCTGAAGTCCTTCAGACTTAAAGTTGCAAAGGTTGGAGACCCCTGTTCTAATGTATTTCTTATAGGTCGTGTCTTACACTGAATCCTGGTCTTATTGTTCAGCTGGTCCTTCTTTCGTTTCTTTGCTGCCACATCACAGTTCAGGTTGTGGAAGATGTTCTCCTTGTTGAATTCCTCTTTCCAGCAGTAACTGGAAATGACACAAGAAAAGGGGGAAAGATCTTGAATCTCTTATACATTTGTCTTCATGAAGGCTCCTCCACCCCTTCCTAAAAAGGAGTTGGAGCAGAAACATCAAGAATTATGTCCCCAAATGGCACTGGATGGCAGCCTCTTCTAAAGACCAGAGGGAATTCTTTTTCTTAGAAATAGTTGTTAACCCACAGGAAGGCTACTTGGGAACCATTAATAATCATGAATGGAGTCAGAAAACAATGGTGGGGTAGATGATGGCAGCCTGGGAGAGTTGCCTTACTCTTCAAATGGACCCCTCATAACTACAAACTTTCATCAATGATGGCTTATTTCCTCTAAAATTTCATGTCCCTCCACCGATTGTTTTTCTGTTCCAGATCAAATTCCTTGTGTGTCCAATCACACTTGGCCAATAAAGAATTCTATTCTATTATATCAAACTATAGGTCTGGATCTTCTCTATATTCAGTGTTCTTAGGCACTGTAGACTAGAAACAGGAAGATAATCCCACCTTAAATATGAAGCCAACTGGGTGAGTTTGGGTCATTCATTCTCTCTCACTCCTAAAAAGAATGCTACTGCCGACCATAACTGAAAATATTATCAAGAAATGTTGCCCAAAGTCTGCAACTGTGGTGGGATTCAACTACCAGTTCTGTGGGCTTGGCTTGGTGGGTGCGGGAGGGGAAGGATACTATAAAATCTCCATTCCCTCCCCACTCCAGGGGAAGGATACTGCAAAATCCCTATTTCCTCCCGATCAGCTGAAACTCGGGAGGCAGAGAATAGATGTGGATGAAGCCAGTCAGAGGTGGTATTCACCGTTTCTCTGAACTACTCAAAATGTCTGCTACTGATTCTCTAGAATTGGTCAGAACCTGCTGAATACCACCTCTGGTCTGCAAGGACCTGTCCAGGCAGTCTCCAGGAGTGAAGACTGACTCAAAGGTATTCACATCTAAGATCCTACTGAAATCAAAAGCCATTTTTAAAAATTATTATTTTAATTCCTTTATTGCATGCCAATAGTTTTTAGTATCTTCATCAATCTGATACCCTCTAGGTATGTGTAGGCTGAATGTAATAGGGCTTGTACTACAATACATCTGGAAAAAAGTCAAATAAAGGTTGGTTCTAAGATTTATTTTAAAGAGTTGTTTACATATTCATATGCTACATTTATCTGAAATGCATTTTATAATTCTGTTTTATCTTTACAGTCCCACTTTATCATGCAAATATGATTAAGAAGGATTTGTTTACACCATTCTTGCTTGTTTTATGATCTCTGCTCTTTCAGGTTTTTCTTAGCACGACTTTTATCGGTTCTATCTTCCTCCCCTTTAGCAAAGGGATTTTCCCCCTCAACAAATGTGTCGCATCTCTTCCGCTTCCCTTCTCTTTCCTTGAAACTTTTCTTTTCAACATGGCTTACTCTCTTAATCTTTTACAATCAAACTTTGCACATACCCTAACAGGATCTGCCACGTTCTCTCTTGCCAAAGTGTGCTGCCCCTCCCTTTCTTCTCCTTACTTATATTTTAGATAATAAATCTTTTAAAGGTGCGGAGGTTGGGTAAATCGTCTCTGCGTGCATTGAGAATGCCACAAAAAATAGCAGAGATGGCTAAATTGATTGCTTTGAAAACAACAACAAACACAAGTACTTTTGGTTCTACTTGGAAACCGTTTCTGAACTTTATGCTTGAGGTGGGGAAAAAATGAAACTTTGATTTCATTTCTTTGATCTGAAAGAGCCCTCCTCAGATTTTCCCCCAGACTCCAGGACTGGCTCATGTTCCTCCCCAACCTCCTCACTGTCCGAATCTGCTGCCAGCTCCCCTGGCTACTGGCGGGCCACAACAAAGTCTTTAGATACTAACCTTGGTTCAAACTACAAATGTAGACTCAAGGTCTTTAATTGACCTGGTTAAATGTATTGTGTGAACAGAGTTAGCAATGGGCAGAACTGAGAGTTCATGCAAGCCCCATAATCTTGTCTAGTTACACCATTCTTCTAACTTCACCACTGCAGTGATCCAATACATTGGAGATACCCAACTACCCTGTTAGCCTATTGGGGAAGAGAGGAGAATCCTTATAGAGGACTCCGGAGAGGTTCCCCATACTTTTTGTCAATATCACAATGCCATCATGGCAACCAGGCCAAGGGCAGCCCATGCAGTATATTCAAACTTATAAGAAATTCAACCATTTCTTTTGCAAGTAGGTAGAAATACAAAGTCCATGTACTCTGATCCCTGGTTTTTGCATCAACACCATTCTGACAGTCCATGATTTCAAGGTCCATTGCAATCAGGAAGGAAAAGAAAGTTAAAAGAATTATCTAGAGGTTTTTTAAAGACTAGTTATAAATAAGTTGAACCATAAAGCAGTTCCAGAAAATGTCTCGTCTTCAGAAGGATGCTTCTTGATACAAGATCCAGCTGCCATTTTCTCAAGCAAAAAACCCCAAAAACTCCCAGATGCTTTCTGCAATCATAATAGTCATTAAATAGCATTGCACCACAAGACTCATGACCTTTGGACAATAATCTTGCCCTTCCACTAACCACTTCTTGCTCACTTGATGTCACAACTTCCTGCTTGTGTCACATCTAAGATATATTACTGATACCTTCAGGCACGGTTACACTCATGTCTCATATATTTACGAATTGCAATTCAGACTTCTTCCAAGGTCTAAAAATACTCAGTTGCGAGCAGGAGATTGCAAAGAGGATGACCGGGGAAAGCAATGTGAAACTAAAGCTGTCTACACATCTAGGAAGAATGAAGATCTAGGAAGTTACATTTGATTTAGACTTCTACTTTCAACTGCCTTTCTACTCAGAAGTACAGAGCAGAGGTGGTATTCAGCAGGTTCTGACCAGTTCTGGCGAACCGGTAGCAGAAATTTTGAGCAATTCGGAGAACCGATAAATACTACCTCTGACTGACCACGCCACCAACTATTCTCTGTCTCCCGAGCCCCAGCTGATCGGGAGGGAATGGGGATTTTGCAGTATCCTTCCCCTGTCATGCCCACCAAGCCATGCCCACAGAACCAGTAGTAGACAAATTTGAATCCCACCACTGGTACAGAGGCAAAGATAGAGGATCTATCCAGTTCATGCAAATCATGCAAGTACAAACTGATTGCAGGGAGTCCTCAACTTACGACCACAATTGAACCCAAAATTCCCATTACTAAGCAAGACAGTTGTTAAGTGACTTTTGCCCTGTTTTATGATCTTTCCTACCACAGTTCTTAAGTGGATGACTGCCCTTGCTTAAGACAACTTGCTCAACATGATTTGTAAGTGAATCTGGCTTCCTCGTTGACTTTTGCTTATCAGAAGGTCACAAAAGGTTATCGCATGACCCCGGGACACTGCAACCATCATAAGTGCATGCCAGTTGCCAAGCTTCTGAATTTGGATCATGTGATCAGGCGGATGCCGTAACCATCATAAATGTGAAAAGGTCCCCTTTTTTTCAGTGCCACTGTAACTTTGAATGGTCACTAAACAAACAGTTGTAAGTCCAAGACTATGTGTAACCTCTGGGATTGCAGTAATCATCACAAAATACAGGCCTGTGCACACCTATCACTCCCGGGATGAGTTTTACAGTATTTCAGGCTAAACGAAATCAAACTATATTTCACGTCAGGCTAACTTTGCAAAAATTCTATTTATAATTGTTTAGCCCTCTGTAGCAAATATTCTTATTTACATTGCAGCCTGTTTTCTCTCTCTCTCTCTCTCTCTCTCTCTCTCTCTCTCTCTCTCTCTCTCTCTCTCTCTCTCTCTCTCTCTAGTTACAAAGCTGTTATCATTTTTTTAAGTGCTTCCCTAAAAGAAAACAAATAGCTCACCCATCGCTTGGGCTACACAAAGATATCATGTTCCTGCGTACATTGGTAACAAGATCCTATTCACAGCCATTCATAGGCAACTCTGTTGTTAAACCTCCTGGACAATTTATGGATTTGTATTCAATCTCATTCTTGGTTGTCTAAAGCCACGAACCAAGAATAAGAAGTGGTTTAACTTGCATGGTACAGTAAACTTAGTCATTCGATACTTTTCCGTTGTGTAGACAAACACATGAACAGAACACATGACTCATGTTTATATTTAACAGATGGGAATTGGACATCATTCTTCTGAAATTCCCCGAAGGTCTTTAGCCGTTGCTTCATGAAAGGAAAGGGGAAGAGAATGCATGAAAAGAGATGTTTTCTAGAAAACTGAGCCTTGGTCTATCTTACCAGTGATCCGAGATGCCAAAGACAAAGCTTGGGCCACAAATATTAACTTAATTATTAGAGTTAATATTTGTGTTGATATATGAAACTGTTCCACTCCAAAATCTGATTAAAACCCGAGAAAGATTCTTGCTCAAGAGTTTCTGTATATTGAAATAGCAATATAAATTCAAAATTGAACGTATTGCACAGGAATACAGTCCGGTAACATGAGCTTTTCTCATTTTCTCTCTGCATACTAACAACAAACAATTGCAAAAGGGAAATATGAAATGTGGTGCTTTAGCTTTAACTTCAGCAAGCAACTCTGTTTGAAATGAGGTGCCAATTTCCCAGGTTTTAGAGATGGCAGACTTTTAACTTTTGTCCTCCTACACCGTATAATCATCTTCAGTTAGAATAAATCTATTATAAATCTGTAGGTGACGATATCAAATAAATCTATTATAAATCTGTAGGGGACAATATCCAGGTCTTCATAAGAAATGAGCTACAACCACAATTGAGCTCAAAAAAGTTTTACATTTACAACTTTTTTTTACCACCACTGTAAAGTGAATTATTGCAATTGTTAAGGGAATCATTCAGTCATTAAGCAATTCTGGTTTTCCCCATTGAGTTGGCTTGCTGGAAGTCAGCTGGGAAAGCCACAAGTGGTGGGTCACATGACCTTAGGACAGTGCATCTGTGATGAATACATGTCAGTTGCCAGTGCCTGGATTTTGATCAGGTAACCATGGGGATGCTGCAACATTCATAAGTGTGAAAACCAGTCACAAGCAGTGGTGGGATCCAAATAATTTAACAACCGGTTCTCTGCCCTAATTATTTCTTCTACCAACCAGTTCACCAAACTGCTCAGAAACTTAACAATCTGTTCTCCCTGAAGCGGTGCGAACTGGCTGAATCCCACCACTGGCCATAAGTCACCTTTTTCGATGTCACTGTAACTTGGATTGGCCATTAAATGAATGGTTATAAGTCAAGGACTACCTGCACATTATTATGCTCATTATAATCACTTGGAAGGTAAAAAAATGCATGTACAAGCAGTAAATTATTGGATACTAATGATATCCCAAGGCAAAAAAAATTGTCTCTCCCTGTTCCTCACCACCAATATACAACTGCCAAATTCATTTCTATGAGTTTATTACACCTGTGACTATCTTGATAATCACCAATCAAATTAGGTGCCTTAATTGATTTCCAGTCCTCTGCTTCAATTAACTGTTAAAGAAAAGAACCATATCATCAAATCATGAAATATTCTTTTCATGCTATGGATGTGGAGTTGGGAGTGAATTTATGTTGGCATTTTGTATACAGCCAATCCAAAAATGCATAATTTTCAGGAAGGGCATCAACAAGTGCTTAGAGAATATAGAATATCCAGGAATATTCTGATGTATCTACACAAATGTACTTGTCCATATAATACCTGATAGTAACTGATGACGCAGCAATGAAAAATCATGAACGGGAGCAGCTGTAACTTGAATCCAGGAAGTACAACACTGTCTAAATCAGTGTTTTTCAACCTTGGGAAATTTAAAGATGCGTGGACTTCAACTCCTAGAATTCCCCAGCTAGCCATGCTGGCTGGGGGATTCTGGAAGTTGAAGTTCACACATTTTAAAATTACCACGGTTAAGAAACACTGGTCTAGATGTTATCTAAGGAGGCATCACACGTCCCCTCCAGGAACCAACTTACTCCTTATTTTCAGCTGAAACTATATCTTTGTTTACTGGGCATGTTACCAGGACATTGAAATATCACCTGCTCAGATGATTCAACAGTACTGTATTGCTCAACATCATGTGATGGGTTCTGGAACATCTTAAAAAGACCATTTTGAAATGTCACTAGCACTGATGAATCTCAGAAACTCTAGGTGAAGTCAGAAGCCATCATCATTGAGAAGGTGTTAATGAATACATTCACACAGGGACTCCAATCTTCCTGTTCCTCTGTATTGTACTCTCTCACCACCTATTTTCCCTGAGCAAGCAAGTAATGAAAGACCACACTTAAAATACTGCATCCAGTTTTAGCTAGCATATTATAAAAAAGATTTGCGGACTCTGGAAAGAGTGCAGAAAAGAGCAACAAGGGTGATTAGGAGACTAAAACATACAGTATGTAAAGTGGTTGCAGGAATTGGGTGTGTCTAATCTAGTGAAAGGAAGGACTAAGGGTGACATCATGGCAGTGTTCCAATATTAGAGGAGAGGAGAGGAGAGAAGACCTATTTTCCAAAGCACCTGAAAGCAGGATAAAGAGCAATGAATGGAAACTGATCAAGGAGAGAAGTAACCTTGAACTAAGGAGAAATTTCCTAACTGTGAGAACATTTAATCAGCGGAATGGCTTGCCTCTAGAAGTTTTGGGTGCTGCATCACTGGAGGCTTTTAGAAAGAGAGTAGGGGGTTGGACTACTTGACCTCCAAGGTACACTATATTGCCAAAAGTATTCGCTCACTCGCATATGAACTTACAGTAAGTGGCATCCCATTCCTAATCCATAGGGTTCAATATGACGTCGGTCCACTGCGCACTGTTCTTGAGCTAATCTGAAGGCCACGTGACGTTTGGAGGTCTGTAGCGATTGACTCTGCAGAACGCTGGCGACCTCTTCACACTATGCACCTCAGCATCCGCTGACCCTACTCCGTCAGTTTACGTGGCCTACCACCGTGGCTGAGTTGCTGTCGTTCCCAAACACTTCCGCATTCTTATAATACAGCTGACAGTTGACTGTGGAATATTTAGGAGCGAGGAAATTTCACGACTGGATTTGTTGCACAGGTGGCATCCTAGCACAGTTCCACGCTGAGCTCCTGAGAGCGACCCATTCTTTCACACATGTTTGTAACAACAGTCTGCATGCCTAGTACTTGATTTTATACACCTGTGGCCATGGGAGTGATTGGAACACATGATTGATTATTTGGATGGGTGAGCAAATACTTTTGGTAATATAGTGTATCTTCCAACTCTGTTATTCTGATAGGAACAATAAAGCTACCACTTATCTCTAGCCTACAAACAACTGGACTACCACTGGATGGTATTTTCCATAACTCTTCCTTTCCATGTTGTAATTGGCAGCATTTTAACAGACAGGGAACATCCCAATTCCTGTACATTGCCTTGCTTGACAATGATAAGTGTGCTCAAAATGGGAAAAAAACCAAAACCCTTACTCAGGGCATCTTGCTCCAAAATCTCGAGCTGGAACTGTTATAGACAGATGTTTTATACCAGCTGCTGAAAATCCGCAGAATTCTGTCGACTCTCCGGAGCTTATTCAGATTAGGAAGAAAGGAAAATAGGCTGCGTTGACATATGCTTGGATTACAATTAACCAAATAAGTGTGCCTGCTAGAAAAGACTCTAACATTGCTTGGGGATACAAGATAATTTCACACAGTATTCCACAGTAGGCTCGCTCATATAAACCAACAGTAGCTGGATTAATCACACAAAAGTGCTTTCCGTAAAATCAGATTAGTTATCCATTATTATCTGTGGTTAATCTTTGGTGAGATTCACAGCCTTTGGGGCTGGTTGGTAGCTCAACAGCTCGAGTCCTAACCAAGGACCTAGGAACTGTTAAGGTAACATCAGAGGATATAAGCTGTTCCAAGCAGGGTGGCCCTTTGTAGAGTCAGAATGCTCAAGTCCAGCAAACCTAGAACCTCCACATAGTGAGGCAGCCCCCTAGGTATTGCTCCAAGGGCTCCAATCACAATCGGGACAACACATGACTTCCTCCTCCACAGCAGCTCAACTTCAATTTGCAAGTTCCGGTATTTTGTGATTTTTTCTTGTTGCTTATTTTCAATTTGTGCATCACCAGTTGTTGTTGTTGTTGTTGTTATTATTATTATTATTAATTATTATTTTTTTGCAATTCTGGTTTAACCAGCAGAAGCAGAAAACTCAAGGGCTTAATAAAAGTGCAAACTATTATTTGACCTCAGAATTTGACCTCCTAAGAATCTATTTTCGCACGGGCTGAATCAGCAATATTGCATAAATTTAAAATATCACCTGGGGTTGTATTGACGAAATGTTGATTTAAAGGATAATTTTTTTTTTATGAACTACCAATAAATGTTCTCAGGGACTGTTAGACTTAGCCACAAGCCCTCACCTCAAAAAAGTTGCAATTCATGTCGCTGTTTCGGTTTGAAAGCATTCTGCTTCCTCCTGAAGTGGTGGCGGCAAAATAATGAACCGTTTATAAAACAAACATCCCAAACAAAAAAGATTTGGGGTTAATCCTTTGAAAGAACTTTGTCCATTCCAGTAGGTAACCTAGTCCCACACAAAATCACCCCGTCTTGTTATTCATTTTGTTCCGAAGAGCTCTGCATCAAAGCAAAACAAGCAGGAAAAACTCTGGGGAAAAGTAACTAGTCCTCTATGACAGGGGTCTCCAACCTTTGCAACTTTAAGTCTGAAGGACTTCAGCTCCCAGACTTTTCCAGCCAGCTTTGCTGGCTGGAGAAGTCTGGGAGCTGAAGTCCTTCAGACTTAAAGTTGCAAAGATTGGAGACCCCGGCTCTATGAAAGCTTTGTTTTCTTCTGGTTTTCATTTTATTGGACCGACGCAGATGCAAAATCTTTCTTGGTGATGCAACAGTCACCGCAGGACAAAGAATCCTGGAGTTAAGATTGGTCAGTGCTTAATAATTTTATTGTCGTTATGCAGAGGAGGGTTTAATTCGCAAACAGAGATTACTGTTTAACTGGCCAACCCTGGGTCACATGCCAAGCAAAACAAACCAGAATGACCTGCCATAATACCCAATAGAGACTTTTTGTTAACTAAACATATTAAAGCAACAGAGCTCTCAGGAGTTTAAAAATAGATTCGGGCCCATTTTGTTTAGTTCAACTGTTCAATAAGGAAGCCCCGAAACCACTTAACTGTCAGGATCGATTGCTTGTAACTAAACAGATAACACAACTAAGCAAAAATTCAACTATTGGGGACGTTCTGTCTCTTTTTAAAAAATATATAGATGGATATTTCACCACAATAGCTACCCGCTGATTATGATGCAAAGCTAACCCGGAGTTTATTTAAACTGACATTTTCCTGGAAAATAAGAACAGGAGATGCAGAAATGAAGCCCTCAAAAACTGACCAAAATAAAGTTTCAGTCGGCAGCCTGGTTTCTGTCCTTTGCAGACAACTTATTTATTGTGTAAAGAAGTCAACGTCATCACATTTAATGAACTTTGTTTCGAAGATATAAGCTAAGTCTTTGGCAGTTCAACTGTTTGTCTGCTAACTCTGAAACAAACTGTACTGTGCTCAGAAGGATTTAGTGAAAAGCTAAGTGAGGATTTGGTCCAACATCTGTTTAAATTCAAAATACTTTGCCCAAACTGGCCTGCAAACCAGGTTACTGGTATATTGTTATTATCGTTCGCATGCTATAGCAATGTTTTTCATTTTGGGCCACTTTATGACGTGTGGACTTGAACTCCCAGAATTCCCCAGATACCCATGCAGGGCAGTTGTAGGGACAATATTTCTCAACCTTGGCCACTTTAAGACATGTGGACTTCAACTCCCAGAGTTCCAGTAGTCATACTGGCTAGGGAATTCTGGGAGTTGAAATCCTCACGTCAAAGTGGCCAAAAATGAAAAACACTGCTCTACAGCCTTCCCTAGCCTACAATGGCCCACAACCAGCATAATCTGCGAGGCCGTCTCCTACCCCATACATCCCTTTGGCCCATTCGCTCCCATAGAGAGGGCCTTCTCTGGATGCTGTCTGCCGGGCAATACCGGTTGGCGACCCCCAGGGGAAGGGCCTTCTCTGTGGCGGGCCCAGCCCTCTGGAACGACCTACCCCCCAAACTCCGGACCACCACGGATCTCCGCCTCTTCCACCAACGTCTGAAGACTCATTTCTTTCATCTAGCCGGCCTAGCCTAGCCCCCGAGACCACCCCTATAGACTGAGTTTTAAATTGTTTTAAATTGATTTTAATTCACTGGTAATTTTCTAGGATATTTTTAGCACAGGCCACTCTAAATTTAATTAGATTTTATTGTTGTAGTCTTATCTATTATATGTTCGTATTTATTTATATGTTTGTACTTCTATTTTTAACTTCCTGTGCACCGCCCTGAGTCCCTTCGGGGAGATAGGTTCCGGTATAAAAATAAAATAAAATAAAATAAAATAAAATAAAATAAAATAAAATAAAATAAATAAATCCACAACTAGATGAAATCTAGATGTGGAGGATGAGATCTGTAGTTCTGCTGATTTTCTGTCAGCCCTTTAAGGCAGACCAGACTAGGACACCAAAGTTATGTGTGCTGATAACAGATTAACAGAGTTGGAAGGGACCTTGCAGGTCATCTAGTCCAACTCCTTGCCCAAGCAGGAGACCCTACATCTGCCTCTACCTAGGATTGAACTAACAACCTTCTGATTGGGAGGCAAGAACTCTACCTCTAGGCCACTGCTCGTGATACTTTTATTATAAAGTTGCCATGGCAGAATCTTGCTGGTTTGCAATGTCCTTCTCTCGCTCTTTATCTTCAAAGAATTAGGGACATTCATCTCTGAGATGTTTTCTCAACTTACATTTCGGCCCTATACTCAAATTTCTTTTATCTGATTGTTATGGTTGTGGCTCTTGTTTACGAAGATTCTCAGTTATCCAGGTTAGGGTTGTCCCGAAGTTGCTTTTTTAAAGGGCAACTGGACTTTGTTTTTCCTTGAAGACATGTTGCTTCTCATCCAAGAGGCTGGAGAAGTGAATTGAAGAGAACTGAAGAAGCTTCTTGGATGAGAAGCAAAACGTCTTCAAGGGAAAACAATGTCCAGTTGCCTTTTGAAAAAGGTTGTGGCTCTTCTTCTTCCCAGATTATTTCTGTTGCCCATTGCATCTTTCAACTGTCTTTACCAATGGAACCAACCAGTGCCTCATCTTTAAACCACATGCTGATAGCTCATTTTCCAGCCCAGTAATATTTTGGGAGCTCAGTCTTTGGGAGATCCTCACCATTAATCATGATCCCTTTTAGGGAGTCTTGGACTACAATTCCCATTACGTCCAGTTGGTTATGGGAGTTGTAGCTGAAGATGACACCTCTCAAGCACGCTGGCAGGCTGCCCTTCCACGAGGGAGACAGTCATGTTTTTAATGGGTGGAGCTCACTTATAACAACAAAGAGAACATTGCACATGTCTTTACAGCACACTAGTTTTCTGGGAACTTATGAGTGGAACATCAAACTCACATTCCTTGTGATAGCACTGTCATGCAATAGAGATAGCTTAGTCCATGTTTTCTATTGGGTCTTAGACTTCAGACCATCAATCAGAAGGATCAGATTTACATAAAACCGTGATGGTGAACCTATGGCACGCATGCCAAAAGTGGCACACAGAGCCATCTCTCCGGGAATGCCAGACATCACCCGTTGCTCTTCCAGGTTCCAGCATGCACATGCACGCTGGCGAGCTGATCTTCACGCGCACAGGAATGCTAGAAACTGTAAGAGCAGCTCCCTGGCACACATGCGTACGCCGGGAAGCTGAGCTTCTGATTTCCGGCACAAGCATGTGCGCTGACAAGCTGTTCCTCGCGTGCACATGCACCCCAGAAACCAGAAGACCATGTGACGTGCACGCATGCGAAAGCCAGAAACTGGAAGCTCAACATCTGTACACATGCATGCGTGCCGGATAATTGCTCTTCCGGTTTCTGGCACTCCCGCACATGCGCATGGGAGAGCTGCTCTTCCGGTATCCAACACTCCCCTGCACGCATGTGCGCGCTCCTGTTTTGGCACTTGGTGCTGGAAAGCTTTGCCACCACCGACATACAACCGCTACATTTTAGGCAGGTGTCATAAGAGCAATGGAAAGGGACAGGAGGTGACCAGAAGGAGTCACGTCTCACTTCTTTTGCCTGATGGGCATATCTGATACTAGACACCATATTGTGGGCACCATGACTTTCATGAATGACGTTCAATTTTAAAAAGTTAGCGCCATGGCTAATTAAACAGCCACACCATCAAGGACATCTGAAGCTTAGAAAATACAAAGAAAAACTGGGATTAATTACCATGATTGAAGTCCATGAAAAATTTAAAATGAAATGCATAATTTTATGTTTTCCAGTCAAGAGAGTTTTTTTAGAGACATCCCCAAGCTTCAGATATTCTGATCGTCCGATTATTTTCTTTATTTACTGCTCTAGTTCTCCAAATGTTAACTTGCTCTCAGAGGGTACATAAAGAAGTAAAGCAGCAATACACACGGAGTTAAAGCTTAGGAACAATTACAGAATCATTGAATCTGGAGATTCAACTACCAGAAGCTAGCATCACCTTAAACATTTTAGATCAGGAGTCTCCAACCTTGGCAACTTTAAGGCTTGTGGACTGCAACTCCCAGAATTAATCAGCCAGCAGAGATCCCTGCCAAGGTTGGAGACCGTTTTAGACCCCCCCACTCCCCCCCTCTCCTAAACCAGCTGCGGAGAAGTTACAGTTCTCACAATTTCCAATCCATAAAAGAAAAAGAAAAACCAGGCCCAGAAAGGAGGATCCTTATTATTATTATAATCCCCAAAGACCTGGACAGCCCACACCAGGTTAAGGGGAGGCCAATTGGGGCCGGCATCTTGAAGCCAAAGGTAAAATGTTATCAATTACGGTCGGATGAAGCCAACCAATGTTTTTTGGGGGGGATGGGGGTGCAGCAAGGCTGGTTGGTTCGTCCTTTTCCTCTGGCTTGTTATTCGCTTAAATTCAGCTTGCAAGATCTCCCTGCCCAGATGACGCCAGAAACAAAAACAAAAGGCACAGCAGCCTGGCACAAAACAGACTTGCGCTCGCTCGGGACAAAGGCATCCTGCATTGTTCTTGGTGGTACGGTTGCTTTTTTATTTTTTATTTTTTTGAAATGGCACACACACACACACACACCACCCATATAGATCACCTATCTCCTCCCACTTATGACTGCATGACTGTAACTTTGTTGCTTGTATCCTTACTATTTGTATTGATGTTGTTTCCCGGTTGCTTACTAGTAACCTTATTATTGCATTGCTATTGTTTCCTGATTGCTTATTAGTATCCTATGACTATCACTAAGAGTTGTACCTTATGATTCTTGATGAATGTATTTTATTTTCCTTTATGTACAACTGAGAGCCTATGCACCAAAGGCAAATTCCTTGTGTGCCCAACCACACTTGGCCAATAAAGAATTCTATTCTATATATGAAATACACTTCTTCCCCCTTGCTCAATTGCCCCAGCCCCGAGTGTTCCCTCCCCACCCCCCCATATCCTCCACGGCTCCTACTCCGAGGCTACCTTAAAAGACATTTGGACCTTTTCGCTACCTCCATCCACCCACCCACCCACCCACCCACCACCACCGCGCATCTCACCTGTTCCTCTCGTTGTCGCAGCCGCCGTGCTCCTTCCCGTCCAGGAACCTGGTCCAGCCGTCCGCCGTCTTCACCCAGTTCTGGCCCGGCGATCGCCAGTCCTGCCCCAGAAAAGGCATTGCGGGCAACCGAAAGAGAGGGACGCCCGCCGGTGTAAATAAAATGAAATGAAATGAAATGGAAATCTAAAAGGCGCAAAGGCTGCCTCCAAAAGCAGAAGCTCTACCGACGCCTCGGGGAGCCAAAAAGGGGGATGCCGCCTGAGCTGCACGGTGTCGTGTTTTTTTTAGGACGCCGCTTTCCCTCTACCACCCCTCGGACGACGATCAGGCCCCTCGATCGCTTCTCTCTGCCCGGTGCTCCGGCCGCCTCGGTATTTATCCAGGCCAGCTGGTGGTTCTTTGTTGCCGGAAGAAGCGCGCAAACTCCGCCCCGCGCCCGGGGAGGGGAGGGGAGGGAAGGGAGGACACGTGGCTTTGTTTATGGCCGCTTCTCGGGAGGCGAGAGCTTGCCAGCTGCGGGGTGGGGAGGGATGGGGCAAGAGGGGGAGGGAGGGGGTTGTTGCTTTGGCCGCGGGGCCTGATTGCACAATCCTGGAAATGGAAACTTGGCCTCGCTCCGCTGCCTAGGTATTTTAAGACAGCCCCCCCCCCCTCCACAAAGCCAAGATTTGAAAACAACAAACAAACAAAGGGAGGTTACTCTAAGACGTAGTGCACCATTATTATTATTATTATTATTATTATTATTATTATTATTATTATTATTATTATTATTATTATTATTATTATTATTATTATTATTATTATCATCTTTATTCATAAAACATGAAACTAAGCCAAGTGAACATTAAAAAAATGCATATTATAAATACTATTGACTGGTGCTAATTGTTGATACCGTTTGCTGCCAGCATCCTAGGTATCAACCAAGTATCTTGGTAGAATATAACATGTGCCAAGTAGCGCCGTTTTTTGCTTTTCCGCTGGTGTTATTGCAGGAAGCTGCAATTTGCTGTGATATTTATTAAAATTCTTGGACATGGTGCCAAGTGCCCCGACGACAATGGGTGTTATTGTTGTTCTTGTTCTTGTTGTTGTTGTTCTTGTTCTTGTTGTTGTTGTTATTATTATTATTATTATTATTATTATTATTATTATTATTATTATTATTATTATTATTATTCTGTGGTTCATCTTTGGTGAGATTCACAGCCTTTGGGGCTGGTTGGTAGCTCAACGGCTCTAGTCCTAATCAAGGACCTAGGACAGTGATGGCGAACCTTTTTCGCCTCGGGTGCCAAAAACACACACACACACACACACTCGCGCTATTGTGCCCACTCCCATAATTTAATGCCCTTGCTGCCCCGCGCATGTGCACACAGCTTTTTTGGAGCCTAAGGAGGGCAAAAAAAGGCCCAACACACAAACTGGAAGTTCAGGAAAGGACTTCCAGGTTGCCCTTTGGGCCCTTTTTCTCCCTCTGGAGGCTTCAGGAGGGCAAAAACTGGTTGAAAATCAAGGCCAAAAATCAGCTGGCCAGCATGCTCATTTGCGCTGGAGCTGACAGGGCAACGCCTCGCGTGGCCTCAGAAATGGCTCCGTGTGCCACCTGTGGCACCCGTGCCATAGGTTCGCCATCACGGACCTAGGAACTGTTAAGGTAATGTCAGAGGATAGAAGCTGTTCCAAGTAGGGTGGTTTATTGTTATTAAGCTGTTCCAAGTAGGGTGGTTTTTTGTAGAGTCAGAATGTTCAAGTCCCGTAAATTTAGAATTTCCAAATAGCGAGGTAGCCCTTTAGGTATTGCTCCAAGGGATCCCATTACAATCAGGATAACACATGATTTCTTTTTCCACAGTCGCTCAACTTCAATTTGCAAGTCCCGATACTTTGCGATTTTTTCTTGCTATTTATCTTCAATTCGTGCATCACCAGGTATTGCAATGTCAAAGAACCATACTTTTTTTTCTTTTCAACTATTGTTATGTCAGGTGTGTTATAGGCCAAGTGCCTGTCAATCTGAATTCTGAAGTCCCACAAGATCTTGACTTTCTCATTCTCTAAAACTTTCTCAACCTGATATTCCCAGTGGTTTTCCTATATTCAAATTCAAACTTCTGGCACAATTTCCAGTGAATGATCTTAGCAATGCGGTCAAGGTGTTGTAGGTAGCCAGTTTGTGATTACAGTTTGTCACCCACTGATCAGGTGGTTGACTGTCTCCTCTTTCTCATTACAGAGAAAGAGCATTTGCTGTTGGTGGTAACATTGAATTTTTGCCTTCATGCAGTTTATTATTATTATTGTTGTTGTTGTTGTGTTTAGTAGTAAGTTGACCAATGGAGTTGGTCATGGAGATCCTCAGCCATCCAGGACAGGGTTGTCCCTAAGGTGCTTTTTTTTTTTAAAAAAAGAGGCAACTGGACTTTGTTTTTCCTTGAAGAGGTTTTGTTTCTCATCCAAGAAGCTTCTTCAGTTCTGGAGAAGTGAACTGAAGAGAACTGAAGAAGCTTCTTGGATGAGAAGCAAAATGTTTTCAAGGGAAAACAACATCCAGTTGCCTTTTTTTCAAGAGGCAACTGGACTTTCTGGTTTTTCTTTGAAGATGGTTTCGCTTCTGATTCTTCCGCTTCTGAAGCGCTGAAGAAGCTTCTTGGATGAGAAGCCAAACATTCTTCAAAGAAAAACCAGAAAGTTTAGTTGCCTCTTGAATAAGCACCTTTGGGAACTAATGTAATTCTGACTCCATCGCTGGTTAATGCTGACTAATGCTGACTCCATCGCTGGTTATCGGGGGCGAGTCACTGGCCCCCGTGGAAAGGGCTCGCAACTTAGGCGTCCTCCTAGATTCGCGGCTATCCTTGGACAACCATGTGACGGCTGTGAACAGGCGGGCTTTTTACTGGTCCGCCAGTTGCGTCCCTTTCTTGACCGGGACGCTCTGCGCACTGTCACTCAAGCACTCGTGACGTGCCGCCTAGACTATTGCAATGCTCTCTACATGGGGCTCCCCTTGAGGTACATCCGGAGGCTCCAGTTAGTGCAGAATGCGGCCGCGCGGGGGATTCTGGTCTCCCACATAACACCTCTCCTGCGCGAGCTGCACTGGCTACCGGTCGCCTTCCAGGTGCGCTTCAAGGTGCTTGTCACCATCTTTAAATCGCTCCATGGCTCGGGGCCTAGTTACTTGCGGGACCGTCTCCTGCCACATACCTCCCATCGGCTGATTCGCTCCCATAGGGAGGGCCTCCTCAGGGTGCCAACCGCCGGTCAATGCCGGCTAGCGGTACCCAGGGGTAGGGCCTTCTCTGTGGCAGGGCCGACCCTCTGGAACGACCTACCCCCCGAACTTCGTACCATCACGGACCTTCCCCTCTTTCGCCGCTCACTCAAGTCATACTTTTTCCAGCAAGCTGGTCTAGCTTAGAGTTTAGACCTCAGGTGCGATACAGCTCTAGCCAATAGGTAAATGGATGGTGGGTTTTTATTAATGGGAATTTTTAGCACAGGTTTCTTAATTTAATTCTTTTTAATTATTGTTATTTTATTTGCTGTTATTTATTGTGATTTTTAATTCCCCTGTGCATCTCGATGGAGATAGGCGCGGTATACAAATTGAAATAAATTTTTAAAAAATAAAAAAATGTAGTTATTAAAGGTAAACTCGTCTTTTGGTTGAGTCCATTCTGGATGATTTTCGGAACAAGGAAATGCCCCAAAGTAATTTGTTGCTGGTTTCTTCAAGTTTGTTATTAGTTTTTCTCTCAGTTTCCTAGGCCACTTCATAATTGGGAGATTTCTTGGTGGTCTCCATCATCCAAATATTAACAGAATAACATGGTTGGAAGGGACCTTGGAGGTGTTCTAGTCGAACCCCCTGCTCAAGCAGGAGACCTTATATCATTGTGGACAAATAGCTGTGTAATCTCTTCTTAACAACCTTTAGCGTTGGCGCACCCACAACTTCTGGAGGCAAGTTGTTCTGATGATTAATTGCTCTAACTGTCAGGAAATTTCTCCTTAGTTCTAGGTTGCTTCTCTCTTTGATTAGTTCCCATCCATTATTTCTTGTTTTGCCTTCGAGTGCTTTTGGAGAATAGGTTGACTCCCTCTTCTTTGTGGCAGCCCTTAGACATTGGAACATCACTACCCTAAATCCCAATCTTACAAGAAAGTTTGACAGACTCTTTCCACCCAACTACGCAGACCCTTTATTAGCACTGATCAAAAGAGTACAGCAATGTGAATTATCTAGAGCTCTTCATTTCTGAAAAAAATTAGTATGGAATTTTTATAATACATAAATTTCCCACCAGTGTTTATTTGACAATGTTTCCAAAGGTCCAGAGAATATTTTACTTGAAATTCTCTTATGTAGGAATGTGGGGTGCCTTTTAAGAGTGACTTTTTGGGGTGTCAAAAACTAAAATGGATTTAATTTATATTTATGTTTGTATTAAACTATGGATAATAAGATTTATTCCTTGCATTTATTAATTTCCCTCTTGGTCACCAAAACTATAATCTAGTGCAGTGTTTTCTCAACCTTGAGAATGTGAAAACATTTAGACTTCAGGCAAGAAAAACAAAATGCACAGGTACAGTATAGGTGGTACCTTGCTCAATAGTAGCAACCGTGAGAGGGATTTTGGAATCCTAGTGGACAACCATTTAAATATGAGCCAGCAGTGTGCAGCAGCTGCCAAAAAAGCCAACACAGTTCTAGGCTGCATAAACAGAGGGATAGAATCAAGATCACCTGAAGTGTTAATACCACTTTATAATGCCTTGGTAAGGCCACACTTGGAATACTGCATACAGTTTTGGTCGCCACGATGTAGAAAAGACGTGGAGACTCTGGAAAGAGTGCAGAGAAGAGCAACAAAGATGATTAGGGGACTGGAGACTAAGACATATGAAGAACGGCTGCAGGAGCTGGGTATGTCTAGTTTGATGAAGAGAAGGACCAGGGGAGACATGATAGCAGAGTTCCGATATCTCAGAGGGTGCCACAAAGAAGAGGGAGTCAAACTATTCTCCAAGGCACCTGGGGGCAGGACAAGAAGCAATGGGTGGAAACTAATCAAGGAGAGAAGCAACTTAGAACTAAGGAGAAATTTCCTGACAGTTAGAACAATTAACCTCTGGAACAGCTTGCCTCCAGAAGTTGTGAATGCCCCAACCCTGGAAGTCTTTAAAAAGATGTTAGATAGCCATTTGTCTGAAATGGTATAAGGTTCCTGCCTATGCAGGGGGTTGGACTAGAAGACCTCCAAGGTCCCTTCCAACTCTGCTATTGTATTGTATTGTATTCAGCTCCCAGAATTCCCCAGTCAGCATGGCTGATTGGGGAATTCTGAGCACTGAAATTCACAAAATTCAGATTCAAAAAGACTAAAACGAAGAGTGAAAGCTGTGGTAGTGGGCAGTGGGGGAGGCCCTCCTTTGGCATCAGGTTAGGAGGAGAATCTTTCTGCTTTTTGTTAACTGTTTTGTCTACAAGGAAAACAACAATGAAACTTTCATCCCACTTTCAAGATTAGTAAAAGATTGTGCTTCCTGACTTCCTAACATATAGTCACTCTCATCCATGCCACAGAAATTTTAAGATGTCACAAAAAGTGTTCCTTATTGCATCATCACAGGGGGGAAAATACATTCCTCCCTCTGGGAAGAAAGTATTTGTTTAATGGACTTCTTTTATGTAGCAATAAATCAAATAAATGTGCATAGGTCACATGTGTTGTGTTTCTTTTCCATAAAACGAGCACTATGTTAGTGTGCCTGTGAAAGGGAGGGAAGTTACATGTTTTGTGAAATGATGTCTGAGTTCGGATATTTAGACATGTTCCTGACTATCTGAAGCTTGTTTGTAGATAAGTTGTACTCTGGTTGAGCAACAAATGAAGGGGTGTGTTGATCCTCCCCTGTTATTGTTGATTGGGTAGAATCATTCACACACCATGACATTCTGTGCTGTTTTTCTACAGGAATACAGGATAACAGAGTTGGAAGGGACCTCGTAGGTCATCTAGTCCAGTGGTTCTTAACCTTTTTGAAAGAATCGCCCCCTTGAGCCATTGAGGAAGTTATCATGCCCCCTCCCCCAACATAACCTCTCAATCACAAGACAGGGAAATCATTCTTCAATTTATGCAAACACATTTTTTGTTTTCTTTAAAATTGTCATCAGGACATGTCGATGCAAATAATTTATTTCGAGTCTTTCTCCCATATCTCAATTGTGTGAAAAATTTTGATGCCACCCATCACTTTACTCCCAAACTTCATGATACATGTATTACAGCTAATGCAATGACACTTTAATGCAATGACCACTGAAAACAAAATTCAATTGCAAGAAAATGAAATGCCCCTCAAAAAGGTAACATTTAATGATTTAATTACAAGTGAATTTTAAGACGCAAAAAGAAATATAAAAAGGGCGTAAGAACAAATCACAATGCAGGAACGAAGAATTTCAAGATGAAAACTCTGGAACTAAATTAAGATTCGAGGGAAATGTATATTCATGCACACTGTAAAAAGGCCAATGGTGCGCCACTGTATGGGTAGAGTGATAGAGGCTGCTGCGCAACGCACATGAAGATGAGCAATGCATATTCACATATGTACGGCGTTCTGTACTGAAGCTAGCTGGAGGAACATTTAAAGCACAGTTCAATAGCGAGCAATCTGATGTTTTTGTACGACATATACAGCGGTTCACTGTACAAAAACAGTCTCAAAAGTGTCCCCAAAACTTCTCGCTCCATTGCCCCCATATCGCCCCCTTCTGTTCCTTCGCCCCCATGCCACCCCTTTTCGTTCCATCGCCCCCCTGAAAAACAAAATTACCCCCTACGGAGCAATATCACCCAGGTTAAGAACCACTGATCTAGTCCACCCTCTCCCCACCCTGGCCAGGCTGGAGACCCTACACCATTTCTGACAGATGGCAATCCAGTCTCTTCTTGAAAGCTTCCAGTGATGACGCTCCCACAACTTCTGAAGGATATCTCTTCCATTGGTTGATTGTTCTCACTGTCAGAACATTTCTCCTTATTTTTAATTGAATCTCTCTTTGATCAGTTTCCATCCATTACTCTTTGTCTGGCTTTCAGGTGCTTTGGAAAATAGGGACCCTCCCCCCTTCTCTTTATGGCAGCCCTTCAAATATTGGAACATTGCTAGCATGTTGCTATCACCCCTGGTCCTTCTTTTCGCTGGACTAGCATGCCCAGTTCCTGTAACCGTTCTTCATATGTTTTAGCCTCCAGTCCCCTAATCATGTTGGTTGCTCTTCTCTGCACTTTTTTTAGAGTCTCAACATCATTTTTATAGTGTGGTGACCAAAACTGAATGCAGTATGCTAGGTGTGGTCTTACTAAGGCTTTATGGAGTGGTGTTAGTACCTCCGTTGAGCTTGATTGTATCCTTCTGTAAATGCAATTTAGGATTGCGTTGGTTTTTTCGGCTGCTGCCACACACTGTTGGCTCATATTTAATTGGTTGTTCACTAAGACTCCAAGATCCCTCTCACAGTTATTACTGTTAACCCTTATGGGTGTAGACTGATGGATACTATCTACCACAGACAACTAAACTTAATGTGATTTGCATGTAATTTCCCCTGGAATAAAAAAATAATGAATTCAAATGTCCTTGACATTCTGGAAATCGTTGGCTGTCTCCCAACTTCACTTCCACT
Organism: Rhabdophis nuchalis; assembly: GCA_039707465.1. NCBI lineage: Eukaryota > Metazoa > Chordata > Lepidosauria > Squamata > Natricidae > Rhabdophis > Rhabdophis nuchalis. The sequence goes on from CM077645.1 coordinate 207,957,054, forward strand.
TTTGAATCATGGGCTGATGAATGGACACTTTACTTTTTATATTCTGGCTGATTAGAGAAGCCACCTACGTAGCTGGGAGTCACACATGGCCAGATTTCTTCCATCATAGAATTTAGTATTTGGGGAAAATATCCAAGATTCTTGTGAGCAAATCCAACCTAGGGAGGCAGATGTAGTGGTCATGATGTTGATCGATTAAGACCCAGCTTGGAGTCCATCTACTGTTGGTAATGAAAGCTCACAGGTTGGTTGTGCAAATAATTAGAGAAAGGAGCGCTACCTCCATCATCCTGAACTTCTGAAGGATAGATGGAATATAGATGTAATCAAGAAATATAATGAAAATATTTATAAAATACAAATAAGTATTTGTTGAGCTGTGGCTGTGCAGGACTTCTTTGGCCTCCCCAACAACAATCCTGTGAGGTAGGAGAGAGAGAGAGAGAGAGAGAGAGAGAGAGAGAGACAGAGACAGAGACAGAGAGACCCAGAGCTGATGATGGTTTTCTTGGACAGCCATTTGTCCAGAATTGTATAAGGTTCCCTGTTTGAGCAGGGGTTGGACTAGAAGACCTCCAAGGCCCCTTCCAACACTGTTATTATTTTGGGTTTCATCTATTCTAAAATAAATGAAGTAGGGAGATGTTCCATTCACAATACTTGTAATTAATCAGTTAATCAACATTCATAGATGAAAAACTGAATAATATTATATCTAAACTGGATAAAGTAAATAGAAGTCAATTAAAAATAGATGCAAGAGACATAGCGGAGAAGGAAAAGAAGGGTTAGACTTTATAAACCAAGGTAGAAAATGGAGCAATCTTGTTAGACCTGGCATCTTCTGGATTACAGGTAATCACTTAATAGGAAAAGCACAATTTGTGATGGGATCAAAAGGAGCTGCTGACAGTAGGAGAGATTTAACGTATGTTCCAGGAATGGTATGGGGACAGCTCAGAAGAGCGTGTGGTTGATGCCACCTTTGTCCCTGAAGATATGCAGAAGTGTTCTTGATAATGGGTGTTGATCAGTCTCCCTCCTTCCATTACTTTAGGGGGTTGGTCATGTAGAAAGTTAGCACCCACCCCTCTTCTAGAAGAATGAAATATTCTGGGAAATATTAAAAGGCAGAATATTATATTTCCCTGGATGAGAAAAGGAGAAACATGTTTTTAAAGACAAAGAGCAGCTCCCAGCAGCTCCCTGCCTCCAGCAGATATTTGATGCCCATTGAGCAGGACTGGGCCAGCCTATCTGTAAGACAATTAGACCTCCAGCTCCAGGGTGGTGGGATTAAGACATGACCCTCCAGGACGTAATAGGATTATCTATCAACAGAGCTCACCACATGGCACAACCAAGCCCCATTCATTGCATCACCCAGCAAGGTTCAGCCGAACCTATCTCAGACAATCTCAGCTATGAGCCCTGCATAACCCCCTGGGAGTCTGACAACCAATAGAATACATTTCTTGCACAGGAACAGGAAGCTCAAGGGCAAGGCCCAAGAGAGAATATAAATACCTCTGTCTCTCTCCTCCATGTGTTCAGCTGCACCAGGACCTCAAACCCATGTGGTCTTGTCTACAATTAAAGCATCTTTCCAATCAGCCTCCATGTTTCCAGTGTCTTTTCCCCCACTTGGAAATGAACCAGATGGATATTTCTTCTCACAGGCATCAAAATCTTGCCAAAGGAAGTACCTTGTGTGGCTCTGAAGCTCAGCAGTGGTGTGTTAAAGTACAGTACAGCCTGCCTGCCTGCCGTTTGCGCACATGGATCAGCATGGCTTGCTCACACTTGTCTGCTACTTGTGCAGAACCGTCTCCTCTCACCCCCACCCCCCAAAAAAACCCAAAAACGTTGGGAAACTCTGCCTTAGTTTAAAAAAACCAGGGCCCATTTTGATTGCCCTGTTCTGGCCACCATCTTGATTTCTTGGGCCATATCTTGCAGACACATTAGGGACATTTCCTGCATTGTTTCTTATGTCATGCAGCATAGAGAGTGCCCCAAATGTGCACTCTATGATACTGTATGTTCCAACATCCCCTGCTAAACACAGAGAATCTGTGACAGATGCACAGGATTCTTGGCCAGCTGGCCAACCCATGTGGAAAGTATTTCCTCAAGGTAGACATCTTGACAATCAGCGTCCCAAGGACAAAGGATCGTGTCACCAAACCTTCTGCTTCATTTAATTTCCCAGGGCTGCAGCGGAGGTTAGATGAGGTCAGACTGATATATCGTTTTGTACATATAACAATAACACACAATCATAACTTCTAAACGATCTTGTTATGTTTATAGCTTTCCTGAAGAAGTCTTTGCTTCCATCACCCCTCCCCATGTTCCATTTCTTATGCTTCAAGCATGCACATAAGGATCCAATTGTTACGCTTTCCTTATTTCAAAGATCATGCAAGTCACCTTTATTTCCAGCATTTCTAACGAGGTCAGTCAAGTAGCCATGATTTTGCTCTCAAAAAAATAAGGGTTTGATCTTGCGTGTGAAGGGCAGACTCTGGGGTTTTACCTGTTGTAGCTGAACTGCAATGCACATATACTTAAGAAACAATATCCCAACAACTATTTGAAAAAATGATTGAAATGAAGTGGCACAGATGATAATTTTATATAGAGTAACGACATAATTATTCAGTTGGAAGAAATGTCCTTCTGGGTTCAGTTCCAAGTGGGGAAAAAGACACTGGAGTCATGGAAGTTGCTTGGAAAGAAGGTTTTAATGGTGGACAGGACCACATGGTTTGAGGTCCTGGGCAAAAAGTCACATGTGTGTGAAAGAGATTTATACCCTCTGTTGGGCTTTGGATTTGAGCTTGTATTCTGATTGGTTGTCAGACTCCCATGGGATCATGCAGGGGCAGCTCTGTAAGCTGTCATGAGTCCCAAGCTTGGTTGACTCTTGTTGGGTGATGATGTAATGAAGGGGCTTTGGACAATTCCTATTATGGCTCTGCTTGAAGGAGGTAGAACTTTGTTATGTAGAATAGACTGGCTCAGGCCCTAATAGTCCATTAACAAAAGGTGGAGTGGGAGCTGAGTTTCTGCCTCCCTTTTAGGGGAAATATTCTGTCCTTTTAATATTTCCTAAAATATTTCATTTTTTTCCAGGAGAGGGTTGGGTGCTAAAGTCCTACAACTCTACATAGCATAATTGATTAAATTAATTCATTAAGCAACTCCTAGAATAAAATGCTGAGTGCACACAGATGGGGAGATATTGATCAAAAATCTGGAATGATACAGCAAACCAATGGCCAATACTTGTTGGAAAGTTCTGGGAGTTGAAATCTACATATCTATAGAATGTCAGCGCTAAAAAAGACCAATTGTCTGACTGAGAATTCAACTTCCCGCATTACTGCTTTGCGTACATCGGTAGTCCTCCATTTACAAGCACGACTGGGGCCGGAATTTTGATTGTAAGTGTGGATGTTTGTTAAGCAGGCCATCCCACGACCTGGCTTGATTTTACGACCGTTTTTATGATGGTCACTGCAGTTGTTAAGGGAACCACGTGGTTGTTAAACAAACCACAGGGCCATTAAGCAAATCCAGCATATCCAATGGGGTTTTTTTTGTATTCTGCCAGAAAATGGTAATAATAATAATAATCATAATAATCACCTCACAGAGTCGGTGTTGTGGGGAAAATAGAAGGAGGAAGGTGTGTTGGATATTTTCGCCACCTTGAGTGATTTGAAAAAATAATAAAGGTGTAGAAATGAAATAAAATAAAATAATGGTGGAAACTAATCAAGGAGAGAAGCAACTTAGAACTGAGGAGAAATTTCCTGACAGTTAGAACAATCAGTCAGTGGAACAGCTTGCCTTCAGAAGTTGTGAATGCCCCAACACTGGAAGCCTTTAAGAAGACGTTGGGTAGCCATTTGTCTGAAACGGTATAGGACTTCCTGCCTAGGCAGGGGGTTGGACTAGAAGACCTCCAAGGTCCCTTCCAACTCTGCTATTGTAATAAATACCCTTTCGGCTGTGCGTCTCCACATTGCCAAATAGATCCTAAACCTCATACTGCTGTTCACATTTCTCCCAACGATGCTGTTGGTAGTTAAAAAGTGGTCCTGCAACAGGAGGGGGCCATGTCCTTGCTTTGCAAATTACACAGCAAGAAAAGATGGCTGCTTATATAAGACTGCTTGAAAGATAAACACCTTCTTTGCCCCCCACCCCACCCTGGAGGTCTAGTTGTCATAATTCAAGTCACACTGTCCCTTTCCCCCATCCTGACCCAGATTTGATTGATCTGCTGACTGGCAGAGTTACAGCAACAGCTGGCAGGCACACTGTGCCCGAAGTGTTATGTTCTCCTCCAAGCGAAATGCTCAAGGTTGTAAATATACGTCTCTGAATTGTGGGTCTTATTTAGGGTTGGGAGCAGCAAGGTACCATTAAATACCTGAGGGGGATCGAGGAACGTTTGAAAGCTAACCAATGTTCAATTATTCAGATTATTAGCGAGAGAAGATGCTTTATTTTTGGAGGAGAAAAAATGACATGTTTATGGAGATTCTCCATCATCCAAGTCATAGTTGTCCCCAAGGTGCTTTTTTCCAAAAGACAACTGGACTTCCTTATTATTATTTTTTTTGCCTTTGAAAGCATTTTGCTGGCCGTCCCAGAAGCTTCTTCAGTTCTAACTCAATAGGAACTTGGATGAGAAGCGAAATGTTTTCAAAGAAAAATAAAAAACCCCAAGAAAGTCCAGTTGCCTTTCGGAAAAGGCACCTCTGGAACAGAAGAAATAATGGTTTTTGAAAAAAGTGGTCTTAAGCTAGCAGGATTCTGGGTGGGGGAGTGAAAGGTGTCAAAATAAATAAATAAATGGCAGCCACAATTATGTGGAGGCTTTTTAACAAGAGATTGAACAGCCATTTGTCTGAAATCATAGAGTCTCCTATGGTCCCTTGTAACCAGGGCTGGGATTGAAAAAATTTAGCACCAGTTCTCTGCCCGATTGTTGAGTGGGTGTGGCCTTGGGGGTGTGGCCTAGCCATCTTCCTGCACCACAGTGCCCGGGAGAAGGGGGGGCTGTTTTCACACTCCAGGCTTGGTAGGCTTTTCTTAAGCCTCCAGGAGGGTGAAAATGGCCTTCCCCTGGCTCCTGAGGCCTGAAATGGACTCGTTTCTGGACTTCCGGTAGGCACATATTTTGCCCTCCTAGAGCTTCCATGAGGGCCCTGCACCTGGCATGGTGAACAGGCTGCATGGAAACTCCGGGGAGGGGAGGGGTGGGATGGGCAGGATCAGCCAGTCCTTGTAACTACCAGTTCAGTGAACCAGATTAAAATTAACATCCGGTTTGCTTGAACTGGTCCGAATTGGCTGAATCCCACCCCTGCTTCCAACTCTGTTAGTCTGTATTCTGTAATTGTCTTTATCTGCCTTCCTACCAGGCATTTCTTTCTAGCCCAGGCATCATGTTATGAAAGGCTGAGTTATGTAGGTAGCTTAATTATTTATTGCATAATAAATACATTTGTGTTTCCCCTCCAGGAAGATTATGAAGCTTCACCACAAAGCGCTTGCTTTACGGTTCATCCGGTATCCATAGAATAAAACTTTCAGGAGCTGCTGGAAAGAGAACAGACATCGGAATCAGATGGAGAGGTGACGTGTAAAATCCACGCCAATGGAAAACAGAGTCAGAAAGACCTTGGGTTTAGCTCATCCATTGGCTTGGAATTTTACTGGTTCACTTCAGCTGTCGTTTGATAACACAAACCCCATCAGTATCACTTACTCACTGGTTTCAAGTGGTGTTTCCAGCAGCCCTTTGACTGACCTCATCACATGACAATTGTTCTCCCCTCCTGTTGCAAGTTACTGTGAAAAAAATAGGCCTTTTGAGTGAGTCATCAGGTGATGAAGGCTTCAGGCGGCTGGTTTCTCATGTGACAATTAGCATAAAGGTGTTGTATGAGAGAAAGCCTGCCATGGTGTGACATAGCATCCTGTTCCTGCCCTCTATGGGTCAGGAAGGAAGGAAGAAAGAGGGGAAAGAAATCATTTGAAATATCTTCTGACAAACATTTGCAGAAGCCATCAGGTGATCCAGAGACTGGTTGAATGAATGAGTGCTAGAGATTATTTGCAAACATGTAGTAAATAGATCACCCCAAAGATGCTTTTTCAAAAAGCAATTGGACTTTCTGGTTTTTCCTGGAAGATGTTTCTCTTCTCATCTAGAAAGCTGCTTCAGTTCTTGAAGAAGCCGAGAATTGAAGAAGCTTCTTGGATGAGAAGCGAGATGCCATCCAGGAAAAACAAGAAAGTCCAGTTGTCTTTTGAAAAAGCACCTTTGGGACAACCATGACCTGGGTGACTGAGAATTTCCTTAGACGTGCAGCAAACAATGCTGTTAAGTATCTCTTTGCTGTCATGAAGTGGACATGTGGAGGAACAGCTCAGTTGCCACATCTGGGCTGCAAAACTCCTGACGATCAATAGAGAGCAGCAAAGAGATATAAGCCCCATTTCTTTGCTGCCCTCCAGATGTTTGCAGTTCTAGGAAATCCTGCAAACTCTCTTAACTTTGTTCATCTTCTTAGCATTGGAACTGCTTGACTGCAAGGCCTACATGTTTGCATTAATTAGTTGGTTCACACAGCAAAATCATCAAGGCATGATATAACTAGAGCAGGGGTCTCCAACCTTTGCAACTTTAAGTCTGAAGGACTTCAGCTCCCAGAATTCTGGAAGCTGAAGTCCTTCAGACTTAAAGTTGCAAAGGTTGGAGACCCCTGAACTAGATGACACTTTTTTGGCCTGAGGGAGACTAACAGCCCCAAAGACATAGCAAGCTATTGTGCCAAAAGGAGGGCTAGAATCCAGGTCTCTTCAATCCTTGTCCGTCTCCTGATCCATTATGCCAGTCTAGGTTCTCTTTGAGCCACCTTTTCTGGCCACAAAAGATTTAAACTAACTTCTTAGTCTGATAAAAACTCTCTCCAGCCTTTTACAGTTCCAGGAGCCAATATTGCAAAACAAGGCAACAGCTTTTTATTATGTTCCTTATCAAGGTTTATCTTTCATGACACATAAAAAGACATTCTGTACACACCCTTAAATATCTGCAGTGTAAATTCTTTAGCCAATCGCCCAAAACTGCAAAAGAATCCTTTCGACCTCTATTGACATGGTCTCTGTTTTGCTACTGGCAGAAGCCAGGGAGGTCCACCAAGATTTCTCCCGCTCTGGGAGAATGTGATCGGCCAGAAGCTTCTGTGCTGTTGATTTACCCCTTGTGACTTCCACGGAGAGCTCAGCGGCGTTCTGGCAACCTTGAACTAGGCTCCGGGCCCACAGTGAAAGGTCTCTGCTAGTTTCAGTTTTGAAAAAATGGCTCTCAATGCCTTGTTGTGTGTCGAGAGGCAAAAGACAAATCTACCCCAGACTGTGGAGAGCCCTTCCTGGTCCCGAATGTACCAACCTGAAAACAAATGTCAGAATCAACACATATTGTTAGGGAAACAACCTTAGTGGGAGAAAGACAATTTCACTGAAGATCCCATATGTGTCTGCCATTTGTTCACTTGCATTTCTAGGAAGGTTTTCCTTCTGACTAATCAAAATCCTTTCCCTAGAATTGTAAGCCTAATAAAAAGCAACATTTCCTTCCTTCCTTCCTTCCTTCCTTCCCCTATTAACTGAAAGTGTGTGAGAAAATATGAAATACTCACAATATTTGACAGTATATTTTACTGATTGTGTTCCTTGAAAAGAAAAGAGCCATTGGATCATTTGCAATAAGGAAATGTTTTTGATATTTATTAACCAATTTCATTGTAATTTTATTACAATGACAATAAAGATTATTATTATTCATTTATTCAATTTATATTTGACAGCAATCCAGAGGACAGAGACACAGTTAAGACCAATGGATAGGTTAGGTTAGGTTAGGTTTATTGGATTTATACGCCACCTTTCTCCCAAAGGACTCAGGGCAGCGTACAACATAAAAAACACATATTACAAAAGTTAAAAGGGAGATTAAATAAATATCCAAAAAACCCAATTGATATTTACAATAACAAATTTGAAAATTAAATTAAAATTAACAATTAAATTAATCATTTATTTTATTCAGACCAGGCCGGATGAGAATATCTGTAGCTTAAGGTTGAATTATGAAGTTTTAGATTTATACGTTTATGAAATTACCTTTCCCAACACTAGAAACACTGATTTTTAATTTGGGAATGTGCTAGAGACCTTAGGACAGGAAAGCCTTCTGTGTGCAACTGATTAACGTCTTGTCAATTTCAGGCCTGTGGGAGAATACAATCAACCAATTAAGGTCACGGAGCAGATCTTGTTAACTTTTCGTTATTAGAGGAGGGCTTGGAGAAAAGCTGCTAAGGAAGAGATACCTTAAGGACAGTCAAAATGCTGGACCTTATTTGAATTTAAGACTAGGCTTGCCAGACAGAGCACACGAGGACAAAAAAGGCGGCCATGTCCCTCTTGCGGGGTATCTAGTAGTAACTCTAAACTAGGGTTGTTCCAAAGATGCTTTTTCAAGAGACAACTGGACTATCTGGTTTTTCTTTGAAGATGTTTCACTTCTCATCCAAGACGCTTCTTGAATGAGAAGCAAAACGTCTTCATACCCAGGAATTGGGTATGTCTAGTTTAATAAAAAGTGGTTTCAGCCAAGGTCTGGGCTACAATAGTTAAGCCTAACTGAGCAGATGCAGCTTAACCTTACAACAAGTAGTTGTTAAGAGCATAAAATCTTGCCACCTTTATGAACATGGCCATGATAAGAGCCCAGCCCTGTTTGCAACAGGACTAGAGACTAAAACACATGAAGAACGGTTGCAGGAACTGGGTATGTCTAGTTTAATGAAAAGAAGGACTAGGGGAGACATGATAGCAGTCTTCCGATATCTCAGGGGTTGCCACAAAGAAGAGGGAGTCAAGCTATTCTCCAAGGCACCTGAGGGTAGAACAAGAAGCAATGGGTGGAAACTAATCAAGGAGAGAAGCAACTTAGAACTGAGGAGAAATTTCCTGACAGTTAGGACAATTGATCAGTGGAACAGCTCGCCTCCAGAAGTTGTGAATGCCCCAACCCTGGAAGTCTTTAAGAAGATGTTGGATAGCCATTTGTCTGAAATGGTATAGGGTTTCCTGCCTAGGCAGGGGGTTGGACTAGAAGACCTACAAGGTCCCTTCCAACTCTGCTATTGTATTGTATTATTAAAAAAACCAGAAAGTCCCGTTGCCTCTTGAAAAAGCATCTTTGGAACAACCATGACCTGGATGACTGAGAATCTCCATAGACATCTAAACTAGGGGTGGGCAACTATGTCCATCTTACGACCTGTGGTCTTCAACTCCCAGAATTCCCGAATCAGTCATTCTGGGAGTTGAAGTCCACAAGGCTGTAAAAGGGCCATAGTTGCTCACCCCTGCTCTAAACATTGCCTAATTTTGCTAACATTGCTGGTAAGGCCTCTCCAGAAATGAACTTTCTGCACTGTGTCTGAAATTTTGGATGGTCTGCAGGTATATTGTCCATGGATAAACTGCAGACTGCCCAATAAGCTACAGGTGGTTTTCAAAATACAACAGGTTGCTTAGAGACCTTTAGAAGTTACAATGGAACCTCCAAAAGGTGCTTATGACCCAATTCCAAAATTATAATAGCTTCCCACATAAAAACACTCTATTCACCAACCACTCCATAGTTCAACCTTAAGCTACAGATGTTCTTGTATATTGGCCTTAACTGTGTTTCAATCATCTGGATTGCTGTCAAGTATGAGTAAATGAATAATAAATGTCAAAAACATTTCCTTATTGCAAGTGATCCAATGGCTCTTTTCAAGGAGCACAATTAATCAGGTAAAATATACTGTCAAATATTACGAGTATTTCATGTTTTCTCACACACGCCCAGTTAAAAGGTGAAGAAAGGAAGGAAAGAAAGAAGGAAAGAAGGAAGGAATAAGTAACTCAGCAAGTGTCATTTTGCTTCTTTATAAATATATGGTGAGGCCCCATCTGGAGTATTGTGTACAGTTCTGGTCACCATACCTTCAGAAGGATATTATGGAAATGGAAAAGGTGCAGAGGAGGGCAACCAGAATGATTAGAGGGCTGGAACACCTTCCTTACCATCTGAGGCTGCAACGGCTGGGCCTCTTCACTCTAAAATGACGGCGCCTGAGAGGTGACCTGATTGAAGTCTATAAAATCATGCACGGTGTGGACAAAGTAGAAAAGGAAAAACTGTTTTCCCTATCGCACAACACTAGAACTAGGGGGCACTCCATGAAACTTTTGGAAGCTAGACCTCAAACAAATAAGAAGAAGTACTTTTTCACCCAGAGGATCACTGGTCTATGGAACTCCCTGCCAGAAGAAGTGGTGACAGCTGTCAGCCTCGACACTTTTAAGAAAGGATTAGACGAGTTCATGGAGGACAAGGGCATCCATGGCTATCATGATGGATGCCTAAGGACACCCTCCGGGTTGGAGAGATAGGCAGGATATCTCTCAATGCCATTTGCAGGGAATCATAAGCAGGTGAAGACATCTGCTTGGGAAGACCCTGAAGCAAATGGGGAGCCACTGTGTGAGACAGAATGCTGGACTGGATGGGCTGTGGCCTGTTCCAGCAAGGCTATTCTTATGTTCTTATGTTCTTAAGGAAGGAAAGAAAGAAGAAATTGTCTCATCTTTACAGCTGTTTGCAGCATCTTATGGGCACAGGATCATGATTTTAATGGGCTTTTTTTGCTGGTTTCCAGTGTTTACTTCCAGTTTCCAATTAAGAAAAACAGATAACAGATTTGCTTAATGACAGTGGTGTTTGCTTAATGACCATTGCAAAAAATGTTGTAAAATCAGGTCCAATCATCTGCTTAATGATGGCCATGATTTACAATTGTAATTCCGGGCTCACAATTACAGTCATAAGATGAGGACTACCTATAGACCCAGACCTATATGTATAGGCTCTGAAAATGGTCACAAAGATACCATGCTCCGTGGTCATGTATGTTTTCTGCATTTCCACATCTGTATATTTATAATTTTATGTGGAACAACCTGTTTCCCAGTTTTTGAGGCACAGCTTTCCTTGCATGATGTGCCCAGGAAAATTTAGGGTGTACTTATGATCCCCATTACGAAGATCAATGATTCTTTGGAGGAAGAAACTTTAACCATCATCTGCAGAAGTAGCAGTGGAATTTCTAAAGGGAGAAATATTCAGCTAAAGTTCAGAGCTCCCTTCATTATTTTAAAGCTAACAATTTTTGCATTGCACAATTGTTTTATATTGTATAAATGTTCTTGGAATTTCCTGGAATTGCAGGTTTGGAGTTTACGTCTATGTTTAATTTAAAAAAAACATTACTTAGCTCTGAAAGAAACAGAGAACATGTTTACCATTTGCAATAGCCGTTATCACTTAGCGGTATGGCCAGCTGACGTACCAAGATAAATACGCCTGAGAAATATTGAGAAATCAATTTCCTAAAGCTATCCTTTCTTTTAAAAGGATAAACCCAGAACCCAGACAATATTTTTCTATAGATATTGGGCTATAATTCTCAGGGTTAGAAATCCAATAAAACTGTGCCCTATAGCAACCATAGCTTGCTATAAGCAATGACATGACAATGAAGATGATAGAGATACAGATAGGTAGACAGACAGACAGTCATGATAGAGATATAAGAGAGAGAGAGACTAATGATAGAGAAATGGCAGAAATGAAAGAAAGAGAGAGAGAGAGAGAGAGAGAGAGAAGGATGACTCTTGTATCAGATCTGCATACACATTTTATGACTACCCCATCTTTAAGGCTATAGTTTACTGATACTTTATCAGTATATTTTATTGCTTTTTATTCTAATCTGTGGATCCTCTGGGGACAAAAACAACCACATTTGATAGATAGATAGATAGATAGATAGATAGATAGATAGATAGATAGATAGATAGATAGATAGATAGATGGATGGATAGATAGATAGATAGATAGATAGATAGATAGATAGATAGATAGATAGATAGATTTTATTTTTTTTAAATTTTATTTAAATTTATATCCCGCCCTTCTCCACAGAGGACCCAGGGCGGCGCACAGGAAATTTAAAAACATACAAAATACAAAAAATAAATATAATTTAAAATAACTATTAAACAATCCTATCCTATGCTAAAACCGAATTTTAAAATACCCAATTTAAAAACTTCCTAAAAAGTCCCCATGGGAGGTTAGGCTAGATAGATAGATAGATAGATAGATAGATAGATAGATAGATAGATAGATAGATAGATAGATAGATAGATAGATAGATAGATAGATAGATAGATAGATAGATAGATAGATAGGCCAGCATAGCAATAGCAATAGCACGTAGACTTATATATCATTTCTAAGCGGTTTTACAGAGTCAGCCTATTGCCCCCAACAGTTTGGGTCCTCATTTTACCAACCTTGGAAGGATGAAAGGCTGAGTCAACCTTGAGCCTGGTGAGATTCGATCTGCTAAATTGCAGGCATCCGGCAGTCAGCAGAAGTAGCCTGCAGTACTGCATTCTAACCGTATGGCGATAGACAGACAGGCAGGCAGACAAAGGCAGGTTGGCGGAAAGGTATTAGACAGAAATGCTTCTGACTAATCCTAAGGGCAGCTCAAGAAATGACTAACCACCCTGAATGAACGAAAAATCAAGATCCAAATGTAAAAGAAAAACAAATCCCTGGCTTTTTTTGGGGGGGGGGTCTAACTAATGCCACTGGATCTAGCATGAAAGCAACAGAACAGTGGGTTTTGCACACAGCTCAGTGTGTTGTGGCAGATGACTGATCCGAAGAGACCCCTTAAACTAGGCAGTCTAACTTGCTGCTCAGAGCAGGAATGCAAACGACAACATCTCTGCCAAGAAGCTATGCAGGAGTTTTCGCAAATGATCAAGATTGCGTTATTTCATTTGAATCCATGATCTCAAGTCCTGCAACTTTGGAATACTAGAGAAGGCATCCTAACTTTCAGGTACTTGAAAAATGCAAAACATAGTCAGTTCTCTCAATCTGTCTTAAGAATAGTTTAATAAAACTCTTCATCACAGTATTCTTATTACTATTTTCCCTCTGGCTGTTTTTATCTTTCTGATTTTTTTCTTAGTAGAGCTTCTAGACGCACAACTGCAGTCAAGGCAGCTCTGAAGTGAACCATCATAAAATACATCAACTAAAGTACTACTACTATGGTACTGTTGTTGTTGTTGTTGTTGTTGTTGTTGTTGTTGTTCTTCTTCTTCTTCTTCTTCTTCTTCTTCTTCTTCTTCTTCTTCTTCTTCTTCTTCTTCTTCCTCCTCCTCCTCCTCCTCCTCCTCCTCCTCCTCTCCTCTTCTTTTCCTCCTGTCCTTCTCCTCTCCTCCTCCTCCTTCCTCCTCCTCCTCCTCCTCCGCCCCCTCTTCCTTCTTCTCTTCCTCCTCCTCCTCTTCTTTTCCTCCTCTCCTCCTCCTCCTCTTCATCTTTTCTCCTCTTCCTCTCCTCCTCCTCCTCTTCTTCTATTTCTCCTCCTCCTCCTCCTCCTCCTTCCTTCTCCTCCTCCGCCCCCTCTTCCTTCTTCTCTTCCTCCTCCTCCTCTTCTTTTCCTCCTCTCCTCCTCCTCCTCCTCTTCATCTTCTTTTCTCCTCTTCCTCTCCTCCTCCTCCTCCTCCTCTTCTTCTATTTCTCCTCCTCCTCCTAATCCTCCTCCCTCCTCCCCCTTCTTCCCCCATGCCTTTCTGTAATAAATCAAAGCAAATGTATACTATAAGTATGAATTTTCCATGGCAGAGTCGTCTCCTGACCTGAACAGGTTCTAACATCTTTCTGCCCCAAAGCATTTTTTCTTCCTTGCCAGCTGGGTGAGATTGCGATCAACTTTGGATCCAATTGCTCATCAGGTCATGCAACAACAATGGCATTGGTATAACTATGTTTAGAAACATGCAGGCAAACCAGTCCAGGCAGAATTGCAAGTCTACACCTGAGGTTGAGACAATGCAACCCTGCAGATGGATAAAGTCACCTTATTCTTCACATTGTTCATCCAGTGAACAACAACTGCTGGGCCGTAACACACGTCACTGTGGTCAGATAAAGGGGAAGGGGAAGCCCCTTTTCAACCCACCCCAGAAAAAGTGTCCCCGTCTTTATATCGTGGGAGTGAGCAACACTGTTGAGGCTGAAAGCGGTCATAAGTCTTTGACATGCTGTGAACTTCAGATGTCATCTTGGGTCAGGATCTAAAATTGGCTGAGAAAACATACACATGGAATCATTTTCTTCTAATTAATTTAAAATGAAAAGAAATGGATGTACTTAGTTACGGGTTCCACTCACTTAATTATTTTTGCATTAAAAATGGGCAATTGGATGTGGCAATTGTCCTACATGGAGGTAACCATACAGGAGGGGCTTTGGAGACCCAAGGATTTCAAAAGGGGTTGCAATATCTGATTAAATAATAATGGTTGAAGCCACAAGAAGTGCAAGAACCAGAACTTTGTATCTCCCTTGTCACCAGAAGTGGTAAAAGAGGAGGAGGAGCAGGAGGAGGGGACTGGAGGAGGAGGGGAGAAGAAGGAGAGGGAAGAGAGGGGGGAGGGGGGAGAAAGAGAGGGAGAAGGACAGGGAGAAGAAAGAGAGGGAGGACAGGGAGGAGGGAGGAGGAGGGGGGAGAAAGGGAGAAGGACAGAGACAAGAAAACGAGGGAGAAGGAGAAGGGAAAGGAGAAAGAGAGGGAGAGGGATGAGGGAGGAGGAGGGGGAGAAAGGGAGAAGGACAGAGAGAAGAAAACGAGGGAGAAGGGAAAGGAGAAGGAGAAGGAGAGGGAAGAGGGGAAGAAAGAGGGAGAAAGAGAGGGAGAAGGAAAGGGAGGAGAAGGAGAAAGGAAAGGAGAGGGTTGAGGGAGGGAAAAAGAGAGGAAGAAGGAGAAGGAGCGGGAGATGGAGGAGGATGACGAGGAAGAGGAGAGTCTGTCTTCTGGCATACTATCTCCCCAGGGGCTGCCAAAGTCCTGCTGCACTTTAAATATGCCTTGAAGCTCCGTCTTTCTCTTCAGGTCCCGATTTAGGAGTTACAGGATGTGCCCCGGGATGTAATTACTGTATATTAATGTAGGACTATATGTGCCTCCCTGGTTATTGCCATCTCACCTGTTTCATCATCCTATGTTCTACTCCTTCTAGGAAGATGTTCCTTTGGACACAAGCACCCTCGCAGGACGTCAGCCCACCACAGCTTGGAGTAATCTTGTCTTTACTACCTTGCAAAAGAGCTTTTGTCCCCTCCCCTTATAGTCAAATGTAGGATGGGGAGGGTGGCAGCATAGTGCTGTCTCCTGCAATTGGGGGTGTAGGGAAGAATAAGAATGGGTATGTACCAGTGGTGGGTTTCAAATTTTTTAGAACCTACTCTGTAGGTGTGGCCTATTTTGTGGGCGTGGCTTCGCAGTCATGTGACAGGGTGGGAGTGGCCACCTTTTAAAATGTGGTGAAACTCATTTAACAACGCTCTTGCTTAGCAACCAAAATTTTGGACTCAATTGTGATGATAAATTCTTTCTTTCTTTCTTTCTTTCTTTCTTTCTTTCTTTCTTTCTTTCTTTCTTTCTTTCTTTCCTTCCTTCCTTCCTTCCTTCCTTCCTTCCTTCCTTTCCTTTCCTTTCCTTCCCGTTGGGTCACTAGCAGCGGTGGGCCAGATTTACTTCCAGGTACGCCGGTGGAACCCCCTCTCACTGGTTCTCTAAATTTCACCAACCGGCTCTCGCGAGTAGGTGCAAGCCTGCAGAAACCCATCACTGGTATGGAGTGATTATTGGTTATCATTGAAATCAACTGCTGCTTCCTTTGGATTGCAGTTCCACTGACTATATACCTTTCCCTGGATACCAATATAAGAACAAAAAGATACTCTTGAGCTCCTTTTTATGAGCTTTCCTTAGGTATTACCGTGTTTTCCCAAAAATAAGACCGTGTCTTATATTATTTCTGTTAGGGGTAAAAAATACCCCCGTTGGGAAATAAACAGGCGGAATAGTGCAATACACCGGACAGCAAGAGATACATTGCTTCAACCACACAAAAACTCTAAAACACTGATAGTAGAAAAAATAAATAGTCTTTACTCTTTTTTTTATAAAAAGTTTTTTATTTTTTTCATTTTCATAACAAAAAACCATGTGTATACTGTTACATAACCAACATTATTTTCTAGTATTAAATATTTACATCGATTCGTCTTGCCATCAACTCCCAAAAACAATTATTAGCTCTCCATAAGCATATTTGTACCTTATCTATCATTTTCTTATCCCTCTCTTCTCCTCTTCCTCCCTCCCTCCTTTCTTCTCTTCTCTACTTCCCCCTCCTCTCTCCTTCTCCTCTCCCCTTTCCACTCCTCCTTTCTCTCCTCCTCTTCGCCCCTCTCTCCTATCCCTCTCTTCTTCCCTTCCATCTCTCCTCTACTTCCCCTTCCTCTCTCCTTCTCCTCTCTCCCCTTTCCACTCCTCCTTTCTCTCCTCTTCCCTCTCTCTCCTATCCCTCTCTTCTTCCCTTCCCTCTCTCCTCTACTTCCCCTTTCTCTCTCCTTCTCCTCTCTCCCCTTGTTTTAATATCCTTTTATATAAGGCATAATTATATAATGGCATTCTGTTTATAAAACCAAGCAAAAGAGAACTATATCCAGAACTATATACAGAAACTATATCCACAAATAAATAGATTTAGATAATTTTATAAATGTGAAAATCTAATCGGGTATCCATAAATTCTGTGCCCCTCAGAAGTAGTTATTATTCATAAGTAATCTCATTTTATTAATTTTAAATCTAACAATTTTATCCTGTAATTTAATATCAATATCCACAGGTCTTGTCAAGTATTGTAGCCTCAATCTATTTTTTCTTTAATAATATCTTTAAATCCTGGTTAGCTATTAATATCCCTTATTTAATCCCATCATATCTCTATAGATTCCCTATAATTATCTAGAATTTTATAAGTAGCTGTTAATTGATTGATCATTTACCAAGAGTATTCTATAACCATCTAAATAGTATAGTTTCCCATCTATAGATAAGCAAATATATATCATTAACAAAAACATAATCTTATTATAAGCATCTATAATTATTATTAACAATCAATTAATTAATAATCCTTGATAGTAATTTAAACACGACCTAATTATTACTCATCAAGGGATAGAAATTCCTCTTTTCAGCCGTTATCTCTCCAAGAATGAATTAAATTTGCCTCTTTTAGAGCAGAGGTCCCCAAGAAGGAGAAGTCTGGGAGCTGAAGTCCTTCAGACTTAAAGTTGCAAAGGTTGGGGACCTCTGTTTTATAGTTCACATTCTCCATCTCTTTCTTTCCCTCTTTCCAAGTTCTTTATAAACTTCCATTGGCACATTGGGATCCAATATAGCTGTCCAATCATAATGCTGACCAACTCCTTTCCTCATATTTTGTTTATTTTTAAATATCAACTTTATCCCGGATGTGGTTTCTCCTTTCTTTCCCTTTTTCCCCCCTTCCTCTTGGCAGTCCGGTTGAAGTCCAAATTTCTGATAAGGACTTGATGTTATCCCCTTTCCTGGACTTCCTCCTCAGTTAAATCCAGTCCATTGTCACGATCGCTTTCCTTTTCTTCTTTAGTTTCTTTAATTTCTTCACTTGGTATAGTAAATAACTTTCTATCGAATATTGCGTGGCATTTTTTTTTAATTCTTTCAAGATTTCAGTCAGAAGCTCCTGATTTTCTGCAATATATATATCTATGTGCATAGACATTTTGGCGAATCCACAAAGTAGGAAAAAGTAACTCCAATTACCTTGTTAGCGGTTAGTTTGTTTCTGTTAATTTGTTTCTATTCAATGTTTCCAAAAGTTCTGGTCATACATGTCCACCCACCGTTTTTCCGAGAAGGACACAATGTAACAAATAGTTTAAATAGCTTAGAAATATTTCAATCTTTTTTGTTGGAAGGAGAACAGAAAGAAAAAAAAAGATAAAAATATAGTCCTTATTTAAATTAAAAAATGCGCAATAGAGTATCCAAATAATTGTAAGATTGTAAAGGTGCTCCAAGTTTCAAAGTTTTGAGTGAAACAAATTAAAAAGACAAAGAAATTAGAAAAATCAGACACAATCCGATCCCTTTCAGCGCGAACGGAAATGGCTATTTCTTTCATTACAGTTCAATCCACCATTTCAAAACGTTCTGTAGACCGGAGAAATCTCACAATTCAGCTAAAAATTGCAGCTTATCTTTAGATTCAAAGTTTTAGTGGAAAAAAAAGGTTTCTTAGCAGAGTGTTTCAAATGTAGAACAAAATACCTTCCCGATGTTATCCTCTCTTTCAAAATTCCTTTCGTTTCAGGAGATTCTCCCTTTGCCTTGGTCCACCCTCCAGAAAGGGGGTGTGTGTGATTCGTCTTCCTTCAGAGATTTTGCTTCGTATCGGGCAGGGATCTTGCGGGATCCCTGCACCCAGCGAAGGCTTATCTCCTATTCACCACCCCTCCAGGGCGGCTTAGATTCCTATGGAATCACAGGGGGGACGAAAGCCAGCCGAGTCCCTGCAGCTTAGGGAGCCCAGTTGTGTCGGCACGGGAGGCTCCACCTTCTTCAATAGTCTTTACTCTTGATGTAACTAAAATACTTCTTCCAAACAGTGATACTAACTCCACTAACAATAAACAGTCCTTCACTAAAACACAGTTATCTTATAGTCAGTCAAAACAATGATACTTCTTCAGTCTTCAGGTTCAGCTCCATCCTCAGTGGCAATCAGGAAGCAAAGGAAAAGCAAAAGGGATGAACTGTGTTTCCAGCTGCCTTTTATGATTGAGCTGGGAAGCACAGCCAATCAGATTCCACATAGTCTTTAAAGATACATATATCTTTTGATAATCCTGGCTTATATATATTGTCAACCCAACATCAGCATAAATATCCTAACAATTTCCCTCCCCCCCAAATATTCATTAGGGCTTATTTTCTGGTTAGGGCTTTTTGGGGGGGAAATATAGTACTAATTGCATTGTCTGGCTGATTATCTTAACTGGGGCTTATTTTGGGGGTAGGGCTTATATTACGGGCATCCTGAAAAATCATGCTAAGGCTTATTTTTCGTTTGGGTCTTGTTTTCAGGGAAACAGGATAGTAGACTACTACAAGAGTACAAGGCTAGATACACACTATGACAACATAGCTGAATGAAGTCCAAGGTTTGCAGATCTACAGAAAACTAAACACAGTAACACCCACTTGCTATACAATAAGGATTACCGATGCTGTACATGCGTCACCAGGCTCAGTCCCGGAACAGCAAAGGGACTTTTTGGAGCCTTGGCTGATTATACCAGGTTTTTTAAAAAATAAAATGTATTTATTTATTTAATTTTAAACACAACACAAAAATCCTCCATCTTACATGCTGTAGAAACTGTATCAGTTGGTTACAAAATGTTTTCATACATCTCTTCCATGGTCAACCAAGGTTCATATTATTTCAAGTATATTGAATCAAACGTCATACCTCCGTTCTTATTTAACTATAATTGTTTACACGTCGTTCATCATAAAACATATCAAAACTTAAAACATAACCACATATTGGCATCTCATTTATTAATTCTAATATCCTCCAACAACACTGTTCCTTATAACCATTGTATCGTTGCGACATTGGAAAAGGAAGACTAGAAATTTTTTATCACTATATATTATTGATGTTTGGTTAGAATAGGTTATAGAGAATATACCAGGTGTTTTCAACCTCACATCCTCACGTTTTAAATCATTCCCTGAGGGAGGAGATGGTCTCTGCTAAAATACTACAGCCTGTTGCATTTCCTTTAAGCACCTAGATGCATTAAAAAAAACAGGAATCAGACTTGGCCAGTTAATCATCTCCAACTTTAATAGCCTTGAAGAATTAAAATGTTCAGTATCGCATATCACTCCATTTTTCTTTGCTTTTGGCACTCTTTTTTTTTGTTTGTTGAAAAAAGTTTTATTGGTTTTAACAATTTTTAACAGGAAAGGGATAGGTAAGATATCAGATAACATTTTGGAGCTTCCACATCGGGTTTGATGACCGCCTCCGGGTCTTCGTACATATTTCATTAAAAAAAAAATTTATTAAAAGGAAGGGGTACATACATTTTAAAATCATAAATTTTCATATTATTTTATGCATTCAATTACTTTATACTATTGACATCCGTACAGGAATTGCCATCATAAAAAAAAGAAAATATAACAAATTATTTTTGCGATCTGAGCCTCTTTGCTATAGTCTCTTCCTCCTCCCCCCCACCAGCAGGCGGCCCCGCGGCCCCTCCCGTTCCCATCTCATCATCATCCAGGATTGAGGAATGTTTTTTAAGAAAATTATGCGCCTCTTCAACTGTTTTGATTCTAACTCTTCCTCCCTCCCAGAATACCAGCATCCCTTCGGGCATCAACCACTTGAACCACACCCCCTTTTTAAACAATTTTTTAGTTAACTAAAAAATGGCACTCTTGTTGTTAGTTGCAGAGTTCTGTCCGACCCTTTGCGACCCCATGGACAACGTCCCTCCAGACCTCCCTCTCTTCTACCATCCTCTGGAGTACATTTAAGCTCACGCTGACTGCTTCGGTGACTCCATCCAGCCACCTCATTCTCTGTTGTCCCCTTATTCTTTTGCCCTCCATCTTTCCCAGCATGAGGCTCTTCTCCAATGAATCCTTCCTTCTCCTTAGGTGGCCAAAGTATTTGAGTTTCCTCTTCAGGATCTGGCATTCTGAAGAGCAGTCAGGGTTGATCTCCTCTAGGACTGACCGGTTGGATCCCCTTGCAGTCCAAGGGACTCGCAGGAGTCTTCTCCAGTACCACAGTTCAAAGGCCTCCATTCTTTGGCACTCAGCCTTTCTTATGGTCCAACTTTCACAGCCATACATTGCAACTGGGAAAACCAATTGTCTTGACTATATGTACTTTTGTTGACAGGGGGATGTCTCTGTTTTTTAGTATGCTGTCTAGATTTGCCATAGCTTTCCTCCCTAGGAGTAAGCATCTTTTAATGTCATGGCTGCAGTCCCGATCCTGTCACTAAAGAAAACTAAGTGGAGATAGTTGGCAAATGTATCCCCTGGGAATAATATAGAAAGTCCTTGACTTATGACCACAATTGAGCCCAAATTTCTCTTGCTAAGCAAGAGAACTGTTGCAAAGTGAACTTTGCCCTATTATGGGACCTTACTTGCTACAGTTGTTAAGTGAATCAGTGCAGTTGTTAAATTAGGAACCCGGTTATGAAGTGAATCTGGCTTCCCCATTGACTATGCTTGGCAAAATGATCACATGATCTCGGGATACTGCAACCATCTTAAGTGCATGCCAGTTGCCAAGTGTCTGAATTTTGATCATGTGACCATGGGGATGCTGCAGTGAACACATGAAAAATAGTTATATCACTTTTTTCAGTGCCACTGTAACTTCAATACAATACAATACAATAGCAGAGTTGGAAGGGACCTTGGAGGTCATCTAGTCCAACTCCCTGCCCAGGCAAGAAGCCCTATACCATTTCAGACAAATGGCTATCCAACATCTTCTTAAAGACTTCCAGTGTTGGGGCATTCACAACTTCTAGAGACAAGCTGTTCCACTGGTTAATTGCTCTAACTGTCAGGAAATTTCTCCTCAGTTCTAAGTTGCTTCTCTCCTTGATTAGTTTCCACCCATTGCTTCTTATTCTACCCTCAGGTGCTCTGGAGAATAGTTTGACTCCCTCTTCTTTGTGGCAGCCCCTGAAATATTGCAACAATGCTATCCTGTCTCCCCTAGTCCTTCTTTTCATTAAATTAGACATTGCAGTTCCTGCAACTGTTCTTCATATGTTTTAGTCTCCAATCCCCTAATCATCTTTGTTGCTCTTCTCTGCACTCTTTCTAGAGTCTCCACATCTTTTCTACATCGTGGTGACCAAAATTGAATGCAGTATTCCAAGTGTGGCCTTACCAAGGCATTATAAAGTGGTATTAACAATTCACGTGATCTTGATTCTATTCCTCTGTTTATGCAGCCTAGAACTGTGTTGGCTTTTTTGGCAGCTGCTGCACACTGCTGGCTCATATTTAAATGGTTGTCCAGTAGAACTCCAAGATCCCTTTCACAGTTACTGCTATTGAGCAAGGTACCACCTATACTGTACCTGTGCATTTCATTTTTGTTGCCTAATTGTAGAACCTTACTCTTTTCGCCATTGAATTTCATTTTGTTAGATAGTGCCCAATGTTCAAGTTTGTCAAGATCCTTCTGTATCTTAAGCCTATCTTCTGGAGTGTTGGCTATTTCTGCCAGCTTGGTGTCCTCTGCAAATTTGATGAGTCCCCCATTTATTCCCTCGTCCAAATCATTGATGAAGATGTTGAAGAGTACTGGGCCTAAAACAGAGCCTTGGGGAACTCCACTGCATACTTCCTTCCATGTAGATGCAGTTCCATTGAGGACTACACGTTGAGTGCGGTTGGTCAGCCAGTTACGAATCCATCTGGTGGTGATGCTGTCTAACCCACATTCTTCTACTTTATCTAGTAGTAGGTTATGGTCTACCTTGTAGATTATGGTCTACTTTGAACCATCACTAAATGAACTGTTGTAAGTCAAGGACTACCTGTATCTAGGAATCCTTAACTGAGGTCAGTGAAGGGCCGATAGAATGCCAAGATGGTGGTCATGGGCCTTCTACCCATTTTTGATAGTTCTGTGAAGGGGGAAGAGATTATTTTAACCACTTTTCAAACTCATCATAAACTTTAATCATGCTGCAATGGTAAGTACAGTTAATCCTCAATTCACAACCGGTAAATTATGACATAAATTGTGAAAGCCCCTCCCAAAAGGGATTTATGACTCAGCTTTGAAGTTGCAAAATCCCCCTCAGGTCATGTGACTACAGATGGGTTCTGTAACTGCTGGATTTACAGCCGTTTGTAGAGCAATGGGGTCATGTGACTGATATGAGAAGCAACCTAGAACTAAAGAGAAATTTCCTGACTTTTAGAACAATTAATCAGTGGAACAACTTGCCTCCAGAAGTTGTGAATGCTGCAACACTGGAAGTTTTAAAGAAGAGATTGGACAACCATTTGTCTGAAATGGTATAGGGTAGTGATGGCGAACCTTTTTTGGCTCGTGTGCCAAAAGCGGGGTGTGTGTGTGCAGGGGGGTCATACACAGGCATACCACACCCATAATGCTATGTGCACGACCCCAGCGCATGTGCCCACACAACCAGCACTCCCCCCCTTTTTGGCGTGCTTTTTTCTCCCTCTCCAGGGTCCAGAGGCTTTATAGGAGCCTGGGGAGTGAAAACAGCCTCCCCTTCCCCCCCAGCCCCCGGAGCCCCAACGGAAGCTTCAGGAGCTTTCCCGAAGCCTCTAGAGCACGAAAAACCAGCCCTATGGGCAAACCGGAACTTCAGGAACCTACTTCCAGTTTGCTTGTAGGGCCGGTTTTAGTCCTCCGGAGCCTTCAGGGGCCTTCAGGAGGCTTCCCTGAAGGCTTCAGAGGATAAAAAATGACCGTATGAGCCGGAGGGCCATTTTTCGTCCTCCGGAGCCTTCAGGAAAGCCTCCTGAAGGCTCCGGAGGGCTAAAACCAGCCCTACGAGCAAACCGGAACTTCTGGTTTGCCCATAGGGCCAGTTGTATGCACTATGGAGGCTTCAAGGAAGCCTCTGGAGGGTGAAAAATGTCCTCAAAAGAAGGCCAAAGTCAGCTGGCCAGCATGCGCATGCGTGCTGGCCAGCTGACAGGGCAATGCCTTGTGTGGCATAGGTTTGCCATCATGGGTATACGATTTCCTGCCTGAGCTATTCTATTCTATTCTATTCTATTCTATTCTTGGTAGTTTTGGTAGACACTGGCATTTACCTCTACAGCTCACAGCAAACAATAGTTTTGTTTAATGACTAGGGCATTTGCTTAACAACCTCTGCCTTTGCTTTATGACTATTACAAAAAAAGACTGTAAAAATATTTCTGGTCATGTGATGATCCACTTTATGATCATCATCATGGTGGTGCAATGGTTAAAAAGTAGCATTGCAGGCTAACTTTGCCGATTGCCAGCAGTTCAATCCTAGCTGACTCAGCCTTCCATCCTTCCGAGGTCAGTAAAATGAGGACCCATATTGTTGGGGGCAATACGCCGACTCTGTAAACCGCTTAGAGAGGGCTGTAAAGCACTGGGAAGCAGTAGATAAGTCTAAGCGCTACTACCACAACATGTGAGTGTAATTGCCAAGTTATGATTGTAAGTTGAGGACTATGTTTAATGCATATCAGCTCTCTTGAAAGTGGCTTAAATTTCATTTTGATAATTGGATGGAGTTTTGTCCCTGGAGCGAATATAAAACATTCCACCCTTGTCAACTAATTCGTGTTGGTAAGTTCCGATTCTCAAAAGTGCTAGAAATGTTTTGGCATCTGCAAATATTTTCAGCCAGACTACATTCCTAAAATAGACATTCTTTGCTGCACTACTCAACAAAACACTTGCCAGGAATCTGACATCAAAGTAAGTTTATGAGGCTCTTCTTCAACCAACCACAGCCTGCCGAGTTTGCAATCAAGCAAAAGAATGTTAGTTTAAAGATTTTTCTCTGTCCTTCTTGGAACACATTTACTCTATGTTCCAAATATCACTATTGTTGAAATTTTGATTTTTATTCTTTCAGTCCTATAAAAATAAAGGTTGGCCATAGATGCGAGGATCTGCAAAGAATATAATGTTTTATTGTTGCATATTTTAATAATATGGCATGTTATACCGTCATGGCTTTCCGGGTGTGCTTCAAGGTGCTAGTAACCACCTTTAAAGCGCTCCATGGCATTGGACCTGGCTACTTGCAAGACTGCCTCCTGCTACCAAATGCTTCCCACTGACCAGTTCGCTCCCACAGAGAGGGCCTCCTCAGGGTGCCGTCGGCCAAACAATGTCGGCTGGCGACCCCCA
The DNA here is from genome assembly GCA_039707465.1 of Rhabdophis nuchalis. Taxonomy (NCBI): domain Eukaryota; kingdom Metazoa; phylum Chordata; class Lepidosauria; order Squamata; family Natricidae; genus Rhabdophis; species Rhabdophis nuchalis. Next base: position 207,982,137 of record CM077645.1, read on the forward strand.
GGGGGAGACCCTTGTCTGTGGCAGCCCCTGCCCTCTGGAATGGCCTACCCCCCGACCTACGTACGACCACTGACCTACGCCTCTTCCGTCGGGCCTTGAAAACGCATTTATTCCGTGCGGCCGGCCTGGCGTAGTTTTTAATCGATTTTAATTGATTTTATTTAGCAGTTTTATTTGGATTTTAGAACAGGCCCCCAATTTAATTGCCATTTTAAAGTATTTTATATATTGATGTTCTTTGTTGTTTTATTGATGCCTGTTCACCGCAAGAGAGAAGAGCGGTATACAAATTTAATAAACTATAACTATAACTATAGGTAAAGGTAAAAGTTCCCCTTGCACATATGTGCTAGTTGTTCCCGACTCTAGGGGGGCGGTGTTCATCTCAATTTCAAAGCCGAAGAGCCATTGCTGTCCGAAGATGTTCTGTGTTCATGTGCCAGCATGACTAAACACCAAAGGTGCACAAAACACTGTTACCTTCCCACCAAAGGTGGTTCCTATTTTTCTACTTGCATTTTTATATGCTTTCGAACTGCTAGGTTGGCAGAAGCTGGGACAAGTTATGGGAACTCACTCCCCTGGCCCTCTAAGGTCAAACACAACTCTGATGCGGCCCTCAATGAAATCGAGTTTGGCACCCTTGGCCTAGGACATCTTTTTTGGGCAATTTTCGCAGTCCATGGGATGCATAATAGTCATTTAATTTTTAGCGCAGGGATATCATTTAATTTGTTTTTTATTATGTGTGTATATTTATTGTTTTATTTGCCCTGTGCACCGCTCCGAGTCCCTTCGGGGAGAGGGAGCGGTCAACAAATTAAATTTATTATTATTATTATTATCTCCAGTACCATAATTCGAAGGAGCCCACCCTTCTCCTATCTGCCTTTCTCAGGGTCCAAGTTTCACAGCCCTAAATAGCCTTTGGACAAATTATTGTGTTGACTAATCTGCCAATGACTTAATAGCCAGCGGTCAATACTTCAATATACATCTAAAAAGCTATACACAACAGGTGCCATATAAATACTGTATTTTTCAGAGTATAAGACGCACCAAGGTTTTGAAGAGGCAAATTAAAAAAAAAGTTTTTGCACTCTGCAAACCTCCTAAAAACAGCCTATGCACGACCATTTTGGTGAAGGGGACGGGGTTTCTGGAGGCAAAAAATGCTGTATTCAGTGTATAAGGTAGCACCCAGATTTTCAGTCTCTTTTTTGAGGGAAAAAGTTGCGCCTTATACTCCGAAAAATACGGTACTACACAGAGAACAAACCAAAGTACATAGATAAGTTCCCTGAGGATGGGCTCCAGCAGGAGTCTGAAAGCTTGGAAGATAAAGCCTATGTCCTGGTGACAGACCCAGATTGGCTCCTAATTTGCATTTGCTTGGGAGACTGATCTCTTTACTCTTCCAGATGCTATTCATGCCAGACATTGCACTTGTTCCAAGAACTGTATATCTTGGGATCTCAGTTAGTATGTTGGTGGATTTTAGTACCCAGGAAGTTTAATTCCTTTACTATTTTGATGGTCTCGTTGATCTCGTTAACCAATTTCATTGTAATTTTATTACAATATTATTATAATGACAATAAAGATTATTATTATTATTATTATTATTATTATTATTATTATTATTATTATTATTATTATTATTATTATTATTATTATTATCATTATTATTATTATTATTATTATTATTATTATTATTATTATTATTATTATTATTATTATTATTATCTGACTCTGACCTATGTCTTCTATGCAGCCCTTGTTATCTTTGTGTTTTTGAAGTTAAACTACAAACCAAATTTTTCACTTTCATCTTTGACTCTCTGGATTAGCCACTGCAAATCTTTTTTTCTGAAAACAATGTTGTATCATCTACATACCATGTTTCCCCAAAATAATACAGGGTCTTATTTTCTTTTGACCTCCGAAATAAGTGCTTGGCCTTATTTTTGGGGAGGTCTTATTCTTTTTGAGGTGCAAGAGGTGGCAAGCGTGGTCACCTCATGGCTGTTGCTGTGTTGCAATATTTTCGGGGAGGGCTTATTTTCAGGGGAGGGCTTATTTTAGCACATGCACTCAAAAGCCCGATTGGGCTTATTATCTGGGAAGGTCTTATTTTCAGGGAAACAGGGTATCAGAGGTTGTTGATATTAGTTTTCTTCCATATTGCCATTATTTTCATTCCGTAAATATTTGAGTGTAACCAAAGTTGTCCTTTACCCTGGGAGCAAGAAACAAAACATCAACCCCTGTCTTTTTTCCTATGAAAGAAAGGTAAAAAGGAAGGATGGATGGAGGGAGGGAGGGAGGGAGGGAAGGAAGGAAGGAAGGAAGGAAGGAAGGAAGGAAGGAAGGAAGGAAGGAAGGAAGGAAGGAAAGTTTACTTCCACTCCACTGAAGAAGGTAATCAAATAAACATCTAGCATCCCTTCCCTAAATCAGATTTCTACTATATTTTATTATTATTTAAGCCTGGTCACATGGAAAGTTGCGGTGGGGAGGGGGAACCCTTTGCATAGGAAAAAGAAGAAACCATTGCAGCTGACCAAAATTGTTTAATAAAACTTGCTCAATGTGATGTAAAGCTCAGGAGGGCCTAACCCAGTGTTGGCGAACCTTTTTGGGACCGAGTGCTGAAATGGGAGCTTGCACGCAGGGGGGAGCACCGGAAACCGGGAAGAGCAGCTCCCTGGCGTGCGCATGCTGAGCTCCCGGTATCCGGAGTGCTCATGCATGCCAGTCATCTGGTCTTCCAGTTTTTGGCTCTCTTGCGTGTGCAAAGGCCAGCTGGTCGGCATGCATGTGCACACTAGAACCCGAAAGAGCCATGGGTGCCTGAAGAGATGGCTCTGTGTGCCACTTCCAGCACGCGTGCCATAGGTTCGCCATCATGGACCTAACCTAAGCTACAATCCCACAAAATGAAAAGAATCTGAGCACTTGAGCTTCAAAATCATTTTATTTATTTATTTTATTTTATTAAATTTATACCCCACCCTTCTCCAAACGGACCCAGGGCGGCGCACAGGGATGTTAAAATACATACAAAATATATAAAATTTAAAAAACTTATTCTAATAAAACCCTGCGCTAAAAACCGAATTAAAAATCCCAAATTTAAAACTGTCTAATAGTCAGTAATGGAGGTTACGCTAGGCCGGCTAGATGGAATAGATGTGTCATCAGACACTTGCGGAAGAGGCGGAGGTCGGAGATGGTGCGGAGTTCAGGGGGTAAGTCGTTCCAGAGGGCTGGGCCCGCCACAGAGAAGGCTCTTCCCCTGGGTGTCGCCAGTTGGCATTGTCCAGCCGACGGCAAACTGAGGAGGCCCTCTCTGTGGGAGCGTATCGGTCTGAGGGATGTATGGGGCAAAATCATGATGCTCCCCTGCTGGGTGAAGGACCTGCTGGAAGAGCTGAAGAGAAAAGGAGTGATCTGGGACTTCAGACCGCCTCAAGCTTTGTGGAGTGGCAGCCTTTCAAAGCACTGCAGTAGGAAATAGTAGCTTTGCCCTGGTTTTGGCGACGCTGCAGCTGAGCCAGAGATAAATTGGCTGGGTTTTCTAACCATGACAACATCCTGGGATGAGAGAGCTCCAGGGCTGCTTTTAACTGAGAAAAATAATTCTCACCCAGAGGTCCCTTTACTGGTTTTGAAATTGGATATGGTTGGATAGGACGGATTCGTTATGTGGCGGTGGGAGTAAGGGCAGAACCAGAATGAAAAATAGTGCTTGAAGTTTAAGAAAAGTCCATTGTTCAAGTTTTGTTTAGACCGAAATTGTTTTTAATTTGCTTTTCCACTTATGGTTTCTGAATCCATAAGATTTGTTCTAAAAAAAGCTTGTGCTTTGTTGTAAATATTGCTTAGTCCTAATAATATGGATTTTGGACTCAATTCATTTTGAAAACATAATCTTCCAGAAAGGGTTGAAAGATGGAGTCCATCGCATATGTGTACACCTTGGGGTGGGAGTTAGAACAAGGGAGGGCAAGTGTCAGGTCCAAGCCCCAGGCATGACACAGTGAGATCCACTCAATTCCAGATATTTAACTGCTTACATCTACCGTATTTTTTGGAGTATAAGACACACCCAGATTTTAAAGAGGCAAATTAAAAAAAAAAAGGTTTTGCACTCTGCAGATCTCCCACAAATGGCCCATTTTTCGTGAAAATGGGCCCGTTTTTCCTCGAAAACCCAGCATGAATAGCTTTTAGGAGGCTTGTAGAGTGCTCCAGGGGGGTGGGGGCAAAAACGAGCAAAATATGGCCCTTTTTTTGCAAAAATGGGCCCATTTTTATTCAAAAAAAGGGCATGCATAGTCTTAGGAGGCTTATAGAATGGGAAACTGCCCATTTTTCATTCATTTATGCCCCCCTCCCAGCCCCCAGGGGCCCTCTGGACGCCTCCTAAAGGTTATGCATGGCCATTTTTGCAAAGGGTGCGAGGTTTCAGGCCAAAAATGCTGTATTCAATGTATAAGATACACCCACATTTTCACACTGTTTTTTGAGGGAAAAGGGTGCGTCTTATACTCTGAAAAATACTATAATAGACAGAATCTTGCCAGATTAAAGTCATAACCTTCTAACTTAACAGATAGATTCTGACTCTCTTTCACAGAACTGTTGCAGCATCCCCATTGTCTTATGATCAAAATTCAGAAGCTTGGTAACTGACTCAGATTTATGATGATCCCAATGTCCCAGGTAATGTGATCCCCTTTTGCAACCTTCTGACAAGCAGAAGTCAACGAGGAAGTCAGAATTTATTTATTTATTTATTTATTTATTTATTTATTTATTTATTTATTTATTTATTTATTTGTTTATTTGTTTATTTATTTATTAGATTTATACCCCGCCCTTCTCCAAGAGGACCCAGGGCGGCGCACAGGAATTTAAAAGATACATACAAAAATCAAATAGAAAATTTAAAAACTTATTAAATACCCATCCTGCGCTAAAAGCCAAATTAAAATCCCCAAAAATTAAAACTATCTAAAATAGTGACAGCGGAGGTTACGCTAAGCTGGCTTGATGAAAGAAATGTGTCTTTAGACACTGGCGGAAGAGACGGAGGTCTGAGATGGTGCGAAGTTCAGGGGGTAGGTCGTTCCAAAGGGCAGGGCCCGCCACAGAGAAGGCTCTTCCCCTGGGTGTCGCCAGTCGGCATTTTCCGGCCGACGGCACCCTGAGAAGGCCCTCTCTGTGGGAGCGGATCGGTCGAAGGGATGTAGGGGGCAGAAGACTCGCATATAACCAAGTCCCGAGCCATGGAGCGCTTTGAAGATGGTCATCAAAACCTTGAAGCACACTCGAAAGGCCACAGGAAGCCAGTGCAGCTCGCGCAGGATCGGTGTTATATGGGAGCATCTCGGGGCTCCCGTAATCACCCGCGCGGCTGCATTCTGGACTAACTGTAGCTTTCAAGTGCACCTCAAGGGAAGCCCCATGTAGAGAGCATTACAGTAGTCAAGTCGGGATGTCACGAGAGCTTGAGTGACTGTGCGAAGAGCAGCCCGGTCCAGTAAGGGGCGCAATTGGCGCATCAGGCGTACCTGATGAAACGCCCCCCTGGCCACGGCCGCCACATGGTCCTCCATAGACAGCCGAGAGTCCAGGAGGACACCCAAATTGCGCGCCCTCTCCACGGGGGCCAGTGTTTCGCCCCCAATGGCCAGAGTTGGAGTAATCTGGCTGAACTGGGACTGGCTGAATCAACTTGCCATCTGGGGTTCACAGGAGGAGAAGTTTCAAAAATACTTAGGGGACATAAGTTGCTGAACCTGTTAACTTAGGGGTTCTAAATATGGAGCATATAGATATCCCCTAAAGCAGGGGTGTCAAACTCAAGGCCTGCGGGCCGTATCCAGTCCATGGGGTGTTTAGATCTGGCCACGGGGCTGCCCTGGATACGGTGAAGGATCAGCCTGCAGTGCATCTGCCAGAGAAAATGGGCTCCCGAGCTCTGTTTTTTCAGCTGCGACAGCCTCCTGTAACCCTCTGCCAGTGGAAATGGAGCTCAGGCCCTCCCAAGCACCCTTGTCACTGGCAGAGGGTTGCAGGAGACTGTTGCAGCCGAAGATGGAGCTTGGGAGCGGTAGTGAAATTTTTTTACTACCGGTTCTGTCGGCGTGGCTTGGTGGGCTTGGTGGGTGTGACATGGTGGCCATGGCAGTGGAAGGATACTGCAAAATCTCCATTGTTAGGGGTAAAAACATCCCCGTTGGGAAAAAAACCCAGGCGGAATAGTGCAATACACCGGACAGCAAGAGATACGTTGCTTAAACCACACAAGGACTCTCAAACACTGATAGTAGAAAAATAAATAGTCTTTACTCTTGATGTAACTAAAATACTTCTTCCAAACAGTGATACTAACTCCTCTAACAATAAACAGTCCTTCACCAAAACACAGTTATCTTACAGTCAGTCAAAACAATGATTCTTCTTCCGTCTTCAGTTTCAGCTCCTTCCTCAGTGGCAATCAAGAAGCAAGGAAAGCAAAAAAAAGGGATGAACTGTGTTTTCTGCTGCTTTTTATGATTCAGCTGGGAAGCGCAGCCAATCAGATTCCACATAGTCTTTAAAGATACATATACCCTTTAATAATCCTGGCTTATATATATATTGTCAACCCAACATCAGGATAATTATCCTAACATCCATTCCCACCCACTCTGGGGCCAGCAAGAGGTGGTATTTGCCAGTTCTCCAAACTACTCAACAATTTCTATTACCAGTTCTCCAAACTACTCAAAATTTCCGCTACCGGTTCTCCAGAACCTGTCAAAACCTGCTGGATTTCACCCCTCCTCTGGAGCCCATTTTCACTGGCAGAACGCTCAGGCCACCATAGGCGCTGATACAAATAACACTAAGCTGGCCACACCCACCCCAGCCCCACATGATCAAACACAACCCTGATGCGGCTCTCAATGAAATGGAATTTGACACCCTTGTCCTAAAGGAGAAACAAAGGTTGTTTAGCAATGTACTAGTTAATGTTGCAAAAATCTACTCCTCAACCTTGGCTATTTGAGATCCTTATTGCCCAAACCTACCACCAAATTTCACATTCCCCTTGGTGATGTGGCAGGAACATGTGGACATGTGTTTTGCAAAAGAAGCATCTGTAAACCTTGTGAATCCCTCAGGAAAGTAATGAGCTCCAGATCAAGAGAGTTCATCTTCCGTGAAACTGGAAAGGAAGAACCGGGAGGAATATCTCTTCCAGGAAATCTAACTCAAGCCGGGGGCGATGATGGTGTCAATCACAGCAGGCCTAAATGAAGACCCATCACACGTGGCTGGAGAAAATAACTTCTGACCAAGGCAACATATCAGAACGATGAAATTGCAAATAGAGCGCAGCTGAGTGAACAGCTGAATTGTTAAGCTCATGGTAACCTCAAACTAGTATCACAACACAGCAATATGTCTTACTGTGGTCTTGTCATCCTCTGGTTGCTACTTTTTGCTATTTTGCTATTTTGTCTCAAAGTGCATGAGAGGGAGGGAGGGAGGGAGGGAGAGAGGGGGGGCTATCTGTTCAAAACACACATCAGGCAGAGTTTTGATTGCTGGAGACATCATTATTGTCTTCTTCAGTTTGGTGTGCACTGCGTACATACCAGTGGTGGGTTTCTGCAGGCTCGCACCTACTCGCGAGAGCCGGTTGGTGAAATTTAGAGAACCGGTGAGAGGGGGTTCCACTGGCGTACCTGGAAGTAAATCTGGCCCGCCGCTGCCAGTGACCCAATGGGAAGGAAAGGAAAGGAAAGGAAAGAAGAAAGGAAAGGAAGGAAGGAAGGAAGGAAGGAAGGAAGGAAGGAAGGAAGGAAGGAAGGAAGGAAGGAAGGAAGAAAGAAAGAAAGAAAGAAAGAAAGAAAGAAAGAATTTATCATCACAATTGATTGCAAAATTTTGGTTGCTAAGCAAGAGTGTTGTTAAATGAATTTCACCACTCCCACCCTGTCACATGACTGCCAAGCCACGCCCACAAAATAGGCCACACCTACGAGTAGGTTCTAAAAAATTTGAAACCCACCACTGGTACATAACCATCAAGATGTTCCTGGAGATTTCCATTGCAATAGTGTTTCCCCCAAAATAAGGCAGGTTCTTTTTCTCTTTTTGGCCTTATTTTCGGTGAGGTGACGAGGTCTTATTTTTTTGTCTTTTTGCAAGCTTCAGCTCTCCCTAAGATTACGTTGCTGATCTTTGGTGGCAATCATCTGAATAAAGTCATGATGGTTCATGAAATAAAAATGTAAAAAAAATGTTTTAAAAGCAACAATAGGGGTACAATCAGCTTCAAATGGATTGAATCCGAGCATACTTTTTTGATTTAAAAAAAACCACACCCAAATTTAAAATTCCATCCATATTCCCTCCAAAGAAGTTCTCACATCTGGTTGGGCTTCCCGCAACCATAAATAAGGGTGGTTGAAATAAGAGTTATCCTCACCCATCTGCTTGCAAAAATGTTGTTTTCCTCTATCGGAAAAGATAGTTCATGGGGGAATGGTAAATCCCATTTTTGCAGGTCAGAGGTCATACGGTTCTACTTCCTAGTGTCTTTTGCTTGGAGTGGTGTGAGAAGGCCTCCAATCTGAAATGTTGGGCAGTGGCTGTGATGTGCTGTCCCAGTTGTGAGTTAGATGCAGTGGTGGGATTCAAACAATTTAACAAACAGTTCTCTGCCCTAATGACCAGATGGGTGGGTGTGGCCATGGTGGGCGTGGCCCAGGTGTGTGTGACAGGCAGCATTTGGCCTCCTGTACTCCCCTGGGAGTCACCCCCTGCACCCCGTTTTGGGCCTAGTAGGCCTTCCTGCACTTGCCTGGGAGCCAAAATGGGGTGTGTGAGGACTCCTGGAAGGAGCAATGCAGGAAGGGGCAGGGCCAGCCAGCAATGTAACAACCAGTTCACCCGAGCCACCCCGAACTGGCTGAATCCCACCACTGGCTAGATGGATCACATCCTAATTCTGTATAAGACAGCTTCTCAAATTTTTACCTTGAGAATAGTATTTTTCTGAGGGAGAATGTTTCTGAGGGAGAATTCTGAGTGATCTTCTTAACCTTATCAAAGTGCTAGTGACGGTATCCAACTAAGGTAGAGTCATGTCCCATTGACCACTTCCCTCAAACAGTTTGACTATGTCGTCAAGGTACCAGAATTCTATTCCTGACATGGTGAAACTGTCTAATAAACAATTGGTCACAAAATTCCACCTTGTGCACAAAATTCTACCTAGTGCACAAAATTCCACCTAGTTCTGTCTTTTTTTTTTTAATATTGAAAAAGTTTTATTGGTTTTACATTTTTTCTATAGGGTAGGGTAAGGGATACAAAGAAATTTTGAGAGCATTCACGTCAGAGTCGTCGGCCCTTCCGAGACCTCAAAATACACAATAAAAAAATAACAACAAAAAAAGCATTTTTCATAACACTACAAGGTAAAAGCAAGTACATATACCTAAATTCTCAGTTCCATGCTGTCAGACATTTACAAAAAATCCAGAAAATATTATGCAAAATTGTTCAGAAAAATCAAGGCAAAGTTATTTTTTCGATCTAAGTCTCTTGGCTATTGTATCTTCTTTTTCTCCTCCCTGGCCCCCAGCGGGCGGGGCCGTGGCCCCCTCCGTCCCCCCTGGATCTTCCCCCAGGGCAGAGGAATGTTTTTTAAGAAAGGCTTCCGCCTCAGCAACTGTTTTAATCCTCACTCTTCCTCCTTCCCAGAACACCAGCATCCCTTCGGGTGTCACCCACTTGAACCAAATCCCGTGATCAAACAATGTTTTAGACAAGAAGGAAAATTTCCTTCTTGCATCTCTAATCTTTCTAGGGATCTGCTTCAAGATAGCAACCGTTTTTTGTTGATAGATTAACGGACTTTCTCTCTGCACTTTCAGGATTTCCTCTCTGGTTGACCTTCTAACAAATTTCACATGTATCTCTCTAGGCACTTCATTTATCCTGGCATATGCTGAGTTAATTCTATAGGCTAGGTCAATGTCCCCCCTGATCTCATCTTTAGGTTTTTGTAAATAGTCTGCTAAAATTGTGCTCATAAGATCAGGGAGGCATTCACCAGATTCCTCAAGAACGTTCTGAAATCTCAAAAAATATGTCATTCTTTCCATATCAATCCTAGACACATGCCCATCTGTTTCCCCAACCTCTTTAGTAACATTTTTAATCTCTCCCTTAACCCCCACCAACCCCCCTTCCAATTCTTCAGTCTTCTGTGTGTTTTCCAGCACTTGGTTCCATGTGTCCAATAGCTCCTTCTTGAAATTGATGTTTTCAGCCCTCTGGGCCTGAATTTCTTTTACCAAAGTTTGTATAACAGTTTCAAGAGAAGCCATCCGTTGTTCTAAACTTGTCAGTGCTGTTTCTTGAGCCATCTTAACTGTTAGTCAGTGCCACCAAAATGGCGTTTTCAGGGTGGGGTTGGTGAGACTAACCGGGAGCCAAAAGTTCAGATCAAGGTTGAAACGTTGTAAAATTCAGGAACCAAGAGAGAGACAATTTTCCAACTCAATAGTTATAATAACGAAGGTAATCCAGAAAGGAACCACAAATCCAACAAGAAAAAAATTCTTCATTAATATCCAGAGAGAGTCCCAATTGTAAAGAGACGCTGGGAATTTTCCATAGTTAAAATAGTCAGGCAGGGACAAAGAAAAGCCACCTTCCACTGCCCATCTCAGAGCCCAGAGGAGAGAGTAGAAAAATAAATTTTTTAACCAGCCAGACCTAGAAACAATGTTGCAAGTAGCCGCATACCACTTTCCCTTGTTAGAGACAGTCCGGATTTAAGATTTCCGCTTTCTCTTCCAGAGAAGCCATTTTAGAGTGCCGCTTAAGTCCGAGGAGGGGTTTTTGAAAACAAACACCCCCCTCCCAGTCCGTTCAGTCTGGCTGGCAGCAAGGAAAAAAAAAGTCTTTTTAAACTCACTCTCCCTCGCAGCTGAAGCCTTGGCAAACCTTCCGATTTCTTCCGCTCAGCCCTCTACATTGAAGTGAATGGCGCCGACAGCCGTTGGCGAAGGGAGACCCCCCCGCAGCATGTTCCTCCTCACCTAGGTCGCGGAGGGGATCGCTCTCCCCACCGCCGTGAGGAAGAACGTCTCCTCCGAGCCGACCCTACGGGAGACCTCCGGTAACCGGAGTGTCTCGCCCCCGTGGGGGGGCAGAAAAGGCAGCAAAGCGGCGAGCGAGCCCCAGGCTCGCCCGTCGCCGCTGGAGCCAGAACCGGAAGCCCCACCTAGTTCTGTCTTATCGTGCAAGGTATTGGTCAAGCTTTCCATAAGTAGCTAAATGACTTTGGGCGCTAGACTGATCTTCCCCAGGGACTGATATTTTCAAAGGAGAAGTTAGCTATCTTATGTTTGTTAGGAGCTACGGTTGACATAAACTGTTATGGAAATCCATCTCCAGCAGCTTGGAGGGTTATGTGAAATTTCAAAGTTCAGGACCCTGCAGATTCTGAAAATCCAAAATAAGGACGAGCGGGGAAAATTGATTTTAAGATGTGCAAAATCCTTGCAAGATGCTGCTTTCTTAGATGATGCAAATGGCAAACTGAGAATATAATACAGATTTAAGATTTGAAGAGAACGATTTGCAGCATAATAATTGCATTCTATAGAGTGGATAGTATAGTAATAGTATGTAGACTTATATACCACTGTATAGTGCTATGCAGTCCTCTCTAACCAGTTTAAACAATGTCAGCATACTACCCCCAATAATCTGGTTCCCCATTTTACTGACCTCGGAAGGATGGCTGGGTGAGTCAACCTTGAGCTGGTCGGGATCGAACTCCTGGCTGTGGGCAGAGTTAACCTGCAATTGTGCATTTTAACCACTGTGTCACCAGGGCTTTTCAATGCTGTAAATTTGTGTCTATGAACTATTTGCTCCTATCTGAAACACACTTTAGAAAGTACTTTGTGAGTCCTAGTAGTAATCATCCTCTTGCTACAGCCAGGAAATGAGAATTAAATAAGAATGTATGGGAATTATTCCTACATAGTTCCCATATAATGGCGGTATAAGACTAAATAATCAGAGGTGATATTGAACCAGTTCAGACTGGTTCGCCCAAACTGGTAGCGGAAATCGCAGGTGGGCCTTCCCACCTGCCTCGGCTCTATGCTGTTCTATTTAAGCACATTTTTGAGGCTGGGCGCATGCACGGAAGGCTCTCACGCTAGCAAAGCGTATGCGTGGGAATCTGGGCACATGCGCAGAAGGGATGTGTGCGCCTGCAAATTGGGCCAGCACAAAGAGAGTGGGCATGCATGCAGCAAACCGGTGGTAACAAAATGTAAAACCCACTGTTGTGAATAATGCTACGCTATATGAAACGTCTTTCTGTATAGTATTGCTGCTAACTGTACTTTTTTCTGGCAGCCTTGGCAGAAGGCAGAAAACAGGCTTGGAATATTTTCTCACCAATAATAATAATAATAATAAATTTATTTTGTATACCGCATCCTCTCCCCACGGGGACTCGGAGCGGTGCACAGGGAAAAAATTAAAATACTATAAAAATACATACATAGAATAAATACAATGAATAAAAAGGAATTAAATTAGGATTATCCCTGCGCTAAAATCCCCAAGTTATAACACTAAAAATTCCCTAACATCCCAAAGGTAGAGACTAACCTAGGCCGGCCAAGCAGAAAAAGTATGTTTTGAGTTTTTGACGGAAGGAGCGGAGGTCTGTAGTTGTTCTGATGTCGGGGGGAAGGTCGTTCCAGAGGGCTGGGCCCGCCACAGAGAAGGCCCTTCCCCTGGGCGTCGCCCGCTGACAAAGTCTAGTGGACGGCACCCGGAGAAGTCCCTCTCTGTGGGAGCGAATCGGCCGTGAGGATGTGTGGGGCAGGATCCGATCCCGCAGATAGCTAGGTCCCGTGCCATGGAGCGCTTTAAAGATGACAACTAGCACCTTGAAGCGCACCCGAAAGACGACAGGCAGCCAGTGCAGCTCGCGCAAGAGTGGTGTTATATGGGTGAACCTAGAGGTCCCCATTATTGCTCGCGCGGCTGCATTCTGGACCAGCTGAAGTCTTCGGGTGCACCTCAGGGGGAGCCCCATGTAGAGAGAGTTACAATAGTCCAGTCGGGACCAAGTCAGACAAGCATGTTTTGCAATGTGGCTTTGGATCATAGGATGCTGTACCGACAATTTATTGTCTGCATCTAGGCATATACAAGAATTTTGTGCATGCGGCTTCAGAAATAAGTCCAAATGAATTCAACATGACAGCTCTTTGGAAAGTTTAATATCCTTTCATTATTTCCTGTTCAAGAGCACAATTGACTGATGATGTGCCATCAAACCAGCATCAATGCAGAGATTAATTGGCCATGTTGATAGACAGATCTTCAGGATGTATTGTCTGACAAAACGCCCATCACCACCGCAACTGAGTCCGTGCCATTTGCTATTGCGCAATCTTTTTGGGGGGGGGCTTTTCTTTTCTAGCATTATGGGCTTCTCAAGAGAGTTGGGTCTTATGATTTGTTCAAAATGTAATTTAAGTCTGCTCACACTACTTTGTCTCAGCGGTTAAGATGCTGGGTTTGTTGTAGTGGTGGGTTTCTGCAGGCTCGCACCTACTCGCGAGAGCCGGTTGGTGAAATTTAGAGAACCGGTGAGAGGGGGTTCCACCGGCGTACCTGGAAGTAAATCTGGCCCCCGCTGCCAGTGACCCAACGGGAAGGAAAGGAAAGGAAAAGAAAGGAAGAAAGAAAGAAAGAAAGAAAGAAAGAAAGAAAGAAAGAAAGAAAGAAAGAATTTATCATCACAATTGAGTCCAAAATTTTGGTTGCTAAGCAAGAACGTTGTTAAATGAGTTTCACCACATTTTAAAAGGTGGCCACTCCCACCCTGTCACATGACTGCAAAGCCACGCCCACAAAATAGGCCACACCCACAGAGTAGGTTCTAAAAAATTTGAAACCCACCCCTGGTTTGTTGGCTGGAAAGTCAGCAACCAAGGTTCAAGACCTGAGTACCATGTGACAGGATGAGCTGCAGTGGTGGATTCTGGATCCCATTTCAACCGGTACAGTTGGAACGGGCCCAGTGTCACCCACATGGGTGCGCGCAGTACGTGCGTGGGTCATACTTACCTGCGACGCTTCTGCAAGTCTCCAAGATGGTCCAGCTGCTTGGCGGAGCATCGTGCAGGCGCTGTACATGCTATGCGCATGCACAGAAGCGCCAAAAGCATAAAGCACAGGTAAGGAGTGAGGACGGGTGGGTGGGCCCTCCGGAGCACCGTACCGGAACGGTATCCGATGCTCCGAGCAGGCTCCGGTATGCCCGTACTGGGGCATACCACCTGCAACCCACCACTGTTGAGCTGCCATCCTTGCCTTACTTCCTGCCAACCTAGCAGTTCAAAGGTAGGCAAATGTGAGTAGATAAATAGGTACCACTTCGTTGGGAAGATAACAGCATTCGCCTCTGTATATAATCCCTCATCTAGGAAATGGCGATAAGCCCCCTAAAATTGGACACAACTGAGCAAGGGAAACCTTTACCTTTACTTTACCATATTACTTTAAGTGAGACCTTGGAACTGATTTTGCTTTGATCCATTTTTGGTTCCCTTGGTTGTCCATGATATTCTCAGGAGTCTTCTTTGAGGATCAATACTCTTCTTATCCTGCTTCTTCAACGTCCACTAAGAGCACAAACAACAGATCTGACCAGCGATGGGTTTCAAATTTTCTCGCCACTGGTTCGCTGTGCAACCACCACCCCCTGCCTGTTTCCATACATGCGCTTTGCTCATGAATGTGTCTTCCGCACATGCACTCGGCATCAAAAAACATGCCTAAATAGGACGGTTTGGGTAAACTGGTCCAAACCGGCTGAATACCACCTTGGATCCGACTCATTGACATGACGACATCTGCCATTGGTTTAACCAAGCAATAAATATAGCTTAATGCTGTTGTTCTTTCATGGCATGAATAATAGCTATCACATCCCTCTTTCTGGCTCCAAACCAAAATATGAGTTTTTCCTGGGGAGTGAATAATCACAAATGTTTACACTAGTTGGCGAAGGTGCTACCATGAACACACTGCCAAGTGTAAGCATGTGTTAGCCAACTCATGGTGGATCAGTCATTGTTGAAGCTACGGGATTAGGAGAGGATTACAGTCAGGGGTGGGCTGCTACAGGTTCGTCTGGGTTTAGGAGAACCCGTAGCTAACATTACGGCCAGTTCGGAGAACCTCCAAATCCCACTCCTGGCTGGCCCCATCTCTCCCACCCCACCCCTCCCTCCCAGGAGTCTCCACGTGGCCCGTTTTGGATGTGAGGTAAATTCAGGGTCCACACAGAGGCTCGCGGAGGGGGAAAAATGGCCTCCCTGAAGTTCTGGAAGGCTGGAAATGGAGGGCCTCCAGAGTCCATGGGAGGCAGTTTTTGCCCTCCCAGAGGAAAACCTCTGGAGCCTGGGGAATGTGAAAACGCAGGAGGCGTTTGGTGCAGGAGGCTGACTCGGCCACGCCCACATGGCCACGCCCACCCAGCAACCAACCAGAGAACCCATTGCTGACATTTCTGAAGGTCCATCCCCCTGATTACAGTCTTCTTTCCTTAAAGGCCGTTCTTCTAGAACCGAGTTTCTTTGACTGTCTCTGCTTGGGTAGGTAGGTTGCTTCTATAGCCCCCACACCAAGAGTACAGTGGTTTGGCTTCGGGGGCAACGCCGAGGACACAGACAACAGTTTGAAAAACGGCCGAGAGACAGGATGCGAAAGACAGCTGCTGTTGCTTTGTGCATCTCCTGTTGTGGTTCTCCAGGATTGTGCAAGAACAGCGTGTTCCAGACCCAAGGAGGAAGGCACCTGGCATATTTTTCTTGGAGGAAGATAAGAAGAGTCCATTACAATTAATATGAAGACGAAGCATCAAAGCAAACATCTGAGCTCAATTGCCCCCAAATGTCAGGGCTACTTGGACGAAGGGGCTGATTCCAAACGTCGTGTCTTTCTTCTGCCCAGCCTATCCCAGGTCCAAAGAATTGGAAGAGCATCTGACGGCAAATATTTGATTAATACCGTGTTAATAAACAAAAAATATGGGAAAGGGGAACGTCTGGCCTCAGTGCAAATTCACTGTTGCTTCATTGCTTTTGCACAAAGGAAAGCAATAATCAAAACATGATAAATGTTTTTGTTCTTACAAGTTAAAGCACACCTCTTGTGTTATGGTGGAAAGGCAATTCCCTGGACTGACATATAGGAAGCATCAGGAGCATTCCATCCCGATTGTCCCAAAGGTGGTTTTTTTTCTTTTCAAAAGACAACTGGACTTTCTGGGTAGTTCCTTTGAAAATGTTTCACTTGTCATTCAAAAAGCTTCTTCAGTTCTGGACATTCTTGGGTTGTTTTTTTCCTTTGAAAATGTTTCGCATCTCATCCAAGAACTGAAGAAGTTTCTTGGATTGGAAGCGAAATGTTTTCGAAGGAAAAAAAGAAAGAAATCCAGAAAGTCCAGTTGTCCTATTTTTTTTTTATAACAAGCAACTTTGGGACAACTATGATCGAGTTGATTGAGAATCTCCATAGACACTCCATCCTGGTATTCTCTGGAAGCTGGTGGAGATGGTGGGAGCCATCATCCAACCGGCCTGAAGGTTGCTAGTAAAAAAAGCGTGTAACTTTTCTTGGAGCCAAAGGTCACACATCTAAGCTTTGAATGGCATTCTGGGATCCATGCTTTAAACAGACAAGGCTTTGTCCAAACTTATACAATACAATAGCAGAGTTGGAAGGGACCTTGGAGGTCTTCTAGTCCAACCCCCCGCCTAGGCAGGAACCTTATACCGTTTCAGACAAATGGTTATACAACATCCTCTTAAAGACTTCCAGGGTTGGGGCATTCACAACTTCTGGAGGCAAGCTGTTCCAGAGGTTAATTGTTCTAACTGTCAGGAAATTTCTCCTTAGTTCTAAGTTGTTTCTCTCCTTGATTAGTTTCCACCCATTGCTTCTTGTTCTGCCCTCAAGTGCCTTGGAGAATAGCTTGACTCCCTCTTCTTTGTGGCAATCCCAGAGATATTGGAACACTGCTTTTCATTAAACTAGACATACCCAGTTCCTGCAACCGTTCTTCATGTGGTTTAGTCTCTAGTCCTGTTGCAAACAGGGCTGGGCTCTTATCATGGCCATGTTCATTAAGGTGGCAAGATTTTATGCTCTTAACAGCTACTTGTTGTAAGGTTAAGCTGCATCTGCTCAGTTAGGCTTAACTATTGTAGCCCAGACCTTGGCTGAAACCACGATACTGGCAGGGCGGGCTGGGAGATTCCTCAGCCATGTTCTGGTGCTGAGTCAAAAGATTGGAACCAACAGTGTGTTAAGTCATCCTGTCGCTTGTCTTGCCTCAGTGTTATCTGTTCTAGGAACTGAGTCCTTGTGGTTTGCAGAACATAGTTAATGGCTGAGCACATTGGAGCCAGTCATGGTTTATTCAGTGAATTCTGTACGCTAGATTTCTTTCCACTGTGATTTATGGCCATTGTACTCCTGCCCCTCCAGGAAGGAGCAGGTTGGAGAAAGAAACTCAACATGTCATAGCAGGCACTGCCTTCTAAGGCAAGGGTTGGCAACCCACGGCTCTGGAGCCGCATGTGGCTTGTTCATCCCTCTGCTGCGGCTCCCTGTCGCCGGTCAGCTCCACAATTGATAGGGCTTTCGGTTAGGACAGGTAGAGAGAAAAGGACACCGTGCTAGGAGGAGACTTTATGGTGGGGGAACTGGACTTCCAGTTATCAGAGGAAAAAGGATGCCACGCTAGGAGGAAACACTATGGTGGTGGTGGTGGTGAGGAATAGGACTTCTGGTTGGCAGAGAAAAAAGGATGCCATGTTAGGAGGAGACTCTATGGTGGTGGTGGTGGTGAGGAATAGGACTTCCGGTTGGCAGAGAAAAAAGGATGCCATGTTAGGAGGAGACTCTATGGTGGGGGAATAGGACTTCTAGTTGGCAGAGGAAAAAGGATGCCACACTAGGAGGAGACTCTATGGTGGGGGAATAGGACTTCTGATCAGCTCCAGAATTGAACGGGGGGCTTCCAGTTAGGACCTTTGTGACTCTTTGAGTGTTTAAGGTTGCCAACTCATGTTCTATAGTTATTGAGTCTTCATAGCTTCCCCTATCACAGACACGATATTAAGTTTGTCTTCATTTCTATTATTTTGCCATAGCAATAGCCCAACAGCTCTAAGATCACGTATCAAGGTGGCCCTTGACTTACAACCACAGGTGAGCACCACATTTCTATAGCTAAACAAGACAGGTGAGTTTTGCCCCATTTTATGACTTTTCTTACCAGAGTTGCTAAGTGAATCACTGCAGTTGTTAAGTTAGTAACACGGTTGTTAAGTCAATCTGGCTTCCCCATGGACTTTGCTTGTCAGATGGTTGTAAAAGTGATTTCATGACCCTGGGACACTGCAACCGTCATAAATATGAATCAGTTGCCCAGTCCGAATTTTGATCACATGATCGCAGGGTCTTGCAATAAGTGTGAAAACCATTCATAAGTCACCTTTTTCATTGCTGTCCTACCTTGGGTCACTAAATGAATGGTTGTTAACATGAGGACTATTTGAATGCCAGCATGTGCTGCTTTGTTCTCATTGCATATCCCTCTTCTGCCTTTCTGGGAAGCCAGAGATTGGGGCCATTCTTACTGTTGAAACCATGTAGTAGGGCTATATTGCTATTCTCCTTCACATCTTTTCATTTCTCATCTTTTGTCATCTTGTCATCTTTCCTGCTACCTTCTCCTATTGGTACCTTATGATTTATCCCTTGTTGTTTATATCTCATGATTAATGGTTGTAACTATGATTTATGATCTATGACCTATATCATTTGTTGTTTGTATGTGCACTGAGAGCTTATACACCTGAGACAAATTCCTTGTGGGTTCAATCACACTTGGGCAATAAAGAATTCTGTCCTGTCCTGTCCTGTCCTGCCTGTTTTCTATTCTATTCTATTCTATTCTATTCTATTCTATTCTATTCTATTCTATTCTATTCCATTCCATTCCATTCCACTCCACTCCACTCCACTCCACTCCACTCCACTCTACTCTACTCTACTCTCTTCTGCATTCTTTCCTCTCCTTTACCCTCCGCTCTCCTCCCCTCCCCTCCCCTCCCCTCCCCTCCCCTCCCCTCCCATCCCATCCTATCCTATCCTATCCTATCCTATCCTATCCTATCCTATCCTATTCTTTCAATGTTCCTGCCTTTGCTTCACTTCTCAGACAATCACCAATTGCTGTCTTGATATGTGATGGGGTGAAGACAAGCAAAGGTAAGCAGGGTCAGGGACTGGCTGGTTCATCTATCTTGTCCATCCACAGATCACAGGCACCTGCCACCCGTCATTTAGACATCTCTGAGCATGTGTCTGTTCTGGAAGAGCATTAAGCCTGGGTTCAAAAATAACTTGCCTGACAGACCGAAAGGGAGCAATAAATCACAAGGTCTTGACTCATATTGCAAGAACGGCAGCCAATCGCCAGCCGTGCACAGAAGTAGCAAACGGAGGAAGGAAACTTGTGCTCCCTATCCAAACTAATAAAAAGTAGGAATAAAGTAACACGAAACTGCTTGTTAGCAAAAGCATTGGAAAAATCAGTAACGCACTCATTGGTAACAGAATCACAGCTGGCCCGACCAAGCTTTAATTGTGAAAACACTGGTCTGTCAAAGAGAACACTAATCTCAAGTTTTTAAAGACCAACGTAGTATTCTTTCAAAGGAGAACAAAACCCTTCTACTTCTCTATCATTAAAGCGCTAAACCTACGCGCTCTATGTAAGAAGCCTGTATAAGATTTGACAAATCTTTTGGAGTAACACAAAGGCAGTACGCAGGTAGGTGCCTCTGAGGATGCCAGATATAAGTAGTCCTCAGCTTATGACCACAAATGACCCCCAAATTTCCATTGCTAAGCAAGGCAGTTGTGAAGTGAGTTTTGCCCTCATTTTACGACCTTTCTTGCTACTGTTGTCAAGAGAATCACTGCAGGTGTTACATTAGTAACACGGTGGTTGTGAACTTGGTTTCCCCATTGCTTGTCAGAAGGTCACCATAGGCCAGAGGTTCCCAAACTTGACAACTTTAAGACTTTTGGACTTCAATTCCCAGAATTCACCAGCCAGCTATGCTGGCTGGAGAATTCTGGGAGTTGAAGTCCACAAGTCTTAAAGTTGTCAAGTTTGGGAACCTCTGCCATAGGCAATCACATGGACACTGCAACCGTCATAAATACATGCCAGTTGCCAAGTATCTGAATTTTGATCATGTGGCTATGGAGATGCTGCAACGGTTATAAGTGTGGAAAATGGTCCTTTTTTGGGGGGGGGGTGCTGTTGAAACTTTGAATGGTCACAAAACGAATGGTTATGTGGCAAGCCCCCCTACCACTCAAGAATGAAATATTTTGGGAAATATTAAAAAAAAGTGGGATAGAATATTTCCCCTAAATGAGGAATGGGAAAAACCTTAAGGGAGACAGAAACCAGCCCCACTTTCCCTGCCCCAAGCAGAAACCGAGGAGGCCAGCTTTTAGAAAGGCAGATTTGGTAATCCATTCAAAAAGACTGGGCCAGACAGAAACTCCAGATAAGCAACAAACAAAAGGTTGACAAGATTAGCTCAGACAAGCACCTAGGATTTGCATTTTCCCTTTTGCCTATAGAGCCAGCTATGACCTCTCTATGACCCCATAGGAATCTGACAACAGCCAATAGAATATTAAATGACATGTTTTTGCACAGGAACAGGAAGCTTAAAGAACGTCTAAAACCCACCCACTCTGAACTCCATTTTGTCAGCTGCCCAGAATCATGTGGTTGGTGGTCCTGCTTTATCAATAAACCTTTTTCCCCCCCCCCAATCAGCCTCCATGTTTCCAGTCAGTGGTGGATTAAGGCTCCCTGGTGCCCTAAGCACTGACAAATCGTGGTGCCCCTCTCCTTTGTACATACTATACAAATCTTCATTGGGTTTTTCTTTCTCAGCTTTGTGGTGCCCCCTTGGGCCTGTTGCCCTAAGCACCAGCTTGTACTCTGCTTGTATAAGAACATATAAGAATAACAGAGTTGGAAGAGATCTTGGAGGTCTTCTAATCCAACCCCCTGCCTAGACAGGAAACCCTATCCAGGGGTCTGCAAAGTTGGCTCTTTTAAGACTGGTGGACTTCAACTCCCAGAATTCCCCAGCCAGCATAGCTGGCTGGGGAATTCTGGGAGTTGAAGTCCACCAGTCTTAAAAGAGCAACTTTGCAGACCCCTGCCCTATACCATTTCAGACAAATGGTTGTCCAATCGCTTCTTTAAAACTTCCAGTGTTGGAGCATTCACAACTTCTGGAGGCAAGTTGTTCCACGGATTAATTGTTCTAACTGTCAGGAAATTTCTCCTCAGTTCTAAATTGCTTCTCTCCTTGATTAGTTTCCACCCATTGCTTCTTGTCCTACCCTCAGGTCCTTTGGAGAATAGTTTGACTCCCTCTTGTTTAATGGTTAATACACCACTGTTTCCAGTGTCTTTCTCCCAGCTTGGAACTGAACCAGATGGCCTTTCCTTCCAACGGTTATAAGTCAAGGACTACCTCTAGCCAGTCTCTTAGGTAACCCGGGTGTCAAAAGGCCATAGAAGGCCCCGTTCAGCAACTGGAAGGGAAAGCGTGTCTCCAACAGTTACATTGGCTGGTTAAAAACTGGGCAAATGCCCAGCACCGAATGATGTCATCAACCACATCATGATTGAAGTGTGTTGAATCGTACCTAAGGCAACAATTATGCCTGGAAAAGAAGGGGGGGGGGGGAGAAACCGCTCCTTTAAAAGTGGATCTGCTAAGACAATGTGAAACTGCTGTTCAGGAGAGGAAGGCTACGTCACGAAGACGCTTAACAATCGTTCCTGGGATGCGTTCCTGCCACGGTTTGAGGGATGTGAGCTATTCTAAGTCACCGGTGAGAAATTTAAAGTCAGCCTGTTTTCTCTGGGCCTAATCCGAGCGTCATCCCAGGCATCCGAAAAGTACTGAATCTCCAACCATTTGCCAGACGCTGGAAGGAGACACTCCCTCCCTTCTGTGGTCGATCCTGCTTCCTAACCAAAACAAAAGAAAAATGTGGGGTTTTTCAAAAGTGGATTTTTTTTCTTTTCTTTTTGCAGGGCTCAGTTCTCCTTCTCTATTTTCCTCCCTGCCTGGGAGCCCAGCAAAACTCTGCGATGTATGCCAAGGGTGATGGCTCAAAATAGAAAACAAATTGAGAAATTGGAGACTTGTTTGCTTGCTTCTGCTGAACTCCTCCGTGCCAAGGAATCATCTGCGTGAAGAAAAAAAAACAGAACAAAATATATTTCTCTCCCCCCTCCCCCCATCTTCATTTTCCATTTAAATCTTTTTGGGACCCGGGATGCTGGATAGTAGATTCACAGCCCCGGTCCTCTTGAGATCCTGGATCGGTGTGCAATCTTAAGCAAATGAGATGATTGTGAAAAGCTCACCCTCCTAGAAGAATGAAATGTTTTGGGAAATATTTTAAAAGGCGGAACATTATATTTCCCTAAAGGAGAAATGAAGTGCGTGCACGACGAACCGGTGGTAAAATTATGTGAAACCCACCTTTGATTACAGTCATAGACGAGAGACCAGAACAGATAAAAACACACAGTAAATATACAATTAAGAATTCTAGTATAAAAAAAATAACAACCAAAATCTATGATAAAATCCAGTCTGTTGATTATAGATGGTGTAACTATACTAAAATTACAATCCATAAACTGTGTGCCCTGTTGTCAGTTTAATATTAAAAGGTAAAGGAGAGAGAGAGAGAGAGAGAGAGAGAGAGAGAGAGAGAGAGAGAGAGAGAGAGAGAGAGAGAGAGAGAGAGAGAGAGAGAGACTGACTGTTCCAGCATAACTCTGGAAAGCCTTGAACAATTTCAACTTAACCTGGTACACAGATGACTTACTCTCTGGAAACAAATACTGTGGGGGTCAGACACTCCTAACACCCCTCGGGATGTGTGTTCTGTTAAGATACAGCCTGTTGTGCCTTAAAATGGCTTTTACTGTACAGCACAGTGGAGTTGCCATGGTAATGGCTTCACAGTACTCAACAAGTACTCCCCTCCGGTAAGCAGAAAAATCAAACATTACAAATTACGTTTGGTTCGGACATTCCTCCCCACCCCCCGCCCCCATAAATAAATAACCAGGCAATGCTGGTTATTCACTAGTTTTATATAACATAACTATGGTGGATTAGACATGTTTTTCCGCTGAATCCCTAGGGCTGCTGCGCAGAATCTAGCCACATGCGCTCTGTTCATCCTTAAGCAGCCAGTGGAGATAAGCAATGTTGGAACTGCCAGGATACCTAGCAATTACTGGCAGAATATATTTTCCCTGAATCTCTGAGTAAAAGAAACATCAAAGGAATATGTTTCCAACCGAATCTCTTGACTCTCCTGCATAATAAGATTCTGGACAGTTTTTATTCTTGGTGTGATTTGATGGAAATAGCAATGTGTGAAATTATTTTTGAGCTAATCGTAGCTTGGTCCTTTGCATATTCCACAGGTAAGATGAACTCAACCTCTCTCTTCTAATATTGAATGCAGAATTAAATTTGTTTTTTTTTTTAAGATTTGTTAGCATTAAAGTTTCCCCAGTTTTGTAAAACAAATTAGAATTTTTTTGGTCAGTTTTTTTTTTTAGTCTATGTTGCAGCCTATGGTCACCGAACATTAATGGCCACATAGGCTAAAAACTAAATTGCTTTACAGATGTTAGCATTATGGGACAAGTAACAGCTTCAAGAGGGATTCAACTTGACTCTAAAGTACAGTCTAGAGGTGTTAGACAGTGAGGAGGTTGGGGAGGAACATGGGACAGTCCTGGAGTCTGGAAAAGGCTCTGATGAGGGCTCTGTGTCAGAGGCAGAAATGGGGCCAGAGCCATATGCCAGCTATCAGCTGCCTTCAGAATCAGACATCAGTGATGTCTGAGAACAGCTGGAGCCTGTTCTCAGTGTGTGCATGCACAGAGTTGCTAAAGAACAGGGGTCGACTTGGGAGTAAGGCCACAGGTGGACGATGAATGGCCCTCCCAGAGGAAATAAAAGAGGAGCGAAAGGGGAGTGGAGTTTGCAGGAGAATTAGTTCGCTTAATTGGTTCGTGTCTCTCCGAGACTCCTTGCCAAGTTTTGCAGATGTCGGCCTGGCAGCTCTCCAAGCCAGATAAGGTCTTTCCTCCCTTGAAAGACTTTGCTGGATGTGAATGAGCAGAATTCGCAGTCAATGAATAAAAGCGGTTGTTGTCAGGACAAGGAGGTTGCCTCATGCTCTCGGGAAGCCTTGGTCAGAACAGTCGGGCAGTTGGAAAGGGTCAGCTGTCTCCAAACCTGTTCTTTCCATGATTTGGGGGACAGAGAGCTTCTAGAATCCCATGATCTCCAAAGAAGAGCAGTAGTTTTGCAGGTTGAGTTCCAGGTCAGGTAATCTGATATGTCCACCCTCATCAGATAATACTGGTTTTGAACTACCATAAGAACTCCTTGTCCCTCTCAACAGGATCTTTGCTTTTTGTCCAAGTTCTTTTCACCACTAGCTCTAGTGTCATGGTGTTGATGAAAAAGACACTGAAAATTCAAAGATATCCAATCTATTGCTAAGGAGCAAGAACGTTAGTTGAAAACAGCTCATTCCGGACAGCCTTGGATTAAGTCGAAGCTCAAATCTACAAGATGGACTAGCGGTGACATGATAGCAGTCTGACAATATCTAAAGAGCTGCCACAAAGAAGAGTTTTCCAAAACACCTGAAAGCAGAACAAGAAGCAATGGGTGGAAACTACCGTATTTTTTGGAGTATAAGACGTACCCTTTCCCCTCAAAAATCTGGGTGCATCTTATACACTGAATACAGCATTTTTGCCTTCTGAAACCTCGCCCCCTTTGCAAAAATGGATGTGCAGATTGTTTGGGAGGCTTGCAAAGTGTTCCTGAGGGCTGGGGAGGGCAAAAACGAGCAGAAAATGGGTTGATTTTGCTCATTTGGGGGGGGGGCAGTCTCCAGGAGTACGCTACAAGCCTCCCAAAGCCCCTGCATGCCCATTTTATTTTTGCAAAGGGTTCAGAGGATTTGGGAGGCCTCCAGAATGCAAAACCCTTTTTAAATTTACCTCTTCAAAATCATGGTGCGTCTTATACTCCGGTGCGTCTTATAGTCCGAAAAATACGGTAATCAAGGAGAAAACCAGCCAAGAATTAAGGGGAAATTTTGTGACAGAATAATTATCAGCATAGAGAAGTTGTGGGTGCTCCAACACTGGAAATTTTAAAGAAGAGATTGAGTAAATATTTGTCTGTGATGTTAAAGAGTTTCCTGCTTGAGCAGAGGGTTGGACTAGAAGACCTCCAAGGTCCCTTTCAACTCTGTGATTCTGTTATTTGCTGATCAGGGGAATGACGTAGATCTTAGGTACCTAGATCTCAGCAAACTGAGCAAAGTCAAGAAATGTTCTTTGTCTAGATCGGTGTTTTTCAAACTTGACAACTTTAAGATGTGAGGACGTCAACTTAAAGTTGCCAAGTTTGAAAAAAATGCTGAAGGAGATGAAATTCTTGTTAACAAAACTCACAGTTGATTGAATCACTGCACTCAAAGAGTGCTTGTCAATGGCTCTGTGCTTGAATTTGGGAATTGGACTAGAAGACCTCCAAGGTCCCTTCCAACTCTAATTCAATTGATTCTGCTTGCAACCAAGGAGAGGTTATGCTTCAGTCTAATTCATACACCCAATTAACTTTTTTATCCCCAGCTATTCTAGTGTGTCCTTCATTTTCCAACTGTGGCGGCTTTTTGCAGGCAATTGCTGGAGCAGTTCCATAAGTTGCCTTGTCCTTTGCTTGCTCATGTTGCTAGAGACACATGATGCTGTAACGTCCTGTCCTGGAGCAATGTTTGCGTGCAATCAGTTGCTTCCACTGGCTTTTGTTTTCAAATGCAGCGGCATAAAAAAACGATCTTGGTATAAATTGCTGATATGAAAGGCCTTCTTCACCTTCCTCTGAGGATGGTATTAACCCTTTAGTGCAGGGGTGGGTTTCAACATTATTTACTACCGGTTCTGTGGGCATGGCTAGGTGGGAAGGGCATGTGACTGAGTGGGTGTGGTCAACTTGACATCACTCATGCGCACTCAGTCACATGACCGTCCCCCCACAAAGCCACGCCTCTTCTCCCGCCACCACTGCCCTCTCCTGCTGCCGCTCTCTCCTGCATGCTGCCCCCATTCCCACCACGGCTGTAGCACCAGCGGCTTTGGGAGACATTGGCTGGTGTAGAGGGGGGGGGGGCTAGGCTAGTGCAAATGCTTACCTGTGTGTAGGGAGGAGGTGGCAGTTCTGTGGATGCACGTGGCGAAGGCAAGGCAGGGTGCGCATCGGAGCGGGCTGGTTCAGGGGCGTGGCCAGCCAGCCGTCACTACCATTTCGGAGACCCATGCCCAATTACCACTACCGGTTCGCCTGAATAACCCACCTCTGCTTTGGTGGCTAATTCTAACAGCCGACATTTAACCTGCATAATATGCTAGGCACAACGTAGAATACATCATTTTTTCAGATTAATGTGGATTACTTTGATGGCTAACATTCTTGAGAGATAAATATGGAACTCACAGGGAGACTGTGAGTATCAGAGCAAATCGCGCAATCACCGAACCAGTTGTTAAACCGGGAGGATCCCACCACTGGCTGTCAGTCAAGGACTATCTGTAAACCTATAAGGTCATCAGGAGTCCGACTTGACTAGAAGGAGAGCGTAATTCACCGACAAGGCCTAATGCTTAAGTTGTTTGCATAGGTTGTACCAATTGTTTTCCAATTTATTCATCAAGTATAAACTATTAACTATTTTCCCTTCCTTGGTTTTTTAATTCCTTCCTGTTTTGATTCACACAGATGACCTTAACTGTTTTAATCAAGGGGGAATAATTAATGTATTATTCCTTTTGTACTGCATGAATAGTACTCAGAGGGCATGAAGAGGTTGCAGGTGAAAAATGCAGATGCTTTTTTCCGCCTTCATATAAAAACAAGTTTGACTTAAAAAAAAAAGCCTCCTTCCTCTTCAGTCACATCGAGTTCTGGTAATGCTATGCAGTATTTTAAAAGGATTTATGTCTTGATTATTTAAGAAATTTAATAGGAGAAGAAGAGTTCCCTCCAGTTCAAGAACAGCACATCTTCATCAGTATCAGAACAAACCAGCAAGCCAAATACATAATGTACTGTACCTTAAACAACTCAAGCGAGGCCTTCTTTCACAGCTCACGTATTATAAATCAACAAAAATGCATCATGAAACTACATTTAATTTTTTGCATCACAGTTTGCTGGAAGTTTGGTTGCTTTTCAGAAAAGTTCTTTAAATACTGCTTATTTGAGAGCCTTGATGTCTTCCACCAATCCAGCTCCTGTTGAGTACAATGGCCAGTGCAAAGTTTCTCAGCCTTGACACCTTAAAGATGAATGGACTTCAACTCCCAGAATTCCCCAGCCAGCATGGAAACAGAAGTCCACCCACCTTAAAATTGCCAAGGTTGAGGAACATTGGTTTGGTAACTGAATACCTATATGTTAGAGCAGTGGTTAGAATGCAGTACTGCAGGCTATTTCTGCTGACTGCCGGCTGCCAGCAGTTTGTCAGTTCGTTTCTCACCAGCGCAAGGTTGACTCAGCCTTCCATCCTTCTGAGGTTGGTAAAATGAGGGCCCAAATTGTCAGGGGTAATATGTTGATTCTGTAAACTGCTTAGAGAGGGTTGAAGAGCGCTGTGAAGTGATATATAGGTCTAAGTGCTATTGCTATCGTTCTTTAGTTTATGTTTTAGGCCAGGGGTGTCCAAACTTGGGAACTTTAAGACTTGTGGACTTCAACTCCCAGAATTCCCCAGCCAGCTATGCTGGCTGGGGAATTCTGGGAGTTGAAGTCCACAAGTCTTAAAGTTCCCAAGTTTGAATACCCCTGTTTTAGGCAAAGTCAAGGCTATGGTTTTCCCAGTTGCAATGTATGGCTGTGAAAGTTAGACCATAAGGAAGGTGGAGCACCAAAGAATGGAGGTCTTTGAACTCTGGTGCTGGAGAAGACTCCTGCGAGTCCCTTAGACTGCAAGGCGATCCAACTGGTCAGTCCTAGAGGAGATCAACCCTGACTGCTCTTTAGAAGGCCAGATCCCAAAGAGGAAACTCAAATACTTTGGCCACCTAATGAGAAGAGCCTAATGCTGGGAAAGACCGAAGGCAAAGGAAGAAGGGGATGACAGAGAATAAGGTGGCTGGATGGAGTCACCGAAGCAGTAGGTGTGAGCTCAAATGGACTCTAGAGGATGGTAGAGGATAGGAAGGCCTGGACGTTGTCCATGGGGTCACGATGGGTCAGACACAACTTCATAACTGACAACAATTATGTAGAGTCCGATACTGCGCCATATTCTCTTTCTAAGTGGCTTACCATAGCACCAATAAAAACCTCAATAATCAACAGAGTTCACTGTACAAGTTCAAACCAACACCAAACCAACATCAATAAGAACGTTCACGGATTCAGTTTTCACTCTGTTGATTAATTGCTTCATTAATGGTGTCTGTCACATGCTCTACCCATCATTGATGTTCATTTCTATTGCTGTGAAAGGGATAAATTGTATGTGATGGCACAGTCCATGGCCAGGGAAGACCTCAGACTCCAAAAGCTGCCCTCTACATACCTCACTGCAACTGAGCGGGCGGAAATAATTTTTGCACCACGAGATGACTGAATACTGAGAAAACGATTTATTTATTAAATTCTGACCCTGCCCATCTCACCTAGGTGACTTTGCATGCTAACCCTGCCTGCCTGAGGATTCAGGGAGCCCCAACCCCTCTGCCAGGTTATGGAAGCGGAGTATCTAACTCAGGGATGGGCTGCTGGGGGTTCACATGGGTTCGAGCGATCCTCTAGCTAGGATTCTGTCCAGTTCGGCGAATCCCCTAATGCCACGCCAGTCTGGCCCCACCAATCCGCCCCTCCCAGGAGTCCCTACACAGCCCGTTCATCATGCCAGGTGAGTGCAGGGCCCATGCAGAGGCTCGGAGTGGAGGAATATGGGCCTATCAGAACAGGGGTGGGTTCCTACGTGAACCGTTACCGATTCCAGTGGTGCGTTGCTCTTACCGTCGCTACCTGTACACTGCTGTTGGGGCCGTGCGTCCTGTTCATGCACACGTGCTGTGCACCCATACAAAATCCACTGCCTCTACGACACCCAGCTGCTTGTTGGGACTCTCATAGGTACTGCACACTGTGCGCACGTGCGCAACTGGCCAGTTGCTTTAAAAACAGGTATACAATGTAGGCGGGAGGGTGGGCCAAATAAGCCACCATACCGGTACGCTGTCAACTGATCCTGGCTACTACTGGTATGGCCGGACCAGACCGAACTGGGAGGAACCCACCACTGACCCATTCGTTTTGCGCCTGCTTTGTATGTGTTGCTCATGCATGCTCAGTTAGCCGTAAATGGTTCTGTGTATGCATGAAGACCATTAAAAGCTAATAAAAAATATGCCAGCAATGGCAACAGAGACCAGGGAATGGTTCGGGGGTGTGGCCAGCCTGGGTTGCTGCCAGTTCTGCGACCCAGACCAGATTACCACTACCGTTTCAGCCAAACCGAGCCGAACTGGGAGCAACTCACTTCTGTACCAGAGGTTCCATAAGTCCAGAAACGGGGCTGTTTCTAGCCTCCGGAGGGTCTCTGGAACCCAGGAGGAAGCAGTTTTCACCCTCCTGAAGGCTCGCGGAAACCCTCCAGAGCCTGGGGAAGGTGAAAAATGCCCCCCCTCCACTGTAGTGCAGGAGGCCAACTAAGCCAAGGCCACTTTGGCCAAGCCCACCCAGCAAAAGGGCAGCGAATCCGTTGCTTCAATTTTTGAAGCCCACCCATGATCTCACGTTGATATTTCAGTGCATTAAGCAAAGGAGAGAAAAGCCAATTTCTACTCCTGCTGGCTTCTGTATGCCCGGAGCAGGAGATGTTGATGTTCCTTTCCTCCAGCAAAAGGACGATGATCTGATTTACTGTCACTGTTGTTTGCAAATAATAGGTCTCTTTTCCAAGCTGTTTACATTCCTAGCTGGACCACAGTTCCCCTGAACCGGCCGACTAATCTAAACTCGGATATTCTCGCCTAAGTTTGCCTGGGGACACAGGCAATCTGGCCACCTGCTCCTGTACATCTTCCATTGTTGCTTCATCGTATTTTCCACTTCTCTCCATGCTCTCTCCTTACATTCCTGTAACTAAGTCTGAGCAATCGGTCACCTCCTGACTGCCCCCGCTGTCCAGCCACCCTACTTTATGCTGTAGGAACTTGTCCAGTCAAATGAAGGACACACAGCGCTGTTGCTAGTTTCCCTTCCAACATAAACAGGTCCGTGGATTTACAGAAAGTACGCCTTGTATCTGGCTGTCTCTCTGTTAACTGCCGTTGACGGGATGTATCTTCCCTTCAGAGGCACAGTTCATCTCCTATGCACAGGTAGTCCTCAACTGGCTGCCTGTGGTCTTCCGGGTGCGCTTCAAGGTGTTAGTAACCATCTTTAAAGCGCTCCATGGCACGGGTCCTGGTTATTTGAGAGACCGCCTTCTGCCACATACCTCCCTTCGACCTGTCCACTCCCACAGAGTGGGCCTCCTCAGGGTGCTGTCAGCCGGTCAATGCCGGCTGGCAACTCCCAGGGGAAGGGCCTTCTCTGTGGCGGGCCCGGCCCCCTGGAACGACCTGCCCCCCCAATATCCGTACCATCACGGACCTACGCCTCTTCCGTCAGATGTTAAAAGCACATTTCTTTCATCTAGCCGGCCTGACATAGACTAAGGGTATAATTTTAAATTTTGATATTTAATGGTTTTAACTTTTGAATTATCTTAATTTTAGCACAGCTCTAATAATCTAATTGTCTTTTTATATTTTGTATGTGTTGTGGGTTTTTATCTTTCTGTGCACCGCCCTGAGTCCCCCCAGCGAAAATAGGGCGGTATATAAATTGAATAAAATAAATAAATAAATAAATAAATAAATAAATAAATAAATAAATAAATAAATAAATAACTTACAACAGTTTGTTTAGTGACTGTTCGAAGTTACAATGGCACTAAAAAAAAGGGAGCATTTTTCACACTGATGACTGTTGCAGCATCCCCCTGGAGCAGAGGTGGGTTCCAACCGGTTAGGACCGGTTCGGCTGAACCGGTAGTAATTTGGCGGCCTAGATCACTGGAACCGGCAGCGACTCAGGCCTACCATGCCTCCGAACTGGTTCTCATACGGCGGTGACATCTTGATTTTCGATTCTACACATGCGCTGGACAATTTTCATTGCAGATATGTGTTTTCCCCTTTTTAACGTTTTGCGCATGCCCAGATCTTATCAGGTGCAAATGGGCACACATTTTGTTTTTGCGTGCCGAATCAATGGTAATGCTGGCAGCAACCCACCCCTGACCTGGACCTGTGATCAACTTGCGAAGGTTTATGCTGCTATGAGTGTTATGTCCTTGACTTACTGTTAGGAGTAGACTCCTATAGGTGGGTAGACAATATATAGCACCATAATGATATATGGTCATTGTAACTTTAAGGATGATGGAATGTTAGAGTGCAATTACTCAGTGCAATTATCTCTAACTATAAGAGGAAGCCAGGAGAGCGCATCTCTCTCTCTCTGCTGGACTTGCTGTTTGATAACTGAATTGTGTCGTGAACTGTGAGTGACTGAAGAATAAGACAGAAGATTGTGTAAGCTATTTGATATTTGTTGAGACATTTGTTTTTGACTCAATTTAACATCACTGCTTGTTGAGCAGTAGTTTAGTTTAGTAGTTTTTACAACCTGTAAAAGCTATTTTATTTTACTTAAACAGTGTCTGGTATACTAATTGTGTGTACATTAGCAACATTCCTCTAGCTGCATATTCTGCTGCATACCCTCTGCTGTCTCCCAACAGAGATATCACCTAACACTTACGACCGGCCGCAAGTCCTTGTCATACGAATGACAGCCTGGCTGTCAGACTGGCAACCAGAGGCTCGCGCCTATTGATTGGGACACATCGGGCTGAGAGCGGGCTTTCTGCTGTCTTGCTATTGGCTGCCCTGCTTGACAGTTTGAGTATAAATAGCTGCCAAGCAGGTCATGGTGCTGATTTTTAAATAGTTTGTTCTGTTCTGTTTCTGTTAATAAATTGATTTTTCCAGTTACCTCAGCTGTACGAGTCTTGTCTTTTTCTGCAGAATCTAACAATTAACTGCCCGGGTGATCCAATCCCCAATTCCTTCAGGTAGTCCTTGACTTACAACTGTTTGTTTAGTGACCGTTCAAAGTTACAAAGGCGCTGCAAAATGTGAATTATGATCATTTCCCCACACTTAGAACCACTGCAGCATTCCCCTCCCCCTCTGGGTCACGTGATCAAAATTCAGACGTGTGGTAACTGTTTCATATTTATGACGGTTGCAGTGTCCTGTGGTCCCGTTTTGTAAACTTCTGGCAAGCAAAGTCAGGTTCACTTCAAAACTGTGTGGCCGATTTAACAAATGCCGTGATTCACTTAAACCAGGGGTATCCAAACTTGGGAACTTTAAGACTTGTGGACTTCAACTCCCAGAATTCAACTGGAAGTTGAAGTTCACAAGTCTTAAAGTTCCCAGGTTTGGACACCCCTGACATAAACACAACCCTGATGCGGCCCTCAATGAAATCAAGTTTGCCCTCCCTGGGCTAGGACTTCTTAGAATGAAAACTAATATCCTTTCCATGAAGGCAAGCGAGAGAAAAGAGTGGGACAGACAGACCTACATGTCTCTGGCACCCATTTATTTCAGAATTGCACTGGATCCATTTCATCCAAAAGAAATAATAAAGAAAAGAACATTCAGTTCATAGGCACATAACATAGGAGGCCAATCCTGCGTAAAACCATGGTTGTTCCTGAAATTAGGGAACAAAGGGAACAAATTCTCCAAGGCACCTGGGGGCAGGAAAAGAAGCAATGGGTGGAAACTAATCCAGGAGAGAAGCAACTTAGAACTAAGGAGAAATTTCCTGACAGCTAGAACAATTAACCTCTGGAACAGCTTGCCTCCAGAAGTTGTGAATGCCCCAACCCTGGAAGTCTTTAAGAAGATGTTGGATAGCCATTTGTCTGAAATGGTATAAGGTTCCTGCCCACGCAGGGGGTTGGACTAGAAGACCTACAAGGTCCCTTCCAACTCTGCTATTGTATTGTATTGTATTGTAAATTCAAGCAAGCCGGCCTGGCCTGAATAAATTATTAATTTTAATTGTCAATTTTAACTTTAAATTTAAATTGTAAATTGTCCATTGGATTATTGCAGGGGTCTGCAAAGTCGGCTCTTTTAAGACTGGTGGACTTCAACTCCCAGAATTCTGGGAATTGAAGTCCACCAGTCTTAAAAGAGCCGACTTTGCAGACCCCTGGTATTGGATTTCTTATTTAATCTTTTTTTCATTTTTGTAATATGTGTTTTTACGTTGTACGCCACCCGGAGTCCTTTGGGAGAAGGGCGGCATATAAGTCCAATAAAACCTAAACCTCGGCAGAGTGTTGCACATGCGCCATATGCTGCTTGCACATGTGCTGTACACTGCTTGCGCATGCACCGTACACTGCTTGTGCATGCGCCGTATGTTGATTGCGCGTAACTCTTATGCTGCTTGCGCATGCGCAAATAGCCCAGTAGGGTCAAATACAGATAAGGAGGGAAGGCGGGCAGGTGGGCCCTCCCCAGCACCGTACTGGAACAGCACCTGTACACGGGTACATTCGTACTGGGGCATACCTGCTGTAACCCACCACTGAGCAACATGTATGGCATATTTGGCAGACATTAGAGTGCAATCTGGCAAGAGCTTAGTCCAGGATTCAGGAAGCTGTGTGAACCCCGGATATTTGGTTAATGGAGAGAAACCAGGGTTAATCCATGCCAACACACCGCAAACACTGCTTTAA
The DNA here is from genome assembly GCA_039707465.1 of Rhabdophis nuchalis. Classification (NCBI taxonomy): domain Eukaryota; kingdom Metazoa; phylum Chordata; class Lepidosauria; order Squamata; family Natricidae; genus Rhabdophis; species Rhabdophis nuchalis. The sequence goes on from CM077645.1 coordinate 208,016,334, forward strand.
TCAAATCCTGCATCTGCTGCTTGAGGCAAAGAGCTCATTTTGCCTCATGTTACGATGAAACTTCTCAAGCCTATTCCTGAGTTAGTGGGGGGGGGGGATCCTCCCGGTTTAAAAACCCGTTTTGCGATTGCGTGATTTCCTCTTCCCTTCCGGGTTTCTTTGGTGGGGTAACACAGCTGATTTGTGTGGCAATCTGCTCTGCCGCGTGAATCAGCTGAGAAGATACAGAGAGGAAAATAACACAGGCGGGTGGGGCAATCGGATCATCGGGCTGAAACCGGTTCGCTCAAAGCCGATCATTGGAGCTACCCGTTCGCCTGAACCGGTCCGAACCGGTAGAATCCCACCTCTGAAGCCCGAAGCCATTTTGATGGCTTGGAAAGGGTTGACTAGCATCTTCTCTGCCGTTAGGGAAACATTTTCATTCCACTCTCTTCTCCGGAGAAGTTGGCATAAGGCACACACTGGAGTGTAAGGCATCCGTGGTCAAACAATCTATGGGGTAGTTTCCCCTTTGAACACCAGGTATCTGTCTGAGGGTCATAGCAGTCCAGTGAATCCGAGTCCACAATGGCGTTATCTGGTGTTAGACAGCGGCCTCCGGTCAAATACAGCTTCTCGTTGATGGCGGCTACCCCGTGGTGCATCCGCCTTTCCTTCATGTCTGCACACTTCACAAATTTATTGTCCTTGGTATCATAAGCAATTACTCTTCGGGTGTACCCTGGGGGGAAAAACCAAAACCAATGAAAACGGTGAAATTCATAAGTCACAGGCTCAGCAGGAAGAATGTCTCTGCAAGGGAAGGGCAATGGAAACCAGGTAGCCCTCAATTTAAGACTACAACTGAGCCCGGATTTTCTGTGGCTAAGCGAGACCATTGTTCAGTGCATTTTGCCCCATTTTACAACCTGTCTTGCTGTAGTTGTTCACCGCAGTTGTTAAATGGGTAACGCAGTTGTTCGGATGAATCTGGCTTCCCCATGGACTTTATTTGTCAGAAAGTCACAAAAGGGGACACTGCAACCGTCATAAATACGAGTCAATGGCCAAGCATCTGAATTTTGATCACGTGACCATGGGAATGCTGCAATTGTCTTAAGAGTGAAAAATGGCCATAAGTCACTTTTTTCCATGCCGTTGTAACTTTGAACGGTCACTGTTAGGAGTGGACTCCAAGTAGGCAATATATAATACCATGATGAAAAATGGTCATTGTGGCTTTAAGGATGTTGGAATGTTAGAGAGTATAATTAGAGAAGTGTAATTATCTACACTATTAGAGGAAGTCAGCAGAATGCATGCTCTCTCTCTGCCGGATTTGCTGATACCTCTGCTTGATAACTGACTGTTGGTGTGACTGACTGTGTTTGAAGAAGGAAGGATTGTGGTTTACTGACTGTGAGCAAACTGCTATTTGTTAGGACTTTGTTTTGACTAACTATATACCATCACTGCTCGTTAAGCAGTAGTTTAGTTTTACAACACCAGTAAAGCTATTTTGTTTTACTAACAGTGTCTGGTTTACTATTTGTGTGTTTACTAGCAACGTTTCTCTAGCTGCATATTCTACTGCACAACTTTCTGTCTCCCAATGGAGATATCCCCTAACACAGGGGTCTCCAACCTTTGCAACTTTAAGTCTGAAGGACTTAAAGTCTGAAGGACAAAGTCTGGGAGCTGAGGTCCTTCAGACTTAAAGTTGCAAAGGTTGGACACCCCTGCCCTAATAGTCCCGAAACAAAGGGTTGTAGGTCAAGGCCTACCTGTAGTAGGAATTGGGGGCTGGATCACCTGGGCAGTTCGCAGCATCATAAACCTTGAGAAAGCAAGTTGCTGCAATGGAATTCTTTTTTATCTGGTTTCTTGTGTGGAGCAGAGGACTGAAACTGAATGCAGTGGCGTCCACAGAGTTTGTAAGACACCACCAGCAAGATGGCGGGAGGAGTTTTCCAATGGGAACTCCACCTAGTGTGACTTGTGGTCATGATGCACCACCTGGCATATTGTTTTGACACTCCCACACCTTATGTGTGCACCTCCCTGACTCAGTGGCCTAAATCAGTGTTTCTCAACCTTGGCGAGTTTAAGACGAGGGGACTTCAACTCCCAGAATTCCCCAGCCAGCATGGCTGACTGGGGAATTCTGGGAGTTGAAGTCCACTCGTCTTAAACTCGCCAAGGTTGAGAAACACCGGCCTAAATGATCCCTTACAAATGGTATTACTGTATTCCAGTGGTGGGTTTCAAATTTTTTAGAACCTACTCTGTAGGTGTGGCCTATTTTGTGGGCGTGGCTTGGCAGTCATGTGACAGGGTGGGAGTGGCCACCTTTTAAAATGTGGTGAAACTCATTTAACAATGCTCTTGCTTAGCAACCAAAATTTTGGACTCAATTGTGTTCTTTCTTTCTTTCTTTCTTTCTTTCTTTCTTTCTTTCTTTCTTTCTTTCTTTCTTTCTTTCTTTCTTTCTTTCTTTCTTTCTTTCTTTCTTCCTTTCCTTTCCTTTCCTTTCCTTTCCTTTCCTTTCCTTTCCTTTCCTTCCTGTTGGGTCACTGGCAGCAGCGGGCCAGATTTACTTCCAGGTACGCCGGTGGAACCCCCTCTCACCGGTTCTCTAAATTTCACCAACCGGCTCTCGCGAGTAGGTGCGAGCCTGCAGAAACCCACCACTGGAAGGGGGAGAAAGAGAAGGAGAGAGGGTAGGAAGGGGAAGAGGAAGAGCAGGAGTAGGAGAAAGGGAAGAAGGGAGGAGAAGGAGAGGAGGAAGGAAGGAAGTAGAGAAGGGAGGGAGGGAGAAAAGAAAGGGAAAACAAGGAGGTGTTACAAAAAGAGGAAGGGATGGTAAATAAAGCAACCCAAACTGCACATTATAAATTATTAAATGAAATAATAGATGTATAAGAGTGATAAATGTAAGGAAGAATAACAATTATGTGAATGTATACTTAAAATGTATGTTAAGAGAATAAAAAAAATAAAAACTCTTTGACAAAAAAAAGAAAGAAAAAATAAACAACAACAAAAATCAGGGGCCTCCAACCTTGGGAACTTTGAGACTCGTGGACTTCGACTCCCAGAATTCCTCAGCTGAGGAACTCTGGGAGTTGAAGTCCACGGGTCTTAAAGTTCCCAAGGTTGGAGGCCCCTGAAATGAATAATAGTTCAACAGATCATTGCTTTGTAGCATGGACTTTGTAGACTCGGTTGTGGGTTGCAATGAAAAATGTAGGCAGGGCCAGGCCAATTTGGGGAGGTGGGTTCAGAAGTGCAAGGGGCAAAGTAGGGACCTTAAGCAGAATCTACCTCCCCCCTTTTCAAGTCCTACAAGGCTGTCTTATCAAGGTCACCGACAGCTACAGATAGTCCTCAACTTACAACAATTCATTTAGTGACCGTTCAAAGTTACAACGGCTCTGAAGGAAAGTGGCTTATGACTGTTTTTTTCACACTTACAACTGTTGCAAGTTGTAAGTGGTCAAAATTCAGATGCTTGGCATATTCATATTTATGATGGTTGCAATGCCCTGGGCCCCATGATCAGGTTCTGAATCAGAGTGAGTTCTGAACAGGAGTGGGCTCTGGTGGAGACTACTGCCAGTTTACCCAGAGGTACGCCCATCTGCTTGTGCTGTGTGCGCATGTGCAAAAGCAAAAATTAAGATGGTGGCGTCTACGGCGGTGCCGGGAGAACCAGTTCGGGGGCGTGACAATTGGTTCCAGCAACCCAGGCCGCCAAGTTACTACAGGTTCATTCCCGAACTGGTCCGAACTGGTAGGAACCCACTACCGGTTCTGAACCACACCAATCGGAAACCAGAAGAACTGTGGAAGGAACTCAAATAAATTGTTAAGGATTAGTGTGAAAAGTAACTACCTAAGATCAGAAATAGAATAAAACAAACTGGATTTCAGAACAGGCCCCTGAAATTGCCAAGAGAAGAAAAGGGAAGCTGAAGCCAAGAAAAACAAAAATCTTAGGAAGGAATTTAACAAAGAATTTCAGAAGAGGCAAGAGACAGGATTACAATGATATCTACAAAAACATCAGAGATGAAACAAACACAGACAATCAAGGACAGTCTTCCAAAAATCTCCAAACTCAGAATAGAATAAACAGAGTTGGAAGGGACCTTGGAAGTCTTCTAGTCCAGCAGCCTGTTCAAGCAGGAGGCTCTATAGTACCATTGCAGACAAATAGTTGTCCAATCTCTTCTTGTAACCTGCACTATTGAAGCACTTTGAAGCACTGGAGGTTAACTGTTCCTTTGATTAATTGTTCTACCCGTTAGGAAATGTCTATTGATTTCTAGGTTGGTTCTCTCCTAGATTAGAAGATGGTTGCAACCTCAAATTAGTATGCTAAGTCAGGGGTCTGCAAAGTCGGCTTTTAAGACTGGTGGACTTCAACTCCCAGAGTTCCCCAGCCAGCTATGCTGGCTGGGGAACTCTGGGAGTTGAAGTCTACCAGTCTTAAAAGAGCCGACTTTGCAGACCCCTGTGCTAAGTAATTCAATGTGTGTGTGTGTGTGTGTGTGTGTGTGTGTGTGTGTGTTGCGTTTGTGCTGATAAATAAATAATAAATTATATATATACACCCGTAGATTTTCACGGGTGTAGGTATGCTGATCTTGTATTCGGGTGTTTTCCCATGTAAGAATGAGATTGTTTTTGCAACGTTTCGGCAACGTTGCAAAACGTTGCCATTCAGCTCATCACCAGAGACCATCTAGACAAAGAGCTATGAGTTCCCTTGTGTACATTTTTTTATATGTGTGTTAGGTTTTTTTTTAAGCTGATCAATAAATAATATAAAAAAAACCCTAACACACATATAAAAAAAAGTACACAACGGAACTCATAGCTTTCTGTCTAGATGGTCTCTGGTGATGAGCCGAAAGGTAGAAAAGGAGAGCAGTATGCTTCCTCCCTTAATTGGGGCTTAACAGGGTGTTGTGACACAACCATATACTTATCCTCCTGTCTCAGCTGATCAGGAAGAGAACCGGTTGGCTTAGTGGCTAAGGCTTCTGCCTAACATGTAATACAGCCCCGGTTCAAATCCCAGTAAGGGTATGGCTAGCTGATGAGAGCTAAAAAGCTCGAAATAGATCTATCCTAGTCTCCCTGATTTATTTATTGATCAGCTCAAAAAAAAACACCTAACACACACACACACATATAAGAAATATATTGAAATTCTGTATAATATAGATGTCAAAATCCAACATACCCTTAGGAGATATTCCCTATTTACAAGAATCCCTAGTACAGAAGATAAATAGAATAGAATAACAGAGTTGGAAAGGACCTTGGAGGTCTTCTAGTCCAACCCCCTGCTTAGGCAGGAAACCCTACACCACTTCAGACAAATGGTTATTCAGCATCTTCTTAAAAACTTCCAGTGTTGGAGCATTCACAACTTCTGGAGGCAAGTTGCTCCACTGATTAATTGTTCTGTCAGGAAATTTCTCCTCAGTTCTAAGTTGCTTCTCTCCTTGATTAGTTTCCACCCATTGCTTCTTGTTCTACCCTCAGGTGCTTTGAAGAATAGCTTGACTCCCTCTTCTTTGTGGCAGCCCCTGAGATATTGGAAGACTGCTATCATGTCTCCCCTAGTCCTTCTTTTCATTAAACTAGACCTACCCAGTTCTTGCAACCGTTCTTCATATGTTTTAGCCTCCAGTCCCCTAATCATCTTTGTTGCTCTTCTCTGTTCTCTGTTACTACTAAATTGGAAAGCTACAGAAATGGATGAAATATTTACAGAAATATGGGAGTCAAAGAAAGAAGAATCAGTGAAGAATGATAAGGTGCCCCCATCGGGTTCCCCCCAAAATATCCCATTGAATTTAATCTAAAGCTGGTAAACAGACCTGCAAACTATCTCTTTATGCTATTAACTATAAAGCTTTATCATATATTGGATCAGCTCAAAACTAATACAGAATCAGACACAACCAGTAAATAGTAAGAACTCTAATTCAAGCCAAGTGTCACATTGCTGCGGTTAATAAACTCTGTCTTGTTTTGATCTGATTTATTCAAGGGAAACTTGACATATATTAGATGCTTTTTGAAAAATATCAAAAATCTGTTTGTTATTTTTGAGATTTCTTTTCCCCCACAGTTCCAATTTGCTCGATAAGCTAGGAACAACTAGATGATGTTATGACATACTTACTCGGTAACTGAAAATTTATCAGTAGTAAATCTCTTTGCTTTAAAGGAAAATGAATTGTGTTTGAAATTAGATGAAATGTTTGTGCTTTTCCTTAAATAAACCAAAATGCTGATGGCTTAAGCTTGTCCGCTGAGTCATTGGCACAAAGTTTCAGAGTAAATAGAGGGCAAGGTTTGGGGTTCTTTTCTTTTTTTACAATCCTTCTTGTGTATCTCTTCCAATATTCACATTTTGGTTTTCCTGCTCTTTCTCTTGTATAGAACTAAATGAAAAATGGCAACACTAAAAATGGACACTGAGAGATACTCCTGGAAAAGAAGAGGGGAATAATTATTTGGTTTGCTTGAAGGTCGTTGCACAGTTGGTGTTGCTGATCCCACAAAATGTAAGAAACACCACCACCAAAACATGGGACAGTTACACTACCAACAACAGTGTGTCCCTACATCTCCAGCATATGTTCTTCAAAAGCTGAATTTGGTTTAGTTTTCCAAAGCACCTGAAAGCAGGCTACGACATAACACATGGAGACCAGTGGTGGGTTTCAAACTTTTTTAGAACCTACTCTGTAGGTGTGGCCTATTTTGTGGGTGTGGCTTGGCAGTCATGTGACAGGGTGGGAGTGGCCACCTTTTAAAATGTGGTGAAACTCATTTAACAACGCTTTTGCTTAGCAACCAAAATTTTGGACTCAATTGTGATGATTCTTTCTTTCTTTCTTTCTTTCTTTCTTTCTTTCTTTCTTTCTTTCTTTCTTTCTTTCTTTCTTTCTTTCTTTCTTTCCTTCCTTCCCTTCCCTTCCCTTCCCTTCCCTTCCTTTCCTTCCTTTCCTTCCTTTCCTTCCTTTTCCTTTCCTTCCCGTTGGGTCACTGGCAGCTGCGGGCCAGATTTACTTCCAGGTACACTGGTGGAACCCCCTCTCACCGGTTCTCTAAATTTCACCAACCAGCTCTCGCGAGTAGGTGCGAGCCTGCAGAAACCCACCACTGATGGAGACGTATCGAAGAGAGATCCAATCTAGAACTGAGGAGAAATTTCCTAACTGTGAGAACATCAGGAAATTCAGTCAGTGAAACAGCTTGCCTTCGGGAGTTGTGGGTGCTCCATCGCTGAAGGTTTTAAAGAAGAGATTGGACAGCCATTTGTCTGGAATGGAGGGCCATGATGGCGAACCTATGGCACATGTGCCACAGGTGGCATGCAGAGTCATTTGTTAGGGCACGCGAGGCGTTGCCCTGTCAGCTCCAGCACGCATGCGTGCTCTGGCCAGCTGACTTCGGCCTTCTTTTAAGGACATTCTCACCCTCTGGAGGCTTCCTTGAAGCCTCCGGAGCACAAAAATACCCGGTCCTATGGGCAAACTGGAAGTTTGGGAATGGACTTCCGGTTTGCTCGTAGGGCTGTTTTCCACGCTCCGGAGACTTCAGGGAAGCTCCTGAAGCCTCTGGAGGGCCTTCCGAGGGGGTGTTTTTACCCTCCCCAGGCTCCTAGAGAACCTCTGGAGCCTGGGGAGGGGGGGGAAAGTGTGCCAAAAGCGAGGGGGGGCAGTGCATGCATGCACGCTGGGGTGCGCGCATAGCATTATGGATGTGGGCACTCCTGCGCACGACCCCACTGCACTCCTTTTGGCACGCGATCCAAAAAAGGTTAGCCATCACTCGTGTAGAGTCTTCTTCTTCAGTGGGGTGGGTGAGGTTGGAGTAGAAGACCTCCAAGGTCCCTCCCAACTCTGTTATTCTGATTTGCTCTGAGTTCCCAGGCCCTGACTGAAGCTGGCAGGTTCTTCAGAGAAGCAGGATAAGGATCAATACTGCAGACAGGGAATTCCTACAGATTAAAGGAAGGGAGAAGAGAACTCAGGACAACTGGCTTTCTGGAGAAAACAGTTTGATGGCTCTTTTGTTTACTAACTCAGTGAAGTTAAGCTGCTAGGCAGATTGTTCCAGGATTTCAGTGCTCCAAATGTTATATAGTCATAAGACTTGCATACTTATTTCACAAAGTGCATAGACAGATGGACTTTAATGAGGGGTAATTTATTGGAGAGTGAAGAGGTCAAAGGTAGGATGAATTTCCATCTCCTCCTTCACCAACTCCCTGGACTTGGCCTTTGTTTTTCTCCTTAACCTCCAGATCAGGATTTTCCTTTGAGTACTTACCCTACTTCACAGCATCTCCAGGCTGGAAATTATAATAAAAAATGTTGTGTTTGCAATAACTAAGTATGAGATCAAAGTTTCAGAAGTAAGATATGGATCAAAAATGTGCATATTGTCTATAGTAAGTTTGCATACAATTTGCATATTGTCTATAGTAAATTTCAACTCCATTATTTGAAGGTTTTGTCTAAATATTACTTCTAACTACTCTACTTTTTTCTCTGTATGTTTTGTTTCCCTTTTCAGTTATCATTCTGAGTAAAGATATGCAAAATTTGCTTGCATTGAGGATCGTAAATAGTCTTTGAGTGCTGTATTAAGATGTATTAGTACATAAAATCGTAGGGAGAGAACAAAACATAAATTGAATTTCATATAAGTTACATCCAATGCTATTATTGTAATAGCCTCCACAAGATATATTCAGACACTGCAGATGTAAGAAAAAAAAATCTACACTACAACATCAAGCAGAAAGAAATTGCTGTATTTTGGGACACTTGCATGACAGCGATTCTCAATTTATGTTACCTCCAACAATAAAAATCCGGTCTCCAATTGAAACCGCTGGTGCACAGACATTTTTCACCATCCTGGTCTCCATTCGGAACCACATGTTCCTGGTCACATGATACACCTGAAAAATATCAAATGGAGGGGCATGAAATGGAGATATTTGACGTAAAAGGGCATCTTTAATAATAAATCTATTTCTTTTTAAAGTGAAGGTATAGAATTAGAATTAGAATTAGAAAAGTGGGATTAGATACACAAAGCATTTGTCTCCAGTACATAAGCTCTTCGTGTGCATACAACAATAGTGATAGATCATTATCATAGACATACAATAAATATACAATATTTATTTGCAAATAGGCTACCATCGTTTACCTATTTGGCAAACAGGCACCAAATTTTGGATCCAGATCTGGAAATCCAAGTAAATTAGCAGATATAATTCTACACCTCACTTGAGTGATTGCCCCAAAACCAACCAATCAGTTTCCATCCCCAGGTGTTGATTTGAACATGGAACTCCCTAGTCCTAGTTCAATTACTTAACTACTATCATTCAGGTAGTCCTTGCCTTATAACCACAACTGGAGCCAGAATTTCCATTGCTAAGCAAGGCAGTTGTTAAGTGAGTCACAGTTGACCTTAAGACTAGGGGTGGGATTCTACCGGTTTGGACCGGTTCGGGAGAATTCTAACTCTGACTATCAGCTAGGAATGAACTGGTTTGCTCTGCTCTGGGCCTCCCCGCCCGCCCCTGCGCTATGCTCACCTATCGTATTTTTTAGAGTATAAGATGCACTGGAGAATAAGACGCACCAAGATTTTGAAGAGGCAAATTTAAACAAAAACTTTTTTTGCACTCTGCAGACCAGAGTGCAAAAAAACAGGCCTGGTTTTTGCAAAAACAGGCCTGGTTTTTGCAAAAACAGGCCTGGTTTTTTGTAAACTGTGCATGCGCAGGCAGCACACGAAGCGAGTGATTAGTGAACTGGTTGTTAAACCAGTAGGATCCCACCCCTCCGTAAGACCTTTTTTGCCAGAGTTGTTAAGTAAATTTTGCAGCTATTAAGTGAATCTGGCTTCCCCCATTCCAACCTGGCTTGTTGGAAGCCAGCAGGGAAAGTCGCAAATGGCAATGGTATGACTCCAGCAAGCAGCAACTGTCATACATGCCGATTGCCATGCGCCTGAATTTGGATCACATGATCATAGGGATGCTGTGACAGTCGTAAGTGCAAGGATTGGTTGCAAATCACTTTTTTCAGTGCTGTTGTAACTTTGGTCATTAAACGAATGGTTGTTAAGTCAACGGCTACCAGCATACTGTTTTTAGCTTACAGCAAGCTGGCTGGAGAAGTCTGGGAGCTGAAGTCCTTCAGACTTAAAGTTGCAAAGGTTGGGGACCCCTGTCTTACAGGATGGAAACTACAACAGAAGTGTGCCATCATTTAAATGCACAAGAAACCGAATGGCATTTGAATATTCAGCTCCATCCTCATTTGTGTCTGTGGTTAGTTATTTGTGTGTGTCAGCTAGATTCACGCACACACACATACACAATTTAATACCATTTGGCAGTTGAGAAATGAAAAGAATGCCAAAGCTTGTTTTAAAGTCTTATTAAAAGTGGTGGCCCAGTGGTTAGAATGCAGTACTGCAGGCTACTTCTGCTGCCTGCAGGCTGCCTGCAATTTGAGAGTTCAAATCCCACCAGGCTCAAGGTTGACCCAGCCTTCCATCCTTCTGAGGTGGGTAAAATAAGAACTCAAATTGTTGGGGGCAATAGGCTGACTCTGTAAACTGCTTAGAGAGGGTGTAAAGTAAGGTGACCAGATTTCAACTTGACTAAAGCGGGACACCATCGATGGGGTGGGGGGGGGAGGGAGCGGCCTTTGCCAGCTCCGCAGCCGCTGCAGAGGCCACCTCGCGACCCACTTCCCTCGCTGGCTGGGGAGCGCGCAGGCCGACCCCCTCCCTCCCTTCCCCCCCGAGCAGGGCACCTGCAGGTAGGCGTCTGGTGGGGCGGCAGAGCAGGGTGGGCGACGGGTGTTCTGCACGTGCTCAGAGGCGCGGGGAGTGGGCAGGAAGCGGTGGGCTGGCGGAAGTGGAGGACTGGCGAGGGATGAGCCAGGCCCAGGCAGGCAGCAGGCGGCGGAAGAGGAGGAGAGCCAGCCCTTTGCGCCATGCCGCGATGTGCTGAGAGAGGCCGGCAGGAAGCCCCACCGCTGCCTGCCCGTCCCGCTATGGGTGCCCGGGACAAGCTGGGCGAGGAGGCGGTGGCTGTGGGGCTATCGCCTGGCTGCTGTCAGCGCATCACAGCGCGGCGCAAAGAAGTTCAGGGCCACGCGGGCTCCGGCTGGCTCTCCTCCTCTTCTGCCGCCTGCTACCTGCCTGGGCCTGGCTCCTCCCTCGCCGGCCCTCCACTTCCACCTGCCCACCAGCCCGCCGCTTCCTGCCTGAGCCCTGCGTCTCTGATCACGTGCAGAGCGCTTGCCGCCCGCCTGGCCCCAGCCGCCAAAAAGTGGGACATTTTTAAGAGGACGCGGGACAGATGCTTGAAAAGCGGGACTGTCCCGCCAAAAGCGGGACGTCTGGTCACCTTAGTGTAAAGCAATATATAATAATAATAATAATAATAATAATAATAATAATAATAATAATAATAATAATAATAATAATAATAATAATAATAATAATAATAATAATAATAATAATAATAATTTATTACATTTATAAACCGCCCCCTCTCCCCGAAGGGACTCGGGGCGGTGTACAGGAAAATTAAAAAACCATATAAAAACATACAATACACACAAAGTTAAAAGCGAATTAAACTAACCTGTACTAAAAATTTAAGAACATTAAAATTACTATCCATTAAAACCCAATAGACAATTTGAGAGAACAGACTGGGGCGAGAAGCGTAAATTAGGCCAAGCTGGCCTGATGGAACAAATAGGTTTTTACTTTTTGGCGGAAGGCGCGGAGGTCCGTGGTCGTTCTAATATCCGGAGGTAGGTCATTCCAGAGGTTCGGGCCCATCACAGAGAAGGCCCTTCGCCTGGGCGTCGCCCGCTGGCATTGCCTAGTGGACGATACCCGGAGAAGTCCCTCTCTGTGTGAGCGAATCGGCCGAAGGGATGTATGGGGCAGAATACGATCCCGCAAATAACTAGGTCCTGTGCCATGGAGCGCTTTAAAGATGATAATCAACACCTTGAAACGCACCCGAAAGGCCACAGGTAGCCAGTGCAGCTCGCGCAGGAGTGGTGTTACATGGGAGTATCTAGTAACTCCCATAACTGCCCGCGCGACCGCGTTCTGGACCAGCTGTAGCCTCCGAGTGCATCTCAAGGGGAGCCCCATGTAGAGAGCATTGCAGTAGTCCAGACGAGACGTCACAAGCACATGAGTGACCGTGCGAAGGGCATCCCGGTCCAATAGGGGACACAACTGGTGCACCAGGCGAACCTGGTAGAATGCCCCCCTGGCCATGGCTGTCACATGATCTTATATAGACAGCCGAGAGTCCAGGAGGACACCTAAGTTGCGTGCCCGCTCCACGGGGGCTAGATGTTCGCCCCCTATGGCCAGTGATGGCGTCGACTGGTTGAACCGTGGCGCCGGTAGCCACAGCCACTCAGTCTTGGACGGGTTGAGCTTGAATCTGTTCCTTCCCACCCAGATCTACACGGCTTCCAGACACCGGGACATCACTTCGACGGCATCGTTGGGGTGGTTTGGGGTAGAGATGTACAGCTGGGTGTCATCCGCGTACAGATGGTAATCTACCCCAAACCCACGTATGATCTCGCCCAGCGGCTTCATATATGTATTGAACAAGAGAGGCGAGAGGACCGACCCCTGAGGCACCCCACAAGTGAGAGGCCTCGAGATCGACCTCTGCCCCCCTGCCAATACAAATTGCGACCGACCGGAGAGGTAGGAGGAGAACCACTGTAAAATGGTGCCCCTCACCCCCAACCCCTCCAGTCGATGCAATAGGATACCATGGCCGATGGTATCAAAAGCCGCCGAGAGGTCTAATAGGACCAGGATGGAGGAACAACCCCCATCTCTGGCCCTCCAGAGATCATCCACCAACGTGACCAATGCCGTCTTGGTGCTGTGACCGAGCCAGAAGCTGGACTGGCGCAGGTCCAGATAATCAATTTCCTCCAGATGACGTGGAAACTGTTGTGCCACCACACTCTCTACAACCTTCGCCAAAAAGTGAAGGTTGGAGACCGGACGGTAATTTACTAACAATGCTGGGTCCAGGGAAGGCTTCTTGAGGAGAGGCCTCACCACCGCCTCTTTCAAGATGGTAGGCAAGAACCCCTCACTCAAAGAAGCCCTCACTATTTCCTGGAGCCAGCCTTGTGAAACCTCCCAGGATGCCAGTACAAGCCAGGAAGGACACGGGTCCAATAAACATGTGGTGGCCCTCAGTCTCCTACGCAACCTGTCCATATCATCGGAAGTAACAGAGTCAAACTCCTCCCAGAATCGTGCCTCAAGGCCCGCTTCCGACGCCTCCTCCTGACCACTTTCGTTGGAGACCAACTCGCTCCGAATCTGAGCGATTTTGTCCTGCAGATACTCTCCAAATTCCTCTGCTCTGCCCTGTAGAGGGGCTTCCCGCGGCCTCTGGTGAAGGAGGAAGCGGGTCACCCCAAACAGGGCAGCAGGGCAGTTATCTGCGGACGCGATAAGAGTGGCACAATACCGACGTTTGGCCAATCTTATCGCCACAATGTAAGTCCTCAACTGGGATCTTACCTGTGTTCGGTCAGATTCAGAGCGTGTGGATCTCCATCTCCTCTCTAGATGTCTCTTGTGGCGCTTCATCACCCTCAGCTCCTCGGAGAACCAGGGAGCCAGGGTGGTTCGCTGCTGCAAGAGAGGCCGCAAAGGCGCAACCCGGTCCAAGGCTCCAGTGGCCGCACTATTCCATGCAGGCACTAGGTCCTCCATCCAGGCGCGGGTCAGGGCTACAGGTAGTGGCCCAAGCTCCGTCTGGAACCTTTCAGGTTCCATCAGGCGCCTGGGGCGGAACCATCTTGGATATTCCGGTTCCGCCACCCCGCAGTGGGGTGTAGCGGTGGGAAAGTCGAGCCAGAGAAGTGAGTGATCTGACCATGACAGGGGTACGATGACTAAATCCCCAACTCCCAGATCACTCATCCACTGGCCAGAGATAAAAATGAGGTCCAGTGTGTGTCCTCCCTCGTGTGTGGGGCCCTGAATTACTTGGGTCAGATCCATGGCCATCATGGAGGCCATGAACTCCCGAGCTACCTCGGAAGTCTCGCCTACCGATGGCAGGTTAAAGTCCCCCATGACTAGCAGTCTGGGGGTCTCAACCGCCATCTCGGCGATCACCTCGAGGAGCTCGGGCAGGGCTGCTGATACGTAGCGGGGAGCCAGGTACACAATCAGCAAGCCCAGCTGCCTCCCTGGGCCCCACTTCACGCAGAGGGACTCACAACCGGTTATCTGGGGCACAGTGGTCTCTCTCGGCTCAAGACCTTCCCTGACAATGACCGCCACCCCCCCACCCCTGCCAAGGGCCCATGACTGATGGAACGTGTGGTCTTATGAGTCTAAGTGCTATTGCTATTAGTGCATCATTAGCTGTTTTATAAACATAATGGGAAAGTCAACAGTTAATGTATCTGGCAAGCTATTTAACCCAAACCTGAATCATGATAGCCACCAAATGCTGATAAAACCTTTGCAATGAACATCTGGAATTGCCTAACTTTCAGGATTTTTTTTAATGACCACCCATGATTAAAAGAACATCTGGTATAGAAACAGTTTGCAAATTGCTTTTTTTATAAAACCTAATATTTGAACATGCTGCTGTATATTATAAAGGAGGCAGCCACCTTCCTATCCTCTGTTCCTGTAATCTTCAGCCAGCATAGCCACTGAATGATTATAGGTGTGAAAATAAAATGCATAGAGGCCAAAGCTGTTTTAAAAGAATTCTAGGTTTAAAATTGGAAAATACTGATGAAATACATATAATTCAGGGGTGAAATTCAACAGGTTCTGACAGATTCTGGAGAACTGGTAGTGGAAATTTTGAGTAGTTCGGAGAACCGGCAAATACCACCTCTGGCTGGCCCCAGAATGGGGATTTTGCAGTATCCTTCCCCTGCCACGCCCACCAAGCCACGTCCACAGAACCAGTAGTAAAAAAAAATGAATTTCACCACTGATATAATGTAACCCTACATTTGAATTGGCTGAAACAAATCCTGTGCTCAGACAACGAATTATATCTGAGAAAATCATGGGGGCATCTTTATTATGCTTGGAAGTCCAGAATCTTGGAAAGAAGGAATCAAACCAGTAGCAGGTTACTCTTACCGTCGCTACCAGTATGCTGATTGCGGTCTGTTCATGCATGTGCAAGATGTGAAATCATGGAGTTCCATTTCCTGTGCTTGACCCTGGGCCTCTGTGAAGGTATTGCTCTGTTGAGCTCATGAGCCCATGAAGCAGGCAGGAAAATATTGATTTGGTCTTATTTTGCTATCTTCTAACAGTTTGCAGCTATAGAAGTGTGTAAATATAAAATAGAGTGTATTTTAACCACTGACATGGTGCAATGGCTGAGTTGTGGATTTCGAAAGCCAGGTTAGATGATCCTCTATGTCAGTGGTGGGTTTCAAATTTTTTAGAACCTACTCTGTAGGTGTGGCCTATTTTGTGGGCGTGGTTTGGCAGTCATGTGACAGGGTGGGAGTGGCACCTTTTAAAATTTTGGACTCAATTGTGATGATAAATTCTTTTTCTTTCTTTCTTTCTTTCTTTCTTTCTTTCTTTCTTTCTTTCTTTCTTTCTTTCTTTCTTTCTTTCTTTCTTTCTTTCCTTCCTTCCTTCCTTCCCTTCCCTTCCCTTCCCTTCCCTTCCCTTTCCTTTCCTTTCCTTTCCTTCACTGGCAGCGGCGGGCCAGATTTACTTCCAGGTACGCCGGTGGAACCCCCTCTCACCGGTTCTCTAAATTTCACCAACCGGCTCTCGCGAGTAGGTGCGAGCCTGCAGAAACCCACCACTGCTCTATGTATAATGGAGTTAGGGATGGTGAGGTACGTTAGGTCTAAACAGTCAAGATGGCGGCCACAACCATGTGACTGAAGCCCCACCCCTATTTTACTGATCCCTGAAGGACCAGCTTTTCTTTGGCTGTTGTAGCCCATAAGAACGATGGAGCGGGATTCCTATTTCACAGTTGCAGCCGCCATCTTGATTTATTTTTTGTCCCTTCCGTAAGATGCCCTTGAATGCAACCACTCTAACTAGTCCTTCTCTCGTTAAACTGACATTTGAATCCTGAGACATACCCACATTTGCAATTGTTCCCAAAATTAGCCTTTGACAGGCATCTGGATTTGTCTGCATTGCAGTCACCGATTATTATTATTATTTTTTATCCATCCTGCAAGATTGACGCCACTCTGGATTGCATGTGGCAAGTAATGGTGGGGCCTCTTAGCAAAATGACGTTGTGGCTGTTGCTTAAGCTCTTAATAGCAAAATGATTGCCTGTATGAATAAAAAGGAATTTTTATGTGGTTTTCAGGAGATGGAAATTTTAGCTTAGCCAATGAGTTTGATTACCCACTGCATGGCTTCCCAATGGTTTCCCAAAATAACAGATAGGTTTTTCTATTTCCAGCTGAGGATATTTTCTTAGCAAAGCATAAGTACAGCCAGGAGTGGGCTGCTACAGGTTCACCCAGGTTTGAGGGAACCCATAGCTAATGTATGGCTGGTTTGGAGGACCTCCAAATCCCACCCCTGGCTGCCCCTCCCGCCCCGTCCCTCCCACCCAGTCCTGCCCCTCTCAGGAGTCTCCATGCGACTCATTTTGGATGTGAGGTAAGTGCATGGCCTGCACGGAGGCTTGGGGAGAAGGAAAATGGGCCTCGCAGAAGGCCTCCAGAGCCCGGGGAGGCAGTTTTCGCCCTCCCAGAGGCTCAAAGAAAGCCTCTGGAGCCTGGAGAAGGCGAAAACGAGCCTCCCACCATGGTGCAAGAGGTCGACTGGGCCAGTGGTGGGTTCCGGATCCCGGTGCAACCTGTATAGTGCAACGGGGCCGAGCGTCCTCCACATGAATGCGCACAGCACACGCATGCATTCTACCCTCCAGTGACGCCTCCACAAGCCTCCATGATGCTCGAGCTGTTCGGCGGAGTGTCACACAGGTGCTGTATGTGCCATGCGCGTGTGTGTAAGTGCCAAAGAGTTTAAAGACAGGTAAGGACGATGAGCAGGCAGGTGGGCCTTCTGGAGTACTGTACCGGAATGGTACCCGGTGCTCCGGGCAGGCACCGGTACTCCCATACCAGGGCATACCACCTGCAACCCATCACTGGACTGGGCCATGCCCACCATGGCCACACCCACCCAGGAACTGGGCAGAGAATCCATTGATGAAATCTTTGAAGCTCTCCTCCCCCTCTCAGAATAGCCCAGAGACTTTAAACCAAAGGCCAGACATGGCTGGAAGCATGCAATCGAGACAGCCCAGGTGAGAGGCTCAAGAATGGGAATTACCTGGATTAGCCTGACTGGGTTTTGCATCAAGTCTTCCCCCCCAAACAGGTAGATTCGTTGGTCTTTGGCAGATACAGCAGGGTGCAGCACCGCAGTGGGAATATTTGCCATGGCTTCCCAAACATTGTAGATGCTGTCGTACCTCTCCATGGAATTTAAGATTTCTTGGTTCACACCGATGCCCCCAATGGCAAAGATATAGTTTTTATAGGTCACACTTCGGTGGGAGTAGCGCGCCACAAACATGGGCTCTATCGGCCTCCATTGATTCAGTTTGAGTGAGAAGATGTAAACGTTACTACTGACTTGGCTCCTCCCGTTCCCTACAGGAATTCCCCCCAGAAGATAGACGTTACTGTGCAGACTGACGGCCGAGGCCTTGTAGAGACGGGTCGGATACTTGGCAAGCCTCAACCATTGATTTGTTTTCTCATCATACAGCAAGACGTCCCTGGTAGTTTGTTGATTGTCTTTGCGACCACCGATTAAGAGGAGGAATTCCCGACATGAATAGCGCCGGGGAACATGCCAGAAGGGTTTGACGTCAGGGGCGCTGACACTATAAAGCGAGAACATCTGCTTATTTGCAAGTTCTAGGATATTTTGACAGGCGGGGGATGACTGAATGAGGGAGTCGTTGGCTATGAAGCGGAAGAAGAAGGTTGGGTGGACATACTGGAGCCTCACTTTTTTGAACAAGTCTTGAATGTAGCCTTGTCGCGCTTGAAGGTCGTGCCTGACCCAGACCATGATGGCCTCAAAAACCTGTTCCTCCTCTCCACAAAGCTCATCATTCCCAAGGTAGTCTATCAACTCTAACACACAAAGTTCTTTCAGGTCATCAGAAGTGGCTACTTCAGGAAAATACCTCAGAGCCATCTCTTTCGCCTTCTGATTAAGATCCCGACAATGGAGGATTTCAGAAAGCCTGCTCAGACTGAGGCAATTTTCTGGAGACAGCTGATCCTGGAGATAAGCTGAACAAGCTTCGAAGAGTTTCATGTACTGGAGCATGGACGCTGTCTCCATGAGACTCAGGATGTTCTCGGGAGTCATGAGAATCTCTCCCGTGTAGACGTAAAGGATAATCGAATGCAGAATGCTAGAGTCCACTCCTTGGAGGTTGACTTTTTCCTGGATGCTCTCCTTAAAGTTGTCACAGAACATGGCCTTGAAATAGGGGCTGCTTGAGACAAGGACATTCTTGTGGCAAGGAATTTCAATGTCATTGGTGCACAGGAGGATGTCTGTTAGGATTCTGTTTTGTCTCAAGACGTTCAGCTGCTTTAGGAGATCCGATGAGAAATCTTGGTCTCTGAAGAGCAGGCCTTGGAGACAGTTTTCTTCCATGATGCAAACAGGAGGATCCAAAGGAGAATGCTTAGGATGACGGTATCAGAAATTATTCAGGGTGCAATGCAAATGTCCCCTCGAAATATTGTCCATCTGTTACCAAAAAAAGGATGCGGTGGCTCAGTGGCTAAGATGCTAATCTTGTAGATCAGAAAGGCTGGGAATTCGGAGGTTCAAATCCCTAGCGCCGTGTAACGGAGTGAGCTCCCATTACTTGTCCCAGCTTCTAGCAGTTCAAAAGAATGTAAAAATGCAAGTAGAAAAATAGGAACCACCTTTGGTGGGAAAGTAAACAGCGTTCCATGCACCTTCAGCGTTTAGTCATGCCGGCCACATGACCACAGAGACATCTTCGGACAGCGCTGGATCATTGGCTTTGAAATGGAGATGAGCACCGCCCCCTAGAGTCGGGAACGACTAGCACATATGTGTGAGGGGAACCTTTACTTTTACCTATTATAGAATGAAGAAAACAGCTGCTTACATCAACAAAGGAGGTTAATACATACATACATACATATATAGTCCTCGACTTACACTAAAGCAGGGGTCTCCAACCTTTGCAACTTAAGTCTGAAGGACTTCAACTCCCAGAATTCTCCAGCCAGCTTTGCTGCCTGGAGAATTCTGGGAGTTGAAGTCCTTCAGACTTGAAGTTGCAAAGGTTGGAGACCCCTGCACTAAAGGATTTTAAAAGCCCTGAAAAAAGTGACTTATGGCCATTTTTCACACTCATGACCATTACAGCACCATCCCCATGGTCACGTGATCAAAATTCAGACACTTGGTAACTGACTCATATTTATGACGTTTGCACTCTCCAGGTGTCACATGATCCCCTTTTGCGACCTTCTGACAAGCAAATGCAATGGGGGAGCCAGATTCACTTAACAACCATGTTCCTCACTGAATAATTGCAGCGATTCACTTAATAACCGAGGCGAGGACGGTCACAAAAATGGAGCAAAACTTATCTAACAGCGGCCTCGCTTAGCAACAAAAAATTTGGGCTCCGTCGTGGCCGTAAGTCGAGGGCTATCTGTATCACATTCCTCTTGCCAAATAAACCTGACATTTAATTCCAGTTCCAGGCTTCGAATAGCCCAATGAGTTAAAAATAGATTTTTTTTTTAATGTTTGAAAATGCTTTCAGCAATCAGGGATTCAAGACGAAAAAATAAATAAATAAATAAATAAAATTGTTCATAAGGAAGAAACTCTCTAAAACGTCTAGGCCAGGGGTCTGCAAAGTCGGCTCTTTTAAGACTGGTGGACTTCAACTCCCAGAGTTATGCTGGCTGAGGAATTCTGGGAGTTGAAGTCCACCAGTCTTAAAAGAGCCGACTTTGCAGACCCCTGTATCTAGGCTATTTAGCATCCTCACCACCAGAAAAAGAAACCTTAGTCATTTCTAAAGAATGTAGCTTTGCAGAACAACACAATAAATTAAACTAAACTAAACTGCGTCTAGCAATCTATAGAGGAAATCTTTTTTTTAATTTTACTGTGAATTGCTTTGCTTTCAGAAGAACAGAGTTGGAAGGGACCTTGCAGGTCATCTAGTCCAACCCCCCCACCCTAAGCAGGAGACCCTCCACCATTTCGAACAGATGGCAGATTACAGATTAACAGAGTTGGAAGGGACCTTGCAGGTCATCTAGCCCAACCCCCTGCAGAAGACCCTACATCTGCCTCTACCTAGGATTGAACTCACAACCTTCGTACTATCACGGACCTTCGCCTCTTCCGTCGAGCATTAAAGACCTACTTTTTTCATGCGGCCGGCCTGGCATAGTTTGTTTTTACTATCGCTTGTTTTTACCATCGTTTTAATAGGGTTTCTTAATATTTTAGCACGGGTTAAATTTGTTTAATTTAGTTTTCAATTTATTTATGGATTGCATTATATGTATTTTATCTTTTTTATCTTTTATTATCCCTGTGCACCGCCCTGAGTCCCAACGGGAGAGAGGGCGGTATACAAATTAAATTAATAAATTAATAAATAAACCTCCTGATTGGGAGGCGAGAGCTGCACCTCAGTCCGGTCTCTTCTTGCAATCCTCCAGTGATGATTTCAGATAAGTGCCAAACAGGATTTGTTTTCTTTGCATGGTTTCCAAAGTCTGCTAAAACATTGTCCCCAACTTTATAATTATACTCAGCTATATTGTACACCCACGATAAAATGCAGCCAAAGCTTAGCTTTTCTTACTCAATGCATCAGATTTGGTTCTGACTGCACCCCAAAGCAACAATAGACCAGAAAAAAAAAGCCCTCACCTTTTTAAAGACGACAACAGCTGCTAGCCCACTGCCACCCCTTCACCCCATCCTTCAGGGAAATGTACAAAATATAACTGGCACATATTGCATGGAGAGGCTTAAAACCCCAACAACCCCAAAGCAAATTTCTCCAAGATCTAATGGCTTTTGCTTGTAGTTAAAAAAAATAATAATGGGGGCAGATCTGTTTACCTTAATCCTTTCCCAACCTTCAGTGTCTCTGGCTTGTTTATCCTCTGCTGAAACTTTCCATGCCTATAACTCGCCTCGGAAGATTAATGTTTGAAAACCAGAGGGAGAGAAAGCCATGATGAAACCTCCCCATATTATTCTTTCGCCGTTTGAAGGATTCATTGGGGATGGTTTCTAGGTTTGCTTAGCATCAACGGAGCTGTCCTATGTTTTTCCAAGGGTGGTGAGCGAGGTACCACAACAGGGCACTGTGTACATTCCTGGGCTAAGAATAGCAAAGCCGGTTGCTTCAATGTTGGCTACGTGTGACTTTCCAATTGCTTTCTCCAGCAACCAAGGAGACGCAACTCTGCCTTGCCAAGGAGCGCTCTTATGCCAAAGGGCTTGCAAATGAAAATAGAAGGGGAGATTAGGGATGGGACATTGGCCAAAGGCTTGGCTAAGGGAAGGAAGAGGGCCCAGAGGTTAGTAATGCTAAAGGGCATAAACACTCTGAAACTTCGAGAAGTCGCTTCTGGCTGTTGGTTTGTCCCACGTTAACCCGTCTTTCCTCTAAGCATTGGAGACTTCAGCTAGTTCAGAACGCAGCCGCGCGAGCAATTATGGGAACCGCTAGGTTTACCCATGTAACACCGCTCTTGCGCGAGCTGCACTGGCTACCTGTCGTCTTCCGGGTGCGCTTCAAGGTGTTAATTATCATCTTTAAAGCGCTCCATGGCTCGGGACCTAGCTATCTGCGGGATCGGATCCTGCCTCATACATCCTCACGGCCGATTCGCTCCCACAGAGAGGGACTTCTCCGGGTGCCGTCCACTAGACATTGTCAGCGGGCGACACCCAGGGGAAGGGCTATCTCTGTGGCGGGCCCGGCCCTCTGGAACGACCTTCCCCCCGATATCAGGACGACCACGGACCTCCGCTCCTTCCGTCTTAAATTAAAAACTCACTTTTTCTGTCGGGCCGGCCTAGGATAAGTCTCTCTGTCTTTGGGGTTTTTATTGGGAATTAGTACTGCTTAGTTTTAATGGGGAAATTTTAGCGCAGGTCATGTTTAATTTGTTTTTAGAATTGTTCGTATGTATTTATTGTTTTTATTCTACCTGTGCACCGCCCCGAGTCCCTGCGGGGAGAGGGTGCGGTTTTATAAATATTAAATATTATTATTATTATTATTATTGGTTTGTTAGGGAGGAGGTTAACCAGGGGTGAAATGCTACCAGTTGGGGCCGATTCATCTGAAACAGTAGTAAAAAAAAATGTTTTAAAAAGTAAAAACAAAAGTTTCAACAATCAGCTGTGCAACAATCAGCTGCGCCGGGCAATCGTGGGAACTTTTTAAAATCTTTTTTTTTGCCATTTTTAACTACCGATCAGCTGCGCGACCATCAGCTGTGCCTGATTGTGAGGTTCCTGCTTGTTTCAGGGGCCATTTTGTGTGAAGTCCAGCGGCTTTTGCATTGTGTGTGAGTCAGTTATGCAGTCACGTCAGTGGTGGGTTCTGGATCCCATTCCAAATGGTACGGTTGGAATGGGCCCGGCGGCATCCAGATGGATGTGCGCAGTGCACGCATGCACTTACTGCTTCCACAAGCCTCCACGACATTCCAGCTGCTCAGCGGAGCAGAGCACAGGCGCTGTATGTGCCATGCGAGTGCGCGGAAGTGCCGAAGACTTAAAAGACTGGTAAGGAGTTTGGGCGGGCAGGTGGGCCCTTCAGAGCACTGTACCGGAACAGTATCTGGTGCTCTGGGCAGGCTCCGGTACGCCCGTACTGGAGCGTACCGCCTGCAACCCACCACTGAGTCACGCCCACCCGGTCACATGACTACCAATCCAGGCCCACTTGGTCATATGACCACCAAGCTATGCCCACAGAACTGTTAGGGAAAACTTTTGAATTTCACCAGTGAGGTTAACTAACTTAGCTGATCAGGGGAATGAAACAGATTTTATATACTTAGATCTCAGCAAAGTCACGAAATTCTCTTTGATAAAAGCGTAAAACACGGCCTAGGTCAGTGATGGCGAACCTATGGCACGTGTGCCACAGGTGGCACGCGGAGCCATTTGTCAGGGCACGTGAGGCATGCGTACGCTGGCCAGCTGAATTTTTTCATGCTTTTTTCACCCTATGAAGCCTTTGGAGCCTGGGGAGGGCGAAAAGAAACCCCCCCCCCCGCCCCCCAAAGGCCCTCCAGAGGCTTCATGAACTTCCCTGAAGTCTCCGGAGCACTCAAAATGATGCTGCAAGCAAATCGGAGGTCACTTCTGGTTTTGGCGGCGCATCATTTTGAGTGCTTCGGAGGCTTCCTAGTCCCTCCGGAGGCCCTCCGGAGGCTTCAGCAACCTTCAGGGGGTTTCCCTAAAGCTTCCGGAGCACTCAAAATGATGCGCCGCCGAAACCGGAAGTGACCTCCGATTGCTTGCAGCGTCATTTTGAGTGCTCCCGAGGCTTCAGGGAAGTTCATGAAGCCCCCGGAGGGCCTGGGGGGGGAGGCTCTTTTTGCCCTCCCCAGGCTCTTATAAAGCCTCTGGAGCCTGGGGAGGGCGAAAAGAGCATGTAAAAAATGGGGGGTGGGTGGAATGTGTAGTTCGCGCATGTGCGCTCCCCCCCTTATGGCACGCGAGCCTAAAAAGGTTTGCCATCACTGGCCTAGGTCAGTGTTTTTCAAACTTGACAACGTTAAGATGTGTAGACTTCAACTCCCAGAATTCCCCAGCCAATCATAAATCACTTTTTCTTAGTGTATTGTAACTTCAAACGGTCACTAAATAAATTATTGTAAGTCAAGGAATACCAGTATATTTAACTACCAAAGGGAAAATTGAATATGACAACTGTTTCAAACATCTGAACTGTCACATGGAAAAGTGAATAGACTTATTTTCCATTGACCCAGAGGTCAATCGCAGAACCAGGGGATTAAAACTACAAAAGATTCCAGTTAGACATCAGGAGGAATATCCTGACTGGCCAATCTGAAACATATTCACACATGAAATGCTAAAATGTCCTTCACTGGAGTCTTCTAACACAGGCCAGAGATGCTCTGAATAATTCTTCAAAAAGCAAGGAGTTATTTGTATCCCTCCATCTCTGTGATTCAAACGTGAGAATTATTACTTCAGAGGAAACCCTTAGTAATAAATTCCTGTGCTAGTAAGGATTGGAATAAAGGATTTTCAAAATTCTTTCCAACCTCTACATTCTGTTATTGAAGAAACATCAACTGTGTGGGATTCTAATTATGTTAGAAGCATCCTAATTCAAAATAAGCAGAGTTTTAGAGGCTGTTTTATTAGTCTCTAAGGAAAAGGTACATGGTGGCTCAGTAGCTAAGATGCTGAGCTTGTCGATCAAAAAGGTCGGCGGTTCGAATCCCTAGCACCACGTAACAGAGTGAGCTCCCATTACTTGTCCCAGCTTCTGCCAACCTAGCAGTTCGAAAGCACGTAAAAATGCAAGTAGAAAAATAGGAACCGCCTTTGGTAGGAAGGTAACAGCGTACCGTGAGCCTTCGGCATTTAGTCATGCCAGCTACATAACCACGGAGACGTCTTTGGACAGCGCTGGCTCTTTGGCTTTGAAACGGAGATGAGCACCGCCCCCTAGAGTCGGGAATGACTAGCACCTATGTGCGAGGGGAACCTTTACTTTAAGAAACAGGTAAGTCCAACAATTCATAAAAGAAAAAGAACTGTAATGTCTACATCATATTAAACCAAAGTATCTCTTTACTACCTATGGCCATAATGGCGAACCTATGGCACGCGTGCCACAGGTGGCACGTGGAACCATTTCTGAGGGCACGCGAGGTGTTGCCCTGTCAGCTTCAGCACGCATGCACACGCTGGCCAGCTGATTTTCAGCCTTGATTTTCAGCAGTTTTTTGTTCTCTGGAGGCTCCAGGGAAGCCTCCTGAAGCCTCCAGAGAGTGAAAAATGGACTTACCGTTGGAAAATGGGCTGTTTCTGGTCTCCAGAGGGCCTCTGGGAGATGGGCGTTTTCGCCCTCCCCAGGCTCCAAGAAAGTTGTGCATGCATGCGTGGGGCAGCAGGGTGGGGTGTCACGCACACATGCACAGGGGGCATGGCATGGGGGGATTAAATTATGGGGGTGGGCAGCCGAGTGCGTGCAATGGTGCGCAAGCACGTGCTTTTGGCACCCAAGGCAAAAAAGGTTCGCCATCACTGACCTATGGCAAGTGAATATTTTTCCCAAGGCAAACCAACAGGGATACTTTTGAGGGCTTGGATGATGCGACAAAGCTATTTGTTTTTTCAGACTGTAGTGTGCTATAAATGATACATAACGGGGAAGCAAGCTGGCCGAAAACATTGTGGGATAACATTTTTTGTGCTCTATTTTTTTTGTTTTTTACAGCAAGGCTATATTAAGCAAATGAATGTAGGAAAAACATCACATGGAGAATGTAAGCTGCAGCTATTGCACTAGATTCATTCGCGAGATGACATTCGTATTGATGATACATAGACGATCCGCAACACTAGACCGTATCTAATGTACTTTCACATCAGATTTGCTCTGCGTGGACATCACGTTGGCCTTCTTGATTCAGATTCAAGTCTGCTAAACCCCAAGTGACCTCGGAGCCACGTGGATAAACAAGTCTGCTCGAGTCCCCTTGATAGCAATTCCTGCCAACCTCCCACAGAAGGTCCTTCTAATTATGGATCTGCCTTCAATGGAATGAAGGCGCTGGAGGGACATCGGTTTGTTTTCAGCTACTCGTGTTCGATGGGGCTAATTTCTAGTAAGGATTATTGGTTCCTGGGTAACGGTCTCAATATGAAAAAAAAAAAGTAAAATATAAACCAAGGAGATAAATCGGTCTTTTTTTCAGTAACTCTCATTATCTGAATTTTCCGTTCATAAATTCAATTCAATTCATCCCGTTCAAGGTTTTCTACAGGTTGTCCACAACTTACAACAGCTTGTTTAGGGATTATTCAAAGATACACCAGCATTGAACAATGTGACGTTTTTGCTTTTTCAGAATTACGACCTTTGAAGCATCCTCATGATCATGTGACCAAACTTCTGATGTTTGGCAACTCATATTTGTTAGCAGAACACTGGGTTCAGAACCAGTGTCACAACTCTGGTCCCTTAACCAGTGTTAGGAAAATAAATGCGGAATAGTGTAATTCACTGGACAGTAAAGAGATACGTTGCTGTATCCACAAACAAACTCTAAAACAGTGATAGTAAGAAAATAAATAGTCTTTACTTTGTAGCAACTAAAATGCTTCTTCCGACTAACTTCTCAAACAAATAACAGTCCTTCACCAAACAGAGTTATCTCACAGTGATGCAAAACAAATCCTCCTTCTTCAATATTCAGCTTCTCAAATGGCAATCAGGAAACACAGGAATCACAAGGAATCGAACAGGGAACAGACTGTGTTCCTGACCTTGCTTATATGGTAGATCTGATAATTACAGCCAATCAGAATTTAAGACAGTTCTTAAAGCTATATAACTCCTTAAGAACATAGGCTCATATATATTGTCAACCAGTGGTGGGTTTCAATTTTTTTTAGAACCTACTCTGTAGGTGTGGCCTAATTTGTGGGCGTGGCTTGGCAGTCATGTGACAGGGTGGGAGTGGCCACCTTTTAAAATGTGGTGAAACTCATTTAACAACGCTCTTGCTTAGCAACCAAAATTTTGAACTCAATCGTGATGATAAATTCTTTCTTTCTTTCTTTCTTTCTTTCTTTCTTTCTTTCTTTCTTTCTTTCTTTCTTTCTTTCTTTTTTTCTTTTTTTCTTCCTTCCTTCCTTCCTTCCTTCCTTCCTTCCTTCCTTCCTTCCTTTCCTTTCCTTTCCTTCCTGTTGGGTCACTGGCAGCGGCGGGCCAGATTTACTTCCAGGTACGCCGGTGGAACCCCCTCTCACCGGTTCTCTAAATTTCACCAACCGGCTCCCGCGGGTAGGTGCGAGCCTGCAGAAACCCACCACTGTTGTCAACCCAATATAAGGCTGAATATCCTAACAATATTTATGACCATTGCAGTATCCCAGAGTCTCGTGATCCCGCTTTGCGACCTTTTTGACAAACAAAGTCAATGGGGAAGGCAAATTCACTTAACAACTGTGATATTCACTGAACAACTGCAGTGGTTCCCTTATCAACTGTGGCAAGAAAGGTCATAAAATGGGGCAAAACTCACTTAACCTATGTCTGACTTAACAACAGAAAATTTAGGTTCAACTGTGGTCATTAGTTGACAACTACCTGTGCTTTGTGATTTTCTAAAAAATGTTTTCCACTAATATTATTTTGTGCACTTTTCTTCCGTTCTCTGGGCGTTTTGTTTTACCCGATATGAATGTTTCATAATATTCTGAAATATAATACATTTTAATTTGTTTGTGTGTGTGTGTTTAAAAAATCGGGAGACATGGACTTAGATCAGGGATGGCTAATTTTTTTGTTGTTGGATGCCAAAAATGCGAGGGCCCGTGCATGGTGGCATGCGCGCGTGCCGTCACCCATAATGCAAAGCACTCCCCACATGTGCATGTGCGCACAACCCCCCCCCCCCAACAAGTGCTGCACTACTTGCCCCCAAGCTGAGCTTGGTATTTCCTCCAGGGGGGCTGTGGGAGGCTGCTTTCTCCCTCCCCAGGCTCCAGGAAAGTCTCTGGAACCTGGGGAGCAGGGGTGGGTTTCTGCAGGCTCGCACCTACTCGCGAGAGCCGGTTGGTGAAATTTAGAGAACCGGTGAGAGGAGGTTCCACTGGCGTACCTGGAAGTAAATCTGGCCCGCCGCTGCCAGTGACCCAACGGGAAGGAAAGGAAAGGAAGGAAAAAAGGAAGAAAGGAAAGAAAGAAAGAAAGAAAGAAAGAAAGAAAGAAAGAAAGAAAGAAAGAAAGAAAGAAAGAATTTATCATCACAATTGAGTCCAAAATTTTGGTTGCTACGCAAGAGCGTTGTTAAATGAGTTTCACCACATTTTAAAAGGTGGCCACTCCTACCCTGTCACATGACTGCCAAGCCACGCCCACAAAATAGGCCACACCTACAGAGTAGGTTCTAAAAAATTTGAAACCCACCCCTGCTGGGGAGGGTGAAAAAACGGATCCAATGGGCCAATCAGAAGTTTCATTGGCCTGTTGGGCTTGTTTTCCGCCCTTTCCAGGCTTCGGAGGCATTCCTGAAGCTTGGGGAGGGTGAAAACGGCCTCTCCCGCCCCTCCGGAAGGCCGATAATCAGCTGGCCATTGTGCGCATGCGCACTTGAGCAGGCACCTCGTGTGCCAGCAGATATGGCTCCATGCGCCACCTGTGGCACCAGTGCCATAGGTTCACCATCATGGACTCAGAGCATATATGAATTTTTGTTGGCCTGTTGGATGGAGAGTGCAAAACTAAAGTATTTCTTTATTAGATTTTTTAAATCACCTTTATAGGTAACTCAAGGTGGTGAACAGACATGATATTCCTTCCTTCTCCTATTTTTCTCACAACAACTCTGTGAGGTGAGGTAAGTTGGACTAGGAGAGCGTCACCCAGCTGGCTCTCATACCTAAGGCAGAACTAGAAACTCCCAGTTTCCTAGTGATTGGCCTACCCAATTGACTTTCATGCCA
This sequence comes from Rhabdophis nuchalis, assembly GCA_039707465.1. Lineage (NCBI taxonomy): Eukaryota > Metazoa > Chordata > Lepidosauria > Squamata > Natricidae > Rhabdophis > Rhabdophis nuchalis. The sequence goes on from CM077645.1 coordinate 208,045,218, forward strand.
AAGGTGGGACTAGGATAAGGTGACCAGATGTCCCGCTTTTGGTGAGACAGTCCCGATTCGGAACAATTTGTCCCGCGTCCTGCGGCGTTTTAAAAAAGTCCTGATTTTTATTAATGTTAACTTCAAAGGGCACCGTGCATTTAAAGGGCATCGGCCAGTTTCTGGGAACAACAAAGACCAAAGCGACAGGCAGCCCACCCTACTCCAACACGATCTCGCACCAGCAACCCTCGCGCGCACAGGTGGGACACGGCACGAGCCACTGACCGGAGGAACCGACCGGCCCTGCCCTATTCGCACCTGCCTAGCAGAGGGCGAGAGAAAAAAAAAAGAGCGGGCGGAAGTGAAGCCGCGTGCATGCGCTCTAAAGAGGCACATTGGCGGGTTAAGGTTCTTTTTGCATGTGGCTCCCAGGAGCGGCTTTGTAGGTAATGGGCCCTTTACGTTATTCTGGCCAGGTAAGCCTGTCCCAGCTGCAGCCCTTCCCGCGTCTTTGGAGAGGTCACGCCGGGTTCACGTCTGCGGGGTGTGTGGGGAGAAACCTAATGCGGGAAGTCAGCGGAGGGGTGTTGGGCGACTCTGTAGGGTCTCCAATGGCCATTTGATGCCTGGGGGTTAAAGGTGGCGGCAGCGGCCTCTGCAGCACGGGCTCAGTACAGCGTCCCCGCGGAACTGCAGGTAGCCTCCCCCCCCCCCCGCTCAATGGTGTCCCGCTTCACAAATTTAAAAATCTGGTCACCTTAGACTAGAACTCACTGTCTTCTGGTGATTGGTCCAAAGACACCCAGATGGTTTTCATGCCAAAAACGGGACTAGAACTTTCATCAATTATATTGTAGATATTTCACTTCTATTATGAGACGTTGGTAGCAATAAAGCTCTTGGCCATTGGCTTTACAGAACCATTTGAGCAAGATATACGGTATTTTTCAGACTATAAGACGTATCAAGATTTTGAAGAGGCAAATTAAAAAAAACAGTTTTTGCACTCTGCAGACCTCCCCAGGCCCGTTTTTGTGAAAACGGGCCTGGTTTTTGTCAAAACAAATGGCATGTGCAGAACTAGGCCTGATCCCACCCTCGTCGCCAGTGTTAGATTCTGTCACCAGTGAGGGAGTCCAGACACAGGCTAGTTGAAACCCAAAGTCGTTTATTGGCAAACAAGGGAATATAGCAGTAACTATGTACAAGCGAACAAAATGCGGTAGACAGGGGCTTCCCTGTCTGACAGCTATTTATATGCGGGCTGTCAGACGGGGAACCAATCAGGGAACTCTTGGACCCAATTCCCGCCAGCCACGTCTGAGCCAATCAGATGCGGCTGGCAGTTACAGACCTGTTACTTCTTGTTACTATGGTTCTAGGGGGAAGAGTGGAAGACTCGTGACCGGTCGTAAGTCGAGGACCGGTCGCAAGTCGAGGACTCAACAGCATGCATACCCTTTAGGAGGCTTATAGAGTGCTCCTGGGGGACTGGGGCAAAAATGAGCAAATGACGGCCCATTTTTTGCTTATTTTTGCCCTCCTCAACCCCCAAGACCGCTCTGGAAGCCTCCTAAAGGCTATGCATGGCCATTTTTGCAAAGGGGACGGTGTTTCAGGAGGCCAAAAATGCTGTATTCGGTGTATAAGACACACCCAGATTTTCACCCTCTATTTTGAGGGGGAAAAGGTACATCTGATACTCCCAAAAATACGGTAGTTTGTTTGGTGCTCTTATTTTCCTTGGGAAATGTGGGTATAAAGGAAATTTAAAAATGGGAATGAAACTTCAAAGAATTTTTTAAGCACATGATTTATAAACAATAGCTCTGGGATTTGTCAGGCAAAAAACATCCGAGCCAAGGAAGAAAATGAGAGGTAGTACTTCAATTTTCAAAGCAATCATGGTTTGTGTATAAATAAGCTAGATTCCTACAGAAGTCTAGCATGTTGTTCCAAATGAGACTTCCTTGACTTCTACTGTCATCAGGATGACAGCGAAGTGCAAAATGTTTGCATAACATTGGAATTGAATTCCTGGTTTGTTACTCTGAAAAATCCTACTCAGATCCTAACTTTAGGTTACAGATTCTTAGAAGAATAATCTATCAAGAGTCCTGATTTTGATGTATTTTTTATTACTGAGTCAAGGAGACATGCAGGAACAGTTAGGAATGTTGCCCATGGACAAACAGGTTCTTAAACAATTTGAATTATTATATAAATACCCATGTGGACTTTAGTCATTTTGTTTCCTGTTACAGCATGAATGTACTGCCATAAATACAATTGTTATCAGTTAGAATTTTCATCATATTTTGGGTGCAATCCATAGCCGCAAAACGTCTTGGGTGTCCAAAGAGGAAGGTTGATAGAAATAAAACTCTGCTCAAGCTCTTCGAATCAGCCAGGAAAAGAAATTTATGTAAATGCCTAAAATAAACACACCTGGAGACATTAATCTTCCAGATGTATCTTTACAAGTTAGGCTTTTCCCAGATGATTTAAAGCACCTCTACTTAACTGAGCAGACTTTTTAGAACTTTTGAAGTCCCAAATATGTTAATGATAACACATGGTTGTCATCTTCATTTTAGATTGTGGGGAGTAACTGGGAGTTCTCAGGCAGCCAGGCTCAAAAAAATCAAACCAAGACACAAGGGGGAACTCATCAAATTTGCAGATGACACCAAGCTGCCGGGAATAGCCAACACTCCAGAAGACAGGCTTAAGATACAGAAGGAACTTGACAAACTTGAACTATCTAACAAAAAGAATTTCAATGGTAAAAAGAGTAAGGTTCTACATTTAGGCAAGAAAAACAAAATGCATAGGTACAGTATAGGGGGTTCTTTGCTCAATAGTAACAACTGTGATAGGGATCGTGGAATCCTAGTGGACAACCATTTAAATATGAGCCAGCAGTGTGCAGCAGCTGCCAAAAAAGCCAACACAGTTCTAGGCTGCATAAACAGAGGGATGGAATCAAGATCACGTGAAGTGTTAATACCACTTTATAATGCCTTGGTAAGGCCACACTTGCAATACTGCATTCAGTTTTGGTCACCACCATGTAGAAAAGATGTGGAGATTCTAGAAAGAGTGCAGAGAAGAGCAGCAAAGATGATTAGGGGACTGAAGGATAAAACATATGAAGAACGGTTGCAGGAACTGGGTATGTCTAGTTTAATGAAAAGAAGGACTAGGGATGACATGATAGCAATGTTCCAATATCTCAGGGATTGCCACAAAGAAGAGGGAGTCAAACTATTCTCCAAGGCAATGGGTGGAAACTAATCAAGGAGAGAAGCAACTTAGAACTGAGGAGAAATTTCCTGACAGTTAGAACAATTAACCAGTCGAACAGCTTGCCTCCAGAAGTTGTGAATGTCCCAACACTGCAAGTCTTTAAGAAGATGTTGGATAGCCATTTGTCTGAAATGGTATAGGGCTTCCTGCCTAGGCAGGGGGTTGGACTAGAAGACCTCCAAGGCCCCTTCCAACTCTGCTATTGTATTGTAAAAGTAACTAAGTACATGAAATTTAATGTGGAGAAAAGCAAAGTTTTATACTGAGGCAGGAAAAGTACATGTACAGATTAGATTAAACCTGGCTGAAAGACAGCCACTATGAGAGGGACCGTGGCGTTCTTGTGGACGATCACTTAAACATGAGCCAGCAGTGCACTGCAGCATCCAAAAAACGCTAATACAATCTCTGTATAAACAGAGGCTTGGAATCAAAATCCTGTGAAGTATTGGTACTGCTTTATAAAGCGTTAATAAGACCATGCTTGGACTATGGCATCAAGTTTTGGTCCCCATATTACAAAAAAAGATGCTGAGACTTTGCAAAGAAGAGCAGCTAAGATGATCAAGGGCCTGAAGACAAAAGCATATGAAGAACGGTTGCAGGATTTGAGCTTGGCTAGTCTAGAGAAAAGAAGGGCTAGGGGTTGACATGACAGCAGTAATCCAGGGGCTGCCACAAAGAAGAGGGGGTCCATTTATTTTCCAAAGTACCAGAAGGCAAGACAAGAAACAATGGATGGAAACTAATTCAGGGCAGTGGTGGGTTTCAAATTTTTTAGAACCTACTCTGTAGGTGTGGCCTATTTTGTGGGCGTGGCTTGGCAGTCATGTGACAGGGTGGGAGTGGCCACCTTTTAAAATGTGGTGAAACTCATTTAACAATGCTCTTGCTTAGCAACCAAAATTTTGGACTCAATTGTGATGATAAATTCTTTCTTTCTTTCTTTCTTTCTTTCTTTCTTTCTTTCTTTCTTTCTTTCTTTCTTTCTTTCTTTCTTTCTTTCTTTTTTTTTCTTTCCTTCCTTCCTTCCTTCCTTCCTTCCTTCCTTCCTTCCTTCCTTTCCTTTCCTTCCTGTTGGGTCACTGGCAGTGGCGGGCCAGATTTACTTCCAGGTACGCCGGTGGAACCCCCTCTCACCGGTTCTCTAAATTTCACCAACCAGCTCTCCCGAGTAGGTGCGAGCCTGCAGAAACCCACCACTGATTCAGGGGGAGAAGCATCCTGGAATTAAAGAGAAACTTCCTAACAGTGAGAACAATTGTACCAGTGGGACAGCTTGCCTTCAGAAGATGTAGGTGCTTCATCACTGGAAGTTTTTAAGAAAAGACTGGACAGCCACATATCTGAAATGGTACAGGGCCATGATGGCGAACCTATGGCACGTCTGCCAGAGGTGGCACGCAGAGCCCTTTCTGTGGGCACGGGTGCCATCACCAGCAAGGCGCGGACGTGCTGGAAAACAGCCCCCAAAACAGCCAAAAATGCCCCCAAAACAGGCATGTGTGCACTGGCCAGCTGGTCTTTGGGTTTCCGTTGCTCCAGCACACACAAAGACCAGCTGGTGGGTGCGCATGCATGTGCCAGAAACCCAAAGACCACCTGGCTGGTGTATGCATGCATACACCAGCCAGCTGCTCCAGTGCTCCAGCACTCCGGCACATGCGCATGCATGCACGTTCCAATTTGGGCTCTTGGTGCCAAAAAGGTTCACCATCACTGGAATAGAGTCTCCTGCTTGAGCAGGGGTTGGACTAGAAAACCTCCAAGGTCTCTTCCAGCTCTAGTCTGATTGATAGTGGGATCTTTGCTTGTCATCATGTCCTTCGTTCTTTGCTGGGTGCAGCCCCGATGCCTTATTCAAAGGTTCAAAGCACGCCTTGGCTCAATTAAGATCCCACAGCTTTGTTCTTTGCGCTTTCCTTGCTTGATTTTAAGCTATTCTTCTTGTATTTTGTTTTTCCTCCCTTTGGCCATGCTACTAATTACAATCTGGCAGCAACTACTGGAAGGGCTCTATGAACCGATGGTCAACTATCTGAAGACCTGAATTTGCAAAGAATCTAGCCATGGGGTTCCCAAACTTGGCAACTTTTAAGACTTGTGGACTTCAACTCCCAGAATTCTCCAGAATGCTGGCTGGAGAATTCTGGGAGTTGAAGTCCACAAGTCTTAAAGTTGCCAAGTTTGGGAACCCCTGATCTAGCCTGAAGGAGAATTTAATGAAATGTGCATTTCATAAGCAAGACTCAACGGGTCAAGAGAATATACCGTTCCTGTTTGACTGATAAGCCTGCAAGGAGAAAAAAAAAATCCCTTCCTTTCCCAACTGTAATATGCAGTAGGAATGACCTTGATTGACAGGAAGAAAGAAACCTGAGCATGAGGCAGAATTATAATCTGAGAAAATGTCTTAAGACAACACCCTAGAGCAATTTCAACCAAACCTGGTACACAGATGACTTACTGTGTGGGTAAGACACCCCTAACAACCCTCAGGATGTGTGTTCTGTTAAGATACAGCCTATTGTGCCTTAAAATGGCTTCTTCTGTACTGCCATAAAATGGCTTCTACTGTGCACTGCAGTGGAGTTGCCATGGTCATGGCTTCACACTGCTCCACAAGGGGGCTTCCTCTGGTAAGGGGGGAAATCCAACATTAGAAATTATGTTTGGTCCAGGCATTTCCCCGCTATAAATAAATACCTGGGCAATGCTGGGTTATCAGCTAGTTTTATAATAAAAGTATTCTTGGCCTTCATTATTCTGATTTCCTCATCTGATATACCCTGAAGGGCTGATCTGACTTTGGCATTCTATAGCAGAATTTATCTGCCTTGATTTGATGCTATCCAACACAGCATCTTTCTTTGTGAGGTTCAAGACCCCATAAATGTTACAGAACCGGAACATATAAATCATAATTGTTCAGGAATGAGTTGGCTTCAAAGATATAAACCCCATTTTTATGCAGAAGTCCACTATGGAGTAGAGATTGGGCTCTGGAGTAGGAGCAATGACTTATTTAATGTGTATATTTTCCTTTCCTTTCCTTTGTGTCTTTCTTCTGTGTGTTTGCCACAGACAGGGGGTTGGACTAGAAGACCTCCAAGGTCCCTTCCAACCCTATTATTCTATGTTCCATGCCTGTGTATGTGTGTATTAAAGAAATATCAAACTGCTCAGAAGGCAGAAATCCAACTAGTAGCTTCTTAAAAACCGTTCAAGACTTGGAGCAAATATCCACTTGCCTCAACGTTTATTTTCTTCATTTGCTCCATGCTTTGCTTGAAGGTCAATCTAAATCAGGAAGAACAAAATCGGACCTGGGAAATTTCCAACCTTGGGATACCAGAGAATTCTCTTAGGGATAAATGCGAGAAAATAGTACAAGCTTATTTTTCCATGCCTCTGGATGTCATTTAGGACACTGAAAACCTGCACCAACATAGACAGAAGATGGAGCCAACCACACCAGGTTCTCCCAAATGAGGGTGACAAATTTTTCTCTTGCTTCTTAACAGACCAGCAAATGTGGCAGTACAAGAAAAGTTTGCATTCTGAGACATTCTGAGTAAGTTATTTGGGCCTTAGTATTAGCTTACAGTATTTTATCCCGAGAATTAAGAATTAATAGTACAGTAATATTTGACCTTTTTCAGCACGGTTGTTAAGCAAGCCATGGCACATGTTAAGTGATTCACTTGGTTGTTAAGTGAACCCAGCTTGCTGTTTGGCTTCGCTTATCAGAAGCCAGCTGGGAAGATTGTAAATTGGTGAACACATAACACAGGGCTGTGCAACATACAAATTTTGATCATGTCACCATAGAGATGCCGCCATGGTCCTAAGTGTGAGGACTGGTTGTACAATCACTTTTCCAATGCCATTGCAACTTCAAATGATCACTAAACAAATGGTTGAACTACCAGTCAATAAAAAGGTTAGGAACTGTGGGAAGGTTGTTGTAGACCAGTGGTAGTCACTAGTGGGCATTCCAGCTTTCATTGTGGGCGTAGGGCAGGGATGTCCAAACTTGGGAACTTTAAGACTTGTGGACTTCAACTCCCAGAATTCCCCAGCCAGCTATGCTGGCTGGGGAATTCTGGGAGTTGAAGTCCACAAGTCTTAAAGTTCCCAAGTTTGGACATCCCTGGCGTAGGGGTTTTGCCCGATATGAAGCACTTTCCTTTTTAAAAAAAATTAATTGACTTTAAATTAAATTATTTTTAAATTTAATTGATTTTAAATTTAATTACTTTATAAATCACCATTACTGTGGAACCGGTGGGCAGTTAGAAAATTTTACTACTAACAGAGATACAAAAGTGGGTGGCAGGTATAAACTACTGCAATGCTCTCTACGTGGGGCTCCCCTTGAAGAGCACCCGGAGGTTTCAACTGGTCCAGAATGCGGCCGCACGGGTAATTATGGGAGCAACGCGACGCTCCCATGTAACACCTCTCCTGCGCGAGCTGCACTGGCGTCCGGTGGTTTTCCGGGTGCGATTCAAGGTGTTGGTTACCATCTTTAAAACGCTCCATGGCTTAGGACCGGGGTACTTACGAGATCGTCTTCTGCCACCGAGAGCCTCCCACCGGCCAGTACGCTCCCATAGAGAGGGTCTCCTCATGGTGCCGTCGGCTAGACAGTGTCGACTGGTGACACCCAGGGGGAGAGCCTTCTCCGTGGGAGCACCTGTTCTCTGGAATGAGTTTCCCCCGGATTCAAGAACTATCCCTGACCTACGCACCTTCTGCTGTGGTCTCAAAACCTTTTTCTTCCAACAATCCGGGCTGGCATAAAACATGATTTTTAAACTCAATTTTTTATTAATTTTAAACAGGGTTAGTTTGCGGTTTTTTCTACGTTTTGGCCAAGGTTTAATATGTTTTTTAAAAGCTTTTTTAACTTATAACTATATATTTGTTTTTCTTCTGGCTGTACACCGCCCTGAGTCCTTTGGGAGTAGGGCGGTATAAAAAACCAATAAACTCAAACTCAAACTCAAACTCAAACAGGTTGACTACCCCTGTTGTAGACCTTTTGTTTGTGGTGTTTAGAGAGTATTTTTTGGCTTAATTCGCTTTAGAATCTTTGTTATTGGATGTTTAGCACATCAAATCAATAGCAGACAGTTCCTTCTATCTGCATGGCCCCAGAGTATTGCGTTTCAGTTGGATGAGTCTGAAATCAAGTCCAGAGAAAGCTGCATTTAGCTGATTTAACTGTTGCTATTCTAACAATTGAGTCCAACTTTTCATAAGCCCCTCAATATGCCTGAGCAAGGTCCTCCCAGCTGCTTAAGGCGAACCCAAAGGATATGCAACCCAAGGCAAGACAGACTGGATCTCCTTCTCCTCCTTACAGATAGTCCTCAACTTACAGCATTCAACTTACAGCATTCAATACCATACAGGTGGGGGGGAATAATGGCCCTTTGATGACCTGTGGACTTCAACTCCCAGAATTCCTGAGCCAGTTGACTCAGGAATTCTGGGAGTTGAAGTCCACAGGTCATCAAAGGGCCATAATTCCCCATCCCTGGTTTAAACCATTCAAAGTGACTTACAACCAATCTTCGCTGTGACCAAACACAGCAGCCTCACAGTCACTTGATCCAACTCCGGGTGTTTGTCAACCGGCACAAGTTCACAACAATTGCAACTTCCTGGGGTCATTTGAATAGAATAGAATAACAGAGTTGGAAGGGACTTTGGAGGTCTTCTAGTCCAACCCCCTGCTTAGGCAGGAAACCCTATATCACTTCAGACAAATGCTTATCCAACATCATCTTTAAAACTACCAGTGTTGGAGCATTCACAGCTTCTGGAGGTTAGGTTGTTCCACTGGTGAATTGTTCTAACTGTCAGGAAATTTCTCCTCAGTTCTAAGTTGCTTCTCTCCTTGATTAGTTTCCACCCATTGCTTCTTGTTCTGGCCTCGGGTGCTTTGGAGAATAGCTTTACTCCCTCTTCTTTGTGGCAGGCCCTGAGATATTGGAAGACTGCTATCATGTCTCCCCAGTCCTTCTTTTTATTAAACTAGACATACCCAGTTCCTGCAACCGTTCTTCATATGTTTTAGTCTCCAGTCCCCTAATTATCTTGGTTGCTCTTCTCTCCACTCTTTCCAGAGTCTCCACATCTTTTCTACATCGTGGCGACCAAAACTGGATGCAGTATTCCAAGTGTGGCCTTACCAAGGCCTCGTAAAGTGTTATTGACACTTCACACTTATCACCATTTGCAATTGGCTGACCTCCAGCAAGCAAAGTCAAAGGGGAAAGCTGGATTTTCTTAATGACCCTGTGATTTACTTAACAACTGACAGAGATTCACTTAACAACCATGGAAAGAGAAAATTGTAAAATCAGGTATAACTCACTTAAAATCTGCATTACTTAGCAATGAAATTGCTGGTACCAACTGTGCCGTTAACACACAAGGACTATCTGTAATTAAAAGGGTGAGTTTATCTGTGAGTTTAAGTGGGGAAGAGAAAAAGTTAAGAGATAACTAAATTCTCTGTCTCCAGCATCCTGGCACTGAATGCATTTTTGATGACTATCTTCATGATTTATCACTTATATCTTTTAGGTACACTGAGAGCTTATCAACTGAAGACAAATCCCTTGTGTGTTCAATCACAGTTGGCCAATAAAGTCCTATTCTATTCTATTCCTATTCCTATTTTAATTCTATTCAACTAGTTCCACACTCTGGTCACAAGGTCTGACCCAGAACTTAAATTGTGTTACATTTCTTTTGGCCTTGAATGTCTTACAACCCTAAAAGTAATTAAAATTATTCACCTCAAAAACTAGGTCAGGGATAGCAGTCTGGCTTTGACTAACAGCATCAAGCTACGAGTTCAGGGGAAAAAGAAATCTATATTTAACTCAAGTTCTCACATCTCCAAGTTGAACAGCCAAGCTTCACGTAAGAGAACATTGGCCGATTCTAGAAATCCTGAAGTTCCAAGATATTTTGGGGGGAAATCTCTATGAATTCACCCGAAAAGAATGTCGAAAGGGGAAAAAAAAAAAAACTTGAGATGAAGAGGGAATGAAATGAGAGAAAGCAGGAGATGCACTGGAGAACAAAGGTTACCTCCTCCCAGTCATCCTGGTCCCTTACCTTTTCAATAGCAACAATGGCTAAATCAAATATTTCAGCGCAGCGTTCCACTTGGATGACATACCACCACCACCACCCAAAAAAAGAAAAAAAAGATTGACAATACCCAGGGAAGCATGGAGTAGAAATGGATAGATGTTGATAGGCAAATATTACAGACGTCTTGCTGATTCAGAAAGTTTATTTCTGAATAAACTGGCTACCGGTAGCCTTCCGGGTGCACTTCAAGGTGCTAGTCACCATTTTCAAATCGCTCCATGGCTTGGGGCCTAGCTACCTGCGGGGCCGTCTCCTGCCACATACCTCCCTGTGGCCGATACGCTCCCACAGAGAGGGTCTACTTAGGGTACCAACCACCGGTCAATGCTGGCTAGCGGTGCCCAGGGGTAGGGCCTTCTCTGTGGCAGGGCCGGCCCTCAGGAACGACCTATCCCCCGAACTTCGCACTATCACGGACCTTCCCCTCTTTCGCCGTTCCCTCAAGACTTACTTTTTTCAGCAAGCTGGTCTTGCTTAACGCTTAGATCAGATTGTTATATAGCTCCTGCCACATTCGTAAATGGACGCTGGGTTTTTAGTGGGAATTTTAGCACAGGCCCTTAATTTAATTCTTTTTATTCATATTTATTGTATTGTATACTATTTATTGGTTTTAATTTCCTGTTTACCGCCCTGGGTCCGTTTCGATGGAGAAGGCGCGGTATATAAATCGAATAAAATGAAAAATGAAATGAAAAAAAAACCCCCCAAAAAGCAAAAAAAACCTCCAAGCCTTCATAGAGGGAAAATATTTGGAGGGATAAGGAGATCTAAAGATTTTGTGTTCTGCTCCTGTCCATATCAAATAAATTTGGATTATTTATTTAATATATAGCCACCCTTCATGTATAAACTCTGGGTGGCTTCCGTGTTCCCAGAGGTAATCCTATGGAAAAGTGTTGCAACATTGCTTTTCCAGGGAGATCCCTTTCTTGTTTAAGTGTAAATGTCCTGGAAATCTGTCAAATAGTGCGATTAAAAATTCAGATGGATCACATCAAAAACACCCTGGCTGGCATTGCACAACATGCTTATTGTATAGCATGTTCATATTGGAGTACGAAGAACATGCACACTGTAGTAACTACATCAGTGTTTCTCAGCAACTTTGAGACGTGTGGAGTGGACTTCAACTCCCAGCATTCTTCAGCCAACCTTCTGCTGGCTGGGGAATTCTGGGAATTGAAGCTGCAAGGTGGAAAACAACTGAACTAGCCATTTAGCCAAAATCAACAGGACTACTCCTTTACTTGTACATTACTCTGTTCAACCCTTGTTTTTTTCAGTGAAGTCAATCGGCAGCTTCACAACCATACAATGTACACCTCCAATTTATTCCGTTTATTACACTGTGATTAATAAACTGTTGTCAAATACCTCAGCAGCAGAAATCCACATTAGAGAGAAAGAAAATCTGCTAAAAAAGTAGGGACAGAAATAAGACACCCATTTGTATTTGCGGTATACACGGAAGTGTGGCGCTTGAGATAAAATATAAAGTCTGCCCGCATTTGGTGGGTTTGTGGTTCCAGCCTCTGTGGTGTTTTTCTATTTTAACTGGAGAATCTTTTTTTAAGGTGGCTACTGAAAGAGCCCTTGTCCATCTACATCTCAATTGTTATCCAAAGGTTTCCCACCTTAGGCAGTTTATTATTTTAGCTGCTAAAATAACGTAGATAAGAAGTTCCTCATTTTTAAGTTAAGAGATTTAATCCCATAAATCAGGGGTGACAAACTCAAGGCCTGGGGGCCGGATTCGGGCTGCGGGGTGCTTAGATCTGGCCCGTGGGGCCGTTCTGGAAACAGTGGCAGGCTGGACCGTGATGCCTCTGCCAGCAAAAATGGAGTTCATGACGGCTACACATGCCCCCCCCAAAGCTCCATTTTCACTGGCAGAGGGTTGCAGGAGGTCATCTCAGCCAAAACCGGAAGTCATGAGGGCTGCGCGTGCCCCCAAGCTCCGTTTTCACTAGCAGAGGATTGGAAGAGACCGTCACAGTCAAAAATGGAACTCGGGAGCCCGGTTTTGCTGGCAGAGCACTTGGGCCACCTCAGGCGCCCCTGACACGAGTGATGTCAATAAACATGCCCCCCCACCCGAGGTCAAACAGAATCCCTGACATAAGTGAAAAAACCCTATCTCTGGTAAGCATTAGACTAGCTGTTTAGTAACATACAGGAACTACACATATAGCTGGCCTTTGGCTTACCACCACAATCCCTCCCCTGTTTTCTGTTGCTAAGCAAGACAGAAACGGAGTTTTTATCCCTTTTACCACTTTTCTTTTCACCGTTGTGAAGTGAATCACTGCAGTTAAGTTAGTAACACAATTGTTAAGTGGATCTGGCTTCTCCACTGACTTTGCTTGTCAGAAGGTCACAGATAAGATTATCGTTATGCAACCGTCATAAATCCATGCCAGGCATCTGCATTTCAATCACGTGACCACGGGGGAATGCTGCAACGGTTGTAAGTGTGAAAACGGCTGTGTCACTTTTTTTCAGTGCCTTTGCAACTTCAAACGGTCACTAAATGAATGGTTGTGAGCTGAAGACTACTTGTAAATTCATCTACCGTCAAAATGCTCAAACCTCAGAATAAGGCATCCGCAAAAGTTCCAGAATAGCAACACAATTTTATTTGTAAACATTTATGTTACATGTTCCAATAAGTTAACTGAATTCCAGCATTTGTACATTTCACTGTATAGGGTCAAAATTGGGTTAGGAAGAAAGAAACTGGATTGCTTCGTTGGTTGTTACTGTCCCGTGTTTTTAAAACCTTCCGAAATACAAGCAGCATTAAAAACAGTGAGGAAATGCAAAGAAAAAGTAACAGGATTATGGGAAGGAACAATTTAGATGATTAGGTAGCGGAGAGGAGAGGAGGTTGTGTATAAAAACAAAAAGAACCATAGAAATAAAACACGTTCTGGAGAAACTCACAGAGCAAGTCCAATAAAAATATTATTTCTGGATGCCTCATTTACTCTAAATTCAAAAAAGCAGATTACATCTTAATAATGAAGCACAAAGACAAACCATGAAATGTTATGGCCTAAAATATTACTAACTTGATTCTGGACAAGTAAAAGCTGCTGGGGGAAAAAACCACCGATATAAAAAAATATTAATGGGTTCCACAGATGTTAAAATTTTGCCTTTGTTCACAGTATATTTAAATCAACATTAAAAAAAAACACCTTAAAACAGGGTCCCCAACCTTTGCAACTTTAAGTCTGAAGGAGTTCAGCTCCCAGAATTCTCCAGCCAGCTTTGCTGAAGTCCTTCAGAATTAAAGTTGCAAAGGTTGGGGACCCCTGCCTTAAAATATAGCATAAGCACACATTAAAACACACACACACACACACAAAATGACAAATTAAGGCTCTGCTTTGTATATCTCTGTTTTCTGTAATAGAAAGGGGATGTTTGTCAGTGAAGCAAAGGCCTGGCTTAGAATGACCCATCCAGGACCCCTTATAATTGTTCACCATTCAGCACCTCCTTTGTATCTACTTTTAAGTGTTACCTTTCTAGATTCTCACGCTTTGCATAAGTGCATCCAAAAAGGCACCTGGCCTACCAGTAGTTTTATGGAAGCTTTAAGGTTAGTTATAGGACTTTAAAAAACAACAACCAGAAATTAGGGAATGGATTATTTGACATCTGGGAATCCAATAAGAAGCCTGAATCAAGGAGAGATGGGAGTCCATCTCTTGAATAGCTCTGAAATTTGAGGATTTTCTGCTGAATTTCTAGGTACTGAATTTCCATCCTACATTTGAGAAAAACAGGATGACAACGGGGCTGTCATTCCTGTCCCACCCCTGAGAAAATTCTAACATGTGGGAAATCGACTAGGTTGTCAATATACAAAACATATATACAGGCCGTGGGAAAATGCCAGAATTTTGCCATAGCATGGGGAGGGTGGTAGTTTGGTTCAGGGTTTAAATGAAGGGTCCTTGGTGTTCTCTGAGCTGGCTGGTTTTCTTGCAGACGTTTCATTACCCAACTGGGTAACAGCATCAGTTACCTGGTTCGGATAATGAAACGTCCGCAAGAAAACAAGCAAGCTTAGAGAGGCCCAAAGACCCCTACACATTGTAACTGTGTATTGAAACTGAAAGCAGCCGCCTTTTAGGATGGCAAATAAGGTTCACAGGAGCCTTGAAGGAGGGCAATTCAGAGCCGGCAAGTCACTAGGGATGGTTCAGTGTTGGGTTCCAGATCCCGTTGCAACTGGTACGTTGCAACGGGGCTGGGCGTCCACCACGTGCATGCGCGCATGCATACCCACTACCCGCAATGCTCCTTCTGCTCGGTGGAGCATTGCGCAGGCGCTGTATGTTCCGTGCACGTATGCAAATGGTCCGGTTGGGTCAAATACAGTTAAGGAGAGCGGGCAGGCGGGTGGGCCCTCCAGAGACTCATACCAGAACGGTACCTGGTGCTCCCAGCAGGCACCGGTACGCCCTTTCCGGGGCGTACTGGTTGTAACCCACCACTGGGATGGTTGTAATCGAATCTGGAAGGAACCCAGAAGATATCTTCATTCTCTGCATGAGAGAGCCTTCAGCCTGAAGATTTCAACATCATAAGCTGATGTTTATGCCCAGAAATGGGCCTGCTTCTTAAATAATTTGGCTTCCCAACATAACTGGACAATAACTGGCTTCTGAACTACAATCAATCTTCATATTTACTCTCTTCCTATTTTTTTTTCCTTCTCGGTTACTAGACTCTTACGTAACAGCAGTGGTATTTGAAGTACTGACATGGTGGGTGATAAATTACATTTTTAGGTGAAGCTGTGTGTTAACTATAATATTAAAGGTCCATCCTAATATAAAGAGGGTATAAAATGCTGACAAATGAGGGAAAGGTTGATAAAAATAGGGCTCTTATACAAATTTTGTCTATCCTTGCTCTTTAGAAGAACAGAATCAGAATTGGTGGATAGAAATGGAAGGGGATTATGTGGGGTTTTGTGTGTGTGTGAGTCTGTGCGAGGGAGAGAAGGGAAAAAAGGAAACAATATTCAACGACCCAAGTTCTAATTTTTAAAATATGGACAGCAAATCCTTTTTTAAAAAAAACACAAAAAACATTTCCTGCTAGATCCTCCTGGAATGTCAAATAAGTGCTCTCTAAATTCTTGGTCCCTCAAACATCTCCACCATTTGAGCCAGCTGATTTGCATTAAAAAGAAAGAAAGAAAGAAAGAAAGAAAGAAAGAAAGAAAGAAAGAAAGAAAGAAAGAAAGAAAGAAAGAAAGAAAGAAAGAAAGAAAGAAAGAAAAAAAAATCCAGTTAAAGAAACCAGCCAGGCTTCCCGCAAAGTCCTGGGATCGTTCTACTTTTAGGCCACAATGATTTTAGGAAACAATTCCAATTCCTAACTTCTTACAGCTGGGTCTTTAAGACTCAGCAATAGCCGAGAAGATTCTGAAGTGAGCAGAACTGCATTTACAGAATGTGTTACCCACCCTACCGAACTAATTATTAAACAACACTGTGCACGTTTTTCTCTTGCCCTTCTAGGAAGGGAACACTGATATATATTCTAGAAAGACTCCAGCATGAGTCATTTCCATTAACGTTTTAAATAGTGAACAAAGCACCTCAACTGTAGTGGCCATCCACTAAAACCCTCCTCTCCATCTGTTCCTCTGAAACGAGTGAAAGCCGTAGAGAAAGGCAACCCGGAGGAACATTTTGTTTGGGTGCATCAGGAAATTCCCCGGAGGGTTATCCTCAAAGCTTCCCCGTTCTAAACCAGACTTGCCTTCCTTTTTAATACCTTGCTTATAGTCCGAGTATCCCCTTCTACCTGCCTATTCCTACATGGTAGGTAAATGTTTTCTTGAGTTTGGCCTTTTCCTTGAGAGTCTCGGTTACCCCCGAACAGAATTGACTGAAAACAATTCCTATGCCACCTTCGAGAACACGGAATGTCGTTGGTGCGTTTGCAAAGGTTTTGTGGACCGTGTCCACAGTCAAAAAAAGCTTGTTGTCGCCTATGTTCGTCAAATCAGACCTTTTCACTTAACTTTCCTCCCCCCCCACCCCCTAAGCTGCTGAAGAAGTGTGCTTGAAAACCCAAGTGAACAGAGTCAAATTTTCCAGGTTCAGCTTTTGGGATGTTTGTTGGCGCTTTCCAAAGACAAATTCCACCCAGGACGATGGGTTCGCACACAAGGAGGACTTATAGGTTGAAATCCATTACGTGGAAAACATTTGCATAGCTAATTCTACAATGACGTGTCTCTGGGGCGAGCAAATTTTTTTTTTTAGTTAGAAAGGAGAATATTAATCAAATCTCTTAATGTTTTCCCATGAGGCATCAGCAGAGGTTTACAAAATTTCAGATTAAAACCCAGTACAAAATAGCATCAATGTTTTGGTGCCAAAACCTTCCCTACCGTTGTGTTTAATCAGGTAGTTAAATTAGACTAGGTTGGCGATAGTCCCTTGTACTGCTAGTCCTCAGAATCACCGACACAGACGTGGAGCATTATTTGAGTATAATTTGTGCCTTTCTAACATCAAAAACTGTTTTAGCTGTTTAGGTATCATTGTAATACAAAAGAACCAGGCAAATTTAAGGTCAGCATTACTAATATATATATATATATATAAATTTGCTATTATCCCTTGCGACAGCGTAGAAATTCAATCAATGATCAGAAAGCTTCGGAAAGGGGCAGCCGGTTAAAAAAATAATAACGAAAGATCGATTGTCTTGAGATAAAGAGACAGGCCAACGATGAACAAAAGCTTTTCTGTTATGGCAGAACATGCAAGAAACGGGGAGACCGAATGCCTCTTCTTCTTCCTCCCCCCCCCCCCTTGAAATGTAACATCGCACCCTTTATTAACACCTTCACTGCGGGGGGGAACGTGTGTCGTGACGGCATCACAAGTTTCAAGAGATTGGCACTGTGAGTTGAATGCAGTTGGTTACCAGGAGTCCAAAGGCAAGTTGTGAAGGCCGTGCTACTTTACGTGTTCTGGGGGCATGGCCGCAATTAGGACCGAGGAAGGAGAACGTCCACTCCATTCCGATAATACGCCGTCCTTAAACATGAGATTCTTGGCAGGCAGCGGGACCCCAGCATCGGCAGAAGTTAGAGGGGAAAGCAAACTGGACGCAGAAGAAGAAAAACTGGCCTCTGAGAGCAACTCCATGGTTGAAATGTTTTCCTAAAGGAGAAGAAGGGGTTCAGTGGGATTCCAGTTTTGACTACAGGGGGGTCCTCATCTTACAACCACTCACTTGATGACTGTTGTATGCAGGGGTGGGATTCAAAAATTTTAACAACCGGTTCCCGGCCCGGTTGCTGGGTGGGCGTGGCCATGGTGGGCGTGGCTTACTCGGCCTCTCGCACATGGTGAGAGTGGTGGTTTCTGCCCTCCCCAGGCTCTGGAGGCTCTTCTTGAGTCTCCGGGAAGGCAAAAACAGCCTCTCCTGGGCTCCGGAGGCCCTCGAGAGCAGCGGTTCTCAATCTTCCCAATGCCGCGACCCTTTAATAAAGTTCCTCATGTTGTGGTGACCCCCCAACCATAAAATTGGTGTCTCGGTTCCTAAAACCATCGAAAATATGTGTTTTCTGATGGTCTTAGGTGACCCCTGGGAAAAATGAACCCACAGGTTCAGAACCACTGCTCTAGAGCAAGGGTCTCCAACCTTGGCAACTTTAAGACTTGTGGACTCCAATTCCCAGAATTCTGGGAATTGAAGTCCACAA
This sequence comes from Rhabdophis nuchalis, assembly GCA_039707465.1. Taxonomy (NCBI): domain Eukaryota; kingdom Metazoa; phylum Chordata; class Lepidosauria; order Squamata; family Natricidae; genus Rhabdophis; species Rhabdophis nuchalis. The sequence goes on from CM077645.1 coordinate 208,063,441, forward strand.
GTCTTAAAAGTTGCCAAGGTTGGAGACCCCTGCTCTAGAGGCTGGAAACAGGCCCATTTCCAGAGTTCCGGGAGGCCTGTTTTTCACCCTCCCAGAGCCTCCGTGCGGTCCCTGCACTTACCTAGCATCCAAAATGGGTCACGTGGAGACTCCTGGGAGGGGTGGGCCAATCCTTGCAACTGGCCCACCCAGACCTTGCAACTACCGGTTTGGCGAACCAGATGAAAAATTAGCATCTGGATAAAGGACTGGATAACACAAGAGAGGAAACGCATACTAACAATCGAAGGATACAATTTACAGCAGGGATGGCACTACTTTCTTTGGCCAACAAAAGAAGGTCAATACAAGTATTTTATGAACCACTATGTAAGGGGATGTTTGATTAAGATATGGGATAAGACTAAAGGACTGATGTATAGTAAGACTCCATACTGGATCTTGAAGCAATCATATACCCAACTTTATATAATTTGGACAAACTTGTGACTTATAGGGAACTGCTGGATGGCGGAGGTAATCTTAGGTCCAAAACAGATTTAAAATCACGGGGAATTAATTTGGACTGGTGGGCATATACACAAAAATTAGCATCTGGTTCGCCCGAACTAGTCCAAACTGCCTGAATTCCAACCCTGATTGTAGGTCATATGCTTCCCCTTTTGTTAAGAGAGGGCTGTTCAATTCTGACATAGATGGCCTCTTTGACAGAGTGGGGAGACATTATCTGTTTCCAGTTTACAACACAGTCCTTTCAGCAGTTCCAAGGAGGCTTCACACCCACTTGCATTATTCAGGTGGCCTTGAGGACACAGACAAAACCTCCAGGTGGCCTCAACGATTCTCTAAAAGAATGCAAATGACCAGCTGTGTGCAAGCAGTATAAATCATTCCATTCCCCACCCACCAGTCAGAGCGGAAGAAGCTTCTTGGATGAGAAGCGAAACGCCTTCAAAGAAAAACAAGAAAAGCCCAGTTGCCTCTTGAAAAAACAGAACCTTTGGGACCACCTGGATGACTGGGGATCTCCACAGTCAAAAGATCACGGGATACATGCTCCCATTTCGGCTCCTGACAAAGACTCCCCATCAGCCCAGATGCCAATCCTGACCGAAATGTGTAAACCGCCCAGAGTGGCCTGGAGTTGATCAGCCTATAAATAAATAAATGAATACGTTCTTAGTGCATTTACCTGGAATGAATGAACAAAACTAAGGACCTGCAGGGAAAGTTTTCTGCTGGAATGTAGGAGTTTTTGAAGGCTGCCAAAAGACAAGAGAAAAAGCGACAGGGTCAGGGGCAGCATCTGATAACTGACAACGCTTTCTTTTTCGCTTTCTTTTTTCTTCGGCATCATCCACCAAACGCCTCACCTGTCTCTGCTGCATAATCCATGGCTGGCGATCTTCCGACAGACTTTTCGGTTGAGGTCCGAGCTGAACAGTGGGATTCCGAAGCTCAGTTCCAAGGGAACCCACTCCAGTTCTGTGGTAGGGACTGAAAAGATACCAAGGAAGGGCAAAGTTGAAGGGACTTCAGCTGCCAACATTTACGACTTTTAAAACACCTTTGTGAATTTAGGAACCTTCAAAAATTACATTGATAGTAATAGCAACAGCACTTAGACTTATTTACCGCTTTACAGTTTTACAGAGTCAGCCTATTGCCCCCAACAACCTGGGTCCTCATTTTACCCACCTCAGAAGGATAGAAGGCTGACTCAACCTTGAGCCTGGTGGGATTTGAACTGCCAATTGCAGGCAGTCAGCAGAAGTAGCCTGCAGTACTGCACTCTAACCACTGCACCACTGAGGCTAATCAATGACTGCACAATATCAACAGTAATAATATTAACAACAACAAACGGATCGTCATTTGGAACACCATACACCAGATATCACGGTTGTAGAGGGCCGAAGTGTACAGTTTATTGATATCGCTGTTCCTGGAGATGCCAGAGTCAAAGAAAAAGAACTAGAAAAAATAATGAAATATCACGACCTCTGTTAGGATAATCATCCTGATGTTGGGTTGACAATATATATAAGCCAGGATTCTTAAAGAGTATATGTAACTTTAAGGACTATGTTGAATCTGATTGGCTGTGCTTCCCAGCTCAACCATAAAAGGTAGCTGAGAACACAGTTCATTCCCTTTTGCTTTCCTTTGCTTACTGTTTGCCACTGAGGAGCTGAAACTCAACACGGAAGAAGAGTATCATTGGATAACTGTGTTTTGGTGAAGGACTGTTTATTGTTGGAGGAGTTAGTATCACTGTTTGGAAGAAGTACAATGGTACCTTGGTTCATGAACTTAATTCGTGAACTGACTCTGGTCGCGAACCGAATTGGTCGTGAACCGAGGCACAGTTTCCCATAGGGTTTAATGTACTGTAAATCCGGTTAATCTGTTCTGATCTTTTTTTGGTTTCTGAAGCACAAAAAATATGAAACAAATTACAATACACATTAGTACAGTACTGTATGTGCTAAAAGTATAACAAAAATAAAAAAAAGTCACTGAAAGTACTCACAGTGTACTTTTTTCTGTGTCTCCTTCTCTCCACGATCTTCCTACAGGAAGTCACAACCATGTGACAGCCAGGAAATAGCATTAAAATGGCCGCGGCTCCTGTTCGTGAACCAAAGCGGAGTTCGTGAACCGGAGCATATTTTGATGAACTTTTCTGTTCGTGAACCGAGTTGTTCGTGAACAGAAGCGTTCGTGAACCAAGGTACCACTGTATTTTAGTTACTACAAAAGTAAAGACTATTTATTTTTTCTACTATCAGTGTTTGATAGTTATTGTGTGCTAAAAGCAATGTATCTCTTTGCTGTCGGGTATTTTGCACTATTCCGCTATTTATTTTCCAACGGGGGTGTTTTTTACCCCTAACAACCTGGTCATTGAAACTACCTGATTATGGATGAAGCATGTACCAGTGTTACCCATTGCCATCGGGGCACTTGGCACCATGTCCCAAGAATTTTACAAAACACATCAACGAATGGCAGCTTCCTACAATAACACCAGCGGAACTGCAAAAAACTGTGCTACTCAGAACATCTTACATTTTAAGAAGGTACTTGGTTGATGGATGCTGGCAGCAAACCGTATCAACCATTAGCATCAGTCAATGGTATTTGTGATGCATTTTTTTTTTATATTGAAAAAGTTTTATTGGGTTTTTACAATTTTCCAAAAAGGATAGGGTAAGGGATACAGAAACATTTTGAGAACTTTCGCATCGGAATCATTGGCCCTTCCAGGGCTTCATAATAAAACATAAAAAAAAACATTTTTCAAAAATACTACGAGGTGGAAATAAGTGCATACATCCTAAATTCTCAATTCTATGCTGGCAGTCGTGTACAAACATCCAGATAAAAAAGTTATACTATGTTAATAAAAAAAGCAAAGTTATTTTTTTGATCTAAGTCTCTTGGCAATTGTACCTTCTTTTTCTCCTTCCTGGCCCCCAGTGGGCGGGGCCGTGGCCCCCCCTGAATCTTCCCCCAGGACAGAGGAATGTTTTTTAAGAAAGGCTTCCGCCTCAACAACTGTTTTAATCCTAACTCTCCCTCCTTCCCAGAACACCAACATCCCTTCCGGCATCGCCCATTTAAACCAAATCCCGTGGTCAAACAATTTTTTGGATAAGAAGGAATACTTCCTTCTCATCTCTCTAATCTTTTTTGGGATCTGCTTCAAGATGGCGACTTCCTTTTGTTGGTAAAGTAGGGGGCCCCCTCTCTGCGCCTTCAAAATTCCCTCTCTGGTTGACCTTCTAACAAATTTAATATGTATCTCTCTGGGTACTTCATTTATCCTGGCATATGTTTTTGAATGTTCAGTTAGTTGACTGAGTTTCCTGTTTAATGAATAAAAGAAATAATAATAATGCAATGATGATCTCTTCCTCTTGTACAGGTAGTCCTCGACTTACGGCAGTTCGCTTAGGGGCCGTTCAAAGTTACACTGAAAAAAGGGACTTATAACCATTTTTCAGACTTATGACTGTTACAGCATCCTCGTGGTCACATGATTTACATTCGGATGCTTGACAACTGATTCACATTTATGACGGTTGCAGTGTTCCCGGAAGTCGTGGGTTCCCCTTTTGTGAAACTACTGACAAGCCGAGTCAATGGGGGAACAAGATTCACTTAATGACCAGGTTACTAATTTGACAACTGCGGTGATTCACTTAACAAATGTGGCGCGAAAAGTCGTAAAATGGGGCAAAACTCACTTGACAAATTTCTCGCTGAGCCACATAAAAATGTTGGGCTCAATTGTGGTCGTAAATCGAGGACTACATGTACCTTCAAGAGGTTGAACTGCTTAGGCCAAGCAATAAACTCCACTCAAAGGAACAGACAGTGGAAAAACAGCAGTCAAGACCCTTGTCTCTTTTTCTGCTGGTTGATGGTTCAGTAACCCATCAGCCCAACCATGAGTGAAACGGAGCAAATTTGAAAAGGAACCCATTTTCTGATTACCATATTTTTCGGTGTATAAGACAAAAAAGAGGCTGAAAATCTGGGTGCATCTTATACACTGAATACAGCATTTTTGGCCTCCCGAAACCCCGCCCCCTTCACCATAATGGCCGTGCATGGCCTTTAGGAAGCTTCCAGAGTGCTCCTGGGGGCTGGGGAGGGCAGAAATGAGCAAAAACTGGGCCATTTTTTCCTCAATTTTGCCCCCCCCCACCCTCCAGGAGCACTCTATAAGCCTCCTAAAGGCTATGCATGCCCTTTTTTTAAACAAAAAATCGGCCGTTTTCACAAAAAATCGGCCGTTTTGGAAAGGTCTGCAGAGTGCAAAAACTTTTTTTTTTTAATTTGCCTCTTCAAAACTTTGGTGCGTCTTATTCTCTGAAAAATACGGTATTTCCCCAAAACTAGCATCTGGGAATCCCCTTTCAAAGCAGATTTGTAATACACTCTCTGAATTCAGAAAATTCATTGCACAGAATCCAAATAATTTATCCTCTGCACTTTTTTTTGCTAGGGAGGTAGTCCTCGACTTATGACCACAATCGAGCCCAACATTTCTGTGACTAAGTGACACGTTCGCTAATTGGTTTTTGGCCCATTCAACAATCTTTACTGCCTCCATTGTTAAGGGAATCACGGCAGTTGTTAAATGAATCTGTCTTTCCCATTGATTTCGCTTGTCAGAAGGTCGCAAAAGGGGATCACAGGACCCCGAGACACGGCAACCGTCATAAATACGAGTCGGTTGCCAGGTGTCTCAATTTTGATCACATGATCATGGGGATGCTGCAAAAGTCGCAAGTGTGAAAAACAACCCTAAATAATTTTTTTCAGTGCTATTTGGTGGCTTTGAATGGTCACTAAAAGAACTGTCGTAAGTCGAGGACTAACTGTTCAATGTAGCCCTTCCTCCTTCTGCCATTTTTTCTACCGCAAAGCCCAACCCATCTACGACTGGAACGTCTGCTTCTCATTATAGGTCAGGGTCCCCAATTCCTGGTCTGGCAACAGCCTGCGGCACGTGAGCAACCAGGTTGCGCAGACAAGCAAAGTCCCATCTGTGAGATGCAGGCAATATGCAAAACCACACCCTCTTTGGGGTCCATGGAAAAACCCCTCTCCATGGAAAACTGGTCCCTGGGGCCCCAAAACTTGGGGGCCACTGTTTTAAGTTACCCACAGATGGCAGAGAAGATCATGGACTACTGTGTAATGCAGGGGTCCCCAAACGTGACAACTTTTAAGACTTGTGGACTTCAACTCCCAGAATTCAGGGAAGACCTCTGGTGTCATGCCGTTTAAGGTTCTGCATGTCCTAATCCTACAATCTTCTCCATTTCCATGAGGTTACCTTCTGGGCTTTGTTTAGCAGCAGGATCTACGTAAGGCTCTTCAATGACCATTTCAAAGGACTCTGTGCTCCCGTTGACATCTGAGCCCAGGGCAAGCTCTGGCTCACCTGAAGAGGAAGATCAATACTTCAAATGATACATATATACCTTGTTTCCAAGAACTGAAAGATGCTGTGCTTGACCAGTTAGCATGGAGAGCACTTGCCTATAAAGTCAGCAAGAGTTGGGCACCATTAAATGGTTAAAGCGGGGGAGGGGGTCAAACTCAAGGCCTGTGAGCTGCACCCAACCTGTGGGGTGCTTAGATCTGGCCCGTAGGACACCCCCCCCCCACCCGGGAAACCTCTGCCAGCGAAAACAGAGCTTGGGAGGGTGGTGCACAGCCCTCCTGGACTTCGTTTTTGCCCGCACTGGCCCCTCTGGGCTCTGTTTTCACTGGCAGAGGGCTGCAGGAGGCCATAGAGTTGTCCATGCTCACCATGCCCCCGCCCCTCTCCTTCCCCCTCCTCCCGGCAGAAGTCAAACCCAACCCTGATGCAACCCTCAATGAAATTGAGTTTGACACCCCTGGGTTAAAACAACAACATACATATGAACTGTATTTGCTTTACCTAAAGGTTATACTTGGATATAAGGTTCTAGAATATGTTTCTGAGCTGCATGCATCTTAACGAATGCAGAAAAATCTTGCAACCATTCCGATCTCTTTCCACCACTTGGAAGAATGCCCACAAATTCAAATTTAAAAAAAATACCCTACTAGTTTGACAACCCAGGACCAGAGGTGGCATCCAGCCAGTTCTGACAGGTTCTAGAGCAGGGGTCCCCAACCTTTTTGGCACCAGGAACCGGTTTCATGTTAAAAAAATTATGCGGCTCGGTGGCCATGGCTCAGCCGGCGTAGAGGAGGAGTGGGGTGGGGGTGGGGAACAGGCGGCGCATGCACATGTGGGGGGGGGGAGTTGGCTCACTCGCCCCTCTCAGGCCCCAACGGCGTGAGCGGCCGCGCCTGCGCTCTCCCGCCCCTGGTGTGCGCTCTGCCCAGGGGGCTGCCCCCTCCTCCCTCCTCCTCCTCTCCGGCCCTTTCTAAGAGTTGCACCACTCACTGTGGCTCGATTCCTATCAAGCCATAGACCGGCACCGGTCTGCGGCCCGGGGGTTGGGGACCCCTGTTCTAGAGAACCGGTAGCGGAAATTCTGAGTCAATATGCTGGTCCCACCCCTGCTGCCTCCCAGCTGATTTTCTTTTGTTGCCCTGAGAGGGAGAACGGAGCTGGAAAGCAGGTTAGTGATGTGGGGAGGGAATGGGGACTTTGCAGTAACCTTTCCCTGCCACGCCCACCAAGCCCTGCCACGCCCACAGAACTGGTAGTAAAAGCTTTTGAATCCCACCACTGCCAGGACCAACCTTTTTCCTCAGACGCATCGCTCAGCTTCCTCTTCACAGGGTGACTGAAAGGGTTCAACATGGTGATGTAGCCGCAGAAATGCTGAAGGTCCATTTTCCCCCTCAACATCTTCAGTGCTTTATGGACACCCATGTTGAGACGGGAAAAATCTAGGCATAACCCCACCCCCAAAAGAGAATATGAAATCAATTTGTTAAATTAAACCACCGTCGATAACAGGAGAATATAAAGAAGATTTGGAGAATTACTGGATGTTGATATAATGTTCAAGTTTGGGATTTGATGTGCTCAGTGTCTTCTCATATTTGGGATTTCTGTTTCCGTTTTGTTCAGTTTACAGTGTTTTCTTAGGGGAAAAAATGTGCAATCACAACTTTCAATAATTAAAAAAAAAACCAATTACTGATGGTGAGCAGACTTTCCTCCCAGGATACAAGACTTTGCAGGAGTCTCTAGACTTGAAGTCTAAGGCTGCTTCCAAGAAAGATGAAGGGGGCAGTGACAGGAACAAAATTCTGTCTTGATTCAATGACGTATGAACTATTAATAAATAAATAAATCCACCGTACCTCCTTGCTGTTCTGCTTCATCAAGCGGAAATGGAATATGGATCGTTTCCCCCATGCCGTGTATGCCGTGCCCCTAAATGCCAAGGAAAAGAGGTACGGTAAGGTAAAAAATTGGCAGCTTTCGACAACTTTCGGTTCTGCGTTCTCCATCGCTCTGTGATTTTGGAATATTGGTAAGAGGTTGTTGGGTTAAGACTGGGGAGGTCCAGGGACAACTCTCTCTCTGTGCCCATGAATTTCCTAAGGACCCTGGTGTCGGTCCATCACAGTAGGTGTCCAAAATGTCTGCCTGCCTTACGCAGAGTTTATTCTTTTTATACAGTTTCAACAAGCAGGATAAAGCTTAGACAGCCACAGCATTGTTATTGGTTTATTCCTTATTTCCCTTGTCGAGCTCTAAGACCATCCCAGCCAAGGTTGAATCTCACCTAACTCCCTGGTACAGCCTGGTTCTGCTAATTAGGTGAGCTCATAGACAGTCGAGGTTTGGTTACTAAGGCACATGGCAGTTTGCTGCTCACGGCCCCTCCGCAACCTTTGTATAACCTCTACACCCTGGGCCTGTCGCTCTCTCTCTCAGCGCTATTTTACAAAGTGGTTGTCAGTATAAAATCCAGGTAAGATAGGAACATCTGGGACAGGAATGTCAAACTCAAGGCTCGGAGGCTGGATCCAGCTCGTGGGATGCTTAGTCCTGGCCTGTGGGGTTGTCCTGGAAACAAGCCTGTGGTGCCTCTGCCAGTGAAAACAGAGTTTGCGAGGCCTGCAGGCAGAGGGTCGCAGGAGGCCATCACAGCGGAAAATGGAGTTCGCGAGGGCTGTGGGGGACCCTCCTGAGCTCTGTTTTCACTGGTAGAGGGTTGCAGGAAGCTATCGCAACCGAAACAGAGCCCGGGAGCCTGTTTTCACTGGCAGAGTGCTTGGGCCACCACAGGCACCACCAGACGAGTGATGTGGAGCTGGCCATGCCCCCCCCCCAGCTCCCCCCCCCGAGGTAAAACATAACCCTGATGTGCCCCTCAATGAAATTGAGTTTGACACCCCTGTCTGGGACATCTTAGAAAAATGGGTAATCCTCGAACGGTGACCCCAGTTGGGACCGTAAATTCCATCATTAAGCAAGGCGGTTGCTGAGTGAGTTGAGTCCAATTTTGCAACCTCTTTTGCTGTTGTGGTTAAGTGAATCCCCATAGTCGCTAAGTGAATCTTGCTCCCCACTCCCTCCTGTTGACTTTGCTTGCTGGAAGCTGGCTAGGAAAGTCACAGATAGCGACCACATGATCCTGGGACAGTGCAACCCTCATAAATGTGCTATTCGCCAAGTGTCCGATTTCTGATCATATGACTATGGGAATGCTGCAATAATCGTCTATGAGGACTGGTTCTAAACTACTTTTTTCAATGCCCTTGTAATTTCCAATGGTCACTAAGTGAATGGTCATAAGTTGAGGACTACCTGTACAAATGAAATAAATATTTTTCTGTGTCCAGGTTTTTAAACCATTTTTTAAGATCCAACACTTGTAGATATCCTGCCCTGCAACTGCTGAGTACCAGGACCTGCAGAACTCCTAAACGTAGATTTATATCTGGTCATTTCAAGTGTGAAGAGATGTGAGTTCAACTCCAGTAAAGACTCACAGAATAACCTCTAGCTACCCACATCTGACAATTCCCAATAAAGACAAAAGTGACCATGCAGCACCTCCTGGTGGTCAATGTCATATAAAACAATGTGATGGTTTTTCAAATTGAATTTTGTGTAAGAGATTATTATTGGCTGAGCTGATGTAATTTGTGTCTAATCCAACACATCTGGAAGGTGTCCTTTGTACCCTATCATAATAAATGTGGACACAGGAATCCTAATAACCTACATTTACAATACAATACAATAGCAGAGTTGGAAGGGACCTTGTAGGTCTTCTAGTCCAACCCCCTGCATGGGCAGGAATCTTATACCATTTCAGACAAATGGCTGTCTAACATCTTTTTAAAGACTTCCAGGGTTGGGGCATTCACAACTGCTGGAGGCAAGCTGTTCCAGAGGTTAATTGTTCTTACTGTTAGGAAATTTCTCCTTAGTTCTAAGTTGCTTCTCTCCTTGGTTAGTTTCCACCCATTGCTCCTTGTCCTGCCCCCAGGTGTCTTGGAGAAAAGTTTGACTCCCTCTTCTTTGTGGCACCCTCTGAGATATCGGAACACTGCTATCATGTCTCCCCTGGTCCTTCTCTTCATCAAACTAGACATACCCAGTTCCTGCAGCCGTTCTTCATATGTCTTAGTCTCCAGTCCTCTAATCATCTTGGTTGCTCTTCTTTGCACTCTTTCCAGAGTCTCCACGTCTTTTCTACATCGTGGCGACCAAAACTGTATGCAGTATTCCAAGTGTGGCCTTACCAAGGCACTATACAGTGGCATTAACACTTCACGCGATCTAGATTCTATCCCTCTGTTGATGCAGCCTAGAACTGTGTTGGCTTTTTTGGCAGCTGCTGCACACTGCTGGCTCATATTTAAATGGTTGTCCACTAGGATTCCGAGATCCCTCTCACAGTTGCTACTATTGAGCAAGGTACCACCTATACTGTACTTGTGCATTTGGTTTTTCTTGCCTATATGTAGGACCTTACTTTTTTCACAATTGAATTTCATTTTATTAGACAGTGCCCAATGTTCAAGTTTGTCTAGATCCTTCTGTATCTTAAGCCTATCTTCTGGAGTGTTGGCTATTCCTGCCAGCTTGGTGTCGTCTGCGAATTTGATGAGTTCCCCATTTATCCCCTCATCCAAATCGTTGATGAAGATGTTAAAGAGTACTGGGCCTAAAACAGAGCCTTGGGGGACTCCACTGCATACTTCCTTCCATGTAGATGCAGTTCCATTGAGGACTACACGTTGAGTGCGGTTGGTCAGCCAGTTATTTAAATGAACAGTTTAGAAGCCACCCATTGCCTATTCATATTTCTGCTTCTACCTTGGCCAAAATAAAAAAAATCTATCAAACTCAATTATTTAGTCTATTTTTGTATAAGTCTTGGTACCTGAATCAGGACAGCAGAATGGGTTAAAGCATCATTCAACATAGTAAGCACATTCGAAGTGGGGACTACTCCTGGATCGTGACCCCAAGATGTTATTAATAAACGGTCATAGCCCTGGGAATCAAATGCAGAGACAAATTAAGACCCAATTAACAAAGATATTTATCTATGTATCTATCTATTTATATTACATATACAGTCATGTAATTCAGGGTCTGTATTTTTTCCGCACATTTTCCCATTCAAATTTTACTTGGTTTTCTTTTCAGCCTGGTCACCCGGCTTAAATCTTTTTCTGTTTGTTAGGAGAGAAAATATGCAAACCCTGATCTGTATTTATTTAATAAATATTTTTCCAAGTAATATATTTGTAATTCCCCTGGGCACTATCTTTGGTAGAAAGGCTTCATGTAATAGTACAGAAAGTGTATTTGTTTTTGTAGTTAATTTATTATCAACCAACCAATAACCTGGCATTGCAAGGGTATTTATTTATTTGGGGAAAAATTCCGGACCAAACGTAATTTCTAATGTTGGATTTTCCTGCTTACCAGAGGGAGCCCCCTTGTGGAGTACTGTGACGCCATTACCAGCTCCACTGCAATGTACAGTAGAAGCCATTTTATGGCAGTACAGCAGAAGCCATTTTAAGGCACAACAGGCTGTCTCTTAACAGAACACACATCCCAAGGGGTATTAGGGGTGTCTTACCCCCACAGTATTTTTCTCCAGAGGGTAAGTCATCTGTGTTTGGTTCAAATTGCTGGAGGTATTCCAAAGTTACGCTGGAACACACATACACACACACACACATGTATGTGTATACACACACACACACACACACACACTATATAAAGAATCAGAGGTATATTCTCTAGAAAACACGAGAGTGTCTTAACTTTTGTTGCAAGTGTGTTGGTGGATCTCAAATTATGGCTAATGTAACTAAAAATAATATTTAGAATGTATTGGTCTCCATTACATTTGGATGTAAAAGGACTGTCAAAAACAGCACTTTGTTGGAGATGTAATAATGGATCATGCTTCTGTAAAACACACATTTTTACAGTAATCCTTAATTCAACAAAACTTAACAAGTTTTGGGAGAAAGTTGTTGATTGTATGTCAGAAGCTAAAATTCTCAGAGGATAATATTTTCTTGAACTGCGTACCTAATACATGGCATTTGATAACTGGGCAATGTAAAGAGATTCTCCATGGTCAAAAAACTGAAATTACAGCACTGGAAAAATAAATGTATGCCTCCCCTACACTCAGTGAAGACCTGATTGCACTTACCTCCAAGGAGTTCATGACATTAATGTTTCTTGACATATTATTTCATTTTATTATATAACATTTTAACGTGTTTTTTCTATTCTTGGACAATGAATGTATCATTATCACTATTAGCTTTGTGTTTTGCCCTTTTTTCTTTTTATTAATTAAAAAGCAGCAACAATAAATATAAAAAGGTGCATATTATCTAATAAAACCACTAAAGAGTGTGATTCAGCCCATTTTCAAAGTTCTCTAAACACAATGTTTTGTACATTCTTCTTTTGCCAAATGATAAATGGCTTAGATTAATTATATTGATTTATCTCTGGAATCACCTCTCTTCTACTATGAATTAGAAATCCTCTAGATTTCAAACACCAATAACTTCTCAAAGGGGGTGCAAAATATTTTAAATTCCCACCAGGTTATTTTGGTAAGACGTAACGGAGTAAGTAAGGGAATAATGAACGATGTAGTGGCTCAGTGGACCGGGAGAGGGGGCGGTCTAGAAATCTAATAAAATAAATGAATAATAAAATAAATAAATAAGATGCTGAGCTTGTCGATCAAAAAGATCAGCAGTTCAAATCCCTAGTGCCACATAATGGAGTGAGTTCCCATTACTTGTCCCAGCTTCTGCCAATCTAGCAGTTTGAAAGCACGCAAAAAAATGCAAGTAGGAAATTAGGGACCACTTTGGTGGGAAGGTAACAGCATTCCGTGCACCTTCAGCATTGAGTCATGCCGGCCACATGACCACAGAAATGTCTTTGGACAGTGCTGGCTCTTTGGCTTTGAAACAGAGATGAACAACTAGCACATATGTGCAAGGGGAACCTTTACCTTTAAGGGAGTCCAATTTTAACTCAAAAAGGGGTTGATTTGGAAACAATTTTGCCATTACACTGAAGGAGAATATTTGTAGCTCAGGGCTGCACTGTTGACTTTATTTCATTTGGAGAATGAAACATCTGCAAGAAAACAACCAAGCTCAGAGTTGTTTCAAACTTTTAGTTTCCCTTCACATGCAACTGTTATTGAGTTGTTCTGAATTTGAGGCCCAATTTCAGAAGACTCTCAGACCCTGAAAGTGTGGGACACCTACCTGAAATATATCTGGAAGTTTTCGAAGCCTTGTGCCTTTAGATAACAACAGGGATGGAGGCCCCTGTCCGGTTATGTGGTAAATATAGAGCTTGAACCACACAGAGCTCACTTCTGGAATAGCTGGCCCAATATGCTGTGGAAAGATGGAAGAGTCAGAATGGAAGCAGACAAGGCAGCTAATTTGGCTCAGCAGGAAGAAAAGAGCCATCAACATTTGCAGTGGTCCTCAGACAATTTCATGTACTTTTTAAAAAATGTTAATTATAAGATAAAAATATAGAAGTTAGAAAGGGGAAGGAAGGGAGGAGATGAAGGAAGGAGATGGCAGGGAGGGAGGAGGGAAGAAGAAAGGAGATGTGAGGGAGGGTAGAGATGAGAGGAAGGAGATGGCAGAGAGGGGGAGGGAGGGAAGAAGGAAGGAAATGGGAGGGAGGGAGGCAGGAGATGGGCAGAAGGGAGGAAGGAAGGAGATGGCAGGGAGGGAGGAGGGAAGAAGAAAGGAGATGGGAGGGGAGGGAGGAGATGGGAGGGAAGAAGGAAGGAAATGGGAGGGAGAGAGGAAGGGAGGAGATGGGAGGGAGGGAGGGAGGAAGGAAGGTGATGGCAAGGAGGGAGGAGGGAGAGAGGGAAGAGGAAAAGAGATGGGAGGGGAGGGAGGAGATGGGAGGGAAGAAGGAAGGAAATGGGAGGGAGAGAGGAAGGGAGGAGATGGGAGGGAGGGAGGGAGGGAGGGAGGAAGGAAGGTGATGGCAAGGAGGGAGGAGGGACAGAGGGAAGAAGAAAGGAGATGGGAGGAAGGGAGGGAGGAGATCCCAGGGAGGGAGGAGGGAGGAAGGAAGGAAGGAGATGGCAGGGAGGGAGGGAGGGAGGGAGGGAGGAAAGAAGTAAATTTTCTCAGTGGAGTAGAATATTAAAAAGTTACAACGTTAACCTTTTGCTTTACATTTCTACACATTTCAAGCGATTTCTATAACAACAAAATCATTCTAATCACAAACACCTAAAATCAAAGTTTTACGCCCCTCCCTAATTTAAAGCAAAAAAAGAAATCCAGAAGTGGTTTCCAAGTAGAAACAAAACTAGATAAGATTCTTCTCTTGGATTAAAAGAGTCAGTTTCACCATCTCTGACTACATCATCTTTAATATCCATTCTTCCACTGTGGGAATTAAATCCTATATTCCTATTTTTCCCCCCCAGCATGACTTGTGGAATTGTTGCCTATTAAAGAACAGAAAATATGCTGATTTTGAAACATTTTAAAAAAACACTTAAAAACAAATCTGATTAGAGCTTCCAAGCAGGGGAAAAAAAACCCCCACTCCAGAGATACTAAAAGATCGCTCATAATAAATATACAAGAAGGGTCAATTCCTGGAAATTTATTATGAGGGATCTTTTGGTATCTTTTGGCTGAAAATTTGTCTACTTGGAAGCTCTAATCGGGTTTTTTAAGTGTGCATGTTTGTTAAGAATAGAAACACTGTAGATCTTTATAAATGTCTATGAATAGCTGTGGGGGATTTAAAAAAAAAATAAAGGCAGGATAAGCATTTAAATAAATACATAATAAAAAAATTGAAAGGTCAAGCTATAAATACAACACAACACAATGCTATGTAAATTTAAAAAGTGTTTTGTTTCTCAACCCGGTCAGACTTTCTTGAGAAACTCTGAACGAGTTGAGAAACAAAACACTTTTAAAATTTACTTAGCATTGTGTTGTGCTGTACTTCTAGCTTGACCTTGCCATTAAAAAAAATGTATTTGCTTAAAGGATTTTATTTACCTGTGGGGTGCAGCTGCTGGTAGGTCGAATTTCATTGGTGAGGGGTGCCATGGAGACAAGCAGGGTGTAGTTTTTGTTCAAAACTCTGCTGCAGGTGGCAGGATCCAAGCCAAGCAAGCTTTCACAGCGTAGTAAATCCAGAGGGAAACCTACATTAACAATGCCAAAGACACTTGGAATACAGATAGCAAACGAACATGTATGCAAGTGAAAGGGGCAGAGGGAAAGGGGAAGGAAAAATCTTAGTTAGGGATTCCAATTTACTCGTAAAATTAAAGAAAGTTCTCAGAGTATTTCCACAAAAGTCTTCCTGTCATTAGAAATGCTTTCGGTCAATACATCGGCAAACCCTAAGCTAAACTTTATGGAGGTGTCTGTATCTATAAAGGAGAATATTTGTAGCTCAGGGTTGAAATGAAGGTTCCTTGGTGCTCTCTGAGCTTGCTTGTTTACTTACAGACGTTTCATAACCCTAACTAGGTACTGATGATGTTACCTAGTTAGGGTAATGAAACGTCTGCAGGAAGGCAAGCAAGCTCAGAGAGCACGAAGGATTCCTCAGTTGTTGTGGCCCGCCAGATTCGGACGATGAGGAGGTTGGGGAGAAACCTGGGCCACTTCTGGAGTATGGAGAAGGCTCTGGTGGAAGCTCTGTGTCGGACGCAGAGGTAGAACCAGGGCCGTCCAACATTTCCCAGCCACTAGAGGGGCAGCTGCCTATGGGAAGCTGAGATAATTGGGGAGGAAGAACAGCTGGGGCCTGTTCCAGATGCATGTCTGTGCAGAGCTGTTAGGGAGAAGAGAACAACTGAGGACAAAGAGTCGACTTGGGAAGCAAGGCACATGTGGATGCTGAATTCTCCATGACTGGGGAATAAATAGAAAGAAAGGGGAGTGGGAGTCGTAGGAGACAACAGTTCGGATTTCTGAAGATTTGGCTCATCGTCAGAGACTGCTTGCCAGAATTTAATTTACAGCTTTGGCTCCGGCCTGCCAATTATCTCAAGGAACTGATAAGGTCTGTTATTGCAGGTAACTCTTTGAAGGATTATTGCCTGGACTTTTCAGTCTGTGAATGCCATTAATTCACAAGAGATAAATAAAGAAGGGGTTTTTTTGGGACAAGGAGTCTGTTTCTTGTTTCTGCTAAGGCTGGGTCAGAACATCAGTGACTATATCTGGTTGATTTTGTTTCTACATCTTAGTGCTTGAATTCTTTTCTGGCCTTAGTTAGATTCTATTCCACTCTTCCTGCAATTTTAATACCACACAAAAATTAATCTTTAGAGGAGAAAAACCACACCAGCAATTCTCTGCTCCCAAATGATATTACCATGTATTTGGAACAGAGTTGCCCCGCAAGAAAGTAAGCACCGAGCACATAAAATAACAGCTTTCTACTAAAACAGATGTTTTCACTGTACCATTAGTGGGTTGCTCAGCCTGCGAAACCTGAGCCACGAGGTCCTTATTGTGTCTCAGGAACAGGATAGTGTTTCTGAGGGTAAGAGCGTGGTCAAAGTATCGTTGAGCTTCACCCTCTCCTGTACTCTGAACCTGAATAAGAGAAGGCAAATATGTACTGTCTACGCAAATGCGGTTGCCACAACAAATTGAATTAAGGTTATTACACAACATTCCCAATGCAGGGATTAGGAATATGTCACAGCTGCTTTGACGCTCTATAAAGAAAAAAATAATATCTATTACATTCGCAGCTATTATATTCCTAGGACTTGGGCAACCTGTACCGTATGAAAAATGGAAAGGCAAAATTCAGTACTTTAGCTTAGTGTTTCTCAACCTTGGTGACTTTAAGTCCTGTGAACTTCAACTCCCAAAAATCCCCCAGCCAACAGCTGGATGGGGAATTCTGGCAGTTGAAGTGCACAGGACTTAAAGTCGCCAAGGTTGAGAAACATTGCTTTAGTTAATGCCACTGGATACATTTTTGTGGGTTAGCTTTGGGTGCACCTAAATAGCTATATATGACCATGGACAGAAAGCTTACCTATATAAATGGATCCAGATAGAGGAGGTGTGCAAACCTTCTCAGCCTAATTTCAAAGCCCCTCATCAAGTGATCTGTTCAGCACAGTGGTACAGTGGTTAGAGTGCAGTACCTGCAGGCTACTTCTGCTGACTTCCAGCTGTCTGCAGTTTGGCAGATCAAATCTCACCAGGCTCAAAGTTGATTCAGCTTTCAATCCTTCCAAGATGGGTAAACTGAGGACCCAGGTTGTTGGGGGCAATAGGCTGACTCTGAATACTGCTTAGAGAAGGCTATAAAGCACTGTAAAGTGGTATATAAGTAGCTTTATTATATAATTGCTATTGCTAATATGTAAACAGCCCAGGTTTAAATCCCAGAAGGGTATGGCTAGCTAATGAGAGCTAAATAGCTTGAAACAGATCTACAATAATCTCCCTTTATTTCTTTGTCGGTAAAACATAGATTTAACACAATCACAGGGGTTAGTTTTTTTTTTTTACCTTTTCAAGTTCCACCAGAAAACTGTCCAGTGACTCATCGGACAGTTTTCCCACTTCGAACATGGTGACTGCATGACTTTTCAAATTCTGCAAGACAAAAATGCATTGTTACTCATTTTCAGATATAATTCAAGGTAAAAAGCACTGGGAAGAAGAACACAAGATTAAAAAACTCCTCTTGAATGCCATTTGTGAAAACCAGTGCTTTAAAACGGACTTCACCCATGATTCTGTTTAAAATAAAAGCAATCCAAGAACACTTTTCACATGTCGAGTTCAATCAGAACTTACCGGCGAAAGATTCCCCATCATTAAAAAGGCAGTCAGAGTTGAATCAAAGAGGAATGCTATCCTCTTCGTGTGTGCGGTAGACAGACTTAAGCTGTTCACGCTGGCTGTGTCACCTTGGAAAGCCAAACAAAAAAACAATCAAACCAATCGAAATGGAATTCTACTAATCAGAACTGCCTGTACTATTGTTGGACTCATCACCTAGTTGGGATGGCGTCAAACAGTGTGACGGACAGCTTGCCAAACTGAGCCAACCGCCCTCTACTGCCCTCACCCACCAGCCATTGGGACATGCTCTAAATCAGGGGTCTCCAATCTTGTCAACTTTAAGACTTGTGGACCTTAACTCCCAGAATTCCTCAGCCAGCAAGGAACTCTGGGAGTTGAAGTCCACAAATCTTAAAGTTGACAAGGTTGGAGACTCCTGATCTAAATCAGCCAATGTGCTATGATATTGCTGTAGGTTTGTGTCATTCTTGCAATTAAAGCCTGAAATACTACAGGTAGCTTACAACTTACTTACTTACCTGTGCTTCCCCAAAAAAAAGACAGGGTCTTATTTTCTTTTTACCTCCTGATGGCCAGGAGGCCGATTCTACCGACAATCAGCTCCTTGTGTTAATCAGGCTGTGCTGAAACTGAAACGGGCTGTTTGCTGTTTCTGCAAGGAGGCAAATTTCTGGGAGGCAGAGGCCAAAAGGTGGGGGCTGGCGGGTGAGGCTACATTTGGTGTATAAGACGCACCAAATTTACAACCTATTTTAGGCAGGGGAAAAGTGTGTCTAACACTCCGAAAAACATGGTAGATTAGGCAGCAGAGAGTCTACACTGAGTGTTATCTTATTTGGGTAAGGTGACTTGAATAACCTAACAACCTCCCATAAAAGCCGCATTTCCTTTGGCTTTCAGCTGGATATAAGACAAGACACATCTTTCGGGCAGAGTTCTACAAATGTAGTGGTTTAGCATGAGATAAAGAAGAATGCATCTTCACCTTGAAAGAATTCAAGAAGATTCATCCACAAAATATAATCAATTGCCTGACTTTTTCCCCTCAAGCAACAATGGCTCTCACTTCACTGCTACGTTCCCCCCCACGTTGAATGTCTCTTGAACCCAGAGACTAGGATGTTTGAAAAATGAAAAAAATCCCTGCACTATGTTGCTAGCAGAGATCAGAAGATGCCGGGTCTGTTAATGAGAGGCACGGAATGATATGAACTGTAACTGATAAGCTAGCGGTCAGCACTTAAATTGCTCACCTTGGTCATCTTGACTGTTGGTATCTGTATCGGTGGCAGAAGAGCCCGCTTCTTGGACCGGACTCCTGCTTTCTCCACTCTCCCAGGACAACAGCATCTTCTGTGGGTCCAACGTTGTTCTGACAAGGGGAAAAAAAGTGTCACAGGAAGAGCCTTATTGGATCAGATCAAACGATTTCCTAATCTGGAATCTTGTAAAACAAGCATCTGCCTCCCGAGGAGTCTACAAACAAGATCTGAGGACAGCAGATCTCTCCCAGCAACTGATCTGAGTATCTGAGGTTGTGAAACTGGGCAGAACTGTCATCTCAAAATAGCATGCCATTCTAGGAGTCCATAGGCTCTCGGCAAAGATTTGAGTTACATTTTTAGGCTTTGCAGTCCCAGCGTTCACTACCCAAGCTTCTATCTTACTATCACTGAACCCACAGATTAAATTAATACTTCTCTGGGGAACTGGTTTTAATCGGTGAAAAGGAAAGCTTTGTTTGTTTTGTGAAGCAATTCTGACACCTATAGTAGAACAAATTTTGGAAATGGAAAGATTTAAAGGTGCTATTTTCTTTGAGACAATGAGTGGCAGCCTTTTTTTAGCTGTGTGCTTGAATTCAAAGGCTTTTATTTGTAGGTGTGTATAGGAATAGGAATGTGCTGATTTCATTATAAAATCAAATGGCCTCTGTAATTGAAATTAGGATTGTCAATCAGAGAGAACTTTACTAAGAGTTTGCAAAGGACTTATGTCCCTTAAAAAGGAAAGCTCTTTTATACATCCAAGAGACAAAAAGTGATGATACTGGAATGCAATCCATAAGGGACTGTGATATTTTTCTTACCTGTGTTTCCCTGAAAATAAGACAGGGTCTTATTTTCTTTTGACCCTTGAAATAAGCACTTGGCCTTATTTTTGGGGAGGTCTTATTATTTTTGAGGTGCAGGTGGCGGCAAGCATGGTCACCTCATGGCTGCTGCTATGTTGCAATATTTTCAGGGAGGGTTTATTTTTTGGGGAGGGTTTTTTTAAGCAAATGTGCTCAAAAGCCCAATTGGGCTTATTATCCGGGGAGGTCTTATTTTCAGGGAAACAGGGTACCATGCTTCACCATAAGATTACAGTGAATTATTCAAGTTTTCCTTTGAAGTGGCAGTTCCTTACTTTTCACCTTACCCAACATTTCATTAGCTTCTTGATGTTAGGACAACCAGCATGAAAATATAACTTGACTTATGACAATAGCTCAGCCCAACATTTCTGTTGCTAAGTGACACGGTTGGTAAGTGAGTGTTGCCCCATTTTACAACTTTTCTCGCCAAAGTTGTTACGTGAATCACTGCAGTTGTTAATAACACAGTTGTGAAGTTAATCAGGCTTCCCCCATTGACTGTGCTTGTCAGAATGCCTGAAAAGGGGATCCCATGATCCCCGGGACACTGCAGCTGATGCAATCGGGAACCAGTTGCCAAGCATCCGGATTCTGATCACGTGACCATTGGGATATTGCAGAGGTGGGATTCTACCGGTTTGGGTGAACTGGTAGCTCCGACGTTCAGCTGGGAGCGAACTGACGATCAAGAGGGCCCGCCTGCCCTTGCGTTAGACTGACGTGTATCATCTCAGCTAAGTCGTGTGGCAGAGTGGATTGCCGTGTCTCAGCTATTTTCCTCCCCAGCAGTAATACGGAAGGCAAGTTTTCTGAAAACTGTGTATGCGTGCACATTGTTAAACCAGTAGGATTCCCACCGCTGGGATATGGCAACAGTCCTAAGTGTGGAAATGGTCATAAGTTGCTTCTTTCAGTGCTGCTTTGACTTTTAATGGACACTAAATGAAAGGTTTTGCATCTGAACGAAGAGCATTAAAAAACAACACCTCAGGTGGAAATATTTGCCAGGAAAGACAGAGTGGCTCCCTGCTATGTTCCTTCTGCAGGCAGACACCAATATTTTAATTCAGGTAAGGGGGCCTTGGATGGCTCACTTGGTTTTCATTTGATGAAGGGAAAGGAAGAAAGAGAGGGAGAGAAAGAGAAAAAAATAAAAACTTTTCCAGAAAAAAGAAAAAAAAGCAAGTACAAAAAGAAAAAGAAAGAAAGGAAGAAAGGAAAAAAGAAAGAAAGAGATACCATATTTGGTATTTGTTTCTTAGCACATGTCGTAATTATATTTCAATGGCATTATTATGTTTAACTTTTATCAGCTAGTTTGTGGACTGTCTTGAACACCATCTACTGATCCGTTGGTGGAAAAGCAAAATATCCATCCACCTTTTAGAAATACTTCGATTCCAAAAAGACTAAGAGCTTTTAGAAGAATATAAAGCTATCACCTGAGTGCCATTAAAGGCAAACGTGTCTTTTTCTGGAATCACAGCCATACAGGGCCACTGTGCAATCCGGGTGAAAGATACACCTCATTTTAAAAGTTGGAAATGAGAGCTACTTTTCTACTGACCTACCTGTTTCCTGAAGCAGATTCAACTGAATCTAAAACATTGTACATAACCCTCCACACCAGTGTTTCTCAACCTTCGCAACTTTAAGATACCTGGACTTCAACTCCCAGAGTTCTCCAGCCAGCCATCTTAAAATTGGCAAGTTGAGAAGCCTTGCTCTATGCATATTGTTGATTATTATCTACTACGATTCTTCAGAACAGCATTTGGATAAATGCTCAAACAAATACAGAGTAAAACTGAGGTAGGAAGCTGAAGAAATCATCCTCTTCTGCTTTCAGTGTAAAATTGTATTTTTATACTTACTTTAGCCTGTTTATGGAGGGAACGTTCCGCCATGATGAATGAAGATTATCCAGGTTTATTACTTGACCCTTCTTATGGGCAAACCCTAGCCGGCAGTACATGGACACAGCATTCTGGGAAAGAAAACAAGATCCTTCTATCAGCATGTTGTATTTTAATAATTTTGAGAAAGAGAAAAAGGGAGAGACATTGAGCACTAGAACAGTTAATCTTTTCTCTCATACAATTAAATCGAGTTGAGGCCTACC
The DNA here is from genome assembly GCA_039707465.1 of Rhabdophis nuchalis. Taxonomy (NCBI): domain Eukaryota; kingdom Metazoa; phylum Chordata; class Lepidosauria; order Squamata; family Natricidae; genus Rhabdophis; species Rhabdophis nuchalis. Next base: position 208,085,547 of record CM077645.1, read on the forward strand.
TTCACAAGCGACAAATCAATCTCAAGGACATTTGCTAGCTGAAAAATACACAAAATAAGTGAGGGTTACTGATAATAATGTGTGTTCATTTACATCAGCCCCATTACAACAAAATTACAACTCGCTAACAACTTTGATACCAACCCACAGTGGAAAGCCAAACAGGCCGCTGAACACCCAGATACTGGCAGCTATGTAGATGACCCTACACAAAAGGTGCCAGGTTTTGACCTTTCTCGCCAGCACTGGTCAACTCCGAACAGGATCCGTACCCAACATGGTATCTGCCAGGACTCATTGTTTAAATGGGATCTTGCCTCTACCCTTCAGTGTGACTATAGTGCTCCTCAATAAAATATTCACCACATTGTGTCCAATGGTCGATCAAGAGTTTACATTGGCCCAAGGTCTGATTTGTTTCAACATAGACATTAACATTTGAACTACTATAAGTCCATGTATCTGCCATACGCTAAATAAATAAAGCTCCATTAAAAATGTCACACTTATTCAGTACTAACCATTTAAGAGAGCCAAAGGACTGAATTATACAGTGTTTTCTTGGAATATTTAACAACATTTCATCATGGTGAAATAAAAGCAACCAATGAACTCATCAGCCTAGTCAACTGGCTAGCGTTCTAATAAAACGGTAAATACATTTCAAGTGTTTAGCGGAGGCTTAAGGTATCAATACACTCCACAACGGTAAATCTGCATTACCCTTATGGAAAATGCATTCTTATGCAATTTCACAATCTCAGCAGTTTTCATGGAATTGGAACACAGCCACAGTTAAGCAGCACAATATATTCTTCGGAATCTGAAGTCCCTTGGCCCAAAGTTTGATTGATAATCTGATCTAGCATAAATCAGCTTTGTTTGTTAACGTGAAGGCAGATTTCAGAGGAGAAAGTTGAAGTACTTTTGGAGCTACAGTTCATTTCACTGTCATTTCATGGATTTATGACATGTAGCTAGAAATCTGAGTTAATCGTACATTCTATTGGGAAAAGTTTTCCACTAGTACATAAAGGAAAAAGAAAAGCAGCACGTTCTTCTGGTTATTTTTCCAATTTAGCACAGCAAGCATCATCGCCCCCATAATAGAGATTGAGTGGAAGATGATGGGAAGTGTTGTGGCCTGCCAGTGGCCAGCAGAGCTGGCAGCAGAGTTGGACAGTGAGGAGGCTGGGGAGGAACATGGGCCAGTCCTGGAGGCTGGGGTAGGCTCAGATGAGGGCTCTGCATTGGAGGCAGAGACGGGGCTGAGGCCGTCTGGCAGAGATCAGATGCCGATGAAGCTAGACAGCAGTGAGGCAGAGGAACAGCTGGAGCCTGTTCCCAGTGTGAGCATCTGCAGAGCTGCCAGAAAAAAGGAACAGCTCAAAAATCAGGGTCAACTTGGGAGTAAAGCCACAAGTGGACGGTGAATGGCCCCTCCCATACGAAATAAAAGAGGAGCAAAAGGGGAGTGGACTTTTTGCAGGAAACAATTTGTTCATTCGTTTCAGGAATGTGAAGATCAGTCTGTGAATCTCAGAGACTCTGTGTCAAGTCTTTCCTTACACAGCACTGCGTTTGGAAAATATTTACAGGGCAGCTTTCCAAGCGAGATAAGGTCTGTGGTCATAAATTCACCTTTGAAAAACTGTTTACCAGGCCTTTGCTGAATGTGAATGGGAGGAATTCACATTCGTTTAATAAAAGGGGTTTTGTCGGGACCAGGAATTGGCTTCATGCTTTTTGGGGTAGCCTAGGTCAGAACAGGAAGGTCAGAAAACTGAGGACCGGCTCCTCATGAGAATGGTGAGATGGTTGAGACTTGTGTTTTCTCCCAGCCCTCAGTATTCATTCCCAAGGAAGATCATCACACCCTTGGTGGTCCTAAGATTCGGCTGCTATTAGATCAGTATGTTCTGTCCTCATCCATGATGATGATAGATGGGGCAGAGCAACTGGCATTTAAAAAACAGACCTGGGTAAGCCTGAAAGGTGAAGCCCCCTTCTCAGGAAAATACTTACCTGGCTTTGGGGCTTGGCACTGTACAACCAGGGAGATAGGAAGAAGATAGAGAAGAAGTTGTCAGCTATAAGACCTTAATGCATGGGTGTCAAACTCAAGGCCTGGGGGTCAGATCTGGCCTGCAGGGCCACACTGGAAACAGCAAAGGACCAGTCCGTGGTGCCTCTGTCAGCAAAAACGGAGCTTGGGAGGGCCACTGGTGGGCCTTCCAAGCTCAGTTTTTGCTGGTAGAGTGTTGCCAGGTGCTGTCGCAGCTGAAAATGTAGCTCGGGAGCCCATTTCTGTTGGCAGAGTGCTCAGGCCACCACAGGCACCCCCAACAAGAGTGATGTGAAGCTGGCCACGGCACCTCACTGACCCTCCCCAAGGTCAAATACAACTCTGATGCGGCCCTCAGTGAAATAGAGTTTGACACCCCTGCCTTAATGGCTTTTACTGTCTCGGTTGTTTAGATCAGTGTTTCCCAACCTTGGCGACTTTAAGTCCTGTGGACTTCAACTCCCAGAATTCCCCAGCCAGCTATGCTGGCTGGGGGATTCTGGGAGTTGAAATCCATAGGACTTAAAGTCGCCAAGATTGAGAAACACTGGTTTAGATAATCATGTGTGCGACCCTCCGGTTCCGGGGTTTCAAACTGGCGGCTTATGGACCAGATGCGTCATGTGCAGGCCATGCCCACCCCAGCTCCGTGAAGGGAAAAATATGTCACGCGATAGCAACATGACGCTGCGAATTTGACCCCCATGCTCTAGTTGAAAATGAGCTCTGTGGAGTAGTTGGGTTTTCTTGCTGTGGCACTATCCTTCCTCTTTACAACCATTCGTTTAACGACTTTCAAAGTTACAACAGCACTGAAACAAGTTACTTATGACCGGTCCTGGCACTTAACAACTGTCACAAAATCTCCACTGCCTGCAAATATTGATTTGGGTCTGAGCAGATGATCCTGTCAAGGTCTTGTTCCAATGTCACCTAGTGGGAGCCAGGAAATGGGCCTTTTCGGTCATAACCTGCCTGCCTTTTGGAATGACACCTAGCTGGAAATTCATATGCCTCCTGAACTTTACATAAATATAACCTGGCTCCCTCCTCAGGCCTTGGACTAGACTGGTTGCATATCCCTTTGGGGAGGACTGATTCCTAATATGCTATTGTTCTGAGTACTTATTTTCTGTATTCTTTGCTTTCATGTTTTTTATATTGCTCCCCATCAACATAAAACAATGAAGTTGGGTAGTGGATAAAGGTAATACAGCCAGTCCTTGACTTATGACCCTCAACTGAGCCCAAACTTTTGGTGGCTAAATGAGACAGTTGTGAAATGAGTCTTGCCCCATTTTAAGACCTTTTGTGTCACCGTTAAGTGAATTGCTGCAGTTGTTAAGTTTGTAACGCACGGTTATTAAGGGAACCTGGCTTCCCCACTGACAGTGATTGTCAGACGGTCACTAGTGAAGATCACATGACACCCCCCCCCTCAAGACACAGCAGCCGCCATAAATATGAACCAGTTGCCAAGCATCTGTATTTTAATCACATGACCATGGGGAAGCTGCAATGGTCATTAAGTGAGAAAAATGATCCTAAGTCACTTTTTGCAAACCCGTTCTAACTTTGAATGGTCGCCAGAGGAATATTAAGTCAAGGACTACCTGTAAATTAATAGATGATATAGGATGAATTAACATAAGGCAGAAAAAGGGCTGTAGCACTCTGGTAGAAAATGTCCTCGACTTACGACCACAATTGAGCCCAAACTTTCTGTTGTTAAGTGAAACATTTGAGTTTTGCCCCATTTTATGACCTTTTTTGCCACAGTTGTTACGTAAATCACTGCAGTTGATAAATTAATAACCTCGTTGTGAAGTGAATTGGGCTTCCCCATTGACTTTGCTTGTCAGAAGGTCACAAAAAGAGGATCACATGATCCCGGGGACACTGCAACCGTCATAAGTATGAACCAGCTGCCAAACATCTGAATTTTGATCACACGATCATGGGGATGGTGCAAAGGTCGTAACTGTGAAAAACAGTCATAAGTCACATGTTTCAATGCCGTTGTAACTTTGAACGGTCACTAAATGAACTGTTGTAACTCGAGAACTACCTGTACTGAGGATTGACTGTCTGCAGTCCCGGAGAACTGTTGCCAACCCACAACAACCACCAATTGTTTGTTTGCTTGTTTATATTTTTACAATCTATATTTGCACAGTTGCTTACATCATCCATGGGATTCAGGGCAGCTACAGGAATTAAAATTCACAACAATATAAATTAAAGAAAAATCTAAATAAATAAAAGCTTCCAAGCAGGTGTTGATTTGTAGCCTCAGAGGAGTATTTAAAACATGACTTACCTCTGCGACATTTGTGTGTTCATCTATGGAAACAAATATCTTGTACAGCAGAGTTTCAAAATAATCTCCCTGAACTCTGTTCATGACGAACCCTTCCAGTGGCGGCACTGAAAAGAAAAGCTATGTTTTTAAGGATTTTGTTAGGTAGAAAAAGAAATGTCATTTATCGAAGAAAATACAATATCATTTCGGCTTCTCTGTCTCAGAAGAGAAATTACCGTATTTTTCAGAGTATAAGATGCACCAAGATTTTGAAAAGACAAATTAAAAAAAAAGGTTTTGCACTCTGCAAACCTCCTAAAAACAGTCCATTTTTTGCTAAAATAGGCCCATTTCTTTTCAAAATAAGGGCATGAACAGCCTTTAGGAGGCTTGTAGAGTGCTCCAGGGGGTGGTGGCAAAATGAGCAAAAAACGGCCTGTTTCCTGTGAAAACCAGCCCATTTTTTGTCAAAAAAAAGGCATGCATAGCCTTTAGGAGGCTTATAGACTGCTCCTGGGGGCTGGGCAAAATTGAGCAAAAAACAGCCCTTTTTTTGCTCATTTCTGCCCTCCCCAACCCCCAGGATCATTCTATAAGCCTCCTAAAGGCTATGCATGGTCATTTTGGTGAAGGGGCAGAGTTTCAGGAGGAAAAAAATGTATTCACTGCATAAGACACACCCAAATTTTCAGCCTCTTTTTTGAGGGAAAAAGATGCATCTTATACTCTGAAAAATATGGTAGCCTTTTTCATAAGTGAATCAGATACAATCACAGACGTATTCTTCTACTTATACTTTACCAAATACAGGTAGTCCTTTACTTATGACCATAGCAGGGCCCAAAATTTCTGTTGCTAACTTGAGACAATTAATTAACTTTTGCCCCATTTTACAATCTTTATTACCACAATTGTTAAGTGAATCTTTGCACTTAAGTTACTATCATGATGTTAAGTGAATCAGGCTTCCCCATTGACTATTCTTGTCAGAAAGTTGCAATAGAGACACCAGGAGTGCAACTGTCATAAATATATGCTGGTTGCCAAGTGTCTAAATTTTGATCACGTGACCACGGGGATCCTACAATGGTCATTAAGTGTGAAAAATGGTCTGGGAGAAGAGACTTATATCCATTGGAAAATTGCAGGTAATAGGCCTAGGAGTGAGCCTGCAGGTCTCACTGAACCAAAGTTTTAAACTACCATATTTTTCAGACTATAAGATGCACCCGGTGTATAAGACGCACCAAGATTTCAAAGAGGTAAGTAAGAAAAAAAAGTTTTTGCCTTCCCCCAGCAGCACTCTGCAGGCTTCAGCAGGGCCAGCGCTGCTGAAGCCTGCAGAGTGCTGCTGGGGGCTGAGGGAAGGTAAAAAATCCTCCGTTTTTTGCGAAAAACGGCGTGTTTTTCTCAAAAATGGGATGTGGGGGTGGGGTTTCGGGAGGTCAAAAATGACTATTCGGTATATAAGGTGCACCAACATTTCCACTCTTTTGCGGGGGGGGGGGGGGAGGTGCGTCTTACACTCTGAAAAATATGGTAACATAATGGAAAAATGTACCAGGCATATTTCTAAGGTGGTGACTTGTGTGCTGCATTTTCTGCAAAGCAGGTACTTGTACAGATATATTTACAGCAGGAAAAAATGAGACCATGGGAAATGAGGAACCGAAAGTAATGAATGGCTGAGAGTTTCAAATGTACACAGGTGTTTGCAGAGTGTGACGGTCAGGGAGAATGTAAGAAATAACAAGGGAATGTATGGAATACGCATTTCAGTAAAAAAAAGAAAAGTATAAGAAATGTGACTTGAGATGAGCAATGGTGTCCTTTGCACAACGGCAGTCCTTGTAGGACCTGCTATGTGTCATTGGACCCCATTGCAAGGGTTTAATAATATTTGTTGTGGAATTGCATTGATACGTTAGCTATTCATGTTCTAAATTGCTCATGAAATAAACATCTGAATCTTAAAGTCAGATTTATTGCTTGTGGTTTATCTGTGTTCCTACTTACTGGGATATTTTTATAACGGATCATAATTCACTTTTTTCAGTGCTGTTGTAACTTTGGTCACAAGGCAAATGATTGTAAGTTGAGAACCACCTGTAGCAATATTCATCACACACATACCGTAAGGCTTTAAAGAAAAACCACACACGTACCTGCTATGCAACTGTCATCGGATATTGGTACATCAAGGTAGATAAACCCCTTATTATATAAGCCTAGGGATACATAAAAGAACCCCATTATCGTAACAGTTTCTCATGCAGTGTCTTCAATCAATTTGTTGCGCCGAGGAACAAAGAACGTGGGACAGAGTTCAGAAAATGGTACATGGAATACTGACAGTTATGTCCCCATTTTTCTCTAAGTCAAATTAAATCCAGTTGCTGTTTTGATAATTAATCCAAATTACTACACACATGGCATAATATTGGATAGAAATGCTAGTAAAACAGGATACATCTGTGGCACAGACCCGAGACACAAAACATATTCCCTAAAGCAGTCTTCTCAACCTTGGCAACTTTAGGATGTCTGGGTTCTAAGACATCTTAAAATTAACTTTAAGAATTCTTTGAGTTGAAATCCCAACATCTTAAAAGTGTCAAGGTTGAGAAACACGTCTCTAACGTATCTTTCCTTAATGCTTCTTTCAAGACTGAAATTAATAGACTATGAAACATGTGCACACACAGAAACACACAATCATACACAATGTAAGTATGTCGCTTTTTCGATGAGAAATGTCCTTTGAACATATTCAGATGAAAATTCTCCCCCCCAAAAAAGCAGCTGAAAATTTATAATTACAACTTTATCCTTATGCACATTTGCTTAAAATATGTTTCACCAAAATCAAAATCCATCTCTGAACAAGAATTAAATGTATATGTATGTAATGAATTACATGTACATGTATGTAATGAATTACATGTACTTTTAATGTACATGAAATGTACATTTCATAACTGCGTTCTCTAAAGAGCTTGGAAAAAGACATTTTAGCTGAAAAAGTATCTGCTGTGAAACCTTGCTGTAACAGACCAGTAGAAAGGGGTTATGTCCATTATTTCCAAATGTCTGTTAAATTGTCAATTATGTTATTTTCAGCAATTTACAATGTTATGTTCATTTGCATAATGATCTCATTTAAGGTTAATTATATCATTATGTCAATTGCCGGAAATGATGTGAAATTAATATAAATTTAATTTCCTTCAGGAGGATGCCAGAAATCTGGTTAACTGCATTCAAAATCCACTAAATTTGTTTTGTTAAGCTGTGGTTTCATTGTTTATCAACAGTCACATAATTATGTTATAATCTCAAATGTTAGACAAATAATTTATTGGTTCTGTGCCATGCTCAAATATTTCCAATAAATTAAATTGTGCAAGTAAATTCCACCAGCACGATTCAGATGACTGAGACACTTATTCCATGTGCTGGAGGAGGTTTTAATTATTAAGGCTATTTGCAAATATGACACAGCAAAACTATTTTCTAAATTGAAGGGAAATCCCAAATAATACCTGATTCAGCATTGGGATCAGCTGTTCTAACAAAGATACCGAATAACAGAATTGAAAGGGACCTCAGAGGTCTTCTAGTCCAACCCCCTGCTCAGGCATAAAACCCTATACCATTTCAGACAAAACGGTTGTCCAGTCTCTTCTTTAAAATCTCCAGTGTTGGAGCACCCACAACTTCTGGACGCAAGTTGTTCCATTGCTTAATTGTTCTGTCAGGAAATTTCTCCTTAGTTCTCTCTTTGTTCAGTTTCCATCCACTGCTTCTTGTTGGCATTCAGCTGGTTTGGAGAATAGGATGACCGTCACTTCTTTGTGGCAACCCCTGAGATATTGGAACAATGCTATCATGTCACCCCTAATCCTTGTTTTCATTAAAGTAGACATATCCAGTTCCTGAAACCATTCTTCATATGTTTTAGCCTTCAGACTCATAATCATCTTTGTTGCTCTTCTCTGCACTCTTTCTAGAGTTTCAACATCTTTTTTACATCATGGCGACCAAAATTGGATGCAACATTCCTGGATGCAGATGTTGAGACAGTACAGAGAAGAGCAACAAAGATGATTAGGTGGTCTTACCAAGTCATTATAAAGTGGTATTAATGCTTCATATAATCTTGATAAAAAAGGGAAAAACCATACAGCAAAAGGTAAATGCCCAAATCATTCTCTACTCATTGATTCTCTCTAATATGGATGCTTTCCAATATTTTAACTTAAATCTGTAACAAAAATTATATGCAAAAATTACTCTTTTGTTTGGAAGAATAAAAACATGTAACTCACTGTGAACAACATTGTAGTCTAGGACTCCAGCAAGCTGAGGACCTGAATCAATGATTTTATCAATTGCAGTTTTTTCACAGGGTATGCATATCTAACGAGAAAAGGATGTATTAAATAACGTATGCATAAGGTGTTAAAATTATTTGATGTAGAGTGGGCAACGAAGAACACAATCTATGTCTATGCTAAGAAGCCACTGTTGAATTCAATGCTAGAATAAATTCCCCATTAGAAAAAGATGCATGATTTCTATCACTTTAATAATAATAATAATAATAATAATAATAATAATAATAATAATAATAATAATAATAATAATAATAATAATAATAATAATTATTATTATTATTTTATTTTTCTATACCGCGTCCTCTCCCCAGGGGGACTCGGAGCGGTGCACAGGGAAAAAATTAAAACAACATAAAATATGTACATAAATAAATACAGTAAAAACAGATTAAATCTAATTGTCCCTGCACTAAAATCCCCATTTTTAAAATTAACATTCCCTAACCCCTAAGGTAGAGACTAACCTAGGCCGGCCAAGCAGAAAAAGTGTGTTTTTAATTTCTGACGGAAGGAGCGGAGGTCCGTAGTCAGAATCACTTAATGAAATTGTACTTAGTAGGAAGGTATAGTTAGATAAAATATTTTTGTTGCCAACACTGCATAATTAGTTTATAAAATTAAACATAAGCCACAGCTTACTACTGTTGTAATTTTCAAGCAACTTTATCAAACATAATTCACCAAAAGAAAACTGATCATAACAGCCCAGATTTTTAGGTTCATGACCTGGAAGTAGAAGGAAACTTTTTAGCAGTCCACCTATAAAGCTATAAACACACCTATAAAAAGTATGTATAGCCAAGGCTATGGTTTTCCCAGTTGCAATGTATGGCTTTGAAGCTTGGACCATAAGAAAGGCTGAGCGCCAAAGAATGGAAGCCTTTGAACTAGGGTGCTGGAGAAGACTCCTGCAAATCCCTTGGACTGCAAGGGGTTCAAACCGGTCAGTCCTAGAGGAGATCAACCCTGACTGCTCTTTAGAAGGCAAGATCCTGAAGATGAAACTAAAGTACTTTGGCCACCTGATGAGAAGGAAGGACTCCCTGGAGAAGAGCTGGGAAAGATTGAGGGCAAGAGAAGAATGGGATGTCAGAGAATGAGGTGGCTGGATGGAGTCACTGAAGCAGTAGGTGTGAAATTAAATGGACTCCAGAGGATGGTAAGAGGACAGGAAGGCCTGGAGAAATGTTGTCCATGGGGTTGTGATGGGTTGGACATAACTTTGCAACTAACAACAAATAGAACTATAAAGCATACATCTAACTGAGCTGCAAACATTATTTTATTTATACCTTAATGTCATCCTCTGTGATGTAACCAGCTTGTACCACCCACCAAGCTTCAATGGCAATTTCTACTGGTTTCATGGGTAGCAGATCACGGGCAGTTTTCCTTCTAAAAAATTTCTGAAATGGTTTAAGAAGAAATTAGGTTTTCCACTGCAGAACACTCATCTCTTTAAGCATACCATTCTTCCCCCCCCCCCCCAAAGACTGTCTTTATCATCCCGCTGGGGAATTCTGGGACAATTTTGACATTCTGGCAAGCCAAGTCAAAGGGGAAGCCAGACTCATTTAACAACAGGGTTTTTAACTTAACAACTGCAGTGGTTCATTTAACAACTGTGGAAAGAGAGGTCGTAAAATGGGGGCAAAATTCACTTAACAACTGTCTCACGTAGAAACAGAAATCTTGGGCTCACTTGTGGTCTTAAGTCGAGAACTTCCTGTAATTAAAAAAGGTTTATCTTCAAAGCCATAAGTGAAAGAAAGAAAGAAATCTCTCCATGTACTGAAACTTACCACATTTTGATTTCCTAAGACTTTAAAACTTTTCAGCCAAATTGAATCCATCTCCCTATTGGAGCACTTTTATTTCTGGGAATGTCATTCGGTCACACATTTATAATATTGTCTGATCAGTGCTACCGTGCTCTTTTTTATTTTCAGTGCTGTATGTTAGAGGGCAGGATATATTTTTAAAAATTTTAAAAAATGTATCGATGCTGTGGCAGGATGATGATGGCAGGATATTTATTGCCATATTTATTTTCGCTCCAGAAATGGAGGGAAAGTCATAGACTAAAAAACAAAATGACCCTTGTAACTTGGCAAAGACTACAGATGACCAGATGCAAACAGTGGCAAGCCAGTAACTCATAAACTGCCAACTGTAACCTGCCAAAACAAACTGTCCTTGTGGGCAGCCTCATAACTCACCAAGCCAAAGAACTGGAAATCTGAAAACACTCCTTTAAGGTTATTTAAAAAAAACTGGTTAGGCACAATATGAGTGCTCAAAACTAGGAACATAACTGTATTTGCCCGAAAACAAGACAGGGTCTTATTTGCTTTTGACTCCCGAAATAAGCGCTTGGCCTTATTTTCAAGGAGGTCTTATTTTTGAGGTGCAGGGGGCGGCGAGCATGGTCACCTCATAGTTGCTGCTGTGTTGCAATATTTTCGGGGAGGGGTTATTTTGGGAGGAGGGCTTATTTTAGTGCATGTGCTCAAAAGCCTGATAGGGCTTATTAACCGGGGAGGTCTTATTTTCAGGGTAACAGGGTAACTGTTTTTATATCAACCTCTAAACAAGAAGCCAATAGTAAATCAAATGGAGAAAACAAAATACATACTTTTGATGATCTACATTGGTTCATCAGATCGATATACTGGTTTCTTCCTATGCCAAGAAGTCTTAAGCCTGGAAAAAAAAGAGATAAATCTCTTAAAAACAGAATTCTATTTTGAGAGAAAGTATGCCCTTTTTGGTCTATAACCCGAAAAGGCACCCTTACATGAGCAAAACAGTAGATTTATCTGAACGTCATTTGTCATTAAAATAACATTGAGTTGAAGATAGTCATTATATTCCGGTTGGCTGAAAACAAGCATTTTGTCTGGAATTGCCATGCATTTTTCTAAATCTAATAATCTAAACATCAATTAAGTTCATCCTTGATGCAAAAGTTATGCAAGAACTTTATCTGAAAGACATCTACATTTGAAAGCAGTTGTTTTTAAATTGGAACAAAGAAGGCCTCCTTAATTGTCCTAACAACTTGAAGATTTCAAACAGTATATATATATATATCCTTGTAGCAGCTTTTTATCAAAGACAAGCATTGTTTTAAAAGTTTGTCTTGGAATGCTGAGCTTTTAATCCAAGATCTTTATTTGTGCAATGGAAAAGAGAATGGGTATACCTGCAAAAGATATTTATTACAAGTTATAGCAATCTAACTAGAACATTAGATAATCAGAAAACTAAACAAAGATAGAAACATTAGTCAGAGCAGTTGCTTCAATGACTAACTGCAAAGTGACCGTGATTTAACGGCCTAAATAATCTAACTAGAATTATTTTGCTTTACAGCTAAGACAATAAACAACTATTTAACAGTCATGCAGAAAATTTATTTTGTTAACTTTCTCAATGTTATTCTCTTATCGCTGTCTCTTTTGTTCTGTTTTCAGTTGGGAGAGATTTACTTTTAACTTCAAAAGCTTTCTTAAACAAGTATTGCAACTTCAAAAATAGGCAGCTGGACTTTCGAAACTAAGAAATTCTTTTTTTAAAACTAGGCACTTATTTAACACACGTAAACAGTATGTAAGTTTATACTTACAGTCTGCAGCAGTAAAATTAGGCAATGAATCATAGCTTTTTTCACTGTTCATTATGTCCTTTGTGAAAAGAAAAAGAAAAGTGCAAGGTCAATTCAAACCAATCAGTGTACTTTTAAAGCTCCATTGCTGTACACTGACGCTACATCAGTAATGCAAATCCTAAATTTTGTATTTCAGAAAACTACTAATCATCATTGGAAATTTTAAAGAAAAAACTGGACAGCCACCTGTCTGAAATGGTAAAGGATCTCCTGCTTGAGCAAGGGGCTGGACTAGAAGATCTCCAAGGTCCCTTCCAGCTCTATTCTGATTAAAGACTGATTACTGTCACTGAAAAAAACACCCTGGGAATTAACTGCCAATTCAATTTCTTCCCAATTATACATGTTAATTCCTTCAAAGCAGCTTCTTTGATTGGAGAAATTGAATGGAAAGCCCCAAATGGAATACAAGTAATGCTCAATTTACGACCATTGGTGACCATTCCAAACTCATGACTTACCTAAAAAAGGTAAGGGTGTTGCAACTCGGCTATGAAGTTCCTACAGTTGGGTACCTTACTGCAGTCATGTGATTGCATTTCAGACACTCACCAACCTGGCCACATTTAGGGCAGTCTGCAATGTCCGCATGTCACATGACTGCATTTTACAACAGTTTTGCTGAAAACTAGAAGTTTGACAAAACCAGGCCATAGTGAATAACGGGCTCACTTAACAACCAATATAAAACAGGTTGAAAAAAATTGGGTGATGTGACTGACCCATTTTACGACCATCACAACATATGGCTATAATGGATAGGCTTCGGTATGGTCTTATGTTGAGCACCATCTGTACTAATGCAGCTCAATGGATATACCGTATTTTTCGGAGTATAAGATGCACCGGAGTATAAGATGCACGAGAGTATAAGACGCACCATGATTTTGAAGAGGCAAATTTTTAAAAAATGTTTGCACTCTGCAGACCTCCCCAAAATGGCTCATTTTTCACAAAAACGGGCCCATTTTTTGTCCAAAAAAGGGCATGCTTAGCCTTTAGGAGGCTTATATGGTGTTCCTTGGGAGGGGGGCAAAAATGAGCAAAAAACGGCCTGTTTTTCACTCCTTTTTGCCCTCCCCAGCCCCAGGGAGCACTCTGGAAGCCTCCTAAAGGCTGTGCATAGCCATTTTTGCAAAGGGGGTGGGGTTTCGGGAGGCTGCATTCAGTGTATAAGTCGCACCCAGATTTTCACCCACTTTTTTGAGGGAAAACGGTGCATCTTATACTCCAAAAAATACAGTAATGTTCCCCAATTTGTAACAGCCTAAGAAAAAGCAAAAACTAGACATTTCCAGTAGGTAAACATTACAGGACAATAGAAGAAAACAGTGCATTTCTTTTTAAGTATTTCTCTAAGCTTACCTCCATTATTCCTGTGTAATATGAAAAAGGTGTTATCCTCAAACCCTTCACCATGATGTCAGACAAATGGTAGGGGTACAGCATAAGATGATCTCTGCTGTATTTTAACAGATCCTCATAGTATTTGCGTTCATCTTTCTTGATGTGCTTAACTAAGGAAGAAATGAAATGTTAGAATAACAGTCTTCTTAAATTAGTTAATAGTGAAATCCCATTTTTAAATGGGGCACTAATAGGGTATAAATATGTCAATGCAAACTAGTTTACTTGCACACAAATCTGAACAATACCCTATGCATCTGTAAAGTAAGAAAGACAAAACAAGACAGAATTATTATTATACTGAAATCTGGGGCCCAGTGGTAGAAAAATTATATTCTTAATTTATTATTGAATTTTTTTTACACTTCACCTATATGAACTGGCCATCTCCCTCAAAGAGAGACTCTAATACCTTATTCTGCCTATAGCAAGATTATTTTCAGCAATACTAAAAACGCAGAGTATAATGACAAGGGGAATGCAATGATGGTTAACTTTTCCGGATCAGGTGTCTAAAGCATGCACACATGTGCGAGTGTGCTCAAACCCCCCCATATGAAGTGCGTGTGTGCCTGCCACATGCGCAGCGGAGACTCGACAACCAGCTGGCCGGTGTGCGTGCATGTGTGGCGAAGCTGAGCTGGGGTGATGGTTCATGTGCCCACAGAGAGGGCGCTGGGTGCCACCTGTGGCACATGCGCCATAGGTTCGCCATCACAGATCTAAGATGTGTCCACACTCATGGGTGCAAAAGAGGGAGAGAATGGTTTAAAGCAGCAATGGCGAACCTTTTTAGGCTCCGGTGCCATAAGGGGGGGGGAGCGCAGAGGGGTCGTGTGCGGGCGTGTGGCACCCATAATGCAATGCGCGACTCCCCAGTGTGCATGCGCGCACTAGAGGAACCCCCCCCCCCATTTTTTACATGCTCTTTTCGCCCTCCCCAGGCTCCCCAAGCTTTAGAGGAGCCTGGGGAGGGCGAAAAGAGCCTCCCCTGCCCCCCGGAGGCCCTCCGGAGGCTTCAACAACCTTCAGGAGGCTTTCCTGAAGCCTCCGGAGCACTCAAAATGACGCTGCAAGCAATCGGAGGTCACTTCCGGTTTTGGCAGCGTGTCATTTTGAGTGCTCCGGAGGCTTCAGGGAAGTCTCCTGAAGGTTACTAAAGCCTCCGGAGGGCCTGGGAAGCCTCCGGAGCACTCAAAATGACGCTGCAAGCAAATCGGAGGTCACTTCCGGTTTCGGCGGCGCATCATTTTGAGTGCTCCGGAGGCTTCCCAGGCCCTCCAGAGGCCCCCAGGAGGCTTCAGCGACCTCAAGCACTCAAAATGATGCGCCGCCGAAACCGGAAGTGACCTCCGATTGCTGGCAGTGTCATTTTGAGCGCTCCGGAGGCTTCAGGGAAGTTCATGAAACCTCCGGAGGGCCTCTGGGAGGGGCGGGGGAGGCTCTTTTCGCCTTCCCTGGCTCCTATAAAGCCTTTGGAGCCTGGGGAGAGTGAAAAAAGCATGAAAAAAGGGCAAATTCAGCATATGTGCGCTGGCCAGCTGACAGGGCATCGCCTTGCGTGCCCTGACAAATGGCTCCGCGTGCTGCCTGTGGCACGCGTGCCATAGGTTTCCCCATCACTGGTTTAAAGTTTCTCGATTATTGACCGATACGACCTTTCTTTCTCCTATAAATAATTAATATAGAAGTAACCGAAAAGCCATGGTAAATAATTATTTGCTGGCATTCAGATACTAGCATCTGGAATTAATTAAGAAAGAAGACCAATCCAAAGAATTCAATGAATATCACTTTTATCTTAACAACCTGCAGAGTATTTATTTAAAGCATGCATCTCATCCATTTTGCTCAGATTCGCGACTGCTTACTAACACAAGTGTTGGGTTTATTTCTATCTATATTTGTCAAATTCTAACAAAACCCCTTGTCTTTAGTTGCTGTCATTGTTTATAATGTTTTACAGAAATTCATAAGAATTGGTGTAATTTCTTGATTTTTCTTCATAAATTGGTCAATGTACTTCAGCAACAAAAAAAAATCTATAAAGGATCTTTTTGTTTTCCAGCATAAACAGTATTGATAGCATAGTTGCAAAATATTTTCCCTTTCCCAAATCTGTATTTTTTTTTTACTCACCTAAGTTATTTCGGTACCGAAGTTGATTGCGGATGCTGTACAGTACAACCTGCTTTTCATAGTCTCGTTGTGAGTTTCCAAGACCCTGTGAAGCAAACAAAATTGCATTCATTAAGATAAGCTAATAAAAATTTGATGAACATTCGGATGTTCAGAGATTAACATCCACTCTTTCAGCTTGAAAAAAACCACTCATCTAATGGATTACTTTTCAAGAAGATGCATGATTGACTTGTAGTAAAAATGAATGCATTTTTACCTAAAAGGATTGTTATAAAATGTGCTGGACATTTTTCTCCAAATACAACCAATTCTTAGAATAAATTTGCATGTAATTTGGGGTGGGGGGTGGGTGGAAATCTGCAGAAAAAAATACTGGAAAGACTGTTGATTTTATTGAGGCTGGCTGTGATTCAGTTACTTCCCATTAGTCATATGAGGGTAAAAACTGTAAGGAACTGGTACAGAAGTTGTTTTGTGCACAGATACAATTTTGAGAATGGAATCAGCATGAATCTCAAAACTGTAGTGGTTTCTAGCATTCAAATATCACATGATTTTTATCTAGATATTCAATTTCTATAGCCAGCCATCTCAACCAATGCCTTTTTTTATACAACATATCGTATCAATGATATATCAAATGTATCATTGAAAATCATTGAAACATATCCATGATTTTAAAGAACAATATTGTGGACCTATTTTTAAGAACAGTGTAAAAAAAAAAAAAAGGTTTTCACGTGATCTTTTAAAATGCCACTATTAAACGTTGCCACTCTCCTTCCATGGGTTCTTGAGAGCAGTCTGCATCTGAGATTGCAAAAGACAACATACCAACTATAGGGCAGTATTTAAACTTAAACCAATAATCAGATTTTATAAGAAGCCAAAAATGCAGAATGAAATTTATCTTGGAATTCATTATCCTGGAATGTGAAATGAAAAATTGGAATAGCCAATCTTAGAAAATCAATGGATCCAGATTTTAAAACACAAAATATGTATGATTTAACAACTCATTAGAAAGCATTATTTCATAACATTTGGAGCTTTCAAAAGTTTAGAAAGTGTTGGACATTTGGCCTCTTCTGCTGGAATTGTATGAATTTATTTTTGTCTCAAATCATAGCATTTGTTAATATACTTTGGGAAATAGCTAAAGGTGTAAAGATGAACTATATCTGCATTCTGAAACATGGACTTTGCCACTTTGTGAAGACCTTTGGCTCTACCACATCTGGTGCTGACAAAGAATAGTCTTAAGTAAACCGAAATAAATTTCTTGATAATAAGAAATGTATTCAAGATATGAGTTGGGTTTTCTAGTTTTTAAAAGTCTCTATGTTCTTAAAAATGAAAATTCAGATCTTTTTAACACTAAGCTTACAGATCAAAATTAATTTTATCTCAATACAATATAGATATTATACACCTTTTTTGTCAGTGTCCATGTTTTGGTATATTATTTTAATTACTATAATGTTTTCTCACTATATAATCATATTTTGTTGGTGTTGCCTTTGTTTCTATTGCAATGTAATAAAAGTAACCTATGCACTACTGAAAACATTAAGAAAATTAAGTTTAACACTAACAATTAATTAGAATGCTAATATGGCACTGATATGAATGATATAAAGTTACTGGCTTGCAAAACAAATACATGCAATTCTGGCATAAAGAGATTATAACAGCATTGATTTTAACTCTTTCACATCATGTGTCTTAGATTGTTTACAAGAATGTTCTTTTAATCTGTGATGCTGGTGAAGGTCGTAGAAAAGAGGAGAATGACCAGTAATAAAGGGAATGGACCCAGTTACAGACCAAGTGAGGGACAGATCATGATGGAGGGACTCTATGTATGTGGTCACTAGAAGTAAAAAATGACCTTATGGTATATAATCAATAGCACTTCAATCTATCAATCAGAATAGAGCTGGAAGCCTCCTGCTCAAACAGGAGACCTATACCATTTCAGACAGGTGTCTGTCCAAACTTTTCTTAAAAACCTCCAGTGAAGGGAGCACCTACAACTTCCAATTAGTTAACATTTAGTAACTTCAAGTTGTGTCTGCGCAACTCCCTAACCCATAATTGGCTTAACCATACTTTATTGAGCTAATCCAGTTCTTAAGTGATCTTAACTAATAATGCTGTGGGGCAAACTACTTAAACCAAGTGAGCTAATCACATTTTAATTTAGAGCGGGTTTTTTTGTGTGAACTCATTTTAGATGCCACTCTTAATATGCTCCTGTGGCAGAGCCAGAGGTAACCTGGAGCTGAGGAAACACTTGAGAGGCTCTGTAGAGATTCTCAGTCATCCAGGCCATGGTTGTCCCAAAGGTGCTTTTTCAGGAGACAACTGGACTTTCTTGGGGGGTTTTTTTCTTTTGAAAAAAGAAGGAATTTATATTGCTTGCAAACAGCTGGTGATTTGCATCCTTTTCAAAGGTTGCTGAAGCACTTGGATGTTTATCTGTGTCCTGGGGTCACCTGAGTAGCTCTCCTAGTTCCTGCACCTAATTTTTCAGTACTTCTTGGGCTGACCATGAGACCACTTACATCAGTGGTAGTCAACCTGGTCCCTACCGCCCACTAGTGGGCGTTCCAGCTTTCATGGTGGGCGGTAGGGGTTTTGTCTGATACTGAAGCACTTTCCTTTCTTTAAATTTAATTGACTTCCCTACTTTATAAATCACCATTACTGTGGAACCGGTGGGCGGTTAGAAAATTTTACTACTAACAGATACAAAAGTGGGCAGTAGGTATAAAAAGGTTGACTACCCCTGCTGTAGTATAACAAGCCTCTAAAACTGTGGTTCCCAACCTTTTTTTGGCCATGCCCCACCTAAGCATCTCTAAAATCATGAAACACCCCCCCCCCATATAATTCTTACTTTACTCAAAAAGTGAGCTCTACTCACAAGGAGGAAACCTAAAATGCCATTAATTTGGTTTAAACAAGGTTCAAATTGCCCCCATTAAAAATCAAATTCCCCCCCCCCCAACCACTGCTCCAAAAGGATGCAAATGACCAGTGGTCTGCAAAGGAATATAAATCCTTCCATTCCCCACTATCCTATCAGAGATGAAGAAGCTTCTTGGAGAAGTAAAACGTCTTCACAGAAAAAACAGGGAAGTCCAGTTGCCTCTTGAAAAAAAAAACCACATTTGAGACACTTGAGAGACTGTCCTCCTGTCCATCTCACTAATGGCTCATGGAAGATGATTAGCTACTCCTTTGAAGTGCTTTAGGTTCAACCAACGGTCTTCCAGTAAAAGGGAACGGACTTTCGGGTTAAGGAGGCCCTAAGGCAGAGGTCCCCATGGCAACATTAAGAGTTGTGGACTTCAACTCCCAGAATTCTCCAGCCAGCTCTGCTGGAGAGCTGGCTGGCTGGAGAATTCTGGGAGTTGAAGTCCACAACTCTTAAAAGTTGCCAAGTTTGAAGACCTCTGCCCTAAGGCAATGTGTCTCAGTAAACTTGGCAGACATGCGGACTTAAACTCCCCAGAATTCCCCAGCCAGCAAGGAGGACGCAGGCTGCCACCTGCGGACCTGCCCTGGAACAAGGGTCATTGACCAACATTGCCTTAAGCCTCCTCGGACTGCGGCTCATCCCGTTCCCAGCCAACGGGGGCCTATTGCTCGGGGGAAAGGGGAACCGCAGCTCGCTGCGCAACGTTGGGAAGGAGGGCAAGAAGAGGAACTTCCAGCATGGACAAACGGGGGAAAAGACTTTTGGTTCAGTCTGAGTGGGCTACGGGCAGCCCGAGGGGTCAATTTCGCGGCAAGACGGAGGGGCGTTGCTTGCGTATGGGTGCCGGGAGAGGTCAGTCAGTCAGTCGGTACCTGCTTAATGCTGGCGGGGAGACGGGCCCAGGGGTAGTTGTGGCGAATGTGGAATTCCACGTCCACATTCATGGCAGGTTCCCCAGGATAGGGGTGGAGCGAGCAAGGGAGGGAGGACGGACGGAGGGTTGGCGGGCCCCAGGTCCTCTTCGCGGCCGCCTCAGCCCCGCTCCTGAGGCGACCCCAAGCAACTGCTCAAACTTGCCTTCCGCTCCCCCTTCGCCGCTTCCGCGTTGTGGACGCCGGCGGACCCCGCCCCTCCGCTTACGTCAGTTCCGGCGCTAAAGAGAGCTGGAAGGCGTGAGCGCGCGCGATGGAGGGGCTGGGTGGGGGAAGAGGAAACGCGAGCGGCGGCGGCTCTATGGTCCTATCTCATGAATAGAAATAGGAATAGAAATAATAGGCATAGAATAGAGTAGCAATAATAGGAATAGAGTAGAATAAAAATAATAGAAATAGAATAGGAATAGAATAGAAATAGGAATAGCATAGGAATAGAATAGGAATAGAATAGAAATAATAGGAATTGTATAGAAATAGGAATAGCATAGGAATAATGGGAATAGAATAGAAATAATAGAAATAGAATAGAATTAGAAAAACTAGAAATAGAATAGGAATAGAATAGAAATAATAGGAATAGAATAGAAATAATAGAAATAGAATAGAAGTAGGACTAGAATAGCATAGGAATAGAATAGGAATAGAATAGAATATGAAGAAGAAAGGAATGGAATAGAATAGGGAGAAGAAGCCAAAAAAAAAAGGAAGAAAGATTAACAAAATAATAAACAACTACAAAACCAGAAAATGATTAAAAGATAGAAATACGAAATAGACTGTAGCAAATAAATAATAGGAAATGGATACAAAATGACTCAAATGTAATAAAGGTTGTTTTACATAGACTACATATAATGTTATATATAGAATGAAGAAAAAAGATGTATGGAATAATATAAATGCACATATATAGAAAGTTATAGTTATAAAAGACTTATAGCTACAGATAAAAGAATCACAACAGATATGTAAAAGAAGTGTAATGTGTTATAAAGATGTAAAGTTTGCATAAATAAAATAAAAAGTTTTTAAAAAAAATAGGAACGGAAAGGAACAGAACCTTGGAGGTCTTCTAGTCCAGCCCCCTGCTCAAGCAGGAAAACCTGAATAATGAGCAATTTCATTAGCTGTAATAGTTCCTTATATATGAAAAAGGCATACCCTTTGGCTTTAGGATGAGAAGCCGAGAAATGGGACCGTTGGAATGTCTCGCAACATGATACCTCTGAAACTACGATTCCCATGATGCTTGGGGCATCCTCCGCCCTTTTATCTGTGAAGTAATAGAGAATGGAAGGAAGGCGGACTCTAAATATTAACCTGAAAGGCCTTATTTCACCTGTACAAGTAGTCCTTGACTTACAACAGTTCATCTGGTGACTGTTCAAAGTTAACAACACTGAAAGAAGTGACTTATGACCATTTTTCACCACTTATGACCATTGCAGCATCCCCATGGATCATATGATTTACATTCGGATGCTTGATAACTGATTCACATTTATGACGGTTGCAGTGTTGTCATGTGATGATCCCCTTTTGTGACCTGACAAGCAAAGTCAGCAGGGAAAATCAGATTCACTTAACAACCGTGTTATTAATTTAAGAATAGAAGTGATTCATTTAACAAATGTGACAAGAAAAGTAATAAAATAGGGCTCAATTTAAAAAGCTCTCTTCATACACTTCTCACTTAGATTTTGGGCTCAATTGTGGCCGTATGTTGAGAATTACCTGTATTCCTTGAAGTACAAGTCCTGTCATGCTTGACTGAGGGTATTATGGCCTGTCAGGTTGTTGAAAACTGACAGAAGGCTTATTGCTCTGTTTGCGTATTGTTTCTATGCCAATAGTTAAAAAAAAAAACACCACATGATTCTCAGTCATCCAGGTCATGTTTTTCCCAAAGGTGGTTTTTCAAGAGGCATCTGGACTTTCTTGTTTTTCTTTGAAGACTTCGAAGGCTTTCAAAGAAATGTTGCAAATTCTAGAATGAACTAGAGAACAAGTGTTCTGATGGAAAGGCTGATAGTTTTCTTTGCTTGTTCATAGAGTTTTCCTCACTCTGATATAGGCACATATGCAAAATGAGTCAGGATGACTTAAAAGATAAAAAAAGACTTGCTCTTTGAATACTATCTAATAATTAGTTTGCAAAACCATAATTCATAGTTTAAAAAGCTCAGTAACTAAGTCCAAATCAAGCAAATTGTGTTATATCTTATTGTGTTGTGTAGCCTACGGCAAAATACTAAATCCCAGTGAAATTCATTTTGGTTTTACATATTTTATAGGTGTGTGCCTTTGAGTCAGTCTGATGAGTGCCTGGCCAAATCCCTGCAATTTTCATCGCAAAGTTTTAAAAAATGGTTTGCCATTGTCTCGTTCCTAGGGTTGTAGGAGAGTGACTGGCCCAAAATCTGCAAAGAGGGATAAGTGAAGAATCATGAGATATCCCAACATCACAAAAAACTATGATTTAAATCTTTGCATTAGAGATCAGGAAGAAGTGCATAAGGGTTTGGTTTGCGTCATGTCACCAACTTGATGCCAGCTTGATGTGCTGCAATATGCTTATACATTTAGACTTGAGAAACAGATATGTTATGTGATGCACTAGCACTGTTTTCTAAGAACTGTTGGAAGAAATGTCCATCTGGGTTCAGTTCCAAGTGGGGAGAAAGACTGGAAACATGATGCCTGTTTCAGTGGTAGGTTCCTGAAGTGTTCAGTTCGGCCTGTAGTGCAGTGATGGCAAACCTATGGCACATGTGCCAGAGGTGACACACGGAGCCATTTGTCAGGGCATGCGAGGCATTGCCCTGTCAGATGGCCAGCGTGCATGTGCCAGCTGACTGTGGCTTTCTTTTGAGGCTGTTTTTTACCCTCCGGAGGCATTCCTGAAGCCTCCAAAGCACAAAAACTCAGCCCTACAGGCAAACCAGAAGATCGGGAATGGACTTTCGGTTTGGCTGTAGGGTTGTTTTTCAACCTATGGAGTGAAAGGTCACTTCCGGTTTGCTCGTAGGGCCAGTTTTTGCCCTCCGGAGTCTTCAGGGAAGTGCTCTGAAGCCCCCTAAAGGCTCTGAAGCTCAAAAATTGGACCTATGGGGAACCTAGAAGTTTGGGAATGTTGAGTTCTGGTTTGCCCGTAGAGACGCTTTTCGACCTCCAGAGCCTTCAGGGAAGAGATGCTGAGACTCCCTGAGTTTTATACCCTCTCTTGGACCCCACCTTAGAGTTTCCTGTTCCTATACAAAAATGTATCCCATTGGCTGTCAGGCTCCCTGGGAATGGGGTCTTAGGTAATTTTAATCTCCCCAGGTGCCATGTGGTGAGTTCTGTTGCTAGATGAATAGAGGGCTAATTCTATCATGTCCTGAGGGCCATGTCTTAATCCCATCACCCTGGAGCTGAAGGGGGTTTGTTATGTTATGCAGACAGGCTCAGGCCTTAATGGCCCATTGACAAAAACAGAGGGGGAGGGGACTGACTTTCTGCCTCCCTTTTAGGGAAAATATTCTGTCCTTTTAATATTTACTAAAATATTTCATTTTTCTAGGAGAGGGGTGGGTACTAATTTCCTACAGCAGGGGTCTCCAACCTTTGCAACTTTAAGTCTGAAGGACTTCAACTCCCAGACTTCTCCAGCCAGCTTTGCTGGGAGCTGAAGTCCTTCAGACTTAAAGTTGCAAAGGTTGAAGACCCCTGTCCTACAGAACTATTTGTAGGAACAAACAGACACAGACTTCAAAGAATAGTTAGGACTGCAGAAAGAATAATTGCAACCAGCTTGCCTTCCATTGAAGACCTGTGTACTGTGCGAGCCAGAAAGAGGGCTGTAAAATATCTATAGACTCCTCACATCCTGGACACAAATTGTTTCAACTTCTTCCCTCAAGATGACGCTATAGGGCAGGGATGTCAACTCATGGTTCTTATGATAATAACTTTGATTGCCTTTATTTAGTATCCTATTATGATTCATGTTGTTTGCTTATTTAGTATTCTACGACTATTACTGAGTTTGTATCTTATGATTCATGATGATTGTCTTTTATGATTATGATCCATGAGTTATCACGTTGCTGGTATGTACACAGAGAGCTTATGCACCGGAGACTGATTTCTTATGTGTCCAATGGCACTTGGCCAATCAAGACTTCTATCCTGTTCTGTTCTGTTCTGTTCCGTTCCATTCCAATTTCTTTGGAGCACATGAAGGTAGCACCCCAGGACTGGTGGCAGTGAAGTTCAAGGCATATTTCATAGCCTCCTACTTGATGATTTGCTTTCCATAGCTGGAAATTGTAGATAGCTGCCCTCTGTTTCTTCAGGCCTGTTTTCAAACTACCACCAGCTACTCTTGTGGAAGCAGACCTGACTGGCGTGTTGTTTAAGTGTAGTGTTTTATTTTTCAAATGGAATGACTTACAGAGTGTGTTTGCACAAACCAAAGTCAGATGGTGGGGAGAACATGTTGGGCGGCAGCATATAGAGAATGCTCTGAGTGTCTTGGTAGATCACACAATGAACATGAGTCAACAGAGGAAGGCAGATGCAAAAGAACACCTCCCAAGATAAAATCAGTGGCATGCATTATGTCAGGGTTCCAAGCAACGCCCAACAGAAGAAGACTTGAATTTCCTCAAAGTTCCATTTTATTAGAGATGTCATATTGGCACATCTGGGAAAACCCGAATCTGAACGCTTCCAAGTTTCCCCCACCCAAATGAAAGTTCAAGTCCCTGTCCAGCACTCACGTGTTCATCCCATGGTCCAATCAGGCACCGTCCCAACTGGAGATGCTTCCCAGTCACACCATTGCAGCTGCAGGGCAAGGTGTCCTTGACTCTCTGAGAAAGCAATGTTATTTAGACTATATATCTCCCATATAATTCCCCCCTTCCATTTTCCCACAGACTAAATGTGGCAGGCCTGAAGGCCCAATGCAAAAGATGGCTTCCAGGCTTGATACATTAACATAGCATCAAGAGAAGTCATTGTCTTCTCTATTCTGGATAGGTTAATTTAGATCAAATCTAAAATATACCACTCAGCTCTGGGCACTGAATTCTGGGAAGGAAATTGACTTAATTATTAGAGCATATCCAAAGAATTAAATAAACAATCCAAAAAGGGGAAAAAATTAAGAATAGTTGTAGGCATTGGGTATCTTTTGCCCGGAGACAAGAATGCTACAGTACAGTGAAATATGATAACCGATTACAGGTATCTGAATGGTTGTTATGTAAAACCAGGACAGAATTGTTCCATAGGGCCGGATAAAAAATGACAAGGCAGTAATTTATGCCTGAGCGGCAGGAAACAAAATCCTACAGTAAGGGGTAAGAACTCTTCAGCAGTAAATCAATCTGTCTTTTAACACAGGGGTCCCCAACCTTTTTTGCACCAGGGACCGGTTTCATTTTAAAGAAAGTTTTGGGGACCGGCTGAATGGCTCAGCAGTCATGTAACTGGGTGGGCGTGGCCAACTTGGAAAATGTGAAACTCACTTAATAATGGTCTTGGTTAACAACCAAACTTTTGGGCTCAATTGTGGTCATACGTTCTTTCTTTCTTTCTTTCTCTTTCTTTCTTTCTTTCTCTGTCTTTCTCTCTCTCTCTCTCTTTCTCTTTCTTTCTCTCTTTCTCTTTCTTTCTCTTTCTCTCTTTCTCTTTTTCTTCCTTTCTTTTCTTCTTTCTCTCTTTTTTTCTCTTTCCTTTCTGTCTCTTTCTGTCTGTCTTTCTTTCTCTCTCTTTCTCTCTCCCACTTTTTTTCTTTCTTTCTCTTTTTCTTTCTCTCTCTCTATCTGTCTCTCTCCCCTTCGTCCGCCCATCTGTCACTATATGTGTGTGTGTGTGTGTGTGTGTCTGTCTGTCTGTCTCGCATTCACGCACTTAATCACTTTCTGCGTCTCTCTCTTTCTCTCCCTCCCTCTCTCTGTCTCTCTGTGTGTGTCTGTCACTCTCTGATTCCCCCCTCCCTCCCTGCCTCTCTCTGCCTGTGTGTCGTTGTACTCGCCCCCCGCGGAGCCTCCTCAGCCCGGCCCGCCGCGCTCACTCGCCTTAGCCCCCCCCCCCGCCCGCCGCCCGCCGTGCTTGGTTGCTAGTTCGCTCGCTCAGGCTCCTTCCAGAAGCCTCCGTGTGTGTGTGTGTGTGTGTGTGTGTGTGTGTGTGAAGAACGGCAGCCCCTGGAAGACGACGAGTGGCCGGCATGCCGGCTGTGGAGGGAGGAAGGGGGAGGGAGAAAGGGAATCGGCATGGCAAGCTCGACCTCACTTGAGACTCTGTTGTTGGCTACGACAGCTTTCTGCAGCCTTCTGCCAGCGAAAACAGAGCCCGGGGAGGCAGGCTACAGTTTTTATGATCTACCAAAGCAAAGGGTTAAAAAAAAAGTCTAAAGCTATCAAAAAATGTGAAGAGGTGCTGTGTGGTCTATTTCCCCCTAACCCTCTGTTGCTGGTGAGGTGTCTTTTCAGGGGGAGAGGCACCTTCGTTGTTTCCAGGGCGGCCCCGCGGGCCAGATCTAAGCACCCCATGTGCCAGATCCTGCCCCTGGGCCTTGGGTTTGACAGCCCTGAAATAGATAATCTCTGAGATTTTTTCCAGCCCATACATTCTGTGTTGTCCATGTTGTAAAAACCCATTGCCTTCTGCTACAGCAGGGGTGTCCAAACTTGGGAACTTTAAGAGTTGTGGACTTCAACTCCCAGAATTCCCCAGCCAGCCATGGCGGCTGGGGAATTCTGGGAGTTGAAGTCCACAACTCTTAAAGTTCCCAAGTTTGGACATCCCTCTGCTACAGCCACATCCCAATGTTCTGATCTGACTAAATGCCGTCTGAATAGCCCTTGTGCTGGGTTGTTGCAATGTTGATCTGCCGCACGCACTCCACTTTGGCTGTGCTCTGACCGAGGCTTCCCAAGAGCATGAAGCAAACTCCTTGTCCTGACGAAAACCCCTCTTATTAATTTACTGTGAATTCTGCTCATTCACACCCAGCAAAGTCTTTCAAGGGAGGATTTACAGTCACAGACCTTATCTGGCTTGGAGAGCTGACAGGCCGATATTGGCAAGGAGTCTTGGAGAGTCACGAACCAATTAAGTGAACTAATTGTCTCCTGCAAACTCCACTCCCCTTTTGCTCCTCTTTTATTTCCTCTGGGAGGGGCCATTCATCCTCCTCCTGTGGCCTTAACTCCGAAGTCGCCGCCTGTTCTTTAGCTGTTCTTTTCGTCTGGCAACTCTGCGCATGCGCACACTGGGAACAGGCTCCACACTAATGTGTGACTCTGAAGGCAGTTGATAACTGGCATTCCACTCTGGCCCTCTCTCTGCCTCCGACCCAGAAACGTCATCAGAGCCTTCCCCAGACTCCAGGACTGGCCCATGTTCTTCCCCAACCTCCTCACTGCCCGAATCTGCTGCCAGCTCCCCTGGCCACTGGCAGGCCACAGCAGGCTGATCCACATTCATCTCAGTTCATTTTATGAAGGTTGGACTTGGAATGTTGCTTTTCAACCTATGTATGTATGTATGTATGTATGTATGTATGTATGTATGTATGTACGAATATATATACACATATTGGAGCAACCCAGTCTTAGATGGGAAATGAAACTTCTTACTTCCCATTGCTGTTCCAGATTTCAAGAATCTTGATGTGCATCAGTCTATTTTTAGTACAACTGCAGCCCTCTCGTTTCCCCATTCTGGAGCTATGCTGCAGTCATACTCTGCAGCTGTTGAAATGTGTAAGTGATTGATGCACCCTAAAAAGATGCGGATAAGCCATTAGAAGTGCAAGTATAATGAACACTTTTGGAGCACGTCCAGCTGCAGAGTCAGTGAAGCGTAAATCTACAGCAATATGTTCTGGTTGGACTGCTGGCCATAATGGTGTTGACAACTGGGATGTAATAATTTATTAAGATTTATAGCTTTCTCAGGAAGCATTGAGCAAAGAGCAACACATGTGTTGCATATAGTACTAAATATTTACAGCACACAAACTGCCTATTAAGCCAATCTTCCTGAAACAGAAGTTGTCAAGATGTCTTCGGGCTATAAATTTTCAGAAGTCCAACTAGCTTGGTAGACTTGCATTCTCACTATATTTTAGAAAGGAGCAAATTGGAGAAGGCTTAGTTTGGCTAACCCAGGGGTCTGCAAAGTTGGCTCTTTTAAGACTGGTGGACTTCAACTCCCAGAATTCCCCAGCCAGCTATGCTGGCTGGAGAATTCTGGGAGTTGAAGTCCACCAGTCTTAAAAGAGCCAACTTTGCAGACCCCTGGCTAACCGAATAACAGCAGTTAAGCAAATCACATAGTCCAGTGGTTTTCAACCTTCCCGATGCCACGACCCTTTAACACAGTTCCTCATGTTGTGGTGACCCCCAACCATAAAATTGGTGTCTCGGTTCCTAAGACCATTGAAAATCTGTGTTTTCTGATGGTCTTAGGTGACCTCTGTGAAAGGGTCGTTCGACCCCCAAAGGGATCCCGACCCACAGGTTGAGAACCACTGACATAGTCATTAAGTGAATCTGGCTTTCTCCATGGACTTTGCTTGTCAGTCATTGGCTGGGAAGTTCACAAATCGCCAGCCATTCCAGGCCTTCTTTCTAAATGCAGAATTTATATTTCTGAGTGTTAATGTGTTCACTAGCTATAGAGGGCTTCATTGTGGCTCCAGCATCCAGCCCATGGGAAACTATTGTCAAGAGCCAGCAGTGGTTGCACAGTGGTTAGAATGCCATATTGCAGGCTAACTCTGCCCACTGCCAAGAGTTTGATCCTATCTGGCTCAAGGTTGACTCCTCCTTCCATCCTTCGGTAAAATGGGGACTTAGATTGTTGGGGGCAATATGCTGACTCTGTAAATCGCTTAGAGAGGGCTGTAAAGCACTGTGAAGTGGTATATAAGTCTAAGTAATATTGCTATTGTTAGTAGTGAAAGCGGGAGGCTGAGTTCTAGTCCTATCTTAAATATCAAAGCCCATCTGGATGACTTTGGACCAGTCACTATCTCCCAGCTCAACTCAGGATTATTGGGAAATAAATAACCCTGAGTTATTTATTAAAAAAATAATAAAGGCAGGATTAAAATAAATATTGTCTCAGGATTCTCAGATGACATTTGAAGGAAAGCTATATAACGCCATCCTTCTGATGATCAATGCCTCTCTTCCCACTATCCATTTTCTCTCTATTTACTACTAAACGTCTTGGTGCTGTCTGTTTGTAGCCTTTAATTAGCCAAAACGTCGTATCA
The DNA here is from genome assembly GCA_039707465.1 of Rhabdophis nuchalis. Taxonomy (NCBI): domain Eukaryota; kingdom Metazoa; phylum Chordata; class Lepidosauria; order Squamata; family Natricidae; genus Rhabdophis; species Rhabdophis nuchalis. The sequence goes on from CM077645.1 coordinate 208,114,728, forward strand.
CAGGACAACAATTTTTGCATCAAGGTACCTCAAATACACTAACTTAAAAAAATACATCCAAAATCCAAGACCTGTTATTCCTATGGAATTGAAATTTCAAGGATATTCAGAGCAGTTGTGTTCATAAAAGCGTGGCCCCTGCGGTGCTGTCGTGGTCAGCCACAGTCTTGTGGTCATGATTTCTGATATTCCCTGCCCACTTCCCACAAGCAAAATCAATGGGAAAAAGGAAGCAAAAGCGACTTCGGACTTCCTGCTGGCTTTCAGCAGGAAGTCAGAAGTCGCTTCTGCTTCCTTTTTCTTTTTTTCTTTTGTCTGCCTGTTGTGATTCTGTTTAGGTAAGTAAATACTGACAAAGGATGGCCCAGAGGGTCAGAGTTGCCTAGTATGCACTAAGGTTTAACCATTTGATTTAATTAATTTAATCGTTAGGTGAAAATTAAACTCATCTTTCAAAATAAAAGCCGTGTCCTTTGAAGACGCGCTCTGAAATAGGTTCATTTGGGCTCCTGCTCTACTTTTAGAAAGAACTGAAGGAACAGTTTGGGACCATGAATTAATGTAATCCATCCTAATTCCCATAGACAGATTCTTATGTCCCTGAATAATTAATTCCAGAAAATAGACTTTCCCCTTCATCAAGCAATTTTAACTGAACTATGGGTGAATGGAAAAGCATTATAATTTTAAGGGTTTCATGAATGCCTTCTAGCAAACAAATTCACGCGGTCATACATGAACAAGAGGCTATCAGAAAGTCCACAGTCAGTGACAGATGATGTGCCATCAAGTCAGTGTCAACTCTTGGCATTCAGCTGAATAGATTTTCTCCAAGTTGATCTATCCCCAAACTGGTCCTTCTGATCTTCCAGTTCTTTTATCCTAATTATCAATTAATTATCCACAGTAACTGAGTCCATCCATCTTGTTGCTGGTCATCCTTCCTTCCATCATACCCAGCATTATTTTATTTATATATATATATTTGTATCCCACTTTTTTTTACAGTTGTGGTATTCAACCAGTTCTGACAGGTTCTGGAGAACTGGTAGCAGAAATTTTGAGTAGTTCGGAGGCATATCTGCTGCTATGGCCTAGAGGTGGAGCTCTTGCCTCCCAATCAGGAGGTTGTGAATTCAATCCTAGGTAGAGGCAGATGTAGGGTCTCTGCTTGGGCAGGGGGTTGGACTAGATGACCTACAAGGTCCCTTCCAACTCTGTTAATCTGTTAACCGGCAAATAGGCCTGCCCCGCTACCTCCCAGTTGGATGGAATGGGGATTTTGCAGTATCCTTCCCCGAGGATTGGGGAGGGAATTTGGATTTTGCAGTATCCTTCACTTGCCACGCCCACAAGGCCACGCCCACAAAGCCATATGATGCTCACAAAGCCACGCCCACAGAACTGGTAGTAAATAATGTTGAATCCCACCACTGCTCTATTATTTTTACAAATAACCCAAGGCACCAAATGTATCCATCACACCTTCCTCCTCCTATTGTCCCCACAACAACAACAACACTGTGAGGTGAGTTGGACTGACAGCAGATGATAGAGGCTCAAGATCACCCATCTGGCTTTCATGACAAAGGTGGAACTAGAATTCACGGTCTCCCACTTTTTAGTCTAATCAGAGGTGGTTCGCCTGAATGGTAGTGAAAATTGCGGGTGAACCCACCCCTGCCCACCTGCCTACCCACCCCAGCTCTATGCCATCCTACTTAGGCATGTTTTCGAGCTGTGCACATGTATGCAAGCCACACACGTGATCAAAGTGCGTGTGCAGAAGGCCAAGCGCATGCGTGGAAGGGTGCGTGCGAGTGAATCGAGTGTGCACATGCTCACATTTGCGAACCAGTATGGAAAGTAAGTGAATACCAACCCTGAGTCTAATGTTAGTCTAGATTTCTCCTAAGGGTAAGATCTTTATATAATATGCCCAAAATATGATATTTTTTCCCTTGGTCATTTATTCCGCTACTAAGAACTCTGGATTGATTTTTGATTTTTGATGGGTTTTCTTTTTTCTTTTTTGCTTTTTGCTTTCTCGATTATCCAGTGTGTAGCTGCAATAATGTCTTTCCCTGATAGAGGCACAAGGGTGTATTAATTGTGCTGTGTTTATCTAACAGCAATGTTATCTCTTCTTCCCCTTACCAGATGTTGCTGTGTTTACATGGCACATTCACCTAATTGAACTATGTTTTCTTTAAACATGACCCACGTTTGGGGTTTCATATTGGTGAGTATATATAGGTGTGTATCAGTGGTGGGTTTCAAATTTTTTAGAACCTATTCTGTAGGTGTGGCCTATTTTGTGGGCGTGGCTTGGCAGTCATGTGACAGGGTGGGAGTGGCCACATTTTAAAATGTGGTGAAACTCATTTAACAACACTCTTGCTTAGCAACCAAAATTTTGGTCTCAATTGTGATGATAAATTTTCTTCCTTTCCTTTCCTTTCCTTTCCTTTCCTTTCCTTTCTTCCTTTCCTTTCCTTCCTGTTGGGTCACTGGCAGCGGCGGGCCAGATTTACTTGCAGGTACGCCGGTGGAACCCCCTCTCACCGGTTCTCTAAATTTCACCAACCGGCTCTCGCGAGTAGGTGCGAACCTGCAGAAACCCACCACTGGTGTGTATGTGTGTGTATCTGAATCAGTGGTGGGTTTCTGCAGGCTCGCACCTACTCGCGAGAGCCGGTTGGTGAAATTTAGAGAACCGGTGAGAGGGGGTTCCACCGGCGTACCTGGAAGTAAATCTGGCCCGCTGCTGCCAGTGACCCAACAGGAAGGAAAGGAAAGGAAGGAAGGAAGGAAGTAAAGAAAGAAAGAAAGAAAGAAAGAGAGAGAAAGAAAGAAAGAAAGAAAGAAAGAAAGAAAGAAAGAATTTATCATCACGATTGAGTCCAAAATTTTGGTTGCTAAGCAAGAGCGTGGTTAAATGAGTTTCACCACATTTTAAAAGGTGGCCACTCCCACCCTGTCACATGACTACCAAGCCACGCCCACAAAATAGGCCACACCTACAGAGTAGGTTCTAAAAAAATTTGAAACCCACCATTGATCTGAATCTATATGTATATGTATATCTTTATATTATTTGTAATCTTCCTTTAACTTCTATCATCTATACATCAGAGGTGGGTTGCCAATTTTTCTACTACCGGTTTGGACGTGCTGCTGTGCTCACTCGCATACACGTACGACACTTCTGCGCATGCAGAAGTGTAGGGTGGAGGGAGGTGGAGCCTCCCACTGCCGCTGCTACCTCTTCACCTATCTGGACCGAACCAGGACCGAACCTACCTCTGCCATACATACTTTGTGGACAATGCATTGACTGGGTCAATATACTTTTTACACAATGCCAACAATAATAATACAATTAAATATATATAACCCTTGTCTTCTGTAGTGACATTTATAGCTTCTAAGGATTACAAATCTAGAGGACTTAGAAACACAATCCCAGGGCTGATCAAACCTTACTAAGAATTGGTATTATTGGTGTTAATAGAAAATTGAGATATCAGAATCATAGTGGAATGTTAAGTAATTTTTATGAGCACAAATTGGGAAAATAGTATCATATGCACGGATATAAAAGAACTTATTACAATTATAATATGTATGCCAAGGTTAGAAGTTGGAAGACACTTTGATGAGTTCTGATCAGGTGCTACTTGCCTACCCCTCTTCCTCATTTCCCCCCCACAGTGCCTAAGTTTTTTCTTATTTTTAATAAGAGCTATTAGTCATGGCAAAAATATCTGCACTTTTCTCTGGTAAGGCCATAAAACTTTTCTCGTGGAAGTTTATATTCTCAAAGTCTCAGTTGGTGCAGCAGGTGGCAGCATCTAGCTGACCTGGACTGATTTTATTTATTCATCAATTTTATATGGCTGTCCATCTCATAGAAAGTGACCCTGGGTGGCATCCAACCATCCAATAAAACAACAAATATATAAAACATTCATTACCTAAAGCCATTATATAATAGCTATTAAACAAGCATTAAAAACTACAAAGGCAGAACTAAAACAGGAGAGAAAAGAATAGATGGAAAGATGTTAAAGCTATAATCAGGTTCAGATCAGGTTCAGATCTATTGGCATATATTGGGATTTGGAGGGAAGATTGTGGAAGCCCTAGGGATAATAAAGCATATTGGAAAGTTGAAAGTTTCTAGAAGTAACAGGGGAAGCATTTCCATATTTCACCCCCATGCAAAAAAAACACAAAACTTGCTGTACATAGGTGGTTCCACTTAGCTATCAGGAGAGAAATTTTCTCTTTTTAGTTTGTAGATTTCCCTTTGAATTGGGAAGTTGAGTATTCTAGAGCAGGGATCTCCAACCTTGGCAACTTTAAGCCTGGAAGACTTCAACTTCCAGAATTCCCCAGCCAACTTTGAAGTCCTCCAGGCTTAAGGTTGAAGACCCCTGTTCCACAGCTCTCTATAATTCTTGAGCTTTATTTCATATGGGTCTTAGTCCTCCTCTTCTTCCTCCTTCTCCTGCTTCCTACTTCCTCCTTTCCACTAGAAGCCCCCAGTGATATACAGAGTATAGGTAGTCCTCAACTTACAACAATTTGTTTAGAGACCGTTTGAAGTTACAATGGCCCTGAAAAAAGTTAATGACCATTTTTGACACTTACGACCTTTGCAGCTTCCCCATGATGACATGGTCAAAATCCGAATGCTTGGCCACTGACTCATATTTACGACGGCCGCAGTGTCCCAAGGTCATGTGATCCCCTTCTGAAAGGTTAAGTCAAAGGAGAAGCCAGATTTGCTTAATCACTGGGTTACTCACGTACAACTGCAGGGATTCACTTAACAACAGTGGCAAAAAAGGTTGCAAAATGGGTAAAATTCACAATGTTTAAACTTAACAACATAAATTTTTATTCAATTGTGATCATAAGTTGAGGGCCACCTGTATTCCCTTTTCCAATTCTATCTTTATACCAATAGCCCTGGGAGGTATGTTAGGGTAAGACAGTGATGGCTAACCATTTTCCCATCGCATTGCAAAAGCGGGGGGAGGACAGCGGAGTCGTGTGCAGATGTGCCCACACCCATAATGCTATTTGCGTCTCCCACCTCACTTGCATGCACACACAGCCCCTGCCCTCCCCCCCCCACCATTTTTAGTGCGTGATGGATGTATTTTTCACCCTCCCCAGCCTCCAGAGGCTTTCTAGGAGCCTGGGGAGGGCAAAAACAGCATCCCCCATCCCCCGGAGGCTTCGGGAGGCTTCCTTGAAGCCTCCAGAGGGCAAAAAATGGCAGAAAAAGAAGGCCGAAGTCAGCTGGCCATCCTGAGGCGGAACCTGAGTCACCAATCTGGTTCCGCCCCAGGCGCCTGATGGACCCGGATGGGTTCCAAACGGCGCTTGGGCCAGTTCCTGTACCCCTGACCCGCGCCCCGATGGAGGACCTCGTGGCCGCATGGAATATTGCGACCACGGGAGCCTTGGATCGGGTCGCGCCCTTGCGGCCTCTCTTGCGGCGCCGAAACACCCTGGCTCCTTGGTTTACCGAGGAGCTACGGGTGATGAAACGCCGCAAGAGATGCCTAGAGGGAAGATGGAGGTCTACCCGTTCTGAATCTGACCGGACACAGGTAAGAGCCCATTTACGGACTTACATTGTAGCGCTGAGAGTAGCCAAACGTCATCATTGTGCTACTCTCATAGCATCCGCAGACAACCGCCCTGCCGCCCTATTTAGGGTGACCCGCTCCCTCCTTCAACAGAGGGTGCGGGAAGCGCCGTTACAGGGTAGAGCAGAGGAATTTGTGATTTTTCTGCAGGAGAAAATCGCTCAGATACAGAACGAGCTAGCCCCCATTCATGGCCCAGTGGGATGCCACGAGACAGATCTTGTTTGGGAGGAGTTTGACTCCGTTACTTCCGAGGATATGGACAGGTTACGTGGGCGACTGCGAGCCACCACATGTTTATTGGATCCATGTCCCTCCTGGTTTGTACTGGCATCCTGGGAGGTGACACGAGGCTGGCTCCAAGAGGTTGTCAACACATCCTTAAGTGAGGGTTCCTTGCCTGCTTCCCTAAAAGAAGCGATGGTGAGGCCCCTCCTTAAGAAGCCCTCTTTGGATCCAGCTCTTTTGAACAACTACCGTCCAGTCTCCAACCTTCCCTTTTTGGCGAAGGTTGTTGAGAGTGTGGTGGCACAACAGTTTCCCCGTCACCTGGAGGAAGTTGATTATCTAGATCCGCGCCAGTCCGGCTTTCGGCCCGAGACGGCATTGGTCGCGTTGGTTGATGATCTCTGGAGGGCCAGAGATGGGGGTTGTTCCTCCATCCTGGTCCTATTAGACCTCTCGGCGGCTTTCGATACCATCGACCATGGTATCCTATTGCATCGGCTGGGGGGGTTGGGGGTGGGAGGCACCGTTTTATGGTGGTTCTCCTCCTACCTCTCTGGCTGATCGCAATTTGTGTTGGCAGGGGGGCAGAGGTCGACCGTGAGACCCCTCACATGTGGGGTGCCTCAGGGGTCGGTCCTCTCGCCCCTCCTGTTTAACACATATATGAAGCCGCTGGGTGAGATCATCCGTGGTTTTGGGGTAGAGTACCATCTATACGCTGATGACACCCAGCTGTATATATCTACCCCAAACCACCCCAACGATGCCGTAGCGGTGATGTGCCAGTGCCTGGAAGCCGTGCGGATCTGGATGGGAAGTAACGGACTCAGGCTCAACCCGACCAAGACCGAGTGGCTGTGGTTTCCGGCTGCCCGATTCAACCAGCTTACTCCATCGCTGGCCATAGGGGGCGAACATCTTGTCCCTGTGGATGGGGCGCGCAATTTGGGTGTCCTCCTGGACGCCCGGCTGTCCATGGAAGATCAAGTGACAGCCGTGGCCAGGAGGGCGTTTTACCAGGTTCGCCTGGTTCGCCAATTGCGCCCCCTATTGGATCGGGACACCCTTCGCACAGTCACTCATGCGCTCGTGACATCCCGACTGGACTATTGTAACTCCCTCTACATGGGGCTTCCCTTGAGGTGCACCCGGAGACTTCAGCTAGTCCAGAATGCAGCCGCGCGAGCAATTATGGGGACCGCAAGGTCTACCCACGTAACACCGCTCTTGTGCGAGCTGCACTGGCTACCTGTCGTCTTCCGGGTGCGCTTCAAGGTGCTAATTATCATCTTTAAAGCGCTCCATGGCTCGGGACCTAGCTATCTGCGGGATCGGATCCTGCCTCATACATCCTCACGGCCGATTCGCTCCCACAGAGAGGGACTTCTCCGGGTGCCGTCCACTAGACTTTGTCAGCAGGCGACGCCCAGGGGAAGGGCTCTCTCTGTGGCGGGCCCGGCCCTCTGGAACGACCTTCCCGCCGATATTAGAACGACCACGGACCTCCGCTCCTTCCGTCTTAAATTAAAAACTTACTTTTTCTGTCTGGCCGGCCTGGGATAGTCTCCCTGTCTTGGGGGTTTTATTGGGTAGTTTTAGTATAGTTAGTTTTATGGGAATTTTAGCACAGGTTAAGTTTAATTTGGTTTTAGAATTGTTTGTATATTTCTTATTGTTTTTATTCTGCCTGTGCACCGCCCCGAGTCCCCATGGGGAGAGGGAGCGGTTTATAAGTATTAAAATTATTATTATTATTATTTATTATTATGTGCCATAGGTTCACCATTATGGAGCTAAGAAGTTTTCACTGACTCGAAATCTCCAGAGCCTGCAGAAACCCACCACTGTGCTCTGTGCACAAAAATTGTATATAATGAAAGATAATAATGTAACATAAAATGCATCTACAGTTTTGGGTTTTATGTGTTGCTAATCCATAAGGTGGTTGAGTTTTGATTTAGTATACTGTGTAAATCCAACTCAAATACTTCGTTGTAATTGTTGTAATCATCACCAATATCATTATAGCAATAGACTTATATACCGCTTCACAGTGCTTTACAGCCCTCTCTAAGCGGTTTACAGAGTCCGCCTGTTGCCCCCAACAATTTGGGTCCTCATTTTAACCACCTCCGAAGGATGGAAGGCTGAGTCAACCTTGAGTCTGGTGGTGAGATTTGAATTGCCATAGCTGGTAATTGGCAGTCAGCAGAAGTAGCCAGCAGTACTGCATTCTAACCACTGCGCCACCACGGCTCTCATCAAATTTTTGTCCTATTTTTTTTTATATTGAAAAACTTTTATTGAGTTTTAGAATTTTTACAAGTAGGGTGAAAGTAAGGTGTGAAAAAGATATCTTTGTCCTATTTTTTTTTTATTGTAAAAATTTTTCAAATACAATTTTTTAATACAAAATCCCCCCCTGCCCCTACCCCCTACCCCCCCCCCCCCCAGTAATCCCACCCTCCTCCCCCCCTCCCTGGAGCTTCCCAGAGCTGGATACAGGGTATCAGACTTTGTCCTATTTTTTTATGTTGCCATCAGTTGGTAGTAATTTTGAGTTAACGATTTAGTAAATAACATGGATAAGAGCCGAGTTCTATCCAGATTTTCTCAGAAGAAAAGGCTGCTGAGATGGGCAAACTTTATCAGACTGTATCGGCGCCTACATCTACAGAAATGTGTGGAAAATAATGCTAGCACAAGAAGGATTCTGCCGATAAGGAGCTTTTTGAACTGCTGTTATAGCAGGTACATTTGGAAAATTGCCAAGGGAAGGGATTGTGCAAAACAGAGCGGAGTTTAAAATTACGTAATCTATTTATCTTTGGAATGGTGGATTTATGCAAATGATTTTTGAAAAGCGCTCAGCCTGGGAGCAATTTTGCATAGCAGAAATTTAATCTGGTGGTTTGGGTTGGATCTGGAAAGCCCTACCTTTGTACTTTTTCAGCATGGATCAGGGCCAACCGCAGTTCAAGTGGCTAAACTACTTCATTATTTTCAACCCAGAATGTAAACACAGCCATGATGGGATTAGATGAGGGATGGCTAACCTTTTTGTCATTGTGTGCTGAAAGCGTGCATGCATGTGCTCCCACCCATAATGCAGTGTGTGAGCGACCCCCACCATGTGTCCCCTGTGCATGCGTGCGTGACACGGCTGCTCGACACCCCGTGCATGCACCCCACACATGCACATGTGCGTCTCCCACATGCTCCCCGTCCCCAATGCATACATGACAGAGACCCAAAGACCAGCTTGCATGCGTGGTGGAGCTGGGCTGGGGCGATTCAGCTGGCTGCCTCCCAGCAATTTGTCACCTGGAGCAAACAGCAAGTTTCACTTTCAATTTCCCCCGATCATCAGCTGTTACAGGCTGCAAGGATTGCTATAGCTTATTGAAGCCTCCGCAAGCCCCCGTTTGCTGCAAAGAGATAAATTGCTGGGAGGCAGAGGCCAAAGAGTTGGGGCCGGAGGGTGGGTGGATCTACATTCAGTGTATAAGACGCACCCAAATATTCTCCCTCTTTTAAGGGGGGGAAAGGGTGCATCTTATACTCCGAAAAATACGGTAGCTCCACCTTGATTTTATTTGGTAGGAGACAGGACAGTTACAGAGAGAAAACGTCAAAATTCTGTGATTCTACCTTACAGTAATGAAATGATATTCCTGGAATCTCAGCTATGCTTGTTTCTTGTCTTTGCTTGTCTTGAAGGGCTGATAACAATTTTGAAAGCCTCTTTAAAAAGGATAGACTTGGATAATGCCCTTGTACTTTCAATCTTGAAGAGGTTCACATACCTTCGACCTCTTTGGAAGGGCAGGTATTTCCCCCCTTTTCCCTGAATTCTCAAAGTGCTTCTAACTTTCCTCGGGGTGATAGATTGATGTAAGATCTACTAGGGCTGAAACATACAAGGAAAGTCTTGCACATAGGGAAGGTTTTCATGTATTATTTCTTGCACAAATGTTCATATGAATGTTTACGTTTACGTTTATGTTTATTTAATTTATATACTGCCCTTTTCCCTCTCGGGACTCAGGGCGGTGAACAGCCACAATAAAAAGAAGAGATACAAAAGTTAAAACAGCAGATTAATAAATATTAAATAGTTTGGCCTCTTAATTATAACACCCAATACTAAAAATCCAATTAAAAGACTATGACAGGCCGGCTGCACAAAATAGATGTGTCTTCAGGGCCCGACGGAAGAGACGTAGGTCTGTGATCGTGCGTAATTCAGGGGGGAGGTCATTCCAGCGGGCAGGAGCTGCCACAGAGAAGGCTCTCCCCATGGGAGTCGCCAGCCAACATTGTCTGGCCGACGGCACCCTGAGGAGGCCCTCTCTGTGGGAGCGGACTGGTCGGTGGGAGGTATTTGGCAGCAGGAGGTGGTCTTGCAGGTAACCAGCTCCCTTGCCATGGAGAGTTTTAAAGGTGGTCACTAGAATCTTGAAGCGCACCCGGAAGGCCACAGGCAGCCAGTGCAGCTCACGCAAGAGAGGTGTCAGATGGGAGCATCTAGATGCTCCCAAAATCCCCCGCGCGGCTGCATTCTGAACTAACTGGAGCCTCCGGGTGCATCTCAAGGGAAGCCCCATGTAGAGAGCGTTACAGTAGTCCAGGCGGGAGGTGACGAGAGCTTGAGTGACAGTGCGTAAGGCATACGATCCAGAAAGGGGTGCAATTGGCCTATCAGGCGAACCTGATAAAAGGCCATCCTGGCCACGGCCGTCATGTGCTCTTCTAAAGACAGTCGAGAGTCCACGAGGACACCCAAATTGCGAGCCCTCTCTGTGGGGGCCAGTGACTCGCCCCCAATAGCCAGAGATGGCGTCAACTGGCTATACCATGGCGCCGGAAGCCACAGCCACTCGGTCTTGGATGAGTTGAGTCAAAGCCTGTTCCTTCCCATCCAGACTCGCACGGCCTCCAGACATCGGGACATCACTTCCATGGCATCTGTTGAGGTGGTCCGGTCTGATGAGATGCCATCACTTCCATGGCATCTGTTGAGAGATGCACAGATATCCACCAGCTCTGTAGTACAAATAAATGATCGGAGTTCATATATTCTATAGCAGTAGTGGCTAACTATTTTGGCATGGAGTGCCGAAACAGGAGCATGTGTGTGTGTGCGCGCCAGAGCACCTAAACCCAGAAGAGAGAAGCTGGTTGGTGTGCATGTGCATGGCAGCCAGCTGCACTTCTGGGTTTCATCGTGCACTTGCACGCCGGCTCATTGGTCTTCACACATGTGCACAATAGAAGCCAGAAGAGAGTGGCTGGCCATGCGTGCATGCGCGCCATTGCTAGCTGCACCTCCAGGTTCCGTCGCATGCATACACAAGACTAGCTGGCCAGCGCATATGCATGCAAAGCAATCCGGAAGAGAGCAGCTTGGTGCGCACACATGCGTGACAGAACCCGGAAATGCAGCTGGCAACGGCGCACGTGCCCACAGAGAGGGCTCTGTGCCAGTGGTGGGATTCAAAAATGTTTACTACTGGTTCTGTGGGCATGGCTTGGTGAGCATGGTGTGGCTTGGTGGGCGTGGGCTTGGTAGGCATGACAGGGAAGGATACTGCAAAATCTCCATTCCATCCCCACTCCAGGGGAAGGTTACTGCAAAATCCCCATTTCCTCCTGATCAGCTGGGACTTGGGAGGCAGAGAATAGATGGGGGTGGGGCCAGTCAGAGGTGGCATTTACCAGTTCTCCAAACTACTCAATATTTCTGCAACCGGTTCTCCTGAACTGGTCATAACCTGCTGAATACCACCTCTGCTCTGCGTGCCACCTCTGGCACACATGCCATAGGTTTGCCATCATGGCTCTAGAGTGTGTTCTCCAAGGCACCTGGGGGCAGGACAAGGAGCAATGGGTGGAAACTAACCAAGGAGAGAAGCAACTTAGAACTAAGGAGAAATTTCCTAACAGTAAGAACAATTAACCTCTGGAACAGCTTGCCTCCAGCAGTTGTGAATGCCCCAACCCTGGAAGTCTTTAAAAAGATGTTAGACAGCCATTTGTCTGAAATGGTATAAGGTTCCTGCCCACGCAGGGGGTTGGACTAGAAGACCTACAAGGTCCCTTCCAACTCTGCTATTGTATTGTATTGTATTGTAAAAGGATGTAGGAGATGGCCTTTGAAAGGTAAGTACTAAATATGAAGCAGAGACACTTCTGCTTCATATGTATTTTGGAGAACTTCTGTAAAGATGCACTTTACAATTCTTTATAAAGAATTGCAAATCAAGTTATGGACTGGCTTCTTAGGCTCCTGAAACACTTCATTTATTTTTATTTTTTTTCTCAGTATTAATCCTGTATTATGCTAAGGATGCAGCTAGAAATTAATGCCGATATGTTCAACAAGAAAAGAAGAATCAGGTGACCCTTGAAACTAGGTGCCACGTAGTGGAAGTTCCCTAAAATGATGCATGGTATTTTTTTTCTGTATATATCTCAGTTCATTTCAGATCCCCATTCCTTTAAGATTGCAGACCTTTTAAAAACAGAATGTATAAAATTAAAATAAGAGTGTCACAGGATTACAGGGGTGTGTATGGGGGAGAGCTATAGAAACAAGGAGAAAATAAAGAGGCAAAGATAGAATATACTTGATAAACAAAGATATGAAAAAGCACAGAAATACCAGGGTACGTATTGTTTATAAACATAAGAAGAAACTGATAAATAAGATCAAAGGCCTTTCTAACTTACAACCAGAGGTGGGTTCCTACCAGTTTGGACCGGTTCAACTAAACCGGTAGTAACTTGGTGGCCTGCGTCGCTGGAACCGGCAGCGACCTAGGCCTGCCACGTCCCCAAACCAGTTATCTGGGGGGCAGCCATAGGCGCCGCCATCTTGTTTTTGCCTTTTGCGCATGTTCAAAGCATTTTTGTTGTACTGCGCATGCGCATGAAACGCACATCAAGTGTGTGAAGCACGTGTGTGCGGGGCGCTTCCCTAGGCATACTGGCAGTAGCGGAAGCCTTAACCCACCTCTGCTTATAACAATTCATTTAGCGACTGTTCAAAGTTACAGTGGCACTGTAAAAAAATGAGATGACTATTTTTCACATACCTATTGCAGCGCTCCCATGGTCAAGTAATCAAAATTCAAAAGCTTGGCCACTGGCTCATATTTATGACCATTGCAGTGTCCTGGAGTCATGTGATCACATTTTGCATCTTTCTGACAAACAAAGGCAATGTGGAAGCAAGATTCACATTATTATTAGCAACTGCAGTGATTCACTAAACAACTATGGCAAGAAATGTCATAAAATGGGACAAAATTCATGTAACAAATACCTTGCTTAGCAACCTGAGTTTTGAGGATTTCCCGTACTGTAGCCTTGTTCTAGGTAGGCTAATGGTCTGGTTCTCTATATGGGATTATATGGGATAGAATCAAGATCACGGAAAGTATTAATACCAATTTATAATGCCTTGGTAAGGCCACACTTGGAATACTGCATTCAGTTTTGGTTGTCACAATGTAGAAAAGATGTGGAGACTCTAGAAAGAGTGCAGAGAAGAGCAACAAAGAGGATTAGGGGATTGGAGAGTAAAACATATGAAGAACGGTTGCAGGAACTGGGTATGTCTAGTTTAATAAAAAGAAGGACTAGGGGAGACATGATAGCAGTCTTCCAATATCTCAGGGGTTGCCACAAAGAAGAGGGTGAGTCAACCTATTCTCCAAGGCACCTGAGGGTAGAACAAGAAGCAATGGGTAGAAACTAATCAAGGAGAGAAGCAACTTAGAACTTAGGAGAAATTTCCTGACAGTGAGAAGAATTAATCAGTGGAACAAAAGTTGCCTCCAGAAGTTGTGAATGCCCCAACACTAATTCTTTAAAAAGATGTTGGATAGCCATTTGTCTGAAGCCATTTGCTTAGACAGGGAGTTGGACTAGAAGACCTCCAAGGTCCCTTCCAACTCTGCTATTGTATTGTATTGTATTGTATTGTATTGTATTGTATTGTATTGTATTGTATTGTATTGTATTGTATTGTATTGTATTGTATTGTATTGTATTGTATTGTATTGTATTGTATTAGGAGATGTAAGTCCAAATATGTCTGAATTGTCCAGTTTGAAAAATAAATCTCTTTTTATCACTGCAGCAACCTGGCCTACTTTCTCTTCTGGTTCAAAAACTAATGAAGGGGCAGGCGTTTCAGAGAATATTAATATAAAGGACAGGATGATAGGGGGGGTGAGATTCATATCCTTAGAATAAGATTAGGCATTCCAAATGCATGTTATTAAATTTTTTTTTGCAGATATTGGAGATGTGTCAAATCGAAGAAACCAGCGGTGGAATTAAATAAATTCTTTGATATCATGGTGCATCTTTGTTGCAAGAGGCCTGAAAATCTGACATGAACTTCTTGATTTTCTTTAACTGAATTTGTCCAAGAGTTACCACCTGACTTGTGATTTTGCCATTTTCAAAGAGGCATTTGTAGGAGTGCAAAAGAGCAATAAGCTATACTGGAAGTGAGTTAAACGTCAACCGCAAAATATATATAATTGTCTGGGGGGAAAAAAGTATTGTGTTCATGCCTACAACTGGCTCAACTGTGCTCCTTTTTTAAACAAGAGATTATTAGCTGGGCTGATATTAGGTGGGAGGAAATATCTGGTTTTCCAGAAATGACAACAGGTGGCAGATAGAATTGAAATCAATATTATTATGTTTTTCCCATTCGACTGAAATAGAGACTTGGGAGATTGCACTTGAAAGGGATGATTTACAAGAGATACTTTCTTTATTTATTTATCAACTTCAGAGACTTATCTATCTCACGCACGAAGCCAGCTTGACATTGCATTGCTTTGGAACTGGATTGAATTGCATTGTCTTATAGGAATTGAAATGTCACCCCTAGGCAGTGGTGAAATTCAATTTTTTTAACTACCAGTTCTGTGAGTGTGGCTTGGTGGGCGTGGCCTGCCTTGGTGGGTGTGGCAGGGGAAGGATACTGCAAAATCTCCATTCCTGCCCCCACTTCAAGGGAAGGATACTGCAAAATCTAGATGGGGAGGAACAGGCTCTGACTCAACCCGTCCAAGTCCGAGTGGCTGTGGTTTCCGGCACCATGACATAGCCAGTTGGTTCCATCTCTGGCTATCGGGGGCGAGACATTGGCTCCCGCAGAAAGGGCGCGCAACTTGGGTGTCCTCCTGGACTCTCGGCTGTCCTTGGATGACCATGTGACGGCCGTAGCCAGGAGGGCCTTCTATCAGGTATACCTGATATGCCAGTCTTTACATGGGGCTTCCCTTGAGGTGCACCCGGAGGCTTCAGTTAGTGCAGAATGCGGCCGCACGGGGGATTTTGGGAGTCTCTAGACACTCCCATATAACACCTCTCCTGCGCGAGCTGCACTGGCTGCCTGTGGCCTTCCGGGTGCATTTCAAGGCCCTAGTGACCATCTTTAAAGCGCTCCATGGCATAGGACCTGGCTACTTGCAGGACCGCCTGTTGCCACATACCTCCACCCGACCTGTCCGCTCCCACAGGGTGGGCCTCCTTAGGGTGCCGTCCGCCAGACAATGCCAGCTGGCGACTCCCAGGGGAAGAGCCTTCTCTGTGGCAGGCCCAGCCCTCTGGAACGACCTGCCCCCTGACCTACGCACAATCACGGGCCTTCGCCTCTTCCGTCGAGCACTAAAAACATACTTCTTTCATGCGGCCGGCCTGACATAGTTGTGTATATTATTGAATTTTTAGTTGGGTTTTAAATTAAGTTTTAGCACGGGCTAAATTTATTTAATCTATTTTTAAACTTACTTGATGTCTGTATATTTATATTTTTATTTTCTTATTCCTGTGCACCGCCCTGAGTCCCATTTGAGAGAGAGGGCGGTATAAAAGTACGAACAAATAAATAAATAAATAAATAAATAAAATCTCCATTCTCACCGAACTCTGGGGCCAGCCAGAAGTGGTATTTGCCGGTTCTCCAAACTACTCAAAATTTCTGCAACCTGCTGGATTCAACCTCTCCCCCAGGACATGTTAAAATCTAGAACCAGTGTCAATCCTGCAACATACTCAAAGTTTTTAGAACAAATATCCCCAACCCTGATTTACGTCAGACCACTATCTCCATCATTTCTAGCCAACATAGAAAGTGGGTTGAGTGCGAGCTCAAATAATTAGGGAATTCATCTCACTACTTTCCAGAATGCAACTAAATAGGCCCTTGTGGCTGAGAGGATAATAGGAATTTCATATATTTGTAGGGTACAAAGGCTGGGAAGGCTGGGTTAAAAGAAACAAAATATCTTTCTTATTTATTGCATGCTGTAATAAATAAGAAATACAATGTGAATGGCATTTGGAAGTAGCAGGCACATCAGCGTTTTTATGTGGGTCTCTCTGTCACTGAATTAAGGGTCATTTTAGAAAGGGAAATGTGTGCCAGTCAGATCTTAACCCTAGCTAATGAGCATCCATCCTCCCTCCCTCCCTCGCCACAATCTCAAGGAATTCTCATGGGTAGCTGCTATGTGAATTTCCAAGTTATTTCCGTGTGACATGGAAATTCATGTAGCAGCTACCTATGAGAATTGTGCATCTCTGTTGGAACTATATAGGAAGTTGTGCGCCGCTGTGGGCAATTATGGAAGAGCAGGACTTCCCAGGAGTTGTAATGGTATGTGGGAATGACCTTGGGAGACAGGAGAAAGAATCACAGACTAGACAACTATTTTGCAAAAGACATCTCAGTCCACAGAAACAGAGAGGGTGTGGGAAGTATTTCAGAAGGGACTCTCCCTAGTTGTCCACAGAATAAAAGGAGAAGAAGTGAGAAATACTTTTAAGCTTGCAAGATTTTGTTAATGTCACCTTGCCCTAAATGTAAGAGTTAGCATTCATACTTGTGCATATTAGTTGTGCCTATTAGAACAGTCTTCCCCAATATGAGGCTAGGATTAATCATCTCTCGATTTCCCAGCATGCAACATTCTCAAAATTACACTCGCAACCATTTGAAAGACAGCTGTTAATCTCTTGGTAATTCCATGAAATGTGTGACTTGTTTCTTGGCCACATTGCAGCTTGATTAATTTTCTCCAGAGCTTCCTGCAAAACCAAAATGTGTATTTAGTGCTGTGAGTACATAACCAGACACCTCAAGAGATATTTGCAGCCTCCAAATCACTTGAACGTTACTGCAGAGCCCATCTAGAATTTACCACCAAAACATCATCTTGAATTTTAAAACTTCACCACTACTGTCATGGACACCACTGTGGTTGCATCTCCAAGAAGGTTTAGAGTTCCAACTAAAACTGCTTTTTTCTTATACTTTTCTTCCACCATAGAGGGTAGTTTCGGGGGACAGAAGGAAGAGCTGCTGCCAAAAACAATGGTCAGATAAAAGAGGTCTGAATCTAGAATAAAGATGTAATCTGAAAAAGCATCTCAGACAAGACTCTCCCTGGTTTACACAACGATAAAGGGAGGGAGAAGGAAAGTGTGTTCAGATTTGCAAGATTCTGTTCTTATAGTTTTACAATCAAAATAGCATTGATGTATTCAGAGGTGGGGAATTATGGTCCCTTTATGACTTGTGGACTTCAACTCCCAGAATTCTTCAGCCAGCCATGCTTTGTACTCTGGGAGTTGAAGTCCACAAGTCATAACAGGGCCATAGTCCTCCATCTCTGAACTATGTGATAATGCAGGGGTCTCCAATTGCTGGCTGGAGAATTCTGGGAGCTGAAGTCCTTCAGACTTAAAGTTGCAAAGGTTGGAGACCCCTGTGATAATGGATTCCTAATTTGATTTACCTAGAAGGGCTGACACCCACCCATGGATTCCCAGGGATGGTGTTGGATTTCTTCTAAATTGTTTTTATGGTGCAATAAAAAGTGAACAGGTTTTCATGTCAGGAATGGTGATTGTGGGTTCCGCTCAACACCTGTTGTGTTAATCTTCCCTCTCCTGTTTGATTAGGGCAACTAAAGATAGCACACTCCCTTTTCTTAAAAGAGTGGTGTATTTTGCATTAAAAAAAAAAAAGGTTTAAAAAGCTAGATACAAATTTCCCTTCTTTTTTCTTTGCTTCTTCTCCATCAATCTGTCTTGCTTGCAATTAGAGCTAAATACTGTAAATCTGCTAGTTTTCCTTTCTCATTTCAGTATTTAAAATTTCAAGGGCTTTCCATTTTTTTTACGAAGAAATCTGCTACATTTGAGCTGTACAAAAAAATCCCTGGTCCCCTTAGAACTATTCATTGACTATGCAACTAATAATAATAATTCTATCTCAAGGTGGTAGTCGTGATTCTTTGCTCCCTATCAGTCCTCCTGGATGAAGCAGACAGAAAACATGAGTAGATGTAAGGCTACATTGTAAGGCTACATTGATAGAATCTTGCAAATCAGAAGGCACAAATTCCCTGCCTCCATTTTAGTGTCTGACCCATGATAGATGATAGAAAGATAGAAAGAAAGAAAGAAAGAAAGAAAGAAAGAAAGAAAGATAGATAGATAGAGACAGACAGACAGACAGACAATATGATAAAAGATAGATAGATAGATAGATAGATAGATAGATAGATAGATAGATAGATAGATAGATAGATAGATAGATAGATAGATAGATGATATATACTGGATAGATAGAGATAGATGACAGACAATAGATAGATAAATTGATAGATTGATAGATATAGAAAGAAGATAGATAATAGATACATATAGATGATAAAGATAGATGATAGACAGACAGGTAGATAGAGGCAGGCAGGCAGACAGACAAATTTATCTGGTGCCATCCCCCTCAAAATAAAGTTGCTACTATATGGAGAAATTTGACTCGTTTCTGTTTTACTTTTTCACTGAAAGCAAATATCAAACAATTGCTCATTGCCTAATTTAACTGCACTGTCTTGGATGCTCTTGGGCTTAATGTCAAAAGTCTTGAAAATAACTGTATGTTTGAACAGCCCCGCCCAGTTGCAGCAGCTGATACTTTGGGAACTTAACTACAAGGAAACCCTATGAACCGGAGCAGAAAAAGAATGGCTTGTTCCTTGAATTAGTCGCAGGAGATTCCGTCTGGAGTGGGAAGTACTACTGGGAAGTAAGTGTGGAATTCAGGAGGACCATGGAGAAGCCAGCAAAGTAAGTGAATGCATCTGAAATTGCAATCTGCCCTGGGAGGTTCAGAAGAGAAATCAGCCCAAATTAGCCATCTACAAGTTTTAGGAGGGACTACAACATCCTGGATGGGAACCCTGAGACTTGCAGTACTCACATTTGGAATTAAGTAGGCTGGGCAAGACTCTAGTAATAATTGCAGTGTCTACATGGCTCCTGTAAGATACCCGTAGCAAAACAAAGGCACACAGCTATAGTTAATGAATACAAGGGTAGATAAGTGCTTTAGAGTGGCCAGCTTAGCTTGAATGCATTTGGTGGCTCTGTTCTGCTGGTACTACAATTCAGAAATTTTTTTTAGCCCATCTTGTGATATGCAGCCAGCCCACCTGATTTCTTTACAGTTTAATGCAGTGTGTACAGATAAAAAATTGGATTGAATAAAGCAGGGTTCAATTAACTGAAAGGAAACATGTTATTCAAGCATAATGTAACTGGGACTTCTGAATAGACCTGCATAACACTAAAGAGAGCATTTAATGTACTGTAGATGTTCACTAAGAGATTCTATATAGTTCCATGGTTTTAGACTGGGTTTTAGAATAATATAATTAATACAATACAATAACAGAGTTGGAAGGGACTTTGTAGGTCTTCTAGTCCAACCCCCTGCATGGGCAGGAACCTTATACCATTTCAGACAAATGGCTATCTAACATCTTTTTAAAGACTTCCAGGGTTGGGGCATTCACAACTTCTGGAGGCAAGCTGTTCCAGAGGTTAATTGTTCTAACTGTCAGGAAATTTCTCCTTAGTTCTAAGTTGCTTCTCTCCTTGATTAGTTTCCACCCATTGCTTCTTGTCCAGCCCCCAGGTGCCTTGGAGAATAGTTTGACTCCCTCTTCTTTGTGGCACCCCCTGAGATATCGGAACACTGCTATCATGTCTCCCCTAGTCCTTCTCTTCATCAAACTAGACATACCCAGCTCCTGCAACCGTTCTTCATATGTTTTAGTCTCCAGTCCCCTAATCATCTTGGTTGCTCTTCTCTGCACTCTTTCCAGAGTCTCCACATCTTTTCTACATCGTGGCGACCAAAACTGTATGCAGTATTCCAAGTGTGGCCTTACCAAGGCACTATACAGTGGCATTAACACTTCTGAAGTGTTAATTGCTGAAGTAGCTGCACCTGTTCAACCAGTCTGGCTCTGATAAAAATAGTGACCTAATACTTTTCTTCTTATTAAGGAGATTTCTCTGCATACATTAGAGGAAAGAAGCCTGCTACTTCCTGGAGTTATCAGATGAAATGTTTCACCATACTTGGTGACGTTGACCAAGAATACTGCAGGGTGTCGGTCAGCAACCACTAGAGCAGGGGTTTCCAAAACTGGCAACTTTTAAGACTTGTGGACTAAGCTGGCTAAGGAACTTTGAAATTGAAGTCTTAACATTTATTTATTTATGTTTATTTATGTTTATTTATATTTATTTATTTAGTTTGTTGAGCATGTACCAGATAACAGGTATAAGTATAAACATGAACATGAACAAGGAAATGAGTACAAATAAATGGGGATAGTAAGACAGGGATGGTAGGCACATTGGTGCGCTGATGCACACCCCCTTTATGGACCACTTAGGAATGGGGTGAGGGCCACAGTAGACAATTTAAGGTTGAAGCTATGTTAGAGGATGTAACAATGGAGTCAGGTAGAGCATTCCAGGCATTGACCACTCTGTTACTGATGTTGTATTTTCTGCAATCGAGGTTGGAGCGGTTTGCCTTGAGTTTGTATCTATTGCTTGCCAGTGTATTATTGAGGTTGAAGCTGAAGTAGTTGTTGAGAGGTAGGACGTTGTAGCAGACAGTTTTGTGTACTATGCTTAGGTCAGACCTTAGGCGGGGTAGTTCCAGGTTGTCCAAGCCCAAAATTTCGAACCTGGTGGCATAAGGGATTCTAGTGTGAGCAAACGACTGGACTACTTTTCTCGTGAAATACCAAGTGTGAAATACCTTGTGAAAGTTTAGTTTTAGTTTTATTCATACTTATATCCCGCACCCATCTCCCTCAGAGGAACCCGGGGCGGCGCACAGGAAAATTGAAAACAACTACAAATATGCAAAATACTATAAATTGCCCTAAAACAACGTTAAACTCGAAACCCTGTGCTAAAACATAATTAAAATCCCACTAATTAAAACTTTGGCAAACTAATACTCAGTCGGTATAGGGTGGTTCACGCCAGGCCGGCTAGGTTGCCAAGTGTGGAGATTCCTGACCTAGAGAGTTAGAAGTTCCTCATATTTAATATAATCTGATGGCTTTGGAGAGTGGGAGAGGTTAGGCATACCTGCAGTGTCTAATATGATCTCTGCATTATTGTAATAGGGATCAGAAATTAACAGAGAAGAGGAAACTCTTCTTGAGGCTGAATATTGTCAAAAAATAATCTAATCTAAGAATCAGCTTTTGCCACTCTATTTTCCTGAAGAAGGGAGCGAGGAGAGAGGAGAAACTATGTTTAACTTTTACCCTGCCATATAGTTCCAATCTAAATTGTCACTTTGCATAGAAAAAAAAAAAGAATACATAGACATAAGTAATATGTGCAAAGTTTAGTGTAGCATTAACAAGAGTTTTGGATAAGGAGCTGTAGAGTGTCTGTGGAGATTCATCCAGGTCATGGTTGTTGTTAGATTGGGTGAACTGATGAGGCAGGCTTCAGTAACAACAGCTCTTTATTAAGTGACAACTATGTACAATCCAGCAAAGGTTCTGCCTGGCAGCAACCCTTTTATAGGGAGCTGTCAGACCCTTTGACCAATCAAATTTGAATACTGTTCCCGCTGGAACAGAGGACCTTGGTGGAAACTACTATACTGATTCTCAATATGTAACAGTTGTCCCAAGGGTGCTTTTTTCAAGAGGCAATGGGACTTTCTGGTTTTGCTTTAAAGATGTTTCACTTCTCATTCAAGAAGCTTCTTCAGCTCTGACTGAAGACCTTCCCCACCATCCAGTCAGAGTTGAAGAAGCTTCTTGGATGAGAAGCAAAACATCTCCAAAGAAAAACCAGTTGCTTCTTGAAAAAGCACTTTTGGGAGCTGTAAAGTGGATAAGATCTTCTCAGCTTATCCGCCATGGTCAAGATATTTAGAGGTGGAATCTTCTCTTCTTCTGATAGCCATCTTCAAAATGGTGCACTCTCATTGAGGCCCCAGACCTACTGGCAGAGCCAGGACTTCTGGCTGCTATGGAAGGCCAGAATGGTGGAGCCACCAGATCTCACCTTGGGGAACATGATGCCTCAAAGAGCCACAGTAGAAAAGTCTTTTCTCTTAGACTCTGCCAACTGAAATTTCTTGAACAATGGGCTCCACAGCATGCCCTTTCTGCTGGCACAGGTGGGGGACGGGACAATTCCTCAGATAGCCTGGATCCATGCCATGAAGGGCTTTAAAAGTAATTACCAACACATTGGATTGTACTTTGAAGCAAACCAGCAACCAAAGTAATTTGTGGAAGAGCCATGTGACAGGGGTCACCGTGATGGTGAACCTATGGCATGTATGCCACAGGTGGCATGCAGAGCCATTTGTCAGGGCATGTGAGGCTTGACCTGTCAGCTGGCTAGCGCGCATGTGCACTCTGGGCAGCTGACTTCAGCCTTCTTTTGAGGCCATTATTCGCCCTCCGCAGGTTTCAGGAGCTTCCTTGAAGCATCCGGAGAATGAAAAAACGGCCATACAGGCAAACCAGAAATTCAGGAACAGACTTCCGGTTTGCTCGTAGGGCTGGCTTTAGCCATCTGGAGCGTTCAGGAGCCCGCAGGAGGCTTCCCTGAAGACTCCGGAGGGCAAAAAGCGAGCCTGGGGAGGGCGAAAAAATCACGCCAAAAATGGGGGGGAGTGCTGGTCGTGCGTGCAAGCATGCCGTGGTCGTGCGCATAGCATTATGAGTGTGGCATGCCCATGCACGACCCACCCTGCGCTCCCCCTGCTTTTGGCATGCGAGCCAAAAAAGGTTCGCCATCACTGCCCTAGGGCCCCCAAGGACTATCAAGATCTGAGGACAAGGCATGTGAGATCTCATGCCTCAACAGCAAAAGGCCTTACATTTCTAGTGGGAAACGTTGGTTGTCCCCATGTGCTCCTTTTCCTCTTTGTCTAATTGTGCTGACAGTGTTTTCAGCAACTGATCCTTACTGAGTGCCTTTGGCTAATAGCAAACAAACAGAACGGATCGACTGAACGAAACAAAGATATGACTGCCTGATTCATGTGATTTATAGCCAAAAAAAATAGACTCTTGCCGTCTAAGGCAGCGTTTCTCAACCTTGGGGAGTTTAAGATGAGTGGACTTCAACTCCCAGAATTCCCCAGCCAGCCATGCTGGCTGGGGAATTCTGGGAGTTGAAGTCCACTCGTCTTAAACTCCCCAAGGTTGAGAAACACTGGTCTAAGACAAGTTGTTAACACATTTTCCTTGAGAAGACGCAACAGCAAAAGCACATGAAAAGTTAGCTGGCTTTCTGTGCTTGTCTGAGCCGCTTGGGGGTGCAAGAGAGTAATTTTGCAATGGGACAATGAAAAGGCAAGAGGGAAATAAATAAGAGCGAATATTTTAACAGATTAACAGAGTTGGAAGGGACCTTGCCGGTCATCTAGTCCAACCCCCTGCCCAAGCAGGAGAACCTATATCTGCCTTTACCTAGGGTCAAACTCACAACCTCCTGCTTCTGAGGCAAGAGCTCCACCTCTGTACCCGCATGCTTAAAGAATGCACTGCTGTCTTCTAGATATTAAAATATATGTGTTGCTGCAGCTTTCAAGCTCTTGGGTATTACAATCTCTTGGTATTGCATTAGATTGGAAGATTATAATGGGTGCTGAAATCCACAACGTGAAAATGGCTGGGGAATTCTGGGAGATGAAGTCCGCACATCTTAAAGTTATCAACATTGAGAAAACCCGATCTATGTAGATCATGAGGAACTACATCGTGGGTAGTCAACCTTTTTATACCTACCGCCCACTTTTGTATCTCTGTTAGTAGTAAAATTTTCTAACCGCCCACCGGTTCCACAGTAATGTTGATTTATAAAGTAGGGAAGCCAATTAAATTTAAAATAGGAAAGTGATTCAGTGTTGGACAAAACCTCTACCGCCCACCATGAAAACAACTGTGGCTGTTGCTTTTATCACCAAAGAGTAATATTGTTTATTTGTTTTAAAATTAGAACCACCCATATTGACACAGCAACTCTGTGTGACGAACAAGAGAATAAACATAATGGAAAACCCCAACCATCAAAATAAACTCAATAAAAACTTCTGGTAGCCCTGTCCCACACAATCACGCACCATCTTGGTGGGCTCCAGCCTCATCCTGCACCAAAGCCTGTAGGAAGGAGCACCTTTTCTAAAGAGGTTTGCGACCTGCTGCATTCTGCTGAAGAGTCCAGGAAACAGAAAAATAATCCTGAGTAAACATGCTATAGATTATAATATTTAAGGGAGGGGCCTTGGAGTGTGCTTCTCATCTGTTTGATAGGAGGTTTTATCTTTCCATTGATTTCCTGTTAAATAAGGGTGATGAAATTAAAGACATTTAACAGAACAGAATAACAGAATTGAAGGAACTTTGGAGGTCTTTTAATCCAACCCCCTGGTCAGGCAGGAAATCCTATACCAGTGATGGTTAACCTTTTTGGCACCAAGTGCCGAAACAGGAGCATGTGTGTGCATGTGCATGCGCTGGAACATTGGAACACCAAAGACAGCTGCTGGCCGGTGCGCATGCATGCAGTGGCCAGTTGTTCTTCTGGGTCCCGTCGCACACATGCTTGCCAGACAGTTGGTCCGTCATTTATTTTATTTTATTTTATTAAATTTATACCCCGCCCTTCTCCTTGTTAGGACCCAGGGCGGCGCACAGGCATTATTAAAAACCACAAAATACAATATCAATTAAAATATATTAAATTACTAAACCCGTGCTAAAAACCCATGTTAAAACCATACCAAATTAATTTATTTTTAAAAGTCAGAAGTAGGGGCTATCCTAGGCCGGCTTGTTGGAAGAGATACGTCTTAAGACGTTGGCGGAAGAGGCGGAGGTCCGAGATAGTGCGAAGGTCGGGGGGTAGGTCGTTCCAGAGGGCCGGGCCCGCCACAGAGAAGGCCCTTCCCCTGGGTGTCGCCAACCTGCATTGCCCCGCTGACGGCACCCGGAGAAGACCCTCTCTGTGGGAGCGGATCAGACGAAGGGATGTATGGGGCAGGAGACGGTCTCGTATATATGTCATGCAGTGTCATGCATGCACACTGTCCAGCTGCTCTCTTCCAGGGTTTGGCATGCACATGCACACTGGCCAGCTGGTCTTTGTGCAAAGACCAGCTGTCTGGCATGCATGGGCATGGCGAAACCTGGAAGAGGAGCTGGTGACTGTGCATGTGCTCACAGAGAGGGCTCTGCGTGCCACCTCTGGTATGCATGCCATAGGTTCGCCATCATAGTCCTATACCATTTCAGACAAATGTCCAATCTCTTCTTAAAAACGTCCACCGTTGGAGCATTCACAACCTCTGGAGGCAAGTGATTCCACTGATTAATTATTCTAACTGTTAGGAAATTTCTCCTTAATTGTAGGTTGCTTCTCTCCTTGAATCAGTTTCCATCCATCGCTTCTTGTCCTGCCTTCAGGTGCTTTGGAGATTAAGTTGACTGACTCCCTCTTCTTTATGGCAACCCCTTAGATATTGGAACACTGTTATCTAGTTCTTTTCATTTTCAAAATATTTGTGCAGTGTGATTTGAAATATCTATAAACCTTTAGCTCTATCTTACCCCCTTGACTTTCTCATCAGTCTGCTCACTTGAAAATCAAGAATATTGACATTTCCTCTATTGGATGAGATAAAAACATAGCCATGTCAAGAGATGGCTCATTATACAGTACTTGTTTGTTAACAAAATCCTTTTGCCTTCAGTTCTTGTCTTTTCACAGCAATGCGGTAGTGCTGATGACAGATGTCCCCTTAAATCAAAAATGATGACAATGCCAGAGAGCATTGTTTGGTTTAGCCTTTATTTGATTTAGGGGTGGACTGAGATAGGTTAATAATTTAATCTACAAGTATATACTCATAATGACCTTAAATTTCTTGTAGATGTCAAATTTTTATTGGGAGACTTAGAGAGCAGTAGGTATACTTCATGGTATATATGACATGCACAAAGAAGAAATGACAACAGTAGACTTAATTTCACCTCTGTCCTCAGGAGCTCTGCTTCAGTGCAAATTTATTGACTGATAAGATGATATTCTATTACAGTTTTCCCATAAATTTTAGGAAAATAGATCATTTGCTGACTGGGGAATTCTAGGAGTTGAAGTATTCAAATATGAAGAGCATTGTTAAGACTTAATTTCACCTCTGTCCTCAGAAGCTCTGCTTCAGTGCACATGTATTGACTGATAAGATGATGTTCTATTGCAGTTTTCCCATAAAGTTTAGGAAAATAGATCATTTGCTGACTAGGGAATTCTAGGAGTTGAAGTATTCAAATATGAAGAGCATTGTTAAGTGAGTTTCACCGCATTTTACAAGTTGGCCACGCCCTCCCAGTCACATGGCTGGCAAGCCACTCCTACTCAGTCACATGGCTGGCAAGCCACTCCCACATGGTCACATGGCCAGCAAGCCACTCCCACTCTTCACATGGCTGGTAAGCCACTCCCACAAAGCAGGCCACACCTACAGAAGAGATTCTAAAAAATTTTGAAACCCACCACTGGCGTGTGCACATTCATGCACAGCTCAACTTACGCAAGTTGACCTATTGGCGCATGCACATGCTTCCTGACCTATTGCTCATACAAGTTGAATTTCACACATGCATACGTGCTGGTCCGTCTCTCACATGACCCAATTCTCCTCCCTCCCACCAGGCCACCAAGCCACAAAGGTTGCAATCCAGTGGTGGGTTTCAAAATTTTTTAGAACCTCTTCTGTAGGTGTGGCCTGCTCTGTGGGAGTGGCTTGCCATTCCATTTGACCGGGTGGGAGTGGCTTAGCAGTCATGTAACTGGGTGGGTGCGGCCAACTTGTAAAATGTGGTGAAACTCACTTAACAACGCTCTTGCTTAGCAACCAAAATGTTGGCTCAGAAACTGTGGCATTTGAAGCACACAAGTCTTAAAGCTGTCAAGTTATAAGACCCTCGCACCCCTAACCCTTTAGAAACCCCCCCCCCCAGGGTGTTCAAACTTGACAGCTTTAAGACTTGTGGACTTCAACTCCCAGAATTCCTCCAATCATGTTGTCTCAGGAACTCTGGCATTGAAGTGTGCAAGTCTTAAACCTGTCAAGTTACAAGACTCTTGCACCCCTAACCCTTTAGGAAAAAACCTCCAGGGGTGTTCAAACTTGGCAGCTTTAAGACTTGTGGACTTCAACTCCCAGAATTCCTCCTCTCGCTCTTCATCTTGAGGATGGGCAGGGGAAGGGGGCTGGAACCGGTTCTAAACAGCACTGTAGATTTGTGGAACCTCTTCTATAGAAGAGGTTAGAACTGGCAGGAACCCAACCCTGTTGCGACCGCTGATCTAGTAGATCCCATGGCTTTTCTCTCTTTCTTGTAGTATACAGCTAGATTAATTTCTTAATAATATCTACTTTAATAAAGGTAAACACCATTTTTCCAGAAGTGCTGTAGTTTAGGCAAACTGGTAAAAGATGTTGCAGAGCTATGATGTAATGCAATCTAGAATTCCTCGGACATTCATAATTTAAGATTCGTCTTTCGGTTTTGGTGGGAACACTATTTCGTGACAAAGGTTTTCAACTTCACAGCCCATGACTTGCGGCTAGGTGGAACCCCTACTTAAATTAATCGCCTAATGAAACACCTCCTTTGTCAACAAAGAAATTTCTGTTCAACTTTTGCCTTCACCTCTCTCGCTCTGCAAAAACAGAGGAGAAGAATATAAAAGAATAGGATGCGATTCACCTGCATTTATGGTGATGAATGGCAGGGATTAATTCATCACAGGATAATTAACTGATTAATAGCAAGGATTGGGGGGGGGGGAGGCAGATAATGGCAACATGGCCATGACATCTTATTCGAATAACTCCGTCAATTGATGGAATCACCAAGTTCTTTTAAAAAAATCTTAAAACATCAAAGATGCAGACGGAACCCCACTGTTTTTCTGGATAAAAAGCCTTATTTTGTTAGGAAGTTGCTCTCCCCCATCCCCCAGCCTTCAGACTCCATCTCTCCACAATTTAAATCCATTATTCTGTTTCTCGCCGTGGAATGACAGTGAATAGGTCTGTATTCCAAAGGTTGCCAAAGGTTTTCTTGTCTAATAGACAATGAACAATAACATTTTTTTTTCTAATTTTGAGTCAGTTCCCTGCAGGGTTTCCCCTCCCCCCAGATTTCTTAGAAGTGGTTTGTCTTTGCCGCCTTCTTAGAGCTGAGAGACAGTGATTGGCCCAAAGTCACCTGGCTGGTTTTATGTCCAAGGTGGGACTAGAAGTCACAGTCTCCTGCTTTGTAATCTGTTGCCTTAACTACTACACCAAACAGGCTCTCTTTTAGTGATATGTCTCCCTTGAATTTCTGTGATTATAAGAAAAGCAAGTAATTTTCTTGTTATAATGCAAAAACTGTTTGTCCTTGCCTCTTTCCTAAGACTGAGAGAGAGAGATCAACTGATCCAATATGATCTTGTTGGTCTCATGCTTCAGGTAGGACTAGAATTCAGCTTCCTGGTTTCTAGCCTGATGCCTTAACTCAGGGCTCTCCAAATGTGGCAACTGGAAGACTTGTGGACTTCAATTCTCACCTTTTCTACCTGTCCATGTTAAATATATGGCAAAATCCCATTGAAGAGTAAACCCACTTAGGGTAAGGGTCAGGTCACCATGAACTCGGAGAGCAAAATGGATGTCACCAAGGAATTCGCAGGGCATCGGTATATTTACAATGGGACATAGTTTTTCAGCAGAACTTTTCTAACTGTCCATATTAATTATATGGGAAAAATCCCCTTGATACAATACAATACAATAGCAGAGTTGAAAGGCACCTTGGAGGTCTTCTAGTCCAACCCCCTGCCTAGGCAAAAAGCCCTATACCGTTTCAGACAAATGGCTATCCAACATTTCGTGTGCGTTTCAAGGTGTTGGTTATCATCTTTAAAGCGCTCCATGGCACAGGACCTAGTTATTTGCGGGATCGTATCCTGCCCCATACATCCCTTCAGCCGATTCGCTCTCACAGAGAGGGACTTCTCCGGGTGCCGTCCACTAGGCAATGCCAGTGGGCGACGCCCAGGGGAAGGGCCTTCTCTGTGATGGGCCCGACCCTTTGGAATGACCTTCCCCCTGATATTAGAACGACCACGGACCTCCGCTCCTTCCGCCAGAAACTCAAAACCCACCTGTTTCATCTAGCCGACTTGGCCTAACCTCATGCTTCCCGCCCCAGTCTGTAATTTTAAATTATTTTATTCGGTTTTATGGATCTAATTTTAATTTTTATAAATTTGTACAGTGGACTATTTAATTTGATTTTAGCTTATATGTATTGTTATGGTTTTGATAGTTTTAATTTTTACCTGTACACCGCCCCGAGTCCCTTCGGGGAGAGGGGGCGGTCTAGAAATCTAATTAAATAAATAAATAATAAATAAATCTTCTTAAAGACTTGCAGTGTTGGGACATTCACAACTTCTGGAGGCAAGCTGTTCCACTGATTAATTGTTCTAACTGTCAGGAAATTTCTCCTCAGTTCTAATTGCTTCCCTCCTTGATTAGTCTCCACCCATTGCTTCTTGTTCTACCCTCGGTTGCCTTGGAGAATAGTTTGACTCTTTTTTGTGGCAACCCCTGAGATACTGGAGCACTGCTATCATGTCTCCCATAGTCCTTCTTTGATGAGTAAACCCACCTAGGGTTAGGTCCCCATGAACTCAGAGAGCAAGATGGATGTTGCCAATGCAGTATATTTAGGAGAGGCATAGTTTTCAGCCCAACGTTTGTAGCTCTCCATGTCAATTACATGGGAAAACCCCCACTTAGGGTTAGGGTTAGGTCCCTGTGAACTCACAGGGTAAGATGGATATCATCAATGAATTCACAGCTAATTGGTATGGTTAGTATGGGGACGTTTTTTAGCCCACCTTTTTTACCTGTCTAAGGCTAAAAAACTATGCCCTGCCCTAAGGATAATGATGTGCTGTGAAATCATTGGCAACATCCACTTTGCTCTCTGAGTTCAAGGGGAGACCTAACCCTAAGTGGGCTTACTGTCCAATGGGATTTTCCTGTGTAATTGGCATGGGCAGGTAGAAAAGGTGGTGTTAAAACTATGCTCCCTCCTAACGATACTGTGCAATGCAAGTTCATTGGCAACATTTATTATTATTAATCGGAACATCCATTTTCTTCTCCAGGTTTATGGGACCTAATCCTTACCCTAAGTGAGTTTACCCTTCAATGGGATTTTCCCATGTATTTGACATGGACAGGTAGAAAAGCTGGATTAAAAATGTCAACCGCCTCCTAAATATACCAAGGTGCTGTAAGTTCATTGACGACATCCTTTTTGCTCTCCAAGTTCAAGGGAACCTATGCCTAACTCTTTTTTTAAAAAATTAAATTTATACCCCGCCCTTCTCCAAAACGGGCCCAGGGTGGCGCACAGGAATATTAAAATACATACAAAATCACATAAAAAATTTTAAAAACGTATTTGATAAAGATCCTGCGCTAAAACCAAATTTAAATCCCCAAAATTTAAAACTGTCTAAAAGTCATTATGGAGGTTACGCTAGGACGGCTAGATGGAACAAATGTGTCTTTAGGCACTTGCGGAAGAGGCGGAGGTCGGAGATGGTGCGAAGTTCAGGGGGTAAGTCGTTCCAAAGGGCTGAGCCCGCCACAGAGAAGGCTCTTCCCCTGGGTGTCGCCAGTCGGCATTGTCCGGCCGACGGCACCCTGAGAAGGCCCTCTCTGTGGGAGCGTATCGGTCTTAGGGATGTATGGGGCAGGAGACGGTCTCGCGTGTAACTAGGTCCCGAGCCATGGAGCGCTTTGAAGATGGTCGTCAAAACCTTGAAGTGCACCCGAAAGACCACAGGAAGCCAGTGCAGCTCGTGCAGGATCGGTGTTATATGGGAGTGTCTGGGCGCTCCCGTAATCACTCGTGCGGCTGCATTCTGGACTAACTGCAGCTTTCGAGTGCACCTCAAGGGAAGCCCTTAGTGGGTTTATTGTCCAATGGGATTTACCCATGTATTGAACATGACCAGGGATAATAATAATAATAATAATAAATTTTATTTGTATACCGCTTCCTCTCCCCAAAGGGACTCGGAGCGCTGCACAGGGAATAAAAACCAATATAAAATACATAGAAAGATAAATAGTTAAAATACGAATTAAACAATTGTCCCTGCGCTAAAATCCGCTAAATTAAATTACACTAAAAACCCCTAAAACCCTATCGAAAGACGGAAGACTAACCTAGGCCGGCCAAGCAGAAAAAGTGTGTTTTCAATTTTTGACGGAAGGAGCGGAGGTCCATGGTTGTTCTAATTTTGTGGGGAAGGTCGTTCCAGAGGGCTGGGCCCACCACAGAGAAGGCCCTTCCCCTGGGCATCGCCCGCTGGCATAGCCTAGTGGATGGCACCCAGAGAAGCCCCTCTCTGTGGGAGCGAATCGGCCGCAGGGATGTATGGGGCAGGATCCGATCCCGCAGATAGCTAGGTCCCGTGCCATGGAGCGCTTTAAAGATGGTAACTAACACCTATGGTGGCTCAGTGGCTAAGACACGGAGTTTGTCGATCAGGAAAGTCAGCAGTTCAGTGGTTTGAATCCTTAGTCCTGCGTTACTTGTCCCAACTTCGGCCAACCTAGCAGTTTGAAAGCATGTAAAAATAGAAGTAGAAAAATAGGGACCACAAATGGCAGAGGATGCGATATTGTTTTATTACTGGAAGGATACAGGCTGATAGATAAAAGATTAACCTAAAACCAGCTGAGATTAGGGAAACCTAGTGATAATAGACATAGATAAGTAATTGAAAGTGATAATAATTGTGTATATATATTCATAGTTATAAGTAGTAATTGGAAATGAATACTGAATAGTATTTATCAAAGGAGATGAGTAAATATTATTGAAGTTTTGTTAAAACAGGGAATAATGATTTTGGAGGATAGTAGAATTAACAAATATGATGCCATCATGTGACTATGTTCTAAGTTTTATTGGTATGTTTTAAAATGAAGGACGTATAATACAATTATAATTAATTAAGGACGTGATGTACTTGAAATAATATGAAATAATATGAAACTTGGATGAATATTGAAGAGATGTATGAAAATACTTTGTAATCAGCAGATACACTTTCTATAACATGTGCGATAGAGGATTTTTATGTTGTGTTTAAAAATAAAATAAATAAAAAATTTTGGAAAAAGAAAAGAAAAATAGGGACCACCTTTGGTGGGAAGGTAACAGCGTTTCGTGCACCTTTGGCATTTAGACATGACCATAGAGACGTCTTCGGACAGCGCTGGCTCTTCAGCTTTGAAACAGAGATGAGCACCGTCCCATAGAGTCAGGAACGACTAGCAAATATATCCAAGGGGAACTTTACCTTTACTTTAGCATGATCAGGAAGAAAAGGTGGGCTGAAAATTACGGTATATATTTAATGTTTGAAGAATGCAAGCTTTCAGCTAGACCAACCTGAGGAAGCCTGTTGTTTGCACAAGAAGCAGGTTAAACCCTGTAGGGAGTTGTTCTTGGATCTCACTGACCTATCACTGAGAGGCAGAACTATGTTCAAATGCAAATATGTATTAATTAGAGAATCTGTGCCAGATGTAAAAGACAAGGCAAGAAAGACAACCATTCATAAGGAACATGGAGTCTTCAGGAAACAGCCCCGAATCCCACAGGTGAATTTTAGAATTATTCAGTGGTTCCTTAGTTGTTCTGTGTGTATCTAATGATGATTACAGCCCATTGGGTAATTATTTAAAACTAAGCTTCATCAAATATAGATAAACTTGTTACAAGAAAGCAGGTATGAATCTGGATGCCTTTTAATCAAATATTGTCCTGGATTAGTTTTGGGATGTGGGAATTCAACTGTTGTGGCTTTTAAAGTATGATTTATGACTAGCATTTTGGTGAACCAATAATTGAAATTTACTTAGTAAACCGTAGTTTTAAAAAAATAAGGGTTAATGTGTGAATCCAGCCTTACTACTTTATAAATTTAATAATCCATTTTCTCACTGTATTCCATTATAGCCATTTTCTTAAGTTTTGAGCTGCCCATTAAGACTGGCTTGATTTAATCTACTTATGTAGGGGTTGGACTCATTTTTATATATAAAGTATATGCAACAATATATTCTGAATTAGTAAATAACTGATATCTCCAATTTACCTGAACAAGTTACTTGAAAAACAAACTCTACCTCTTGCTAACATTTATCAAACCGTCAAAATGTATGTTAAGAATGTTAAGGAAGTTGTTGACTTGAAATCTTGACTTTAAATGTGTAAATTAGGTATTTAAATATGAACATACATGCTCTTGGTCATAAGGAATTTCTTCCTTTTCAAGTTTATTTAATAAATTGTGACTTTTATTGTATTCAGACCAGAGGTGGGTTGCTGCCGGTTCAGCCCAGGTTGGCCAAACCGGTAGTGGTGGCGGCGGGAGGCTCCGCCCACCCGCCTGGACACTTCTGTGCATGCGCAGAAGTGTTGCGTGCGAGCACGAGCGAACCAGTAGTAAACTGGTTAGCAACCCACCACTGATTCGAAGTCTGAATTTATTCCAACTTCCTGGAATAAATGATGGAAATATGAATTAAATAGGTCTGCACACTACTCAGCGTAGGTTTTAGGATTCTTGATCTGTAGAATTTTGTTTAGGAGAAGGAGGACAATGAGAAGAACATCTGGATTGTTTGCAAATAAGCTTTGTTCTAATGTAACTAAATTTCATTCACAATGGCATGCACTTGCATTCAACAGTTAATCCTTGGGCTACCATGTTACTTCCTTTGGAAACATCCTTAATCTCCGAATGACTACAGGTAGCCCTTGATTTACAACCTTTAATTTAGTGATCGCTCAAAGTTACAATAGCACTGAGAAAAGTGAAATGACAATTTTTCACACTTACGACCGTTGCAACATCCCCACGGTCACATGGTCAAAATTGGGATGCTTGGCAACTGGTATGTAACAGTTGAAGGGTCCCGGAGTCATGTGATCATCTTTTGCAATCTTCTGACTAGCAAAGTCAGTAGGGAAGTATGATTCCTTTAATAACCATGTAACTAATTTAACAATCACAGTGATTCACTTAACAACTGTGGCAAGGAAGGTCACAAAATGGGGCAGACGCACTTAACAATTGTCTTGCTCAGCAATGGAAATGTTGGACTCAATTATGGTCATAAGTTGAGGACTACCTGTAATAAATTCACTAGGCTAAATATTTCCTATA
The DNA here is from genome assembly GCA_039707465.1 of Rhabdophis nuchalis. NCBI lineage: Eukaryota > Metazoa > Chordata > Lepidosauria > Squamata > Natricidae > Rhabdophis > Rhabdophis nuchalis. The sequence goes on from CM077645.1 coordinate 208,149,332, forward strand.
TACTTTGAATTTGTGAACTCTAGGAACTTTAAGAAAAAATAAATGCTACAATTTTCTAAAAGCAGTATTTAACATTACTAAAATGAAGGAAACACACTTTCCAAGACGTAGCGTTATATATATATATATTTCTGTTTGATTTATTTTTCTTTTTATAGTCAGCGAAACTATGCATTAGTCCTATGCAAGTACATAAGTGATGGAATGGATGCAATATTTTTCAGTCACAGCAACTTTATAACGTATGGACTTCAATTCCACAATTCCTCAGCTAACCTTCTTGCTGAAACTGAAAAATGCTGTAGAATAGAGTATTCATCTAAAAGGCATATGTATTGTGCAGGACAACCAGCAGGAAACTACAATTGGTTGTATTGTCTAGTTGGTGAATTAAATTTTTGTTTGCAACATAATAAAATGTTTGGAATAAGTTTTATTCGCATTAAAACTTGCTCCTAGTGTAAAGTTGGAAGCAAAAATGCAAGATACGGCCAGAAAATGAAAATGATTAAGATCTGCACATAGTCATTTAAAGCAGCTTTAAAAAAAAGACCTGGATATTATAAATTCTCCTTACAGTAAGCTTTTGCAGATATTCCAACAATATGAATCCATTACTTTTTGCTTGACTTTTGATTAAATTGTGCAAGAAATTGAACGAAAATGGGGTTTGAGGTATTTGAGCGTTTTCCTCAGAAAAATTAAAGGAGGTATGAAAAAGTATTTCAAACCCATTCTCCCAGATCATGGAGTAGGGTGTTGTGAGCACCTGTAGGTTTTTTTTAAGTCAGGTTTTTTACTTATATATACCCTGTTTCCCTGAAAATAAGACTTCTCCAGATAATAAGCCCAATCGGGCTTTTGAGTGCATGCGCTAAAATAAGCTCTCCCCTGAAAATAAGCCCTCCCTGAAAATATTGCAACACAGCAGCAGCCATGAGGTGACCACAATACAATACAATAGCAGAGTTGGAATGGACCTTGGAGGTCATCTAGTCCAGGGGTCCCCAACCCCCGGTCCGCGGACCGGTGCCGGTCCGTGGCTGGATGGGAGCCGGGCCGCAGGGCTAGAGAGGAGGAGGAGGGAGGAGGAGGCAGCCCCTTGAGCACAGCGCGCGGGAGAACGCAGGCGCGGCTGTTCGCGCCGTTGGAGTGTGCCTCTTCCTCCACCCTCGTCGACGGAGGGATTCGTGGACGCCGCCGGACCGGCCACCGATTCCCTCCCCTGCTGGCATGCCGGCCACTCATTTTCTTCCAGGGACTGCGGAGGCCCTGCGGGCTGGGGAGGGAACTGGCGGGTTGCTCCGGCGGCGCACAGAAGTCCCTCCGTCGACGAGGGTGGAGGAAGAGCCCCCACCATCCTCCTGCGTTCTCCCGTGCGCTCTGCCCAAAGTGTAGAAGAGCCCCCTCCCTCCTCCTCCTCTCCAGCCCGGCTCCTATCCAGCCACGGAGCCTGAACGAGCGAACAAGCGTGGCAGGCGGGATGAGGAGGCTGAGGGCGGGGGGGGGACGGGACGACGATGACGACGACAGACACACATAGAGAGACAGAGGGAGGGAGGGAGAGAAAGATAGACAGAGACACAGAAGGAGTGATTGAATGAATGCAAGACAGACAGACACACACACACACACACACACAGAGTGACAGAAATGGGCGGATGAAGGAGAGACACAAAGAGAGAAAGAAAGAAAAAAGTGGGAGAGAGAAAGACAGACAGAGAGAAAGAGACAGAAAGGAAAGAAAGAGACAGGAAAAGATACAGAAAGAGGGAAAGAGAAAAAGAGAAAGAAATAGAGAGAAAGGGAAAGAGAAAGAAAGAAATAGCGACAGAAAAAAAGAGAGACAGAGACAAAGTAAGAGAAAGAAAGAGAGAGAGAGAAAGAAAGAAAGAACTTATGACCACAGTTGAGGCCAAAAGTTTGGTTGCTAACCAAGATCATTGTTAAGTGAGTTTCACATTTTCAAAGTTGGCCACGCCCACCCAGTCACATGACTGCTGAGCTCCTCAGCCGGTCCGCAGAATTTTCTTTAAAATGAAACCGGTCCCTGGTGAAAAAAAGGTTGGGGACTCCTGATCTAGTCCAACTCCCTGCCTAGGCAGGAAGCCCTATACCATTTCAGACAAATGGTTATCCAACATCTTCTTAAAGACTTCCAGTGTTGGGGTCACAACTTCTGGAGGCAAGCTGTTCCACTGATTAATTGTTCTAACTGTCAGGAAATTTCTCCTCAGTTCTAATTGCTTCTCTCCTTGATTAGTTTCCACCCATTGCTTCTTGTTCTGCCCTCAGGTGCTTTGGAGAATAGTTTGACTCCCTCTTCTTTGTGGCAACCCCTGAGATATTGGAGCACTGCTATCATGTCTCCCCTAGTCCTTCTTTTTATTAAACTAGACATACCCAGTCTCGCCCACACTCGCTGCCTCCTGCACCTCAAAAATAATAAGACCTCCCTGAAAATAAGGCCAAGCTCTTATTTCGGGGATCAAAAGAAAAAAAGACCCTGTCTTATTTTCGGGGAAACACGGTAAATATTTTGAGGACAATGTATTGTCCTGGCATTTCGTTTTACAGAAGAAGAAAAAAGTAACAGATATCCTGATAGTGTTAATGATAATACATATAATAATTATAACCAAATTTATAATTGTCTCCAGAAGTTGTAAATGCCCCAACACTGGAAGTCTTCAAGAAGATGTTGGATAGCCATTTGTCTGAAATAGTACAGGGCTTTCTGCCTAGGCAGGGAGTTGGACTAGATGACCTCCAAGGTCCCTTCCAACTCTGCTATTGTATTATTGTATAAGTATATTAGCCTATTTATGATCATATTAATTATACTAGCATACTTAGTTATGGACAACATTCATATTTTACTTACACATAACAATAATCTTTCTTCATTTAATTTTTACCTCTTATCTCTAACCATTGATAAAACCTATTCCACATTGAGTAGTACTCTGTATCTCCTTTATCTTTTATTTTCAATGTCAACCTATCCATCTCTGTCCATTATATTCCGGAATATATTTCCATAATGGGGTGGGGTGTTCTCATTTTCCAAATATTGTGCAAATACAATTCTCGTTGCTGTGAATACATGTAACATTAAGTATATAATCCCGTTATCTTAACTTTCTGATATTATACCTATCAAAAATATTTCTGGTTTTAAATCTATATGCTGCTTAATCATCTTTTCCAACCAGGTGTGTATTTTCATCCAATATTTTCTTGCTTTCATACATGTCCATCGCATATGATAATAAGTACCTGGAGTCTGATTACATGTCCAACATTTGACGGACACATTGTTAAATATTTTTGCTTATGTTGGAAGAGATGTCTTTCTGGGTTCAGTTCCAAGTGGGGAAAAAGACACTGGAATGCTGGTTGTAATGGTGGACAGGACCACATGGCTTGAGGTCCTGAACAGAAAAGGGGGATCACATGCTTCCAGATGTTGGGCGGAGAAGAAAAGAGAGAGAAGGGCTGAAAGTTCTTGGCTTTATACTCTCTCTTTGACCCCACATCTCTGTTTCCTTTTCCTGTGTAAGAAACTTATTCTGATTGGTTGTCAGACTCCCATGGGGCCATACAGGGGCAACTCTTTAGGTTGTGCTTTGAGTCCAAGTTTGGTTGAGCATTGCTTTTTCCTCAGGTGCCCTGCGGTGAGATGGGTAAAGGGCTAATACTATCATGCCTTAATCCCCTCACCCTGGAGCTGAAAGGGAGGGGTCTTTGTTATGTAGAATAGACTGGCCCAGGCTTTTTTAATGGCCTACTAAGAAAAGTGGGGGCTATTAAGAGTGAGCCTGCTTCCTGCCTAAAAACATGTTTCTCCATTTCTGATCCAGGCAAATATAATATTCTCCCTTTTCAATATTTCCTAGGATATTTCATTTTTCTAGGAGAGGAGGAGTGCTAACTTCCTACGCTAGTCTGGCCGGTGGCAAATGTCACCTGCAAAACATTTTATAAAGATTTTCCTTCTATGCAGTAGCCGTTGTCATACAATGTGTATGTGTATGCTTAAGGTGTATGTTTTTTTCCCCTCCCTCTATATGCACAACGATCTCTTTTTCTATGCAATTATTTCCTCCTCTTTAAAGGCGAAGTTGCCAAGTGTCGCCAGTTGTTGGGTGGTGCCTAAATTGTGTAAAATAAATAAAAAAATAAATAGAAACAGAGAAAGAGACTTGTGCTTCCATGCTGCTGCATCTGTTTCAGCTTCTCTATTTTTAATCATCAGGGTGCGTTCTTTGTATTTTTACATTAGGAAGAACTGCTCAGCCATCATCGGCTGTTCTAATTCTCGGGAACGGAGATGGTGGGATTGGAGGCCATGTGTTCCAACTGTTTTGCACAAACATGCCATTTGTTCTGCAAATGTGCTTTGAGTTCCCCCCAAAGCAAAATGCTCAGTTGGGTGGGTAGCTCTTAGTACAGTTGGGAATCAGCACCTTTGGATCAGCAAGATGCTACGTTTTGTCCCCTATGGTTTTTGGCTGAGATATTAATGATATACAGAAAAGAGCCACAAAGATGATTAGAAGACTGGAGGCTAAAATATATTGTAGAAAGTTAGCACCCAGCCCTCTCCTGGAAGAATGAAATATTTTAGGAAATATTAAAAAGGCAGAATATGTCCCCTAAAAGAGAAATAGAAATCTTAAAACAGAAACTCCCTGTTTCTGTTTTAAGCTCCCTGCTCCCTGCCCCCAGCAGGGGTTATTTTTTGGTTATCTACAAGACAAAAGACTGGGCCATCTTATCTACAAAACAATAGATCTTCATCCTCAGGACATTATAGGATTAGCTCTCTACTCATCTAGCAACAGAACTCACCACATGGCACCTGGGGGGATCGCACCACCCAGCAAGGTTCAACCAAACCTGTGACTCAAGGCAGCCTATGGAGTTACCCCTGCATGGCCCTGTGGGGGTCTGACAACCAATCAGGATACCTGCCCTTACACAGCAACAGGAAGCTCTAAGGCAGGGCCCAAGAGGACACACACACACACACACACACACACACACACACACACACACGTTATGTCGAAGCACCTGGTATGCCCAAATATGGGAGTGAGCCTGCTGCTTCCCTTTTGCCTTTCAGCTCCACCTTAGGAGCCTTCCAGGCAGGAAACCATTTTTGCGTGGCGTTTGTGCTGATAAATAAATAAAGGGAAACTAGTATAGATCTATTTCAAGCTATTAACTCTCATTAGCTAGCCATACCCTTACTGGGATTCAATCAGCTGTTTTTACATGTTAGGCAGTTGTATTAGCCTCTAAGCCACAAGCTCTCCTGTTGTATTAGTCTAATACAGGGGTCTGCAAAGTCGGCTCTTTTAAGACTGGTGGACTTCAACTCCCAGAATTCCCCAGCCAGCTATGCTGGGTTTCTGCAGGTTCGCACCTACTCGCGAGAACCGGTTGGTGAAATTTAGAGAACCGGTGAGAGGGGGTTCCACCGGCGTACCTGGAAGTAAATCTGGCCCACCGCTGCCAGTGACCCAACAGGAAGGAAAGGAAAGGAAGGAAAAAAGGAAGGAAGGAAGGAAAGAAGAAAGAAAGAAAGAAAGAAAGAAAGAAAGAAAGAAAGAAAGAAAGAAAGAATTTATCATCACAATTGAGTCCAAAATTTTGGTTGCTAAGCAAGAGCGTTGTTAAATGAGTTTCACCACATTTTAAAAGGTGGCCACGCCCACCTGTCACATGACTGCCAAGTCACGCCCACAAAATAGGCCACACCTACAGAGTAGGTTCTAAAAAATTTGAAACCCACCCCTGCCCCTGGTCTAATACAACTGCCTAACACAGGGGTCTCCAACCTTTGCAACTTTAAGTCTGAAGGACTTCAGCTCCCAGAATTCTCCAGCCAGCAAAGCTGACTGGAAAAGTCTGGGAGCTGAAGTCCTTCAGACTTAAAGTTGCAAAGGTTTGAGACCCCTGGCCTAACATGTAAAAACAGGCCAGGTTCTAATCCCAGTAAGGGTATGGCTAGCTGATGAGAGCTAAATAGCTTGAAATCTATACTAGTCTCCCTTTATTTATTTATCAGCACAAATGCAACACAAATATGTGTGTGTGTGTGTGTATTCCATATGCTTGATTTCCCAGACCCTCAAACCATGTGTAGTCCAGTGAAAGGAAGGACTAGGAGTGACATGATAGCAGTGTTCCAATATTTGAGGGGCTGCCACAACGAAAATGGGGTCAACCTAATTTCCAAAGCACCAGAAGGCAGGGCAATAAACAATGGATGGAGAGGAGACCAATCAAGGAAAGAAGCAACCTAGAACTAAGGAGAAATTTCCTGACAGTCAGAACAATTAACTTGTGGAACGGCTTGCCTTCAGAATGTGTGGGTGCTTTTAAGAAGGGACTGGACAGTCACTTCTGGAGCTGTGTAGGATCTTTTGCTTGAGCAGAGGTTTGGACTAGGAGACACCAAGGTCCCGTCCAACTCTTTTATTCTTGCTTCAGTGCTTGTTTTCTCCTTGTGCTCTTTCTCCTCCTCCTCTTATTTACAATACAATAGCAGAGTTGGAAGGGACCTTGGAGGTCATCTAGTCCAACTCCCTGCCTAGGTAGGAAGCCCTATCCCATTTCAGACAAATGGCTATCCAACATCTTCTTGAAGACTTGTAGTGTTGGGGCATTCAGAACTTTTGGAGAAAAGCTGTTCCACTGATTAATTGTTCTAACTGTCAGGAAATTTCTCCTCAGTTCTAAGCTGCTTCTCTCCTTGTTTAGTTTCCACCCATTGCTTCTTGTTCTACCCTCAGGTGCTTTGGAGAATAGTTTGACTCCCTCTTCTTTGGAGCAACCCCTGAGATATCGGAAGGCTGCTATCATGTCACCCCTGGTCCTTCTTTTCATTAAACTAGACATACCCAGTTCCTGCAACCGTTCTTCATATGTTTTAGCCTCCAGTCCCCTAATCATCTTTGTTGCTCTTCTCTGCACTCTTTCTAGAGTCTCCACATTTTTTCTACATTGTGGTGACCAAAACTGAATGCCGTATTCCAAGTGTGGCCTTACCAAGGCATTATAAAGTGGTGTTAACACTTTGCGTGATCTTGATTCTATCCCTCTGTTTATGCAGCCTAGAACTGTGTTGGCTTTTTTGGCAGCTGCTGCACACTGCTGGCTCAAATTTAAATGGTTGTCTACTAGGACTCCAAGATCCCTTTCACAGTTACTGCTATTAATCAATTTTAATCGATTTTTATCAGAGAATTTTACCTGGTTTTAGAACAGGCCCTAAATTTAATTGATTTTTAAAGTATTTTGTATATTGTATATTGATGTTTTGTGGTTTTATTATGCCTGTTCACCACCCTAAGTCCCGCAAGGGAGAAGGGCAGTATACAAATTTAATAAATAGTAAATAGTAAATAGCAATAGCAAGGTACCACCTATACTGTACCTGTGCATTTCGTTTTTGTTGCCTAAATGTAGAACCTTACTCTTTTCGCCATTGAATTTCATTTTGTTAGATAGTGCCCAATGTTCAAGTTTGTCAAGATCCTTCTGTATCTTAAGCCTATCTTCTGGAGTGTTGGCTATTCTTGCCAGCTTGGTGTCGTCTGCAAATTTGATGAGTTCCCCATTTATTCCCTCGTCCAAATCATTGATGAAGATGTTGAAGAGTATTGGGCCTAAAACAGAGCCTTGGGGGACTCCACTGCATTTGTTCATTTGTTTGTTTGTTTGTTTGTTTGTTTGTTTGTTTGTTTGTTTGCAGAAAAGGATTGTTTGCTGGAATAAAGATGAAAATGAAGAGAAAAGGAGACAAGGGATTATTTATTGCAAACAAGGGAGCAACAGGTAAGCCTATCTAGTTTGAGAAGATATCAGCCAAATGAGAAGATGATTTCCGAACGTTGCAGGACAATTGCTTCCTTGAGAGATCATATTGCTCTGTGCACAATAAAGAGCATGATAACATGCTACGTTTGCCCCAGGGAAACCTGAACGCTGAACCTGGGTCTCTTGTAAAGGGAGGACCTTTCAAGCATCAATAGAGCAAAATCAATAGACTGTTTTGTGTGTGTGTGTGTGAGTTACAAAGTTTGTGCCATTTTCCATGCTGATTCACGATACTCTTGAGCAGGAGATTTGAAAACCCAGAGCCACCATTTATTATTTATATCCAGCTTTTATTCCTTTTATCAATAATTCAAAGTGGCAAACGTATACTGTACTCCTTTCTCCTCCTATTTCCCCCACAACAGCAACCCTGTGAGGTGGGCTGGGCTGAGAATATGTGTTGGCAGGGGGGCAGAGGTCGGCCTCGAGGCCCCTCATATGTGGGGTCCCTCAGGGGTTGGTCCTCTCGCCCCTACTGTTCAACACATATATGAAGCCGCTGGGTGAGATCATCCGTGGTTTTGGGGTGGGATATCATCTGTACGCTGATGATACTCAGTTGTACATATCCACCCCAGACCACCCCAACGATGCCGTCGAGGTTATGTCCCAGTGCTTGGAGGCCGTACGCATCTGTATGGGTGGTTACAAACTCAAGCTCAACCTGTCCAAGACTGAGTGGCTATGGCTTCCCGCCACCCCGGTTCAGCCAGATTATCCCAACTCTGGCCATTGGGGGCGAAACACCGGCCCCCGTGGAGAGGGCGCGCAATTTGGGTGTCCTCCTGGATTCCCGGCTGTCTATGGAAGATCATGTGGTGGCCGTGGCCAGGGGGGCGTTTGATCAGGTACGCCTGATGCGCCAATTGCGCCCCTTACTGGACCGGGGTGCCTTACGCACAGTCACTCAAGCACTCGTCACCTCTCGACTCGACTACTGTAATGCTCTCTACATGGGGCTCCCCTTGAGGTGCACCCGAAAGCTGCAGCTAGTCCAGAACGCAGCCGCGTGGGTGATTACGGGAGCGCCTAGACACTCCCACATAACACCTATCCTGCGCGAGCTGCACTGGCTTCCTGTGGTCTTTCGGGTGCGCTTCAAGGTTTTAACGACCATCTTTAAAGCGCTCCATGGCTCGGGGCCTAGTTATATGCGAGACCGCCTCCTGCCCCATACATCCCTCAGACCGATACGCTCCCACAGAGAGGGCCTCCTCAGGGTGCCGTCGGCTGGACAATGCCGACTGGCGACACCCAGGGGAAGAGCCTTCTCTGTGGCGGGCCCAGCCCTCTGGAACGACTTACCCCCTGAACTCCGCACCATCTCCGACCTCCGCCTCTTCCGCAAGTGTCTGAAGACACATCTATTCCATCTAGCCGGCTTAGCGTAACCTCCATTACTGACTATTAGACAGTTTTAAATTTGGGATTTTTAATTCGGTTTTTAGCGCAGGGTTTTATTAGAATAAGTTTTTTAAATTTTATATGTTTTGTATGTATTTTAACATTCCTGTGCGCCGCCCTGGGTCCGTTTGGAGAAGGGCGGGGTATAATTCAATAAAATAAATAAAAATAAATAAATAGTGAGAATGACTGGCTTTCATGGCTAAGGCAGGATTAGAACTCACACTGGCTCCTAGTCTGGTGCCTCAGACCAAGTTAATAATAATAATAATAATAATAATATTTAATTTTGTATACCACGTCCTCTCCCCAAGGGGACTCGGAGCGGTGCACAGGGAAATTAAAACATATAAAAATATATACAAACAATAAATACAATAAATAAAAGCAGATTAAATTGATCGTCCCTGCGCTAAGTTAGTCCCTAAAATTGGTTCTCAGTTGAGACTCTTCCCAACCATTGAGAATATCTGCTTAGAGCAAGGGTGTCAAACTCGATTTTATTGAGGGCTGTATCAGGGTTGTGTTTAACCTCGGGGGGACAGAGGGGCATGGCCAGGGGGTCATGGCCAGATCGACCTCACTCACCTATGGTGCCTCAAGGGCTCTGCCAGTAAAAATGGGCTCCCGCGCTCCATTTTTGACTGCAACGAGCTTTTGCAACCCTCTACCAGTGAAAATAGAGCTTGGGAGAGCAGCATGCGAACCTCCCGAGGTCCATTTTTGCTGGCAGAGGCACTATCAGTCAGTCTTTTACTGTTTCCAGGGGAGCCCAGATCTAAGCACCCCACATGCTGAATCCAGCCCTCCTGGCCTTGAGTTTGACACCTCTGGCTTAGAGCATTTCTCTAGTGCAGAGATATTTCTAGATCATTTCTCTAGAACCATCCCTGGGAAACAATGGGAGGCTGTCAGCCCTTCTAGGTAAATCAAATTAGGAATCCATTATAGGGCATAGGTGGGAGATATGGTCCGGAGGTTGTATTCAGCAGGTTCTGACCAGTTCTGGAGAACCAGTAGCAGAAATTTTGAGTAGTTCAGAGAACCGGTAAATACCACCTCTGGCTGGCCCTACCCCCATCTATTCTCTGCCTCCCGAGTCCCAGCTAATCAGGAGGAAATGGGGATTTTGCAGTAAGCTTCCCCTGGAGTGAGGAGGGAATGGAGATTTTACAGTATCCTTCCCTTGTCATGCCCACCAAGCCACGCCCACCACACCACCAAGCCACACCCACAGAACCGATAGTAAAAAATTTAGATCAGAGGTGGACAAATATGGGATGGCCTGAGACCTCAGTTAACATTTTTGGATGTCCAGGAACCACAATGATCAATATGGATGCAAAATCTATAAATCTTTAGGCCCTTAAAGGGAAGGGAGAGAACAAAAGGCTTTGGTTTTTGTTGTTAGAATGTTAAATCTATTTTAGGGCCTATCCTATCGAACATTTCTTAGCCAAAATGGCAGGAAATTTTGTATTTTCAGCAAGCTTTGATTGGAAATGGTTTTAATAATTTGAAACAAGGGGTTTCTAGGCCAAAATTTGGTCTCTCCTACAGGGATGGGTTCCAGCAGAGACTACTGTCAGTTTACTCAGGCATGCGTCATGCATGTGCGCCCGATGTGGGCTGCGCACGCATGCACCGTACTACTAAAATTACGAAGAAAAAAACAAGATGGTGGCACCTATGGCGCCATCAGGAGAACCGATTTGGGAGTGTGGCAGACCTAGGTCGCTGCTGGTTCTAGCGACCCAGGCCACCAAGCTACTACTGGTTCGGCCAAACCGGTCAGAACCAGTAGGAATCCATCACTGCCCTCCTACTTTAAACTTAATAAGCTGTCACATGCAGATATGTAATAATTAGATAATTATTTCTAAAACATCAATAATGGAAGGCAGGTTTCTCTGAAAGTCCTCCTGCTTATCAGAAATGAACATTCTCAGCCACATAGAGCTATAATGGATTATTGCTTTAAATCTCAAAGGTCCTTCCTGAATTTATCTATCTGTTGTTATTGTTGTTTTCCCTTTTGGGATTTGTCTTTTAGGGAGAGGAAGGAGAGAACGGCTGTACAGTTATAAATCTAAACCAAAAGCTAGCCGTCAAGGGGACAGATTAACTTGTCTGCAGAGATGTCACTAAGAAACTTCCAACTTCCCTTTTAATTATGAGCACATAAATAAGCAAAATTCCATACAGGGCTTCAATATTGACATTGCCGGCAGGCATTTCAAAAAAAAAAGTAATGAGGTAGAATTCATGCCATCCAAACAACATGATGTCTTTTTCATGTTTTGGACTATAGTGTTGCAGAAAAAAACCAAGACTTGGACTTCTCAAAATCAGGAAAAGTTTATTATGGCGGCCATGGTTCAGAAAGCTAGTCAAAGGCCAGCATGCAAAATTCTGAACGCTCGTCTGAAGGACCAATATGCATTCTTATAGTTCAGGAAAAACAACTTTTTTTATCATGGAAATTCTTACTCTTGTCCTGATTGGATATCACAAAAGAAAACCACAAGCACATCCTGTTATCCTAGGCATCGAGCTGTTTCTATCGTGCTTAGCTTTTCTAAGCTGAACTTCTGACTTTTTGCGATTAAACCTTTTGTCTGACTTGCAAGGGGCCTACCAACTGACTCAACCTATTTATAAGCAGGTGTTTGCGGTTTGACATTTCCTGAGTTGGAGCTTCCTGTCTCGAAGATGCTTTATGTACCTTAAAAAGCATAAAAGTAAAAATGACTAAAGATCATCTAGTCTGACCCCGACTCATCTCACTCTTATGTCTAAAAATCGCTTTATGCCCTGCCTCAATAGCTCCAGTCATAATGCATATATAGAGGGCAAGGTTTGCACAGTTCTACCACAAAAATCCATGCTTTTAATAATAATATAGTAATAATAGTCACTCGACTTATGACTACACTTAAGCCTAAAATTTCTGTTGCTAAGCAACCCAGTTGGTAAGTGAGGGTTGCCCCATTTTACAAGCTTTTTTGCCACAGTTGTTATGTGAAACACCATAGTTGTTCAGTTAGCGATATGCTTGTTAAGTGAACTTGGCTTCCCCATTGACCTTGCTTGTCAGAAGGTCGCAAAAGTTGATCACGTGACCCCAGGATACTACAACCATCATAAATACCAGTTGCCAAGTGTCTGAATTTTGGTCATGTGACTGTAGGGAGGCTGCAACAATCAGAAGTGTGAAAAATGGCGATATTTCATTTTTTTTCAGTGCCGTTACAACTTCAGACGGTCACTATGTCAAGGTTTCCGACTAGATCATGTTGGCCAATTAGGTAAATTGACGGGCTCTCCAGGCACTCCTTCCCCGACCTTATCCACTGCCAGTAGATATGACCTTGGTTCTCACGAGAAAGCTCTCTGTTGTGTCTAGTAAGGGATTCCAACCTCCTTCTCATGCTTCCCCCTCTGTGTGCCAACTGAGGAACACAAAAATGGCTGCTGCAAGATTCAGTTCAAAGTTGACAGTCGGTTCTCCCTTTAGTGAATGAGCAGTATCATTGGGTTGCCTTCGCCCTCATCTTTGCTGTCATAGGAGTTGGGCTGCCCACTAGTGAGCAAATTTGCTTGAGTTAATAATCATTAGTCGGAAACCTTGACACACTAAACAAATGGCTGTAAGTCGAGGACTACCAAAAGAGAGCACAATTTGCTCACTACTACCACAAAATCCATGCTTATGGACATATTTTTCTTCCACAGAGGAGCAGATACCTGAACATTTACAGCATGAGATTGTGAGCGGTGGAGATGACGACCTAGAAGATATGCTGAATGATGAAACTGAGGCCATGTGTAGCTCTGGAGTCTCAGCGTCTTGGAGTAAAAGGTATATCAAACAAAAAATCTCTTCCCTTGCTAAATCCTCCTGTCTCTTGTTGATCTACCCCAGTGGTGTCAAACTCCTGGCATCACGATGTCGTCATGTGATGGATCACGACTTTCCCCCCTACACTAAAATAGGGGTGGGCGTGACCAGCACATGACGCATCTGGCCTGCGGGCTACGAGTTTGACACCCCTGATCTAGCCGAAGACTGGAAACAATGGAAGTTGTCACTTTTCTCCATTATCTGGGATTAACTCTTAATAGTTTGAGAGTTGGAATGCTTAAGCATAAAAGTGTAAAACTCAAGTGTAAAAGTTCAAGTGGAGGCTCTTAGTGAATAATGACACGGAGGAGGAGGAGGAGGAGGAGGAGGAGGAGGAGGAGGAGGAGGAGGAGGAGGAGGAGGAGGAGACAGAATCTATATTGTTGCCATCTGAAGACAAACTTGCCTTAGATGAAAAAGTGGGAAGGAACAGATCGACGATCTTGATTTAGCCTTCGCTCTTGTCTGTATAAAGCAAGTTGCTGACTTCAGTGCAAATTGAATCCATCTTCTGTTATAGATGAAGCTACAAAGTACATGTACAGCAGTATTTTCCATATATGTGAGATTGATAGCTGTACTATATCATGCAAGAACCCGTGTCAGTTTGGCATGCAGGCAACCTCAACATTCCCGATGTTATATCCTGTTCCTTGGGCTGAATAACAGTCTCTTTGTGGTTAATATTTAAACACAAAGCAAGTTTTGAACAGGTGACTATGGCTGTTTAATTCGCACAGACTGATGATTTTCAGCATGCAGCACCTACCTGCTTCCTTGGAAAAGATGCAGCTGTTTTAAAGAGCTACTGTGGTTATGTTTGTATTAGCAATAGCACTTAGACTTATATACCGCTTCATAGTGCTTTTACAGCCCTCTCTAAGCGGCTTACAGAGTCAGCCTATTACCCCAACCTTATCACCTCGTAAGGATATAAGGCATTACTGTGTGGCACAGAAGCCAACTAAATCCTCCAAAACCTCTTAGGTAAACCAAAAGGCCCAGTAGTCTCCAAGAAGAAGAAAAAATAGGAAACATCTACAACATACTATGTAAGGATGGTAAACAGCTACCCTGCTTTCCCAAAAATGAGACCCAACTGGAAAATAAGCCCTAGCATGATTTCTCAGGATGCTTGTAATATAAGCCCTTCCCTAAAATAAGTCCCAGTTAAGATTGTCAGCCACATGGGCACATTTAGTACTGTATTTCTCCAACAATAAGACCTAACCTGAAAATAAGCCCCAATGTGTCTTTTGGAACAAAAGTTAATATAAGACTCAGTCTTATTTTCAGGGAAACATGAATACGAGGTAGGACAGTTAAGCAGAAGACTATCGGACCATATCTATGAACACTAACTAGTATCCAGAAGATATCATGGAAACTCCTTAATCTCACAACACATGCACAGACTCAACTGTATTCAACTATGGCCTAGAGGTGGAGCTCTCGCCTCCCAATCAGGAGGTTGTGAGTTTAATCCTAGGTAGAGGCAGATGTAGGGTCTACTGCTTGGGCAGGGGGTTGGACTAGATGACCTGCAAGGTCCCTTCCAACTCTGTTAATCTGTTAAAAAAAAAGCTAAATCCAAAAATACTTAGGAGTTCCAGAAGCGTGGCATTCACCAAAATAAGCCATCAATAATCTCATAAAAATAATAAACCATATTTACACACCATCCCAAAGAAACAATAAAATGCTAATAAGGAAACAAAAAGACCAGAGCACGTTATCTCCAGCAGCCAACACCCAGATAAGCAGGGATTAATACCCAGCAAGCAATTAAGCAGAAAACTATATCCTAATCAAGGAATTACCAAGGAAAAACGCACATCCCACTAACACTGGGAGGGCACACTATGCTATATAAACAGGTTGCAAATCCCACACTGATGTTACCTAATTAGGTAATGGAATACCTGCAACCAAACAACCAAGTTCAGAAAGTAACCCTGAGCTATATATATATATATATTCTCCTCTTCTCCTTTTTCATTCAGACTATCCATGATATTTTCAAAATCTCTTTTCCATTATCCCATTCACTACTGTGCTGAATGCAGGCATCACTAACCTACTAATTCCTACTTTCATATATACCCCAATGGCATAGATGACACCAATTCATAATTTTCTAATATGCATCTTAGCTCTTATGTTCATGATTAAATCTTTCTGTGTTCTCAGCTGGTAGGTAGGTAGGTAGCAGTGGTGGGTTTCAAATTTTTTTAGAACCTACTCTGTAGGTGTGGCCTATTTTGTGGGCGTGGCTTGGCAGTCATGTGACAGGATGGGAGTGGCCACCTTTTAAAATGTGGTGAAACTCATTTAACAACGTTCTTGCTTAGCAACCAAAATTTTGGACTCAATTGTGATGATAAATTCTTTCTTTCTTTCTTTCTTTCTTTCTTTCTTTCTTTCTTTCTTTCTTTCTTTCTTTCTTTCTTTCTTTCTTTCTTTCTTTCTTCCTTTCTTCCTTTCCTTTCCTTTCCTTTCCTTCCCGTTGGGTCACTGGCAGCCGCGGGCCAGATTTACTTCCAGGTATGCCAGTGGAACCCCCTCTCACCGGTTCTCTAAATTTCACCAACTGGCTCTTGCGAGTAGGTGCGAGCCTGCAGAAACCCACCACTGGTAGGTAGGTAGGTAGGTAGGTAGGAGGTAGGTAGGTAGGTATTATATATATATAATGGAGGGAAGAGAAAAGGGAAGGGAATGGGAGGAGGGAAGGGGGAGGAAGCAAGGAAGAAAAAGAAAGAAAGAAAGAAAGAAAGAAAGAAAGAAAGAAAGAAAGAAAGAAAGAAAGAAGGAAACATTCTTCTAACTTTCCACGAAGGTCTGATTTATACAGCATTTTAGCCTTGAGTAGTATGTTGTGCAAACTCAGTCACTGGACACTTCATAGATGAAAATACTGTATACTAAACACCCATTCTAAGTGAAATGTTTGGGCTGTCAGGTTCTAAAAAGTCATTCCAGCATTTTGCTCCTAGAACGGAGGGCTTTATGCTCTTGGGAAAGACTAACAGAGCACTCTCTTGTTTGTCCTCCATATTAAATCATGTTGAGGATGATAGCGCCTTTAATGCAGAAGGTCATCTAGATCCACCATATAGAGTAGTGATTGATCGCCACTTTCTCCAATGCTGATTAACGTTCTCCAACTGACTGAACATAGGACCTTTTGAATGCTGAAACCTGACATTGTTATGAAATGATGCTTTCCCTCCAATGTTGTATAACATATGAAGCCATTAAACCTCATAATTGCTGGTATTATTTAATGCCTTCTACATCAGGCTCCCAAGGGTTCATGGAGAGATTGTTCCTAGTTCTTGGGGAGTGAACTTGTAAACATTGGTTTGGCTTTGGCTTGGCATTTTGAGTGGACTGAACATTTTTGCTATATGTGAACCACCAGACCGAAGTTGGTTCTCCTAACGATCACGCTTAGGGGTGGCCTGCTACGGGTTCGCAAGAACCCGTAGCTAACATTATGGCCGCTTTGGAGAACCTCCAAATCCCACACCTGGCTGGCCTCGCCCGCCACATCCTGCTCCTCCCACCCTGCCCCACTGCTCCTAGGAGTTTCCACACGGCCCATTTTGGATGCAAGGTAGGTGCAGAATCCAAGCAGAGGCTAGGGGAGAGGGGAAAACAGCCCCCCCAGAAGTTCCAGAAGGCCAGAAACGGGCCTGTTTCCAGCCTCCGGAGGGCCTCCAGAACCTGGGGGAAGCAGTTTTCCCAGAGACTCAAGGAAAGCCTCCAGAGCCCGAGGAAGGTGAAAACGCTCCCCCTCCCCCTTGTGGTGCAGAAGGCCGACTAGGCCATGCCCACCATGGCCACGCCCACCCAGCAACCGGGCAGAGAACATATGAAATTTTTGAAGCCCACCCCTGCTTAGTATAATATATGTGAACCAGGGCCATAAATGCTTTAATTTTGGAACTTGCCTATATTCTAACGGTTCTAGTATAGTATAGTCTAGTCTTTGTTGTCATTGTACAAAATAAATGCAATGAAATTGGTTTTCTGAATAACTTGCAATGTTAAGTAAGCGCTATGTCTGAGTATTAAAAGGGTCAAATTAAATCGTATTGGACTTGTTAACGATGTAAGATTTAGCTTTCTGAAGACTGAGTCCTGTCTTTATCTTCTGAATTTGAAACAGAGCCAAGCTGCAGTTGAAGATCCATGAAACAGAAATGAAGAGCCAGAATTATCAGGTAAGATACAAAATGATGGCCCGCGTCTTTGGTCAAGGACCTGAATATCCCTTTCGATTTTGCAGGAGAAGGAATGGCAGAACCTGGAGGTGGAGTGAAAAAGAGGCATCAGCCTAGAATCCCTACGTAGTCACAAGCAAGCTGAGTCACCCCCCCCCTTGAGTGCTGTTGACCTTTAGCTAACTCTTACCCTGTGCTGAGTATCGGTTGAGAAGAGTCCTGTGCATAGAGTTTTAGCAATAAAGCAGCTTAATTGAAGCTTCACTGACACCACCAAGGTTATTAGAATGCAGTATTGCAGGCTAACTCTGCCGACTGCCAGCAGTTCAATTCTCACTGGCTCAAGGTGGACTCAGACTTCCAGTGACAGTAAGAACTTGTACATTCAGATTTGCAAGATTCCATTAATGGATCCTTACAATAAAACAGAATTAGCACACCGTTTGTGTTTCCTGAACCATGGTGGCACAGTGGTTAGAATGCAGTATTGCCAGCTAACTCTGCCTACTGCCAGGAGCTCAATCCTCACTAGTTCAAGGGTGAATCAGCCTTCCATCCTTCTGAGGTGGGTAAAATGAGGAGCCAGATTATTGGGAGGCAATATGCTGACTCTGTAAACCGCTTAGAGAGGGCTGTCAAACACTGCGAAGCGGTATATAAGTCTAAGCGCTATTGCTAAGTGCTGCTGCTATTCACACGTGCGCCTGGTCTTTCCCGCCTGACAGATCTTGAGTCAAATTTGCCTTGCGTTCTTGCAGATTGCCATAACCATCATTGAAGCACGGCAGCTCGTTGGTGAGAATATAGATCCGGTGGTGATTATAGAAATTGGGGATGAAAAGAAGCAGACTACAGTCAAAGAAGGAACCAATACACCATTTTATAATGAAGTATGTAAACTGAGCGGAGTGGTTAGGAAAATTCAAAATTCAAATTCAAATTAAGATTTATTAACCGCACCCTCTCCCCACAGGGACCCGGGGCGGTGCACAGGCATAATTAAAAACATGTTTTCCCATTTGGTTTCCCATTTGGTTTGCTTTATTTATTTATTTATTTTTTAGTAAAATGAATGAAATGGGCAAAAGGCCAGTTCTGCCACCTTTTGAAGGGATTTCCCCCCATTTGAGGGTATATTAGAGTGATATGGCAGAATACAGGTAGTCCTCGTCTTACACCTGTAATTGAGTCTGGAATTATGGTTGTCAGTCATTAAGCAGGTCACCACGTGACTGTACTTGATTTTATGACCTTCTTTTGCAAGGGTTGTTAAGCAAACACCTTGTTTGTTAAGCGAAGGTTATAGTCATTAAGTAAATCTATTTGCGAGACTGCCTCCTACCACACACCTCCCTTCGACCTGTCTGCTCCCACAGAGAGGGCCTCCTCAGGGTGCCGTCTGCCGGCCAATGCCGGCTGGCGACTCCCAGGGGAAGGGCCTTCTCTGTGGCGGCTCCGGCCCTTTGGAACGACCTGCCCCCCAACCTTCGCACCATTACAGACCTATGCCTCTTTTATATTGTATGTATTTGTTGTGGTTTTACTTTTCTGTGCACCACGCTGAGTCCTACCACAGAGAATAGGGCGGTATATAAATCAAAATAAACCTAAAAAAATCTGTTGTCTGCCATGGGCAATTTTTGTCAGAAATTAGAATTAAAGACCAGTTTCCCACAAAAAAGCCATATCATGTGACCATGAGGATGGCGAGTAGTGCTCAAAACTTTAAATCTGGGTTGTATATAGTTCTAGGGCAGTGATGGCTAGACCTTTTGTCCCTGCATGCCAGACCTGTGCACACATCCATAATGCAATGCATGTGTGACCAGGGGTGGGTAGCTACCAGCATTACTGCCAGTTTGGCACGCAGAATATTTTGAACATGCTCACTTTGCTCATGCGCACAACAAACACGCACTTCACACACGTGCGCATTTGCACCTAAAAAGATCTGTGCATGCACACAATGTTAAGGAAAACAAATTAAACTTTTGCAATGAAGGTTGGTCTGCGCATGCGCAGAACCAAAAATTAAGATGGCGCCGCCACTTATAGAACCAGTTTGGGGGCGTGGCAGGCTGAGTTACTACCTACTCAGTCCAACCATTTCAAACCGGTAGGAACCCACCTCTGTGCATGATCCCGCCCCATATGTCCTCACCCCATGCACATGCACATGCGAGATCCCCGCACACGTGTCCCGCCCCCGTGCATGTGCAGGAGAGATCCAAAATCCAGTTGGCAGGCGGGAGGTGCGCACGCATGCGCGGTGGAGCTCAGCTGGGGTGACAGCTTGCGTGCCTGCAGAGAGGCTCTGCATGCCACCTGTGGCAAGTGTGCCATAGATTCGCCATCACAGCCCTAAGGATTGTAATTTTTAATTTTGAATGATACTAAGCAACCAGTTATAAGTCAAGGACTACTGGACATTCCAAGATAACTTTCAAATGAACCTGAAACTTAAACATGCTAAAAATATTGCTAGGGTTTCACTAAGTTTCAGTTGCCAGATTTTTTTCTTTAGGAGAAGAACTTATCATTTAATTTGGGGTTCAAATGAAAAAAAAAATCAGAAATCAATTCTGTAATAATTAAGGTGATAACAATAAAGGTTGCGTCTCAGCTGGATGAGAACAAGAGTAATGTCGTAATTATTTCTCCTCTACCTGATTCTCTCATATTATCTTTATAGTAGAAAAATTTAAAGATATGAGATTTAAAGACACTCTTCTGTTATACTTAATTATTTGGGTTTTTTTCCCTTCTCAGTATTTTCTCTTTGATTTCACTGGACCCCAAGTTCATCTCTTTGACAAAATTATCAACATCTCTGTAAGTATACACATCTTGGGCAGATAGTTAATCTGTTGTTTGAAAATGGTTGTGGAGGAGAGAGATGGCTTGTACTTGAAAAAATTAAAAACTGTCAGGACTACTTTATGTTAGCACGCAGCTTAGATATTTTTAAACACTGCCTCTTTAACTTTATTTCTAACTGGAATAATCTATTTTCTTCTCCAGTCTATTTCCTACTGGGTTCCTTTGTTTTGTATTGCACCGGTTAAATCAGCATTTAAGTTGGGCTGTCAAGACTATACCTTTATGCAAAGTGACCAGACGTCCCGCATTTGGCGGGACAGTCCCGATTTTTAACAATTTGTCCTGCGTCCCGTGGCATTTTAAAAAAGTCTGGATTTTTGGAAAGAATGCACGACAAGCTAGGGAACGGCGGGAGAACGGGAAGGGAAGATACGGTTTTCAGCGGCCATGTGGCTATTTCGCCAGGATATGAGTTTTATATAATTTTAAAAAATGTATTATATTTGTAAATTGTACTTATGTTGAAATTTAAAAAAATATATTACAATATTATTTTTGCGTTCTATGAAAATTTTTGTTGCTCCATATAGACCAAATTTTTAATCAAGAACACCCCCCTCCCCCGGGGTCAATGATACCAATGTTAAAATCTGGTCACCTTACCTTTATGGGAAATAAGACAACGTTGCAGCCAAAATCCAAAATTCATGCCTCTTTCCTGACACTGTTGTAACTTGTTTGCAAAATGAAAGGGTCTGGAACAGGGGTGTCAAACTCAAGGCCCGCGGGCCGAATCCGGCCTATAGGGTGCTTAGATCTGGCTTGTGGGATGGCCTTGGAAACAGCAAAGGAATGCCCGTGGTGCCTCCGCCAGTGAAAATGGAGCTTGGGAGGGCCACACACAGCTCACCCGAGCTCCGTTTTTGGCTGGGACGGCCTCCTGCAGCCTCTTCCAGAGAAAATGGAGCACACAGTCCCCCAAACACCTTTTGACCTGGAGATATTGTATATAAGATATTATAGTCATTTTTTCCAAATAAAACACGATGTATACATTAATTTCATGAATATTTGAATAGACTTTTCCCTAATTACTAATTGACCCTAACTGAAGGACATTCAGATTTTTTAAAAAAAAGGATTTCAATTGGTTTTTTTGTACTTTGCCTAGAAAATATTAAATTAGTTAAATTCAAATTCAATGTATTTTCCACCATCACTATACTATAGAATGGTTAACAGAGAGGCCCAAGAATATTTATTCCAAGAACAAATCACTACTCTGGTTCTTCTGCTTTTGGAAAGCTCAAATGTTAGAGATGGAACTAAATTTTCATATAATAAAAATGTTTATTCTCCCGATCTGTAACTTCTCTGGGTAAAATTGCTTTAAAGTTCTTTAGTGAGGTAACACACTAAGATAGATAAAGACATAGATGATAGATAGATAGATAGATAGATAGATAGATAGATAGATAGATAGATAGATAGATAGATAGATAGATAGATGGATGGATGGATGGATGGATGGATGGATGGATGGATGGATGGATGGATGGATGGATGGATGGATGATAGGGGATGGATGGATGGACAAGATTATGGAGAGAGAGAGAGAGAGATGGACAAACTTTTCATGTCTCCTTTCACAGGTTATGCATAACAAACTTCTAAAGAGTTTATTGATTGGCTCCTTCAAAGTAGATTTGGGAACTGTTTACAACGAACAAGGTAAGCAAGATCTTTTCAGCAATCCTTTTTTTTTGTTAAATATTTTTTCTGCTTAACTTGTTGCACCTCAAACCGAATTCACTTAACTTGCAATTAAAACAAAAAGCAAACAAAGCAATACACTTCTGCATTGTGTAGATATTGCATATTCACTGCCCATATTGAATCATCTATATGTTAAGGTTTCCCCTGAGAGTGGACAAATTTGGATCGCAACTTTTGCTATGTTAGAAGTTTGAAAATTGGCACAAACCTGATGTAAGAAAGGACAATATCCATAGGCAGAATATTTGAATACATTGCAATTAACCCAAAGGTGATCATAAACCTTCAGAAACAGAATTACAAATATTGGTTTCTTTGAGTTCACAATGAGATTTAATATCGTTTCTTGACTTCTGGAGGAAATATGTCAATTGAAGATGTCTCCATGTAAGTGGAGGCAATGATTGCAGCAAAGATCAAGCAGCTGGTGAATATTATACACCAGTTCCTTGGAATCTCTCCTGGATAATGGTAAAACAGGAGTTCACACACATGTGGCACAGATGACTTCTCTTTTCTCTCAATTTTCTCTCAGAGAAAACTGCAGGACAATGGGATTGAGTGCTATGGAGCCATTTTCTAAACAACCTGAGAACTTCTAATTGGACATTGACTGATTTGATTGAGGGTGGCCAGGGAAAAAAGGGGAGCTTAATTGCATATTTTTTGTGCCAAGCTAATAGATGATAGACAGACAGACAGAGATAAGATAGATAGATAGATACATAGATAGATAGATACATAGATAGAGATAGATGGATGGATGGATAGATAGATAGATGGATGGATGGATGGATGGATGGATGGATGGATGGATGGATGGACGGACGGATGGATGATAGCTAGGTAAGATAGATAGGTAATAAATTGATATATACAGAAGATAGATAGATAGATAGATAGATAGATAGATAGATAGATAGATAGATAGATAGATAGATAGATAGATAGATAGGTAATAAATTGATATATACAGAAGATAGATAGATAGATAGATAGATAGATAGATAGATAGATAGATAGATAGATAGATAGGTAATAAATTGATATATACAGATGACAGACAGACAGATAGACAGACAGACAGACAGATAACCTTTATTGTCATTTTTTACTGTGGGCACACTGGCACCCATTAAAAATGTTGCCTGCTCTCAAATGTGTGCACATACATTACACATTATTATGTATATAATATATATATATTAGTTAGTTTACGTTATTGTCATTGCATCTCGTACAATGAATTTAAATGCCATCTTCAGTGTACATTATACATATAAAAACACACATCCACATTATTGTGTTATACGTATATGTGTGTGTGTGTGTGTGTGTCTGTATGTATATAGTATACACATACACACACTACACACACACACACATAGACACACACACAGACAGACAGACACACACACAAATCATGGTCCATCTTGAATTCGTATCGGAAAGAGGAAGCTTGACAGTGGACAAGGTTGATTATATGGATCAAAACTGTGACTGAATCTGAATGTTTTGCTTCGGACACCTCCTCTCAGAAGGTAACAAGGGTAACAAGGAAAGCAGATACTGCCTTGCTAAAATCCTCTTAGCAGGGATCTCAAAACCCCTGCTGAATGTTCTTCTCATGTGTATATTTTTCCAGGTCATCAGTTCTGTGACAAATGGGCCGTTCTCACGAATCCAGCTGACATTAAGACAGGAGTCAAGGGCTATCTGAAATGTGATATCAGTGTGACGGGGAAAGGAGACACGATCCAAGCAGCTCAGAAAGGAAGTGATGCTGAAGAGCAGATAGAGAAGTATGACATCACTTTCTTTCTTCTCCAGCTGGCCTTTACCTTCTGTATAAAGCTGCCATGCAAAAGAATGGAAATCCTGCAGGAATAACATGGGTCTTAGGTGCTGCTTGGCAAAATCTCTCTTAGCTACGGTGGTTTGCTTCTGATTAAAGAGTTCCTTGGGAAATGGCAGTCTTAATTGCTGCAGCATTCTTGGGATTTTATGGAGAGAAGCTTTGATGGTTGCATTTGGGTAAAATAAAGATGCTGAAATGCTTATCAGGCGTTTCATTTTTAGTCCCATTCGGAGATATTACGGATCATTCCTCGCTAGACTGGAGGCATTCAGACTGGCAATTTAAAATTTAAATTGAAGCAGCAAGAATGAGAGGCAGGATGGATCTGCACTAAAAGGAATTCAAACTCTTTCAGATCAGGGTCATAATTTGAACAGAGGGCCCTCTGTTTCCTTTTGGAATTCATTAGTGCCTGTCTTATTGTGTGAACGGTGTCTTTAGCATAGTATTTCTCAACCTTGGCAACTTTAAAATGTGCAGACTGCACAGTGCTGACTGGGGAACTCTGGAAGTTGAAGTCTACACATCTTAAATTTGCTATGGAGGCATTGTGGTTAGAATGCAATATTGCAGGCTAATTCTGCCAACCGCCAGCAGTTCAATTCTCACTGGCTCAAGGTGGACTCAGACTTCCAGTGACAGCGACAGCAGGAAGTTATCCATTCAGATTTGCAAGATTCCATTAATGGATCCTTACAATAAAACAGAATTAGCACACCGCTTGTGTTTCCTGAGCCATGGTGGCACAGTGGTTAGAATGCAGTATTGCAAGCTAACTCTGCCTACTGCCAGGAGCTCAGGCCTGACCAGCTCAAGGTTGAATCAGCCTTCCATCCTTCTGAGGTGGGTAAAATGAGGACCCAGTTTGTTGGGAGGCAATATGCTGACTCTGTAAACTACATAGAGAGGGCTGTAAAGCACTGTGAAGCGGTATACAAGTCTAAGGGCTGTTGCTATTGCTATTGCTAAGGTTGAGAAACACTGCTTTGGACAAATTTTTACAGTTGTTCCAAATTCAACATCCAATTAGACTTGGCTTTTAAAAATAAATCAATCAAATTTTGATTTAATTTAGGTTTGAATGTAATAAATGCAATTAAGAGTAATAGACTACTGAATTAAAGTCACTTGATTGTTCTTTGCCTAGATAATAATTGCCCCCTACAGTTCCATTCAAAATGGACAAATTTGGGTAACAAATTTGGACAGCTTTGAGCTGCAGCCAAGAATTCATTAAACATTGAGTTGCTTGGATGTATGCAACCGTTTGTGTGAAATTTCTTTGCTGAGTTTTCTTCAGAGCTTAGCTTATCTGTTCCTTTTCTTTTCTTCCATTTCCCCCTCTTCTCTTCCAGAAATCTCTTGATTCCAAAGGGATTTCCATCAGAAAGACCTTGGGCTAGATTTTATGTGAGAATCTACAAAGCCAAAGAGCTTCCAAAAATGAACTCCAGCATCATGGCCAATGTCACAAAAGCTTTCATAGGGGATAGTAAGGATCTGGTGGACCCATTTGTGGTTGTCATGTTTGCAGGTCAAAGGGTAAGTGGGCACATACAGGGGCTGTCCTTTCATGGTCAATTTTTTCTCTCTTCTGTCTCCTAACAGCTAAACATGCATACAATTTTAATTTAGCTGTCTTGAATTTTGAATGAGCAGGGTTATGTTGGCAATTCAGCAATTTATGCCTTTGTTTTACAATGTTTGTATACAGCCCTAAATTACAAGACTTTGGGTGGTACATAATAAAGGGAAAAATCACAACATGGTCAGGTTTTCCAAGTGCATTTCAAATATGAATTTATGTCAGTACTAGCTGTTTCTGGCCATGCATTGCTGTGGCCCAGTCTGGTTAAATGGCCAACCAATCTGTGTGTAGATCTACACCTGCACACACAAACACATACACACAACCACCGTATAATCCCCAACCTACCTACCTACTCCCTTTCTCCCTCTCTCCCTCTACCTACCTACCTACTGTATTTCTCCCTCTCCCTCTCTATCTACCTTACCTACCTACCTACCTACCTACCTACCTACCTACTGTATTTCTCCCTCCCTCTCTCTATCCCTATAGCTGCCTACCTACCTACCAATGAACAGAGTATTATATGTCATAAAGGATGACATAATACCTGTGGCCCACTAATAATAATAATAATATTTTTATTTAAATATTTATTTAAATAATAATTTTTTTTAAATTTATATACCGCCTCCTCTCCCCAAAGGGACTCGGAGCGGTGCACAGGGAAAATTAAAAAAAACAATATAGAATACATAAATCTCTGTATCCATTTACCTACCTTGTTTACAATTTTTTACATTTCCATTGTGTGTACCTGGCACAGGTGTGACATCAACACAATCTATATTGGTTGATGGTGCTGTACTGGAAAGGAACGTTGTATGAAAATTTGGAAGCGATCGGTGCAGTACCTTCGGAGATTAGCGGTTTTGAATAAACTCTTGTTACATTTTTATTTATATAATTAATCAACATAATAACTAATCTTGCTGTAGGCCAACTGCCCATTCAAATGAGGCTGAATGGTCATCTCTTAGAAATGGTCTACTAACCCTCTTAGATCGGAGGTGGGGAACTATGGCCCCTTTATGACTTGTGGACTTCTACTCCCAGAATTCCTGATGCCTGGCTCACCCACCCCTGTAGTAGATACTGCAATGCGTAAGGGTTTCGAGTAGATGAAGTTTAACACTTCATCAGATTCTATGATACAAATACTTTACAGAATTTCTGGAATTACAGAAGGTTTGGGGACAAATATACCTCAACAGTGGTGGTGGAACCCTCCCTAAGTATTCAGACAGGACAGATACAATCCATGTGGCTCCTGGACAGATATAATCCATGTGACTCTTGATATATCCTGATGCTACACTGTATAGGTCTTTATTTGCAATAATCAGCACTTTGAATTGGTTCCTGTAGCCTTTTGGCCACCACTTCAGCAATCTCAGAATGAGTGAACTGTTTCAGTTCCAACTTTGACCTGTCTTGAAGGGCTGCTCCATTAAGAGGGCATTGCAGTAGTTCAACCATGTGGTGATGAAAGCATCCTCCTGATTGCTTTGTTTAATGGAAGTTTAACGGGTAACTCCTGTGAACTTCATAGAAAACGAAGAAGTTTGCTTGCACAACCATTATCTCAGGATTCAGTTTTGCAGAAGGAGGGAGAGCATTGCTATATGATGTGTGGAGGGTTCTACCAAAATGCCTCTCCTATTTGTACAAAAGCTACATCTTCATCTTTTGGGACTTAAACTAGATTTCCTTCTTCATCACTCCCAGTAGGATCCCCTGTAGATTTCTGACTTTGGGTAGAATAGCATTGAGGGTTACGGCTATTTCTCATGAATATAGGAAGGAAGGAAGGAAGGAAGGAAGGAAGGAAGGAAGGAAGGAAGGAAGGAAGGAAGGACTGGGCTGTGGCCTATTCGGAACTGGGCCACACGAGTGGAGGGCCAGCACTCATGCGCATACATGCAATTCAACTTGCATAAGTGGCAGGCCAGTGTTTTATTTATTTATTTATTTGCTTGTTTCAATTTATAAACCGCACCCTCTCCCCGAAGGGACTCGGAGCGGTGCACAGGAAGTTAAAAAACATATATAGATGACAAATATAAATATTTAAAACCAAATTAAATAGTTATAACCCTGTGCTAAAATCTTAAAATCTTAAAACTATATCCCCTTAAAATCCCGATTTAAAACAATTTAGAACTTCAGACTGCAGGCTAGGTGAGGTACATTAGACCAGGCCGGCCTGATGGAAAAAATAGGTCTTTAACTTTTGGCGGAAGGAGCGGAGGTCCCTGGTAGTTCTGAGTTCGGGGGGTAGGTCGTTCCAGAGGGTTGGGCCCGCCACAGAGAAGGCCCTTCCCCTGGGCGTCGCCCGCTGGCATTGCCTAGTGGACGGCATCCAGAGAAGTCCCTCTCTGTGGGAGCGAATCAGCCGAAGGGATGTATGGGGTAGGATACGATCCCGCAGATAGCTAGGTCCCGTGCCAGTGTGCATGTACACATGTGCGCAGCTCAACTTGCACAAGTTGATTTGGACACGTATGAGCCTGCCTACCGGCCTGCCACTTGCCTAAGTTTAGCTGTATGCTCATGTGTGCACCACACCACTGTTCGGACAGCCCAGTTCCCCTCTCACCTTAGCCAGGCCACCAAGCCACAAAGATTGGGGACTGCTGCATTAGAGAGTATTGTTTCCCGTGAGAATAGAATGGTTATTGGGTGAGGACGTCCTTCAACCAGTCTCTTTTGCTTTAGGGGCGAACCACAGTGCAAAAAAACTGCGCGGATCCTGTGTGGCATGAACAGGTTGTCTTTAAAGAAATGTTTCCCCCATTGTGCCGGAGAGTCAAAATCCAAGTATGGGACGAAGGCAGCATGAATGACGTGGCTTTGGCAACTCATATGATAGACCTGAAGAAGATCTCAAATGAACAGGATGGCGATAAAGGTAAAGAGACAAATGTTCTCTGGTTAAAAAAACTCAGGCTGTATTGGTGTGATGACACTGTGGATGAACTTGGGGAATGAGGGGAAGAGATGCTGCCTAGGAAACAGTCAGATAAGAGAAGCAGGAGCCCCCAGTGGCTTAACGGTTAGAGAAAGAAACTTAAGAGTGGACCAACCATAATTGATCAAGCAGTTAAAAATGACGCGTGTACATTCAGATCTGCAAGATTCCATTAATGGAGCCTTACAAAAGAACAGAATTAGCGCACCTTAGTTTCAACTGAGAAAATGTGACCATCCTAGACCAAGCCAAGTCGAAAATGTCAGGGAATTTCTAGAAGACTGGCACTCTAAGAAATCAGCCATCAAGATCAGCATAGATTAACTCCAAGTTTATTAACTCCATAGATTAACACCGCCCTGAGTCCCGAAAGGGAGAAGGGCGGTATACAAATCAAATAAAATCTAAACCTAAACCAAGCTTACATCAGACCAATAATCAAATCAACAACACCCCAATCAAGAAACTGCCAAACAGCAAAGAGAATCCTTAAGACAACCCCCACCAACACTGACAGGCAAGCCACTAAAATATAAACTGAAAGCAAACTGCACTCCTTACTAGCACTGATGATGTTACCTAGTTTGGGTAATGAAACGTCTGCAAGAAAACAAGCAAGCTCAGACAGCACCAAGGACCCCTCCTTTCAACCCTGAGCTACAAATATTCTCCTTTATTGGCACCTTTTGTGTTTCCTGAGCCGTGATGGCACAGTTGTTAGAATGCAGAATTGCAGAATAACTCTGCCCACTGTCAGGAGTTCAAGCTTCACTAGCTCAAGGTTGACTCCACCTTCCATCCTTCTGAGTTTGGTAAAATGAGGACCCAGATTGTAGTTAAAGACTATATAATTTCTTCTTACAGGATAGATTAAATTGGCTCACACACTCATACCCACAGTTTTCCACTAGAGGAAAAAAGATGGTACCCAAACAGAAGCGGGATTCAGCAGGTTCTGACCAGTTCTGGAGAGCCGGTAGTGGAAATTTTGAGTAGTTCAGAGAACCAGTAAATACCACCTTTGACTGGCCCCGCCCCCATCTATTCTCTGCCTCCCGAGTCCCAGCTGATGGGAAGGAAATGGGGATTTTGCAGTAACCTTCCCCTGGAGTGGGGTGGGAATGGAAATTTTGCGGTATCCTTTCCCTGCCATGCCCACCAAGCCATGCCACGTCCACAGAACCAATAGTAAAAAAGATTTGAATCCCACCACTGTACCCAAATATATACACAATGCATTTCCTGCTATTTTAGTTCACCACAGTGCATATATCTAAAATTGTGGGAAAGCTATCCAAGAACTTGGTTTTCAATCAGACTTCCTGTACTGGAACCTCTTTTCATGGCAATCAAATTCCCTTGTTTTCCTAAACTGGATTGGATAAGGCACAAATAAAGCACATACACACACAGCCAAGACTTTATTTTACTTCTGTAGATTTACTAGCAAATAAATATATCTATAAGACAGGCAGCAAGCCACTGTGTCAACTCAGAAGTTTATTTGGCATGCAACTAAACATGCCTGCTTGTGTTGAGGATCTTTGTTTTTCTCATGCTTTATTAGACTTTCTCTTTATGGAATGTGTTGTAAGGGTTCCAAATAGCATCCAAAATTAAATCGGAGTCCGAGGCAAAGTATTCCTCAAAGTTCCAATTTATTAAGAGAGCCATGTTGGCACATCTGGGAAAACCCCAATCTGAGCTTCCTGGGTTTCCCCACCCAGTTGAAAGTTCATGATCTTGCCCCCACACCCACAGGTCCATCCCATGGTCCAATCTTCCACTGCCATGCTGGCCGTTCCATCCATCCAGTTCCAGTTAGATGCAGAGGTGCAAAGACAAAGGATGACCTTGGCTTTCTAGAAAGAATTTTGTTATGGCTACATAGCATTCTACTCCGTACCATCCCCCCCGTCACATTTCCCCCCCCCCCATTAGAAACAGCATAGTAAAATAATAGAAAGTGTGGCAGGCCAAAGATCCAGAAAGGAATATGATTTCAGGCCTGACACGTGTCTCTTTTTTTCAGGTTTCCTGCCTACTTTTGGGCCCGCTTGGATCAATCTTTACGGGGCACCCAGAAACCACAGCTTGATGGATGACTATCAGGAGCTCAACGAAGGTTACGGGGAAGGCGTCTCTTTTAGGGGTCGTCTCCTAATTGAGCTTGCAGTAGAAATCCTCTCTGGTGCAGCCCATGAATCAAAGTTCTCAAAGATGATCAAGGATGTGAAGCGGCCATCAAAGGACAAAGATTCTAAAAGTTCAAAAGGGACCGGAAAAGACAAAGGGGCAGAAGATGGCAAACCAACTTCCTCTCCAGACAAAACAAATTCAACAGATGCAGAAGTGGAAGCTTTTGATGTGCCCCCTGAGGTAAATAATTAAAGTCTGGGTCTGCTTGACTAGATGGATCCCGAGAAGCAGGTCTGGCCTTGTTTTAGATAACACAGCTCCTACTGAAAGGTAGTTTTCTAGGTCATTTTTCCAGAATTTTCTGTTTCCTCAACACACTACAGTTCCCAGAAGGGTTGGGTTAGAGGTACATTCGCATTCAGAAACAAGGATCATGTAATATGACCTCTTGAGGCAGGATAAGAAAATAACATAATCATGTATCAGCAGTGGGATTCAAATATTTTTACTACCAGTTCTGTGGGTGTGGCATGGCTTGGTGGGAGTGGCTTGGTGGACGTGGCAGGGGAAGGATACTGTAAAATCTCCATTCCCTCCCCACTCCAGGGCAAGGATACTGTACAATCTCCATTCCCTCCCCACTCCAGGGCAAGGATACTGTAAAATCCCCATTCCCTCCCCACCCTACTAACCTGCTTTCCAGCTTTGTTCTCCTGTGCAGGGCAACAGAAGAACACCCAGCCGATCAGTTGGGACACCAATCAGTTGAGACTCCGGAGGCAGCAAATAGATGGGGGTGGAAGCATCCAGAGGTGGTATTTGCCGTTTCTCTGAACTACTCAAATTTTCTCCTACTGGTTCGCTGGAACTGGTCAAAATAGGCCAAATACCACCTCTGATGTAACCCAAATTAGCAATCAAAGACTATTCAATTATTCTAAAGAATATAATAAGACAAAGCAAAATCTTATGACCCTTTTTGCAGGGAATCCCAAGGAGATGATGACAGGTAGAACCCCTCAAAGCTAGCAAACATGGAGCATAGGCTCTGAATCATAATTAAGCACATCTGCTACTCAATGGTCTCATCTCACCAGATTTTATCAATGACGAGAGGATAAGTATGTTTTGGAATATGCGGCCTTCCTGCCAGGACTAAGATCATCCAATTTTGTTGAAGGTGGTGATGAGACCACATGAAAGTTAAGGATTATCTGTTTCTCAAGGTTCTCATGAAGATGAGAAATTATCATCCTACTTTACAAGTCAGAACAAAGGACTAGGTGGAAGAAAGTATAACCCAATGTGACCTTTTAGTGACTAAAACAAATATTTGCTTAATTATACACTACATATTTGTCCACTATGTGAGAATATCAAGAAGGAGGTATAGAGCGCTATCTAATTCTTCCTCTGTTGGAGCCACCTTCACTACAGAAGGGTCACGTAGAAGTCATATGTTCTTAAATCTCTTTACAATTTGTACTGGGCCTGTGTCAACATGCAAACCTCTAAAGACAGAGACCAATGAAGCTGGTCTTCTGTTTGCTTCCAAAGAACCTTGAGGCAAGACAAGATGTCATGGTTGGATGATCATTAAAAAGAGATCCAACCTACAATTAAAGAGAAATTTCTTGACAGTGAGAACAATTAATCAGTGGAACATCTTACCTCCAGAACTTGCGGATGCTCCCTCATTGCAAGTTTTCAAGAAGAGACTGGACAGCTGGAACAATAGTCTCCTGCTTGAGCACTGGATTGGCCTAGAAGACCCCCAAGGTCCCTTCCAATCCTATTATTCTGTGTTCTAGTTCTACTTTAAATTATATGCAGTGCCAACCTTGGGATGGTAGCGGCAGCAGCTGTTATCTCCTTGGTGCTCTTATGTTTATATCCGATCTGTCGGCATATTAAATCAGAGAAGAACATCAACATCCTTTGAGGGCAAATGGTGTAATTAAGGCTGAAGGCAAAAGGATGAGTGAATGGGTAATGAGGATAGCATTGATGAAAAGAATATGGAACGACTTGTGCTTGATATTTCATCCACATGAGGGTCTTTTTCTGTCCTTGGGCCTTGCATATTTGTTTTTAAGGATCCTTGGCTTTTTAAGAGAAGATTTTGAAGATGGGAAGAGAGAAGAGCTGCAGGGACAGAGAAATTACTTCTCCCAGTTCTATTGATGGAAGTAATTTGTTAACTTGTCCAAGGGGTTCTATAGTCTGAACCCTGCACTGTTTATTGTTTAGAGCTGAAGAGTATAATTAAACAGGGTGACATTTTATCCTAAACACACACATTATTTAACCTTGATTTCATCCCATATGCGCTTAGGCATGAATAAAGAAATCAGTAATTTATGTTGGTAATCAACCTTGTTCCAGCATTTTATATATATATCTATCTCCCGTAAAGCTGTCTTTTATCTTATGGAATTGCCTGTAAGGAAAAAAAAATGCTCAGTGCATAGTAATCAGGGCAAAGATTGATACTTGCTTAGGATTTGTTTTGGTATAAGATGAAATAAGTACTTTTAACATCTAATGCCAGCAGCCATATTCAAATGAAATGCATTTGTAAATTCTGCCTGAATCATTGACAATTATTACTTGGAAATTGAGATTTCTGTTCTTATGTGGATGGATTAGAATTGAATTGTCTAAGAATTGATGTAATTGAGATCTTACCTCTGTCAATTCTCAGCAATTTCCATGGAGATAATGTCTAAGTAATGATATGCAATATTGTACAATATGATTCTATTAGAACTTAAGGCCATCCAATAGATATCTGGACATTGACCGTAATAAGAGGTCGATCAGGTGATCCAATATAGCAAGCTTTTCAAGTTGGCAGAAAATTTGAAAACCTGTTACAAGCAGATTTGGCAAGTAACAAAACATCTGGATTTGCACAGGGCTGTGGCCATCAATTATTTTAATTTCTAAAGAAGCTTCTAAGGGTTAGCGATGGCCAGAGGCATTGCTAAAAATACAGGTTATGTTTGAAGCCAGTAATTTTTTTGCAAACTTACTAGTTTCCTATTCATTTTTGTTTCATTTAAAGGAATCTAAAAAGTAAAATAAACAGTGCAGAAATGACTTTCATGTCTGTTTTGTTCAGTTTCACATGTCCCATAGCAAATATAAAACCAGTAGTGTGCCAACATTTTCTGTGCCTATCGTAGTGTCTGCTCATGTGTAAGCTATTGCAAATTCATTTTAAAGTAGATTTCCTTTGTTATGTCTTCATCAGATCCACGAGGAACAACTTGAGGAGTTCCTTCTCTTTGGGGCATTTTTTGAAGCAACAATGATTGATAGGAAGGTTGGAGATAAACCAATAAGCTTTGAAGTATCTGTTGGTATGTGTATACAATTCTATTCCAAATAGAAATTCCCCAGACTGATGTTGCTGTTAACTATTTGATTTGGCTCTTCTTTGAAATAGCTTTACCTAATTTGGAAAGTGTGTACTAATGCCACGAAAAAACCTGACATCTTTGCTTGATTCAGGGCCAGTATTAAACTTCAGGAAAAATCCAACATGTCTTTTCATTACAAGAAAAAAAAATCTTTCGTTCAAATTACATCAGTTGTTATCTCAAGATAACAAGCCTGTATTATTAGCTTGGGTGTAGAGAAGAAAGCTTTTTAGGTAAATAAGTCTAAGTCTAATATTGACTGAAACATGAGGCTTGGGAGAGGCTGAATAGGTCAGAACCTCATGAGTGTATTTGTGTATTGTGGTTAAGAACAAGCCCTTATCCTGTTTCTCCACCCTCTTAAGAAAGATTAAGGGAGACACTTTTCCATAACTCATGCTGGCTACTACGGATAGTCTTCGACTTATGACCTAAATTAAGCCCAGAATGTATGTTGATAAGTGAGAAATTGGTTAAGGAAATTTTACGACTTTTTTTTTTGGCCACACTTAAGTGAAACACTGCAGTTGTTACATTAGTAACATGGTTGTTAAGTGAGTCTGGTTTCCCCATCGACTTTGCTTGTCAGAGGGTCTCAAAAGTTGCTGACGTGACCCTGGGACATGGCAGCTGTCATAAGTATGAGCCAGTTGCCAAGCATCTGAATTTTGATCACATGACCATGGGGATGCTGCAAAGGTTGTAACTATGCAAAATAGTCATAAGTCACTTTTTTCAGTGTTGTAACTTTGACCGGTCACTAAATGAACTGTTGTAAGTCGAGGACTACTTGTACTGTATTTCTCAACTAGATATAATTCTAGAGGATCAAAGAATTGATAGGATTGCAGTCCAAAATTGTCAGGATACCAAGGGGAAGGTTGTAGACAGGGATTTCCCAAAGACTGAGGATATAGGTGAATCACATAGGTGATTTGTTATATTTCTAAGGCCTGGACTGTAGGAGATCTCTCAAAAGCTACCTGAAGGAAGGAGAATGATGGTTGGACCTACTCCAAAGTTCTCATGTTCCAAGGAATCAAGATTGACATTTTTATTTATCATCAAATTCAAATTAACAGATTAACAGAGTTGGAACATCTAATCCAACCCCCTGCCCAAGCAGGAGACCCTACATCTGCCTCTACCTAGGATTGAACTCATAACCTTCTGATTGGGAGGCGAGAGCTCCACCTCTAGGCCACAGCAGCAGATATTCTGTTGCCACCCCAGTTGCAATAGAAAGACTCCAGAATATCCACTTGAAAACATAGACATGCAAAACAATGAGATTTCTTTATTTACATATTTCCTTCCTTTTTCTTTCTCTCTTTCTCTCTCTCTCTTTTTTTCTGTCTCTCTGTTTTTGAAACGGAGATGAGCACCGCCCCCTAGAGTCAAGAATGACTAGCACGTATGTGTGGGGGGAACCTTTACCGTTACCTTATAGTTTTGTACACCACACAAAGTCCACTGAGGTTGGCAGCCAATAAATTTAAACAAACAAGAAATTAATGAATGCAATGTTGTTATACTGCCTGTGAAATTAGACAGACGTTGGTTGTCCACTGATGAACCCACCACCAATTGTAAAACTTTGGTTACCTTTTTCTTAAGCATTTGGATACCTGAGGGAGTTATAGTATTAGCACTGTCGGAGGGAGATGTTCTGTGAAATCCCACAGAATTTAAAAAAAATATCTTTATAATACCTTCTCATCAGCACAAGATGTCTGGTACTGTAAATGAATTCCTGGCTTTTGTCTTTAGTCCTAATCTCATTTCTATCCTTCTCATTTTGCCATCCTGACAAGTAGTTTGGGTTTTTGCAGGGAACTTTGGAAATGTGATAGACGGCGTGTCACCTGGAGCCAGGGGGAAAAAGAAGACCCATGAAGGAGAAGAAGAAGGCGTCCCTTTCTTGCAAGAAGGAACAGGAGAAGATTCACCTGATGTTGCAATGCCTCTGATATCTACCACCTCCCCTGAAAAGCCATTAATTACGGAAGGAAACAGGTAGATTCATTCTGCTAAGCCTCCATCTCTTGCTCTCTTTAGAACATAGAATAACAACGTTGGAAGGGACCTTGGAGGTCTTCTAGTCCAACCCCCTGCTCTGGCAGGAACCCCTATGCCATTCCAGGACACTTATTATACTCTTTAGTATAATTGAATAGTCTTTGATTGCTGATTTGAGTTACATCAGAGGAGGTATTCAGCCAGTTCTGACCGGTTCTGGTGAACCAGTAGGAGAAATTTTGAGTAGTTCAGAGAACTGGCAAATACCACCTCTGGATGGCTCCACCCCCATTTATTTCGCTGCCCCCCGAGTCCCAGCTGATTGGCATCTCAGCTGATCGGCTGGGGCTTTTTCTGTTGCCCTGCACAGGAGAAGGGAGCTGGAATGCAGGTTAGTGGGGTGGGGAGGGAATGGGGATTTTATAGTATCCTTGCCCTGGAGTGGGTGGAAATGGAGATTTTAGAGTATCCTTGCCCTGGAGTGCGTGGAAATGGAGATTTTAAAGTATCCTTGCCCTGCAGTGCGTGGAAATGGAGATTTTAAAGTATCCTTGCCTTGGAGTGGGTGGAAATGGGGATTTTGCAGTATCCTTGCCCTGGATTGGGTGGAAATGGAGATTTTACAGTATCCTTCCCCTGCAGTGGAGTGGAAATTAGCAAAACAAATTACTAGCAAAAGTGGCCTTTGATCACACAAGTGACATTGACCTGGCCATGCTCATTCTGGCCATGCCAATCCCAGCTCCTCCAAGGTCAAATACAACCTTGATGCAGCCCTCAATGAAATTGAGCTTTTGACACCCCTGCTCTAACAAACACCTCCCCACATCTCCCTGCTTATTATGTCACTGCTCTTCTGGAAATTTGGGGATTCATCTCTGTGCGCTGTGATATACCTCATGCATTTTAAATAGCCAAGGAAAGTTAAGGATTAGCAGTCTAGAAACACTTGGGTATTTGAAATGGAAGCATCTGAAAGAGAAGCTGTTAGACAGGTGGAAAATGAAAAATCAGGCTGCCTCGAAAATATTGTTCCAGGAGAATAAAAATAAAGCACCAGACTTGGAAGGAACTCATCAGTCAGTGTGTCAGAATGACGGTGTAATTCATAGAACTGAACTGTCTACAGTTTACTTTGTGTTTGTAGGGAAGTGTATTTTTTTAAGCCCAAGTAATTATTAAGCTATATATACTGTATTATTCATTCATTTCAGTCTATTTAAATGGACATCACTCAGACAACAAGGTCTGGATGTTTTACTTAGCATTAGAGAAAACTTGTTGTCAGTCATGGCTGCTTCAATTTCTTTAAAATAACGTATCAAATGACTTTGCACTGCACCACAATGTGTTACGAACATAAAAGCCCAGTCTAACAGTGATATAATGTTAGCTGATGTGAAAAAACGAAACCATGGGAGATCTGGCTAAAGGTTGGATGTGAAATCTCTCCTCCCAGATATAGGCTAAACCAGGAAATAAAAACCAAGCCAATTATATACAAGTAGTTCTCAACTTATGACTACAACCTAACCCAACATTTATGTTGTTAAGTGAGAAATTTGTTAAGTAAGTTTTGCCCTTTTATGAATTTTCTTGCCACGTTTGTTAAGTGAATCACTGCAGCTGTTAAATTTCTAACTCAGTTGTTAAGTGAATCTGATTTCCTTATTGACTTTGCTTGTCAGAAGGTCACAAAAGGTGATTGCATGTCCCTCTGGGACACTGTAACCATCATAAATGTGTCAGTTGTCAAGCTTTCGAATGTAAATCATGTGACCATGGGGTTGCTATAACGGGCATTGTGAAAAATGGTCATGTCACTTTTTCAGTGATGTAACTTCGAACAGTCACTAAATGAACTGTTGTAAGTTGAGGACTACAAGTATTATTGCTGAGGAAATTAGCATGGCTGTTTTGATGAAGAATTAAGCTCAAATCAAAAGAGATTTTTGCTCTTTTCAATGCAAGGAAAGAACTGGCTCAAACTGTTTGATAAGTCAAAAGATGAAAGGAAAACTTTACTATGTTATTGCCTGGTATGATGGATGGATAGGGAGGGGAGGGGAGGGGCAGGAGGGAGGGAGAGAAGGAAGGAAGTAAGTAAGTTAAGAAATGGGATACCCAGGAATAACTGGAAATCCCCAAAAGTGGTTTGACCAGGTTCTAGCAGCACCAGTGATTCAATTAATTCATTAGTAATTGTGAGAGGGATCTTGGAGTCCTAATGGACAACCATTTAAATATCAGCCAGCAGTGTGCAGCAGCTGCCAAAAAAGCCAACACAGTTCTAGGCTGCATAAACAGAGGGATAGAATCAAGATCACGTGAAGTGTTAATACCACTTTATAATGCCTTGGTAAGGCCACACTTGGAATACTGCATTCAGTTTTGGTCGCCAAGATGTAGAAAAGATGTGGAGACTCTAGAAAGAGTGCAGAGAAGAGCAACAAAGAGGATTAGGGGACTGGAGACTAAAACATATGAAGAACGGTTGCAGGAACTAGATATGCCTAGTTTAATGAAGAGAAGGACCAAGGGAGACAGGATAGCAGTGTTCCAATATCTCAGAGGTTGCCATAAAGAAGAGGGAGTCAAGCTATTCTCCAAGGCACCTGAGGGTAGAACAAGAAGCAATGGGTGGAAACTAATCCAGGAGAGAAGCAACTTAGAGCTGAGGAGAAATTTCCTGACAGTTAGAACAATTAATCAGTGGAACAGCTTAATTGTTGAATTAACCTGTTCCACTGAATGCCCCAACACTGGAAGTTTTTAAGAAGATGTTGGATAGCCATTTGTCTGAAATGGTATAGGTTTTCCTGCCTGGGCAGGGGGTTGGACCAGATGACCTCCAAGGTCCCTTCCAACTCTGCTATTGTATTGTATTGTATTAATCAATTCATATTTGAATTAGATATATTTTTAAAAACAAGAATCTTTTTTTACAAAACAGTTAATTTTGAATGATTACCAACAGATGCTAGGCCTACATGACCTTGCATGTGAGGTCCCCTTGGGAAGTGGGTCTCAACAGACCAATGAGTATTCTTCTCTTTCAACAGAAACTACCTATACTTGCCATACGGTGAGAAGAAGCCTTGTGTGTACGTCAAGAGCTTTTGGGGGAATCAAACTTTTAGGCTGTATTTCTCAAATACCCTGGAAAAAATGGCAGATCTCTTGGTAAGTTTGGATGTTTGAGCCGCAAACAGAGAATGCGTCTTTGGGAGGCAATTTTCTTTTCTTTTTTATAGAAATTTTATTTTTTAATATTAAAAACAAGTAAAAAACATCATTCATCTCATGCTTTATACAACATGTCGTTCGGGCAAACGTTCTGTGCGACAGTGCTTAAAATCACAAACATATTTATCCATTTTCCTTTCATCACATATATATCACCTTGTTTCACATAACAGCATTTTCATTTATCAGATCAATCTTTTCCCCACGATTATTCAATATATAAACGAGGTATTAAAAAAAAAGGGAGGAGAGGAGAAAAGAAAGTCTTCCCATTTTATAACATTGTTTTCCATCCTCTAAAGGCAAAAATTTATCACAGTTTTATAATAATATAATGTGTATATTAAATCCCTTAAGTTTCCCTTTTTTCCAACCATTGATAAAACTTATTCCATATTTCATAAAATTGTTCGCTCTCTTGATCTCTAACTTCAAATGTTAATCTACTCATCTCTGCACATTCCATAATTTTACAAATAGCTTCTTCTTGTGAGGGTAGTTTCTCATTTCTCCAATTTTTTGCAAATACAATTCTAGCTGCTGTCAAAATATTTACAATTAAGTATTTCAAATTCTTATCAAACATTTCTGATGTAATTCCAAGCAAGAAAAGTTCAGGTTTAAAGTCTATGTGTTTTTGTGTCATTTCCTCCAGCCATGTGTGAATCATATGAGACAATGTTCAATCAACCAATCAACTCAGTTGTTTGAACTGGCGTAAGAGAACAGCCTTTTCTGGATGTTTTGAAATACTGACTACATACTCCTATGCTTGAGGGGTTGCTTCTATTTATTAAATTTGGAGACTGCCTAAAGTCCCTGGTATCCACTGAGTTGCATTTGCCAAATGGGGAGCCATGCAAATTGACTAATTAAATAGGTTATTTTTAATACAGTAGTTCCCCTCTAGACTGCAGGGATGTCCAAACTTGGGAACTTTAAGACTTGTGGACTTCAACTCCCAGAATTCCCCAGCCAGCATAGCTGGCTGGGGAATTCTGGGAGTTGAAGTCCACAAGTCTTAAAGTTCCCAAGTTTGGACATCCCTGCTCTAGAGTGAACACACATCTCTTATTGGAAATCTTTCTGTTAATTAAACTGTTTTGAATCCAGTGAGAAGGAGCTGGTATGTTCACTCTCTAGTAAAAATGGGTTAGGTTTTGTAGGAAGTTAGCACCCACCCCTCTCCTAGAAGAATGAAATATCCTAGGAAATATTGAAAAGGCAGAATATTATATTTCCCTGGATCAGAAAAGGGAGAAACATGTTTTCAGGCAGGAAACAAGACTCACTCTTAATAGCCCCCACTTTTCTTAATGAGCATTAAAATGCCTGAGTGCAGTCTACTTTACATAACAAAGATAGGATTAGCCTTCTATAGAAATTCACCCCATGGCATTTGGGAACTCAACCAAACTTGGACTCAAAACACAGCCTAGAGAGTTGCCCCTGCATGGATCCGTGGGAGTCTGACAACCAGTCAGAATACATTTCTTACACAGCAACAGGAAACAGAGCGGTGGGGCCAAACAGAGAGTATGAAGACAGGAACTTTCAGCCCTTCTTTCTCTTTTCTTCTTCACCCAACACCTTTTCCCCCAAGACCTCAAGCCATGTGGTCCTGTCCACCATTAAACCATCTTTCCAAGCAGTCCCTATGTTTCCCCACTTGGAGCTGAACCCAGAAGAACATTTCTTCCAACAGTTTGTATTACTATTATGGTATATCCCACACACTTGTGACACAGTCTTCCTTTTAATAGTGTCAGAAAAGTTAGACTTGTTTCTTTTCTCTTTTTCTTAAGTCAGGATTTTAATAAAACACACAATCAGTGGAGAGGCAAAATGTATTTATTCAGCCAAAGTTGTCAAGTTGCTTTGGATGGATGGCTTCATCAGGCTTTCTTTCCACCTACTTATAAGTCTTTTAAAGATTTAGTCGATCATTATCAATGGCATAAAAATATATTGGCTTATTACAAGAGTTTCCTATTGACCCTATCAGCATGAACCTCTTGTGCATCAACACCCCAATCAACAGCTAAAAAATTACCCACAACCAGGCACCACATAAATACGATGCACAGAATAGCTCAAAGTACATCTTCCAGTAGAGGGAAGTTCCCTGAGAATGGGCTTCAGCAGGAATCCGAAAACTCAGAAGACTAAACCTCTCGTCCCGGTGACTGACCTAGATTGGATCCTGCAGTATTATTTATTTATTTATTTGATTTGATTTCTAGACCGCCCCCTCTCCCCGAAGGGACTCGGGGCGGTGTACAGGTAAAAATTAAAACTACTAAAATCAAAACAATACAAACAAAGTTAAAATTGAATTAAATAATCCCCTGTACAAATTTATAAAAGTTAAAACTAACCCCATAAAACCAAATAAAATCATTTAAAATCACAGACTGGGGCAAGCAGCATGAAATTAGGCCAAGCCGGCTAGATGGAACAAGTGCATCTTGAGTTTCTGGCGGAAGGAGCGGAGGTCTGTGGTTGTTCTGATATCAGGGGGAAGGTCGTTCCAAAGGGTCGGGCCCATCACAGAGAAGGCCCTTCCCCTGGGCGTCGCCCGCTGGCATTGCCTGGTGGACGGCACCTGGAGAAGTCCCTCTCTGTGAGAGCGAATCGGCCAAAGGGATGTATGGGGCAGGATACGATCCCGCAAATAACTAGGTCCTGTGCCATGGAGCACTTTAAAGGTGATGACCAACACCTTGAAACGCACCCGAAAGTCCACAGGCAGCCAGTGCAGCCTGCGCAGGAACGGTGTTACGTGGGAGTATCTAGAAACTCCCAGAACTGCCCGCGCAGCCGCATTTTGGACCAGCTGCAGCCTTCGGGTGCATCTCAAGGGGAGCCCCATGTAGAGAGCGTGGATACTTGGGATACTTATATTTGCCTTCATTCATAAACAGCTTCCTTTTATATTCTTTAAACACATGTTTCTGTAAAGTTTCCTAACGATGCCGTAACTGATTCATAACCGAGCCAATGTTTTAATACAAAAACCAGTGATTTATTAACAGCTTCATTAGGCATTCTTATCTTAAAGTTTCAGCAAACTTCCTTATTTAGAGTTTAGCAGATGTTTCTTTATCTACAGCTAAACAATGGGCATTTTTTCTTTCCTATACATGTGTTTTTCTAAATAGATGTTTTCTTTTGCTACATGAAAGATTCACTTATTTATACTAACAGTAGGAACCAGCTACTGTCTTCCTTATTGTAAACATATAAAAACATTCCAACAATAAATGCGCCGAAATGGACAGACTCACAAAAGAACTAAAAGACAAAGAGGAATCCGAGTATTACTTAATATAGAACCTGTGGTACAAATGTCTAGAGGAAAGAGGGGGAAAATAGGAAAGCAACAAAGATTGCTTTGTTTGAAGAAAAAAGATTAAGAGACCAGAAAATAAGTACAAAACTTCAGAATTAGCAAGAGGGGAAAATGTAAGATATATTCATATAAATAAAAATGTAACTATGAGTTTGTTCAAAACCGCTAATCTCAGAAACTACTGTACCAATTGCCACCAAATTTTCACACAATGTTCCTTACAAGTGCAGCACCAATGATATGTACAGATTATGTGGATTGTGCGGGTGACAGCGGCCTTATGGGGCGGGGAGTTGGTGGCGCGGAGAGGCTGCTGACTCAGCAGTGGCCTTGTGGGGGGGAGTTGGCAGAGGGGGTGGCCGCGGTAGCGGCGGCAGAGGAGAGAGAGGCCACTGAGGAGGTAGGTAGGTAGGTAGGTAGAGGGATAGAGAGGGAGAAGGAGAAATACAGTAGGTAGGTAGGTAGAGGGATAGAGAGAGAGAGGGAGAAATACAGTAGGTAGGTAGGTAGAGGAATAGAGAGGGAGAGGGAGAAATACAGTAGGTAGGTAGGTAGATAGGTAGATAGAGGTATAGAAAGAGAAAGGGAGAAATACAGTAGGTAGGTAGAGGGATAGAGAGAGAGAAAAATAAGTAGGTAGGCAGGTAGATAGGTAGGTAGAGGGAGAGAGTAAGAAATACAGTAGGTAGATAGGTTGGGGTTTATACAGTGGTTGTGTGTACACAGGTTGGCTGGCCATTTAACCAGGCTGGGCCACAGCAACGCGTGGCCGGGTACAGCTAGTTGTATATAAAAATAGTATGAAATATGATCAAATGTATAAAAAAGAT
The DNA here is from genome assembly GCA_039707465.1 of Rhabdophis nuchalis. Classification (NCBI taxonomy): domain Eukaryota; kingdom Metazoa; phylum Chordata; class Lepidosauria; order Squamata; family Natricidae; genus Rhabdophis; species Rhabdophis nuchalis. Next base: position 208,192,780 of record CM077645.1, read on the forward strand.
GTATTGAATGGAATTAATAGAGCTAGAATATATGTAAAATATATTTATATATAGACATAGATTATAGGCATATATGTATAGATAAAAGAAACATAATGGATACAAAATATTCCAACAATAATATGTATCTAAATCAATATGGGATGCGGTGGCTCAGTAGCTAAGATGCCTAACTTGTCGATCAGAAAGGTCAGCAGTTCGGGGGTTCGAATTCCTAGTGCCGCATAACGGAGTTAGTTCCTGTTACTTGTCCCAGCTTCTGCCAACATAGCTGTTCAAAAGCATGTAAAAATGCAAGTAAAAAAATAGGAACCACCTTTGGTGGGAAGGTAACAGTGTTCCGTGCACCTTCGACGTTTAGTCATGCTGGCCACATGACCACGGAGACGTCTTTGGACAGAGCTGGCTCTTCGGCTTTGAAACGGAGATGAGCACCACCACCTAGAGTCAGGAACAACTAGCACATAGGTGCGAGGGGAACCTTTACCTTCACCTTAAGGCATCGATTTGGAATTATTTTAATGCCCTTCATAATATTGCTCTTCTCTTTATCTTTCAGGAAGAAGGTTTGGAGCAAGTGAAAGATCTCATTAAAGTTTCTGAGATTGCATCAGAAGAGAAAATAAAGTCGACTCTAGGTGATTTTATCAAGCAAAGTAGGTAAGAATACTAATAGAGGAAACCTGTCAGAATAATCCTACGTGGTTGATAGAAACTGGCGATCTTTGGAAAAGTTGCACTTTCTTCATCATGTAGAGAAGAGACAGTTTACAGGTAGTCCTCAATTTACAACCCACAATTGAGCCCACAATTTCTGTTGTTAAGTAATACATTTGTTAAGTGAGTTTTGCCCGAATTTTACAATCTGCCTTGCCATAGCTGTTAAGCGAATCACTGCAGTTGATAAGTTAGTAACCTGGTTGTTAACTGAATCTTGCTTCTCCATTGACTTTGCTTGTCAGAAGGTCGCCAAAGGGGATCACATAATAATAATAATAATAATAATAATAATAATAATAATAATAATAATAATAATAATAATAATAATAATAATAATAATAATTTAATACTTATAAACCACTCCCTCTCCCCATGGGGACTCGGGGCGGTGCACAGGTAGAATAAAAACAATAAAAAATATACAAACAGTTCTAAAACCAAATTAAACTTAAATTAAACATGACCTTGGGACACAGCAACTGCCATAAATATGAAGCAGTTGCTAAGCGTCTGAATTTTGATCCCATGATCATGGGGATGTTGCAGAGATCGCAACTGTGAGAAACCATCACAAGTCACTTTTTTTTCAGTGCCATTGGAACTTTCAAGAGTCACTAAATGAACAGTTGTAAGTCAAGGACTACCTGCAGTGGTTTAAAAGCATTAGGCTAAAACTGGGAGACAGTGAGTTCTAGCTCTGCCTTAAGCACAAAGCCAGCTTGGTGACCTTGGGCCAGTCACTCTCACTCAGCCCTAGGAAAAGGACAAACTACTTTTGAAAATCTGGCCAAGAAAAACTCGTGATTTCTCTAGGCAAATTGCCAGGAGTCAACACACACACACACATCATGCAGAGTTGATTTCTAACACCTTGCATGTCTACGCTGATTTTGAATCTGTCCCACCTCAGTTTGTGACTAATTTTTAAACAAATTATATACAAAAACAATTTTACTTTCGATTAATTTTCCACAGAATAACTACTTCGTTTTGCACTTTGTATTCACCTCAACTTAAAATATGTGTCATTTGATCAATATTTATATATTCTCCTAAGCCCTGTGCTGTAAAAAGGTTGAATCATAACCAATGCATGTAAGTGAGGGAAGGGTGAGTCAGCTTGAAAATGAAAACTGATTGAAATCTCTGTGCACAGCAGAGAGTAATTCAGAATTGCTTGCTTTTTTATATCCTGTAAAAGTTATTACTGGCTTTGATTCCCATTTTATGCAAAGATCTACTTTCAATTGTTTTTTTTTTCCTTTCTAAATTTACCTGCAATTCACTACTAGATAATCCAGCGAGCTTTTGAATCTTCCAGAAGAATGTAACGTTGATGCGAAGTATTCATTAACAATTCTTGCAAACAGATATTGCCAAAATCCCCAAGATCAACATAGTTATGCATATTTGTTTAAACTTCCATTGGGTGCAGCGATAGTGGTGCAAAATAACACCATATTCACCCAACAAATTTAATTTCTTTTGGAGTATTAACATAGAAATTGTGTTTCTGAATCCTCATATTTTTCATAAATACAAATGATGATTCTATTTTAATATTGCGCTATAAATTAAAGCTCTTAGTATATCCTGCCTCTCTACTTTGCTAAATCAAAGTGTATCCTGGTAGAAGCGCTACCAGGATATACTTTTTTCCTTAGAAATGTTCTTTTATTGCCTCTAAAGCTTCTTTTGTGCATCCATAGGGCCTTTATCACAAATGCTGAAAAAAAGCCCAGACTCATGAATCGGACAGCTTTGGATAAAAAAAGATTGAAACTGTGCAAGCAAGAACTGGTATGTGAACTATTTGATTAGGCTGTTGTGGGAATGAATTAGAAACTTGCTAGACCAGGGGTCTACAAAGTTGGCTCTTTTAAGACTGGTGGACTTCAACTCCCAGAATTCCCCAGCCAGTAGGCTGGCTGGGAAATTCTGGGAGTTGAAGTCCACCAGTCTTAAAAGAGCCAACTTTGCAGACCCCTGTGCTAGACCAATTGTCTGGCATTATATTTTTATTTATTTCGAATTTATACCCCGCCCTTCTCCTTATTAGGACCCATATTTGTGCTAAGTCATGTTTGGTTTAACTATAATTGAATGAATAAACTGAATAAACTGTTCCAAGATCGAATCTGAGTTCAGTCAATGGGACCAGAATGGAATAGAATTCTTTATTGGCCAAGTGTGATTGGGCACACAAGGAATTTGTCTTTGGTGCATAGGCTCTCAGTGTACATAAAAAGACAAGATACCTTCATCAAGAATCATAAGGTGCAACACTTAATGATAGTCATAGGGTACAAATAAGCAATCAGGAAACAATCAATATTAATATAAATTGTAAGGATACAAACAACAAAGTTACAGTCCTGCAGTCATAAGTGGGAGAAGATGGGCGATAGGGACAATGAGAAGACTAATAGTAATAGTAGTGCAGCCTTAGAGACAGTGTTGAGGGAAATATTTGTTTAGCAGAGTGATGGCGTTTGGGGAAAAACTGTCCTTGTGTCTAATTGTCTTGGTGTGCAGTGTCCTATAGAGTGTTGTTTTGAGGGTAGGAGTTGAAACAATTTATGTCCAGGATGCGAGGGGTCTGTAAATATTTTCACAGCCCTCTTTTTGACTCGTGCAGTGTACAGGTCCTCGATGAAAGGCAGGTTGGCAGTAATTGTTTTTTCTGAAGTTCTGATTATCCTCTGAAGTCTGTGTCTGTCTTGTTGGATTGCAGAACCAAACCAGACAGTTGTAGAGAGCAGACTGCTAGAGCAGGGGTCGGCAACCCCCTGGTCTGGAGCCGCATGTGGCTCTTTCATCCCTCTGCTGTGGCTCCCTGTCGCCGGTCAGCTCCACAATTGATAGGGCTTTCAGTTAGGACAGGTAGAGGAAAAAGGACGCCGTGCAAGGAGGAGACTCTATGATGTGGGAACTGGACCTCCGGTTGGCAGAGGAAAAAGGATACCATGCTAGGAGAAGACTCTATGGTGGGGGAACCAGACTTCCAGTCAGCTCTAAAATTAAACCGGAGGGGTGGGGGTGGGGCTTCTGGTTAGGACTTTTGTGGCTCTTTGAGTATTTAAGATTGCAGACCAGTGATGAAATCTAATTTTTTTTTACTACCGGTTTTGTGGGTGTGACTTGGTGGGGTCATGTGACTATATAGACATGTAACTGGGTTATCAAAAGACAGAAACTCACTTTGACAATGTCCTGCTGGAGCAGGGTTGGACTAGATGATCTCAAGGTCCCTTCCAGCCCTGGATTATCCTCTGAAGCTGCATCTAGTGCCAGGTTTGTAGTCCTTCCTTTCTCTCCTTTTCCCCTCCCTTTCTCTCTCTCTCTCTCTCTCTCTCTCTCTCTCTCTCTCTCTCTCTCTCTCTCTCTCTCTCTCTCTCTCTCTCTCTCTCTTCCCTTCCTTCCTTCCCTCCCTCCCTCCCTCCCTCCCTCCCACTCTTTCTTTCTCTCTCTCTCTGTCTCTGTTTCTTTCTTTCTTTCTTTCTTTCTTTCTTTCTTTCTTTCTTTCTTTCTTTCTTTCTTTCTTTCTTTCTTTCTTTCTCAGCACGGATGTCTGCAATTTGACAGTTCAAATCTCACCAGGCTCAAGGCTGATTCAGCCTTCCATCCTTCTGAGGTGGGTAAAATGAGGACACAGATTGTTGGGGGCAATAGGCTGACTCTAAACTGCTTAGAGAGGGCTGTAAAGCACTGTAAAGCGGTATATAAGTCTAAATGCTGTTGAGGGTTGAGGTCTGTTCTCCAATCTTTTGGGTTGGTTTTATTACCGAACCTTTCATGAGTAGGCTAGGTAACATCTTCAGTGGAATTTAGGGAGCAATTCAGGAAAGATTTAAGAAAAGATTTCCCTAAATTCCCCTGAAGATATTACCTAGCCTGGTAACAAAATGTTTGGAAACCAATCCCCAAGCTTGGAGAATGAACCTTCACTCTCATCCTACACCTGAGCTATAGATATTCACCTCTACTGCAAATCTGTTGTTTCTCTGTGCTTTTTACAGGAAGCCATGTCGAGGGATGCTAAAGAGATTCTCCAGCAGCAAAAAAAGAAGATTTCACTCGATGAAATGATGCGTGAAACACAAAACTTTATAGAGAGGATTCGGTTCTTAATTGACGAGGTAACTGCTCAAGTTTCCTTTCTTGAGCCACTTGATCTTCAAACGCAACACCCTACTTTCTGCTTTAGAAATGACTTGAGATAGCTAATGTTTTCTGAGACCAGGGCATTGCTTGCAAATTGCTATGGGCTCCTCCAGTGTAAAGAAGAAAAGCATGACTAATTAGGCATTGCGCACCAATAAGAATGAGCACCAGTAGATATACTTCTCAACATCTCCATTGGAACTGGAACTTATGGTCAAGATTCACTTTACAAGAGAAAACATAAAGTCTCCTTAGCCCACATTCGGGATGGTGAACCTACGGCCAGAGGTGGCATGCAGAGCCCTCTTTGTGGGCATGCACGCTGCTTTTGGGTTCCATTGTGCACATGCGCACCGGATAGCTAGTCTGGCATGAAGGTGCACCAACCAGCTATTCTCTTCCAGGTTCTGGTGCTCCAGTGTGTGTGTGTGTGTGTTTTACAAAATCTTTTCTTACGTTGTGATGTGTACATTTGGACTGAGGACATTCAATCTGACTCCCTGCCCAACTGAGTCAGCTGATGTCTGAATGTAATTTTAATTTTACTCTATGCCAGTGATGGCTAACCTTTTCCCCATCACGTGCAAAAGCGGGGGGAGTGCAGGAGGATCGTGCCCACACCCATAATGTTATACATCCGACCCCCCTCCCCCACACTTTTGGTGTGCGTGCGATGGACCCATTTTTCACCCTCCCCAGGCTCCAGAATCTTTCTAGGAGCTTGGGGAGGATGAAAACAGCCTCCCCTGCCCCTCCAGAAGCTTCATGAGGGTTCCCTGAAGCCTCCAGAGCATTAAAAACAGCCCAACGCGCAAACTTGAGACAGTTCCCTAACTTCAGGGAAGCCTCCGGAGAGCTAAAATCGGCCTTAAAAGAAGGCCAAAGTTAGCTGGGCAGCACACACATGCACACTGGAGTTGACAGGGCAATGCCTTGTGTGCCCTAACAAATGGCTCCGCGTGCCATCTGTGGCACACGTGCCATAGGTTCGCCATCACGGCTCTATGCTATACTGGATGTTAGTGAGTTCCTAGCAAGATAGCATGTAAACATGGGGGTTATCTTTTTTTCATGGTTGCCCAATTCTGATGTACAAACATGAATTGTTTAAAAGTAGCTTTCTTTATCTTTTTTTCACAGCCCTCCCTTTTTTCTTTCTTTCTTTGTTTTTAGAAAATTACATGGCCATAGGGTCTTAAAAGCTGTATTATTATTGCCATGGATGTAAACACAAACACGCACACACATCACACAAATCTGTGTAGAATGGGCAATCTAAAAGAAGGAACTACAGGACTGGAATGAAAGATTAATTTTCCTCATTCCAAGGTATTTAATGATGTCAAACTGGGTAGGATCAGCATGTGCTTATGCTACGAAAAGCAAAAGCGGAAATTTAGAGATCAAAATATTCAATAAATGAACCCTTCAATCTGAGCTCTGAGTGCCATTAAAAAGGTATAACATTGTGCCCTAATCAGAGGTTGAAAATACTTTTTGTGAACGCAAGCAATGCCTGTGTTTTAATTTTGAAATAAGTGCTCGGTGTGTTTAACAGAACCTTTGCTCATCGATCTGTATTTTTCAAATTGCTGCTGCTTCAAAAGCAGATTTCGCAACTGGCCTTAAAGCTGTCCATGTTCCTCTTTCCCAGCCTCAACATACAGTGCCCGACATCTTCATCTGGATGCTTAGCAACAACAAAAGAATTGCCTATACAAGAATCCCAGCCAAGGACGTGCTGTATTCCCCTGTGAAGGAGCAACGGGGCAGACATTGCGGGAAGATTAAAACCCACTTTTTGAAAGTAAGGCTGAAAAGAAGTAAAATAATCTTAATCCTGATTTATAGTAGTGTCTTATAGCAAGTCTTATAGCAGTGGCCACCCAACCTATTGGGCATCAGGGACTGGTTCTGTGGAGAAAGGTATTTCCTCAGAGAGAAAGGGGCGTGGTTTTACATGTTGCCTGCATCCCGCAGGTAGGGCTTCATTTCTTTGTGTGGCTCAGTTGCTGGCTTCACTGACGTCAGTGCACAGACCGAGGGTTGGGGAGTCCTGTTTTATAGGACATTTATCAGGTTGTGTTGTGGCCTGTTGGCCGCCGTCCCCTCCAGTAGCCGAATCAGATGAGGAGGAGGTGTGGGAGTCAGGGTCAGCATCAAGGCAACCTGTGTGCTCCAAGGGGGAATGGAGCTGGCAGAGAAAGAGAGAGAGAGGCAGAGGCAGAGCCTAGGTCGTCCCTCAGCCCTCAGATGGAGAGTCAAAAGCCCCCAGGTCTGGAGGTGATGGATGAGGAAGAGGAGGAAAAGCTGAATCCAGTTCCTGATGTGTAGATGCAGAGGAGAGGAGAGCAGTGGAAATCTATGGGCTGGTCCTTGGGATAGAAGAGCCACGGCTGCTAGTGAAGCCTCACCCTACCTCTGGGGATAAAAGGCAGGGGGTGGAGATGAATAGATGTGGCAGCCAACTATCTCCCTGATGGACAGACTTGTTAGCCTGCTGTGTGTGTGTGAGAGAGACTTTTTGCCGGGGCTGCTGGTGCTCTTAATAAAGGAATCATTTATTTAACTACAGAGGGTTTGTCGTGTTTGGCAGCTGGGTCAGAAAAGGTTGCCAGAATTATTTGTGAAGCTTGTGAATCTCTCAGACGACTTTCCCATTGAGTTGCAAATATTCTCTTCTATTGTCTATGGAGATGCTCAATCATTGCCAGGAGAAGGGCGGGGTATAAATTTGAAAATAAATTCAGGTCATGGTTGTCCCAAAGGTGCTTTTTCAAAAGGCAACTTTATACACCTGTTATAGGCATCATGACAATAGATGTACTGTATTTTAGTGACGGATTCGTATTTTTTCCTTTTTTTCTGTGGAGTGGAATTCTTTCTCCTCTCCTCTCTATCTAAACATCTCTCCTACTAGTCAGATTAATATTCTCCACTATTTCTAGATCGATCTATTGATCCATCTTTCTACAGTGCATATTGTATTTTGCCATTGTTTTCTTCTATAATACTGTTTCAACTTCTTTTCTGGCTACAGTCCTATAATGTCCTGATAGACTCCCTTCCAAATACTATCCCAGCTGGACCCTGCTTAGCTTCTCATGATCAACAGAAGTCATCTAGATCAGGGGTCTCCAACCTTTGCAACTTTAAGTCTGAAGGACTTCAGTTCCCAGTCCCCAGTCTGGGAACTGAAGTCCTTCAGACTTAAAGTTGCAAAGGTTGGAGACCCCTGATCTAGATGATGCCACCAATGGAGTATTATGAAAAGAAATATGGTTAGAAATATCATTGGTGATTTGATATTTTAACTTTTTCCTTTAGTTGCCAGGAAAAAGGCCTCCAGGTTGGAACGTGCATGGAAAAGTGGACACTTATCTCTGGCTTGGCTCTAGTAACTACGCCCATGCTATTTTTGACAACTTACCAGTTGGATATGAAGCAGAAGCATCTTTGGCAGAAAGCACAGAATCCCATCTTACTCCCTACCCTGCCAGTCTGATCTACAAAAGTGAGACACCCTTTGTATTTGGGTACTAGCAAATTATCTAATATATGAGGGGGTCCTTGATGCTCTCTGAGCTTGCTTGTTTTCTTGCAAACATTTCATTACCCAACTAGGTAATATCATCTAGTAAGGAGTGCCGTTTGCTGTTAGTTTATATTCTAGTGCAGTGCTGCTTTATGGCACTGAGTGCCGAAACAGGAGTGCACGTGTGGGGGAGTGCCAGAAACTGGAAGAGCAGCTCCCTAGCATGCATGCCTGTGCCTGGAAGCTGAGCTTCCAGTTTCCAGCGTGCACAAAGACCAGCAGGCCGGCACGCTTGTGCACGCCAGAAACCGGAAGCTCAGCTTCTGGGCGCACACATGCACGCCAGGAAGCTGCTCTTCCAGGTTCCAAAGTTCCCACATGTGCGAAGACCAGTTGAAACCCAGAAGAGTAACAGGCGGAGGCTGGCATTCCCGGAGAGATGGCTTTGTGTGCCACTTCAGGCACGCATGCCCTAGGTTCGCCATCATGATTCTAGTGGCTTGCCTGTCACACTGAAAGCAAATGGCACTCCTTAGTAGCACTGATGAAGTTACCTAGTTCGGGTAATGAAATGTCTGCGAGAAAACAAGCAAGCTCATATCAACCCTGAGCTACAAATATTCTCCTTTATTAGTATATAATGTATATTGTGCAGTTGTTGCTTATAGTTTTATGCACTTCTTTGACTCTAAAGAACAACAATTAAAATTTAAAAATTACCCTCTATTTTTGCAGAAAATAAAACTTAGATTACTGGTTTTATTCAATTGATTGAATTTTCCTGGTTATATGTGCCACTCAACAAAAACATACTACCTTAGATGGAGTCGTTCAATAAAGAAAATTAAATGGAAACCATACATTGGATTATATGACTATATAAATCCCTTCTATTAGAAAGCAAGGATTAGTATAATCCTCACTAACTGCCCCATCCATTTTGTTATGAAATATCTGACATGAATTTACTCATCTAATCACGGACAAATAAGGGTTCAACTTAATTTTCAGCATTAATGAGGAGTTGGGACTTGAGACATTTCATTCTCACAGCAGAAATATCCTGAGAGTTGTGTAGCCATATACATTTTCTTAAATATATAAATTGAACCCACTCTGCTTAAAGCAGGGCATTTTGAAGCACATCTTGGAATGACCATGTAAATCAGGAGTAGTCCACCTTTTTATACCTACCGCCCACTTTTTTATCTCTCTTAGTAGTAAAATTTTCTAACCGCCCATCGGTTCCACAGTAATGGTGATTTATAAAGTAGGGAAGTCAATTAAATTAAAAAAAGGAAAGTGCTTCAGTATCACAAAACCCCTACCGCTCACCATGAAATCTGGAACGCCCACTAGTGGGCGGTAGGGACCAGGTTGACTACCACTGATGTAAATGGTCTCATGGTCAGCCCAAGAAGTACTGAAAAATTAGGTGCAGAGAGTCGTATACTACTCATGTTGTTAGGCAGGGGTGTCAAACTCAATTTCTTCCAGGGCCGGTTCAGCATTGTAGTCAGTGGTGGGTTGCCAATTTTTTTACTACCAGTTCAGGCATGCTCCGATGCACGCGATGCTTCTGCGCATGCACAGAAGCATCCGGGCAGGTGGGCGGAGCCTCCCACCTCCACTGCTACTGGTTTTCCCGATCTGGGCCGAACCGGTGGCAACCCAGCTCTGATTGTAGTTCTCCACAGGCTGGCTGGGAGGGGGGGAGATGATATGGATGCCTCCTGCAGTGCCCTGCCAGCCAAAACAGGGCATGGGGACCACACACGACCCCCACGTCCCCTGTTTTTGGCCTGGATGACCTCCTGCAGCACTTTGCTGGTCAGTTTTGGCTGACAGAGCCACCGTGGGCAAGTCCTTTGCTATTTCCAGACCGGATCCATTGGCCAGATTTAAGCACCCCGCAGTCCAGATCCTTGACTTTGACACCCTTGTTGTTGGGGAAGAAGTAAAAGAAGAGTTGAAAGTATACCATTTCAGATGTGAACTGGATTTTTTTTCCCTCTGGGGAAAAACAAGGAAGAATTGAGCAATTTTCCAGCGAGCGTTGATCCCACCATGAATTAGTTCGAAGAAAAACGATACAGCCTGTTCCATGTTCTTTTATAGTCCCTTCTCCTACTGCCATGTTTCTGTCCTGCTCTTCTTCATCCCCAAGTGATATATGTAACTCTCTCCATTCCCTGCTTGCAGCCAAGAATATATTTCAACTGAGAGCTCACATGTACCAAGCAAGAGGATTAATTGCAGCAGACAGCAGCGGCCTCTCGGATCCTTTTGCTAAAGTGACTTTTGTTTCCCACTGCCAGACCACAAAGGTGAGGGGGAATGGGAATAATTAATGTAGTTAGAGCAGTGTTTCTCAACCTAAGGCAGGGGTGTCAAACTCAAGACCAGGGGCCTGGATCTAGCCCGCGGGGCTGCCATGGAAACAGTGAAGGGCCAGCCCGTGGTGCCTCTGCCAGCAAAATGGAGTTCGGGAGGGCCACGGGAGGCCCTCCTGAGCTCTGTTTTCACTGGCAGAGGGTTGCAGGAGGCCGTCGTAGGCGAAATCAGAGCTCGGGAGCCCGTTTTCGCTGGCAGAGCGCTCGGGTCACCACAGGCGCCCCTGACACGAGTGACATTGAGCTGGCCACGCCCACCCTGGCTCCCCAAGGTCAAACACAACCCTTGATGCAGCCCCCAATGGAATCGAGCTTGACATCCTTGACCCAGGGCATTGTAAAATGTGTGGATTTCCTCAGCGAACATGCTGGGTGAGGAATTCTGGGAGTCGAAGTCCACACACTTTAAAATTCCAGAGGTTGGGAAAGACTGACCTAGAGGAATGCGGTCGTAGTAAGCTTGATGTCATTAGGTAATGCAAGCCAGAAGAAATCCTCCTGCATTCTGTAACTTGTTGGTTGAATAATTAAAAGTGCCAAGGTTTTAATTTAAAAAAAATTTTTTAGAAATGTGCAAGACGGGCCACTTCTGTGGTGATTGTGGGTAGCATACAACAAAGATAGTCATACAATATTTTTTTTTTTAAAAAATGTCAAAGACTGAAGAAAAAAATCATTAAAGACAACCAAAGGATCTGTTTTAACCTTTTAAACTTGCTTTGCGTGGTGGCTCAGTGGCTAAGATGCTGCACTTATCGATCAGAAAGGTCGGCAGTTTGGCAGTTCAAATCCCTAGTGCAACATAATGAAGTGAGCGCCCATTACCTGCTGCTGTGGCCTAGAGGTGGAGCTCTTGCCTCACAAGCAGGAGGTTGTGAGTTCAATCCTAGGTAGAGGCAGATGTAGGGTCTCCTGCTTGGGCAGGGGGTTGGACTAGATGACCTGCAAAGTCCCTTCCAACTCTGTTAACCTGTTAATACTTGTCCCAGCTTCTGCCAACCTAGCAGTTTGAAAGGATGTAAAAATGCAAGTAGAAAAATAGGGACCGCTTTAGTGGGAAGGTAACAGTGCTCCCTGCGCCTTCAGCATTTAGTCATGCTGGCCACATGACCACAGAGATGTCTTCGGACAGCACTGGCTCTTCGGCTTACAAACAGGGATGACCACCGCCCCCTAGAGTTGGAAACGACTAGCACATATGTGCAAGGGGAACCTTTACTTTTACCTTTACCTAACCTGCTTTAGTCATGGCCATTTAGATATATTATGTTGAAAACTATGGCCAAATTCGTTTGAAAGATATCTGTAATATCTTCTTGCAAGCCCTCCCATTATTAATATACTCTTTTCCCCTTCTCCCTTAGATCATTCAGCAAACTTTGTCTCCTACTTGGAACCAGATGTTGCTTTTTAATAATATTCCGCTTCATGGCGAAGCCAAGGAAATTGCCGAAATCCCTCCTGTAATCGTTGTGGAACTCTATGATGATGATGCTGTGGTAAAGATAATGTTCCCATATTTATGTACCTTTTTTTAAAGGCTTGTTGGTCAATGTAATGAATTGCAGAGGCTTTGTTTTTTAAAAAATAATAATTTTGAAAGCATCCCAATAGCAGGGGCAAGATGCAAATGCTACATAGAAGCTGAGGCTGCTCTAGAAAAAAATTACTTCTATTAGTACAGTGAAAGAGCTGAGTAAAACACTGATTTGCTGTCTTCCACCTAGGAATCAACAGTGTTGGATCTAATATACTGGGATATATGTATGCTAGGGAGACATGATAGCAGTGTTTCAATATTTGAGGGACTGTCACAGAGAGGAAGGGATCAACCTATTTTCCAAAGCACCAGAAGGCCAGACAAGGAATAATGGATGGAAACTGATCAAGGAGAGATTCAACCAAAAAATAAGGAGAAATTGTGGGAGCTTCATCACTGGAAGCTTTCAAGAAGAGGCTGGACTGCCATCTGTCAGAAATGGGTGTAGGGTCCCCTGGTTGGGCGGGGTAGATGACCTGCAAGGTCCCTTCCAACTCTGCTCTACTCTGCTCTGCTCTACTCTACTCTATTCAAAAATCCAGAAGGACAAAGAAAAAAACTCAATCAGGCAAAAAAGACTAATCTAAGAGTTCAATGGGAGCTTTGAGAAGTACTGTAGATGCTGACCTAGAAACAAAACATCCATAGTTTTAGATTCCCAGGCCTCAATTTTACTATGGCTTTGGTGTCCCTATTTAAATCCTCCCAAATCTTTTGAAAGGACTACATGGAAAATGATTTCAACCATCTCTCACTGGGATCTTACAAAAAAAACCCAGTCTCAATAAAGGAGAATATTTGTAGCTCAGGGTTGAAATGAGGAGTCCTTGGTGCTCTCTGAGATTGCTTTATTTCCTGCAGACATTTCATTATCCAAACTAGGTAACGTCATCAGTGTACTGATGACGTTACTTAGTTTGGTTAATGAAACGTCTGAGCAGCACAAATGCTTCAATCTGAAGTCTAATTGGAATTTCTGCAAGATTCCTGAGATCTAATATATTGTTGGCACCAGAAAGTACCTGGGGGTCCTATGAATGTTAAGCATCGTAAACAATTATTTTAATTTGGGTGGTGGGTCCCAGGTGTTCTTTGGGAGAAATGGATGCTTATCTTGCCAAATCTTTTTTTTTTTTTATAAAATAATTTTATTGATTTTACAATTTTATAGTAGGAAAAGGGTAAATAGGGTGTTTCTTAACAATATTTTATAGCTTCCATATCAGTGCTGATGACTGTCTCCGAGGTCTCTCACAATATCAATTCAATTAAATAATAAAAAAAGAAATTGGAAAGGGTACATACATTTCAAATCGCAAATTTCATAATCTAAAAATTCATACATTCAATTACTTTGTTTCTATAAACATCCTTAACATGGATTACTGTATATAAGAAAAAAAGCAAAAAAAATAAATAAATCATTTTTGTGATCTGAGTCTCTTTGCTATTGTTTCTTCTTCTTCCACCCCCCCAGTAGGCAGAGCTGTAGCCCCTCCCGTTCCCGTATCATCATCGTCTAGGATTGAGGAGTGCTTTTTAAGAAAGGCCTGGGCCTCATCTACCGTTTTCATTCTAACTCTTCCTCCCTCCCAGAACACCAACATTCCTTCAGGCATCAACCATTTAAACCAAACCCCCTTTTTATGTAATTTTTTAGATAAGAAGGAATATTTCCTTCTTATATCTCGTATTTTGTTTCGGGATTTGCTTTAATATGGCTATCTCATTCTGCTGATATATCAGAGGCCCTCCCCTTTGCGCTCTCAGAACCTCATCTCTTGTTGACCTTCTTGTAAATTTTCTCTCTGTCTTTTAACTACAAATATTTTAATGGGTTCTTAATTTTATATTTTTAGCACGGGTAATTCTATTTAATTCTATTTTAAGTATGTTTGTATTATTGTATATTGTTTTTTAACTATGCCTGTGCACCGCCCCGGGTCCCTGTGGGGAGAGGGTGCGGTTAATAAATCTCAATTTATTATTATTATTTATTATATAATATGTATCTCCCTTGGTACATTATTTATTCTGGCATATGCTGAATTAATTCTATAGATTAAATCAATGTCCCCCCAAATATATTCTTTTTTTTTTTTTTGTATAATCCGCTAGAATCGTCGCCATAAGTTCTCTTAGGTCTTCCGTGTCAGACTCAGGAACGTTCTGGAATCTCAAAAAAAAAGACATACGCTCAAAATCAATTTTAGACATATGACCTATAATATCTGTAATTTCATTTTTAACCTCCTTTATCTCTTCCCCCCTCCCAACTGCCTCGCCCTCCAACCCCTCAATCGTCTGTTTATTATTTGTTATTTCTCTCTGTGCCTCCAAAAGTTCCAGCCTTGTGCTTAAATTGTCTTTCCAAATTTGCTGCATTTCATTCATTATTCTTTGAAACATCTCATCTACCGAGGGTGATGGTGTTGGTGGTAGTGTTTTTGCCTCTGTTGCTTCTGTTTCCTTCTGAAGGAGTTCAGTAATTTTTGGTTGTGAGATTGGGCTTGGTCTGGTAGATGTAAGAGCCAATTGCGATTGCGATTTGCCTGTTGGAGGCTTTCTTGTTGCCATAGCTGAGAGTGTTAAAACTTTTTAGGAACAAAGGAAAAAAGATGGCGCTGGTGGGCTGACAGTCTGTGAAGTCAGAGACAAAGGAACAAAGAAAAAGTCTTATCAAAGTTCAATTTGCATTTGTAAAGATCCAAGGAAGAAATCAGATGTATTTTCCTGGAAACAGGACCAAATTAGAAGGTTTCGCAATAGATGAAGCTCTGAAAGTCACTGTGGTTAGGCTCTTTTATGTAGATTTTAAAATAGTCTTATTTAACTTATTAAACCAGAGGAATGCTTATAAACAGGAGATTTTCGCTTCTGGAAACGGAGAAGGGCTGTCGTCTGCCCTGCTTTATCTTGCCAAATCTTGAGGTGAGCAACAGATAGAATATCAGAATTTAATGGGCTCGGGTAAGCTAATTACATACTTTATCTTGACTAAGGGAATATTGACATGATGCCCATTCTTGCTTCTAAAATATCACCAAGGGTTTAGTTTTCTTCATTAAATGACGGCACACTTGTTGTTTCATTTGTGTTAATTGATTATGTGCCATCAAATTAGTGTTGTTTCTTAGCAGCCATATGGATAGGGTTTTTCCTTCCTCTCAGTTTGGACCTTCAGCTATTCTAAATGCTGCCAGAATTCTCTTTTTCTACATCCATCAGTAGGCTAATGGGCTACTTACAGTTGATTGATCAACGACATATAGAAGTACTAAGCTAGATTAACAAATTTCTGTGGAATCCAGATATTTAATATTGTTGTGCTTCTAGTAATGCCTTTGCCTATTCCAATGATTGCAAGCATGAGCTTGGAGGATCAACAGAATATATATATATATATATATATATATATATATATATATATATATATATATATATATATATATATATATATATATATATATATATATATATATATATATATATAATGTGTGTGTGTGTGTGTGTGTGTGTGTGTGTGTGTGTGTTCCAGCATAACTCTGGAACGCATGGAGCAATTTCAACCAAACTTGGTACACAGATGACTTACTCTCTGGAAGGTGGTAAGACATCCCTAAAACCCCTCAAGTTATGTATTCTGTTAAGATACAGTCTGTTATGTCTTAAAATGGTTTCTACTGTAGTGCCCTAAAATGGTTTCTACTGTGCAGCGCAGTGGAGTTGCCATGGTAATGGCTTCACAGTACTCCACAAGGGAGCTGGTAAGGGGGAAAACCCAACATTAGAAATTACATTTGATCCGGACATTTCCTCCCTATAAATAAATACCTGGGCAACGCTTGTTACACAGCTAGTGTGAACATAAATGGCATTTATGGGTATTTTTTTCCCTTTTTAAACATATAGGGAAAATCAGAATATATCGGTGCAACTGTGGCTGCTCCAGTAACTAGGCTGGTGGAGGACAAATATGAGCCCCCAAAACTTAGTTACCACCCTCTCTATTGTGGCAGTCTTTCAGGGGGCGATCTTCTGGCTGCATTTGAGCTGCTTCAGGTGAGTTTGGAACAATTTCATTTTCAATAAATGGATTCAACTTTACTCCGTCTTATTTTGACTTCTAGTGACCACCTAGATAGATCTGCAGAGTTTCCAGTAGGAATGATCTTTATGTAGAAGATCATTATATAGGAAGGGTTTTTTTGAATTAAAAGTTGGGGGAGGAAGGACTGTTGATTTGATCAATAAAGGATTAAGTTAATTCCAGGGAGATTTACAGGATGGTTTTTTTTCCCCAGAGTGCTTTGAATATCATCGCGGCTGAAAAATAACATGTGTTTTTGTACTGTAGGTCCCTGATTCTGGCCCAGAAAACCTTCCACCTCTTGATCCTCCAGATGCCAGCCTAATCTATGCAGTCCCAGCCAATATACGACCTGTATTAAGTAAATATAGAATAGAAGTAAGTTCAGATAAAATGAACTGCCTAATGATCCTCTGAGCCCTTGTGTAGTGCGTGTAAAATGTGCTGAGGCAAAGTGAGTTTGTTCACATCCATTTGTATGTCTGATGCACACCTGTATGGATGTCATTCTTTCCCTGCCAGATGTTTTGCACTTAAAAGAGGGAGGGAGGGAGGCAGGGAGGGAGGGAGGGGGAGGGAGAGAGGGAGGGGGAGGGAGGGAGGGGGAGGGAGAGAGAGAGAGTTAATTAATTAACACAATCAGGGGTCAGTTGTTTTATCTAGCTATATAAAAGCCAAGCACCACTCACTCATCACGAAATCTTCAGAACCATAAAGCCTACAAACTTGAAATTTGGCACATAATGTTCCTATTGGCTTCTAGGTGCTCGTTAAGAAAGGATTTTTCAAAATGACCAACAGATCATTAGTATTTCTTATACAGTAATTAATACACTCTGGTGCTAAGGCGTTCTACTCCCCCTCCCCACCGGAAAAGAACTCTGTTCCAACTGCCAGCTGCCTCACATTCCTACCTCAGTTCAAACTGGCAGACATTCCGCTCCTTCATTCAGGAGCGGTCTGGGGAGCCTTACAGTACTAAACATTGGTACCTCACCAAAATGTCTAAGCCTTCCACCTATGGAACTACTTCTGGACTCAAGGCAGCGGGAGCGATATTCCCATATGTGTTTCAATCACCGACCACCACTGAGCCAACGGTTTGAACCAAAGTGATCTGGATTTCTCTTGCATTGCCTGATCATATAGTTTTGTCACAGGTATCCAGCTAGACCTTTATAAGCTGCCCAAAAGAAAAACAGAAGATTGATCTGATGGTTTTATGGTTAACCCAATCACCAGCTATCCACAGCCAATCCTCTTTTTACCAACTTTATCTTCTCTCCTCTCCTCTCAACCTGCAGTGTGAGGATCCAAATTGTCACCGTCTCTAAAGGGATGTTGTATTTAATACATTGATCTCTGAAGTGAGTTCTGTAGAAGTTGCATATTATTTCTTTCCCTGCCACAGGTTCTATTCTGGGGTCTTCGGGAATTGAAGAAAGTGCAGTTACTGTCTGTTGATCGTCCCCAAGTCTTCATTGAATGTGCCAGTAAAGGAGTGAAATCCTGCGTGATCCAGAGCTACAAAAAAAACCCCAACTTTAATATCCTGTCAGACCGGTTTGAAGTGGTACAGGCATACACATTTCCACTAAATATATCCATCTTTGCAATCTTTGCCTTTTGCTTAAAACGATGCAATAGCATTAGATAGAATTTCATGGGAATAGTTCAGTTGTTTAGCCCAATGCAACCCATGGGAGACATGAGCTTCAGGTTTGATTGAGTTCTGAAGGGCAGTGGGTAACTTTGAACAAATCACTTCGCTTACAGTTTGCCTTACTGTAGTGGAATGTAGTCTGGATTCCCAGGTGGGAGGAGCTGCATTCCAGAGGCCAAGGAGGCAGGGAAGCTTAGATAGTTTAGTTGGAGGAAGAGAGTTAAAATGGCTCCTCCCTAGCAATTCTCAGAGTACCGTATTTTTCGGAGTATAAGAAGCACTGGAGTATAAGATGCACCAAGGTTTTGAAGAAGCAAATTTAAAAAAAAAGTTTTTGCACTTTGCAGACCTCCAAAAAACGGCTTATTTTTCGCGAAAATGAGCCCATTTTTTTAAAGGCATGAATAGCCCTTAGGAGGCCTGTAGAGTGCTCCTGAGGGGTGCCCCCCCAAAAAACGAGCAAAAAACGGGCCATTTTTTGTCAAAACAAATGCACGCATAGCCTTTCGGAGGCTTATAGAGTGCTCCTGGGAGGGGAGGAAATTGAGCAAAAAATGGCCCATTTTCCACTCATTTCGGCCCTCCCCAGCCCCAGGAACAGTCAGGAAGCCCCCTAAAGGCTATGCATGGCCATTTTGGTGAAGGGGTGGGGTTTCAGGAGGCAAAAAAATGCTGTATTCAGTGTATAAGATGCACCCAGATTTTCAGCCTCTTTTGAGGCAAAAAGGTGCGTCTTATGCTCTGAAAAATATGATGCAAATAGTGTTTTTATTTTATTTCATTTGTATTTATTTACTTTGTCAAACATGTATAAGATAATAGATATAAGTGTGAACAAGGACATGGACAAGGAAATGAGTACAACTAAATGGAGACAGAAGGACAGGGATGGCAGGCACACTGGTGCGCTTATGCACGTCCCCTTTACGGACCTCTTAGGAATGCAGTGAGGTCCACAATAGACAATTTAAGGTTGGCACTGTGGGGGTTTGAGGATGTAACAACGGAGTCAGGGTAGAGCATTCGAAGCACTGACACTCTGTGGCTGAAGTCATATTTTCTGCAGTCGAGTCTGGAGCGGTTTACCTTGAGTTTGTATCTATTGTTTCCCTGTGTACTTTTGAGGTTTGAAGCTGAAGAAGGTAGGTAGGATGTTATAGCAGATAATTTTGTGTACTACGCTTAGGTCAGACCATAGGTGGGGTAGTTCCAGGTTGCCCGAGCCCAAACATTCGAGCCTGGTGGTGTAAGGGAAGCTATTGTGAGCAGAGGGGTGGAGGACTCTTGAGAAGCACCTCTATATATTGTGAAATACCTTCTCGTGAAATACCTCTTTATATAAAACAAATAGTTGCTTTCGTTTAGCAAGATTTCCCTCTATAGGTGAGGAACCATAAGGGAAATGGCTCAGAAGTAATTCCACATGTTTATCTTGGCTCTTAGGGCCTGTCACTTACCCTGTGGTTGAAATCAGAGATTACAACCCGATTGTGAATTTCATTTCATTTTTAAAATGTCAGAATGACATTCAGTATAACTTTCCTACCTTCTTCAGCTGCCATTCCTGTGGGACAGCTGATAACCAACATTTAGAATTACAGTACGGTTTTTATCCCTAATGCCCTCTGCACAGGAGAGAGGAAATTCTTACCTTTAAAAAAAAAAAACTATGCAGTGGTGGGTTTCAATTGATTTTACTACCGGTTTGCTCATGTCTCCCGCTGCTGCAACTACCAGCCCCCCACCCCACCCCGATGCGAGGCGAACTGGCAGAAACCCACCTCTGAAACTATGCCCAGAAAGAAAATAATGGAATACTTAACTTTTCAAACTCCTCTTGCATTGTTTTCCACTAACTTTAACTACACCCTATGCACTTCACATTTCTAGCAGCATCTGGCATACAATTTTAAGAAAAATATTACAGGATTGTTGATTACATCATTAAGATTGTAGAAAGTTAGCACCCACCCTTCTCCTAGGTTTCAGGTTTTCAGGTTTTATTATTTATATACCGCTCCTATCTCCCCAATGGACTCAGGGCGGTGCACAGGAAATTAAAATGCCACAACAGACAACAATAAATACAATACAATGTTAAAATATAATTAAATTAAATAACCTGTGCTAAAATGTTAACTAAAAATCTTAAAATCCCCTATAAAATCCAGTTAAAATTTTATCTAATCTAAAATCTAAGCTAAAATCTAAGCTAGGCCGGCTAGTTGGAAGAAGTGCGTTTTAAATGATTGGCGGAAAAGGCGAAGGTCCGTGATGGTACGAAGTTCGGGGAGTAGGTCATTCCGGACGGCTGGACCTGCCACAGAGAAGGCTCTTCCCCGCCAGCCAGCATTTTTCTCCTAGAAAAATGAAATATTCTAGGAGATATTAAGAAGGGAGAATATTATATTATATTTTCCGTAAAGGAGGAACATGTGGTTTTGGGGTAGAGTACCATCTCTACGCTGATGACACTCAGCTGTATATATCTATCCCAAACCACCCCAACGATGCCGTAGCGGTGATGTGCCAGTGCCTGGAAGCCGTACGGATCTGGATGGGAAGTAACGGACTCGGACTCAACCCGACCAAGACCGAGTGGCTGTGGTTTCCGGCTGCCCGATTCAACCAGCTGGCCATAGGGGGCGAACATCTTGCCCCTGTGGATGGGGCGCGCAACTTGGGTGTCCTCCTAGATGCCCGGCTGTCCATGGAAGATCAAGTGACAGCCGTGGCTAGGAGGGCGTTTTACCAGGTTCGCCTGGTTCGCTAGTTGCGCGCCCAATTGGATCGGGACGCCCTTCGCACAGTCACTCATGCTCTCGTGACATCCCGACTGGACTATTGCAACTCTCTCTACATGGGGCTCCCCTTGAGGTGCACCCGGAGACTTCAGATGGTCCAGAATGCAGCCGCGCGAGCAATTATGGGAACCTCCAGGTTTACCCACATAACACCGCTCTTGCGCGAGCTGCACTGGCTGCCTGTCGTCTTCCGGGTGCGCTTCAAGGTATTAGTCATCATCTTTAAAGCGCTCCATGGCTCGGGACCTAGCTATCTGCGGGATCGGATCCTGCCTCACACATCCTCACGGCCGATTCGCTCCCACAGAGAGGGGCTTCTCCGGGTGCCGTCCACTAGACTTTGTCAGCGGGCGACACCCAGAGGAAGAGCTCTCTCTGTGGCGGGCCCAGCCCTCTGGAACGACCTTCCCCCCGACATTAGAACGACCACGGACTTCCGCTCCTTCCGTCTAAAATTAAAAATGCATCTTTTCTGCTTGGCCGGCCTAGGGTAGTCTCTCTTCTATGGGGTTTTTAGTTTAAGGTTTTTTTTAGGATAGTTGTATTTTATAGTTGTTTTAGCGCAGGATATGATTTAATGTGATTTTAATTTTGTATCTTGTTTTATGTTACTGTTCTTAATTTACCTGTGCCCCGCCTTGAGTCCCTTTGGGGAGAGAGAGCGGGTTAGAAATAAAATTTATTATTATTATTATTATTATTATTATTATTATTATTATTATTATTATTATTATTATTATTATTACTATTATTATTATTATTATTATTATTATGTTTCTAAAGACATAAACTCAGAGCCTCAGCTCCCTGCCCCCCTCCCCAACAGCAGATATTTTGGTGCCAACCTATCTACAAGACAAAAGGCTGGGCCATCTTATCTACAAAACAAAAGACCTTCATCCTCAGGATATGAGAGGATTAGCCCTCACTGAAGATCCAAACCCAGGACAAAGCCATTAAGCCATAATAGGAATTGCCCAACACCCTTTTCATTGTATCATCATCAAGGAAGATTCAACCAAGCTTGGGACTCAAGACAACCTACAAAGTTACCCCTGCATGGCTCCATGGCAGTCTGACAACCAATTAGATCACCTACCCTTACACAGGAACAGGAAGCTCTAAGGCATGGCCCAAGAGTGGGTATAAATTGCTCTCTTTCTCTTTCTCTCACCCATGTGCTCAACTGCCCAGGACCTCAAAGCACACAGTCCTGTTCACCATTAAAACCATCTTTCCAAACAGCCCACATGTTTCAAGTGTCTTCCTCCCCACTTGGAATTGAATCCAGATGGACATTTTTCCCAACAAGATCATAGGCTTGTTGGACTTTAAATTAGGTAAAGGAAGAAAGGGAGAGAAATGCAATTAAACTGATGTTTTAAATGAAAAAAAATAGCTTGGGTAACAAAGAGAGAAAACTTAATCTGATTTTGTTTTGATTGCTTATTTATCAATCTTTCATTTCATTTCATTTCTACATGTTTAAGAATGCTTTTTAAAAAAGAATACTGAGAGTTCATGCATATTTTTTTGCAAATTTATAATTCATGTGTGCTTTTTTTGGTTTTCACATTATCAGATAATATACTTATTTTAGTAAAATCTTTGCATAATGTATATATCTTGCTGTGCACTTTATAAGTGGTGAAGTTGATTAGAACATTTGGACAAGTATGGTTTTGATGTTTTAATTATCTTAATTTGTGTGCAGTTTCAGAAGTGTCAGTTCAATACGCTCCTATTGTACTGATCATCAAAGAATTTATGTTTCATGAGAAATTAATCAGGTAGACTGATCAAATAAATTGTGTCTAATATAAAAGTCTAGCCATCGTAGCATGTTACCCAAGTTTGGAAAGAACGAATTATGACAAGTGTCTTGTTCCAAGGTTCTTATGAATCAATAAATAGACCTCAAACGTGACTTTAATTAAAATGAAAATGAAGGTGAATCTAATAACTAGGATTTATTAGGTGCAAGAGCTGAGGCTTGTTGCTTTTAAATCAGAAAATGTCTGGAATTAAATGGGATTTTTACTGAGAAGTTTATGTAAGGTTGATAACTAAGGCTATTTTTTTTAAAGAGAAACATCTACAGTTATTTTAAACCCAATAGATTTTAATCTTTGTGACATTTAATGGGACTGTTCAAAGGATCAATGACATGTTGGAAATAGATGATGAAAGGTTCTAAAACACCAGTGGCCTTTCTACTGAATATAAGACATGAAATTTAAAGAAATCCAGCTTCAGTAAAAAAAAAAATTTGGAAGACAAACTGCAAATCATCTCACGTAAATTGCAGAAATCCAATCGCCAGAGGATTTTCTTGTGGGATTTGCTAGAAAACCCATTTCCAATTAGAACTAAAATGTGCAGAAGGGAAATGATGAAAAATACCGTTTTGAGAAGACAAAGAAAGATCTGACTGGTGCTTTTATGTTTCTCCATTGTTAGGAATTGCCCGAAAATGAACTTCTGCATCCTCCACTAAGCATCTGTGTGGTTGACTGGAGGGCCTTTGGGCGTAGCACTCTCGTGGGGACCCACACCATCAACTGCCTTAAGCAATTTCTGCATAAACTCAAGGAGCCTCTTGTTTCCTTAGCTAAAGAAGCTGATATTGTGGAAGTGGACAATGGTAAGTCATGTCAAAGGTCCGGTCAGAATCCATCCTCCTTTCTTTTCATAGAGCTGTGTAGATGTAAGGGCCTTGGAGACAATGCTACTCTTGCTATTAAGTGGAGATGGTTCAGTGGGTTGGGTTATGACCAGTACGCCCTGGTAGGGGCGTGCCGGTGCCTGCCGGGAGCACCAGGTACCTTTCCGGTACAGTGCTCCGGAGGGCCTGCCTACACTCCTTACCAGTATTTGGGGTTTCAGGGCTTCCGCGCATGCTCACAGAGTGTATGGCGCCTATGCAACGCTCCGCCGAGCAGCTGGAGTCTCGCGGAGTGTTGGGGGTAGGTACGCATGCACGCGCTGCATATGTGTGCATGCGCACTCTGCACATGTGTGCATGCACGCTGTGCAGGTTCATGTGGTATACGCCTGGCCCCGTTGCAACAGAATCCGGAACCCACCACTGAGCTGGTTGTTTTTGTGACGTCTACTTTAGCAGGATTTATTGGTCAATATCTCATTGTTAAATTCTAATGTCCCTTTGTTTTATATTGTTGACCTTAGCAGCATAGAGGGGTAATGGTGGTAGTGGCGTATAGGTCCGATGGGGGTAGTCCTATAGGTTAGGGGTGTCAAACTCAAAGCCTGCAGGCCAGATCCATCCTTAAATGTGGCCTGTGGGGCCAGCCTAGAAATATCAAAGAATCGGCTCGTGGGGCCTCTTGTTAAATTCTATATATTGACTTCTTTCTAGCTTCACCTGCTCCAGCTGTTTCTCCAGCACAACTTCACATAAGTCAACTTCCATCACCTGCAACAGATCACATTTATGTTGATGTGGAACATGGAGAGCCTCATTTACCTATCCCAAAGCCTGAGGCGGCAGAAGTACATATTCCCCTATCACCCCTGCTGCTACCACCAGCTCCTTCACGGAAACATTCATTAGCCTCTTCAGCTAGACCTTCAAAAGATGGAAGATTGAAAGTAAGTAACTTGGGGGTTTTAGGGTTTTTTTAGTTGTTAGGTTATTGTCTGTCTTAAGGGGTACCAGGGAGGGGGGAGGGGATAGATGCATAGAGATAGAGACGGAGAGAGAGGGCCAGGCCAGCAGACGACGGAAGGTAGCGGAAGGAGCCGTGAGTAGGGGGGAAACACGAGTCATCCCGTTAGAGGGCAATTCTATCCAAAAGGTCGTGGGGAGAGGCAGGTCCGAGGGGAGACAATTTCCATCCTCCCGGTTGAGGGCACAGAACCGTTGGTTGCATACGGTGAAGTGCCACAACCCCCGCTTGCTAGGTGGTCAGGAAGTACAGAGCCAGGGCTTGCGGCTGATGTTTTGCAATGCCAGGTCCGTGGTCAACAAAGCCCCCCTCGTACATGACCTTGTGTCAGAGGAGGGGCCGGACCTGGCAGGAATAGCGGAGACCTGGTTGGGCCACGAGGGTGGACTCCCCCTCGTTGAAATGTGCCCACCAGGCTACCGCGCTTTTCATCAGCCTCGGGCCCTTGGTAGGGGCGGTGGGGTAGCGGTTATTGTAAAGGAAAGTCTTGAGCCGAGAGAGACCACTGTGCCACAGACTACCGGTTGTGAGTCCCTCTGCGTGAAGTGGGGCCTAGGGAGGCAGTTGGGTGGTTATATACTTGGCTCCTCGCTATGTAGCAGCAGCCCTGCCCGAGCTCCTGGAGGTGATCGCTACGGTGGCAGTTGAGACCCCCAGACTTCTAGTCATGGGGGACTTTAATCTGCCATCGGTGGGCGAATCATCCGAGGTAGCTCGGGAGTTCATGGCTTCCATGACGGCCATGGACCTGACCCAACTAATTGTAGGCCCCACCCACGAGGGTGGACACACACCGGATCTCATCTTTGTCTCTGGCCAGTGGAAGAGTGATCTGGGTGTAGGGGATATAGTCATCATGCCCTTGTCATGGTCAGACCACTCACTTCTCCGGCTCGACTTTCCAACCGCCACCCCCCTCCACGGGGAGGCGGAACCTGGGTCACCTATTTGGTTCTGCCCCAGGCGCCTGATGGACCCGGATGGGTTTCAGACGGCGCTTGGGCCATTCCCTGTACCCCTGACCCGCGCCCCGATCGAGGACCTTGTGGTCGCATGGAATACTGCAACCACGGGGGCCTTGGATCGGGTCGCGCCCTTGCGGCCTCTCTTGCGGCGGCGAGTCACCACGGCTCCCTGGTTTACCGAGGAGCTGAGGGTGATGAAACGCCGTAAGAGATGCCTAGAGAGAAGATGGAGGTCTACCCGTTCTGAATCCGACCGAACACAGGTAAGAGCCCATTTACGGACTTACATTGTGGTGCTGAGAGTGGCCAAACGTCATCATTGTGCCACCCTCATAGCATCCGCAGAAAACCGCCCTGCCGCCCTGTTTAGGGTGACCCGCTCCCTCCTTCAACAGAGGGTGCGGGAAGCCCCGCTACAGGGTAGAGCAGAGGAATTTGTGATTTTTCTGCAGGAGAAAATCGCTCAGATACAGAACGAGCTAGCCCCCATTGATGGCCCGGTGGGATGCCACGAGACAGATCTTGTTTGGGAGGAGTTTGACTCCGTTACCTCCGAGGATATGGACAGGTTACGTGGGCGACTGCAAGCCACCACATGTTTATTGGACCCGTGTCCCTCCTGGCTTGTACTGGCATCCTGGGAGGTGACACGAGGCTGGCTCCAAGAGGTTATCAACGCATCCTTGAGTGAGGGTTCCTTGCCTGCCTCCCTAAAAGAGGCTATGGTGAGGCCCCTCCTCAAGAAGCCCTCTTTGGATCCAGCTCTATTAACCAACTATCGTCCAGTCTCCAACCTTCCCTTTCTGGCGAAGGTTGTTGAGAATGTGGTGGCACAACAGTTTCCCCGTCACCTGGAGGAAGTTGAGTATCTAGATCCATGCCAGTCCGGCTTTCGGCCCGGGCATAGCACCGAGACGGCATTGGTCGCGTTCGTCGATGATCTCTGGAGGGCCAGGGATGGGGGTTGTTCCTCCATCCTGGTCCTATTAGACCTCTCGGCGGCTTTCGATACCATCGACCATGGTATCCTATTGCATCGGTTGGGGGGGTTGGGGGTGGGAGGCACCGTTTTACGGTGGTTCTCCTCCTACCTCTCTGGCCGATCGCAATTTGTGTTGACAGGAGAGCAGAGGTCGACCTCGAGACCCCTCACATGTGGGGTGCCTCAGGGGTCGGTCCTCTCGCCTCTCCTGTTCAACACATATATGAAGCCGCTGGGTGAGATCATCCGTGGTTTTGGGGTAGAGTACCATCTCTACGCTGATGATACTCAGCTGTATATATCTACCCCAAACCACCCCAACGATGCCGTAGCGGTGATGTGCCAGTGCCTGGAAGCCGTATGGATCTGGATGGGAAGTAACGGACTCAGGCTCAACCCGACCAAGACCGAGTGGCTGTGGTTTCCGGCTGCCCGATTCAACCAGCTAATTCCATCGCTGGCCATAGGGGGCGAACATCTTGCCCCTGTGGATGGGGCGCGCAACTTGGGTGTCCTCTTAGATGCCCGGCTGTCAATGGAAGATTAAGTGACAGCCGTGGCTAGGAGGGCGTTTTACCAGGTTCGCCTGGTTCGCCAGTTGCGCCCCCTATTGGATCGGGACGCCCTTCGCACAGTCACTCATGCTCTCGTGACATCCCGACTGGACTATTGTAACTCTCTCTACATGGGGCTCCCCTTGAGGTGCACCCGGAGACTGCAGATGGTCCAGAACACAGCCGCGCGAGCCATTATGGGAACCGCTAGGTTTACCCATGTAACACCGCTCTTGCGCGAGCTGCACTGGCTACCTGTCGTCTTCCGGGTGCGCTTCAAGGTATTAATCATCATCTTTAAAGCGCTCCATGGCTCGGGACCTAGCTATCTGCGGGATCGGATCCTGCCTCATACATCCTCACGGCCGATCCGCTCCCACAGAGAGGGACTTCTCCGGGTGTCGTCCACTAGACTTTGTCAGCGGGCGACGCCCAGGGGAAGGGCTCTCTCTGTGGCGGGCCCAGCCCTCTGGAATGACCTTCCCCCCGATATTAGAACAACCACAGACCTCCGCTCCTTCTGTCTAAAATTAAAAACATATCTTTTCTGCTTGGCCGGCCTAGGGTAGTCTCTCTCTATGGGGTTTTAGTTTAGTGGGAATTTTAGTCTAAAATGGGTATTTTAGCACAGGTACGGTTTAATTTGTTTTTAAGATGTTGTATATTTATTGTATATTTATGGTTTTTTAGTTTCCCTGTGCACCGCTCCGAGTCCCTACGAGGAGAGGGAGCGGTCAAGAAATTAAATTATTATTATTATTATTTATTTATTTAACATCCAATTTGGAGTTTTTTACATTTTTCATTAGGCAATGGATTCCCTTCTTTATGATGAAACAGTTTTCCATCCTTCCGAGGGGGGTAAAATGAGGACCCAGATTGTTGGGGGCAATGTGCTGACTCTGTAAACTGCTAAGAGAGGGATGTAAAAGCACTGTAAAGCAGTATATAAGTCTAAGTCAGGGGTCAGCAACCCGGGCTCTGGAGCCGCATGTGGCTCTTTCATCCCTCTGCTGCGGCTCCTTGTTGCCAGTCGGCGCCACAATTTTGAGAGGAGCTTCCGGTTGGGGGGTAAGAAGCACGGCGTGCCAGGAGGAGACTCTATGGCAAGGGGTGGGTTTTCTGGTTGGCTCCACAATTGATAGGGCTTTTAGTTAGAAAAGGAAGAGGAAAAAGGACACTGTGCTAGGAGGAGACTCTATGGTGTGGGAACTGGACTTCTGGTCGGCTCCAGAACCGCTGGGGGGGGGGGGCTTCCGCTTAGGACCTTTGTGGATCTTTGAGTATTTAAGGTTGCCGACCTCTGGTCTAAGTTCTATTGCTATTGCTAAGCAAAACAGTTAAGTGAATTTTGACCCATTTGATGACCTGTCTTGCCATAGCTGTTAAGTGAAGCACTGCAGTTGTTAAGTTAATAGCACGCTTATTAATTGTTTGATGAGAACATGACAGAAGAGAAGTCAACATATACAGACAGTCCATGTAATTACAAGGAGTCCTTCATCACAATTGAGCCCCAAATTTTTGTTAAGTGAAACATTTGTTAAGTGACTTTTGCCCCATTTCGTGACTTTTTTTACTTCGATTGTTAAGTGAATCTTCACAGTGGATAAGTTAGTAACCCAGTTGTTAAGTGAAACTGGCTTTCCCATTGGCTTTGCTGGCCAGAAGGTCACAAAAGGGGATCACATGACTTTGGGAGGCAGCAATGGTCATAAATATGAACCAGTTGCCAAGCCTCCGAATTTTGGTCTCATGATCATGGGGATGCTGCAAAGGTCGTAACTGTGAAAAACGGTCATAATTCACTTTTTTCAATGCTACTATAACTTGATATGGTCACTAAATGAACTGTTGTGAGTGAAGGACTACCTGCATATACAAAACCTCTAAGGGAGTATGGAAGTGGAAGTCACAACTGGATGTGCAGAGGAATTTGTGACTTTTCTGCAGGAGAAAACCGCTCAGATACAGAACGGGCTACCCTCCATTGATGGCCCAGTAGGGTGCCACGAGACAGATCTTGTTTGGGAGGAGTTTGACTCCGTTACTTCCGATGATATGGACAGGTTACGTGGGCGACTGCGAGCCACCACATGTTTATTGGACCCGTGCCCCTCCTGGCTTGTACTGGCATCCTGGGAGGTGACACGAGGCTGGCTCCAAGAGGTTGTCAACGCATCCTTAAGTGAGGGTTCCTTGCCTGCTTCCCTAAAAGAAGCGATGGTGAGGTCCCTCCTTAAGAAGCCCTCTTTGGATCCAGCTCTTTTAAACAACTATCGTCCAGTCTCCAACCTTCCCTTTTTGGCGAAGGTTGTTGAGAGTGTGGTGGCACAACAGTTTCCCCGTCACCTGGAGGAAGTTGACTATCTAGATCCGCGCCAGTCCGGCTTTCGGCCCGGGCACAGCACCGAGACGGCATTGGTCGCGTTGGTTGATGATCTCTGGAGGGCCAGAGATGGGGATTGTTCCTCCATCCTGGTCCTATTAGACCTCTCGGCGGCTTTCGATACCATCGACCATGGTATCCTATTGCATCGGCTGGGGGGGTTTGGAGTGGGAGGCGCCGTTTTACGATGGTTCTCCTCCTACCTCTCTGGCCGATCGCAATTTGTGTTGACAGGGGGGCAGAGGTCGACCTCGAGACCACTCACTTGTGGGGTGCCTCAGGGGTCGGTCCTCTCGCCTCTCCTGTTTAACACATACATGAAGCCGCTGGGTGAGATCATCCGTGGTTTTGGGGTAGAATACCATCTATACGCTGATGATACTCAGTTGTATATATCTACCCCAAACCACCCCAACGATGCCGTAGCGGTGATGTGCCAGTGCCTGGAAGCCGTGCGGATCTGGATGGGAAGTAACGGACTTTGGCTCAACCCGACCAAGACCGAGTGGCTGTGGGTTCCAGCTGCCCGATTCAACCAGCTCACTCCATCGCTGGCCATAGGGGGCGAACATCTTGCCCCTGTGGATGGGGCGCGCAATTTGGGTGTCCTCCTGGATTCCCGGCTGTCCATGGAAGATCAAGTGACAGCCGTGGCTAGGAGGGCGTTTTACCAGGTTCGCCTGGTTCGCCAATTGCGCCCCCTATTGGATCGGGACGCCCTGCGCACAGTCACTCATGCGCTCGTGACATCCCGACTGGACTATTGTAACTCTCTCTACATGGGGCTCCCCTTGAGGTGCACCCGGAGACTTCAGCTAGTCCAGAACGCAGCCGCGCGAGCAATTATGGGAACCGCTAGGTTTACCCATGTAACACCGCTCTTGCGCAAGCTGCACTGGCTACCTGTCGTCTTCCGGGTGCGCTTCAAGGTGTTAATTATCATCTTTAAAGCGCTCCATGGCTCGGGACCTAGCTATCTGCGGGATCGGATCCTGCCTCATACATCCTCACGGCCGATTCGCTCCCACAGAGAGGGACTTCTCCGGGTGCCGTCCACTAGACATTGTCAGCGGGCGACACCCAGGGGAAGGGCTATCTCTGTGGCGGGCCCGGCCCTCTGGAACGACCTTCCCCCCGATATCAGGACGACCGTCTTAAATTAAAAACTCACTTTTTCTGTCTGGCCGGCCTAGGATAAGTCTCTCTGTCTTTGGGGTTTTTATTGGGAAATTAGGACTGTTTAGTTTTAATGGGGAATTTTAGCACAGGTTATGTTTAATTTGTTTTTAGAATTGTTTGTATGTATTTATTGTTTTTATTCTATCTGTGCACCGCCCCGAGTCCCTGTGGGGAGAGGGTGCGGTTTTATAAATATTAAATATTATTATTATTATTATTATTATTGTTGTTGTTGTTGTTGTTGTTGTTGTTGTTGTTATTATGTCCAATCGGCATTGCTTCGTGAAGATTTTCTATGGAACCAGAGAACTCACGTTCATTCATTTATTCGACTTATTAACTGCCCCCTCTCCCCAAAGGGACTCGGGGCGGTGCACAGGCAAATATAAAAATACAATACATCACAATAAATACATAAATACATTAAAACTATATTAAATTACACCCTGTGTTAAAAACTACCCCATTAAAATCCCTAAAGCCCAATTTAAAATTTCTCTACTAAACAACTAAGGCTAAAAACGGTAGGTTAGGCCAGGCCGGCCTGTTGGAAGAGGTAGGTTTTTAGTTGCTGACGGAAGGAGCGGAGGTCCGGGATAGATCTAAGTTCGGGGGGTAGGTCGTTCCAGAGGGTCGGACCCGCCATTGTAAATGATTGTTGTGGGCAATCATTTACAATATGTTGAATAGTCTGCATATCAGTGCCACAATCGCAACAAGGGAAATCTTTCCATCCCCATTGACCCAGGGCAGAGGCACTTCTTTACACCGTATCGCATCCGTAGCTTTCCTTAAGCTTCACATGCTCCCTGGGTGGTGCTGAACAGATGACAACGACCAGATGCAGCCCTCCTGCCCTTCTGAGCCTCGTGGCCATGACAAATAGAAATGCATGGAATCAAATAGACTGTATCTATATGACTATGGCACTATAATGTCACATTACTATACCCCAAAGGCTATGGATAATGAAGCTATTGCTTATAGTTTGTTCCTTATAGGAACATAATCTAGGATGAGTAACCATGCTGAAAATTGTTATATGATTTAATGCTATATATATGTGTGTGTGTATGTATGTATATAGGTACATAGATACATATGTGTATATATGAATGTATAAGTGTATGTAAGTATGTATATGTGTATATATGTGTATGTGTGTGTGTGTGTGTGTATATGCATTTATGTATTTATGTGTGTGTATATATATATATCGAAACGTCACCAACATACTCTCAATCTTACATGGGGAAAGACCCGAATATGGTGTGTGTGTGTGTTTGTGTGTGTGTACTTGGACTTATTATCTGCGGATGTCTTATTTTTGGAAAAACAGGATACATATACATATACATATACATATACATATACATATACATATACATATACATATACATATACATATACATATACATATACGGTTTTAAGGTTTTTTAAATTTTAGTACAGGGTAGTTTAATTCGTTTTTAATTTTGTTGTGTATTGTATGTTTTTAGATGGTTTTTTAATTTTCCTGTACACCGCCCCGAGTCCCTTTGGGGAGAGGGGGCGGTTTATAAATATAATAAATTATTATTATTAATTTATTATATACCCACCCCCTGGGCTTATTAATAATAATAATAATAATAATTTATTATTTCTAGACCGCCCCCTCTCCCCATGGGGACTCGGGGCGGTGCACAGGTAGCATAAAAGCAATATATAAACAACAACAATAAATATAACAACAAAATTTAAAAACCAATTAAATAAACCCTGTGCTAAAATCCCAATTAAACTAAAACCTATTCTATAAAATCCCAAGGCAAGGAGGCTATCCCAGGCCGGCCAGACGGAAAAAGTAAGTTTTTAATTTAAGACGGAAGGAGCGGAGGTCCGTAGTTGTCCTAATGTCGGGGGGAAGGTCGTTCCAGAGGGCCGGGCCCGTCACAGAGAGCGCCCTTCCCCTGGGTGTCGCCCGCTGACACAGTCTAGTGGACGGCACCCGGAGAAGCCCCTCTCTGTGGGAGCGAATCGGCCGTGAGGACGTATGAGGCAGGATCCGATCCTGCAGATAGCTAGGTCCCGAGCCATGGAGCGCTTTAAAGATGATGATTAGCACCTTGAAGCGCACCCGGAAGACGACAGGCAGCCAGTGCAGCTCGCGCAAGAGCGGTGTTACATGGGTAGACCTTGTGGTCCCCATAATTGCTCGCGCGGCTGCATTCTGGACTAGCTGAAGCCTCCGGGTGCACCTCAGGGGCAGCCCCATGTAGAGAGAGTTACAATAGTCCAGTCGGGATGTCACGAGAGCATGAGTGACTGTGCGAAGGGCGTCCCGATCCAATAGGGGGCGCAATTGGCGAACCAGGCGAACCTGGTAAAACGCCCTCCTGGCCACGGCTGTCACCTGATCTTCCATGGACAGCCGGGCATCCAGGAGGACACCCAAATTGCGCACCCCATCCACAGGGGCAAGATGTTCGCCCCCTATGGCCAGCGATGGAGTAAGCTGGTTGAATCGGGCAGCCGGAAACCACAGCCACTCGGTCTTGGTCGGGTTGAGCCTGAGTCCGTTACTTCCCATCCAGATCCGTACAGCTTCCAGGCACTGGCACATCACCGCTACGGCATCGTTGGGGTGGTTTGGGGTAGAAATGTACAGCTGGGTGTCATCAGCGTACAGATGGTATTCTACCCCAAAACCACGGATGATCTCACCCAGCGGCTTCATGTATGTGTTGAACAGGAGGGGCGAGAGGACCGACCCCTGAGGCACCCCACATGTGAGGGGTCTCGCGGTCGACCTCTGCCCCCCTGTCAACACAAATTGCGATCGGCCAGAGAGGTAGGAGGAGAACCACCGTAAAACGGTGCCTCCCACCCCCAACCCCCCCAGCCAATGCAATAGGATACCATGGTCGATGGTATCGAAAGCCGCCGAGAGGTCTAATAGGACCAGGATGGAGGAACAACCCCCATCTCTGGCCCTCCAGAGATCATCAACCAACGCGACCAATGCCGTCTCGGTGCTATGCCCGGGCCGGAAGCCGGACTGGCGCGGATCTAGATAGTCTACTTCCTCCAGGTGACGGGGAAACTGTTGTGCCACCACACTCTCGACAACCTTCGCCAAAAAGGGAAGGTTGGAGACGGGACGATAGTTGTTCAAAGAAGCTGGATCCAAGGAGGGCTTCTTAAGGAGGGGCCTCACCATCGCTTCTTTTAGGGAAGCAGGCAAGGCACCCTCACTCAAGGAAGCGTTGACCACCTCCTGGAGCCAGCCTCGTGTCACCTCCCAGGATGCCAGTACAAGCCAGGAGGGACACGGGTCCAATAAACATGTGGTGGCTCGCAGTCGCCCACGTAACCTGTCCATATCCTCGGAAGTAACGGAGTCAAATTCCTCCCAAACAAGATCTCTCTCGTGGCATCCCACTGGGCCATGAATGGGGGCTAACTCGTTCTGTATCTGAGCGATTTTCTCCTGCAGAAAAGTCACAAATTCCTCTGCTCTACCCTGTAGCGGGGCTTCCCGCACCCTCCGTTGAAGGAGGGAGCGGGTCACCCTAAACAGGGCGGCAGGGCGGTTTTCTGCGGATGC
The DNA here is from genome assembly GCA_039707465.1 of Rhabdophis nuchalis. Classification (NCBI taxonomy): domain Eukaryota; kingdom Metazoa; phylum Chordata; class Lepidosauria; order Squamata; family Natricidae; genus Rhabdophis; species Rhabdophis nuchalis. The sequence continues at coordinate 208,227,036 of CM077645.1, forward strand.
TATGAGAGTAGCGCAATGATGACGTTTGGCTACTCTCAGCGCCACAATGTAAGTCCGTAAATGGGCTCTTACCTGTGTCCGGTCAGATTCAGAACGAGAAGACCTCCATCTACTCTCTAGGCATCTCTTGCGGCGTTTCATCACCCCCAGCTCCTCGGTAAACCAAGGAGCCAGGGTGTTCCGCCGCCGCAAGAGAGGCCGCAAGGGCGCGACCCGATCCAAGGCTCCCGTGGTCGCACTATTCCATGCGGCCACGAGGTCCTCCATCGGGGCGCGGGTCAGGGGTACAGGAACTGGCCCAAGCGCCGTTTGGAACCCATCCGGGACCATCAGGCGCCTGGGGCGGAACCAGATTGGTAACTCAGGTCCCGCCTCCCCGCGGAGGGGAGCAGCGGTCGGAAAGTCGAGCCGGAGAAGTGAGTGGTCTGTCCATGACAAGGGTGTAATGACTATGTCCCCTATACCCAGATCACTCGTCCATTGGCCTGAGACGAAGATGAGATCCGGTGTATGTCCACCCTCGTGAGTGGGGCCTTGAATTAGTTGGGTCAGGTCCATGGCCGTCATGGAAGCCATGAACTCCCGAGCTACCTCGGATGATTCGCCAGGGAGGTCTTATTTTCGGGAAAATAGGGTGTGTGTGTGTGTGTGTGTGTGTGTGTGAGAGAGAGAGAGAGAGAGAGAGAGAGAGAGAGAGAGAGAGAGAGAGAGAGAGAGAGAGAGAGAGAGAGAGAGAAGTTATATATCTCCTCTGTTTTCCTGAAAATAAGCCCTCCCTGGATAATAAGCCCAATCGGGCTTTTGAGCACATGCGTTACAGTGAGCCCTCCCCTGAAAATAAGCCCTCCCCTAAAATATTTAACTGCATATGCAGCCTGTCCCTACCATTTCCTACGGGGACGGGAGGGAACATGCTCCTGAAGCCTCTGAAGGTGGGGGGGAAGGCTGTTTTCACCCTCCCCAGGCTCCTAGAAAGCCTCTGGAGCCTGGGGAGGGCGAAAAAAAGGTACCAAAAGCAGGGGGGGGTCACACACATAGCATTATGGGTGTGGCATGCCCACGTACAACCCCCCTGCGCTCCCCCCGCTTTTGGCACAAGAGCCAAAAAAGGTTAGCCATCACTGTACTAGACGAAACTGACCTATAATTCATCCTCCTAGAAGAAATCCAGATTTAAAACATCCTTATTCAGTATTTCTTTGTCCTAGACATTTGTATAAATTGGAACCATTTGTTAGGGAATAGCTGTGTTGATATAATTAAAAATAGATACCAAAGTACATTTTTAAAAAATGACTCCAAGCAAAAGTCATTTTTGCCTGTAATATTTTTTTTAAGGACCGCAAAAAATCAATTTACCGCTCTACCAAGAGGAAAAAAAGAACTGTCGCTGATGAATCTGCTGAAAATGTCATTGATTGGTGGTCAAAGTATTATGCTTCAATACAAAAAGTACAAAAGGTAGGCAAAGCCATAATATACATTTTAATCTATTTTTCTATGTGATTCAATTTTTTTTAGGATTGAAGTTTTTTTCCTGAGTAGGAATAACTCTTTTTCAGACATTTCAAACACACACACACACAAACAGTTTCCAGTAAAAGGTTTCCTAATTAAATCCTGAACTCGTTGATAGCCTCACATGAAATGAACAAGGGCATACATTCAATTTTGCAGCTACTAAGATTGTCAGACGAGCAGGCACAAAAACAGCCAGGGAAGTGATTGAAACCTGGGAAACGGGCCCCTCATCACGGGTGGTATTTACTTGCTTTTCCTACTGGTTCGCAAATGTGAGAACGTGCATGCACTTTTGGCTTAAAAAGGGCCTAAGTGGAATGCCATAGAACCGGGGCGAGTGGGCGGGGCCACCTGCAATTTCTACTACTGGTTTGGGCGAACTGGTCTGAATACCACCTCTGCCCCCCTTCAGTCAACAGGTGTGCTTATTTACCACCAGATTATCAAGTACTTAAGGCAAGGGCTGGGCAACACAAGCAAACCACAGCCAACAATTTAATGCCTGGCCATCAACACCCCAGTCAGCATCTAAAAATCTATATACAACAGGTACCATACAGAGAATAGCACACACTCTGCTAGAGAGAAGTTCCTTGAAGATGGGCTCCAGTACGAGTCCTAAAGCTCGGAAGACAAAACCTCTGGTCCTGGTGATCGACCCAGTTGGATCCGGCAACATTTTCTTGGCACACATAACTTTGCCTTCATCCCTAAGTAAATAATTAAGTAACAGAAAGTAAATATGTTACAGCTGGATTTTCATAAGTATCTAAACTTTTCATTTTATTCCCAAAGGCAAAAGTCTTAGATTTCAATGATGGAAAACCAGGAACATGTGAGTAAATATTTACATTTTTATTAATAGTGTTTTTCATAGTAAATGGTAAGAGTCCATTCTCTCAAGAATACTCACATTCAACCAGTATCCTGGTATATTCTAAGTGATCTGTATCCAAAATGTCTCTTTGCCTACAGAATATATCTTTCCCTGGAAAGATCCCACTGAAAATCTCACTTGTAGAAGGAGAAAGAGAAGTACATTTTCATGGCAGTTCCTCTTCATTCCTATTACCTGGTTGTCCCAAAGGTGCTTTTTCAAAAGGCAACTGGACTTTGTTTTTCCTTGAAGACTTTTCGCTTCTCATCCAAGAAGATTCTTCAGTTCTGAAGAGTTCTGAACAGAACTGAAGAAGCTTCTTGGATGAAAAGCGAAAGGAAAAGCAATGTCCAGTTGCCTTTTGAAAAAGCACCTTTGAGAGTTCCATGGGGTATTCAGAATTATCTATCTATCTATCTATCTATCTATCTATCTATCTATCTATCTATCTATCTATCTATCTATCTATCTATCTATCTATCTATCTATCTATCTATCTATCTATCTATCTATCTATCTATCTATCTATCTATCTGGCTGTGTGTATGTGTGTATGTTCCAGCGTAACTCTGGAACATCTGAGCTGCTGAAATGAAAAGGACTGAATTATATCTATAGTATCAAGTCACCGTACCTTTGACAGTGATAGTGTGCATTTTGGATTCATTTTCTGTTAAGATACAGCCTGTTGTGGCTTAAAATAGCTTCTACTGTACAGCACAGAGGAGTTACCATATTAATGGCTTCTCAGTATTCCAACAAGGGGGCTTCTTCTAATACAGGACTGGGATAAATACATATCCAGGCTATGCCGGGTTATCAGCTAGTATCCACTAAAACAGATATATAGAAAACACGGGATTACTGGAATGCAAAAGACTTTTACCTCAAGTATGTTGGCAGCAAATGTGGATGGTCTACATCAGGGGTGTCCAACCTTGACAACCTGAAGACCTGTGGACTTCAACTCCCAGAATTCCCCAGCCAGCTATGCTAACGAGATTCAGAAGTTTAGCACATGTCAGAAAGGTCTCAAAAGGCATACTTAAGGTATCTCCACATAGAAGGAGATTCTGAATGACAAAGGAGATATTTTTTCAAGATCCTTCTTCATGGAGAACTTGCCACAGTAGGTTCTTTCTTGCCTACTGCAATTTCATAGATGGGATCCATGGCTGCAGAAAACCGGCTCAAGGTTATGGCACCTGTTTTTGCATTCACATGGTGTGTGAGGCTATTTGGCCAGCCCTCTCATATAAATTTTATAACTGAGATTATAGGGTGATGTTTTATTTTTCCCTCTTTCTGCTTGCGCTTCTGATATATCCTCTCTCTAGTTACTACCGACAAGGAAAACATGCTGGGCATTCATTGTCTACTTTTGGCCCTAAACTTGAGTGTTTAGTCTAAATTTCTAGTCTAAATGAGCAGAGAGATGGGCTGCAGGAAAGGAGTGGGTTAATTCAAGCTATAGCACCTTAGAGAAGTTTTATTAAGAAGATGGTGGCTCATAATCTCATCTTTTGCGCACTTGTTATTAGCTGGGAAGTTGGTGAAGGTGAGTGGAATTTTAATCATTAAACCACTGACACAGCAGAACTTCTGGGAGATTTAATTATGCGGGTTATTTGCATCTGCCCCTGAGTGAAGTGTTTTAATCAGTTAGCCAAATTATACGGAGTTGTTCTTTCTGATTCTGTATTCATGTTCAGTATAATTTTGCCCTCATTTGAAATGCAGTTCTGCTGTTTAGCAGCCTATGCGTAGTAGTATGTGGGAAAGATGTTGGAGAGGAGACAAAGAGGTACTGCCTAGAGAACGGTCAGATAAGAGAGGGCACAGCCCACAGCTATATAATGGATGGAGAAAGAGATTCAGAAGGGACCCTCCCTAGCTTCTCAAGCCGTGAAGGAGTCAGCCAAAGAATTGGACTTTCAGACCTGCAAGATTCTGTTAAGGTAGCCGTACAATAAAGTAGAATTAGCTTATCTGGCACATTTCCTGTTTGATCTACCTGGAAATGCTGACACCATGTGCCTCTGCTCCCCTTGTTGTCTTGGTAAATACTGTTGGAAGAAATGTCCCTTTGGGTTCAGTTCCAAGTGGGAAAAAAGACACTGGAAACATGGAGGCTTCTTGGAAAGGTGGTTTTAATGGTGGATAGGATCACATGCCTTGAAGATCTTGGGCGGAAAAGAAAAGGGAAGAGATGCTGAGAGTGCCTGGGTTTTATACCCTCTCTGGGCTTTTGAATTTGAGCTTATATTCTGATTGGTTGTCAGACTCCCATGGGGCCATGCAGGGGCTATATAATAAAGGTTGTTCTGAGTCCCAAGCTTGGTTGACTCTTGCTGGGTGATGGTGTAATAAAAAGGCTTTGGGATTCCTATTATGGCTCTGCCTGAAGGCGTCTCCACATCTTTTCTACATCGTGGTGACCAAAACTAAATGCAGTATTGCAAGTGTGGCCTTACCAAGGCCTTATAAAATGGTAACACATCATGTGATTTTGATTCTATCCCTCTGTTTATGCAGCCTAGAACTGTGTTGGCTTTTTTGGCAGCTGCTGCACACGGCTGGCTCATATTTAAATGGTTGTCTACTAGGACTCCATGATCCCTCTCACAGTTACTACTCTTGAGCAAGGTATCACCTATACCCGGGTGGCATACGTAGCCATTTGTCAGGGCACATGCATGCACGCGCTGGCCAGCTGAATTCACCCTTTTTTAAAGCCATTTTTCACCTTCCCCAGGCTCCAGAGCCTTTATAGGAGCCTGGGGAGGGCAAAAGGAGTCCCCCCCCGTCCCCTCAGAGCCCCTCCGGAGTCCCAAGCTTGGTTGCCTCTTGCTGGGTGATGGTATAATAAAAAGGCTTTGGGATTCCTATTATGGCTCTGCCTGAAGGAGGTAGATCTTTGTTATGTAGAATAGATTGGCTCAGGCCTTAATGGCCCATTGACAAAGGGGGCCGTGGGCTAAATTTCTGCCTCATTTTCAGGGGAAATATTCTGCCCTTTTAATATTTCCTAACATATTTCATTTTTTTAAAAAAGAGGGGTGGGTGTTAACTTCCTACAGCACAGTATACGCCTTCATAGAAAATATGGTTCAAACATCAAATGTTGGCTTGGAATATCTGAATGCCGGTGTGAAGAAATTTGAAATATTTTGCCAGACCTAAAATCAAAGGCTATTTAAAAAGCGTGGTTATTTATGAAGAGCTATTTAAATCAAAAGGAAGTGTGAAAAACAAAGGAGTATGGTTTGAAGAGTGTGAAGGCTAGGCCTGTGGAAATATGGAAAGGTACAGCATGGGTGGGTCTGAACAGAAGCAAAACTGAAGCAGTTTTTTGGCATGAGTAGCAGAGCTTTATAGCAGGGATCCCCAAAATTGGCAACTTTAAGACTTAATACAATACAATACAATAGCAGGGACCTTGGAGGTCTTCTAGTCCAACCCCCTACCTAGGCAGGAACCTTATACCGTTTCAGACAAACGGCTATCCAACATCCTCTTAAAGGCTTCCAGGGTTGGGGCATTCACACCTTCTGGAGGCAACTTCTGTTCCCCTGATTAATTGTTCTAACTGTCAGGAAATTTCTCCTCAGTTCTAAGTTGCTTCTCTCCTTGATTAGTTTCCACCCATTGCTTCTTGTTCTGCCCTCAGGTGCCTTGGAGAATAGTTTGACTCCCTCTTCTTTGTGGCAGCCCCTGAGATATTGGAAGACTGCTATCCTGTCTCCCCTAGTCCTTCTTTTCATTAAACTAGACATACTCAGTTCCTGCAACCGTTCTTCATATGTTTTAGTCTCCAGTACCCTAATCATCTTTGTTGCTCTTCTCTGCACTCTTTCTAGAGTCTCTACATCTTTTCTATATCGTGGTGACCAAAACTGAATGCAGTATTGCAAGTGTGGCCTTACCAAGGCCTTATAAAGTTTGTATTAACACTTCACATGATCTCGATTCTATTCCTCTGTTTATGCAGCCTAGAACTGTGTTGGCTTTTTTGGCAGCTGTTGCACACGGCTGGCTCATATTTAAATGGTTGTCCACTAGGACTCCAAGATCCCTCTCACAGTTGCTACTATTGAGCAAGGTACCACCTATACCCGGGATGGCGAACCTATGGCACACGTGCCACAGGTGGCATACATAGCCATTTGTCAGGGCACATGCATGCACGCGCTGGCCAGCTGAATTCATCCCTTTTTAAAGCCATTTTTCACCTTCCCCAGGCTCCAGAGCCTTTATAGGAGCCTGGGGAGGGCAAAAAGAGCCCCCCCCGTCCCTTCAGAGCCCCTCCGGAGGCTTCATGAGCTTCCTTGAAGCCTCCAGAGCACTCAAAACAACCCTCCAAGCAAGGTCACTTCCGGTTTGCTCGGAGGGTCGTTTAAAGTGCTCCGGAGGCTTCAGGAAAGCCTCCTGAAGGTTGCTGAAGCCTCCGGCATGCTCAAAATGACCCTCTGAAGCCTCCGGAGGGCCTCCGGGGGAGGGCAGGAGAGGCTGTTTTCGCCCTCCCCAGGCTCCCATAAAGCCTCTGGAGCCTGCGGAGGGCGAAAAAAGCATGCAAAAAATGGGGCCCCGTGCCTGTAGTGTGCGCATGCCAGTGGTGGGTTTCAAATTTTTTTAGAACCTACTCTGTAGGTGTGGCCTATTTTGTGGGCGTGGCTTGGCAGTCATGTGACAGGGTGGGAGTGGCCACCTTTTAAAATGCGGTGAAACTCATTTAACAACGCTCTTGTTTAGCAACCAAAATTTTGGACTCAATTGTGATGATAAATTCTTTCTTTCTTTCTTTCTTTCTTTCTTTCTTTCTTTCTTTCTTTCTTTCTTTCTTTCTTTCTTTCTTTCTTTCTTTCTTTCTTTCCTTCCTTCCTTCCTTCCTTCCTTCCTTTCCTTTCCTTCCCGTTGGGTCACTGGCAGCGGTGGGCCAGATTTACTTCCAGGTACGCCTGTGGAACCCCCTCTCACTGGTTCTCTAAATTTCACCAACCGGCTCTTGCGAGTAGGTGCGAGCCTGCAGAAACCCACCACTGGCGCATGCGCACGGGGGTGGTGGTGTCACGCATTGCATTATGGGTGTGGCACACCTGTGCACGACACCACTATGCTCCCCCCACTTATGGCACGTGAGCCAAAAAAGGTTCGCCATTGCTGAGTCCTATACTGTACCTGTGCATTTCGTTTTTCTTGCCTAAATGTAGAACCTTACTCTTTCCACCATTGGATTTTATTTTGTTAGATAGTGCCCAATGTTCATGTCCGTCAAGATCCTGACTTTTAGTTCCCATCTAACTGGATTTGGGTGTGGATTTGTGCAAGTCCATACCTAGCAGTTAAATTTTTGCCAGAGCCATTACCATTATAATAACTGTACTTTCATTTTTATAGCAAAAGACACGACAACCTCGGTAAGCTTTAGCACTGAAGATGAGCCAGATAAAAAGAAGAAAGAGAAATTGCTAAAACCCAAAGTGACAGAGACGTCTTCCAGGCTAGCCACCATGGAGGTAAAGTTAATTATGATTCATTCAGGCCTGAGAATATTTCATATTTATACTGATTGGTGCAGTATTTGAGGAATGCAGGACAGTTGGTATTCAATGTCATTTCATTTCATTTATTAAATTTATACCCCGCCCTTCTCCAAACGGACCCAGGGCGGCGCACAGGAAAATTAAAAATACATACAAAACCATATAAAATTTAAAAAACTTATTCAATAAAATCCTGCGCTAAAAACCAAATTAAAATCCCCAAATTTAAAACTATCTAAAAGTCAGTTATGGAGGTCACGCTAGGCCGGCTAGATGGAACAAATGTGTCTTTAGACACTTGTGGAAGAGGCGGAGGTCGGAGATGGTGCGAAGTTCAGGGAGTAGGTCGTTCCAAAGGGCAGCGCCCGCCACAGAGAAGGCTCTTCCCCTGGGCGTCGCCAGTTGGCATTGACCGGCCGACGGCACCCTGAGGAGGCCCTCTCTGTGGGAGCGTATCGGTCTAAGGGATGTATGGGGCAGGAGGCGGTCTCGCATATAACTAGGCCCCCGAGCCATGGAGCGCTTTAAAGATGATCGTTAGAACCTTGAAGTGCACCCGAAAGACCACAGGAAGCCAGTGCAGCTCGCGCAGGATTGGTGTTATATGGGAGTGTCTAGGCGCTCCCGTAATCACCCGCGCAGCTGCATTCTGGACTAACTGCAGCTTTCGAGTGCACCTCAAGGGAAGCCCCATGTAGAGAGCATTACAGTAGTCGAGTCGAGAGGTCACGAGTGCTTGAGTGACTGTGCGTAAGGCATCCCGGTCCAGTAAGGGGCGCAATTGGCGCATCAAGCGTACCTGATGAAACGCCCCCCTGGCCACGGCCGCCACATGGTCCTCCATTTGTCAGGGCAATGTGAAGTGAAACTAGCAATAATTCTGTACTCCTATAGGGGAAGGTGGCTCAGTGGCTAAGATGCTGAGCTTGTTGATCAGTTTGGTGGTTCGAATCCCTAGCGCCGGATAACAGAGTGAGCTCCCGTTACTTGTCCCAGCTTCTGCCAACCTAGAAGTTTGAAATCACATAAAAAATGCAAGTAGAAAAATAGGGATCACCTTGGTGGGAAGGTAACAGTGTTCCTTGTGCCTTTGACGTTTAGTCATGCCGGCTGCATGACCACGGAGACATCTTCGGACAGCGATGGTTCTTTGGCTTTGAAATGGAGATGAGATGATCCCCCCCTAGAGTCGGGAACAACTAGCACATATGTGCAAGGGGAACTTTTACCTTATAGGAGAAGGAGAGGTAGCACCTGGGGAAGTTAAAAGAGGGATCAGCCTAGAATCCCTATGTAGCCACAAGCAGACTAAGTCCAACTTCCCTTGAATTTCTTTCACCTTTATCTAACTCCAAGTAAATGCTAACCGTTAGTTGAGAACATTCCTGTGCATAGATGTTTTATCAATAAATGTGTTTAATAAGACCCTTCACATGGGGATTTGATCTTCCATGCATGACAATTTCTCTGATTAAAATAAGGCACATAAGAGGAGATCTTCTGGATCAAAAAAAAGATCTCAATTCTGAAAGCAAAAGTAAACCTATTATTTAAGGAAATATAAAAGAAAGTAATAAAAGCAATTTATTCCTAAAATATAGTAACAACACAGCAAAAACATTCCCCCCCCCCCCTTAAGGTCTATGATGGCGATTTGGAGAGCGAGTTCAACAATTTTGAAGACTGGGTAAAAACATTTGAACTCCTTCGAGGCAAAATTACTGAGGAAGATCATACTGATTTCGAAGACAGGATTGTCGGGAAATTTAAGGTAGGGTTCAAGACGGACAACATATCTGTGTGATACGTCAAGGATCGGTGTTGTAGAAAAGTTCATGTTACTCGTTACTGCTATGTACTGTGTACTGCTTCAATCTTCTGAGAGTGCAAACATAGATGACCTTATCTGCAAAACCTGGCAGCCCAGCTTTTCCTCAGAATTAAATCAGCTCTGACCCTCAATGAACTTTGCTGGCTGGGGAATTCTGGGAGTTGCAGTCCACACCTCTGGCTAGGTTGCTGAAGTTGAGAATCACTGATTGATTCTCAACTTCAGCAACCTATATTGATCTATAAGCCAAACTACTCAAAATGTTGCAGGAAAACAAGGTCAAATATTTTGTAGCTCTTCACTGATTGACAAATGAAGATAATTTTCAGAACAAAAGTGGGTAAGCTATATATAAGTGATTGAATAATTTGGGGAGTGTTAAGGCTGACATAAAGTAGATAATGTTATATAAAATATGCTGAAAGGTTTCCAATCTTTGACACAGATTTTGGAGTGGTCTTGATTTCCTTCCTTCCTTCCTTCCTTCCTTCCTTCCTTCCTTCCTTCCTTCCTTCCTTCCTTCCTTCCTTCCTTCCTCCCTTCCTTCCTCCCTCCCTCTTTCTCCTATTTGGACTCCAACTCAGTTTAGGCTTACAGTACATTAAAGTTTAAGCCATACTATTTTATGAAATACACCATTGTTCTCAACCCTAGCACCTTTAAGATGTGTAGACTTTAATTCCCAGAATTCCCCAGCCAGCTTGACAAACCATCCAAAGTCCATCTTCAATTTGCTGAGGTTGAGATGCACTAAGCATTGCATAGTTGGCACCTCTTTTCATATTTCAAAACCATGCCATTGAACTTTGGCAGTGCAGCCAGAAAGCATTTTAGATGCCATAAAATAATAATATTTAGCTGCATTATTATTATTATTTATTATTTATTTATTCGACTTATGAACCGCCCCCTCTCCCCAAAGGGACTCGGGGCGGTGCACAGGAAATGTAAAAAACATAATATATCACAAAATAAATACATAAATACTTAAAACTATATTAAATTAACACCCTGTGCTAAAATCTACCCCATTAAAACTAACCCATAAAACCAATGTAAAAATTTCTCTACTAAAAACTAAGGCTAGGTACGGTAGGTTAGGCCAGGCCGGCCTGTTGGAAAAGATAGGTCTTTAGTTGTTGGCGGAAGGACCGGAGGTCCGTGGTAGATCTAAGTTCGGGGGGTAGGTCGTTCCAAAGGGTCGGGCCCGCCACAGAGAAGGCCCTTCCCTTGGGCGTCACCCACTGGCATTGCCTAGTGGACGGCACCTGGAGAAGTCCCTCTCTGTGGGAGCGAATCGGCCGAAGGGATGTGTGGGGTAGGATACGATCCCGCAGATAACTAGGTCCCGTGCCATGGAGTGCTTTGAAGATGGTAACCAACACCTTGAAGCGCACCCGAAAGACCACAAGCAGCCAGTGCAGCTCGCGCAGGAGCGGTGTTACGTGGGAATACCTGGAGGTACCCAATATTGCCCGCGCGGCTGCATTCTGGACTAGCAGTAGTCTTAGGGTGCACCTCAAGATGCACCGCATATTGCCCTATCACCAACTTATCCATAGTTTCCTTATATAGTGAGAGAAACAAGAGTCGAACTTGTGATATTTTTCTTTTAGTTTAGTTAGAATGCCATCAGTTAAGATTTATAGACCTTAATCCCGCTGTCAAATAGTATCCATGTTTTTATTTTGGCAAGTTAACATGAAATACAGCACTGCCCTTTTGATTCTAAGATTGTCAATCTTATAATTGCCAGACTAAGGTAAGCAACCTAAGAGCAGATAAACAAGTCAGGAAATCTAAACATTGATTGCATTGGTTGCTGCTAGCCACATCTCTTTCATTCCTTTGAATACTAGACTTCAAATAACAATGCCGAGATATTGACTAAAATATTAAATAAAGGTGTCCTTAAGAAGAAATGAAAGAAGAGCACCAACATACGATTAAGGGGGTTAGGGAATAATATCCAAAATGATTAGTGGTTTTTTTGTCTGCATTTCCTGAGTTTATTTGACATGAGTAATTTAGCCATGTTGTATATATTGACCGAAGGGCTGCTTCTGCATATACAAAACTCCCGAAGACTCTTCCCCAGGCGACGGAGGTTCTCTGAGAATTCTGCAAGGCCTACCCCCAAATCACTCAGTGAATGTTCTAATCAGAGTATACATTGTGGCCGTAAGTATCCCTTAAACTCCTGTCAAATTCTTCTTTTAAATTAAAAAGATTCCATTGGTTCCAATCAGGGATGGGTTCCGGCTGATGCTACTGCCGCTTTGTTCAGGGACACCCTGCACATGCGTGCATGTGCAGTACTTAAAAAATGCTTCCGTACGTGTGAAGAAGCAAAAAACAAGATGGCGGCACCCACGATGCCGCCGATAGAACTGGTTCAGGGGGACGTGGCAGGCTGAGTTACTACCTACTCGGCCGAACCAGGCTGAACTTGTAGGAATTCACCTCTGGTTCCAATGCAAGAAAGAGTTCCAAGATAATGAAGTTATAACAACCTATAAAGAGCAAATAACTTGCACATCTACTTGTAGAAGGAGTGGCAGACCTTGTGGGTGGAGTTAAAAGAGGAATCTGCCTAGAATACCTATGTAGCTACAAGCAAACTCTGTTCAACTTCCTTTGCATTACGTTAATCTTTATCTAACTCCAAGCAGGGGCTGTTAGTTGAGTAGATTTCAGTGCCTGGGCATAATTATTGTGTTTCCCCAAAAATAAGACAAGGTCCTATTTTCTTTTGACCCCTGAAATAAGCACTTGGTCTTATTTTGCTGCCTTCACTTCTCAGCTCTGCTCACTTTTGCATCAGGGACAAACTGCCTTTGATCCTCCCCACTGCTCCATGCCTCAGGTGCCTCCTGGTGGCCAACCATCCTCTCTGGTTCCTCCTCTGACTCTGAACCATGCCCAGGGTCTTCCTCATCTTCCAGGGCAGACTCATATGGTTCCTCACTATCCAAGTCCATCAGCAGCTCAGCCGGATCCTGCTGGGCCACAACAGGTTGCCCTGGTATTATTGGTGCCCTCAGGTGGGTTCCTACTGGTTCGGACAGTTTGGCCGAATAGTAGCAACTTGGCCAGACACATGATCATACCTGTTCAATCCTGGGTGCCACCATCTTTATTTTGTGTTCTGCACATGCACAGAACAATCTTCATTGAAAAATGTAATCCCCCCCCCCTTTTTAAATGGTGTGTGCATGCCAGTCCCAGAGAGGGGACGATTTTCACAAAAACAGAGGCATTTTTGCTTTCCCCCAGCCTCCAGAAACACTCTGCAGGCTTCAGCAGGGCTAGGGAAAGGAGAGAAAAAATGCCCCAGCCCTGCTGAAACCTGCAGAGTATTCCTGGGGGCCAGGGAGGACAAAAACCTTTTTTTCTTCCTAGGTAGTTTGCAGGTGCTCCTTTAGCTCCAGAGAGGCTGGAGGGCGCCCCCCTCTCGTCAAAACGTTTTGCCACTATTTCGGTGGGCATGGCTTGGTGAGGGGGTCATGTGACTGAGTGTGCATGAGTGATGTCAAGTTAGCCACACCCACTCAGTCACATGCCCCCCCATCTAGCCACGCCTACTGAACCGGTAGTAAAAAAAAATTGAAACCCACTTCTGCCTCAGAGCCCACCTTGATTCATGGAATCATAGAATCCTAAGGCTAGAAGGAACCTTGGAGGACTTCAAGTCCAACCCCTGTCCAAGGTTTGTATTTGAAAACCAGATTTAATGCACAGAAGAGCATTTATTAAATAATATATTCTTTTTCAAATTTTTGCAGGCTTTTAATCTTAGTCCTGCTGACCCGGATGGTAAATCGGATCCATATATTGTGCTGAAATTGGGGGAAACACAAATTAAAGACCGAGACAAATACATCCCAAAGCAATTAAATCCCATCTTTGGTCGGTGAGTTCATTAAATGTGCTCAGTGTTTCACGATTAACGAGTTACTCCTGACATTTTGCTTCCCTTGAGTTGCATTTATTAAATACTGAAATGTCATGGTTTGTAAATCTTGGTTCTCAAAACTATGCATATTGTCTAATCCAGAGTTATCTGTGGGGAGAGATTCATAATTAGCAAAATGTTGGATGTGTTGTGATACAAGTCCCACCCTTTTGAGTGTATGTGTTAATAGCTGTCTACTTTTGTGATGATTTTGACACAGTGGCATAATCACAAATCATTTGAATATCTCTTAAATCTAAAGTGATATAGTCTCTTAAGAATACCTCTTAAGTTTAAAGTCACTCTTCTGTAATTAAAACTTTCCCCCAAACGTTACCACATTTATGGTAAGTCCTGGAGCAAAGTGCTCACACACGCACTTCCAGCAGCCTCTGGCTGTGAGTAGTCCAGCAAAACATCGTTAGCACAACGGCTTCAAGGCAAGAAGTCCAGTGAGGCAAGGGAACAAGGCAATGAGTTCAACGAAGTAAATGAACAAGGCAATTATAAGACAAGAAATCCAGTGAACTCCAGACATCAGCAGTGGCACACAAAACTCCACGAATTCAGCACTTATTCCCAACAAGCGCCCCTCTGCACAGCGTCTCCTTCAATCTTAGTCGCCAGATGTGAAGACGGGCAGGGTGCTCTCCTCCCGAGTCATCGGATCGGCCTGCACTGTTCCCATCTCTCCACTCTCCAAGCTTGGGGATCAGGAGGGAGTGGTCCTGGCTCATCGGCTGAGCTCCATCGCTCCTCATCTCCACTGCCTGCATTCTCTTTCCCACTCTCTCAGTCATCCTGTCCCCCTTCTTCCCTGCTGGCAAGCTGTCCCAAGCCCGAGGGACCCAGAGCTGCCTCGTCCTCCGAATCTAATATGGTAACCTGATTAGGGCAAAATCCACTCCATTCTACACCATGAACAACATCTCATAATTTTAGTTAGCCTTGTTCTTAATTAACTATGTTTAGGATTGTAGTCCAATCATAAATTAATTTGACATTATTATTATTATTATTATTATTATTATTTTTACTCTTTTTGCATTAGGTCATTTGAAATTCAGGCAACATTCCCCAAAGAATCCTTGCTGTCGGTCGTGATCTATGACTATGATTTGATTGGTTCAGATGACCTCATTGGAGAAACTAAAATTGATCTAGAAAACCGCTTCTACAGCAGGCACAGGGCTACTTGTGGATTACAAAGCCAATATGAAATGTAAGGTCCCTCCAGGACTTTCAGTCTATAAGGAACTGGTGGATAAGGAAATTCAAAAACTTTTAGAGCAGGGGTGTCAAACTCGATTTCATTGAGGGTCGTATCAAGGTTGTGTTTGACCTTGGGGGGGGGGGCAGGGGTGTGTGGCCATGGGAGCGTGGCCAGATTAACATCACTCCTGTCGGGGGTGCCGGTGCCGGCCTGAGTGCTCTGCCAGCAAAAATGGGCTCCCAAACTCCATTTTCACTGGCAGAAGGTTGCAGGAGGCCATGACAGCCAAAAATAGATCTTGGGAGCCCATTTTCACTGGCAGAAGCATCATGGGCTGGCCCTTCGCTGTTTCCAAGGTGGGCCCCCTGCAGGTCAGTTCTATATACCCCGCGGGCTGGATCCACCCCCTTCAGTTTGACATAGTGGCGGGTTCCAGATCCTGGTGCAACCGGCACGGTGCAACGGGGCCCGGCGTCCACCACATGAACGTGCGCAGTGCACACACACATTCTTACCTCGTGATGCTCCGCGATGCTCCAGCTGCTTGGTGGATCATTGCGCAGGTGCCATACGCAACTGTGCGTGTAAGCACCAAAGAGCTCAAATACAGGTAGGGTGGGTGGGTGGGCCCTCTGGAGCACCATACCAGAACGGTACTCGGTGCTCCCAGCAGGCACCGGTACACCCGTACCGGGACATACCCCCATGCAACCCACCACTGGTTTGACCCCCCTGTTCCAGAGGGAACTTCAGTTTGCTGAGTTGTGGACATTTATGCATGTTTTGTACAGTTTGTCCAAGCTAATTTTGACCCACGGTTTGAAGTGAGCTTCCTTCTCTCATTCCCCCCTCTGTAAAATCCTCTCCTCTCCTTGAATTTTTAGTGAAGGATACAACGCTTGGAGAGATGCCCTCAAGCCCACTGAAATCTTGAGCAAATTATGCAAAGATAACAAACTGAATGAGCCAATCATGCAACCCGGAAAGATACAAATAGGGAGCAAGATCTTTACAGGACAAACTGTCTTTCAGGAAGATGAAAACGGTAACTGTGTTTGCCACAGGGGGAATTATTACCAATATCAACAATACTCAGAGGATACCCCAGGTGCAACAGGGATTTTGCCACTATATAAAAAATATCGGGTGGTGCATTATTATTTCATCAGTAACAGTTTATTAATAATAAGCATTGCCAATTAGCTTGCAGATCTAAGCAATGGTGCCTCATTAAGCAAGGGTGATCTAAAATTCCGTCGGATGCTTAAAGCGCATTTCTTCCATCTGGCCGGCCTGACATAGATTAAGGGTTTTTACAGTTAATATTTTAATGGTCTTAATTTTCTTAGCACAGATTTTATTATTTAATTCGATTTTAGATTATATGTATGTATTGTGGTTTTTATTTTTCTGTGCACCGCCCTGAATTCTACCACGGAGAATAGGGCGGTATATAAATCCAATAAATAAAATAAAATAAATAAAATAAAACAGTAGCCCCCAAACTTGTGGGCACCAAGGATAGGTTCTGTGGAGAGAGAGTTTTTCTATTGTCGAGTGGTTTTGCATGCAGCTTTCATCCCATAGATGAGGCTTTGCTTGTTTGCCCAGTTTCTGGCATGAATAGAATAAAAGAATTGGAAGGGACTTTGGAGGTCTTCTACTCCAACCCCCTGCTTAGGCAGGAAGCCCTACACCATTTCAGACAAATGGCTATCGAACATCTTCTTAAAGACTTCCAGCGTTGGGGCATTCACAACTTCTGGAGGCAACTTCTGTTCCACTGATTAATTGTTCTCACTGTCAGGAAATTTCTCCTTAGTTCTAAGTTGCTTCTCTCTCCTTGATTAGTCTCCACCCATTTCTTCTTGTTCTACCCTCAGGTGCTTTGGGGGAGATTAGGGGACTGGAGGGTAAAAGAAGAATGGTTGCAGGCATTGGGTATGTCTAATTTAATGGAAAGAAGGACCAGAGGTGACATGAAAGCAGTCTTTCAATATTTAAGGGGCCCCTACAAAGATGAGAATATAGAATGAGAATATATGGAGAATATAGAATGTATGGAGAATATAATAGGGATGCGGTAGCTCAGTGGCTAAGATGCTGAGCTTGTCGATCAGAAAGTTCGGCAGTTTGGCGGTTCAAATCCCTAGTGCCGCGTAACAGTGTGAACTCCCATTACTTGTCCCAGATTCTGCCAAGCAAGCAGTTCGAAAGCACATAAAAAATGCAAGTAGAAATTAGGGACCACTTTGGTGGGAAGGTAACAGCGTTCCATGTGGCTTCAGCACTTAGTCATGCTGGCCACATGACCACAGAGACGTCTTCGGACAGCGCTGGCTCTTCGGCTTTGAAATGGAGATGAGCACCTCCCCCAGAGTCAGGAAGAAGACTAACACATACATGCGAGGGAAACCTTTACCTTTATGGAGAATATATACATGTAGCAACCCAGTGCCATTCCAGCTCCCTCCAGCTCCCTGCCCCCAGCAGATATTTGGTGCCCATTGAGAAAGACTGGGCCAACCTATCTACAAGACAAAAGGCCTCCAGCTCCAGGGTGATGGGATTAAGACATGACCCTCCAGGACATAACAGGATTACAGTATCTATCAGCAGAGCTCACCACATGGCACAAACACCTGGAAACATTAAATCACCCTCCAAGTTTTAACCAAACCTGGGAGCTCAGACAACCTATGACCCCTGCATAGCCCCAATGGGAGTCTGTCAGCAACCAATAGAATACATGCCCTTGCCACAGGAACAGGAAGCTCAAAGGCAAGGCCCAAGAGAGGGTAAAAATAACACTCACTCTCCACTCCATATGCTTAGATGCCCAGGACCTAAAACCCATGTGGTCCTGTTCACCAATAAACCATCTTTCCCATCAGCCTCCATGTTTCCAGTGTCTTTCTCTCCACTTGGAACTGAACCAGATGGCTATTTCTTCCAACAATTGTTTGTATTGTTCCATGGGGCTCATTCTCATTCTCAGTATTTGGTCATTTGTCTCTACATTTTTAAAGGAGGGGGGAGACTTCCTAGAAACCAACTCAGCACCTAGTGATTTCATAGACATTTCTGTTAAATTATTTTGGCAACAGCATGGAAAAAGTTTACCTTTTCTGAGATGTTTTTACTTCCTAAAGTCCTGGAGTTTTGCATCTTCAGAAGACCAAACTATATTTCAATTCCAGGCTGCCACCAGTTAAGACTTTCTTCATTGTACGATATTGTAATGACCCACTTTGTTAATTGATGCAATGATAATTAAACAGTATATTAACCTTCTAACTCTTATGTTCGATTTCACGCTGTCTTTCCTTGTTCAGAGGGGGAGCCAGTGGAATCGTATGAACACCTTGCTTTGAAAGTTCTACGTTCTTGGAATGAAATTCCAGAGGTTGGATGTAAGTTGGTGCCCGACCACATTGAGACAAGACCTCTCTATCACAAAGACAAGCCTGGCATGGAACAGGTAAATGCGGCTGCATCTTAGATAGTAGATGGCAAACAATCTTATTATATTAGTTCTATCCTAATTTTCAATAGTAGAGAATGTACTGTATGTAACTCAGGGTTGAATTCTTGGGTTCTTGGTGTTTTCTGAGTTTGGTTATTGTCCTGCACAGGTTCTGTTATCGGGCAAATAGATGATTTGCAGACCGCATCCATGAATGTTACCTGGCAATCAGAGGAAATAATAAATAGTCCTTAATCTCTCAACACCTAGCTAAATTAAACCACAATTACAACTGTGAAATGGTTAATGTTTAAGGCGAAGCCAAATCCAAAAATGGTAGGGTATTCTTGGGAATCTGCATTTGAAATTCTGACAAATCAGCCATCAATAGACACACAGACATAAACCCCATCTACATCAGAGGTGGTATTCAGCTGGTTCAGACTGGTTTGAGCGAACCGGTAGCGAAAATTATGAGTAGTTCGGAGAACCGGCAAATGCTACCTCTGGTTGACCTCATCCTCCCGTCCCCTTTGTTCCCTGTCCTATATTCCCTAGGTTTTTTTTAGTTCAGCTGATTTGCGCTGACACCGAGGGCGGTCTTTGAGTGCTGTGTGCACGAAACGCAAGCGCGCTCAAAGCACTCTCTCATAGAACCAGTAGGAAACGATTTGGAATCCCACCGCTGATCTACATATCATTTATATGATACAATCCAAAACCAAGAAAAGAAAAAGCAGCTTGGAGCATATTCTTCCTCACAGCAAACACCCAGATAAGTAGGAAACTGCACCAGATAAATACCGTATTTTTCTGAGTACAAGACGCGCCGGAGTATAAGATGCACCAAGATTTTGAAGAGGCAAATTAAAAAAGAAGTTTTTGCACTCTGCAGTCCTCCCAAAAACAGCCCGTTTTTCGCAAAAACGACCCTGTGTTTTTTTTCCTAAAAGAAAGGACATGCATAGTCTTTAGGAGGCTTATAGAGTGCACCTGGGGGGTGCCCCCACAAAACAAGCAAAAATGCCCCATTTTCACAAAAACTGGCTCATTTTTTGTCAAAAAAATGGGCATGCATAGTCTTTAGGAGGCTTATAGAGTGCTCCTAGGGGCTGGGGGGGGCAAAATGGAGAGAAAAATGGCCCGTTTTTCACTCATTTCTGCCCACCCCAGCCCCCAGGAGTTCTCTGAAAGCCTCCTAAAAGCTATGCACAGCCATTTTGGTGAAGGGGGCGGGGTTTTGGGAGGCAAAAAATGCTGTATTCCATGTATAAGACACACCCAGATTTTCAGCCTCTTTTTTGAGGGGAAAAAGGTACATCTTATATGCCGAAAAATACGGTAATAAGGAAAGAAACAATAGAAGCAAGAAATCAACAAGGAGAAAATTATACTTTAACTAAGACTGGCAAGACAAGCTAGTAGTACATATTACTTCTCATAATTACTACTGATGATGTTACCTAGCTTGCTAAAGAAATGTCTTTAGGAAAGACGTTTCATGCTCAGGAAACACAAGAACCCAACATCTCAACTTTCTTTTATGTTAGTTAAAAGTGTTACAGAGTTGGAATATGAACCGTGCTTCCATGATTTGAAGAGAATAATATGTACTAGAGCAAGACCGAGCAAACTTTTCTCAATCAACAGCTGCATTCCTTCAGAGGTAGCTGTCAGCATCATGCATTAATGATGGTAGGCTGAAGCAGGAAGAGGTAGGGCCAGAGTGAAGGCCATTAGTCTTCTTCCTGACATCTTTTCTTCCCCTTTCCTCTGTCAAATCCCCCCTTCTTTCTTCCATTCTCTTTCTGGATCCCTCTTCTCGCGGTCTGAAGCAATAGATCACAAGGAAACAGAAAGCTCCTATCACTGGTTGCGCTCAATCACTTGCAAGGCTGCTTTTGAAATCAGATCAAGGGACTCATGAAATAAGGGAAATGCCATAGATTTAGGGTCACACTCCTTGAGCCTGGCTAGGTGGCTCAGTGGCTAAGATACGGAGCTTGTCGATCAGAAAGGTCGGCAGTTCGAATCCTTAGTATAGATCTCCTGCATGAGCAGGGGGTTGGACTAGATGAGCTCCAAGGTACCTTCCAACTCTGTTACTGTTAAAGATTCTGACAGAGAGGATGTACACAGGCATTTTCTTCCCAGGTCCTTGTGGGGAGGTGGAGGAAGATGGACTGAAGTATTTGACTGGGCTGCCATTTGTCAGAAACGGTGTACGGTCTCCCGCTTGAGGGTTGGGGGTTGGACTAGATGACCTACAAGGTCCCTTCCAACTCTATTAATCTGTTAAAAAAGAGCAGCTTGCCTACAGAAGTCGTGGGAGCTTCATCACAGGAGGCTTTCAAGAAGAGACTGGAGGAAGATGAACTGAATTATTTGACTGTGCTGCCATTGTCAGAAACGGCGTACGGTCTACCGCTTGGGGGTTGGGGGTTGGAGTAGATGACCTACAAGGTCCCTTCCAACTCTATTAATCTGTAATGATCCTATTTATTGACTAGCTCAGAATCTTATTCTCTGTGTTGTGTTTTCTCCTCTCAAGGGTCGTGTGCAGATGTGGGTGGATATATTTCCTAAAGATATGCCTCTTCCCGGACCTCCTGTTGACATCTCACCTAGAAAGCCCAAAGGGTAATTGATGACATGCATTTCATCTTCGTCCTCAAATGTACATTTGCTAATGTCCTGCATCTTTCATAACGCAGCGGTTCTTATTAGGAAAAAATAAAGACTCCCCCAAGCTGACCCCCTTGCAATTACAGTAGCACATCCATCTAGTTTTTATGACACAAAAGAGTTTGCCATGACTACTTTGGAGGATTTTCCTTTTTGCTTCCAAACCCTGAGATTTGCTCTCCCGTTCAAGGACAAAACTGACCTTTGCAATTTTAAAGAGCAGACAAGGTTACTTAAGTAGCCACTTAGCTAGCAGGAAATTCCAGGTTTTTTGACAGGGATTTGAATGTCCTTTTCTTTTAAAAAATGTCTCCCATTTTCTAATCCTCATTTGCTCTTGCTTGTTTCATCTGGCAGAAATGCTTGAAGGATTTCTGTGTTAAGAGGAGAGATCCTGCTTTCTTTCTAGTAAAATAATCATTACAGGTTTTTAGTTTGATAAAAATGCTTCCCAGATCAACATATTTTTTTTTGCATCGTGAGCAGTGATCCCTGTTTCAAGTTTGTTTCTGCACTAAGAGAAAACTGTCTCTAGCTGTATCATTTTCTATTGCATTGTCTCCAGAATTAATCTTTGCTGCTTCCTAAGTTGGAGGTGAGGGGTGCGGTGGCTCAGTGGCTAGGACGCTGGGTTTGTTGATCAGAAAGGTTGACAGTTTGGTGGTTCAAATTCCTAGCGCCGCGTAACAGAGTGAGCTCCCGTTACTTGTCCCAGCTTCTGCCAACCTAGCAGTTCGAAAGCATGTAAAAATGCAATAAGAAAAATAGGAACCATCTTTGGTGGGAAGGTAACAGCGCTTCATGTGCTTTTGGTGTTTAGTCATGTCGGCCACATGGCCACGGAGACATCTCCAGACAGCGCTGCCTTTTTGGCTTTGAAACGGAGATGAGTACCGACCCCTAGAGCAGGAAACAACTAGCACTCATGTGTGGGGGAACCTTTATCTTTACACATACATACATTATTAACAACCAACTCCCTTTTCTAGACGTCCTAATCTACAAAAAACCTAATGGCTCCCTGGGACACACCATCTACCGGAAAAAAACACACACCAACCGCTACCTAAATGCACAATCCCATCACCACCCTGCACAGATAAACTCTGTAGCCAAAACCCTCATACACAGAACCAAATGCCTAGCTGACAAAGACCATCTGAAAACCGAAATACACTTTCTCACAAATACATTAATATCCAACGGATTCCGAAGAAAAACAATCACCAGACTAATCCAAAAAGAGACACCCCCAAGAACCAAGACAAAGAACAGGAAAATGGCATTGCCCTCATCCCATACATTAAAGGTACCACAGACAAAATCAGCAAAATTCTCCACAAGCACAACATCAAGACAGCCTTCAACACCGACCAAAAAAATAACCAATATCCTAAGGAACCCCAAAGACAAGATCCAGCTAGAAAGCCAAGGAGTCTACAAAATTCCATGTAAAATCTGCCCTGCCACTTACATAGGACAAACCAACAGAAGGATAAGTGCACGTATTGCTGAACATAAAAATGCATTAAAAAATCATCTTAATACCTCATCTCTTTATCAACATTTCAAAACTACAGGACATGACATTGACTTTCAAGGAACTAAAATGATCTCCAAGGCTGAACAGCTGAACAGGAGAATAATCAGAGAAGCCATTGAAATAGAGAAGCAATCTAACAGTATGAACAAAAGTGATGACATCTCCCGCCTATCAGACATCTGGAAACGAGCACTGACCAACAGACGAGCCCCACCCTCCACCCAAGCCGTTGAAATTCAAAACAAGGAGAAATATACAAATGAGACCAATCAGCATCAATCTACCAGTCATGATGCAGCTGCACAGCCAATCAACCTACTCACAACAATAGTCAGCACTCCACCACCCCCCACCACCAAGATTTAAAGAGGGGCAATGCAGTCACAGTCACAGACACAAGCCTGCCTGATGATGGCAAGTGAGATCTTGCCGAAACGTTGCAATAACATCTCCATGCTATATACACGGGAAAATCCCCGAAGCCAGCAATGCCAGCATATCTACACCCGTGAAAATCTACGAAAACAAATATAGATATAGATATAGATATAGATATAGATATAGATATAGATATACATATAGATATACATATACATATACATATACATATACATATACATATACATTTCTTACTTTTACTTGGTTACATAGGACATCGGCATACAGTAGATAAGGCACAGAAGTTACAAAAATACTTAGGCATGCATCCTGTGGTTTTTGATCAGGTGCTCAGTTCCACAACCCCAAAAGGTCAAGAAAACCTGAACTTTATCTCTGTTATTTCAACAGAAGAACCTTTTAACCAATCGTTAATATTATCAGAATCCCAATCAACCGTACGACCAGAGTTGAGGGATTATAAATTACCATTCTTCCTGGGTGACTTTCTATTCTATTAACGTGTGACTTTCTCTCAATTTATTTTTTTCTCCTTTCTCCTCAGTTACGAACTAAGAGTAATTATCTGGAATACTGAAGATGTCATTCTGGAGGATGAAAATATCTTCACCGGACAAAAATCAAGTGATATCTATGTAAAAGGGTACGTCTCCTCGTACCCTTTTGGGATGTATGACTTACAGATCACGTCAATTATTTAACAAGGGGAAAATTAATTTCTGGTCAAAGCCATTCATCAATCCGGAGTCCCTGCCAGGTTTGCTGGAAATATGGCGTCTTGTAGCATGACAATGAAGTGTTTTACAGCAATAGCTCTTGGGAAATTCAGCTTCCGCTTAGAATGCAGACGTCAGAGAACTGATAAGAGTCAGGACTAAAATTCAAAATTAATAGAGAATTCACATGTAGTCTCAGAATTTAGTTGCAGTTGCAGATAACTTAATCAGTTTGCACGTTTGAATACTTCCATCACCCAACATTTATAAACAAGTTAAAAGGTAACTTCCTTTGACTTTTGCTTACCTCTATTCAGGCACATTTGTTTTTGGTTTTTTTGGAAATCTATGGAAGTGGCTTTTCCATTGCTTGTTTTCTGGATTTTTTAAAATGTCTATGCCTGATGTTACAAAGTTAAGTCAACGAAGCGAGTACATACTCATTAAAAAGCACAATTAAAAGTCACTGTTAAAGATTATGGAATCTGGTAGCCCTTTGAGGATTCCAGGAATACTACTTTATTGTTGTAACATGGAATGGAATAGAATGAAATAGAATAGAATGCAGTACAATGCAATGCAATGCAATGCAATGCAATGCAATACAATAGCAGAGTTGGAAGGGATCTTGGAGGTCATCTAGTCCAACCCCCTGCTCACGCAGAAAACTCTATACCATATACTTTTGAGCAGACTTTTGAAAATCTATGCAAAATCTTAACTTCTTGTTTGTAAAGACAACACTGTCAAAGGTGGACCTGTTCTGAGTCTCTTTCTCAGATTTCTACTGTCCCAGGGCTGAGTACCTGTTTCTCTTCCCCTCAATTCTTTCTCGATCCCGGTCTACCCCAGTTTATGTTTTTAAAATGGTAAGTAACATGGCCGCAGACGTTAAGTAATATGTCCATGAGTATAGACAATTTCCCTTCCAGAAGAGCTGAAGGTGTCACTGAATCTGACATTTGTAAGATCTCTTCGGTGCATTGGACACAAAATGTTACTAAAGTATTTGACTGTTCGTTTATTTATTGGGATTTATTACCTGTTCAAATCCAATAAACTCTTGTAAACAGTCTCCCTGATGTGCCTACAATATAGATTTGGGGAGTTAAGTTTAGCTCGTTTTGGGAACATCCATGGGGTATCAAGGTATATAAAAATGGAATTAGGGTTTGATTTAATAGTTGTGGTTGCCATCTTGACTTTCTTGGCATGTACTCTTAGTCTTCTTGGCACTGCAGATACTCCTTGGCCAGTGGTGGGTTATGGCCAGTACGCCCCGGCATGTACTGGGCGTTTGGTGCATGCCGGGAGCACCAGGTACCGTTCCGGTACGGCGCTCCGGAGGGCCCACCTGCCTGCTCTTCTTACCTGTATTTGACCCAATCGGGCCATTTGCACACGTGCATGGAGCATACAGCACCTGCGCAACACTCCACCAAGCAGCTGGAGCATTGTGGGTGGTGGGCGTGCATGTAATGGATGCCCAGTCCCATTGTAGCGTACCGGTTGCAATGGGATCCGGAACCCACCACTGTCCTTGGCCCATTCTTAAATCAAGATCAAAACTCTGGCTGCTGTGTGCAGTACTATTAGGAACGTCTTTGGCTAGACCAGAAGGGAATTCTGGGAGTTGGAGTTCACATCTTAAACTTGTGAAAGCCAACATGGAAGTCATCAACTGATTACTGGGAGCAGGGGTGGGCTCCTACGGGTTCGCACGGGTTCGGGCGATCCTCTAGCTAGGATTCTACCCAGTTCGGCAAACCCACAAATGCTACCCCTGGCTGGCTCCTCCCACTATGCCCTGCCCCTCCCACCCCCACCCCGCCCCTCCAAGGAGTCTTCACACAGCCCGTTCATCATGCCAAGTAAGTGCAGAGCCCACGTGGAGGCTCAGGGAGGCAGGGGGAAATGGGCCTACCAAAGGTTCCAGATGTAAACCAGCAGTAACGCCGGTAGCAACCCACTCCTGCAGTAGAGAGCTTGAAAAAGAAAAGTCATGTCTTCATGTCAACTCTTACCCCATCCTAAGCATCCTAGGATACATTGTTTTGATGCCAATTATCTGACTACTTTGTGCCTTGCAAATTCCCATTTCATTTTTTGTCGTTCTCCCTACACATATCACAGATGGTTGAAAGGCCTTGAAGAGGATAAGCAGGAGACAGATGTCCATTACAACTCCTTGACAGGAGAAGGGAATTTCAACTGGCGCTTTGTGTTTCCATTCCACTACCTCCCGCCTGAAAAACAGATGGTTGTCTGCAAGAGGGAGAACATATTTTCCTTGGAAAAGACAGAACGCAAAATGCCTCCAGTATTGGTCCTCCAAGTGTGGGACTTTGAACGACTGTCTTCTGATGACTTTCTGGGTAAGAAGGGCTGGGGCACTGAATGGGCACAACAGTTACACATCTCCGACTCTCCGGGTTCCTCAAGGATCCCGGTGATCTATGGAAATACCCGATATCCTCTTCAAAGCTCCATCCCTTCCGCCTTCCAGCCATTTTTCCTTTGCTCAATAACTGGAAGGTGCCATTGCTCTCGCTCGCTTTCTGAGTTGAAGGAAATATTCCTGTCTCTGAGGAATAGCAATAGCACTTAGACGTATATACCACTTTACAGTGCTTTTACAGCTTTCTCTAAGCAGTTTACAGAGTCAACATCTTGCCCCCAACAATCTGCGCCCTCGTTTTACCGACCTCGGAAGGATGGAAGGCTGAGTTAATTTTGAGGCGGTCAGGATTGAATTCATGGCAGTGGGCAGAGTCAGCCTGCAATATTACAATCTAACCACTGAGCCACCAGGGCTCTGTAAGGAGCTCCTTCTCTGAGCAGATAGTTTCCTGAGTGAATATGTCAGTGAAGGTTCTCATCATCCAGATAGAGTTGTCTGGTCTTTGAGTGCTGGCAACTGGAACTTCTTTTCAGAATAACAGAATTAGAAGCGACCCCGGAGGTCTTCTAGTCCAACCTCCTGCTCAGGCAGGAAACTCTATACCAGAGATGGCAACCCTCTTTTGGCTCACGTGCCATAAGTGGGGGGGAGTGCAGGGGGGTCCTGCGTGGGCGTGCCTCACTCATAATGCAATGCATGCTGCATGTGCGCATGGCAGACGTGAAACCCCCCCCCCATTTTTGCATGGTTTTTTTTGCCCTCCCCAGGCTCCAGAGGCTTTATAGGAGCCCGGGGAGGGCAAAACCAGCATTCCCCCCCCCCCGAGGCCCTCTGGAGGCTTCAGGGATCTTCCCAGCTCTATACCTTTCCAGACCAATGGTCGTCCAATCTTTTCTTAAAATCTTCCAGCATTGGAGCATTGATAACTTAATTTTGGTTTGAAATGGCTTCCTTCTTATCCACGTGCCTTCTTCAGCCTGAGCAAGTAGATTTGGTGGAGCCCATATATGTCCTCTAGGGTGGCCATTCAGCATAAATCATAATAATAATAATAATAATCTTTATTGTCATTGTAAAAATTACAATGAAATTGGTTATCATGCTAGGAAACTAAATAAAACAATATAAATCGTAAAGATACAAGCAACAAAGTTATAGACCGAAGTAGAAAAGGAGATAGGTGATAGGAAAGGTGAGAAGAACAATGGTAATACAACCTTACTAAATAGTTTGACAGTGTTGCGGGAAATAGTTGTTTAGCAGATTGATGGCATGGGGGGAGGAGTAAGCCTTATTGTGCTCAATGGAATGTTCTTTTCCTTTTAATTTTTCTTTTATTCCTGAGCCAAGGATGCCAAATAATGGTTAATTTGTGTAAACCGTCAAGAAGAAGTTTAACGTTTTTAAAAAAATAATCTAGAAAAGTTCTTTTTTTTTTTTAATGAAAAAAAGTTTTATTGGTTTTTACAAATTTTTTCAATCAGGAAAAAGGTATAAGGTATTAGTGAGACATTTTGAGGACATCTATGTCGGAGGTGTCGGCCCCCTCTGAGGCTTCATACAGAAAGAAAAAAGGGTAATACAGTAATCCCTCGTTTTCCACGGCTTCGTTTTCCGCGGATTCAGTGCTTCGCGGATTTGTAAAAAATACCAAAAAAAAAATGCATTGGTAGGAGGCAAGCGCCCCCTAGTGGTTGCTTTAAACATGTCCACCAATTCAAGTTTCCTAGCGAATCCTACTTCGCGGTTTTCACTTTCCGCGGAAGGTTGCGGTCCCCATTAACCGCGGAAAACGAGGGATTACTGTACAATAAATTTTCCATTTCCCTACAGAGTGGAAAGAGATACATACATATATCATTTCATAACTTCATGCAATCAATCATTTGTTTCTATAAACATCCAGATCAGGGTTACACTATATTTAAAAAAGTCATTTGTGAGATCTGAGTCTTTGAGCAATTGTATCCTCTGCTCCTTGACCACCAGTGGGCGGGGCCATGGCCCCTCCCGTTCCCCCATTTTCATCCTCCAGGATTGAGGAGTGTTTTTTAAGAAAGGCTTCCGCCTCTGCAATTGTTTTAATTCTTACTCTCCCCCCCCCCTCCCAGAACACTAACATTCCTTTGGCATCGACCACTTGAACCACACCCCTTTTTTGTATAATCTTTTTGATAAGAAGGAATATTTCCTTCTTATTTCTCTAATCTTTTTCGGGGTCTATTTCAAAATGGCAATCTCAGTCTGTTGATATATCAAGGGACCATCTCTCTGAGCTCTCAGGATCACTGAAGAAAAGTTCTTCAGTGCATACAATCTAGATCAGGGGTGTCCAAACTTGGGAACTTTAAGACTTGTGAACTTCAACTCCCAGAATTCCACAGCCAGCCATGCTGGCTGTGGAATTCTGGGAGTTGAAGTCCACAAGTCTTAAAGTTCCCAAATTTGGACACCCCTGATCTAGATTGCTACGCAATGGATGGACAGCAGAACACCCAACTGAACTGAACTGTGATACAAAATAGGTTACTGCCTTCTATCGGGAATATAGAATACTTATCCATCCTTGCTGTGTTTGTATCAGATGGTAGTAGCCAGGGGTGGTCTGCTACAGGTTTGTCTGGGTTCGGGAGAATGCGTAGCTAACATTATGGCCGGTTGGAAAACCTCCAAATCCCACCCCTGACTGGTTCCCCCCACCCCGCTCCTCCCAGGAGTCTCCACGCGGTCCATTTTGGATGCGAGGGAAGTGCAGAGCCCGTGCGGAGGCTCGGGGAGGGGAAAAGGGGCCTCCTAAAAGTTCTGCAAGGCTGGAAAGAGGCCTGTTTCTGGGCTATGGAGGGCCTATGGAGTCCGGGTGAGGCAGTTTTCACCCTGCCAGAGGTTCGAGGAAAGCCTCCAGAACCTGGAGAAGGTGAAAACGGTCCCCCCGCCATGGTGCAGGAGGCAAACTAGGCCACACCCACCATGACCCTCCCCCCCAAATAAGTGCTTGGCCTTATTTTCGGGGAGGTCTTATTATTTTTGAGGTGCAGGAGGTGTGTTGCAATATTTTAGGGGAGGGCTTATTTCGAGGGAGGGTTTATTTTAGTGCATGCACTCAAAAGCCCCATTGGGCTTATTATCTGGGGAGATCTTATTTTCAGGGAAAACAGGGTACTACTACTACTACTACTACTACTACTACTACTACTACTACTACAACAACAAAACCCATTTTCACCCATTCATGTTCAAAACCCTTAAGCCGTCTTTCTTTAAGATCTTTGGACTACAATTCCCAGTTAGGACATGTAGCAGAGGTGGGTTCCTACCGATTCGGCCCAACCAGTAGTAACTTGGCAGCCTGGGTCGCTGGAACTGGCAGACCGGCCAAACCCCAAACTGGTTCTTTCAAAGGCGCCATAAGTGGCGCCAATTTTTGAAGCCCACCCCTGGTAGTAGCTTTCCCGGATTTCCGATAGAAATCTGAGTCTCATTTCAACTTGGGACCTTCTCCATGGATGAAGAATGGAGAAGGTCATGCTAACTTATTTTGCAGATGACTTCTGTAAACGCATCATCCAAGCTTTTGCTTTTCTAATCATTATAACAACAACAATAGAAACATTAAATAAGTTACACTCCTCTGAAGTACTTGGAGCTTAGCCAAGAGCGGAGAGTTGATCTTGGAAAGTTATTATGGCCCATTAAGTGTTTGATTAATATAGAATTTTATCCTGTGGTCCACAGGCTCTCTCGAAATGGACTTGAACGGCTTTCCTCGAACGGCCAAATCTGCCAAGCGTTGTGACATGAGCACGATAGCAGAAAAGGAAGAGAATAAAATTTCCATATTTCAGCAGAAGCGGATCAGAGGCTGGTGGCCTTTCAGCAAAGCTGGAGAACTCACGGTGCGTAAACAAACCAACAACAAACCAACAAAAACAACCATCAGGGTTCAAAGGGTAGAAAGCATTTCATGCATGATACCGGTAAATCAAAGTGGTCTTGAATTGTTTTCAGGCTTTAGTCTTTTTTCTTCCCTTAATTTCTTTCTTTCTGAAGCATCCCAGGTTCAACATTACAAAAATTGCAATCCATTCATTTGCTGTGGATTCAGTTCCACATAGGCTAGTTATAATGATGTCCTGGATTATGTATGTATGTATGTATAAAATAATGAAATGACAAAAAATAAAATAATAATAAAATAAAATAAAAAGACTTAGTCTTAACTGAAAACATAATCTATCATAAGGCATGTTCCAAGTAATACCCCCATAGCAAATAGAACTCCAAGGCAAGAAGATTCCTCAAAAAAACTAATTTATTGGATATATCATATTGGCACAGACTGGTGAAAACTGACTCTAACGGTTCCCATGGTTTTCACCTAATTAAAAGTAAAAGTTTTCCCTCTTTCCCAAACAATCAGTCACATGGTCCAATCAAGGTCTATTCCAGTTGCTAGGAAACTTTACTGCTCCTCTTTTCAGCCACTTGTGAGAATGTCCTTGGTTCTCAAGGGAAACTGTTTTGTTTTGGCTTCAAGACCCCAGCTATCTCTATTCCCCCCCCCCTATCCCTCAGCGCCATTGTGGCAACACAAAAGCCTCCAAGATGGCCTCAGTCAGGCCAGCTTCAGAGTTGACAGCATGTATAAATCTCAAAGGTTCAATTTAGATTCGCTCTGTTTTAAAAATTCACTGACCATGGTCTCACAGCATCCTAAACTGGAACACTTTTGAGTTACTTTGTGGTGAAGCCAACCTATTGGGTAACAATTCACTTGTCTTGTACAAGTTTGGGGGGAAAAAAGGTTAATTTGGAAAAGAGGGTTAATGGGGTTAACCTGTATTAATTCAGGCGCTGACATTTTATGTAACGCTGGTTTCCGTGTTTTGATTGAGATTGTTCCTCCTCTATTCAGCACTGACTAAATTTCAATTAGAAGAAAAGATTTATAGCAGGTGACACAGCCATAATTAATCCAGGCACATTGTGCCTCTGAGGCAGGGTGAGAGACTGAAAGAAAATGTCACTTTCTAAGACATCTTCTTCCTACCTGAGTAGACTGTGATTTCCTACCAGACTCAATACAATACAATACCATACAATACCATACCATACCAGAGCTGGAAGGGACCTTGGAGGTCTTCTAGTTCAACCCCCTGCCTAGGCAGGAAGCCCTATACTGTTTCAGACAAATGGCTACCCAACATCTTCTTAAAGACTTCCAGTGTTGGGGCATTCACAATTTCTAGAGGCAAGTTGTTCCACTGGTTAATTGTTCTAACTGTCAGGAAATTTTTCCTCAGTTCTAAGTTGTTTCTCTCCTTGATTAGTTTCCACCCATTGCTTCTTGTTCTGCCCTCAGGTGCTTTGGAGAATGTTTGACTCCCTCTTCTTTTGGCAACCCCTGAGATATTGGAACACTGCTATCATGTCTCCCCTAGTCCTTCTCTTCACTAGACTAGACATACCCAGTTCCTGCAACCATTCTTCATATGTTTTAGTCTCCAGTCCCCTAATCATCTTTGTTGCTCTTCTCTGCACTCTTTCTAGAGTCTCCACATCTTTTCTACATCGTGGTGACCAAAACTGAATGCAGTATTCCAAGTGTGGCCTTACCAAGACATTATAAAGTGGTATTAACACTCAGTGCAAGCAGATATAATAGGTACCATAGATGCTTTTTCAAAAGGCAATTGGACTTTATTTTCCCTCGAAGATGTTTCACTTCTCATCCAAGAAGTTTAGTTTAGTTTATTGTCATTGCACCTCATGCAATGAAGTTAAATGCCATCTTCAGTGTACATTATAACTATAAAAATAAAAACACAAACACACTTCCTTCACTTTCTATATAATTGAATTGAAAACCCAATATTGCATTAATATTGCACTATACCGTAGAATTCAATATAGTTACTGCCCTGGGATAGAAGCTTTTTTTTAAGCCTGTTTGTCCTTCTTGAAGCTTCTTCAGTTCTGACTGAATGATGGAGATTGGAAGGATTTAACAGGCATCTAGTTGTTAGCACTCTTTCTGAGAGTTCTTGAGGCCACTTGGAAGTTTATCTGTGTCCTCAGGGTCACCTGAATAGTGCAAATGGATGTGGAACCTTCTTGGAACTGTAGAAAGGACAGGAGATAGGTGGTGTCATATCCCTCCCTCTCTGTTCAGTGAACGCTGTTCAATCTTAATGTAGATCAGGGTAATCAACCTTTTTATACCTACCGCCCACTTTTGTATCTCTGTTAGTAAAATTTTCTAACCGCCCACCAGTTCCATGGTAATGATGATTTATAAAGTAGGGAAGTCAATTAAATTAAAAAAAGGAAAATGCTTCTGTTTCGGACAAAACCTCTACCGCCCACCATGAAAGCTGGAATGCCCACTAGTGGACGGTAGGGACCAGGTTGACTACCACTGATATAGATGGTCCCTTTGACCCCCCTCTTTCAAACCATTGAGTCTCTCTGTCCAGAATGAGGATTTTGCTGTCTTCAAAAGGGTGACCTTTATCTTTCAAATGCAGATGGACTGCTGAATCTTGTCCTGATGAGTTTGTTCTCCTATGTTGCGCCACACATTTGTGGTTGTTTTGTTTCCCCAATGTATAGCTCTATACATATCTCACTGCATTGTCTTGCATATATCACATTACTCAGTTTGCAGCTGGGTATTTTATCTGTGGGGTAATACAAGCTTCCGCCTTAGTGTATTTTGGGGTTTAAAGTGTGTATGAATATCATATTGGTTGAAAATCCTCTTGAGCTTTTCAGAATCCCTGCAACGTATGGAATAAATCTCCATAAACTTTCAGATATAATAGGATATTATGGCCAATAATGTGTAGTTCTGCCCATCGCCAGACTTCCAAGAGACTGGAAGAGTTTGAACTGATGGATATTAAAAATAGACCACTATCCTTTTATATCTCAACTTGACAACTTTAAGAGGCGTGGACTTCAATTCCCAGAATTCTGGGATTTGAAGATCACACCTTTTAAAGTTGCTAAATTAGTGAAATTCTGATGAAATATCAGAAGATGAAGTATTGGAAGATATCAGAAATATCAGAAGAACCGGGAATTAGTCAGGTGATGAATCCTCAGGTTGCTGGAAAGTGGAAATTCCAGTATTTTGCCTAAAAAGATAACATTCCAGATAATAGAACACCATTTTCCAAGAATCAATAATCCTATTTAATCTCCCTTTTAGCTTCTGAAACCTCATCATCGGAGACTTAAACCTAAAGCCACAACCACATCCTTTTAATACCACTGTAACCAGATAAGCTGTTAACCACATCCTTTTAATACCACACTAAACAGATAATGCATTTTGAGGAGTTTTCAATGCCCAGTGCATTGCAGAGAAGATCAATTTGAAATTTGCATGCACGGTGCAACAAATACAGGTAGTCCTCAGTTTACAACAGTTCATTTAGCGACAATGGCTCTAAAAATGTGGCTTATGACCGTTTTTCACATTTATGACCCTTACAGCATCCCCATTGTCACATGATGAAAATTCGGACGCTTGGTAACTGGCGTGGATTTATGACGGTTGCAGCATCTCAGGATCATGTGATCCAGGGGTGGGTTCCTACTGGTTCAGACCGGTTCGGCCGAACCAGTAGTGGTTTGGCAGCCTGGGTCGCTGGAACCAGCAGCAACTCAGGCCTGTCACACTCCCAAACCGGTTGTCCGGGCAGTGCCATAGGCACCGCCATCTTGTTTTTCAGTTCTACACATGCACAGAACAATTTTCATTGCACTGCACATGCGCGCGGGGTGCACACAGGAGCAAACCAGTAGTAGTGCCTGCCAGAACCCACCCCTAATGGGATCCTCTTTTGTGACCTCTTGACAAGCAAAGTCAATGGGGAAGCCAAATTCACTTAACAACCTTGTTACTTACTTAACAACTGCAGTGACTTACTAAACAACTGTGGCAAGGAAGGTCAGAAAATGGGGCAAAACATACTTAATTTTAGCCACAGAAGTGTGGGGCTCAATTTGTAACTGTGAGTCACAAAAGGTGATCACATGACCCTGGGTCCCTGCAACCATCATAGATACATGCCAGTTTGCCAAGGGTCCAAATTTTGATCATATGATCATGGGGATGCTACAGTGAAAATGGTCATAAATCATTTTTATCCGTGCCGTTTTAACGCCGGTCACGAAACAAATTGTTGTAAAATCGACCACTACCTGTAGCGATTAAAGCATTCATTATGAGATCTTTAAATATTTTGAACCAAAACCTCATCTCCTTTTCAATCCAGGGCAAAGTGGAAGCTGAGTTTCATTTAGTGACGGCCGAGGAGGCTGAAAAAAATCCAGTCGGCAAAGCTCGAAAAGAACCAGAGCCTCTGGAAAAACCCAAGTAAGTGGCACAATTTATCCAAGGTTTATTATGCCTGCACAGGTGATGAAATGAACTTTTAACTTTATGTCTGTCCTAAAGCTTCCCATCCCCCAGGATTCTCCTTGACCGAGTGCCACGTTTTGGAATATGTTTATCAGACACAAAATGCGAAATCAACATAAACAAGAAACAAAGCCATTACTGTGATTTATTATTTAATCTCCTCATCAGGACATTAGAAAGATGGCTGTTTTCCAAGATCCCTGACCATCTGCCTTACATTTAGATTCAGTTGAGCGACTCTGGCTTGGAAAGACCCTAGGAAGTGGGCAGATTTGGGGGAACAGGTGGGCAAGCAAGAGAGAGAGTGATTACCCACAATTATCAATTTCCAATATAAATATCCCTGCTCAGATATTCCAAAGTTCTTTCTTCCCAGCCTGGCTGCAGGAGTCCGGAAATAAGATGAACCAAGAGAGATGTATTAGGTGTATCTGGCAATGGGTTTCTTGAAAAGAGTCATAGAATAGCAGAGTTGGAAGGTACCCTTAAAGGTCTTCTAGTCCAACCCCCTGCTTAGGCAGGAAACCCTATACCATTTCAGACAAATGGTTATCCAACATCTTCTTAAAGACTTCCAGTGTTGGGGCCTTCACAACTTCTGGAGACAAGCTGTTCCACTGATTAATTGTTCTAACTGTCAGGAAATTTCTCCTAATTCTAGGTTGCTTCTCTCCTTGATTAGTTTCCACCCATTGCTTCTTGTCCTGCCCCCAGGTGCTTTGGAGAATAGTTTGACTCCCTCTTCTTTGTGGCAGCTTCTGAGATATCCGAACACTGTTATCATGTCATCCCTGGTTCTTTTTTCATTAAACTAGATAGATAGATAGATAGATAGATAGATAGATAGATAGATAGATAGATAGATAGATAGATAGATAGATAGATAGATAGATAGATAGATAGATAGATAGATAGATAGATAGATACGCATGCGAGCAAAACGCATGAGCAGAAGGCCAGGCACATGAGTGGAAGGGGTGCATGCGCCTGTGAAGCAAGTGAGTGCGTGCGGGGCGCACCGATGGTAACAAAATGTGAAACCCACCAATGGATACACACACACACACACACACACACACACACACACACACTCAGGTTCCTATGCCAATCACAATTTATTTTATTAACTAATATTTCAGAAAAAATATTGTGTACTTAATAAAAGGCATTTATCAAACCAGCAAGGTAGTGTTTAGAGGAAACTTTCAACCAATGTGAGCTTTTAATATGATTTATGTAATAAATTGTCTGTGGAGTCTGGCTTTTGGTGTTTTACACACACACACACGCACGCACGCACGCACGAACGCAAACAACTTTCAGCTAAAGAATGAAATGATGACTCATTTTTATACATATTCATATTTCTAGCAATATGACTAAGTTTTCTTTTCATTTCTTTCCCTTTCCAGCCGGCCCGACACATCCTTCTCCTGGTTTGTGAATCCTTTCAAGTGTTTGTATTATCTGATCTGGAGAAATTACAAGAAATACATCATTATTGGCCTAATCCTAATTATCTTAGTTATCTTCTTAGTACTCTTCATCTACACACTGCCTGGAGCCATCAGTCGTAGGATTGTTGTAGGAACTTAGAAAGAAAGGAACTCATCGATGCAATTTATTAAAATCAAAGTAAATAAAATCTTTGCTTTTATTCATGCTAAGAATATCCTCTAACTCAAACTTGTCCAACTTTGGCAACTTTAAGACTTGTGGACTTCAACTCCCACAATTCCCCAGCCAGCAAGATTGGACACCTGTGCTCTAATTCTTTATTTCAAGATTATATATATATATATATATGTCAACAGCTAAGAGGGCACATCAGCTTTGCATACTAAACATTTCTGTCTCAGATTAACAAGCTAGATTTGTAAAGATCATGATGTTAAATATTATAATTCTTTGGATTGGTGGGTTTCTTTTTTTTAAAAAAATAATCCATTTAAATTGTGCAATTGTTTTTGTTCAAAAATTTCCCTAACTTATAGAGCTTTTATATATACAATGACTCTGTCACAGCTAGTTATTAACATGTTTTTACTGCAAATTTTAATGCATATTTCCTTCATGCCATTTTTGTTATGTATGGATCTTTAAAAATGTGAATATCTCTGATGTAAAATTAATACAACTTTATATGAAGATATGTGGTTTTGTGTGTGGATTTGGAGCTTGGAAAAGATGGAGGGACATCTGCAAAGAGATTGAACAAATCAAAATGGAGGCTCATGAAAAGAGGTGTGGATTCAATTGTTCAGTTGCAGATGCCCTTGGAAAAACAATTGCTAACAGTCACCATTCAGAATAACATACAGAGCGACAATTGGAGAGGATCTTAGAGGTCTTCTAGTCCACTCCCCTGCTGAAGCAGGAGACCCTATTCCATTCTGGACAAATGGCTATCCAATCTCTTCTTTAAAACCTGAAGGGATGAAGCTCCCACAATGTCCGAAAGCAAGTTAATAATAATAATAATAATCATAATCATCATAATCATAATCTTTTTGTCATTGTAATAAAATAAAATAAAATTACAATGAAATTGGTTTGAGCATTGTGCTAACATTTGCATCAGGTGGAATATAGACAGCAGTGATAACTATAACAGAAATCTCTCCAGGCAAAATGGCTGACAAATGACAGTAGAGAATTCCACGTCTGCAGAACAGTGTGTATAAGCAACTCTACTGTTAGTACACCAGTTATTATGTGTGTAAATACACAGTCTTCCACCTTTGCTTTTACCAGAGTTGTTGTTTCTGTCAAAGCGGTGTGTGGTGCGGTTAGTTAGCTCCACTGACGCATCCGGTACAAGTGGATGAAGCCTGGTCTATGTCATGATGCCATCCATAGCTCTAGTTCATCGGTTTTGTGGACAAAGGTTCTAGAATTGGTTAGGAAATGCTTGGTAATGCTGGTCTGTGAGGCTGCTTCCATAATCGAACTAGCAAACCTGCTCTGCATCCCCGCTTCTGCTTCTGCTTTCTTCGCTGCCTCCTAGGCCAAACAATGATCCATGGAGAGCCTGGCAGTCTTACTGCGTCACTCGGTATATTATGAGACTGCTGGAAGTCACTGGTAATATCGAGTCGACTAGAAGATCTTTATCTTTAATAATATGTTAATAATCGGACGTTTTCTATGTGGATTGCCTGGAAACAAGTGAAAGCAAGTGAAAGTGGTTTTGCGGCTTGTTTTTTTTTCCACAATGTATCGAAGTCCGGTTGGCTTGAAACAATTTCTTTTTTTGTTATTTTCTCCTGCTGGCTCTCAGTCTGGGCGGTGGAAGATGGCTCCCTTTGTTCCTGAATGACTATTTTATTTATGGAAAATTACCAACATCTCTTTGTGATCTGGACTCCCTCTGGCTATTAATGAAGAAATTTCTGGATTAATTGATTCCTTCCCTGGAGTGCCTTCTCTACTATAATTATTGATTTGGAAAAGTGTTTCTCTTCTGGTTCCTGAACTTTTTACAACCCTGATTTGAACTTTCATCTCCTGATTTGCCTCAACGGCCCCACCCAAAAAAACGCCATTTTAGTGGCACTGACTTTACCATGGCACAAAAATCAGAACTGGCAGGTTTGGAACAAAGAATGTCATCTTTGGAATCTGTGTTACAAACTTTGGTGCAAGAAATTAAGGCCTTGAGAGAAGATAACAGCAACTTTAAGAAGGAACTTCTGGAAACACAGAAGCAAGGGCTGGAGAACACACAGAAGACTGAAGAGTTGGAAGGGGGGCTGGCTGGGGCAAAGGGAGAGCTTAAAAATGTTAACAGTGAGGTTGGAGAACTAACTGGGCATATGGCTAGGATGGATTTTGAAAGAATGTCATATTTTTTAAGATTTCAGAACATTTCTGAGGAACCTGGTGAATGTCTCCCTGAACTCATGAGTACAATTTTAGCAGATTATTTACATAAACCTAAAGATGAGATCAGGGGGGACATTGACCTAGTTTACAGAATAAATTCTGCATATGCCAGGATAAATGAAGTACCCAGAGAGATACATATCAAATTTGTTAGAAGGTCAACCAGAGAAGGAATTTTGAAGGCGCAGAGAGGGGGATCGTTAATTTACCAACAAAAGGAAGTCGTCATCTTGAAGCAGATCCCAAAAAAGATTAGAGAGATGAGAAGGAAATTTTCCTTCTTATCCAAAAAATTGTTTGACCACAGGATTTGGTTCAAGTGGGCGATGCCCGAAGGGATGCTGGTGTTCTGGGA
This sequence comes from Rhabdophis nuchalis, assembly GCA_039707465.1. NCBI lineage: Eukaryota > Metazoa > Chordata > Lepidosauria > Squamata > Natricidae > Rhabdophis > Rhabdophis nuchalis. Next base: position 208,265,854 of record CM077645.1, read on the forward strand.
AGGAGGAAGAGTAAGGATTAAAACAGTTGTAAGGATTAAAAACATTCCTCTGCCCTGGGGAAGATCCAGGGGGGGCAGGGGGGGCCACGGCCCCGCCCGCTGGGGGCCAGGGGGGAGAAAAAGAAGATACAATTGCCAAGAGACTTAGATCCAAAAAATGACTTTGCTTGCTTTTTTTTTATTATTAACATGTTTTAATCCTTTTGTACCGGGATGTTTATACATGACTGTCAGCAGAGAATTGGGAATTTATGATGTATGCACTTATCTTAGCCTTGTAGTATTTTTGATAAATGTTTTACCAATGTTTTATTATGAAGCCCGGGAAGGGCCAATGATCCCGACGTGAAAGTTCTCAAAATGTTTTCTGTAACCCTTACCCCACCCTTTGAAAAATTGTAAAAACCCAATAAAACTTTTTCAATATAAAAAAAAACACGACTTCATAACTCCCTGTGGGTATAGACTAGTTTTTGTCTAACTCTGCTGTGACATCAGGAGCTCAAAGTCGCTGCGCCTAAGCGCGCCACCATCTTGGGGGGGAAAAGTTGTTCCACTGGTTAATTGTTCTCACTGTTAGGAAGTTTCTCCTTAGTTCTAGATTGCTTTTCTCCTTGATTAGTTTCCATCCATTGTTTCGTGTCCTGCACTCAGGTGCTTTGGAAAATAGCTTGACTTCCTCTTCTTTGTGGCAATCCCTGAGATATTAGAACACTGCTATCGTGTCTCCCCTAATCTGTCTTTTCACTAAACTAGACGTACTCAATTCCTGCAACCATTCTTCATATGTTTTAGCCTCCAGGAGCCTGTGCTGAGCTTCAGCGTGGAAGATGTAAAGGACCCAACCCTTACTGTTTGTGGACGAGTCTTTGATCCATTCACAAGTGAGGGGAGGGAAATTCAGGTCAGTCAACTTTTCAATGAGAATTCCTGGTAAGATAGCATTAAAGGCCGTGCTATAGTCTATAAAAAGCATTCTGACGTAATTCCCAGATTTCTCAAGGTGGTTCAGTGCGATAGGTAGAGCAGTGGCAATGGAGTACCTGTCAACCTGTTGCTTTATAACAGGGGTTCCCAAACTTGGCAACTTTAAGACTTGTGGACTTCAACTCCCAGAATTCTGGGAGTTGAAGTCCACAAGTCTTAAAGTTGCCAAGTTTGGGAACCCCTGCTTTATAAGCAAACTGGTGTTGATCAAAATTTGGTGGAAGACAGGACCTGAGGTGTTATCGGACCAGTCCTACAACACCTCAAGTCTAGGTCTATAGTCATTCAAGTTTTTTATGGCTGCTTTCTTCGGAACTGGGATAATTGTGGCTGCTTTCAAGCATGATGGGACTCTATTTTTTTATTTTTTATTTATTTTTATTTTATTTTTATACCGCGCCTATCTCCCCGAAGGGACTCAGGGCAGTACACAGGAGGTTAAAAAGCAAAAATACAAACAGATAAGTAAAAAGCAAACATATAATAAATAAGACTACGAACAATAAAATCTGATTAAACTAAAATGTCCTGTGCTAAAAAATTCCCTAAACATTACCCGCAAATTAAAATCAATTTAGGACAATTTAAGACTCAGTCTGTGGAGGTACTCTCGGGGGCTAGGCTAGGCCATAAATAAAACAAACGTTTAAAAGAAAGAAATTGAGGTTGCTTTAATACTGGAGGTTTCAAAGAAGAGATTGGACAGCCACTTGCCTGAAATGGTATAGTGTCCCCTGCTTGAACAGGGGGTTGGACTAGAACAGGGGTCCCCAACCTTTTTTGCACCAGGGACCGGTTTCATTTCAAAGAAAATTCCACGGACCGACTGGCGTAGAGGTGGAGCGGGGAGGGAGGGGGAACAGGCGGCGCATGCGCATGCGGGGGGGTGAGTCAGCTCACTCGCCCCTCTAGAGCCCCCAATGGTGCGAGCGGCCGCGCCTGCACTTTCCTGTCCCTGGTGCGCACTCTGCCCAGGGGGCTGCTCCCTTTTCCTCCTCTCCGGCCCTGCGGCCCGGTTCCTATCAAGCCACGGACCGGCACCGGTCCGCGGCCCGGGGGTTGGGGACCCCTGGACTAGAAGACCTCCAAGATCCCTTCCAATTCCGTTATTCTGCATTCTGTGCTCTCAAGGCTCCCCAGCATCTCTCATCCATTTTTACAACAGCCCACACTTGTCCTCATGGCATCTGCCAAGAACTCGTGAGCTAATCAGTGCTCTCTCGCTCTCCTGCTTAACACTGGGAAAGTGCCAAAATTGGAATGCCAGCTGTTGCACCCATCTCTGTCTTGGGCTTATTGTGCAGTGAAGAAAACACGCAGGCATCTTGAGCTAATGTTAGAAAGCCAGCTTCTGCAAAGACACACGGTTGCTGGTCTGACTTAGGACATATAGAAAAAGAGGAACCAAGAAATGGGTTGGAGCACGGGGGAAAATATCTTCCCTCTACCAAACAACAGAATTTGGGATCAGCCCTAGATTCTGTGCAGATCCAGGGTTGCAGAATGAGAAAGAGGGGCATGATTTGCCTTAAATTGCAACTGAGCCAAAAGCAAACTGCATCAGCTCCAAATGCTGCAAATAACAGCATTTGGTCACAACCCTCCTACAGCAGCTGGATCAAAGCCCTGTGTGAAAGTGTGCCGATTGAAGAAATTAAACCTCGGGGCCAAACCACAAAGGATGTAAAATATGAATCAGCTGCTCCATTACTACTACGATTGCCATTTAATATCACCGTTATGAATCACAATTCTTCTCTGAACAATCTCCCAGGGATTAATATTGGAATTATTGCTAATATGTCTCTATGTCTTTAACTTGGCTCTTTATGTCTGGGAATAAAGTGAACAGATGGTAGATGTGACCTTGGAGGGTTTGTGGGTTCTTGTTTTTGTTTTATTTTCTATTTTTGATGCTCCTGATTTTGGCAACTCTGTAGCAACTTGTCTTTATCTATTTTAATCATTCCCTGAAATCTGGTTACTGTTATCTGGTGGAGGGTTAAAATAAGTCGGTACACAGCAATACAGAGTTTGTGGAGGAGGAGGAAGGAGGAGGAGGAGGAAGAGGAGAGAAAGAGAGGAAAAGAGGAGGAGGAAATAGAAGAAGAGCAGGAGTAGGTGGAGAGGAGGAGGAGGAGGAGAGGAGCAGGAGGAGAAGAGGAGCAGGAGAGGAGGAGGAGGAGGAGGAGGAGGAGAGTAAAAGAGGAGAGTAGGATTAGAAGAAGAGGAGGAGGTAGAGGATGAGAAGAAGGAGGAGAGGAAAAGAGGAGAGGAAATAGAAGAAGAGAGGAGGAGAGAAGGAGGAGAAGAAGGAGAAGAGAAGAATTCTATTCTATGTAATTCATATGATTCTATAATTCTCTGATTCCAAATTTCAACCCTTACCTATAGACATGGCTGTCGGCTATAATGTCTAGGTTTGCACACCAAGCTTAAATGCATAGGGAACCTCACCATTGTTTATGAAATTAAATCAACTTGGGCGTTTGGTTAACATTGAATCAATACAATAATACAATAGCAGAGTTGGAAGGGACCTTGTAGGTCTTCTAGTCCAACCCCCTGCATGGGCAGGAATCTTATACCATTTCAGACAAATGGCTGTCTAATGAACAGACTACAGTGGTGGGCTTTACACAACATGCTTCCTTAGCTACTTTGTGGTCCCCATGTTGTGGAAGCCAGCCCTTGGATGCATCCATTCCATTATGGACAATCTGAGCAGAGACACATTTTTTTCTTGCATTTCCTACATCAGGAATCTTCTAGTCCAGCTGCCTGTTCTCCTTCCTATCGCTTTATTCTCTATCTCTCTTACCATGCTATTACAGTATTGCAAAATATGGGTTGGGCATATCAGATAATAAGCAAAATGGGCATTGGAGACAGTAGGACGAAGCGCGGGGCGAGAGGTAACTTGTTGCCCCGATTCAGGATCAGATGCTGTCCTGTGGTCTGACTGTTTGGGTGAAGAACCTTTGCCAGTAGATGGTGCTGTCTCTTTAGCTTAGACCAGGGGTTCCCAAACTTGGCAACTCCAGAATTCTCCAGCCAAGCTCTGCTGACTGGAGAATTCTGGGAGTTGAAGTCCACAAGTCTTCAAGTTGCCAAGTTTGGAACCCCTGGCTTAGACTGTCTTGCAAGAACATTCAGACTTCCCAACCTGGTGGCCTCTAGTCACATTGGACTATAGGTAATCCTCAACATATGACCACAGTCCAGACCAAAACCTCCATCGCTATGTGAGAGGATTATTAAGTAAGCCATGTCTGATTGTACAGCATTACTTTGCTGTAGTTGTTAAGCAAATTGCCGTGGTTAAGTGAATTACATGGTCATTAACCCCATGTGGCTTCCCCCAATGACGTCGCTTGTTGGAAGTCACCTGGGAAGGTCACAAAGGGGGATCATGGGACCCTGAGACACTGCAACTTTCGTAAATGCCAAGGGTCTGAATTTTGATTGGTGGATTACAACAGGGGTCACCAACCTTTCGGATCTCAGGGACCACTAAATTCATAATTGTAAATTTTTCGGGCACCGAACCAGTAGTAATGCCAGCAGGAAACCACCACCCCTCCCTCCCTCCCTCCCTCCCTTCCTTCTCTCCTTCTTATAAAGGAGAATATTTGTAGCCCAGGCAGAAATGATGGCACTAGCTCTGACGGTGTTACCTAGATCGTATAATGAAACAACTGCAAGTAAACAGTCAAGCTCAGAGAGTATCAAGGACCCTTCTTTCCTTCCCCCCACCCTCTGAAATAATTAATACATCATTTCCATGGCTAGATCTTTTCAACAGGAACCAACAGATGTTGGGGCCTGCCAGTAGCAAGCAGAGCTGGTAGCAGAGTCGGCCATTGAGGAGATTGGGGAGGAACATGGGCCAGTCCTGGGGGATGAAGAAAGTGCAGATGAGGGCTCTGTGTCAGAGGCAGAGAGGGAGCTAGACAGTAGTAAGGCAGAAGAACAGCTGGAGCCTGTTCCCAGTGTGTGCATGCGCGGAGCTGCCAGAAGACAAGAACAACTAAGAAAGCAGGGTCAATTTGGGAGTAAAGCCATGTCTCCCATAGGAAACAAAAGAGGAGCGAATGGGGAGTGGGCTTTTGCAGGAAATAATCCATTCCTTCAGTCTTTTCAAGAGTGGGAAGTTCTGTTTGTGACTATAAGAGGCTCTGTGCCAAGTGTTGCCCTGCGTTTAGAAACTAGTTATTTGGCAGCTCTCCGAGCGAGATAAGGTTCGTGTTGATAAATATTCCTCTGAAAGACTGTTTGCCAAGCCTTGCTGACTGTGAATGAAAGGAATTCACAGTCGTGTAAATAAAAGAGGTTTTGCTGGGACCAAGACTTTGCTCCATGCATTTTAACGAAGCCTGGGTCAGAACAGCAGAGGAATGGAAATCTTAAAAAATCTACCAAACTAAAATTATCCATGATTTATTCCCTGGGAATCCCATTGGAGCAGTGCAGACATACCAGAAAGCCTGATGCTTCTCTACCAGCAATCACTCAATCACTTGGTCTCTTCAGCGATGAATCACTTCAAAAATCAAACTTGTCTCTGCTCAAAAGCAGACAAAATCTTTCAGCCCTACCACCCCAGGAGGCCCAGCCAGCTGACAGTACATTCACAATCAGGAAAAGAAATATCAACACTGCTGGTGTAAAGTAATTTTCCATCCATTTCCGAGCCAGGTCAGCAGAGTTTCAAAGAAATGCCACATCGGCTTGAAACTTCAGACAAAATGTTATTTATCAATGCCTCTGAAGCTGTATTAAGTGAACTTGATCTGTCAACTTCAAAATGTTTCAGTACTTTATTTATTTATGTATTTTAGTATGTCGAACATCTACAAGATACGGGTATAAGTATAAACATGGACATGAACAAAGGAATTGAGTACAAATAAATGGGGACAGTAGGACAGAGACGGTAGGCACACTGGTCCGTTTATGTCCGCCCCCTTTACGGACCTCTTAGGAATGGGGTGAGGTCCACGGTAGACAGTTTAAGGTTGAAGCCGTGGGGGTTTGAGGATGTAACAACAGAGTCAGGTACAGCAGGGGTCTCCAACCTTTGCAACTTTAAGTCTGAAGGACTTCAGCTCCCAGACTTCTCCAGCCAGCAAGGCTGGCTGGAGAAGTCTGGGAGCTGAAGTCCTTCAGACTTAAAGTTGCAAAGGTTGGAGACCCCTGAGGTAGAACATTCCAGGCATTGACCACTCTGTTGCTGAAGTCGTATTTTCTGCAATCAAGTGTGTAGCTGTTTACCTTGAGTTTGTATCTATTGTTTGCCCATGTATTATTGAGGTTGAAGCTGAAGTAGTTGTTGACAAGTAGGACATTGCAGCAGGCAATTTTGTGTACCTTGCTTAGGTCAGATATAAGCGGCGTAGTTCCAGGTTGTCCAAGCCAAAAATGTCGAGCCTAGTGGCATAAGGGAATTATATTGTGAACAGAGGAATGGCGGACTCTTCCCGTGAAATACTTCTGTACCCGCTCAATTGTATCAACATCCAGTAAACAGTGTGGATTCCAGGCAGAGAAGCTGCATTCAAGAATTGGTCTGGCAAAGGCTTTGTTTGCCCTAATTAGCAGTATAATGTTATTGGAGAAGAAGCTTCACAAAATTAGGATAACAATTCTTAATGCCTTTTTGGCAATGCTGTTACAGTGAGCTCTGTGGCTTAGTGCTTGCTGAGTACATGCTGAGTTTTGAAAGTTTATTTTATTTATTTTATTTTATTAGATTTATATCCCGCCCTTCTCCAAAGAGGACCCAGTTTACCAGTATTTAAGTGGGGAAAAACACATCTTGAATCATCTTAATTTCTCCTGAGTTAAGAACAGCCACGACAAATGCAGAATAAGAAAGCTAATGTTATTATATGCCGTGTTTTACCAACTGATTCATTTTCCACACTCTAAATAACATCAATGCTTAGAATCTACTTTTTATCTTGTGACATTGCTTCTTCGCACTCCATTAATATAAAATATATGCTTCCTTCTATTGCCAAAGGACTATACTCATTATTATTTCTGTCTGAGGCATTCAGCCAAGCCCTAATGGTAGAAAGAAGTCAAAGGCTACAATATCATTATGTTTGCAAGAGTTCAGCTACCATGGAGATAAAAAGAATAGCATAAGGTTTTTCAGATTACAGAATTCAACATGTACATGACCTGGAAGAAATAATCTTTCCCCATTTCCCAAATAACTTACGGTACGTTAAAAGGAAAACATCTTCTAAGATTAAGTGACAGTACAGTAAAGGAGGCAGATGCAATTGCTTCTAATCTTTTGGGAGAGAGAGGTATTGGAAATTTGGGGTCCGTTTTCCTTTGGGTTAAATGTGACAGTGATCAGATGTATTAACATCTGAAAAAAGGAATTTTAAAAGACCCATTTGCATTTCAAGGCAATAGCTCCGTCTGTCTGTCTGTCTGTCTGTCTGTCTGTCTGTCTCTCTACCTACCTACCTACCTACCTACCTACCTACCTACCTACCTACCTACCTACCTACCTACCTACCTACCTATCTATCTATCTATCTATCTATCTATCTATCTATCTATCTATCTATCTATCTATCCAGCCATATCTATCTCTCTGTCTCTCTCTCTGTCTCGTCCTTTCTCTCTTCCTCTCTCTCTCCCCTCTCTTTATCTATCTCTGTCTGTCTCTGTCTCTCTATCTATCATCCTCATCAACAACAATATCAACCTATCTTTTAATTGCTTGATCAATCCAACACTGCTGAATAAAAAGCATTTTGCCCAATTCAGATACATTAAAAAATTCTCAAATCAGGGAAATGGGCATGACTTATACGAAAGAGTTAAAAGCATTTCAAAATGGGAAAACCAACAGTTTGGGCAATTTAATTTACTCTCTTCTGTAGGTCAGCTCTTGCTGGAAGCAGCCATCCATAATGAATAAACCGGCAGCAATCAGCCCAGGGTCTGGAGCAGGTGTGTGGCATTTTTCATTTGCAGTTTGGAAAGTTAACAGTTTCTGATGCCCATTATCTTCAAAGTGAAAACTGCTGGCAGCAAACTCTCACTTTTTTCCATACCTCAAAAACTGTCAATTAAAATGAAATCTGCTATCAATGAAAATGGCATTTTAATAATAATAATACTAATACTAATACTAACAACAACAACAACAACAACAACAACTGAATAAAAGCCGAATATAAGAAAGAAGTAATTGAGAAGCGAGCTGAAAATTTGAAAAGCAAAGCTATGCATGGCCAATACTTGAAAAGTATTAAAGGCAAAGCTGACCAAAAACTAACTTGGAACTGGTTAAGATCAGGAGTACTGAAAAAAGAAACAGAAGGCTTTATTTTGGCAGCTCAAGAACAAGCCTTAGCCACAAACTGCATGAAGGCAAAGATTCAACATGTTACCACCAACAGCAAATGTCGCCTCTGTAATGAGAAAGATGAGACAGTCGACCACTTGATCAGTGGGTGCAGCAAAATTTCACAAACTGACTACCTACAACGTCATGACCGCGTTGCTAAGATCACTCACTGGAAATTGTGCCAGAAGTTTGGATTTGAGTATAGCAAAAACCACTGGGAACATCAGGTTGAGAAAGTTTTAGAGAATGAGAAAGTCAAGATCTTGTGGGACTTCAGAATTCAGACTGACAGGCACTTGGCCCACAACACACCTGACATAACAATAGTTGAAAAGAAAAAAGTATGGTTCATTGACATTGCAATACCTGGTGATGCACGAATTGAAAATAAGCAGCAAGAAAAAAATCACAAAATACCGGGACTTGCAAATTGAAGTTGAGTGACTATGGAAGAAGAAATCGAGTGTTGTCCTGATTGTAATTGGAGCCTTTGGAGCAATACCTAAAGGGCTACCTCGCTATTTGGAAATTCTAAATTTACCAGACTTGAACATTCTGACTTTACAGAAAACCACCCTACTTGGAACAGCTTATATCCTCCGACGTTACCTTGACAGTACCTAGGTCCTTGGTTAGGACTTGAGCTGTTGAGCTACCAACCAGCCCCAAATGCTGTGAATGTCACCAAAGATTATCCTAATAATAATAATAATAATAATAATAATAATAATAATAATAATAATAATAATAATAATAGTAGTAGTAGTAGTAGTAGTAGTAGTAGTAATAGTAATAGTAATAGTAATAGTAATAGTAATAGTAATAGTAATAGTAATAGGTTACAGTTTATAGATATCGCTGTTCCTGGAGATGCCAGAGTCGAAGAAAAAGAACTAGAAAAAATAATGAAATATTGCGACCTGGCCATCGAAACTACATGACTATGGATGAAGCATGTCACAGTGATACCCATTGTCATCGGGGCACTTGGCACCATGTCCCAAAATTTTACTATATACATCAGCAAATTGCAGCTTCCTGCAATAACACCAGCGGAACTGCAAAAAACTGCGCTACTTGGAACATCTTACATTCTAAGAAGATACTTGGGTGATACTTAGGATGCTGGAAGCAAACTGTATCAACCATTAGCACCAGTCAGTGGTACTTGCAATGCATTTTTAGATGTTTCAGTTGGCTGAGTTTCACGTTTCATGAATAAAGTTAATAATAATAATAATAATAATAATAATAATAATAATAATAATAATAATAATAATAATAATAATAATAATAATGGTTTATACCTAATGTAACTCAAGGGATCAAAGCCTTCCAGAAATATTGGTTTTGATCCAGCAGTGGTGATGTATGTATAAAGCATTTTTTTAATGACCTGGGACTTATCAGTACTGCCTTATTGCTAATCATCTCTAAAATAGGCCAGTGGCCTTTTTTGATGGGCAGGAATAATTGATGTGGCTCTATATTTGTCTTGTTTTCATCACAAATGCAATTTCCTGCTAGGTTCTTTGCTACAGTTTGAAAGTGCTCTTGTTCCCTTATCTTTCCTTGTGCATTCTTGTCTATTTGGGATGTTTTCCTTCATTGCAGGTCGAGTCCAACAGCTCATCAGTTGCTCTGTAGAAACAGAACATCCCCTATTAATAATTATCACGGTTTCTTCTATATTTCACATACATTGTTATAGCACAATGGTTATAGGTGGGCGTGGGTTGATCCCGGCGTTACTGCCGGTTCAGTGAGCGCAAAATTTTTCAGGCAATGCAGGAGAAATCTGGTTTACTCTAGTTCAATCCATTGGCTCAGTGGCGGTTGGTGATTGAAACACATAAGGGAATATTGCTCCCATTGCCTTGAGTCTGGAAGCAGTTCCATAGGTGGAAGGCGTAGACATTTTGGTGAGATACTGACATTTAGTACTCTAAGGAGCCCCAGACCGCTCCTGAGAGAAGGAACGGAATGTCTGCCAGTTTGAACTGAGGTAACAGAATGTGAGGTAACTGGCAGTTAGAACAGAGTTCTTTTCAGGTGGGGAGGGGGAGTAGAACTCCTTAGCATCAGAGCATGTTAATTACTGTATAAGAAATACTAATGATCTGATGGTCATTTCAAAAAATCCTTTCTTAGTGAGCACCTAGAAGGCAAGAGGAACATATATACCAAATTTCAAGTTTATAGGCTTTACGGTTCTGGAGATTTCATGATGAGTGAGTGGTATTTGGCTTATATATATATATGAATATATGAATATATGAAAATATATATATATATATATAGTCATACATGACAAATTTCAACCATGGGTTCAAAGAATGTACCTAAAGCCAAACAATCCACATCATGGCATGTCCTTCTTCTTAATGTACACTCAAGTCCCAAATATCAGCTAGTAAACATATTCTACATACATGTGGGCATCGGTGTGTCATAAGAGGATACATAATTTTGACTGTGCATTTTCACTAATATATACCAAAAAAGTCTCCAATACACATGGGGCTACAGAAAATAATACTGAAACCACTGTTGTCAATTAAAACATGGATGGCAAGCACGAACTTTCTACGTTCCCCTTCTGAAAATCAAAATATAATAAATAAGTAAATGGGATAGCTTAAAATATTCACAACGTGTCTAGTTTTGTTCATTATGCAAGTGATGGGGAAAACTGTCACCTTGTTGTTTTGAAACAATATAATTAACGTTATTAATTCCGAAGCTTAGCATTTAAAAGAACAAAGGATATGATTGTACATTCAGTGCAGCTGCAAAGGTTATTGTGGGTCCTCCAGTGACTTTTGCTTTGCTTCGTCTTCTGACAATACAACTTTCTGAGTAATAGGAGGGGAAGTAAACACAGGCCTGAAATAGGCTTATTTATATTTTTGACAATTTTAATAAATGCAAGTGCAGGTTATTGAGTCATGCTTATGGCTTAATCCAGTGTTTCTCAATCTTGGCAGCTTTAAGATGTGTAGACTTCAATTCCCAGAATTCCCCAGCCAGCCTGGGTCATTTAACGCAGGGGTCCCCAACCCCCGGGCCGCGGACCGGTGCCAGTCCATGGCTTGATAGGAACCGGGCCGCAGTGAGCGGCACAACTCTTACAAAGGGCCAGAGAGGAAGAGGTGGAAGGAGGGGGCAGACCCCTGGGCAGAGTGCGCGCCGGGGATGGGAGAGCGCAGGCGCGGCCACTAGCACCGTTGTGGGCCTGAGAGGGGCGAGTGAGCTGACTCACCCCCCCGTGCGTGCATGCGCCGCCTGTTCCCCCTCCCCCCTGCTCCACCTCTATGCCAGCCGAGCCATGGCCACCGGTCCACAGAATTTTTTTAACATGAAACCGGTCCCTGGTGCCAAAAAGGTTGGGGACCCCTGGTTTGACGCCTAATTTCCCTAGAGATATGCAGGCTGCTGTGATGAGAATGGAGACCCAAGAAATCTAGAAGGCAAGTGATGGGGAAAGTAGGTCAAATGCTTCCTTCCCAAAAAATTTGCATCTGAAACTGAGATATTCTTGGAATTTGGTTTTATCAAGGTAAATTCAGAGATAGGTTGCTCCCGGTTTGGTCCGGTCTGACCGAACTGATAGTGGAATTCAGGCCTGGGTCGCAGAATTGGCAGCGACCCAGGCCTGCCACGCCCCTGAACCAGTTCCCTCAATGCCGTTATTCTGCCGCCATTTTGTTTTTAGTGACTGCGCATGCACAGTTGTCTGTAAATTGTGCTGCACATGCACAAAGAACAATTTACATTGAACAGTGCATGTGTATGAGTGAAGCAAGCACGCTTGTGTGTTGCACGCAGGTTGCGAACCGGTAGTAAAACCAGCAGCAACCCACCCCTGGGTAAATTCCATTTATTGTATGTGTCAATTATAATATCACGGTGTCAGTACTGGAATTCAGACAGGTTGCACCCTTTTGGGAGAACCAGTTGTTAACTTTCTAAGCAGTTCGGAGAACCGGTTGTTGGAAGAAATCTCATTTAGTTTTTTCCCACTTTACAGGGCTAATCCTGTAAGAAAGGCAGGAAGGAAACATTCTGGTGTTGTTTCTAGCCTCATCTTTATTGCCCTGCTTACAGAAACTGCCTCTCCGGTTAACCCTGATTACATTGTAACAGCTAAGGCGAAGTGCCCATCGACGTGAGTGACATTGAGTTGGCCACGCCCACCCAATCACATGACCACCGAGCCCCACCTACCCAGCTGGTCATTAGGGCAGAGAACCAGTTGTTAAATTATTTCAATCCCACCACTGCCCAGTATAATATAGAATATAGCACCGTGAATTTTGGACTGTTTTCTACCAACACTTTTCCTTGTCCTGTGACATTCAGTGCCCGTTAATATTGATACGATCATATTGTCACTCCTACAAATAATTTAAATTATGCATAAATTGTAATTTATAATGGTTTAATGTTGATACATACATCCATAAAAATTCACATGCTGATTTGTTTTAATTCACTTTGCTTGTTTGATTTATATCCTGCTTTTTTGCTAGTTTCATCCACAATAGTGAATCTGATCTTTATCCAATATCCAAGATTTCATTCTTTTAATTCTTTTTCAGGTAGTCCTGGATTTACAACCACAACTGAGCCCAAGTAACTATTGTTAAGCAAGACAGTAGTTAACTCAAGTGAGTTTCGCCCCATTTTACAATCTCTCTTGCTGCAGTTGTTAAGTGAATCACTACAATTGTTACTAGTACAGTCGTAAAGTGAATATGGTTTCCCCATCGGCTTTGCTCGTCGGAAGGTCACAAAAGGCGATCCCATGAGCCGAGGACACTGTGACCGTCATAAAAATGAGTTAGTTGCCAAGCATCTCATGTGATTTTGGACACATGACCAGGGGGATGCTGCAATGGTTGCAAGTGTGAAAAACAGCCATAAGTCCTTTTGAACTTTTTCAGCAGGTTCTGACAGGTTCTGGAGAACCAGTAGCAGAAATTTTGAGTAGTTGGAGAACCGGCAAATACCACCTCTGACGGGCCCTAGAGTGGGGAGGGAATGGAGATTTTGCAGTATCCTTTCCCTGCCACGCCCACCAAGCCACACCCACAGAACCGGTAGTAAAACGTTTTGAATTTTACCACTGGCTCCATCACAAGTTTGAAAGCTCAGAAAAGTAAACTTCTGGTCTTGATAAGAATGGATCCAGATCGTATCCTACAGTGATGCTTTAATCGGAGACTTTATTTCTTGATTTTGAGTAAGCAATGAAGAACTGAACTGTGGCTGAATTGTTCCCCCTAAAGAACACTTTAAAATGCTTGCAAGGAAATTTTAAATGAAAGAGAGCGCTTTGCAAAAGCCAGAGAGACCCTTGAACAAGCAGCTCCATTTGCTGTAGAAAATGAAATACTATTTGAGAAATTGGAAATGGAATGTCTTTCTCCAAGCAGTTTTTTCAAGGATCAGTTCATAAAATTAGAGAGAAATTTGCAACTGCTTTTCAATGCTGTGAATTTTCTCTCTCTCTCAAGATGAGAAGCCAGTGAAAGGAGATGATATTAGTTTTGCCAGAGCCCTTAAAAAAACCAAAATGAATTTGCACTTTCCCTGATTTATAACTTGTTGAATGCTCAATCTGGAAGAAACCGAGATGTGTCTGATCTTCCAGTACAAATTGTGGTTTCATTTTATTATGAACTGAAGTGTTTTTGTGAGAAATTGCCTCATTACTTTCAAGTGGAAGAGCATTTGAGAGACAACTTCTGCGACTGAACTGAGGAAAAAAGAGATATTTGGGAAAACAGCATCTCTTGATATCAATTTGAAAGCCTAGAGTTCAAGATATACAAATACTATTACATTACTACAGGGACATGGTGGCTCAGTGGCTAAGATGCTGAGCTTGTCAATCAGAAAGGTCGGCAGTTCGGCAGTTCGAACCCCTAACACCACATAATGGAGTGAGCTCCAGTTACTTGTCCCAGCTTCTGCCAACCTAGTAGTTCGAAAGCATGTAAAAATGCAAGTAGAAAAATAGGAACCACCTTTGGTGGGGCGGTAAAGGGAGATGAGAATGCCCTCTAGAGTTGGGAACGACTAGCATAAATGTCCGAGGGAAACCTTTACCTTTTTATTAAATTACTGTAATACTTTAAATACAGAAGAGTTGACTCTATTGAAGAGCAAACAAATGGAACATAAAGAAATAAAATGTATGCATATTCATGAAAATCTTTTAATAATCCTACTGATTACTGAAATTTAATGAACTCCTTTGCTGAAATTAGATGTAGTGATCTCTGTTTTCTTTTATACTTTGCTAAACTGTATGTGAATTCCACATTTCTAAGCTACCACTTACAATACCAGCTCTAAAGAAAGAGGTTTTATTTTTAGCTCACCAATCCTGAAGGACCAAGTAATAATAACTGCATTTTCCTAGGATGTGGGAGATTTGGTAAAATTCTTATCTCAGAGAAAAAAAAAACCCCATCAGTTCCCCAGAGAGAAAATCCTGGCATTTAGAGGAAGACCTAAACTTTGATACTTCTATTTCTTTATTATTATGATATAAAAATGTGAAATCCCAGCTGCCAAGTTATTTAGTTGGTGTTGGTTTTCATACACCTTGGGTTCTTCCCAAGAACCTAGGTCAGGGGTCTGCAAAGTTGGCTCTTTTAAGACTGATGGACTTCAACTCCCGGCTGGCTGGGGAATTCTGGGAGTTGAAGTCCATCAGTCTTAAAAGAGCCAACTTTGCAGACCCCCTGACTAGGCTGTCATAATGTGTTGGAATAATATATGTACGGATCTAAGTAAAATGGCCTTTTGTAACCGACAGATGGCAATTTTGTCATTGCGCAGACTTTCTAAATGCTATCCAAGATTTTTTGGCGTGGTACCCAGTAGCCAGTAGCCTTTGCGACCATTGTGGGTGGTTTATATGATGATCTTTCAATTTTGTTTTTCAGGTCTTGATACTCTAATCTTCCCCAATTCTTTGTCTTCTAGTCAAATGTTTTTGATATCATCATATCTGTTTTCCACACTTCCTTCTTTTTCGACCACAGCTAAATCTGATGTGTGATGACCCAAGACTGCATCAGTTTATATTAAGAATATAAATATTTTAACCTGCTCATTTTTGATTACTCTGTGTTCCCACCACTTTTTCATTGCTTAGTTAGTTAACCAGAAATTCAAAGGACAGGTTTTAGCTCTTAACATTACTGCCATTATAATGGTACAGTAATATGATTGCCATTTTGTAAGGTAAAGGTTCTCCTTGCACATATGTGCTAGTCGTTCCTGACTCTATGGGGCGATGCTCATTTTCATTTCAAAGCCGAAGCGCCAGCACTATCTGAAGACATCTCCATGGTCATGTGGCTGGCATGACTAAATGCCACAGGTGATGGAATGCTGTTACCTTCCCAACAAAGGGGTTCCCTATTTTTCTACTTGCATTTTTACATGCTTTCAAACTGCTAGGTTGGCAGAAGCTGGGACAAGTAACGGGAGCTCACTCCATTACGCGGCGCTAGGGATTCAAACCACCAAACTTTTTGATCGAAAAGCTCAGCATCTTAGCCACTGAGCGTCCCTGCCATTTTGTATTTTCCATAATATCTTACATACCATTCAGTGGTGGGTTTCAAATTTTTTAGAACCTACTCTGTAGGTGTGGCCTATTTTGTGGGCGTGGCTTGGCCATCATGTGACAGGGTGGGAGTGGCCACCTTTTAAAATGTGGTGAAACTCATTTAACAACGCTCTTACTTAGCAACCAAAAATTTGGACTCAATTATGATGATAAATTCTTTCTTTCTTTCTTTCTTTCTTTCTTTCTTTCTTTCTTTCTTTCTTTCTTTCCTTTCTTTCCTTTCTTCCTTCCTTTCCTTTCCTTCCCGTTGGGTCACTGGCAGCGGCGGGCCAGATTTACTTCCAGGTACGCCGGTGGAACCCCCTCTCACCGGTTCTCTAAATTTCACCAACCGGTTCTCGTGAGTAGGTGCAAGCCTCCAGAAACCCACCACTGATACCATTCCAAAAATGTGGTGATGAAAAAGCCATTTGGAGTCTTTTAAAAGCACATCCCAACCCACATTTTAAAAAAAAATCCATGTATGGCGTAAAGAATTGAAGAATACAGCATTTGTTTGAAGTGTTCAGGAACACAAGATAGGGTTGTGCAAGATTTTACACACCTCAGGTGTGTAAAATATACCTAAGGATAACTTCTTGTCTTCATCTCATTACATTTGTGACAGTTGGAACTTGTCCATTCCTATTGAGTCACTGCTGAGTCACTATTCCTATTGAGATGGACGGTTTAGAAATGTGATAAATATGTAAGCAATGAATTAGATTTTTAAAAATTTCTTATTTCTATTGAAAGTGTTGCAGTTTCACTATAAGCTATGAATTTGGGCCATCATTATTCCATTTTGTCTTATTCTTCACAAACATGTTTACCCTATAGCCAGAATATAAGAATGGATGCAAAATGAGGAACCTACTATGTGAAGTACCAATTAACATAAAATCGGGAGCTATCTTCATGTGAAACTGAGTCTCTTTTATCTTATTCTTAATATAAGTGGACATCAGTGCCCACCAAAAATAGAGTTAATTCTCTGCATCTTTCCTTTGAGTGATGGTGACATTTCAAAATTCAATAACTATACTGGTAAACTCTTTACACCATAACCTTCACTGAACCCGAAGGCTGTGTGAAGGAAAATTCAATTTAACCTTTGGGTAATAAACCACATGAAACATTATGGAAGCCCCTCTGAAAATAACTGCAGTGTGAACATTTTAGAAGTATTTGAATATTTTAAAAGTATATCGAGGTTCAGAATTCACTAGGCAGGGATGAAGTGGTGAGAATTCATGGGACACAATTGCCACATGTGAAACATAGCTACAAGTCAGGGAACACGATATTTGGAAAGCACAGGTAGTCCTCAACACAACCATAACTGAGCCCAACATTTCTGTTGCTAAGCAAGACAGTTATTAAGTGAGCCTTGCCCCATTTTATGAATTTTCTGGCTCCAAGAAAGTGAATCACTGCAGTTGTTAAGTTAATAATGCAGTTGTTAAGTGAATCCGGCTTCCCCATTGACTTTGCATGTCAGAAGGTCACAAAAGGTGATCACATGACCCTGGGACACTGCAACCGTCGTAAATATGAATCAGTTGCCGAGTGTCCGAATTTTGATCACACGACTATGAGGATGCTACAAGGGTCATAGGTGTGAAAAAAATCATGTCATGTTTTTTTCAGTGCCGTTGTAACTTTGAACAGTCACTAAATGAATCGAGGGCTACCTGTACGCCGATATCTAATCCAGTGGTAATCAACCTGGTCCCTACCGCCCACTAGTGGGTGTTCCAGCTTACATGGTGGGAGGTAGGAGTTATGTCCAATACTGAAGCACTTTCCTTTTTTAAAATTTAATTGACTTCCCTACTTTATAAATCACCATTACTGTGGAACCGGTGGGCACTTAGAAAATTTTACTACTAACAGAGATACAAAAGTGGGTGATAGGTATAAAAAGGTTGACTACCCCTGATCTAATATAACAGAGATGGAAAATGATTTCTGTGGATGAAGCCAGAAACTATATGCAACTCCCAGCAATCCAATTGCACTTAGCTGTAATCACACAGCAGGATTCATAGCAGAGAACCCATCTGGGGAGAGCTTCTCTTAACATGCAGTATCAACAAAGCACACCATAATCCATTTGTTTACTAAGTGTGGCAGCAACACCACCATGTAAATCTTTCCGGCACATGCTTTCCAGAGGCCAAAACAAGAGTATAGTAATTGGTGCTGAAACATTGACACAGCTCCCTGGCATTTTAACACTCTTCGCTTTTTTTCTTTTCTCTTTCGCTCGCTTCAGTTGAAATGGGAATGAAAACTGGAAGTCAAGCTAGAAAGAAGGAAACAATATTTTGCAAACCATGAAGAGAAGAGAAGACAAAAGATCCCTCCATACATCCCTCCGGCCAATCCGCTCCCACAGAGAGGGCCTTCTCAGGGTGCCGTCAGCCGGGCAATGCCGACTGGTGACACCTAGGGGAAGAGCTTTCTCTGTGGCAGGCCTTTGGAACGACCTACCCCCTGAACTTCGCACCATCTCGGACCTCCGCCTCTTCCGCCAGTGTCTAAAGACACACCTCTTTCAGCAAGCCAGTCTAGCCTAACCTCCCGTTAGGGCTATTTTAGATAGTTTTAAATTGGGGATTTTAATTTGGATTTTAGCATAGGACAGTTATGTAATTTAATATGTTTTTAAATTCTGTATATTATTGTTTCATATGTTTTTAAATTCCTGTGCGCCGCCCTGGGTCTTTCGTGGAGAAGGGCGGAATATAAATTTAATTAAAATAAAATAAAAAATAAAGAAGAGAAGAGAAGAGAAAAGAAAATATCAGTGTTAGAAGGGACCTTGGAGGTCTTCTAGTCCAACAACCTGCTCAAACAGAAAAACCTACACATTTCAGACAAATGGTTGTCCAATCTCTTTTTAAAAATCTCCAGTGTTGGCACATTCACAATTTATGGAGGCAAGTTGTTCCACAGATTAATTGTTCTAACTTATGAGCTACGGCGGGGCAGTGGTTAGAAGCAGTATTGCAGGCTAATTCTGCATCACTGGTAGGGGTTCGATCCTCACCAGCTCCAGCTTAACTCAGCCTTCCATCCTTCCAAGTTCGATAAAATGAGGGCTCAGATTGTTGGGGACAATATGCTGACTCTGTAAACTGGTTGGAAAGGGCGGTAAATCACTGTGAAGCAGCATATAACCCCTAGTCCTTCTTTGCATTAAACTAGACAAGATGTACATTTCTAGGAAGTGACATTTCTGTATAGGAGGAAGGGAAGAAATCTGTATGGAAATTGTCCCTGGCCACATCAGTGCTGTCCTATTTATTTCTCTCTGAGTCATCACTATGGAACAGAGAAAAGGGGTGGAGAAGAGACAGAGAATGGAAGTCACTCGGATTAATGTACATTAGTAGCTACTGACAATTCAGGGCACAATCAGCTCTGATCTGTAGAAAGTGCACGGTACAGAAGCTGCTCAAAAGCCCAAGCAGATCAATAGAGGATTTGCAGAGTTGCCAGATCATTATCAGAAGTTTGGAAGCCTCCAAGGAGAAAGACAAAAAGGTTCATGCGGGTGTTCTTAGGCATAAAACAGAAGTGGATTGTTAGTGCCTTCTTTTAGAAACAGAGAATTGTAGAAAACTAACAGCGGGAGGCGGGAAAAACATATTGATCCAGGGGTGGGCTTCAAAAATTTCAACAATGGGTTCTCTGCCCGATTGCTGGATGGGCGTGGCTTAGTAGTCGGTCTCCTGCACCACATTAAGGGGAGGCAGCGTTTTTTGCCTTCCCCAGCCTCCGGAGGCTTTCCTTGAGCCTCCGGGATGGTGAAAACTGCTTCCCCCAGTCTCCAGAGGCCTTCTGGGGGACCTGTTTACCCCCCTCCCCGAGCCTCCACATGGGCCCTGCACTTACCTTGCATCCAAAATGGGCCATGTGGAGATTCCTGAGAGGAGTGGGGTGGGCAGGGCCAGCCAGGGGTGAGATTTGGAGGTTCTCTGAATCAGCCATAACTTTAGCTACAGGTTCTCCCGAACCTGGGCAAACCTGTAGCAGCCCACCCTTGTATTGATCCAATATTATACTGTGCAGAGGATTCTTTTTCCTAAGTGCCTGATCTTACATTTAAAAACACTGAACTGCAGTTTGCATAATTTTGATCTCTTTTTCAGCAATGTCAAATTGTTTTCCATGTTACAAATATCCTTAGGAAGGTCGACTCTATTACACACCTTTAACTCATCAGTAAAAAGACAAACCTGACTTGCAATCCTTCTGTTATATCACTTACAAGCACATTGGACAGAACAGAAACTAGGACTGAGTCTTGTGCAGTGGTGGGATTCAGCCAGTTCGCACCTATTCGGGAGAACTGGTTGTTAACTTTCTAAGCAGTTCGCAGGACAGAAACAGAGAGATGAGAGAGGCAGAAAGATAGAGACAGAGAGACACACACACACACAAATACAGAGGCATGCACACAAAGAGAGTGAAAGAGAGAGAGAGAGAGAGACAGACAGACAGGGACAGTCAGGCAGGCAGAGTGATAGGCCTTGTTTACCAAAAGAATGGGAACCCATGGGGAAGGCAGCTTTTTAAGCTAGAAAGTTTTCCATTCATGCTTCCAGTGAATTATTCATTCTAAAAGGTTTTAACATTATCTCCATTCAAATGTACTTTCCCAAGATATCCATAACCCACTAATCCAATGGATACATTAATGCCATACTGTTTTTTCATAATTTATATGAAATTTATAGTTTCGATTTGCTGAAGGATGAAATTTAGCCAAAATTGTTGGATAACAGTACATTCCAATCTCACCGAAAGTTGCTTGATTACTTTTAGTTTAGAGCAGGGCTGCCAAACTCGCAGCCTGGGGGCCGAATGCATCACGCACTGGCCACACCCACGCCCAATTTAGCAAAGAGGGAAAAGTCACAATAAGTTGCACGACAACGCCGTGACAATGCAAGTTTGACAACCCTGGTTTAGAGGCTGCCAACAGCTTGTGAAAGAGACCCAAAATTTTGCAATTTTTTCAGAATTATTTTCCAGTTCAACAAGCTAGGCAATACGTCAATCCATCAACTGGTTAAATTTTAAAATGTAAATTATGGAACATAACTTAGGAACGATAAGAAGCGTTAAATCTTGCATTTAAAAACTGGTCTGATTGCCCTAAGGCAGGGATGTCCAAACTTGGGAACTTTAAGACTTATGGACTTCAACTCCCAGAATTCCCCAGCCAGCTAGGCTGGCTGGAGAATTCTGGGAGTTGAAGTCCACAAGTCTTAAAGTTCCCAAGTTTGGACATCCCTGCCCTAAGGGGTATCCTTTGTTTATCACTCTAACTGACCTCTATGCTGGTACAAAGGAAGAAAATGTATATTGGTTTCTCCAAATTATTTATTTAGTGGAAGACTTTTATTTTCTTGATTGGTGTAATTTATATTGCTTTCACCAGATTATCTACTACAAGACTTTTGTTTTCTTTATCAGTCTACCAGTAAAATCTCTATGCCCTTGTTTTACAATCAGCGTGAAAATAGAAGCCGCTAATTTCTTAGAATCTGCAGAATTACTTTACAAGGCTGACTGAACAATAATATATATTGTTACTAAAAACACGCTGCAGAAAACAGTATTTTCATAAATGCACATTAAAGCTTAATTATTATGGATGAAGAATAGAGTTTTGTAATAATGACGGCGAGCCCTTACCTCAAGTTTCATCTTGCAGGGTTTGCAATCATGTAGTGTGTACATCTCTGAGTATTTTTTTAAATTTATGTTAGGGTTTTTATGTTCAATTCAGCTCTAATCAACAGTTCAGCGTTCAACGGAAGAGCACAAGCGATTGCTTCCATCCCCAATTTCATTTAAAATGATTTATATATTGATCACTTAACCAGGGAAGATGAATTGAGAGCTGGCAAGTAAATGGACAGAATCTGACTTCCAGCCCAGCGTAACTTGATGCTCAGAAGAAAAATAAATTCCTGAACTAAGAATGACTTATAGGCCTGAACGTTCGCATGTGGTTTGGTCATTTGAGACAATTGTGATGATAAGAAGATTTATGAAGTTCAACATGAGCTTACAGAAAGTATTAGTGTTTAAGTCTTGGCCTGTGCTTCAGGGGTTGGTAGCCCTTCAGTATTTCAAGATTACTCAGGGAGACAGCAACAAACGTTGAGTGTCAATCAATGGTGGGATTGACTTATCTTTGCTACTGGTTCACAAATGAGAAGGTCGCGCATTACATTGGGATGGGTGGGCGGAGCCTCCAACAACCGCCGCTACTGGTTCTCTTGAACCGGTAAGAACTGGCTCAATATCACCTCTGGTGTCAATCCAAAGCAAAGTTTCCCAGCTGTGGCAACTTTAAGACGTGTGGATTTCAATTCCCAGAATTCCCCAGCCAAAATGGGGAATTCTGGGAGTTAAAGTCCACACATCTTAAAGTTACTAAGGTTGGGGAAATCCTACTCTAAAGCAGAGATGCTCATTTTATTAAGTTTACCTTTTAAATATATGCAAAGGGTGCTCATGAAGAAGACCATTGTCCACAGTCTAACATTATCTATCTGCAGTATTGATTTGGATAAGAGAGTGGGCCTTATCTCACTTCTCAGATAATGATAAAGCCAGGAAATTTACATCTTTTTTTCTGATGCCTGGAATTAGTAACTGGATAAGCAAAACATTTATGAATTCTTTAATGTAACACATTTTTGTCCCACCGCCCAAGCTGTTTGGAAGGGCACTATATGAGTATTATCCTCTATTGTCCCCTCTATGCAGGAACACACCAGGAATTATTATTTCCCCTTTTTAGTAAACATCCTGGTCGTTATAATTTGTTTTATCTTAAAAGGTTATTATCAGATCAATCTGTCGCTCTGTCTTTAGCCAAGTACTGCTCAACTGTCTTTACAGTACTCTATGCCATAGAATTTATTCTAATCTCACTTAGATATTTTAGATCTTTAGTATATACACAAACACATACACACACATATATAAATACACACTATACATATGTAGATATTCGTGTGTGTGTGTGTGTGTGTGTGTGTGAGAGAGAGAGAGAGAGAGAGAGAGAGAGAGAGAGAGAGAGAGAGAGAGAGAGAGAGAGTTCCAGCATAACTCTAGAGCAATTTCAACCTAACTTGGTACACAGATGACATTGTGGGGGTAAAACACTCCTAAAGTCCTTCAGGGTGTGTGTTCTGTTAAGATACAGCCTGTTGTGCCTTAAAATGGCTTCTACTGTGCAGCACAGTGGAGTTGCCATAGTAATGGCTTCACAGTGCTACACAAGGGGGCTCCTTCTGGTAAGGGGGAAAATCCAAACATCCAATATGTTTGGTCTGGACATTTCCCCCCCTATAAATAAATACCCAGGCAGCGCTGGGTTACCGGATAGTATCGTGTGTGTGTGTGTGTGTGTGTGTGTGTGTGTGTGTGTGTGTGTACATGACTGAATGAAGATTTGATGATGATGAGTCAAAATAACTTCCATTTTACTCTGTTCGTTTTGTTCCAATGGATAAATAAGAATAATCAGGAAAGGCCAGAAACCAAAAACAATTTTAAAAGACATTCAATAACAAATAAGAACAGGCAGAATTAGCAATAATCCAAGCAAAGCATTATTGAAGAGTGGCTATCAGAAACGACCATGTGGAAGAAGCATTAATAAAAATTACACATGCAGAAATAATCTAAAAGGAGAAAACCATGAGCACAGAAATATCAAGAAAGCATCAATTTAAAGAAAAATTAAAATGACCACAGTGAAAAGCATTAGCAAAACAAGTATATTATTATGCCTTTGATGTTACTTCTTCTAGAACATCCTTGATGTTACTTCTTCTGGAACATCCTTCTATTTAAACTTGTTTATTAGCTTAGAGGAAATGTTAAATACTCTTTTTTACCGAGGAGAAAACAATTTATCTTAAAAATTAAAGAGAGGGGAAAAAATATTCCTCTGAATCCCAAATAAGGTTAGAGAAGTTTATTTCATTCATATTGAACATGAATGTATGTAATGACATACTTCTGAAGCCATACATAAACTGAAATTTAGTTGCTATTTTAAATCTGTACTTCTTTACATATTACTGTGCAGTTGTAAAATTTAGGGAAAGTCTGTAATAATAATAATAATAATAATAATAATAATAATAATAATAATAATAATAATAATAATAATAATAATAATAATAATAATAATAATAATAATAATAATAATAATAATAATAAAAAAATTTAATTTGTTGACTGCTCCCTCTCCCCGAAGGGACTCGGAGCGATGCACAGGGCAAATAAAACAATAAATACACACATATAATTAAAAACAAATTAAACCTTCCCTGCGCTAAAAATCCAGTTAAAAATTGCTAAAATCCCCATCTAAAATTTCTAGCAACCCCATCGAAGAGAGACTACCCTAGGCCGGCCAAGCAGAACAGATATATTTTTAGTTTTAGACGGAAGGAGCGGAGGTCCGTGGTTGTTCTAATGTCGGGGGGAAGGTCGTTCCAGAGGGCTGGGCCCGCCACAGAGAGAGCCCTTCCCCTGGGCGTCGCCCGCTGACAAAGTCTAGTGGACGGCACCCGGAGAAGTCCCTCTCTGTGGGAGAGAATCGGCCGTGTGGATGTATGAGGCAGGATCCGATCCTGCAGATAGCTAGGTCCCGAGCCATGGAGCGCTTTAAAGATGATAACTAGAACCTTGAAGTGCACCCGGAAGACGACAGGCAGCCAGTGCAGCTCGCGCAAGAGCGGTGTTACGTGGGTAAACCTTGTGGTTCCCATAATTGCTCGCGCGGCTGCATTCTGGACTAGCTGAAGTCTCCGAGTGCACCTCAAGGGGAGCCCCATGTAGAGAGAGTTACAATAGTCCAGTCGGGATGTAAGCAATGCATTGTCACAAATGAAACATTAACTTCATGTTAGGGTGAATGGTTTGTCATGCTTGGGTGGGGTGGGGGTTGGACTAGATGACCTACAAGGCAGAGGTGGGTTCTAGCCGGCGTTACTGCCGGTTCGCTCATATCGCACGCTCTGCACCCACTGGATGTATGATGCACACTTCAATGGAAATTGTTCTGCACATGCGCAGAACTCCCCAAAAAGATGGTGGTTGCGACAGAGGCGATCAGGGAACCAGTTCAGGGGCATGGCCAGTCGGGGTAGCTGCTGGTTCTGCGACCCAAGCCAGCATACCACTACTGGTTAGGCCAAACCTGGCCGAACCAGTAGGAACCCACTCCTGCTACAAGGTCCCTTCCAACTCTGTTAATCTGTAATCTGTACTGTTAGGATGAATGGTTTGTCAAATTACATTCCTTGGCTAAGAAGAAGACATCAAGGAACGGGCATTATTTGGCATTTCAGTTTCAATCAGCAGGTTTAGCTGAATTGAGATTTAATTTCAGGTAATGCCTCATCACATGAAATTAATCCAATTTAGAAATTTAGTTTTAGATAACCACAACCAACGTGTGTTTAACTGAACTTATGCATGCTGGAAGGGCAAGCGATTCAGAAATAAACATCCCAATACTAAAAAGAAATGCTGTTTTTAGGTCACCACTAATTCTGTTCTGAAACCATGAACAAAATGTTAGGCAGCAAATATCTGCCACACCGTTACTCCAGATACATATATAACCTTTACAAAGGTCACCTAAAGCAAGTGGAGATATGGATGGTTGAGATTCTATTTTCTTCTCGCAGATTTCATTACCTCATGGCTTGATCACATAATTCTGGTTGCCATCACTTTATCTGCCTTTTTCCTTCAGCTGAAAAACCCAAACCTAGAAAAATGCAAAAGAAATTTGGACCTGTGTTGTCCATCAACTCGGTTACAAGTCTTATTTTTTGTTGACTTAAAATTGTCTTCCGGTGGCTTCAAAGCAGTGGTAGGATTCAGCCAGTTCACACCTATTCAGGAGAACCAGTTGTAAACTTTCTAAGCAGTTCGTAGAATCGGTTGTTGGAAGAAATCTCCTTTTGTTTTTTTCTCACTTTACTGGGCTAATCCTGTAAGCAAGGCAGGAAGGAAACATTTTGGTGTTGTTTCTAGCCTCATCTTTATTGCCCTGCTTACAGAAACTGCCTCTTCGGTTATTTATTTTATTTATTTATTTTTCATATTTATAACCCGCACCCATCTCACCACAAAGGGACTCGGGGCGGCGTACAGAAAATTAAATCAATTACATACAGGGATCCCAAATATCCCAATACAGGGATAATTAAGGGCCTGTGTTAACATCATTTTAAAGTCCTCATTTGAACTGGCGATGTTGGGGTTACGCAAGGTCAGCTAGTTGGAAGAGGTGCGTCTTAAGACACTTGCGGAAGAGGCGGAGGTCAGCAATGGTACGGAGTTCAGGGGGTAGGTCGTTCCAAAGGGCTGGTCCTGCCACAGAGAAGGCTCTCCCCCTGGGCGCCGCCAATCGGCATTGTCCGATCGACGGCACCCTCAGGAGACCCTCTCTGTGAGAGCGTATCGGTCCAAGGGATGTATGGGGCAGGAGGCGGTCTTGCATGTAACTAGGTCCCGAGCCATGGAGCGTTTTGAAGATGATCGTTAGGATCTTGAAGCGCACCCGAAAGACCACAGGAAGCCAGTGGAGCTCGCGTAGGACAGGTGTTATATGGGAGTATTTGGGCGCTCCCGTAATTATCCGCGCGGCCGCATTCTGGACTAACTGTAGTCTTCGGATGCACCTCAAGGGAAGCCCCATGTAGAGAGCATTGCAATAGTCAAGTCGAGACGTGACGAGTGCTTGAGTGACTGTGCGTAAGGCTCCCCGGTCCAGTAAGGGACGCAATTGGCGTATCAGGCATACCTGAAGGAACGTCCCCCTGGCCACGGCTGCCACATGGTCCTCCATAGTCAGCCAGGAGTCCAGGAGGACACCCAAATTACGCGCCTTCTCCACGGGGGCCGGTGTTTTGCCCCCAATGGCCAGAGTTGGAATGATCTGGCTGAAACGGGGTGCCGGAAGCCACAGCCACTCAGTCTTGAACGGGTTGAGCCTGAGTTTGTTACTACCCATCCAGATCCGAACGGCCTCCAAACACCGGGACATAACCTCAGCGGCATCATTGGGGTGGTCTGGGGTGGATATGTACAGCTGAGTATCATCAGCGTACAGATGATATCCCACCCCGAAACCACGGATGATCTCACCCAGCGGCTTCATATATGTGTTAAACAGTAGGGGCGAGAGAACCGACCCCTGGGGCACCCCACATATGAGGGGTCTCGAAGTCGACCTCTGCCCCCCTGCCAACACATATTGTGACCGACCAGAGAGGTAGGACGCGAACCACCGCAAAACGGTGCCTCCCAGCCCCAACCCCTCCAGTCGGCGCAGTAGGATACCATGGTCGATAGTATCAAAAGCCGCTGAGAGGTCTAACAGGACAAGGATAGAGGAAAATCCTCTATCCTGTGCCCTCCAGAGGTCATCAACCAACGCGACCAATGCCGTCTCGGTGCTGTGCCCGGGTCGGAAGCCGGACTGGCACGGGTCTAGATAGTCAACTTCATCCAAGTGTCGCGGAAACTGTTGGGCCACCACACTCTCAACAACCTTCACTAGAAAGTGAAGGTTGGAGACGGGACAAAAGTTTTCTAATAATGCTGGGTCCAGGGACGGCTTCTTGAGGAGGGGCCTCACTACCGCCTCTTTCAAGACGGCAGGCAAGGACCCCTCACTCAAAGATGCGTTGACAATGCCTTGGAGCCAGCCTCGTGTCGTCTCCCAGGCTTCCAGTATAAGCCAGGAGGGGCACGGGTCCAATAAACATGTGGTGGCCCTGAGTCTCTTTGACAACTTGTCCATATCTTTGGTAGTAACAAAATCAAACTCCTCCCATAAAGGTGTCACAAGACCTGCCCCAGCCTTCTCGACCGGACTATTGACGATGGAGGGTAACTCGCTCCGAATCCGAGTGATTTTCTCCTGCAGATAAATCCCAAATTCCTCTGCTCGACCTTGTAAAGGGGCTTCCCGCGGCCTCTGTAGGAGGAGGGAGCGGGTCACCTTGAATAGGGCGGCAGGGCGGTTATCTGCGGATGCAATAAGGGTGGCACAGTACTCACGTTTGGCCAGCCTTATCGCCACTAAGTAAGTCCTAATGTGGTCTCTTACTAGTGTTCGGTCGACTTCAGAGTGAGATGATCTCCATCTGCTCTCTAGACGTCTCCTGCGGCGTTTCATCCCTCTGAGCTCCTCGGTAAACCAAGGGGCCCAGGTGGTACGTTGCCGCAAGAGAGGCCGCAAGGGCGCGACTCGGTCCAAGGCTCCCGCGGCCGCACTTAACCATGCGGTCACTAAGTCCTCAGCCGAGTCGCGGAGCAAGTCCACCGGAATTGGCCCAAGCTCCTTCTGGAACCTTAATGGGTCCATCAGGAGCCTGGGGCGGAACCATATAGGAATGTCTGGTTCCGCCTCCTCACAGTGAGGTGTAGCGATCGGAAAGTCGAGCCGAAGGAGGGCGTGATCTGTCCATGACAAGGGTGTGATGACTAAATCCCCTATTCCCAGATCACTACTCCACTGACCCGAGACAAAGATGAGATCCAGGGTGTGTCCGCTCTCATGAGTAGGGCCCAGAACTATCTGGGTCAGGTCCATGGCTGTCATGGAAGCCATGAACTCCCGAGCTGCACCAGAGGTCTCGCCTGCTGACGGCAGGTTAAAGTCCCCCATGACTAGAAGTCTGGGGGTCTCAACCGCCACCCCGGCTATAACCTCAAGCAGCTTGGGCAGGGCTGTTGTTGTATAGCGAGGAGCCAGGTATACAACTAACACACCCAACTGCTTCCCTAGGCCCCACTTCACAAGGAGGGACTCGCACCCGGTTGTCTGAGGGACTGTGGTCTCCTTTGGCTCAAGACCTTCCTTAACCATGATCGCCACTCCCCCACGCCTCCCTAGGGCCCTGGGCTGATGGAAAGCCCAGTAACCTGGTGGGCACATTTCTACAAGGGGATGCCCTCCCTCATGGCCCAACCAGGTTTCCGTAATGCCTACCAGGTCCGGGTCCCCCTCTGACACAAGATCATGTATGAGAGGGGCTTTTTGAACCACGGACCTGGCGTTGCATAGCATCAGTCCACGGCCCTGGGTCTGTGGTTCTTGCTCACCTAGCTTGCGATGGGGATGAGGGGAGTTGGAGCGCGTGACCACCTGTAGACATCGGTCACAATCCTCCAACTGATGGCGACCATCCCCTCTCCCACCGCCCCTGCCCCTCCCCAAGACCTTATTGATGACAAATACCTCAGCATTATAATAAGGTTAACCCTTATTACATCATAACAGCTAAAACGAAGCGCCCATCAATGTGAGTGACATTGAGTTGGCCACATTCCCCCAACCACATGACCACCGAGCCATGCCTACCCAACTGGTCATTAGTGCAGAGAACCGGTTATTAAATTATTTGCATCCCACCACTGCTTCAAAGCTTCTAAGACACTGCTTACTCTGCCTCAGATATATACCTAAAAGCTCCCAGCAACTGATTCAGCCTTAATTTTGAAGATTTATTTATAGATTAATTTGATCAAAATATAAAACACCTATCTTCAATTATCCACCTACAGGCCACATATATATGCTCATTCTGCTAATATTGTGAGTCATTTTGTGAGCCCCAGACCTCTGTTAAACATAATTGTAACCCTGGTGACTCTTTACGACTGCTGAGATCAGATTTGATGGAATCTTTTTTTTAAATGTCAATAATAAAAATAATAAGGCAAGCTGTGGTTACATGGGGCCTATTAAAATAAACACCGGATGATGCTTATATTCATCAAGTTGTTTTCGATTCCTAGCCACCAACAAATCTATTTCTAAAATAACTGTGTTTCTTTATTGCAACTGTAAACAGTGAAAAATCTCCTTTCACCATGCAAGCTACAAAATAATTGCGTTATAAATATTTGTGGTAAAGCTCACTTAGTTTGATATATGAACCGCTGTTTCAATCAACTAACCTGGCTGTTATTTATTGTTGCATATTATTAATACATGGCATATAAATATATCATTCAAAGCTACGTTTATCTGACTTGTAAAATTATATTGGTGATTTATTTGATGATTTTGATCCGTCCCTAATTCTTATTAAGGCTGATTTCTAAACAGCTTTTCTAAAGCCATAATTTTTACTTCTTCGTTTTTATTTATCTATAATAGAAAAAGATGTTGAACCTTTTTTTTTTTTAAAGGGAGGGAAATGCTGTTTACTCTTTCATCTTGATGAATCGCTCCTATCTCCTTTTTGGGCCCTAGAGAGAAAATTAAAAAGAAAAAATGGTTTATTTTTCACTTTGTACAAGGAGATGCAACACCCCCCCCAAAAAAAACTCAACCCAAATGATAAATACATCAACATGGATGAATCGTATCTTTGACTAATAACGAGTCCTACAGATCATAGCAAATTCTATCCAACAGGGAAATTAAGGATGTTCTCCTAGTAATGAAATTCTTCACACCCCTCTGAAGTGGCAGGAAAAATAATCAGTAGCATGGCAATCCCACTGTCAGTCTTTCTCTTGTCTCTCAAATGTGAGAGAGGCTAATCTGAGGGCCACCTAAATGCTAGCTCATTATCCCAAGGGCTGCAACACTGAAGCCTTTGCATACTTTGATCGAAGAGTTAATAGCATTTGCAACAGAACGTAGACTTATATACTGCTTCACAGTGCTTTGCAGCCCTCTCTGAGTGGTTTATAGAGTCAGCCAGAGGTGGAATGCTCCCAATTCGGCCCAGATAGGGGCAAACTGGTAGTAGCGGCAGTGGGGGGCTCCACCCTCCTGTTGTCCCCAATTCGGGTCTGAGCCTGGTGTCGAAACCAATGATGGATGCCAGACACAAAGTGCAGATTTTCTGATTGCTTTGTATTGGATTACTCCAAGGAAAAGGGTTCCTGGTCAAAAGGCCAAGAACCAAGAACCAAGGATTAAGAAAGCTTTATACATTTTCACTAAAGGAGAAGGCGGGACAAGGTGAGATAACAAGAAACATGATCTAATAAACAATTTAGTAATAATTCTACAATTTGTTCTATTGGTCTCCAGCTGTCGGCTAATGAATGCCCCAGGAGTTATCTAAAACACATTTCATTTGCTGCAGGCCATCCCTAACTTTTAGCTGAGGTCTGCAAGTTGTCCAACTACCCATAATTGCTACAAGCTTTACACATGCATATTTCCTGTTGATAAGCATTCTTTGTTCTTTCCAGCCAGAACCCCCCCAATTACAGTCGTCCTGATTTACTTTCAAGTGTGTGCCATGACCTTGCTTTAGCATCCAGCCCATCACACCCATCCAGCTGCTTCTGCGCATGCGCCCGAACCGGTAGTAAAAAATTGGCAATCCACCACTGAAGTCAGCATTTGGCCCCCAACACACTGGTCCTCATTTTACCTTGGAAGGATGGGAGGCTGAGTCAACCTTGAGCCAGGGAGACTCGAACTGCCAAATTCCAGTTCCCAACCATAAGGGGCACTTTACTTGCAAGCTCAGTTGGTTTCAGCTTGGATTGATATAGCTGCCATCTTCACTGCTTGGATACTCCACCTTCCTGGGCACTGCTGGGCATTAGGCTATCATTCTCTCCCACGATCCCCAGGATACATCCGAGAATGAGTAGGAGCCTTTCGGGAAAACAAAAATGGCAGTCAGGAATTTGGAATAATATAGAAGAATGTGATTTTCCAGTGAGACTGGTCTATCAGGGCATCCTAGTCTACTCAACTATGGGATGTAGCATACTGTGTCCGCTTAATTGTAACACTTAAAAAAAAACACGTAATCGCTCCCCTGGTGTAGCCAACAAAGCAAGGAGAGCCCGTGGCTTAGAGGTTAATAAATCTACCTAATATGTAAGTAGCCTAGGTTTGAATGCCAGGAGGGAATGGCTAGCTGATGAGAGCTAAACAGCTTGAAATAGATCTATACTAGTCTCCCCTTTTTGTCTTTGTTGGGAAAACATAAATTCAAGAGAAGAATGGGATGCTACAATATCTCAAAATGCATGCTGCTCCACCAAAGACCCACTGGTTCTAATCAGGTGCAATTTATACCATTTCTTAAAAACAAAACAAAGCACCCTCCATCCCCTTCCTTCTTCCCTCTTCCCAAGAACTTCAGGTGACGTGAAGAAGTGGAGTGCCCTCAACTGCATTCAGTTTTGGTCACTGCATTCAGTTTTGGTCACCATGATGTAGAAAATAATAATAATAATAATAATTTTTATTTCTAACCCGCTCTCTCTCCCCGAAGGGACTCGAGGCGGGGCACAGGGAATTAAAAACAACTAAAATCAACAAAGTACAAAATTAAAAATACAAATATAAATAAATGACTAAACTAAATAAAAATAGATTAAACAAATAACCCTGCGCTAAAATCTCTTATAATATCCCCTAACCTTAAAAGAGACTACCCTAGGCCGGCCAAGCGAAAAAGATGTGTTTTTAGTTTTAGGCGAAAGGAGCGGAGGTCCGTGGTTGTTCTAATGTCGGGGGGAAGGTCGTTCCAGAGGGCAGGGCCCGCCACAGAGAGAGCCCTTCCCCCTGGGCGTCGCCCGCTGACAAAGTCTAGTGGACGGCACCCGGAGAAGTCCCTCTCTGTGGGAGCGAATCGGCCATGAGGATGTATGGGGCAGGATCCGATCCCGCAGATAACTAGGTCCCGAGCCATGGAGCGCTTTGAAGATGATAACTAACACCTTGAAGCGCACCCGAAAGACGACAGGTAGCCAGTGCAGCTCACGCAAGAGCGGTGTAACGTGGGTAAACCTAGGGGTTCCCATTATTGCTCGCGCGGCTGCGTTCTGGACCAACTGAAGTCTCCGGGTGCACCTCAAGGGGAGCCCCATGTAGAGAGAGTTGCAATAGTCCAGTCGGGATGTCACGAGAGCATGAGTGACTGTGCGAAGGGCGTCCCGATCCAATAGGGGGCGCAACTGGCGTACCAGGCGAACCTGGTAAAACGCCCTCCTGGCCATGGCTGTCACTTGATCTTCCATGGACAGCCGGGTATCCAGGAGGACACCCAAGTTGCGCGCCCCATCCACAGGGGCAAGATGTTCGCCCCCTATGGCCAGAGATAGAATCAGCTGGTTGAATCGGGCAGCAGGAAACCACAGCCACTCGGTCTTGGTCGGGTTGAGCTTGAGTCCGTTACTTCCCATCTAGATCCGCACAAAAGATGTGGAGACTCTGGAAAGAGTGCAGAGAAGAGCAACAAGGATGATTAGGGGACTGGAGACTAACACATATGAGGAATGGTTGCAGGAACTGGGTATGTCTAGTTTAATGAAAAGAAGGACTAGGGGAGACATGATAGCAGTGTTCCAGTATCTCTGAGGTTGCCACAGGGAAGAGGGAGTCAAGCCATTCTCCAAAGCACCTGAGGGTAGAACAAGAAGCAATGGGTAGAAACTAATCAAGGAGAGAAGCAACTTAGAACTGAGAAGAAATTTCCTGACAGTTAGAACAATTAATCAGTGGAAGCGCTTGCCTCCAGAACTTGTGAATGCCCCAACACTGCAAGTCTTCAAGAAGATAGCCATTTGTCTGAAATGGTATAGGGTTTCCTGCCTAGGCAGGGGGTTGGACTAGAAGACCTCCAAGATCCCTTCCAATTCTGCTATTGTATTATTGAAACTGCTTCAAACTCTTCATAACTTTTAATTCTTTTTTTAAATTCCTCTCCTGTATTTGTGCTCCCGTAATTATTCAAAGAAGGAGAAGAAAGAAATGTGAATGTAATGCAATTTAGGGAAAGATAGCTTTGAGGAGGTAGAAGAGGGGCATTTTATCTAGGCCCCCTACTATTCTTTATTTAATGGGAATACCTTCACCTGCACCCTCTTCCCAAATGCAGGCATCTCATTGTGTCCATCAAATTAGGCTGTAGAACAGGGGTAGTCAACCTTTTTATACCCACCACCCACTTTTGTATCTCTGTTAGTAGTAAAATTTTCTAACCGCCTACCGGTTCCACAGTAATGGTGATTTATAAAGAAGGGAAGTCAATTAAATTTAAAAGGAAAGTGCTTCAGTATCGGACAAAACCCCTACTGCCCACCATGAAAGCTGGAACGCCCACTAATGGGCGGTAGGGACCAGGTTGACTACCACTGCTGTAGAATGTCTGCAAGCTTAGAGACAAATATATTCATTTGCATTACAATCAGCAATCAGCTGATTTTTGTTATTTTTTATTTTTTGCTAATAGCAATGCCATCATTTCCCCAAATAATAAGATCTTTGGAAAATATTATAATTATAGGCAATCAACACCCTCTTAACATAATTTTTCATTTAGGCAGCTCCCTGCAGAGATTTCTCATCTTCTGCATTTATTTTGTGACCCATTTCCCACATTTCTAATGATCTTTTTATTTTTCTTCATTAAATCCACACAACTACATCGAAAATTGACAATAGAAGCTTTTGAAATACAGACACACACTCTATCATTTGTGGCTTTCCTATAAAATAATAATCTGGGGAGATCTTCTCCCTCCCCCTACCCTCGGGGCAAAAATCACTTAATAAATGTCTCACTTAACAACAGAAATGTTGGGCTCAATTCTGGTCATAACGCGGCCGCACGGATAATTACGGGAGCGCCTAAACACTCCCATATAACACCTGTCCTACGCGAGCTCCACTGGCTTCCTGTGGTCTTTCGGGTGTGCTTCAAGGTCCTAACGACCATCTTCAAAACGCTCCATGGCTCGGGACCTAGCTATCTGCAAGACCGTCTCCTGCCCCATACATCCCTGGGACCGACACGCTCCCACAGAGAGGGCCTCCTCAGGGTGCCGTCGGTCGGGCAATGTCGACCGGCAGCGCCCAGGGGGAGGGCCTTCTCTGTGGCAGGGCCGGCCCTTTGGAACGACCTGCCCCCTGAAATCCGCACCATTCCTGACCTCTGCCTCTTCCGCAAATGTCTTAAGACTCACTTCTTCCAACTAGCCGGCCTTGCGTAACCCCAGCACCGCCAATTATAAACGAGGGTTTTAAAAATGGTTACAACACAGGCATCTAATATCTATGTATTTGTATTTTGTATTTATTGATTTAATTCTATGTTCGCCGCCCCGAGTCCCTTGTTGTGAGATGGGAGCGGGTTATAAATATGAAAAATAAATAAAATAAAATAAAGTCAAGGAGTGCCTGTACTGCTGGAGCTGAGTGGACTTTGGCCAAGATACATGCTGTTTATGTAAGATTTATTACATAATTAGATCTCAGTGGCTCTCAACTGCAGACCAATTCTGACCGGCTTATTATATAAAAAACTAATGCAAATGCAGTAAGAAAAATAACACATTAAGATAACTTAAAATACATTAAGGGAAGGTATGCGGGGGCTCAGTGACTAAGACACTGAGCTTGTCAATCAGAAGGTTGGTAACTCAGCGGTTTGAATCCCTAGCACCGCGTAACAGAGTGAGCTCCCGCTACTTGTCCCAGCTTCTGCCAACTTTGCCAACTTCTGCCAGTTTGAAAGCATATAAAAATTACAAGTAGAAAAATAGAGACCACTTTGGTGGGAAGGTAGTAGCGTTCCCTGCACCTTCGGCATTTAGTCATGCCGGCCACATGACCATGGCGATGTCTTCAGACAGCGCTGGCTCTTCAGCTTAAAAGTGGAGATGAGCACCGACCCCTAGAGCCGGAAATGACTAGCACTCATGTGCAGGGGAACCTTTACCGTTACCTTAAGGGAAATGAAATGGCAAATCCAGACAACTAACATCAAAACATGTGCAACATATGACCAACACTTGAAATAATAAGAGGTTCCATTCAGCCTATCCTAAGGCCTGGGAGAAGATCTGGGGATCTACTGTACACTCCTGAATGATCCACCCTAGACTTTCGCCTCCATTTCCCCCTTCAGTATGAAATTCTCACCAGGGAATTCCTAACAATGGTCACTCAAAGCCCTGCCCCTAGTTGATGGGCATGTAATGCATACAACTTATTTTTAAAAAGGAATAAAATTTTAATCTGTGGGTTGCACTCACCAGCCTGAAGCCAATGTCCATCCACTCTTAATATTCCCATACGGATGTTCTCCCGCCAGTCAACAATCAATTGAGCAAGAAGATGATATGTGTTTTCTGAATTTCATAGCCAATCATCCTGGGTGATAAGCAGAGGTAGATTCCTACTGATTTGGACCGGTTTGGCCAAGTAGCAGTGGTGGGTTTCAAATTTTTTAGAACCTACTCTGTGGGTGTGGCCTATTTTGTGGGCATGGCTTGGCAGTCATGTGACAGGGTGGGAGTGGCCACCTTTTAAAATGTGGTGAAACTCATTTAACAACGCTCTTGCTTAGCAACCAAAATTTTGGACTCAATTGTGATGATAAATTCTTTCTTTCTTTCTTTCTTTCTTTCTTTCTTTCTTTCTTTCTTTCTTTCTTTCTTTCTTTCCTTCCTTCCTTCCTTTCCTTTCCTTTCCGTTGGGTCACTGGCAGCGGCGGACCAGATTTACTTCCAGGTACGCCGGTGGAACCCCCTCTCACCGGTTCTCTAAATTTCACCAACCGGCTCTCGCGAGTAGGTGCGAGCCTGCAGAAACCCACCACTGCCAAGTAGGTAGTAACTTGGCCACCCACACACCCGAACTGGTTCTATTGTCGGTGGCGCCATCTTGATTTTTGGTTCTGCGCATGCACAGAACAATCTCCATTGCAGAAATTTAATTCACCCCCTTTTCTGCACATGCACAGTACTTTTTTGGTGTAAATGTGCACATGCGCGGAGGAAAACATTTTTGGCACTGAACCGGTAGTAATGTTGGCAGCGATCCACCCCTGGTGATAAAGTGTTATTCTCAGTCCAGACCCCAATAAGAATCAGAGAAAATAAACAAATTGCAGCCTTTTCAACAGATATAAACAAACTCATTATCCGTCCTCCATCTTTGGTATTACAGAAATCTCTTCAGTCTCATATTTAATCCCTTTTTAATGACCAAATCCATTATTCATATTTTTCTATTTTCAACAAAAAGCACATAAAAGTTTCAGAATAACAGAATAGGAATAGGAATAGGAATAGAATAGAATAGAATAGAATAGAAAAGAAAATATGGAGTGGAGTGGAGTGGAGTGGGGTGGAGTAGGAATAGGAATAGGAATAGGAATAGAATAGAATAGAATAGAATAGAATAGAATAGAATAGAATAGAATAGAAAGTGTGGAGTGGAGTGGAGTGGGGTGGAGTAGGAATAGGAATAGGAATAGGAATAGGAATAGGAATAGGAATAGGAATAGAATAGAATAGAATAGAATAGAATAGAATAGAATAGAATAGAAAATATGGAGTGGAGTGGAGTGGAGTGGGGTGGAGTAGGAATAGGAATAGGAATAGGAATAGGAATAGAATAGAATAGAATAGAATAGAAAATATGGAGTGGAGTGGGGTGGAGTAGGAATAGGAATAGAATAGAATAGAATAGAATAGAATAGAATAGAATAGAATAGAATAGAATAGAATAGAATAGAATAGAAAATATGGAGTGGAGTGGAGTGGGGTGGAGTAGGAATAGGAATATGAATAGGAATATGAATAGGAATAGAATAGAATAGAATAGAATAGAATAGAATAGAAAATATGGAGTGGAGTGGGGTGGAGTAGGAATAGGAATAGGAATAGGAATAGGAATAGGAATAGGAATAGGAATAGGAATAGGAATAGGAATAGGAATAGGAATAGAATAGAAAAGAAAATATGGAGTGGAGTGGAGTAGAGTAGGAATAGGAATAGGAATAGGAATAGGAATAGGAATAGGAATAGGAATAGAATAGAATAGAATAGAATAGAATAGAATAGAATAGAATAGAAAATATGGAGTGGAGTGGAGTAGAGTAGGAATAGGAATAGGAATCGGAATAGGAATAGGAATAGGAATAGAATAGAATAGAAGAGAAAATATGGAGTGGAGTGGAGTGGAGTGGAGTGGAGTAGGAATAGGAATAGGAATAGGAATAGGAATAGAATAGAATATGAATATGAATAGAATAGAATAGAATAGAATAGAATAGAATAGAAAATATGGAGTGGAGTGGATTGGAGTGGAGTGGAGTCGAGTCGAGTAGAGTTGGAATAGGAATAGGAATAGGAATAGGAATAGGAATAGAATAGAATAGAATAGAATAGAATAGAATAGAATAGAATAGAATAGAAAATATGGAGTGGAGTGGAGTGGAGTGGAGTAGGAATAGGAATAGGAATAGGATTAGGATTAGGAATAGGAATAAGAATAGAATAGAATAGAATAGAATAGAATAGAATAGAATAGAATAGAATAGAATAGAATAGAATAGAAAATATGGAGTGGAGTGGAGTGGAGTGGAGTAGAGTAGGAATAGGAATAGGAATAGGAATAGGAACAGGAATAGGAATAGAATAGAATAAATAGCTCTGATTTAATTGATTTCTAGATTAATGTACAGGTAGTCCACATCATTTAGTGATCGTTCAATGTTACCACAGCACTGAAAAAAGTGACATGTGACTATTTTTTAGGGCTACAACCTTTGCAATATCCCTTTTGTGACCTTCTGACAAGCAAATACAATGGAGAAGCCAGATTCATGTAGAAACCCCAACACTAACAACTGCAGTAATTCATTTAACAACGGTGGCAAGAAAGATTGTGAATTAGGGCAAAATTCACTTAAGAAATATTTCACTTAGCAGCAGAAAATTTGGGCTCAACTGGGCGTAAGTCGAGGACCACCTGCATCAGGATCTCAGTTTCATTTTGAAACTTTGCAGGGTTCAGGTTTGCTATGCATAGACTTGTTGTAAATATTTGGATTTCTTTCGGATGGTCTGTTTGAAAAAGAAAGACACAACAGTGTGCATTTTTGTGTATATTCACGATTCCTGGAGCTCCGGTCATTGTGCCCCTTAATATAATTCTCTTTCTACTTCTGTGCATTGGAGGCAGCATTTTTATTTAAAAAAATCAATTTATTACTGTACAACAACCCATCGTGATGCTTGGGTGTTTCACATTTGTAATCGTTTTTACGGCTGAATGATAGCACAGTGAATT
Organism: Rhabdophis nuchalis; assembly: GCA_039707465.1. Taxonomy (NCBI): domain Eukaryota; kingdom Metazoa; phylum Chordata; class Lepidosauria; order Squamata; family Natricidae; genus Rhabdophis; species Rhabdophis nuchalis. The sequence continues at coordinate 208,304,989 of CM077645.1, forward strand.
TCCTGAAAAATTGATTTTGACACAACGTGACTTCAGGAATGAGATGCTCACACTTCAAAACATGGTCTAAATTATATAAGTATGACGGATTACTAGCAAACACAAAGTTATGGATTGATACAAGATTTAGCCAAAAGAAATAACGGGAGATAGGACAGGAATGAAATCAGACTAATAAAAATCAAAAAGGACAACTCTTGCTTAAACTAGTATTTGGTTGTAACAGAGGTGGATTGCTGCTGGTTCGGCCTGGCTTGGCTGAACCAGTAGTAGAGGTGACAGGAGGCTCCGACCACCCACCCGGACGCTTCTGCGCATGCGCAGAAGCATCACACACATGCAGGAGTGAGCACTGGAGCATGCCCAAACCAGTAGTAAAAGAATTAGCAACCCACCTCTGGGTTGTAGACTATGGGAAGGAAGATTCAAAACCCTCTGCTCCATCTTTGGGGTTCCCTATTTTTAAACTTATGAAGACCAGTTTGGTGTAGTGGTGAAGGCATCAGGCTGGAAACTGGGAGAACCTGAGTTCTACTGTAGTCCTATCTTAGGCACAATGCTAGCTGGTGATCTTGGCCAGTCACTTTCTCTCAGCCCCAAGAAGACAGCAATGGCAAACCATTTCTGAAAGAACTCGCCATAAACTGCATGGACGTGTTCAGGCAGCCTCTGAGAACCACACACGATTGAACAGAAGAAGAAAATATATATTTCAAGTGGACTTTGACTTTGTTGTTGTCAGTTACGAAGTTGTGTCCGACCCATCATGGGCAACGTTCCTCCAGGCCTTCCTGTCCTCTACCGTCCTCTGGAGTCCATTTAAGCTGATGCCTACTGCTTCAGTGACTCCATCCATCCATCTCATTCTCTGTCATCCCCTTCTTCTTTTGCCCTCAATCTTTCCCACCATTAGGCTCTTCTCCAGGGAGTCCTTCCTGCTCATTAGGTGGCCAAAGAATTGGAGGACTTCGACTAGTCAGCTATTTAATTAAATAATGTCTTCAAAGAAAGAACTGTTCCCAAACAGGATAGTTACCCAACCAATATTGAATTCACTGCTCAGAGAAATTTATCTATAACTTTTTGTCTATTTATTTATAGCTGGACAGCCATTTAAATAGAAGCCAACAGTGGGTGGCAGCAGCCAAAAAAAGCCAATACAATCCTAGGATTTATTTATTTTATTTTATTTTATTCAATTTATATCCCGCCCTTCTCCGAGAGGACCCAGGGCGGGATGCAGTAACAGTGGGATAGAACCACGACCACTTGAAGTACGGTACTAGTACGGCTTTTCCAAACCTTAGTAAGTCCACACCTTGAATACTGCATCCAGTTTTGGTCATCATAGAAAAAATTGAGACATTAGAAAAAGTGCAGACAAGAACAGCAAATATGATTGGGGCCTGGAGATGAAAACATATGATGAACCGTTGCAGAATTGGGTATGGCTAGTCTAGTGAAAAGAAGAGTCAAGGGAGACATGATAGCAGTGTTCCAATATTTGAAGGGCTGCCACAAAGAAGAGGAAGTCTCATATATACAATACAATAGCAGAGTTGGAAGGGACCTTGTAGGTCTTCTAGTCCAACCCCCTGCATGGGCAGGAACCTTATACCATTTCAGACAAATGGCTGTCTAACATCTTTTTAAAGACTTCCAGGGTTGGGGCATTCACAACTGCTGGAGGCAAGCTGTTCCAGAGGTTAATTGTTCTTACTGTTAGGAAATTTCTCCTTAGTTCTAAGTTGCTTCTCTCCTTGGTTAGTTTCCACCCATTGCTCCTTGTCCTGCCCCCAGGTGCCTTGGAGAAAAGTTTGACTCCCTCTTCTTTGTGGCACCCTCTGAGATATCGGAACACTGCTATCATGTCTCCCCTGGTCCTTCTCTTCATCAAACTAGACATACCCAGCTCCTGCAGCCGTTCTTCATATGTCTTAGTCTCCAGTCCTCTAATCATCTTGGTTGCTCTTCTTTGCACTCTTTCCAGAGTCTCCACGTCTTTTCTACATCATGGCGACCAAAACTGTATGCAGTATTCCAAGTGTGGCCTTACCAAGGCACTATACAGTGGCAAGTCAACTTATTGTCGAAAGCACCAGGACAAAAAACAACAGATGGAAACAAAACAAAGAGAGATCCAACCTAGAACTGAGGAATTTCTTGACAGAAAACCAATCAACCAGTGGAACAGCTTGCCTTCAGAAGTTATGGGTGCTCCAACATAGGAAGCTTTAAGAAGAGATTGGACGGCCACCTGTCTGAAATGGTGTAGGATCTCCTGCTTGAGCAGGAGTTGAAGACCTCCAAGGTCCCTTCCAACTTTGATATTCTACATTCTATGTTCTTCTCAAATGTGCACAGAAGGAATGGCTTTGTTCCCCACAGTGTGACTAGACGTTGAGGTACAACGTGCCTTAAAACACAAAGCAGCTATTTTTAAACAGCAACTCTAAGTCTCCTCTGTTGTAACTCTTAGTAGTACAAAACATGCGTGCACAAATATTGCTGCAGATCCTCAAGGAAACAGTGGTGACACTAAGATTGATTTATTCCTTCTAATGCAGAGTATCAGGGGAGGTGACCTCAATTTCCTAATGCGAATATAATTCACAAACAAATTTAGCTAATCTAAAATGAAGTTGGAAGTTTGGGGCTGAGTCTGTTCTGGGAATCCAACTATTGACTTAACAAGTTGTATGAGGCACCCTGTCATGATAAATTATATGCGGGCCAGTCCTTTGCTGTTTCCAGGGCAGCACCACGGGCCAGGTCTAAGCACCCCATGGGCCAGATCTGGCTCCTGGGCTTTGAGTTTGATACCCCCGTCCTAAGGTATCATATTTTTTGGAGTATAACATGCACCTTTTCCCCCCTAAAAGAGGGTGAAAATTTGTGTGCGTCCTATACACTGAATGCAGCCCCACCCACCCACCGGCCCCAACCCTTTGGCCTCTGCCTCCCAGCAATTTACCTATTTGCAGCAAACGGGGGCTTGCAGAGGCTTCAATAGGCTATAGCAATCCCTGCAGCCTGTAACAGCTGATGATCAGGAGAAATTGAAAGTGAAACTTGCTGTTTGCTCTACCAGGCAAATTGTAGGGAAGCAGAGGCAGATATTTTTTTTTCTTGTGCTAATCAGGCTGTTTGCTCCAAGGAGATAAGTCAACAACTATAAATGCCTATAGAATGTTCAAATTATTAGACTTATATTTTAAAGACTGCTTTATTATTCTAGACAACTTAAAAAAATGAAAAAACTTTTTAAAATAAATGTTTCATCTGAAGAGGCTCAATGCTATTGTTTTTAAAAGTGCTAGTCTTTTAAATAGCAAAGAATAACTATACTTCCAGGAAGCACATCAATTTTAACAACATATGTACAAGTATAGTCTGAAATATAACACTACAAACAGGGTATATTGTCTATGCTGTTTGTTGCAAGGAGGCAAATTGCTGGGAGGCAGAGGCAGATATTTTTCCCTTGTTTTCCTCCCCAAAAGCTACGTGCGTCTTATACTTCGGAGCGTCTTATACTCCGAAAAATACAGTATGCTGTTGCTGTGTGGGAATCATTGACTAAAGAGTAGCTCAGTCACTACAGAGTAACACGGTCCCTGCTTTCTTTCAACTAATCCTTTTGCTCTATCAGCTTTCAACAGCAAATGGAAATTGCGATAATGCCGTCCTCTGGCAAGAACAACTCAGCCTAAAGTACGCAGCCAGGGAATCACAATTAATTCTATTTTTCCTGCCTCTGGAATTCCGCAAAATAATAGAGCAAGCAGAGTCCATCAAGTGCGCAAAGCGTTTTAGGATGTTATAGATTTCTTGTAATGGCAAACGAAGAAATGCCTCATGTTTTAATGATAAAGAAATGCAGAACTCAAAAGAGAAGGAAACATTAGTGTCCTTTTCATGGGTGTCAAGGCTCAAATAATGACGCTTGCCATTTCCTCGCTTAAAGAAGAGGTTGTGTTGCACAGTGAATAAGCCGATACTTTTCCTTCGATCAGGAGCTGTGTTGCGTGGCTAACTTTGTCATTTATGTTTTATTGGGTTGGGCCAGGAAGAGGTTACTGAAGCATAAAGTCATTGTAATAACTTGTCAGCATTGTGCAGTTGTTCATGCGGAGCATAATAGCAACCCTGCTGAATCAAACGTGGCCCATTGTGGTCCAAACTCTTCTCAGAAGGACCCACTAGATTAGGGGTGTCAAACTCAAAGCTCCGGCCCATGGTGTGCTTAGATCTGGCCAGTGGGGCCGCCCTGGAAACAGCAAAGGACCGTCCCACTGTTTCCAGGACTTTTACAATGCAGAGCTCCATTTTTGCTCATAGAGGGCTGCAAGAGGCCATCATGGCCAAAAACAGGCCCCCGCACAGCCCACCCGCGCTCCATTTTTGTTGGCAGAATGCTTGGGCCCAGTTAAGATTGACGTCAAGATGGTCATGGCCACTCTGGCCACCCTACTCCGGCCTCCGAGGTCAAACACAACCAGTGGTGGGTTGCAGGAGGTATGCCCCGGTACAGGCGTACTGGTGCCTGCCAGTAGCACTGGGTACCGTTCTGGTACGGTGCTCTGGAGGGCCCACGTGCCCGCTTGTCCTCCTTACCAGTGTTTGGTGTCTTCGGCGTGTACGGTGCCTGCATGATGCTCTGCCGAGCAGCTGGAGCATCGTGGAGGCTCGCGGAGGCGTCAAAGGTTGTAAGGATGCATGCGTGCATTGCGTATGTTCATGCGGTGGATACTGGGCCCCATTGCACCATATCAGTTGCAACGGGACCCAGAACCCACCACTGCACACAACCCTGATATGGCCCTCTATGAAGTCAAGTTTGACACCCTGCACTAGATGCCTCTGATCTGCTCGAAACCCAGTGATGGAAACATACCCCCCTCTCTCTTTGCTCTTCTCTTGCAACTTATCTTTGGTGGCATCTGCCTTATCCTGGTGCTAACACTGAAATAAGAATCCTTGATTGTCCTCCATGGATTCAACCTATTCTCATTTCCAGATAGTACAGGGTAGTCCTCGGTTTACAACCATTCATTTAGGGACTATTCGAAGTTACAACAGCACTGGAAAAGTGCCTTATGCTTGTTTTTCACTCTTATGACCACTGCAGCATCAAACGATTAAAATTCAAATGTCTAGCAGAATGAAGAGGTGCGGCTACAATGAAATAGTAGTAGCAGTAGCACTTGGATTTATATACCGCTTTCTGGTGCTTTACAGCCCTCTCTAAGTGGTTTTACAGAATCAGCCTATTTCCCCCAACAATCTGGGTCCTCATTTTACCCACCTCAGAAGGACGGAAGGCTGAGTCAACCTTGAGATCTGAACTGCCAAATTGCAGTCAGCCGGCAGTCAGCAGAAGTAGCCTGCAGTACTGCACTCCAACCACTGTGCCACCCTGGCTCCTATGATGGACAGAAGGCAGACTGTTGAGCACCAATTGTGTTGGTGAAAGACCAAGGTTTTTTTTAGGGCAGTGGCCCCAAACCTCTTGGGCACCAGGGACCGGTTTCATGGGGAGGAGTTATTCCATGGACCGGAGGGGGTCTGGTTTCATATGCTGCTTGCATCCCACGGATGGGACATCACTTGTTTGCGTGGCCCAGTTTCTGGCATGCCATGGACCAGTGCTGGTCCACGGAGTGGGGGTTGGGGATCCCTGCTTTAGGGAGCTTGGGAAGGTTGAAGATGACTTTGTGCATCCCTGTCCCTGAAAAACTGTCAGTAAGCAGTCCTCTCACCAAGGCAAGGAGGACTTGGGTTCCAAGAGATGTTGCTAGGGCATGCTTGGGCCATATTTAGATGCGGTGGGTGAAAATCCCATAGGTACTAAGGAGAAGTCGGTGATTCAAGTGCGCAGAATACAAATGATCACATGGAAAATAAAATTATTTTTAACTTGTAGAGGTATGTGAAGAGATAAGCAGATGCTTACAGGACTCAGCCTTGGTAAATCAGTCTGGAAGGGACTTATTACATTGGCATTGCTTTGAACCGTGTAGTTACTAATATAATGGCTTCTTTGTCTGTGCAATTCCTATTCAACGTTTAGGAACGTGGTGGCTCAGAGGCTAAGACGCTGAGCTTGTAGATCAGAAAGGTCATCAGTTCAGCGGTTCGAATTCCTAGCACCGCATAACGGAGTGAGCTCCCGTTACTTGGCTGGTTTCTGCCAACCCAGCAGTTCGAAAGCACATAAAAAATGCAAATGGAAAAATAGGAACCACTTTTGGTCGGAAGGTAACAGCGCTCCATGTGTCTTCGCCGTTTAGTCATGCCGGCCACAAGACCATGGAGATGTCTTCAGATAGCGCTGGCTCTTCAGCTTTCAAAGATGAGCGCCACTCCCTAGAGTCAGGAATGACCAGCATATATATGCAAGGAGAACCTTTATCTTTACCTATATTCAACATATCCAAATAAACCAGCTGTTAATATTTAACTTTGGGTTTTGTACAGGTATTCCTTGACTTATGACGACAATGATGCCAAAACATCCCTTGCTAAGGGAGACAGTTGTTCAGTGAGTTTTGGCCCGTTATATCACCTTTCTTGCTGCCACTGTTGTTAAATAACACCTCTCCTGCGCGAGCTGCACTGGCTGCCTGTGGCCTTTCGAGTGCGCTTCAAGGTGCTGACGACCATCTTTAAATCGCTCCATGGCTCGGGGCCTAGCTATATACGAGACCGTCTCCTGCCCCATACATCCCTTCGTCCGATCCGCTCCCACAGAGAGGGTCTTCTCCGGGTGCCGTCAGCGGGGCAATGCCGGCTGGCGACACCCAGGGGAAGGGCCTTCTCTGTGGCGGGCCCGGCCCTCTGGAACGACCTACCCCCCAACCTTCGCACTATCTCGGACCTCCGCCTCTTCCGCCAATGTCTTAAGACGTATCTATTCCAACAAGCCGGCCTAGGATAGCCCCTACTTCTGACTTTTAAAATTAAAATTAATTTGGTATGGTTTTAAAATGGGTTTTTAGCACGGGTCTAATAATTTAATATATTTTAATCGATTTTGTATTTTGTGGTTTTAATAATGCCTGTGCGCCGCCCTGGGTCCTAACAAGGAGAAGGGCGGGGTATAAATTTAATAAAATAAAATAAAATAAAATAAACGAATGAATCACTGCAGTTGTTAAGTTTGTAATCTGGTTGTTAAGTGAATCTGGTTTCCACTTTGACTTTGCTTGTTGGAAGTTTGCAAAAGGGAATCACATGACTCCAGGACATTGCAACCATCATAAATACGAATTAGTTGCCAAGCATCCTAATTTTGATCACATGACCATGGGGATGCTGCAAAGGTCATAACTGTGAAAAATGGTCCTGTGGCGTTGTAACTTCGAATGGTCCCTAAACAAATGGTTGTAAGTTGAGGACTACCTGAATTTGAAATGTAGGCTTTGTTTATTTATTTTTTTAATTTCCCTGCTAAAAAGTCTTGCATATCAAATACTACATGGGCTTTTGAGGCAATGCTAAATAACACTATACAATTCAATGCCTTATCACTTTTAAGAAAAAAACTTCACACATTGAAAATCATCTTTATTTCGGTATTATTAGCCATTAATTGATGTATTGTTGATTAACTAACTAATCCCATCAATTAGTTACTAATTAGAAAGGCAGTACAATGTAGTGGTTAAAGCTTTGAATTCGGAGTAGAGGACTCCAGATTCTGATTCATATTTAGCCATAGAAGCTCCCTGGGTGATTTTAATTCAATCCAGTCTACCTCGCAGTGTTGTGGTTGTAGAGAAAAATATGAGAAGGGGCACAAAGCAGGCAATTAAACTAACAAGCAAGCAAACAAACAAATGTAGCATTTAGTAGAGGACAAATTTTAAGAATGTAACCATTTGCCATCAAAATCCATTAGAATTAATGCTTAACAATGGAGTGTTGTTATTCTCAATAAGGGTGGAGATAGCATCCATGTATGGGTTATGACCTATCCACACTCTGATTGGACTGAGTCAGATTAATAATTAATTAAGGGTGCTATATAACCCCCTCAGGAGTAGACTCCACCCAGTTTCCGACTCAGTCCAGCTCTGGGACTGGTCCGGTATCATCATCCTCTGAGGAGAATTTCTGAAGAATGGATATCTAGGCCAGCCACCCCTATATATATGCCCACCCGCGAGGTGGTGACTTGACCAGCTAGGGACTTGTCCCATGACGCTAGGTCCGCTCCCCCGACGAGTTCAAGATCTGAGGAACCTCACAGAGAAATTCAGGGGTGGCTCATCAAGTGGCCTTGGAGGGGGCGGCCAGAATCGCAGCTCTGCTGTGAGGCCTTTGTTTGTGCCCCCGGGGAGCTAAGCGCGCTGCCTTGGGTGCTTGATGGTCTTGGTGAGTGGCCGCACCTATCTCTGGCTGTCGGGCCCTTGGGGCCTTTGGGGGGAGGCCTCTCCCGTCACCGAGGGCCTCCCGCGCGCTAATCGCCCGGACAAGATGGCGACTGACAGAACCGCGCGCCTAAATCGGAGCCTTACAGGGCTGCCGAGGCTTTCGCCCCTTTGGGGGCCTAAGTGGTGACTGCGCTTGGGGCTACGGCCTCAGAGGCGCCCAACGCCCCCCCCCGGGGGCTGCACGACAGGTGAGTGCTATGCTATTGTGCCTTAAACCCTTGATGGGTTGCCTAAGGGACTGCCGGGCTTCGAGGCCCACATAAGGCAGCTGCGGCCTTTGGCTGCTCGCGCACGCGCGATGAGGCTGGGGACGCCAAGGACAGCTAGTGGAGCTGTCTGGCGCTTTCGGGGCCGCTCTTCTCGCCGGGGCTTACCTCGCGCGCAGATGTTCTGTTTCGGAACACCCCCCCCCACGCCCTCCTGGGCTAGCAGTGATGCGGCGGGCCTGGCAGGGCCGCGCGGAGGCGCGCGAGCGGCCTGAAGCTTCCGGCGCTCTCCCACTCAGGTAAGGACGTGGCCGGCCCGCCAGGTCTGCAGGCGGCGCGCAGAAGCACACCACGGCCGGGGGCATCTCGCTCCCTCCAGAGCCGGTAATGAAGCGGCCGGCCTGTCGGGACGCAGGGGACGCGCAAGCGGCCTGGAACCTCCCGACCCCTCCAGGGTGAGCGAGGACGCGGCGGGCCTGTCAGAGCCGCAGGAGCCGCACGGCGGCGCGCAAGCAACCTGAAGCTTCCGGCGCCCGCCCACTCAGGTGAGGACGTGGCTGGCCCGCCGGGTCTGCAGGCGGCGCGCGGAAGCGCACCACGGCCTGGAGCGTCTCGCTCCCTCCTGAGCCGATAACGAAGCGGCCGGCCCGTCGGGCTGCAGAGCGCGAGGGGACGCGCAAGCGGCTTAGAACCTCCCGAGCCGTCCCCGAGCAAGTTTAAGGCGGCGGGCCTGTCGGGGCCGCCGGAGCCGCGCCGGTCACCAGGGAGGCGCAGCGCGCGCGCACGCACGCCGCACGATCATGGCCGGCGGGGTAGGGGTTTCGCCAACATGGCTGCCCCTGATGGGGCCCGTCGGTGGTGCTGGGTGCCCAGCAGCCCCTTTCTCCGGCTCCAAGTCGATGTCGTGCCTACGGCGATCCCTGGCCCCGCCCTGTCGCCCTTTTCTGGTCGGGGACTTGCAGTCTGACCCCCACCCACGTGGGGTGCCGGGAGAGGGGTGTGCGCCCTTGGCGAAAGCCCCCCCCCTTTTTTTTTTTCTTTTTTTTTTTTGTCGGCCAGATTAGGAGCTCAAAAGGTTCAAGGGGAGTGACGTGGCATGCCTTGGGGGGTGAGGCCGCCCCAGCGAGCCCAGGGTGTCGCCCCTCCTTGAACTGGGGCCGGGCCCTTTGTATAGCGCCAATTTGGGCCTTTGGCTGTACTGGCCTCACTTACTGACGGAGGCCCCACTTGGCGGCGCATCGGCCGCAACCGCCGGGGACCCTCGGGAAAGTGTCCGGGCTGTTTGGACACATGGCCTACTGGTCCTTACATCTCCATCGGCAGGGTCCTGCCCCAGGGGCCGTCGGGGGCAAGGTCAGGGTTCCGGCCGCCAGCGGCTGCAATCCCCTGTTCATTTAATTTATTTATTTAGTTAGTGAATTTATATCCCGCCCCTCTCCAAAGGGACTCAGGGCGGCGGTTTGACCCGTCTTCCAAGCCAGAGGCCCGGCTACTGGGTGACCAGGTTAACCTCTGGTTCGGTTCGTGAGGCTTGGGCTCGGGGCCTGGGCACCGGGGTTCTCCACGGCCCGAGACTCTGGCCGGTGTCTAACCTACGGCCCTTCATACTGGCTTGTTCCCCCGGGGATCTCTTCATGGCACGGAGGGCTTTGCCCTTGAGCTCCGCACGTTTGCCCTGGTACGGCCCTGGTTGACCATGGCCATGGTCGCCTCCACTGCGGTACGATTGGCTGGGATGCTGACCATACCTGGCCCAAGCGGGCACTCCCCTGGTTCGGTAGGCACGAGGGGGCTTGGCAGCCTTATGTTTGGGCCGCCCCGTTCTCATGACCGGCACCCCCGGCAGGTAGTCGGCTAGCTTCACAGGCAGGGCCTCCTGGGGCTTCTTCGGCAGCCGCTTGTGGTCAGTTCCTCCACGGCCCCTCCAACTTCCCCCCTGTCTTTCTGCGACTATGTCTGGGGGTGTTCCAGCCTCGACTCTTGCACCTCCAGTTCTCTCGGGCCTGGGGCTCACGCCCAGTTCACAGCAGGCCCTGTATCAGGTTCCACCTGTCAGCCCTCCTGGGCTATATCTCCGGATTTATCTTTCGGCCGTCGGCTATGTCTCCGGCATTGGTGGGCAGAGTAATGACTCGGCCGGGAGTGCGCCCCACGCGGTATACAGCAACGCGTCAGTAGGGGGACCCTCGGCCTTTGGTGTACCGACAGGCACGTGTGATTCCGACTGCTGCCCTTCCGACCCCAGAACGGGGTCGGGCTCCCTGAGCCCGCGCCCGATCATCAATTCAGGGCTCGAGTTCTGGTGTCTCACCTCATATGGGCTTTCTACTGTTGGGGGCGCCCTTGGATACGGGGATTGGTCGGCACGGCTACACCATTATCCCTTTGTTCCCTGACCCAGAGAGTGGGTCCCCAGGGCCGTTCGTTGGGAGTGGTTTCACTCCACTGGGGGGTTCCGGCCACCGCGGCCTAGGGCTTCTTCTCGTTCATGGGGTGGGCCTTGTCCGAGCTACCGTGGCTCAGGCCCTGGCTCCGTTGTCCATGGCCCCGGGCCCAGGGACTTGACGAGGTTCTCCCGGATGGGAACCGTGATTCGGCCTCTCCCCAACAGGGGGTCTGTTCTACTTTCACGTCTTCCGTAGGCCGGAATTTCTGTTTTTCTTGGTTCTTATTAGACGGTCTTTGGGGGCGGATTACCTGTCCTCTATTTTCCTTATGGGCTCCGGGTTTGCAGATCCAGGCTCTCCCGGCTCTCGCGGGGGCTAGTTCCCATCACAGACGGAGCATTGTCTCTACGCGACAGGGCCAGTTTGATCTGACGTCATAGTCCAGGCGTTGGTCGGCGTGCCTCTGGACACGGGACTTACGTTCCTTTCTGGTCAGTAGGCGTTGCGTCGTTAAGATACGACTGAACTACGAATCTTTCCATTCGCGAGGTGGCTTGCTCTCAGGGGCTGCCATCGCCATCTGGCCGCACCCGGCGGCCTTCGCGTTGAGTTGGATCCCCAACTTGACTAGGCGGTCGCAGGAAGTGGCTTTGGAGGTTTGACCCGCTCAGACGTTTCCTTCGCAGCTCGGGCTCCAGTGGGTCTCAATGGTCTATATCGTTGGTCTATGCAAGCACATGTCTGGTTTTGGAGCCGGCTTTCGGGAGTTGACCCTTGGTCAACTCAGCTGGCTTCGTTGGTGCGCTAATGGCTCATGGCGGTTCAACTCGTGTGGTATTGGTTCGTCAGTGCCGGGACTTGGGGCCCCTGGCTGGAGGCCCCAGCTCATGCTCTGGGGGTAGGACCCAGGTCCTAGCCTTTGTCCCCCTAGGCCGACCGCTGCTCAGTAGCTGACTTCGCGCGGGCGGTTGCGCTCGGCTAGACTTGGGTGGATCCGACCGCAAGAGGATTTTGTTCCTCGTGGAGTCTAGGACTTCCTCTTCCTCTCTCTCTCTCTCTTGACCTCCCGGTCATTTTGCCTCACCTGCGGGCACTCGGCTATTTGTGGGTCCGGGATCATCTCCCTCCCTTCCTCCATTGTCTCCCACCGCTCTGTCCCTCCCTTTGGGCGTCTTGCGGCTGGGGCGGTACAGGGGTCGTGTTGGTACTTCGCCTTGGGCCCCGCCTTCGGGCGCTCCGAGCACTCCTTCGGGAGTGGTTGGGGAGCTTGCAGGCATGGCAATTTCTGTGGTCTTTCGGCGTTTGCCCCGATGGCGCTAAGGGATGGTCGTTTCCGCGGTCCCGACCTACAAGCGCCCATTGGTTTTTCGCTGGCAACGTTCAACGTGGCCTATTGGTCAGCCCTCGTTATTCGACGGGGATGATCTTTCCGGGGCTGCCGTCGTGTTCCCGTGGCCGGGTTTCTTTCAGGATGACTTTGCGTAGCAGTATCCCCTCCGTAGGCCCTTCGCTGATAGGCGGGGGCCTTGGGGGGAGGGATCAGTTTGTGCCTTACAAACGGATGGACTCTCATTCCCAGGACCCTTTGGTCTGCCCCTTCCGGCCTCGAACATCGCCCTTGTTTTCCGGACTGGCATAAGGTTCCCTGATGGGGGCCAGTCCTTGCCTTCTGTGGCCTTTGCCAGGTCGTACCTGTTCGGTCTGGCGCCAATCCTCTGGCCGGTCCCCACTGGCCAGTGGTGTCCTTCGGGGCGATGGATTGACCCGCCTCTCTAGGGGCCTCGGTCTTGGTAAGAGGGACAAACGCAGGGGTTGTCTGGCACGGTTGGGTTTGTCCCCTGGTTTCTCGCGGGGCCTTGCGGGCCCCTCGGAGTGCCCTGACTTTTGTGGGTCTGGCGTCATTTCTTGAGGGCCTTATTGGATGTACAGCTTCTTTCCTCGGGTCTGTCATGGCCTTGGCCTCTCTTCAACCACTTTCCCTTGCTCGGGGGCTCCCCGTGGCGCCGTGAGTTCTTGGTTCTGGTGAGGGTGTCAGGAGACCCTACGCAGTCTGGCGGACAGACGCTGCCAACGGCGGGTCTGCACTCGCGCACACGGCCACCGTTTCGATATGTCTTGAGATGGTTTCCCAGTCAGGGCTCGGCTTGGAGGTGATGTGATCCTCACCTCCGTCATCCCCGTTGAGGTGCACGGCGTTCCAGTTGGTTTTTGGCTACTGCTGGATTGTGTGAAAGCGTCCGGCTTTCGGTCTACTTTGCACCTGGGTCTGCTGGTCTGTACTCGATCCCTCCCTGTGAGGCGCTAGGGCTTTGGTATGTCCCATACATGGATGCTATCTCCACCCTTATTGAGAAAGGGCGTTGGTACTTACCTGATACGCCTCTTCTAATAAGGGGGGAGATAGCATCCGGCCCATCCCTTCTCTCGTCCTGACCACCTTGGTGTTTTTTGGTTTTGGTTTATTTTGGTTTTGGTTTGGTTTTTTTGTGAGATGATACCGGTGAGTCTGATTATCCTTTCCTTCGTCGAAAACTGGGTGGAGTCTACTCCTGAGGGGGTTATATAGCACCCTTAATTAATTATTAATCTGACTCAGTCCAATCAGAGTGTGGATAGGTCATAACCCATACATGGATGCTATCTCCCCCCTTATTAGAAGAGGCGTATCAGGTAAGTACCAACGCCCTTTTCTCCTTCCCATTCTCATCGGCTTTCCCAAGTCTGGAGATGAATGTCATCTCCCAAAGATCTCTCTCTCTCTCTCTCTCTCTCTCTCTCTCTCTCTCTCTCTCTCTCTCTCTCTCTCCCTCCCTCCCTCCCTCCCTCCCTCCCTCCCTATCCATCCATCCATCCATCCATCCATCCATCCATTTTCTCTCTATCCATCCATCCCTACCTTCTTACCTATCTACCTAGCCCACTTTCTTGCATACTGTTCAGGAATCTCTCTCTCTCTCTCTCTCTCTCTCTCTCTCAGTCTCTCTTCCTCCCTCCCTCCCTCCCTATCTACTTATCTACCGATCAATCCATCCATCCATCCATCCATCCATCTTCTCTCTATCCATCCCTACCTTCTTACCTACCTACCTAGCCCACTTTCTTGCATACTGTTCAGGAATATCTCTCTCTCTCTCTCTCAGTCTCTCTTCCTCCCTCCCTCCCTCCCTCCCTATCTACTTATCTACCAATCAATCAATCAATCAATCCATCCATCCATCCATCCATCCATCCATCCATCCATCCATCCATCTTCTCTCTATCCATCCCTACCTTCTTACCTACCTACCTAGCCCACTTTCTTGCATACAGTTCAGGAATCTCTCTCTCTCTCTCTCTCTCTCTCTCTCTCTCTCTCTCTCTCTCTCTCTCTCTCTCTCTCTCTCTCTCTCTCTCTCTCTCTCTCTCTCTCTCACACACACACACACACACACACACACACACACCTCCAATTAACAACGCAGCTTGAGCAAACTGTTAAAACCCTGTTAACGCTACCTGTCATGCCTTGCATTGTGGCAAGGCGTTTTAGAAAAAAGTCTTCTGTAAGTTTATTTATAGAAAGTGATAATAAATTCCTACCAGGCGGCTACAAATAGATGGGATTTGGTTCATGTTAAAAATAGAACAGAAGGAAGGGGAAAGGACAGAACTGAGCCCAGGAACAAATAGAATCAGGATCACTCAAACAGGTCTGCCACATTGGCTGAAATAAATTAAATTGGAGAGGGGTAATGAAGCTGAACTACGACGCTGCGGGCTATAAAGATTCAGAAAGAGCACCAGGTTTTCCAGGCTAATTCAGCCTCTTGGCTCAAGTACTAATAACAAGAGTCGGCTCTTTTTGATACTGGGGACATTTCGGCACTGCCTGTAAATTGGTATTTGCAAAAACATTCTGCAGGAGCTGATTTCTGTTTCCTAAGATCTGTTGGGAGAAATGTCCTCCTGGGTTCAGTTCCAAGTGGGGGAAAAGACACTGGAAACGTGGAGGCTGCTTGGAAAGATGGTTGTAATGGTGGATAGGATCACGTGGCTTGAGCTCCTGTACAGAGAAGGGGGGGTTACATGCTTCCAGATGTTGAGTGAAGAAGAAAAAGGCCCAAGATGCTGAAAGTCCCTGGTTTTATGCCCACTCTGGGTTTTGAGCTTGAGCTTGTATGCTGATGGGTTGTCAGATTCCCATGGGGCCATGCAGGGGCAATTCTGTAGGTTGTGCTTTGAGTCCAAGTTTGGTTGCCATTGCTGGCTGATGCAATCTTCCCAGGAGCCTTGTGGTGAGTTTCTGTAGAGGGTTAATCCTACCGTTGTTATGTGGAGAAGGCTAGCTCAGGCTTTAATGGCTCATTGACAAAGGTGGGGACTATTAAGAGTGAGCCTCTTTCCTGCCTAAAAACATGTTTCTCCCTTTCTGATCCAGGGAAATATAATATTCTGCCTTTTCAATATTTTCCAGAATATTTCATTTTTCTAGGAGAGGGGTGAGTTTTAACTTCCTACAGATCTGTTCAAACACTTGGGATATTTTTGAGATCTTGGAGTCTATACAGGTAGTCCTGGACTTACAACCACAATTGAGCCCAACATTTCTGTTGCTAAAGGAGACATTTGTTAAATGAATTTTGCCCCATTTTACCACCTGTCTTGCCACGATTGGTAAGTGAATCCCGGCAGTTCTTAAGTTAGTAACATGGTTACTAAATGAATCTCAGTTCCCACTTGACTTTGATTGTCCGATGCTATAACTGTAGCAAATACATGTTGGTTGACAAACTTCCAATTTATCACAATGTGACTGTGATGCTGCTGCAGTGGTTGTTCAGTGTGAAATCATAAGGCACTTTTTTAGTGTAACTTCGAATGGTTGTTAAGCCATTGGTTGTAAATTGAGTACCACCTGTATGCAAATATTTAATCTGTGATTATTCACTTTCACAAGTCTAATTTTCATCCCAATCACATGAGGAAAAACAGTATGGGTAGTCCTCAACTTACAGTGGTTTATTTAGGGACTGTTCAAAGTTACAATGACACTAAAAAAATGACTTATGACTGTTTTTCACACCTACAACCACTGCAGCATCCCCATGTGAACAAAATTAGGAAACTTGGCACCGGAATGGAATGGAATGGAATAGAATAGAATAGAACTTAGAAGGGACCTTGGAGATCTTCTAGTCCAACCCCCTGCTTAGGCAAGAAACCCTATATCATTTCAGACAAATGGTTACCCAACATCTTCTTAAAACCTTCCAGAGTTGGAGCATTCACAACTTCTGGAGGCAAGCTGTTCCACTGATTAATTGTTCTAACTGTCAGGAATTTCTCCTTAGTTCTAGGTTGCTTCTCTCCTTGATTAGTTTCCATGCATTGCTTCTTGTCATACCCTCAGGTGCTTTGGAGAATAGGTCGACTGCCTCTTCTTTGTGGCAACCCCTGAGATATTGGAACACTGCTATCATGTCTCCCCTGGTCCTTCTTTTCATCAAACTAGACATACCCAGTTCCTGTAACCGTTCTTCATATGTTTTAGCCTCCAGTCCCCAATCACCTTTGTTGCTTAGCAATGGAAATTTGGTGCTCAATTGTGGCCATAAGATGAGGACTACTTAAGATGTTTTTTTAATGACCTGTTCTTCATCCATATGAGTCATAAAGCCTTCTTGTAACATCCAAATGGAACTTGTTAATTGTTTGTGTATGTTTGACCTTGGCATTTGGAAAACATCTCCCTGGAATGACTCCAGCCTAAGCAAGGGATACATATTGCTCTGTCCATCAACCTTTTCTTCCGCTGGTCTACGAGCTTTCTTAGATTACAGCCTTTTCGTTTTCCTGGGATGGGTCCTGAATCTTTAACAACTGCAAGATGGTTAGCAAACCAGCAGTTGACTATCCCAGCATCACAATATCAACATACTGAGGTGGGCTTCTTGATTAAAGTTCTGCCTCTTGCACAGATATTTCTTTAAAAAAAACCAAGAATAGAATAGAATAGAATAACAGAGTTGGAAGAGACCTTGAAGGTCTTCTAGTCCAACCAACTGCTTAGGTAGGAAACCCTACACCACTTCAGACAAATGGATATCCAATATCTTCTTAAAAACGTCCAGTGTTGGAGCATTCACAACTTCTGGAGGCAAGTTGTTCCATTAATTAATTAACAAAATTGGAATAACATGCCAACTCTGAAGTTAACGTTGCTGAGGCCATCTTTGAGGTTTCGGGGTTGCCACAATGCAGAAGAAAGGGACGGGGATGGGGGAACACAGATAGCTGGAGTTTTGTAGTCAAAACAGAATAGTTTCCTGTGGGAACCAAGGACATTCCAACAGTTGGCTGGAGAGAGGAGGAGTAGAGTAACCAAGCAACTGGCCAGCACTTTGATTGGACAATGTGACTGATTGTTTGGAGAAAAGGGGAACTGTCACTTTTTAATTAGGTGAAAACCACGGGAACTTTCAGAGTCCGTTTTCACCAGTTGTGCCAATATGATCTCTCCAATAAAACTGTTCTTTGAGGAATCTACTCACCTCGAAGTTCTGCTTTCTATGAGCCTATTACTTGGAACGCTGGTTATAAAGTGTGCGTGATGGCGCAGTGGTTAGAGTGCAGTACTGCAGGCTACTTCTGATGACTGCCAGCTGCCAGCAGTTCGGCAGTTCGATTCTCACTGCCTCAAGATTGACTCAGGGTTCCATCCTTCTGAGGTCAGTAAAATGAGGACCCAGATTGTTGGGGGCAATAGGTGGGCTCTGTAAACCGCTTAGAGAGGGCTGTAAAGCACTGTGAAGCGGTATGTAAGTCTAAGTGCTGTTGCTATTAGCTTAGGGGCTTTAAAATAAGATACAAAAAAATAAAAGCAGAGCAACAGCAGACTTAATATATATGAATTTTAGGAGGAACTTCCTTACAGGTAATTCTCAATGTATGACCATAATTGAACCCAAAATTCACAACCAAGGCATGAAGACAAGAACAGTTGTTAAGTGAGCTTCGCCCCATTTTACAATTTTTCTTGCCACAGTTGCTAAATAAATCACTGGAATGTGGAGTTAATACTATGGTTGTTAAGTGACTCTGGCTTCCTCACTGACTTTGTCTGTCGGAAAGTTACAAAAGGTGATCACGTGATCTCGGGACCCTGCAAACCGTCATAAATATGAACCAGTTGACAAGCAATCTGAATTTTGATCATGTGACTATGACGACACTGCAACAGTCATAAAGATGGAAAACGGTTATAAGTCACTTTTGTCAATGATGTTGTAACTTCAAATGGCCACTAAGCAAACTTGTAAGTTAAGGACTTCATGTAGCCATGAATCTCTACAGCGTTAGATGTTAGAGGAGCAAAAAAAGGAGAGTTTGAAGGACTTTAAATTAAAAAGAAGAAAGCAGATAATGCCAGTGATTCTTGTCTTCATATCTTGGTTATGAATTTCTCCAAGAAAAGAATCAGGATAGGATAGGATAGGATGGAGCAATTTTGACCAGGGATCTCCAACCTTGGCAACATTCAGGGGGAGAGCCTTCTCTGTGGCAGCCCCCGCCCTCTGGAATGACCTACCCCCTGACCTGCGTACAATCATGGACCTGTGCCTTTTCCGCCGGGCATTGAAAATACACTTATTCTATGTGGCCGGCCTGGCATAGTTTTTAAATAGTTTTAATCTTGCTTTTAGTAGGAGTTTCTATTGTAATTTTAGCACAGGTTTCTCAGTTTAATTTATTTTTAAGATATTTTTTATTGTATTTATTGTCTACAGTATTTTATTATTGCCTGTGCACCGCCCTGAGTCCCGCAAGGGAGATAGGGCGGTATATAAATGCGAATAAATTCAAATTCAAATTAAGCCTGGTCGACTTCAACTCCCAGAATTCCCCAGCCAGGAATTCTGAGGAATTCTGGGAGTTGAAGTCCACCAGGCTTAAAGCTGCCAAGGTTGGAGTCTCCTGATTTACACCATCAAATTCCTCCTACCCTATTAAAAAAATATCCAAATTAAACCTTTTCAGCAAACAGCTGTCCAGCCTTCCCTTGAAGCTTTCTGATGATGGACACCCTCCTCCTGAAGTCCCGAAATAATGGGTCCCACAATCACACTGTGCACTGCGATTCCTCTAATATCCCTATAATTTAATTCTTTTATTCTATGTCTTGCATGCTTGGAACAAGCAAGAGCTTATCTTGACCTTCTTCTGCGTGGCACCTTTTCAGACATGTGAAGAGGGCTGCTCTATCTTCTCTCAAGGTGTTGATTGACCAGTGCCAAAAATAGCTCACCAGTTCTTTTTATACAAGAAGGTGCTACTTGTTCTCCTTTGCTTCCTTGTGTACTTATTCCAGGAACAGAGAAATGTGACAATTACTACCTTAACTATTGCATAGAGACAAAATTCCCATTATTTGATATGAGTATCTGGTCCAATCAAATACTTCTAGATATGACACTGTTTACATGCAGGAGATGGGGACTGCAGCCACGAAATTAAAAGACGCTTGCTCCTGGGGAAGAAAGCTATGGCAAATCCAGACAGCATACTAAAAAGCAGAGACATCAACCTGCCAATAAAAGTGTGTCTAGTCAAGGCTATGGTTTTCCCAGTTGCAATGGATGGCTGTGAAAGTTGGACCATAAGAAAGGCTGAGCGCCAGAGAATTGAGGCCTTTGGTGCTGGAGAAGACTCCTGCGAGTCCCCTGGACTGCAAGGCGATCCAACCGATCAGTCCTGGAGGAGATCAACCTTGGCTGCTCTTTAGAAGGCCAGATCCTGAAGAGGAAACTCACATACTTTGGCCACCTAATGGAAGGACTCACTGGAGGAGAGCCTAATGCTGGGAAAGACTGAGGGCAAAAGAAGAAAGGGACGACAGAGAATGAGGTGGCTGGATGGAGTCAAAGAAGTAGTAGGCCTGATCTTAAATAGAGTCCAGAGGATGGTAGAGGACAGGAAGGCTTAGGGGAAGGTTGTCCATGGGGTCACGATGGGTCGGACATGACTTTACAACTAGCAAAAGCAACAAGAACATGCAGAAGAGCCATTGTTTATGAAGAGAGAACTGTAAATCCTTTAATACTTGGCTGTTATTCAATTAGTTAATCTGTCGTCTTACCCAGATGAAAATCCAATGAGATTTGCCTGCTTCAGGAGATAATGATCGTAAGCAGATTTTCAATGTCACTTCTCCATATCTGCTCCTCATGTTCCTTCGATGTATCAGTTCAATGTATTCTAATATGAATACATATGAATACAGAAGGCCAAAAAGGAAATTGGGAGAACAAAGACTGTCGTAACATTAGGTATAATATACCAGAATTAGGCAGGAAATTGGGCAAGACTGGACAGCATTACATAAATAGCTACATGAGCAGGGGTGGGTTCATGCCAGTTCTAAGCTCTTCTATAAAAGAGGTTCCACAAATCTACAGTGCCATTTAGAACCGGTTCCAGCTCCCTCCCCCCGCCCGTCCACCCATCATCAAGATGAAGAGCGAGAGGAGGAATTCTGGGAGTTGAAGTCCACAAGTCTTAAAGCTGTCAGGTTTGAACATCCCTGGAGGTTTTTTTTTTCCCTAAAGGGTTAGGGGTGCCAGGGTCTTGTAACTTGACAGCTTTAAGACTTGTGTGCTTCAAATGCCAGAGTTTCTGAGCCAACATTTTGGTTGCTAAGTAAGAGCGTTAAGTGAGTTTCACCACATTTTACAAGTTGGCCACGCCCACCCAGTCACATGACTGCCAAGCCACTCCCACCTGGTCACATGGCCAGCAAGCCACTCCCACAAAGCAGGCCACACCTACAGAAGAGGTTCTAGCAATTTTTGAAACCCACCACTGTACATGAGCCACAGTGGCACAGTGGTTTGAGTGCAGTACTGCAGGCTACTTCTGCTGACTGCCGGCTACCTGCGATTTGGCAGTTCAAATCTCACCAGGCTCAAGGTTGACTCACCCTTTCATCCTTCCCAAGGTGGGTAAAATGAGGACCCGAATTGTTGGGAGTAAGATGCTGACTCTGTAAACCACTTAGAGAGGGATGTAAAGCCCTGTGAAGCGGGATATAAGTCTAAGTGCTATTGCTGGTGCTGTTTTTGCATCAAAAGCATGCAGCTCTCCATAGTAATTTGTTACTGGGTTAGCTGGCATAGCTCAAAGGTTTCCCAGGAGCATGATGGCTTCACAGGGGAAACTTCACCTCTTCTCCAAGATACGTGCTTACAATCGTTTATTTAGTGACCGTTCAAAGTTACAACTGAGAAAAATGACTTACGATCGTTTTTCACACTTACAAACACTGCAGTATCTCCATGGTCACATGATCGAAATTCAGATGCTTGCAACTGCCTTGTATTTTTGACGGTTATAGTGTCCTAGCATCAGGCGCCCCCATTCTGTGACCTTCTGACAAGCAAAGTCAATGGGGAAGCCAGAACCACGTCATAACTGTGTTACTAACTTAATAACTGAAGGGACTTACTTAGCAAACGTGAGAGGAAAAGTCATAAAATGAGGCAAAACCCATTTAACAAAGGTCTCACTTAGCACAGAAATTTTGGGCTCAATTGTGGTCATAAGTCAAGGACTCTCTGTACAAGCTGTGAAATTATCTAGCTTATTCAGAAATTTACAGGAAGAAACCTTTCTGTCCCTCTTCCTCCAGTCTATGCTGAAAGAGTCACACATTGTCATGTTCTTGTCTCTGGCTCTTCAGTTGAAGAGATGACTTCCCACTAGACCCATGATGGTGAACCTAAGGTACATATGCCACAGGTGGCACGCAGAGTGCTCCCTGTGTGCACGCCAACCGTCGGGCCAGCTCTGCTCCATCGCACATGCGCACATGCCCCCTGCCAGGCAGCTGATTTTGGGGTCTCTGTCATACATGTGCGGGGGGCGGGGGCACCCCACTCCCATGGCCCGTTTTTGCTCCAAGAAAGCTTTAGGGAGACCTACTAGGCCCAAAATGGGGCACAGGGGGTGCAGCACAACCCTCCACCTCCACAGCCTGATTTTGCTCCCAGGAGGCTGCAGGGAGGCCTACTAGGCCCAAAATGGGGCACGGGGACGGTGGTGGTGGTTCACATGTGCATTGTGTTAGGGTTGTGTCGGCGCGCAACAACAAAAAGGTTAGCCATCAATGCACTAAATCTTCCCTCCCCTAATTTGCAGTTTATGACAAGTTGAGATGTTCCTCAGGCATGCTTGGGTCTGTCATCCTTCCTCATATCACCAATGATCTCTAGCCCAGTTGGACACCATGGCGTTGATTAGCCTGCTCAGACAATTCTCACACCAAAGTCTACTCTTGTAGAATTCCAGCTGTGAGTTACAACAAAGAACACTTAAGGGAATAAGAGTTTTCTACCTCTCCTAAGGATATGATCAGTGGTGGGTTTCAAATTTTTTAGAACCTACTCTGTAGGTGTGGCCTATTTTGTGGGTGTGGCTTGGCAGTCATGTGACAGGGTGGGAGTGGCCACCTTTTAAAATGTGGTGAAACTCATTTAACAACGCTCTTGCTTAGCAACCAAAATTTTGGACTCAATTGTGATGATAAATTCTTTCTTTCTTTGTTTCTTTCTTTCTTTCTTTCTTTCTTTCTTTTTTCTTTCCTTCCTTCCTTCCTTCCTTTCCTTTCCTTCCCGTTGGGTCACTGGCAGCGGCGGGCCAGATTTACTTCCAGGTATGCCGGTGGAACCCCCTCTCACCGGTTCTCTAAATTTCACAACCGGCTCTCGCGAGTAGGTGCGAGCCTGCAGAAACCCACCACTGGATATGATCCTCCTTCGCTTATCATTGACAAGCTGGGTTTTTGTGTTTTTCTATGATGGAG
This sequence comes from Rhabdophis nuchalis, assembly GCA_039707465.1. NCBI lineage: Eukaryota > Metazoa > Chordata > Lepidosauria > Squamata > Natricidae > Rhabdophis > Rhabdophis nuchalis. The sequence continues at coordinate 208,327,856 of CM077645.1, forward strand.
CAGAGGTGTGCATTACTGACCCCTGAAATGGTCAAGTATCCTGTGGATCTGGGTGTGAGCACGTGCTCTGGATCTCTATTGCAAGGTACAGAGAGACTGTTGTATTAGATGTGAGGTGTCCTTCCATGTCATGGATGTTAGCTTGTTTGAACAAGCAGTAGACAAAGCAGGAGTTACTTGTCACAAATTTATAACCCTGTGTTAGGATAATCATCCTGATGTTGGGTTGACAATATATATAAGCCAGGATTCTTAAAGAGTATATGTAACTTTAAGGACTATGTGGAATCTGATTGGCTGTGCTTCCCAGCTCAACCATAAAAAGGCAGCTGGGAACACAGTTCATTCCTTTTGCTTTCCTTTGCTTCCTGATTGCCACTGAGGAGGAGCTGAAGACGGAAGAAGTATCATTGTTTGTTTTGACTGTAACATAACTGTATTTGGGTGAAGGACTGTTTATTGTTGGAAGAGTTAGTATCACTGTTTGGAAGAAGTGTTTTTAGTTACTGCAAAAGTAAAGACTATTTATTTTTTCTACTATCAGTGTTTGATAGTTATTGTGTGCTAAAAGCAACATATCTCTTGCTGTCCGGTATATTGCACTATTCCGCTATTTATTTTCCAATGGGGGTGTTTTTGTTACCCCTAACACCCTGCATTTTCCCTAAGGTGCTCAAGGAAGCATTTAAGGATTGTCATAATGACCCCCTGCTTCAAAGTCTATTCTCTGGGGCTGCTCACTACCCAGACTAAGCCATTAGTCATAACTGTTTCCATCTCAAGACAGTTGTCAAATTAATTGCTGTTCCTAATAGGATGACAAACTGGAATACAAGGATGCAGTTTTGACAGCTGCTGCCACTGGCTAAGATTTAAGAGAGAACAGCAGCCTGTTTTTTAATATAAAAAAAATTTCCTATAATCAAAGTTCTTCACAGCTACCGCTATCTCCTTGTTCATCAGAAGCAACATAACACCACATCTAAATAAACAACCTTGTACTCTACATAAATCACCATCTCTTTAAACACACACACAGAGGGAGAAGGAAGATGTCCTCTGAAGTTGATTGCCACCTCGTTTACACACAAATAGTCCTTTAGATGCATGTTTCAGTTATGGTAAATGCATGCTAAATAAGGAAAGTGTATAATTCCAGCTGATGATCTATATCTGTGATGGCGAACCTATGGCACGCGTGCCACAGGTGGCACACAGAGCCATTTGTTAGGGCATGCGAGGCATTGCCCTGTCACTTCCAGCGTGCATGCGCGCACTGGCCAGCTGACTTTGGCCCTCATTTTCGGCTGTTTTTCACCCTTCGGAGGCTTCTAGGAAGCCTCCTGAAGCCTCTGGAAGGCATCTGCAGGGGCGGGGGATGAAATTTTTGCCCTCCCCAGGCTCCTAGAAAGCCTCTGTAGCCTGGGGAAGGCGAAAAATGGGTCCATCATGGGCCAAAAGCAGGAGGAGGGCATGCGCGCATGTGGGGGGGGGGGGTTGTCACACACATAGAATTATGGGTGTGGCCACAACAGCACATGACACACACCCCTGTGCTCCCCCCGCTTTTGGCACACAATGGCAAAAAGGTTAGCCATCACTGATCTATATTATAAGGTACTATCAGGTAGGATTAGGGATACAATATACAATAGCAGAGTTGGAAGGGACCTTGGTGGTCATCTAGTCCAACCCCCTGCCTAGGCAGGAAGCCCTATGCCGTTTCAGACAAATGGCTATCCAACATCTTCTTAAAGACTTGCAGTGTTGGGGCATTCACAACTTCTGGAGGCAAGCTGTTCCACTGATTAATTGTTCTAGCTGTCAGGAAGTTTCTCCTCAGTTCTAAGTTGCTTCTCTCCTCGATTAGTTTCCACCCATTGTTTCTTATCCTGCCCTCAGGTGCCTTGGTGAATAGCTTGACTCCCTCTTCTTTGTGGCAGCCCCTGAGATATTGGAACACTGCTATCATATCTCCCCTAGTCCTTCTCTTCACTAGACTAGACATACCCAGTTCCTGCAACCGTTCTTCATATGTTTTAGCTTCTAGTCCCCTAATCATCTTTGTTGCTCTTCTCTGCACTCTTTCTAGAGTCTCCACATCTTTTCTACATCGTGGTGACCAAAACTGAATGCCGTATTCCAAGTGTGGCCTTACCAAGGCATTATAAAGTGATATTAACACTTCATGTGATCTTGATTCTATCCCTCTGTTTATGTAGCCTAGAACTGTGTTGGCTTTTTTGGCAGCTGCTGCACACGGCTGGCTCATATTTAAATGGTTGTCCACTAGGACTCCAAGATACATTGGATGGGATATCAGAAGGTATTGATTCCCAACAACAATAAACTTACGGAATGAGAGAAACGAATGCATAATATCCTGCTAAAAATCACCCCAATTCCTATTTTCCCAACAACAATTTGGTGATGTGGGTTGGGATGGGATGTGAGAGGGTGACTGGTGCACAGTCACAACCTGGCTTTCATTCCTGAGGGATGAATCTGAATGTGTGTCCTGTATTCTCACCCAAAGTATGAGTCGAGCAGCCCACAGAGGGGAGGAGTGGCTGGGAGAGGCGAAGTTTCAGCCGATTTGCCAAACTAGGGAACCAATGCAAACTGGCTGAATCCCACCATTGGTTCTGTTCCTGGTTTCTAACTTGGTGCCCCTCTTGATTTAGACAAAGATGAGCTCTAGAGGACCTAGTATGGAAGAGGCTGTATCCAAAAGCTGATGGTGTGAGGAAGACAAAGAAATAGGCAGGACCAAGAGGAACTGAAATTTGATTGAATAAACCTTTTTTTTTTTACACTTACCTGGACTTGTGTGTGATTATTCCCCCATGTATTTCATATTTTTCTTCCTGTCTCACAATAAAATTTCTATTTTAATGGCAAGCTTTAGAAGCCATGCTCATGACTTCTAGACTACGCTTGTCCCTGGCTCCTGAGTTTGCAACCACCTGAATAAGTGACACCATTACCCTTTTTAGAATTGCTCCTTTTCTTTCCTGTAATTGCTTCTTTTGACTGAAAACTTTCCTCCAGCACATTGGAAAGGCTGTGTGAGCCGCATCAGCTCTTTGTATGTGTAAACTTGATTAATAGCTAGTATAGCAGTAACATTATCCAAGAACATAGAAGATTGAGGATAGCAAATCCTCAATTGAGTTTGGTCGTAGGGTCCTAAAAATTGCCTTGCTGGATTTAGCAAATTCTATATACAGGCAGTCAGTGGTGGGATTCAAAATTTTAAACTACCAGTTATGTGGATGTGGCTTGATGGGCGTGGCATGGCTTGATGGGCATAGCTTGGTGGGCATGGCAGGGGAAGGATACTGTAAAATCTCCATTCCCACCCCAATCCAGGATAAGGTTACTGCAAAATATGTTCCACTTCCAAGCCTAATCTTTGATTGCAATAGTCCTTGAGCAGTGGTGGGATTCAAATTATTTTACTACTGGTTGTGTTGGTGTGGCTTGGCGGGCGTGGTGTGGCTTGGTGGGCATGGCATGGCTTGGTGGGTGTCGCATGGTGCATGTGGCAGGGGAAGGATACTGTAAAATCTCCATACACTCTCCACTTGAGGGGAAGGTTACTGCAAAATCCCCATTTCCTCCCGATCATCTGGGACTCAGGAAGCAGATAATAGATGGGGCCATCCAGAGGTGGTATTTACCGGCTCTCTGAACTACTCAAAATGTCCGCTACCAGTTCTCCAGAACTGGTCAGAACCTGCTGAATACCACCTCTGCAGGCAGTCTTCAACTTATGACCACAATTGAGCCCAAAATTTTGGTTGCTAAATGAGAGAGTTTGTGAAGTGAGTTTCACCCTATTTTATGATCGTTATTAAGGGAATCACTGCAGTTGTGACGTTAGTAACGCGGTTGTCAAGTGACTCTGGCTTCCCCAGTGACTGTGCTTTTCAGAAGTTCACAGAAGGTAATCACACGACCCTGGGACCCTGTAACCGTCATAAATACGAGCCAGTTGCCAAGCATTTGATCATGTGACCATGGTGATGTGCAACTGTAAAAAACAGTCATAAGTCACCTTTTTCAGTGCCGTTGTAATTTCAAACGATCACTAAACAAATGGTTGTAAGTCAAGTCTATCCACAGTGCCCCAACACTGGAAGTCTTTAAGAAGATGTTGGATAGCCATTTGTCTGAAACAGTATAGGGCCATGATAGCGAACCTATGGCACGCGTGCCACAGGTGGCACATGGAGCCATTTATCAGAGCACGCAAGACGCTGCCCTGTCAGCTGGCCAGCTGCATGCACGGGCTGGCCAGCTGAATTCGCCCTTTTTTGAAGCCATTTTTCACCCTCCCCAGGCTCCAGAGGCTTTAAGGGAGCCTGGGGAGGGTGGAAAGAGCCTCCCTCGCCCCCCCCCCCCTGGAGGCCCTCTGGAGGCTTAATGAGCTTCCCTGAAACCTCCGGAGCACTGAAATCGACGCTCCGACCAGAGCAAATTGGATGTCACTTCCGGTTTGGTCGGAACATCACCTTGAGCGCTCCGGAGGCTTCCCAGGCCCTCTGAAGGTCCTCTGGAGGCTTCAGCGACCTTCAGGAGGCTTCCCTGAAGCCTCCGGAGCATTCAAAATGATGCTCCGACCAAACTGAAAGTGGCATCCAATTTGCTCGGAGCGTCATTTTGAGTCGTCCGAAGGCTTAAGGAAAGCCTCCTGAAGGTCTCTGAAGCCTCCGGACCACTCAAAATGACACTCCAAGCAAATTGGATGTCACTTCCGGTTCGGTTGGAGCGTCTTTTGAGTGCTCGGAGGCTTCAGGGAAGCCTCCTGAAGGTCGTTGATATTGTGACTTCGGTCAATAAGTGGGTCCACATCAGGTTTGCTCAGAAAACATAGCTTTTATTAGCTAGGCACAGCTTACAGAAGAAGATAGGTTCAGTAAAAGAAATAGGCGGTAGACAGGGGCTCCCGCGCTTTGACAGCTCTTTATATTTGGAGCTGTCAAAGGGGGAGCCAATCAGGCTGCAGCAAGGGCCAGGCGCGCCGCAGCCAATCAGGCGCGTCTGTCAGTTGGCTGCCTTGCTACTGTCTGTTGCCAAGGCTCCTAGAGGCAGCTTGGAAGATCTGCGGCCGGTCGTAAGTCGAGACCGGTCGCAGGTCGAGGACACAACAGTTGAAGCCTCCAGAGGGCCTCCAGGGGGGCCTCCAGGCTCCTATAAAGCCTCTGGAGCGTGGGGAGGGCGAAAAGAGCATGCAGAAAATGGGGGGAACGCCTGTAGCATGCACATGTGCACTGGGGGGGGTCACGCATTGCATTATGGGTGCGGCACGCCTGCGCACGACCCCCCCCCTGCACTCCCCTCACTTATGGCACGTGAGACAAAAAAGGTTCGCCATCGTTGGTATAGAGCAGTGATGGCTAACCTTTTTTGGCTCGTGTGCCAAAAGCGGGGAGAGCGCAGGGGGGTCATGTGTGGGCGTGCCACACCCATAATGCTATGTGCTTTTGGCATGCTTTTTTTGCCCTCCCCAGGCTCCAGAGGCTTTCTAGGAGCCTGGGGAGGGTGAAAACAGCCTCCCCCCCCCCACCTCCAGAGGCTTCAGGAGCTTCCCTAAAGCCTCCAGAGGGTGAAAAACAGCCTCAAAAGAAGGCCTAAATCAGCTGTCCAGCGCACACATGCGCCCTAGGGCTGAGAGGGCAATGCCTCGCGTGCCCTAAGAAATGGTTCCGCGTGCCACCTGTGGCACCCGTGCCATAGGCTCGCCATCACTGGTATAGGGCTTCCTGCCTAGACAGGGTGTTGTACTAGAAGACCTCCAAGCTCCCTTCCAACTCTGCTATTGTATTGTATTGTATTGTATTGTATTGTATTGTATTGTATTGTATTGTATTGTATTGTATTGTATTGTACTACTGAATAATCAACTGCTGCATTTGGAAGGTTTACAGAGACAGCATGATTATTTTTAATGTATTTACCTATTTATTATATTTGTTTGTCTCCTATCTTGCGGCATGGTGACTCTGGATGATTTACCACAAAGGAATAAAACTGTACAGACACCTATATCTAGCTGCAATAAAAATACAATTACAAATTATGACTAAAAGATGGGGTGGGTTGGAGCAGGATAAGCGGGGTTGTGTGGGATTTACTGTTGCATCAACCACCTCCAGTGTCAGACTCCCACACTGGGGTCCCACATAATTGTTGCCCACAGCATCAATTCACCAGCTTTTTTATTACCGACTATGAATTTGAGGGCTCAAGTTTCATTGTTATTATACGAAATGCTCACGGTGCCTTTGCCTCGTCTATTTTTAAAGCCATCTATGCTGCTGGCTATCAAATATCAAACATCAATGAGCCATTTTATACATCGAGCCATAAAGTCTTTATTTATTATCTGCCTAATTACCCTGTCAGGGCTGAATATGTGAAAAATCCTTCATTACGGGGCTTTCGTTTTCCTGTCTAGATAATCAGATGAGGTGTGACATTAATAGCAATGGCACTTAGACTTATATATCGCTTCACAGGGCTTTGCAGCCCTCTCTAAGCGGTTTTACAGAGTCAGCGTCTTGCCCCCAACAATGTGGGTCCTCATTTTATTCACCTCGGAGGGATGGAAGGCTGAGTCAACCTTGAGCCGGTGAGATTTGAACTGCCGAACTGCAGCTAGCAGTCAGCTGAAGTAGCCTGCAGTGCTGCACTCTAACCATTGTGCCACCTCGGCTCTTTTAAGTGCATCTTTGTATTTAATATACCGTATTTTTCGGAGTATAAGACGCACCTTTTCCCCTCAAAAAAGAGGCTGAAAATCTGGGTGCGTCTTATACATTGAATACAGCATTTTTTTGCCTCCCGAAACCCCGCCCCCTTCACCAAAATGACCATACAATACAATACAATAGCAGAGTTGGAAGGGACCTTGTAGGTCTTCTAGTCCAACCCCCTGCATGGGCAGGAACCTTATACCATTTCAGACAAATGGCTGTCTAACATCTTTTTAAAGACTTCCAGGGTTGGGGCATTCACAACTGCTGGAGGCAAGCTGTTCCAGAGGTTAATTGTTCTTACTGTTAGGAAATTTCTCCTTAGTTCTAAGTTGCTTCTCTCCTTGGTTAGTTTCCACCCATTGCTCCTTGTCCTGCCCCCAGGTGCCTTGGAGAAAAGTTTGACTCCCTCTTCTTTGTGGCACCCTCTGAGATATCGGAACACTGCTATCGTGTCTCCCCTGGTCCTTCTCTTCATCAAACTAGACATACCCAGCTCCTGCAGCCGTTCTTCATATGTCTTAGTCTCCAGTCCTCTAATCATCTTGGTTGCTCTTCTTTGCACTCTTTCCAGAGTCTCCACGTCTTTTCTACATCGTGGCGACCAAAACTGTATGCAGTATTCCAAGTGTGGCCTTACCAAGGCACTATACAGTGGCATTAACACTTCACGCGATCTAGATTCTATCCCTCTGTTGATGCAGCCTAGAACTGTGTTGGCTTTTTTGGCAGCTGCTGCACACTGCTATGCATAGCTTGTAGGAGGCTTTCAGACAGCACCTGGGGGCTAGGGAGGGCAGAAATGAGACAAAAATGGGTTGTTTTTTGCTGAATTTTACGGGGGGGGGGCAGGAGCACTCTATAAGCTTCCTAAAGGCTATTCATGCCCTTTTGGGGGGAGAAACGGACCCATTTTCATGAAAAATGGGCCATTTTGGGGAGATTTGCAGAGTGTAAAACCTTTTTTTTTTAATTTGCCTCCTCAAAACCTTGGTGCGTCTTATGCTCCGGTGTGTCTTATACTCCGAAAAATACGGTAAATGAAAGGGCCAATTTTTTAAAAATGCCCTTCTCTAATCCTATAAAGAGGTGTGTGTCTTTGGCAATCTCAAAAACTCAAAAGCAAAACACAAAAACACAAAATAGTGTAAGATCAGAAGACGTGGAGAGATTATAAAATTGCCAAGAGTCGGACACAACCGGACAGATAATACAATACAATAGCAGAGTTGGAAGGGACCTTGTAGGTCTTCTAGTCCAACCCCCTGCGTGGGCAGGAACCTTATACCATTTCAGACAAATGGCTATCCGACATCTTCTTAAAGACTTCCAGGGTTGGGGCATTCACAACTTCTGGAGGCAAGCTGTTCCAGAGGTTAATTGTTCTAACTGTCAGGAAATTTCTCCTTAGTTCTAAGTTGCTTCTCTCCTTGATCAGTTTCCACCCATTGCTTCTTGTTCTGCCCCCAGGTGCCTTGGAGAATAGTTTGACTCCCTCTTATTTGTGGCACCCTCTGAGATATCGGAACACTGCTATCATGTCTCCCCTGGTCCTTCTCTTCATCAAACTAGACATACCCAGCTCCTGCAACCGTTCTTCATATGTTTTAGCCTCCAGTCCCCTAATCATCTTGGTTGCTCTTCTCTGCACTCTTTCCAGAGTCTCCACTTCTTTTCTACATCGTGGCGACCAAAACTGTATGCAGTATTCCAAGTGTGGCCTTACCAAGGCACTATACAGTGGCATAACATTATCCTCATGATCACTATTACATCGCCACCAAATTTTATCTTATCATGCTTTAAATCCTAACCCTGCAGAAGTAAATTAGAAATGTAATGAAAGGAAAATATCTATGGTGCATTGGCTCATTCTAGGCTGTGAAATGAAATTGCACACAATTTATATTTATTATCAGAAGGAAACAGATTTTTATTATTCGTTGTGTTCCATTGCACTGGATAATTAAAAATGGAGTTCACCAGAGGTCTTTTCAGTTTTCTAAATAATTTTCTTTTTGGTGCAGGGGAGAAAAAATTATTTCTTTCATACGTTCTGGAAGAAAACTTGCATGCCTGAGTACCTTTTTGGTTGCCGATAAGGGTTGCAGATTAAAGAGTTTAGTGAAGCAATAAATAACTCAGTCTACCTAGGAAGAAAAGACACAAAAGTCCTCTATTATAAATTAGTGAAATATATCAAGGGCAGCAAGAAAATTATTTGGAGACAGAAACGAATATTCTTTTTTTTTTTAGGATCAAATATAATGGCAAATTAAAAGACATTTGAGCCTTGAAAATAAGGTCTTGAGAATGCAACTCTTCCCTATTCAGTAGAGTTTCAATCATAACTTTTCTAAAATAACCCCTGTGATTCCATAAACAACCTGTCAGGCAGCCCATCAGAATGCTTACCAAATCTGGAACGCCCTCTGGATTGCTAGTTTTCCACCCTTGATTCCTTTATAAGTTAATTCATTTTTGTTTAAAGTTATGTGGGTGACTTTGGGACAATCACCAGGAGACGGTGAATTCTACTCCTGGCTTAGACGTGACGACCATCTGGGTGACCTTGAGACAATCGCCAGGAGACAGTGAATTCTAGTCCTGGATTAGACGTGATGGCCATCTGGGTGACTTTGAGTCAATCACCAGGAGACGGTGAATTCTAGTCCTGGATTAGACGTGACTGCCATCTGGGTGACTTTGAGTCAATCACCAGGAGACGGTGAATTCTAGTCATGGATTAGATGTGACTGCCATCTGGGTGACTGAGTCAATCACCAGGAGACAGTGAATTCTAGTCCTGGATTAGATGTGACTGCCATCTGGGTGACTTTGAGTCAATCACCAGGAGACGGTGAATTCTAGTCCTGGCTTAGACGTGATGGCCATCTGGGTGACTTTGAGTCAATCACCAGGAGACGGTGAATTCTAGTCCTGGCTTAGACGTGACGGCCATCTGGGTGACTTTGAGCCAATCACCAGGAGACGGTCTCGTTGAATGGTCACTACTAAACAAGCAATAAACCATCCAAATAAAAACTTCATTTGCTCTAACTTTGTTCCTAGATCCCAAGTGGCAGCTTTGAATAGAATACTGATTTATTTGCCCACCAAATTCTTGGGTTTCTGTCTAAAACTCTGCCAGACCTTCACTTCCTTGCAGTGTGGATACCTTGAACCAGATAGGAAAGATGTTAAACAAAATAAATATCACTTAGAATATTCTGTTGGTTTCAGTTTCAGCTTAATGAAAATTTAAGTGGGGCTGCAGGTAAGAGAATGAAGTAGCCACCAGCATTTAATTCAGCTTTGTATCATGGTTTTCAGATAGAAGATTTCATAACTGCTCATCATTGTCATTCCAATCTTGAGTTCATAAATTCATTTTCAGTGCAGACAACACCTTTGCAATGTTGTTTAAGAACAGCAACAGAAAATATTGAGAGCTGTTAAAATTATGCAAAGCTGTGAACTGAGTTTGGAAGATGGGGAACACAACAAGAATATAAAAGCAACACCTGTCTGCGACTTATTCCCACACTTCTTCTGAACTGAACCTAAAATATAGCACAATACACATATCTTCATACCCCTGTGTACTTGGATATTGGCCAGCTCACATCTTATGCATTCTATTAAGTATGGTTTTTTTTTACTTAAAAGGTAAGGGTAAAGCTTCCCTCACACATATGTGCTAGTTGTTCCTGACTCTGGGGGGCAGTGCACATCTCCATTTCAAACCTGAAAAGTCAGGGCTGTCTGAAGGCATCTCCGTGGTCATGTGGCTGGCATGACTAAATGCTGAAGGCGCCCGGAATGCTGTTACTTTCCTACCAAAGGTGGTTCCTATTTTTCTACTTGCATTTTTACATGCATTACATTACATTACATATATTTGTTACTCAGTGCCTTGGGAATTCATGATTTTTCCTGTCCTTTACTTGGAACTTGGATCTTTTGCACAATAACAGGACACAAGCATTGTAATTCTGAAACCATTATGTCTTTTTTTTTTCCGAATTTATAACCCGTACCTTCTCCTAAAAAAGGACCCAGGGCGGCGCACAGGAAAATTTAAAAACAATACAAATATACAAAATACCATTATTAAAAAACTATTAAACCCATACCCTGTGCTAAAACAATGTAAAATCCCCCTAATTAAAATGTATAGCTAATGACAATCAGGAACGGGAGGTTATGCTAGGCCGGCTTGTTGAAATAGGTACGTTTTAAGATGCTGGCAGAAAAGGCGGAGGTCTGAGATGGTGCGTAGTTCGGGGGGGCAGGTCGTTCCAGAGGGTAGGGCCCGCCACAGAGAAGGCCCTTCCCCTGGGTGATGCCAACCGACATTGCCCGGCCGACGGCACCCTGAGAAGGCCCTCTCTGTGGGAGCGGATCAGTCGAAGGGATGTATGGAGCAGGAGATGGTCTCGCATATAGCTAGGCCCCGAGCCATGGAGTGCTTTGAAGATGGTCGTCAACACCTTGAAGCGCACCCGAAAGGCCACAGGTAGCTAGTGCAGCTCGCGCAGGAGAGGTGTTATATGGGAATGCCTTGAGGCTCCCATGATCACCCGCGCGACTGCATTCTGGACTAACTGTAACCTTCGAGTGCACCTTAAGGGGAGCCCCATGTAGAGATATAACGGATCCCATGCACAATTCACAAGTTAGGTACTTCTCTGAAAATTGACATTAGCAGTCAAATCAAATTTAAGTTTAAAAGGAAATAAAAATATTTTCCAAGCTGATTCTTCATGAACATGCTGGAGAAGATATATTTGTACATCTATGTGTATGATATATGTGCACATATTTTGAAATTTACAAGGAAATTTCTTTTAACTTAATTTCCCTTGGCTTTTGAAGATTCCTTTGTTTTGCTCTGGAGAGCAGAAAACGGGGGCATTGTTCCCAGTTGTGTGCTCACAAACTTTTGTTACCTTGTGAAACATACGCATTACTGGTTGCATAAACAGCCAGATATTTACGTTGAATTTGGCATTCTTATCCACTTGTTGAATCCTTCCTAAATACCTGGGATAGGCAAATATTGTTGTTTGAAGGTGTTATAAAGGTATTGTTGCAGGATTCAGTGACGCTGCCTTTTGCAATTGACTAAGGGTGATTTTTGTCAATGCCGATGGTGTTGAAATGGTGCTTTGGATTTTGGGGGATTTGCACCCAAGAAGCCTGTTGCTATTGGTACCATCTTTGCTTTATTTTTGCCATAATCATTCTACTTCTATTTGCAGGTCTTTACAGTTTGGGTTTCTCTCCAGTTTTTCTCTTCTCTTCTGCTGCCTCCAGGTTCTACAATGTCCATCATCTAGCCCCGTGATGGCGAACCTATGGCACACATGCCACAGGTGGTATGCAGAGCCTTCTCTGCAGGCAGGCCAACCGTCGCCCCAGCCCAGCTTCACAGTGCATGTGCGTCCACCTCCCGCCAGCCAGCTGGTTTTTAGGTCTCTAAAATGCACGGGGAGCGGTGCGCATGCGGGGATGCACCCAGCACACACATGGGGGGGGGGTGCATGCCCACAGAGGCACTCGCATTGCATTTTGGGTCCTCACGCAGCACCCCCCTCCACACCATGTTTTTGGGCCTGGAAACCCACCAACCTGGCAGCCAAAAATGAGCGGGGGCAGGGCGCACAGGGGGATAACAGAGCATTGCATTATGGGCATGGGGGCATGGGTGTGATATCACATGCATGTGAGCGCTTCTGGCACACAATGACAGAAAGGTTAGCCATCACTGGTTTTCTCTTTCTTATTGACAATTGTTAAACTTGGGGTTTGATTATTAAATCTGGGGTATTATTATCTTGTTATTTATCATTAATTCTGAATCTGCTCCAATGGTGGGTTGCAGGAGGTACGCCCCGGTATGGGCGGTACCGGTGCCTGCCGGGAGCACCAGGTACCGTTCCGGTATGGTGCTCCGGAGGGCCCGCCCGATCGTCTGCCCTCCTTACCTGTATTTGAGCTCTTCGGTGCTTCTGCGCACGAAGCGTATGGCACCTGTGCAACGCTCCACCGAGCAGCTGGAGTATCACGGAGGCATCGCAGAGCGTCGCAGGAGATAAGGACACATGCGTGTACTGTGTGTGCGCGCGCGCATGCCGCGTGCATTCATGAGGTGGACGCCGGGCCCCGTTGCACTGTACCAGTTGCAATGGGATTCAGAACCCATCACTGATCTGCTCCCTGAGGAGGTTACCCACTCAAATTTGCAGGAATACTCTTTTGAGAATGGAGTCATGGTCATCTCTGATTTTTTGCTTAATTTGCTTTCTAATAATAATCTTTATTGTCATTGTACTAAAATGACAATGATATCCTTTCCCCCCCACACACACACACTTCTTTTTTTTTCTCCTGTTGGCTAAAAGAATCATTTATCTTTGGTGCATCGATTTTCTGTAAGACCATCAACAATAGCTGATCAAGAGACTCTGCTTTCGTTGCCACTTCCTCGCTGTTCATGTTAAGGGAAACCACATATACAGCTGCAGCACTCCAATGTGCTAAAGCTGTTCTCCATCAAGCTTAACCAAACACCTCCAGGGATGAATGCAGTGGCCACAGACCTCAATCATACTGTCAGCCTAATGTGGTTCCTTGGAAGTCCTCATTGAAAGGAAGAGAGAAACCTCTAACTCACCAACAAAAAACGGTCACTATCTTGAAGCAGATCCCTAGAAAAATTAGAGATGCAAGGAGGAAATTTTCCTTCTTGTCTAAAACCTTGTTTGATCACGGGATTTGGTTCAAGTGGATGACACCTGAAGGGATGCTGGTGTTCTGGGAAGGAGGAAGAGTGAGGATTAAAACAGTTGCTGAGGCGGAAGCCTTTCTTAAAAAAATATTCCTCTGTCCTGGGGGAAGATCCAGGGGGGACGGAGGGGGCCACGGCCCCGCCTACGTGGGGCCAGGGAGGAGAGAAAGAAGATACAATAGCCAAAAGACTTAGATCGAAAAAATAACTTTGCCTTGATTTTTCTTGAACAATTTTGCATAATATTTCTATCTGGACTTTTTGTAAATGTCTGACAGCATGGAACGGAGAATTTAGGTAAATGTACTTGCTTTCATCTTGTAGTGGTATGGAAAATGTTTTCTATGTTAACTTTTTTATTGTGTATTTTGAGGTCTCGGAAGGTCCGACGACTCTAACGTGAATGCTCTCAAAATTTCTTTGTAACCATTACCCTACCCTGTTAAAAAATGTAAAACCAATAAAACTTTTTCAATATAAAAAAAGAAAGGAAGAGAGCACTTTGCATTTTAAGCACCTTTTAATATTTTTTTTTAAAGCAAGCTCTAAAGCAGTATCTTCTTTATTCTGCAAGAAATATGTGGTAATATTCAAATATTACCACACACCCCAAAAATAACTACGACAAAGAATCAATTCCACAGCACCAGAGGACAGGACAAGAAACAATGGATCGATCAAGGATTGGATTGGATGGATTCTCTAATCAAGGAGAGAAGGAACTTGGAATTAAGGAGAATGTTAAATCCTCAGACTTACAACCGTGCCAGTAAGTCTGGTGAACTTTAAGTTACCGCATTCCTGAATGGAGCTGACAGCTGCGTCTGATTGGCTAAGACGCGGCTGGCCGGATTCTGTCTAGTTAACTGAAACAATGTTGCAGTTGCCTTGCTGAAGGTTTCCCGCCTGAAAGCTGTATATAAACTGCTGTCAGGCGGGAGAGCTTTGCCTGTAATGATTCTTGTGTATTGTAGATAGTTGTTTAATAAATGTTGCTGTTTGACTATGCCTGAGTCGGAATCCTTCTTCAAATCTAACAGAGAAACTTCCTAACAGTGAGGACAATCAACCAGTGGAGCAGCTGGCCTTCAGAAGTTGTGGGTGCTCCACAGGGGTGGGTTTCTGCAGGTTCGCACCTACTCGCGAGAACCGGTTGGTGAAATTTAGAGAACCGGTGAGAGGGGGTTCCACCGGCATACCTGGAAGTAAATCTGGCCCACCGCTGCCAGTGACCAACGGGAAGGAAAGGAAAGGAAGGAAAAAAGGAAGGAAGAAAGGAAAGAAGAATGAAAGAAAGAAAGAAAGAAAGAAAGAAAGAAAGAAAGAAAGAAAGAAAGAAAGAAAGAAAGAAAGAAAGAAAGAAAGAATTTATCATCACAATTGATTCCAAAATTTTGGTTGCTAAGCAAGAGCGTTGTTAAATGAGTTTCACCACATTTTAAAAGGTGGCCACTCCCACCTGTCACATGACTGCCAAGCCACGCCCACAAAATAGGCCACACCTACAGAGTAGGTTCTAAAAAATTTGAAACCCACCCCTGGTGCTCCATCACTGGAGGTTTTTAAGAAGGGACTGGACAGTGACTTTTCTGAAATGGTATGGAATCTCCCGCTTGAGATGGGGGCTGGACTAGAAGACCTCCAAGGTCCCTTCCAGCTTTATTCTGATCTTGATCTTAAAGATGCTGTGTGAGGTGCAAAATTATTCAGAATTGTCTATTGCTAACCTGGTATCATTCAATATGTGACTCCCACCTTTTGTTCATGCAAATGGCTATCCAATCTCTTCTTAAAAACCTCCAGGGATGAAGCACCCACAACTTCTGAATGGAAGCCATTCCACTGATTGATTGTTCTAACTGTCAGGAAATGCCTCTTTATTTCTAGGTTGGATCTCTCCTTGATTAGTTTCCATCCATTGCTTCTTCTTCTGCCTTCGGGTGCTTTGGAGAATAGGTAGGTCCCCTCTTCTTTGGGGCAACCCCTGAGATATTGGAAGATTGCTATTGTGTCACTCCTAATCCTTCTCTTCATTAGACTAGGGATATCCAGTTTTCATCATTGTTCATCATGTAATTAGCTCCGGTCACCTAATCATCTTTGTTGCTCTTCTCTGCACCCTTTCTAGAGTCCCAATATCTGTTTTGTATCATGGTGACCAAAATGAGATGCAGTATTCTAAACGTGATCTTCCCGAAACAGAATAAAGCAGTACTAACACTTCACGTGACCTTGATGCTATCCTTCTGTTGATGAAGACTAGGGTTGCATTGGCTTAGGTCACATTGCAGTCTAGGTCTACATATGCTCCTGGTTTATTTATTTATTTTTCAAATTTGTATACCACCCTATCTCCCGTAGGGGACTCAGGGCAGTGCACAGAAATATAAAAATAAAAACAATACAGTACAAAACAGTTAAAAATAAATTAAATTAAGGTCTGTGCTAAAATTTAGATCAAAAGGGTTAAAATCCATTAAAACTACATCCATTAAAACTAAGCCAGGCCGGCCTCTTGAAATAGAGGTGTCTTTAGTGCCCGGCGGAAGAGGTGTAGGTCTGTGATGATCCGAAGGTCGGGGGGGAAGGTCGTTCCAGAGTGTAGGCCCCGCCACAGAGAAGGCTCTCCCCCTGGGGGCCACCCATCAGCATTGTCCGGCGGATGGCACCCTGAGGAGGCCCACTCTGTGGGAGCGGACAGGTCTAAGGGAGGTATGTGGTAGGAAGCGGTCCCGCAGGTAGCCAGGTCCCGTGCCATGGAGCACTTTGAAGATGGTTACTAGCACCTTGAAGCGCACCCGGAAGGCCACAGGCAGCCAGTACAGCTCGTGCAGGAGAGGTGTTACATGGGAGTATCGAGACCCTCCCAGGATCCCCCGCGCGGCCGCATTTTGGACTAGCTGGAGCCTCCAGGTGCACCTCAAGGGAAGCCCCATGTAGAGAGTGTTGCAATAGTCCAGGCGGGAGGTGACGAGCGCTTGAGTGACTGTGCGTAAGGCATCACGATCTAGATAGGGGCGTAACTGGCGTATCAGGTGCTGATATATGCACGCTATTTGAGATACCATAAGAGCAGGGGTGTCACACTCGATTTCATTGAGCGCCGCATCAGGGTTGTGTTTGACCTTGGGGGGGGGGTGAGCAGGGTGGGCATGGCCAGGGTGGGAGTGGCCAAGTTGACATCACTCATGTTGGGGGCATCTATGGTGGCCCGAGCGCTCTGCCAGCGAGAATGGGCTCCTGAGCTCTGTGTTCAGCTGGGACAGCCTCCTGCCACCCTGTACCAGTGAAAATGGAGTTGTGGGGTGCACGCTCCCCCCTGAGCTCCATTTTTACTGACAGACGGTGGCAGGAGGCTGTCACAGCTGAAAACAGAGTCTGCGAGGGCTGCGCGTGGCCCTCCCAATCTCAAATTTTGCTGGCAGAGGCACCGCGGGCCAGTCCTTCGCTGTTTCTAGGGCGGCCCTGTGGGCCAGATCTAAGCACCCCATACTCCAGATCCGGCCCCTCAGCCTTGAGTTTGACACCCCTGCCATAGAACTACTGCCAATACTGAGAACAATACAAACCTATATAATAGCACCAGTCGTGGGTTTCGGCTCCCGTTGCAACCGGTACGTTGCAACGGGAGCCAGGCGTGCTCCATGTGCATGCGCGCAGCACACCCACCACCTGCGATGCTCCCAGCTGCTCGGCAGCACATTGCGCAGGCTCCATACGCTGCGCGCATGTGGACACATGACCCATTTCCTTCAATGGGCAGGCCCTCCAAAGCACCCTCCCGATATGATGGCTGCTGCTTCCAGCAGGCACCGGTACGCGTGTACTGGGACGTACCGCCTGCAACCCACCATTGATTAGCACTTAATCCTACTATTAGGCCAGAACTGCAGATATTTGTTAAATGATCTTATGGTCCACTTGTACCTTCCTGACAACTTTCAGATTCTAGTATCAATGGAATACTGTATTGCTCTATCCAATAATTGAAGTATGATGGTAACCGATCAGATTCTGCCTTTGGGTGCTACACAGCAAATAAAGGCATCAAAGCAACAATAGAGTCTCGTAACAATTGCCTGGATGCAAGGACTCCAACTCCCAGAATTCCCTAGCCAGCATGAATCACAAAGTTGCCAGATTTGAAAACTACTGCTCAAGTTGCCGGTTTTCAAAACACTACTACTAAGGGATGCTTCTAATTGATTCAAGTCCTCGCTGTTCACTAGACCTTTGAGCTGTATGGGTGTGTAGAGGCGAGAACGTTGCACATATATGTGTGAAACTCTTGGGAGGCTGGTGAACACCGAGCTTGAGAATATATTATCAAGCTGCACAATGAGGCCCCTTTGTATCTTACATCCAGACTCTGCTATTTCAATGAGATGGTAAGGGGACATTATGCTGGCATGATACTACAGGAAATTGTAGGCAAGATCAGCAATGATTTACATCTACCAATTTCTTGGACCAGGATAGGCAGGGGTGAGATTCAGCCGGTTTGCATCGGTTTGAGCAAATCGGATGCTAATTTTACATCTGGTTCACCCAAGTGGTAGTTGAAAGGACTGGCTGGCCCTGCCCACCCCATCCCGCCCCTCCCAGGTAAGTGCAGGACCCACATGGAGGGTCTGGGAGAGTAAAAAACAGGCCTCCCCAAAATTCCAGAAGTCCAGAAACGAGCCTGTTTCCGGCCTCCAGAGGGCCTCCAGAGCCCAGGGGAGGCTGTTTTCACCCTCCCATAGGCACAAAGAAAGCCTCTGGAGCCTGGGGAGGGCACAAATAGGCCTCCTGGAAGTTCCAGAAGTCTGGAAACAGGCCTAAAGAACCCGCGGGAAGGCCATTTTAGCCTTCCTGGAGGCTCGAGGAAACTCTCCAGATCCTGGTGAAAATGCCCCTCTCCCTGCCATGGGGCAGGAGGCCTAGTAGGCCACGCCCATCCAGCAAGCAAGCATAGAACCGGTTGCTAAAAAATTTCAATCCCACCCCTGAGGATAGCCAGTTAGCTGTACTGCCAGCCAAAAGAACTAGGATGTGATTTCCATGCCGTGCAATGTAATTACAAGTGTGTAGGTCAGTGATGGTGAACCTTTTTAGGCTCACGTGCCATAAGGGGGTAGTACAGGGGGGGTCATGCACCGGCATGCCACACCCATAATGCAATGCATGCCCATGCGCGCATGATAGGCGCTCCCCCATTTTTACATGCTTTTTTCACCCTCCCCAGACTCCAGAAGCTTTATAGGAGCCTGGGGAGGGCGAAAATAGCCCCCCCCTGCTCCACAGAGGCGCTTCGGAGGCTCCAGGAGCTTCCCTGAAGCCTCCGGAGGACTAAAAAAGGCCCTACTTCCGGTTTGCTCGTAGTGTCATGTTTAATCCTCCAGAGGCTTCAGGAAAGTTTCTGAAGCCTCTGGAGGGCCTCTGAGGGATGGGGGGCTGTTTCTGCCCTCCCTAGGCTCCTATAAAGCCTGGGGAGAGCGAAAAATGGCTTAAAAATGGCTGAATCAGCTGGGCGGTGTGCGCATGGGTGGTGGCCTGCTAACAGGGCAAAGCCTCACATGCCCTGCCAAATGGCTACACGTGCCACCTGTGGCATGCGTGCCATACATTCGCCATCCCTGGTGTAGGTGTAGGATGAACATTTAGCAAGAAGAGATGGGCAGGTTTTTCTGATTCCATTATGAAGAGCAACCAAAGGATTTCTTTTTTTTTTTTTATTGCAAAAGTTTTATTCAGACAAGTTTTCCCCCCTTTTTACCCCCCCAACATATAATATAAAATCACATACAAAAAATTATACCCCTCACCTCCCCCATCTTAAAACAAAGTTCTCATTCAGATATTCAATATTATACCCCCTCGCCACACGACAGACATGATATAAATTTAGTGTATAATACATCAATCTCTCCCTAACACCCTCTTCTAAATTAATTCAACATGTACACATCATAACATAACCGTGTCCCCTTATTCCCATCTCTATATTACTTATTACCCCACCCTCCACCCTAACCCACCCCTACCTCCCAATCAATCCCACCCCCCTGACTTCCGCTATACCACTTTAAAAATTCCAAACATCCCAAATATTATTTAATCTATTCACCTATCAATCCAAACATTCTTACCTAAAGGCTACATGGTATTTCCCTGTCTGATATTTATTCTGTATATAATTAATCCATTTTGCCCATTCCTGTGTATAATTCTCCTGTTTCTGATCTTTTAAAAAAGCTGAAATTTTTGCCATTTCGGCAAACCCCGCCACTTTTTAAATCCATTGATCAATTGTCGGTAAGAAATCTTTTTTCCAATGTTGAACAATCAACAACCTCGCTGCTGTAACCATATACAAAATCAATTTTGTTTCCCCTTTAGTATAATCCTTGATTATACCCAGTAAAAACATTTGCGGGGTAAATTGTATTCTTTTCTTAAACACATTTTGCATAACCCACCATACTTTTATCCAAAAAGCTTTAACCTTATTGCAAGTCCACCATACATGAAAAAAAGTAGCATCTAAACACCCGCATCTCCAGCATTTAGGTTGGGCATTTGGGTACATACATAATAACTTCTTAGGATCTAAATACCATCTATAAAACATTTTATAAAAATTCTCCCTTAAATTCTGTGCCTGCGTAAATTTAACATTCTGAACCCATATTTTTTCCCCATAAACCCACCCCCCTGACTTCCGCTATACACCACTCTAATAATTCCAAGCATCCCAAATATTATTTACTCTATTCACCTATCAATCAAAGCATTCTTACCTAAAAGCTACATAATACTTCCTAATCTGATATTTATTCTATATATAATCAATCCATTAGAAACCTTATAACAAACTCAACATAAACACCCCCTTTTAGTTGAACATTAAAATACATAGAAAATAATTCTTAAAATCTAAATACCATGTCATATAACCTAACACTTATAAAACTTAAACCATATATCCTAGCTTAAGTTTACATCCTTCCTGATTCAAAAAGTTTACTATTTTTCCCCTCTCCATTTGCTTAATTGCCCATTTAACAACACAAAAAAATGTAAAGATTACTCTAATATTTGAAAAAAGCAAAGTTACTTCTCTCTTCACCAAGGAAACAGAAATAGTATAGGAAAATTTCAGATCCTATCACATGAAGGATACAGTAAATTGCAAGAAAATTTCAAAGTTCGACCCAAGTTTTTTCCCAGAACACTAACATAATATTAGTCCTTTCCGCGTACAACCAAAGGATTTCAATCCATGTTCCCACCCAAAATGATTCCTCTGGGGAAAAAAATAATAAACAGTTGGGACAAGAAATGAAGATTTCAAAACATCCCAGAGTTAGACTCTGAGAATTTAAAAGATTTAATGAGCATGATCTTAGCAGAATACACTAAAAAGAATAAAGAACATATTTGGGGGGATATAGACCTGATTTATAGAATCAATTCAGCATATGCCAGAATAAATAATGTAAATTTGTAAAAAGGTCAACAAGGGATGAGATTCTGAGAGTGCAGAGGGGAGGACCTTTGATATATCAAGAAAAAGAGATTGCCATATTGAAACAGATCCCTAAAAATATTCGAGAAATAAGAAGGAAATATTCCTTCTTATCAAAAAAAATTATATAAAAAAGGGGTGTGGTTCAAATGGTTAATGCCAGAGGGAATGTTGGTGTTCTGGGAGGGAGCCAGAGCCAAAATTAAAACAGTAGAAGAGGCGGAGGCCTTTCTTAAAAAACACGCCTCAACCCTGGAGGACAAAGATGGGGTATTTGTTAAATACCCTACACACCCCTTTCCTATTATAAAATTGTAAAATCAATAAAAATTGTTATACCAAAAAAAAAAAAAAGCAATTGTGAGTTCTTTATGGGTCAAGGACCTCAGGATAATTTCCTGGCTCAGGTTTTCTTTTTTTACATTTCTGAATACACACTAGCACCAGACTCCAGATGGTGGAGATCGATGTTTTAATGAGTCTCCGATTCTTAAGGCTGAGTAAGAAGCTGTCGTCTTTTCAGAAAGAGTTTTCTCATGATTTTTCTACAGTCAAGATTTCATTGTACAGCAAATGTACCATTATAAAACGGGGTGGGAGGGGGTGGGGGGTAACATTGAGACATCCATCATATCTTCATTCTAAAAAAAAAAGGGGGAAGTGCAAGCGGGATTCCCAATCTTGTGTTTCCCTTTAGAGGGGAAATGGGACAGGGGGAAGATATGGTAAAAAGTGATGGGTGGGAAATGCTTAACTCTTTCCCACTTGCTCCTTACAGATTAGTCCTGGAATTACAGCAATGTGCTTAGTGACTGTTCAAAGTGACAATGGCACTGAAAACATATGACTGTTTTTGAGCACAGATGACCCAGGGATGAAATTCAGCAGGTTCTGACAGGTTCTGGAGAACCGGTAGTGCGGAGAATCGGCAAATACTACTTCGGGCCAGAGCCTACAGTGCCACCCGGAGAACCGGTTTGGGGGCGTGGCAAGCCTGGGTCATTGCCAGTTCCAGCGACCCAGTACGCCAAACCACTACCGGTTCAGCCGAACTGGTCCGAACCAGTAGGAACCCACCACTGACCGGTAGCAGAAATTTTGAGTAGTATGGCGAACCAGTAAATACCACCTCTGACTGGCCCCGGCCCCATCTATTCCCTGCCTCCTGAGTCCCACCTGATCAGAAGGAAATGGGGATTTTGCAGTAACCTTCTCCTGAGTAGAGTGGGGAATGAAGATTTTACAGTATCCTTTCCCTGCCACGGCCACCAAGCCTTGCCATGGCATGGCATGCCCAGGAAGCCACGCCCATAGAACGGGTAGCAAAAACATTTGAATCCCACCACTGATCTCATTCTTCAGTGATTTTTAAAAATAGGAGTGAATTGTTCACATCTATACATGGTATGCTAGCATAATTACAAATGACAAATCTTTAAACAAAAGAAATGAAGTTCTTGTTAAGAAGATGGATTCTAATTGGCTGAATAATACAATACAATACAATACAATACAATAGCAGAGTTGGAAGGGACCTTGTAGGTCTTCTAGTCCAACCCCCTGCATGGGCAGGAATCTTATACCATTTCAGACAAATGGCTGTCTAACATCTTTTTAAAGACTTCCAGGGTTGGGGCATTCACAACTGCTGGAGGCAAGCTGTTCCAGAGGTTAATTGTTCTTACTGTTAGGAAATTTCTCCTTAGTTCTAAGTTGCTTCTCTCCTTGGTTAGTTTCCACCCATTGCTCCTTGTCCTGCCCCCAGGTGTCTTGGAGAAAAGTTTGACTCCCTCTTCTTTGTGGCACCCTCTGAGATATCGGAACACTGCTATCATGTCTCCCCTGGTCCTTCTCTTCATCAAACTAGACATACCCAGTTCCTGCAGCCGTTCTTCATATGTCTTAGTCTCCAGTCCTCTAATCATCTTGGTTGCTCTTCTTTGCACTCTTTCCAGAGTCTCCACGTCTTTTCTACATCGTGGCGACCAAAACTGTATGCAGTATTCCAAGTGTGGCCTTACCAAGGCACTATACAGTGGCATTAACACTTCACGCGATCTAGATTCTATCCCTCTGTTGATGCAGCCTAGAACTGTGTTGGCTTTTTTGGCAGCTGCTGCACACTGCTGGCTCATATTTAAATGGTTGTCCACTAGGATTCCGAGATCCCTCTCACAGTTGCTACTATTGAGCAAGGTACCACCTATACTGTACTTGTGCATTTGGTTTTTCTTGCCTATATGTAGGACCTTACTTTTTTCACAATTGAATTTCATTTTATTAGACAGTGCCCAATGTTCAAGTTTGTCTAGATCCTTCTGTATCTTAAGCCTATCTTCTGGAGTGTTGGCTATTCCTGCCAGCTTGGTGTCGTCTGCGAATTTGATGAGTTCCCCATTTATCCCCTCATCCAAATCGTTGATGAAGATGTTAAAGAGTACTGGGCCTAAAACAGAGCCTTGGGGGACTCCACTGCATACTTCCTTCCATGTAGATGCAGTTCCATTGAGGACTACACGTTGAGTGCGGTTGGTCAGCCAGTTACGAATCCATTTGGTGGTGGTGCTGTCTAACCCACAATTTTCTACTTTATCTAATAGTAGGTTATGGTCTACTTTATCAAATGCCTTACTGAAGTCCAGGTAAATTATATCAACAGCATTCCTCTGGTCCACTGATTTTGTTACTTTGTCAAAGAATGCAATTAGATTCGTCTGGCATGATCTGTTTTTGACAAACCCATGTTGGCTTTTGGCTATTACTTTGTTTGCTTCTAGGTGTTCACTTATTTGTTGTTTAATTATCTTTTCCAGAATCTTTCCTGGTATTGAGGTCAGGCTGATGGGTCTATAGTTTCCTGGATCTGTTTTTTTTCCTTTTTTGAAGATGGGAACCACATCTGCTCTTTTCCAGTCTTCTGGCAGTTCCCCGGTGCTCCAGGATCTCTGAAAGATATAGTTCAGTGGTTCTGAGATCTCGTCTGCCAGTTCCTTCAGAACCCTGGGGTGTAATCCATCCGGTCCTGGTGATTTGAACTCGTCCAGGGCAGACAGGTGCTCACTTACCATTTTCTTCTCTATTTCAACTTGTGTTCCTAATCTGATATTTGTGGTGCTGTTTTTGATTGATTGGACTGTTTTATCCCTTTGTGTAAAGACAGATGCAAAGAAAGAGTTAAATAGTTCTGCTTTCTCCCTGTTGCTTATCATCTTCTTGCCATTTTCTCCCAGCAGTGGACCAATTGTTTCCTTAACTTTTTTCTTATTTTTAACATGTTGGAAGAAGCTTTTTTTGTTATTTTTTACTTTTTTGGCAAGCCTTTCTTCATTGTGAGCCTTAGCTTTCCTCACTTCATCTTTACAGGCTCGGGCTATTTGCTGATATTTTGCCTTGGTTATGTCCCCCTTTTTCCACTTTTTATATTTATCCTTTTTGTCTTTCAATTTGTCAGAGAGTTCTTTATGCAGCCATGCTGGTTTCTTTTGGGAACTGTTATTTTTCTTCTTCATTGGTATTGCGCTGGACTGGGCTTTTATAATCTCATTTTTCAAAATTTCCCAAGCTTCTTGAGTTGTTTTCCCCTTGAGGATTCTCATCCATGGAATCCTTCCCAAGCTCTCTCTGAGTTTGTTGAAATTAGCTCTCTTGAAGTCTAAGACTCTAGTTTGACTTTGTTCAACTACTTTTGTTTGCATAATGTTGAATTCCAGTATTTCATGATCGCTTGCCCCCAAAGTTCCTGTAGCTTCTACACCTTCTATCATTTCCTCTCTGTTAGTGAGAATTAAGTCCAATATTGCTGATCCCCTTGTTCCCTTCTCTACCTTTTGGGAAACAAAGTTGTCTGCTAGGTTTGTTAGGAACCTGTTGGATCTTCCACTTGGTGCAGAGTTTGTTTCCCAATTGATGTCAGGGTAGTTAAAATCTCCCATTACTATTGCAGTGTGCTTCCTACATACCTTAGTTAGCTGGTTAGCAAAAAGTACATCCACTTCCTCTGCTTGGTTGGGTGGCCTGTAGTATAGACCTATGACAATATCATTCCCCCCCCAACCTTTAATATTGACCCAAATACATTCAAGATAGTTCTCATCATTGTTGTAGAGAGAGAGACCTTTTGTTGCAATAAGGGCTGTGGTGCCTTCTAATCTGTCATTATATTTCCGAAGGCATTCTGAAGTTTCTTAATCCAAATAAACCCAAGACAAACAACCTTCTCCTGGTTTATAAGCCTTCTACAACAAGGATAATCTTCTAACCCCAAGAAAAAAATTACTCATCCTTTTCTACTGTGGCAATGGTGGACAAATCTGGATATCCCAAATTGGCAGAGCATATATCTTTTGCTTTATTTTTCTGGAGAGGGTAATTCTGGGCAATTGGAGAAAAGCAGATGCTTACATTCTTTTTTTTTTATATTGAAAAAGTTTTATTGGTTTTACAGTTTTTCATTAGGGTAGGGTAAGAGATACAAAGAAATTTTGAGAGCTTTCGCGCCGAAGTCGTCGGCCCTTCCGGAGCTTCATAATAAATCATTAACAAAAAACATTTTTCATAATACTACAAAGTGAAAACAAGTACATATTTCTAAGTTCTCAATTCTATGCTGTCAGTCATTTGCAAAAATCCAGATATACATGTTATACAATATTACTCAAAAAATCAAAGCAAAGTTATTTTTTAGATCTAAGTCTCTTGGCAATTGTGTCTTCTATCCCTCCTTCCAGGCCCCCAGCGGGCGGGGCCGTGGCCTCCCCCTGCCCCCCCCTGGATCTTCCCCCAGGAAAGAGGAATGTTTTTTAAGAAAGGCTTCCACCTCAACAACTGTTTTAATCCTCACTCTTCCTCCTTCCCAGAACACCAGCATCCCTTCGGGCATCACCCACTTGAACCAGATCCCGTGATCAAACAATTTTTTAGACAAGAAGGAAAATTTCCTTCTCGCTTCTCTAATCTTTCTTGGGATCTGCTTCAAGATGGCAACCTCCTTTTGTTGGTAAATTAACGGTCCTCCTCTTTGCACCTTCAAGATTTCCTCTCTGGTTGACCTTCTAACAAATTTAACATGTATCTCTCTGGGTACTTCATTTATCCTGGCATATGCAGAGTTTATTCTGTAGGCTAGGTCAATGTCCCCTCTGATCTCATCCTTAGGTTTATGTAAATAATCTGCTATAATTGTGCTCATGAGTTCAGGGAGACATTCACCAGATTCCTCAGAAACGTTCTGAAATCTCAAAAAATATGTCATCCTTTCCATATCAATCCTAGACACATGCCCATTTATTTCTACAACCTCATTAGTAACATTTTTAATCTCTCCCTTAGCCCCAGCCAGCCCCCCTTCCAACTCTTCATTCTTCTGTGTGTTCTCCAGCACTTGTTTCCGTGTGTCCAGTAGCTCCTTTTTAAAGTTGATGTTTTCTTCTCTCTGGGCCTTGATTTCTTGCACCAAAGTTTGTATAACTGATTCAAGAGATGCCATCCTTAGTTCTAAGCCTGCCAGTTCTGATTTTTGTGCCATAATTAGCTGTTAAAGTCAATGCCACTAAAATGGCGTTTTTTGGGTGGGGCCGTTGAGGCAAATCAGGAGCTGGAAGTTCAAATCAGGATTGTAAAAAGTTCAGGAACCAAAAGAGAAACAGTTTTCCAGATCAATAACTATAATAGTGAAGGCACTCCAGAAAAGAAATCACATAATCCAAAAAAATTCTTCTTTAATAACAAGAAAAAGTCCAAATCACAAAGCGATGCTGGAAATTTTCCATAAGTAAAATAGTCATTCAGGGACAAAGAGAAGCCATCTTCCACCGCCCAGACTCAGAGCCAGAAGGAGAGAGTGGTAAAAAAAAAAATGTTTCAAATCAGCCAGACCTAGATACTTTGTTTCAAGGTAAACCGCAGATCACTTTCCCTTGTTTCAAACAGTCCGGATTAAAGATATCCGCTTCCTCGCAATGAGGAGCCATTTTCAAGTGCCGCTTTAGTCCGAGGGGGGGTTTAACAAGCAGAC
Source organism: Rhabdophis nuchalis (assembly GCA_039707465.1). Lineage (NCBI taxonomy): Eukaryota > Metazoa > Chordata > Lepidosauria > Squamata > Natricidae > Rhabdophis > Rhabdophis nuchalis. The sequence continues at coordinate 208,354,933 of CM077645.1, forward strand.
ACCCCCCTCCAAGTTCTTTCAGCCCAGGCTGACAGCAAAAAGAAATGTTTAAAATCACTCACTTTCCCCCTCGCAGCCGAAGCCCCGGGAAGCCTTCCGACTCAGATGGCCAGCTCTCTCCATGTTCACAAAACGATGCCGCCCACCGTTGGCGAAGGGGAAACCCCCCGCAGCATGTCCTCCTCCACCTAAGCCGAAGACAAGGGTCGCTTCCCAGCTGCCGCTGGGGGAGGGCGACCCAGGCAAGCCGGCTTTACGGGAGACCCCCAAAAACGGGGCGTCTCGCCCCCATGGGGGGGCAGGAAAAGAAACAAAGCGGCGGACGAACCCTAGGCTCGCCCGTCACCGCTGGAGCCGGAACCGGAAGTCCAGATGCTTACATTCTTGTCAAAAACTTAAAACATCAATTTAGTGACTTCTGGGGTGACGTCACACTGCTGGAGTTTGGGAGAACGAGGCTCCGTTCTTGCAGACCAAAGTGTTAGGATAATTATCCTGATGTTGGGTTGACAATATATATAAGCCAGGATTCTTAAAGAGTATATGTAACTTTAAGGACTATGTGGAATCTGATTGGCTGTGCTTCCCAGCTCAATCATAAAAAGGCAGCTGGAAACACAGTTCATCCCTTTTGCTTTCCTCTGCTTCCTGATTGCCACTGAGGAGGAGCTGAACCTGAAGACAGAAGAAGGACCATTGTTTTTGACTTACTGTAAGATAACTGTGGTTTTGGTGAAGGACTGTTTATTGTTAGAGGAGTTAATATCACTGTTTGGAAGAAGTATTTTAGTTACACCAAGAGGAAAGACTATTTATTTTTTCTACTATCAGTGTTTTGATAGTTATTGTGTGGTTTAAGCAACGTATCTCTTGCTGTTCGGTGTATTGCACTATTCCGCCTCTTTATTTTCCAACGGGGGTGTTTTTTACCCCTACCACAAAGTTCTGCATTTGGAAGCAGGCAGAGACCCTGGAGAGGGGGAGGCACTGCAGAGGGGATACTCTCGGGGTGATGGGGTGAAGCGCAACCCCCCATTGCAGAAGGATAACCCCTTGAATTCAGCACGAAGAGAATGGCCATAATGGTCAGATCCGGAGGTGTGACAGCCTGAATGAACGGTGAAGGAAGCAAAGAGTGAGAAGCATCAGTGGATAGAGGCAGGATAAGAGAGCTACTGGGCTGCTTTGCTAAATTGGTGGAATCCACAGGTTGATTGAAAAGCAAAGGGAGAGGGTATTTAAAAGGCTAAATAATCTCCCAAATCACTCCATTCAAGAGGGGGGAAATGGCCAAAGATTAAACTCTAATCCACCAACGCTGATCAACTCTCTGCAGCTTTGGTTTAGCAATAATCACAAATGGCTAGTTATTCTTGGGATTTTAATGGAAAATGAAGAACACATAGGGAAAAAATTCCAGCTCTACTGTTACTTCTATTCCAGAACTATATCCTGGGCCAGACTTACACACAGTCCTTGACTTACAACCTTTCATTCAGTGACTGAAGTTATAACAACACTGACTGACAAAGGTGACTTATGACCATTTTTTACACTTACACTCCTCGCAATCACGCGATCAAAATTCGGACACTTGGCAACTGACATGTATTTATGACAGTTGCAAGTGTCCAGGATGATGCGATCCCCTTTTGTGACCTTCTGACAAGCAAAGTCAAAGGGGAAGCCAGATTCACTTAATGACCATGTTATTAACTTAACAACTTCCGTGGTTCACTTAGCAGCTGTGGCAAGAAAGATCGTAAAATGCGATAAAATTCACATAACCACTGTTATCACTTAGCAGCATAAATTTTGGGCTCAGTTGGGGTTGTAAGTCAAGGAGTGTCTGTTTCTTCTTGAGCAAGGGGAATCTTTGCAAAACACATTGACCTAAACTGAAAGTTCCCTTCCTTGAAAGATTAAAGCTTCCATATTTTGCTAGTGTTCTAGAGGCTTGAAATAATTGAGCCAAATCTTAGCACTTTCAAGGACATTGCAATGTCCAGAAGCAACTTTATCACAGACCCTTATCTTATAAAAGCAAATATTACAACAGAATCAAGATCACGTGAAGTGTTAATACCACTTTATAATGCCTTGGTAAGGCCACACTTGGAATGCTGCATTCAGTTTTGGACGCCACGATGTAAAAAAGATGTGGAGACTCTAGAAAGAGTGCAGAGAAGAGCCACAAAGAGGATAAGGGGACTTGAGGATAAAACATATAAAGAACAGTTGCTGGAATTGAGTATGTCTAGTTTGATGAAAAGAAGGACTAGGGGAGACATGATAGCAGTCTTCCGATATCTCAGGGGTTGCCACAAAGAAGAGGGGAGTCAAGCTATTCTCCAAAGCGCCTGAGGGTAGAACAAGAAGCAAGGGTGGAAACTAATCAAGGAGAGAAGCAACCTAGAACTAAGGAGAAATTTCCTGACAGAATAATCAGTGGAACAACTTGCCTTCAGAAGTTGTGAATTCTCCAACACTAGAAGTTTTTAAGAAGAGATTGGACAATCATTTATCTGAAATGGTATAGGATTTCCTGCCTGAGCAGAGGGTTGGAGTAGAAGACCTCCAAGGTCCCTTCCGACTCTGTTATTCTATTCTATTCTAGAATGGAAAAAGGGGACATTGGAGGAAAGAGGATAAGTAAATGGCCTACGGACAAGAAGCCGAGGGAATGTCTGGAAACTGGCAGCTAATTCCAGCAATGAAACTCAGTTGAATTGAGGTGGAGACCAACTAATTTTACAGCTAAATAACTTATGATACAGGCAATTAGTTTGAATAATTACTCCTATTAATATTGCTAGTACAGGCGGTCCTCACTTACTGATTGTCTTGTTCAGCAACTTTTCAGTTAGAACAAAAAACACAACCCACCAGCTTTGCAATCAATTCTTCCATTTATGATCAACCCAACAGGGGTGAGTTTCTGCCGGCATTACTGCCAGTTCAGTGCGTGTTTGATTTGCTCCGTGTGCATGCACAGTTGCCTGTAAAAAGGTCTGCGCATGCGCAAAACACTAAAAATGTTAAAAATACATGCCGTGGTGACCGGGCAACCGGTTTGGGGGCATGGTGAGCCTGCTGTTCCTACCGGTTTGGTGACCTAATCGCAATTGCCACTACCGGTTTGCCTGAACCAGTAGCAACCCATCTCTGCAACCCAAACATCCAATGAAAAAATCGTTTGTCTGAAATGGTGTAGGGTTTCCTGCCTGAACAGGGGGTTGGACTAGAAGACCTCTAAGGTCCCTTCCAACTCTGTTATTCTATTCTATCTTATGGTCACACACAATTGCACTTTTGGGTGCCTTGCAACTGGCAGTAGAGCCATAATAATCCATTTGGGATTTTAAAAGAATATCTTGAGCAGAATCCATATGCAATGGTGGCAACTATCTGTAGCTGGGGTGTAGGATGAGGGTGAATGTTCGCTCTCCAAGGTTGTGGGTTAGGTTGGTTTTCGAACATTTTGTTACCAGGATGTTAACCAGGCTGTTAACATCTTCAGCAGAGTTCCAAAGTTTCAAACATATTGAAAATATCCTGTGACTATCATTAAGTGTTGTACCATGATTCTTGATGAATGTATCTTGTCTTTTTATGTACGCTGAGAGCATATGCACCAAAGAGAAATTCCTTGTGTGTCCAATCACACTTGGCCAATAAAGAATTCTATTCTACTCTATTCTATTCTATTCTGTTCTGTTCTATTCTATACTATTCTATACTAATTCAATTCCATTCTGCTCCGTTCTGCTCTGCTCCGCTCCGTTCTGTTCTATTCTATTCCATTCCATTCCATTCTATTCTACTCTACTCTATTCCATTCTATTCTATTCTACTCTAATTCTATTCTATTCCACTCCACTCCACTCCATTCCAATTCAATTCCATTCTGTTCCATTCCGCTCTGTTCCGTTCTATTCCATTCCATTCCATTCCATTCCATTCCATTCCATTCCATTCCATTCCATTCCATTCCATTCCACTCCACTCCACTCCACTCCATTCCATTCCATTCCCATTCTACTCTATTCCATTTCATTTCATTCTATTCTATTCTACTCTAATTCTATTCTATTCCACTCCACTCCATTCCAATTCAATTCCGTTCCGTTCCATTCCACTCTGTTCCGTTCTATTCTATTCCATTCCATTCCATTCCATTCTATTCTATTCTAATCCATTCCATTCCATTCCACTCCACTCCACTCCATTCCATTCCATTCCATTCCCATTCTACTCTATTCCATTTCATTTCATTCTATTCTATTCTACTCTAATTCTATTCTATTCCACTCCACTCCATTCCATTCTATTCTATTCTGATTATGGAGAATTTATTCTAGCATTTTTCTCTCTCATCAAAAACAGAATCCACAGTTGTGTTTTTCAACCTTGGCAGTTTTAAGATGCGTGGACTCCAGTTTCAAGAATTCCCCATCCAGCATGCTCAGAAGTTGCCAAGGTAAAAAAACAACAGCAACCAGGAATCTGGAGCATGTCATTGGTACAGATAGCAGTCAAAGACGACAGCGGAAGCATATACGTTCATAACGATGCTGTGATGTGCAATCCCAACTGGCATGTTGCGTAGCAGCCACAAAATAGCCAATTCCTGGTGGATACCCATAACCTCTAGTTAACCCCAGGAGAAGTAAATATGCCAACGCATACTTGTAAAGTTGCACAAGCCTTCCCCCTTAAGTGTGACATCCCTTGCTCGGTGCAACAGAAACCAAGGATAAAATGTTATGCTCAGGCAGAATAGGTGCATGGCAGAAATGTGTCTAATGACCAATAATTATTGTTCAATGTGATTCCCTATGTAATTATTCTGGTGGAGATGTATTATCTTTGGAGAGGTCTTCGAGATGGCATCGTTTAGCCTCAATTCAATATTCTTTTCATCATTGGGATTTTTATGATATAACCAATTAGAAGAACTGTTGCAGAATTGAGTAGGTCTAGTTTAATGCAAAGAAGGACTAGGGGTAACATGATAGCAATTTCCCAATATCTCAGGGGCTGCCACAAAGAAGAGGGAGTCCAGCTATTCTCCAAGGCACCTGAGGGTAGGACAAGAAGCAATGGGTGGAAACTAATCAAGGAGAGAAGCAACCTAGAACTAAGGAGGAATTTCATGACAGCGAGAACAATTAATCAGTGGAACGGCTTGCCTTTAGAAGTTGTGGGTGCTCCCAGATTGACAGTTTTTAAGAAGAGATTGGACAACCATTTGTCTGAAATGGTAGAGTTTCCTGCTTGACTGGACTAGAAGACCTCCAAGATATCTTTCATCTGTTATTATTATTCTATAATAAAAAGTTTTGCTCTTTGGTAAAGTTTCATTCCAAGTGACTTTACATCCGTAAAGTTTTCTTGGTCCAGTTTGGGAGTGGTGTGCTTTTATCATTGCCTTTTTCCAGAATATGTCCCAAGTCTAATCTTCTATTGTTAACGGTCCTTGAGGTTTCCCATCCAAACACTAACCAGGCCTTTGCCTGCTTAGCTTCTGAGCCCAGAAAGGGGTGGCTGAAATATATTTAATGATATTTAATGTGAAATGATATAGTTCTCCCTTGACTTGCAAACACTTGTCTAGTGAGTATTTGAGGTAACAATAGCACTGGAAAATGTGCTCATGACTGGTCCTTGTACTTACGACCACTGCAGCAATTCAGATGCTTAACATGTACAGTATTTGCCATAGTTCCACCATCCGAGAGTGATATGACCGCCATTTCTGACCCTCCCAGCTGGCCTCCGACCAGTGGTGGGTTTCTGCAGGCTCGCACCTACTCGCGAGAGCCAGTTGGTGAAATTTAGAGAACTGGTGAGAGGGGGTTCCACCAGCATACCTGTAAGTAAATCTGGCCTGCCGCTGCCAGTGACCCAATGGGAAGGAAAGGAAAGGAAGGAAGAAAGGAAAGAAAGAAAGAAAGAAAGAAAGAAAGAAAGAAAGAAAGAAAGAAAGAAAGAAAGAAAGAAAGAAAGAAAGAAAGAAAGAATTTATCATTACAATTGAGTCCAAAATTTTGGTTGCTAAGCAAGAGCAAGAGTTGTTAAATGAGTTTCACCACATTTTAAAAGGTGGTCACTCCCACCCTGTCACATGACTACCAAGCCACGCCCACAAAATAGGCCACACCTACAGAGTAGGTTCTAAAATATTTGAAACCCACCACTGCCTCCGACAAGCAGGAAAGCTGGATTTTGCTTAACAACTTCATCTTGAATTTTTGCATTCAAGATGGCGGCGCGCTTAGGCGCTGCGGCTTTGAGCTCCTGGTGGTCACAGTAGAGTTAGGCAAAAACTAGTCTATACCCGCAGGGAGTTATTAAGTTATTATTAAAGATTGGATCTTCTAGTCGACTCGATATTACCAGCGACTTCCAGCAGTCTCATAATATACCGAGTGGCATAGTAAGACTGCCAGGCTCTCCATGGATCATTGTTTGGCCTAGGAGGCAGCGAAGAGAGCAGAAGCAGAAGCAGAAGCGGGGATGCAGAGCAGGTTTGCTAGTTCGGTTACGGAAGCAGCCTCACAGACCAGCATTACCAAGCATTTCCTAACCAACTCTAGAGCCTTTGTCCACAAAACCGATGAACTAGAGCTATGGATGGCAGCAAATAAGCTCATTCGTGACTGCGATGTGATGATCATCATAGAGACCTGGCTTCATCCACTTGTACCGGATGCGTCTGTGGAGCTAACTAACCGCACCACACACCGCTTTGACAGAAACAACAACTCTGGTAAAAGCAAAGGTGGAGGACTATGTATTCACACACATAATAACTGGTGTACTAACAGTAGAGTTGCTCTGCAGACGTGGAATTCTCTACTGTCATTTGTCGGCCATTTGATCTGCCTGGAGAGATTTCTGTTATAGTTGTCACTGCTGTCTATATTCCACCTGATGCAAATGTTAGCACAACACTCAAACCAATTTCATTGTAATTTTATATTTTATTACAATGACAATAAAGATTATTATTATTATGTTTCACTTACGTTTTGCTTAACAACTATGGCAAAAATGTTTATAAAATCAGACGCGAACTTAATAGCTTCATGAAAACGGAGACCCAGCTCCCATAGCCCCATTTCCAAATAGCAAAACCACTGAAACATGTAATACTTTTAGCCCTTTTTTGTGTGAAAACGGTGGAGAGGAATAAATTTTTCCGTGACAAGGATTACTGTTCCAATGAATAGAATTGTTTGTGTGCTGCCAACCATCTGTAGTGGCTGGATAATAGTATCATAAATACAGGCTTCCCTGGCTTTATGCTAGGATTATATTCTCAGACCCTTTTAGTGGCCAGATGGAAACAGAGCGACTGCTCTCAACTGATCAAAACTCCACCCATCTCTGCCCAACCCTAGCATGCAAATCACAAATGAGAATAATCTACAATGAAGTTTTCAGAAATTGTGTTTTGATTTTAGGATGTAGAAAGTTATCACCCACCCCTCTCCCAGAAAAATGAAATATCCTAGGAAATATTGAAAAGGCAGAATATTATATTTCCCTGGATGTGAAAAGGGAGAAACGTGTTTTAATTCCTGCAGTCTCCTGCCCCACCCATTCTGTCAATGAGCCATTAAAGCCTGAGCTAGTCCCTTTACATCAGGGGTTCCCAAACTTGGCAACTTTAAGACTTGTGGACTTCAACTCCCAGAATTCTCCAGCCAGCTATCTAGAACTTTTAGCTGTGTTTTGTGTGCCCCTGCCTTGCATATTTGTGAGACCTGTTGCAGTGCTGATTAAAAGTCTGGCCAAATTTAATTGGAATAGTGAATTTCTGTCAACTTAAATTTGTGAGCCTGATTCTACCTTCCTGTTTGGAATGAAGGCACATTTTTAGTAGCACAATTCAAATTACTTAATAGACCCACCATGATGACTGGCACTATTCATTATAATGTATGACAGCAAAGAGCATTTCATACAAGACTACATACCGTGCAAAGGTGGGGAATTAATTTTCCCAAGGTGTCACATGAGAAACAGGGATTGTGGTGGAAGGCCAAATAAATAGGGACCGTGAAGGTATGTAGGCATGCTTGCGCGCACATACTAAATTGAATCAAAACTGCAATCGTCTTCAAAATAAAATGCAGTTGTATTGCATGCATGGCACACATTTAGATTTAATTTCCAATTTCTGATTGACCTCATGTGAACCTGGCAGGGATAGCCAAAGGGCTGGATGTGGCCCTTTTATGTGGCCATAAAATGCCCAGATGTGCTGTACAGTATCAGATAAGTAGTTCATTTCCCTTTGTTAAAAATGTTTTCCATTTCAATAAATTGATACATAATAGTAACAAAATATAATCAAATGCACAAACGAAGATTTAAGTTACATACTTCATGAACACAAAATATTGCTGCCAGGTTGGGTAGGTTGTATTTTCTTGTGTAAAGGAGATGGGATGGGATGTTGTGTCCAATCAGTTTGTCAGCTCCTGTAAATGTATGGTCTATTTGAAGGATATTTCCAATTCATTCAAATAATGAATGTTATTTAAGTTAAGCCAAAAATTAGGAAAAAAGGAGCAAAATATTTTGACAAACATCAAAATAAAAATCACTAAATGTGTACTTACCATCTATATGCAACTTCTTGAAACCAGTGAAAATTCAATGTGAAACAAGGAATCTATATTTAATAATGAATGCTAGTATTGATGTAAAATTAATGCACCAAGCTACCAAAAATAATTGTATTTACTATTACATGTCCATGCCTGAACATTCTGAAGACAAACTGATGAAAGATTATTTAATCACATTAAGTTGGTTTATTAATCGTGGCTTACTGAACAAACCAAACCACAGGAGCTGGTTGGTACAATTCACTAAAGAACTGTGGTTCCAGTGGTTAGAATGCAGTATTGCAGGCTAATTCTGCCCACTGCCAGCAGTTCGAGTCTTACCACCTCAAAGTTGACTCCGCCTTCCATCCTTCCAAGGTCTGTAAAATGAGGAGCCAGATTGTTGGGGACAATAGGCTAATTCTGTAAACCACTTACATGGGGTGTAAAGTCAAACTGCTACTGTAATGTACAAAGTAGCTTTGAAGAGATATAGAGTTCTTGAGCTTCAAAGACCCAAAGATGCCTTAGGCCAGGGGTCCCCAACCTTTGCAACTTTAAGTCTGAAGGACTTCAGCTCCCAGAATTCAGCAAAGCTGGCTGGAGAAGTCTGGGAGCTGAAGTCCTTCAGACTTAAAGTTGCAAAGGTTGGGGACCCCTGCCTTAGGCCACACAGAAATCTCCATAATATCTGTCTAAAAGTGTTAATTCATCATGTTTTTTCCTACATCATGCAATGACAGCCCTCAGCTGTTCCAAAATGCTAAATGTACAGCATTTGAGCATAGTACTTCAGTCTCTGCCAATGTACATGTAGAAGCGAGGGGGAAACTAAAAAAAAAATCCATTTTTATTTCAAGGCAATGCCCTTTTTTTCCACTACCTTTATCAAAATTTTATCTCGTTTCACCCAGAAAGTAAAGGTAAATGCAGATGATAACTAGTTTCACCCACTAGAAGGAATTACAGTATATGGAAGTTTAAGATGGGGGTTGGCATTATTTAGAATAGGTGCATGTATTTTCAAAATGATTTATAGAGGACTAGAGTAGGTTTCAATGTTGTTTTTCTCCATTTTTGTGGGTGTTTAAAGCCAACCCAAACAATGTTCCCGGACTTGTTCTCCTTTTTGGGGCTTGGTTCCTCCTATGAGAGCAATGGATCGCAGTGTTCCTCCAACATAGTAATTTGTCAGTAATTTTTGTGATCAAACGTGCTCTTGAGGTCGTTCAGTAAATACATTTCACTGGAAACATCAGATGAACAAATGGTCCTCTTTATTTAATAAAAACAAAATGCTTTAGAATATACCCACCACATAATGAAGAAAACATAATGCTCATTAGGAAGTTTCAGTCCGTTTGAATACTGCACAGTTAACTGCAAGCACAAGGCAAAATGAAAAGAAACCCTATTAAATGAAAAGTAAACAAGCTTTATTTCTGGAAATTAAACTCTGCACAGACTAATCACTCATCCAGGCAGGATCAATTTTTAGACCACCTGATTACCATTTTCCCTCATTGACATTCACAGACAAGGACACAAATATCAGTACTCTGGAACTGCTAAAGCAGAAAAACATGCAACAGTGGCAGAAATTTGTTTTACAGTAGAATCAGCGCATTTTGGGGAGGGTGGGTAGGTGGGTGGGTAGACAGCCATTTATGTCAAGGCTTAATATTTTGCTTTATTTTTTCTTCTCCTTTGCTCTCATCTTTGTCAACTGCTCCCATTCACACTGCTCCTTCTGTTCGGCACCATAGCGGCCCAATTTCTCTTCTGCATCCAACAGAAACTTTATCCCGTTTCCGAATGCCTTCAGATCAGGAATGGCGTTTGGCCTGATTAATGTTATGCTTGTTTCTTGTTTAGAAAGACAAACTTAGGTTGGAGGTTCATGGGTCGGGTGGAGACCAAGCCCGATTTTCAAATTTACTATGGCAAAACCAAACATGCACACAAATAATTCGGTGAGGAGATTCGGAAATCTGAGAATGAAGATGGCCAATACTTCTAAAGCATCTCGCAGAGGCAAGATGCTTTTAGACACTTTCCAAATTTGCTGCGTTGCACGCTAGCTATTACTGGCGATATCGCTCTGTAGGGGTCGCTTTGATCTCAGCTGCCACCTGGGTAATTTAGTGACACACTCGGTGGGGGTGGGGGGGCTCTGATCATAAAATGGGCCTGTACATTGGCCTCGCCAAAAACATCTCTCCATCATTCCTTTCACGAGTCAACACTTGTTCTAACCAAGCTTTGCTTCAGACACCTGGGTACAAATATGGCCACAAGACAAATAAAAGCAAGAAAGTTACAGGGAAATTTCCTAGGGCAGCTGTCACCTAACTACACTGAAGTCTGGAGCGGAAGATTTCGTGGGTATCCAGGGGCCATTTGTGCCATGCGTTTCCGAAGGCTAAGGAAAATGCGAACCCAATTTGGTGTACACCGCATCAATGAGAGGTAATTAAAGTAACAATCTAGGTGGAGGAACCCAACGAAGAGGGAAATATGGTACAGGTCAACCATCGGTGTTGAAGTGAAATCGCATGTCCACAATTTACATTTAAAAAAAAGGAAAAACCCCTTATAAAAAAGATGTTACTAAGACACAGCCACAATAAGTTAAGTGTTTCTGTAAAATAGCATGCTGCTTCTTATTGTCTCTAAATTCCTATATACTGGGACAGCATAGTTGTATATCTGAGGTACATTAGTTTATATATGTATAGATAAACATTGTAAAAAGGTTATTTTTTTCCATCCAGTTTTTTGTCTTCTTCAAGGAAGAACAAAGGAAACATTCCTAAAAGGCAGCCAATGGTTACTCCAATAGCTTTACCCTAAAAGAAAGAAAGAAAGAAGAGTGGGTAGACAAAGAGAATGGGATATTCATTTAGGATCAAATCCAAGACTGAATGTCCAATTAACATCACTTATCTACAAGTGGTTCTTGACTTACGACCACAATTGAGCCCAAAATGTCTGCTGTTAAGCGAGACATTTGTTAAGTGAATTCTGCCCCAGTTTACGACCTTTCTTGCCATAGTTGTTAAGCGAATCACTGCGGCTGATAAGTCAGTAACCTGCTTGTTAAGTGAGCATGGCTTCCCCATTGACTTTGCTTGTCAAGAAAGTCGCAAAAGGGGATCAAGTGACCTTGGGACACAGCAGCGGTCGTAAGCAAAAGTGACTGCGCTAAGCATCTGAATTTTGATCACGTGGATAATAGGGATGCGACAAAGGTTGCAACTTTGAAAAACGGTCATAAGTCACGCTTTTCAGTGCCGTTGTAGCTTTGAATGGTCACTAAATGAACTGTTGTAAGTCGAGGACTACCTGTGGTTCAGGCTGAAGGTTTCAGATTAGGAGCTCATCACTTTGCACAGGAAGTAACGTGCAATCACCATATTTTTCGGCGTATAAGATGCACCAAGATTTTGAAGAGGCAAATTAAAAAAGAAGTTTTTGGACTTTGCAGACTTCCCAAAAACAGCCCATTTTTTGGGCAAAAAAGGGCATGCATATCCTTTAGGACAGGGGTCTCCAACCTTTGCAACTTTAAGTCTGAAGGACTTCAGCTCCAAGAATTCTCCAGCCAGCAAAGCTGGCTGGAGAATTCTTGGAGCTGAAGTCCTTCAGACTTAAAGTTGCAAAGGTTGGAGACCCCTGCTTTAGGAGGCATGTAGAGTGCTCCTGGGGGCTGGGGGAAACAAGCAAAAAACAGCCAATTTTCCACTCATTTTTGTCCTCCCCAGCCCCCAGGAGCATCCTGGAAGTCTCCTAAAGGCTATGCACGGTCATTTTTGCAAAGGGGGCAGGGTTTTGGAAAAATGATGTATTCAGTATATAAGACGCACCCAGGTTTTCACCCTCTTTTTTGAGGGGAAAAAGTGCATCTTATACTCTGAAAAATATGATAAGTAGATTTGAAATCCTCTTGTTAGAATTAGTTATATGCAGATTATGATGCATAATCTGCACTAAAAGATTCCGTTTCTATTTTCATCCCCACAGGAATAACAGATAATAATGCATACGTAATTGGTACCAAATTCTAATGTTCAGGCAATATTGAAGTTGATATTTTTCTCTGTCTTGGTTTCTCTTGAGCTCTCATCCACAAATACACATACTCACCAAGTGTGCACTAAGACGTGTTTGCCACATATCAGCTTGTTTGGGGGTGAGATCGGGAATTGAAAGGCCCAATCTGGAGGCCATAGCTTCAACATAGCCTGCAAGACTTGGGAGAAAAAAATACAAATACGTTGAGCACATGAATCCCTGAAACCTGCCTATTTTGCTTAATTTTGCTTAACTGTAGAAAATTAAAGTTACCCATTAAAGAGCCAAGCTGTGTAAAATTCTGCAATGACAAAGCACCAATAAACTATATAGTAGAAAAGGGAGCATTTTAAATCTTTGAATGTAATTGCTTTGCATGATTTATACATGCAAAAAACATTCTAATTTAGGTGGCAAACACTTAAATGCCTTTCTTTCCCCTTTGAGTGTTTTTATCATTCTGGTTTTTCTTAAATACTTAAAAATATTTTTGTTTCGAATTATTATATCCTTATATCATGCTACATTTATTAAACCTCCTTAAATGCCCAATTTTCCCTGGAAAAGCAGAATATAAATTTAATAAAAACACAGTTCCCTGCTAGATGATTCTTTGGGTCATACTACAATGTCAACTCCTGAAGTTCCCATTCTTCTTCGCGTAAACACCTATTCTTAGCTGATTTGAGAACTGGGTAAGAATTCAAAAGAGAATGAGGAAATATGAACTCAACCAAGGGCAGCAGGCACGACTCATCTATGAAGTTACACCCTTTGCTCCAACACCCTTCCTTGAAGTGGAGTTCCAGCCTATCCTCAAGCCCCAATACAGATAGTCCTCGACTTACAACAATTCATGTAGTGACCATCCAAAGTTACGAAGGCACTGAAAAACTTATGACCGTTTTTCACAGTAATGAATTTGCATCATCCCCATCATCCTTTTAGCAAAATCCAGATGCTTGGCAATTGGTTCAAATTTATAACCTCTGCTGTGTCCCAAGGTCATGGGATCATTTTTGGTGACCTTCTGACGAGCAAAATCAACCGGGAAGCCAGATTCACTTAACAACCGTGTCATTAACTTATCAACTGTGATGATTCACTTAGAAGCTGTGGCAAGAAAGATTGTAAAATGGGGCAAAACTCACTGAACAAATGTCTCACTTATCAACAAAAATGTTGGGCTCCGTTGTGGTCGTAAATCAAGGACTACCCGTATATCAAAATTAAAAACACGAGGGAACATGCAGGTTGTTAGTTACTCAAGATGTTATGGTGCTTTTCCAGCTATCATTCTGAGCTGAGACCAGCATTTTGAGGTTCAAATGGTTCTATTATAGAAAAATACTGCAAGTTCATGAAAAAAATATATAATTAAACTTACCCCAATCCAGCTAAGTCTGAGACAAGATTTCCCAAGGCAGCAGCTAGATAGTTGGAAAATTACAGTGTTATATAAATTAGTAACACTGCAGAAATACCCAGAATTTTTTTTATAACCGTACTATTGCTTAAAACTAAAATTCTTCTGAAGGTTATTATTGGATATATTTATATACCTCATAAAAGCTGATTTTCAACATAGTATAAATATATAATATCAGTCAGTCAGCCATCAGGAATTTTTTTTTTTTAAGTATGAGAACACCATAAATTTAGCAGGGTAATTTACAAAATTGTTCAGTAATTGGCTATGGTTGATCACAGGAGCATAAGCACTTCTAGGTTGTTGCTATTAAAAGTGAAGCAGTTGTCTCAGGTTTTTGAGGTTTTTTTGGTAGAGAGAATCAGAAACAGTCCTCAGAAGAGGAATGTGAGGGGAAAAAATATTCTTTTAGATGGTCAATTCCTGAGAAGGGGTTTTAAATCAAAAAAGGACTTTGATTTGAGCCCAGAAACAACATAGAACACAGAGAAATTAATATAATGATATGAATTTAATGTCCCACAACGACTATACCTCCATTCTCCACTGTTTAGTATACATGTGTATGGATGATTAGCTCAAATTAGAAATCAAGCATCGTGAAAGCTACGGGATATTTTCTGCAGGTATCCCACTGGCCTCTATGGGAAGGGAATGATGATATGACAGATATTTAATCTGCTCCAACAATACCCTGTTTATATTCTCTAGAGCAAGATCATGACCAACTTTGATCTACAATAAACCAGTATTCAAAATTCTATTTAAAACTAAGTACAGTAGTGTTTATTTCATTTCAAGAAAGCATCTGCTATTTCTCAAAATTATTATCAAACTTTCTGAAGTCAAACTATTGAATAACAACACGTAAAAGATAAAACAGATTTCTTCAAAAGCTGGAAGCAAAATGAGGAGGCCAATTCTTAACCTAGAGAGTCTGGGTGTATATACTGTATCACGCCAAATGACTGTTAAACCGTAACAGCAGCCTTAGCCAAAATCCAACATCACAAAATGGTCTAATGCCAAGTGACTCATCCTTTAATCTGTTTTTAGAAAAGCAATCAAAAAGCTGTGTCCAAACAGAGGGACAGGTCAATGGAAGCTCCTTTCCTCCAATAATACATATTTTTTTTCTTTTCTTCACTCCCCACCCACCAACCCAAAAAGTACAAGATCTGCTTCTTTTCAAACGAATTGACAGTTGATCCATTGGTTGCAACAAGAATTGATCAACTGACTTGTCACCCGAGGCTGATATTGTAGGTTGGCTCAAAGTCTCCCAGCTGTTTTTCATACCTGAGACAAAACTAGAATTCACAGTCTCCTGATTTCTAGGTTAGTGCCTTAGCCACTAAACCAAACCATTGCTTCCTTCAAAGACAATAATAAATCATCCAATCATTGTTCAGACAGTAAGTCATAATTATTTCCTCTTTGCAAAAATAAAAAAATTCCATACTCTTTCAATTACTTCTACAAAATAAACTATCCCGTATTGTTGTACCTATACAAAACATCACTCAGATACAGCTATTTTTTTAAAAAAGAGTAGAAATTCTATATTATTTGCAGATAAAATTTCTCCTGTTCGAACGAAATAGAAGAAAAATACCAGGAAACGTCAGACAAAGATGGATATGGTTCCTAATTTAATCTCGTGATAAAAGTTTCCACTGATGTTAAGCACATACTTTCCTCAAACAGCAGTAAAGGGTTCTATGAATTTCACTTTGCATAGAAACTTAAATGATAAATAAACAGCTATAAATATCCACATAAACAGCAAATGGCCTTCATTACTTGCCTGCCATGGTAGAAATTCCAAGCACAATCCCTATTGATAACTCTATCTGTGTGCCCTAAAAATAACAGAGAGTTTCATTATCACCCACACATTATTTAGGCAAAGCATCAGGAATCACTTGTAAGAAACAATGCAAGTGTAAAAAGAGGAAGGGGCGAACACCTGCTCACCTGTTTCTCTAGAACAGGGGTGTCAAACACAAGGCCCGTGGGCCAGATCCCTAGATGCTTAGATCTGGCCCATGGGGCCACCCTGGAAACAGCAAAGGACTGGCCCACGGTGCCTCTGCCAATGAAAACGGAGCTCATGAGGGTTGCACGTGGCTTCCCCGAGCTCTGCTTTCACTGGCAGAGGGCTGCAGGAGGCTGTCGCAGCCAAAACCCGAGCCTGGGGTGGGGGTGAGGGAAGCACATGCAGCCCTCCTGGGCTCAGTTTTTGCTGGCAGAGAGCTAGCAAAACAAACTAAAAACTAAACAAAAGGAGAAATGTTTCTCCTTTTGCAATCCATGAAAGCATGGACAGGAAAGGAGAAAGGGAAAGAGGAATGACAGCAAGGAAGGAAAAATAAGAGAAGAGGAGAAGGAAGAAGAAAGGAGAATGATGAAGGAAGAAAGGAAGAGAGGGAGGGAGGGAGATTATAATGAGAGCAAGGGAGGGTCTGAGGAAAGTCTTGCCTTAGTACTTGGCCGCCACAGGTGACATCAAGGTGGCAACGCCCACCTGGCCACGCCTAACCCCCCCCCCCGCCCCAGGTCAAATACAATCTTGAAGCGGCCCTCAATGAAATCGAGTTTGACACCCCTGCTCTAGAAGACCCCAAAGCAATATATACATGGTACTGCATTGGTGTAATGGTGTGTTAAAACAGAACTGAAACTAGCAATGCTTCAATACTAGAAATATTTCAGTATATATAAAGATTGGTATCAAGATGACTTACCGCAGCAATCATAATGGCATTATCAAAAAATCCAAAGCCTACAAAAGGTAATGCATTGTGGAAGAACACTAGAACAAAAAGAGAGGTGTACAATGTTTTAAGTACTTTAAATCACCGTTTGCAATTATATAAAAAAATATGGCATTGTTTGTTATTTATCCAAATAAAGGTTGAAATGTATTTGAAATCCCAGGCACGCCACTCTGTTTCTATAAATAACCGAAATGAAAAGGGGCTTTCCCTACTCTCTTGAATACAACTAACCACCAGCAATTTGTATGCAATGTTCGTCAACACCAAAATGACTAGCTCTGAAAGGCCAGATCCACTCTGAGTACTTTCTAGATAATTCCATCTGCAGTAGGGTGATTCAGGGGGGAAAAGCAGCACATACATAGAGGAATCAATGACAGTCACTGGTGGATTGCTCTGGACCAGGGGTCTGCAAAGTTGGTTCTTTTAAGACTGGTGGACTTCAATCCCAGAATTCCCCAGCCAGCAAAGCTCCACCAGTCTTAAAAGAGCCAACTTTGCAGACCCCTGCTCTGGACACAGCTAAGCAAGTAATTTTAGCCATAATCTGTAACTGGGAGACAGAGATGAGGAAGAATTCAAAAGATCCTCATCAGAGCAGACCTCTGTTGTAGAGCCTGAAGTAGCATGGCTAATAATGTCCATCCGTCCCTCAAAAATGTGGAAAGTAACAGCCAAATACTAAGAGTGGCAACACTGCGGTTCTTGGAGGCTTTCAATCCCTTGACCCATGGAAATATATGATTTTTTAAAATAATAATACAAAATAGACATAAGCATTTACCGTGTTTCAGTTGTCCAGTGGATGGTGGTGCAACCTCCAGCTTCTCTAAATTTAAAGAAAGGAATCTATAAGCATAGACATATTTGGCTAGTTACAGTATTTTGTACACAGTGGTGTTTAAATGTGAACATGTAAAATAATTCTGATGAGAAAAATATAGGTAAGGCAGATTCTCCCCAAACTTCATTGGGATTAAAAAAAACCCTGTCCCTTCAGTCACTAAATATGACACTTTTTTTTTAAACTTTGTTATCGCTATAATCAGTATCCCACAATTTTAAATGGCTTATCGTATTTAAGTAATGGCGAGATGCATGCTTTTTGAGGGGGAGGAATCATTTATATTTTCATTATTCTAGATAAAACCCATCCTTAGGTAAGAAAAGCAGAACAACTACTTTGACATCTCAACCAGTACTATAAAAAATATTAAACTGCCCAGAATAATTTTGTAACATTAGTTTATGGCTGTCAAACAGTTCTATGATAGAAATCTTTATCAATTTCCACTGACTTCAGGGATTACTCAGGAAATAAAAATGGATTTAATTAACAATGAAAGAAATTGCTTAAGTAGTAGATCACCAAAAATTGGCAGCATAACTAATATTCACCAGCCATAAAGAGAGAATTAAGGATGTCACGAGGACGTATCTGACAACCATAGGTTAAAATTTATCTCAATTTTATGAAGTTTAAGGTTTCTTAATAAAGATTTTAATTTCTGTTTGCCATGTGTAGTATATTTCTATTTAAGCTGTTTAGATTCACTTGACTAATATACCGACATACGCCTTAAATCCATTTTTTGTGATAAGGAACATATAGGCAGTTGATTATGATTTAACAAAAGTAGTGATTGTGGCTGGCAAAGAATTATGGCAAACGGATATCATTTAATCATGTTTCAAACAAGTCAGGTGTCATGGAAAACATTAAGTTATGACTCCTGGTTTGCAAAATGACAGTGGCTGCATTCACAAATCACAATCAACAAGACCCAGAGTCCATTACAGTTTTGAGTAACATGCACACAGAATAATATATTGGGCCAGAGTTAGCTCTTACTGGTGACTATTTAGCACAATCTAACCTGTTTCTCTATGCAAAGCTCCTGGAGGAAATAGAAACAATTCAATGCAAAATAAATACATGCCAGTTCAGAGCCTCTGAGAGAATGATGCCCTGACATAAAGAAATCTACATAGACAGAATGAGGGATTCTATCTTCCCCGAGTTTACCTTCTGTGTCTCATATCTGGTACTATTTCAGAGTATATAAATATGTATTCCCTCCGCAATCTATTTGTTAAGGCAAGGCCAGAAAGTCGCTTGATGGGGAGAATCTTAAATACATTACAAAAAGGCTTTTTTCCCCTCTTTGTACAAAGATTTTATTCAAGAATCCGTTAAAAATGGCATAGTACAATAAAAAATGTTTGCACTGCTGGATAAGAGGCACAGGAATCAAATCAACATTTTAACCTTATTTCAATAAGTAGAATATTCTCCCATAAACAGATTATGAGAACAAAGGCTTCAATTGAATGTTTCATTTACATGAATATGCAAATATTTATCAAAACATACTTTTATCAGTAACTTCCTGCCTTTGGCCTCATTAAGACAAAAAAGTAGTTATCATTCAAACATGGATAAAAAATCCCAGGAGCTCAGATATGTACTTTCTTGTGTAATATTAAATATTAAAACTAACCCACATTCAAAATGCATAAATAAATGTATCATCTTCTATAATGTTTTCAAGCTTTCTTACAAGTAGTCCTTGACTTATGACCACAATTGGGACTGAAAGTTCCTTAGCTAAGCGATGCAGCCCTTAAGTGAGTCATGCTTGATTTTATGATCTTTTTTTGCTGTAGTCATTAAGCGAACCCAGCTTCCCCCATTGATTTTGCCTGTCGGAAATAGCAATACCACTTCACAATGTTTTTATAGCACTCTCTAAGTGGTTCATGGAGTCAGCACATTGTCTCCCAATAATCTGGATCCTCATTTCACCCACCTTGGAAGGATAGAAGACTGAGTCAACCTTGAGCCAGCCGGTGAGAATTGAACTGCTGGCAGTGGGTAGAGTTAGTCTGCAATACTGCATTCTAACCACTGCGCCACTACAGTTCCATAAACCTTCCAGAAAGGCTGCAAATGGCAATCCTAGGATCCTAGGACACTGCAAACATTGTAGATACATGCCATTTGCCAAGTGTCCAAATTCTGATCTCCTAGAAGTAAAGATGCTGCAATGATCATAAGTGTGAGGACTGGTCATAAGTCATTTTTTTCCAGCACCATCATAACTTCGAACCGTTGTTAAACAAATGGCTGTTAAGTCAAAGACTACCAGTATTTTCTCTTCCGTTGTATGCTACAATGACATCAACTCTTGGTAACGGTTTGGTATTTCACCAGAACCTATGAATTATAGCTTGCATTTGTGTTGGATCAGTAAATGGAGGGAGAAGAATAAGGATGTGCTTGTATTATCAAGTTGTGAACTAGTCTTTTCTGGGTCACCCACATTTGACTCATGCTTTGTCTGGAACACATGCTGAAAAATGTAAGAATATTATCAGGTGGGCAGGAATACCTTGATGGGGGGGAGGGGCGAGGATAAATGATGTAAGACTTTCCATTCATAAAAAAGTAATACATCAGAAATGAATGAAATTACAGCCAGTGCAGAACAAGTAGGCAGAGAAAAGCAGCTGTTTTCATCATTACAGTAATAATTCGAAGGCCAGCTTCGTCATATGAAGTGAATCACATATGTAATTAATTTCCACAAGTTACAATTGCAATAACCGTTTTGTTTCAAATGCAAAGGAGCAGGTTAAGCCACTTGGGGCGAGTTTCTAAATCTCATGCAAAAACCTCTGTAGCCTAACGTTCAATGTGGTCCAAAGCCAAACGCCTCTTCAAAAATATCTTTTAGAGTAACAGTGTTAATAAAATAAAGGCAATCTTGGAAGCAAGCAAGCAGTAGAAAAAGACTGCTCTTCTCAGAGTTCAACTAGTTATTACAAACAGGGCTACATAACAAAATGACAGATTATTTGGTCTGACCAGGAAGAATTCTCCAAATCATGGTTTGCTATTACATCCAGACAAGACAAAGGTGTCAAAATGTCCCAAATTAAACTGAAAATAACCCATCGTAAATCATGTTAGAGGCTTTATCAGAATGTATAAGCTTTTCAAGACCATTCTCACTTTATCTAGACTAATGTACCTGCTTAAAACCTTAATATAAGTCCTTTAATTAAAGTGGGAACAGTTTAAATTAAACGTGCAAGCAAACTTTAATTAAGAATTTAGCTAGTGATTCTTTTACACCAGTTCGGCAGTTAATTCGTACTGTTACTCTGAAAGAAATCAAATGTTGATGCAGACGGAATTAACCCAAAACATTTATATCAGAACATGCCAGATCAGTTGATGGGGAAACATTAGTAAATTCATGTAGGGTTGTTATATGACCAGCCCCATTTAACTCACACCATGCCTTATTTACCAACAAATAGCAAAATTTACTATACCCAAAGCCCTAGGTATTTCTGCTGAGGCTACCTGTTTCTCTGACATCTTAAATGGTACCAGCGGTTTAGGAAATCTGGATGCTAAAAAGTTTTCATACAAAAGAAACATCATGTTATTTTACTTTCAGCTGAACATTTTAAATTTTCACTATTCAAATCCAGGATCCCGAGTTTATTTATTTAGAAGTAACAGTAACAGTAACAGTCACTGACTTTAATGGAATTTACTCTGTAGGATGGAACATTAAACTGAAAACGAACCTTCATCAAATTAAAGATGTAACCATATTCTCATTTACTCTGGTCCCCTGCACTTCATAAAAAACACTTGCACAAACTAAGCAGGGGGTTGGACTAGAAGACCTCCAAGGTCCCTTCCAACTTTGTTATTCTAAATTCACTTGCACAAACATATGAATTCTCATGCAAAAAAAATGTGAAATATTTGTGATTTGCAGCAGGAAAGCTTAATTGGTAGTGCAGATTTTCTGACTTGAATTCTGAGGAAGTATTAGTTCATTACTAAAATAAAACACAATAAATGGCAGCAGAGTTTGTTTTTTCATGCTTCCAACCCATCTTCTTGTTCTGACCAGGTGATGATGGGACATTTTCACCAACTCATCATGGACTGATCCCCAGTATCCCGTGGCTTTCCTTACCAAAGTCATTCTTGCAATGTTATAAACAACTCGTGCAACCATCAGTCCGCTATTCAATTGAGCAACAGTGTAGGGCAAAAAACTGCTACTCAACAAAATCTACACTCCCGGGGTACCTCAGAACTCGATGCTCTCAACCACACCTGTTTTACATGTACATGAGGCCACTGAGTAAGTCAGTTTGCTGATTCAAGGTCAACTAGCACCAATATGCTTTTTATGTACCTTGTCCTTTGACTGGACAAGCAATGCTGTTGCAATCATGTCCCAATGCTTAGACCAAGGGTGTCAAAAGTTAGTTAGTTAGTTAGTTTATTCGATTTATATACCGCCCTATTTCACCTAAAAGGGACTCAGGGCGGTGCACAGAAAGATAAAAACCCAACAATACAATACAAAATATAAAAGACAATTAAATTATTAAATCTGTGCTAAAAGTGAACCCCCTGGACTGGATGTGTCACATGTTGGCCATGCCCACCCCTGATTTAGCAAAGGGGGGAGGATAGTCGTGATGCATCACGTGATGCCGTGAGTTTGATACCCCTGGCTTACATGCTGTAAGAGTTTGGACATGAAGGAACAAGCTGAACTCCACCTGGCAAAAATGAGCAGCCATGGGTGTCCGGGCACCCTGGTGTTGGGAATCCTCCAACTTTGTTCCTGAATGGGGCTACACTGCCTTGTTTAGGTCCTGTGTGCAATCTGGGGGAGTTCTACAGCTGCAGCTTGAAAAACAGAAGGTAGCTGTGGGCAGGAGGACCTTCACACGGGAGATCTGGCACTAGCTGCACCCTTTTCTGAACCAGAAGGCACTTCTTACAATCATTGATTTGGTCGCTTTGAGATGCATCATTGCAATGTGCCCTTGAAAACCATTTGAAAAGATACAGAACGCAAGCCATGATGGGGACTGCATCATGCCCATGTTATTGACTGACTTCCAGGTGCAATTTAAAATGGCGGCTGACATCTTTAAAGTCTTACCTGACAAAGGGCCAGGTTATCTGAGAGACCATCTGTTTCCTATTTTTTTGCCCATCTCATAAATCTGACACTTGGCTCATTCCTTGTTCCATCAATTCAGCAATGTCATCTCGCAGGACTCAGGTAGTAGACCTTTTGTCCCTGCCTTATCAGTTTTAAAAGAGCCTAAAAAAGGTCTCTTTCCCCAGTCCTTGATTTAGGCCCTACGGCACATGTGCCACAGGTGGCACACAGAGCCATTTCTTAGGGCACACGAGGTGTTGCCCTGTCAGCTCCAGCAAGCATGCACATGCTGGCCAGATGATTTCTGCCTTTATTTTCAGCCTTTATTTTCCTGAAGCCTCTAGAGGGCGAAAAAGGGCCAAACACACAAACTGGAAATCGGAAAATGGGACGCTTCCAGCCTCTGGGATGGCAGGGGAGGCCATTTTCACCCTCCCCGTGCTCCTAGAAAGCAGTTCATGTATGCACGGGGTGGGGGGGGGCACACACATATGTGCTGGGGACACGTTATGGGAGTGGGCACACCTGAGGTGAAAAAGGTTTGCCATCACTGACTAGGGAATTTCATTGTCTGTTCTGGGGCCAATCGTCGCCGTTCACTCCAGATGCTATTTTGAGATTTATTCATGGTTTTATCTAATAGATGTTTAAATGCCTTGAGCTGTTGGGGATTAGGGCTTGACCAAATAACCAAAAAACCTGCAAGCAGCCAAAACAATTTTGCCTGCACTTCTAAGTTGGAAATGATTTAGCTGTGTAAATCAATGGGCAGTACGAGTATGACAGCAGTGTGGTGGCACTGCAGCAATCACAACTTTGTTAATACAACTGGTGTAAAGTTCCTTGAAATACATGGGAGTAATGCGTCCCAGATTTTGAATGCATTTTTAAATTAGCGGATTGAAGGTACTCAGATTCAAAACATTTTGGGCTCTGCTTTTATTGAAGGTTACAGATAGACAGGAGAGTGATTAGACAGATACATCTAATTTATTTATTTTTTGTCTTTCTTAAGTGAGCTGTAATTCAGAACAAATGCAAAGGTGGTGAATGGGCAGGCATTCTCTCTTGACCCCTGTTCAATGACAGAGTTGTCTGATATTCAGTCCACTCTCTTCACTTTAGACATGGAATCAATATCTTCCGAGGGGTCAGTGAATGCCTCATGTCATTGCAAAGCCCTCTCTTTCTGATGGGAGAAAAATCGTTTCTCTTTTTTTTTAGGCAGAAACTGGCAGAAAAGACTAAGACGACAGACAGGCTACTTTTCATCTCCCCAGCAGCCTCAGAAGTAGCTAACTGGCATTGTAAAGGGCTAAATCTGACTTGGGAACAGCAGTTGGTATGAAGTGAATGAGTCAGCAATTGTGTACATGCCAAAAAAAAAAATACCAAAGAGAACATGAAACTTTGGGAGGCAGGGAGAGCTGGGCCTGCGTCTGGTGTGGCAGCGGGGAGGCCGGTTCCAGCGCCGCTTGGGAGGCAGCCTTGGAATGCAGGCGATCCAGGGTCTTTTCCCTCCTTTTCTCATACCTGGAGGAGGAGGGGGCCGCAGGCTTCTTGTCCCTGGAAGATTTCCGGGAGGCCTTGCCAGACTTGGCTGCGGCCTTGCCCTTTCCTAGGCTGGATGGGCTTGGTTGAGACTCCAGATCCTTGGATGCCTCTGTAGCTGACATCAGGGAGGTCGCGGCAGGTGGAGAAGTCCTCTCCGGAGTGGCCGGTGCTGTGGTCTCCGCCATTTTTCTTCTTAGGCCCAGCCGGTCTAGGACTTGGGCCTCGTTGGTAAAAATGCCTTCCCTGCGCAGTTCCGGCTGCGCAGAAGACCGGCGCGCTTTTAAATTTTTTTCCAAAAATGGCCGCCGCGCCTCTCCAGGACCTCGTGGGTGAAGCGGCTGGCTTCTGTAGCCTGGCTTCCCCTCCCGCTGGGCTCTTCCTCGCGCTCCCGATGGAGCCCCCGGGTCGCTCCGCGGCTGCAGGTAACTTTTAAAAGTTTTTTTGCTGCCGCGGTTCGCCGCTCTACCCTTAGGGAGCGGCGGAGCGTTTTCCCGGCCGAGGGAACCTCCAGCGGCCCAGTCTCTCCTACTTACGCGCTCCTGCAGCGTTTGGGAGGAATCCGGGTGTCCTGTTGGCTGAGCGCTCCTCTACCCTCGCAGCGGTGGTCGCTGTAGTGGGGAGGCGCTCACCGGCCTGTTTGCCCTGAAAGGGCTTGAGGCCCAGTTCAAGGCTTGCTGCACTCGAGGGAGCAGAGCTGTCGCCTTTGAACCACTTGGCTTCCTTGCCAGGATTTTCCAATCTTCTTTCTTTTCTTCTTTCCTATGGATGCAGTAATCTAGGATGGAGGACTTGCAAGACGCAGCTTCCCTCGTTGAGGGCTGAGTCAAAACTGGGCATGCCCAATGAAGAGGGGCGGGACCAAAAATTACCCAGACTCAGCCCTCCAATGAGCGGAAGGAAGTCTCACCCATCCTAGATGCTGCCTCCTCCACCATGGAAAATAATTAGGATGATTTTGTAGTCCGGAAACTAAGTCCTATGTTATAATTTTCAGGTACTTAAAGAATTTTCCTTCAGAAGCTCCAGACAGCTTCTTCATCATTCCAAGGCATGAGATAATAAAGTTACAGGAAGAAAGGTTTCCGTTGCATGTTGGGAAAAACCTTGTAGCAGTAATTTGTCAAGAAGCCCACAAGGCAAACAGGTGTTTTCGCTCCCTGCCAGCAGACCTAAAACAACCATCAATTTTGTTGGCAAATATTTGGTTTTTAAAAGCCCTCTCCTAAAAACTCTCCTCAAATATTGGCCCATCACAGTCTTTAGAGAATGTCACTTCAGTTTCCAGATGGAATATGAATTTGTAAGAATTCGATGTAAATAGAGCGAGGGTTATTTTTGCACAGTATTGGAAAAATGAATATATACCGCAAGATGAAGAAATAGTCCAGAAGATACTAGATTGTGCCGAAATAGATTGATTGACATTGAAAATGAAACAGAAAGAGGATGGAGGATATTATCAAACATGGAATTTATTTTACCTATAGTTGGAAAAAAGGGAGAGATAAAGAATGTGATCTGTATTGTTAAGCAAATTAAATACCCAGACGACATGAAGTTTATTAAGCACTGAGAAATGTATTCAATAGAAAACCAATAAAATAAAATAAAAAATAAGTACAGAAATCCATGTAAATATATACTGCATTTAATATACTCTTAGTCCAAAGCTGTATTCTTGAGGCTTTGATTTCTGGTCTGATATTAAGTAAAATAATAAATCTGGTCTCCCTACAATGCTTATGATATGATGGAAAGTTTCCAGGAGGAGTTTGAACAATAATTAGCTGCAAGATCTGTGATCTGCATGTATCCTAATGCAAAAATGATCACGTAAGTGAATAGTCAATTCTGTGGGTTGAAATCCACGATCTTAAACTTGCCAAGGTGTCCAACCTTGGCAAGTTTAAGACCCTGGATTTCAACTCGCAGAATTCCCCAATCATCCCAGGGAAGTCCACAGGTCTTCAAGTTGTCAAGGTTGGACACTTCTGAAGCAAGTGATATATTTTTGCAAGTTGGAATAGTAAAGCTCTGTAGTTTTCTACATTATTCTTTGTAATTTGATATTATTTTTTGTAATTCTTTGTAATATTACGGTATTATTCACACATGGATTTGTGTAGCATTTAATCATCTGTCAATTTAGCGTGATTGATATCATATAATTACTATAACTTGATTAATATAAAAAGAATTATGTCTGATTATGCTTTGCAGAGGGGTTTTTTTTTAAACCAAAGGGACACTTGTATCTGCAAAATTTCTATTTCATGTCCTCCCATATGACACCTTTTTCAGGAAAGCTGTTCAACTGTTCCTATTTTTATGCCTATATGTTATACAAGCCATTTATTGGCTAATCCAAGTCTTCATTTCATCTATTTTAATAAATTCTGCTTTACTTTGAGAGAAAATTATGGAAACTGTTTTACACTTGAAACATTTATGACCTACTTTGATTCCTCCATGTAAATGTACCAAAGGAATAACAGTGGTACAACATTAAAGCACTGAATCAAATTAGTTAGAGAAAGAAATCTTCTAGCCACCACTACTACTACTACTACTTTGTTTCCAGTAACATTACTGGATTATTGTGATACGTCGGAATAATGGAAGCATAAAAGCAAATGATTTTCTACTATATGAAATTCTATTGAAAATCAGAACTGCATGATATTTGATTGATCATAAAAGTAATATAAGAATTAGCATGCTTTTTGTTTCAATAATATTCAGACTGATACTAAAACAAGGAATAATTTAAAAAAATAACTTAATAGACTTGTGTGTTGTGTGCATATTAATTCTCTTCTCACTCCTTTGAACGGTCAGTGGCTTTCTCAATCTCAGGTCCTCTACCAGATGCCTGGAAGTTTGAGGGTTCTGTGCAGTGCCTTATACGTTCCTAACATCAGAACAGCTGGAAAGAGAGCTCCAATATTGTTCTAGTGTTCTGCTGGAGCCCCTCTTCCAGCTTAGGAGTCACAATGTGGCCTGGTCCTACTACCAAGGGGACAATTTTTACTTTCCACTTCCTAATTCCTCTTTCAGGCTCTGGCATTTCTCCAGGTTTTTCATACTTCTCCTTCCTGATGTTGTGGTTTCTTGGCATTGCTACATCCATCAACTTTGTAGACTTCTAGTCTTATATACTACCACGATATCTGGATGATTGGTCAGTACTTGTCTGTCTGGATCCGGAAGACTCATTGAATCTTCGCTCTCTTGTTCTCCAACGTTCTTTGCAATCTCCCACCTGGAGTTGGGAAGATCCAGACCACAGATGTCAAACTCAATTTTATTGAGGGACGCATCAACTTGTGTTTGACCTTGGGGAGCCAGGGTGGGCATTGCCAGCTCACCATCCCTCATGTCAGGGGTGCCTGTGGTGGCCCAAGCATTCTGCCAGAGAAAATGGGCTCCTAAGCTCCGTTTTCAGCTGTGACGACCTCCTGCAACGCTCCCTTTTTGCTGACAGAGCCAGCGTGGGCCTGTCCTTGGCTGTTTACAGGGCGGCCCTGCGGGCCAGATCTAAGCACCCTGTAGGCCGGATCCAGCCCCTGGGCCTTGAGTTTGACACCTCTGATATAGACTGTACATTGTGCAAATGTTTCCGTATACAATGCCAGCTCTTTCGTTGTGCAATTCAAGTGTACCCTATGCCTGCTTGCATTTTACACCTTGCCACTATGTGTTGAGACTGTCTCTGAGACCTCTTAGCATAGTCTGCACCTCAGATCCTGTCCAGTGAGATAGACTGGTCTTGTGCTGCTATGAACAGTCCAACCCCTGGTAGGATTTCCCAAAGTCTGCCACTTCAGCAGTCTGTCGATGCAGAGGTCTGGTCTTGCCATGGCACTTCCCTGGCATGATCTTCCTCCCGTATCTGCTGCTTTCTCAGGCGTTTTCTCATCAGCTCATCTTTCGGAGCCACCTTACCCATGTACTCCTGGATGCTCTGGGTTTCATTCCGGACAGTGGCTCACTAAACTCACCAGCTCTCTTTCTCCTATCTATTCCACAACAGAAGAGAATGAACACGCTTATAAGGTTTTTTTAATCCCACCTTTGTTATTTTTAAATAACTCAATACTGTGAAGCGAATTCACAAATCTGTTGCTCTTATTCCTGTCCAAAAAAAAACCACACTTTGCACCGTGCAGCTCTTTATCTCAGATTAGACTAAACTATTTAGGAATGAAGCAACTAAAAGACCTCCATTGTTTTTTATGTTTTCCATACTCACATGGATGCCTAAGACAGTTTGTCTTCCAATGGTCTCTTTAATACCATATATAGCACTGAGGGCTTACTGCAGTTTCAAATACTGACAGGATGAAACCCCAAAACATTTCGAGATCACTGTGAATGAAAAATATCCATAAAAAATAAATAAATGTGGACTTTCCACCATGGGGAAGGCAAAATCAGACACAATTTTTTTCTGCAGAACCGATTTACTGCTAGCTGTCTTCTAGGGTATTCAAAAGAATCTTCTTATTCCAGCACCTTTGTTGCATATTTTCTCACTAAGAAAAGTGTGAGGTAACATATAACAGAAGTGCTGAAATGAAAGCCCTCTGAACAGGCAATCACAACTATAAATCACAACAAACCACTAAAAAATAGCAATCTGCACATGGTAGTGCATCACACTAATTATGCACTTGCTGCCTGGTACCTGATACAAGTCTCAGTATTTGTGTTCATCATCCCACAATCCACAAGCACCATTTTAAACTGGCAGCATATTAGCAAAAACATGAAGGTGGGATTTTAAACTCTAGGAAAATTACTTAAAACATTCTAAATTAAAAAGCCTGTCATTGAGAAAATAAGAACACATAAACATGCACGAAGGGGATGGAAAGTATTTCTTCTATTGACCATTCCTCCAAGACTCAATAATAATACACAGTCTCTTATCCCCCAGGCTAGGAACAGTTCAAGCCATTCAGTTCCTTCAAGGACACCATTATATGGATCAAGGTCAAATGCAAGCTACTTCCTAAATAGATAAAATACAAAACTTAGGCATAATAGCTTGCAGTTAATAGTCCTTAACAGATGAAGATAAAAAAAAGCAAAGCAAGCAGTTTTGATATTTTCCATTTCAAAGGTTGACATAGCTGAAGAACTGCTCTGAATTTATCAGCTGGCTGACAGCTGTCCATTTTTTTCAAAAAGAGAATGAAAAATTAATGTGAAAATAATAATAGACTGTGAACTTCAGCACAATCACACTCATGCAGACTGAATCTCATAATTAGCTGCCATTTGTTTTGGAAAAAGCTGAGTGGGCATTATTTGCACTATGATGCAACTCACATACGTAATTGGCAATTTAATGCAATTGCTCATAGTTAAGATTAATTCACACATCATGCTATGCCAGTATTTGCTTTAACCAACATTTGTTGACTAGGGAAGGGTCCCATTTTATTTATAATTCTAATCTATAAATCACAATCATTTGATATCAATATCAGGCTATTTCAAAGTGAAGCAAACTACATTAAGCAAGATTTAGCATGAGGTGTGAACACAACATACTGTAAGTACTTTGATACTGGAAATATCTAGCCATATTCTGCAAAAACGAATTTGTTCATTTTAAGATGTCATTAGACTATCTCTGCTACGTTACACTAACACAGCTTTGAGGTATGAATTAATGTATCTTAATTAATTACATCTAAATGTGTCAGATGTCTTCTTTTTAGCCCATTTCTGTTAATACTAATTAAGCTTCTCTTCCCTTTCTGTTTCTCCTGATGTGAATAATATAGACTGTAAGCAGTTAGACATGTGCATTCTACTTCTTTATAAAATGTTATTCATAGAGGCTAAATTCAGGCACACAATCATGATCCTTAAAACATGGTTTCTTCTACAAAATATAATGGCTCAATTCAGGCAATACTGTAAGTCAAAACAAAAACAAACTAATCATGATGCAACATACATAAATTCAATCTTTGCAATACAATTTAAATAATGCTGCCCCAAACTGTACAATTAAAGTCTTAAAATAAACTCAATCCTCAGTCAGGTATATTTACATTCTATTCCTTTACATCTTAAAGTGGTTGCTCTATATTCATAATCATCCATCTTAATAGTCAATACAGGTAGTCCTTGACTTATGACAATTGAATTCAAAATTTATGTTCCGAAGCATAACATTTGTTAAATGAGTTTTGCTCCATTTTACAACTTTTCTCGACAGTTGTTAAGTGAATCTGGCTTCCCCCATTGACTTCGCTTGTCAGATGGTTTCAAAAGGTGATCACAAGACCCCAGGACACTGCAGCTGTCATACATGCCAAGTTGAGAAGGATCCAAATTTTGATCATGTGACCATGGGGATGCTGCAATGGTTGTAAATGTGAAAAATAGTCATGTCACTTTTTTCAGTGCTGTTGCAATTTTGAACAATCACTAAAATGGTTGTAAGTTGAGGACTACCTCTAAAGGGCACAATCCAATACAAGTGGTCTATTGATATTATTGTTCTCAACAAAACAAAAGGAATTACAGATAGTTCTTGACTTACAACCATTCATTTAGTGATCAATGTTACAACAACATTGAAAAAACTGACTTATGACCCATCCTGACACATATAACCATCACAACAACCCCACAGCACATGATCAAAATTTGGGTGCTTGGCAACCATCATTTATTTATGATATCAGAAGCCATTTGCAACCTTCCCAGCTGGCTTTTTACCAGCAAAGACAATGGGAGAAGTCAGATTTGCTTAAGCCGTGGCCAGGGGGGTGTTTCATCAGGTACCCCTGATGCGCCAATTGCGCCCCTTACTGGACCGGGGTGCTTACGCACAGTCACTCAAGCACTCGTCACCTCTCAACTCGACTACTGTAATGCTCTCTACATGGGGCTTCCCTTGAGGTGCACCCGAAAGCTGCAGCTAGTCCAGAACTCAGCCGCGCGGGTGATTACGGGAGCGCCTAGGGCTAGGCACTCCCACATAACACCTATCCTGCGCGAGCTGCACTGGCTTCCTGTGGTCTTTTGGGTGCGCTTCAAGGTCTTGACGACCATCTTTAAAGCGCTCCATGGCTCGGGGCCTAGTTATATGCGAGACCGCCTCCTGCCCCATACATCCCTCAGACCGATACGCTCCCACAGAGAGGGCCTCCTCAGGGTGCCGTCAGCTGGACAATGCCGACTGGCGACACCCAGGGGAAGAGCCTTCTCTGTGGCGGGGCCAGCCCTCTGGAACGACTTACCCCCTGAACTCCGCACCATCTCCGACCTCCGCCTCTTCCGCAAGTGTCTGAAGACACATTTATTCCATCTAGCCGGCCTAGCGTAACCTCCATCATTGACTATTAGACAGTTTTAAATTTGGGACTTTTAATTCGGTTTTTAGCGCAGGGTTTCTAGAATAAGTTTTTTAAAATTTTATATGTCTTGTATGTATTTTAACATGCCTGTGCGCCGCCCTGGGTCCGTTTGGAGAAGGGCGGGGTATAAATTTAATAAAATAAATAAAATAAAATAAATAAATAATGACCATGTGATTCACTTAATAACTGCAATGATTTGGCAACCATGGCAAAAAGGTCACAAAGTGCAGTGCAACTCACTGAAAAACTGTTTGGTGTAGCAATGGAAATTTTGGGCCCAACTGTGGTTGTAAATAAAGGACCACGTGTATTCCACCACATCACATAATTTTTTTCTTGACGGATATGCAATCTTCTGGAACATCATATATGTGTTACATGTGTATAGTGTGGCAGGTCTCCTCAAGTTCCACTGAGACATATGCATCTGTTAGCTGCTAATTACAAACTGCTAATTAGCACACACTCATACAAAAAGCTAGGAGTAACTGACATTAGCAACTGTATTGCCACAATGCAATGTGGTTATTTAATACCATTCTACAGAAGTATGCCTCCTTTCTAGTTTTGTTTATCAGGGTTAAAAGTTATTGAAGAAAGTTGTAGTCTATGTAGACTTTCAGAAACAAATAGTAAATAATTAAATTGATTACATTTGAGGAAGAACCACAATCAGCACTGGCAATGAATGTGAACATTAAGATGTTTTGAACAGACACATTATTATTTCCTTTTGGGGTGGACAACATAATGCAGCATGCTGGAGTGAAAAATAAACCAAAGAAATTAAAGGTACACAAATCTTGGATCAAAATACTACTTTCCCCTATATTTTTGTGCATATTTCGGTAACACTTGATACAATATTCTTCAATGTCCTATCTCAAGGTTTTTTTAAAAATCCGTTTTGATTTTAATTTCATTTGGCTTTGATCCCCAAATGAAATTAAGCCAACTCTGTAAATGCTCTAGATCGGTACCTGTTCAAGTTCCACTGCTTAGATTAAAACATCAACAAAACAATTGATGCTCCATCCAAACATTGTGCTAAAAAGTTATCAGTCCCTGCATGCAAGCTGCAGTTGGACACTATCGGACACACCAATGAATCATGAGACAGAACTGGAACAGAGGAATATGCACACGTGCTGAAGCAACTTTAAAATGGATGGAAACTAATCAAGGAGGAAACCAACCCAGAACTAAGGAGAAATTTCCTGACAGAACAATTAATCTAACAACTCCTCTGACCTTATATTTTATATATATTTATACATATTTATATATATCATATTTATGACATTCACCATGAAGTACTCTAAGGCAGACCTTTTCTACTGCGGGAGTCCCCCTACTCGCAGGTATGGCCCTCCGCGTCAACGAGGGCCCACCTTGATGAGGGATTCTGTATCAAGAGAGGTGGGCGGGTCGCAGTTCTAGGGGTGTTTGAACAAAATTCTTAATTTGGCTTTTAGGGGGTTCCAGGGAGGAGGGGAGGGATAGTTTACAATTTAAATGGGGGATTTAATCTGGTTTTAGCGCAGGTTTTGTCATTTAATAAGTTTTTAAATTATAATTGGTACTATTTTGTATATTGTTTTAAATTCCTGTGCGCCGCCCTGGGTCCTCTCGGAGAAGGGCGGGATATAAATTGAATAAATTGAATTGAATTGAAAATTGAATAATCAGTGGAACAACTTGCCTTCAGACACTGGAGGTTGTTTTAAGAGATTGGATAACTATTTATCTGAAATGGTATAGTTTTTTTGTTTGAGCAAGGGGCTGGATTGGAAGACCTCCAAGGTCCCTTCCATCTCTATAACAAAACATTCTACAGTATTGAAAACACTGCACACCTCTAGAAACCATTGTTTCTGTTCTTTTTAATAAAAGAGACCAGCTGGAAGAGGCAATCAAAGTTACACACAGAGAGTCTTCTTGCACCATGGTCTGAAACAGCTAAAGGAAAATATGAGAAGAGGCCATTCAGATATCATTTAGGGCGCAGCAGCCGGTACAGTAACACTCATCCTGCGTGGGATTCAGCTGGAAAAGCAAGTAGCAAGCAAAAAAACAAACAACCCCAAAAAACCCCACAGCTGCACGTGCCCAACCATCAGCTGCCGCACACAGGGGATCCGCAGGGAGCAGAATATTTTCCTACAGCAAAATGCAGGCATGCACACGCCTGATCTGGATTTGGAAGCCTTGGCTTATTTCAATGCAAATAAGAAGCGGGATAACATGATCCTAGAGTTGCTGCAACACCCCCCCTCCCCATGGGGCAACTTGCCAACTCACTGCAAGACAATTTAACAATTCTATTTCATTGTTTAAAGCAGTGGTTCCCAGTGCGGAGCCCACGCCCCACACTGAACCTTGTTTAAACTAAGTTAATGGCCTTTTAGGTTTCCTCCGTGTGAGTAGAGTCCACTTTTTGAGTAAAGTAAGAATATAGGTGGGGGTGGGGGGGCATCAGGATTTTAAAGAAGCTTAAGTGGGGCATGGCCAAAAAAAGGTTGGGAACCACTGCTTTAAAGTAAATTTTAAAAAAATTTAGTGTTTGCCATTCGCATCTCATTCTGTCCCTCCTTTTGCATCCTTTTTTTTATGATTCCCTCCCACCACTGTGTTGTTTTGATATTAGCGTCCCTTTTGTCCTGCAGCCAGTTGTCCAAGCAGCAAGTTGGCAATGAGAAGTTGTCTCACACACACAACCCAATTTGGTTAATTTGGATTCTCTAGGAAAAATCGTGCCAAAGCAGCCTTCAAGAGCCCATGCCAACATTCCCAAATTGGTGTTTTTTTGAGGGGGGGGTTGTCTTTGAGGCGGGCATAAGTGCACCAGCGTGCCCACCGTCCCTGTCCTACTGTCCCCGTATATTTGTACCCCTTTCCTGCGCTCTTATTCGTGTTTATTCTTATTCCTGTTATCTTGTACATGAGTGACAAACTAAATCAAATCAAATGGGAGCGACTTACTGCGCGGGTACACGTGTTTTTACTGGAACACTCTCCCCCCACCCCAGGAAAGCAGACAGCCTGGCACTGGGGATGCAGCCCAACCCCTATTTCCGAGCCTCCTCCCAAGAGATGCGTGTTTGCAATGAGCCACAGCCAAACGCGCGGCGCCCGGGGTCGGTTCACACGTGCACGGGGGTCTTTTCTCTCGCCACCGGGGGGGGGGGAGTGTCTCCTCCTCACCTTGGGCGATGGCGATGGACTCGAAGCGGTGCAACTCCCTCAGCAGGCAGCTGCGCTCCGTGGAGTGCAGGCTGTAGATGAAGTCGCGGGCCCCCTGCGCCGTGTTGAGCGCCTCCATCGGCTCCTTCTTGGGGTGCGTGCCCAGCAGTCGCGGGGAGCCCAAGCAGGAGGCCGCGGCCCCCGGCCACAGTCCGTCTTCGGGCCGGGGGGCACGGCGGAGGGCGCTGAGGCGCCGGCGGAGGAGCAGGAGGCAGCGCCACCCGCCGAGGCGAGACGCCCGCCCGGAGGGACCGGCCGAGCCCAAGCGCAGCGCCAACCGGCAGCTCAGCCACGTCGGCGACGACATGCCGCCCGACCGCCGGCTCGGCTACCGGCGTTGGGAAGGAGAAGGGCGGCGGTGTCGGCGGCGACGCCCGTCGGCGGCGAAGTCGGTGCTCATGGGTCTGTCCCGAGCCTTTCCTTGGCCGCGCCCTGCCCGGCGGTCCCGGCGACTCAGAGCCCGAGGTCGGCTCCGGCCAGCCGCCGCATCTCCCCTCAGACACCAACCGCGGCAGCGAAGGAATCCGCCTCACAGCTCCCGCCTCGCCTGTCAGGCGGGACTGAAAGGAGGGAGGTGGCCGGCAGGCGCCACGCAGGCGCACTGGCCTCACCTTGGCAATGGCCGCGGCCGCGGCCCCGCTCCCCACGCCTTCCAACCAATGGGAAGAGAGAGAAGCCGTCTCTTTTCGTCTCCACCTTCTTCCAGCTGCTCCTAATTAGATGCGGGGAAGGATGATATTCCAGCCACGCCCACCTCCTTGCAGCTCACCGCCCCGCCCCCCTTTTGCTTCTTTTGATTATCGAAGTTGGCTGCAAAAATCGATGGTTGCCATTGAGTGGCAGCCCCCCACCGCCCCAATTCCTGGCTCAATCTTGGGGTGATTCGGATCTTTGCTACCCAAATGCTACCCGTTGCTACCTAGGCAGGGAGTTGGGCTAGATGACCTCCAAGGTCCCTTCCAACTCTGCTATTGTATTGTATTGTATTATTTCATTTCATTTCATTTTATTACATTTATATCCCGCCCTTCTCCACAGAGGACCCAGGGCGGCGCACAGGAAATTTAAAAAACATACACAATAGAAGATAGACAAATAATTTAAAATATATATTAAATAATCCCCAATCCTGTGCTAAAAACCAATTATTAAAAACCCAATTTAAAACTTTTCTAAAAGTCCCCATGGGAGGTTAGGCTAGGCCTTATATTGTAAATCAGACAACTTTCCCACCTCCAGCGCACCTTGTCTCTTGCATGCTTCCTCTTGGGTGTGGTGGTTCTCCTTCACTCTTGATGACTTCATGGAAACATGTATAATATTTAATTGGGAGCGGCCCAGATGTTCTGCTAAAAATATAAAGGCAATGTCTGCAAGGGGAGCTTGGTTGCCTGGTTCACACATAGGGCTAAGACACGGTGGCTCAGTGGCTAAGACACTTGAGCTTGTTGATCAGAAAGGTTGGAGGTTCGGTGGTTTGAATCCCTAGCACCGCATAGCAGAGTGAGCTCCCATTACTTGCCCCAGCTTCTGCCAACCTAGCACTTCGAAAGCATGTAAAAAAAGCAAGTAGAAATATAGGGACCACTTTGGTGGGAAGGTAACAGTGTTCCGTGCGCCTTTGGCATTGAGTCATACTGGCCACATGACCACAGAGACGTCTTCGGACAGCGCTGGCTCTTCAGCTTTGAAACGGAGATGAGCACCACCCCCTAGAGTCGGGAACGAATAGCACATATGTGCAAGGAGAACCTTTACCTTTTTACATGACTATAGAGGGTAGTACTCAGCTCCGTTTGCAGGCCATAAAGCCAGCACCGTCTCAAGGCATTTCTGCGGGCATGTGGCCAGTATCACGGAGCCCTGTGATCTTCCCACCGAAGTGGTGCCTATTTATCTACTCACATTTGCATGTTTCCAATGGCTAGGTTGACTAGAGCAAGGATTGGAGGCCACCCCATGGTGTGGCGCTCAGATCTCGTGTGGGCTGCTGGCTGACAAACCAAAGGTCTTAACCTCTGAGCCACCATACTGCCCACATGTAGGAAAGTGGTTTCTATTTTTTTTTCCTTTCAGAAAGTTTTAATCTGGGAATGTATAAAAACAAGGTCTTTTTTTCCTATCTCCTTAATGGTTTTTAAAGTTGTTCTAAATCAATATCTTCTTTATATTATTACAAAGGGATACTTTTTTTCTCTGTTGCAACTCCAGTTTTAACATGCTTTCTCCAATGAAGTATAGCTAAGCTATGCATCTCAGCAAAGCATTTTAATTGTTATAACATTTCCATCTGCTTCTGTATTAAAAAAAATAAAACATGTTACAGCCACATGTCATTAGGGCTCTGGGATAATAAGTTTTAAAATTCTGGGTTTGTAAAGTCATTTGATTGTGTATGTAAGAGCCCACCCTGGTGTCCAATAGGAGGAAAAGCAGAACAGAAATATTTTATAAATAAATAAGACATCACTCATCTATTATATGTATTTATTTATTTTATTTTCATGTGTTTCTATACCGCCCTCTCTCCCTGACAGGACTCAGGGCGGTGCACAGAGATAATAAAAATAATAAAATAATAAATACAAAGTACAATCAAAGTTATAGAATCACAGGGTTGGCAGGGACCTTGGAGGTCTTCTAGTCCAACCCTCTGATCAAGGCAGGATACTTTATTCCATCCGAGACAAATGGCTGTCCAATCTTTTTCTGAAGACATCCTTTAATGGAGCACCCACAATTCCGTGCTCTGTGTAGGAACTTAGCACCCACCCCTCTCCTAGGAGAATGAAATATTCTAGGAAATATTAAAAGGGCAGAATATTTCCCCTAAAAGGGAGGCAGAAGTAAGCCGCCCCACCTTTTTCAATGGTCCATTAAGGCCTGGGCCAGTCTATTCTACATAACAAAGATCTACCTCCTTCAGGCAGAGCCATAGGAGGAATTGCCCAAAGCCCCTTCATTACATCATCACCCAGCAAGGCTCAACCAATCCTCGGACATAGACAACCTACAAAATTGCCCCTGCATGGCCCCATGAGAGTCTGACAACCAATCAGAATACAAGCTCAAATTCAAAAGCCCAGAGAGGGCATAAAACCAGGGCACTCTCAGCATCTTTCCCTTTTTTGTGCAGGATCTCAAGCCATGTGATCCTGTCCACCATTAAACCATCTTTCCAAGCACCCTCCATGTTTCCAGTGTCTTTCTTCCCACTTGGAACTGAACCCAGATGGACATTTCTTGCAACAATAGATGGAACAATGGAAGCGTGACATGTAGCTTCCAAATGACACCACTAGGTGCTTCTTCTCTCTATTACTTCAGGGATTCCCCAACACAGGCCCCGGGAGAAAGCTCACCTTTGTGTGAGTGGAGGGCACTTACACTTGTGTGCAAAGCTCTGCTGGCATGTAAACTCCATTTGTGCACGAGGGCAGGTGCCACAAGAGAAAAGACTCTGTTTCTGGGCCCCACCAACTCGGACCCCGTAGCACAGGGGTCCCCAACCCCCGGGCCGCGGACCGGTGCCGGTCCGTGGCTGGGTGGGAGCCGGGCCGTAGGGCTGGAGAGGAGGAGGAGGGAGGGGGCAGCCCCCTGAGCAGAGCGCGCGGGAGAACGCAGGCGCGGCTGTTCGCGCCATTGGAGTGTGGCTCTTCCTCCTCCCTCGTCGACGGAGGGACTCCTGGGCACCGCCGGACCGGCCACCGATTCCCTTCCCTGCTGGCATGCCGGCCACTCGTTTTTTTCCAGGGGCTGTGGAGGCTCCGCCGGCGGGGGAGGGAACTGGCTGGAGAGGAGGATGAGAGGACAGTCCATTGGGCAGAGCGCAGGAGGATGGTGGGGCTCTTCCTCCACCCTCGTCGGGAGGGTTGCTCCGGCGGCGCACAGGAATCCCTCCGTCGATGAGGGTGGAGGAAGAGCCCCCACCATCCTCCTGCGTTCTCCCGCGCGCTCTGCCCAATGGGCTGCCCCCTCCTCCCTCCTCCTCCTCTCCAGCCCGGCTCCTACCCAGCCACGGAGCCTGACCGGAGCCTGAACGAGCGAACGAGCGACCAAGCAGGCGGGCTGAGGAGGCGGGGGGTGGGGGGGACGGACGACGACGACGACAGACACACATAGAGAGAGGGAGGGAGGGAGAGAAAGATGGACAGAGACACAGATTGAGTGAATGCAAGACAGACAGACACACGCGCACACACACAGAGTGAGAGATGGGCGGATGAAGGAGAGAGACAGAGAGAAAGAAAGAGAAAGAAAGAAAAAGAAAGTGGGAGAGAAAGACAGAGAGAGCGAAAGAGACAGAAAAAGATACAGAAAGAGAAAGAGAGAGAAATAAAAAGAGGGAAAGAGAAAAAGAAAGAAAGAGAAAGAAATAAAGAGAGAAAGGGAAAGAGAGAAAGAGAGAAAGAAAGAAATAGTGAGAGAAAGAGAGACAGAGACAAAGAAAGAGAAAGAGAGAGAGAGAGAAAGAAAGAAAGAAAGAAAGAAAGAAAGAAAGAAAGAAAGAAAGAAAGAAAGAAAGAAAGAAAGAAAGAAAGAACTTATGACCACAGTTGAGGCCAAAAGTTTGATTGCTAACCAAGATCATTGTTAAGTGAGTTTCACATTTTCCAAGTTGGCCACGCCCACCCAGTCACATGACTGCTGAGCCACTCAGCCGGTCCGCAGAATTTTCTTTAAAATGAAACCGGTCCCTGGTGCAAAAAAGGTTGGGGACCCCTGCCGTAGCAGATGAGATCTTGACCAGGCGTCTCCTGCTGAATCTAACAAGATGCTACTGCATAGAGGCTGTCCCACAAATACCCCCGCTTCAAGCCATGATGGGCTTTATAGGTAACCATGAGCATCTTGAATTGTAGCCAGAGACAGACCAGCAATCAATGCAGCTTCTGGAGCAAAGGTGTTGTGTGTGCTAAACATTATGGCCAAGGTTGTTGCATTTTGTGCCAGTTGAAGCTTCCAAATATTCTCAAAGGACAGGCTCATTGCAGTAATATGTACTGTAATAGTGTACTGCACACCAGAACAACTAGACATAAGGAGAATTTTCCCACGAATGCCATCACTCTGCTTCATTTCATTTCATTTCATTTTATTCGATTTGTATAACCGCACCTCTCTCCCCAGGGGGACTCAGGGCGGTCCACAGGAATTAAAACCAGAATACAAAAATACAAATCATACCAAGACTATAATAAATAAGACTACCTATTAAAAACATATTAAATTCATGATACCCTGTACTAAAAAATAACCTAAAACCTATTAACCCATTAAAATCCAATTTCAAACAATTTAAACTCAGACTCCCAGTGGTTACGGGGGACTAGGCCAAACCGGCTAAATGGAAGAGATATGTCTTCAGGTGTTTGCGGAAGGAGCGGAGGTCCGTGATGGTCCTAAGTTTGGGGGGTAAGTCATTCCAGAGGGCTGGGCCCGCCACAGAGAAGGCCCTTCCCCTAGGAGTCGCCAGCCGGCATTGTCCGGCGGACGGCACCCGGAGAAGACCCTCTCTGTGGGAGCAAATCGGCCGAAGGGATGTATGAGGCAGGATACGGTCCCGCAGATAACTAGGCCCCGTGCCATGGAGCGTTTTAAAGATGGTTATCAACACCTTGAAGCGCACCCGAAAAGCCACAGGCAGCCAGTGCAGCTCGCGCAGGAGAGGTGTTACGTGGGAATGCCGAGAGGCTCCCAAGATCCCCCGCGCGGCCACATTCTGCACTAACTGTAGTCTCCGGGTGCACCTCAAGGGGAGTCCCATGTAGAGAGCATTACAGTAGTCTAGACGGGATGTCACGAGTGCTTGAGTGACTTTGCGCAAGGCGTCCCGGTCCAGTAGGGGGCGCAACTGGCGTATCAGGCAAGCCTGATAAAAAGCCCCCCTGGCCACGGCCGTCACATGATCCTCCATGGACAGCCGAGAGTCCAGGAGGATGCCTAAGTTGCGCGCCCTTTCCACGGGGGCTAATAATTCACCCCCGATGGCCAGTGTTGGTGTCAACTGGCTGTACCGGGACATCGGGAACCACAGCCACTCAGTCTTGGACGGGTTGAGTCTGAGTTTGTTACTCCCCATCCAGACCCTTATGGCCTCCAGACACCGGGACTTAACAACTGATTCCCACAACACTGTCAATAATTTACTAAGATTGTATTATTATTATTACTATTATTCTTTTCTTCCTTCCTAGTATCTATCTCTCCCCACTAAAGACTATAACCATGTTGCATTCAATTTATATTGCTTTTATTTGTTTCCTAGTATACTTTGATAGCTTATTAGTAACCTTGATTATCTACTAAGTGTTGTATCTTTTTATTCTTGATGAATGTATTTTATTCTCATGTCCACTGAGAGCATATGCACTAACGACAAATTCCTTGTGTGTCCAATCACACTTGACCAATAAAGAATTCTGTTCTGTTCTGTTTTAATACAAGCAGGAGTTTGACTAAGCTATGAGTTTCTGTAAGTCAGGCAAATGTTATTTTTTTAAACGTTTTTTATTTTTAGTCTCATACATACATTTACAGGTATACATTCTCATAGTTATTATTCTTATAATATTTAACCCTTTTAAATATTCATTTTTCCAGATAATTAAGAGATATAATTTGCTTTGCTTACCATCCCAATACACCAGTGGTGGGTTTCAAATTTTTTAGAACCTACTCTGTAGGTGTGGCCTATTTTGTGGGCGTGGCTTGGCAGTCATGTGACAGGGTGGGAGTGGCCACCTTTTAAAATGTGGTGAAACTCATTTAACAACGCTCTTGCTTAGCAACCAAAATTTTGGACTCAATTGTGATGATAAATTCTTTCTTTCTTTCTTTCTTTCTTTCTTTCTTTCTTTCTTTCTTTCCTTCCTTCCCTCCTTCCTTCCTTCCTTCCTTTCCTTTCCTTCCCGTTGGGTCACTGGCAGTGGCGGGCCAGATTTACTTCCAGGTACGCCGGTGGAACCCCCTCTCACCGGTTCTCTAAATTTCACCAACCGGCTCTCGCGAGTAGGTGCGAGCCTGCAGAAACCCAGCACTGCAATACACCTATTTTATTTTCCCACCTCCCTGGTTTTCTTTCCTTTTCTTCCTCCTTCCCTTCTCTATTTTCTTCTTTTCTCCTCTCCTTTCCTTTTCCTTCTTCCCCTTCCTCTCCCCTACTCCTCTCTTCCTCTTCCTCCCAGTCTTCCTCTCCTTTCCTCTTTCTTCTTTCCCTCTCCTTTCCTCTCCTCTCCCTCTCTTCCTTTCCTCTTATTGTTGTGGTTGCCTATTTTCCTCCTCCATCTGGTGTCTCTTCGGGCAAGTCAGGCAAATGTTATTAAAGGATGTCAGCTTTTCTGAGCTGCAGCTCACTTCATCAGATCCATTAATCGGAAGCTTAATTATTGCATCTGATGAACTGAGTTGCAGCTTGTGAAAGCAGAAGCTTTTTAATTAAATGTCTTAGCTGGAAAAGAGGCTACCAGACTCCTCCTGATTTCGTGAGCAAATGTTTCAGAGAGTAAGAGGAGACTAATACTAATAACCAATTTTGTTGTATTTATTTTGTACAATGACAGTAAAGGCTATAGTACTACTTGCATATCACAGTTGATTGCTGTGCTTGAATCCATCCAAAATAACCCTTCCACTCTTAAGGCCATGGCACAACTTAAATGGCAGCAGCAAAGCGAAATTAGGGAACTAAAAGCAAGCTAGGAATATGAACAGGGTCTACAGAGATTCAAAAAATGCTTAGGATATTGTTGGTTTCCTTGCTCTCGTGAAGCAGTTTAGTGATGGCTGAGCACATTCAATAATTAAACATAGTCCTTGACTTACAATCATTTGTTTAGTGACCGTTCGAACAAGTTACAGCAGCATTGAAATTACGACATTTTCACACTTATAGCTGTTGCAGCATTCCCAGGATCATGCGATCATAATTCAGATGTTTGACAACTGTCTCATATTTATGACAGTTGCGGTGCCGTGGGGCCATGGGATCTCGTTTTGCCACTTTCTGACAAGCGAAGTCAATGGGGAAGCCAGATTCACTTAACAACTGCGGCAAGGAAGGTCGTAAAAAAGTGCAAAACTCACTTAACAAATGTCTCCCTTAGTAACATACATTTTGGA
Source organism: Rhabdophis nuchalis (assembly GCA_039707465.1). Classification (NCBI taxonomy): domain Eukaryota; kingdom Metazoa; phylum Chordata; class Lepidosauria; order Squamata; family Natricidae; genus Rhabdophis; species Rhabdophis nuchalis. The sequence goes on from CM077645.1 coordinate 208,398,133, forward strand.
CTCAACTTTGGTCATGAGTCGAGGACTACCTGTATTTGCTTTATTAAACAAGACTCACAACAACTGTCTCACTTAGCAACATAAATGTTTGCTTCAATTGTAGTCATAAGGAAAGGATTACCAGTAGGTATAGCCAAACTGTCTGATCTTGAGGGACATATGGATGGAATGTCACCCATGGAACTCCCAGAAGAAAATTATGCCTATGTTATGACATTTTGTTGCTGGTCCTGTTTATATAATAATATTTTATATGCACTATCAGCTCACTGGACCTACAGCTAGTCCTCACATAATGAGCAGTTAGAAACTGCTTGAAGTTTCGATGGATCCCAAAAGTACTTAAAACTCAGATTTGAACTTTCAAGAGCTGTCCTTCCTCCCACATTAATGGGACCGTATTTGGGGTGTTCAACAATTGACCCTCATTTATAGCCATTGGCAGTTTCCCGTGAGCAATTAAGGACATTTTTTGGTCTGAAACTACTTTTATGCAGTGGCTCAGTGGCTAAGAGGCTGGGCTTGTCAATCAGAAAGGTCGGCAGTTCGGTGGTTCAAATCCCTAATGCCGCATAACAGAGAGAGCTCCCATTACTTGTCCCAGCTTCTGCCAACCTAGCAGTTTGAAAGCACGTAAAAATGCAAGTAGAAAAATAGGAACCATCTTTGATTGGAAGGTAACAGCGTTCCGTGCGCCTTTGGCATTTAGTCATGCCAGCCACATGACCACAGAGACGTCTTCGGCTTTGAAACGGAGATGAGCACTGCCCCCTACAGTCGGGAACAACTAGTACATATGTGTGAGGGTAACTTTTACCTTTACTTTTACTTCCAATTTCTAGAAACAATGGGTTTGTTGTATTTGTGGTGTGACTGTTTCTTTAAAGTTGTGTATCCATTTTATTATGCTTTTTAAAAATTTGTTCTGTCTCCATGCTCTATGAGTAAGAGTTTATATGTGGATTTTTTTTTTAAGTAGACAAGTATAGGATTACACTTTCAGCTTTCCGAAGACTCTCTGAAGCATTTAAAATGAGCAAGTGAATAATGTATAGGACATTACTCCTTGTTAGCCTCTGGGAATTTTTTTTTAAAGCATGTAGCCAAATTATTAAAGCAACTGGAAATAGAAATGCCATCAGAAATCCCAGCAAGTACTAGAGAACACATCAATAGCAGGATTGCTTTGTTTAAAAGGTCATTTGTATTTTGTTCAGTGGGACCTGAAATATGAAGAAATACATGTTTCCACATTTCTCTTGGCAATATAAGGTAAAGATAAAGGTTCGTCGACCTGAGTGACGTTGGGTTGACCACACCCACCTAGTCACATGACCACCGAGCCCCGCCTACTCAGTTGGTCATTAGGGCAGAAAACCAGTTGTTAAATTATTTGAATCCCACCACTGCTGTAGACCTTGTTCATCTTCCTAACTTGCTTGTAGTTCCCTAATTTTGCTCTGCTGGTGCCATTTAAGTTGTGCAATAGCCTTAAGAGTGGAAATGCAGGCGGGGCCCAGTTGATTGCTTTGGATGGATTCAAGCACAGCAATCAACCATGGTATGGAATTAGTCTCCTCTTACTGTCTGAAACATTTGCTCACGAAATCAGGAGAAGTCTGGTAGCCTCTTTTCCAGCTAAGACATTTAATTAAAAAACTTCTGCTTTCCCATTGGCAAATTTCCCAGATGGTGATAGTCCCTACAGGTTGTCCTTGACCTAAAACTATTTGGGTAGTGACCATTCAGTCACAGCACTGGCTGGGGAAAAAAATTACGACCACTCCTCCCACTTAACAACATTTGCAAAACCCCCACAGTCGGGTTATCAGAGTTTGGGCATATAAGCTGTGTCCAGGATTTAAGGGCTCTGTAGATATTTTTACAGCCCTCTTTTCGACTCATGCAATGTACAGGTCCTCAATGGAAGGCTGGTTGGTAGCCATTGTTTTTTCTGCAGATCTAATTATCCATTGAACTCCGTGTCTGTCTTGTTGGATTGCAGAGCCAAAGCAGACAGTTATGGAGGTGCAGATGACAGACTCCATAATTCCTCTGCAGAACTGAATCAGCAGCTCTTTGGGCAGTTTGAGCTTCCTGAGTTAGTGCAGAAAGAACATTCTTTGTTCTGCTTTTTTGATGACATATTTGATGTTTGGATGAGTAATGAAACATCTCCGTTTAATAAACTTTAGTCTAGTTGCCATATTTAACCTTTTTAGATATTAACAGGCTACATAGGAACTATCTGTGGGATCGGATCCTGCCCCATACATCCTCACGGCCGATTCGCTCCCACAGAGAGGGACTTCTCCGGGTGCCGTCCACTAGACTTTGTCAGCGGGCGGCGCCCAGGGGAAGGGCCTTCTCTGTGGCGGGCCCAACCCTCTGGAATGACCTTCCCCCCGACATCAGAACAACTACGGACCTCCGCTCCTTCCGTCAAAAACTCAAAACATACTTTTTCTGCTTGGCCGGCCTAGGTTAGTCTCTACCTTTAGGGTGTAGGGAATTTTAGTGTGGTAATTTGGGGATTTTAGCGCAGGGACAATGTTAATTTAATTCGTTTTTATTCATCGTATTTATCTTATGTATGTATGTTTATAGTATTTTAAATTGCCCTGTGCACCGCTCCGAGTCCCCTTGGGGAGAGGATGCGGTATACAAAATAAATTTTTTATTATTATTATTATTTAGGTTTCAGATCCAGAACATAGATTCTTAATTCAGAGTTATGCACTTCTGGTTCTTGTCAACCCTTTGAGGGAGACCAGATCACAAACAGATTGCCAAAAGAAAAAAAGATCCATAGGATTTAGTGGGACTCTTGACAACTGGACAGATTTTTTATGTTTTTGACTCCAGGTGAGTTTTTTGTTTACCTGCTCCTGTCTTTCTGGGCTGATGTTTTTGTGATGGTGCTGTAAACTTTCTTCAAAGTCATCTCAGTACCTTTCTACAGTTGCTGCTGTAATACACAATTTCTTTGTTGATCCCTATTTCTATAGTTCTATAGTTCCTATTTTAATAATTAAAAATAAGGTCAAGTACAGAGAGCACAGGTGCTTATTAAAAGCTGTTAATAAGATTTTGATACGCAAACACTATTTCCTTTCTTACTTTTCTGTATGGTCCATGCCGGACAGAATTATTCAATAACTTGTTCTTGGAGCTTATCGGTTTTTCAGAGATTTCACCTAATAAAACAGAATAACAGAATAACAGAGTTGGAAGGGACCTTGGAGGTCTTTTAGCCCTTGCTCCAGAGGTGGTATTCAGCCAGTTCTGAGAGGTTCTGGAGAACCCGTAGCAGAAATTTTGAGTACTTCGGAGAACCAGCAAATAGGCTGGCCCCGCCCGCACTGCCTCCCAACCAATCTTCTTTTTTTGCCCTGAACAGGAGAACGTAGCTGGAAAGTAGGTTAGTGGGATGGGGAGAGAATGGGGATTTTGCAATAACCTTCCCGCAGGAGTAGGGAGGAAATTGGGATTTTGCAGTATTCTTTCCCTGCCATGTCCACAAAGCCACACCGTGCCCATCAAGCCACGCCCACAGAACCAGTAGTAGAAAAATTTGAGTCCCACCATTGTCCTGCTCAAAGAGGGAAAAAATGGTTGTCTAATCTCTTCTTAAAAGCCTCCAGTGATGGAGCACCCACAAGTTCTGAAGGCAAGCTGTTTCTCTGGTTAATTCTTCTCACTGTTAAGAAGTTTCTCCTTAGTTCTAGGTTGCTTCTCCCTTCCTGATTAGTTTCGATCCATTACTTCTGGCCCTGCCTTCATAAATAGGACACTCTATTTATTTATGTGAATTAAACCTGCCACCTAGTGGCAAGCACAGAAGAAGAAAAAAACCAAGGCCACTTGAATGGTGTAATTATTTTACAATGTGATTATGGAAAATCTCAGAGCTCATTATTTGCCTTTGTTCGCTTGCGTGTTTCTTACACAATTGTTCTATACCCAAGTCCTAAGTCTACATAATTTACAGCCTCTAATAACAAGATAAAAACACATAAAATAAAGTAAACAGAACAATTAATCAGCGGAATGACTTGTCTCCGGAAGTTGTGGGTGCTCTAACACTGGGGATTTTGAAGAAGAGGTTGGACAACCATTTGTTTGAATGGTATAGGGCCGTGATGGCGAACCTATGGCACGCGTGCCACAGGTGGCACATGGAGCCATATCTGCCGGTATGCGAGCCGTCAACTTCAGCATGCATGCGCACGCTGGCCATCTAATTTCCTGCCCTACAGAGGGCCGGATGAGGCAATTTTTGCCCTCCCTATGCTTCAGGAAAACTTCTGGAGCCTGGGGACGGTGAAAAATGGGCCATGGTTGGGCCAGAGGCCCTCCCAGAAGCCAGAAACGGATCATTTTTTATCTTCCGGTTGGCCCGTTGGGCCCATTTCTTGCACTCCCCAGGCTCCGGAGGCTTTCCTGGAGCCTGGGGAGGGTGAACACGGCCTGCCCTGCCCCCCGGAGGAAATACCAAACTCATCTTGGAGGCAAGTAGTGAAGCACACGTGGGGGACAGCATGGGGGGATTGTGTGCACATCTGCATATGGGACCGCACTTTGCATTATGGGTGCCGGCCTGCGTGCACACTATTGCACGCAAACCCTTGCATTTTTGGCACCCAACAACAAAAAGATGAGCCATCGCTGGTATAGGGTTTCCTGCCTGAGCTAGAAGACCTCCAAGGTCTCTTCCAACTCTGTTCTGTTAAAATAAACGCTCCAAATGGGAGCGGATTCCTGAGAAGAATGTGAAACACTAAGATGGATATATAAGAGAAAGGAAGGAAGAACTGCTGACAAGCATCCAAATTTTGATCATGTGACCATGGGGCTTCTGCAACTGTCATAAATGTGAAACACAGTCATAAGTCACTTACTGCATCTGTGTATGGTTTGCCAATTGCACAGTGGCAGATAGGACAGCACTCCAGAGGGTCAACGTCATTGCTCAAAGGAACATTGGTTGCTCTCTCCCCTCTTTGGAAGGGCTTTATAGCTCCTGCTGCCTTAAGAAAGTTCAAAACATTCTTAAAGATCCATCTCATCCAGGGCAACCTTTTATTTGTTTAACTACTACCAGGATAAAAACCAGGATAAATAGGCTGAAAATTCAGCTTCTATCCCAGGGCAGTAACCATATTGAATTCTATGGTATAGTGCAATATCATGTTTTCAATTTCAATTGTATAGAACAGGGGTTTGCAAAGTTGGCTCTTTTAAGACTGGTGGACTTCAACTCCCAGAGTTCCCCAGCCAGCTGGCTGGGGAACTCTGGGAGTTGAAGTCCACCAGTCTTAAAAGAGCCAACTTTGCAGACCTCTGGTATAGAATGTAAAGGATGTATGTGTTTTTATTTTTAAAGTTATAATGTACACTGAAGATGGCATTTCATTTCGTTGTACCATGTGCAATGGCAATAAAGCCACGAGTCAGCAGCTTTGAACTTGCAAGACCGCCTCCTACCAAATACCTCCCTTCGACCAGTCCGCTCCCACAGAGAGGGCCTCCTCAGGGTGCCGTCAGCCAGTCAATGTCAGCTGGCGCCCCCTAGGGGGAGAGCCTTCTCTGCGGTAGCTCCTGCCCTATGGAACAACCTGCCCTCTGACCTCCGCACAGCTACGGACCTGCACCTGTTCCGCCGAGCCCTGAAGACCCATCTTTTTCATACGGCCGGCCTGGTGTAGCTTTTAATCTGGTTTTATTGGGGTTTTTATTGTGCATTTTAGAGCAGGCTTAGTATTTAATTTGTTTTTAGCATAGGTATTTATATTGATGTTTTTATTATTGTTTTTTATCATTGCCTGTTCACCACCCTGAGTCCCGTAAGGGAGAAAGGGCGGTATACAAATTCGAATAAATTGAAATAAAGTAAACTAACTAACTTAATGCCATTGTACTGTAGCTTTGAATGGTTGTAAGTTGAGGTCTACTTTTACATGATTTTGCTAACGAAATGAATATTATTAGAAGTGCTCCATCGTGGACTTTTATTTATTTTGGCAATTGAGTAGATATTCAGGTACGTATCCAAGACTTCCTTTTTTTTTTTTTTTTTAAATTAAATTTATACCCCGCCCTTCTCCAAACGGACCCAGGGCGGCGCACAGGGATGTTAAAACACATATAAAACATATAAAATTTTAAAAAACTTATTCTAATAGACCCTGCGCTAAAAACCGAATTTAAAAAACCCAAATTTAAAACTATCTAAGAGTCAGTAATGGGGGTTATGCTAGGCCGGCTAGATGGAATAGGTGTGTCTTCAGACACTTGCGGAAGAGGCGGAGGTCAGAGATGGTGCGGAGTTCAGGGGGTAGGTCGTTCCAAAGGGCAGGGCCCGCCACAGAGAAGGCTCTTCCCCTGGGTGTCGCCAGTCGGCATTGTCCAGCCGACGGCACCCTGAGGAGGCCCTCTCTGTGGGAGCGTATCGGTCTGAGGGATGTATGGGGCAGGAGGCGGTCTCGCATATAACTAGGCCCCGAGCCATGGAGCGCTTTAAAGATGGTCGTTAAAACCTTGAAGCGCACCCGAAAGACCACAGGGAGCCAGTGCAGCTCGCGCAGGATAGGTGTTATGTGGGAGTGTCTAGGCGCTCCCGTAATCACCCGCGCGGCTGCGTTCTGGACTAGCTGCAGCTTTCGGGTGCACCTCAAGGGAAGCCCCATGTAGAGAGCATTACAGTAGTCAAGTCGAGAGGTGACGAGTGCTTGAGTGACTGTGCGTAAGGCACCCCGGTCCAGTAAGGGGCGCAATTGGCGCATCAGGCGTACCTGATGGAATGCCCCCCTGGCCACGGCTGCCACATGATCTTCCATAGACAGCCGGGAATCCAGGAGGACACCCAAATTGCGCGCCCTCTCCACGGGGGCCGGTGTTTTGCCCCCAATGGCCAGAGTTGGAATAATCTGGCTGAACCGGGGCGCCGGAAGCCACAGCCACTCAGTCTTGGACGGGTTGAGCCTGAGTTTGTTACCACCCATCCAGATCCGTACGGCCTCCAAACACCGGGACATAACCTCGACGGCATCGTTGGGGTGGTCTGGGGTGGATATGTACAACTGAGTATCATCAGCGTACAGATGATATCCCACCCCAAAACCACGGATGATCTCACCCAGCGGCTTCATATATGTGTTGAACAGTAAGGGCGAGAGGACCGACCCCTGAGGAACCCCACATATGAGGGACCTCGAGGCCGACCTCTGCCCCCCTGCCAACACATATTGCGACCGACCAGAGAGGTAGGATGAGAACCACCGCAGAACGGTGCCTCCCAACCCCAACCTCCCCAGTCGGTGCAATAGGATACCATGGTCGATGGTATCAAAAGCCGCTGAGAGGTCTAATAGGACTAGGATAGAGGAATATCCTCTATCCCGCGCCCTCCAGAGATCATCAACCAACGCGACCAATGCCGTCTCGGTGCTGTGCCCGGGTCGGAAGCCAGACTGGCGCGGGTCTAGATAATCAACTTCCTCCAAGTGTCGCGGAAACTGTTGGGCCACCACACTCTCAACAACCTTCACTAAAAAGTGGAGGTTGGAGACGGGACGATAGTTCTCTAATAATGCTGGATCCAGGGACGGCTTCTTGAGGAGGGGCCTCACCACCGCCTCTTTCAGGACGGCAGGCAAGGACCCCTCACTATTTCCTATTCCCAAATCAACCCCAGTATTATTGAGTTACACTGAAATGACTCTAGTTTGTATTTTCACATTAATTGGCATGTATCCAAGGTGATAGAATGCTTTTTCTGCTCACAAATCTTTCCCAAACTTCATTTGGATTTTTCATCCTTACCAAATATGAATACATTTCCTAAGATAATGCTCTAATGTCAGCATGAGATGTCTCCATGAGTCAGCAGCTTTGATTGAACAGAATGATGCCTATAATTATAGTTTATTTCCAGACAGCTAGATGTCCTGACTCATAGTATTCTGGGAGTTGAAGTCTGTGCCCTTAAACTAGATATGCTCATTATTCAAGATTCACAAATCTGAGAAGAAATAAAGTCATTTCTTTAAATTAGCAATATCCAGAGTGCTTCCAGGTGATTGAGATATGTTCTTGTTGCTAGACCCAAAACAAAAACAATGAATAAAACTGGATATTTGCACAAGATATTTTGAAGAGGATGTGAATGTTCCGTGTATCATAACTAGAAAGTGATGGAGGTACCTAATTATTAGACTTACCAACACTGTTCTGAAAGCCAAGTGACATTTGGGCAGTCCTGATCACAGCAACTATAGCTTTCCAAGTCATTTTCTTGGCACACAATGATGCTTTCTAAGTGCTGAGAGAACATTGTCCAACAAGGCCAAAGGACTGAAAGACTTGAAGATGCAGAAGCTGAGAGATGGAAAGCTTTCCTGGAAGAGAAAGGTGTGGTGGCAGGCAGCGCTCTTTGGGAATTTCTGCTGCTCTCAGATTTCCTGCTTCTTCTTCTTCTCGGGTGGCTCCTGGGTCTTGGGACAGGGGCAGCAGAGATGTGAGCTTTGGCTAAGGCAGTGATGGCTAACCTTTTCGGCCAAAACTGGAATGTGGGCGTGCATGAGTGCATGCATGAGCCAGAGCCCTGGAACCCGGTGTTGGAAGAAATGTCCTTCTGGGTTCAGTTCCAAGTGGGGAAAAAGACACTGGAAACATGGGGGCTGCTTGGAAGGATGGTTTTAATGGTGGACAGGACCACATGGCTTGAGGTCCTGGGGAAAAAGGGGAATGACATGCTTCAAAGATGTTGATTGAAGAACAAGAAGCGAAGCAGCTTGCTGAGAGTTCCTGAGTTTTTTATACTTTCTGTTCGGCCCCCACCTCTTGGTTTTCTGTTGCTGGGTTAGAAATGTATTCTGATTGGTTGTCAGGCTCCCAAGAGCGGAGTGTGTGTGTGTGTGTGTGTCTTAGCTAACTTTGTAGGTTGTGTGTCTTTTGAGTTCCAAGCTTAGTAGAGTTCCCAGATGCCATGTGGTGAGTTTCTGTTGCAGGCTAATCCTACCATTGTTATGTAGAATAACATAGCCAGCCAGCTAGTGTAGCTGCCCCACCATGAAAGTTTCTGCCTTTTAATCAAATTTCTTAGTTGGAAAGAGGCTAACTACTTTTTGAAATGTTCAAAACTGAGAGAAACGGTGAGCAAGTAAGGAATAAGGAAGATCTCTGTGCAGGAGGGAGGAAGAGAGGGATGGAGGAGGAATAAAAGGAAGGAGAAAGGGAGGGTAGGAGGGAGAAAGAAGGAAGATAAGGAAGGAGGAAGGGAAGGAGGAAGAGGGAGGGAGGAAGAAAGGGGGGAGAATGAAGATAAGAAAGGCGAAAGGGAGGGAGGGAGGGAGGAGAGAGGGAGGGAGGATGAAGATAAGGAAGGAGAAAGAAATAGAGGGAGGGAGGGAAGAAAAGCGAGGGAGGGAGGAAAAGGTTCAGCTAACAAAAAGAGAAGAGACGCAAAAACGAAGCAGAAAAAGAGGGGGAGAGAGATTGGTGAGGAAAGTGGAAAAAAGGTATAATTTAGATGGAAGTTCTAGACTGCATCATGTTATATATGATCTTTTAAAAAAATATAGAACACCCCAGTGATATAAGTGTCCTGGTTAATAAAAAGCATTGCCAGCCAAGCGACCAAAGTAACCTGCTACTTTCGCTACTTTGCCTTGGAGTAAAGTTTTGAAATTATAATTTGTTTAATGACTTATTGTGATACTCTTCATTTTCGATCCACTAGAAATTTTTTATTAAGATGCTTCAGTGCTGTGGCTGCTGTATTGATGAACTAGTTCTGGTGGGATGCCTCTGACAATTTAAGCACATTAAGGCACTCATTTTTCTACTCCTCTGGAGGCCTTCAAATTCTTTATTTTTTTTTAATTTTTTTTTTCTTTCTAATTTTGTTTTTAAATTAGAAAAAAAAAGATGGGACGTGGGCATGCTAGAAAGCAAAGAACAAGTGTTCAGCATAATTGCTATTCACCAAACGGATTCTGGGCCAACAGACATTCCTGGAAAATAAATGTTGGTTGGCTGCAAACCATGTTTTGTTTGGAAACGTGCCTGCCTGTCAGAAAAAGTAGGAAATTGACGTTGGAATATCATCAAGAGATGGAAAGGGTGGCAGAGAGAAGCATAACCATTTGCTTTCTGACCTGACTGTTATCATAGCAACCATTTCTGAATAGGCACTCCTGCCCATTGGCAGCCATTTTGTGAGTGTGTCCACATGCTCTCAAAATTCCAGATTTATTCACTGGCTTCATAATGTTGCAGAAAATCAGGAGACTCGGAGAACCAGATCGAGATAAGCCTGTTATTTTTGGCCAAAGGTCCGAGCAGAAATAAGTTTTGCTAACACCCGGACAAAGATCCATAGAAAAAGCAGGTTCTTATATATCTTTCAAAGAGCAGTTTTGAATGTGGAAATACTTAAACCATTTCTATTGGCTACCTTGAGGAACAAGCCTTGTAAGGAGTTGGGGTCTTTACTTCTCCTGTTGTCTTGAGCCATACGTGTCTCTAACTGAACTTTAGCTGAACCTTGTGGTTTTGTGAGAACTATTCAACTCTGTGGTTAGGCACTCATTGCCTGTTCTTTAACGGCCTATGTCACCTTTTAATATAGAAGTAAAAGGGACCCTAAGAGGCTGTCTAGCCTGACCCAGTAGGTTTCACACTTAATGTCCAATTCTCACTTTACGTCCTGCCTTAATAAGGGATGTTTATATGGTGAAAACATTTGACATTCTCCTTCTTATAAGGTCATAACATTTAAATTATAAGAAGTGTTTATTACAAAAATAGATACATAGCATTTACAAGATGCAATGTTAGTCTGTAGAGCAGGGGTGTCAAACCCAAGGCCCGGGGGCCGAATCCGGCCCACGGGGTGCTTAGATCTGGCCCACAGGGCTGCCCTGGAAATAGCCAAGAAACCAGCCCATTATGCGTCTGCCAATGAAAAAGGAGCTCAGGAGGGCTGCATGCAGGTTCTCCCAAGCTCCATTTTCACCTGCAGAGGGTTGCAGGAGGCCATTGCAGCTGGAAAAAGAGCTCGGGAGCCTGTTTTCGCTGGCAGAGTTAGGCCCCCACAGGCGCCCTCGACATGAGTGACGCCGAGCTGGACATGCCCACACTGGGCATGCCAACCCCGTTTCCCTAAGGTCAAACACAACGCTGAGGAGGCCCTCAATGAAATCGAGTTTGACACCCCTGCTGTAGAGTATCTATTAGTTTTCTAACTCCACTGGAATAACCTGTATTTCTAGTAACTAGGAAGCTTAATTATAGAAGAGCAGATCACGTGAGGTGATAATACCACTTTATAAGGCCTTGGTAATGCCACGCTTGGAATACTGCATTCAGTTTTGGTCGCCACGATGTAGAAAAGATGTGGAGACTCTAGAAAGAGTGCAGAGAAGAGCAACAAAGAGGATTAGGGGACTGGAGACTAAAACATATGAAGAACGGCTGCAGGAACTGGGTATGTCTAGTTTAATGAAAAAAAGGACTAGGGGAGACATGATAGCAGTGTTCCAATATCTCAGGGGTTGCCCCAAAGAAGAGGGAGTCAAACTATTCTCCAAGGCACCTGAGGGCAGAACAAGAAACAATGGGTGGAAACTAATCAAGAAGAGAAGCAACTTAGAAGTGAGGAGGCTTCCGGTTCCGGCTCCGGCGGCGACGGGCGAACTTAGGGTTCGCTCGCCGCTTTGATCCTTTTCCTGCCCCCCCCACGGGGGCGAGAAGCCCCTTGTTTGGGGTTTCTCCCGTAAAGCCGGCTCGACAGGGAAGCCCCCCCCCCGCGGCAGTGGGGAGAGCGACCCTGCTCCTCGGCTTAGGCGGAAGAGGACATGCTGCGGGGGGTCTTCCCTTCGCCAAAGGTTGGCGGCACCATTTAATTCTATGAGCAGGAGAGCAGAGGTCGACCTCGAGACCCCTCACATGTGGGGTCCCTCAGGGGTCGGTCCTCTCGCCTCTCCTGTTCAACACATATATGAAGCCGCTGGGTGAGATCATCCGTGGCTTTGGGGTAGAGTACCATCTCTACGCTGATGATACTCAGCTGTATATATCTACCCCAAGCCACCCCAACGATGCCGTAGCGGTGATGTGCCAGTGCCTGGAAGCCGTACGGATCTGGATGGGAAGTAACGGACTCAGACTCAACCCGACCAAGACCGAGTGGCTGTGGTTTCCGGCTGCCCGATTCAACCAGCTGACTCCATCGCTGGCCATAGGGGGCGAACATCTTGCCCCTGTGGATGGGGTGCGCAACTTGGGTGTCCTCCTGGATGCCCGGCCGTCCATGGAAGATCAAGTGACAGCCGTGGCCGGGAGGGCGTTTTACCAGGTTCGCCTGGTTCGCCAGTTGCGCCCCCTATTGGATCGGGACGCCCTTCGCACAGTCACTCATGCTCTCGTGACATCCCGACTGGACTATTGTAACTCTCTCTACATGGGGCTCCCCTTGAGGTGCACCCGAAGACTTCAGCTGGTCCAGAATGCAGCCGCGCGAGCAATAATGGGTACCGCAAGGTATACCCATGTAACACCGCTCTTGCGCGAGCTGCACTGGCTACCTGTCGTCTTTCGGGTGCGCTTCAAGGTGTTAGTCCTCGTCTTTAAAGCGCTCCATGGCTCGGGACCTAGCTATCTGCGGGATCGGATTCTGCCTCATACATCTTCCCGGCCCATTCGCTCCCACAGAGAGGGACTTCTCCGGGTGCCGTCCACTAGACTTTGTCAGCGGGCGACGCCCAGGGGAAGGGCCTTCTCTGTGGCGGGCCCAGCCCTCTGGAACGACCTTCCCCCCGACATTAGAACAACTACGGACCTCCGCTCCTTCCGTCAGAAATTAAAAACTCACTTTTTCTGCTTGGCCGGCCTAGGTTAGTCTCTACCTCAGGGGTTAGGGAATGTTAATTTTAAAATGGGGATTTTAGTACAGGGACAGTTGATTTGATTTGTTTTTATTGTGTTTATTTATGTATATATTTTATGCTGTTTTGGTTTTCCCTGTGCACCGCTCCGAGTCCCCCTGGGGAGAGGACGCGGTATAGAAAAATAAGATCTATCTATCTATCTATCTATGAAGAGAGAAGATCGGAAGAGTCGGGAGGCTTTTCGGGACCTCAGCTGCGAGCGGAGAGTGAGCGTTTAAAACTTTTCTTTTTGTGTACTGTCAGCCGGGCTGAAAGGGACTGGAGGGGGGCGTTTGTTCCTAAAAACCCCCCCTTGGACTAAAAGCGGCACTCGGAAATGCCTCGTTGCGAGGAATCGGAAACTTTAAATCTGGATGGTCTCTAACAAGGGAAAGTACTTTGTGGCTTGTTTGCAATTATGTCTCGAGGTCTGGCTGAAACAGTTTCTTTTTTGCTTTTTAACCGCTTTCTCCCTCGGGCTCTGAGTTTGGGCGGAAAATGGCTTCTCTTTGTCCCCGACTGACTATGACCTATGGAAAATTACCAGTGTCTCTTTGCGACTTGGACTTCCTCTAATTATTGATGAAGAATTTTCTTTTTTTGGATTTGTGTTTTCCTTTCTGGATTGCTTCTGAATTTTGCAGCTGTACAACTTTGAGAACTTTGGACTCCTGATCTGCCTTACCAGCCCCACCCTAAAAACGCCATTTTACTGGCACGGATTTTAACAGCTAAACATGGCACAAGAAGCAACGCTCGCAAGCCTTGAACAAAGAATGACTGCCCTTGAAACTGTTATACAAAATTTGGTATCAGAAATTAAGGCTCAGAGGGCAGAAAATGTCAACTTTAAAAAGGAACTATTGGACACTCGAAAACAAGTGCTTGAGAATACACAGAAGAATGAAGAATTGAAAGGGGGGCTGGAGGGGGCTAAGGGAGAGATTAAAAATGTTTCTAACGAGGTTGTGGAAATAAATGCGCATGTGACTAGGATTGATTTGGAAAGGATGACATATTTTTTGAGATTCCAGAATGTTTCTGAGATGGATGGTGAATGTCTCCCTGATCTTATGAGTACAATTATTGCAGACTATTTACATAAACCCAAAGATGAGATCAGAGGGGACATTGACCTAGTCTACAGAATAAATTCTGCATATGCTAGGATGAATGAAGTACCCAGAGAGATACATGTAAAATTTGTTAGAAGGTCAACCAGAGAGGAAATCTTGAAGGCGCAAAGAGGGAGTCCTATGATTTACCAACAAAAGGAGATTACCATCTTGAAGCAGATTCCAAGAAAAATTAGAGAAGCCAGAAGGAAATTTTCCTTCTTGTCTAAAACATTGTTTGATCATGGGATCTGGTTCAAGTGGGTGATACCCGAAGGGATGCTGGTGTTCTGGGAAGGAGGTAGAGTAAAGATTAAAACAGTTGCTGAGGCGGAAGCCTTTCTTAAAAAACATTCCTCTGTCCTGGGAGAAGATCCAGGGGGGGCAGGGGGAGCCATGGCCCCGCCCGCTGGGGGCCCGGGGGAGAAGGGGGAAGATACAATTGCCAAGAGACTTAGATCTAAAAAATAACTTTGCCCTGGTTTTTCTTTTGAGTAATATTGTATAATATTTGTAATCTGGATTTTTGCAATTGACTGACAGTATATAACTGAAAAATTTAGGAATATGTACTTGCTCCCAGCTTGTAGTGTTATGTGAAATGTTTCTTTTTTTTCTTTTTAATAATGTAATTTGAGGTTCCGGAGGAGCCGACGACTTTGACGTGACCACTCTCAAAATTTCTATGTAACCCTTACCCTACCCCACAAAAAATGTAAACTCAATAAAACTTTTTCAATATAAAAAAAAAAAGAAGTGAGGAGAAATTTCCTGACAGTTAGAACAATTAATCAGTGGAACAGCTTGCCTCCAGAAGTTGTGAATGCCCCAACACTGGAAGTCTTTAAGAAGATGTTGGATAGCCATTTGTCTGAAATGGTATAGGGTTTCCTGCCTAGGCAGGGGGTTGGACTAGAAGACCTCCAAGGTCCCTTCCAACTCTGCTATTGTATTGTATTGTATAGCATATTATATGCTGTGCATCTATTTGATTCTAGTATGAGATTGGGAGAACCTAACAAACCTCTACTATACTGGTTGTCCTCAACTTACAACACTTCATTTAGTGACTGTTCAAAGTTTCAATGGCACTGAAAAAATGGCTGATTACCGTTTTTCACATGACAGTTGCAGCATCCCCGTGATCACGTGATCAAAATTCAAACGCTTCACCACTGGTTCACATTTATGACAGTTGCAATGTGCTGGGGTCACATAATCAACTTTTGCGACCTTCTGGCAAGCAATGTCAATGGGGAAGCCCGATTTACTTAACAACTGTGTTACTAATTTAACAGCTGCAGTGACTCCCTTAGCAACTGTGGCAAGAAAGATCGTAATACGGGGCAAAACTCACTTAACAAATGTCTCCCTTAGCAACATACATTTTGGGATCGGTTGCGATCATAAGTCAAGGACTACCTCTTTCGCTTTATTAAGTAAGACTACGCAAATTTATCATGGAGAAACTATCGGAGGTGACTAGGAGTTGAAAATGGCCGTGATAGCATTTAATCAATCAATCAATCAATCACAGTATTTTAATCCCGATTGCTAGTTCAATCAATCAATTCCAACTTCTCGCAAAAAAAAAAAAAAGATCTCACAAAGTTGGGATTAGCCTGATCCTGGGCGAGCCGGTTGTTAAATTATTTGAACCTCCCCACTGCTGTAAGATAGAAATAGCTTATCTGGTTATGCTTCATATCTAATATACACTGCGAGGCCAACAAAAGAGTATTTCTTTGCTCAGCTGTGATAGGACAGACCTCTTGTGAGGTGGTGTTAGGGAGTGCTCTTGCTGATTAAACATCTGACAAATCATAGCGTCATAGGGCTGAAAGGCCTCTCAGAGGTCTTCCTGTCTGTTGTGGCCCGCCAGTGGCCAACCGAGCTGCCAGCAGATTCAGACAGTGAGGAGGTTGGGGAGGAACATGGGCCAGTCCTGGAGTCTGAGAAGCCTCTGATGAGGGCTTTGTGTCGGAGGCAGAGATGGGGCCAGAGCCATATGCCAGTTATCAGCTGCCTTCAGAGTCAGACATCAGTGAGGCAGATGAACAGCTGGAGCCTGTTCCCAGACGAAGGGAACAGCTAATGAACAGGGGTCAATTTGGGAGTAAGGCCACAGGTGGAGGATGAATGGCCCCTCCCAGAGAAAATAAAAGAGGAGTGAAAGGGGAGTGGAGTTTGCAGGAGACAATTAGTTTGCTTAATTGGTTCGTGACTCTCCGAGGCTCCTTCCAAGTTTTGGAGATATCCGCCTGGCAACTCTCCAAGCCAGATAAGGTCTGTGACTGGAAATCCTCCCTTGAAAGACTTTGCTGGATGTGAATGAGCAGGATTCACAGCAAATTAATAAAAGGGTTTTTTGTCAGGACAAGGAGTTTGCTTCAGGCTTTTGGGAAGCTTCAGTCAGAACACTGTCCAACCCGTCCAAGGCAGGTATAAATGGACCTGAGTGGTTATACAACATTTTCCCATATGCAAGAACTTTTCAATTTGCTTTGCAGAAAACAAACATACAGACGTCTGTACGGATTTCTGAGGAAACAGGAGCACCAGGATAGTGTACAAAATTCCAGTTACGTTGTGATTCACGTGATGGACAAGGGTCCCTTCATGCTGAACAAAGACTTCTGAGGGACTTTGCTAAGACCAGGCTGACTAGATGCGATGGAAAATGAAACGGAAGTCCTGTTCCTTTTTATTGCGGTGAAACAAATCACAACACAATTTGCTCTCCTGGGCCAAAATCCCAGGGTAATTTCCGTGCCTTCTAGACTTTGTTTTGGAACCATGGCAACTTTGAGATGTGTGAACATCAACTCCTGGAATTCCCCAGCCAGTGGGAATTTCCAAATATGCTGCTCAGCTTCAAAGATGAGAAGTTTTTTTTATTTGTATGCGTTTGCTTGTAATTTTACTATCTTGGTATTTACATGCACTCTTAGATTTAAGCAAAATCCATTCATGTGAGTTTGACAACAGCAGTTGCACTCGTTTACCACAAACAACCGTGCAAGATATCCTCTGTATTGTCTATAACTGGAAATGACAAGACTTCTGATTTGAGAGACAATCTAGATGCTGAATAAGAGTTCTGATTGGATAACAGCTAGTTGAAGCTGTGTTTAACTACATGCTATGCCTTGTGTGCTTGATGCTGATCCAACCACAAATGGCAAATTTGCACTGCACATTAAGGCGCAACAATATCAAACACTCTGGTTATATTGATTGTGTAATGTTCAATTACTGTTGGCTGATATTCTATGCTTTAAGTTATTATTTACTTCTGTTTTAAGTTAATGGTTCCCCTCAGACATATGTGCTAGTTGTTCCCACTCTAGAGGGGCGGTGCTCATCTCTGTTTCAAAGCCGAAGAGCCAGTGTTGTCCGAAGACGTCTTCATGGTCATGTGGCTGGCATGGTCATGTGGTTACAGGACTACTGTAACACTCTCTACATGGGGCTCCCCTTGGGGTGCACCCGGAGACTCCAGCTAATGCAGAATGCGGCCGCGCGGGGGATTTTGGGAGTCTCTCGTTACTCCCATGTAACACCTCTCCTGCGCGAGCTGCACTGGCTGCCTGTGGTCTTCCGGGTGCGCTTCAAGGTGTTAGTTACCATCTTTAAAGCGCTCCATGGCACGGGTCCTGGTTACTTGAGAGACCGCCTCCTACCACATACCTCCCTTCGACCTGTCCGCTCCCACAGAGTGGGCCTCCTCAGGGTGCCGTCAGCCGGTCAATGCCGGCTGGCAACTCCCAGGGGAAGAGCCTTCTCTGTGGCGGGTCCGGCACTCTGGAACGACCTGCCCCCCCCCGATATCCGTACCATCACGGACCTACGCCTCTTCCGTCGGATGTTAAAAGCACATTTCTTTCATCTAGCCGGCCTGACATAGACTAAGGGTATAATTCTAAATTTTGATATTTATTGGTTTTAATTTTTATATTATCCCAATTTTAGCACAGATTTAATAATTTAATAGTCTTTTATATTTTGTATGTATTGTTGGGTTTTTATCTCTCTGTGCAGCGCCCTGAGTCCCTCTAGGGAAAATAGGGCAGTACATAAATCGAAATAATAAATAAATAAATGGCTAAATGCCGAAGGCACGCGGAACACTGTTACCTTCCACCAAAGGAAGGTGAGATTGCATTTTTACACGCTTTTGAACTGCTAAGTTGGCAGAAGCTGGGACAATTAATGGGAGCTCACTCCATTACACAGCACTGGGGATTCGAACCATCAAACTTTCTGATCAACAAGCTCAGCATCTTAGCCACCGCATCCCTATTCTGTTTTACATTGCTCCTATTTGTTTTAACTATTAGTAACCCAAAGTCATGCCAATGAGATGGGCAAAATGAAGTGGCTAAATAATAAAGAAAATTAAACTGACCAACCCTACTGACTTGAGAATACTGATTTCAGATAATATGTATATGTATCTGCAATGGGGCAGTCCCATTAGGCTTCTTCCCAGGTGCCTTGGAGGTTCACAAACAACAGAGGGAGACCTACCACTCCAGCACCCATTGCCGCCCTGCAATAGCCACAAAGAAGAGGGAGTCAAGCTATTCTCCAAAGCACCTGAGGACAGAACAAGAAGCAATGGGTGGAAACTAATCAAGGAGAGAAGAAACCTAGAACTGAGGAGAAATTTCCTGACAGAACAATTCATCAGTGGAACAGAAGTTGCCTCCAGAAGTTGTGAATGCCTCAACACTTCAAGTCTTTAAGAAGATGTTGGATAGCCATTTGTCTGAAACGGTATTGGGTTTCCTGCCTAGGCAGGGGGTTGGACTAGAGCAGCGTTTTTCAACCACTGTGCCGTGGCACACTAGTGTGCCGTGAGATATTGTCTGGTGTGCCGTGGGAAAAATTCCAATTTCATCCGTAACATGCGGCTTCGGCTCACAAATATGAACAATTATAAAATACTTTATTATTTCATAATAAAGTAATTATAAAATAATTTTTTTGTGTTTATTTGATTCCTATTCAAGAGAATTACTTTATATATAGTCAATATAGGCACAGAGTTAAATTTTTTTAACATTTTCTAGTGGTGGTGGTGTGCCTCGTGATTTTTTTCATGAAAAAAGTGTGCCTTTGCACAAAAAAGGTTGAAAAACACTGGACTAGAGGATCTCCAAGGTCCCTTCCAACTCTGCTATTGTATTGTAAATGGAATGGGGGAGCCACAGCACTTCCAACCCGAGAGTCACCCTAAGGTCCCTTGAATAAGCGAGGAAAGCTTTCACCGTGGGTCCGGGCGGAGCATGCGCAGTCACAGCCGGAACGAAAAGGGAAAACAACAACAACGGAATAATATTCTGTTATTCTGAAAAAGCCAGCTCGGACTTTTGCCCCGCCCCCTCCTCCTCCTCCTAGGGAGGGGGGCGGGCGGGGCCTATGTTTGTGACGGACGGCGTCGAGGCCCCGCCCCCTCTCGCACCGCAGGGCGTCTCTCGGACGCCGGCGGCGACGTCACTCGTGCCGCTGCCGCAGGTGGCGCGCGCTGGCTGGTCGGCGCGCGAGAGGCGGAGGCGGGAGGAGGGAGGAGGAGGAAGGAGAGGAGCCGGGCGCAATGGCGGCGCCGGCCACCCCACGCGCAACGGCGACCACGCGGGTGGGATCCCACGCGGCTGGCGGGGAAGCCGAAGCCAGCAGCGGCCGCTAGAAGCAGTCGGCAATCCGCCGTCGCTGCCGCCGCCGTCATCCCCTTTCTCTACCTCTTCCCCGCCAGCCGCCCAGAGACGGACAGGAGGCGGCGGGGACTCGGGGATGGCGGCCCCGGGCCCCCTTCAGCCGCCGCCAGAGCTGCTGGGCCCGCGGCTCCGGGTGGCCGCGGAGGTGATGCTGCGGGTGCCCACCCTCTTCCTCATCGACACCATCTTCAACTCGCCCCCGGTCTTCCCCGGGGATTCCCTCTGGGCCGGCATCCTGGGAGGGCTCCTGCGGCTGCTGGGTGAGCTCCTCTCCGGGCCGGCTTCCTGGAAGTGGGAGGGGGAGGTGTCATCCCTCAGTGCTCCCCCATCTGTCCTCCCCCCCCCCCTCCGTCCCGTGTGAACGTGCTGGCCCTTCTCCCATTTTCACTTGGAAAGAGGGGAGGGGAGAGACCCCCTTGCAGTCTTGCAGAAAAAACCCCTCCCCACTTCTCTGCCCCCCCCCCCCCCAATCTGTCCTCTTCCCCATCTCACTTTCCACCGACCTGCGTGAACCCTTGCTGGCTCTTCTCCCCTTTTCACTGGGGCAGAGGTTGGGGGGGGGGAGAGACCCCCTTGCAGAAAACTCCCTCCCCACTTCTCTTCTCCCCCCCTATCTGAATGCCCCCTCATCTGTCTGTCCCCCCCCCCCCAATCTCAATTTCCTCTGTTCTCTTGTGAACGTGGGCACCCTTTTCACTGGGGCAGAGGTTGGGGGGGGGGGGAGAGACCCCTTGCAGTCTTGCAGAACCTCCTCCCTCCCCACTTCTCCTCTTCTTCCCCCCACCCCGCACCTTCGGCCTGGTTGGCACCAGCATCCCCTCCCCCCCCCCCTTGCATTTCCCCATTCTCAGCGTCCCTATAAATAGGTGTTGAAACGGCAGTGGACAAACAAGCCAGCCGGACTATCAAGGGTTCAGCCTTTTGTGATTGTGAATGTCAAGGGCGCTCAGAGGATGACAACCCCAAGGAGGCTCATCTTGGACATGTCCGGGGTGGACGTGGCTTGTATTTAACCACCTTTTCTTAAGCAACCCACCTTCAGATCTCTCTGAAGAAGTGGGAGGGGGAAGGTGGCTTAAGAAAAGGTGGTTATTCTTAGGACGCTCCCGTTTTGGGGTTTTGTTTTTGCCTAAAGGAAGATATACAGTGGTCGGGTGGTGAAGGGCGGCTGAGGCCCGAAACTCTTTTAACATATAGATATATTGTGCCTCGGTTATGCTTTTATTGGCCAAGGAGGAGGAAGTGGTGGCATTATAAATCTCATCTGTATGTGTCATTTGTACTGTTTAGGAAGCTTTGTCACAAGAGCTTCGAAATGAATTGTGGGTTATATGATATATGCTTGGGTTCGTTATATGGTCCTAATCTTTGTTAGGAGCACAGTGTAAATGAGTAGTTCCCCTGGTGAACTATGGGCAGATGGTTATTTTCTTGAAAGGATTAGGAGTATCTGTAAAGCCTTTGTAAGAGGGGGGTGAGTAAGGAAAAAATGGATGCAGCTTCTGTTGATAATTCAGTTGAACAGGCTTCATGTAAGAGAAGAGAAGTTCCAAAGGTAAACACAAGAAGCTTCTCATGTCCTCTTTTAAAAAAATAATTTAATTTGAATGATCTGAGATTATTTGAGAACTGATACTTGCTGTTTAGAAGCCAAAGGTTGTGGATAGTTACATAAGGAAATAGAAAGGCATAATTGTTTACTCCACAAAATATTCTTACCCTGACTTTGCTTGAGTTAGGACAGGGGTCTGCAAAGTCGGCTCTTTTAAGACTGGTGGACTTCAACTCCCAGAGTTCCCCAGCCAGCTATGCTGGCTGGGGAACTCTGGGAGTTGAAGTCCACCAGTCTTAAAAGAGCCGACTTTGCAGACCCGAGTTAGGAGATGGACTTATTCCAGAGGGGAGGATCAAAAGCAATGGATGGAAGCTTCTTAGAATCAAACTTAGAATTAGGGAACAATTAATCAGCATGATAGTTTGCCTCCCGGAGTTGTGGGTGTAACATCAATGGAGGTTTTCAAAAATAGACTACACAACCATTTGGCCCTCGTGGTATAAGATCTCCTGCTTTGTGTAGGGGCTGGGATCAGAAGACCTCCAAGGTCCCTTCCAGCTGTACGATGTTCTAAATATGCCTTGCAGTGAATTAAGTGGAATCAAACCACTGTATGTCTTTTACATTACAAACTATCCAGTTCTGTTCAGAAGTACCATCCGTGATTCTTTGGTACTGTCATGTGCAGTGGGTTGCAGTTGTGTTTGAATGTAAACTATGTGCCAATAAGAGGTCTTATTGCAAAACTGAAGCATGTTTTGCTACCTCTGAAATGGAGAGGGCGGGACCGAAGCATGACTAGATTTCTCTGAGTTTAGATCATGATCTATAAACTAACCTTGGCAAGTTTTGTTGCTAAAACTTCAACTTGTGGAAACGAAAGCCAGACTGCATTTAGGTATTGCAGCTAGTTTTCATTTGGCCACTTGTTCAGCGAATGTTGGAAGTTGCGATGGGTGCCGAATAAATAGTACTAAGGGCCAGGCCCCTTGCAAGATCACATGATCAAAATTTGGGCACTTGGCAGCCCACCCACACTTAACAATCATAGGGATATTTCAATTCCCTACCGCCACCTATCTGACCTCCAACCCTTTTGACCACCCTGCTGTCTCCCC
The DNA here is from genome assembly GCA_039707465.1 of Rhabdophis nuchalis. Taxonomy (NCBI): domain Eukaryota; kingdom Metazoa; phylum Chordata; class Lepidosauria; order Squamata; family Natricidae; genus Rhabdophis; species Rhabdophis nuchalis. Next base: position 208,420,573 of record CM077645.1, read on the forward strand.
AGCAGACCTTCGCTATCTTCCTCTGCTGATGTACCTGGCTTGGATCTTCCCAAGCCAGCTGCTGCTGCTCAAGGACTTTTTTGAGGCCGACACCCACAGCCTTCCCCGGGTCTCACACGGCCTTTGTGCTAGGATTCAGAAGATACCGGCAACCTCAACAGAAGGCCGTGTATGATTAGGAGAGGACATGTGAGACTTGGAGAAAGCTTCACGTGTCCTCGGGAAGAAAGGGCCAGGTTGGGCACACCTCAGAAGCAGGAAGAAGAAGAAGGTGGCAAAAGTTATCTGGGAGGTGCAGGGAAGCCAGGGTGGTTGGCAGTGGTACAGGCTGGAACTACCGGTGGTGCTCGTGGTGGGGGTGCTGAAGTAGAGGGTCAGTAACAGTGGCAGGTAAGACTGTTGAACCTTTACTTGAATCCCAGCATTGCAGGCACCGCCATTGCTGCGAGGAATACCAAAAGGGCAGAGATGGCCTTACTGAGACTCAAGGCTGGGACAGTCCAAGCTGGGAATGGGTTGGATCAGGTTGGGTCTTCGCCGAACGACTGGGTGGGATTCCCTTACAACAGTAATGGGGACTGCCCTGATTGCAATCTCGGCAGTTCCCCATTGCTGTGGTTGTGTCATGTTGTGCTGCATGACAGCATTGCTTAGCAGTGGATATTCCAGTCCCAATTATTATTAATTGAAGGTTACTGCATCTAATTATGGATGTTTCAGAAGCTTTGATTTGGATGGGTTATCCCTGCACTTTATTAAGGTGTTGTGAAAGACACTGCGGAATTAACCTGGAATGTTTGGGTTCCAGTAGTCTTTGACTTGTGACCATTCAAAGTTTCGATGGACCCCACCCAACCAAAAAGGTACCATATTTTTCGGAGTATGAGATGCGCCTTCCCCACCCCCCCTAAAAGAGCTATTGTACTGAATGTAGCCCCACCCACCCACTGGCCCCCACCCTTTGGCCTCTGCCTCCCAGCCATTTACCTCCTTGCAGCAAATGGGGAAAATGGGGCTTGCGGAGGCGGCAGTAGGCTATGGCAGGGGCCTGCAAAGTCGGCTCTTTTAAGACTGGGGGACTTCAACTCCCAGAATTCCCCAGCCAGCTATGCTGGCTGGGGAACTCTGGGAGTTGAAGTCCACTAGTCTTAAAAGAGCCGACTTTGCAGACCCCTGGGCTATGGCAATCCCTGCAGCCTCAAATAGCTGATGATCTGGAGGCCCCTGCTGAAATTGAAAGTGAAACTTGCTGTTTGCTGCAGGAGGCAAATTGCTGAGGCGGATATATTTTTTTCTTGTGCTAATCAAGCTGTTTGCTGTAAGGAGGTAAGTCAATAACTATAAATGCCTATAACCGTGATAGCGAACCTATGGCGCAGGTGGCACGCGCAACCATTTCTTAGGGCACACAAGGCGTTGCCCTGTCAGCTCCAGCGCGCATGTCTGCGCTGGCACCTGATTTAGGCCTTCCTTTGAGGCTGTTTTTCGCCCTCTGTAGGCTTCAGGGAAGCTCCTGAAGCCTCTGAAGGTGGGGGGGAAGGCTGTTTTCACCATCCCCAGGCTCCTAGAAAGCCTCTGGAGCCTGAGGAAGGCAAAAAAAGTGCACCATAAGCAGGGGGTCGCGCACATGGCATTATGGGCGTGGCACGCCCATGCCCGACCCTCCTGTGCTCCCCCCGCTTTTGGCATGCAAACCAAAAAAGGTTAGGCATCACTGGCCTATAGAATGTTCAAATTGTTCAACTTATTTTTTAAAGACTGCCTTATTATTCTTCTAGACAACTTAACAAAATGAAGAAGCTTTTTAAAATAAATGCTTGATCTGAAGAGGCCCCGTGCTATTGTCTCTTCTTTTACATAGCAGAGAATAGCTATGCTTCCAGAAAGCATCAACTTTAACAGCATCTGTACAAGTTTAGTTTGAAATGTAACACCGGCAACAGTGTATATTGTCTGTACTGTTTGCTGTTTGTTGCAAGGAGGCAAATTGCTGAGAGGCAGAAGCAGATTCCCCCCCACCCCTTGTTTTCATCCCCAAAAGCTCGGTGCATCTTATACTTTGGAGCGTCTTATACTCCAAAAATACAATACTTGCAACCTGGTTCTGAAGTCCCGACTGCCATCCTTCCTCGGTGATCATTTGATTGCATTTTGGATTCTTGGTATGCGGCTCACAATTGCAGCATCTCATGGTCACGTGACCACACTTCATGTCATTTTTGTCAAAACCCGACATTTATTCCCAACTTCTGACAACAATGCCCCATAGCAAAGAATGGGCTTTGCTTAACCACCATTGTAAAAAAAAGATTGTAAAATCAAGTTGGTTGCATGATTATCCATTTTGTGACCATTATGACTGTAATGGCCAGCTTCCATTATGGTCGTAAGTCGAAGACTACCTGGGCACCACCTTCTTCTGGGAATTCATGAAATGTTCTACAACTGTGACTCATGAGACAAGCCTGGATAAATTCCAAGTAAAAAAATTTCCGGTCCATAGTAGGTATTTGAGATTATTTGAATTGGCATTCATAAAGCAGAAATATTGTGGAATGTAACAATACCTGGTAGTATCAGTTCACTCTTTTACCAGGAAATCAAAATTGCAGCACTTTTTATACTCTAGTGTTCAAATTCTTTCTCAGGTATCTTTTTAGAACATAAAACTTGTTCTGGTAGTTTTGATAGATAAATGGAAGGCAAGGTTAAAGCAAAAATGGAAATAATTTCTTCTGAAGCAAGATCTAGATTTTCATCTGCAATTGAGTGTTAGGAAATCATGTTCTCTTCAAGGCTTATAGGAAATCTTGAGTATGTTGCCAACCCTGTTACAGCATGGTAAATTGCAAAACTCTTGTAGAAATATATTCTTCCTGCTTACTCCTGAACCAGTATAGGTTTATGATTGCCATGTTCTTTCTTTTAGTTCTTTTTTTAGATTTGCAGATCTATGTAAAATCCTCAGTAACCATAAATAAAATAAAAATAACCATGTAAGTGAAAGTTATTTAAGTGAGAAGAGGCACTAGCTTCTTTTTATTTTCCAACTCTGATATCCTATGTTCTATTCTAGTTTTATTAATGTTTAGAAGCACAGAGATAGAAGACTAATCAAAACTAAGGAAAATATATAAAAAACAATAAGTGGACAGAGTTAGAAAAATAAAAGTAAGAAAAATGTGTCTAAAAGATTACAGCCACTTCCCTCCCTCTAGATAAGTTTAAACAATTTCACTAACTTAAAACCTCTAATATTTTTTTAAAAAAATATCTTCTTTCCATATGTCATCCCTTTTGAATCATCAAATTGTAAAAACACATACAGTATAAATCCGTAAAAGTCCAGCTACCAAAAATAGTAACATATATATTTTAATCTGAAATAAATCCATGTTACAATCTAATTTATCACTTTCTTTAAGAAATTGTTGGAAGAATAAAAGTCCCTGTCACACACACAGGGACAGGGACATGGTGGGTCAGTGAGCCTGTCGATCAAAAAGGTCAGCAATTCGAATCCCTAGTGCCGCGTAACGGAGTGAGCTCCCATTACTTGTCCCAGCTTCTGCCAACCTAGCAGTTCGAAAGCACATAAAAATGCAAGTAGAAAAATAGGAACCACCTTTGGTGGGAAGGTAACAGCATTCCATGCCCCTTTGGTGTTTAGTCATGTCGGCCACATGACCACCGAGACGTCTTCGGACAGAGTTGGCTCTTTGGCTTTGAAACGGAGATGACCCCCCCTCCCCCCCTAGAGTTGAGAATGACTAGCACATGTGTGCAAGGGGAATCTTTATCTTTATCACACACACACACACACACACTTTTAACCAGGTCACACAATCACCCCAACCATCTTTCATCTACCTGCAACTTTAAACAAAGAGACGAAGAAATCTTTTTACTAGCAATGTTAGTTGGGCTGCAATTGATTAAGTCTGGTCTCTCCAGGGAGTCAGCAAGAACTAATAAGGAAACGTGAAAGGAATCCCCTCAAGATAGGGGGAATCTTTTATCACAATATGGCACCTTGATACCAGACCCCTCGTAAAATTCCAAACCAAGGAAGAAAGATGTGATCGCTCATTCACCAGACAAGAAAAAACAATAGCCCTACCGCAACTTTGCACATCCACAGGGCAGGAATCCCTCAATTTACATGTTTAACATGCTTCATATCAAAGCCTATTACTTCACGATCAAAATTCATTGTTACTATAAGTCAGGGATGTCCAAACTTGGGAACTTTAAGACTTGTGGATTTCAACTCCCAGAATTCCCCAGCCAGCATAGCTGGCTGGGGAATTCTGGGAGTTGAAGTCCACAAGTCTTAAAGTTCCCAAGTTTGGACATCCCTGCTATAAGTAGTCCCACTCTCAGGGTTCTAATTCAGTAGCCCACTTTTCATCAGCTGAATTGTGCATCTTGTGTTTCTGCTGTCAAAATAAAGGCCATCTCCATTTCAAGCTGGCGTCCTTGGATCATTTACCCAGCTATGGAATGGATCAGATTTTTCTTCTAACAAAATAAAGCAGAAGGCCTCTCCCCCCTCCCCCCCCAAAAAAAAAATTATAAAAAGATCTTTAAAGCTGTGACGTCCTTGATTCACTCCAATCTTGGTTGTTTTCTTGCAGACATTTCATTACCAAACCCGATAACATCACTGGTGATGTAACCTAGTTTGATAATAAAATGTCTTCAAACAGACAACTAAACTCAAGAGAGTACCAGGATTCCATAATCCTGAACTACAAATGTTCTACTGATCTTTCAAGCATCATTGTTTTCATTTCTGCTCAAAAGCAAATCCCATTAATAACTACAAGAAATCACAGCATATCTGTTTTAACCTTGGTCAAATTATTTCACTGTATAATCATTCTGTTTACTTTTTAAAAACTTGATCTTTAATCCTATCAAATTCCAGAAATGGTTTTTTTAATCATTTTCTCCTTTCAGGAACAGCTTCAGCAGTTCACTAGTTTAACATGTCCCTTTTGTAAAGCCAAGATAAAGCTTTCCAAACCATTTATTATTTTTATCCTCTTTTTGATTACAGTATACAGACATCGACTGGCTTCATTTGTAAATCCCTTGTGTCATCCTTTTCCATGTCATTCTTATGTTCTGGCATTTTAAAATCCATTTTTAGATTCACAGCATCTTTTTCCATGTCACTTTTGCAATCTGGCATGTTTTTAAAAGTCTAAATCCACATTCAGGTCAGCTCTGTCTCTGCTTATCTAATAACAGCTGTTCTTCTCTATCCTCTGTTTTATATATATATCAGACGATCTTGTAAGTAGTTTCTGAGTACATTGTTCCCAAACAGCTCTAATTTCTTCTACAGTTTAGTAGTATTGCTTCGTTATATTAATGGGTCCCTTTTCCTTTAATTTTACTTAATTATCTCCGGTTCCTTCTAGACAATCTTCAGAGTCCCCTCTTATGATCTGTTTATTTTCCAACTAGGAAAAGAAATGCAGGAGTATTTCCTATAGTTAATTTCAAAGCCTTTATGTAGGTTTAAAAAAAAAATTAAATACCCCTGAGAAAATATTCATTGAAGCCCACCTAGTCCCTTAACTTTCCACATTCTAGTCGTCCTTTGGTGTTTTACAAAAAATTAAATATTTTCTTTTTAATCCTTAGATTTACAAAGTGCTTCTTTCATCCTGGGTAGAAGGAGATTCCCCCAATACAATAAAATATGTTCTTCGGAATGTAGGATAAATAGGAAGAAACCTTGGAGGTCTTCTGGTCCAGCCCCCTGCCCATGGCAAGAGCTCCTATACCCATGATGGCGAATCTATGGCACAGGTGCCACTGGTGGCCCGCGGAACCATTTTTTAGGGCACGCAAAGCATTGCTCTGTCAGCTCCAGCGCGCTTGTGTGCGCTGGCCAGTTGATTTAGGTCTTCTTTTGAGGCTGTTTTTCGGCCCCTGGAGGCTTCAGGGAAGCTCCTGAAGCCTCTGGAAGTGTGGAGGGGGAGGCTGTTTTCACCCTCCCCAGGCTCCTAGAAAGCCTTTGGAGCTTGGGGAGGGCAAAAAAAGTGTGCCAAAAGCAGGGGGTCGCACACATAGCATTATGGGTGTGGCACACTCATGCACGACTTCCCCTGTGCTCCCCCCGCCTTTGGCACACCAGCCAAAAAAAGTGAGCCATCCCTGTCCTATACCATTCTAGACAAATGGCTGAGCACTCTGTTCTTGAAAACGTCCAGCAATGGAGCGCCCACAACTTCTGGAGGCAAGCTGTTCACTAATAAACTGTCGCGTCAGGAAATTTCTTCTTAGTTTTAGATTGAATCTCTCTTTGATAAGCTTCCACCCATTGCTTCGTGTCCTGCCCTCAGGTGCTTTGGAGATTAAGTTGACCCCCTCTTCTCTGTGACAGCCCTTCCACTACTGGAAGACCATCCTGTCACCCCTAATCCTTCTCTTTTTTTAGACTTAGACATACCTAGTTCCCCCTGTTGTTCATCATGTGGTTTATCATATAGAACAGGGGTCCCCAACCTTTGCAACTTTAAGTCTGAAGGACTTCAGCTCCCAGAATTCTCCAGCCAGCTTTGCTGGCTGGAGAAGTCTGGGAGCTGAAGTCCTTCAGACTTAAAGTTGCAAAGGTTGGGGACCCCTGATATAGAAGGTTCTTAACTTCTAGTAAATCAGTAGCAAACAATGTCCAGTAACAAACAACAATTAGTTAAGGAAAGAAGAGGCTGAATCCAGTATCTGAAGGCTCTCTGGACTGTGGCCTAAGCAAGATCTTTCCCTCCTCTGTTCCCAGAACCAAAGATAGCTGTTTTTACAACCACTTTGCAAGGAGATTTTGCATGGAGCAAATTCTTGTGTCTGATCTCTTTGATTTGGAGGGTGGTTCTGAGGTAGATTATAACCAGGTTATAAAAAGGAAATGCTTTAGCAATTTGGCATGCCCGAAGGCCTACTGAACGCATAGAAAAACAGTTGTATGTGTTAATTTATAGACATAATGAAGCTGGGAAACAAATCTACGCATATCCGCCCCACAAAAATATATAGAATCTGTTGAGAGTAGCAGGCAATCGACAGGATGCAATATGAACCACGGTATATAATTACTGCCTTGGACGATTCGTTCCAGTTTTCTATTTACCTTTCTGTCGAATCATAAAGTGTCCTGTGTTTTGTATAATGCATATTATAGCAGCGTGTCATTGACTGATTTGTACAAGATTTGTCGGTTTGTTTGTTTTTTAAAAAATCTGTTTAACTTAGGCATCATCCGATTCCCGATTCACTCTGAACAGCTCAGTTTGGACAAAGAGAAGTCCCAGATTCGAACTCCTGCACTGTTTTCTTCTATCTCATTGTTACCACAGCAGTGGACTTGTCGGATAGGGGTATCACAGCGGAATACATGTAATTACTGTACTTAACAGCTGCCCTCCTCTTGTTGTTCAGTCAGTATCATAGCATGCTTTTCAGTTGTTTGGAGAGAGCACATGCATAATTTAAGATTCTGGTCTGTTGGGATTTGTTTCCCTGTTTGTTCAAAGTGAATTAAGTGTTCACTAACTGAATAATTACTGTTGAAAAAAGTGCACGTAATTTTAACTACTACTTTCCATTTTTCTCCCCCCTGTAGGAATCCTGGCATCCAGCGTTGTCCTGATTCTGTCACAACGATCGCTTTTCAAGTTTTATATGATCAGCTGTGCTTTCCTGCTAGCTGCAACGTCAGTGTTGGTGAACTATTACGCTTTTTTGCACATAAACTTCCACAGTGCCTACTACACAACACCTTTCGGAGTTCAGCTCCTTCCTCATAAAGGACCTACCTTATGGATGGCACTCTCTGTCCTTCAGCTTGCCTTTGGGATTGGTTATGTCGCTCTCTTAAATATCGACTCGATATACTCTCAGCTCATTGTCTTGGATTTATTGCTTCCCATCCCAGGCTTGATCTTCGACCTACCGTTACAACACAGGCAGATTTTAGTCTTTGCATCAGGTTCCATTTTGACGTTACACAGCTTGGTTATTTTATTTACTAAAATGAAATGGGTCTACTACTCCACAAGGTATGTCTATCTTCTCATAAGGCATATGTATCGCATTTATGGATTACAGTTGTTGCTGGAAGACACGTGGAAACGGATTCGCTTTCCAGACGTGCTGCGGATTTTTTGGCTATCGAGACTGGCAATCCAAGCTGCTGTGCTGCTGTACGTTATTAAAGCAGCCGAAACGGACCCGAGCATGAAATTCTACATGATTTCTTCGGACAGTTTCTGGGAATTACTTTGCAGCCTTATCATCAGCGGATGCGATTCCACCTTAACCGTGTTAGGCATGAGTGCTGTAATTTCATCCGTGGCTCACTATCTGGGGCTGGGTATTTTGGCCTTTATTGGGTCCACCGATGAAGACGATAGGAGGCTCGGTTTTGTGGCGCCGGTCTTGTTTTTTATTTTAGCCCTCCAGACTGGCTTAAGTGGGCTAAAGCCAGAGGAGAGACTGGTCCGCTTAAGTCGAAACATGTGCCTTTTGCTGACGGCAGTCCTGCATTTTATCCACGGGATGACCGACCCCGTGCTCATGTCTCTGAGTGCCTCCCACGTCTCCTCGTTTCGCAGACACTTCCCCGTGCTTTTTGTCTCCGCTTGCCTCTTCTTCCTCCCGATTTTGCTTAGCTACGTCCTCTGGCACCACTATGTACTAAATACGTGGCTGTTTGCCGTGACAGCCTTCTGTGTGGAGCTCTGCCTCAAGGTCATTGTCTCTATCACTGTGTACGTACTGTTCATGATCGACGGCTACTATAACGTTTTATGGGAAAAGCTGGACGATTATGTCTACTACGTTAGATCATCAGGCAATATCATTGAATTTATATTTGGAGTAATAATGTTCGGCAATGGTGCTTACACCATGGTCTTTGAATCAGGAAGCAAAATCCGGGCCTGTATGATGTGCCTGCATGCCTATTTCAACATTTACCTGCAAGCGAAGAACGGCTGGAAAACGTTCATAAATCGTAGGATGGCTGTGAAGAAGATCAACTCCCTTCCGGAGGTCAAAGGGGAGCGATTGCAGGACATAGACGACGTGTGCGCCATCTGCTATCATGAATTCACCACCTCCGCCCGCATTACTCCATGTAACCATTACTTCCATGCGCTTTGCCTTCGGAAATGGCTCTACATCCAGGAGACGTGTCCCATGTGCCATCAAAGAGTTGACATCGACGAGAAGGAGAACCCCAATCTCTCCAACAATAACGCCTTTGTGGGCCCCGATGAAAATGACCCTGATGAAAATCCCGCCCCGGGGGGAGGAGGAGGAGGAGGAGGAGAAGGAGGAGAAGCTCCCGCTGAAGACGAACTCAATGACGAGAGTACAGAGAGCGAAGGAGAGACAGAGAGCTCGACTCAGTCCAGTGCCACAGTACCCGAACAGCCCTCTGAACACCAATCCTGACCCTGTGCTCGAGTTAAAATGGCAGATCCCCGAACCCTGCGGGTGTTTGTGGAGTTCAGCATTGGAATAAAAGCTTCACTTCGTCAACTAAGCACAAGAACGCAATGTCCCAAATTGTTGAATCTGTGAATGAGTTGTCATTTTACTGTGATGTGCTACTGTAAATATGGCTGGTATTAATGCTGGTCTCTTTTGCGACCACTTAAAAACTTTATGTACATTATTGTACATGGAATAAAATGTTTTCACCTATTTTTTTAAGACGTCGAACAAAACACTGCTTAATTAATATAAAATTATGGTGTGTACATTATATCCAAAACCTCTCACGTTTTGATAGTTTAAAAGCCAGGGGCTTTTAAGATAAGAATTGAATGCCATATAAAGAGGGACTTTGCAATCCGTCTTCATTTTAATTCTGGACAAAAGTTTAAAATGTTCTGTTTAAAACCACAACACAACCTCATTTCTACTTTGACAGCTAAAAATGAAAGCTTAGGTTTCCTTAAAAGATACCGTTCCTTCTAGTATTTATTTATAGAAGAAAACATAACCTTGGGAAATGAAGGAAATACATTTATTTATGGAACTCTGTTATAACTTTTTAAAGCAGAAATCTGGTTATTGTGCAGTTACACAATAAAATTATCTGAATTTCCGGGAAAGAAAAATGTTTCTAAAATGCCAGAAAATTCACAATAAAGGCAAAGATTTCCACACATGTATTTTGAACTATACCATCATGTATGGCAAACATACTTTAAAATAATGATTTCAGAATTACGGAGTAGACTTAGATTATTTTATTTTATGAACAAAATTAACTGGAGTTACATATCTCGAAAGAAAGTTTTAATCGTGTTGTTATACATAATATTAGCCAGTTCTAATGGCTCCTCTTCACGAACTGTTGCTAGTATTTCCAGTATCTGGCTACAATGAAACAAACAGAAATGTTATTGAAAAAAGAATAATTTATAGAAGTTCATGACAACTTTTGATAAAATTGCATGAAAGATATATAAGCCATATTTGTGATTTTAATTTTAAAAAAGCAGTTTTGGAGTTCCATTCACTAAACGCCACACTAAATGATGATCTAACAAAACAGCAATGAATCTACTCTAACTTGTATCCTCCTCATTCTTTGTTTTGGTTATGACTGACCAGGTTTTATCACTGAAGCCTGGAATGGTGGGTAATAGCGGTTAATTTAAAAGCATGCTTTATCAAGCTGTTTGAAGCAATTAAGGTGAATTTGTGGGATTGATACAATAGCAGATTAATACTTCTCAGTGCCATTTTGTTGGCTGCTGTTAAATTGCAAAAATAGATGGTGTCTAGATATGCTCCAGCAAAATAAATCTCATGTTGTTATGTTGCGCTGAAGAAATGGAAGTTCAGAAATACGTTTTATAAAGTATTGCATTCTTTTGCTGCGACCTAGATAGAGTTAGACGCCAGCACGTCCCATTTAAAGCTTTGTAATTTGAGCCTGTCATGGCTAACTCATTAGATCAGCTTCAAGGAGACTAATCATGACTAATCTCTGCTGAACTGAATCTCTGAAAGGAACAGCAAACAGTACTTACATTATATGGCAAAGTTCATTTCTGTCCTTTAGGCAGTGTCCCGCTTCCCATTTCTTTTTGGTTGGAAATGTGGTTTTTACAAATTTTGAGCCTGCGTGGGTGTTTTTCACTCCACACCAGGGAGCATCTAATCAGAGAATTAAAAAAAAGAAAAAAAGGGGTAGTTTTATAACTAATTTCAAGGACTTGAACACTTTTGTCTTACACTCCTGCTTGTCTCATTTCCGCCTCATACATAAAGTATATATCTTTCACATGGCACTTTGGAAATAAATTAACAATTCTCATTTGATTGCTTAAAAATTGTTGCAGGCAGTAAATACAGGTAGTCCTAGATTTACGACCACTATTGAGGCTAAAATTTCTGTTGATCAGTGAGACATTTGTTAAGTGAATGCTGCCACATTTTATGACTTTTCTTGCCAGTTAGTTGAAACACTGCAGTTTTTACATTACTAACACGGTTGTTAAGTGAACCTGGCTTCTCCGTTGACTTCACTTGTCAGAAGGTCGCAAAAATTGATCACGTGACCTGGGATACTGCAACCATTTGAATGGCTATGAATACTGTTTCCCTGAAAATAAGACCTTCCCAGATAATAAGCCCAATCGGGCTTTTGAGCGCATGCGCTAAAACCCTCCCTGAAAATATTGCATCACAGCAGCAGCTATGAGGTGACCACACTTGCCACCTCCTGCAATAAGACCTCTCTAAAATAAGGCCAAGCATTTATTGGGGGGGGGGGGGGGGGGGGGATGTAAAAAGAAAATAAGATCCTGTTTTATTTTCGGAGAAACTAGTTGTAAGTTGAGGATTACTTGTATACAAGTGGCTTTTACTAGTATCTGCAAGTGCAGACTGGATATAAAACAGCAACATCAATACAATTATTCTAAAGACACTACACTCCTTCATAGGTTGGCATATTCAAAACCCTGATTTAATGAACTATTTGGGGGAAAGGATGTCTATTAAAACTTGGTGACATCCAAGTGAAAATGTGCCTATTTTATCTAAAGTCCATTAAACTAAGGTTCTATTGTTTCCGATTTTGGAGCTGGTGGATACTGAAGAGATTGTTTGAAATACTGTGTTAACAAACTTCCACTGAAACCTATCTGAATCTTATTACCCAGCGCTTAATTAAAAGAACAGTCTTTAATTAGAATTTGCTGTCAATATCATATAAATAATAAGGCACTCTTATTTGGTAAAGCTTGCTCAACCAACAAATTCATTTAAAATGTATTTATACATAAACAGTCTCTGAGGGGAAAAAAGATTACTGAGCACAAAGTTTGATACATTTTTTCTGCTCTTACTTAGTTTACAGCCAAATGTAAGCAGGGCTGCGCATAGCTAATTGATTGATGGAAAGATGCACATCCCACCAGATCATGATGAAGCTACAGAGCCAAAGTGGCACAGTGGTTAGAGCAGCGGTTCTCAACTTGTGGGTCGCGACCCCTTTGGGGGTCGAACAACCCTTTCACAGGGGTCGCCTAAGACCATCGGAAAACACACATTTTTTTTTTTATATTGAAAAAGTTTTATTGGTTTTACATTTTTCTATAGGGTAGGGTAAGGGATACAAAGAAATTTTGAAAGCATTCACGTCAGAGTCGTCGGCCCTTCCGAGACCTCAAAATACACAATAAAAAAATAACAAAAAAAGAGCATTTTTCATAACACTACAAGGTAAAAGCAAGTACATATACCTAAATTCTCAGTTCCATGCTGTCAGACATTTACAATAAATCCAGAAAATATTATACAAAATTGTTCAGAAAAATCAAGGCAAAGTTATTTTTTCGATCTAAGTCTCTTGGCTATTGTATCTTCTTTTTCTCCTCCCTGGCCCCCAGCGGGCGGGGCCGTGGCCCCCTCCGTCCCCCCTGGATCTACCCCCAGGGCAGAGGAATGTTTTTTAAGAAAGGCTTCCGCCTCAACAACTGTTTTAATCCTCACTCTTCCTCCTTCCCAGAACACCAGCATCCCTTCGGGTGTCACCCACTTGAACCAAATCCCATGATCAAACAATGTTTTAGACAAGAAGGAAAATTTCCGTCTTGCATCTCGAATCTTTCTAGGAATCTGCTTCAAGATAGTGACCTTTTTGTGTTGGTAAATTAAAGGGTTCTCTCTCTGCGCCCTCAGGATTTCCTCTCTGGTTGACCTTCTAACAAATTTCACATGTATCTCTCTAGGCACTTCATTTATCCTGGCATATGCTGAGTTAATTCTATAAGCTAGGTCAATGTCCCCCCTGATCTCATCTTTAGGTTTTTGTAAATAGTCTGCTAAAATTGTGCTCATAAGATCAGGGAGGCATTCACCAGATTCCTCTAGAACGTTCTGAAATCTCAAAAAATATGTCATTCTTTCCATATCAATCCTAGACACATGCCCATCTATTTCCCCAACCTCTTTAGTAACATTTTTAATCTCTCCCTTAACCCCCACCAACCCCCCTTGCAATTCTTCAGTCTTCTGTGTGTTTTCCAGCACCTGGTTCCTGGTATCCAATAGCTCCTTCTTGAAATTGATGTTTTCAGCCCTCTGGGCCTGAATTTCATTTACCAAAGTTTGTATAACAGTTTCAAGAGAAGCCAGCCGTTGTTCTAAACTTGCCAGTGCTGTTTCTTGAGCCATGATTATCTGTTGAAGTCAGTGCCAGCCAAAATGGCGTTTTCAGGGTGGGGCTGGTGAGACTAGCCGGGAGCCAAAAGTTCAGATCAAGGTTGGAACGTTGTAAAATTCAGAAACCAAGAGAGAGACAATTTTCCAGCTCAATAGTTATAATAACGAAGGTAATCCAGAAAGGAATCACAAATCCAACAAGAAAAAAATTCTTCATTAATATCCAGAGAGAGTCCCACTTGTAAAGAGACGCTGGGAATTTTCCATGATTAAAATAGTCAGGCAGGGACAGAGAGAAGCCACTTTCCACCGCCCATCTCAGAGCCCAGAGGAGAGAGTAGAAAAATAAATTCTTTATAACCAGCCAGACCTAGAAACAATGTTGCAAGTAGCCGCATACCACTTTCCCTTGTTAGAGACAGTCCGGATTTAAGATTTCCGCTTTCTCTTCCAGAGAAGCCATTTTTAAGTGCCGCTTAAGTCCGAGGGGGGTTTTTTGGAAACAAACACCCCCCTCCCAGTCCGTTCAGCCTGGCTGGCAGCAAGGAAAAAGTCTTTTTAAAACTCACTCTCTCTCGCAGCTGAAGCCCCGGCGAGCCTTCCGATCTCCTCCGCTCAGCCCTCTACATTAAAGTGAATGGCGCCGACAGCCGTTGGCGAAGGGAGAACCCCCCGCAGCATGTTCCTCCTCACCTAGGTCGCGGAGGGGATCGCTCTCCCCACCGCCGTGAGGAGAAACGTCTCCTCCGAGCCAACCCTACGGGAGACCTCCGGTAACCGGAGTGTCTCGCCCCCGTGGGGGGGCAGAAAAGGCAACAAAGCGGCGAGCGAGCCCAAGGCTCGCACGTCGCCGCTGGAGCCGGAACCGGAAGTCCGGAAAACACACATTTTTGATGGTCTTAGGAACCGAGACACCAATTTTATGGTTGGGGGTCACCACAACATGAGGAACTTTATTAAAGGGTCGTGTTATTGGGAAGGTTGAGAGCCACTGGGTTAAGAGTGTAGTACTGCAGGCTACTTCTGCTGCTTGCAATTTGGCAGTTCAGATCTCACCAAGCTCAAGGTTGACTCAGCCTTCCATCCTTCCGAGGTGGGTAACATGAGGACCCAGATTGCTGAGGGCAAGAGGCTGACTCTGTAAATCGCTTAGAGGCAGCTGTAAAGCACCGTGAAGCGGTAAGTGCTATTGCTATTATACCTTTGGGGAAAGAGTAGCACATAAGGGTAACCGTGTTCTACCAGTATATATGCTCTTCCTCAAAAGCCGCCTTCATAGATTGTTGTCAAAACAAGCACGGTGATGTTATGGTGCAAAGTTTGCCCTTACGTATTTGCATCACAAAACAGTTTCAACAGCTTACGAATAGGTTGTGCTTGTAGGATGAGATTTTGCCACTTTTCTCCCCCAAAATGGTACTTTCCATATGCTTTGGCAATGCAAGTCTCAACTTCAGCCTTGTTTAGGATTATGAAAGTTAAGGGCCTAATATACACGCAAAGGGTATCAGGCTGGATTTTGCTGATAATAGAGAGAAAAGTATAATCCAATATTTGACGTGGATCTGGCAAAATGCCAGGCTTGGGAGCAGAATAGTTTGGAGTTCCTTCTCTTCATCATGCTGTCTTTGAGGCTGGTTCAAGCGTTTTGTGGAAGTGTTGTCTGGAGCACATTTTTATTCACCAGATTCGCTTCCAGAAACCCGCCAAACTGTCCCCGGAATGGCATGATCCACAACAGGAATGGAAAATTCCAGGTTTCTTTGGAATATTTTGTTCCTGAATCTGTGTTTTGCACATGGCTAAATATGATCAAAGGACTGATATTTTTTTAAAGGGCATTTCCCCTTTTTATTGATGAATTAGCTCTCCGGATAATCATGCTAAACTAACACAAAGCTGCTTTTTCAAAAGGCAATTAGACTTTCTGGGTGTTTTTTTTAAAAAAATGTTTTGCTTCTTTTTCAAGAAGCTTCTCCCGTTCTTGCCCAAGGAGCTTCTTGGACGAGAAGTGAAATGTTTTCAAAGAAGAAAACCCAAGAGAGTCCACTTGACTTTTGGAAAAGTCACTTCAGGACAACCATGACCTGGATGATTGAGCATCTCCATAGACATACTAAGCTAACCTTGCATCTGGCCTGTGATTTGGATGCACCATCTCAAGATTGCAATCCAAACATATCTAAGATCTAAAAGAGTTTTGAAAATGGCAAATCAATGAAAACAATGCGACTTACCAGTCTCTATCATTAACCTTTCGCTGGGAATTGACTTCACCGTTTCTAGGTTAGCTTCAGTTTTCAGAGAACTGGAAATAATTTTAGAAGTTTGTTAGATGAAATTGTCTATCGCTTACTAGTGTTGTGGAGTTCATAAAAAAGAAACTGCTCCCAAAATTCAATGAATAATTTTTGTTTTTTTGAACCGGTATTGAGCAGACTCCAATATTGTGCTACTAAACCCATTGACATTAGACTGATTTTTTTCCAACTAAAAAATAGGAGAGCAACAATGCATTAAATGTAATTAAAGTTGAATTCTACTGCATCTCCATACACAGAAGCTCTAAGGCTTCTAAAGTCGCATAGTTTTATATCTTGTCCACTCTTTTCATTTTCTGTATTTTGTAAGGTGGGGGTGACACCCAGGCGGCTAACTTTGTATTCAAAACTATTTTTAACCCTTTGGTCATCAGGAGGACCTCCTAAGCTCTTGAACTGGATACCTTATCTGAGAATTGCAGATAAAGGGTTTTTCTGAGCTAAGACTAGTATAACTGACTGAGATTTAGATTGCTATATATTATTATATGATAGCAGTGTTCCAATATCTCAGGGGTTGCCACAAAGAAGAGGGAGTCAAACTATTCTCCAAAGCACAGGAGGGCAGGACAAGTAGCAATGGGTGGAAACTAATCAAGGAGAGAAGCAACTTAGAACTGAGGAGAAATTTCCTGACAGTTAGAACAAATCAGTGGAACAACTTGCCTTCAGAAGTTGTGAATTCTCCAGCACTGGAAGTTTTTAAGAAGAGATTGGACAATCATTTATCTGAAATGGTATAGGATTTCCTGCCTGAGCAGAGGGTTGGACTAGAAGACCTCCAAGGTCCCTTCCAACTCTGCTATTGTATTGCATTGTATTACTGACTTATTTTTTTAAAATTCTTAGTTAGGTGTGTAACATAATTGCAGTGCTTTAGAAAGCTAATGCGGCCCATCAAACACAACACAGACAGCCTACTAGCATGTTTTGTTCTTGTTTCCTGCCTCAAGCTTCAAAAAATAAGGTCTTTATATTTTTCATATCCCTGGCAAAACAAACTACATCCTGGTGAGCGATTCTTGCAACTTTACGACCTGTGAATTTCAACTCTCAGAATTCCTGAGCCAGCATTAAGAGTTAATGTTTTAAAGAGTTAATGTTTAAAATAACTCACCAACCATTAATACCTATATAAAGATCCAGATCTATGAGAGCTGCTGCTTCTTCTTTGGTGCCATCAAAAGAGTGGACCTATAAAAATAATTAGAAGCATATATATTATAAGGCGGAAGGTAAATGTTCATTAATGTGGGCAATTCTCAGTTGTATGACCCTGATGGAGTCTGCCCATCACAATCTGTGAAAGTCATAAAGCGGGTCACCCCTGTAACCTTAATGACCTTTTTTTGTGGCAGAGGTTAAGTGAACCCATTGTTTTGCTATCAGCCGATCTTGCCGAAACCTGGAAATGCTAATCACATCACATGGGGTTGCTGAGCACCCAAAATGCTGTCATGTGACTATGGGGAAGAGGGATAGCCATCAGAACTTCAGATCGTAAGTATCCCTGGGGAAGTCATAATTTTGAATGTCACTAAGGGAGTGGGTCCTAAGCTGAGGACTACATGTACTCGGCCATACAGTTCCCTGTAATTATTTTTGTTGATCTTTCTGGATGTCATCTGACAGTTGTGCATGCATGAAAATTGTGAGAAAAGTTAGCAATTCCACTTAGGAAGAAGGCGTGGCTTCTCTCTCACAGCTGTGTTTTTCTTTGTGCTACCTGTTGCGGCCCGCCAGTGGAGATGGCAGCAGAATCAGACAGTGAGGAGGTTGGGGAGGAACATGGGCCATCCCTGGGGGCTGAGGAAAGCTCAGACGAGGGCTCTGCGCCAGAGGCAGAAAGGGAGCTCGACAGCAATGACAGCTCGACAGCCTGTTCCCAGTGTGCGCATGCGCAGAGCTGCCAGAAGACAAGAACAACTAAGAAAGCAGGGTCGACTTAAGAGTAAAGCCACACCTTGGAGGTGATTGGCCCCTCCCATAGGAAGCAAACGGGGAGCAAACGGGGAGGGGGCTTTTGCAGGAAACAATTTGTTTATTCGGTTGTTTCAAGAGTGGAAAGTTCTGTTTGTAACTTGACTCTGTGCTAAGTTTTGCTTTTCCCTGTGTTTGGAAATATAGTTATCTGGCAGCTCTCCAAATGAGATAAGGTTCGTGTTGATAAACATTCCTCTGAAAGACTTTGCTAAGCCTTGCTGACTGAATGAAAGGAATTCACAGTCGCTTAAATAAAAGGGGTTCCGTCGGGATCAAGACTCTGCTTCTTGCTTTTTAAAGAAGCTTGGGTCAGAACACTACCTACCAGACGCTGGTATCCCAGTCTATCCGTGTTTAGCTTCTAAACATGGCTAACATGGCTTAATGCAAGGACACTTGCCAAATTTAATGCAAAAAGATTCAGATCACAGAAATTCCAGTTCATAACAAAAAGAAAAACTTGGCCTGATGCTAGATCCAAACTGTTATTTCTTCCACTAGAGTTTTAGAAGATTTGGGTGACTAATTCAGACACAAAAAGAAATATCTAACCTATTTGTAATACAAATATAGCAATGGACCTTTAAATTACACAAAAAAGTGTAATACTGAAAAACATAGCTGCATTGCACCTACCACTCCTCCCGTACACCTCTCTCTATTTCGTCTCATTATATCTATAGAAAAGAAGAATTTGATTTTAGAATCATAAGAGCTTTATGTTCTCTCAAAAATACACATTTGTTCTTCTAATTTCCTAATAAAACTCACCTAAGAATTCCGGGTGCGAATTCCTACAGTGCAAAAACATTGGCAATTTGGTTTGCTCAGATAGATCAAACTGTTTTTCAAAATACCTGAAAGAAAATAAAAATTGTATTTACCAGTCACTGAGTCCAGTGTGTTTATACGGCTGCTCAATTGTCATTCTGGATGACAAGCCAATACATCACTAAAAAAAAGATTTCAGAAACAAAGTAATAATTGACTTCAAACCATTGTAGAGAAGCCAGCAATTGGGAATCATACATATTACCCCACACATTACCCTCTTCCAGACAAGAGTTCTAATAGTCCTGACCCAAATGCCTAAGAAAACAGTCAAAATTACCATACTTCTGAACTGTGAAAGAGTTTTAGTTGTGCCATGACTAACACAGGTCTCCAAAACAACAGAGATGTGCGGAAAACCCAGATCTGTTTTGTAATCTTCCATCAAAGAGGCAAATATTTTAGAAGTTTACATATATTTGTAAACCAAGACATTCTACGTCTTGCTAGCCTGATACAGGTAGTCCTCAATTTACAACCTTTCGTTTAGCCAACCAAATTACAACGGGACTGAAAAAAGTGAATCGGTCACTCCTAAAGGCTATTCATGATCTTTTCTGGGGGGGGGGGGGGGGGATGGGCCTTTCCCCCCGAAAAAATGGTCTGTTTTGGGGAGGTCTGCAGAGTGCAAAAACTTTTTTTTAAATTTGCCTTTTCAAAATCTTAGTGCGTCTTATACTCCGGTGCATTTTATAATCTGAAAAATACGGTAATTTTATGACTAAGCGCCAGATCCAAAATGAAAATCTTGGCAGCCCTTAAGCTGTCGAGACGGATAATGGGATTCGGGAACAGAGAATCTCTTTTTCGACTGTCAGTCTGAGGATAAAACAGTGGAAAGGTTGACCTGCTCCTTGCTTTTCCTTCATCTTAACATCGTGCGAAGATGTTTTATGGCTTCTGATGGACATTCCTGGGGGAAAATCTCTATAGAACAGTACACAAGGTGGAGGTTAAAAAGACTGGGTGGGCGGAACAATGTTTTTGAAACAATAAATACATTTCTTACTTGAGCTGGACGTCTTTGGGGCAGAATTCTAATCTGTCAAAGTCTGGAAAGGAGAAAACAGACAGTGAAGAGGCCTTCAAAAAATTACCATGAACAAACAATGCACTGACTCCAGGGAGTTGATACCTACCCAAGCCACACTCCCCAACGGCGACCACTTTCCCTCTGTTCTTCTCAGCTAAATCTTGCAACTCCTCTAAGTACTGGTCAGGATTCCCCTGATCGAATGCGCCACAGCGTGTGGGATGGCAGCCAACAGTACTGTAAAACATTTCTGAAATCAGAGCACATGAAAGAGTAGATATAACTACCTGATGCAGACTCTGTTAAAAGATAAAGCGAAAATAAGCACCTGCTCTGTCTATATACACCAGTGTATCTCAAGCTTGGCCACTTGAAGATGTCCGGACTTCAACTCCCAGAATTCCCCAAATGCTGGCTGGGGAATTCTGGGAGTTGAAGTCTGGACATCTTCAAGTGGCCAAGCTTGAGAAACACTGCTATACACAGAGAGTCCTCAACTTAGAACCACCATTTCTGTTGCTAAGCGAGTTTTGGTAGTGTGAGTTTGGCTCCATTTGGCAACTTTTCTTGCCACAGTTGTATAGTGAATCACCGCAGTAGTTACATTAATATGGTTGTTAAGTGAATCTGGCTTCTCTCTTGACTTTGCTTGTCTGAAGGTTGCAAAATGGGATCACGTGACATTTCAACCGTCCTAAATATGAACCAATTTTCAAGCATCCAAATTAAATCACCTGACCCTGGGGAGGCTGCAGTGGTCGTTGAGTGTGGAAAAAGGTCATAAGTCACTTGTTTCAGTGCTGTCGTTAATTTTGAACGGTCACTAAATGAACTGCTGTAACTCAAGGACTACCTGTATTCTCTTGCATCTTGGATGTTGCTTCATGTTTTTTGCTAGTGCTTTGTGCTAGCAAAAGAGGCTACTATTTCCTGCCTGCAAGGATTTGTAGAAACGAAAGTATAGGAATTGCAACCAATTCATTCTTCTGCATTAAAGCCAGTTAGAGAATCTTTTCCTCTCTAGGGAGATGCCCGAAGTGACAATTATCAGCTGCCTCTCAAACTTTTCCTAGAGATCCTCCTCACATACAAGCACGTTACACAAATTGCATACATATGCAGGTAGTCCTCGGTGTACAACCAAAATTAAGCCCAGAATTTATGCTGTTAAGTGAGAAATTTCTTGAGTGAGTTTTGTTCCACTGTATGACTTTTCTTGCCACGTTTACCAACCGTTTACTGCGGTTGTTAAAATTGGTGACATGGTTGTTAAGTGAATCTAGCTTTCCCCATTGCTTTGGCTTGTCAGAAGGTGGCAAAAAGAGGATCGATCACATAACTCTGGGACACTGCAACTGTCATAAGTACATGCCAGTTGCCAAGCGTCCAAATCTTGATCATGGGAATGCTGCCTTGGTTGTAAGTGTGGGAAATGTCATAGATCACATTTTTCATTGTCGTTTTAACTTTAAATGCTCACTAAATACAATACAATACAATACAATAGCAGAGTTGGAAGGGACCTTGTAGGTCTTCTAGTCCAACCCCCTGCGTGGGCAGGAACCCTATACCGTTTCAGACAAATGGCTATCCAACATCTTCTTGAAGACTTGCAGTGTTGGGGCATTCACAACTTCTGGAGGCAAGCTGTTCCATTGATTAATTGTCCTAACTGTCAGGAAATTTCTCCTTAGTTCCAAGTTGCTTCTCTCCTTGATTAGTTTCCACCCATTGCTTCTTGTCCTGCCCCCAGGTGCCTTGGAGAATAGTTTGGCTCCCTCTTCTCTGTGGCACCCTCTGAGATATCGGAACTGAATGCCATCTCCCGATTTCTCTCCTCCCATGTCAAGCCCTTGCTTTCATTATTTGATCACTGGATCAATGGTAGGATTCAATTTATTTTACTACCGTTTCTGTGGGTGTGGCTTGGTGGGCGTGGCAGGGGAAGGTTTCTGCAAAATCCCCATTCCCTCCTGATCAGCTGGGACTCGGGAGGCAGAGAATAGATGGGGGTGGGGCCAGTTAGAGGTGGTATTTACCGGTTCTCCAAACTACTCAAAATTTCCGCTACCGGTTCTCCAGAACTGCTCAGAACTTGCTGAATACCATCTCTGAACTGGATCCTCTCCATATTCTTTTCTCAGTGAGGGTGAGATAAGCACCGTCCCTAATTTGCAGGTGCAGGAAAAGTTTCGCTTCCCTTTTAACCAAATGCAAGTGTGGGATAATCCAAGCATTCCACTTAAGGGTGGTGCATGATATAAGGTAAGAAATACCATTGGTTTGGGCCAGCTGCAAGGCATCTTGGCTGTCTTGTAAATTTCCACCTGTGATGATGAGCTGAAATGAAGAAAAAAAGATGTAAATGCTAATTTCCAAATGCCAAATTTAAAATGCTTTGGGGGTGTGGGGACATACATTTGAAAGTCAACACCAAGGAAAAACGGACAGTTCAGACAATAAAAAAGGAACACATCTAAAAACATTTTAATGCCAGAGTTACCTTTTGAACCCCAATTTTGACTGCTCTGTCTATTACGTCCAAGAAATCATCTGCAAATATATACATATATATAAATATGTTAAATTTAAAATCCATATTTTTAAAACGCAGTGATGCTCAAACGTATAACTGTTCACAATTCCTATTTCCTGGTTTGTGCCTTTTTGTTGTTGTTCAAAGCTTTGTAACAATAAACATGGCAATCATCTTATGCCATCTTAATTAAATTGTAAACCTGAATGTAGCATTCCACTCTTTTGAACTTTTTGAGAAGAAAAATATTTGCTGTGTACAAATGGAATATATGTAGAGCACTGATCTATTTTCCAACAGAACTTTAAAGGAACAGCCTTCTCCAAATTGATGGAATGGGATCACAGCTAGCAAGGACTGATGAGGATTTGGAACAACATTTGAAATCAGCAGCAACTCCAGCTTCCTCCACTGACTTTCCTTATTGAGAGCCCCTTGGGAAGACCACAAATTGTGATGACATGACCCTGGGATGTTGCAATTGTAAATACAGATACTGTAGTCCTGAACTTACAACGGTTCATTTAGTGACTGTTGGAAGTTACAACAGCACTGAAAAACACGACTTAGGACCATTTTTCACATTCATGACCATTGTACCATACCCAGGGTCATGTGATTTACATTCAGATGTTTGACAACTGACTCACATTTATGACGGTTGCAGTGTCCCAGAGACATGTGACAAGCAAAGTCATTGGGGAAGCCAGATCCACTAAACAATTGTTACTAACAACTGCAACGATTCACTTAACAAATATGGCAAGAAAAGTCATAAAGTGGGGAAAAACTCAATACATTTCTCACTTAACAACATAAATTTTGGGCTCAATTGTTGAGGACTATTGGTACATGCTGGTTGGCAAGCACAAGATTTTGATAATGTGACTGTGGGGATATTGCATTGGTTCTAAATGTGATGACTTGGTCATAAGGCACTTTTTTCAGTACGTCATAACTTCAAACAATTGTTAAGCAAATGGCCGTAAATTAAGAATTGCCTGTAGCAACATAATTTATCTTCTGTTAATCATACTCAAAAATTCAGAACAATGTTCACCTTAGACATGAAATGTTCTTCTTACTCAAGAAGAAGTAGACCAAAACAGAAAGAAATTACACAGCCGATAAAGGTACATTTTGGTCAAGGCTGTGCTTTCCCCAGCTGAGTTACATAACTGTGACAGGTGGATCACAAGGAACGCTGAAGAAAGAAAAATGGATGCCCCTGAATTGTGGCATATGCCACAAAAATAGTTATGAATACCTTGAACTTCATGTTTTAGTTCAGGAGCATCCAATCTTCAATCAATTCGTTCAGAGGCGTCTAACCTTGGCAAGTTTAAGACTTGTGGGCTCCAACTCTCCACATGTTGGCTGGGGAATTGTGGGAGTTGAAGTCTACAAAGTCCTAAAGTTTGGGCATCCTAATTGAATTCATGAAATAAAACCAAACTGTTCTCTGGAGATACTAATACAGTGTTTCTCAACCTTGGCCACTTGAAGATGTCTGGACTTCAACTCTCAGCATTCGCTGGCTGGGGAATTCTGGGAGTTGAAGTCCGGACATCTTCAAGTGGCCAAAGTTGAGAAACATTGGTATACACAGAGAGTCCTCAACTTAGAACCACAATTTCTGTTGCTAAGCGAGTTTTGGTAGCGTGCGTTTTGCATTTGCTGGCTGGGGAATTCTGGGACTTGAAGTCCAGACATCTTCAAGTGGCCAAGATTGAGAAACACTGCACTAATATAATACTTAAATATTTTGGACATATAATTAGTCAGTGGAGAAGACTATGAAGCTTGGGAAAAAATTGAAAGCGGTTGAAAAAGTGACAGAAAGTGCTTTCTCTTCAGTGATCAAGTGAGTGAACATCAAGCAAAATACATAGAACCCTTCATTTTAGAGGTTTCTTTCCTTTTAAGGGTCCAGAGAAAATACAGCATGAAAAGGTCTATTTATAGTTATTATTCTGCATCTATATACCCCAGCATCTGGTGTTGGGAATATACCAATAAAAAGCTTTACCTTTATGTTTTTGGGTGCCTCTGTATATACCTCTGAACATAGGATCGGTTAAGTTAACAGCAATATCTAGTTAAAAGAAAAAGCAATGATTAGTTGCTAACTGGATTGAGGGCAGGTATATAATTTTGCTCCCTGCAGCAAAGGTAACCTTTGCTTTTCAGCATCTTCTCAAAGCATCTCACACTGCAGCTCAACAAGAGACCCTACAATAAAACCCTATTGGCTCAATTCCTATGACGCCCTTCAATAGGTTCAGAAAAAAAAAGTCAGAAGGTCAGTTCAGAATGACAGAGTTGGAAGGGATCTTGTAGGTCATCTAGTCCAATCCCCCCATTCAAGCAGGAGACCCTACGCACCATTTCTGACATATGGCAGTCCAGTCTGTTCTTGAAAGCTTCCAGCGATGAAACTCCCATGACAAGCTAAGCTTGGTTAATGCTGTGTGTGTGTGTGTGCGTATGTGCAAACCAACATTTTGGCTCACGGATTTGTGCCAACCCAGAACTAACATGCATTCCCTAAACCAGAACCAGCAGATTGTGTGAAGACAGCCCCCAAAATCTGGGGCACAAAGGTGCTTTTTCAGGAGGCAACTGGACTTTGGTTTTTTTTTCTTTCGAAGACATTTTGCTTCTCATCGAAGAAGCTTCTTCAGCTCTGACAGGATGGAGGGGAAAGGAAGGATTTATATTCCTTGCAGACAACTGGTCCTTTGCATCCGTTTAGAGTCGTTGAAGTACTTGGACCTTTATCTGTGTCCTCGGGAACACCTGAGCCATGTTCCTGGTTTCGCCAGTCTGCAATTCCCCCCCCCCTCTGGAAATCCATTCCTACTCTCATACCATTCAATGGGTGTTCATCCCAAATGGTATTGCTAAAAGTCTGTAGAGATTCTTAGTCATCCAGATTATGCTTGTCCCAAAGGTGCTTTTTCAGGAGGCAATTGGACTTTCTTTTTTTTCTTTTGAAACCCTAACCCTGTCCTGTCAGAGCTGAAGGAGCTTCTTGGATGAGAACCGAAATGTCTTCAAAGAAAAAAACAAACAAGAAAGCCCAGTTGCCTCCTGAAAAGGTACCTTTGGGACAACCTAGATGACTGAGAATCTCTACTGATTTTTTAGCTATAAAATTTGGGAGGAACACCCTTTGAATGGTATGGGGATGGATCTCCAGAGGAAAAAAATTGCAGACTACAGGAACCTGGTGACAGGTAAACCTCCAAGTGCTTCAACAACCCTCTAAAACAGGGGTCTCCAACCTTGGCAAGTTTAAGCCTGGAGGACTTCAACTCCCAGAATTCCCCAGCCAGTTGGCTGGGGAATTCTGGGAGTTGAAGTCCTCCAGGCCTAAACTTGCCAAGGTTGGAGACCCCTGCTCTAAAAGGATACAAATGACCAGCTGTCTGCAAGGACTATAAATCCTTCCATTCCCCACTATCCTGTCAAGAGCAGAAGAAGCTTCTTGGAGGAGAAGCGAAACGTCCTCAAAGAAAAAACAAAGTCCAGTTGCCTCCTGAAAAAGCATCTTTGAGACAACCATGACTGGATGATTGAGAATCTCCATAGACCAAGCTGGGACCAACGCGCTCCAATGGCTTCTCAACTGCTATTCTTCCCCTGGGAGGAGCTGCCCGAGCAGGCGTTCCCGCGTGTCATTCATTCCCACGGCCACTCAACCCCGCATTCTGCCCCAGGCCCCTCGGACGCCGCTCCGTCCCCGAGTTGCCAGGGCAACCGCCCTCTCACCAATGAACTTGAAGCGACTCATGACGACAGCGGCAGAAGCTCGCGCTGGCCCCAAAGAGGCGGAAGGGAGAGGAGTCGTTAACGCGCCGCCCCTCACTTCCGGTTGCCTCGGGACCGCGGCTGGATCCCCCCCACCGGAGGAAACGGAACGTCCGGAAGCGGAACGTTCCAAGGAAGGAAGTGGCCGCCTTATGAGGCTAGCTAGGCGGCGTTCTTGCCGCCAGGTTTCCAACGAGTTGGTTTGGCATAGCGCAGGGGTCTGCAAAGTTGGCTCTTTTTTTAAGACTGGTGGCCTTCAACTCCCAGAGTTCCCCAGCCAGCTATGCTGGCGTTGAAGTCCACCAGTCTTAAAAGAGCCAACTTTGCAGACCCTTGGTAAAGGATGTATGTGTCTGCAAGACATGCCTTATGCACCTCACGGCACACAACATGCGTTCACAAAAAATGAAGCAAAATTACATTACATCACATTCAATACAATTTACTACCCTGTACCGTACAGCAGGGGGTTACCTTTGTTGCTTGTATCCTTACAATTATATTGATATTGATTGTTTCCTGATTGCTTATTTGTACCCTGATGAAGTGTTGTACCTTAGGATTCTTGATTAATGCATCTTGTCTTTTATGTACACTCAGAGCATCTGCACCAAAGCCAAATTCCTTGTGTGTCTAATGACACTTGGCCAATAAAGAATTCTATTCTAGTCTATTCTAGTCTACATTATGTTGTATTCTATATACCATGCTATATACTACGCTCCGAGTCCCCTTGGGGAGAGGACGCGGTATATAAAAATAAATTATTATTATTATTATTATTATTATTATTATTATTATTATTATTATTATTATTATTATTATTATTATTATTTTACTATGTTATATATACGATCTTATATTTAAATATATTACAATATTAATCTTCCACCACTTAAATATTCTACTCCCTCTGAACTCTTCTCATCCAGGCAGAGGCCCCTCTAATTATTATCTCTATGAGTCCACATCAAGCAGATAACGTCATATCCCCCCCCCCCCCCAGGAGGAGGAGGAGGAGGGAAGAGGATTAATCGTAGAGATAGGAAACAGAGTGATTCTTCGCAGGAAAACCGTTATAGATCCCCGAAGGTTAAAAGGAGATGCTCTTCCTGAGACCTGCTCTCCCCAAGCTTCGATGGGAGTCCTTCGGTCTCTATGCGCAGATCAAGAGTCCCTGACGGGGCTTCGGTGGAGGCGCGTCCCTCTGTACTTTTTTTCTCTCTCGAGACCGCAGGCTTTCCCGTCAGCCCCTGCGGCGCAAGGTCCACTCCCTCTCCTCCGCCTCCCCCCCCTCCTCCCGGCCTGAAAGTCGACCGGGGCGCAGCCAACATGGCGGGCTACCTGTCGCATCGGCAGAAGGTGCTGCGGCTCTACAAGCGAGCCATGCGGCACCTCGAGTCCTGGTGTATCTACCGGTGAGTCCTCGGCCCCTTCGGCCCGTTCCGCAGCCCTTAAGGAGCCTCCGCGGCTCCCTCCTGGCTTGCGGGAGGACTCCCAGCCTCATCCTTCCCAACATTCGCCGAGCCCGGGTGTATCTGGACGTTGTGGTCTTCTTTAACCCGGGGGACGATTTCCAAGCTCCGAGGAGGGCTTCCCTCGCGATTTACCGGCGCCTCTGCGCTTTTTCCTCCGTTGCGCGTTTCTTGCGCGGATCCTACGGCGAGTGAATCCGCACGTCAGTAGCTTCTGTTTGCGCTGCAGCTCTGGGGCTTCGGTCGGAAAGGCTGAGTGAGGGCTGGGATGGGGCATCCCGCAGGCCATGCCGTGGTGGGGATAGAGCCTGCCTTCTTTGCTGCAGACGGCAGATTGCCCAGGCCAGAGGAGGTGGATTCATTCAGGATATGCTGCTTGGCAAGAATAGGAATAGAATATAGGATAGGATATAGAATAGAAAGAATAGGATAGGAATAGAATAGAATGGAATAGGAATAGAATATAGGATAGGATATAGACTAGAAAATAGGATAGGATAGGAGTAGAATATAGGGTAGGATATAGAATAGAAAGAATAGGATAGGAATAGAATAGAATGGAATAGGAATAGAATATAGGATAGGATAGAGGATAGGAATAGAATATAGGATAGAATATAGAATAGAAAATAGGATAGGATAGGAGTAGAATATAGGGTAGGATAGAGGATAGGAATAGAATATAGGATAGGATATAGAATAGAAAGAATAGGATAGGAATAGAATAGAATGGAATAGGAATAGAATATAGGATAGGATATAGGATAGGAATAGAATATAGGATAGAATATAGAATAGAAAATATAATAGGATAGGAGTAGGATATAGGGTAGGATATAGGATAGAATATAGAATAGAAAATAGAATAGGAATAGAATGGAATAGGAATAGACTAAAATAGAATATAGAACAGAATTTAGGATAGAATAGAATATAGAATAGAATAAAATATAGAATAGAATAGGAATAGAATATAGAATAGAACATAAAATAGAATAGAATATAGAATAGAATAGGAAACTTTATTGTCACTTTGAACGTACACTAATTGGCATACATTAAAATGAAATTTCATTGATTACAGCTCGCAAAGGATCATCACCTCCAATAAGCACTACGTAAAACAGGACAAAATTAAATAATTAAGTAATACAAAATTATGCATGCACCCACATATATGACACAGAGAAACAAAACAGTCTAGTTCGGATGTATACATCTGCATGGTGAGAAGAACGAATCTTGCAATTTATTGGGATGGTGGTAAAAAGATGAGCCAGTTTTGTTCATTAAGCAAATGTTAAAATAGCCAGCCACACTTGCATATTGTGTCTAGTTCATGTTTTTGGGCTCAACATATTAGCATGTAAAAATATATTGGAATGGGCAAATTAGGATGATCGGGTGAGGTAGAAGGTTGCCTTTTTTCTATGAAGAAAAACAAAAGAATTTGACTTCAGAAATAAGAACTGTACTATAGACATTTCAGCCCTACATAATATTTATTTATTAAACTTTTATGCCACTGATCTCGCCAGAAGCAACTCTGATTCCCGGCTACAAAGTTCCACTTATTTAGGAAGAAAAAAAATTGTACAATTGGATATATAATCTATTTAAAATGTAATGTAAGTAATGGATTGATTACAGCTGGGTATAAATCATGTCATTTGAGTCTCTAAAAGAACAATATTTGACTATTAGGGCCCTCTAGTGGCCATTCGACATACTTTCCCCACTGAACAAGTTTTTAAAGAGTTTGTTCTTGCTATGTTTTTATCCCATTTTTATTTATGTTCCCACCTATTTTCCCCACAAAAACAAGCTTTTGAGATGTGTTGGGCTTGAGTGGCTGGTCCAAACTTACCAAGCCCGCTTTGAAGAAGTCAGTGGCAAGCCTCTTCCATAATCTTGACATGACAACAGTCTCCCAATATTTGAAGGGCTCTCATAGGGCAGAGGGAGTCACTTTATTCTCCAAAACAGCAGGGCATAGGACAAGAAGCAATGGGGGGAAGCTCATTAGAGGGAGAGCCAAACTAGAAACAAGAAGGAATTTTCTGGCAGTGAGAACTCTTAGCAGTGGAACTGTTAAGCAGTGCCTTTTGGGAGTTGTGGTTACAGTATTGCTAGAGGAGTTTAAGAAAAGATTGGGCAGCCATTTATCTGAAATGGTACGAGGACTCTTGCCTTGGGCAGAGGATTGGACTAGAAGACCTCCAAGGTCCCTTCCAGCCCTATAATTCTTACCAAGAAAACTGAGCGGATGTACCCTTGTCATCACCAGATGTAGAAACAATGAATGAAATTCTCCACTCATTAAGGGAAATATGAAGTACCATATTTTTTGCACTATAAGACACATTTCTCCTCCTCCCCCCCCCCCCCCCCCCCCCAAATGTGGGTGGAAATGTCTAGAGTGAATATTGTGGTGGGCGGGAGGGGGTTTGGTCACAGCAATCGCCATTCGCTGCCACCGGGGAACGCTGGAGCCTTCACTGCCGAGCAGCTAATCAACGGTTGGATTGGCCTCCCGGATTGGCAGCAATAGCGATTGGCCGCGATGCCCGCCACCTAGAACAGTTGATCAGCAGTATTCTGGGAGGGCGATCCAATCGCCAGTCGGCAGCAAAGCCTCCAGCATTCCCCAGGAGTAGTTCAGCTCAGTTGACTGGTAGTGAGCGCAATGGAGCGGAGCCCTGATAGGCCTCATGCTGGGGCTGCGATTACGTGCTGACGCTAACCAGGCTGTTTCCTGCAAGGATGCTAGCCAGATGAATGGATGCTGGGAGGCAGAGGCAGATTCCCCCCCCTTGTTGTCTAAAGCTAATGTGTGTCTTATGGACTGGTGCATCTTATACTGTGAAAAATGTATTTGTCAGTTCTAAAGATAGCTATGGTTTCTCTTTCTTGGAATAAATACTATCTTTAATATTTTCAGGGATAAGTATAGATACTACGCCTGTCTGATGAGAGCAAGATTTGATGAGCACAAGGATGAAAAAGACATGGTTAAAGCAACCAAGCTCTTGATGGCCGCGGAAGAAGAATTTTGGGAAAAGCAACATCCTCAGCCGTACATCTTTCCCGACTCTCCAGAAGGCACCAGCTACGAGAGATACGAGTGCTACAAGGTCAGGAGGTGATATGGCAGGCATTACAAATCATCAGTAACTCAATAGGTTGCAGAATATTGGCATTCCCAATCCAAGAGATTTCAGTAACCTTTCATTAGTAAGTAGAAGAAGATTCACCCTAAAATGCAGAATTATGCTCTGATTCTGAGGAAAAATCCATGAATGTAAGTAAGAATGTAAGGTTTTCATTTAGGCAAGAAAAATGAAATGCACAGGTAGAGTATAGGTGGTACTTTGCTCAGTAGTAACAACTGTGAGAGGGATCTAGGAATCCTAGTGGACAACCATTTAAATATGAGGCAGCCGTGTGCAGCAGCTGCCAAAAAAGCCAACACAGTTCTAGGCTACATAAACAGAGGGATAGAATCAAGATCATGTGAAGTGTTAATACCACTTTATAATGCCTTGGTAAGGCCACACTTGGAATACGGCATTCGGTTTTGGTCACCACGATGTAGAAAAGATGTGGAGACTCTAGAAAGAGTGCAGAGAAGAGCAACAAAGATGATTAGGGGAATGGAGACTAAAACATATGAAGAACGGTTGCAGGAACTGGGTATGTCTAGTTTAATGAAAAGAAGGACTAGGGGAGACATGATAGCAGTCTTCCAATATCTCAGGGGTTGCCACAAAGAGGGAGTCAAACTATTCTCCAAAGCACAGGAGGGCAGAACAAGAAACAATGGGTGGAAACTAATCAAGGAGAGAAGCAACTTAGAACTGAGGAGAAATTGACAGTGAGAACAATTAATCTTTGGAACAGCTTGCCTCCAGAAGTTGTGAATGCTGGAAGTCTTTAAGAAGATGTTGGATAGCCATTTGTCTGAAACAGTATAGGGCTTCCTGCCTAGGCAGGGGGTAGGACTAGAAGACCTCCAAGGTCCCTTCCAACTCTGCTATCGTATCACAATGAAGGCCACAGGCAAGCTGTCCAGGTTCCACATTAATGAGCCTCAGTGACCAACCTCTCTGCATTGGCAAGACCCTAAAGACACCGGAGGAAGCTCAGGGGCAAGACATGCTTTGCTTGGAGGGGCACTTCTGCTTGAAGAGAGACCTAAGAGCAGGGGATGTGAGGGAACAGAAGGCTCTAGAGCAGGGGTGTCAAACTATTTCATTGAGGGCCGCATCAGGGTTGTGTATGACCTTGGGTGGGTGTGCACAGCTTGACATCACTCGTGTCGGGGAGCCTGTGGTGGCCCGAGTGCTCTGCCAGTGAAAACAGCCGTCCCGAGCTCCGTTTTCACTATATATATAGCTAAATATTCATCACCTTTATGTCAGTCTACAAATGGGAATAGCTTTTTCTTCTAAAATGCCCTGATTCTTCCTTACTGTTAGGATATTCAGCCTTATATTGGGTTGACAATATATATGAGCCTGTGTTCTTAAAGAGTACATGTAGCTTTAAGAACTGTGTTGAATTCTGATTGGCTGTGCTTCTCAGCTCTACCATAAAGGAAGCTCAGGAACACAGTCCGTTCCCTTTTCAATTGCACCTGAATCCTGTTCTTACTGTTTGCTGCTAAAGAGTTGAAGACTGAAGAAGTATTTGTTTTGCATCACTGTAAGATAATTCTGTGTTTTGGTGAAGGACTGTTATTGTTTGAGAAGTTAGTCTCACTGGTCGGACGAGTTGCTAACACTTACCAAGATAATCAAATCGTTTTCTGGAATTAAGTCTTCTAATGCAGGAAATATTAATATCTCTGGAGTCTTTATCATTTTGATTTTAAACAGTGTTTCTTAACACCAGCAACTTTTAAGATGTATGGACTTCAACTCCCAGAATTCCTCAGCCAGCATGTTGGCTGAAAAGTTCTGGGAATTGAAACCCATACATCTTAAAGTTGCCAACGTTGAGAAACAGTGGTTTAAACAGACCCACAACCACAATCTGACCATTATTAGATGGAGAATGTACAAAATAAAGAGCAAGAAGACTATTTATTTATTTATTTATTTATTTATTTATTATTATTATTTATTTATTAATTTAATTTGTATACTGCCCTCTCTCCCGTTTGGGATTCGGGGCGGTGCACAGGGATAATAAAAAGATAAAATACATATAAATACAATCAATTAGATAAATTAAAAATTAAATTAAATAAATTTAACCCGTCCTAAAATATTTAAAAACCCTATTAAAACGGTGGTAAAAACAAACTATGCCAGGCCGGCCGCATGAAAAAAATTAGGTCTTTAATGCTCGACGGAAGAGGCGAAGGTCCGTGATAGTACGAAGGTCGGGGGGGGGGGCAGGTCATTCCAGAGGGCCGGACCCGCCACAGAGAAGGCCCTTCCCCTGGGAGTCGCCAGCCGGCATTGTCCAGCGGATGGCACCCTGAGGAGGCCCTCCCTGTGGGAGCGGACAGGTCAGATGGAGGTATGTGGCAGGAGGCGGTTCTGCAAATAACCAGGACCCATGCCATGGAGCGCTTGGGTCCTGGTTATTCCTTTAAAGATGCACCGAATACCCTTTTGTTTATACTTCTGTCCCGTAGGCACCTGAATGGATCCTAGAAATGTGGCATCCATCGGAGAAAGCAATGTACCCAGATTACTTTGCTAAGAGAGAACAATGGAAGAAGCTGCGCATGGAAAGTTGGGACAAGGAGGTTGGTTACCGGACTATATTTTACAGTTTTGCTTTTCCGTGAAATAATTTGGAAGCAAGCAAGTCACAAACCTGTGGGGGTGATACTTTGGGATCTTCAAATGTAGGCTCATGACTATTTAGTCCCCCTCCTTGAGCATGTGAGGGAGCCAGAAGTCTCAACTCTGAATTTCAGAGTGGACAGCTAAGTGAAATGGGTGCCTTAGAGCAGGGGTCTCCAACCTTTGCAACTTTAAGTCTGAAGGACTTCAGCTCCCAGACTTTTATGGACTATGTTTATCAATTAAAATTCGACATGTAACTGCCAGAACCAGATAGGCCTTAGTTTTAATATCATTTTGCATCTAAGTCAGGGGTCTCCAACCTTTGCAACTTTAAGTCTGGCTGGAGAATTCTGGGAGCTGAAGTCCTTCAGACTTAAAAGTTGCAAAGGTTGGAGACCCCTGATCTAAGTGAAGTTAGGCTCAGTAAACCATTTACTACAATTACTCGCTGTTGATAATTTTCCTATTCTATTACAGCTAAATTTCTCTTTGGTGGCCATTTTTAAGGACCAAGATTTCAAGACTGACATTTCAAGACTACATGTAATCAGAGATTACACGTAGCATTAATGGCAAACTTGGCCCATAAGAAGCAGCTCTTTCCAGGGAGCTGAAGGAGGGAAATAGTATTCCCTGCAGTGACAGAAAACCCTCCCTTTTGGATATATGCATCATGTTGTCAGTCACACACACATCCAAAAGAGACAACTGTTGGTGTTGAACACAGCTTCTGTCAACCTCTTGCAAATGCTCATGGCTTCAGCTCGCACATTTCTGAAGATATCCTCTATCAGAGATGGATAAGCCACTACAGGTAGTCCTGAACTTACGACTGCAACTGCAGCTTTGCTGGCTGGAGAATTCTGGGAGCTGAAGTCCTTCAGACTTAAAGTTGCAAAGGTTGGAGACCCCTGCCTTAGAGAAGAAAAATACTCTCCCTCTTAAAAGCCTCACCAAAACGTTTGTTACGCTTAATATTTGGCCTGCTATAAGTTCTTCTTTCTCTCTCTCTCTCTCTCTTTCTATCCTTCCTCCCTCCATCCCCCCTCCCTTCCCCTGTCTGTCTCTCTTTCCCCTCAAGGGAGCCAGGTTTTTCTGGGGTTCAAAATAGCCACATGGGCTCAGAAAAATAATGTGCCTGTAAGATGATAAATCATACGACAACATACTTTACACACTTTGGCTTCTTAATTCAAGCACAAATTTTTGCTGGGATCATGTGGCTGCTTTGGAAGTTTAGAAAATTTTGAGAAAGTGCCAGCGTGTTTCAATGCTCCTATCTATTCTGAGGGATGCTTCTGCCTATAGCAGTGAAGCAGACGAGATCCCGAAAATCATAAACGTGCATCGGAGTGAACTTGATCAGTTCAGCTGGTTTAGCATTAGATGCAATTCATTCCGCCTCTGTCCTTTTGGAGCCATCTCCCAACTTCTAACAGCATTCTATTATTTTCTGGGATGCGGTGGCTCAATGGCCAAGGCACTGAGCTTGTCGATCAGGAACATCGGCGGTTCGAATCCCTAGTGCCGCATAACGGAGTGAACTCCCGTTACTTGTCCCACCTTCTGCCGACCTAGCAGTTCGAAAGCACGTAAAAATGCAAGTAGAAAAATAGGGACCACCTTTCCATTTGCGTTTAATCATGCCGGCCACATGACCACAGAGACGTCTTTGGACAGCGCTGGCTTTGAAACGGAGATCAACACCGCTCCCTAGAGTCAGGAACGACTAGCACATATGTGCGAGGGGAATCTTTACCTTTATTCTTTTCTATTCATCCCTGAATCTCCAAAGAGGTTTTTAAATGGATGGAGTTGGGGTGGGACGGACGGACGGGGCGGGACACTTTTTATAGCAATATCACTGTAATTTTTTTTTTCTTTATCTGTTGCTGGCTGGAATTGGGAAATGCACTTTTAATCCAAGCGCCTCCAAATGTCTTAAAACAGCCTATTTTTTCAAACGATACTGTGACACCGCTTCCTGTTGGTGGTTTTTCAAAAAACGGATTCAGGGGTGCCTTACGTTTATGTATTAAGGTTGTATTAAGATTTTTCATGCTTGAAAGGAATGAATTGACTTTAAAAATGCTTCCACCGAACTCTCTCCTCACCTTGTAGCTACCTTACAAAACAACACACACACACACCACCTTCCAAGAAATTAAAAAACCCTTTGGATGTGCTGCTGGAAACTTCTTTTAATTACAGGTAGTCCTCAACTTACGATGACAATGGAGCCCCCGTTCAGATTATACGTTTTTAGCATCAATTCTAGCAGAAAGGCTTCAAGAATACTTGAACAGTTTTATACACTCTGATCAAAATGGATTTTTACCAAAGAGACAAATTAAAGATAATATAAGAATAATTTTGAATACGTTGGAATACTATGAAGCACACCCTGAAAAACAAATGGCCCTGATGTTTCTGGATGCACAAAAAGCTTTTGATAATGTGAGCTGGACGTTTATGTTGCAGCAACTAGAACAAATGAAATTTGGTCAAAACTTTATACATGTTATAAGTACCATATACCATAACCAAACTGCTAAGATAATGATAAATGGAGAATTTTCAGATAACATTGAGATAAAAAGAGGTACAAGACAAGGCTGCCCACTATCACCTCTACTTTTTGTATTAACACTAGAAGTATTGAATAGAAAGAGAAGAGAAAGGAATAAAGGGAATGACAAATTAGGAAAGAACAATATAAATTACAAGCATTTGCAGATGACTTAGCCTTTATCCTCGAGGAACCACTCGAAACTGCATCTAAATTAATAGAAAAAATTGAAGACTACGGAAAAGTAGCAGGGTTGAAAATAGACAATGGAGCCCCCGAGTTTCTATTGCTGAGCATTGTTAAGCGAGGTTTGCTCCATGTTACGACCTTGCCGTAATTGCTAAGCGAATCACTGCAGTCCAGTTAGCCACGTGGTGACTCCGGCTTCCCCTTTGACTTTGCTGGTCAGAAGATCACAGGAAGTGATTGCACGACCCCTGGACATGGCAACCGTCACAAATAATGAGCCAATTGCCGAAGCCTGTGAATTTGGATCGCCCGACTGGTGGGGATTGGGTGGGGTGGGGGGAAATGCTGCAGTGGCTGTGTGGAAAAACAATCCGCAAGTCATAAATCGCTCTTTTTCGAAGAACGGTCAGTAAACGAATGGTTGCAGGTT
This sequence comes from Rhabdophis nuchalis, assembly GCA_039707465.1. Lineage (NCBI taxonomy): Eukaryota > Metazoa > Chordata > Lepidosauria > Squamata > Natricidae > Rhabdophis > Rhabdophis nuchalis. Next base: position 208,457,255 of record CM077645.1, read on the forward strand.
GAGGACTGCCTGTATAAGAAACGTTGGGAGTGATCTGGAAGCCATGCCAGATGCCTTGTTGAGACAAAGCCCAGGCTTCTAATCTCTGCCTCATCACCTTCTTGTGGCTCAGCGTTTCCTCCTCAGATAGAAAGCCATACATTAGTCCAGAGGTCTTCAAACTTGGCAACGTTAAGACTTGTGGACATTCAACTGCCAGAATTCTCCAGCCAGCTCTGCTGGCTGGAGAATTCTGGGAGTTGAATGTCCACAAGTCTTAACGTTGCCAAGTTTGGGGAGCCCTGCATTAGTTATACAGGTAAATCCTCGAACTTAGGATCGCAAGTGAGGCCAAAGAGTTGATGTGGCTAAGCAAGGTACTTATTAAGTGACCATTTTGTTCCATTTCAAGACCTTTCTCGCCATCGTTAAGTGAATCACTGCCGTGGTTAAATTAGTAACACAGCTGTTCAGGGAATCTGGTGTCCCCATTGACTGTGCCTGTCGGAAGGTCGCAGAAGGGAACCACATGACCTTGAGACACTGCAGCCGTCACAAACACGAGTCGGTTGCCCAGCGTCCAAATTTTGTCCGTGAGGATGCTGCATTGGTTGTTAAGTGTGAAAAATGGTCCCGCATCACTTTTGTCCACGACGGCGTAACTTGTGAAACAGTCACTGAATTGAACGAGGTGGTCTTAAGTCGAGGACTGAGGTGGAAACGCTGCGTAAGACGCATCCTAAATTAAGCATTTCCCCCCTCGAGTTTATGAAATGCTGCAGATTCTGGGTAGTGGTTAATCCTGTTTCTTGATTGACAGGTCCAGCAGCTTCAGGAAGAAACCCCACCCGGTGGTCCTACTACTGAACACTTGCCTCCCGCTCGTAAAGAGGGACACCTGCCGCCTCTCTGGTGGCAGTACGTAACTAAGCCTCGCAGATACCCGTTGTAAAATGCTCCTTTCTGAAAGGTCTATCTAATCCCACGAAATGGTTCTGTGAGCTTCCTACAGCCCGTCTCCTTGGATTACTGTACTAGAAAACTCAATAAAAGTCTGATATAAGCCGAACGGTGAACTTACCTGCCTGGGCCATTTACTATATAGATTACCTGAGCGATCTTAACTCGGACAAGCAAGGTGTCTCTTAAAGAAGTCAAATGATATGCCACCATGTTGGCATTGAGCTGTGATGGCGAACCTAGGGCCCGCCTGCCACAGGTGGCACGCGGTACCCTCTCTGCAGACACGCGAGCCGTCACCCAGCTCAGCTTCACCGTGCATGCGCGCGTTCCTCCTGCCGGCTAGATGATTTTCGGGTCTCTGCCACACATGTGCACAGACATCTGCCCCATTTTGCTCCTCGCAGACCTCCCTGAAGCCACGTGGGACCAAAACTGGGGCGAGGGGGTCGCATGTGCATGTGCGGGGAGGGCGGGGGAATAGCCCCCCTCTCCGTGCCCCATCTTTGGTCCCAGGAGGCTTCAGGGAGGCCTGCGAGGAGCAAAACGGGGCAGGGTGGAGTCACACGCGGGGTTGCGCAGGCGGGCGCGGCACGGGTGTGTCACGCTCGCATTATGGGTGCGGACACGCACACGTGTTGTCGGGCACATGCACACACTTTCAGCACGTGAGGAGAAAAAGGTTAGCCATCACTGGCATAGAGCAGTGCCCGCCCCCGAACCTTTTGGGCACCTGGGACCGGTTCCATGGAGAGGTTTTTCTGCAGACTAGAAGGGATGTGGTTTTGCATGCTGCCTGCATCACACGGATGGGCTTTCGTTTGTGCGGCCCCCGGCATGCTACGCCCAGTGTTGGTCCATGAATCGGGGTTTGGGGGATCCCTGGTATAAAGGATGTAGTTAACAAAAGGAATCCATTGTGTAATTTTGCTTCTGTGTGCATGCGCGCGCGCACACGACAGCGGGCTCCCACCCGTTTAATACCGAAGATGAAGTACATAGAATTGAGCTTAGAAAAATCTGGAGTCCCCTTGGACCGCTGATCCCAACTGTTAATTTTTGCAGTCCCTTCTTCCAAGTAAGAAGCACCGTGTTCTCTCCGAGTTAACTGCTCCCTGGCCAGATTCTGTCTTAAAACAAAGCTGCAGCCTTCTAACGCTTCTATTATAGTAACCTAATAGTAATAACTTGGTCAGAGCTTTGGGGATGATGGTTAAAGATGCTTGTAAAAAATGGTTTACACGGTTAACAAATTAATAAAGATTAACCTGTTGAAACCCGTACTTTCTGTGGCAGAAGGTAACGAGCTCTGGATTATCCCAATTAAAAAGTTGCTAGGCTTTTTGAGAGACTAGATGGGTCCTTGAGTACCTGATCCTTAACTGAACGCTCAAAGGCCTCAGGATGTCACAGGAGCTTAAGCCTTCTTAATTATGAACAATGAGCTTTAGGGAAGTCGCTTTGATTAAGGGTGAACAAATGGAAAGTGCCTTTCTTGCCACAAGTTGTCTTCATGATTTCCACCTTATTTATTAAATTAGCACAGGAGCCTCATACTGGAAATGAAGTTGATCTATAAGCTCAGCTTCCGAAACTTTCTGAATGACCATTTCATTGCAAGATAAGTTTTCTTCAATGCAAGGCAGGGGTGGGATTCAGCCGGTTTGCACCGGTTTGGCCGAACTGGTTGTTTATTTTGCATCTGGTTTGCTGAACTGGTTGTTGCAAGGATTGGCTGGCACTCCCCCTCCCAGGAATCTCCACGCACCCCGTTCATCATGCAGGTCAAGTGCAGGGCCCGTATGGAGGCTCTGGGAGGGTGAAAAACAGGCCTCCAGAAACAGGCCTGTTTCCGGTCTCCGGAGCTCAGGGCAGTTTTCACCCTCTGCAGGGCTCCGGGAAAGCCTCCAGAGCCTGGGGGAGGACGAAAAACGGGCCTACCGGAATTCCTAAAACAGGTCTGTTTCCAGCCTCTGCAATCTGGGGGAGAACATTTTCGTCCTCCTGGAGGCTCGGGAGGTTTTCCCCAAGCCCTTCAGGAGGGTGAAAACGGCATACCGTAAGTCTGAAAACAGGCCTGTTTCTGGCTTCCAGAGCCTGGAGGCGGCCATTTTTGCTCACCTGGGAGGCTCAAAGAAAGCCTCCAGAGCCTGGAGAGAGCAAAAACGCCCCCCATCACGGCCGTGGTGCAGGAGGCTGAGTAAGTCACACCCACTATGCCCATGGCCACCCAGCAACCAGGCAGAGAAGCGGTTGCTAACGTTTTTAAATTCCACCCGATACAAGGTAATCCTCAATTTATGACCACAATATAGGCCAACATTGCTGTTGCTAAGTGAAAGGTCACAAAATGATCACAAAATGAAGGTAGATTTATACTCTTCCATGTGGCTAACCATTTTCATTCTTCTACCATACTTTGTCGAGACGGTATGAGACATTGTGATCATTAGACCTCTCCAGTGGTGGGTTGCTCTTACCGTCGCTACCGGTATGTTGTTCGTGGTCTGTTCATGCACAATAATGGGCGCTGCACACGCATACGCAATCCTCTGCCCCTGCAACACCCAGCTGCTTGTTGGGGCGCACGCAGGCACTGCACACTGTGCGTGCATCAGTGGTGGGTTGCAGTGGTATGCTCTGGTACGGGTGTACCAGTGCCTGCCGGGAAGGCCACCTATCGTTCTGGTGCAGTGCTCCGCAGGGCCTGCCCGCCCTCACCTGTATTTGAGCTCTTCGGCCCTTCCGCACATGGAGCGTACAGCACCTGTGCGACGCTCTGCCAAGCAGCTGGAGCATCGTGGAGGCATGTCAGGTAAGGATGCATGTGTGCGCTGCACACATTCATGTGGTGGACACCAGGCCCCGTAGCACCGTATCAGTTGCAATGAGATTCGGAACCCACCACTGGCGTGCATGCGCAGTGGGCCTTTTGGCATAAATACAGCTATAGAGTGCGGGCGGGCGGGCCAAACGAGCCACCGTATCGGTACGCTCTCAGCTGCTCCAGGCCTCTATTGGTACGGCCGTACCGGTTAGGACTGGCACCAACCTACCACTGGCTCCCTCCCTCGTAGGCAAATATACTCACCTGTGTATTTTGAGATAGCTTGACAAATTTACTCAACTGGCATTTTTATCACCTGTTTTCTAAATCATCTCATCCCAATATGTAAAATTAATACATTTTATCTTGGAGGTCGATAATTTCCCACGTTATTTGTAGACCAGCGAAACTTTTGAAAAGGCACCAACGAGATCCCACACCAATCCTTTCTTGGCTTACACACAAAAGACACAACCCACTCCAAAGCAGGTTTTATCAGCAGGTCTTTATTGTAATATAGGCTTGAAGCATTCATTACAAGGTAGAAGGGAAGCACAGTTAACAGCTATTTTTTTATTTTTAGCAGTTCGGAAGGAAAAACACTGCATGGGGAATAGAGAGGTCAACTCTCGGTACAAACTAGCAAACTAAACCACAAGAACTTACCATTAGAAACATTTTACATTGTGACGCTGCTGTTACAATAGGCAAGGAACACAAAAAAAAAAAAAGATTAAAAAGGTAAAGAAACCTCAAAAACAAACCAACAGAACTATCCAAAGTGGTTTTTTGTTTTTGTTTTTGCCACATGTTAACATCCAATTTTGGCAACATCGCAATTTTTTTAACCGAGATTGAATTCTGATGTTGGAAAGGAAAGAGGCTGCACTCTCAAATACAGCGTCATCCAAAGGGTTTCCTTAAAACGTGCTTTTTCAGAAAAATATCTCCCGCGTGAGCTTCGCTGAAAGCGACGGGGCTGGTTATGCAAGGGTAAACAGAAACACCTTTGTTTTTTAAAAAAAGAAGAAGGAAAAAAGCTTAGAAAAATTAGCTTGTCAGCCTGCACCCCTTTTTTTGTCCATTTTTCTTCTCTCTCTCTCTGAAGTGGGTAAGAAAAACGAAAATCTCGGAGCATCATTTGCAAAGAGCATCTGCTCGTTTTTCAGGACAAGTGGGCTAAGTTTGACAGCACTGTTTTTTATTTTATTTTTTAATATTTTCCGAAGGAAGAAAAAAGCTTATTATTTTTTGGATCATGCCTTTTTTTTTTTTTTTTGCATTTTTCGCTTCCGACGCCATAATGAAAAAGTGTTAAGCAACCACAGCTGTGTAAATGTATACAGAACACAGTGACTATAAACAGGATTACGATACATCTCACATCCAATGCAGTTATGTATTTAAAGCATAAGAAGAAGTTTACGTAGGCAAGATGGCAGCCCATACGAATCTCCCGCGTGTCCAGTGGCGGAGGCGATCGTGTGCGCGTGCGTGCACTCACAATCCAGCTCCTTCCACGATGAGTGGGGGGGCGCATCGCTGCGGCCACAAACACACCCCTCTGAAGTCAAGAATTCTGCTAGCATCGCCCATGTAGAAATAAGGCAGACGGTATCCAGTTAGACTGCAGAATGCTCTTTTTTTTTTTTAACAAAACAAAAACAAACAGAAAACCACAAAACTTAAAACACAGGGAGGGAGGGAGGGAGGGAGGGAAGGCAAGTGCCCGAGTTATGCACATTTCTACTGACTCCATGAAACGGAACATACCACGGCAATGTTCATATTAAGAAAAGAAAACCTTACTTATAAATTTATCGACGGTGCTCCCCACTTCCCCAATGATGGTGGGTGGGTAGGAGAGAACGAAAAGGAAACCAGTTGTGAAAGTCCCTCCCGCTAAAATAAATAAAACGTAGAGCGTTCCCGTCCCTTCCCGATCCCCAGATTTTGCACCCAGACTGCCGCTTCGGAAAAACAGTCCCCCCCATCCCACTTAAAAGTAACATTTGCAGTTTTACTGGAGTTCCCAGTTACTTGCCCATCCGTTATGTGAGTTGTTTTGTCAAAAGTCCTTGGGGGGAAAAAGTTTTTCCATTTATTTGGCTACCCAGCCTGCTGGGCGCAGCCAGTAAAAGTTATAAAGTTATAATTCAGAGCTCTCTGGTTTTCTTTTACATTTTTTTGCTCTTTATTATTATTGGGGTTTTTTTCCTAACAAACATAGACACCCTCCTGCCTTCACAGTGTCTTGCTTTATATGTTGTGTTCTGTTTACTTCTTTCAAGGAACAACGAAGGGAAGAGAGGAATATGCAAAGTTTAAGCCTGTTTGCCAGGATGGTATAAAACGGATTATGAAAAATGAAAAGCATACCGCACGTTGGTTTTACAGAGGCAAGAAATCTTAACAAGGTCCTTTTTCGCAGGGTCAATGCAGGGAAAAAAAATACCTAGCAGGTAGTACCCAGAAGTCTTTTGAAAAAACCTTACTTAAAATGAACACTGTTAATTCATTATGGCTTATTTGGATGCATTTACAATGAAACTACCTGTTAGGCTACAATTTTTTGTGCAAGAAATTAAGCGCCTCCCTTCCTAATCCCTAAAAATTAACCAAATACAGCCGTTCTCTCTCTCTCTCTCTCTCTCTCTCTCTTCTCATTATATATATTGCTTTAATCAGCTTCCGTTTCCTGCTTTGGGGGCAGGAAGAACAGCTCGCTGTTATTTCCGTTAAGGAGATGTGTTCTTGCTAGGAACTTTGTACAAGAAAGCGAACACCAGTTCGAGACTCCCACTGTGACTTGACAAGGTGCTCTACGAAAACCGCCCAAGAGGGAGAACTGCATTACCACTGGCCAACCCACCCACCCACCCTGCTCACCCACCCACTTGCCCTTGCTAAAATTTAACTACTTGACATTTCTTATAACCGTCCTTTTGTGAATGAGTACACTTTACAAAGAGTTATTTAAAAGGTTAAATGGGATTTTGGCACCTTTGGGGAGGGGGGAGGTAAGGAGCAGCTGAGAGAATTTGAAAATGTGCAGGGGAAAATATAATCAAGCAAGCTTTACAAAGAAAAATAATAATAATAATAATCAATAGTCAGGAAGAGATGTTCCTTTAAGCATTTCAACCTGGCCAATTCTAACCTCCCCTCCCGTTTTAGAGAGCACTGCCAGTTGTCTCCCCTAGAAAAAATCTTGATTGTACAATAATGGACCAAGACACGAAGATGATACCATCAGGTAAGGTCCGTCTCTTTTTCTCACTCAACTTGGGCAGTGATTCAGCATCTAGGAAATACGGGGTGCTGAGCGATCGTTCGTGGTGGTCTTCCTCAGCTTAACGCCCCTGCGGATAGCATTCAGCATGTCTTCGCCCTGTGGGGCCTCCGCCGGGTTCTGCCCGCCTGTATGGGGCACAGTGGGTTGGCACGGGGGAGCAGTGATGCTGACGTTTTCTTTTTCGTTCTCCTCTCCCTTGTTTTCAGCCGGCGGCGGTCTCTGATCCTCTGCGCTGCTCGGTTTCTGACTGACAGGGGGAAGGCTGGCGGTTGCTTGCCCGCTCCACGAGGAGGTACATACGGTGGGGGTGCTGCCTCCTCCAGCCTCGGGACTTTGCTCAGAGCTTTCTTCTGCCCCACTCGGGAAACCAGGGAGCCCCGCTGGCATGTCGGGCACAGATGGAGTCTTAACGGGAATTACGGGGGTCTTGATGGGAATTGGTCCCGCGCCAATGGTCCCGCGCCTTACCGCTGGTTTGGTGGAAGGCGTCCGTCGGATGGTGGCCACACCCGGTGTGACGATCACGGGGCCAAGGGTGGTTGGGAGGCCCGCCGTGGAAGCAGGACGCTTGGCATGGAACATGCGACGGTAGGACTGGCTGATGTCGCTGTTCCTTGGAATAGTTGAAGATTTGTCGAATTCTTGCTGCTCGGTGTCTTGATCGCCACTCACAGAAAAGTAGTCGTAATCTGAAACTAGGATGGGAAAAATAGGGGAGTTAGAACAGCAAATCTTCAGGAGTAACTTGGCAGTTTTAAAGTTTTAACAAAGAAGATTAAAAACTGATATAAAGTAAGAAGCGTCAAAGGAAAAGAAATCAAAGGGAAAGATTAAAAGTGCAAGAAAGGAAGAAGAAAGTAAAAAAAAGAAAGAAGGTACGAAGAGGAAGCTTCTGGTTTTCTTTACAGTAGTTATAACTATACATATGAATCAGTTGCGAAAGGTGATCACCTCACCATGGAGCTGCTGCAACAGCCGTAAGTGTGCAACACGGTCACAAGTCGCCTTTTTTCAGTGCCATAACTTTGAACTGTCCCTAAGTGAACTGCTGTAAGTTGAGGACTACTTGTAGTCTTGGGCTTCTTGTAGTCCTCCTCAAAGGGCTGACACAAGTGGTTCTGGACTCTTAGGCATTTTTTTGTGGATGGCCAACCCTTCACTTTTCCCTTTCTATGTCCGTTCCAGGAGAAACTTTACACAATTCAGGAAGTGTGTAGCAATCTTGAAAGGCGAGGGACCCGGGGTAGGAAAAAAGCGACGCAAAACGGAACCTTGAGACACGAAGGCTCCCGTTCCTTACCTTGGGAGGGGATTGTATCTTCAGAACAGCAAGGTGTGGTTGTCTGAGTGCTGTAGCCACTGGAACACTGCAAGGAATCCCTGCTGCTCCTCTGAATGTCCAGCTGCAGCCCTCGGGTAAGAGCGAGAGCCAGCTCTTCACATGCTTCCATCTCCTCTCCTTGCTATCAACACAACGAGAAGGTCACTCATTAAGGGTATCGTTACAAGAACACTCCCTTTTTGCAGAGTCTAGTTGTCTCTTTTCACTCAGTGGGTTTTCATTCACAACGCGGACAAGTTGGACTTAAGCACTCCCCATGCTCTACTCTGTCTGCGTTGGGGCTACACTTTCCGTCATCCCAAGCTGTTTCCACTAATCTGGGTTAGGGTTTGTCACCATGCTTGAAGGATACCTGTTTGAGGAGGGCCCCATAATTGGGTTAGTACAACGGTCTAAGCCAGGGGTGTCAGATTCGACGTCATTGAGGGCCGCATCACTTTGTGTTTGACCTCAGGGGGTGCGTGGCCAGCTCGACGTCACTTGTGTCGGGGGGGAGGGGGGAGAAACGTGCCTGTGGTGGCCAGTGAAAATGGGCTAGCGAGCTCAGTTTTCAGCTGTCACAGCCTCCTGCAACCCTCTGCTGGTGAAAATGGAGCTGGGGGGGGGGGCGCACACACAGTCCTCGCAAGCTCTGTTTCTGATGCAATGGCCTCCTACAACCCTCTGCCAGCTAAAATGGACCTTGGGGGCTCTGTTTTCACTGGCAATAGAACTGGGGCCAGTCCTGTGCTGTTTCTAGAGCAGCCCCATGGGCCAGATCTAAGCACCCCGTGGGCCGAATTCAGTCCTTGAGTTTGACATCCCTGGTCTAAGCCATGGCTTCTTTCTTTTAACTTTGGTTGTAGAAGAAACCAATGTCCTGATTTGCAGAAAACAAGCCAAAATGTGGTCTAAAATTTATAGTGTCCACATCTTTCACTAAGTCAAAATCAAACAAACCACATCATGGTTTAAAAGGATATATGAATTGACGTCAATGGGGAGAGATGTGAATAATTGAAGACCCATCAGTTCAGTAGGTCCATACTAACAATGTATGATTCGATTGAAATGGATAAATTATGCATTATTACAGGTATCTTTTGCGGATTGGGCCATCCAATTTTACATCAAATCCAATATGGTATAGGATGATTTAACAAATGAAGGTAGGGACAAGACATCAATTAGTATAAAGCTACCATATCTAGGCAGCAAAAAATCAGGGCATCTGCAGGATCAATGTTTCTCAATCGTGGCAATTTGAAGATGTGTGGACTTCCAATTCCCAGAATTCTCCAGTGAGCATGGCTGGTTGGAGAATTCTGGGAGTTGAAGTCCACACATTTTCAAGTTGCCACAGTTGAGAATCACTGAGATAGCGAAGAGTTTCACTGCCACCTAAAGTTTACCCAGATTTTTGCAGTCCAAGTAAGCCTTTTTGATGCCATTCTTCTATTATGGTCCAAAGCACTTCACGTTATTTCCATATAACCTGATCTGCTTTTCAAATGACTCGTTTTACTAAGCAACAGAACTGGTATGTGCCAAGCCTGTAAGTTGCATCAAAGTCTTCCATGAATGGATTCACATATTAGGGTGATTCAGGCGAGCACTCTGCATAATCCGCATCATTATGTTTTATTCCCCAAGGCAGGGGTCTCCAACCTTGGCAAACTTTTAAGACTTGTGGACTGTAAACTCGCAGGATTCCCCAATTAATATGGACGCCCCTGCCCTAAAGCAAGTTAAACAGACAATAATGCGTGAACTAAACTTCACTTTTCTCACTCAAAAATAATAATAACCACCCAGAATTGCCTGTATCTATATAACCAGACAATCAACCAATTCTGGGCTGATCAAACTACTGGAGTTTTGCAGGCCAAAGATTGCAGGCCAAAAACCAAATAAGCCACATCACTCATTAGCGGGGATGTGAAACCTAGATGGTCCACACACGCTGTGCTGAGCTGTGAAGATTCGACAGAATAACAGAATTGGAAGAGACCTTGAAGGTCTTCTAGTCTAACCCACTGCTTAGGCAGGAAACTCTACACCACTTCAGACAAATGGATCTCCAACATCTTAAAAACTCCCAGTGTTGGGGCATTCACAACGTCTGGAGGCAAGCTGTTCCACTGATTAATTGTTCTAACTGTCAGGAAATTCCTCCTCAGTTCTAAGTTATTTCTCTCCTTGATTAGTTTCCACCCATTGCTTCTTGCCCTGCCCTCGGGTGCTTTGGAGAATAGCTTGACATGATTAAACCATGGCTTGCTTACCTTGGCTTGCAGAACACATCAAGATACAAGCAAAGGCCAGGGGAGGTTTAGTAGCAAGGTGTGTGCCTTGAACCTTTTTAATAGGAACCCACCAGCTCATGAGTTAAACAGAGTTTCCCACCTTTGGGGCAGCTGATACAGTCATGCTCCGGGCCCTCTGGGGGTCTTCTGTGGGCAGAGACGGACCACTCTGAGCTCCCCCTGGAGAGTCTGCTTCTCGTTTCTCCTTGCGACGTTGCAAAGTGTTTACCATAGGCTGGTCGTAAGGACCAGGCTTAGCCCAATCCTAGGAAAAAACCTCTATTAGTCAAAGCTTACAGGCTTTCCTCTCTCTCTCTCTCCCTCCCTCCCTCTGTGTCATATGCAAGCAGCAGACCCCACAGCCCTCTTAGAAAAAAGCACCCAATACAATTCGGATTGTGGAGCCCCTTCCCCTTTCCAGAGACCTAGTGACCAGTTCAAATGCGGGTTGAGATAGAATAAGATTTGCAAATTTCTCAAGGGTTAGGCTGAGCCTTTCACCGGTATCGGTAGTCCTCGATTTAATGACCACAGCTGAGCTCAACATCTCTGTTGCTAAGCGAGATAGTTGCTACGTGAGTTTTGCCCCATTTTTACAAGTTTTCTTGCCACAGTTGTTAAGTGAATCACTGCGGCTTTTTAAAAAAATGCATTAAAGGTTGTTAAGTGAATCTGGCTTCCCCACTGACTTTGCTTGTCAGGAGGTTCACAACAGGCGGTCGTGTGTCCCTGGGACATGGCAACTGAACAGTCATTAACAGGACCCCCTCCTGAATTTTAATCACTGGGACGCTGCAACAGTCATACGTGTGAAAAATGATCCTAATTCACATTTTTTTCAGTGCCCTTGTAACTCTGAACAGTCGCTAAATGAACTGTTGTTAAGTCGAGGACCACCCATACTATAGAAACAGCAGTGGAAGGGAAATGGGCCTGTTACGACGATCCCAATAACATCACCCTCCATCACCACTGGCCATGCAAGATTGGGTGAATGTGAGATAATCTTCAACAACATGTAGCCTACAATAGGTTTAGGAGGCTAAAAACCAATCTCAAGACAAGTACTGGTAGATCTCTTAGTTTTCTCTAATCCCTTCGTCTTCAGGTCTGCTTTCCCAGCATGTTTAAAATAGGAACTGCTATGTAATATAACAGAGAATATACCCTAACCCTAGCCCCATTCCATTCTAACACTGATGATGTTACCTAGTTGGGTAATGAAACGTCTGCAAGAAAACAACCAAGCTCCAAGAAGGCCAAGGGCCCCACAGTTTAACCTAGAGTTATGAATATTTTCTTCTATTCGAATAGGGCCTTATTGGGAAGTGTTACAAGGGAAACATTTTGGACCACTGAAATGTGGAGTGTGTTGAGGGACCTCTGCTAAATAGGTATCTCTTTTCTATTAATACAAGTTTGCCATTGACAAGAATCTGCTTAACATGCTAAGGAGAAAACAAGGGAAGAAAATGCCAACAAGCAATTTACTCATTCTTGGACCTATTGTCTACTTTGGTCTGGCCATCAATTAGCAAAGATCAGAGTCCATGAATCAAACCTACAACTATCTTGAAAGCTGCCATCATCCCAGACAAATTAAACTGTGTCGACATAAATGGTGCATAGGAAGCTTTTAAAAAGCTGTTTTGTCAATGAATATTTACGCTATTTAGGTGGAGGGTTTTTACATTCAAAAGTGCAATGGATTTCACTTGGTGAATATTTGTTGGCCACTTTCAGGGCAGGTTTGAACCTGGAGGCAAATGTCCACATTTACAACTTGTCCTTTTGGAAGAATAATACACAAGTTGGAAGGGATCTTGGAGGTCTTCTAACCCAACCCTCTGCTCAAGCAGGAGACCCTGTACCATTTCAGTCAAAGGGTTGTCCAAGTTCTTCTTAAACACCTCCAATGTTGGAGCACTCACAACTTCTGGAGGCAAGAGGTTCCATTGTTCTAACTGTCAGGAAATTTCTCTTTAGTTTTAGGTTGCTTCTCTCCTTAATTAATGTCCAACCATTGTTTCTTGCCTTGCCTTCAGGTGCTCTGGAGTATAGGTTGGCCCCCTCTTCTTTGTGGGAGCCCCTCAAAGACTGTAGCACTGCTATCATGTCAGGCATAGGCCTTCTTTTCATTAAACTAGAAACATACCCAATTCCTGCAACCATCGGCTTTCGGTTCTGTTTCTTCATATTTCAAAGGAAGGAAAACATCTATGCATGCATCTGTTGTAAACTATCACAACATGCAACTGCTTTGGGATCACAACCAGATTCAGACTCCTGGGCCAGGTGGAGAAGGATATTATACCCAAAGCGTATGTTCTTTATGGAGCTGTCTTTCCAAACTTAAGTTTTCTCCTGGTGTGTCCAAATTAGATATGCGTGAAATGTTAGGTCAGAGTGTCTCAGCCCAGAAGGATCTCATCTTGACCTTGTCATGTGGTGTGACTTCCAAACAGGGGTGAAATGCTGCCAATTCGGACCGGTTCACTTGAAACGGTAATAAAAAAATCCTACTGGTTCATCCGAACCGGTAGTAAAAAATGCTACCGGTTCGCCTATTAGAAATCATGCAGCACAGCTGATCGTCGCACAGCTGGTTGTTGGAGCTACCAGTTCAGGCAAACCGGTAGCATTTTTTTACATTTCGATGATCAGCTGCCCAACAATCAGCTGTGCCACACGATTAGAAATCGTGCGGCAGAGCTGATTGCCGGAGGTACGCGGTAGCACATATACGTGCAAAGCGAACCAGTAGCAGACTTCAGAGCATTTCACCCCTGCTTCAAAAAAAGTTACTACAATAGATTTTGGAGTCAGATGAGTCCATTCCAGGCTCAGAAGATTTTGACCTCAAAAAGAGTTTGCTGTTTTTTAGTAGGGGCTCCATTTCCCAAATTGCTAAACTACTTGGCCAACCTGGAAGCTAGAGTCCCAATATTCCTAGCAAATGTTGCTCCAGAGTTTCCACAACAGTTCCTTCGGTATTTCCTACGCCAAAGAATTATGTTGTTTTTCTTCGTGCTTTCTCAAAACAATAAACTATCTCTAGATACCAACTCTATTGGAAAAGCCATTTACAATGGCTAGTTTCTCATGACATCTGATCCCAGCAAGATATTCTGAATGTGATTCCATGAAGAGTGTGATTTGGCAATAAAAAAAACGCTGCATCCACAGTAATAAGCTAAAAGTTTCCAGGAATTAAATCATGAACAAGTTTTTAGCAGGGCTTATAAGATTTTACTAGCTGCTGAAAGAAAAACCATAGATTGTGCTTTATAGTATCCGTAACCCACACAGGTAATTAAGGCACCAGGGTAGAAAATGGGAGATGGTGCGTTGTAGTCCCGCCTTAGACATGAAAGCCAGATGGGTGATTATAGGCCAATCACTCTTTCTCAACCCAATCTACCTTACAGGATTGTTGTGATGGGGAAATCTTTGAGTTATTTGTAAAAATAATAAAGGCAGGATACAACAAAAATACATATTTAATTAAATTATGTGTATATCCCATCTGCAAATACCAACTGCTACTTCATACACAATCTGAAAAGTTGAAGAGTTGTATACAGGGGTGAGCTGCTATGGGTTGGCCCAGGTTCGAGAGAACCTGTAGCTAACATTATGGCTGGTTCGGAGAACCTCCAAATCCCACCCCTGGCTGGCCCCGCCCTACCCATCCCTCCCAGGAGTCTCCACGCAGCCTGTTTTTGATGCAAGGTAAATGCAGGACCCATGCGGAGGCTTGGGAAGGGCGAAAAATGGGCCTCCAGGGAGCTCCCGGAGCCTGGGGGAGGCGCTTTTCACCCTCCTTGAGGAAAGCCTCTGGAGTCTGGGGACTGCAAAAACGCCCTCCCTCCCACCATGGTGCAGGAAGCCGATTAGGCCACGCCCACCCAGCAACCAGGCAGAGAACCCGTTGCTGAAATTTTTGAAGCCCATCTTTGCTTGCATAGATTACAAAGCTGGGAGCATGTTCATGCAAACCAGCGTCCCCCCCCCCCCCCCCCCAAATCTTGGCAATATTAAGAGTTGTGGATTTCCAATTCCCAGAATTCCCCAATTCCATGCCGGCTGGTGAATTCTGCCAATTGAACTCCACAACTCTTAACGTTGTCAAGTTTGGAGACCACTGATTCAAAAGAAATAGCACACTTTAAAAAAAATAAATAATAATCCTCATCGATTATTGGTAAAGCAGGACGTAGGGGGAGAATCCCACCACCAGATCAAGACCTCAGAACAGGAGAAGCGAGATGAAGGGCCCACACCAAGAATTAAGTTAAGAACTGAGAAGCAATTTCTTGAGAGGGGTGGGGTGGGGGATGACAAGGAGAGACTCTAACAGGAACGAAAAGAAACACAAACCTTCCAACTAGGAATCTGAGGTGATGGTAACATGCCTGGCCCAATGGTGTAATAATGAACGTAGTCTGGAAGGAGGGTGGAGGATGTGGCCCGGGTCCATGCGTGAGAGACAGACGGAATATGAGGGAAAGAACCCACACCAACTGGGGCTAAAGATGAGCCACTGGGTAAACTACAGTGATAATACCCATTAGACAACTGGAAACAAACAAAAAGGGGGAAAAAGGAGAGAAATTAATATAAATAGGTCCAAATATGGGGGGAAGTACAAAGTGAAACAGACATGCATCGCTGGGAGAAAGGAAGGGAAATGCGCCCCATGGGCTCTAGTCCCCCTTTGGCTAGTCAACACCCGTAACCCCCGATGCTTGCTCATGCTTTGTTAATGACACTCAACTAGGCCACCATGTTCTGGAAGAGAAAACCAGAACAGGAACAAACAAAGGTCATTTTCGGGAGCTGAATTGTTGGACAAAGCGACGCCCCAGAGGCGCAAAGGCTTCCTAGGTCGGTGTGAGGAGACGCCTCGCAGGAAAAGGCTGCGTGGTGTTTTTGTAAGTGGGAAGCCCTCCTCGATAGCTTCATGCCACAAGAAGTTGAAAGAACTTCTCCGGTCCAGTTCTTCCTGGGCCTGATAGCTCAGGATATCCAGCTATTTCATTTATGGCAAGTAGAGCCTCAGCTTCAGAAAACGACTCGTTTGCAGACAAAACAAAACAAAAGAACGACGATAGGAGGAATGGAAGAGGAAATTGCTCCCGAGAATGGATCGCACCAGTGGTGGGTTTCAAATTTTTTAGAACCTACTCTGTAGGTGTGGCCTATTTTGTGGGCATGGCTTGGCAGTCATGTGATAGGGTGGGAGTGGCCACCTTTTAAAATGTGGTGAAACTCATTTAACAACGCTCTTGCTTAGCAACCAAAATTTTGGACTCAATTGTGATGATAAATTCTTTCTTTGCTTCCTTCCTTCCTTCCTTCCTTCCTTCCCTTTCCTTTCCTTTCCTTTCTTTTCCTTTCCTTTCCTTCCCGTTGGGTCACTGGCAGCGGCGGGCCAGATTTACTTCCAGGTACGCCGATGGAACCCCCTCTCACCGGTTCTCTAAATTTCACCAACCGGCTCTCGCGAGTAGGTGCGAGCCTGCAGAAACCCACCACTGGATCGCACCGATCCTCTCCCTCACTCTGTTCTCTAGGATGCTGGGCAGATATTACATGTCCCCCCTGCCAAAAGGATCTGGGTTTTCCCAGGGGGATTTGGAACAATGGAATGTATGAATTCTGAGAGGGCGAAAGTCTATTATTCTCTCCAGATTTGGTCTCCCTCTTTAGAAAAAGTAGATTTTTCTTATTGGGGTTTTTTGTTTTTGTCATAGGTGGATTTTTTGTCATAGGTGGATTTGTGGGCAGAAAGCTGCTCATAACAACATCCCTAACAGATGTCGTTTTAAGTGCCCTGGAAAAGGTCGCTTCTGTCTCCCAAGCCTTCACTGTGTTCGCTTCAGGACATGACTGGCGTTACAGGTAGTCCTCAACTTACGACCACAATTGAGCCCAAATTTTATGTTGCGAAGTGAGAAAATGGCTAAGTGAGTTTTGCCCCATCTTGGACTTTTCTCGTCACATTTGTTAAATGAATCGCTGCGGTTGTGAAATCAGTTAACATGGTTGCTAAGTGGAGCCCATTGACTTTGCCTGTCAGAAGGTCTGAAAAGGAGGTCATCGCGTGACTCCAGGGCATAAATGTGAGTCAGCTGCCAAGCGTATGAATGTAAATCACGTGACCCTGGGGATGCTACAACGGTCGCAATTGTGAAAAATGATCATAGTCACTTTTTCCGGTACTGTTGTAACTTCGGTCACTAAGGAAACTGTTATAAGTCAAGGACTACCGTTTCCCCCCTGAAAATAAGACAGGGCCTTTATTTTCTTTTGACCCCTGAAATAAGTGCTTGGCCTTATTTTCAGGGAGGTCTTATTATTTTTGAGGTGCAGGAGGCGGCGAGCGTGGTCGCCTCATGGCTGCTGCTGTGTTGCAATATTTTCGGGGGAGGGCTTATTTTAGCGCATGCGCTCAAAAGTCCAATTGGGCTTATTATCCAGGGAGGTTTTATTTTTGAAGAAACAGGATAACTGCACTGAAAGTATCTGCGAAGCTCTTTAACTAGGCCTGAACTGGGGGCAGCGTCTCTGGCAAAGCTTAATTAAAAGCCAAACGTCGACGTCAGCTTTTGCCACAGCTGCATTCTTGAGTCCTCTCACTCCAACCCTTCTAAGGAATCTGGACATTTTCTCATTCTCATCTGTAGCTTCTTATTATTTGCAGTCATATTTTTTTTTTTTCTTCTCCTGAATATTACAGAGCCTGGACAAAACCAAATGACGAATCTTCGAGATTTCAGTCTTTTTCACCTTTTCTGTGGAGGCCCAAGCCGCCATGGTGGAGCCTGAACTGACAGAGGTGGGGGAGCTGCACTCACTCACTGACTGGCAGGTCTCAGAGGCGTCAGAAGAGGCAGAGCTGGACGAATTCTGCTGGGGTTCAAAAAAAAAAAAAAAAGCCCCAAAGGCACCACGAAGAGGAAGAAAAGGGAAGAAAGACAAGCCAATGAAACAAAAACCAAAAAAAAAAGCAAAGGACAAATACATACAGAGAAGAAGAAAAGCAGAGTGTTAAGAGTTAAACAGGGAGAGAAAAAATCTAAGCATTAAACACGATTGTAAGTTGTTTTTTTTTTTTTGAAGAGTGCAGAGGGACCAAAGCAATGGGTTCTACATGGTAGGTTCTTCGCAGCATAGCCGATCGACTTAACGACCTTCCCAAAGGGCTGGAGAACAGGTTAGATGTCCTGGCTGCAGATTTGGGACTTGCCATCTTCCATGCAACTGGAAGGCATCCACGTTGGCAAAAGCGCCGTATCATTTCACGAAATCGTAAACGAACACGTGCACGATGTGAGTATCTCAAACCCATGCCCTTCCTGCTGAAGGAGTAAGAAGGATGCTTCCTCCCTCCCTTCCCCTGATCAATCTTCTACAGCTGAGACTCCCTGTTCTTTCAACAGCACCCAGACCACAGCATGGTTCCTGTGTCACCATGGAAGTGAGCAAGGAACAGGCCCAAGACAGTTACACCCATGGAACAAGGTCCAAAGCAACTCTGGCACAAAGATGACACAATTGCAAAGTGTGTGGGCTGCTCCAGATACAAGATGGGCATCATTTATTCCACGGGTACCATTCAGGATCAGGGCTGAGCTTGTACAGCAGGAGAACACAGCTCTGAAGATCGCCTTTAGCTGGGCAGGACCGTAACAAGGAAGCAGGACAAGTCAAGACTAACCCTACATCAATTTACGCGATTATGAGTATTCTTGAAAGAGACTGAGGGGCAAAGTACCAGGGTAGGGTAAGGCAAACCTACCAATCAACATTTCCATTTCTGGAAAATCTTCCTATTCACTCAGAGCACTTCTAAAAACCTGCTCAGGAGTACCCCAGATCAAGTATCTCCAACCTTGGCCACTTTTAAGACTTGTGGACTTCAACTCCCAGAATTCCCCAGCTGGCTGGGGAATTCTGGGAGTTGAAGTCCACAAGTCTTAAAGTGGCCAAGGTTAGAGACCCCTGCACCAGATTACTCTACAAATGACTCTTTGAAGGATGCACCCAATACCTGATCAAGCCATCTCTAAATAACATTTTTCAGTTCAATTCCTGTTGGTCACATGCAACTTCCATATTTTTAGTAACTACATACAAGGAGGTTGCCGATGGTCTTTGTCTTGGAATTATTATTATTACTTTAAGTTACCAATCTAACCTTCAACATTTGGACTTCCTAATGGCTTCCCAATCAAGCCCTAAGTCAGAACTTGCTTAGATTTCAAATGCACTAACCCTCTGGAAAGGCACCATATACACGCCTTCCCATTTTGAATCATAAGAAAGGCTCAAACTGAGAATTTCTAGGATACGAAAAGCCTGTAGCTGAAGTCCTGGCAAGCTGATGAACTTTCTTTTTTATTATGGGGCGGACAAATCAAAGGATCCTACTTGTGCTTATTTACCGTATTTTTTGGACTATAAGACGCATCAGACTATAAGGCAGACCGAGATTTTTAAGAGGTAAATTTTTTTTTAAAGTTTTTGCACTCTGCAGGCCTCCCAAACTCTCTGCGTGCCTCATTTTTTTTGTGAAAAATGGGGCATGCAGAGTTTGAGAGGCCTGCAAAGTCCTCCTGGGGATTGGCAGGACAGGGGAAAAAACTAGCAAAAACTGGCCCGTTTTTTGCAAAAACGGGGTATGCATAGGCTTTGGGAGGCCTGTAGAGTGCTCCCGGAGGCTGCGCCCCCCCCCCAAAAAACGGCCTGTTTTTTGCTCCTTTTTGCCCTCCCCAGCCCTCAGGAGCTCTCTGAAAGCCTCCCAAAAGCTATGCACGGCCATTTTGGTGAAGGGGGCAGAGTTTCGGGAGGCCAAAAATGCTGTATTCAGTGTATAAGACACACCCAGATATTCACCCTCTTTTGGGGGGAAAAAGGTGCATCCTATACTCCAAAAAATACGGTATTTCTGTTTCTAAAGCGGAGGGAGGAGATAGGGAGGGGAAGGAAGGAACGATGGGATGAGGGAGGGAGAGAGGAACGATGATGGGATGCGAGGAGAGGGGATGGGAGGGAGGGAGGGAGGGAGGGAGGAAGGAAGGAAGGAAGGAAGGGAGGGAGAGATAGTACTACTCCCATACACAGACTATGGCTTCAACTTCAGAAGGACAGAGGAAGAAAATTCTCACCTGGTCTTCACATACCAGTATTTGCATTTTATACAAATATACTAACTGACAGACATGCTTATTTCTCTTTGAGTCAACCACCCTTTCTCTTACAGTCTAAACAACACCTCAAACGTGCTCAATAATACGGCATAATTTTGAAATGTCACATGAAAAAATCCCTCTTCTTCCACTCTTTGGAAAAGCTGCGAGACCTGTGGAAGGCATTCTTTTGTCCCTCAGCAACAGAGAACGAGACATTAAAAATACATAAAAAGCATCCTAAAAAGGAGGTGGGTGGGAGGTGGTTTTCACCACAGAGTTTCTGTTAGAGACAATATTTTGCTTTCAAATACAACATATGGCATTGTACGACTATTTCTTTGTCACACTCCGCCCTTAATACGCAAACTGCAAAAGTTACGGCTTGTCAGTTGGTTATAACACAAACTGCGCACAATGAACAGCTTTCAGGGAAATCTGTCAAGCAAGTTAGTTGGCACTGTCTACCTAGCAGGACTTCAAACACAATTGCCATACTAAAGGAGAAAAAAATATACCTAGGTTTATGTACTTAAACTATGCTGACAATCTCTATAGTTCATTTTTTTTTAAAGATGACTTGTATGGACTATGTTTATCAATTAAAATTCGACATGTAACTACTAGAACCAGATAGGCCTTAGTTTTAATATCATTTTGCATCTAAGTCAGGGGTCTCCAACCTTTGCAACTTTAAGTCTGAAGGATTTCAGCTCCCAGAATTCTGGGAGCTGAAGTCCTTCAGACTTAAAGTTGCAAAGGTTGGAGACCCCTGATCTAAGTGAAGTTAGGCTCAGTAAAACATTTACTACAATTACTCGCTGTTAATAATTTTCCTATTCTATTACAGCAAAATTTCAAGACTACATGTAATCAGAGATTACACGTAGCATTAATGGCAAACTTGGCCCATAAGAAGCAGCTCTTTCCAGGGAGCTGAAGGAGGGAAATAGTATTCCCTGCAGTGACACAAAACCCTCCCTTTTGGATATATGCATCATGTTGTCAATCACACACACATCCAAAAGAGACAGCTGTTGGTGTTGAACACAGCTTCTGTCAACCTCTTGCAAATGCTCATGGCTTCATCCTCTATCCTCTATCAGAGATGGATAAGCTACTACAGGTAGTCCTGAACTTACGACCGCAACTGAGCCCAAGGTTTGTGTTGCTAAGCAAGACAGTTGTTAAGTGACTTTTGACCATTTCCTTGCCACAGTCATTAAGTGAATCACTTGCAGCTGTCAATTTAGTTGTTAAGTGAATCCAGCTTCCACGTTGACTTTGCTTGTCCGAAGGTCGCAAAAGGTGACCACATGACCATGGGACACTGCAACCGTCATAAATATGAGCCAGTTGCCAAGCATGCAAATTTTGATCATGTGACTGTGGGGATGCTGCAAGGTATCCATATGTAAGAATTTATGAACTGGAATAGCCATAAAAACAAGCCAGACAATGGGAATGGCGATTGAGACACAGGATTTGCTGTGAGCTATGTCAGACGGCTCGGAGCCTGGGCGTGGCTTAGCTTAAGTGTTCTGTGCATATAAGAGTGTTTGTCCTTACTCCTTGCCTCTACTTCTAGTTCTGATCCTTGCTTCTATACCTTGTACTTGATACCATGTTACAAGAGCTGCATGGGTATTGTATACTTGCATCATGTTTTATATTACTGTATATAAAGAAGTTTCTTCTATAAATGAATCCTGCTGAATTGTTTACTTGCAGGCTGGCTGGATAGCTACAGACTTTGACATAAGGGTCATGTGAAAAATGGTCATAAGTCACTTTTTTCAGTTGCATTGTAGCTTTGAACGGTCACTAAATGAACTATTGTAAATCGAGGGTTACCTGTAGAAACTCATACTGAGCTAGAAATCCATGTACCTTTGTCTATGGTGGCTAGGACTGCTGAGAACTACAGTTCATTCACATGCCACAGGTTGTTCATTCCTGCCTGTAGCAATTAAGTTGGCCTCAGACACAGCCAACATACTAATAATGCTAATTCTTGAAATTAGGGAACTTGGATTAAGACAGTTTATAAGAATTTGGGTGTGATATGAAATCTAAGCTTGAGTGTGTTTCGCCCCAAGAATGATGGAGAAAACACTTGGAAATCTTGACTAGCAGGTACTACTCGTCCTGAATCTTCTATCCTACTTGCTTGCATAGCCAATTTTGCTACCTCAAACTTCAAGGTATTACAGAATGTGACATGTTAAAAGACATAAAAGGGCTCTCTATTTTTAAGAGCTGCCGTGGCGCAGTGGCTAGAACACAGTACTGCAGGCTACGTCTGTTGAAGTAGCCTGCAATTTGGCAGTTCGAATCTCACCAGGGTCAAGATGGACTCAGCCTTCCAAGGTGGGTAAAATGAGGGCCCAGATTGTTGGGGTCAATAGGCTGACTCTGTAAACCACTTAGAGAGGGCTGGAAAGCACTGTGAAGCTGTATATAAATCTTATGACTATTGGCGAGACAGATTTCCTACAGGAGACAAGCTACTTCTGGGCTTCAACGACACACTAATTTCAGCTACGCTTCCTAAGCTGTTGGAGGGTATAAGGCTATTCAAAGGCTTTTCTAAGCCAAACTTAAGATACAATTCAACAAGAATGCAGAATGCAGCAGACAGATAACCAACTAACTTTGGCAGGGGTTCTCCAAAACTAGCCTTCCTTTCTCCCACAGCGTTACCAAACAAGTAACATCACCATCACACCGCGCGGGTTGAAGACATACCTGGTTGGGGGCTTCGGGCGGCATCGGGGACGGCGACTTGGATTGAAAAGCATCCTGGGACATGAATCCAGAGTCGTGCGAGGAGACACTGGAGAGCCTCATTGGTGCCTGCTGAGGCAGATTGGAGCTGCGGTAGCGATAGTGTGAACTGGGTGAGTGAGAATGCGAGCCACTTGACCGGGAGTCACTACTGTTTACACTGTTCAGACTGCTGTGAGATACAAAGGAAGAGAATGGGGGCAAGGGAAAGGGGAGAGGAGGGGAACGAAACAGAACAAAAAGAAAGGGGTAGGTAGGGAGAAACCGGCACAATACAATTAACGTCCCATGGATCCCCAGCTAGGCATGCGCAAATCATAAAATGGTGAAACCGGAAGAAGTTGTTTTAAGCCATAGGTTTGCTGCAGTATCCTTAGTAACCAGGCAGAAAATGGCACATCAAGGGGAGGGACGCTCAAATTCTAATCTTACGAGTTGGAAGGGACCTTGTAGGTCAGGGGTCTCCAACCTCTGCAACTTTAAGTCTGAAGGACTTCAGCTCCCAGACTTCTCCAGCCAGCAAAGCTGGCTGGAGAAGTCTGGGAGCTGAAGTCCTTCAGACTTAAAGTTGCAAAGGTTGGAGACCCCTGTTGTAGGTCATTTAGTCCAACACCCCCCACCCCCACCCAAGCAGGAGGCTCTACACCAGGGGTCTGCAAAGTTGGCTCTTTGAAGACTGGTGGACTTCAACTCCCAGAATTCCCCAGCCAGCCTGGCTGGGGAATTCTGGGAGTTGAAGTCCACCAGTCTTCAAAGAGCCAACTTTGCAGACCCCTGCTCTACACCATTTCTGACAAATGGCAGTGCAATCTCTTCTTGAAAGCATCCAGGGATGAAGCTCCCACAGCTTCCAAAGGCAACTTCTGTTCCATGGCTTGACTGTTCTCCCTGTCCGAACATTTCTCCTCAATTCCAGGTTGACTCTCTCCTTGATCAATTTCCATCCATTATTCCTTGTCTGGCCTTCGGGTGCCTTGGAAAAGCTACAACTGGACGCAAAAATAACCCTATGCTGGTTGCCTGGGGTCTTCCAGAATAGCTAGCGGTGAAAGGGAACAATGTTCTTAAGAGTTTTGGTACCCCTGGGATTCTTTCAGCGGATAGTCTAACAATGTGACAACACTCTTTGCTCCTTGACAAAACTTCAGGGGCATCTGATCAGTTCCAGGGGCCATTCTCAAAATCTTGAAGGATCACTCCTGCTTTAATCTTGTTGTTTCCAATACTCTGATAACACAAGGCAGCAAAGTGAAAATGGTTATGGGTTTATTTATTTTAATAGCAGCCTCTTGGGAGGAACCAACGAAGGAGCAATGTGGCTTATTTGGTCATCGCCAACACCACACATTTCCTTGCAACAATGCCTTGCCTACTTTAGCCATAAGATTTCCAACAGACTTACGGCCTGCCTGTTGTGGCCCATCAGCGGCCTGCGAAGCTGGGGGCAGACTCGGACAGTGAGGAGGTTGGGGAGGAACCTGGGCCAGTCCTGGAGTCTAGGGAAGGCTCTAATGAGGGCTCTGCGTCAGAGGCAGAGATGGGGCCAGGGTCATCTGACAGTTATCAGCTACTTTCGGAGTCAGACATCAGAAGAACAGTTGGAGCCTGTTCCCAATGTGCACATGCACAGAGCTGTCAGGCGAAGGGAACTATTAAGGAGCAGGGTCGACTCGGGAGTAAAGGTACACTGAATGGCGCCTCCCATAGGGAATAAAGAGGAGCCAAAGGGGAGTGGTGTTTGCAAGAGACAATTAGTTTGTTTATTAGTGTAAAGATTTGCTTATCGGAGTTTGTGCCTCAGAGAGACACTTTGCCAAGTATTTCATTGCGCCTGGAAGCTATCGGCCTGGCAACTATCCAAGGACTGATAAGGTCTGTTGTTGCAATTCACCCTTGAAAGGCTTTTTGCCAGGACTTTTCTGCAGGTGAATGCCAGGAATTCACATTAGTCCAGGGGTCTCCAACCTTTGCAACTTTAAGTCTGAAGGACTTCTGCTCCCAGACTTCTCCAGTGGTTGTAAAAACAGCTATCTTTGGTTCTGGGAACAGAGGAGGGAAACATCTTGCCTAGGCCACAGTCCAGAGAGCCTTCAGATACTGGATTCAGCCTCTTCTTTCCTTAACTAATTGTTGTTTGTTACTGGACATTGTTTGCTACTGATTTACTAGAAGTTAAGAACCTTCTATATCAGGGGTCCCCAACCTTTACAACCTTAAGTCTGAAGGACTTCTGCTTCCAGACTTCTCCAACCAGCTTTGCTGGCTGGAGAATTCTGGGAGCTGAAGTCCTTCAGACTTAAAGTTGCAAAGGTTGGAGACCCCTGCATTAGCCAATTAAAAAGGTGTGTGGGGTATTTTTTTTCCGGGACAAGGAGTCCGTTTTGTGGTTTTGTGAATCCAAGGTCAGAACACTGCCATTTTCCTTTTACCTTTCAGGATACTGCATTTTTAAAAGCCCGTGTTTCCCGCCATCAACATAAATATCTATAGCTCTCTTGGATATAGATACTATATACAAAGGCATGCACGGACGGCTAGCTTTGCAAGGAAATGCAAATGAACTGGCCTCTCTCGCTCTCTCTCATGCCGCGGATGCTGTTACAGCATCTCCAATCCGTGTGATTTAGAAAGGCAAACGTTTTAAAATAAAGTGATAAGAATGTGAGAGCATCGGGGCTGGGGAGAAATGAAAGGACAAGAAGAGACAGCAGGAAAGTTTTTTTCCTTTTGCTGGAGAAAAGGAGAAAAGGAAGGTTTCAATACACCTGGGAAGAAGCAAGGAATTAGGTGTGCATGCGGTCAACTGTTTTAGCCATGAGAAAAACAGTTTCTTGGAGGAGGTTGAGAAGGCATCTCAAGAGTTCCGGGACACAGAAACAAAACTAACATATTAAAACAGTGCTGAACAGTTCCACAGCTATTGAATCTAACAACAAACAACTTTATCCCAAAATGTTTTGACAAGACGTTCAGTGGATGCACTGAGATATTTTAATCCGCTAGGCGACTAAAGTTCCTTCGTAATTAGTTCTCGTTCTTTTTATTCCACCTTTTAAGCGTTCAAGGTCAGGAAAGCAGCGCAGAGAAGAGCCGGCTCGGAATCAAGCAGTTAAACAGGTAAACCGACTCGATTGAATTTTGATTTAATTTTCTCAAGCCGCTTTTGGTAAAAATTCTTTAAGCACTGGAATCCTCAACCTTAGGCATTCTGAATCGCTCAAATATTAGCAGCAAACCAACAGGAATTATTTTATAATGAAAATGTTATCCAGATTTGGAGACACCTCGGGATTGTCGGATCCTGGTTTGGAGATGGGATTGGAACCGGGACCATCCAACTGGGATGACACGTCTCCCCTGGAACCTCTGGGAAGTTCAGGGGCCGAGGACAATGCTGCCCCCAGGCCCTTCCAGCATTAGGGGAAGCGAGTGACTGGATGGGGAGCTCACTACTTTCACAAATGCTGGGGAAGATTGGCTGCAGACAGGCAATGTTGACGAGAGACTACAGATTCCCCTCTGGCAAGGAATAGCCACCTCCCCCACCTGATCCGAGGGCATGGGGGAATGGAGCGGAGGAAAGCTCAGAGGAGGCCTGTGAGGCTGCTTACGAGGAGGCTGCCCTAACTCTCCTCATAAGGAACACTTGGCTTGGGCTAATTTAGCCAGGGGAGGGTGCCTTTGTTGGGAGCAACTGCTTGTCTCGGCACTCACTCCCAGGATTTTGGGAAACCTTGACTTCTGGACTCCAACTCAAGTTTCAGCCTCTGGATTTGCATAGCTTGCTCGGCAGACTCTGGATTGTGGCTTATGGACTTTGTTTTTGCAACCTCTGCACTCTGTTTGTGGACTTCACCTTTCTTCCTATTTGGGGGCTTGTTTCTGATGACTATTGGACTCAGCTAGTGGGACTGTGTTACATTGGCTGTAGGTGGATGGTTTTTTGGGGGGCGGGGGAATAGGATGGGGGTTTATTAACATCCCTGAAGGGCCTGCTGTTGTGATTTAGCAGTGCAATGAAAGACTTCACTGGTACCTGCATCTACATACACAACATAAGGATTGCAACTAAATTCAGTGCCACAAATGAATAAAGCAAAAGTTGACAAAACTCAGCAGAAATGATGGCTCAATCAGTTCCAAAATGATCACTTCGGACTTGCTGAATGTTCTAAGTTCAAATCCAAATACTCCAAAAAGTTTAAACTATGGGGCTCTTTAAGAAATGGGATTATTTCATTTTATTTACTGCATTTTATCCCGTTTTTCCACAGCCCTCTGGTTGCTGAAAATGATGTACATGGGGTTTACTCTTAATTAAATTCCCATGCAACTGAAGTTTGTTTTTTATTCATTCATTAAATGTATACGTCATCTTATCTTCCCAATAAGCCAAAGCTGGACAGCTGAGAGAATGAAGGACACACAATGAGCTCCATTAAGAACAGATATGATGTTGGGTTTTCCCGGCCCAAATTCAAAATCTTAAACAAAGTGTGCCACACTTACCTGCACACGCTGGATTTTCTGGACATGGTGGTACTGGGAGAAGAAGGAGGAGTCTGATAGGACCAGCCATAGTCGGAACCTTTCAAATCGAGAATTACCTGGGGGGGGAAACAAGAATCACCATGAAAGATCAAGGTTTACTCTAAAAGGCTGATTCGGGGAATTCTAACTCAGAGATCCCCAGCCCCTGGTCTGTAAACTGGCACTGGTCTGTGGCATGTCAGAAAATGGTCCATGCAAATAAGCGACATGCGAAACCACGCCCCCTCCAGTCCACGGAAAAACCTCTCTCCATGGAATTGGCCCCTGGTGGCCAAAAGATTGAGGGCATATGTTTTAACTGGATTGAAAAATTCTCCTAGCGTATTCCATTAATGTCTCGAAAATATTCTTAAAAGCTGAGCATTGTATTATGACATTAAGCACAGTTAATCTGAAATTGTAACTGTTATCAATGACTTTACGCCAGTGCTTCGCAATCGTGGCAGTTTGAAGATGTGTGGATTTCGTGTCCCAAATTCAAGGCTGGCTAGGGAATTCTGGGAGTTGAAGTCCCCTTATCTTCAAGTTGCCAAGGTTCAGCAACACTGCTCTTTACTACTTATAATTATCAGCTCTTCTGATAGCAGTGGAATATAAAACCCATGAACCAAAGGAAACTATCACTGTGTCTTGGGTGATTCCAAGAATTGCTTCATTGTAAGATAAGTCAGGGTCAGATTTTCAGGGATGCAAAATCAAGCAAAATTTCCAAAAACATCAAAGACAATACAATACTAAGCATATTACAGAACACTGATAATTGAAGGAACAGAATAAAAAACTGCCATCATTGCCCTATACATTATGCACTGCAACATTCAACTGGGCATCCCTCAATATATATTTTGAAGTCTTTGATAAATACATCCTATGTTTAGATGAAATAAAAACCAAAACAAATTTGTTACCTGTGAGAACAACATCCAAATTAAGTTGTTCACCTATTCCAATGAAAACAATGGACTGAAATGAAATCTCTTTCTCATTATGCATTTTTTTGTATAAATTCTTGAGTTAGTTTTGATTTGTGGTGATTGCCTAAACTAATCCCTGCAGTTTTCATGGCAAGATTTTGGTTTTGGTGGTTTGCGATTGCCTCCTTCCTAGGGCTGAGAGTGTGGCCCAAAGTCACCCAGTTGGCTTTGTGCCTGGACTAGAACTCACCCTCTCTTGGTTTCTGGCCTGAGGCATTCATCATTACATAAAACTGGCTCTCTTGGATGTTATATGAATCCTGTAACTACTTCAAAACTATCCCAAAGGTGCTTTTTCAAAAGGCAACTGGACTTTCTGGTTTTTCTTTGAAGATGTTTCGCTTCTCACCCAAGAAGCTTCTTCAGCTCTGACTGGATGGTGGGGAATCAGAGCTGGAGAAGCTTCTTGGATGAGAAGCGAAATGTCTTCAAAGAAAAACCAGAAAGTCCAGCTGCCGCCTCAAAAAGCAGCTTTGGAACAACCATGACCTCAATGACTGAGAATCTCCATAGATATCTACTTTAAAACCAATTTACTGCATTAAAAAACTTGCTCCAATAGTCCAATTCTTCTTGCAAAAAATCAATGTAACTACCTCCGACCAAGATGTTTGCTTCTGCCTAATCCCCCAAATGAATGAAAAGAAGCTACAGGTTATCCTTGACTTACAACTGCAATTGAGCCCAAAATCCTGTTGCTAAGCAAGAACAGTTGTTACATTACAACTTACAATATCTTACAACTTTGCTTGAATTACTGCAGATGTAAGTTAATAACATAGGGTTTAAGAGAATCTGGCTTCCCCATTTGCGCAAAAGGTGATCACATGACCCTGGGACAGTGCAACCGTCATCAGTACATGCCAGTTGCCAAGTGTCTGTATTTTGATCATGTGATCACGGGGACGCTGAGACAGTTGTAACTTTGAAAACTGGTAATGTCACTTTTTTTGAAATCCCTTGTAACTTTTCATGGTCACTAAAGGAAAGGTTGTAAGTTGAGGACTGCCTTACTGTTTCTGAGTGAGGAGTGAGTCCCAATAAACAAGTGTACCTGTTCACTTGATGATGGGAGCTTGTGTGGGTCCATGGTCAGGCTTTTCAGATCTTCCGATATGGTCTGTAGATGAGTTATTTCTCCCAGCATTGATATTTCTTCCTCCTGGAAGATTTTTTTAAAAAAAGAAAAAAAGAAAATCTGTTATAGCTGATGAGAACTCAATTTTATTGTGTATTCAGTTCTGTGAAGAGAGGACAATCTTAACACAACATGGAAATACAATATGGCGGATCTTTATTTCTTCAATACTTTATTCTCACAACACTCATTAAAACAGCCTAACACAGCGGTCACCAACCTTTCAGACCTCAGCCATCACTAAATTCATGATTTTAAATCCCGTGGGCCACTAATATTATTTTTTAAAATAGATAAATAGTATTTAGTGCAATATAAAAATGCAAATAATTTTTCTGTGGACCACCAAAACTTCCTCGTGGACCACCAGTTGGTCACCACTGAGCTAACAGGAGTTGTAAAACCTTCTTCTCTAGCTCTAAGTATGAATTTGGGGAGGGACATTTCCAAATTCATGATTTGGGTAAGAAGGAAGGAAGCAAGAGATAACTTCATTTACATATAAACGCAAAGGCTTCCCCTGTCCAGTTGTGTCTGACTCTAGAAGGCAGTACTCATCCCCATTTCCTAGCCAAAGAAGTCGGCATTGTCCAAAGACACTTCTGTGATTACGTCACCAGCATCACTATACTTCCCACTAAAGTGGTACCTACAGTATTTTATCTACTCGCCTTTGCATGCTTTCGAAGTGCTAGGTTGGCAGAAGATGGGGCAAGAATGGGAACTCATTCCATTGCACGGCATTCGGGTCTCGAACCTGGGCTGTCAGCTTTCCAGGTCACAAGCTCAGCGTCTTTAACCACTGGGCCATTGCGCACCTCTTCTTATTTACATATAGTAACATATACAGGCCAGAGGTGGTCTTCACTTATGGCCTCGGTCCAGAGGTGGTATTCTGCTGGTTTGCCCCAGTTCGAGTGAACCAGTAGCAGCGGGAGGCTCCGCCCACATGCCCAGATGTCATCCTGGACACTCTGCGCATAAGGTTCTGTGCATGTGTAGAAGCGCCATGCGCGAGCTAAGCGAGAACGCACATGCTCCCGGTTTCAAACCGGTAGCGAAGGTAAGAGGATTTCATGGCTGCCTCAGTCACACGCACCACCTCCACGCATCCGCATTTGCCAAAAAAAGGGTCCAAATGGGATGCCATAGAGCTGAGGTGGGTGGGTGCGCCCACCCACGATTTTTGATACCAGTTCGGGTGAACCAGTCTAAACTGGTAGAACACCACCTCTGATGCAGACATATCGTAAAGCAATCTGGAAGTTCTGAATGGGAAGGTGATCTACAGATGGTTGTATAGCCCAGGAGTAGTCCAATAGTGCAGTCTAGTTACATCTTTTCCTTCTGCAAGATACACATCCAGCATTCAAATCCAGTTTACAAAGAGTCTTTGACAGAATGGATTCATTCACCAGAGGAGCAGAAAGAAGAACTAAGCAGCAATTCTCTCATTTCCGCCATGCTCAATAGCAATTCTATTTTCCTATTCCTAATTTCCCAGGACACCCTTCGCACAAGGTCTCTGTCGTTTCCAACAGAAATTACTTCTTAGTCTGGAAGAGGGAGGTAGATGAAAGAGAAATGAAAACGGATTACGAGAATTTGATCCCAGAAGTGTTGACTGTCACCCAATTTGCAGTTATCAGTGCCAAGCAACTAATTAAAAAATTTCCCAGCTTTCAAAGCCTCTTGATTATTTGCAATTCTTCACTAGCTACTTTAATACTTTTCATATATTTGGTACCTTGCCTGAGAATATTTAGAGTGAAAGGTTTCATGGAAAATATTGAATAAATAAACCTAAAGGTGCGCAGGGAATTGAAAGGACCAGGTAAATAAAATAAAACTGAAATAGATGAATAGAAAGGTCTTTTAAGTGTCAAACCTTCACTGCGTGCCCTTAAATCGATCTGTAAAGGTAGGCCATTGTCACCCTTATACTGCATTCTGCAAGAATCTCATGCACCCCAAAATTTTGTCATTTTTGTATTGTGTAGAACTATATATTCTACTGAAGTTCCACTGAATACAAGACCATATTCTGAAATAATCTAATATTACTGTACATCAACCGTAAAAAAAAGGCATTTTTGGAACATTGTGACACCTCCCATCCTTGCAAATGATCATATTCATTGCATAAAGGTAAAGGTTCCTCTCGCACATATGTGATAGTCATTCCTGACTCTAGATGGCAGTGTTTATCTTAGTTTCAAAGCCGAAGAGCCAGCGCTGTCTGAAGACGTCTCCGTGGCCATGAGGCCGGCATGACTGGATGCCGAAGATGCAAGGAACGCTGTTACCTTCCCACCCAAGGTGGTTCCTATTTTTCTACTTGCATTTTTACATGCTTTCGAACTGCTAGGTTGGCTGAAGCTGGAACAAGTAACGGGAGCTCACTCAGTTACGCAGTGCTATGGATTCGAACTGCCGAGCTACCAACCTTTCTGATCAACAAGCTCAACATCTTGATCACCAAATCCAGCCATATAATTCTTCAAAAGATCCCTGAAAGGGTCCATAATATTCTTCAGACAACCCTCTTTCATGGTGTGCATAAAAGAGAAGATCTATACAATCGTGACCCTTCAGAATATGGAGCACAAAACCCTTACAAATATGTTTTTATTGAAAGAGTCCATGAAAGTCTTCCGTTCTAGCTGCTGGTGTTCATATCCAAAGCAACATTTACAGTATGCTACCCATTTGTTTTATGCGAACTGTCTATCTCATCTGGTCACGGTCCTTTTGCGCATAAGTGCGTACGTGAGGGAAGAAATAGGTTATGGATATTTAAACATACACAGGAATCAGAAATACAATACGCTACTGTGGAAATGTTTCACTCTCTTTCAAAGACAGGCGAACAATAAAAGCATTGGGAATGAAACTCACAATTACAGGACGCAGCATAGAAATAAACGAACAGAATCGGCCACGTTCTTCAATCAGTGCTTTTCTAACAGCCTGCTTCTCTGTTTCTTCAAGGAGAAGATATTTATCGTTCACGTCCTGCAGGGCACTGTCCAGCTGAGGCTGGATGTCTCCTCTCCCTGTTTACAATAGAGGAAAAACAAAAGGCACAGAAACTTAAGGATTTGATTCAGAAAAACAGATTTTTAGGTTCTTAACAAAGATTGACAATAGGAATTGTCAAACTCGATTTCATTGAAATCATCATGGTTGTGTTTGACCTTTAGGGGGGAGTGGGTGTGGCCCGCTTGACATCACTCGTTTCAGGGGGTGCTTGTGGCGGCCTGAGCGCTCTGCCAGGGAAAACGGGCTCTGAGCTCTGTTTTCGTCTGCGACGGCCTCCTACACCCTGTGCCAGCGAACATGGAGCTTGGGAAGGCTGCATGTTTTCACTGGCAGAAACACCACGAGCCAGTTCTTTGTTGTTTCCAGGGCGGCCCCGCGGGCCAGATCTAAGCACCCCGTGGGCGGAATCCAGCCCGCGGGCCTTGAGTTTGACACCCCTGTACTAGAGGGTTTTCTCCCGCCATTACTTGTGCTTTGTTTCTCTTAAGAAGAAATACTGTGGAATTAATTTGCTGCATTCTGCACACAAAGCATTTGTACAATCAGGGTACGTGACCATATATACCAGGGGTAGTCAACCTTTTTATACCTACCGCTCACTTTTGTATCTCTGTTAGTAGTAAAATTTTCTAACCGCCCACCGGTTCCACAGTAATGGTGATTTATAAAGTAGGGAAGTCGATTAAATTTAAAAAAGGAAAGTGCTTCACTATTGGACAAAACCCCTAACGCCCACCATGAAAGCTGGAACGCCCACTAGTGGGCGGTAGGGACCTGGTTGACTACCACTGATATATACCCCAAAGCAGGGTTTCTCAAACTTTGCAAATTTTAAGGTTTGTGGACTTTTTCTGGCTGGGGAATTCTAGGAATTGAAAGCCAACATCTTAAATTTGCTAAGTTTGAGAAACACTGCCCTAGAGCATAAACCTGAATCTTATTCAGAAACTTAGGGACAAATGCAGAGATTGATGGAAGAACAATTCTTTTAAAGTCGGACTTTTGCAGACTGACCTATATGAAGGTTATGTAAGAACTCTTATTGAAGGATTTATGGTCCTTCCAGAGAGGAGAGGCCAGACATTACTCCTAAAAAAAACCCAAAAATATCCCAGAGCACCCACCCCTAATTTAAGTAAACTCCCATTTATAAACAACATTTGAATAACACAGTAAAGGTTGGTGTGTGTGCTTATCCACATATTTATGCGTAACTGCAGATTTTTGACAAAGAGAAACAAGGAAAAGAATCTAAGCAAGAAAAAACACATTTCAATAATCAGGTAAACTAATTCAATTTAAACTGCAACATTTCAAAGCATTGCAAATATTCGTATCTCTAATGCATGAAAAGTGTTTACCTCCTGCAAAATAATCTTTCAGCAATATTATAAAATAAGTGTTCTAAGAACATACAATGTTCTTCTAATGTGCTAACAGCATCTTACAGAGTTTATATTTAATTTGCAGATGGGAGTTAGAAATATTGTACCTAAATCCTAGCTAAACAATACCCTTGGAAGGCAGAGGCATTAATTCAATCAAAAATGTCATAAGACATAGAGGGCACTGCATTAGAAGACAAACAGAAATTGTGAGATGGTTCAGAAGGCTTAGTGTGAGATTGAGCCTTGGATTAAAAAGCACGTTTTACATGTGGATCAACAAAAATGTTCCATTTCAGCTGTAGAATAATATGGATAAAAAATACAGTTGCAAGAAATGAAGGATTACAAAGATTAATATTCTGAAGCCCACATACCCCAGTGTCTATATTTACACATGTTTAACGGGGTCAAGTAAACACTCAATAATTATATTTGCACGACAAGCTAAGCTTGATTGGTGTTAACTTTAGTTGTGACTTTTAGAGGTTTAATATGTAAACTCACTTAATATATTTGGTTTAAGTTTTGGCACATTGTGCAAGTCTTGAAAATGAGTTTGTTCCATAAATACTGTGTGTTATAGGAATGCAGTCTCTGAATCTTCATGTGTAATTTTACTTCCTTTACCCTAACAATCTTTTCTGCATTCCTGCTCTTCCAAATATTACTATTTTTTATCTTAAACCATCACATTCTTACAACTTATCAAGAAGCATAATACAAAAAGCTGAAGGGACAAATAGCAACGGTTAAAGCCTCAATTTGTACCATGGAAACCACCAACCAAGAATCAGCTTGGTTTCACCTTCAAATAAGAGGCCTTTTGATAGGCTGAATCAATCACCAATCCTGTCTCAGAACAATTAACCAATGGAACAACGTGCCTCCAGAAGTTGTGAATGCTCTAACACTGGAAGTTTTTAAGCTGATGTTGGATAACCATTTGTCTGAAACGATGTAGAGTTTCCTGCCTAAGCAGGGGGTTGGACTAGAATACCTCCAAGGTCCCTTCCAACTCTGTTATTCTATTCTATTCCCCGTCAAGGTATGGTTTTCCAAGGTCATGGGGCTCAAAGTCACTCAGCTATCACTAACCTTCAGAACAAAAAAGTTAGAACCACAATTGTGGTTCATCAACTTTATCATTGATGATGGGAAAGCCATTTCCTGCAAACTTATTCAATCCCTATTAAAGGTGACTTCCAAGTCTTAAGACCCACCAAAGATAGATCATTTGTTAGCAGAATTTCAAAGAAAAGAACAACTAAAGTGAGCTTGGACTGGAGTTATCTGGCTACTCAAGTGCAACTGTGCATGTCGGCAATATATGCCTAAAAATACTAAATCAAAACTAAAGCCTTAAATCTTGTGTTAAATGCTGAGAGATGCCTTATGAATGTAACGAGGAGCTTAAGACGTACAGGCATTTCAAACTGATTCTCGGTCAATCAGTTTTCTACTACCAGGATGGAATT
Source organism: Rhabdophis nuchalis (assembly GCA_039707465.1). Taxonomy (NCBI): domain Eukaryota; kingdom Metazoa; phylum Chordata; class Lepidosauria; order Squamata; family Natricidae; genus Rhabdophis; species Rhabdophis nuchalis. The sequence goes on from CM077645.1 coordinate 208,492,492, forward strand.
TAAGAAGACATTCGCTTCAGAGTCTTATTTAATAGGAATATTGTCAACTACCTAAAGATGAAGCCAATTTGCAATAGTTCTTGGAAGTAAAATCCTAGCGTTTCATCTATCTAAGCCAGGGGGGTCAAATTCGGTTTCATTGAGGCCCGCGTCAGGGTTGTGTTTGACCTCGAGGGTGTGTGTGTGTGATGGGGGGGCATCTTGACATTACTTGTGTCAGGGGCGCCTGTGGTGGCCCGAGCGCTCTGCTAGAGAAAACAGGCTCCCAATCTCTTTTTTCGGCTGGGTCGGCCTCCTGCAACCCTCTGCCAGGGAAAACGGAGCTCGGTTCCCCTGTTCCTTGTTCCCTGGCAGAGACACGGAGGGCTGATCCTTCACTGTTTCCAGGGCAGCCCTGTAGGCCAGATCTAACCACCCCAGGAGGTGGATCTGACCCGCGGGCCTTGAGTTTGATACCCCTGATCTAAGCGGTTGGCTCGAAGTTCTCTTTATCAACTTTCACAACTAACTTCTCCTTTTTTTCTCCCAATAGGTAGCATATCATTTGCATTTTGTGGATCTCCTTGCATAGGTTAAGGTTAGGACACAGCATATATCTTAATCACTTACTTCATTTCACCCGCACGTCTACCCAATCACTCATACCTATCCATCACTTCTCCATGACCTCTGAGAGAAGCCATTCAGAATGCCAACAGAAGGAAGAGGAGAGATATGTCAGACCAATTCACAGACAGCAGATAAGAATGCCTGAACTAATTTGATATGCATTTTGTAGAAGAAATGGATGAACTGTCTCTGGGGCCCATATGCTCACAAACTGTAGTGGCCCAGCCGGCTCCGGATGAGCTGCTGATGGACTCCTCTAGTGAGGAGTCCTATGAGCCTGCTCTGGAGGAAGAGGGCGACCTTGAGAGGGCAGAGAGCCCGGCTAGTCATCAGGAGGCACCTGGGTCTTGGAGTAGTGGGGAGGATCAAGGCCAGTTTGTCTCTGATGCTAGGTTAAGACGGGCTGAAAAAAGAAAGCTTCAGTTGCAGCAGAGAACTCGGAGGCGTTGAATTAGTCCCAGCTGCCTAATGACTGGCCCCTCCCAAGAGGGTTTAAAAGGAAGCCTCTGCTAAGGAAGTCCTTGCAGAGAACAACGTGTCATTTCTAGGTTCGAGTGTCTTGAGTTGAGTTTGTGTGAAGAAGCTTCGTCTCTGTCATTCAGGCAAGCAGCCAAGAGTCTGGTAATTAGTTGAAGGAAGGGGGGTCAGAACACAAACACATTGTTTTATTTTTTTATTTATTTTTTTATTTATTTTTATTTTTCAAATGTATACCCCGCCCTTCTCCATTGTTAGGACCCAGGGCGGCGCACAGGCATTATTAAAATCATAAAAGCATATTACATTGCATGTAATCCTCGACTTGCAACCACAATTGAGATCAGAATTTCTGTTGTTAAGCAGTGAGTCACACCCAACTTTTTTTTTTTTATACCACAGTTGTTAGGTAAATTTTAAGCCAAAGTCCCTTGTGTTGCAATAAAATCGCTATAATATAGCATGTTTTATTCCTCTCAGGTTTATGAGATTATTCCACGAATTAATTTTTAAGTTTCAAGGTTGGAGAAGCATCAAAGCTGCCCAAAAGTAGCAGGAGGAAAAGTCCCAAACTGATTCACTAAGAGACTCCACTAAGCAGCTGGAGTGTCACGGAGGTGTCGCAGGACGTTGCAGGTGGTAAGTACGCATGTGCGCACTACGTACGCATTCATGTGGTGGCTGCCCGGCCCCGTATCGGTTGCAACGGGATTCGGAACCCACCACTGGTTCTAATCTGACCTTAAGAATGAAAGCCGGCTGGGTGACTCTGGGCTAATCACTGGGAGATTTTGAGTTCTAATCCCGCCTTATTTTTAGAGAATAAAGCTTCTTCACTTTTGGGGAAATAGGTGCAACAATGTTGGAGTTACTTTCCTATCAATTCTGGATAAATGTCTGGTCTAGTGCAGGGGTCTGCAAAGTTGGCTCTTTTAAGACTGGTGGACTTCAATTCCTAGAATTCCCCAGCCAGCCATGCTGGCTGGGGAATTCTGGGAGTTGAAGTCCACCAGTCTTAAAAGAGCCAACTTTGCAGACCCCTGGTCTAGTGGTTACGGTGCCAGGATAGAAAGCAAGAGACCGTGAGTTCAAGTCCTGCCTTACCCATGAAAGCCAGATGGGTTACCTTAGGCTGGTCACTGTATCTCAGCCCAATTCACTTCTTATTGTGGGTTGTTATTGTGGGTAAAATAGGAGGAGGAAGGAGTTATTAGGTATGTTTTCCGCATTGAGTTATTTATCGAAATAATAAAGATGTGATACCAATATATAACAAGGTATTATACTTTTTCACCCCCAAAGTATAGCTCACTTCAGCCCCATCATCATCATTTTTATCATCATCATCATCATCATCGTAATTGAGATGAATTATTTCTACCAATTTCTAATAGTTTTTTTAATAATTGAGGTGTAACGTGCAAGTGATTTAAGATAGAAAAGATTTTGTTAAGATCAAGGGATTAGAAAAATTAATGATTTTAAGTTCTACAGACATTAAAAGGCGTCTCTTTTTGTAAACAAACTGCTTTAAAGATCTTCAGAAATTTCTGAGTCTCCCACTCCTCCAGGTCGTCTGACACACTCCTAACTACGCAAACTTAAGTCTGCTGCTTCCATCTACTATGTGATCATTTTGGTTACCAAAACGGGTTGCAATCTTAGTAGCAAAAAATGTTTTTCTATTGCTAGCCACAAGCAGAAGTTTAGCCTAGAAACTTGAATAATCTTCTGATTATGTATCTTATGATTAATGATTGTAACTATGATTTATGATCTATGACCTATCACTTTGTTGTTTGTATGTACACTGAGAGCTTATGCACTGGAGACAAATTGCTTGAGTGTCCAATCATTCTTGGCCAATAAAGAATTCTGTCTGTTCTGTCCTGTCTGATCCAATCCTCCTTTCAACATCTGATGACAGAAGAAATATTTTCATGCAATACAAAATGAGCTACTGCTTTTATTTACTTCTGGATAAAGAAGATGTAGACCTTAGCATCTCCTTGATCTTAAGACTGCAAGTCCAACATTAGCTTTAATTTTAAAAAGGCCTAGAAAACTAGTAGATACTAGAACAGTGATGGCAAACCCATGGCATGTGTGGGTCCAAGGTAGCACACACCATGATGTTTTTGGGTGACACCCCGATGTTCACCTGACAACTATTCTCAAAAGCACATCCTGTTCTCGTGTGATTTGGGGGGGGGGGAGGCTGCGGACTCGTGGAGGTTGCTTGAGAATGAGGTATGCTCTTGCGCAACCTCCAGACCTGCCGGACGTTGCCTCAGAGGGCCGTGTTCTCCGATGGCCTCAGGAGCCTCCAAAAACTGTGTAAGAACCAAGCAGGCTTTCATTCAGTTTTTAGAGGCTGCAGAAAAGCATTCTCTGAAGGGCTTTTGTGCAACCTCAGGTATGCCACAGAGTATGTCAGGTATGTCAAGAGAAAGAGAGTGATGCCTGAAGGTAAGCAGTGTGCAGGACATTCCAGAGAATAGTGCGAAGCGGAATGGCAGTGGTGGCGCCACCTCTGGACAAGTCTTCCTATTGGCAAGGGTCACTGTTCAGTCTGGCCAGGATGCGGGAGGGAATAGAGTAGGGGTGTCAAACTCGATTTCATTGAGGGTTGTTTTTAACCTTAGGGGGATCGGGTGGGCGTGGCCAGCTTGATGTCAGCCATGTTGGAGGCACCTGTGGTGGCCTGCACGCTCTGCAAGCAAAAATGGGCTCCTGGGCTCCATTTTCACTGGCAGAGGGGGTCAGGAAGCCATCGCAGCTGAAAACAGAGCCTGGGAGGGCCGTACGTGGCCCTCCCAAGCTTCATTTTTGCTGGCAGAGGCACCGCTGGCCATATCTAAGCACCCTGCAGGCCGGGGCCTTGAGTTTGACATTCCTGGAATAGAGAATCGCTTCTCATTTGTTCAGAGGGTAGGTGGGTGTGACACACCAGCAGAGTCAAAAATCAAGACATTTTCCAAACTTCTGACCAGCTGAGCCCCCAAAATTTGCCATCACTGCACTAGTACCGTAATGTGACCGCCGCCAGAATGACCCCAACCAGCCACCAGGGGGCGTGCAGGGTGAAACTTACCCAGTGCCTCTGTGTCAAGAAGATGAGCATGATGGGAAATAGCAGGATGCAAAAATTGACACACACAAAAAAAAAGGAAAATAAAAGAAGTCAAAACCAGCACTCCAAGGGTTCAATCATCATTCTAAGCCTGAAAAGAAACACAACTGATCCCAGCTCCATTTTTCCAACAAAACCTTTTGTTATTAAGTCTTTTCTGAGTTATGAGTCATGGGGCGGTAGTTGGTTTTTTCGGCTCTTTATGCGTCAACTCAACCTGATTCATCTTGACGAATTGGGACAGGAACCATAAAAGAAAAGAGACTTGGGAAGGATCGTATTTTGATCCTTCAAATCATGACTCAGAAGATCCTTTTTGGTTCACCCATTCTAGCTCTCCAATCCTTTGGCCAAAGCGAGCCATAAAATATCAGCAAAGCAAAGTCCAAGGGACCCCAATGTCCTCAGCTAGAATTGGAAAATGATTCCGTGAAAGGGATTCACAAACGATGGGTTGCACATGGAACTGTTTACCGTTTGGCACAAAGCGTTGCCTGGCTCCCAAAAAATTACAGTTAAGTAGAGAAATAGAAGGGGAGACTGGAAAAGCAACAGAGAAGGAAAAAACAAAGGCGTGTATTAAATCTTCCCTTAAGTGGCTTCTGTTGAAAAGAGCCTTCAAACAGCTTTCTCAAACCTCTAACCTCTAGGTAAATTGGATTATAAATACTATTATTCAGCATGCTTCAGTAGTTTGCCTGTGTTTTATCCCTGCTGTGACCTGCATGGGCTCCCCATTTTTATCCAGCTGCAATTCAGTATCACATTTCTAGCCAGCTTACCTGTGCAGAAACCACTCCCTACAGAGATCTACCCATTCCATTAGATCAGGGGTCTCCAACCTTTGCAACTTTACCTCTGAAGGACTTCAGCTCCCAGAATTCTCCAGCCAGCAAAACTGCATTAGATTACATAGGTTCTTCCAGGTCCCCTCTATTAAAAATGATCCTCTGGCAGGACCCAAGAAGCAAAAGTTTTTTTCTGTAGCTCTACCTACAAAATAGAACAGTCTCTCCCTGATTTTGGTTTAAGAATTTTAACTTTTCCTTTTTATGATTTATGCATGCTGGTTGCCCGTCTAAGGTTTCTTGTATATAATGAGCAACCATGTACCGTGTAACAATTGCATCCCAACACAATTACAAGACATTAGCTATGCCTGTTGCTGTGGTTATCATTTGCTTTCCAGGCTCAATATTGCCATTTCTACTCAAAAGCAATATTGTTCAATCTCATACATTAACAATTCATCGGCGCCAAACCAACAAAACTGAAGTTGACCAGATATTTCACTCTATATTGTGTAGGATTTTTTTTTTTTTTAATTATCCCATGTGTTTTGTACTCTTGGCACAATCGGAATAGTTTATGAAGCTGATTACAAATTTGCCATTAACTATATTTTAACAGAGTCAGGAAAAAAAAAACCTGGCTTAAACCTAAGAGAATCTACAGGGAGTCCTTGATCTACAATTGTAATGGAGCCTCCCAAATTACATTTGTAAGTTGTGTGACTTGTAAAGTAGGTTATCACGTCTGATCTGATTTTACCGCCATATGCAGCATCCCCCCCCCCAGTCACATGACTGCAACTTATGACATTTTTTCCTGAAAACCAGCAGTTAGTTCTGGTTTAGAAGGCGCGGCAGTTGTAAAACAGGTCATCCCATAAGAGACTTTTATTTTCACAGCATTTGTTAAGTGGGCACTTAGTAAAGCCAATCCCCATGAGGGTCACAACACTACAATTATAGCTTGGCCTGTTTTTCCTCCCCTTAATTTACATTGCACAGGTGAGGCATACAGCCAGTTTGGTGGTGAAGGCACCAGGGTGGAAAACAGGAGACTGTGAATTCTAGTCTTGCTTAAGCATGAAGCCAGCTGGGTGACCTTAGGCCTAAGACACTGACTCTTGGCCTAAGGAAGGAGGCAATGTCAACTCATTTCTGAAATCTTGCCAAGGAAACTGCAGGGACTTGTCTAGGCAGTTGTCAGGAGTCAATACTCTCTCAAAGGCATGTGTACATACACACCCACACACACGTGTGTGTGATGCCCAGCAAAAACAGAGTGTTCTGACCCAGGCTTCCAAAGAGCATGAGGCAAACTTCTGGTCCCAACAAAAAACCGGTTTTATTTACTGTGAATTGTGCTCATTCACATCCAACAAAGTCTTTCAAGGGAGGATTTACGGTCACAGACCTTATCTGGCTTGGAGAGCTGCCAGGCCGATATCTGCAAAATTTGGCAAGGAGTCTCGGAGAGTCCCGAACCAATTAAGCGAACTCATTGTCTCCTGCAAACTCCACTCCCCTTTCGCTCCTCTTTTATTTTCTCTGGGAGGGGCCATTCATAGTCCACCGGTGGCCTTACTCCCAAGGTGACCCCTGTTCTTTAGCTGTTCCCTCCGTCTGGCAATTCTGTGCATGCACACATTGGGAACAGGCTCCAGCTGCTCGTCTGCCTCACTGATGTCTGACTCTGAAGGCAGCTGAGAGCTGGCATATGGCTCTGGCCCCCTCTCTGCCTCCGACACAGAGCCCTCATCAGAGCTTTCCCCACACTCCAGAACTTGCCCATGTTCCTCCCCAACCTCCTCACTGTCCGAATCTGCTGCCAGCTCCACTGGCAGGCCACAACACAGGTGGAGCGTCCAACACAAGGCTGCAGCTATCTGTAGTTTATGGCCACAGCAACTTTTTTGATTCATAATGTCATTTTCAACAACTACTTTTTAGAACCGTGTTAGACGCTATGCAGCAATATTCAGTGCACTGACTTGCAGTATATTCCCCTCCCTCCCTTCCATCCATTCTTCCTTCCTTCCCCAAATTAATTTCTTCTTAAACGGGTCTTAAAAAGATTCCTCAGTTTTAGCTACAAATATTTCGAAATGTTGTTCCTGAATTGCTACCGAATAAAACCAACTCTTGCCACGGACAATATACTTTTCCAGTGAGATATTTTCTGTTGGAAGACTTCTGGAAATGCTTTGCCAGAAAGTAAAATAACTCCCATTTATAGCCCTCTTTGCATCTGTCAGCAGCAACCAAAATGGTTACTCTCTTCTTTGAAAGAAGGGGATGCTATAATTGCCCACCGTTAAAAACAAGTCTTGTTCAGCAGCTGACCTAAAAAATAATTGGGCTGGAAAAAAATGCAGAAGAGAAAAAGAAAGGCACAACTAAGTATTTGGAAATTCTTCTGAAAATATGCTTGGAGGTCTATCGTTTTGGACTTTCATACACTGGACTTTGTGCTGGTTTCAACATATTAGAGGTAAGTCTTCAATTTACAAACATTTGTTCAGTGAGCGTTTGAAGTAAAATCGCCACTGAAAGAATGACTTAGCAACCGGTTTTCCCGCTTAAAATCGTCACATCCCCACGGTCACAGTGATTAAAATTTGACTGCTTGGCAACTAATATGTACTTTAAAATGGTTGCAGCGCCCTCGGGTCATGTGATCACCAGCCAGCTTCCAATGGGAGAAGCCGCATTGGCTTAACAATCACATGATTCACTTCACAGCTCCAGTGGTTCATTTAACAACCCAAAAAGGGGGCCATAAAATCCGATGCAATTCACTTAACCACTATCTTGCTTAGCCACAGAAACTGTGTTACCAAATGTGGTTGTAGATTGAGGACTATCAATAATACAATAGCAGAGTTGGAAGGGACCTTGGAGGTCTTCTAGTCCAAACCCCTGCCTAGGCAAGAAGCCCTATACCGTTTCAGACAAATGGCTATCCAACATCTTCTTAAAGACTTCCAGGGTTGGGGCATTCACAACTTCTGGAGGCAAGCTGTCCACTGATTAATTGTTCTCACTGTCAGGAAATTTCTCCTCAGTTCTAAGTTGCTTCTCTCCTTGATTAGTTTCCATCCATTGCTTCTTGTTCTGCCCTCAGGTGCTTTGGAGAATAGCTTGACTCCTTCTTCTTTGTGGCAGCCCCTGAGATATCGGAACACTGCTATCATGCCTCCCCTAGTCCTTCTTTTCATTAAACTAGACATACCCAGTTCCTGAAACCGTTCTTCATGTTTTAGCCTCCAGTCCCCTAATCATCTTTGTTGCTCTCCTCTGCACTCTTTCTAGAGTCTCCACGTCTTTTCTACATCGTGGCGACCAAAACTGAATGCAGCATTCCAAGTGTGGCCTTACCAAGGCATTATAAAGTGGTATTAACACTTCACATGATCTTGATTCTATCCCTCTGTTTATGCAGCCTAGAACTGTGTTGGCTTTTTTGGCAGCTGCTGCACACTGCTGGCTCATATTTAAATGGTTGTCCACTAGGATTCCAAGATCCCTCTCACAGTTGTTACTATTAAGCAAGGTACCACCTATACTGTACCTGTGCATTTGGTTTTTCTTGCCTAAATGTACAACCTTACTTTTTTCACCATTGAATTTCATTTTATTAGATATACCCAATGTTCAAGTTTGTCAAGATCCTTCTGTATCTTAAGCCTATCTTCTGGAGTGTTGGCTATTCCTGCCAGCTTGGTGTCGTCTGCAAATTTGATGAGTTCCCCATTTATCCCCTCGTCCAAATCATTGATGAAGATGTTGAAGAGTACTGGGCCTAAAACAGAGCCTTGGGGGACTCCACTGCATACTTCCCTCCATGTAGATACAGTTCCATTGAGGACTACACGTTGAGTGCGTTGAGTATGTATTGTTTATTCAAGCAAGATTTTAGAGCAATGTTTTTTCAAATGTGGTAACTTTTAAGACGCATGGACTTCAATTCCCATAATTCCTCAGCCAGCAAGCGTGCCTGGAGAACTCTGGGAGTCAAAGTCCACTCATCAAAGTTGTCATGTTTGTCAAACACTGCTCTAGGACTAATCCTACATCAGGACCCAAACAATACTGATTTTTTTTTTTAACCCACCTTACCTTTAGTTTGGGATCTCCCCAAATTCAAAAGGGCAGTCATTTATTCATACTTTTATCTTTTTAATTTCAAGCCAAAGCAAAAGGGAAGAGTTAACGTTCTACTAATAAACTTTTACAGCTATAACGTATAACTTTAAAAGTTAAAGATGTAACTGAAACACTTTGATAGCCGCTACAGCGGCTATTCAGTCCCGTTATGCTTTTAAAATGTACATTATCCCAAATTTAAACTAAAACCAGATCTAATGAATGGAGGATCCCTTTTTTTTAAATATGTGGTTTTAAAGTTTAAGTCAAGAAAAGGGAACTTGGGTCGCAAAGGCAAAACAGTTGGAATATTTAATTTGCACTAAACAGCTGACCTCGTGGATCTCAAAGGAGCTACAAAGGGGCAGGGCAGATGAGCAGATTAGACTTTAAAAGCAAGATCAGCAGGAAATTCTAGTACTGTAGACCAGAAGGCGGCAATGACAAAATAATTCTGTCCTGTTGCAATACTGATGTATTCATCCGGTCACCTAAGATCAAGCTTGGGGGCCCCCAAAATTTTTTTACTTCTTACTTAGGCCTCATCCTAACAGAAGCTTATCTGGAAAATCTACAAGATAAACTTCAGCTCCAAAAAGTCCTGCCCCACTCTCAGAAGGCTGGGTCAGGTACTCCTCGACTTAACAACAGTTTATTTGTTCGAAGTTTCAACTGCACTGAAAAAAGTGACTTATGACCATTTTCACACCACCGTTGCCGCCTCTCCATGGTCACGTGAGCAAACTATTTTGCTTGACAAAAGATCGCAACAGGTGATCGCCCACGGCAACGGTCATAAGTATGAACCAGTTGCCAAGTGTCTGAATTCTGATCACACGATCATGGGGATGCTACAAAGGTTGTCAAGTGTAAAAAATGGCGGGTGCAACTCTGAATGGTCACTAAACGAACTGTTGTAAGTTCAAGGACTGCCTGTATATAAACAGGCTTCCAACATACTGTGTGGCAGTCAGTATGACTGTTGCATTTCAGTAATTTTCCTACTGCTGTCCAACACTTGATTTTCAATAGATTGATAATTTTGCAAAAAGAAGCGGTTATTTGTTTGGATATTACATTTAGATCCCTCTTCACAGGACGATTCCCAGCGGTTACATCAATAAACTAAAAGAACCACCCGTTGACCTATTCTCCAAATCAGGACAAGAAGCAACAGAATGGAAACTAATCAAGGAGAGATTTCCTATCACTAAGAATAGTGAATCAATAGAATAGCTTGCCTCTAGAAATTGTATGTATGGGGTAGTCAACCTTTTTATACCTACTGCCCACTTTTGTATCTCTGTTAGTAGTAAAATTTTCTAACCACGCACCGGTTCCACAGTAAGGGTGATTTATAAAGTAGGGAAGTCAATTAAATTTAAAAAAGGAAAGTGCTTTAGTATTGGACAAAACCCCTACCACCCACCATGAAAGCTGGAAATGCCCATTAGTGGGCAGTAGAGACCAGGCTGGCTACCACTGTTGTATGTGCTCCATCCCTGGAGGATTTTAAGAAAAGGTTTGGCAGGAATAGTATAGGGCCGTGACAGTGAACCTGTGGCATGTGGAGCAATGTTGCCTGGCACGCGCAGCGTCACCCATTCCTCTTCCAGGTTTCTGGCATGCATGTGCACATGACAATCAGCTGGCCTTTGTGTGTGCAAAAGTGCCAGAAAATGGAAGAGCTGGTCTTCCGTTTTCCAGCGTGAGCATGCGCTCCGGTCAGCTGATCGTCATGTGTGCCACTACCCGGAAGATTTGTTGGCCAGCGCGGATGTGTGCGCAAGACAATGGAAATTCATTTTCCAGCACACGCATGCCCCCTGGGCAGCTCCTCTTCCAGATCGCGGCCTCGCCGAGCGCTTTGGAACTTGGTGCCGAAAAGGTTCGCTATCACTGGTATAGGGTCTTCTGACCGAGGAGGGGGTTGGACTACAAGACCTCCAACATCCCTTCCAACTCTCGATATTTGGTAACTTCACAGTTAAAACTCACAAGCCAATCATTTTTGGGGCTCCAAGTGGGAGCATTTAAATACTCAAATGTATCTGTTACTTGAAGAATAGAACTCCTTTCCTTTTCTTGTGAGTAAAATGTTATGGTCCTGTTTTCCTCAATGTTTCACAGACTCACCAATTTCTTGAAACAGAAGGCAAGGATTACCTAGCCCAGGGGTCTGCAAAGTTGGCTCTTTTAAGACTGGTGGACTTCAACTCCCAGAATTCCCCAGCCAGCTATGCTGGGAGGGAGACGAAATGGGTACCATCAGTTGGAAGACCGTGGCCGCTGGATCCAGGCGGTCACGTGCTCCAACTCTCCGTTCTCCCATCGCAGACTAGGTGGGCAGGAATCACAGGCCCAGGGCCCGAAGCTGATGTTATGCAACGCCAGGTCCGTGGTTCAAAAATCTCCCCTCATTCGTGACCTTGTGTCAGAGGGGGACCCGGACCTGGTGGGTATAACGGAAACCTGGTTGGGCCACGAGGGGGGTATGCCCCTCGTGGACATGTGCCCACCAGGTTACCGTGCTTTTCATCAGCCTAGGGCCCTAGGGAGGGGTGGGGGGGTGGCGATTATCGTAAAGGAAGGTCTTGAGCCAAAGGAGACCTCTGTCCCCCAGACAACCGGGTGTGAATCTCTCTATGTGAGATGGGGCCTAGGAAGGCAGTTGGGCATGTTAGTTGTATACCTGGCTCCTCGCTATGCAACAACAGCCCTGCCCGAGCTCCTAGAGGTGATAGCCGAGGCGGCAGTTGAGACCCCCAGACTGGTAGTCATGGGGGACTTTAACTTGCCGTCGGCGGGCGAAGCCTCTGGAGCAGCTCGGGAGTTCATGGCTTCCATGACGGCCATGGACCTGACCCAAGTAGTTTTAGGCCCCACTCACGAGGGGGGGAACACACTGGATCTCATCTTTGTCTCGGGACAGTGGAGCCATGATCTTGGAATAGGGGATCTAGTCATTACTCCCTTGTCATGGACGGATCACGCTCTCCTTCGGCTGGACTTTCCAATCGCTGCACCCCACCGCGGGGAGGCGGAACCGGACACTCCTATATGGTTCCGCCCCAGGCTTCTAATGGACCCGGAAAGGTTCCAGAGGGAGCTTGGGCCAATTCCTGTGACCCTGCCCCGCGACTCGACTGAGGACCTAGTGGCCGCATGGTTAAGTGCAGCCACGGGGGCCTTGGACCGAGTTGCGCCCTTGCGGCCTCTCTTGCGGCGACGAATCACCCGGGCTCCTTGGTTCACTGAGGAGCTCCGGGGGATGAAACGCCACAAGAGATGCCTAGAGAGTAGATGGAGATCCTCTCGCTCCGAAGCCGACCGAACACTAGTGAGAACCCATATTAGGGCTTATTTAGTGGCGATAAGAGTGGCCAAACGGGAGTATTGTGCCACTCTTATTGCATCCGCAGATAACCGCCCTGCCGCCCTGTTTGGGGTGACCCGCTCCCTCCTTCACCAGAGGCCGCGGGAAGCCCCTCTGCAAGGGCGAGCAGAGGAATTTGGGATTTATCCGCAGGAGAAAATCACTCGGATTCGGAATGAGCTACCCTCCATCGACAGTGGTCCTGTGGGACTGTCCGAGGCTAGTCTTGAGGCTCCTTCTTGGGAGGAGTTTGACTTTGTTACCACCGAGGATATGGACAGGTTGTCAAGGAAACTTAGGGCGACCACATGTTTATTGGACCCCTGTCCCTCCTGGCTTGTACTGGCATCCTGGGAGACGACACGAGGCTGGCTCCAGGGCATTGTCAACGCATCTTTGAGTGAGGGGTCCTTACCTGCCGTCTTGAAAGAGGCGGTAGTGAGGCCCCTCCTCAAGAAGCCGTCCCTGGACCCAGCTTTACTAGAGAACTATCGTCCGGTCTCCAACCTTCACTTTTTAGTGAAGGTTGTCGAGAGTGTGGTGGCCCAACAGTTTCCGCGACACCTGGAGGAAGTTGATTATCTAGACCCGCGCCAGTCCGGCTTCCGGCCCGGTCACAGTACTGAGACGGCATTGGTCGCGTTGGTTGATGATCTCTGGAGGGCGCGGGATAGAGGGTATTCCTCTATCCTAGTCCTATTAGACCTCTCGGCGGCTTTTGATACCATCGACCATGGTATCCTATTGCACCGACTGGGGGGGTTGGGGCTGGGAGGCACCGTTCTGCGGTGGTTCTCATCCTACCTCTCTGGTCGGTCGCAATATGTGTTGACGGGAGGGCAGAGGTCGACCTCGAGGCCTCTCCTATGTGGGGTTCCTCAGGGGTCGGTCCTCTCGCCCCTCCTTTTCAACACATATATGAAGCCGCTGGGTGAGATCATCCGTGGTTTTGGGGTGGAATACCATCTGTACGCTGATGACACTCAGTTGTACATATCCACCCCAAACCACCCCAACGATGCCGCCGAAGTGCTGTCCCGGTGTCTGGAAGCCGTACGGATCTGGATGGGTGGTAACAAACTCAAACTCAACCCTGCCAAGACTGAGTGGCTGTGGTTTCCGGCACCCCGGTTCAGCCAGATCACTCCAACTCTGGCCATTGGGGGCGAAACACTGGTCCCCGTGGAGAGGGCGCGCAATTTGGGTGTCCTCCTGGATTCCCGGCTGTCCATGGAGGACCATGTGGCAGCCGTGGCCAGGGGGGCGTTCCATCAGGTTCGCCTGATGCGCCAACTGCGCCCCTTACTGGACCGGGCTGCCCTACGCACAGTCACTCAAGCACTCGTGACGTCCCGACTCGACTACTGTAATACTCTCTACATGGGGCTTCCCTTGAGGTGCACTCGAAAGCTACAGCTAGTCCAAAACGCAGCCGCGCGGGTGATTATGGGAGCCACTAGATGCTCCCACATAACACCGATCCTGCGCGAGCTGCATTGGCTTCCTGTGGCCTTTCGAGTGCGCTTCAAGGTTTTGACTACCATCTTTAAAGCGCTCCATGGCTCGGGACCTAGTTATATGCGAGACCGCCTCCTGCCCCATACATCCCTCAGACCAATCCGCTCCCACAGAGAGGGCCTCCTCAGGGTACCGTCGGCCGGACAATGCCGACTGGCGACGCCCAGGGGAAGAGCCTTCTCTGTGGCGGGGCCAGCCCTTTGGAATGACCTACCCCCTGAATTACGTACCATCACCGACCTCCGCCTCTTCCGCCAATGTCTTAAGACATATCTGTTTCAACAAGCCGGCCTAGCCTAACCTCCCTTGGGGACTTAAGATAGTTTTAAATTGGGTTTTAAAATTTGGTTTTAGCGCAGGATGGGGTTATTTAATAGTTTTTTAAAATTATATTTATTGTATTTTTGTATGTTTTTTAAATTTCCTGTGCGCCGCCCTGGGTCCTCTGTGGAGAAGGGCGGGGTATAAATTTAAATAAATAAATAAATAAATAAATAAATAAATAAATAAATAAATAAATAAAAGAGCCAACTTTTTCAGACCCCTGACCTAGCCAAGGTGACATACTCGGTGAAGGAGGGACATTTCCCCATAATTTTCTGATCGTAGCATCTCTATTCTAATTAAGAAAATGTAACATGCAAATGCAGCTTTCAATTCTAAATTAAAAAAACCATGCCTTTGACATTGCAAGAAACACTCATATGGTCACAGAATTGCAGGTGAAAATTAAACTGGTATGAACAAATATTTATATGCTCATTTTTTTTTTTTACCTCCAACACTCCTAAACCTTCAATGTCTCTGGAGCAGAAAAGTTTATTTTATTTGTTTGTTTATTTTCATTTTTCATGAAAACTCACACATCCATAATCTAATTTCATTAAATGTCAAATGTACTGATAGGATCTTGTGGGCTCTGGAATTTAGAATGAAACCTGTTTTCTGTCCAATTTTGCGTTCCATTGAGAAGCAATAATTCTGCCTAGTTAAGTCCAACTAAGGATGTCACTCAAGGTTATCTACAAAGGAGGAACTGAAAGCCAACTAAACAGCAATATGTAGTGGTATGTTTGCAACTTTTCATTTGTGGATAAAAGTGGAAACTTCTGATCAGGTCTCTATCAAGAGAGGAAAGAAAAACAAGAGAACCGTACCTTTCTTTGCTTTCTTCTGAAGTTTCAGGGTATCTGAAGATTTCTTTTTTATTTCCTGCCGTGCTTTTTTGTATTCTACAAAGAGAGAGAGAGAGAGAGAGACTGAGTGAGAGATCATATATAAACATATTTGATAGGCAATGGCACTAGAAGCTCAAGTGAGACAAGCAACATTGGAGGCGAATTTTAACAATATTATTATTATTATTATTATTATTATTATTATTATTAATCGTATTTATAAGCCGCACCCATCTCATCACATAGGGACTCAGGGCGGCGCACAGGGAATATAAAATATAAATATACATATATGGAAGAATATAAGCATTCTTAAAACTGGATTAAATTAAACCCACCCTGCGCTAAAACCCATATTAAAACCCCTGAATTAAAACTTTGGTCAACTAAAAGCAGTACAGTGTCATGTAAAATCATGCCAGGCCGGCTTGTTGGAAGAAGTGCGTTTTTAACCGCTGGCGGAACAGGCGGAGGTCCGAGATGACACGGAGTTCGGCACTGAGTAAGCGAAAGCTACGCTGAATTCGGTACGGCTTATGCCAAGGTAAGCTTACACGAGATTGAAGTTTAAGCATTTTTCATTTTTTATGGCCTGGTGCATTTAACATTTTGCGCAAACGAAGGTCATGAAAGAATAGGAAACATAATCAACGGAGGTTACAGGGGTTGCAAGTAATCACAGATGGGATTCTTTACAATTGCAACAGATTGCCATGGCATTCTTTTTTTACATATATAGAAGAATAAGGTCACTAGACTAATCAATTTATGATCTGGAACAAGCAGGGCCCTTTTTGAACAGCGGTTGGAATGACATACATATCCTCCCGTAGCCGAAACCGAAATATAGGGCAAACCAAGCTGTGTGTGTGTGTGTGTGTGCTTGCCACCTTTAGACGCTGACAAATTTATCACAACGTGGACTTTTGACCTCATTCATATCAGCAGATGCTTTAAAAGCTGTCTGTCTGTCGGGGGGGGGGGGGAGGACGGACATGTGCATAACCACAACATATGGAAGAGCGACTAAATCATATACTGTGGGATCAGAGCAAAACAGAGCAAAATCTGTTTAAAAAAAAAAAAGGTCGTCACATTATGAACAGAAGTGATTGTGCATTATCATACTGTTGAAAATGTAAGACCATGCAGCGTAACTCACTGCTCAATGCAGGAATCCAGGTTAAAGCACCTTCAGTGTCTATCCAATTTTTAAAGGAAGACATCCAGCAACAGAAAACGTACCTTTCCCTACTCAGAAAGGGGTATTTTCTGGTGGTTGGCCCTTTGTGTCCTATCTATCTATCTATCTATCTATCTATCTATCTATCTATCTATCTATCTATCTATCTATCTATCTATCCATCCATCCATCCATCCATCCATCCATCCATCCATCCATCCATCCATCCATCCATCATCTAATTTTAGGCTACCATATCTTGGCTAAAGAGAGAGAGAGATGGTGGACTAACTATTGTGATGCTAAAGGCCACAATGTGGGTGAGTTATGTGAGTGGGATGCAATTTTAGGGAAATTCTGAAAGGTTTAAAATATTTAAAATATGATGGGCTTACATGATACATATTTTAGGGCCTACAGTGCATTTTTTATCTGCTTCCCATCTCAAATGTCACCCAAATGTACCTTTGATTTTCTGCTACAAAAAGGGAAGATTTGGGGACAAATATCAGGCATTTAAGCTTTCCTGCCCAGCACCAGGCAACTGGCTGGATTTGTTTAAACAGTTTCCTTTGTTATGAAATTTTTCTTAATATCCTGCAGAAATGTGCCTTCTTGTATATGAAGACCATTGTTTTGTGTCCTGAGACAACTGAAGTCTTGCATCAGCAATAATTGTTCGGGGGAATGTTACTATTAATATTGTGAGAGCTATTGTCTGAAAGGAAGGAACCTGTCAGCAGGCAGATTTTTAACAACCTGTCAGGGAAACAGCGAATGGCCTTGAAGGACATAGGCTCCAGACGCTTTATAGGAGCCTGGGGAGGGGGAAAACAGCCCCCACCCCTGAGGCCCTTCGGAGGCTTCAGGAAGCTCCAGAGTGTGAAAAATAATCCCTACAGGCAAACCGGAAGTTTGGGAACGGACATCCGGTTTGATCGTAGGGTCATTTTTTGCCCTCCAGAGCCTTCAGTGAAGCCTCCTGAACACTCCAGGGGGCTAAAACCGGCCCTACAAACAAACTGGAAGTCTGTTCCTGAATTTCTGGCTTGCCCGTAGGGCCGGTTTTATCGCGCTCTGGAGGCTTCAAGGAAGCCTCCCTCCGGAGGGCAAAAAATGGCCTCAAAAGAAGGCTGAAGTCAGCTGGTCAGCGTGCACATGCTCTGGCCACCTGTGGCACGCATGCCATAGGTTCGCCATCACGGACATAGGAGAAAGAGCTGCTCCCAAGGCGAGGGGTAGATAAACGGGGCTTGAGCCCAGGCCAAGAAAAAAAACCTGAGAAAATTCAGACTTGCAAGATTCTGTTGCCATAGCCGTCATAATCAAAGTAGTTCTGACACCTATCTACAGGTAGTCCTCGACTGACAACCATTCATTTAGTGACTGTTCAAAGTTGCAACAAATTGAATTGCAGCTCCTCAGCTGTTTTCCTTGCTCCGAGCAAGTTTCTTTCAAGTGCGCATGTGCTTAGGGAACCGGTGTGGGAACCCACCATTGTTGTTAACCATATTATTCTGCGATTTCTGCCCACCCCCCAGTCCCACTTCCATGTAACTACCTTTTGCATGGTCTTTGTCCAGCTGATTGGCCACTTTCTTCCATTCTTCCATCTGCTCTTGAAGTGGGTTTATCAGGCAGTCAATTAAAGCACTAATTTTGTTGAGAAAACACAAAGAGGAATCAAATCCTGCAGGAAAAGAACCAATCTGAATCTCCCTCCAAGCCGCTTTTCCCACACATGAACCAAAGTCCAGAACTTAGAAAGAATCTTAAGTCCGATTCAATCACAAGCACACATAAATCAGGGTTAGCACGTCCTGTAAGAAAGGATTCACGTATTGCCTCAAGGCTGCCTATAGAGTAAATGGCAGTTTGTTTGAGATTGAGAGGCTGGGGAATTCTGGGAGTTGAAGTCCAGGCGTCTTAAAGTTGCCACAGTTGAGAAATACTGGTTTAGCCCAAGGCCACTCAATGCAAGAATGTCGAGAAAGGCCCACCATGTAACCTTTCAGTGGTGGGTTTGCAAACAGGAATGCTCAGGACAAAGACATTACCGGGACGAATCACATGCTAAATCTGATTTAATTACATAGGCATGTAATCTAAGTTCAATTACTTACAGTTAATTTGATGATTTGCCATTATCTGATAATTTCCCCATCTGCTACGTTAAGAAAAATGACAGTTTTGTGGCATCCCTGCAAGAAGGCTACAAGCCAAATCCGAAACTCTAGGGAGGCTCAATCTGTGCATCCTTGATTTTGTGGCTACAAAGCACAATTTGAGATTTGCAGCAATACTTCCCTAATTTCTGTCTCAATCTCTGGATCATTACGCAAGAACAACTCCCCAATTTATTCAAGAGTTACCAGAAATAGGCCCGCAGAGGGGGAGAAACTGTTTTTGCAACACTAATCAATGTTCTCAAAAAATGGAAATCATGCGTTTTGCCATTCTTCACCCGCTGCTGAGTTACAGCGATGTCTGAAACAGGAATTCCTACTTTGAAAATACAGAGCCAGCAAGCCTGACTTCTCACGAGGGACCGTTCAATGTTCCCCTTTGCAAAGCCCAATTTGTACAGTGAGAGAAAAATGAAAGGGTGTTCCCAGCCAAAAAAAAGTCGGAGGTTAGATGGAAATCAGCCCCAGTAAACAGCTTAATATGGTCCTGAATGAAAAAGACTGAGTTCCAATTAAATTCTGAACGCCATCCAGAATCTAATGAAACTCTATTTCCAGACTGTCAGCTGGCAACATGCATAACTCACCTTGAAAACTGCCTGAGCTTCGACTCAATGCTTCGATGTCGCATGCACATTCTGGTTAAAGCCGAGCCAATTTCTCTGGTAGCACCTGAAAAAGAACAAAAAAAAAATAGAAATGGCCTTAAGCATATCGAAACCAGCATCACAGGTACATTCTGGAAAAGAAGATAATCATTTAAAACACAGATCCGACTGAGGGTATGGAGCATTGGGGTTCAAAAACCTGACCAAAACTTGGGGGGGGGGGGGGGGCGCTACAGAAATCTGTAACATTATTACACCAATTCTTGGATCCTGCCGAGACTGATAACTGGATAACACAGAATCAGCCTAAAAGGAGGTACATTTTTATGTACCGTATTTTTCAGAGTATAAGATGCACCCGTAGTATAAGACGGACCAAGGTTTTGCACTCTGCAGACCTCGCAAAAACGGGCCCGTTTTTTATCAAAAAAGGTACATGCATAGCCTTCAGGAGGCTTGTGGAGTGCTCCTGGGAGTTTGGAGGGGGAGGGGGCAAAAATGAGCAAAAAATGGCCCTGTTTTTTTGTCCAAAAAAGGGCGTACATAGCCTTTAGGAGGCCTATAGAGTGCTGCTTTGGGGGGGGGGGACAAAAATGAGCAAAAAACAGCCAGTTTTCCGCTCACTTCTGCCCTCCCCAGCCCCCTGGAGCACTCTGGAAGCCTCCTAAAGGCTATGCACGGCCGTTTTTGCAAAGGGGGCAAGGTTTCAGGAGGTCAAAAATGCTGTATCACTGTATAAGACGCACCCAGATTTACACCCTCTTTTTTGAGGGGAAAAAGGTGCATCTTATACTCCAAAAAATATGGTATATGGAATTGGAAATAAAGTATGAAACTAGTATAGTGGATAAAAATCAGGCTAGAAATTGAGAAACTTTGAGTTTTAC
Organism: Rhabdophis nuchalis; assembly: GCA_039707465.1. Lineage (NCBI taxonomy): Eukaryota > Metazoa > Chordata > Lepidosauria > Squamata > Natricidae > Rhabdophis > Rhabdophis nuchalis. The sequence continues at coordinate 208,512,581 of CM077645.1, forward strand.
TCCTGGCCTTAGGCTCAAAGCCAGGTGGGTGACTTTAGGCTAGTCCAGGGATGTCCAAACTTGGGAACTTTAAGACTTGTGGACTTCAACTCCCAGAATTCCCCAGCCAGCATAGCTGGCTGGGGAATTCTGGGAGTTGAAGTCCACAAGTCTTAAAGTTCCCAAGTTTGGACATCCTTGGGCTAGTCACTTTCTCTCAACCCTAGGAAGGAGGCAATGGAAAACCACTTCTGAAAAACTTTGCCAGGAAAACTGCAAAGATTCTTAAGAGAATCAGACATGACTGAAGGAAGGAAGAGGGGAAAAGATTTGGAATGAGATTATATTTTTGAAAGTCATCCCTCCAAATTATTTGAGTGTGATGCGATGAGTGTGGATAGTAAAAGAAATATTTTTTTTAAAAAAAATAATGAAATAGCTTACAAATAAAAAAAATTTATCCAGCACTTCAGTGTTAATAAAGCAAGCAAGTCAGCTGATTTCAATAGTCAGACTTCCTCAAACTAACACTTTTCAGATGTCTGGATTACATTTTCCATAATGATCATTTAGCTTGGTCTTGTGAGCTGGGGACTATAAGAATTGAAGTTCAACACATTTGGAAGATAACTCTAACCCTAACCCATCTTTGTAACCCAGGGGTCCCCAAACTTTTTGGTACCAGGGACTGGTTTCATTTGAAAGAAAATTCCACGGACCGGTGGGCATGGCTCGGCCGGCATAGAGGGGGAGCGAGGGGAAGGGGGAACAGGCGGCGCATGCGCGCATGAGGGGGGTGAGTCGGTTCCCTCGCCCCTCTCCACCCCCAACGGCGCGAGCAGCCACGCCTGCGCTCTCCCGCCCCCGGTGCCCACTCTGCCCAGGGGGCTGCCCCTCCTCTCTCCTCCTCCTCTCCGGCCCTGCGGCCCAGCTCCTATCAAGTTACGGACCGGCACCGGTCCACGGCCCGGGGGTTGGGACCCCTGTTGTAACCCACATCAAAAAATGATGACAAACACTAAGAATTTGAAAGTTGTCAAGTATGAGGAACATAAAACAGAAATAGGAAATGAGGCAAACTAGATCAGATTTTATAGAGCTGCAAAGTACTTAGTTGCTCCTTGTCTATGAGATGGATGCATCCCCTTCTCATTCAGAAATGAATTCACAAAAACTCCAGGTTCCTACTGTGCCAACTCAGAAAGCTCAAACTGTCCAAAGAGCTGCTGATTCAGTTCTACAGAAGAATTATTGAGTCTGTCATCTGCACCTCCATAACTGTCTGATTTGGCTTTGCAACCAAACAAGACAGACAATTATCTTCAGAGGATAATTAGATCTGCAGGAAAAACAATGGCTACCAACCTGCCTTCCATTGAGGACTGTATACTGCACGAGTCAAAAAGAGGGCTGTGAAAATAACTACAGACCCCTCACATCCTAGACACAAATTGTTTCAATTCCTACCCTCAAAACAACACTATAGAGCACTGCACACCAGAACAACTAGACACAAGGACAGTTTTTCCCCAAATGCCATCACTCTGCTAAACAACTAATTCCCACAACATTGTCAAATTATTTACTAAGACTGTGTTGTTATTATTATTCTCATCCTTACTAGTATCTATCTCTTCCCACTTATGACTATAACCCTGTTGCTTGTATCTTTACAATTTATATTGTTTTATTTGTTTCCTAGTTTGATTTGATTGCTTATTAGTAACCTTTGACTATCACTAAGTGTTGTATTTATGATTCTTAATAAAGGTATTTTATTTTTCTTTATGTACACTGAGAGCATATGCACCAAATCCAAATTCCTTGGCCAATAAAGAATTCTATTCTATTCTATTCTATTCTATTCTATTCTGCCAAGAAACTGTATATTTGATTGTACATAACATGGACGTCAACAGTAGATGGCGATGTTTCAAAAGGACATGAGAACTTAGCTAGAACTGCCTTGCTGAATCAGTGGGAAAAGATAGACTTCCTTGAAGGAAGATCAGAGTATAACCAAGACAATCCAACCTTTGTTTATTACAAGCACCAGTCAAGAAATATGACTTCTGATTGAATATAGATCTCATCCGGCCACTGACACATTTTTTTCTCTGAATCGGTTTTATAAGCATTCCATTTTTGCCCTAGCCTCTCCTTGTCTCCATGTTTAACTATGAAAGATTGCAAAGCCATTAAAGTTAATGCAGTGCCATTGAAGAGTGCCACAAAGATACCATAAATTCCTTCCTATGTAAGCAAGTAGGGTCCTTCTTCTGAGGACTTCTAGGCAGTTTTATATGCTTTTTTCTTTTCACTCTCACAGACCTATTCTCATTTTTCCACCGATGGGCGATTTCAAACTTTAGGAGACAGGAATCTCTGTTGCTTTCTCTAAATAGTTTGGATTTTCAGTCAAACTGAAGTCTATGGGTTGAGAAGGCAGCAGCCACGGACCCAAGGATTCTACTGAAAAACCTCAAAATAGCATTCACAATTCGATTAATTTAAAACGGATAGTGATGAGGAAGATCAGAAGGAAGAATGATGACATTGGTGAGTTACCAAAACTCAGAAGCTTTGGCCATTAAGGGGCTGCCACAAAGAAGAGGGAGTCAAACTATTCTCCAAAGCACCTAAGGCTGGGCAAGAAGCAACGGGTGGAAACTAATCAAGGAGAGAAACAACCTAAGGGAAAAAAATCCTGACAGTTAGAACAATTCATCAGTGGAACGACTTGCCTCCAAAACATTTATTTTGGGTTGGGACAATGTGTTGATGTAAACATAGCTTCTCCCAGTGCGTTCAAAATATACTTCTCAAAATGGGACAGAATAAATGTGTATTTACATATTTACCAGCTGAAACTCTGATCACTTTATTGTATTGCCGACCCAATCACATATGGTTTAAGGCATTGTTTCTCAACCTTGGTGACTTTTAAGTCCTGTGGACTTCAACTCCCAGAATACCCCAGCCAACTGTGCTGGCTTGGGTATTCTGGGAATTGAAGTCCACAGTACGTAAAGTCATCAAGGTTGAGAAACACTGGTTTAAGGCAAGCACAAACCCAAATGATTTCAGAGCGTAGAAGTTTGAATGTGATAAGATGGATGGATGGATGGATGGATGGATGGATGGATGGATGGATGGATGGAAGGAAGGAAGGAAGGAAGGAAGGAAGGAAGGAAGGAAGGAAGGAAGGAATAGGACTGCTGCAAAACAAGCCATTAGGTTCTAGCATCACATTTTATTAGAGGAATGTCCCTGAGGATCTCAATGGATGGTAGAGGAACGTCTTGAGACAAGGAAAAGATGAGTCCACCAGACTGACAAATGCTTTCTGATTGGTTACATCCACCCTGTTACCCATTTTATGAATTTGTAGATTTTCTGAAGCATTGCAAATGGCTCCACTAACCATCTACCCTCACCCTTCCACTTATGACCCCAGCTCCAAATGCATCCTGTGATGCAGTTGGATGCATTTTTACCCAGGGAGAACTGGCAACTGATGGCAAATTGTTGTTGTTTGCTGAAAGAGGCAGCTATAGAAATCAGAGAGATAAGACAAAATACTTCGAGTGTAAAAGCATCCTGCAAAACTGCTGTCACTCCTGGCTAATCATCAAACATTCTTTAACCTGCTCTAATGCTCACACTAAAAGAGTGCTTCCACATCTATTTGCTTAGAACAGCCCCACTGAGTTCAAAGAGTGGTATATTTAGGATATGCGCATACAAGAGTGTAGGCAGAATCAACTGCACTGTCAAACAATGTGTGGTATTCTTTCACTTTGCTGTTTTAGTTATTTACAACTTTAACACCAGAGGCTTCAAACAGTTAAGCAATAAAAAGTCCACAGCTAAGAAGGATGTGCATTTATTTCGTTCTGCCTTTCCTTCACCGTTCATTCTCTTCCCCTCTCTCCCATTGTATCATTAAAATTTTATCTTGTATCTTTAAATTTTATATTGGTTTATTTGTTTCCTAGTATAATTTGATTGCTTAAACCTATGACGATCACTAAGTCTTGTATCTTATGATTCTTGATGAATGTATTCTATTTTGTTTTTCTTTTATGTACACTGACAGTATATGCACCAAAGACAAATTCCTTGTGTCTCCAATCACACTTGGCCAATAAAGAATTCTATTTTATTCTATCTTTTCAGCCTGTTAAATGCAGGCAAAAAAATTCAGAGAATAGGAAGAGAAACCAAATGCAACCCTTAAAACACAAAATAAAAATCCTCTTGAGAAGGTTGCAGGCTCAACTCAAAAGATTGCAGTGAATACCAACTTTCCTTCCTTCCCTCCCACTGACATTATTACTGGATCCCTAAACATTTTTCCAACGCTTGGCATTTCTACCCGTGAGTGTGTTTCAAACACAAGCACTTTGTTTAACCAGCCGTGCCCCAGTGTACACTAACCCGTCCTTTATAAATATTGCATCGAGATAAAGACAACGTTAAACAGCTTATATTCTCCGTATCTAAGGCTGGCCAGCTTTGCTATGAAAGGGGAACCCAAAACACAACTGTGTGTCTGTCTACTTATGAATTTATTATGGCTTTCCTCCCATTAAAACGGACACAGGATTTGGGGGAAGCCCGAAGTCTATGAAAGGAGTAAGAGATCCAGCAGGAAGGTGGGGTTCCCTCCCCGCCCCCTTTGCATTTCAATGCCTGGTTTTTTTTTAAACTTCTGTTTCCTGTAAAATGGTTGCAAAGCAGTGGTGGGTTTCAAATTTTTTAGAACCTACTCTGTAGGTGTGGCCTATTTTGTGGGCGTGGCTTGGCAGTCATGTGACAGGGTGGGAGTGGCCACTTTTTAAAATGTGGTGAAACTCATTTAACAACTCTCTTGCTTAGCAACCAAAATTTTGGACTCAATTGTGATGATAAATTCTTTCTTTCTTTCTTTTTTTCTTTTTCTTCCTTCCTTCCTTCTTTCCTTTCCTTTCCTTCCCGTTGGGTCACTGGCAGCGGTGGGCCAGATTTACTTCCAGGTACGCCAGTGGAACCCCCCCTCACCGGTTCTCTAAATTTCACCAAGGTGCGAGCCTGCAGAAACCCACCACTGTTGCAAAGGGCTGAGGTAAATTTCCTTCCATTCTTTTGCCACTGCTAATGTGGGAAGGACAAGAGAGAAGAGCTGCAGACATTGTACAGTGACAGAGAATGTTCCGGGCAGCGGTTGGGATTCACTTATGTTTACCACTGTTTCGCCACTGTGAGTGCGTGCCTTCTGCGTATGCATGCAGCCTTCCCCACGTGCACTTTGCTTGTGCATGCAATATGCACGTGTGTGTGTGTGCGGCGTCGAAAATGAGGCTACATAGAACATTTTGGAGCCAGGGCAGGTGGACAGGTCCACTTGCGGTTCACCGCTACCACTTTGGGCAAACCGGTTCGAACCGGCTGAATACCACCTCTGGTTCCGGGTTACCAAGCTCCAGATGAAGAATCTGCTTGTAGGATGTTCAACGGGAAGAAAACTTAACCAAAATTTCTTTCTTTGGTGTACTGGATGCTCTCTGAGCTTAATGGTTTTCTTGCAGATGTTTCACTACCAAACTAGGTCCTATCATTGGTGCTAGATTTACGCACCATCGTGGACCTCCGCCTTTTCCGCCAACGTCTTAAAACTCATTTATTTCATCAAGCCGGCCTAGCATAATCCCCCATTCTGACTTTTATAGGGATAATTTTATAGGGATAATTTTTAAATTATCAATTTTATCAATTTTAGCACAGGGAATATTTAATTAGTTTTTAACAATTTTGTATTTTTGTATGTTTTAATGATGCCTGTGCGCCGCCCTGGGTCCTTTTTTAGGAGAAGGGCGGGGTATAAATTTAATAAAATAAAATAAATAAATAAAATAGAAGTCATGGCGCTCTCTGAGCTTGGTGGTTTACTTGTAGACGTTTCATTAATGAGGTAACGGCCTAGCACTGATAATGCTATCTAGTTAGGTAATGAAACGTCTGCAAGAAAATCATCAAGCGCAGAGAGCACCAAGGACCCCACAGTTTAATCCTGAGCTACAGATATCCTCTTCTATCACTATTCTTTATAGGGGAAATCAGGATCGTATCATCTCTGACTGAGTCAACACCGCAATATTTAATGATTGCTGACTTTCTTTTTCTCTGTACGTATTAAAGCCAGTACGTTGTAATTTGGGAACATTCTAGGTCAAGATGACCTAAAATTTGCTCCAGCCAATTAATGATTCAGGAAACAAATTCATCACAAGAAGAAAAAAGCTAAGCTTCTATCTTTTGGCACATACTTAACAGACCTCATAAACCATTTTCTGGGAGAATTTTACAATGGCCTGTTACCTCTTGCCAATAAACTGTCCATTACTGTAATAAAAGGAACTTCCAACCTACAGTTAAGGGGATTTTGATCTTGGCAAGAGGAAGTTGCTCCAAATTCAGACTGCAGAACTGAAGGAAAGGGATTTGGAGGATGCACCTGCTGTTTCGAATTAACTATTATTATTATGGAGAACTCTTTGCTTTAGTGCTAAACTTCCATCTGGTCAGTGCATCTTTAAATTTCTGCTTTTGCTTGAGATCTGTGTGACTTCACATGGAAGTCCACCATTTATTTCTTAATTTATTAAAGATGCGGAATCAAATAAACACAAATTGTCCTTGGCTTGTGATGATAATTAGGACCAGAATTTCCGCCGCTAAGCAAGGCAGCTAAGGGAGCCCTGCTTGATTTTGCAACCTTTTTGCCACGAATATTAAGCAAAATCACAGTTGTTTTCGAGGTGATTTGTTGTTAAGTGAATCAGGCAATCGATAAGTGGATTCCCTTGTTGAGCTTGCTTGTCAAAAGCCAGTTGGGAAGGTCACAAAGGTGATGACATTGTCCCTGGAATGCTGCTGTCATCATAAATATATGATAAATATATACTTTATATAAAGTATATAAATACTTTTTCCAGTCACATCTGCAAGCATGAAATGCATTTATCGCAATGAAATGCAACATCCTCGTGCTAAAAATTATGGAAGGTGTTTTTTTTTTTAAAGCTTTCAAGGAACTAAGTGGGGAGATTCGAAATGTTTTTTTAAGTTTGGAAAAATTCTGACTGTTCCGAGCTAAGAACCTAGAAACTGACCAAAGTTGCAACCCTTCAAATAATAATAATAATAATAATAATAATAATAATAATAATAATAATAATAATAATAATAATAATAATAATAATAATAATAATAATAATAAATTTTGTATACCGCGTCCTCTCCCCAAGGGGACTCGGAGCGGTGCACAGGGAAATTAAAACATATAAAATATATACAAACAATAAATACAATAGATAAAAGCAGATTAAATTGATCGTCCCTGCGCTAAAAAACCCCATTTAAAACTAAATTCCCTAAAATCACAACTGGCTTTTTAAATTCCTGGCTGGCCTAGACGTTGTATGCCATTTTTAAAGGCATTCTCTACCGTTAGCCAGAAAAACACTTGAGGCTGGATTCATCCCTGCGGCTTCTGGCGGGGACAAGCAGGGTGAGATGGAGAAAGTGGCAGTTATAAAACCACACGTTCAGACTACGAGGCACCATTTTGGATTCTACTGCTGTGAAGGACAGACCTAGACATGACATCAGCGATGGACGCCTGCTGGGTGCTTCGCATAATATCACTCATGACCCTCTTTCAGGTTCCATTCCATACAAATGCAAAAAAATTCCAGGCTGCTTTGTCGGTTGAGCGTCACAGAGTGCGCTCTCTGCGTCTTGGCCTGGTTTTGGTAAATGCAATAAAAACTAAGGTACCTCAGTTTCGTGAAGCTTCCTGTCTAAAGGGTGGCCACCTGCTTCTTCGTTAGAAAGAGGGAAAACCAGTTCACAGAAAGGGATATTTCTTCACAGACTGGGTTGCACTGAATCAATGCTGTGCAAGCAGTCCTTGATTTATAACCATTTGTTTAGTGACCGTTCAGACTGTTGCGGTGGCCTAGAGGTGGAGCTCTCGCCTCACAATCCAGAGACTGTTGAGTTCGATCCTAGGTAGAGACTCCCTTCGCACAGTCACTCAAGCCCTCGTGACGTCCCGCCTAGACTACTGCAATGCTCTCTACATGGGGCTCCCCTTGGGGTGCACCCGGAGGCTCCAGCTAGTACAGAATGCAGCCGCGCGGGGGATCTTGGGAGTCTCTTGATACTCCCATATAACACCTCTCCTGCGCGAGCTCCACTGGCTGCCTGTGGCCTTCCGGGTGCGCTTCAAGGTATTGATAACCATCTTTAAAGCACTCCATGGCACGGGACCTGGGTATTTGCGAGACCGCCTCCTACCACACACCTCCCTCCGTCCTGTCCGCTTGCACAGGGAGGGCCTCCTCAGGGTGCCGTCTGCTGGCCAATGCCGACTGGTGACCCCCAGGGGAAGGGCCTTCTCCGTGGCGGGTCCAGCTCTCTGGAACGACCTACCTCCCAACATTCGCACCATCACGGACCTGCGCCTCTTCCGCCGGGAGCTTAAAACCTATTTTTTCCATCTGGCTGGCCTGACTTAGACTTTATTAACAAATTGTGGGCATTTTATTAAGGGTTTTTAGGTGATTTTTAAGATGTTTTTAGCACGGGTTTAAATTTAATATATTTTTATAGTAGTTATATTGCATTTTGTATTGTTTTGTATTGTTTTTAATCTTTGCCTGTGCGCCGCCCTGAGTCCCTTCGGGGAGATAGGGCGGGATACAAATCCAATAAACATAAACATAGAGACAGATATTTCTCTCTGGGTACAATGAGAATTTATTTGCTGAATTGCCCTCCATAGATCAAAATCAGCAGCAAACTGATGGTTTTCCATCAATTAGTTTTCTCTACTTGTTTCAATTAGTGAAGGTGAAAATATGTATTAAACTGCCATAAACTCAAGACCTATAAATCTTCCAAAATGCAGGGGAAGGGACAGGGCTAGGCATCTCAAAGAGATTTCTTCTGAAACTTGTTTCTCTCCTTTTATTGGCCCTCTTCACAAAATTGGAGAACGGTGGAAGTTTAAACCAGCAGGTCCCTTCCAATCTCTAGACAACCCACCAAGTGGTTGTCAACTTAAAAGAAAAACAAAGAACATACAAACCAAAGTTCTATATAAGAACTATTAACGTTACAGCTTTTACAACAAAATGTAAGTTCTACTAGCTGTAAGTCCTTGACTTCTGACCAAAAGTGAGCCCCAAATTTGTGTTTGCTCAGTGAGAAATTTGTGAAGGGAGCTTTGCCCCATTTTACGATTTTTCTTGACACATTTATTATGTGAATCACTGCAATTGTGAAGTAAGGAACACGGCTGTTAAGTAAATCTGTTCTCCCCATCCACTTTGCGTGTCAGAAGGTTGCAAAAGGGGATCCTGATCCTGAGGCACTGCAACCGTCATAAACATGAGCCAGTTCTCCAGCGTCCGAATGTAAATCACCTGACCATGGGGATGCTGAAATGGTCGTGTGAAAAATGGTCATAAATCTTTCTTTTTCCAGTGACATTACACCTTCGAATGGTCATTAATTGACCTGTACTGTAAAGTGCTAAAGAGATTAAACCTGGTCCTGCTACTTCGCTAAAGGTTTTATATTTTCAAGCCCTGCAGGACACCTCAGAAGATCAAAGTAGGGAGCCTACCAGATAGTTGTAACATCATCCTTAAACTCACAACTCTATTATTGTGGCCAAAAAGACAGACAAGCAGGTGCTTCTCCGACCTCTGAATCACCACACCTTTGTAATGCAACAATTCAATTAGACACTTCTAATATGCTTCCATTTTTCACTGCCACGGCATGCTGATCGGATGGCCTGGCAAAACTTAGCAAGGTCAGTTTTTGACAGTTGGGTTAGGAGGCTTCTTCTGAGAAGAGCTGAGTGATAACAGGCAGTTCTGGAAGTGATATAAGCAAGGCCGAATTTGGCTGAGCTCAGTTCCACCGTTTGGTTTCAAAAAAATTTAAACTTCGCTGTGCCTTTCAAACAATCGAGTAAAGTAATCTGAATTCTAATAAAGTCTAAATCAGGGGTAGTCAACCTTTTTATACCTACCGCCCACTTTCATAGAATACAATACAATAGCAGAGTTGGAAGGGACCTTGGAGGTCGTCTAGTCCAACTCCCTGCCTAGAGAGGAAGCCCTAAACCATTTTAGACAAATGGCTATCCAGCATCTTCTTGAAGACTTGTAGTGTTGGGGCATTCACAACTTCTGGAGGCAAGCTGTTCTACTGATTAATTGTTCTAACTGTCAGGAAATTTCTCCTCAGTTCTAAGTTGCTTCTCTCCTTGATTAGTTCCCACCTATTGCTTCTTGTTCTGCCCTCCTGTGCTTTGGAGAATACTTTGACACCCTCTTCTTTGTGGCAGCCTCTGAGATATCGGAAGACTGCTATCATGGCTCCCCTACTCCTTCTTGTCATTAAACTAGACATACCCAGTTCCTGCAACTGTTCCTCATATGTTTTAGCCTCCAGTCACCTAATCATCTTTGTTGCTCTTCTCTGCACTCTTTCTAGAGTCTCCACATCTTTCTTACACCACAACTAATTGTGGTGACCAAAACTGAATGCGGTATTCCAAATGTGGCCTTACCAAGGCATTATAAAGTGGTATTAGCACTTCACGTGATCTTGATTCTATCCCTCTGTTTATGCAGCCTAGAACTGTGTTGGCTTTTTTGGCAGCTGCTGCACACTCCTGGCTCATATTTAAATGGTTGTCCACTAGGATTCCAAGATCCCTCTCACAGTTGCTACTATTGAGCAAGGTACCACCTATACTGTACCTGTGCATTTTGTTTTTCTTGCCTAAATGTAGAACCTTACTTTTTTCACCATTGAATTTCATTTTGTTAGATAGTGCCCAATGTTCACGTTTGTCAAGATCCTTCTGTATCGTAAGCCTATCTTCTAAAGAGTTGGCTATTCCTGCCAGCTTGGTGTCATCTGCAAATTTGATGAGTTCCCCATTTATCCCCTCATCCAAATCATTGATGAAGATGTTGAAGAGTACTGGGCCTAAAACAGAGCCTTGCGGTACTCCACTGCATACTTTCCTCCATGTAGATGCAGTTCCAGTGAGGACTACACGTTGAGTGTGGTTGGTCAGCCAGTTACGAATCCGTCTGGTGGTGATGCTGTCTAACCCACATTCTTCTACTTTATCTAGTAGTAGGTTATGATCTACTTTATCAAACGCCTTGCTGAAGTCCAAGTAAATTATATTGACAGCATTCCTCTGGTCCACTAATTTTGTCACTTTGTCAAAGAATGCAATAAGATTAGTCTGGCATGATCTGTTTTTGACAAACCCATGTTGGCTTTTGGCTATTACTTTGTTTACTTCTAGGTGTTCGCTAATTTTGTATCTGTGTTTTCTATTTCTGTTAGTAGTAAAATTTTCTAACCGCCCACCGGTTCCACAGTAATGGTGATTTATAAAGTAGGGAAGTCAATTAAATTTAAAAAAAGGAAAGAGCTTCAGTATCAGACAAAACCCCTACCGCCCATCATCAAAGCTGGAATGCCCACTAGTGGGCGGTAGGGACCAGGTTGACTACCACTGGTCTAAATAAAACACAGGTAGTTCTTGACTTACCACCATAATGGAACCCATAATTTCTGTTGTTAAGTGAGACAGTTGTTAAGTGATTTTCCCCCATTTTACAACCTTTCTTGCCACAGTCGTTAAGTGAATCACTGCAGTTGCTAAGTTAGGAACTTGGTTATTAAGTGAGTCTGGCTTCCACACTTGACTTTGCTTGTCAAAAGGTGACCACAGGACACTGCAACCATTGAATCAGTGAATGAATCAGTTACCAAGTGTCTGAATTTTGATAATATGATCATGGCGAGCCCCACAATGGTCGTAAGTGTGGGAAACACTCATAATTTTTTTCAGTGCCATTGTAACTTTAAATGGTCACTAAACGAACTTGTTATAAGTCAAAAACTACCTGTCTTTATAGCTCTGGGTCGAAATGAACAGTTTATGGTGCTCTCTGACCTTGGCTCTTTCCTGCAGACATTTCATTACCAAACTAAGTAATATCATCAGTGCTACATGTAACCTAATTTGGGTAATGAAATATCTGCAACAAAACAACCAAACTCAGAGAGCACCAAGGACTCCTCAATCTGAATTCTCTTTCTACCCTCAAAAACCAACCAACTCATCACTCCCAATTCAAGCCAAATCAAATCAAAACCTAGAATTTATGTGGTAGGGACACGACTGAACTTTGGTTCAGCTCCCAATCTTATACAAGGAAGCTCCACCCTTGTCAGCTAAAGTTCACCCCAAAATGAGAAGTTCAGTTCCCTTCCTGTACGAAAATACTAAACAGCTGTTTCCCAACGAAGTCCACAATAATCCAGCCAGGGAAAAAAAATACATATAAAGCTCCAGATACTTCCTCTTCTAGAAGCTTCTCCTAGAGGGGCTTAAGAGCAGGGCAGGAAGCAAACTCAAAATATATCTGATGTACTCCACCTTAAAAAGGGATCAGACAGAAGTTACTTGGAACCAGACTGTGAGATTGAAAAAAAAAACCCAAATGTTCTAGCCCTTAATTTTCTATTGCATTTATGAAATATTTTTATAACTGAATTTGAGTATTGGTGCATCTTATTTAACACAATCTACAGCTTCTTTATGGACAGCAAACTGTCTCTTGCTTCACCCTGAGAATCTTCTACGTTTCAAAGCACTGTTTTATCATCCAGAAACTGGTCAATTCATAATGAGAATGAAATCTACCTTAGATAATCCCTACCTGAGAAAAAATATATTCCCGCCTACTATCACAACATATTAAAATTATTTAAAAGCCCTTATCACTGAGAGCAGCTTTTTAATGGCCTGTCAGCCACTTGATGGAATTTGTTAAGACTTAATATAATCAATCATTCTTTTTCCTCATGTATAATAACAAAAGGGAACGAAAAAGGAACACAAAACCATGCCAGTATCTTGGAAGCTAATAGTTTTAAACACAGGTTTCCTTTCTTTTAGTCTCCTTGGTGCAGAAGGTTCACAGTGTCAACACACAGTAGGGAGTCCATCTATGTAATTACATTCTGTTTAATAAGCAACAAACTCACAGGTCAACACATATTTCCTAGGCTACATCTATACATTAAAAAAACACCAATTCATATCTAGTTCTCTAACTCTCCATTCACAATATAAAACACTACCCTTGAGAGCTGGTTTAGTCTAATGGTTAGGACCAGGGGTGAGCTGCTACGGGTTCACCCATAGCTAACATTATTCCATGCCTGGCTGGCCCCGCCCATCCCTCTCCTCCCATCCTGCCCCTCCCAGGCGGCTCCACACGACCCTTTTTGGATGTGAAGTAAGTACAGGACCTGTGCGGAGGCTCGGGGGGGGGGGGGGGCAGGCCTCCCGGAAGTTCTGAAAGTCCAGAATCGGGCCTGTGTCCGGTCTCCCGAGCCCAAGAAAGGCAGTTTTCGCCCTCCCACGGCGAAAGCCTCCAGAACCTGGGGATGGTGAAAAACATCCACCCCGCTATGGTGCAAGAGGTTGAACTAGGCCACGCCCACCATGGCCACGCCCACCCCAGCAACCGGGGCAAAGAACCCGTTGCTGAAATTTTTGAAGCCCACTCCTGGTTAGGACACCAAGCTAGAAAGCAGGAGGCCGTGAGTTCAAGTCCCATCTTTGCCATGAAAGCCAGCTGGGTGACTTTGGGCCAATAATTCTCTGTCAGGCCAACCCACCTCAAATGGTTGATGTTATGGGAAAATAGGAGGGGAATGGTGTGTTGGGCATGTTGGTTGGTCTTGAATTATTTGTAAAAATAATAAAGGTGGGATACAAACAAACACACAAACAAACAAACAAACAATATAAAAAAACCTAATCAGGTTAATTCTCTGGAAACCCGGAAATAAAGTCTCAACAATCCTTCTGATTGGGGAAAGTTAATAAATTTCAACTTGAGTTTCACCATATGCATATTTCCAGGTATTTCCTTCACCCAAAAAATCAGTATCACCACAGCAATGACATAGACAGGTCTCCATGGACTAACCTTCCCTTCTTGCCCTGCTTTTGATCCAAAGTTTTGCTCCTAGAAAATCCTCACGTTCCTTCTGGCATTCCATCCCTTTTCCCTCCGGTTCTAAGTAGGCCTTTTTCTATTTTCCAAAAGCACCAGAAGGCAAGGCAAGAAAGAATGAATGGAAATTAATGAAGGAGAGAAGCAAACTAAAGAGATATTTCCTAATAGTGAGAACAATTAACCAATGGAATGACTTGCTTCCAGAAGTTGTGGGTGCGCCATCACTGGAGGCTTTTAAGAAGAGACTGGACAGTCACTTGTCTCAAATGGTAGAGGGTCTCCTGCTTGAGCAGGATTGGGGTTGGACTAGAACAGTGTTTCTCAACCTTGGCGACTTTAAGTCCTGGGGACTTCAACTCCCAGAATCCCCCAGCCAGCACAGCTGGCTGAGAGATTCTGGGAGTTGAAGTCCCCAGGACTTAAAGTCGCCAAGGTTGAGAAACACTGGACTAGAAGACCTCCAGGGTCCCTTCCAACTCTTCTAACTCTCTCATGCTACCTGGGGAATTCTGGGAGTTGAAGTCCACAAGTCTTAAAGTTCCTAAGTTTGGATACCTCTGATCTAAGGTCACAGAGCACAGCTCCTTCTCCATTTACTTGTTTGGGAAATAAAAAGCAATTCCAGAAAGAATATGATCGCTCCAGCTTCATCAGGCTAGGTCCTCCACTATGAAAAATTGCACTGTTATGTAAACTGAGAAGTCTCTTTAACAGCCCATTAGAATCCACTGGTGACAACGTAAGTAATAAATAATAGGAGGAAAAAGTCCCCGTAGGGTGGTTATGCTCACTTTAGTGCTGATGGGTTTACACACACAATTTTAAACAGGAAAGATGCATAGGTTCTCCAGGGAAATTAAACTAGAGAATAATCTGTACAGGAAAATTAGAGTAAGACACCGTCACTTAAAAATAAGGGGCTTTGGACAGCTTCAATCAATCAATAAGCGAAATGACTCAGAGTTTTAATCTGAGATGAAAGCACCTTCCTTACTAATGTTTATCTCACTGTGTTAGATTTATGTCCCGTTTTTCCTTCAGGAGCTCAAATCAGCTTACAAGGGGATCACTTTCTCAGCAAATCATTATTTAAAAGTAACAATGCACATCAAACATGATTTAGTTCAGCAATGCAAAACTATTTAAAAATAAATAAATAACCCAGTTTGATCTGGAAAGGTTCAGAAACCATCCAGCTCAACTCAATACATCAAATCAAAAGAGATGTTGCAAGCTGAGCATGCATGCTCCCAATTTACTAGTATGATAAAATAGTGTTAATTATATAATCATAATTATATAATCATAAACAGAGGGATAGAATCTAGATCACGTGAAGTGTTAATGTCACTGTATGGTGCCTTGGTAAGGCCACACTTGGAATACTGCATACAGTTTTGGTCGCCACGATGTAGAAAAGACGTGGAGACTCTGGAAAGAGTGCAGAGAAGAGCAACCAAGATGATTAGGGAACTGGAGACTAAGACATATGAAGAACGGCTGCAGGAGCTGGGTATGTCTAGCTTGATGAAGAGAAGGACCAGGGGAGACATGATAGCAGTGTTCCGATATCTCAGAGGGTGCCACAAAGAAGAGGGAATCAAACTATTCTCCAAGGCACCTGGGGGCAGGACAAGAAGCAACGGGTGGAAACTAATCAAGGAGAGAAGCAACTTAGAACTAAGGAGAAATTTCCTGACAGTTAGAACAATTAACCTCTGGAACAGCTTGCCTCCAGAAGTTGTGAATGCCCCAACCCTGGAAGTCTTTAAGATGATGTTAGATAGCCATTTGTCTGAAATGGTATAGGGTTTCCTGCCCAGGCAGGGGGTTGGACTAGAAGACCTACAAGGTCCCTTCCAACTCTGCTATTGTATTGTATTGTATTGTATTTCAAGCATAATTTACCATTTTTTAGAGAATGAAACCTCTTCAATTTTGCTGTAATAGAGCTACTCTCCTTTCGATACTGGATAAATTCATTTTAAACCAATGTCTATTCTTTGGATCTGGCTTAAAAGGATATTTGTAGCAAAAGGTAAAATAATCCTTTCACCAAAGCACTGCAAAGGGAGAATCCAAGATGAATCTCTCCCTATGGTTAGAAAATTTGGTGATCTCCCATTCCATTTTTTCTACTGCATTCTACAGAAAAATTAAAAATAACGAACTGTGTTGGTCCACCTGTCCATAACGCTCCAAAGCTCACAAAAGAGGCACTTGCAGCCCAAATCCTTCAAAAGATTTCAATTTTGTTTTGTGAAACTCCAGGGTTGGTCCAGAGTAGCTCAGCTAAATATGTAATTTGTTCAAATCCAAAAGAGATTTCCTTAAAGCGGTATCTTAATACAGGTAGTCCTCAACTTACAATCATTCATTTCATGACCGTTCAAAGTTACAATGACGCTGAAAAAAGTGATTTATGATCACTTTGCACTCATGGTCATGTGATCTAAATTCGGCCGCTTGACAACTGTCGTGTATTTATGACGGTTATGTCCTGGGAGATCATTTTTCATGACCTTGTGACAAGCAAAGACAATGAGGAAGCCAGCTTGACTTGAGTTGAGATGGCACGGTGGTTAGAATGCAGCATTGCAGGCTATTTCTGCTGCCTGCCGGCTGCCTGTAGTTCGGCAGTTCAAAACTCACCAGCTCAAGGTTGATTCATCCTTCCATCTCTGTAAACCACTTAGAGAGGGCTGTAAAAGCACTATGAAGCGGTACAGTAATCCCTCGTTTTTCGTGGTTAATGGGGACCGGAACCTTCCGCGGAAACTGAAAAACCGCGAAGTAGGATTCTGTATATCTATACCGGAAACTTGAGTTGGTGGACATCGTTTAAAGCAAGCACTAGGGAGCGCTTGCCTCCTACCAATGCATTTTTTTCCTATTCTGTATTTTTGAAAAACCCGCAACGCACTGAAGCCGCGGAACATGAAGCCGCGAAAAACGAGGGATTACTGTATATAAGTCTAAGTGCTATTGCTATTACTAACTTAACCACTGCAGTGGTTCACTTAACAATTATGGCAACTATGGCAAGTTGTGTGGGGAAAATTTAGGGCTCAATTAGTATTAAGTCAAGGAGTACCTGTACAAATATATCTACTGGTATATCTATATCTATCTACCCACCTATTGATCAGATTGAATCGTTAATAATTCAAATGATCTTGCAAAGAAGTGAAAGAACTACCATTAACTAGCACTGTCACCCCATAATTAACTAATAATTAATAATAAATAATTAACTAGCTCAGAGCAATTAGACAATTGACAGGCAAAAGAGCTCAAGCGTGACATAATGGTTCCATTCCCTTTTTCATAGCAGTAGGCCCGTGAATTTCCATGTAACAACAAAACAAGAGCTAATATTGTGGACATAATACAGGTTAAAAGAGGAAGTGTTTATGTTAGAGGTCACAAAGCATGTTTTATCATTTTTCCAAGATCATGATTAGGGAGCAGGCATCTCTGGCTCTTCTTCACCTGAAAAGGTGAGTCTCCAATGGAACTGAATGAGTGACAGGGAGATCTAACATGCAACTTGCTCTGAGGGGGAAATAATTTAGTTGCCTCATAGGACTCACTGGAGAAGAGCCTAATTCTGGGAAAGATTGAGGGCAAAAGAAGAAAAGGACGACAGAGAATTAGGTGGCTGGATGGAGTCACCGAATAAGTTGGCGTGAGCTTAAATGGACTCCAGAGGATGGTAGAAGACAGGAAGGCCTGGAGGAACACTATCGATGCGATCGTGATGGGTTGGACACAACTTTGCAACTAACAACAACAAATAATCTCTTCTCGTTTCTGAGCACAACAGCTAAGAATAATGGGAGACGCAATCCAAAACACCTGAAATATAGTAAACCATTTAACCCATTAAATAAAGCTAAGGCAGCCTTGGAAACTGAAAGTGAACCGTTGACTGCTGATCTTCCTAAGAGTCGGCTATGGTGTTTACATAGTTAGGTGTCTTGCAGTCCAGTGCAAAGTTTCCTAGTGCAGGGGTCTGCAAAGTTGGCTCTTTTAAGACTGGTGGACTTCAACTCCCAGAATTCAGCAGCCAGCATGGCTGGCTGGGGAATTCTGGGAGTTGAAGTCCACCAGTCTTAAAAGAACCAACTTTGCAGACCCTTGTCCTAGTGGAATCTGAAGCAACCAGACAGACAGTTGTTGGCAGTGTCCCACAATCACATGATCGTGCCTCGTTTTTGCCCAAAACTGGCGTTTACTTCCTGGTTTTGACAAAAATCACACTATGATGAACCACTGGTTTTCTTGACAACCACAGATTCACATGACCGGTCTGTTTTAACGACTGTCGCAAGTTATGACTGTATTGGGCAGGCTCCTTTACAGTCGTTAACTCGAGAACTGCCTTTAGGGAGCTGTTTAGCAGATTTCATGATTTGTAAACTGTTGTTTATGGATCCATCTGACCTGCGAACCCAGTCAAAGCAAAAATAACATCTGTACTTTATTAGAAGGTATCCTGGTTTCCTAATTCAGGAGATTAATTCAGCCTTTTGTGATCTGGTGCTAGAAATGTCCTGAGGACTTCTTTCATCCTCTGGTTAAAAAAAAAAATTGATGGAAAAAAAAGCCTCCTCCTACAAATAGAAGAGTCCAGAGACTGTTTGCATCCATTAAGCTCCGGCAGTATGCAGTTGTGCCGCCTATTAAATCCACTGGCACGCACGAACAGAGCAGGCAATTAGGGGAAGGGGAAGAAGGGGAAGCTGCCCCCAATACAAACCGTGGGCTCAGCAAATATTCCATCTCAATAAATGTTAACCGGGTTTCCAGTCAACGACTCCTGAAGGCATCCAACTGACATGATCGCCCCGACAGCTGTGACAAATTAGGTTCAGCCTGCTGAGAGCCATCCGGCCCGTGTTCATTTAGCTACAATTACTGGGACATCATCACTTCCCACCCCCCTGCCCCTTTGCAGAAAATGCTCCCACCCAGCAAAACCAGAAGCCATCCTGCACATATCGACAAATTTCAATTATTCCCCCCTATTACCACATCAAAAAGAACACGTGGGGGGAGGGGGCACAGAGACATTCAATTAATGTCTCCCCGCGAGGGTTTGGGAAATCCTGCTTATCCTACTTATAGAGTAGTGGGAGGAAAAGACTTTTGATTTAGCCATGGCCTTTTTCTTGGGACATGGAATCACCGCCAGGGACTAAGGCTGTAGGATGAGTTTCAAGAGTGCTTCCTTCAAGCTGATGCCCTCCAGGTGTGCTGGAATTCATGGCCAGGTTGGCTGGAAACTTGTAGAGATGGTCTCCAACATATCTGGAGGTCGCCAGCCAAGGGAATGTGCTTTAAGAGCATTTCCAAATGAACTGGGGTTTTTTTCTAATTAAGATACATCTTCACGGCAGAAATGCAGGTTTTAATTCATTATTTACATCAGAGCCATACAGTTCCAGGGTTACTAGCAGGCCAACTCAAGATTATTAATATTAACAATATTTCGTTTAAATAAATGTACCTAATGAGAAGGAAGGACTCACTGGAGAAGAGCCTAATGCTGGGAAAGATGGAGGGCAAAAGAAGAAAGGGATGACAGAGAACGAGGTGGCTGGATGGAGTCACCAAAGCAGTCGGCGTGAGCTTAAGTGGACTCCGGAGGCCTGAAAGAACGTTGTTCATGGGATTGCGATGAGTTGGACATGACTTTGCAACTAACAACAACAAGCAGAAAATGAAATCCAGACCAATCAAGCTGTTATCTTGGCCAGCTGCTTTGGGGGTAGCCCACCTCCCCCTAAAAATGCACAGCATTTTGATTTACAGAAAATTCAACACAAGTAAAAATTTCTTTTAGAAGGCCATATATCAAAATAAAAGCTAAACCGGAGAAAGGACACTTTGCTCTGAACAAATCAGGAACAGCATATGGGGATAAACAAACAAACAAACAAATAAATAAGGTAGTCCTTGACTGATGACTGTAATGAAGCCTGACCATTATGGCCAATAAGCAATGACGGGCATAAAGCAAGATATCACCTATCGGACACCAATTTTACAACTTTTATAATAATTGTTAAGCAAATAACCATGGTTGTTAATTGAAAATGTGGTTATTAAGTGAACCCATTGTTCACAATGGGGCACTTTTCCTGAAAAATTGGAAGTAAAACAATTTTGGGCAAAATCTGGGAGAGCACTCAGGCCACCACAGATACCCCCAACATGAGTGACATCAAGCTGGCCATGCCCACCCTGGCCATGTCCATCCCCCTGAGGTCAAACACAACCCTGATGCGGCCCTCAATGAAATCGAGTTCGACTCCCCTGTTTTAGACAATCTAAGGAAGACTATAATTTACGGTTTCCTGGTTTCTAGCCAATTTAAATTTAATAAACTAATAATGTACCTTTAGCCATTTCAAAACACCAAACTCACTCTCATTAAAGGATGCACATTGGCAAAAAGGGGTTAGCTTCCCACTGGTTTAAGTCCTGTAAATTCCACTGTTACAGGTTTGTTTACTTGGGATTTTTCTTGGAAAACAATGCTGTATCAACAGGTTGTCCACAAACATAAAGACAGTTCTAACAGGCTTCCTAAACAAAAGAAAAAAATACTACAAGTTCTCCTTATCATTGTAAAAACAAGCAGGTGAATACCACAGAGGAATTCTTGCTGCAAATGTTCTACAATTTGTAAGCAGGAATGCAGAGACCATCTGCTGTGCAGACTTGTGGCCTTCTAAACAGGTGGCTTTCCACCATCGCATTCCTCGCCAAGTAAAACACAAGCGCCATATTGGCCTTGCTACATGATGCCTTCAGACAGCACATCCTTGAACGGATCTTTTGACATCTTGTTCAATTTTTCCTTGCCTTTGAACCACCCAAGTTTCATTTTCCCTTTCATTTAAAACACATCTTAGGACACAGAATGATTAAAGAGGAGCCGTTCGCAAATTGGCATTGCCCAGATGTGGACAAGACACAATTCACATCAGCCCCAGCCAGCGCAGCCAATTATTATGCTGGCTGAGATGGAGGGAACCTAAAATCAGATACAACTGGAAGTTAACAGGATGTCAGAAGGCTTTGACAGAGGTGCAGAACTTATGTATCATATTGGGGGGGGGGGGGCTTTCTCAACCGTAGCCACTTTTATGATAAGTGGACTTCAACTCCCAGAATTCCCAAAGCCAGCTTGACACAGTATATGTGGTACTTTGCTCATTAGTAGTAACTGTGAGAGGGGGATCTTGGAGTCCTAGTGGACAATCATTTAAATATAAGCCAGCCGTGTGCAGCAGCTGCCCAAAAAGCCAACACAGTTCTAGGCTGCACAAACAGAGGGATAGAATCTAGATCACGTGAAGTGTTAATACTGCTTTATAATGCCTAGGTAAGGCCACACTTGGAATAGTGCATTCAGTTTTGGTCACCACGATGTAGAAAAGATGTGGAGACTCTAGAAAGAGTGCAGAGAAGAGCAACAAAGATGATTATGGGACTGGAGTTTAAACATATAAAGAATGTGCTGGAATTGGGTATGTCTAGGGGAGACATGAAAGCAGTGTTCTGATAGCCACAAAGAAGAGGGAGTCAAGCTGTTCTCCAAAGCACCCGAGGGCAGAACAAGAAGCAATGGGTGGAAACTAATCAAGGAGAAGCCACTTAGAATTAAGGAAAAATTTCCTGACAGAACAATTCATCAATGGAACAACTTGCCTCCAGAAATTATGAATGCCCCAACACTGGAAGGATTTAAGAAGAGATTAGATAATCATTTGTCTGAAATGGTGTAGGGTTTCCTGCCTAAGCAGGGTGTTGGACCTCCAAGGTTCCTTTCAACTTTGTTATTCTATTCTATTCTATTCTATTCTATTCTATTCTATTCTTTCTATTCTATTCTATAGAACAAAACACATAGGTCGAAATATTGCAGGCACTTTGAGCTACGCAAGAGTGCATGTCACAAATTCAAACAAATCTCATTCAATAAAGAGAGCAATCAAAACTACAGGTTAGCCCTCACTTAATGACTGTTCTCTTAGTGGCCATTGAAAGTTATGGTGACCCCCCCCCCCCAGGGTACTTAGGGCCCAATTTCAAAGTTCCAGTGACCACACCCCTCATGATCATGTGACAGCACAGGTGTTTGGCATTTTTTTGGCAGGAAATCAGAATAACATTTACAGCTGTTTGCAGTATCCAACGGTCACATGATTGTGATTTTTGCCAGTTTTTGCCAATTTCCAGCATTTGCTTCTGATTTCCTGCAAAAAATGCCCATAGGGTCAAATGAATTTGCTTAATAATTGCCATTTTTTGTTTAAGACCTGCAGAAAAAAAGTTGTAAAATTAGGTACATTAGTGACCTACTTAAGGGCTGCCAACACTGGGCTCAATTACAGTCATAGGTCAAGACTACCTGGAAGTGTGTATAGCAAAAAAAAAAAAAACCTCACTCAAAATTACAACTTAAAATCAACTAAGGATCCACCTTTAAAATGAGATTCCTGCCTAGGACAAACCCCCTCTACAGATACATCCAAACACAATGAATTAATTTACTTAATTACTAATTTGTATTGGCTTTTAAAAAGTAGAATGATGAATCAACGGTCTTATGCCATACTATTTCAGTCAACTCAGACTGTGTCATACAGGAGTCAAAGCAAGCAAGAAATCCATAAATACCTTAAGCCATGAACTCTGGCTTAATAATCATCTTTGAGAGAACACCTTTCATACATTCAACCATGTACAGTATCAACAGAAACTTCTGATTCAAACATTGTTTATTTTGTGAAAACAATGGGATGATTCTGAATCCATCACAAAAGAGCACGGTTGTGTTTCCACAAATTCAATATGCAACAGAGAATTCAAAACCTTAGTAATAAGAACTTCTCAAGTCCTATCAGGTTTTAAAATTTGGAGGATCGCTAATATACAGCACGGGAGATGGACCTGATAGGAAAGAGTTAATTGCATTTCTTTTATTCAGAAACTAGAGCTTAAGATTTCTTCCTGTTTTGTCAAAGGAAGTCCTTCCCTTCACTTGCTTGTACTGACCTCAGTTGGGTGTGGTTGCTCTCTTCATCGTATATTCCATTGTGACAACCAATGTCTAACTGGGAAAGGAAAAACTATGTGCAAAATAATTTGCACCTCAGTCTTGAAACATTGGGATGTCCTCTTAAGCTACTGCTCCTTTTGCCCTTCCGTTTAGAAGTGGGAATAAGTCAAGTGATAGTGATTTTAACCCATTCATGTTGGCAGAGATCAAGAACATCCCTCAGACCGATACGCTCCCACAGAGAGGGCCTCCTCAGGGTGCCGTCGGCTGGACAATGCCGACTGGCGACACCCAGGGGAAGAGCCTTCTCTGTGGCTGGGCCAGCCCTCTGGAACGACCTACCCCCTGAACTCCGCACCATCTCTGACCTCCGCCTCTTCCGCAAGTGTCTGAAGACACATTTATTCCATCTAGCCGGCCTAGCGTAACCCCCTGTATTGACCATTAGACAGTTTTAAATTTGGGATTTTAATTCGGTTTTTAGCACAGGGAAAAAATGCTCTAATTGCCAAAGACAAAAATTTTAAATAAGTAGATGGTCATTTCACCTATTGCATGGATTTTTCTCTTATGGAACATTCACGAGTTTTAAGAAACAAAAATCTTTTTTTCTGTAAACAAAAAAGGAAGCACAACTTACTCATTTTTTCTGAGCTCTCTGTAATTTGTCAAGGCAAATTGTATGTGTGTGTGTGTGTTAGGTTTTTGAGCTGATAAATAAATAAATCAGGGAGACTAGGATAGATCTATTTCGAGCTATCTTATCTGGTTCTTTTCTTATAAGAACCAGTAGTCTAGTGGCAATTACAACTGCCTCACATGTAATACTTCCCTGGTTCAAATCCTAGTAAGGGTATGGTTAGTTGATGAGAGCTAAATAGCTCGAAATAGATCTATCCTAGTCTCCCTGATTTATTTATTGATCAGCTCAAAAACCTAACACACACTTTTTTTTAAAAAAAAAGTACACAACAGAACTCATAGCTTTCTGTCTAGATGGTCTCTGGTGATGAGCCGAAAGGCAGAAAAGGAAAGCAGTATGCTTCCTCCCTTAATTGGGGCTTAACAGGGTGTTGTGACACAAGCATATACTTATCCTCCTGTCTCAGCTGATCAGGATAAGAACCAGTAGTCTAGTGGCAATTACAACTGCCTCACATGTAATACTTCCCTGGTTCGAATCCCAGTAAGGGTATGGCTAGCTGATGAGAGCTAAATAGCTCGAAATAGATCTATCCTAGCCTCCCTGATTTATTTATTGATCAGCTCAAAAACATAACACACACACACGCGCGCGCGCGCGCACACACACACACACACTGGATAGATAGATAGATAGATAGATAGATAGATAGATAGATAGATAGATAGATAGATAGATAGATAGATAGATAGATAGATAGATAGATAGATAGATAGATAGATAGATAGATAGATAGATAGATAGATAATTTGCCTTTGACCATAATAATAAATTGAGAAACTAAAACTTAGTATAGTGGGCCTGATCTTAACATTCATTCCAATGAATACCTTACCCAAGTACTTTTCTGTTCTCATTACCAACATTTGGAAATTGATGCACATAACTTTCATAGTGTAAGGGTTCTCTCATGCAGAAATGAATTGAATTAGACAATAAACAATGTGGACATACAAGTGGGTTCTAAGGAGTCAGACTACTTTTTCACAATCATATATTTTTATGCCATCTCAATAGATCCCATTCCATGAAGGTTCTTTGGGAAACAGTTACTTGGAAGTAGAAGGCAGGTATGAAGCTTCCTGAAGCTCTTTAAGGCACTTTCTTAAAAAAAAAAAAATACCTCAAAGCAGAAAATGCAACTCATTTTTCCCCTCGCCTCGCTCATCGCTGTGTTTGTAATGAGGCTATGTGTATCCCTACGAGGCAACAAAATCAAAATGGGTCACATTTCTAATTATCACTACTGGAGCGTAAAGTCAAACATCCATGAAATTCTTGCATAGGCTTTAGAAAGAAATCTATTTCCTTAGAATATTTCAGTCAGCTGGATATACTCAAAACTGCTCAAGAGCGCACTCCGTCAACATTGCTGCAGAAGAGAAAGTATTGTGCTGAAACAAAAACAAATATAGTTGAATTTCTTGTGTTTTAGAGCCCTCAGGTTTCCATTCTTCTTGTAATGCTCCAAACAGGAAATGTGAAACTTGAAATTTCATGTACACAATTGTGCAGAGAAGCGCAATAAAGATGATTAGTGGACTGGAGGTTAAAATGTAGGGAGAGCGGTTGCAAGAATTGGGTTATGTCTAATTTAGTGAAAAGGAGGACCAGGCTGACATAATAGCAGTGTTCCAATATCTCAGTGGCTGCCACAAAGAAGAGGGGATCAACCTATTTTTCAAAGCGCCCGAAGGCAGGACAAGGAGCAATGGATGGAAACTAATCAAGGAGAGAAGCAACCTAGAACTAAGGAGAAATTTCCTGACAGTGAGAACAATAACCAGTGGAATGATTTGCCTTCCAGAAATTGTGGGTGCTTCAGCTTCATGCTCAATAATACACGGGAAAACAATTGATACAAACTCAAAGTAAACTGCTCCAAACTCATTGCAGAAAATATGACTTTAGCAACAGAGTAGTCAATGCCTGGAACGCTCTACCTGATTCCGTTGCTACATCCTCTAACCCTCAGAGCTTCAACCTTAAACTGTCTACTGTGGACCTTACCCCATTCCTAAGAGATCCATAAAGGGGGCGTGCATAAGCGCACCAGCGTGCCTACCATATACAATACAATACAATATATATACAATACAATACAACAGCAGAGTTAGAAGGGACCTTGTAGGTCTTCTAGTCCAACCCCCTGCGTGGGCAGGAACCGTATACCATTTCAGACAAATGGCTATCTAACATCTTTTTAAAGACTTCCAGGGTTGGGGCATTCACAACTTCTGGAGGCAAGCTGTTCCAGAGGTTAATTGTTCTAACTGTCAGGAAATTTCTCCTTAGTTCTAAGTTGCTTCTCTCCTTGATTAGTTTCCACCCATTGCTTCTTGTTCTGCCCTCAAGTGCTTTAGAGAATAGTTTGACTCCCTCTTCTTTGTGGCACCCCCTGAGATATCGGAACACTGCTATCATGTCTCCCCTGGTCCTTCTCTTCATCAAACTAGACATACCCAGTTCCTGCAACCGTTCTTCATATGTTTTAGCCTCCAATCCCCTAATCATCTTTGTTGCTCTTCTCTGCACTCTTTCTAGAGTCTCCACGTCTTTTCTACATCGTGGCGACCAAAACTGTATGCAGTATTCCAAGTGTGGCTTTACCAAGGCACTATACAGTGGCATTAACACTTCACGTGATCTAGATTCTATCCATCCCTGTCCTAATGCCCCCATTTATTTGTGTTCATTGCTTTCGTTTATATCCATGTTTATATTTATACCTGCTATCTTGTACATGTTTGGCAAACTAATAAATACAAAATAAAAGGGGAGTTCTTTAAAAAAAATGGTACAGGTTTCCTGCTTGTGCAGAGGGTTGGACTAGAAGACCTCCAAGGTCCCTTCCAACTCTGTTATTCTGTTAAATTCAGTCTTCAGGTAAGACAACTTACATCACTGCTTTGCTTACATTCCTAACCTATTTTATATCATGGAACTCCTCTGAATACACTTTTTGAAAATCAGTAGAATGTTTCTGCCAAGTTTCAGGCAGAAAAATCTACTGTTAAGTCTTAAAATAGATTAAACAGATGTAGAAGCAAAAAAAAAACCTCTCACCCTCTAGGAAAAAACTAGATAAATGCCCTAAAGCAGGGGTCTGCAAAGTTGGCTCTTTGAAGACTGGTGGACTTCAACTCCCAGAATTCCCCAGCCATCATGGTTGGCTGAGGAATTCTGAGAGTTGAAGTCCACCAGTCTTCAAAGAGCCAACTTTGCAGACCCCTGCCCTAAAGCTTGTGTTCCAAGCATCTCCGCCCAACTAAAAAAAATGGCCCACAATTTTGGTCCCAACCAAAAATATCCTACTGACTTCAATATGTACTGAATACATATAATACAGTATTTTTTTTAAGAAAGTTCTTTTTCCTGTGGAAATCATCAAGGCAACATAAGTATGAAATTTGCTTCCCATACAAGCAACTGCTCATTTGTCTCAAAAGTAGTTCCACAAAGAATTAAGAACAATGCTCTTAAAAATGGATTTGTGATCTATATGTGTAGCACCGCAGAGCTATGCAATGCTTCAACCTTTTCACATATGATATTTTGCTGGTAGGATGGTTTCCTGTGCTGCAGCAGGGGGAAAAAGGGTGATTTGCTTTGGGTTTGGGAAATCATTTCCTTTTAATTATTTTGTACCTTTTATAAGTCACTTGCAATTTTTTTTTTCTTTTTAACTCAGTGGCATTTAGATCAGAGCAATCAATTCAACAGGTCTGGGCATTGTAATCCCAGTACTTCCAAGAAACATTAAAGGTATTTCAAACTGAGGCAGAAAACAGAGTAATCGTTTGTTTCAAACTGTCATATTCTTCCTCTCCCTCCCTTAAATGGGCATTGTTTTGTTTCTCAAGCAAAATACGTTTCTGCAGGAAATTTGTTCCATTGTCTTTTCCTGCCAAGTTTCATCTGACGTTAAGTCTTGGGAGAAGAGAGAAAAGAAACTGAAAATCACTGGCAGCATTATTTTTACTGGGGGAAAAAAATGCCAACATTGTAAAGTGTTTATTCACAACACATCAGAAAAATGCCTACAGTTGTGTTCAAGTTTCTTTTTTAAAACAAAATTGAACCACCTTTTAAAATTAAAATTAAACCAGCTTGTACACAGCTAATTGAGTTTGGACACTGAGGAAATGACTGTGGGATGGTTTCTTGTTATTTCAACCTGAATCTATTCTAGAACAAAGAATAATAGGGTTGGAAGGGACCTTGGAGGTTATCAAATTATCAAATCCTTTTTCTAGAGAGAATGGGAATTTATACAATGGGTACTTTTTAAAAAAGTAATCCGGAATCGTAGCTTTGGAAAAAATCAAAAATACAAGATAGGCAGTGTCTTATATATATATAGAACCAGGGCACATATTTCTGACAAGACTTTGAATGAACCTACATATTCCACATCCTCACAAACAAAAGACTTCTGTTGAAAAATTGCTTGTTTTAAAGAGGATATTGTGTTTGCGGGATGAATCCTTAAGAGAAAGAAGAAAGGGAGAAGTCAAATATTGTACACCACATTTCATTCTTCCTGTCTTCTTTTCAAAATGACAGCCGCTGCGGGAAAGGTTTTGCCCAAGAAAAATACAAGGATACAAGCAAGCAGCACAAACAGATCAGTATTAATGTTGGCGTACAGTTCAGTAGCTACACAACTGCCCCGTGGGTTTTTGTGCAGATTGCTGTACCCAGCAAAATTATCCTCTATTTACCATTTCCCCCTCTTTCTGTAACAGAGGAAGACTTACAATTGCTGATTTATGGGAACCCTACAAGTATATGTATATTTTAATAAATGAAATTATTAAATCATACAGATTTTAACCTACAGAGTCACAGGAATAATGTAGAGAAAGCTAAAAAGAACTTTTAATTGTTGTGAATGGAACAATTTTTTTTAAAAAAACTCTACTAATTTAAGGAAAAAGCCTGCTGGATAAAAGGCCGTTTTAAACATGTTTTGAAAAGTTTTCCCACTACAATATGAATAACCCATTATAAGGCTTGGACGTGCCATTCTTTTTCTCTTCTTCTTTCATAACTTCAAAGAGGAAGCCAATGACTCTTGTTCCAATTTTAAAGGAATAAAAAAAGGTTCCTGTAATGTCAAAGGACTGTGTCCTGGTTAAAGTATAATAAGAACAAGACAGATTCAATTTTCATGCCCCAGATTGTTCTGAATCCATGGTTTTAAAGCTCGTAGCTGCCTGAATTTGGACACTCGGAGGAAATGATTGTGCGATGTCTGCTTGTTTTTCAACCAGAATCTATTCTACAACGTAGAGTAACAGGGTTGGAAGGGACCTTGGAAGTCTTCTAGCCTGGGGGTTGGCAACCCATGGTTCTGGAGCTGCATGTGGCTCTTTTATCCCTCTGCTGCAGCTCCCTGTCCCTGGTCAGCTCCACAATTGATAGGGATTTCGGTTAGGACAGATAGAGGAAAAAGGACACCACACTAGGAGGCGACTCTATGGTGGGGGGGCTTCCAGTTGGCTCCAAAATTGAACGGGGGGCTTCCAGTTAGGATGTTTGTGGCTCTTTGAGTGTTTAAGGTTGCCGACCCCTGTTCTAGTCCAACCCCCTGCCCATGACAGGAGATCTTATGCCATTCCACACAAATGTTATGTGATGAAGCCTATCAGTTATGTGCTGTGGCTTACAGACCAGAAGAGATCTGTGTTCCAAAGAGTTAAAATTTAAAATTTAATAAAGGGAAACAACTGGAATTATTTTAAAGAGTTCTTCAGAAACCTGAGCATGGGAGGGAGGGAAAGAGGAGACAGGTTTCTGAAGAACTCTTTAAAACAATTCCAGTTTTTCAAGCTCAGGTCTTTTCAAATGCATACTTAACTCATTTCTGTTTTTCAGCCAAGTCATCTGGGGGCTATAAGCATTTATCAGAGCTGAGGTGGCACAGTGGTTAGAGTGAAGTACTGCAGGCTATTTCAGCTGACTGCTGGCTGCAGTTCAAATCTCACCAGCTCAAGGTTGACTCAGCCTTCCATCCTTCCGAGGTGGGTAAAATGAGGACCCAGATTGTTGGGGCCAATAGGCTGACTCTGTAAATCGCTTAGACAGGGCTGTAAAGCATTATTAAGTGGTATATAAGTCTAAGTGCTATGGCTATCAACCTTTGCAAAGTAGGTAATAGGCTCAAAAGGCTGTATTTTGTAGATTTTTAGGCCGAAGCGGGAGGGAGGGTGGGCTCTCTAAAAAATTGCAATAAGTCTGATAATAATCCCACACTGGGTCTGGCCAAAATAAGAATTCACTCCCTTTCACTTTAAAATCTCGGGCCATATAAAGAACTGATCACATATTATAGGGCAAAACAGATCAGATTTATTCTTTCCGTGGAAAAAAACACACACAAAAACCACTGTTAATGAAAACTAAGGGAGCAGCAACCACAATCAGCACATCTCATGGACAGTTTCCTTTTTAATGAGATAGATAGAGGACACTTTCAAGGCATCTATGGCTTGGAGCTGAGGCAAGAATTCACTATCCATGTGCACATTACAGCCAAATCTTTCTTTAAAGCATTTCAAAGCAGAGAACACAGCTTCATTTCTCTTCTTTCACATTTGTGCTGGTGGAAAAAAGAGGGGTTTCTTCCCCAAAAAATGGATTAACAGGGGTTGTTTTGTCAAAAGGAATTAAGTGGGTACAGAGGGGGGGGGGGGGAAATACAGCACACAAGACTTTGTGTTTGTGCGAAAGGATAGATCAGGGACTCCAGTTCTTGTCTTTTAAATACACACATATACACAGAGATATATCCCACAAAGCCCTTTCATACATTCAGAGAGAGCTTCAATACAAATATTTGTATTTTAATTTAAAGCTTAGGGGAAATTGGTTAGATTGATAATAAAATATGCCATTCTCAACACCAAAATAGGAAAAGACATACCATTATTTAAAGCAATTTAAAACGTTTAATAGAAGCCTGACAAGGACAATTCTTGGTGCTCTCTGAGCTTGGTTGTTTTCTTGCTGACATTTCATTACCCAAACTAGGTAACATCATCAGTGCTAGTGAGTGTGGTGTTTCAATAAAGAAGAATATTTCTGACTCAGGGTTGAACTGCCCCAATTTCACAACTTTGGCATGGTTATAAATCAATCATTGCAAGAACCCATTGTACTCAATGGACATTTTTTTGCCAGAGGTAAATGACAATTTCCAGGAAAAAGGTTGCAAACTATAGTCATGACCACAAGATGCTTCAAATGGTCTGCTGCGGAAGATCCAAAATACAGTCACATGACCTGGGGGGGAGGGAGCAACCTTCATTAATAGCAACTGCAATAGCACTTAGACTTATATGCCATTTCACAGTACTTTACAGCCCTCTCCAAGTGGTTTACAGAATCAGCGTACTGCTCCCAACAATCTAAGTCCCCATTTTATCGACCTCGGAAGGATGCAAGGCTGAGTCAACCTTGAGCCAATGGAAATCGAACTGCTGGCGGTGGGCAGAGTTAGCCTGCAATACTGCATTCTAACCACTGTGCCACCATGGTTCTTAACTCCTCAGGGATGGGCATTTCACTTTCCCAGCAGGTCACATGAGAAATCGGAACTGCTGTGGAGACCCACTGATGCTCCACCACCAACGTCCCACCTCCACCATCAATGCCTTGCCCCCTGTTGCTGATGATCCCCCACCCCTCTGTCAACACTGCCCGTAGCTGCAGGGCAGACTGGAACAGATCATGGGCTGGATGTAGCTCGTGGGCATAAAGTTCCACATTCTGACATGCATAGCGCATTGAACTCCAGTACAAAAAGGTAAGATATACAATGATAGCCATTGATACCCTTGTTCATGGAGAACAAGGGTATCAATGGCTATCATTATGGATGCCTAAGGACACCCTCCGGGATGGAGAGATAGGCAGGATGTTTCTCAATGTCATTTGCAGGGAATCATAAGCAGGTGAAGACATCTGCTTGGGAAGACCCTGAAGCAAATGGTGAGCCACTGTGTGAGACAGAATGCTGGACTGGATGGGCTGTGTGGCCTGTTCCAGGAAGGCTGTTCTTATGTTCTTATGTAACTAGCAAATAAATAAATAAATATCCACAAAAAGTAAATGATTCCTTGACATTTGAAGGAGAGAGTCTTTTCATTTAACATATTTTTTGGAGTATAAGACCCACCTTCCTCCCCTCCCCCCAAAAAGAGGGTGAAAATCTGGGTGCATCTTATACACCGAATACAGGATTTTTGGCCCACTGCAAGCTGTTTTTGTGGCCCCTCCCCCAGGAACACTCTACAAGCCTCCCAAAGCTGATGCCCTCCCCTCCCCCCCTCCCCCCAAAAAAACCCCAAGGTGTGCAGAGGGTTTGGGTGGCCTGCAGAGTGGAAAAACAGGTGTTTTTGTTTTAAATTTATCTCTTCCAAATCATGGTGTGTTTTATACTCTGATGCGTCTTATTGTCCAAAAAATAAGGTAAAATCAAAGAATTTGCACAGAGATGTAGGTCATGTTTACAGAAAGACTGAAGTCCTGTTTTCAAATATGGTTGTTTGCCCAAATATTCAATTACAATTTTCCATTTGTTTGAAAATCCAGAAAGCTAAAGGTAAGCTAGAAGAAGGACTAATTTCACCATTTGATAGCTAGAAATGTTTTTTTATGAATAAGACTCAGGATCTAGCTCTGACCAGATATAGTATCTGGAGGTGCACAAGGAAATGTTGTCCTATTGCCAGTGATAAAATAAGATTTGGGTGTCCGCCACCAACTGGAAAGCAGCCTCATATTATTTATCTCAGGCAGCAAATAACCTGCTTCAGAAGCCTAAAATCAGGTGGTCTCATCATTTAAATAGGACTGCCTAAAAACTTAAAAACAGATTCAAGTTATATGTATGATCATTTAATCAATGGGTTGGAATTGCTATTTTGACGACCATCTTCAAAGCGCTCCATGGCTCGGGACCTAGTTACATGCGAGACCGTCTCCTGCCTCATATATCCCCCTCAGACCGATACGCTCCCACAGAGAGGGCCTTCTCAGGGTGCCGTCGGCCAGACAATGCCGGCTGGCGACACCCAGGGGAAGGGCCTTCTCTGTGGCGGGCCCTGCCCTGTGGAACGACCTACCCCCTGAACTCCGCACCATCTCCGACCTCCGCCTCTTCCGCCAGTGTTTAAAAACACACTTGTTTCATCAAGCCGGCGTAACATAGCCTCCGCTGTGACTAGAACTAGATAGTTTTAAAATGGGGATTTTAATTGGTTTTAGCGCAGGTCTGAAATATTTAATATCTTTTTAAATTTTGTATTTTGTATATTTATATGTTATTTTAAATTCCTGTGCGCCACCCTGGGGCCTTCTGGAGAAGGGCGGGATATAAATCAAATAAAACTTAAAACTTAAACTATGTGATGGATGGCGTAGGAGAGTTATTCTCAACTTGTGGTTTGAGAACCCCATGAGGGAAGGCCACGATGTCGCCCCAAGGGTCTGCAAACATTTGATGCAGTCTAGTGCTTTAAATCTTAAGTCTGTTGTAAGGGAGTTGTAACTCTGCTATTGTATTATTGTATTAAATACACATGCATTTGGTGATTAAAGAAACACAATGAGTTTTTCCTTAGTAAGAATGGAGCCTCATCTGCTTTGTAGTCAAATGGCCCTGGCTATCCATATAGAAAAGATATAGACACGTTATAATTTTAAAAAAATTAAAAACTGAACATTCAGGTTGGGCACTTTGGCTTCCCATATTTGGCAATTGCAGGTGTAGTAGGACAAGTTCCATAATTCTCAACCAGCTGTGAGCTATGAGACCTGAGACATGTCAGGAACAGTAATGCCAACATAACTGGAGGGAACCAGCTTACGGAAACCTGGAATCCACCAAGATTTACATGGGCATATTGCTGTGTCATGCTGACGTTGAATAAAAGCCGACTTTAATTAAATAGCAGCAACACTGGTGCCTCCCAACCCCTAGAGAACTTACACTGATCAAGCGTACCTGCCCATAAACCATAAAATGGTGACTGTACACTATGAGCAAGCATTTGAATTGCATTCTACAATACTTTTTTAAAAAATCAATTGCACAGAATAAGGGAATTATTCTAAAGCTACCTTCATACGGGGATAGTTGTACGGGAAAGGAGAAGGTGCAGAAAAAAGCACTCAAAAAGAAATATTGCACTGAGGTTCACGAGCCATAAGTGCCTCTGCTTAACGTGCCCTTGAATTCCACCTTGTCCAGATGTCATTCATGTGGGGGTCGCCTGTGGCAGCCTGAGCACTCTGCCAGCAATATGGCTTCCTGTTTTAGGCCACGATGGCTTCCTGCAGCCCTCTGCCAGCTAAAATGGAGCTCAGGTGGGCCGCAGGTGCCCCTTTGGGCTCTGTTTACGTGGGCAGAGGCACTACGGGCTGGTCCTTTGCTGTTTCCAAGGTGTCCCCGCAGGCCAGATCTAAGCACCCCACGGGCCGGATGTCCGGGCCTTGAGTTTGACACCCCTGCTCTAGAGCAGAGATGGGCAACTAACTATGGCCCCTTTACAACCTGCGGACTTCAAACCCCAGAATTCCTGAGCCAGCCAGGCCTTGAATTTAATACCCCTGCTCTAGGGCAGAGATGGTCAACCTCCTTTAGGACCTGCGGACTCTAAATCCCAGAATTCCTGAGCCAGCCAGGCCTTGAGTTTAACACCCCTGCTCTAGGGCAGAGATGGGCAACTATGGCGCCTTTATGACTGGCTCTGGAATTCTGGGACTTGAAGTCCACCGATTGTAAAGGGGCCATAGTTGCCCACCTCTACTGTAGAGAAAGGCGGTATTTAACATTTTGGGATAACCAAACAGACAATGTCTTCCACAGAACTTATTGTTTTTCTATCATACGCTTGTTTTAAATCTGACATTACATCTGTTGCTGACCGCAAAACAGCAGGAAATTGGGTCACTGATGTGTAGCCATCAGGATAGAAGGATGCTCAGATGGTCAAAAAAAAAAAGGAGGTCAGAGAGCCTTAAACTGCTCATCTCTACCATATGGATGACCGAAAGTGGTCAATAGTAATACTAATTAAATTCTTGGAAGATTTGAATGCTACTGTGCTGTTGATAACAAAAATACTACAACGCTCTTCGTTGTCCCAAGAGAGATGATACTCCGATGGCTGTCTAGATTCCATCACTAAACAGTTTCTCCGGGGAGAAGGAAACCAGCAATATGCAACATTACTGATAAAGCCCAGGAATCGTATGACCCAAAAGGATTATTGCTAATTCTACCATGAAGGAGAGTCAGAAAAATCACATTCCTCTCCTTTTCCTGGCAGGAAGAAGATTTGGAGAACAAAACAGAAGCCTTTAAAAAAAATATCCAAAGCATAGAGGCTTTATATAAATATAAATATATATTTAAATATAAAGCCTCAGCATGTTAATGCTGCTATAAATTTAATAACATGTTACCAAATCACAAGTGCCTGTTTGAAGTAAGGCGCTTAATACCTTTTGGCCTAGTTTGCACATGATGCTGTGGGTCTGGTTTTGGTCTAAGATGTATGAACTCAAAACGTTATGGACTATAAAACATAAGAGATTACGGCTTAATGGAATATAAGACTCCAGGTAATTATGGTTGGCACAACAAAGCACTAGTTAGTGTGAAATGCGAAGTTGACTGCCAAAAACTAAATTGAATAGTTGAAAACCAAGCCAAAGCCCTCTTCCTGCAATCCAAAATATAAAAAGCATGCACAATGAATACATGTAAGACAGATACTATACTTGCAACTGTTATTTTGTTTGACAATACAATACAATACAATAGCAGAGTTGGAAGGGACCTTGGAGGTCTTCCAGTCCAACCCCCTGCCTAGGCAGGAAACCTTATACCATTTCAGACAAATGGCTATCCAGCATCTTCTTAAAGACTTTCAGTGTTGGGGCATTCACAACTTCTGGAGGCAAGCTGTTCCACTGATTAATTGCTCTAACTGTCAGGAAATTTATCCTCAGTTCTAAGTTGCTTCTCTCCTTGATTAGTTTCCACCCATTGCTTCTTGTCCTGCCCCCAGGTGCTTTGGAGAATAGTTTGACTCCCTCTTCTTTGTGGCAACACCGGAGATATCGGAAGACTGCTATCATGGCTCCCCTACTCCTTCTCTTCATTAAATTAGACATACACAGTTCCTACAATCGTTCCTCATATGTTTTAGTATACAAATAAACAGAAATGTCATCTAGGAAGATTTGGGGTTTTTTTCTGGATAAACATGGCAATCTTTCTATTTTTATGAGAATGTACAGCACCTAAAACAACAGGTAAAGATTCCCATATTCCAATGAGAGTTGAAGAAGTCTTCCCAAACAGATGCTGATATATCTTATGGTTATTTTTAATCAATATGACTTTGACACCACTTTAGAGACACTCCTCATTTAATGACAATTGGGACTGAACAACCTGTTGCTAAGCATTGTAGTTAAAACATCTGGTGACCATGACAGACTTAGAAAAATTCACTTTTGCTGTGGTCATTAAGTGAATCACCCACAGACATTAATTACCACAACTTGCAATTTTACTGCCAACTTCTCCATTGACTCTACTAGTTGAAAGCTGGCTGTGAAACATATGAATGATCATATGAGAGTGAGGAAGATGTTGCAGTCATAAGTTTGAGGACAGTTCATGAAGTTATTCTCATCAAACACATTGAACTTTAATACAAGTCTTCGACTTACAGCAATTTGTTCAGAGACCCATTCAAAGTTACAACTTCTCGGGGAAAAAAGTACTATTTTTTTAAGTCAAATGTCATAGATGATTCTGAATCAGCCTTTGTGCATCTTCTGCATTTCATTCCTCCTTCAAGGCAGAATTTTCGTATTACAATTTCTAACAATCTCTCCAACAATTCAGAAATACATTTTTGTGTAAAAAAAATTGATCTCCTGAGATTCCAGTTATTTTTAAGGCGGTTAAATTTCAATGTCACGTTTTGGTGAGATTTGCAATTGCCAGATATGTATATCATGCCACTACCAGATACAATATTGTCGATTCCTGTGTTATAACTTCTCCTTTTTATTTAGAAAAAACTGATGCAGAGGCTCCCAAGGGTAGCTGCCTTTTTTTTTTTTAACCCAGCACCTGGTAATTTGAGAATCTTATTACAGTCTTCCATTTGTAGGCTTAGAACATTTGTTTCTTTCTACAACACAACACACAATAAAAAAAGATTGAGGAGAAGGCAGGATTGCCAGACAAAGTCCCCTGATTGCTGGTATCAACAGCTCTCGGTCTGCAAGGGGCCCAAATCAATCTTCAAGGCAGCCCCCTCTCGAAAGGGATTTAATCTGCAGAGAAGAAAAACGCTGTTCTGATTGGATTTGCTGAATATGAATATTGCCCTATATACAGATTTTTTTTAAACTCCCGCTAAGCATAAAAGTGCAGATGTTGTGGGAATAATATCTAGCAATAGAGCAGGAGCTGCCTTTCCTAAAGGAACTTGGAAATGCGATGCAATCTACCAAGGGCATTGTTAATCCTCACCAACATGCAGCTCTCGGGTAGTACATATGCACAAAAACCCTCCTGGAATGATGCAAAGACAATTAACATGACCTCTGCACAAGAGGAATTCATGTGCAGACATGCTACTCTTGCATGTGTGAACCCTATTGAACTAATTCCAAAGCAAATTGTTAATGCTAACTTTATAATTACAAGTACGGGTAATCCTCGACTTATGACTGCAACCGGCCCCCAAAATTTGTATTGCTAAGTGAGACAACTTTTAAGTGAATTTTGTCCCATTTTACCACTTGTCTTGCCATCACTGTTACGTGAATCACTCGTAGTTGTTAAGTTAGCAACAGGGTTGTTGTGACCCTGGCTTTCTCATCGACTTTGCTTGTCAGAAGGTCGCAAAAGGTGATCACATGACCCTGGGATATGGCAACCATCTTAAATTTGAGCCAGTAGCCAAGCGTCTGAATGTGACCATGGGGAGTCTGCAATGGACATAAGTATTAGAAACATGTCTCTTTTTTCTGTGCCATTGTAGCTTCAAACAAACCCTAAACACGTGCTTGTTAAGTCAAGGACTATCTGTAGTCCTCACCCACCACTCATTCAGAGACCGTTCAAAGTTACGACAGCACTGGAGAAGAGTAACAACTGATCCTCCAAGTTACGGCCACTATAGTGTTCCCACAGACACCGCTCAAGAGCTTGGAAACTGGGGCACATTTACAACAACCATAGTGTCCCTTGGTCGCTTGATCACCATCTGTGATCCTCATAGCCAACTTTTTTTTTTTTTAGAGTAGTCATTTTGTTAAAAATTATTGTTACGATAAAAGCAAACTAAAAGAAAAAGAAAAGAAGTTGCAGTTCCAGCATGGTCACGGCAAGCTAGATTTTCTTGTCTATGGAACAGTGTTTACACCAGAGATTGCAGCCACGTACTGGATCCTGGCCGATAAAATCCCTCTGGAGAAAGAGGATAGTGTGAAATAACCAACATGCACTCTGGATAGCCACTCCTGATGAGTAGGACACAGAAACTGAAGTTTCTGCAGTCGACTTCTGAGTCTTATGGATTGGGAGGGATACCATGCTTTAGTTCACAATCGCAATACAGCCTTTTTATGGATGAAAAGCTCAATTGAGCCTCATTTCTTAATCACCTTTGGAATTTTTACTGCTTTTAAAATATTGAGAGCTTTTGGAATGGCAAGTTTTTATTGCATTCACTGGATGAGTCTCCTGCTCCTTGACAAACAAAGCTTTAAGTGTGAGTTTAAAGATTTAGAAGAATAGCATTTTTTAAATAAACAGCACAAAAACATTTAAAGTGTTGATTCTGTAAAGTTAAAAACGAAATATGGGTCCAGGTAGATTTGAAATGAGAATTTGTAGTTAGATATAAGAATCCTTCCCGTGGGAAAATGTGGTTAGTGTTTTTGGAAAAATAACATAAGATGGGATCTTGTATGTTGGACAGTAGAGAGAACCAGGAGAAACTAAAGATTACAATTAAAAGAAGACTTCAACTTAAACAAGTTAGTATGAAATGGAGCAAAACATTTTAATGGATATTTTTATGCAGATTTGTGAACTATGGACCGAGAAATTAATTTTAAGAATGTCTAACATTATAGCTGGATGATACAATACAATACAATAGCAGAGTTGGAAGGGACCTTGTAGGTCTTCTAGTCCAACCCCCTGCGTGGGCAGGAGCCTTATACCATTTCAGACAAATGGCTATCTAACATCTTTTTAAAGACTTCCAGGGTTGGGGCATTCACAACTTCTGGAGGCAAGCTGTTCCAGAGGTTAATTGTTCTAACTGTCAGGAAATTTCTCCTTAGTTCTAAGTTGCTTCTCTCCTTGATTAGTTTCCACCCATTGCTTCTTGTCCTGCCCCCAGGTGCCTTGGAGAATAGTTTGGCTCCCTCTTCTTTGTGGCACCCTCTGAGATATCGGAACACTGCTATCATGTCTCCCCTGGTCCTTCTCTTCATCAAACTAGACATACCCAGCTCCTGCAACCGTTCTTCATATGTTTTAGTCTCCAGTCCCCTAATCATCTTGGTTGCTCTTCTCTGCACTCTTTCCAGAGTCTCCACGTCTTTTCTACATCGTGACGACCAAATAGCATTTGATATGCAAATGCTATTTCATAAGAACAGCCTATACCGAAATTAAACTGAAATTGCTTTGAATATGTATTTAAATATGGCAAGCTACAAGAATGATATGCAAAAGATGGCATACTGAATGTACAGAATGAAATAGATTGATGTCTTGATATTTGAAAGTAGGCATACAGATATACAAGAATTAAAACAGAAGAGTGATTTAGATAACTTTCTTTTAAACTAGATTTACAAAAATAGATTTGTAAACTTTTGAAGCATTTGCTGAGAGGAGACAAAGATAAGAAGAAAAGAAATCAAAGCTGAGAATATTGTTAGAAGGCACTGAAAGAAATGAAATATGGAAAGATAGCCTTTGTTGTACCATATCTTAAGGAATGGTGGTAAGTTGCCAAAATTGTTTGTAAATGTCGGGATGAAGGACGGCTGTTATTTTTTTCTTTCTTCTATTTTTTCTTTTTTTCTGCACTTTTCATTTTGTATATTTTCTATAGTTTATATTACATTTTCCCTTTTTAATTGTAATCTTAACAAAACTAAAGAAAAAAATGGGTGCAAAACTTAAAAAAAACTGGAAAATTGAAAAGAAAACAAATAAAGTAAAAACAATTATGTAAAGAAATTATTTCCCTCTTCATCACAAGTGTAAACAGTTTCAGTAAATTATCACCTTCTCTTAATATACAACAATTGTCCTCTTCTTCCCATAGTCCATCTCTTCTCTATAAACACATTTCTGGGGCCTTTAATTGAATTTTGCTGACTTCAGGACTGAAATGATGAAGTTTCATAGCCCGGCTTCTGACAAACCAAGTCAGTGGGGAAGCCAGCAGAAAGTCGCAAGTCATAGTAACATGGTTCTCAGTTAACAACCCACAGTAATTTGCTTAATGATCGCAGAACTGACATAAGTTGGTTACATCACGTGACATTCCACATTGCTTACTG
Organism: Rhabdophis nuchalis; assembly: GCA_039707465.1. NCBI lineage: Eukaryota > Metazoa > Chordata > Lepidosauria > Squamata > Natricidae > Rhabdophis > Rhabdophis nuchalis. The sequence continues at coordinate 208,553,094 of CM077645.1, forward strand.
ACATACCACGTTGTTTACTGACAAAGTTGCCATCCCAATTGCAGTTGGTAAATTAGGAATATCTGTGTTGCTAAGCTTTGTTTACCAATGATTCAAATAAACCTCCAGAAGCCTACCAATTCTGGGATTGTATCATATTTGCCTCATCATGAGGCTGTGTTTTCTTTGAAGAACAGGACCTCAATCTGAAGGTCCTCAAGAGTTCAAAATTCCTACAAGTTGAACATGTGTCTAGCCATGGATCTGCCCAATTCCACCTGTGTGATGGATTCCCATTCAGATGCACCAGTATAAAACACTGAATTTGAACTTATTTAATGTCCACACTTGCTCGGATTTTAGAAATATACATCAGTGTCACTACATTCCAACCTAAAATGGTTCATATTAACCCAGAGTAGTTTTGTCACATGTTAAAATGCCACAGTAGGAGTACCATGAAACATACAGCTTCTGTATTGACTCATTAAAAAATTCAAAATTCACAACTGTTAGCACTTGGCTTCTGCTTTATCCCTCTTTGTAAAATCTTGCATAGTGAAGCGTTCTGGAAAACTGAAATATTTGCAGATACTTTTATGCTGCTTGATTAATTCTAAGAAAGACATTACCCAGCCATAAATTTTGCACCTAGTTATCTATACATAACACCACCAAACAACTTAAAGGTGTCTGAGGCTAATGTACTGTGATGATTAGCTCTCTGGTGAAACCCAAAGTCAAATCTAAAGTTGACTTTCAGCTCAATGGTGACCTTGTGCCAGTGAGTCCTCTTTACACATAATTTATCTTTCAAGACTGTTTATTATGGAGATAACATGGGGAGGGATCTGTCTTGAGTGCCTAGAGGAAAGGCAGGATATAAATTTAATTACAAAGATGGAACTTGGCATCCAGATACAATATTATGACACAAATCAGTAATAATATCTTTTGGCTGTTAATTAGGCAAAGAGATCTCTTTAATCCTCAATTAACCCAATTCCCCTGCCGCTTCAGCAGAAAGGAAGTTTACCACCATCTGCTCTCCAGGGGCGTGGTAAGATCTCTCATGCCAATTCTTTGAATATCCCCTACAATTCAAAGCAGACATGCCGAAAACAGATCCACCTGTTCCCAGGTGGTTAACCCTCTGAACAGTTCTACAATGCAAATGATAAAGATGCTCATTCTCTATCTTCGTGGTGCCAATTATCTTGATTGCTGGTTTCTAGAGAAGATCCTTCTAGCAAGTTACTTCTCTAATAACTTGGTGCACTCTAGTTGTGTTGGGACCATAATTCCCAGAATTGCCCATAATGGAAAAGTTCATCTTTTCATTTTTCTACCTACCTACCTATCTCCCCCGCCCCCACTCCCTCTCTCTCTCACACACACAAATCTAGAATTGTGCAATTAAAATTTAGCAGCAGACTGTCATACAACACTGTTGTATTCTCTGATTTTTATGGACCAAGGGTGACATATTCAAGGCCCAGGGGCCGAATCCGGCCTGCGAGCTGCTTAGATCTGACCCACAGGGCTGCCCTGAAAATAACAAAGGACTGGCCAGCGGTGCCTCTGCCAGTGAAAATGGAGCGGCGGGGGCGGGTGGCCTTCCCAAGCTCTATTTTCGCTGGCAGAGGGTTGCAGGAGGCTGTCACAGTCAAAAAAAGGAGCTCGGGACCCCGTTTTCACTGGCAGTGCGCTCGGGCCACCACAGGCGCCCCCAATACAAGTAACATCGAGCTGGCCACACCCACCTTCCCCCACCCGAGATCAAACACAACCCCAATACAGCCCTCAATGAAATAGAGTTTGACATCCCTGTGTTAGACTCTACAACTTAGAACCCCCCCCCCCAAAAAAAGAAGTAGGAAGGAAATGTCTATTAAATCAGCCCCATAAGATTCTTAAGATCACTTGCTCACCCTCTGTGACCACCAAAGGACAGAACAACATCACCATCTATTCCCCTCATGAGAAATATTGTGCCACTGAAGTAAACCAAGGAAAGAGTAAATCACAGAGAATATCCCATAGATGTAGATGCAAGAACAAAAAAGATGCAATAGGATTTTGAACCATTGATAACCTAAACAAATCAGAAAGATCGAAAGTATTTTGGGACATGTTGCAATACCAGAGGCTTGGAAACTAAATTTTCTGGAAGAATGTAAAGTTGATGGAGCTGGCTGAGATGATGAAATTGAGTGTTTTGATTAAGGAAAGACATTGATTAATTTTAATGCTGAATGGAAACCCCTTTTAACTTTTTTGATGGCAGAAAAAAAAAATGAAATAATGACATATGGGTGTGACAATTAGAAAAAAATAGTAGATGAGAGGAAAAAAATAAAGTTACATTGTAAACTTAGAATAAGTTAAATTTTATCTTTTCACATTTTGGAATGTGAAATTTTTAGTGTGCATTTATATTTATAGCTGCAGTGAGGGAAAATCGTAACCATTTCCTTTGTATTTTTTCTCTGCCTTATTTGCTACGTTATTTGTTTTCTGTAAGCCTTTAGAAACAGAATTGTTTCAGAGAACTTATTGAGAACAAAGCAATTCCATCAGTTTATTACTTTTAATGCTGCTTTATTTTATTTTAACATTCTAATTTTATACTATGGGTGTTCTATCTATTGTTAACTGCCATATAACTAATGTTAACTATCAAGAGCCAGAAACAGGGTATAAACATAACATAAATTTAAAAATGTCAATTCCGCAGACACAAAAAGGGGGGGGGGGGGAGAACGAGAAGGTTGGATAAATTCTTATTCAAATTACAGATCAAATGTTACTGAGTCCCTACTGAGATTAGAGATAGAAAAATACAAAATACAAATTCCCAGATAGTTTAAAATAGCATTCTGCAACTGCTGTGCACATTTTTAATTTCCAGTTGTAGTAATGAATAAGTAGCTTGTGGAATAAAGCACATAGGCTAACTAGTCCACAGCTGCCCACTGAAGCTTAATTTAACCCACCAGTTAAAGTAGCAATTGATTAGCTACAGATGAGAGCCTGTTGCTGTTTTAAGTACTATTTTTGGTATTCCCACAACCATTTGCCCATGGTTTTTTTTTTCCCAGGTCACTAATGCTTAGCGTAGAATAAGCATTGCTGACCTATTAGAATACCACAAGGGGCCTACTGGCCTCCTTCAGCTGTTATTTGTCAAGTATGCAACAGCTGTTTATTCTTGTCCAGAAAGACACCCCTAACCTTACTCCGATGGTTAAATATAGATTATGTCCAAGGAATCCCCATTCATTAAAAGGGAGATTATTTTAAGCTTTAATCACCTGCTCAAATTCCTGTTAAACAAGACAAAACGAAGAATGTAGCTCAATCCCCCTTTGAAAGAGCAGCGATATTCAACAACCACGATACAGATGTCGACAAGCAGACATGAAAATGATGAAGAAATGTGCCCAGAATGAATCTTGTTCTGCCCAATCTGAAAACTACAGGTAGTCCTCAACCTATGACCACAATTGAGTCCCAAAGTGTCTGTTGCTAAGCGATGCGGTTATACACGGTTGTGAAGTGAATCTGGCTTCCTCACTGACTTTGCTTGTCGGAAGGTTGCAAAAGGTGATCCTGCAACCGTCATAAATATGAGTCAACTGCCCGAAGTCTGCATTTTGATCTCATGACCATGAGGATGCTGCAACGGTTGCCAGGGTAAAAAACCAGTCCTAAGTCACTTTTCTCAGTGCTGTTGTAACTTCGAACCGTCACTAAATAAACTGTGGTTAAGTCAAGGACTACCTGTGTATTATCCAAAAAGGGTGCAGCCCCAATGGTTTCTTATTGGTCATTGTTTCGGTACGCAGGTAGAATCATAAAGATAAGATAGATAACAAGTAGTCCTCAAGTTACACCTGTAACTGAACCCCATTGTAGAATTGGCACAGAAATCAAGCGGCTCGTCATGTGACCAGACTTGATGATCTTCTTTTGCACCTTGTTAAGCAAGCACCATGACTGTTAAGTGAACACAGAAGCTATTAAGCACACACTTCAGCTATTAAAACAATTAATTTTACCCAATGGGATTTTGCCAATACAATAATAAATAGCTATAGCTATAGCAAAGACTTATATACCATTTCATATATACCGCTTTACAGCCTCTCTAAGCAGTTTATAGAGTCAGCATCTTGCCCCCCAAAGTCTGAATCCTCATTTTAATGACCTCGGTAGGATAGAAGGCTAAGTCAATCTTGAGCCTGGTGAGAATCGAACTGCCGAAGTGCAGGCAGCCAGCAGAATTAGCCTGCAGTATTGCATTCTAACCACTGGGCCACCATAAACTCTGGAAACTGGCACTCACAAAGTCAAAAATCACAGTCATGTAACTCTGAGGTGCTGGAAACGGTAAACCTGTTGCCATCTACACAAAATATGATCACAATGTGATGTGAGTGTTTGTGTGCGTGTGCAGCCAGTGTAACTTCAAAATTAGACAGTAAGTAGCTTTTGGTAGGTCTGTTGTAACTTCAAATGGTTGCTAAGCAACTGATCGTAAGTCGAAGACTATCCATACCAAAAAATATATTAATTTCAGCATAAGGCTTGGTTTGTCCTATTTGTTTGTTACCTATCTACGTTTTACGTGAAATTTAGGCTGCACAAGACAACAAGAAGCAGGCGGATGGGAACAGGCTGGAGATGAGATCATGCTGCTTACAAACTCTACATTAAAGTCTGTACAGTTTAAGAACAGACCACAACTAAGTAGATCTGTTTTGTCCTCTCCAATAGAGGAATCACAGAGAAATTTAGTTCTTTATTTGTTGTTCTGTCTTTCGTTCTTTAAACACAAGATCAAAACTGTTATTCCCCTCCATCTAATCAGATTTTAGTCTCCGTACTGGCTTTTCTTTCCAGACGATGTTGGAGACACTTGAAAAATAGAAGGTTCAGTTCAGAGCACTAATTACAGTTTCATCTTGGCACACGTACCTATTCATCTGCACAATAGTGTGTTAATTTAAACAACAGATTACCATTTCTCCCTGTCATTTTCAAAATTGTTCACCAGGTATAATTTAACATGATAGCTGAATTATTAGTTGCACACAGTCTTCATGGCTCCTCACTCACTTACCAATTCCACTTATTTATCCGGAGATGCCCTACGTCTCCTGGTAATTCTACCCATCACTTTACTGAAAGCAGGAATACATAAAAGCTCGGAGTGATGTCGCAAAGCACACCTTATGAGTACTCATCCCAGAGGTGACAAGACTGCTTCCTGGAAGGAAGTACGAACTAAAGCATGCATGCACAACAGCGTCAGTTTGCTCTAACTTTTTCCTCTCCAGAATTTCGATAAATAGGAGTGGAAGATAAATATCTTCCAACTGCAGAACAAAGGATAGGATTAGCTAGATTAGCTATCGAAAAAGGAAGATTTACTCAAAGGGAGCTAAATTTGGGAGTTTTCTCCAGTCTGTGGCAGCGGTGGGATTCTACTGTTCGGACTGGTTCGGGCAAACCAGTAGCTCCAGCAATCAGCTGGGAGCGAACTGGTTCGCTCTGACGATCAGGTGGGCCCGCCCGCCTGCCCCTGCGCTATACTGACCTATATCTTCTCAGCTGATTCGCCCGCCGCGCCTCAGTTGTGTTACTCCCCAGCAGTAATGTAGAATGTAAGTATTCTTAAAACTGCACATGCGCGATAACCAAACCGGTTGTTAAAGTGGCAGGATCCCATCACTGGTCTGTGGTACATCATTTCTTTTCAGGTGGTGCTAGGCTACTGGGAAAGGTATAGATAGTCCTTGACTTACAACCACAGTTGAGCCAAAAATTTCCATTGCCAAGCAAGATACTTGTTCAGTGAATTTTGCCCCATTTTATGACCTTTCTTGCCACAGTTGTTAAGTGAATCACTGCAATTGTTAAATTAGTAACACGATGGTTAGGTCCATCTGGCTTCCCCACTGACTTTCCTTGTCACATGATCTTGGGACCTTGCAACCATCATAAATACATGCCAGTTGCCAAGTGTCCAAATTTTGATCACCTGATCGTGAGGATGCTGCAAATTGGTTGTAAGCATGAAAAACAATGCCAAATCACTTTTTTCATTGCTGTTGTAACTTTGAATAGTCAACCAAACTCTGAACACTCAAGATAATGCAAAAATTGGCAATGAAATCTTTTTAACGTATGAACAATGTGATGAATCCACTTAAAATCTATTTCTAGTTTTGGATTTTTAAAAAAAACATTTTAATGCATTTTGAAAATAAATCATGTTCCTACAGAGATAAAAGAAGAAGTGTGAATTATATCGTAAGAGTTATTTATAAGTTATCAAAGCAAGCAAGTAAATTTCTTATGCCAAATATTCAATATAAAACTTTTTTAAGAGAGCTTTGTTTACACAGCCTCTCCTCCTCCCCACTTCTTTCTGGTTTACAACACAGGTCCAAGCTTTTATGGGCAATTCGCCTAGGACAGGACTGTAAATACCAGTTCTCCAGTCGCGATCTCCTCCTTCCCTTTCATGTTTTTAACAAAGTATGCAAAGCACCAACAAGGACACAGCCTGCATCCACACCCACACTCGCCCTTCCTGGTACAGCACTAATGACAGGAAGGAAAAGGGAAGGAGCTGTTTAAGGAAGGACAAAGGGAGCCAGCAGTCCATCCTATTTCTCCTTCCTGCCCTAACCTACCCTGCCCTGTCTTGGCTTCTCCACGGCAAAAATGAAAGGAAGGTAAAGAGAAAGGCGGCCTGGCTTTTTGGCAGCACCAAGTTGACATTGGCTGGTCTGAAAAAGTTCAACGGAAGTAGGCCTCGTGGCAACAGGATGGGAGTCATCAAGAAATCCCAGAAATCCTGCATTCTGAAATGGGAAGTTGTATAACTTTTGAAAAGAGGTCAATGACAAGCGCCTTGCAAAAAAAAACATATGCACTTCGGAAATTGAGATTTCAGATCCGTCGTTTTAAGGCTGATGTTGCCATGGCTGCCACAGTCCTCCAGCACTCTAGTACAGTCAACTGCGGAAACTTTTATGATCTGCTGGCTCAGGAATTCTGGGAATTGAAGTCCATAAGTCGCCATGAAGTCCATAAGTTGTCATGGTTAATTAGCCGTGGTTGCCCATCAGTGACCAAGTTCATTTTCACACACATCCAGAGGTGATATTCTACCGATTCGGGCTGGTTCGGCCGAACCGGTACCGGAAATTGCGGGTGGCTCCGCCCACCCAACCCGGCTCAATGGCATCCCATTTAGGCCCTTTTTCTTTTAGAAAAGCGCATGCGCAGAAGGCTTAGCGCATGTGGGCTTAGTGGGCGCGCTCACATTTGCAAACTGGTAAATACCATCCCTGAACACATCTCACTAACATAAATACTTGAAAGTGACATATAATAAGAGCATAAGATACACAGCATCAGAAAAGGAAAGGCGAGAGAGAAAAAGAATGCCCAAGAGAAGAAAAAGTCATTTTCCCACTTTGAAAGGATACTAAATAGGGGTACTGCAGGACTGGAAAAGGAAACCTAGCATTACAGGTAATTGTCAACTTATGACCCGAATGGAGCCCAGTCGTACATCGAAGCACAGTGTGAACAAACACAACAGTACAACTGTTTTTGCAATGGTCAAAAAACAAGTCACCACGCTCATTAAGTGAATTGTGTGTTCATTAAGCAAAGCACATGGTTAGTAACCACCTTTAAAGCACTCCATGGCAAGGGACCTGGTTATCTTCAAGACCGCCTCCTGCTACCAAATACCTCCCAACGACCAGTTCGCTCCCACAGAGAGGGCCTCCTCAGGGTGCCGTCGGCTAAACAATGTCGGCTGGCGACCCCCAGGGGGAGAGCCTTCTCTGTGGCAGCCCCTGCCCTCTGGAATGACCTACCCCCTGACCTACAGACGATCACCGACCTACACCTTTTCCGTCGGGCCCTGAAGATCCATTTATTTCGTGCTGCTGGCCTGTCGTAGTTTTTAAATTTATTTTAGCAGGGGGTTTTAATTTGGCAGGCCAATTTATTTAATTATATCTTAACATTTGATCTTAACTTTTATATTACTCATTTTTAGTGTTGGCTGTACACCGCCCTGAGTCCCGAAAGGGAGATAGGGTGGTATATAAATGCAATAAATCTTAAATCTTAAGTAAATCCGGCCTCTCCAATAGGAGTTTTTCGCAATTTTCTGCAAGCAAAAGTGTCGCAAATTGTGGTTACATGACTGTGGGACGTTGTAAAATGTGAACCGGTTGCTAAGTGCTCCAAATGACCAGAGGGAAGTGTATGTGTGTGCAGCAATTATAACCTCACGGATGGTTAAGATACGATGGATGATATGCCATACGCTAAATAAATAAACCTCACAGATGGATCATAAATAGCTTTTTAAAAATCCAACATAACTTCAAATGATCCCTAAGTGGCCTGTCATAAGTCAAGGACCACCTATATGTATTCTCTTTTCCAGAAGAAACAGTTCTAAATGCTCTGCATATAAAAAAAACCAATTTTGTGTGCTGTTTCAAGTACTGTCAATTCATTGCTTTTTTAAAGAACTGCACGGTCTCAAAATATTGAAAAATGTGGATTTAATTGCTTCTAAAAAACACCTTAATGCCTCCCCTCCCAAGTTGTGTTTGACTTGGGGGGCATGGCCACCTCAACATCCGGCAGCCCACCTGCGGCCCTCCCGGGCTGGCAGAAGTACCATGGGCCCGTCCTTCACTGTTTCCAGGGCAGCTCCATGGGCCAGATCTAAGCACCCTGCGGGCCGGATCTGGCTGGCGGGCCTTGAGTTTGACACCCTTGCTTTACAATATATCAAATTGTTTGCATTCATCTTATACAACATTTAAAGTGTTTTCTTAAGGAAGCTTCAAAATTGCAAAATTGACCAGGAAGTTCAACAGCAAATTCTCTCTTCCACATCCAACTTCACCTCTGAGAATTCTTGGGAGAAGTAACTATGAATCAGTTCCAATGAATTTCATTTTAAAGGAAAAATACACTGCACGGTGCCTGAACAGTTACAAATATGAAGAGTGCCAAGAAAAGTCTCCAAGGCTAAACTATACCACCTGACCTTTCTCGTAGAAGGTAACCAAGTAGTAGGCACCTACAAGCTTCACAATGCCACACAACATCAAAGCACTGTTGTTCCAACACACTGCAGTAGCAGTTCTAGTTGAAATTCTTTTAATGCAGGAATTTTGAAAATCAGATGTGCCAAGGCAAAGACTTGGTGTTCCCCAAAATTACAAATTTAGAATTTCTTGAAAGAGAACTATTTACACAGGCATGCAAACCGCTTCCTTACAAATTTTAGTTACAAGAATAATAATAATAATAATAATAATAATAATAATAATAATAATAATAATAATAATAATAATAATAATAATAATAATAATAATAATAATAATAATAATAATAATAATAATAATGTTGAATTTATTGACCGCTCCCTCTCCCCACAGGGACTCGGGGCGGTGCACAGGGAAAATAAAAGCAATAAATATACAAAATACATACAAATTTAAAACAAATTAAACTTATTCCTGTGCTAAAATCCCTTAACTAAAAATCCCCACTAAGTATAAATATACATTTAAAAAACCCATTGAGAGAGAGACTACCCTAGGCCGGCCAGGCGGAAAAGATGAGTCTTCAATTTCAGGCGGAAGGAGCGGAGGTCCGTGGTCGTTCTAATATCGGGGGGAAGGTCGTTCCAGAGGGCCGGGCCCGCCACAGAGAGAGCCCTTCCCCTGGGCGTCGCCGGCTGACAAAGTCTAGTGGACGGCACCCGGAGAAGTCCCTCTCTGTGGGAGCGAATCGGCCGTGAGGATGTGTGAGGCAGGATCCGATCCCGCAGATAGCTAGGTCCCGAGCCATGGAGCGCTTTAAAGATAATAACTAACACCTTGAAGCGCACCCGGAAGACAACAGGCAGCCAGTGCAGCTCGTGCAAGAGCGGTGTAATGTGGGTGAACCTAGTGGTTCCCATAATTGCTCGCGCGGCTGCATTCTGAACTAACTGAAGCCTCCGGGTGCACCTCAAGGGGAGCCCCATGTAGAGAGAGTTACAATAGTCCAGTCGGAATGTCACGAGGGCATGAATGAACACAAGTATAATAATACTTGTGTTCATTCACACCTTTTCATATTCTCCTTATGATTTCTTAAATAGTTGCTTTGCATATTGGTAACAATACTGAAGTAATTGTGATTCTATGCCCAGGTGGCAGGTTCTACAATAGCTTTTCTCAAACTTGGCAACTTTTAAAATGTTGAACATCAATTCCAAGAATTCCCAAAGCAAGCTAGGAAATTCTGCCAAAGTTGAGAAACAATGTTTTACGACAGGCCCGTCAAACTGGCGGCCCGTTGACCGGATGCGTCATGCACAGGCCACGCCCACCCCAGTTCCGCAAAGACAAAAACGCAACGCTAGGTCACGTGATGCAATCAAGGTTGATACACTCTGACAAGTTTGACGCGTGGTCTATGATGTGAACATCCATGCATTCAACCATTAAGTATGGAAGGATCTCATACAGCCGCCCTGTGTGTTTTCCACCAAATTATATCTTCCAACATGACAAGCAAGGGAGAATTATTAAATAAATGGAGGGTTCTGTGTTTCATTGAGCATAATTTTATTTTTAATTCCTTTTAATAAATTTGATTTGTCTTTGGCCTTCACTCCGGATGGGAGCCCTTGATAGGTCTTCCAAAGGATGACTCTACCTGACCATCTCTTTTAAGAGATGCACAAATATATTAATTACAGAAGTAACCGCATGCCGTCAACCAGTGGTGGGTTTCAAATTTTTTAGAACCTACTCTGTAGGTGTGGCCTATTTTCTGGGCGTGGCTTGGCAGTCATGTGACAGGGTGGGAGTGACCACCTTTTAAAATGTGGTGAAACTCATTTAACAAGGCTCTTGCTTAGCAACCAAAATTTTGGACTCAATTGTGATGATAAATTCTCTTTCTTTCTTTCTTTCTTTCTTTCTTTCTTTCTTTCTTTCTTTCTTTCTTTCTTTCTTTCTTTCTTTCTTTCTTTCTTTCCTTCCTTCCTTCCTTCCTTCCTTCCTTCCTTCCTTCCTTTCCTTTCCTTTCCATTGCGTCACTGGCAGCGGCGGGCCAGATTTACTTCCAAGTACACCGGTGGAACCCCCTCTCACCGGTTCTCTAAATTTCACCAACCGGCTCTTGCGAGTAGGTGCGAGCCTGCAGAAACCCACCACTGCCGTCAACCAGCTACTTAGCAACTCAACAGTGCAGTATAATTTGTGCTAAAGATGTTAACTCAGTTACTGCATTATGCAGTTTCAGCTGCATTACTCGAGCTGCCTTTGTGCTATCTTCTCTCTTCTTTGTGCTGCTCATGTATTTTGTATTTTGTGATACTGCAGTGTTCTCTGATTAATGGCTGCATGCCTCAACTGACTCAGGGAAAAACAAAGACAACTTAACAATAAAAACAGCACTCTCTTCTCAACCATTCACATTTCTAGCTGAACAAAAATAAAAGTATCTCAGGAATACAAAACACCACCTGCATTTTTAAACCACTGCATGTTGACTAAACCATAAATGGCCAGGTTCATGCACCGCGTTAGTTTCCCACAGCTTACGTCTAGGTGCAGGCAATATGCTAAGTCACCCCTGTGGCTTCTCTGGCTTAATGTGTTGGCTGAATGATGCTGCAAGTGATATCATACCCACTGCTAAGAGAAAGAGAATTAATAATTTCAGAATACAGGTACTCCTTGACTTACGACCGCAACTGAGCCCAAATTTTATGTTGCTAAGTGAGAAATTTGTTAAGGGAGCTTGGCCCCCCACATTGCGACTTTTTTTGCCACGTTTGTTAAGCGAATCACTGCAGTCGTTGGTTTAGTAAGACGGTGATTGTTAATCAAATCTGGTTTCCACATTGATTTTGTTTCATCAGAAGATCGCAAAAGGTGATCTCATGAGCCCAGGATACTGAAACGGATGTAAATGTGAGTTAGTCGTCAAGCATCCGAATGTAAATCACATGACCATGCAGTAGTGGTGGGTTCTGGATCCCATTGCAACCGGTACGGTGCAATGGGGCCAGGCAGCCACCACAGGAACGTGCACAGCGCATGCATGCGTACTTACCCCCCGCAATGCTCTGCAACACTCCAGCTGCTTAGTGGAGCAGCATACAGGCGCCGTACACTCCGTGCACATACCCAGCAACCCCAAACAGCTCAAATACCAGTAGGGAGCGCAGGCGGGCAGGTGGGACCCTGCAGAGCACCGTACCGGAATGGTACCTAGTGCTTCCGGTAGGCACCGGTACGCCCGGCATAACCCACCACTGCTATGGAGACGCAGCAATGGCCATAAATGCCAAAAATGGTCATAAATCACTTTTTTCAGTGTTGTAGTCACTAAGTAAACTGTTGTATGTCGAGGACTATCTACAATCATCCCCATCTTCTGAAAGTTTGCTCATTGATGGCTTATAAAAACATTTCCTCTACAGTCAAGGACTCTTGACTTACAACCTTTAGTTTAGTGACCATTCAAAGTTACAAAGGCACTAAAAAAAGTGCCCTACATCTGGTCCTCACACTTATAACTAATGCACCATCCCCCACAGTCATGTGATCAAGATTTGGGTCGCTTAGCAACTTGGCATTTATTTATCATGGTTGCAACATCCTGGAGCCGTATGATCACCATTTGCAACCTTCCCCGCTGACTTCTGATCAGCAAAGTCAATGGGAGAAAGCTGAATTTGTTTAATGACCACATGGTTCCCTAAGCAATCGCACTTAGACTTATATACCGCTTCGCAGTGCTTCACAACCCTCTTTAAGCAGTTTACAGAGTCCGCCTATTGCCTCCAACAATTTGGGTCCTCATTTTACCCACCACGGAAGGATGGAAGGCTGAGTCAACCTTGAGCCTGGTGAGATCTGAACTGCCAAATTGCAGGCAGCCGGCAGTCAGCAGAAAGAGCCTGCAGTCCTGCATTCTAACCACTGCGCCGCCGTGGCTCAACAGCTTCCTTGCTTAGTCATTCTGCTCCCAATTATGGCTATAAGTTGGGGTCCACTTCTAAAATTTCAACCAAAATTTGGTTTAGATTTTGTGTGTAATGGAAAGAACTTCAAGGTTGGGGTTTTTTTTTAAATAAAGGGTAAAATATAAAGACTAGATTCCATCCATCCATATCCACAATTAAAAAGAGAATAGACATGCAATCTGAAGGCCGGTTTCAATGAAGGTGACATTAGAAGTTCCACAAATACAGTGTGGAAAATGGTCGCAAGTCCTTTTTTTCATTGCCATCGTAACTTCGAACTGACACTAAACTAATAGTTGTCAGCCGAGGACTCTCTGTAATATCTTATTCAGAGAGGAGGAGTGTTGAAAACACTGCTTCAACCACCCTGTTTTAACTCTCTACCGTTATTTGTTCCCAACCTAATTAAAGTAGATGCGTCTTCCACAACTTCTCCTCGATCCAGTCAACATGTCCTAAAACAGACACTGTTCGCTCTCCAACCCCTCCACCGCCAAACTTACAGTGGACTCACTCAATGTTTTCTGCTGATAACTGAAATTACATTTTATGAGCTGCCAAATGGATTTGCTTAAAGCTTTCTGGTGGTTTCTGGAAGGGATGAGACGGAACAACAAAGTAAAGAAACGTATTTTGTTAGCCACCCACAGAATCCATGTGGTGGAACTTAAATGCCTCGAAAATAAACAGAGCAAATTAATAGGTTGCCCAATCTGCTTTCTCAGAAGAAAAAGAAAAAATAAATAAATAAACCCTTCAATTTATTGTCTAGACAAAATGCATATACACAATGCAACCGGGCTATCTTTTAGTAATGTATTCATCGTGAGGGGTTTTGTTTCATTTTCGGCCTGTTGTGCGAAGTCAATCCCTGTGATTTACTCAACAAAACATGATTAAAACAAACTGTGGTTGAGTATTATGTGTTAACTGAGTCACTGGATTCCACAAAGACTCAAGACTTTATTACCATGTCAAATGTTTCTGTTAATGTGGATCATGCAATAATTTAAGCAGACTTTTATCTATTATTTATAGCAGTGGTAGTCAACCTGGTCCCTACCGCCCACTAGTGGGCGTTCCAGCTTTCATGGTGGGCGGTAGGGGGTTTGTCCGATACTGAAGCACTTTCCTTTTTAAAATTTAATTGACTTCCCTACTTTATAAATCACCATTACTGTGGAACTGGTGGGCGGTTAGAAAACTTTACTACTAACATAGATACAAAAGTAGGCAGTAGGTATAAAAAGGTTGAATACCCCTGATTTATAGATAAAAGGCAAGAGCCACACCACTTTTATGAAATCCAGCCACTGGTTTGCAAGTAATCCTCAACTCGCAACCATCCGAAGTTACAACGGCACTCAAAAAAGTGACTTATAACAGGTCCTCAAATTTATGGCCACTGCAGCATTGCCCAAGGTCACATGATCAAAATCCAGTCACTTGGTGTATATTTACAACAATTGCAGCATTCCAGGCGGTCACATGATCGCCACAGGTGACCTTCCCAGACAGCTTCCAACAAGCAAAATCACGGGGATTAACAATTGTGTGATTCACTTATAACAACCACAGTGATCTGCTTTAACAATCATGACAAAAAAGGTTGCAAAATTGGGTACAGCTGACTTAACAACCGCCTTGCTTAGTAAGAAAAATCTTGGTGGTAAACTGAGGACTACCTGTTAATTCGCATTTTAGACTTTATTTTGGCTATTGGTGTACTTAAGGTAAAGGTAAAGGTTCCACTCGCACTAATGTGATCATTGTTCCTGACTCTAGGGGGCGGTGCTCATCTCCGTTTCAAAGCCGAAGAGCCAGCGCTGTCCAAAGACATCTCCGTGGTCATCTGGCCGGAATGACTAAATGTCAAAGGTGCATGGAACGCTGTTACCTTCCCACCAAAGGTGGTTCCAATTTTTCTACTTTCATTGTTACATGCTTTCGAACTGCTAGGTTGGCAGAGGCTGGGACAAGTAATGGGAGCTCCCCCTGTTACGCGGAGCTAGGGATTCGAACCGCTGAACTGCTGACCATTCTGATCGACAAGCTCAACGTCTTAGGTACTGAGCCACTGCATCCCCCATTGGGGTATTTAAAAGGCCATTATTAAAAGCAGACTGAAATACGAACCCAGAGACCCCCCCAACCATCTTCCAAGCTCAGGAAGAACCAAGCAAAACAACTATTTGCAACAAGCTGTCAAGTTAAGCAGCATTCTTATCTTCTCATCTGTTAATTGCCTAAGAAAGACTGCTGCTCACTAGAAATCCAACAGCAAGACGTGCTTTTACAATTATAATTGGTCCTCTTATTTCAAGAATCATGGTGGCATCAAATCTACTGGCACAGACAACATCTAAGCCTCAGTTATCTGCTGGTAGATTTACTGAACGTTTTCCCCCCTATAGGACTATTAGTCTTACAACTGGTAATTGCAGTGTGTAAGGATACTTCATGCACATTCTTTCATGTGCAGCTGGAAAGTCCACCCTCAACACCACAAAATGCCTCTAGCTATCCTTGTCTTATCCCCAGTCTATGATTATCTGTGTCATCCATCTGCTTCTTATGCACAATCTTTTTAAAATTCATTTTCAGTTGGCCTAAAGTCAACAGTGCACTCTCAGCGACACGCCAGTGCCAATTGTGAAATAAAGGATGCAAAACTCTTCCATGAAGCATCTGAATTCAATTTGATGGAATAAACACCTTCTCTTTAAGACAACACTGCAACAACAAATTCATACGCATAGCTGAATACAGTGGTACCTTGGTGCACAACTGCTTTGAAATTCATCCAATTATGTATTCGACACATTTTTGGTGTGAATGCTTTGTCCCGGTACTCATTGTTTGTTGGGTACTCAACACACAAGCTAAAATCATGATGGCGAACCTGTGGCACACAAAGCCATATTGCCTGGGACACATGACCGTGCCTGTTTGTCTTCTGGGTTCCTTGAGTGCATGTGCGAGTGACGATTAGCTGTCTTTTGCTCATGCAGCAGTGCCGAAAACTGCATGCACATGCACACTGGCCACCTGATCCTTGGGTGCCCATGCGCACTAGAACCCAGAAGTTCGGCTTTTCCAGAGCGTGATCCCTTCACAGAGGCTTCAGGACCGAAAACCAGCCTCAGCATGCGCGCTGTCCAACTAATTGTTGGGTGCCCATGCGCACTAGAACCCAGAAGTTTGGCTTTTCTGGAGCACGATCTCTCCGCGTGTGCAGCAATGCCAAAACCTGGCCTGCGCATGCATGCTAGCCAACTGATCATTGGATGTGCATGCACACTAGAACCTGGAAGTTTGGCTTTTCTGGAGTGTGGCCCCAACAAGTATGTGTGCATGAAGATTCCGCACAACCTTTTTTGACACTCGGTACCAAAAGGGTTTCCGATCACTGAGCTAGTACTTGCTGGTGTTGGTTGCCTTGTGACTCACTATATTATTGCTTATGGGGGGAAATTGTTTGGTACTCATTGTTTTGGAACCTCCCAGAACCAATTAACAATGGTGCCGAGGTACCACTGGATAGAAATTACAGATGGTGAAATGCATGAATTCTTCACCTATAAAATCAGGGTGGGTTTCAATCATCCTTCCCTATACTGAAAGGCAACCAGAAAACAGGGAGAAAGGGATTTCCTGTTACCATAACAAATTTCAGTCAAGATACACAAATAAACTAAGGGTCTCTTCCTAAATCCCCAGACTAACAAATTCACCCATTTGCAAAACCTTGATGTTTTAATGTATTTATACTTCATTCATAATCAACCAAAGCTAGTACATATAAAAAATAATCATTGGAACACAAAATCAACTAACAGCATTCAGTTAGCTGCTTATGGGCTGAGCAGAGGCTGGACACTGTCCTTTCTGTGCTGTTCTGAATGACCCAAATACAGAGAATATGTAGTGCAAATATCAATGGCAGCATTGTTTAAGTCCGATATAACTTCCTGGGGGGAGGAGGGAGGGCCAATTCACTCTATTTTGTTCCCTTTCCCCAGACATATATAACTTACATCATTTATTGAGATGTCACAAGGCAAGAAAATGCAAAACCCACAGGGCCGGTTCTCAATCAGCAGAGGAATGAAGACAATACAGCAGGAGACGATAGTACTTAGCAATAGCAGTTAGACTTACCCTGTTTTCCTGAAAATAAGACCTCCCTGAGTAATAAGCCCAATTGGGCTTTTGAGCACATGCGCTAAAATAAATCCTCCCCAAAAAATAAGCCCTTCCTGAAAATATTGCAACGCAGCAGCAGCCATGAGGTGACCATGCTCGTCGCCTCCTGCACCCAAAAAATAATAAGATAATATAAATAAATACATACAAATAATAAGACCTCCCCCCAAATAAGCCCATGTCCTTATTTCAGGGGTTAAAAAAATAAGACACTGTCTTATTTTGGAGGAAATATGGTATATGCCGCATCACAGTGCTTTACAACCCTATCTAAGCAGTTTACAGAGTCAGCATACTGCCCCCAACAATCTGGGTCCTCATTTTACCGACCTCAGAAGGATGGAAGGCTGAGTCAACCTTGAGTCGGTCAGAATCAAACTCCTGGCAGGGAGCACAGTCAGCCTGCAATACTGCATTCTAACCACTGCACCATCAGGGCTCATCTATTGTCTTGCCTCACATAGGAATACTGTTTTTATATCCCATCTGTTCTTCTTCTTCTCCGCTGAGGGCAAGAGTCAGAAAGGAGGGTGGGTTACACCAACCCCTTCCTCGGATTCACAGAGGATTCACAACTTTCTCAGCAAAGCCCACCTGCCCAGGGGTTTGCGTCAATCTACTTCACACCAAAATTACGCTATATCCTAATCAAAGGGCTGCCGTTTGCTTGTCTCGGCATCTCTTCTCTCCCGCCAGCAAAGGTGCCTTTATCGCGAAAGTCAAATATTGTGTGATGCTTCCTTCCTGTAGGAAAATAAATGAGGGTGGGCAGGAATCACAACACGCCAGATCGCACCACACTGCGAAATCAGTTCAGACAAACTCCAAGGATGAACTCTGAGTCAGTTCTTCAATATTAGTTTCTATAGTAACCAGTCCCTAAGCCCAGACACTCGCAGCAGGGAATAATGCAAATTCCCCCCCCCCCATTTTGCTTAGAAAGAAGTGCTACGATAGGAGCTGAGGAAAACCTTTCCAAACGCCACCATTGAGAAGAGAAGCAGCATCTACTGCCCACTGCCAGTTGCCCAGGGAGATGCCAGCTGGTTACATATTAATGCCCTTTCATTTTTAAAAGGACGTTGGCCCTACCGTTGAAAACAGGCCCTCGTCGATCGGTATTAGTTGCCAACTGCGAATATTTGAAATAATCCTTCATTAATCAATGGGATTTTGGGTCTCATAAAATGGGAATGTTATGTGGCTGACCTACATAAATGGAATTCTGTAGTGGGCTAGCTTGCATAACTTATCTGTTGCTGCAGTGTACCACTTTAAAATTAATGAAGAACTGATTTCACACAGAGGAAATTAAAAACTATCTATTGAAGTTTAAACTAGATCCCTTAGCTCTCTTATTTAGCCTTCTCGTAACGGAGCTTTGGGCAAACATGAAGTCTATGATCTTCCAATACATAGTCAGTGTAGATATTCTGATCACATGAAAGAGCCGAGGCCTTGTACGCTGATCACTGCAAAAATCAATACAGCAGTGAGCTATACCAAAAATCATTTCCCCTAGTCATGAACTATAAAAGAGGTTCCCCTCGTACATACTGTATTTTTCGGACTATAAGACACACTGGTGTATAAGACGCACCAAGAGTTCGAAGAGGTAAGTAAGAAAAAAAAAGTTTTTGTCCTCGCTGGCCCCCAGGAACACTCGGCAGGCTTCAGCAGGGATGAGGGAAGGCAAAAACGCCGTTTTTCGCAAAAATGGGATGGGGGCAGGAGCCTTAGGAGGCCAAAAATGGCTTTATTTGGTATATAAGACGTGCCAACATTTCCACGCTGTTTTAGGGAGGGAAATGGGCATCTTATACTCCAAAAAATACGGTATGTGCTAGTCATTCCAGAATCACTAGCTCATCTCCATTTCAAAGCTGAAGAGCCAGCTTTGTCTGAAGACGTCTCTGTGGTCATGTGGTCGGCATGACTCAATGCTGAAGGTGCACGGAACGCTGTTACCTTCCCACCAAAGGTGGTTCCTATGTTTCCACTTGCATTTTTATATGCTTTTGAACTAGGTTGGCAGAAGGTGGGACAAGTGATGGGAGCTCACTCCCTTACACGGCGCTAGGGATTCAAACTGCTG
The DNA here is from genome assembly GCA_039707465.1 of Rhabdophis nuchalis. NCBI lineage: Eukaryota > Metazoa > Chordata > Lepidosauria > Squamata > Natricidae > Rhabdophis > Rhabdophis nuchalis. Next base: position 208,572,461 of record CM077645.1, read on the forward strand.
ACCTTTCTGATCGACAAGCTCAGAGTCTTAGCCACTGAGCTACCACGTCCCTGTTGTGGTCATGAACCATAAAGCCCTGCTTATTTGCTTCATGTGGAACATTTTCCCCCCAAAAATATATATATATGTATTTAGCAGTACAGAAGGCAGCAATGTTTGTACTGAACTTTTCAAGCAACAATTCAACCAAGACAAAATATTTGGGTTGCCCATGTACTAAATCCATGACACCGGTGTAAAAACATTCCTCAACAAAATAACTTTTGGAATCTAATCCTCATTAATCGGAGGCAGCATTTGGAAATGGAATGGGGTTAAGCATTTACAACAACCTGATCTTTCAAAGAAAACAAAAATAACCACAATCTCAAGAAATAATTTTTTCTTTTGTAACTTATTTCTTTGGCTCAGAGAAAAAGCTAGTTTTGCCTGTGAAAAATGAGGGGGTGTGTGTGTTTTACATAGACACTACAATCCATCTTGAACTGTAGGATATTTGGTGGGCTTCTCTCTATTAGAAATGCTCCATTCATCAGAGTACAGATAATGCAGGAACCAATAGCAAGGAAAGGAAGGGGGAGGGAGGACAGGAGAGGGAGAAAGGAGGGGAGGAATGAATGGAAAGAAGAGGGGAGGAGGGGGAGGGAGGGAGGACAAGAGAGGGAGAGAGAAAAGAGGGGAGGAATTAAAGGAAGAAAGGAAGGAGAGGAGGAGGGAGAGAGGACAAGAGAGGGAGAAAAAAGGGAGGAATGAAAGGAAAGAAGGGGGAGAGCAGGATGGAGGAAGGACAAGAGAGGGAGAGAAAGGAGGGGAGGAATGAAAGGAAGAGGGAGGGGAACGGGGAGGGGGAGAAGGAGGAGGAAAAGGCAGGTGCAGAGGGGAAGGAGGGAGAGAGGACAAGAGAGGGAGAGAAAGGAGGGGAGGAATGAAAGGAAAGAAGAGGGGAGAGCAGGATGGAGGAAGGACAAGAGAGGGAGAGGGAAAGGAGGGGAGGAATGAAAGGAAGAGGGAGGGGAAACGGGGAGGAGGAGAAGGAGGAGGAAAAGGCAGGTGCAGAGGGGAAGCCTTGTTGTGACAAGTTGATTCTTGACACAAAACAGCAAGACAAACAACTGGCTGGTGAAAAACCTGGTGCCCAGAAAAACAAAGATAGATGATGTGGAGTGCCTCTGATGCAGCTGAGCATACAAATCAGGAGCACAACATGAGTAAAGTGTTCCAGAGTGATCAACCTTGCACATGCACGGAACAAACCTCCGCTAATGAGCGAGACTCTTTTTGTACAACAGGAATGTGTTAAAATACACAAGAGGCCTTAATCCTCCAGAGATAAAGGGAACATCAGAGAGCAGAGCTCAAGAGTAGCTTTCGGAGGAAGATAGCATCACAAGAGAAGGAAATGCCCCAGCAAGAAAAAATCAGCGCCACTGGCCATTGTGTTCCAGGATTAAATAAAGCTGCTTTTGATGTGCCAGCCCTTAAGCGAAGCTTCCCAAAACCCATCATCTTACGACTTCTTATATCCCTGACCTTGTTTTGCACACAAATAACGCCGGCAAAAGGGTGCAAAATGGGTTTGCCTGTCCAATTCAATTTTTATGGTTTAATTTGCATCACAAATCAGAGGCTGTGCCAAGAATCTGGGTTTTTAAAAAAAAAACAAAATAAAACAAGGGGATTTTTTAAAAGAGGGGTTTTTGTGTGCACATGTGAATGAAAATCTGGCCGGCATTTATGCTTCGTTTGGCTGCATCTTTTTCCTGCCTCGGGCTTTTGTCCAATTCCTTGAAATATTTGCTTCTTCGTTATGAAATTGTTGATTCAAGTCCTTGACCTTAAAACCAGTGATGAAGCTTGAATGCAGGTTATTAAAAAAAAAAAAGAAAGACCAGGAAAAAACCCCAGAAAAGCTGGAAAAGGTACAGGCAGTAATCGACTTACGACCAGAATTGAGCCTAACATGTTAAGCGAGACAGTTAAGTGTGTTTTGCCCCATTTTATGACCTTTCTTGCCACAATGGCTAAGTGAATCACTTCAGTTGTTGAGTAACATGGTTGATGAGTGACTTCCCTATTGATTTTTCTTGTCAGAAGGTTGCTAAAGGTGATCAGATGAACCTGGACATTGCAACCGTCAAAAACACAAGCCAGTATTTTTTTTCCTTTCAAATTCATTCTTAAATATACATTCTTATAAATTGCTATTTAACATTTGTCAATTCGTATCATTTTTCTGCCTGTATATTTACATTTTCATGCTTTCTTATTTCCCCTCCTCCTAATTTAATAATGTGTCGACTGAGTTATTTGTTTTATGCTTTGTTCCTTTCTCTTTCTATTTGTATCTTTTTTCAAGACAATCATAAAATTGCCCCCATGTCCTGTAGTACACCGATTCCTCTTTGTCCTTTATTCTCAATGTCAACCTGTTCATTTCTGCACAATCTAATATCTTCTTTATTACCTCCCCTTCCAATGTGATTTTGCCTGCTTTCCAATTTTGTGCAAATACAATTCTAGCTGCTGTTATTATTTGTACAATCAAATATGAATCTTCTTTACTATATTTCTCTGGTAGAATACCCAATAAGAATACCTTGGGCTTAAAGTCTATGGGCTGATGTATCATTTTCTCAAACCATGTTTGTATTTTAACGCAATAGCTTTTTGCGTCCCTACATATCCACCATATATTATAATATGTTTCCTGCAATTGGCGACATTTCCAACATTGCAATTGACTTAACAGTATTTTGATCACGTGATTGTGGGGATGGTGTGATGATTGTTAAGTGTGAAAAACAATCATAAGCCTCTTTTTTCAGTGCCGTTGTAACTTCAAATGGTCACTAAACCAAAGGTTGTAAGTCAAGGACTACTGGTATAAAGAAGGACAGCCAAATCTTTATGTAGACACAATAGATCACTTATCCGACAACTTCTACAATGATTGTGGGGATTTGTACCCTGGAATGGAGGCAGATTCTTGGCAGAGGGGCATAAAATCATGAAATGTAGAAAATGCAGAGTACTTTTCTAACCTTCTTTTTGCAAAGCTACAACTCTATGATATCCATTAAAGTTAAATGCAGGGATTCCTGCCAAGCAAATTAGGAGATTCAGACAGTTCAAATGAATATAAGGATTTATTGTTAATCTTGAGCTCTCTACAAGAATCTAAACTACTAACAGTCAAGGGAAATGAGCGGGAGATAAGGAAGAAATTCAAAGTAGGCTGGACTTAGATCTATTGTGGGAGCGCAGGGACTCATGACTGGTGACACCTTTGACCCCTCCCTTGGGTTCAGCCTGCTTATCTCTTACAGTACCCCAAATCAATAAAAGGATACTGCATTCATCACCAACAGATGCCCAAATTGGTAATGGATTTGGCTATGAAACCAAGAGCCATTTAATATCTGTATTCCGCCTTAAGAATCACAGACAACATAAATACTATCTGCTGAGAAGTAATAATGAAACTAAACGAACATGCTGCTTTCCTTTAATAATTAGCAGCAAGTACATGTTTTTGGCAACCGTTGCCATCCTATGTGTCAGATTCATGAAAAGAAAACCTTATCCTGTTTGGTTGCATCAATTACTGTTGCCATGGCACCCATTACCTGATTTCTAATGCATCAAAAATTGATGGGGAAACAAGGCTTGGAAGTAACAAAGCCCTGCTTTCTCTGAGGAAAACAGCCCTAATTATAAGCATTTTAGAAATTGAGATTCCCCTTCCCACCCCCATCTTTTTTTTTAAGATCAGAAGTAAAATTCAAGCATTTTTCAAAAAGCTGGGAATTTTACCCTTTCCAAAAAAGGCAGGTTTTGCTTTCTCCTTTGAACTTCCATCTTCATCCCTTGAAGATTTGTTTTAGGAAAACAGAAAAACTCCCACCTTGGGGGGGAAAAAAGGTTGGCAAGACCAGGAAGGTGAGTAGTATTTTAAAATATTAGCTGCAAGAAAGTCCTGAAATAAAATAGAATAACAGAGTTGGAAGGGACCGTGGAGGTCTTCTAGTCCAACCCCCTTGCCTAGGCAGGAAACCCTACACCAACATCTTCTTAAAAACTTCCAGTGTTGGAGCATTCACTTCTGGAGGCAACTTCTGTTCCACTGATTAACTGTTCTAACTGTCAGGAATTTCTCCTTAGTTCTAAGTAGCTTCTCTCCTTGATTAGTTTCCACCCATTGCTTCTTGTTCTACCCTCAGGTACATATAAGCCTCAAACTAAAAGAGGCATGACCAATGAAAAAGAAACACAAGGGGGGAAAGCAGAAAGCTGCTTTTAATCAGATGTATATTTTTACACAAAGCGTTTTATCTTTAAATGCAAGGCCTGACCCTTTGTTTTGCTTGCCTGCTTCTAAAAATGACTGTTAAATGGTGCACTTTGGGCCAATACCATCCAGGGAATTGAAAACAGCTCAACTGGGTTCATTTATGCAAATCGATATCTAGGGAATATTGCAATGGGTCCCAAGCAGGGGGAAATAATATCCTAAACCAGAGCACAGGATCTCATTTCCAAACAGAAGCCTTATGCAACTTAGAAAGTGCTTGGGCAGATTTTCCCTTTTTCAATGTCCCGTCCAAGGAATGCTGACAACGCTTAGATCTTTCCATTTTCCTTACATAAACAAGGGCTTGAGTCTACCGTAAACATTTTCTTTAAGACATCAGAAAAAGGGCACAGTTCAGGATTAAAGAGATTAAAAGAAATCAGATAATTTAGGCAGCTTCAATTGGATAAATCTCCAAATTCAAATAAACACCATGCTTTGTAGGTGAAAAATTTACCCTATCACCTGAATCTTCAGAATAAAAGATGAGTAGGCAATGGATTGGATATATTTCTGGCCACGAAAGACTAGATAAGCCATGGCTAACTTTTTACGTCACAGTGTGCCGACCTGCGTGTCGGAAATGGCATGCAAAACCATCCCGCCAGACCACGCAGCCTTGCTGGGCTTCATGCACACAGGAGCACCAAAACCCGGAACAGCATCGTTCCAGCGTGCATGTTCGCACCGGCACCTGAACTTCCGGTTTGCGGCGCATGCACACTCCCAACAAACATCTGCTGTGACAGAAACCTGGAAGCTCAGGTGCCGGCGAACCCCAAATTAGGAATGCAGAAGGGATTAGACTTGGCCCGCTTGTGGGAAATGCAACAGCTCTAAGCTGATGACATGTTTAATGCCTCCCCCAGCTCTACTTGTGCCTCTCTTACACTTATTTACATATACTAGTAATCTGCCCTGCACATTCTTTTCATTTCAACTAGCACAAATATGCATCCTATTGCTTTAATACAAAATAGTATTTTTCCAAAATAGTAATAGTAATAGTAATTTTTAATACAAAATAGTATTTTTCCAACTAATTTTAGATTTAGTTTCCACAATATGCACCTTCTTTATGTGATATAACCTTTTCGAAGAATCCAAAGCTTCCAAAGAAGAAAGGCAAGTCTGTTGGAGTTTATGTATTATGTTTTTAAAGGTCCATAGGGGGAAAAAGCATCCATGTTGGTTACCATAGCGACTGTTTAACCTATTGAACTGGAAATATCCTCCCAGGAAAAACTCCTGTGCCGTATTAATTGGGACTGTGTGAACTCTCAGCTAGCTCTAGTCTTAATTTAAGAAAAAAATAATCATCAATGAATAAGAATAGACAGTGTGCCTGTAATGTTGTGGGCAGCTTCCTCCCACACTAATTAAGATTAATACATGTTTCTTTCAGCCAAGAACAAAAAAAAAATGCAAGTCACTGGATTCCAACTGTAACTAAAGATTAAACATCCTGATTTCTTTCATTCTTTAAGTCCTCCTCTTACAAGAGGATCGAATTAAACAGTCATTGTCAGCAAACAAAGAAAAAAGAAAAGCTGGGCACAGTTTTATAAACTGCTCATTCATTGAACCAAACCTTTTCCAGTGCAGAAATATACATGTGTAAAATTATTCAGGTTTTTAATTATTAGGTTGTGTTAAGTGATGCTTTCCAGTGGCGTGTTCCCATGCTCCTTTGTTAGGTGAGTGAAGGGTCCTCATCCAAGATACTATTTTATAAATAAAAAAGTATTTATCAAATGTAGGTAAATGCTCATTACTAGACAATTCAACATCTTGTAGGAAAGATTAGTCATTGAAACTGTATGTAAGGGGGGAACCAGACCACAATGTTTACCTAAAATATAATTTAATTAGGAAAGAGTTTTTCCCTAAGCCATTCAACCACACACAAGGCTACAGATCTAAGTTTCCAAATTATGCTTTGTACAAACCAGTATCTGCAGGGCCCTTGATGCTCTCCAAGCCTGCTTGTTTTCATGCAGACGTTTCATTACCAAACCACATAGCATCATCAATGCTACCCTAGCACAGATGCTTTACCTAATTTGATTATGAAGTGCCTGCAAGAGAACAACCAAGGTCAGAGAGCACCAAGGATCCTACAGTTCCATCCTGAGCTACAAATACTCTCTTCTATTGAACCAGTCACTTTGATACCGAAAAGCACAAGTGGACCGAAAAACAATAAAGTTATGTCTCTGGGTTGGTCCTTGCATGGAAGAAAATGGACTAAAAAGCACATTGCCCAGACCCATCAAAGGTATTTTTGGAAGCCTCTCTTCTCCATAAAATTTTAAGATTAAAATATCTTCTTAAAGGATGGATGGATTGATTTCCACTTTCCCTGCAATTTAGAGATACTGCAGATTCTATATATAGAAAAAAATAAATCAAGCTGGCATACGGTACAAATCCATGTACCCTAATTCATAATTTTCAGCACCATCATAATTCTGAAATGGTTTTCAAATTCGATATTATATCAGATTTACTTTTTAGAGGTGAAGTTGCTCTCGACATCAAAGTTCACTCTCAAAACTTGATTCACCCAAGACAGGAATCGAAGATCCTTCCCCCACCCCCCACCCCCACCCAAATGTATAAACTCCTTCAACAATTAACATGTACAGTGCAAAGCATATTTTGAAAACGTGCAAGGCACATTAAATACTTAAGTACCGACCCATCTTGGCCATCACCTGCTAGGCCCAGAGAGGTTAAAACCCTTTCTAATTCTACTTCTCAGCAACACGGAACAAATGTAAATAAAGGCATGCTGTAATGAAAAACAGGGAGGAAAAATACAAACATCAAAGGGAGTATCAAAGGATTTGGTAACCATTGTACTTTGAAGCTCAATTGTCCATCCTGGAGGAAGTACTCAGCTTTCAAATAATCTTCCCCTCAGTCTCATAAATTCAAACTCCTGAAAACACAGGAAGGGGGCAAAACGGAAGTAGAAGAGGAAACAATGGTACTTAACGCATCTTCCAAGCTTCTTCTGCATGAATATTTAATACAAGCAATCAAAAGAACATCAGCTTCAATTCGGCTCCTGTCGACTGAACCAAGGCTTAAACTAAACAGAACGTAAGGCAATAAAATGCAGGGCTGGTATTCACTTATCTTCCCTACCGGTTTACAAATGTGAACGGATAAATTGGACCAAAAGGAGGGGGGGGGGGGAGAGATATGGTTGGAATGAAGAAGAATTCACCAAATCAGAAATTCTATTGCACACCCATTTCTAAAATTGCACTGGGTGTATGAAGAAATTAAAGAGGCGTGGTGAAAGAGAAGAGAGTTAGGACATGTTTTGTTGAGCCCACCAACTCTTTTATTTGCCAGACCAGGTAACTTCAGATGCGGAGAAGACATAAAACATGGATCATAATAGTCGTTCACCTTTTTAATAATAAGTGCACACAGGATTATTGTATACCAAGGGTGTCAAACTGAAGGCCCGCGGGCCACATCCGGGCCACAGGGTGCTCAGATATGGCTTAGCTCTGGCCCGTGGAGGTGCACTGAAAGCAACGAAGGACCAGCCTCTATGCAGCCCTCCCGAGCTCCGTTTCTGGCCGCAACAGCCTCCTGCCTCCTCTTGGGGAAGCCACTCCCACTCTGGCCACATCCACCCCAGCCCTCGAGCTCTTGGAAGTCAAACACGACCCTGATGTGGCCCTCAATGAAATCAAGATCGACACCCCTGTTGTATACAGCCATTTTTGCCTTGCAAACCTAGTGCTCATAAAGGCTGATGAAAGAGCTCATGAGGTCTCCTGCTGACTGCCAAGGATAAAAACTCTTTTCTCAGCAGGATTGGCTGGGCCCTAAAATAGATTGCAACTACCAGGAACTACCATAAGCACTGTTCAAGAGAGCTTTCAGCTCATTAGGGTTTCAAAATAAAATTCCTCTTTTTTTTTTTTTTTGCATCAGGCAAGAGTAAGTCAGCATTTTTGTTTCAACTACCTGCAGAAAATGAATGCTTCCATGCAAAGTCAAGTACACCACACCTTGTAACACGCACAGCATTTCCATGTCATTTTGTGGGTGTATCTTTGTATTGCCCTTTGAAATCCTACACGAGGATGCAATGCGATGGAAGAGTGCCAAAGGATGTTCCCTAGAACAGGTAACAACTTGGAAATTAAGCCTTCTTTAAGGCAGGAATAGATCATTACCAAGCTGATTATGGTACTCGTTACCACGTTAGAGACTACAGCCGTGATGGGAGAACCTGTGGCACGCTGAGCCACATCTGCGGGCAGACGAGCCGACACCTTAGCTCAGCGATGGCGAACCTTTTGTGGCTTGCGTGCCATAAGTGGGGGGGAGCGCAGGGGGGTTGTGTGCGGGCGTGCCGGACCCATAATGCAATGCGTGAACCCCCCAGTGTGCATGCACGCACTACAGGCGCGAAGCCCATTTTTTGCATGCTTTTTTTGCCCTTCCCAAGCTTCAGAGGCTTTACAGGAGCCTGAGGAAGGCGAAAACTGCCTCCCCCCGCCCCCCTGGAGGCCCTCCGGAGGCTTCAGGGACATTCAGGAGGCTTCCCTGAAGCCTCTGGAAGACTTAAAAGGACCCTCTGAGCAAACCGGAAGTCACTTTTTAGTCCTCCAGAGGCTTCAGGGAAGTCTCCTGAAGCCTCTGGGGAGGGGCTGTTTTTGCCTTCCCCAGGCTCCTATATAAAGCCTGGGGAGGGCAAAAAATGGCTTTAAAAATGGTTGAACTCAGAGTGCGCATGGGCGGTGGACAGCTGACAGGGCAACCCCTCGCGTGCCCTGACAAATGGCTAGCGTGCCATAGGTTCGCCATCCCGGCCCTAGCTCATTCCATCATGCCCTTAACTTCCCAGGAGTCTCCACACGATGCCAGGTAGGTACAGGGCTTACGCGGAGGCTCAGGGGGGCGGGGGTTTCCGGTCTCCGGGGGAGGCAGGGAAAACCATTTTCACCCTCTCCAGACTCTTAGAAAGTTATCAGGAAGAGGGTTACAAATGTAAATAAACACATACAGGTCCTTGATGTACGACCCGTCACTTAGCAACAGTTCAAAATTGTGTCTGATCTACCTGGCGGCTACTTATGACCTAGATTCAAAATTCAAAGGGATTGAGGAGATGGTCACATGTCCAAATGTCAGGCACTTGGCAACACAGATATATTCACGGCTGTGTTCCGCATCCCCCTGGTCATTTGACTGCATATTTACAACAATTTTGCTATAAAACGGCACTTCCGGTTTTGAGCGACTGCCCCCCCCCCCTAGTCCACGCTTAACTCGGGGGGGGGGGGGTGCCACCCATTTTATGACTGTCACAATTTACAACTGTGATGGGCTGGTTCCATTAGGGTTGTAAGTCAAGGACTGCCTATACATGAAAATGCAAAGGGGCGCCTGGTTTAACAGATGAATGAAACGGAGGGGTGTCTATTATTCAAGAAAGTCTTCAAATCAAAGAGCAGATGGGATGTACATCATTTGCTTGACGAGGAAGTAAACTGATGCAAATAATATAATTCGTGTTACTGGTGGAATGGCATTGTTATATCCATGACATAAATTGCAGAGGACATTTAAGCTGTAGCATGTAATCAAGTTGCATCAAATTCTGGTAAAATATGGTTTTCATTGTATACACAATTGGACGGCTAAATTTTCCTCAGTGTGCCTATCTACAACCCCAAAAATACTGAAGTACACGTACATCGTATGTAGTATAAGTTACACACAAATCATTTACTCGATGACAGCATGCAGCTAACACTGAATGACTTTTTAAAACTAAGCAGGGTGGATATGATTATTACTTGAATGGGACAGATCAACGTGATAATGCAACAGACAACATTCTCTTTATAAGAGAAACAGTCGTGTTACATCACTGAAAACTTGAAATTTGCTGCTGGTAATATGCATGAAATGTGCAGTAATTACTGTGCAATGTAACAAGTGGGGTTACATCATTATATTAAGCCAGATGTGTTTTAACTGTAGTTACTGGAGGCCATCTTTTTCTTTGGATCTTCACCATCACTTGGTGGATGGGAATGCTGTAGGAATTGGGTAGGGGGTTGGATGGCTACGGGGTGAGATGTATAACCATAACAACAACATTCTTTCACTGCGAGTCAAGGACGTTCAGTCTGCACCTGGCGAGGCGTGACTGGGAAACAACTCCCGGTTGGGGTGTTGACCTGATTGGACCATGTGATGGACATGTGGGTGCAGGGGAAGGGACTTTGACTTTCCTTTGGGTGGGGAAAACGCGGGAGACTTCAGATTTGGGTTTTTCCAGATGTGCCAATATGACATCTCTTAATAAAACGGAACTTGGAGGGAATGCCTGCCTCGGAGTCTTACTTGGTTGGGGGTGTTACTTGGAACCCTGACATGCTGGCTAAGCACAATCGCCTTGGTTATGTCTCAACCAAGTCCCAAAACACAGTTTTTAAACCACAGAAATTGAGTCCTCATATCACGTTAAGCCAACAATCAAAGAATGTTACAGCTGAGCCAGCGCACAAAATGAGCGCTGTTTTTAACTGCTTCAAATGAGACATTTTTCTACCCCCCCCAAAAAAAATTCTAACTCTGAAAGAAAATGACCTAGTTACTCGTGCACTTCTTTTAACAGGCTAAGTCAGGGGTCAGCAACCTAAAGAGCCACAAAGATCCTAACCGGAAGCCTCCGTTCAATTCTGAAGCCGACCGGAAGTCCGATTTCCCTACCATAGAGTCTCCTCCTAGTGCGGCCTCCTTTTTCCTCTACTTGTCCTAACCCAGTGATAGCGAACCTTTTTCGTGTTGCGTGCCAAAAGTACGTGAACCCGGACACACCTACACTCCCACGTGCCAGTACCCATAATGCAATGCGTGGCCTCTGCGCATGCGCGGACCTCCCCCACAAATTTTCCCCATGTTCACGTGCATATCTACCACCACCACCCCTTTTGGATCAATATTTGCCGGCACAAATGGCCTGCCTTTGCAGAGGCGGCGGCAGCAGCTCCTCCTCCGGGCAGCCTCGCACTCTAGGCAGTGTCCATCCAGCCTCCCTCCCTGCTGCCCCGTGCGCCCAGGCAGCCCTTCCGCCTGCAGTTATTATTGCTGCTGCTGCTGCTATTCTGGAGCCTCGCTACTCCCCCACCCCCACACACAAGCAACTTCACTCCAAATTAGGCAGAGGGAGGGGGATGGTAAAGAAGAGGTGGTGGCCGATTCCTAATCCTTCCTTTTCTCTCTCCAGCGTTCCTCCTGCGCAACTCTGCTGCCCCAGAAGGGCAGCTGTAGTGGCAGGGGGAAAGCCAAGAGGCTCCTCCTCCTCCTACCAGCCTCACGGGGCATGGGGTATCTGTGCCACACACACCCTTGAATGCGCGCTCTCCTCCCTTTCCTCACACATGCACCTGCAACCTTCCCTACTCACCACGCATTCACACGTGTCTCCTGCCGACACCAGAGAACCCAAAATCAGCTGGCTGGCGGGAGGCACATGGGCATGCGCAGTGGATCTGAGCTGAGCGACTGTTTGCGTGCCAGCAAAAAGGGCTCCGCTTGCCGCCTGTGGCACGCGTGCCATAGGTTCGCCATCATTGTCCTAACCAAAAGCCGTCAATTATGGAGCTCACCAGAAAACCCGCCCCTTGCTATAGAGTCGCCTCCTGTCGTGCCCTGCTTCCCCCCCAACCCCAAACCAGAAGCCCCTCTCAAAATTGGGGTTCCAACTTGCAACAGGGAGCCGCAACAGAGGGATGAAAGAGCCACATGTGGCTCCAGAGCCTCGGAGAGCTGACCCCTGGGCTAGGGGGAACTTGAACCTGATTTGGCATTCCCAGAATTATGATCAATTGTGTGTTATTTACATTTCCAGAAAAAGCCTATTTGAAAGGAGACTCTATGAGATGAAGCCTTTGAAAATACATTTTAGAATGCTGATCTGTGAAGGCCAACCAATATCCAAAAGGCCAATCAAACCCATGGTAGCACTAAATAGTAATTCTATCAACCTTAGAATTTTGTAAAACAAAGGTAACACACGGGTTTGAAATACAGCACCTTAAGATAAACAAAAATCTCATGTTTTGTTAATTAGCAAAGGAATGCATCCAGGTCGGCCACAACCTTTTCTTACTGGTGAAGACACACATAATCCTTCACTCATATTTCCCCAATCGTTACAACCTTCCAAAATTTTCTGGAATTCCTGGTCAGTATGGAATTTTGGAAGGTGTAGTCTCAAAATATCTGCAAGGATTGGAGAAACTACCCTATCCACAATAAAAGCCAAGTAATAGGAGTGCAGTGAATATGCAATTTTCAGTGGATCTCATATTGGACAGGATCAATTAAGAGGTTCTGGTGAGTCAGCTTCAAATGCACTTACTCTGAGTGGACCATTATACATTCCTTCCCATTTTTGAAATGTAAGCAAGTGAACCTAAGAATTCTACTATATGAAAAGCCTGTAACTAAAATCTCAGTCCATGGATTGTCTGATTATGGGGAGGACAGCTTACATCAGGTTTGTCAAACAGGCAGCTCGTGGGCCGGAGGTGTCACGCACAGACCACACCCACCCCAGCTCTGCAAAGGGGGAAAAAATCGTGAAACATCATGTGATGCGGCAAGTTTGACACCAGTGCCTTACATGATCCTACCTGTACTTATTTTCCTCTATTTTGGGAGGGAGGGATGGAGGGAAGGAATCTCATCTTTATGCATTTCAATGCATGTCTATCTCTGATTCTTCAAACTTCTTACATTCATTTATATTCCTTTCCTCTACAAACATTTTGCTTAGCAAGAACACTTTAGACCAGGGGTAGTCAACCTTTTTATACCACTTTTGTATCTCTGTTAGTAGTAAAATTTTCTAACCGCCCACCGGTTCCACAGTAATGGTGTTTTTATAAAGTAGGGAAGTCAATTAAATTTAAAAAGGGAAAGTGCTTCAGTATCGGACAAAACCCCTGGTACACCCACTAGTGGGCGGTAGGGATCAGGTTGACTACCACTGCTTTAGACCAAGAAGATAGTCTTAGATTAAGTCTAAATCTTGATTTTTGGAAAGTGTTGGGAGGGAAAGCCACAAATCCATTAAATGAGATGCTCTGTGTGTGCGTGCGTGCATATTCACACACACACACACACACACACACACACACACACACCACAGCATCTCATTTAATGGATTTGTGGCTTTCCCTTCCAACACTTTCCAAAAACCAAGACTTAAGACTTAATCTGCCCCAATAAATTTCTCTTCCCATAAACTGAAGGCAGCCCTTTTCTTTCAAGCCACAATAGCCATTCAGATGGCCAATGAAACCGCACATGCCCGTTATTCACACCGAGCAGGTTTCAGTGACAGGTTTCTGGCTAACATTCTTTGAAGCCACTGGCACATATTCACACTCCGGGAGGGAAAACTGGAATATTCGCAGATGTCTTAACAGATATGCCATGGGTTCCAATAGCCATTTTTTTTAATAAAAAAAACAGAAGATAGAGAGAGACAGCACCTACAGGTTTTGCAGTTCACATACACTCGTCCTGCTAAAAAGGAAAAAAAAAATTTGGACACATCTGCTTACCACGCGTATTGGTTGCCATGTCTGCTACTTTCTGAAAGGCGTCCAGGAAGGCAGCTGCGGCTACAACCGTCGTCCTGGAATACAAGGAGACAGCATAATATTAGAAACAGATTGTTGCAGTCTATTTGGGTCACTACACAAGAAGAAAAAAATACTATTAGACATTAAAAAGAAGCTAATAAGACAGTTGTATATAGAACAAAGAAATGGCAAAGATCTTTTCTAACTCATTTGCTTCCCTATTTTGTGACAAGCAAAGTCAAGGGGGACGCCAGATCCACTTACTGTATTTTTCGGAGTATATGACGCCCAAAATGAGACACCCAAAAAAAGAGGGTGAAAACCTGGGTGTGTCTTATACACTGAATACAGCATTTTTGGCCTCCCAAATGCCCGTCCCCTTCGCAAAAAATGGACATGCAGAGGGTTTGGGAGGCCTGCAAACTGCTCCTAGGTGCTGGGGAGGGCAAAAACGAACAAAAAACAGGCCATTTTTTGCTCGTCCCCCCCACCGCCAACTCCCAGGAACACTTTACAAGCCTCCCAAAACATATGCATGCCCTGTTGTTTTGCAAGAAATGAGGCATGCAGAGGATTTGGGAGGCCTGCAGAGTGCAAAAACCTTTTTTTTTTTAAGTTTGCCTCTTCAAAATCTTGGTGCATCTTATACTCCGGTGCGTCATATATACCAAAAAATATGGTAATAGCAACAGCACATAGACTTATATATCACTTTACAGCCCTCTCTAAGTGGCTTACAGAGTCAGCACATTGGCCCCAACAATCTGGGTCCTCATTTTACTGACCTCGGAAGGGAAATGCAAAGGGGCCATAAGTAATAGTAGAAAGTATAGGTAGACCTCGATTTACAACAATTCGTTTAGTGACCGTTTGAAGTTACAATAGCAGTGAAAAAAGAGACTTATGGCCATTTTTCACACCTATGACTTTTGCAGCATCCCCATGGTCGTGTGATCGAAATTCAGATGCTTGGCAACTGGTTCATATTTATGTCTGATGCAGTGTCCCAGGGTCATATCATCCCTTTTTAAGACCTTCTGACAAGCAAAGTCAATGGGGAAGCCAGATTCACTTAATAGCAATAGCATTTACCATATTTTTCAGAGTATAAGACGCACCAAGATCTTGAAGAGGCAAATTTTAAAAAAGGTCTTTGCAGTCTGCAGACCTCCCCAAAACGGCCCGTTTTTCGCAAAAACAGGCCCAGGGTTTTTGTCAAAAAAAAGGGCATGCATAGCCTTATGGAGGCTTGTGGGGGGGGATGAGCAAAAACCGGCCTGCTTTTCGCTTATTTCTCCCCTCCCAAGCCCCCAGGAGCACTCTAGAAGCCTCCTAAAGGCTATGCACAGCCATTTTGGTGCAGGGGGTGGGGTTTTGGGAGGCCAAAAATGCCTCCTGTGTATAAGTGTATAAGATGCACCCAGATTTTCACCCTCTTTTTTGAGGGAAAAAGGTGCATCTTATACTCCGAAAAATACAGTAGATTTATATACTGCTTCATAGTGCTTTACACACATCTCTAAGCTCTTTACAGAGTCGGTGTATTGCACCCAACGATCTGGGTCCTCATTTTACTGTCCTTGGAAGGATGGAAGGCCGAGTCATATTTGAGCCAGTCAGAATCGAACTCCTGGCAGTGAGCACAGTTTGCCTGCAATTCTGCATTCTAACCACTGCACCACCATGGTTCTTAATAACCATGTTACTATGTAACAACTGCAGTGATTTACTTAACACACGTGGCAAGAAAAATCATAAAATGGGGCAAAACTCACTTAACAAATGTCTCACTTAGCAACAGAAATGTTGGGCTCAATTGTGGTTGTAAGTTTAGAACTACCTGTACTTCTTTATTGTATAAAATTTAGCAGTAAGAGGTACATTAGTGAAGGCACCCTTCACATTATGATGATTTGTTTAATGATGGTTCAAAGTTCAACAGTCTTGGAAAAAGTGACATACAATCCTTGTCCTCAAAGTTATGATAGTCGCACACACACACGGGGGGGGCGCACACACAATCACATGATCACAATTCAGGCACTTGGCAATTAGCTCACTTTTATGACAAATAGAACATAGAATAATAAGGTTGGGGGGGGGGACCTTGGAGGTCTTCTAGCCCAGGGGTCTGCAAAGTTGGCTCTTTTAAGACTGGTGGACTTCAACTCCCAGGATTCCCCAGCCAGACCCACCCCCAGCAGGAAAACCCTATACACACACATGCACATACACATATGTTGTGACTTTTAGTCACATGATTTGCAACCTTCCCAGCAGTCTTTTGACAAGCAAAGACAATTGGGGAAGCCAGATTCAATTAATGACTGGGATTCTCTTAACAACTGCAGTTAAAAATGAGGGCCAGCCATGAGTTGCCTCATTTAACATCCACACTGCTTAGCAACTGAAATTCCGCTCCCAACTGCAGTTATAAGTCAAGGATTACCTGTATAATTAAAAAAAGAATAGACAGGATGCTCAAAAATGCATACTTTATGGACTGAGTGTGCACATCGCACTGAAGTACATGATTCATTTGTTTTTGACTTACTCTGCTTTGCAAAACCTCACTGGTACAATTAGGAAAGCATGTTTCATTGCTTAGCATTATGAACCTATCTAGATATGGGATTTATTCAACAAGCTAAGTTTAAGTGATAGTCCAGCAAAACCTAAGCGGCCTTACAAAGGGCAGTCTAAGCTGATTTGAGCCCAGAATATCATAACATTGGTGTCTCAGTTCCTAAGACCATTGAAAATATGTGTTTTCCGATGGTCTGTGAAAGGGTCGTTTGACCCCCCAAAGGGGTCACGACCCACAGGTTGAGAACCACTGGTTTAAACTCTGCCTAAAGGTAAAGATTCCCCTCGCATTAATGTGCTAATTGTTCCCAACTCTAGGGGGCGGTGCTCATCTCCGTTTCTAAGCCAAAAAGCCAGCGTTGTCTGAAGACGTCTCAGTGGTCATGTGGCCAGCATGACTAAACGCCAAAGGCGCACAGAACGCTTGTTACCTTCCCACCAAAGGTGGTCTCTATTTTTCTATTTCCATTTTTACGTGCTTTCGAACTGCTAGGTTGGCAGGAGCTGGGACAAGTAACGGGAGCTCACTCTATTATGCAGCGCTAGGGATTCAAGCCGCCGAACTACCAACATTTCTGATCAACAAGCTCAGCCTCTTAGCCACCACGTTGATTCATTATACTGATTAAAAATGATTAATGCCGTGAAAAATGAGGGCCAGTCATGAGATGCCTCATTTAACATCCACACTGCTTAGCAACTGAAATTCCGCTCCCAACTGCAGTTATAAGTCAAGGATTACCTGTATAATTAAAAAAGGAATAGACAGGAAGTTCAAAAATGCATACTTTATTAATGTGAGTTTGCACATTGCACTGAAGTACATGATTCATTTGTTTTTGACTTACTCTGCTGTGCAAAACCATTTTACCCACCTCGGAAGGACAGAAGGCTGAGTCAACCTTGAGAAGGTGAGACTTGAACTGCCAAACAGCTGGCAATCAGCAGTCAGCAGAAGTAGCCTGCAATACCCCACTCTAACCACTGCGCCCCCACAGCTTTTATAAGCCATCGCTGGGGCTCGGCATTGTGTAAACTCTGCCTACTGAGGCCAATTTAGGAAATCATGGCTTAGCGTACGTTACCCCATCCACAGAAGAGCTGGGATATAATACTTTTAGCAGTAGGAAATATGTCATCGGCAGAGATTAGCCGAGACCTAATCTTGACATTCCAAAGAGTATGACAGAAAATCATGGGTTTAAATGATTAAAAACTAGAACGCTTAGATCAGATGCCATGACCCATAAGGCTCTTCTTTACTGAAATTGCTCCAACAGAAGTTAGATAACCATTGGTTTGCAGATGTCTGAAGTCCAGTGCTTAGCTGTAATGGCCTGGACTAGTAGTGTCCTAAATGGTCTCTTCCAACTCCATCAATCTAAGAATAATAAGACTGTTTCCCCATCTAAAAACATTATTTACATCTTTGCCTAAAAACATTATTTAAATCTTGCTACAAATTAAAGCAAGGGTGTCAAAATCAATTTCATTGAGGACCGCATCAGGGTGGTGTTTGACCTCAGAGGGCCTGGGGGAGAGTGGCCAGTGGGTGTGGACATGACACAGGACTCGTGTTGGGGCATCCATGGACTTCCCTGAGACCCTCCCCCACTCTCATTATAATCTCCTTCCTTCCTTCCTTTCTCTTTCCCTCTCCTTTTTTCTTCCTTCTCCTCTTTATTTTTCCTTCCTTGCTCTCTTCCCATCTTTCCTTTTTTTTTCTTTGTCTTTCCTCATTCCCTTTTTCCTTCCCTGTCTCTTCTTGCATGCTGAAGTGCAAAAGGGGAGGCATTTTCACCTTGTTTTGTTTTTAGTTTATTTTGATACCCTTCTGCCACTGAAAATGCAGCTGGGGGTGAGGGATGCATGGCCCCTCACACCATTTTCAGCCTGGATGGCCTCCTGCAGCCCTGTGCTAGTGAAAACTGAGCCTAGTAGGCTGCAGGGAGGCCTACTAGGCCCAGTGACAACGGAGCCAATTTTCACTAGCAGAGGCACCTCTGCTCTTTCTAAGCTGGCTCTGCGGGCCAGATCTAAACACCTCATGGGCCTCTGGGCCTTGAGTTTGACACTCCTGGCATAAAGGATAAACTGATGTCTTATTTTAGACAATAGCAAGGTAACAGAAACATGCAAATATCAACCCTGTTGCATTCGAACAAATGGCAGATACCTGATCTACAAAGATTTGGAAGCAGATCAATCCAAAAGACTATTTAGAACATAGAACAACAGGGTTGGAAGGGACATTGGAGGTCTTCTAGTCCAACCCACTGCCAATGGCAGGAGACCCTTTACCACTGATGGCTGACCTTTTTTTCATCATGTGCCAAAAGTGCGCCGCACCCATACCCATAATGCAAGGCGCGTAAGATACCACCATCACCCCCCGTGCCCTGTTTTGGGCCTGGAAAGCCTCCTGCACCAACCTGGAAGCCAAAATGGGGCACGGGGCTCTGCATGGTCCCCCAAAATGCAATGCGGGTGTCCCACATGCATGCTCCCTGTGCCCCGCCCCCCACGCATGCGTCCCCTGCGTGCGCCCCGCCCCCAGCACATGCACGGCAGAGACCCAAAAACCAGCTGGCCAGCGGGAGGAGCACGCGCATGTGTTGTGGAGCTGGACTGGGATGACGGATGGCATGCCACCTGTGCCACAGGTCCGCCATCATGGCCCTATACGATCCTAGAGAAATAGTTGTCCAGTCTCTTCTTGAGAAATCTCCAGTGACGGAGCACCCACAACTTCTGGAGGCCAGCCATTCCACGGATTAATTGTCCTCCCTGTCAGGAAACGTCTCCTAAAGTCTAGGTTCAGTCTCTCTTTAACGATCATACGTTTTAAATGGAAATTTTACATTTACATTGAGTTCAGCCAGGCTTGTCTCTCATGAGTCAGTCGCAGGACATTTCACATGTTTACATCTTAGATGACCGATCTGACAGACCAAGCCATCTTTTGGTCAAGAAGCTTCATCTCCTGTAAATGGAACTGGGAGGTAGGGGGACGTCTTTTTCATTTACGTTAAGAGCGCTTTAGAATGTCCTCTGCAATAAACGTCAAGATGGAACGGCTTCCTGAGGCAAGACATATCAAATGCCAGGAGGAACATCGAAATGCAAAATTAATTCTACAGAACCACCCATCGTGAAGCTGTCCCACAAAACTGCTTCTGGAATAGATGGAAGTCGTAAGGGAAACAGGATGTCCATAAAACCTCTGAATCATGCGTCTGTCCGAGGAAGCCCGTGACAAAGGACTTGTTGATGTATTACAACGATGCTGGTGAGCAGGACAAATAAGTCATCACTGACATGTTGGAGCTTAAGTAATTTAAGATGGTTTTAACCATCTTAATTCAGGCTGTGTTCTGTTTGCGATAAGCCACAGCATATGGAAAATCAAAGTGGCCTGCTTCAGATGTGAAATTAGGATTCAGTAGTTTACTAGGCCAGAATTCCCCAACGTTTCCCGCTTTGTAGACCAGCAGGGCGGGGTGATGGTGGTGGTGGCCTGATTGTAAACCCCTCACAGGCCACAGGTTGTGGATCCCTGTACTAGGTACACCAGCAACGTCAAAAAAGGAGCTAAGCCAGCCCCTCTCCCAAAATTGATACAACAATATAGTGACATACACTATACCCAAGTGTACAGAAGTGGCACACAAAGCCATCTCTCTGGGATCGCCAGCCATCGCCAGTGCTCTTCTGGGTTCCAGCTAGTCCTCGTGCACGTGGCAAAGCCAGAAACCGGAGGAGCAGCTCCCTGGCGCGTATGCATGCACCGGGAAACTGAGCTTTTGGTTTCTGGCTTCCCCATGAAACACCAGCCAGCTGGTCTTTGCGCACAGTGGAAACTGGAAGCTCAGCTTCCAGGCTTGTGCATGCGTCTCGGGGAACTGCTCTTCTGGTTTCTGGTACTCCCACACACACTTCATAACTTCTGCCAAATGAAATCAAAACTAGCCATGTTTTCAGCACCAATTCCCAAACCCTCTATAGGTAGTCCTCGATTTATGACCACAATTGAGACCACATTTTTCTATTACTAAGTGAGACTGTTGTTAACTGAGTTTTGCCTCATTTTACGACCTTTCTTGCCATAGTTGTTAAGTGAATCACTGCAATTATTAACTCAGTAAGGCAGTTGTTAAATGAACCTGGCCTCCCATTGACTTTGCTTGTCAGACACGTGACCCCGGGATACTGCAACCGTCATAAATATGAACCAGTTGCAAAGGATTTGAATTGTGATCATGTGACTGTGGGAATGCAGCAACAGTGTGAAAAATGATCAAAAGTTATTTTTTTCAATGCTTTTGTAACTTCGAATTTACTAAATCAATGGCTGTAACTCAAGGACTATCTGTATAGACATTTAGTCTCATTCCAAAACTAATCGTGTGGCAGAAGGTTCCAGGATTCTCCCTTCAGTCAAATATAAGACACTCCCTAAATATAGTAGGTATTTTGTGAATAAGTAGGTCTTAAAGACTCTGTTCCCTTTAAAAACTTAAAAACGCTGAACTGTTTCTTCTCTTTTGTCTTAATTAATTGCATATTCAAATTTAAATTTTAAGGAATGTGGGGCATGACTTTGGGGAGGAACTCAAAAGAAAGGCACACATCAATGGCTGTAACTCAAGGACTATCTGTATAGACATTTAGTCTCATTCCAAAACTAATCGTGTGGCAGAAGGTTCCAGGATTCTCCCTTCAGTCAAATATAAGACACTCCCTAAATATAGTAGGTATTTTGTGAATAAGTAGGTCTTAAAGACTCTGTTCCCTTTAAAAACTTAAAAACGCTGAACTGTTTCTTCTCTTTTGTCTTAATTAATTGCATATTCAAATTTAAATTTTAAGGAATGTGGGGCATGACTTTGGGGAGGAACTCAAAAGAAAGGCACACAGCAGGTAGAAGCAAAAAAATAATAATCCAAAATCCTGAAATCAGGGGGGAAAAAACCTTAAAAGATTTTACAGCTGCTAGCAAGCTTAACACTGGTGCTATTTTAAGTGCCTTATCTCCAAGTTGAGGAACAAAGGCAAGATAACAGTACGTATCTGCCTTCCTCATTCTATAGCTTGGATCAGTTCATGAGTGATGGTAAAGCATGATTTTATTGTGTTTTTTAAAATGAACTATAAATAGGCAAATGCAAATAAAGAGAGTTACTTCAAGCATAGCAAAACAGAGTTTTGGTTCTGCTTATCGAACAGAAGTACAGCAATAGGGATTCAAGAAGTAAAAAAAAAAAATGATTTGGTGATGCACAGGAAAGCACCTGTTGGGTGCATCTCTTAAACAATGCCTCTAAACCCAAGATGCAGCAGTGCCAGCCGAGAAAGAGGAAACTTCTGAAAGTCTTCTCAGCAGGTGTGATGTGTGTGCCCTACACACACACACAGTCACATTTTCTCCTTTGACCCTCAGTCTAAGAACCCCCCCCAAACCTAACTAGCCCATGATAGTGCAGAATAGCAATAGCAGTAGCACTGAAGACTTATAAACCGCTTCATAATACTACTTTATAGTACTCTCTAAGCCAGCGATGGTGAAACTTCTAGGCACTGAGTGCCCAAACCGGAACATGCATGCATGCGAGAGCACTCACCGGAGCGCCAGAAACCCAAAGACCAGCTGGCCAACCCACACATGCCTGTTTTTTGGCAAATGTCAGGGTTCCAAATAGCACCCAAAATTAAATCAAGTCCAAGGCAAAATATTGCTCAAAGTTCCAATTTATTAAGAGAGCCATGTTAGCACATCTGGGAAAACATGAATCTGAAAGCTTCCCGGTTTTTCCACCCAGTTGAAAGTGCAAGATTTTGCCCCCACACCCCACAAGTCCATCACATGAATCCAATCATCCACTGCCATGCTGGCAGCTTCCAGCCATTCAGTTCCGGTCAGGTGCAGAGGTGCAAAGACAAAGGATGACCTTAGCTTGCTAGAAAGAATTTTGTTATGGCTACATATCATCTAACTGCGTACAATCCCCCCCTCGCATTTTCCCACAATAGGAAATGCATAGTAGAATAATAAAAAGTATGACACGCCAAAGATCCAAAAGAAAAGTTGGCTGCAGGCCTGACAGCAGTTTTTTGCTGTTTTGGGGGCCATTTAGAGGCTGTTTTTTGGGTCCAAAATGCACCCCAAAACGCCCCCCCCAAAAGTGGCGTATTTTTGGCTGTTTTTCGGATGTTTTCAGGCGCCTGTGAAGACAAGCTGGCCGGCATGCATGTGAGTGGTGAAAACCAGAACAGCAGCTGGCAAGGGCTGGCAATGGCACACGTGCCCACAGAGAGTGCTGTGCATGCCACCTCTGGCACACATGCCGTAGGTTTGCCATCACAGCTCTACAGTCAACATATTGTCCCCAACAATCTATGATATGTAGACCAGTACAGGTAGTCGACTTACAACAGTTCATTTAGTGATGGTTCAAAATTACGCCGGCACTAAAAAAAGTAACTTGTGGCCATTTTTCACACAAACAAACTTTACAGCAGCCCCATGATCAATCATGTGATAAAACTATGGACACTTGGCAACCTTATGATGGTTGCAGCGTCCTAGGGTGATGTGATCACCTTTTGCAACCTTTTGATAAGCAAAATCAACAGGGAAGCCAGATTCACTTAACAGTGGTGGTACTCACTTACCAACCAGAGTGATTCAGTTAACAACTATGGCAAGAAAGATTATTTTATTTATTTATTTATTTTATTAAATTTATACCCCGCCCTTCTCCTTGTTAGGACCCAGGGCGGCGCACAGGCATTATATAAAACCATAAATACAATATACATCAATTAAAAATATATTAAATTAATTCACCCGTGCTAAAACCCGTTATTAAAACCGTAACCAAATTATAATTTATATTTAAAAAGTCAGAAGCGGGGGGCTATCCTAGGCCGGCTTGTTGGAATAAGTACGTCTTAAGACGTTGGCGGAAGAGGCGGAGGTCCGAGGTAGTGCGAAGGTCGGGGGTAGGTCGTTCCAGAGGGCCGGGCCCGCCACAGAGAAGGCTCTTCCCCTGGGTGTCGCCAGCCGGCATTGCCCAGCCGACGGCACCCAGAGAAGGCCCACTCTGTGGGAGCGGACCGGACGAAGGGATGTATGGGGCAGGAGGCGGTCTCGTATATAGCTAGGCCCCGAGCCATGGAGCGATTTAAAGATGGTAGTCAACACCTTGAAGCGCACTCGAAAGGCCACAGGCAGCCAGTGCAGCTCGCGCAGGAGAGGTGTTACGTGGGCTTGCCTTGAGGCACCCATAACCACCCGCGCGGCCGCATTCTGCACTAACTGTAGCTTTCGAGTGCACCTCAAGGGGAGCCCCATGTAGAGAGCGTTACAGTAAATGACCTTACATAAATGAGCCATGGTGGCACAGTGGTTAGAATGCAGGCTACTTGCAGGCTACTAACCTGCAGGCTAACTGCAGGTTAGAATGCAGTTAGTACTGCAGGCTACTTCTGCTGAATGCCAGCTGCCTGCAATTTGGCAGATCGAATTTCACCAGGCTCAAGGTAAGGGGTAGTCAACCTTTTTATACCTACCACCCACTTTTGTATCTGTTAGTAGTAAAATTTTCTAACCGCCCACCGGTTCCACAGTAATGGTGATTTATAAAGTAGAGAAGTCAATTAAATTTAAAAAAGGAAAGTGCTTCAGTATCGGACAAAACCCCTCCCGCCCACCATGAAACCTGGAACGCCCACTAGTGGGCGGTAGGGACCAGGTTGACTACCACTGCTCAAGGTTGTCTCAGCCTTCCGTCCTTCCGAGGTGGGTATAACGAGGACCCGGATTGTGTTGGGGGCAATAGGATGACTCTGTAAACCGCTTCGAGAGGGCTGTAAAAGCACTGGGAAGCGGTATATACGGTAAGTCTAAGTGCCATTGCTAAAATGGGACAAAACTCACTTAACAAATGTCTCCCTTAAAAGAACTTAAAATTTTGGGATCAATTGCAGTTGTAAGTCAAGGAGTAGCTGTAATGACCGTACAATCCTGGATATAGCCAGATGCTTCACAAAAGTTTGAGATATCCAATTGCTATCAAATCATCCTGAGGCAAGGAGGGAAAAGTTATTGTTGTTTCATGTGTGTTATGGACTTTCATTTCACGGTTTTACACTGGTTTCCCCTTATTTTCATTCTTGCCACCCAGAGCAAACCTACAAGTATACTAATTACTGTTTGCTTGCTTTTTTAGCAAAAGAGCACACCCGAACCAAATAAGTCTTTCCAGTAAAACCTCACTTTTTTTGTCTATTTCCAGACAGCTCTGCTTCTCCTTCTCCTAGTCCTCTTTTCTCACAGCCCTGCGTGCTTTTTTTCCCCTCTGTAGTACAGGTTTTTTTAAAAAAGGAGGGCCAGTTTGGTGGTGTGGTTAAAGAATTGGCTAGAAACCAGGAGACTGTGAGTTCTAGCCCTGCCTTAGGCACAGAGCCAGTCAGTCGGTGACTTCAGGTCAATTACTCAGTTATAGTAGAAGGCAAGGAGAAAGCAATTCCAAAAATGTTGCCAAGAATTACAAGGTGCCGGAGACTAACTTGAAAGGAGGGGGGGGGGGGGGAGGAATAGGTGTAGAAAGTAACATGCAATCTTCTTGCCCCAGAAGTGCTTTTTTTCCCCCAAAAGGCCACCAGACTTTCTTGAAAACGTTTCATTTTTCCTTCAAGAAGCTTCTGAAGAACAGTTCTGAAGAAGCTTCTTGGACGAGGAGAAGCAAAACATTTTCAAAGGAAAAACAAACAAAAGAACGTCCAGTTGACTTTTGGCCAAACCACCTTTGGGACAATCATGTGCTGGATGTTTGAGAACCTCCACCAGCATGCAACCTTCTTCGTCCTCTTCAATTTCCAAGCTTCCCCAAATGAGCTGATCAAAACTCTTCTTCTCCGCAGTCGTTCTGTGAGGTTGAGTTAAGGGTCTAGACCAGGGGCCTGCAAAGGTGGCTCTTTTAAGACTGGTGGACTTCAACTCCCAGAATTCTTGGAGTTGAAGTCCACCAGTCTTCAAAGAGCCAACTTTGCAAGCCCCTGGTCTAGACCATGGGTCCTCAAACTGTGGCCTGCCGAAGCCATTAATCCGGCTTGTATAGGACCACGAGGCTTCCCCGCCCATATAACCCCATCCACCCTTCAGTCAAGCACACAGATGCCCCAGGAGGAGGAAAAACGGGTCTTATTTGCCTGCAGAATGCTTCTGGATGTGGGAGACCCAGGAAACCAAAAATGACCCCTTCCCCACCTCCAAAACATAGAAAAAGAGAGAGAGATTGAAAAGAAAGAAATAGTGAAAGAAAGAGGAAGAGACAGAGACAGAAACAGAGAGACATAGAGAGACAGAGACAGAGAGAGAGAGAGAGAGAGAGAAAGAGAGAGAGAGAGAGAGAGAGAGAGAGAGAGAGAGAGAGAGAGAGAGAGAGAGAGAGACTTGTCGACTGTAAGCTCCTTGGGGCTGAGAAGAATTGCTGCAAAACTAAGTTTCCTGAAATGGACCACTAGACTCCTAAACAAAACTGCAAAACCAACCTAGTAAAAAGAAAAATCAACCAAAAGAGCAACATGCAAACAAAAGCAAATAAAACACACCCAGGAGTAAAACAAATTAAAGTTGAATTTGTGTGCATTGTTTAATGAGCTGTTAAATTAGCCACACCCATCCAGTCACATGATCTAGCCAAGCCCACCCAGTCACATGACCACCTAGCCATGCCCAGCCAGCCAGTCCGATCCCCCCAACAGTCTGAGGGGCTGTGAATTCCTTCCCCCCCCCCCCTTTAAAAAAGTTTGATGACCCCTGGTCTAGACCAAAGTTCCCAAGATTGATGATGTACTTAGAAATTTGGGTCATCCTGGTAGAATACCTTAACTACTACACTACATTAGCTCTCATGTTCTCTCCCTCCCTCTACAAATAGCTTCCAATCCATAACTATTTTTCATATGCAATCCTTTATTAGAAGAAACAATTGGCTTCCCACATAAATTAAATTTGCTTCATTAGCATTCTCGACCACTAGTTCTAAATAAAGTTATGCTTCCCCAGACAGAATTAACAGTTTTTCCAACTTAATTTTTTTATTTTATTTAAGACTAAGAACAATTTAACAGTAGCTTCTCTTCACTGGAGGCTGGGGAGTCATGTGTCTGGAAGTTTTCCATTCTGATTCCTGCACTGAGCAGTGTCTGCATTTGCTATCCTGCGTGGCTCCGTCCAACTTTTTGGTTCTTTGATTTTTTGGCTAGGGAAAATAAATTCCAGGGAGCAAGTAATATTCCAGATTTTGCTAACCGACATCTTTTCCTTTCCTTTTTTGGTGTTAATGCATTTGAATCCTCACAAAAACAGGACGCAAGACGGATCTGCCTATTATTCACTAGCTGCATAATTCATTCCTCTCTAATTTTCAGTTCCCGCTGCCCAGCTGGGAAACAGATCAGTTTTACTGACAATTAAGAGACAAAAAGCTTCTGTAAAGCAGTAAGTGCAACAAATAAGGATCAAAACCATTCAGCGTGCCTAGAAATCACTGTGGGATCTTTGGGACTCTCTGAGCTTGTTTTCTTGCAGATGTTTCATTACTCAACTGGGTAACATCATCAGTGCACTGATGATATTGCCTAGCTGGGTAATGAAATGTCTGCCAAAAAACCGATCAGGCTCCAAGAGTATCCCGTACCCCACAGTTCAACCCTGAGATTCAAATATTTTCTTCTACCGTGTTTCCCTGAAAATAAAACAGGGTCTTGTTTTCTTTTGAACCCCGAAATAAGGGCTTTGGCCTTATTTTCAGGGAGGTCTTATTATTTTTGAGGTGCAGGAGACGGCGAGGGCAGTCACCTCATGGCTGCGGCTGTGTTGTACGGTGGCCATTAGCGTGACAGAAGCGGTGCAGCGCAGTGGTGGGTTTCTGCAGTCTCGCACCTACTCGCGAGAGCCGGTTGGTGAAATTTAGAGAACCGGTGAGAGGGGGTTCCACTGGCGTACCTGGAAGTAAATCTGGCCCACCGCTGGCAGTGACCCAACGGGAAGGGAAGGAAAGGAGGAAGGAAGGAAAAAGGAAAGAAAGAAGGAAAGAAAGAAAGAAAGAAAGAAAGAAGGAAGGAAGGAAGGAAGGAAGGAAGGAAGGAAGGAAGGAAGGAAGGAAGGAAGGAAGGAAGGAAGGAAAGAAAGAAAGAAAGAAAGAAAGAAAGAAAGAAAGAAAGAAAGAAAGAAAGAAAGAAAGAAAGAATTTATCATCACAATTGAGTCCAAAATTTTGGTTGCTAAGGAAGAGCGTTGTTAAATGAGTTTCACCACATTTTAAAAGGTGGCCACTCCCACCTTGTCACATGACTGCCAAGCCACGCCCACAAAATAGGCCACACCTACAGAGTAGGTTCTAAAAAAAATTTGAAACCCACCACTGGTGTAGTGGCTAGGTTTGTGGGAGTGTGTGGGGGTAAGGGCGTGTGGGGTACATGGGGGAAGTTCCCTGCTCCCTTTCCCCCCTTCCCCCTCACCAGGAAATGGTGGGGACCTGCTGCGCATGCGTTTAAATATTTTCAGGAAGGGCTTATTTTCGGGGATGGGCTTATTTTAATGCATGTGCTCAAAAGCCCAATTCGGCTTATTATCCGGAGAGGTCTTATTTTCAGAGAAATAGGGTATTAGCTTTATCACACGTTCCCTTTAACTTAAACTGTACATTTAATTGCCTTTCATTTTAAACCTAACCGGCAGTATTGCTCAAATGTAAAATCTTGTAACTTCCCCTTCTGGCGTGACTGCCTGCTCAGCTTTTGAAAAATGCATTCATACCCTAAATGCAATGTAATTTTAATAAACTACCTACTACCAAAGTACCTACTTTGTTGCATCTGGAGCTTGCTCCTATAATGTAATAGTAAATAAAATTTACTATTTATTAAATCTATGTGCTGTCCATAGCTCACTATCAAGCAACTTAGGGCAGCTTACAATGTCATAGAACAATGATGTAAAACAGAATGTTCAAGCAATCAATCAATCAATGAATCACAATGGAGCTGGAAGGGACCTTGGAGGTCTTCTAGTTCAACCCCCTGCTCAAGCAGGAGACCCAATACCTACATGTTAAATTTATATGTTAAAAAATATTTAAAGACCCTATATCCATGATGGCAAACCTTTGGCACACGCATGCCCATTATGGATGCGCGTGTGCGTGGTTTCAGCATGGCACAAAAAATGTTAGCTATCACTGCCCTATACATTAATAATATTAAACACTAGCTGTATCCGCCACGCGTTGCTGTGGCCAAGTTTGGTTAAATGAAAAAGTTTCCCCTCATAGACCGTCTCAGCGACCCCCTTCCTTCTCTGCCTCAGTTTCCCCTCCCTCTCCCTCCCTTACTCTTACCTATCTACCTACTGTATTTCTCCCTCTCTCTATCCCTCTACCTATCTACCTACCTACCTACTGTATTTCTCCCTCTCTTTATCCCTCTACCTATCTACCTACTGTATTTCTCCCTCTCTCTCTATCCCTCTACCTACCTACCTACCTACCTACTGTATTTCTCCCTCTCTTTATCCCTCTACCTATCTACCTACCTACCTACTGTATTTCTCCCTCTCTTTATCCCTCTACCTATCTACCTACTGTATTTCTCCCTCTCTTTATCCCTCTACCTATCTACCTACTGTATTTCTCCCTCTCTCTCTATCCCTCTACCTAGAGAGAAAGGAGAGAGAGGCCACTGACTCAGCAGTTGCATTGGGGGGGGAATTGGTGGAGGGGGGGTGCCGGCGACATTGTGAGCGGCAAGGTGGGAGGCGAGTGAGGAAAACACACAGAAGAGCTACAGTTGTACCTTTGTGTGGCATGTACCTGGCACCGGTGTGCCATACACACAATCTGTACATATCATTGGTGCTGCACTTGTAAGGAACATTGTGTGAAAATTTGGTGCCGATTGGTGCAGTAGTTGTTGAGATTAGCGGTTTTAAACAAACTCATAGTTAACTTTTTATTTATATAGATTAAAAATCAGAAAACTGGATAAATCAATTCATAGTAAGTAGCCTTATTCTGAAACCACCTCTCATGTTTCCCCTAAAATAAGGGCCCCAAAAAATGCTTCAATTTTTTGCGATATTTCTGGAATCTATTTCATTGTTCCACATGTTTCTTACTTACCACTCCCAAACTAACTTTGCACAGCCAATTCCACCGCTTTGCTTGCAAATTAATGTCCCCCAAACAGTCTACAACTCTTGAAGACCTTTTTTTTTTTAAAGTGAGGTATGTCCTTCTGCCAAATAAAAATAGCTTACCTAAGTTGAGACTGGAGTTTTCCCGCTTTATTTATGAAATCTTCCCAAATTGGATAACTTCCCTGGAAGAGAAAAGGCACAAAACTTTGATCAATGCAAATATTCCCCATGTCTAAAAAGATTAAGAAACTCACAAAAAAGAAAAAGATGTACACAGTAGCAATAAATAAACATAGATCAATGTTCTTCTTAAAGACTCAGGATACATAAAAAAGTTCATATTAGCACAGAATAATTTCTTCCAGTCAAATTCACACACTAAACCTAGATTGTATGTAAACAAAAAAGGAGACTACTTTAGGAATAACGGTTTCTCTTAACTTTACACAGGGGCTGGGGGAAACAAACAACCTGTTCATACAACCAGCCCGCAACCAACTGAAGATTGTTAAAATTCATTCTAACAATGAACAATTAAAATTCATTCTAATTTTTTTTAATTTGCCTCTACAAAATCTTTGTATGTCTTCAACTCCAAAAAATATGGTAGTCATTTTTTCTCGGCCCAGCCCACCTCACAGGACTGCTGTTGTGAGGAAAATAGGTGGAAAGAATATTATATATGTTCCCCATCCTGAGCTATTTGTAAACAAATAACAAAAGCAGGATAAAAGCCAAATAAATAAAATGATGCATCCTTCTAAGTCTGAGCCACCATTCTCTTCTTTCCCAAGTCTTGAAGCACAAAGCCTGGAAGGAATGCAATGAGGCAAGTCAATTCCTAACCCCACTCCCAGCCTCCTAATCCCCCTTTCCCTCAAACTCAGCCCAAACTCTGGTTTGGTTTTGACAAGAAGGCTGCCATAGCTCTGGGGCAATTCGACAACTCCAGAATCATCGCACTTTTCCCAGGAGACACCGCAAAAGGCCCACGAAACGGAGACACCATTCTATCAAAGGCTCAATCAACTTCTCCATAATCATGAAACCAGATCGGAGCAGCTCCGAGCCGAGCAAAAGATCTGTCAACTGTTGGTGATTTTGA
Organism: Rhabdophis nuchalis; assembly: GCA_039707465.1. NCBI lineage: Eukaryota > Metazoa > Chordata > Lepidosauria > Squamata > Natricidae > Rhabdophis > Rhabdophis nuchalis. Next base: position 208,603,348 of record CM077645.1, read on the forward strand.
AGTACCAAGAAGTAGGTAAGACTCCCTTCTCTGGCCTCAGCCTCACCTGTTGCAGCACAAGCCCCAAACAAAACAGCAATTCATTCAGACATTCTCAGATTTCTTCTCTCTCTCTGGTTCATTTTCACCGAACTTCAAAACCATCCGCTTCACTTCTCAGGGATTCCACACACCCCTTTTGTTTCTTAACCCAACATGAAGTGTTTGCCTATGTTTTCATTGTATGGGATTTCATAACATTTAGTCTAATCCAGTGATGGCTAATTCTTGAAAATCAGCTGGCTGGCACGCGCATAAGTGCCGGAGCTGATGGCTCGTGTGCCGGCAAATATGGCTATAGGTTCCCCATCACGGGTCTAATTCTTTACCTGATTACTTATTTAGTCCTCTGATTTATAAACTGTCTTTCTTCCCGACAGTCAAGGCAACATAGACTTCTCCAACCTTGCTCCATAGCTTCAACACTTCAAGCTGAGCTGAATGGCTGACCCATTGACTTTCATGATGAGAGGTAAACTAGGACCTTGACCAGGCCTGCCGTTGTCCAAGAGCTTAATCAATGTGCCATATGCTCAGCAACATCAGGCAATCACATTGAGGGCACCCATGGCATCCTTATTTGCTCCCCTGTTCATAAACTGGACAGCTGTGTTGCCCACAAACTTAGCACACATAATGAAGAGGGGGCTTTGTAGGTATCGATGTATGTGCAAAGATTTTTTTTTCCAGGAGAAAAGGTAAGACAGATTCTTTCATCCTGTGAAATCTATTGAACTTCATCCCATTCATTTAACAAAATCATCTAGTATTTGAGGGGCTGTCAAAGAGAAGAAGGATCGACTAATTCTCCAAGGCCCCAGAGGACAGGACGAAAAGTAATGGGTGGAAGCTTCTTAAAGAGAGATCCAACCTAGAACTAAGGTGAAATTTTCCTGTTAGTGAGAACAATTAATCAATGGAATGGATTATCTCCCAGAGTGGTGGTGCTTCATCACTGGAGGTTTTCAAAAATAAGCTGGATAACCTTTTGAGTAGGATGGTGTAAGGTTCCTGCCTTGAGCAACGGGTTGGACTAGAAGACCTCCAAAGTCTCTTCCAGCCCTATGGTTCTACGGTTTGGCTCTGCAACCAAACTAGACAGACAAAGACTTCAATGGATAATTAGAACTGCAGGAAAAACAATGGCTACCAACCTGTCTTCTATTGCAGGGGTCCCCAACCTTTGCAACTTTAAGTCTGAAGGACTTCAGCTCCTAGACTTCTCCAGCCAGCTTTGCTGAAGCCCTTCAGACTTAAAGTTGCAAAGGTTGGAGACCCCTGTTCTATTGTATACTGCATGAGTCAAAAAGAGGGCCGTGAACATATCTACAGACCCCTCACATCCTGGACATAAATTGTTTCAACTCCTACCCTCAAAATGACGCTATAGGGCATTGCACACCAGAATAACTAGACACAGTTTTTTCCCAAATGCCATCACTCTGCTAAACAACTAATTCCCACAACAATGTCAAATTATTTACTAAGACTGTATTACTATTCTTCTTCTCATCCTTCTTGTACCTATCTCTTCCCACTTATGAGAATAACCATGCTGACTCTATCTTTACAATTTATATTGTTTTATTTGTTTCCTAGTATGATTTTACTGCTTATTAGTAACCTATGAATCACTAAATGTTGTACCTTATGATTCTTGATGAATGTATTTTATTTTTCTTTATGTACACTGAGAGCCTATGCACCAAAGGCAAATTCCTTTTGTGTCCAACCACACTTGGCCAATAAAGATTTCTATTCTATTCTATTCTATTCTATTCTATTCTATTCTATTCTATTCTTCTCTTCTATCCCCTTTACTTAACAAGTGCCAACTGGCTGCGATAACTCTTCCAATCAATCAAACAGGAGATGAATCCCTTATTCATTATACTGCAATGTAATTTTCTGCTTCTCTTCATGGTTAATGTGTATTTTCATTATGTTCACTAGGGAATGAAAATCCAGGAGGAAATAACATGGGCAACCTAATACAGCAATTATTCTCCCTCAAACCAAAATAAGATGATTCAAATGTCAGGCGATTCAAAACTCTAATTCCAGTCAACCTCAAACAGATTAAGAAATGAAAAGGGCAATGCTATAGGTATAGCTCCAAAACAGAGGCACAGGTTTTTCACCACTAGCCTGTATTTTGAGAAAAGCACACTCAAATCGTCTTCCTCTGACACAGGCAAACACAGGTTTAAAACCAAAGGAACATGATATGTGTCATTAAGAAAACCAATCTTATCCAGATATGCTAAATGAGAACTTTCTGAAGAACACCAAATGGAGAATGGTTGCATTCTAGTATAAGCCTAATGTCAAGGACAGCTATTATTGCATTTTAAGTACCAAGGTTTTAAAACTCGCCATCCTAATTACCGTATTTTTGGACTATAAGACAGACCTAGATTTTGAAGAGGAAAACTATTTAAAAAATAGTTTTTGGCCTCTGTGCATCCGGTTTTTTCCCCATTTTCAGTTTTCTAAACCTATCAGCTATGTTGTTACACACCTCATCACACTCTTTTACTCCAAATAAATTACCCTACAGTAGTTTCCATATTTTCTGTCCCTCAGTACTACGTTTAAAGATTAAAAAATTAATATTAGCCATAAGCTACTAAGCAACCGAAGAGGTTAAAAGGGAGATGAATCCATCCAGCGCGATGATTGAGAGATAACTAATTCAGGTTAATTGCTATAATTCAATTAGTCTTGAATTTACACAACCTTGATTAAATTAAATCAATTGTATTTAGCTGATTTACAATCGGTGTTGCAACCATATCTCCCGAGATACAGTTGCCCTATATGTATTTTTCTGCCTTGTTTGTCCTAACTGTGGAATAAAAGAGATTTAAGGGGAAACTTTATGACTCAAGACAACATGATCACTAAATCTTGTGCCTGGCCTTTTCTGACCCCAAATTTCTCGCACATTCTTTCATGAGCAGAGAAGAAAATTGCTTAGCTGTCTGAAAGTAGTATGAATGCATAAAATTAGGAAAAGAACTGCTTCTCAGAGCTGAATTATGTACATCACTAAAATGTGGCTTATTTCGAGATGCTATGGGGTCCTTGGTGGTTTATGTTTTATGTTTTATTTGATTTATATACCGCACCTCAGGGCGGTGCACAGGGGATTAAAATACCACAATAGACAACAATAAATACAATGCAATAATAAAATGCAATTAAATTAGATAACCTGTGCTAAAATGTTTAACTAAAAATTTTAAAAACCCCTACCAATCCAATTAGAATTTTATCTGATCTAAAATCTAAGCTAACATCTAAACTAAAATCAAAGCTAAAATCTAAGCTAGGCCAGCTAGATGGAAAAAATACGTTTTGAGTGATCGGCGGAAGAGGCGAAGGTCCTTGATGATGCAAAGTTCGGGGGGAAGGCCGTTCCAGAGGGCTGGACCTGCCACAGAGAAGGCCCTTCCTCTGGGCGTCGCCAACCGGCACTGACCGGCCGACAGTACCCTGAGAAGGCCCTTCCTGTGGGAACGGATCGGTCGAAGGGAGGTGTGTGGTAGGAGACGGTCCCGCAAATAGCTAGGCCCCGTGCCATGGAGCGATTTAAAGATGGTGACTAACACCTTGAAGTGGTCTTTGAGCTTGCTTGTTTTCTTGCAGACATTTCATTATCCAAACTAGTTAACATCATCAGTGCTACCGTAGTAAGGAGTGCAGTTTGTTGTCAGTTTATAGGTATTGTGGTGGCTTGCCCTGTCCATGTTAGGGAGCATAGTCTTAAAGACGCATCTAGCTTTTGGGGAGGAAAACAAAAGGGGAAAAAATCTGCCTCTGCCTCCCAGCATTTTGCCTCCTTGCAGCAAACGTTTTCCGCTGGGCGTGCAGAGGCCAAAAGTGGGATGAGGAAGCTAAAAATAGGATGTGCAGAGGCGGCAGTAGGCAATGTAAACCTCTGCAGCCTGAAAGAGCTGTTGGTCAGGAGGCCCGACAATCAGCTGCTTGTGTAAATCAGGCTGTGCTGAAGCTGAAAGTGAAACAGGCTGTTTGCTGTTTGTTGCAAGGAGGCAAATTGCTGGGAGGCAGAGGCCAAAGGATGGGGGCCGGCGAGTGGGCGGGTCTACATTCGGTGTATAAGACGCACCCAGATTTTCACCCTCTCTTGGGGGGGGGGGGGGGGGGGAGTGCATCTTATATTCCAAAAAATACGGTAATTCTGAAATTCTGACAACTGCCTCCCATCATATGACCATATGTATGGCTGTCTGCAGCATCCTGTGGTCACATGACCATGACTTTATGAAGTTTTGTTTGTCCCAAAAGTGGCATTTATTTACAGTTTTAGCAAAAATGTCCCATAGTGAACAGTGGGTTTGCTTAATGACAGTGCGGGTTTGCTTAACAACCACTGCAAAAAGTCATAAAATTGGGTTGATCATGTGGGGATTCACATTTACAGACAACATATGACCCGTTATGGCTGTAAGTCAAGGACTACCTGGAATAAATAACATTAGAGGAGTAGGGAAGAATTGCAAATCGTCAGGTGTTAAGTGACTATGATTTTCTTGTCTTAGGTCCTTGCCAAAATTGGAAGGTATATAAAGGTAGAAAAACAATCCAGCAGAGGTTAGGGAACAGCATGGAAACAGCTTGTGCTGCATAGCTGGCTGGGGAATTCTGGGAGTTGAAGTCCACAAGTCTTAAAGTTCCCAAGTTTGGACATCCCTGTCTTAAAGATACTTTGGTAGGGCTGTTTACTTTTGGTAGGGCTGTTTACTATTGATCTTTGGCAGTTTTTGACTGGGGTATTGTTTACTTGATCGTTGGTCTATGTCAGGGGTGTCCAAACTTGGGAACTTTAAGACTTGTGGACTTCAACTCCCAGAATTCCCCAGCCAGTGATGCTGGCTGGGGAATTCTGGGAGTTAAAGTCCACAAGTCTTAAAGTTCCCAAGTTTGGACACCCCTGGTCTATGTTAACCCTGGAATTAATCTATGCCAGCAGTCCCCAACCTTTGGGGCTTGGCAGCCTGGCTGGGGGAGAGAGGAGAGGGGAACTGGGCCACACAGGTGAAGGACTGGCATACGAACGTAGGCCCACACAGCCCTTGTGCAAATGGTGAGCTGCCATGCATGCAGCTCGACTTGCATGAGGCTATAGCCTAATGTGCAGATGTGTGAGTGCCCACCAGCCCGCTGCTCCAGCAAGCGGAGTTGCGTGCATGGGCGCACGCTACGACCAGCCACTCACGCAGCCCAATTCTGAATAGGCCACAGACGTGACAGCAGGTCGCGGTCCAGGGGTTGGGGACCCCTGATCTATGTTGCGGTCCAGGGGTTCAGGGGTCGCGGTCCAGGGGTTGGGGACCCCTGATCTATGTTGATCTGGAATGATGGAACCTCTGCAGGAAAGCAAGCAAGCTCAGAGAGCACCAAGGATTCCTCCTGTCAACCCTGAGCTATAAATATTCTCCTTTATTAGAGATGCTAAGGAAAGAGTCCTCTTTTGACACTTTTGCCAGGCATCCTTAGTGGGGCATCAGAATTGCATGTTGGTAATAATATTTTGTGGATTGCAGCTGTAGAAACAATGATCTTAAACAGGTATCTGCTCTAGGTGGGGTAGAAATCACAAATGAGGCAGCATCTCAAGGACAAATCTGCCCATGTAATTCATTGAGCAGGGAAGGGGGCTGTATTTCAAATAAATAAAAGTTTATTTGCTTGCACTAGCAGCACACTCATTTTTTCCTGCAGCACAAGCTGTTTCCATGCTGTTCCCTAACCTCTGCTGGATTGTTTTTCTACCTTTATATACCTTCCAATTTTGGCAAGGACCTAAGACAAGAAAATCATAGTCACTTAACACCTGACGATTTGCAATTCTTCCCTACTCCTCTAATGTTATTTATTCCAGGTAGTCCTTGACTTACAGCCATAACGGGTCATATGTTGTCTGTAAATGTGAATCCCCACATGATCAACCCAATTTTATGACTTTTTGCAGTGGTTGTTAAGCAAACCCGCACTGTCATTAAGCAAACCCACTGTTCACTATGGGACATTTTTGCTAAAACTGTAAATAAATGCCACTTTTGGGACAAACAAAACTTCATAAAGTCATGGTCATGTGACCACAGGATGCTGCAGACAGCCATACATATGGTCATATGATGGGAGGCAGTTGTCAGAATTTCAGAATTACCGTATTTTTTGGAATATAAGATGCACTCCCCCCCCCAAGAGAGGGTGAAAATCTGGGTGCGTCTTATACACCGAATGTAGACCCGCCCACTCGCCGGCCCCCATCCTTTGGCCTCTGCCTCCCAGCAATTTGCCTCCTTGCAACAAACAGCAAACAGCCTGTTTCACTTTCAGCTTCAGCACAGCCTGATTTACACAAGCAGCTGATTGTCGGGCCTCCTGACCAACAGCTCTTTCAGGCTGCAGAGGTTTACATTGCCTACTGCCGCCTCTGCACATCCTATTTTTAGCTTCCTCATCCCACTTTTGGCCTCTGCACGCCCAGCGGAAAACGTTTGCTGCAAGGAGGCAAAATGCTGGGAGGCAGAGGCAGATTTTTTCCCCTTTTGTTTTCCTCCCCAAAAGCTAGATGCGTCTTATATTTCGGAGCACCTTAATACTCCAAAAAATACAATATGTAATAAGTATCTTTTGGGGTGTCCGTCAGACCTTCAAACATTCACTAAGCAACCAGTCATAGGTCAAGGATAACCTGTACAAAGAGTTCCAGCAATTCATTTAGTGACTGTTCAAAGTTACAAGACTGCGACATGTGACTTGACTTTTTTTCACTTATGAACATCGCAGCATCCCCATGGTCACATGATCCAAATTCAGACACTTGGCAACTAACTCCTGTTTATGACCGTTGCAGTGTCCCGGGGTCCTGTAATCTTTACCTTCTGGGACAATCTGACAAGCGAAGTCAATGGGGAAGCCAGATACACTTAACAACAGTGTTACTAACTTCACAACTGCAGTGATTCACTTAATAACTGTGACAAGAAATGGAAAAATTCATTTAACAAATGATGGCAACAGAAACGTTGTGCTCCATTGCAGTCATAAGTCAAGGATTACCAGCACTTACCAGTCCTGAGGCCAGTGTTTCTCAACCTCAGTAACTTTAACATGTGGACTTCCAAGTCCTGGGGGCTGGATCTAGCCTGCCAGATATTTAATAATAATTAATAATAATAATAATTTATTAGATTTATAAACCGCCCCCGTCTCCCCGAAGGGACTCGGGGCGGTGTACAGGAAAATTAAAAAGCCATCTAAAAACATACAATATGGCAGATGTTATATTACAAAAGTCTAAACTATTACGCAAGACCAACTTGCTGAAAAAAATATGTTTTAAGTGAACGGCGAAAGAGGGTAAGGTCCGTGATAGTCCTTCACTGAGTGCTTTTGCTAGTGAAAACAGGCTCCCGAGCTCCGTTTTTGGCCGCCTGCAACCCTTTGCCAGTGAAAACAAAGGTCAAGAGAGCCACATGCATGGTAGACTGACAGCATTTGAACAACAACGGTGTTTAGCTCAAGCGTGTCAAACTCAATTTCATTAAGGGATGTGTCTGGGTTGTGTTTCACTTTGGGGGGCCGGGGTGAACATAGCCAGGGTGGGCGTGGCCAGCTCGACATCCCTCCTGTTGGTGCTTGTGGTGGCCCAAGTGCTCTGCCAGCGAAAATGAGCTCCTGAGCTCTGTTTTCGGCTGCCATTGCCTCCTGCAACCCTCTGCCAGTGAAAATGGAGCTCGAGAGCCCATTTTCGCTGGCAGAGCACTTGGGCCACCACAGGCACCAACAGGAGTGGTGTTGAGCTGGCCACGCCAACACTGGCGACGTACCTCCCCTCCCCCAAGGTGAAAGACAACCATGATGCAACCCCCAATGAAATCTAGTTTGATGCCCCTGAGTTAAACACTGTTGATGTTCAAATGCTATCAATCTACCATAAAGGATGATCTGAACTTTTGTAGACCTGCTAACCAAAACTGAATGCATCAAAATACTGCATGGAAGAACTTTGCCCATACGGATACGTCAACTCGTGCATTGCTCGCCGATTAAGAAATGGGTTTACTAAGCCAAAGTAACATTTGTTGCATAAATATTTCATTCAATCAATGAGGGAAAAGGCCACTTGCAAAACAGAAAGCAAAGAGCAAATTCCACCCTGTAAAAGATTTGCAGCTCTCGCTCTTCTTCTACACCAGCGGCTCCCAATCTTTGCGGTTTGGAGGCCTGGCTGAGGGTGGGAGAGGTGCATGGAGTGCTTGTGCCAGTGGCTGGCCAGCGCCCATGCTCAAATCTCAATATTCACAAGTGTCGGGCTGGTGCGCACAGCCCAAATCTATGCTTTTAAATTTTGTATATTTTGTCTTATATGCTTTTAAATTCCTGTGCGCCGCCCTGGGTCCCTCGTGGAGAAGGGCGGGATATAAATCGAATTTAAAAAAAAATCCAAATAGGCCATGGCCTGGTTAATGGGCAGTGATGGCTAATCTTTTCCAGACCAAGTGCCCAAAGTGCATGTGCATGTACGCAAATGCGCATGTGTGTGCCCAAACCCCCAAATGCAATGTGCATGCGGCCCCCATGCATGCGTTCTGCCCCTGTGCAGCCCCGGCATGCACCCCAACCCCGCATGCACGCACACACCCGCACACAACCCCCCCGCATGTACACACAGCCCCTTGCATGCACCCCACACCAGCGCATGCGCCCCCCACGCATGCCCAGCAGAGACCCGACAATTAGCTAGCCGGTGGGAGGCTTGCGCAGAGCTGAACTGGGGCAACAGCTCGCATGGCCACAGAGAGGACATTGCATGCCACCTTTGGCTACAGTGCGATAGGTTCACCATCATGGATTTAGGGATTAAACCATGTACTTTTTATTTTGTTCAAAATTCCAATTGCAATGCCTTTTCATCTAGTTTTCCATCTGAGGAGGGAGAAAAAAAATATCACAAGCCGACAGCCATTTGGTAACACGCCCATCCAAGACTTCTCAGCAATGTTAACTGACAAGGGAAGGATTGGCTTATACAAGCAGTCCCCCCTTTGATGACCAGTGCTGCAGTTGCTAAGTGGAAAATCACAGGACCCATGACCACCTTATAACCTCACTTTCCTTTTGGTCGTTCAACAAAACATCCCATGACTGTGACTCATAAGTGGGACAGGGGTCTCCAACTTTGATCCTCAAGGACTTCAAAGCTGGCTGGGAAATTCTGGGAGTTGAAGTCCTCCAGGCTTAAAGTTGCCAAGGTTGGAGACGCCTGATGTAGGAGAAACTAGGAAAAAGAAACACCAATCTGAGCTCAAGATGAGCTCCTGAATGAAAGACAAAATATCTAAATAAATACATCTGGCCTTCTTCCTCGATAAGACAAATTACTTTCTTTTACAGATTTCATCTTGGTGTGATCCCGCTATGATGAAGAGATGCCAAAATTCTCAGCATTACTGCTACAGCTGATATTATTGCTATATCAGCTATAATTTTAAGCCACTAAACTTGATGATCCTTTTGCCATTCTTCTAAGAAACTGATTGAAAAAACTCTGAACTTCTGATGCTATGGTGGAGAAGTTGTTTTAGAATGCTTTGTATACAACGACACAAACATATCAAAGGTCTAATACAAGGGTGTCAAACTCGAGGGCCGCATCTGGATTGTGTTTGACTTCAGGGAGCCGGGGGAGCTGTGGCCAACTCGACTTCACTCATGTCGGGGGCGCCTGTGGTGGCCCGAGCGCTCTGCCAGTGAAAACAGGCTCCCGAACTCCGTTTTCGGCTGCAACGGCATCCTGCAGCCCTACCAGCAAAAAAAGGAGTTCGGGAGGGCTGCCCTTCTCCAGCCAGCAAAATAGCTTTGCTGGCTGGAGAAGTCTGGGAGCTGAAGTCCTTCAGACTTAAAGTTGCAAAGGTTGGAGACCCCTGGCTTAACGAGTGCAGTGATTCGCTTAACCCCTGCGGCAACAAAAGGTGGTAAAATCTGGCATGACTCACTTAACAACCTCCTATCTTGGCAATGGAAATTCGTGTCCCAATTGTGGTCGCTATTCCAGGACTCCCTTTATTTATGAAAGCCGGCGCAGTAGCCTAGAGCTGCTAACAAGGACCACGGAATAGCACCTGGGCTGAACCCCAAATTTCTAGAACAGGGGTGGGCAACTATTGGCAACTTTGCACTCTGCGGACTTCAACTCCCAGAATTCCTCAACCAGCATCCCTTGCAGGATTCCAGGGAATTCTGGGAGTTGAAGTCCACAGGTTGCAAAATCGCCCTGGTAGCCCACCCGTTCTAGAACCTGATGCAAGGAAGGGAAGATTTTGCTCTGGAAGTTGTCTCCTGCTCCTAGGAGACTATGCCTCCTCCATCCACAGCAACTGCCCGAACATCTAAAAATAGCTAACCGTTTACTCAGCAATGCCATTGGTTTAAAGAAACCCTGATGTGCAGACAGCTGTTCGGTTGATTGTTTCCAAGATCAACACTCAAGATCAGAGGAGAGAAATCAGAAGGGTGGTGTTTTTTCTTCCCCCTCCTCCCCTCTTCGCAAGCCTAAAAAGAAACATACTGCAGCTGTTTACAATGGCCAAGAAATGCAGAACAAGGAGGGCCAGTTGGTTGCACATAATTACAAACAAACAAGTGAACAATCAGCTGTATTTTGAATCAATACAATGTGTTGGCCAAAAACAAAAAAATCTGCAGGAGGAGGAAGAACTGCAGAATAAAGACAGGTCAGTATAATGTGACAAACCCAAGTGTGAGTTGTTAAAATCTAGCCTGTGTGTATGTGTGGTGTGTGTTTATGTGTGTGTATGTGTGGTGTTATTAAAAATTAAATGGAATATGCTCACCACACATCCACCATTATAAGCGTCAGCGTTACACTAACAGAAACATGAAAGGTGTGTGAAAAATCACAAGTCGCAGATTCCACGAGTAAGAATCTGCTTACAACTCTAATTGAGCCCAGGATTACGGTCATAACTTGTGCCAATCCTTAAATAGGTCACTGGGACATGATGGACCCTGATTTTAGAACATTATTTTTTGCAGCAATCCTTAAGCAATTGTAGCAGTCGTAAAGCGAGCGTGGTGCCACAGTTGTTAAGTGAACCCATTGTTTGTTTAACGGACGTTTTCTGCCAAAAACGCGGATGGTTTGTGGCAAAATAAATAAATAAATCTTGACTATGGATGCTGCAAAGAGCGGTATGTTTGCAGGCTGATTGCCAAGCACCCAGAATAAGATTCGGTCACGGGGATTGGAACTTCACTTTGGTCCATCATAAATATGAACAGTGACTAAATAAGCAGTCAAGGGCTACCTGCAATCAAGGGTGGCATCCTACCAATTTAACAACCGGTTTGCTTTGCGCCCGCTTTGCATCAGGCCTAACATGCCTGATGTGCGCTGCATTTTTTCTTACTTATCAAATTTTTCTTATCAAATTTATATACCGCCCTATTCTCCATGGTAGGACTCAGGGTGGTGCACAGAAAATAAAACCACAGCAAATATATACAATATAAAATGGGATTAAATAATTAGATCTGTGCTAAAATAGTTAAAACAATTAAATATTAAAATTAAAATTAAGCCAATGAATGAATCTATGCCAGACCGGCCAGGTGGAACAAATGCGTTTTGAGCGTTCGACAGAAGAGACGTAGGTCAGCGATGGTGCATGCACAGTGGCAATCCACTCACTCTGCCACACTGATCAGCTGGGCTAAAAACCAAGGAAATAAGGTTAAGTATAACCCGTGGGCCCACCTGAAGTTCGGAGCAAATCGGTTCGTTCTCAGCAGATCTTCGGAGCTACCAGTACGCCCGAACCGGTAGAATCCCACCCCTGCCTGCAATGCAGCAAAGCCTGAATGTTTCCTACTAAGTGTTGCTGGGTTCAGAGTAGCTTTTCCAAAGTAAGCATTTATACATACATACACACACATGGGCTTACGAAGAGAATTAACTGCAGCTCCGTGAAAAAGTATTTGCCCCCTTTCAGGATTTTGCTTCTCTCTGCCACAAACATTATCAGAGGTTAACGCGAGGAACAAAGATTCTGTCTGTTGCTTCTCTTTCCTTTAAACTAAGTCATCCAACATTTAGCGTGTTAATGTGAACGGATAATAATCCCTTTAAATTCAGGCTGACTTCGCCACCTTTTGCTGTAATAACTATACAAGCCAACACTTTTTTTGTAATTGGGAGGGTTTCTATCTCTGGGTTGAATTTTAATCCATTCCTCCACGGTGATCGGCTGCCATATTTCAGTTCCGGCATGAAGAGCTCATTTGGGGGCCCTACATCAAGCCTTCCATGGGGGTCTCAGTTCAGGCTATTTCAAAATATCAAAGTCATCTTTTCTTCTTTATGGACTGCTTTAAGGTTAAGATCATTGTCCTGCCGATGACTCACTTCATGTGGATAGGCAGATGGCTCAATAGTGTCCTCAGAGGTGGCATTCAGCAGGTTCTGACCAGTTCTGAAGAACCGGTAGCGGAAATTTTGAGTACTTTGGAGAACCGGTAAATACCACCTCTGACTGGCCCCGCCCCCATCCATTCTCACCTTCCCCTGCCCCGCCCACCAAGCCACGTCCACGAACCAGTAGTAAAAATGTTTGAATCCCACCACAGACTGTCCTGCAGAAGTAGTCCTCGGCTTACAGCCACAACTGAGCCCTACATTTCTGTTGCTAAGTGAAACATTTGCTAAGTGTCGATTCTGCAATATTTTTTGCTGCAGCTGCTAAGCAAATCACTGCTCAGTTAGTAACACGGTTGTTAAGTGAATCTGGATTCCCCTATTGACTTTGCTTGGCAGAAGGTTGTAAGAGGGGATCACAAGACCATGGGACACTGCGACCGTCATAAATATTAACTAGTTGCCAAGCATCCACGTTTTGATCAGGTGACCATGTGGATGCTGCAACGGTCATAAATGTGAGAAGCGGTCGTCAGTCACTTTTTTTCCAGTGCCATTGTAACTTTGAACAGTCACTAAATGAACTACCTATATAGATCAGGACACAGAAAAATCTCTCTGCACCATCCGTAGCAGCCAATGTAAGTATTTAATGTGAAGAACTGTGTTTTGTTTTCCGGCAAATAATCGCAACATTCATAGCGCTTTAGGTCCCGAGCGCTCCATGGCTCGGGACCTAGCTATCTGCGGGATCGGATCCTGCCCCATACATCCTCACGGCCGATTCGCTCCCACAGAGAGGGACTTCTCCGGGTGCCGTCCACTAGACTCTGTCAGCGGGCGACGCCCAGGGGAAGGGCCTTCTCTGTGGTGGGCCCTGCCCTCTGGAACGACCTCCCCCCCGACATTAGGACAACTACGGACCTCCGCGCCTTCCGTTTAAAATTAAAGACACATCTTTTTCGCCTGGCCGTCCTTGGGTAGTCTCTTTTAAGGTTAGGGGTTTTAGGGGTAGTTTTAGTTTATGGGTTTTTAGCGCAGGAGTAATTTAATTCATTTTTAATTTTGTATTCTGTCTATGGTTTTAATTGTATTTTTAAGTGCCTGTGCCCCGCCTCGAGTCCCTTTGGGGAAAGAGAGCGGGATATAAAATTAAAAATTATTATTATTATTATATTATTTTTAAAAGTTTCTATTTTCAATTCACAAAATTCAATTCTGTGAACTATTCAGCCAGACATTTGGAGGATCATCCAGTGCTTAAGATAAGCATTAATGCTCTTCTGCAGGGATGTCAAACTCAAGGCCTGGGGGCCAGATCAGGGGAATTCAGTGGGGTCAACCCGAAGGACCGGTCTGCGGTGCTTCTGCCAGCGAAAACAGAGCTCCGGAAGGCCACATGCACCAACCAACCCCTGCCTGATCTCCGTTTTTGCTGGCTGATTGCAGGAGGCGATTGCAGCCAGAAACGGAACTCAGGAGCCCATTTTTACTGCCAGAGCACTCAGGCCACCACGGCTGCTCCCGACATGAGTGATGTTGAGCTAACCTTGCCCACCCTGGCCCATCAAGATCAAACACAACCCTGATGTGGCCCTGAATGAAGTTGAGTTTGACACCCCTGTTCTTTCGAGTGAACAATAGATTTTTGTCCAGCTACACCGCATGGATCCCTATTTGATCCAATGCTTTTCTGATATTGAGATCAGAAAGGCCAACTTTGGGCCTACCGATGATGGTTGTTATGAAATGCTTTGCCGAGCTCCTGGAGTGATTTTGACCGCATGGCTATTCCTGGGAAGACTCACTACTGCCCTAAATTTTTTCTCTCTCTCAGGATGATGTCTCTATATATAGATCAATGGAGGTCCGGAATTTTTAGAAATCATTTTGTAATCCACCCAGGGAGATAAGCATCAATGATCCCACCTTTCTAAAGGAGGCTCCATAAATTTCTGCTGAGTGGCTCCAGATGGGCCTTTACGATCCCCGTGTCAAGAACTTCATTGTGATGATGGGGGCCAAAATTTAAATGGCATTGCTGGCCCTCTGTATCTCTTTAATTTACCAAGGTAAAGGGGTTTTTATACTTGCCTACCGCATGTTAAGAGTATTTCATTTAATATAATAAATGAAATCAGATCTTCACTTTGGAATTAGTGGTGCCTTCATATTTATATATATATATATATATAAACTCCCCTTTTACAACCCTAATCCCTTAATTACAGGGATAGTGCCGGGGAGACTGAGCTGAGCATTTACTAGCCAGATGCCCTTCCTGACGCCTATATGGAGTTTGCAGCAGAAATGTGTTCTTCGCACACAGAGAAATAACTGCCACCACCCTAGAATTGAAGTCTCCACCTTCTGAATAGAAGGCGAGAGCCTTCATCATTGGGCCACCATGCGGCTCTCATATTTTTATATATACTGAGGCTTAAATGATGTTCTACGGTAATAACATTCAGTAGCAAAGGGGGGAAAGAGTGAACACTTTTTCCAATGATCACTGTCTATTTAGCCAAGACAGACAAAAGACACATTAAAGGCAAAAATGATCTCAAACAAAATAAAAATAGTTAAAAGTCCCCTCAACCCTAGCCTTAAAGAAAAAGCAGAGTTGCAAGTCACTTTAAGAGACAAGAATAGAGATTGAGCCATTGCTCCCAATATCGTAACGGGACATGTTTTACCACCGGGTTAAAAAAAGGGACATATCCTTATTTTTCAAACTATAAGACGCACCAAAATTTTGAAGAGGTAAATTAGAGAGGGGAAAGGGTTTTGCCCTCCCTGGCCCCCAGGAGCACTCTGCAGGTGTCCCAAATCCTCTGCACATCCATTTTTGTGAAAAACGGGATACGCGGGATGGGGTTTCGGGAGGTCAAAAATGCTGTATTCAGTGTATAAGACGCACCCATGTTTTCACCCTCTTATTTGAGGGAAAAGGTGTGTCTTATACTCCGAAAAATAGGATAGTGGGTTTTTACCACTGAGTTCTCAAATGCTTGAAAGACTCCACCAAGCAAAATGATAAACATTTGATTACCATGTCTATGGAGATTCTCAATCATCCAGATCATGGTTATCCCAAAGGTGCTTTTCCAAAAGGTAAATGGACTTACTTGGGGTTCTTTTTCCTTTGAAAACATTTCGCTTCTCATCCAGGAAGCTTCTTCAGTTCTGCACTCAAAAGGTTTCTTGGATGAGAAGCGAAAGCTTTCAAAGGAAGAAAAAAAAAACAAGCTAGTCCCAATTGCCCAAAAAAAAAAAAAAAAAAAAAAAAGCACCTTTGGGGCAATGGGTTGGGACCAGTTACCAATCTTGGTTGCACCTGCCCATACTAACTCTAATTAATGACAAGAGTAACTATTACCGGAATTACTATTCCTTTAACTACAGGCTACAATCCTAACACAATGTTAAGTAGACAAGACAGTCAACAAAATATGAACTATATTTTTGTATGGCGATAATATAACAAGACGTAAGGAGATAACAGTGAAAAGTTACCTTGCCCTTCAATGAATGTAGGAATGGACACAGATCAGTTTTATCTATACAGTATATTATTAGTAGTTACCCCTTCAGGCTAAACCCGTTTTTCCATTTCTTAAAATAGCCTTTGGAAGAAAAGATGTTTAAAACACATTGGGCTATAAAACATCCCTTATTTGGTGATTTTGCATATGTTGGGGAGAATTCTTTTGACCCTGATCCAACATAAACTTGGGGGAATGAGACTAAGTTGAATTTAAAACATTAAAAGCAGCATTTTCTCACACACTTTTTAAAAAAGTTGCAATGGGATCCAACTAGAGAGTGCTGAAAAAGGTCAGAAAGTTATGTACTAAAGTGACAATTTGTACCACAACTTTACACCATACGGCCTGTGTATTTCTATGGTCAGGGGATCCCAGTTCAATTTATGCAACTTCTTCAATTATTGCAAGGTTGTTGTTGTTGTTGTTAAAAAGGGAAGAGCATAAAGTTTCTGCTACGCCAGGTTTTAAGGCAGTAGCTACTTCTCAATTCTCTGGATTTTCTTCAGATCGTATAAATCCATAATCTGTAGAGTTCTTCTGATAATTCAGGTAGAATTATCAGAGGTTCTGTTTGTTCCACATTTTCATACCCTGTTTTCCCGAAAATAAGACCTCCCCAGATAATAAGCCCAATCGGGCTTTTGAGCGCATGCGCTAAAATAAGCCATCTCCCGAAAATAAGCCCTCCCCAAAAATATTGCAATACAGCAGCAGCCATGAGGAGATCGTGCTCCATGCCTCCTGCACCTCAAAAATAAGAACTCCCCCAAAATAAGGGCAAGCGCTTATTTTGGGGGTCAAAAGAAAAGAAAACCCTGCCTTATTTTCAGGGAAACACGGTAGACATCATAAAACAGCTAAATTCAGTGTTTCTCAAACTTAGCAATTTTAAGATATGTGGACCTTAACTCCCAGAATGCCCCTGCTACCAAGAGAGCAGTCCTTTGGTAGTAGGGGAGTTGAATTCTGGGAGTTGAAGTCCATACATCTTAAACTTGCCAAGATTGAGAAGAACGGGCTTAACTTAGCCAGTATTTAGGATCAGTAAAGGTAAAGGTTCCCCTCACACATATGTGCTAATCGTTCCCGACTCTAGGGGGCAGTGCTCATCTCGGTTTCAAAGCCAAAGAGCCAGCGCTGCCTGAAGACATCTCTGTGGTCATGTGGCTGGCATGACTAAGCGCCACAGAAGCACGGAACGCTGTTCCCTTCCCACCAAAGGTGGTTCCCATTTTTCTACTTGCATTTTTACATGCTTTCAAACTGCTAGGTTGGCAGAAGCTGGGAGAAGTAACGGGAGCTCACTCCGTTACACAGTGCTAGCGATTCGAACCGCCGAACTGCCAACTTTTCTGATCAACAAGCTCAGTGTCTTAGCCGCTGAGCCACAATATACCTTTATTAGGATCAGTAGGGAAGGTGAAAACACGATCTGAAGACTGTAACCAAAACAGAAGACTTAGCATGTGGGACAGCTGGTAATTTTATTACCAAGAAAAAGATAAAAGGCATCTGCCAAACTCAAATCAATACTTCAACTGAAAAGGACAGTGTAATAAATCAGAATTTTAAAGACTTTTGAGGGCCTAATTAACATGCTAGTGCCATTTAAAGTTGGAGGCCTCTGTTCTACACAAAGGTAATTTATCCATTATTTCGCAAAAGTGGTAGTAAAACTCAACTGGAGCAGTTAAAACCATGTCCAACAAGCTTGGTCAGGACATGGTGTTCAACAGGATTTGTCCTTGCCTAAACTTGTCAAAGCTACACCCCCAGGTATCCCGTGACAGGTAACTCTAGAGGTTCTTTGGTTTTCAATCTGTCAGGCGGAACGGATCCCTGCAAATATTGAAAGCTACATTCTGAAATATTTAAAGTACATCTGACAGCCTCGTGGGTTGTTGGTTTTTTCCAGTAACCAATGCCCCACTGCAAACAGACAGGGTCAAGTAGCTGGCTGGAAGGGAAGAAGGGACACCCCCCCTCCCCGCTATATCGTGCCTGACAATAGAAAGCCAGATAGGTTAAGCTTTTGTTAAAATTGTGCAACTCCAAACGGCCACTTAAGTTAAAACAAAGCAATGCTGATACTGCCATGGAAAGAAACCATGCTTATCTTAACATTCCCTCATCAATTCAAGCATGCAAGTGAGTCTGCATTTTGTTTCTTCCTTTTGGCCTGCTAATCATCTATCTATCTCCAGACACACAACCAGTTCAAAATACTTTTGCATGGTTATCTGCCCCCATTACCCATGTGCTGGTTTTTTTTTTTTTTGCTGCCTCTGGAAAAGAGGTCAGGTCCTTCACTCCTGTGTCACATTTACTGATAAGCAAACCCCACTGGATTTCGTGACTTTTACGCTCAAATAAAATGTGCAAGGGATTACAGCCAAAATAAGCCCTCCTCATGCCCCCAATTAGCAAAATCAGTAGCAACAACAGGGGGAAAAAACATCCTGCTTCATTTAAGGATTTGGCTCTGGGCCTTGGAAACAGCCCGTTTAGCAAAAGGGCTGGGCATTTGAGAAGGCTAAACAACTAATTCCCACAACACTGTCATTAAGACTGTATTACTATTATTCTTCTCTTCCTTCCTAGTACCGATCTCTTCCCACTTATGACTATAACCCTGTTGCTTGTATCTTTACATTTTATATTGTCTTATTTGTTTCCTGGTATAATTTGATTGCTTATTAATAACCTATGACTATCCCTAAGAGTTGTATCTTATGATTCTTGATGAATGTAGTCTGTTTTATTTTTCTTTATGTACACTGAGAGCTTATGCAGCAAAGACAAATTCCTTGTGTGTCCAAAATCACACTTGGCCAATAAAGAATTCTAGTCTAGTCTAGTCAAGCTTATTCGGGGTGGCACATTTGCTTGCCTTTAAGGAGTCACAGGACCCTTCTGATCTGCAATTGCTAAGAGCTTAACACAGCTCCCCCTCCTGGAGTGTGTCAGCAAAGATTGTGGTCTACAAATGACATCACAAGATCGAAAACAGGATCGAAAATATTTTGACTTCTCTGTGAATTAACAAATGCAGATAAAAATGGCCACTCTGTTATTATAACAGTAGTTCTAATTTATTTCTGTCATCAAGCCCCAATAAATAAGAAAAGACATGCTCCAAGGTGTGGAGGCGTTTCCAGGTGTACACACATCATCCGTCGCAAGTAGCCACATAACAAGATTTTTTTTTCCAAACTGATGTTTGCTTCCTGTTTTGAGAGAGGGAATAAAATAAGCTCGGGCTTTTAAGCAATGCCTACTTATAGAGTCCATCTGGCAGAAGGAGGCATCTGTTAAAGCATTTCCATGGTTGAAATGGACTTAATGAAAATGATTACAGGTTTTGCTCCGGTCCTCCCTTCCCCAGAGATTTTACATGCCGCTCAACAAAGGGAGAGATCTGGGATTCAGCCACATCACAAAGAGTTCATTATGACAAGACTCCTGACATACCATTTCCCTCCCATTCACATCTGCAGAATCCTGCTCAGATGGCAGCACAAAAAGAATCCAGTTTTAAAGGTTCTTTTTTTAAAAAGGAAAAAAAAAGAAAGAAAACAGTGGAATTAGGCCCACTGTCTGATTAACACGGTTCGTGGGGACCGTTCCCACTCAACCAATCGATGCACTTCCAAAATCCTGGGGTGGGGGCTGTTGCCAAAAGAAGCAGAGAGATAGAGAGAAAAGAATCCATCTTCCATGCTATTAAAACTGTATTTCTTAAGGGTTCAAAAATGCCACCGTCAGTTGAATTTTGACCATTCATTTCTTCACCCACACAGTTTCATGCTTCCCTTTTTGGAAAGAAGAAAAAAAAGACTCCACATTTTCTCCAGCTGCAATCTCAGCTTTCCGTTGTGCAATTCAGCTGAAATAACCGGGAATTATTTGTGCAATGGGTGCAAGATAGTTCTAAATAATGAGAATCTGCAGGATTCCTTGCAAACTCATGGGGTTTGGAGAGTAAAGACATCAAGGCCAACCCTGACGATGCCCACATGTTATAAAGCAATCCATAGGGATTTGAACAAGAAGCTGGCACTATCATGGACTATGTACTGCCACATATACATGATCATGTGGAGTTGTTCTATATCGTTGTCCTATGTCCCATTTTGCTTCCTACACTTTATTTGGGCTGGCGCGGCTTGCCAACTGCTCAAAGATCTTTCATGTGCTTTAAAGGGAAATGCACAAAAGTTTGGATGCATAACAGACCTCACCTATGTGGGTCTTCCTCCTTGCCAACCAAAAGCCACATAACACAGAAGCCTTGAGCCCACTGTGACTGGGCTCCACTGTGGACACCGCTGGGAACAAGTCATACTAAGGGACTACGTTAACTGCATATTCTGGGCTCACATACTGTCCAGCTGTGTCTTAAGTCCTTGCCAAAAGCAACAAAGGAATTTTGTTTAGGTGAGTGGGCAAATAGAACTTAAGGATGAGGGGTATTGAAGATGTCCATTTGTCAAGCAAAATTGGGAGAGGAAAGACCACTGACTACTTCCATCAGCCTCTTGGGGAGGAAGGAGCCTTTTTTTAAAAATTGATTTTTTAAATTTTTTTTGATTTGTTAGCTTTTTATTATCCTGCCTTTCATTCTACCTTGTGTCCTCCTTTTCTTTCTTTTTTTCCACAATCACAACCCAGGCAGAGATAAAACAAGTGACTCAAAGCTACCCCGAGGAGACTTTCCTGTTGCAGAGTGGATCTGAACCACTTCTCACTATCTAAAATACTATTTTCACGAATAATTTCTCAGCCAGCCACTTCTGCAGAAAACCAGGCCAGTATCTTTTATTACACAAAACCAGCATCTATACCATGAAAGGACAGCCACACAAATCAGGACCCCCCCAACCCCCCCCCCAAACATCTGGCCACTGGCTGGATTTATCCCAGCAAACCTCATCCCAAATTCTTTCTACAGTACTCCCAAGGGTTGAAGAGGGAGGCATTAAAACCAATGGCCCTGGCCCATGAAGTCTCCAACAGTTGATTCTCCAAAGGTAGCTTGCCTTTGAACATGGAAGTTCCATTTCAGCAAAACAGCTGGGAATGTTGAAACCGCTGGCCACGCGTTAGATAGATCTATTCGGAACATCTGTCTTTTTAAAAAAAAAATCTCCCCTATCTTGACATCAGGAAGGGCAAGCGGGAGCACTCAAACAAGGCCAGCCTTGGCGTAAATACGAGGTTATGGATGGATCTTCCCTTCCCATCGAGATAAATAAACGCAAGGGCTACGGCGAGAGGCTCAACTCTACAACAACCACCGATCCAGAGACTTCTCCCTATCCACAGAAATCCTTTCCTCGGGATGCCAAGAGGCTCCAAAAGGCCATTTATTCAGTCAGCACTCCAGGGATGCTCAGCCTGGAGAGGGGGAAAAGGAGGGTTCGCGGACCCCCGAAGGGAAACCCCAGGGCGGCTGGCCACCAGCAGGGAAACGGGGCGCCCTACGGGTGAGACATGGACCCCAAACCAAGGCCCCGATCGCGGGAAGGGAAAGCCAAGGCAGGGCTTCCCCCCCCCCCACACACACACACACCTCCCAAAGAGGGAATTAAGCCTTTTGGCGCTTGGCTGCTCGCTTAGGTGACCCACCTACCTACCCGACCCACCTCCACCAGTCAGGTGGGTGGGTGGGAGGTAGAGCCCTTTCTCCTGCGCAGGTTTGCAAAAGGCGGGAGGGGATGGGGGGGGGGTCTCTTCTCTCCCCCACCCCTCGCGTCTCCCCTTATCCAGAGCCCCCCCCCACCCCGCCCCGCAGAGGCCCCCTTACCTTCATGTCGCTGATGGTGGTCTGGAAGAGCCCTCCAAGGGCGCTGCATTCCTTCTCGATCACCGCCTCCATGTTTCTTTTTTTCCCCCCCACCAGCTTCCGAGGAGACCCCCTCCCCAAAGCAAGGAACGTGGGGGGCGATCTTCTACAGCTTCCCCCTCCCGGGCTCCCCAATCAAGGAGCCTCGCCTTTAGATCCCGACCAAGACGGGGGGGGGGGGGGGGGTCTAGAAAAGGCAGGCGTTGAAAGGCGGGAGAAGGGAGGGAGGGAAATCCCGAGGTTGGCACGGCGGAAAGGCTGGCAATTCGGGGCAAAGGCTGGGCTGGCTGTCCTCACCCACGCTCCCTTCTCCTTCTTCGCTGGCCGCCGGGCGATCCCCGAGTTTTAAGCGCAGCTCCTTAGCAACCCCGAGGCAAATCCCACGGATGGGGGCGAGAGGGAGGCTCAATCAAGGCGCTCGCGAGCCCCCCACGCCAGGGCAGAGAGCAAGTCCACGACTGGCCATCTCGGCTCATGCCCGCCGCGCAAAAGCAGCCACACTCCGATCTAGACTCCTAGGGGTTGGAGGTGGGGTGGATGGAGGAGGAGGAGGGGGGGTGGTTTCAACAGGAAAGAGGCGAGCAGGGGAACAACGCCTCGGATGCACCAGTCGGTCTGTTGCTTCTGTTGCTGCTGCTGCTGCTGCCGCCCACGGCAGCCCCCCGCCCTCGCCAGCCGCTATTCATTCAGCAGCTGCGGATCTGATTTTTGCCAAAAAGGGGGGGGGAATAACCCGGGGATTTGAGGAAGGGGGGGGGGAGCTACCAAGTCTGCGTCTTGCACTAAAAAATAAAAATAAACAAGGCGCCTTCCAATTTTTCTTAAACACGACTCAAACCACGTAACCGTTTTTTTGTTGGAGGAAAAAAAAATCCAAAAATCGCTATTTTAAAAAAAAAAAAGGAACTGCGCTGAATGCATCCAGGATCGCCGGTGCTTTTTTTTTTAATTCACAAGACACCAGATTTCTTTTTTCCTTTCCCAGATCATAAAAGGTCCGTGCCTTCCTCCGCAAGGGAAGGAGCCAAATACAAAAGAAACCCACCCCCGCAGCAAAAGCAGCAGCCCTCCGGCGTGCTGATTCCACAGCTAACACCCCTCCCTCCACCTTCTCCTCCTCCTCCCGCCCGCCTGCCTGCCTGCCCCCCGCCAGCCCGTCTCCCCTTCTCCCCTCTTCCGAGAGCACGCAAGCGCGAGGCTGGAGCGACTCCTCCGGCTTCGCAGATTCCCCGGGAAGATACGTCACGGGCGCCAAATGCCCGGGCCGCGGCTTCCGATTGGTGGAAAAGGCTGGGGGAGGCGGGCTTGAGACGGTACCTCTTTGCCTGCTCTACCTGAGAGGCGGAGAAGTTGCTCTTTTTTTGATGCTTTCCGAGGCTTCGGCCGCGGTTGAGGGGCTCCCCCGTGCCTTCGTAGGTGGCCAAGGCTGTGTTTCAGCCTGGTTTGTTGGCTGAATTCTCCCAATATATCTCCCATAATAATAATAATAATAATAATTATTATTATTATTATTATTTTATTGTCAGTGCACAACATATATACAATGAGATGGGTTGAACTCCCTCAGTGCACGCCCCTCCCCCAACACAATATACCTCACAGGAAAGATCAAAAAATAAAATAAAAATATCCCTAACCCAGTAAATCATATTAACGAGCGCCCAGCCCCATTACACCAGTGTCTTAAAATAAATATCTCCCTAAAGATATTCACCCATGTAGAGCTGTATTGCTATTATCCTTCTTATCTTCTCATCTTTCCTACTACCTTCTCTTATTGGTATCTATGATTTATCACTTGTTTTATATTGTGATTAATAATTGTAAGTGATCTATGACCTACGACCTAACACTTTTTTGTTTGTATGCACACCAAAACAAGGAGACCCTTGTGTGTCCAAAATAAAGATATTCTATTCTATTCCCTTCCCTGTTCCTTGTTCCCTATTCCCTTACTCTACTCTGCTCTACTGTAGCTTATAATATGCTTGTGAGCAAGCAGCAGGAGATGGTTCCCTGCAATATGTTAAGAAAAAAATGGGCTTGTGAAAATTAGCCAATTGTAATAAACTGAAAAACACATGTACCGTAAATAAGAGGGCTCAAAGAAATGTTATTTATGTTTAAATGAATTAATGGGAAAATGATAAAGGATTACGGAAAGAGACTAATATTGTTGAAGTTCTAAGATTAGAATTATGCATATTTATTTGTATCACTATTGTTAGTGCTGTTTAAAAAAGAATTGACCCAGTCAATGCACTGTCCACACAATATGTATGTTTATACTGGAAAAAATAAAACGTTTATATACATACATACATACATACATACATACATACATACATACATACATAGTCACAACACCCTAGTATGCCCCAAATATGGGAGCAGAACTGTAAATTGTGGCAGTTGAAATTGCCACTAAGCCACAGGTTTGAGGAGAACCTGTGGCTTAGTGGCAATTTCAACTGCCTCATATGTAATACTTCCCAGGTTCAAATCCCAGTAAGGGTATGGCTAGCTGATGAGAGCTAAATAGCTTGAATGCAAATATTCATACACGGGAAAACACCCGAATACAACAAGACCAGCATATCTACACCCGTGAAAATCTACTAAAACATACATACATACATACATACATACTTACATACAACACATGTACCTGAATGCAGATACAATTTTAAGCAGCAGGCATATGTTGGGCAGTTCAACAGATTTAACAGATTAGCAGAGTTGGAAGGGACCTTATAAATCATCAACCCCCCACTCAAGCAGGTGACCATTTCTGACAAATGGCAGCCCAATCTCTTCTTGAAAGTGTCAAGTGATGAAGCCCCCACAACCTCTGGTGGCAAGCTGTTCCATTGGTTGATTGTTCTCACTGTCAGAAAGTTCCTCCTTATTTCTAGGTTGAATCCTTGGTCAGTTTCCAAACTTTCCATCCATTATTCCATGTCCAGCCTTTGGGTGCTTTGGAAAATAGCTTGGCCCCTCCTCTCTGTAGCAGCCCCTCAAGTATTGGAACACTGCTATCATGTCTCCCCTGGTCCTTCTCTTCACTAGACTATCCATGCCCAGTTCCTGTAACCGTTTTCATATGTTTTAGTCTCCAGTCCCCTAATCAACTTCGACTCAACCCGTCCAAGACCGAGTGGCTGTGGTTTCCGACATCCTGGTACAGCCAGTTGACTCCATCACTGGCCATCGGGGGCAAGCTATTAGCCCCCATGGAAAGGGCCCGCAACTTAGGCGTCCTCCTGGACTCCCGGCTGTCCATGGATGACCATGTGACGGCTGTGACCAGGGGGGCTTTTTACCAGGTCCGCCTGGTACGCCAGTTGCGCCCCTTTCTTGACCGGGATGCCCTCTGCACAGTCACTCATGCACTCGTTACGTCCCGCCTAGACTACTGTAATGCTCTCTACATGGGGCTCCCCTTGAGGTGCACCCAGAGACTGCAGCTGGTACAGAATGCGGCCGCGCGGGGGATCTTGGGAGCCTCACGGCATTCCCATGTAACACCTCTCCTGCGCGAGTTGCACTGGCTATCTGTAGCTTTCCGAGTGCACTTCAAGGTGCTGATAACCATCTTTAAAACGCTCCATGGCACGGGGCCTAGTTATTTGCGGGACCGCATCCTACCGCATACATCCCTTCGGCCGATTCGCTCCCACAGAGAGGGCCTTTTCCGAGTGCCGTCTGCCAGGCAGTGCCGGTTGGCGACCCCCAGGGGAAAGGTCCAGCCCTCTGGAACGACCTACCCCCCGAACTACAGACCACCACGGACCTCCGCCTCTTCCGCCAACGTCTCAAGACCCATTTCTTTCACCTAGCCGGCCTAGCTTAGACCCCGAGATCATTCTTACAGACTGAGTTTTAAATTGATTTTAATTTTTGGTAACTTTTAGTTGTATTTTTAGCACAGGCTATTTTCAAATTTAATCAGATTTTAATATTGTAGTTGTATTTGTCTTTATGTTTGTATGTCTGCTTTTTAACTTCCTGTGTACCGCCCTGGGTCCCTTCTGGGAGATAGGTGCGGTATAAAAATAAAATAAAATCAAAATCAAAAAATCATCCCGGTTGCTCTTCTCTGCACTTTTTCTACAGTCTCCACATCTTTTTTGTAGTGTGGTAACCAAAACTGGATGCAGTACTCTAGGTGTGGTTTTACTAGGGCTTTGTAGAGTGGTATTAGTCCCTCACTTGATCTTGATTGTATCCCTCTATTGCAATTTAGGATTGCATTGGCATTTTTGGCTGACGCTGAACACTGCTGGCTCATATTTAGCTGCTTGTCCACTAATATTCCAAGATCCCTCTCACAGTCACAGCTATTAAGCCTAGTTTCACCCAGTTTATATGTGTACCTTTGGGTGGTTTTTTTACCTAAGTGTAGGGCTTTACTTTTCTCTACATTGAATTTCATTTTGTTAGATAGGGCCCAGTATTCAAGTCTGTCTGCCAGCTTAGTATCATCTGCAAATTTGGTAAGTTCCTCTTCTATTCCCTCATCTAAGTCATTTATGAAGATGTTAAAAAATACTGGGGCTAAGATGGAACCTTGTGGTACTCCACTGCTTACTTCTCTCCATGTAGACTTGGACCCATTAAGGACTACTTGTTGAGTACGGTTTGTCAGCCAATTGCAAATCCATCTGGTGGATTGATACCCATTGTGTAATTCTTAATTGAGCCACCATTCTCACTATATGACATCACAAAATATGATTTACAAATCAGTTGAGCACACTAAACAAGCCACAAAGAGCTTTAAAGGAGACAACCAGCTACTTGAAATCCACTCAGAAACTCATTGGCAACCAATGCAGCCCCTGAAGTAGTGGTGCCAAATAACCAACACCATTTGCAACCCCTGCAGCTGCGTTCTGCACCAGCTAAAGCTCCCGAATGCTCCTCAAGGACAGCCCCATGTAGAATGCATTGCAGTAGTCCATTTATGGCCCCTTAGGCCTCAGTTCCTGAATCATTTGTTATCTAAAGTGGGACAAGTGTTTGTTATCTAAACTGGGACAAGTGTCCCAGGTAAAGTGATGGAAACCATCTTAAAAGATAAAATTAATAGGCATGTAGAAGAGAAGGCGCTGCTAAAGGAGAGCCAACATGGCTTTTGCAAGGGCAAATCATGCCTCACTAATCTGCTGGAATTTTTTGAGAGTGTCAACAAGCACGTGGACAAGGGAGATCCAGTTGACATTGTTTATCTGGACTTTCAGAAGGCCTTTGACAAGGTCCGGCACCAAAGGCTCTTAAATAAACTTGCCAGTTATGGAATAAAGGGACAGGCCTTGTCCTGGATTAGCAACTGGCTAAGGGACAGGACACAGAGAGTAGCATTAAATGGACACTTCTCCAGGTGTAGGGAGGTAAAGAATGGGGTCCCCCAAGGTTCAGTACTGGGACCCCTGCTCTTCAACCTTTTCATAAATGACCTAGAAGTAGGAGTAAACAGCAAGGTAGCCAAATTCGCTGATGACACTAAATTATATAGGGTAGTAAAAACTGAGAGAGAATGTGAGGAGCTCCAGAGGGATCTCTTGACACTGGGGGAGTGGGCAAACCAGTGGCAAATGAGCTTCAACATTAGTAAGTGCGGAGTGATGCACATTGGGGCAAAAAAAACCAACTATATCTATAAACTGATGGGGTCTGAACTCCTTGCAACTAACCAGGAAAGGGACCTCGGTGTCCTGGTGGACAGCTCAATGAAGGTGTCAACCCAGTGTGCCGCAGCAGTGAAAAAAGCAAACTCATTGCTAGGGATCATTAGGAAGGGTATAGAAAATAAGTCAGCAAATGTCATTTTGCCTCTTTATAAATCTATGGTGAGGCCCCATCTGGAGTATTGTGTACAGTTCTGGTCACCATACCTTCAGAAGGATATTATGGAAATGGAAAAGGTGCAGAGGAGGGCAACCAGAATGATTAGGGGGATGGACCACCTTCCTTACCATCTGAGGCTGCAACGGCTGGGCCTCTTCACTCTAGAACGACGGCGCCTGAGAGGTGACCTGATTGAAGTCTATAAAATCATGCACGGTGTGGACAAAGTAGATTAGGAAAAACTGATGCTGTTGAGGTGATGTCCCGGTGTTTGGAAGCCGTACGGATCTGGATGGGTAGTAACAAACTCAAGCTCAACCTGTCCAAGACTGAGTGGCTGTGGTTTCTGGCACCCCGGTTCAGCCAGATTACTCCAACTCTGGCCATTGGGGGCGAAACACCGGCCCCCGTGGAAAGGGCATGCAATTTGGGTGTCCTCCCGGATTCCCGGCTGTCCATGGAAGACCATGTGGCGGCCGTGGCCAGGGGGGCGTTTCATCAGGTTCGCCTGATGCACCAATTGCGCCCCTTACTGGACCGGGCTGCCCTTCGCAGTCACTCAGGCCCTCGTGACATCCCGACTCGACTACTGTAATGCTCTCTACATGGGGCTTCCCTTGAGGTATGTAGAAGAGAAGGCGCTGCTGAAGGAGAGCCAACTCGAAAGCTACAGTTAGTGCAGAATGCAGCCGCACGGGTGATTACGGTGCTAGATGCTCCCATATAACACCGATCCTGCGCGAGCTGCACTGTCTTCCTGTGGTCTTTCGGGTGTGCTTCAAGGTCCTGACGACCATCTTCAAAGCGCTCCATGGCTCGGGACCTAGTTACATGCGAGACCGTCTCCTGCCCCATACATCCCTTAGACCAGTGCTTCTCAATTATTTTCTGTCATGCCCCCCCTAGGAAGAAGAAAACATTTCGCGCCCCCCACGCGACTGTAAATAGTATTATTTGTCTATAAAATTGTTATAAGTACACCTCTGCATAACACTGTATCCTTATTAACGTATAAGAGAATAAAAAAAGAAAGAAATGTGGATCAATTTACAACAAAGAATAGCTTTATTAACTGTAGCAGAAAAGATTTAAAGTGCGTTAGAAATTTTAAAAAAATTAAATCCTTTGCCGAGGTCAAACGCGCCCCCCTTTACGGAGCCTCGCGCCCCCCCTGGGGGGCCCGCCCCACTATTTGAGAAGCATTGCCTTAGACCGATCCGCTCCCACAGAGAGGGCCTTCTCAGGGTGCCGTCGGCCGGACAATGCCGACTGGCGACACCCAGGGGAAGGGCCTTCTCTGTGGCGGGCCCTGCCCTGTTGAACGACCTACCCCCTGAACTCCGTACCATTACTGATCTCCGCCTCTTCCGCCAGTGTTTAAAAACACATTTGTTTCATCAAGCCGGCCTTACATAGCCTCCGCTGTTGACTAGTATAGATAGTTTTTAAATGGGGGTTTTAATTGGTTTTAGCGCAGGATTTCATATTTAATAGGTTTTAAAAATTTTATATTTTTGTATTGTTTTGTATATTATTTTAATTTTCCTGTGCGCCGCCCTAGGTCCTTTTGGAGAAGGGCGGGATACAAATCGAATAAAATGAAAAAAAAATGAAAAAAATGTTTTCCCTATTGCACAACACTAGAACTAGGGGGCACTCCATGAAACTTTTGGAAGCTAGACCTCAAACAAATAAAAGGAAGTACTTTTTCACTCAGAGGATCACTGGTCTATGGAACTCCCTGCCAGAAGAAGTGGTAACAGCTGTCAGCCTCGACACCTTTAAGAAAGGATTAGACGAGTTCATGGAGAACAAGGGTATCCATGGCTATCATGATGGATGCCTAAGGACACGCTCCGGGTTGGAGAGATAGGCAGGATATCTCTCAATGCCATTTGCAGGGAATCATAAGCAGGTGAAGACATCTGCTTGGGAAGACCCTGAAGCAAATGGGGAGCCACTGTGTGAGACAGAATGCTGGACTGGATGGGCTGTGGCCTGTTCCAGCAAGGCTGTTCTTAAGTTCTTATGTTCTAAAGATGCTTCGTTATGGCTCTCAAAGGTGGTGCTTGATTGGAGAGGATGGGAATTATATTTCAGGACTTCAGGAGAATGTCAGATAGGATTTTACAATATAGTAGAGAGTAGAGTAGAGCAGTGGTCCCCAACCCCTGGGCCATGGCCCACTACTAGGTCTTGAGCCTTTTGGAACCGGGTCACAGAGGTTGCGAACGAGTGCAAACGTATCCGCGCTTGCACAAGTAGTGGGTGAGCACATGTGTACTCCATTTGCAGGAGTGGTAGACATGTGTGCCTCACCGCTCATGCAGACTCATCTCATCTCCCCCACCTTCACCGATGTGCAAAGGTGGAAAGGTTAGAGACCTCTGGAGTGGAGTGGAGTAGAGTAGAGTAGAGTAGAGTAGAGTAGAGTAGAGTAGAGTAGAGTAGAGTAGAGTAGAAAAATAGTAATAATAGGAATAGAAATAGTAGGAGTCGGAATAGGAATAAGAATAGGAAATGGAACGGAATGGAACGGAACAGAAAAGAACAGAATTCTTTATTGGCCAAGTGTGATTGGACACACAACGAAATTGTTTCCCGCGCAGAAGCTCTCATTGTACATACAAAGAACAAAGAAATATAAGAAACCAATAGGAGAAGGTAGTAGAAAAATGCGAAACAAGAATAACAATACAGCCTTTCTACGTGGGTAAATATCCTTAGACAGTGCTGTGGGAACTAGGTGTTCAGCAGAATAGCACAAGAGGAAAAAACTCTGGCTGTTTTGCCATGCAATGCCCTATAGTGGCATCCTGAGAAGAGATGTTGAAACACTTTATGTCCAGGATGTGAGTCCCTGTATATGCAAAACATGAGGCCAAAACAAGGACAAACAAGGACCTGTATCTCCTCACATGAATGGAGCCACTTCTTCCTACCTCAGTTGTCTTTGTGTTGATTGGAGTTATCTGTTACAGGAGGGCACATCAGTCAAAATTTGGAAAAACCATGTAGAATTATGCTCAGTTAGTGTTTAGGTGAGATACTACAGGTAGTCCTTGATTTATGGCCACAATTGGGAACTTCTGTCACTAAGTGATGTGGTTGTTAAGTCAGTCGCATCCACTTTCACAACCTTTTTGCTGCAGTTGTTAAAAGGTACAATCACATGGTCGTTAAGTGAACCTGGCTTCTCCCATTGACTTTGTACGACAGAAGCCAAATGGCAAACAAATTATTCTGGTGGCTGGTTGCCAACTGCCCAAATTTTGATCACGTGACTGTGGAGATGCTGCAACAGTCGTAAGTGCAAGGGCCAGGCATAAGTCAGTTTTTTCAGTGCCATTGTAACTTCCAACAGTGGCCAAATAATTAGTTGCAAGTTGAGGACTACTTGTATGGAGAAATTCAACATTTTGCACACGGGAACAAAATGTTTTGAAAGTCAAGTCCCAGGGGCCAATCATTGTATCTTTTAATGTTCATTTCAGACGAATTGTTATTGGAACGATACTTAGGAATGTTCAAAAGTCATAGGTCACATAAATAAGGAAGTGTTCAGAGGGAAATAACCACCAGCATGAGTATTTAATGCAATTTATATGATAAATTGTCTGTTGCACAAGTAGAAATATGTCCAGATTCTGTTTGAAACAAGCAAGTCAGAATGGCTTCTACATATCTCTCTCTTTCCCATCAATTCTTTTTTTTATCTCTGCCATCTTGTAAGCAGGAGTGGCATAACCAGACAGACAAAACAGGAGAAGATACCTCTGAACCAGAAGGTAAAGAGACAGCCTTGTTCCTTACTTAATCAAGAAATATATGTGGGTATTATAACTGAAGAATTGAAGTTAGAATTGAAGTCCACCCATCTTAAAGTAGCCATGGTTGAAAAACATTGCGCTTAGAACTGGTTCTATCATAAGTTTCAGCTTCATTGGGTGAATTTGCATTTGCATTTGCATTTACATAGCAAAACAAGCTAAACAAATTCCAGTTTAGCCAGGTTACTTATGCAAACCCAGAAAATGCTTTTGATAGAGCAAACCATGACTCCAGCAGAGCGAAAGCTACCTGTAATGCAACATAATATCTGTGTAGCCCATTATTTATTGAATAAATCTTATCTTCTGGGTTTACACACCATACTGATCTACAAATTAATCATCAGTCTGTTTTCACATAGTACATTGGGCTAAAATGCAATTGATTGGTTGTTTTATGGTTCCATGGTTGATTCAAACAGTCACAACTTATATCACAGACAGTTTCTTAAGATCAGGTGAGAAGAGAATCCAGGTATGGTACTTTTAAACTTGCATGGAAAAAGTGAGCTAGAAATAAAAATTAATTAAGAGATGGTACAAAGTTTCCAGCAATTATTCTTTGAATAAAAATACAGGGTCACCTGGAAGCTCTTGATCTTATGGTATTCTTTGAATACTCACAAAACGAAGGCTACATTAAAAAAAATTTTTAAAGTAACAAAGGATTGAAATTCTATTACTCCTATTGCTGTTGTATGTCCCAATTCTATGTGGAATAGAGATTTTAAAAAGGATAGTAATAAAGACTACAGGTAATCCTCAATGTATGACCACAATCGAGCCCAAAATTCCTATTAGTAAGCAAGACAGTTGTTAAACAAATTTTGCTCTGGCAAACTTTTTTTGGCCATAGTTGTTAAGTAAGGCACTGTAGTTCTTAAGTTAGTAAAACAGTTGTTAAGGGAATCAGACTTCCCCACTGACTTTGCTTGTCAGAAGGTCGCAAAAGGGGATCACATGACCCCAGGACACTTCAACCGTCATAAATATGAGTCAGTTGCCAAGCATCTGAATTTTGATCATGTAACCATGGGGATGTTGAACTAGTTTTAAGTGTGACAAACAGCCATAAGTCTTTTTCAATAACATTTTTCAGTAACTTTGAACAGTCACTAAATGAAGTGTTGCACGTTGAGAACTACCTTAATTTACTTAAATTAATTTAATTTTAATTTAAGAACTACTTAATTTAATTTAAATTAGCTGCCTTAATTTCAAATTCCAAATATGCCTATTATGAGTTATACCTTCAATCTGAAGAAATGTTTCCATAAGCAGATTTCCTGATCTAGAATTTATATTCCAGGAGGTTGGGGGAGAATCCCATTTAGGAAATTGAGGAGTAGCCGAAAGAAATAATTCATGGCAATAAATCAGCCCAGTACAGTACATTTTTCTACTGGAAAATGCTTACGGTTTCATTCTGAGGACACCTGTTGCATGGTATATTTACCTGGGCAAAAGTCCCAGTGACATTAATTGAACTTCCTCATGAATAAACTTGTATGACATTGGGCTAATACTCCTTGGTGACCAGCACGTAGCATAGGTTTCTTTCTTCTCTATTGAAATAGGGTTACAATCAGAAGTGGTATTCAGCCAGCTCGGACTGGTTCACCCGAACCAGTAGTGGAAATTGCGGGTGGGCCCACAATAGAGCGGGATGGCTCAATGCCATCCTATTTAGGCACCTTTTCAAGCTAAAGCGCATGTGGGGAAGGCCGAGCGCATGTGTGGAGGGAAGCGCGCACTCACATTGAGAACTGGTAGGGAAAGTAGGAGGATACCACCCCTGGTTACAATCCTTTCATTTTGAACTTGTTTATTAACGACATTTATTGTGGTTCTGGGCAGAGTACAAAAATCCAATAAAGCAAAATATATAATGAATCATTAACTGAAATCATTATATAATTATGATTTTAAAAAGAAAATCAAACTGTAAAACCAGAATTAAAGAAGAAAAGACAATAAGAGATGGAGAAACGTTAATAATAATGGAATCACCTCACAAGTTCACCCAGACCCTGGACTCCTCACATCTTCTGGACTAATCTTGAGGGACCTTTGAAGGCTCAGCATTGATGGCAACAATCCCATCTCTGGGTTTTAATATACTCGTTATTAATAATATGTACAAATATTATTTTAATATTGATGTTTTAATGCGCAGCTACATATACTCCTCGACATAGCCACATATGGGCCCAAATTTTTCATTTCTGAGCAAAACTGTTGTTAAGTGAGGTCTGTTCCATTGCATGACCTTTTTTGCTAAAGGTTTTAAGCAAATCACTGCAGTTATGAAGTGAATCACATGGTCGTTAAGTGAATCTGACTTCTTCCATTGATTTTGTTGGTCAGAAACTGCTGGGAAGATTACAAATGGTGATCACGTGATCCAAGGACAGTGCAACAGTCATAAATACATGCCAGTTGCCAAACCTTCCAATTTTGATCATGTGACTGTGGGGATGCTGCAGTGGTTGTAAGTGTGGAAAACAGTCATAAGTTACTGATTTAACTACCATTGTAACTTTGAACAGTCACTAAGCAAATGGTTGTAAATTGAGGATTACTTGTAGTCCTTGACAACCTTCCCATTACTGTCTGAAGTCGTGATGGTCATAAAGCTGTCAACTAGAATGACCAATCCAATTTTACAAATCCGTTGTAACTTCAACCAGTCCTTAAGCATGGCTGGGTGGGGAATTCTGGGAGTTGAAGTCCTCCAATGTTAATGGCATTTAAAAAGAGACCGGCTTTTTTCTGCACGCAGTCAAAATGCTCCTGTGGCCAATCAGAAACACAGATATGATGACACGTCATGGAATTACATTTCCCACAAGGCAGTCTCTGCCTGCATTTCCCAGGAGGTAGTTTCTTAAAGGAGACAGCTCTTAATTCCTACATTATCTATATACTACATTATCTTAGTTTTTATCTTTGGTCCATTAATGGGTGTCAATCTTTGTGCAGACAACATTGAAAAAGTTGAACAACATTATCTTAGAGTTTTTATCTTTGGTTCATTAATGGGTGTCAATTTTTGTGCAGACGATGTTTTTACGCTATGCTGGAAGAAATATCCAGGTCCAGATCCAAGCTGGCACTGGAGACAAAATGGAGGCTGGAGGCTGATTGGAAAGAGGATCCATTTATTGATGAAACAGAAGCACATGGGTGGTTTTGGGTAGCTGACCACATGGAGTTGAGAGTGAGGGTTTTTTATATCTTCTCTTGGGCTTTGAACTTGAGCTTCCTGTTCCTGTGCAAGAACATGTATTCTATTGACTGTTATCAGATTCCTATGGGGTCATGTTTGTCTGAGCTCCCAGGTTTAATTGAAGTTTGCTGGGTGATGCAGTGTCCTTAGGAGATTGCAATGCAGTGGGCTCTGCGTCTTCTCCTAAATGGTTCTATTATGTCGTGGAGGGCCATGTCTTAATCCCATCACCCTGGAGCTGAAGATCTTTTGTCTTGTGGATAGGGGTGACCCAGTCCTGCTGGGGCTATTAAGAAAAGTGGAGGCTTTCCAAGAGCATATTTCTCCTTTAGGGAAATATAATATTCTGCCTTTTTAATATCCCCCAAAATATTTCATTCATCTGGGGGACGGGTTGGTGCTAACCAGAGGTGGGTTCTGGATTTTTTTACTGCCAGTTTGCTCAGGGATGCACTTTGCATGTGCACGCGCTTGATCCACGCTATGTGTGCATGTGCAGAAGTGAAAAATGCTTCTGCGCATGCGCAGAAGCCAAAAACAAGATAGCGGCACCTACGGCATTGCCGATAGAACAGTACGGTCACATGTCCACTGAACGTACTACCTATTTGGCCAAACTGGATTGTACCAGTAGGAACCCACCCCTGGTGCAAACTTTGTACAGCTAAGTGCTCTGAGTTTGCATGAGCCACTTGGCAACAGTGAACGAATGCCGTGCAAAGAGAAGACTCCAACATTATGTTTATGTGTATACTTTTTCCTACTCTTTGCTGCAGGCTCTTAGATAGCCCTGATAGCTTCCTAATTCCCACACCTGGGCTTGAGCAAAGTTAGGCAATGAATAAGGAGAAGGCTGATATCTTGCTCTGATACCGCTAAACCAGAAGCAACAGCTTACTAAACAAACTTAAGCTTCCCTGTCTAGTTTATATATGTGATTATCCACACACGCTGGGCTGCATTGACAATATTTTCCGCTACTGTAAGACCATTAGTAGTAGTGTGAAGTCGTTTTACTCGGGGGTCCAGCTGTGAGTTCTTGACCCATAATTGAACTGAGCTCCCAACTGAGATTTCTTTACTACGTGGGTACGCTGGGTTTTTTTTCCTCCCAGGAATGACTCGATCCGGACATGTTAGGACAGCCCCTCCCAAAACTTCTCACCCAGCAGGTTTCAGATGGCAACTTACAAGGTTGACCAGATTCGATGCTTTTTTGCAAGATGCCATCTGGGGGAAAGTAGATAGACAGGATTACGGCTTCCATCACCACCCAACTGTGGTGGGGATGGAAGCCCTGCAAAGATCCAGCAGCTGCAGGTAAAGGGAAGCAAACATGCAGGTGAATAGGCATGGGAAGGGCTTCCGTGACAAAGAGCTAACCACACGCATGGTTTGTTGGAATCCACACCCTCTTTTCTGAATCCATTTCTGCCCAAGAACAAATTTCTCTCATATCACACCCTTCCGTTATATAACAGCCATTGCACAATGTAGGAGACTTCTTAAGAAGGGTTTTGCATCTTTCTGGGTTGGCTCCCAAGCTGATTGTGCTAGTCAGAAACTGGCTGGGGAGTTTACAAATATTCTGACCGAGGCTTCCCCAAAAAGCACAAGGCAGAGTCCTGGTCCTGACAAAACCCCTTTTATAAAACAAATGTGAATTCCTCTCATTCCCACTCAGTGAGGCCTGGCAAACAGTCTTTCAAAGGAGTAATTATGACTACAGACCTTATCTCTCTTGGAAAGCTGCCATGTAAATATTTTCCAAATGAGGTGCTGTGCAAGGAAAGCCTGGGCACAGAGTCTTTGAGATTCACAGACAGATCTTCACACTCCTGAAATGAATCTAACGAATAAACAAACGAATTGTTTCCTGCAAAAGCCCACTTCCCTTTTGCTTCTTTTTTATTTCCTATGGGAGGGGCTAATCACCTTCCACCTGTGACTTTACTCCCAAGTCTGCTCTGATTTCTGAGTTGTTCTTCTGGCAGCTCTGCGCATGCGCACATTGGGAAGAGGCTCCAGCTGTTCCTCTGCCTCACTGCTGTCTAGCTCTGTGGGCACCTGATCACTGCCAGACAGGCTTAGCAGAGTCCTAGTCCGAGCCTTCCCCAGCCTCCAGGACTGGCCCATACTCCTCTCCAGCCTCCTCGCTGTCCGACTCAGCAGCCAGCTGTGCTGGCTGCTAGCGGGCCACAACAACAAATAATGATCATGTGACTTCGGGATACTGCAACGGTCTTAAATACATGCCAGTTGCCAAGTGCCCGAATTCTGATCATGTGACTATGCAGTTGTAAGTCACTTTTTTTCAGTACCATTGCAACTTTGAACATTGTCAGTAAACGACAAGGTGACCAGACGTCCCACTTTTGGCTTAACAGTCCTAATTTTTAACAATTTGTCCTGCGTCCCGCGGCGTTTTAAAAAAGTCCCGATTTTTGGAAAGAATTGCACAACAAGCTAGGGAACGGCAGGAGAACGGGAAGGGAATATAAGGTTTTTGGCGGCCATGTGGCTATTTCGCCAGGATATGAGTTTTACATTATTTCTATGAAAATTTTTGTTACTCCATACAGACCAAATTTTTAATCAAGACCCCCCCCCCCACGTCCCGCCAGTCAATGGTGTCCCACTTTACCAATGTTAAAATCTGGTCACCTTACTAAACGAATATTTATGAGTTGAGGACTACCTGTACTGGAGGCTGCAGCAAGGCTGCAACTTTGACTCACTGAGGATCTGCAGTCAACAATATCTGTTTCCTCATCTAACTCCTGGCTCCTAGGTTCATTGCGTTGCTTTTCTCCTAATTTCATCAGGGTAGCGGTTCATCACTGTATTCCCAAAGCTTGTTTTTTCCTGAAGACATCAGTCCGAATTTCAATAACTTCCTCATAATCAGCCTCAGTATGTTGCTAAACATACAGTCATTACAGCAAGCATTCAGTTCTCAAAAAGCAAGCATGGTAGATTTTATCTTCATAGCTCACGGGGCTTTTAAATGTAACAGAGGAATAGCAGCCATGCAGCCAGGAAACCCTTGGAGGATTTCAATGCTTTTGTTGACATCTTTACAATTGATATTCCTTGGTCCAGTTTCCCCTCTTAGAAACTGTTCACGTTCGTTTGGAAACCAGCAAAGA
Organism: Rhabdophis nuchalis; assembly: GCA_039707465.1. Classification (NCBI taxonomy): domain Eukaryota; kingdom Metazoa; phylum Chordata; class Lepidosauria; order Squamata; family Natricidae; genus Rhabdophis; species Rhabdophis nuchalis. The sequence goes on from CM077645.1 coordinate 208,641,310, forward strand.
AATGCCTACAAATATATGTACTGAAAAGTGGCTTGAGAGAATAGTAGCCATTTATACCATGCTCTTTTTAAGCAGAGGGAGAGTAAAGAGAGTATTGGCCTGGTAAGAGCTAAGAGGGCAGGATACGGACAGTGGTTTTGCTCTGTGGTCAGCTGGAGTGTTGGTTTCTTGTGCCTTCTGTCTATTTGAGGCTGGAAAAAAGGAGAGCAATTACAGATCAGATTTAAACTGCTTTGTAAGGTATTAGTGGGAGTAAACTGGAGGTGCAGAAATAGCCTCCAATTGCCAACGAAACAATTTTATATATCTAAATGGAGAAATCAGAGGAAATATTTCAAATTCTTGTAGGTTCTGTAATTGTCATCCTCCCTCCCTCCCCTCCTCTCTCTCTCTCACACACAAACTATACGGTATGAACATACAATAAGATGAGTAATGTGATGTGACTATCTGAAATTCCTGTATTTTGGCTCAAAAGATGCTTCTTTTTTAAATTTACAATACAATACAAGCCAAATTTAACAGAAAAACAGACATACATGGCTTTTTATGGTTTAAGAAAAACAGAATAAGAGTTGGAAGGGACCTTGGAGGTCTTCTAGTCCAACCCCCTGCCTAGGCAGGAAACCCTATACCATTTCAGACAAATGGCTATCCAACATCTAAAGACTTGCAGTGTTGGGGCATTCACAACTTCTGGAGGCAAGCTGTTCCACTGATTAATTGTTCTAACTGTTAGGAAATTTCTCCTCAGTTCTAAGTTGCTTCTCTCCTTGATTAGTTTCCACCCATTGCTTCTTGTTCTGCTTTGTTGGCTTTTTTGGCAGCTGCTGTACACTGCTGGCTCATATTTAAATGGTTAAATTTCAATTTAAATGGTTAAATTTCAATTTAAGATAATAAAGCACGGTATGGTATGGTATGGTGTGGTGTGGTGTGGTGTTTACACACACACACTCCTTTTTTATCCTAAAGAAAAAAAGAAAAGCATATTTTGATCCAAAATCCAGGGCCTTCAGATGGACATACCACTCATCTTCACATCTATGTTAACCCAGTAAGAAGGGGGGAGAGGGAAAGAAAAATGTTTTGACTGCTTCAAAGCCATCTGTGAACTCCAAACTCAAACTTGTAACGGGATGGGTAGATGATCTTGAGCATCAAGAGGTTAGTGACCTAGGAAACAATCAGATAAGAGAGGCAGGAGCCCCCAGTGAGTTAACAGTCAGGTAAACTTAGGAAGGGACCCGTCCTAATGGATCAAGTAGTTAAAGGTGGTGTCTAGAAGTTTGTACCTTCAGACCTGTCGCCTTACAATTAAGTAGAATCAGTTCGTCTAGTCGTGTATCCTGTCTGGTGTACCTGGAAGGGCTGACAAAACTTCAGAATAAGTAGACGTTCAATTGTACATCCATATTTTTGTTGGTCAAAATAACTTCTGAACTCTATCTTTGTGCTCCAGCTCAAGTGATGGGCCAGAGGTTCTCAGCTCCACTAGGTAGACCCGACCAAGAGATCAATTCCACAGGCATGCTAAAAAGACTTTTATCGAGAATGACCATAATTACAGAGCAAGATGGATGGATTCAGTTTACAGTGACAATGGGTGCACTGTTGGAAGATGTGAAAGATAGGGAACAGATCATCTTGGGGAAGGAGGACAATGCAAATACATTGACATGGTTATGAGAGAGCACCTATCCATGTACTTTCCTTGCCAATTCTAGTTTACAGCTAGTGGTTTCTCCTTCAAATCCTAGGCAGGGATTTGAAGGAGAATATCTCATTTAGGTATATCTCATTTAGCTTCTGAATGCAGTCAAGAGGCATGTGCCATCTCCTCTCCTCTCCACTCCTCCCATCATCTCCCCTCCCTTCCCCTCCCTTCTCCTCCACTCCACTCCTCTTCCACTCCACTCCCTATTGGTTGAGCCTTGGCACAAAATATTAAACTTTCTGATAGCCAGAAAGAAACCCATAGCTGCTGTGTTAATGTCCGATCCACTGAGCTGTTGCAAAGAACACCAAGCCTCTGAATGGATCTTGATTTCGATTCAATAACATTTGTCATATACCCTTAAACAATCTTTCCCTCTCCAAATGTGTGGGTTTTTCAACTCTTATAACCGAGACTGTCTAGGGATCATAGGACTCAATTTAATGAATCAGGACGACAGCCGATTGGAGAAAAGTGTTGTTAAGCAAGACTACAGATTTGGGGTGATTTGTAAGACGTCATTATGCTTCCAGTTTTAAGCAGCCTGTCCGATAAGTGTATTCTCGCATATTTTTTAGCATAGAATTATATCATGTAGTATCTGGTCTAGATAAAAAAGGAAGGTGTAGTAGATTAAGCAATATTGAAGTCTTCCCACCAATAGACAAGAATGTATACCCATCCTATGGTTTTCCTGACGCTTTCTGGTTTTAGTCTATCATGCTAGAAACCTCCACCACATGAAACTGTCAACCAGATCATGGAGAAGCCTTCCGCTGATCGGTCATCTGAAGATCACGTTGCTATAGGCAAGCGGCTTCCTGCAAACATTACTTGTACAACATTCTCTAACCCTCAAGGCAGTTTCAGAAGTTATTATCATCAAATTACCACTCGCTCACAGATACACGCACCCAGCAACTCTGCCTTTATAAGAAGGGAGGGTGGGTGTTAGAATTAAAACCCATCAGATTCCATGGCAACATAATCTTGCTCTTATCTTACAATATCTAAGAATGGCTCTGTTCGCACAACATACTTATTCCATGACTAATGCGGTTTCTTAATTAGCCCAGTTTCTTGGATGTGTACAACCCACTGAAACAGAATCTAGGCAATAGGTAGGCTACGGTGTGTTTGAGATGTTTAAAAATGTAATAGCTGGAGCAGTGAAGGGTTGGACAATGAGTAAGAACACACCGTTACAGCTAATGGGTTAAAGAGAGCTGGCCATTGCATGTGGGAATCTGAACTGTAATTTGTTGCTGTGAGATTAAAGAGGGAGTTTCCTTGTTCCTCGTCTTCTTCCTCAGGATGTTGTGTGTTGTCTCTATAATTTACCTGATGGTGTTCTTGCTGTGTTGATTTACCTGGCAATGCTCCTGCTTGCCTCTCTTATTTACTGTAAATATCTTTATTTATATAAAACCACAAGTCCTGGTCAGCCTTTCTTGACAGTTACAACAATTAGCCAATGGAACAACTTGCCTCCAGAAGTTCTGAGTGCTCCAACACTGGAGACTTTTAAGAAGAGATTGGACCACCATTTCTCTGAAGTGGTGTACATTTTCCTGCCTAAGCAGGGGGTTGGACTAGAAGACCTCCAAGGCCCCTTCCAACTCTGTTATTCTATTCTTCTATTCTGTGTCTCTGACTCCATTTGCACACCGGCTGCATGATTCCCTGGCACGGTGTCATTGGCTAGTTAATAGTTGAAGCATCCTGTGAAGTCAGCCAAGTTTTGCAGATAGCTTTCCAAGCCAGATAATGTCGGTGACTGTAAATCCTCCCCTCACTTTGCTGGATGTGAATGAGCAGAATTCACAGTAAATTGACAAAAGAGGTTTTTGTCGGGACAAGGAGTTGCTTCAGGCTTGGGAAGCCTAGGTCAGAACATGGTTGCCACAATGTAGAAAAGATGTTGAGGCTCTAGGAAGAGTGCAGAGAAGAGCAATAAAGATGATTAGGGGACTGGAGACTAAAACATATGAAGAACGGTTGCAGAAACTGGGTAGGTCTAGTTTAATGAAAATAAGGACTAGGTGAGACATGATAGCAGTGTTCCTGTATTTCAGGGGTTGCTACAAAGAAGAGGGAGTCAAGCTATTCTCCAAGGCACCTGAGGGTAGAACAAGAAGCAATGGGTGGAAACTAATCAAGGAGAGAAGCAACTTAGAACTGAGGAGAAATTTCCTGACAGTTAGAACAATTAATCAGTGGAACAGCTTGCCACCAGAAGTTGTGAAGGCCCCAACACTGCAAGTCTTTAAGAAGAACATTAACAATCTCTGGGTTGCTATAGTAAGTACTTTAGTCTTTCAGTTGACAAAATTCTTCGTCATTTTGCTGCTACAAACTAAAACCGCTACTGTACCACTATGGAAATGGACGATTTATCGTTCTACCATCATCGTCTCTATTTCCAGCATTCAGTTTCCGAGGGTTGCTGCATTTTGTGGCCTAAATATGCCACTCAAATACGAGAGGGAAGTTAGGGGCACAAGGTTTTGCCGAAGTGTATACCCCACTGCCAGAAAGTGTTAGGAAAAAGGAAACGCATCTAGAGAGGGACTTGTCAGAAAACATTTAGATGAGACTCAAGTAGGCTCAGTGGAAGGTGAAAAGCGTTGGAAGGAGGGAACGGAATAGCTGGAATCTGGGACAGCTGTACAGTCACATCCTTCTGCTTTGGGAATCTTCCGTGAAAAAGTAGTCACGGAACCTCTTGCTTTATCCACAAAATGTTACAGGGGGTGTGTGTCTAATTTTTTACTTATCTATTCTTTCCTGCCTTCTCTTGCTCTTCCCCTCTCCCCCCAACTACATGGGTAAAGAATTACAGGTAGTCCTGAGCTTACAATCATTCATTTAGTCACCGTTTGCAATTACAAAGCCACTGAAAAGGTTAATTTACTGCTGGGGAGTAACACAGCTGAGGTTCTGCTCTGCAGAACAAATCAGCTGAGAAGATGTAGGTCAGTATAGCACAAGGGCAGGCGAGAGGACCCAGCTGATCATTGGAGCAAACCGGTTCACCCCCAGCTGATCGTTGGAGCTACTGTAGAATTCCACCCCTGTCTGGGATGCACAACCATCAGAGACGCTTGCTAATTGCAAAGCACCTGAATTTTGATCATGTAACCATGGGGATGCAATGGTGATCAGGTTATTAGCGATAAATAAGATATAATATAATGTATCTATTATATAAGTGCCACGATAGGTCACAAGTCACTTGTTTTTTTTTACTTTTGCTGTAACTTTGAATGGTCACTAAACAAAGGGTTGTAAGTCGGGGATTGCCTATAGATCTTGTGGCCATGAAATCCATTTTTAAATATGCACTGTGTGAAGAGGTCTTTCTTTTGTCAAAAAATCTCTTGCTACTCAATTTTATTAGGTGATTTTAAGGCGATCTTCTAATTTTGTAAAGGCCAAAATCCCCTTTGCCCTTCTGGCTCTGTCCTTATTCTCTTCTCTCCCTCCTTCCTTCCTCCCCCCCACCCTCTCTTTCTCTCTCTCTTTCTCTCTCCTTCCTTCCTCTCTCTCTGGGTATGTGTGTGTGTATTATGTTTCTAAACTAAAGGTAAAGGTTCCCCATGCACATATGTGCTAGTTGTTCCTGACTCTAGGGGGCAGTGCTCATCTCCGTTTCAAAGCCAAAGAGCCAGCGCTGTCCAAAGACATCTCCGTGGTCATGTGGCTGGCATGACTAAACGCCGAAGGCGCACAGGACACTGTTACCTTCCCACCAAAGGTGGCCCCTATTTTTCTACTTGCATTTTTTACGTGCTTTCAAACTGCTAGGTTGGCAGAAGCTGGGACAAGTAACGGGAGCTCGCTCCATTATGCGGTGCTAGAGATTCGAACCGCTGAACTGCTGACCTTTCTGATCGACAAGCTCAGCATCTTAGCCACTGAGCCACCATGTCTCTAAATGCATCTATTGAGGACTGTAATTTGTTTCTAAACTACAAAGCCACAAACATTGCAACCGGAAAAGATTCGCTCGCTCTTGTGGGAACTTTTAAAAGTTCACAATATTTACATTCCACCTTTCGAGATATAAAACCCACTCCGAGAACAAAGTCAAATTAAAGTGTGAAATTACAATAAACAAACTACCCCGCATTGATGATTTTAGTCTCTGGTGTTGATTCGTTGCTGGATTCAACGCTTTCCATCCCAGTGCTGCCATTGAAAGCAAAAGAAATCTCCTGGAATCTGATGCTTCTTAGAAAGCATCAAGCAGGCTGTAAGGTTTACAGTTATGTCTGGACGGTTAGGAAGCCAAAGACTGCTTTATCATTAAACAGCGCCTCCGTTCTTTGCTGCTTCTATGTCTGTAAATAAACAATGTTAGAGGAGCACAGTAAGTCTCCAGTGCTATCTGTTCTTCAATAAACAAAGCCTCCAAAACAGAAGAAGTAGCAGCCCTAGAAAGGTCTGGGGCCATCCTGCAGTCTCCAGATTTTCTGCAAGGCTGCAGAAGACCATCTGGAGAAATGTTCCCATTACTGGCACAGGCGGGGCTCCTACATTTCAACAGGTTTTGTTTTGCTTTCATTTGCTTTTGGGGTGGGGTTCCTGGGTGGAGACAGGAACAAGAAGGAGCCGGAAAATCTTCAGTCCCACTTTTAAAAATCACGCCAAAAAGAAAAACATAGAGTTGGAAGGGACCTTTGAGGTCTTTTAGTCAAACCCCCTGATATAGCAAGAGACCCTATACCAGAGGTGGGTTCCTGCCAGTTCTAACCTCTTCTATAGAAGAGGTTCCACAAATCTACAATGCCATTTAGAACCGGTTCCAGCTCCCTCCCCCCGCCCGTCCGCCCATCATCAAAAGGAAGAGCGAGAGGAGGAATTCTGGGAGTTGAAGTCCACAAGTCTTAAAGCTGTCAAGTTTGAACACCCTTAGGGTTTTTTTTCTAAAGGGTTAGGGGTGCGAGGGTCTTGTAACTTGACAGCTTTAAGACTTGCGTGCTTCAAGTGCCAGAGTTTCTGAGCCAACATTTTGGTTGCTAAGCAAGAGCGTTGTTAAGTGAGTCTCACAACATTTTACAAGTTTGCCATGCTTACCCGTCACATGGCTGGCAAGCCACTCCCAACCGGTCACATGGCTGGCAAGCCACTCCCACAAAGCAGGCCACACCTACAGAAGAGGTTCTAAAAACTTTTGAAACCCACCTCTGCCCTACATCAGTGATGGTGAACCTTTTCGGCACCGAGTGTCTAAACTGGAACATGCACGTATGGACGTGCATGTGCGTGCGTGCCGGAGCACCCAAAACCTGAAGACCAGCTAGCTGAGGTGCGCATGCCTCTTTTTTGGCCATTTTTCAAGCCATTTTCAGGCCGTTTTTCAAACCGTTTTCAGGCTGGTTTGGAGGCATTTTCAAGCCTTTTTCCAACACTCCAGTGGCCTCGAAGACCAGCTGGCCAGCCTGTATGGGAGCACTGGAAACCAGAAGAGTAACTGGCGATGATGCGCGTGCCCACAGAGAGGGCTCTGCATGCCACCTCTGACACATAGGTTCGCCATCACTGCCCTATACCATTTCAGACAAATGGTTGTCCGATACCTTCCTAAAACCCTCCTGCAATGGAGCACCCTCAACATCTGGAGGCAAGCAGTTCCACTGGTTAATTGCTCTCACTGTTAATGAATTTCTCCTTAGTTCTAAGTTGGTTCTCTCCTTGATTAGTTTGCATCCAATGTTTCTTGTTTTCCTTTCTGGTGCTTTGGAAAATAGGTTGATGCATTTTCTTTCTGGCAGCCCCTCAAATATTGGAACATTGCTATCAGGTCACTCCTGGTCCTTCTTTTCACTAGATTAGACATATTGAATTCCTGCAACCGTTCTTTATACCGGTATGTGTAGCCTCCAGCCCTCTAATCATCTTTGTTACTCTTTTCTGCACTCTTTCCAGAATCTCCATATCTTTTTTTATAATATGGGGACCAACACGGGATGTGTGATGGGGTCTTATTAAGACTTTATAAAGAGGTACTAATACTTTATGTGCTCTTGATTCTGTCCTTCTATTTATGCAACCTAGGATTGCATTGGGGTTTTTTTGGCTGCTGCAACATGCAAAATTCCCAATGTTCTCATCTTCTCAATTTGTTCTCCTGGAAAACTGAATGTAAATACAATACAATACAATAGCAGAGTTGGAAGGGACCTTGTAGGTCTTCTAGTCCAACCCCCTGCCTAGGCAGGAAACCTTATACCATTTCAGACAAATGGCTATCCAACATCTTCTTAAAGACTTCCAGGGTTGGGGCATTCACAACTTCTGGAGGCAAGCTGTTCCACTGGTTAATTGTTCTAACTGTCAGGAAATTTCTCCTTAGTTCTAAGTTGCTTCTCTCCTTGATTAGTTTCCACCCATTGCTTCTTGTCCTGCCTCCAGGTGCCTTGGAGAATAGTTTGACTCCCTCTTCTTTGTGGCACCCTCTGAGATATCGGAAGACTGCTATCATGTCTCCCCTGGTCCTTCTTTTCATTAAACTAGACATACCCAGTTCCTGCAACCGTTCTTCATATGTTTTAGCCTCCAGTCCCCTAATCATCTTGATTGATCTTCTCTGCACTCTTTCCAGAGTCTCCACGTCTTTTCTACATCGTGGCGACCAAAACTGTATGCAGTATTCCAAGCGTGGCCTTACCAAGGCATTATAAAGTGGTATTAACACTTCATGTGATCTTGATTCTATCCCTCTGTTTATGCAGCCTAGAACTGTGTTGGCTTTTTTGGCAGCTGCTGCACATGGCTGGCTCATATTTAAATGGTTGTCCACTAGGATTCCAAGATCCCTCTCAAATCTAAGAACGGCACCAAGTATCTGGACTTTGTACAGCTGCTGGGCTGAGGGTATGTCTTCTGTAAATGGCAATCCGCTGATTAAGAAGTTCCATCTGTTATTTCATCCTTCCTGTTGCTCCAAAATGCAAAAACCTAAAAATTGCTGGTGTTTCTGTATAGGCAGCAGCAGCAGCAGCATCTGATATAGCTGAATAAACTTTTTTTCTTTTTTTTGAGTGAGGAAAAACACTCACCAGTTCCAGTAACATTATTTAAATGCACGCATCACTTCCACCATTTTTGACAGGGAAGCTGGTGGGGCTAGGATAATCTTGAGCTTGAGAATTCAGAATCAGAGTAGAGCTGGAAGGGACCTTGGAAGTCTTCTAGTCCAGCCCCCTGTTCAAGCAGGAGGTCCTATACCAGCGGTGGGTTCCTGCCAGTTCTGACCTCTTCTATAGAAGAAGTTCCACATATCTACAGGACCGTTTAGAACCGGTTCCAGCTCCTTCCCCCTGCCCGTCCGCTCATCCTCAAGATGAAGAGCGAGAGGAGGAATTCTGGGAGTTGAAGTCCATAAGTCTTAAAGCTGCCAAGTTTGAACACCCCTGGGTTTTTTTTTTCTAAAGGGTTAGGGGTGCAAGGGTCTTGCAACTTGACAGCTTTAAGGCTTGCATGCTTCAAATGCCAGAGTTTCCAAGCCAACATTTTGGTTGCTAAGCTAGAGCATTGCTAAGCAAGTTTCACCACATTTTACAAGTTGGCCATGCCCATCCAGTCACATGACTGTCAAGCCACCCTTGGTCACATGGCTGGCAAGCCACTTTCACACAGTCACATGGTCGGCAAGCCACTCCTACTTGGTCACATGGCCAGCAAGCCACTCCCACAAAGCAGGCCACACCTACAGAAGAGGTTCTAAATAATTTTGAAACCCACCACTGTCCTATACCCATGACAGCGAACCTATGGCATGTGTGCCAGAGGTGATTCTTGTGGCACGCAAGCTGTTGCCCCAGTTCAACTCTGCCACGCATGTGCTCGCGCCTCCTGTTGGCCCGCTGGTCTTCAGGTCTCTGCCACACATGCGTGGGGGGTGGGGGGATGCATGAATATGTGTGGGGAGGGCAGGGTGCATGTGGCAGGGGCGCTTGTGCAGGACCCATGGGTACATTGCATTTTGCGGTTGGGGCATTTGCACTTGTATTCGCACATGCACACGTGTGCTTTGGGCCCTCGGTCAGGAAAAGGCTTGCCATCACTGCCCTAGGCCATTTCAGACTGTCCAGTCCAGGATTCATATCCTCTTTTCTTCACTACCAGTTTGGTAACAGGAGTATGAGCACCCGCGTGTGAGCGAAGCACTCCTGGGCATGCACAGAAGGTCCGTGATGACGTCTGGGTAGGTGGGCAGAGCCTCACGGCGGCGCCACTACCGGTTCATCTGAACCGGTGCGAACCATCAGAATACCAATGCTGGTCCAGTCTCTTCTTAAAATCCCCCAGTGATGGAGCAACCACAACGTCTGAAGGCCAGTTGTTCCATTGGTTAATTGAACTCACTGTTAGGAATTTCCTCCTTGGTTTCATGTTGCTTCTCTCCTTGGTTGTGTTTCCATCCATTGTTTCTTGTCTGCCTTCTGGTGCTTTGGAAAATAAATTGTGGCAGGCTCTCAAAATACTGGAATACTGCTACCATGTCCCTCCATGCCCTTCTTTTGCCTAGATTAGCCAAACCCGAATCCTCCAACCGTTCTTCCTATGTTTTAGTCCCCAGGCCTTTAACCATCTTAGTTTCCCTTCTTTGCACTTTTTACAAAGTCTCAACATCTTTTTTGTACTGAGGTGACCAAAACTAGATGCAGTATTCCAGGTGTGGGCTTACCAAGGCTTGATAAGGTGGTACTAACACTTCATATGATTTTGATTCTTCCTTTTGTCCATGAGTAAATTTTTTCAGATATGCCGCGAGTGGCTTCAGTCACGTGAACCGAAAGTATTTCTCAAGGTTGGGAGCTGCGTGTGCAACTTCTAGTGTTTTTGTACAGTGACAACTTGTGCCCCGTGCCCCAGGAGTATTGTATACTACCGCAGATCATTGAGAACGGTAGGATAGGAAGGTAGCAAATAAATCCAACAGGTTTCAAACTAATTTCATTTTGAATCGTGACTTAACAATGATTCAAGATTGAATCTTTAGGGAATTTTTCAATTGTTCAGCAATTTTTTAAGAATAATAGCATTCATATTTTGTTCCTGTGACCATGTAAAAGTCAAGTATGAAAAATGGCCATCAGTCACTTTTTCAGTGCTGTTGCAACTTCAACAGTAACTAAAGGAAAGGTTGTGCTTAACTACCTGTAATTTTGTACGGACTTTTTCTTACTTAATGACTTTTACATGGTCACAGGAACAAAATATGAATGCTTGGCAACTGACTCATAGTTATGACGGTTGCCTTATCCTGGGGTCAGGTGATCACCTTTGGTGAGTTTCTGGCAAGAAAAGTCAAAGAGGAAGCCAGTCTCACTTACCAACTGTGGCAAGAAAGATGGATACAAAATTCACTTAACAAAGGTTTACATTTGTGGATTGCATTAAACTGCAGTTTGCAAACTATGGTTTGTTCCTCCACTTTTGGCAAGTTCCTCAATAAATCATAGTGATTAACTTCATTCTCAGGCCAAAACCAAAGTAACTAAAGGGTGATTTTAGCTCTATTAACTTAACCAATATAACCAGATTAGTTAAAAGCCTTGTCACATTTGAACAATGTATTAAGCTTGGCTGGCCTTAATTTGGGTTAGATTCTGAAAAAGGAGGCTTACCATTTCATGTGTGAACCCAAACCATATACAGGTAGTCCTCAACTTATAGCACTTCAGTTAATGACCGTTCAAAGTGACTTACGACCGCTTTTTCACACTTACGACTATTGCAGGCTCCCTCTGGTCATGTGATCAAAACTCAAGACGCTTGGCAACTGACTCATATTTATGACGGTTGCAGTGTCCCGAGTTCATGTGCTGACAAGCAAAGTCGATGGAAAAGCCAGATTCACTTAACCAACTTAATAACCCCAGTGATTCACTTAACAACTGTGGCAAGGAAGGTTGTAAGATGGAGGCAAAACTCACTTAACAACTGTCTTGCTTAGCGACAGAAATTGTGGGTTCAATTGTAATTGTGAAGTCGAGAACTACCTATATATATGCTAAAAGCCAATGGGCTATAGTAGTTAAGGTCTTGTATTAAGGAAAAATACACCCCCATGATGGTATTCACCTTTAGCCACAAATGTCTATCAGGTGATATGACTCTAATCTCTCTCTCTCTCTCTCTCTCCCTCTTTCGCCAACCTGTCTCAAGGGGCTGTTGTGGAGATAAATTGTCGTGATAAAGATATATGCTGCCTTGATTTCACCTGAAGGAAAAGCAGGTTATAAATGTCGCAAATAAAAGCAAATCAAATTAACATGTTCACCAAAAATAATATAGAAGAATGCATTATCTTAGAGGGCTTTCTTTGGAAAGTATTACCTCAGGAAAATTATGCATCTATCTATATCTCTAAAAGAATTATTTGAGGAAATGTACGGGAAAAACACACATTTCAAGGAAATCAAAACTGACCACCCAAACTCGACAAATACACAGGCTTGGGGGGGGAAAGAGAAGGGGGGGGGGGAAAGGACACTCATGAGAAGCTGACCCAAACTTTAGTGGGTCAAGACAATTGGAACTGATGGGAACACCCTTCGTAGGAGAATTACAGTCCCCACGGAGACACCGCCAAGGATAGCTGGGAAGTTCTCATGTCTTATTTTAGAAAACAAAATGTACTTGGGGGGAAGCATAATTGTAGGCCTGACTTAGAACTGGCTAGGCTTGAGAAAGTCTGGGAGAGGTAGATGGAGAATGATCCTTCTTTGTTTCAGAAGAGCAAAGCAAGGATAGCAATCAGAAATGATCTTTGTCATCCAGCTATTTATTTACTATTCTGCCTTCTTTTCTCCTTCTCCTTCTCCTTCTTCCTCCTCCACCTCCTCCTCCTCCTCCTCTTCTTCTTCCTCCTCCTCCTCATCTACTACCCCTCCTCCTTCTCCCTTTCCCCTCCCCCTCCTCCCCTCCTCCTCCTCCTCCTCCTCCTCTTCTTCTTCTTCTTCTTCCCCTTTCCTTGCTTCTTCTTCTTCATCTCCTCCTCCTCCTCCTCCTCCTCTTCTCCTCCTCCTCCTCCTCCTCCTCATCTACTACCCCCTCCTCCTCCTCTTCTTCTTCTCCCTCCTCCTCCTCCTCCTCCTCCTCCTCCTCCTCCTCCTCCTCCTCCTCCTCCTCCTCCTCTTCTTCTTCTTCTTCTTCTTCATCTACTCCTTCCTCCTCCTCTTCTTCTTCCTCCTCATCTACTACCCCTCCTCCTTCTCCCTTTCCCCTCCCCCCTCCTCCTCTTCTTCTTCTTCTTCCCCTTTCCTTGCTTCTTCTTCATTATCTACATCCTCCTCCTCCTTTTTCTTCTTCGTCATCATCATCATCATCTACTCCTTCTTCCTCCCTCCTCCACTCCTCCTCCTTCTCCTTCTCCTTCTTCTTCTTCTCCTCCTCATCTACTACCCCTCCTCCTCCTTCTCCTCCTCCTCCTCCTCTTCTTCTTCTTCCTCCTCCTCATTGTCCTCATCCTGGTCTTCGTCTTCTTCCCTTTTTTTAAGTAACCGATACACACTAGAGCAGGGGTCTCCAACCTTTGCAACTTTAAGTCTGAAGGACTTCAGCTCCCAGTCTGGGAGCTGAAGTCCTTCAGACTTAAAGTTGCAAAGGTTGGAGAGCCCTGCACTAGAGAACGATCCATTGGTAATACAGAGATGAAATGTAATTTAAAGAGCTGTCTGGGTTGATCATCAATTATTTTAGAAGACAGTAAAAAAGGCCAGTGGATTTCACATCACTATCATTATCTCAGGTACAATTTTGTCCCCACCAGGGATGCCCCAACTGCTTGATTAGGTACCATCAAGTTAACCAACTGTCATTGTGTAACTGAGGACTCTCTATTTAGGTAGCGCTTGACTTACAGCAGTTCCTTTAGTGACCGTTTGAATTTAAAATGCATGACTATTTTTCACATTTATAACCGTTGCAGCATTCCCATGGTCACATGATCCAAAGGCAGACTCTTGGCAACTGACTCATATTTATGACGGTTGCAGTGTCTCTGAGTCATGTGTTTCCCTTTTACGACCTTCCAACAAGCATAGTCAGTGGGGGAAGCCAAATTCACTCGACAACTGGGTTACTAATTTAGCAATGGCAGTGATTCCCTTAACAACTCTGGCAGGAAAAAACTCACTTAACGCATGCAGTGTCCCCCGAGGTCATGTGATCAGGGGGCGGGCTTCAAAAATTTCAGCAACGGGTCCGCTGCGGTCATATCTGCCTCTAACGATAACCAAGAAAGAAACCACTCAACTCCATTTGAAAGAATTAAGAGTACTTTTACTGGTTATGAAAGGATAGCAGCGAGGTAAAGCAAGGTCTGACACCCAAGCGCGCAAAATCATACATATCAATATGCGTCCAGCCCCCTCCTCCCCCATAACCCCCACCCCATTGTCCAATGCGCAATCCCCTTAGGTGTCATGTGGGTAGCATCTCCAGGAGCATCATCAGGATGGCATGCAAGACCGTTGGCCTTGACCACCGCACGGCCCCAGCCAGCAGTATGTGAAGTAGAGGGTGAGAACATACTCCCTTCTCCAAATCGCCCTTCTGCACCATACAGTCCCATACCCAAATACCAAAGCCCCTCCCTCCCCGTTTCAATGGCAGCCGAAGCAAGCAGCAAAGCGGAGGCTGACAGTTGCCTTATTGCTGTTTGGGCATGGACATGGTGGGTGTGGTCTAATCGGCCTCCTGCACCATGACAGGTGGGTATTTTTCACCCTCCCTAGTCCAGAGGCTTTCCTTGAGCCTCTGGGAGGGCGAAAACTGCTTCCTCCAGGTTCCGAAGAGTCTCCAGAGGCTCTAAACAGGCCCATTTCTGAACTTCTGGAACCTCCGGTACAGTGGTGGTTTTTAGGCGGTATGCTCCAGTACAGATGTACCAGTGGCTGCTGGGAGCGGCAGCCACTGTACCAGAACAGTGCTTTGGAGGGCCCACCAACCTGCCTTCATTCCTTACCTGTATTTAAACCCACCAGACCATTTGCGCACACGCACGCAGCGTATGGCACCTGTGCAATGCTCCATCAAGCAGCTGGAGTGTTGCAGGGTGGTGGGTGCGCATGCGCACACAGCATACGTCTCCGTGGTGGACGCCCAGCCCTGTTGGGATCCGGAACCCACCATTGCTCTGGTCGGACTGTTTCCGCTCCTCCCAGAGCATCTGTGAGGGCCCTGCACTTACCTGGCACGATGAACTGGGATGCATGGAGACTGCTGGGAGGGGCATGATGGGCATGGCCAGCCAGGGGTGGGATTTGGAGGTTCGCTGAACTGAGCGGAATCCTAGCTAGAGGATTGCCTGAACCCCCAGCAGCACATCCCTGCATGTCTTTTGAGACCTTCTGACAAGCAGAACTCATGGGGAAGCAGCCATGTTACTAACTTCACAACTGGTGGGATTCACTTAATAGCTGTGCAAGGAGGGTCCTAAAATGGAACAAAGCTCATTAACCACTGTCTCACTTACTAGCAGAATTATTGGGCCCAATTACCAACCATCTGCAAGGAGTAGAAATCCTTCCATTCCCCACGATCCTGTCGGCTCTGAAGAAGCTTCTTGGAGGAGAAGCGAAACGTCTTCAAAAGAAAAAAGAAAGAAAGAAAGTGCAGTTGCTTGCTGAAAAAGCACCTTTGGGACAACCACGACCTGGATGACTGAGAATCTCCCCAGACTGTTGGGCCCATTGTGATTGTGAGTCCAAGACTACGTCCTTTGCTGGAAAAGAAAAGAAGAATCCAAAGTGGTACTTTGTGAAAATGAATACCCAACTTGCCTTTGGATTAGAATACGCGGTTGGGTTTCGGTCGGAAAAAAAAGAAGAAGCTTTTATAGGGAGAATAAAACGAAGTGTCTGTTGTAATGCAGAGACTGACAAGCAGCAAATGCAACACCCCCTTCTTTCCTTTTGTAGCGTAGACTGTGATGTAGACAGCTCCGCATAGAATGGAATCTGGGCTTTGAACCAAACTGAATGGGCACGAGGTCAAGCTGCAGCCGGAGACAAATATAGCAGTGACTGGATGCTATTATGTACTCCTTTAATTAGTTTTTCTTTTCTTTTTTTCTGTAGAAGCCAATGTTCTACTTTTCACATTCCACAAATAAACGGGGAAGGAAAAGCTGGTCTTTTAATTTTAGACGTGAAGAACGAAGTTGAGTTGTAGGCCAGCTGCAAATGTGAGGAGTTATTGCAGTTTTGGCCCAGGGGTGGGTTCCGGCAGGCACTATTGCTCGTTCGCTTGTGTGCACGTTGCGTGGTGCGCTGCATGCACATGTGCAGAACTGAAAAACAAGATGGCTCTGCCAATGGCGCCACCTGGGGAACCGGTTCGGGGACGTGGCAGGCCTGTGTCAATTCCAGTGACACAGGCCGCCAAACCACTACCGGTTCGGCCAAACCGGGCCAAATCGGTAAGAACCCACCACTAGTTTGGCAGATAACTTCAGTCCCTGGGGTTCTGGAATGGATGTGACAGTGTACGAAGTTAGCACCCACCTCTCCCTCTCCTAGAAAAATGAAATATTTTAGGAAATATTAAAAAGGCAGAATATTATTTTTCCCTGAATGAGAAATGGAGAAACGTGTTTTTGGGCAGGAAACAGACTCACTCTTAATCACAACCCCTCCCCCTTTGTCAATGGGCCATTAAGGCCTGAGCCAGTCTATTCTACATAACAAAGATCTACCCCCTTCAGGCAGAGCCATTTCTTTGCCCTTCATTGCACCACCCACCAAGTTTCAACCAAACGTAGCACACAATCAACCTACAATGCTAGCTATGACCTCTGACAACAACCAATCAGGATTTTCTTCCTGTGCCCCAGGAAGTTCAAAGCCCAGAGAAGGCATAAAACCCAGGGACTCTCAACATCTCTTCCCTTTTTACCCAGGAGCTCCAAAGCGACACCTCTGGCATCCTGGGAGGTTACACGAGGCTGGCTCCAGGAAATAGTGAATGCTTCGCTGAGTGAGGGGCTCTTGCCAGCCGCATTGAAAGAGACGGTGGTGAGACCCCTCCTCAAGAAGCCTTCCCTGGACCCAGCATTGTTAGTAAATTACCATCCGGTCTCCAACCTTCACTTTTTGGCGAAGGTTGTAGAGAGTGTGGTGGCACAACAGTTCCCCCGTCACCTGGAAGAAATTGACTATCTGGACCCGCGCCACTCCGGCTTCCGGCCCGGGCACAGCACCGAGACGGCATTGGTCGCATTGGTGGATGATCTCTGGAGGGCCAGAGATGGAGGTTGCTCCTCCATCCTGGTCCTATTAGACCTCTCAGCGGCTTTCGATACCATCGACCATGGTATCTTATTGCATCGACTGGAGGGGTTGGGGGTGACGGGCACCGTTTTACGGTGGTTCTCCTCCTACATCTCCGGCCGGTCGCAATTTGTGTTGGCAGGAGGGCAGAGGTCGACTTTGAGGCCCCTGACGTGTGAGGTGCCTCAGGGGTCGGTCCTCTCGCCACTCCTGTTCAACACATACATGAAGCCGCTGGGCGAGATCATCCGTGGTTTTGGGGTAGAATACCATCTGTACGCTGATGATACGCAGTTGTACATATCTATCCCAAACCACCCCAACGATGCCGTTGAAGTGATGTTCCGGTGTCTGGAAGCCGTACGGGCCTGGATGGGAAGTAACAAACTCAGACTCAACCCATCCAAGACCGAGTGGCTGTGGTTTCCGACGTCCCGGTACAACCAGTTGATGCCATCACTTGCCATCGGGGGTTAACATCTAGCCCCCGTGGATAGGGCGCGCAACTTAGGCGTCCTTCTGGATTCCTGGCTGTCCATGGAGGACCATGTGACGGCCGTGGCCAGGGGGGCCTTTTACCAGGTTCGCCTGGTACGCCAGTTGCGCCCCCTACTGGACCCTTCGCACAGTCACTCAAGCACTCGTGACATCCCGCCTAGACTATGTAATGCTCTCTACATGGGGCTCCTCTTGAGGTGCACCCGAAGGCTGCAGCTAGTTCAGAATGCGGCCACGCGGGGAATTTTGGGAGCCTCAAGGCATTCCCACGTAACACCACTCCTGTGCGAGCTGCACTGGCTGCCTGTGGCCTTTCGGGTGCGCTTCTTTAAAGTGCTCCATGGCACGGGGCCTAGTTATTTGCGGGATCGTATCCTGCCCCATACATCCCTTCATCCGATTCGCTCCCACAGAGAGGGACTTCTCCGGGTGCCGTCCACCAGGCAGTGGCGGCTGGCGAAGCCCAGGGGAAGGGCCTTCTCTGTGGCGGGCCCAACCCTCTGGAACGACCTACCCCCCGAACTTAGAACTATCACGGACCTCCGCTCCTTCCGCCAACATCTGAAGACGTACTTCTTCCATCTTGCCGGCTTGGCCTAATCCCCACAATCAAGTTTATAGACTGAACCCTAAATTGTTTTAATTGGATTTTAATGGGTAAGAGTTTTAATGGATTTTACCACAGGGTATTGTATTTAATTGGTTTTTTAGTATTTATTATTGTCGTTTTATATTTCTATTTTAATTTCCTGTGCACCGCCCTGAGTCCCTTTGGGGAGAGAGGCGCGGTTATACAAATTTAATAAAATAAATAAAATAAATAAATAATAAATATGTGCTGGTTGCCAAGAGCCCATTTTTTTATCACATGGCTATGAGGATAGAGATGGTTGTGAACGCAAGGACTTTTTGTAAGTCACTGTTTATCGAGTGCTGTTGCAACTTTGAACGGTGGTAATACCAATGGTTGTATGTCGAGGACCAGCTGTATGTGAAGCTCAAATTCTAAGACAAGGCTGCTGGATTTTAGACTGCATGACTACATACAACCACTAGATGGCAGTGAAGAGATACACGGGCACTTTGTTTCCATCTAATGGTCATTTAGACTTTTGCAGATGAGATCTAAAATAACAAATGTAACAGGATAAGAGATTGAAGGGACCTTGGAGCAGGGGTGGGATTCAGCCGGTTTGCACCAGTTCAGGCAAACCAGATGTTAATTTCACATCTGGTTCAGCGAACCGGTAGTTGCAAAGACTGGCTGGCCCTGCCCCTAAAGGAGTCTCACCGCAGCCTGTTCATCAGGTAAGTGCAGGGCCCACGCAAAGACTCTGGGAGGGCGAAAAACAGGCCTACCAGAAATTCTGAAGTCTGGAAACAGGGCTGTTTCTGACTTCTGGAGGGCCTCCAGAACCCGGGGGAGGCTGTTTTCACCCTCTTGGAGGCTCAGGAAAGCCTCCGGAGCCTGAGGAGGGTGAAAAACGGGCCTACCAGAAGTCCAAAACCCAGCCTGTTTCTGGCCTCCAGGGAGCCTCTGGAGCCAAGGGGAGGCTGTTTTCACCCTCCTGGAGGCTCGAGGAAAGCCTCCAGAGTCTGGGGAAGGTGAAAACACTCCCCCCCCCAACACTGTGGTGCAAGAGACCTAGTAGGCCACGCCCACCATGGCCACGCCCACCCAGCAACAGGGCAGAGAACCCATTGCTAACATTTGTCAATCTCACCCCTGCCTTGTTGGTCTTCTCATCTAACCCTCTGCTCAAGCAAGAAACCCTATACCAGGGGTCTGCAAAGTCGGCTCTTTTAAGACTGGTGGACTTCAACTCCCAGAGTTCCCCAGCCAGCATAGCTGGCTGGGGAATTCTGGGAGTTGAAGTCCACCAGTCTTAAAAGAGCCGACTTTGCAGACCCCTGCCCTATACCATTTCAGACAAATGGTTGTCCAATCTATTCTTAAAAACTCTTAGTATTGGAGCATCCACGATTTCTCTACTCTAATAGTTAACAAACAGCATGCCACTGACCAGAAATCAGGGTAGCTAAATGGGAGAGTTGTATTTTTGAAAGAAATGGGACCTTTCCGATTTTCCTCACCCAAAGGTTGGTTTGCACCCAGGATGCATTGACTGGCTCGTTTCCTATTTTAATAAGCATGTTTGATTTGAAGCATTCATTATTTCCATTTGAATCCTCACGTTTTAAAATGTCAGAACGTTTTAATTTAAAATACTGTTCCAAATGGTCAAATCAAGTTGTTGAGGTTTTTTTTTTTTAAAAAAAAAAGGTTCACAGACATGGTAAGAATTCTCCTTGTTTCAAACTGAATAAATTCTATTGGTCATTTCAATTAGTCTTTCAGATTTGACTTGGAAAGCTGATTTGTTTTGGAGTTTCGATGGAATTCGTCCTTACATGAAACATCTCTGTAATCTTGGGACACACGTTGTACTGAACCATAATGTGTTTTATGTTGATTTTTAGTTGTATGGAAGTTAGTTCTCACATAATCAAAAATAAACATTCTGATATGATCAGTACCGCAATAGCACCAGCAGGGCTTTTACAGCCCCTTCTAAGCGGTTGATTAGGGGGCTGGAACACCTTCCTTACCATCTGAGGCTGCAACGGCTGGGCCTCTTCACTCTAGAACGACGGCGCCTGAGAGGTGACCTGATTGAAGTTATAAAATCATGCACGGTGTGGACAAAGTAGAAAAGGAAAAACTGTTTTCCCTATCGCACAACACTAGAACTAGGGGGCACTCCATGAAACTTTTGATAGCTAGACCTCAAACAAATAAGAGGAAGTACTTTTTCACCCAGAGGATCACTGGTCTACGGAACTCCCTGCCAGAAGAAGTGGTGACAGCTGTCAGCCTCGACACCTTTAAGAAAGGATTAGACGAGTTCATGGAGAACAAGGGTATCCATGGCTATCATGATGGATGCCTAAGGACACCCTCCGGGTTGGAGAGATAGGCAGGATATCTCTCAATGCCATTTGCAGGGAATCATAAGCAGGTGAAGACATCTGCTTGGGAAGACCCTGAAGCAAATGGGGAGCCACTGTGTGAGACAGAATGCTAGACTGGATGGGCTGTGGCCTGTTCCAGCAAGGCTATTCTTATGTTCTTATGTTCTTATGTTTACTGAGTCAGCCTATTGCCCCCAACAATCCGAGTCCTCATTTTACCCACCTCGGAAGGAATGGAAGGCTGAGTCAACCTTGAGCCTGGTGAGATTCAAACGGCCAAATTGCAGGTAGACAGTGATCAGCAGAAGCAGCCTGTATTACTGCACTCTAACCATCCTTCCTAGATCATCGCAGATGCTATGAGGCTTCTTCATAATAACTTCATGGATTTTTGTTTTTGTTTTTACAATAAATGTACTTATTTGAGCCTTTAAGTCCTAGACTTCAGAACATTTCTGGATCAAATCCACTGGGGTTTGCAAACCATAGTTTGGGGCACTGTTTTTCAAAGATGGTCTGTGGGCCATGAATGATCCATAGAAGTTTATGAGCTAGTCCAGTGATGGCGAACCTTTTTCGCCTGGGGTGCCAAAGGGAAACGCCCACGTGCGTTCAGGTGCCCACCCACCCCTAAGCTAATGCCCTCCTGCACAGTGGCCCCTGAGCATGCATGTGTGACACCCTGGGCCCCCTGCTGCCCCGCACATGTGCGAATGGCTTTTTTGGAGCCTGGAGAGGGTAAAATGAGCCTCCCCTCACTGTCTGGAGACCCTCCGGAGACTGGAAATGGATAATTTTCTAACTTCCAGTGCAGTGGTGGGTTTCTGCAGGCTCGCACCTACTCGCGAGAGCCGGTTGGTGAAATTTAGAGAACGGGTGAGAGGGGGTTCCACTGGCGTACCTGGAAGTAAATCTGGCCCGCCGCTGCCAGTGACCCAATGGGAAGGAAAGGAAAGGAAGGAAGAAAGGAAAGAAAGAAAGAACGAAAGAAGGAAGGAAGGAAGGAAGGAAAGAAAGAAAGAAAGAAAGAAAGAAAGAAAGAAAGAAAGAAAGAAAGAAAGAAAGAAAGAAAGAAAGAATTTATCATCACAATTGAGTCCAAAATTTTGGTAGCAAAGCAAGAGCGTTGTTAAATGAGTTTCACCACATTTTAAAAGGTGGCCACTCCCACCCCGTCACATGACTGCCAAGCCATGCCCACAAAATAGGCCACACCTACAGAGTAGGTTCTAAAAAATGTGAAACCCACCACTGTTCCAGTGGGCCCAGTAAGTCTGTTTTTCACCCGCCCCAGGTTCCAGAGGCTTTCTAGGAGCCTGGGGAGGGCAAAAATGGCCTCCCCTGTGCGCCCCCCCCCCCGAGGCCCTCTGGAGGGGGAAAAACTGCAAAAAATCAAGGCTGAGTATCAGCTGGCCAGCGGGCACATGTATGCTGGAGCTGACAGGGCAATGCCTCGTGTGCCCTCAGAAATGGCTCCGTGTGCCACCCTTGGCACCCCTGCCATAGGTTCGCCATTACAGAGTAGTCAATCATACTGGTAGTCCTTGATTTACAATCCTTTGTTTAGTCACATTTCAAAGTGACAACAGCGCTGAAGACAGGGACTTATGACTGTTTTCACACTTAAAGCACTATCACCACAGTCATGTGATCAAAAATTGGGCAACAGGCCTGTATTTATGACCGTTGCAGTGTCCTGAGGTCATGTGATCCCCTTTCCCGACTTTTTGACAAACAGGTCAACAGGGGAGCCTGATTCCCTTAACACAGGGGTCTCCAACCTTTGCAACTTTAGGCCACCAAGGAGCAGGGGCGTCAAACCTGCGGCCTGCATCATGTTCTGGCCAACTCCTGCCTGGTTTAGCGAAGTGGGGGGGAAGTCCCAATACATTACGTGATGCCACCATGACGATGCGCGTTTGACATCCCTGTGGTAGAGAGACATTCCCTGAGGGTGGGCACCAGCACGAAAAGCTTGGAAGACTAAAACTCCGTGATCAACCCAGATTGGATCCTGCTACATTTATCCTGGGACTTGTATATTTGCCTTCATTCCCGAGTAAAAAGTACATCCAGACATTAACACCCACGCTGATCTCGTACTCACTGTTTTGCAATGTGTGTTAAATGAATAAATAAACAGATTTTTTACTACTTTGTCCTAGCAAAAGAAAATAGACCTTCCATGGGGAATCTCCGTATTCTCTGTTTCAGATGTTTTTTCTCTCTCTCTCGCCATCGCTCTCGGATAGATTTAGAAACGATCTGGTAATCCTGTCCCCCGACACTTCCCCCTCCCTACTGCCCTCAATGTGATTGCCATCATAGAAGTCAACAGGATGATGAGAAATTAATGCTTCTGGTTTGGAAAATGTGAACCAGAGTCTTGGCTACGGACGCGCAGAAATGTCTCTTATTATTTCTCTGACAAATCTAGACATTCGCTGGGGAAAAATACTGTTTTCATTATGACAAGCACTATTTTTGTTCTAATAATAACATTCATCCCCAACCCTGTAAATTAAAAACCATGCAATATGTTAGTTAAGCATCCTTATTTACGAGATTTTGGTGACTGTAAAGGCTCGGGCCTGTTAGCTCAATACACTGACCCATTAAAATGGGCTAAGTCAGTAACTTATAAATGCAACTTTGCAGTGTATGTTCTATTTTGTTTTTAATAGCAGGGATGCAGAATATAAGGCTCCCTGAGCCCAAGGCATTCTTCAAAGAAGATTACTCTAAAGGCTGAGCTAGCTGGTGTTTTTGTTTTGCAGCCTCCTGTCTTACCTCCTTTGTAATATAGATTGTAATTTTTTTATGTGAAAATTAGGAGCCCAGGGCAGAGGTGTCTAAGAGGCATGGTTATAAAAACAACAACGAAGATGGATCCACGAAGATGTAATTAAAGATCCACCCCCAGCTAAAGCAGAGAAAGTTAAGGGTGAGGAATTAAGAGTAGGAGAGAGGGTAAGAAAGAGGAGAAGGGGGGAATAGAGGAGAAAGAGAGAGGAAGAAGAAAGCAGGAAGGAAAGGAGGAAGGAAGAAGGTAGAGAAGGGAGGTTGAGAAGGTGGAAGGAGTAAGGTTGTTGCAAAATAAGATGGAGGCATGGGGTGGCAAGAAAGTGATCCAAACTATATTATATATGTGTTTGTGTGTAAAAATGAGTATAGAGACTATGATGATTAGACAAATGTTAAATAGCAATTATAACAATATATACTGTATCTATGAATGAATTTGAAAGGGAAATTTTTTTTAAAATTTTTTTAAAGATCCAACCCAACACAAAAGGTGGGGGGGGGGGAGCTTTGGTCACACCACGCGACACTCAAAATGCGGCCACCTGACTATAGGGAGCAGGGTAGATGTTGAACATTCGAATTCAGGTCATAAGTAGTTTTGGCAGCTCTCCAAGCCTGATGAGGTCTGTGGTTGTAAATTCAGCCTTGAAAGACTGTTTGCCGAGACTTTGCTGGTTGTGAATGAGAGGAATTCACATTAGCTTAATAAAAAGGGGTTTTGTCGGGACAAGGCAGTGGTGGGTTTCAAATTTTTTAGAACCTACTCTGTAGGTGTGGCCTATTTTGTGGGCGTGGCTTGGCAGTCATGTGACAGCGTGGAAGTGGCCACCTTTTAAAATGTGGTGAAACTCATTTAACAACGCTCTTGCTTAGCAACCAAAATTTTGGACTCAATTGTGATGATAAATTCTTTCTTTCTTTCTTTCTTTCTTTCTTTCTTTCTTTCTTTCTTTCTTTCTTTCTTTCTTTCTTTCTTTCTTTCTTTCTTTCCCTTTCCTTTCCTTTCCTTCCCGTTGGGTCACTGGCAGCGGTGGGCCCGATTTACTTCCATGTACGCCAGTGGAACCCCCTCTCACCGGTTCTCTAAATTTCACCAACCGGCTCTCGCGAGTAGGTGCGAGCCTGCAGAAACCCACCACTGGGACAAGGAGTCTGCTTTGTGATTTTGTGAAGCCTAGGTCAGAACAGACACTGACATCCCCTGAACTCTGCTGAAGATGTTACCTAATCTGGTAACAGAATGTTCTGAAATCAACTCACAAGCTCGGAGAACGAACCTTTACCCCCTGAGCTAAGTCAGTCCAGCTTGAATTCCACTGACTCTTATCTACCGCCAATTTGCTTTGATTGTTAGTAGTTCAGATTCTTGCTTAAGCCTGCAATAAACCTTTATATTCATTTGAACTGCCTGGATTTCCTGATTTCCCGGGCTTGACAATAGGCTTTCCTGTTGTTCCATGACTTAAATACCTCTAACATAATGACAGTATTGGTTTCATTTCTTCCTCCAAGTATGGTGTCCCATCGATTTTTAATTATTGCATCAAACTCACTACTACAGACTGTGTCACACATCCATCAGCCTGTTGATGATTTAGTTATATTTGGGAGAGTTGATGCAAACATCACTGAAATCTTTAGTGCAAATAGGGTTTCACAATAAAAAAAAACCTCACTTTATTCTCTCCTAGCTTTCTCCAGGATTTTACTTCTTATTGTAGGTCAAAAGAATTCAGGTCAGTGATTTTAAATGAATTGAGTGACACAAAGGTTTGGAATATGAGCACTTTCAGCAGAAGAATAATCATAATTAAAATGGTGACTCTGGATGAGCAATGACCGAGGATTATGGCAGATGTCCATGTCCTATATAATTCCATTTGCCAATAGAATAGTGTAAAATTTAAGGCATTTTCACATTGCCCGCTTAACCTTTGTAGAGACTTTGCAATATTAACACAAAAATAACCGAATAATGGAAGGGACCTTGGAAGTCTTCTAGTCCAATCCATCTGGTCGTGTGCTCGAGCAGTAGATTTTGGACTAGAAGACAGTTGTGGGATTCACAATTTTTTACTACCGCTTCTGTGGGCATGGCTTGGTGGGCAGGGTGTGGCTTGGTAGGCATGGCTTGGTGGACATGGCAGGGGAAGGATACTGCAAAATCTCCATTCCATCCCCACTCCAGGGGAAGGTTACTGCAAGATCCCCATTTCCTCCCGATCAGCTGGGACTTGGGAGGCAGAGAATAGATGGGAGCGGGGCCAGTCAGAGGTGGTATTTACCAGTTCTCCGAACTACTCAAAATTTCTGATGCCAGTTCTCCAGAACTGGTCAGAACCTGCTGAATACCACCTCTGCTAGAAGACCTCCAAGGTTCCTTCCAACACTGTTATTCTATATTCTCCACCACAGTCCAGGGGTGTCAAACCTGATTTCTTTGAGGGTTGTGTTTGACTTCGGGAGGGCCGGGAGGTGTGTCCAGTGTGGGTATGGCCAGCTTCACATCACTCATGTCAGAGGAGCCTATGGTACCCTGAGCACTCTGCCAGCAAAAACTGGCTCTCATGTTCCGTTTTTGGCCTGGATGGTCTCCTGGAACCTTCTGCCAGTGAAAATAGAGCTTGGGAGGGCCACACGGGGGCCTTCTGAGCTCCATTGTCACTTGCAGAGACACCACAGGCCAGTCCTTTGCTGTTTCCAGGACGACCCCTGCAGGCCAGATCTAAGCACCCGCGGGCCCCCACCCTCAGGTCACCACTACTGGTTCGCCTGAACCAGTCCGAACTGGCTGAACACCATCACTGATACTGCCCCCTCTGAAGAGGGAAAATATCTTCAATTGCACTAAAACCATTTTTGAAAATTCATCTGTCTATTCTAGAATGTTTTTCTATCTTGCTGCTCCCCCCCCCCCCCTATATGAATTACTCAGACTCAACAGATTATGGAATATTTGATGTGCAGCATGTTGGAAATTCAATATTGCTCATCCTTTTACACAAGGAGGAATTATTTTGTGATTAATAGCAAGCGCTCAACCAAGATATTTTTAGAAAATGCCTGACGATGATCCTGGGAGGTTCATTCCCAGCTTAAAGATCATGACTTCACCATCAGAAATAAGATTTGCTTGAGAAATGAAAAGTAGAGCAGCCATAGTGGGTGGATAATTCACACGTATCTGGATTGGAGTTTTGTAATCAAAAGTCGATATACCAATTGCGTCAGTTTGGGTACCAAATCTGCAGAGGGAAAGAGTACGCAATAAGCCAGACCTTAGAGTTGTTATAAAATAGACTGTGTGCTCCATTTAAACGATGCCAGCAAGAGTCGAAAGAGAGGTAAGGAGGGGAGCAAAAACAGAAGGGACTCTGGACAGGTGATAAAAGCGATGTAGGAAGAAGAGAGGTGGTGCTATTGTGTGGGTGACTGTAGAAGAGCAGGAAGAGCTGGTGGGTGGAGATAAACACATCATTAGCTTAGAGTTGTTACGTTTCTATATACAGTCCAAGTCCAATCCCTCTAGAATTCCATTGACCTTTAAGGTAAAGGTAAAGATTCTCCTCGCATACATGTGCTAGTCGTTCCCGACTCTAGGGGACGGTGCTTATTTCTGTTTCAAAGCTGAAGAGCCAGTGCTGTCCGAAGACATCTCCATGGTCATGTGGCTAGCATGACTAAGTGCCAAAGGTGCACGGAATGCTGTTACCTTCCCACCAAAGGTGGTTCCTATTTTTTCTACTTGCACTTCTACATGCTTTCGAACTGCTAGGTTGGCAGAAGCTGGGATAAGTAACGGGAGCTCACTCCGTTACGTGGCGCTAGGGATTTGAATCACTGAGCTGCTGACCTTTCTGATCGACAAGTCCAGCATCTTAGCCACTGAGCCACCATGTCCCATTGACCTTTATCTGACGCCAATTTAACATTGAACTCAAATCTCCTATTTTCTATCTGGGTGTCTTAACCATTAGATCAGGGATGTCAAACTCGATTTCATTGAGGGCCGCACCAGGGTTGCGTTTGACCTTGGGGGACCTGGATGGGCATGGCCAGCTCGACGTCACTTGTGTTGGGTGCTCCTGTGGCAGCCTGAGTGCTCTGCCAGAGAAAACGCCTCCCGCAACCCTCTGCCGGAGAAAACAGACCTCGGGAGGACTGCCCGCGATCCTCCCAAGCTCCATTTTTACTGGCAGAGGCCATATAGACTAGTCCTTTGCTGTTTCCAGGGCAGCCCTGTGGGCCAGATCTAAGCACCTTGCAGGCTGGATCCGGCCCCTGGGCCTTGAGTTTGACAGCCCTGCACTAGACCAAACTGCCTGTAAATTCCTGAACCATGGTGGTGTGATAATAGATAGAGAGAAGCTACATGGATTGGCAGTCCATGGGTCCATAGAAGCTCCCATACAAAGCAGGAAAAGAACCCCCCTCCTCTACATTAACTTCATAGATCAAGTTTTGACAGGCGACTAAACCTATTGCTCGAACTCTCTGTTGAAACTCGCCTCCTTCTGTAGCCTCTGCCCTGCTGACGTTAGGGAAAACAATTGGTGCATAGTTCCTCCCGCCGACAGGGAAATCCACCAATCCCTGCCCCTTAATTTACCCTGCACTAAGCTGTAATAACAGCACCACTCAGTGACCCTGTCAACAATTTCAATTAATTAGAACGAACCCATTTTGTTTGATCTGCTTTATGCTACCCCTCAGGCTGGCTGACGTCCGTCTGGTTGTGCCCTTAGAAAGGTATCCCATTCTGCTGTTCCTACTCTGGTTTTTTTTCCATCTCTTCCTCCCCCTGACCTGAGGCTTATGGAAAAGATGATAGGAAAGAGAGGAAATAATGTTTTGTTTTGTTTTTTGATGGCCTAAAAGACTGCCGTGGTCATCTGAATGGAGCTTGCATTAGTAGCTACAGCAGCAAATGGAGCCATTGAAGTCTTTCTTATTCAACTACGCCTTCTTAAGAAATCAGCCCACTGCCTAGGGGGTTATGTATACTGTAGTCCCATTAAGCACGTAGACCGCATAGTAGGTCAGCTATAAATGCATTTGCTTTCTTGTTGTGGAGAGGCAGTTGGAGGGCGTAACCACGATGCTGGATTCTGTGCTTTTGTAAAGCTTGGCGGAGGGATTTTTTTTAAAAAGCTCCTCTAATATTACAAGATGTTGTAAAAATGGAGTATAATTATAGCCTCCCAGAGTTCTCAGCCTTTTGCCTCCGGCCAGGGTAATTAATAGAATACAACATTTCCTTGATAGGCCCAACAGGATAATATAAAAGCGTCTCTTTTCGGCTTTTGATTTCTACAAGAGAGACAGTTTAAACAAGGAAGAAAGATCAATTGTCTTTATATTTTATTAGGGTAAATTAGCAAAGAAACCCTTTTGTGCTGACAAGGAAGATCTAACTACTTAAAAGAGACATCTGTTACAGCCACCAAAGAGAGTGTTTATTCATCAGGAAATTAGGAAGTTATAAAGGGGAAGAGATTTTGAAGATTGGTTCTAACTTCTACGCCTCCAATATGGCCACTATGCATCTCTTGAAATGTATGCTTAGCTTTTATTGGAAGGCTACATGTTCATTTTTGGTCTTCATTTCTATTGGCATTATATCCATCCATCCATCCATCCATCCATCCATCCATCCATCCATCCATCCATCCATCCATCATCTATGTCAGGCAATGGTGGGATTCAAAATTTGTTACTACTGGTTTCTGTGGGTGTGGCTCGATGGGCGTGGCTCAGTGGGCGTGGCAGGGGAAGGGTACTGTAAAATCTCTATTCCCACCGCACTCCAGGGGAAGGTTACTGCAAAATTCCCATTTCTTCATGGGTTCATTTAATAACAGTGGCATTCACTTAACAACTGTGGTATTTATTTTAACTGCTGCTATGTTTACTTAATTACTGCTACAAAAAAGTTCATAAAATCAGGTTGGGCACCTAATGTAACTTTATAATTGTCACAACTTAATTGCCAGGCTCAATTCGAGTTGTAAGTTGAAGACTAGGTAAAGGTTTCCCTTACACATATGTGTTAGTTGTTCCCGACTCTAGGGGGTGGTACTCATCTCCATTTCAAAGCTGAAGAGCCAGCGCTGTCTGAAGACGTCTCCGTGGTCATGCGGCTGGCATGACTAAATGCCAAAAGTGCACGGAATGCTGTTACCTTCCCATCAAAGGTGGTCCCTATTTTTCTACTTGCATTTTTACATGGTTTTGAACTGCTAGGTTGGCAGAAGCTGGGACAAATAACGGGAGCTCACTCCGTTATGTGGCGCTAGGGATTTGAACTGCCAAACTGCCGACCTTTCTGATCGTCAAGCTCAGCGTCATAGCCAATGAGCTACCGCTTCCCCTTCAACTAGTTGAAGACTAGTTGCATACAAAATAAAAATTTACAATTTACTTTATGCAGCTGAGAGGGACACAACTTTTCTTCTTCTTCTTCTAAGAATTTTGGGGAGGAGGGGTGGAGAGATCTTAAACTCAGTGTCTCTTTTCTTGGAAGAAATGTGGCACCCACTTACCCAGAAGTTCACAATCATAATTCTAAAGGGGTGTTTCTCAACGCTGGCCACTTAAAGATGTGCGGATTTCAGTGCACAGCTCGCTAAATCATTTCCTGCTGGCTTCCCTGGAATTTGTTCACTGCTCGAGATGGTTGACAGGATAAGAAGACCTCATATCTGTACCATCCTTAGTTCTAGTTTTGATATAGTTTTTCAAATGTTAATTGGTTTTCTATTTTTATACTTTGGAAGCTGCCCAGAGTCGCCTTATGGAGGAGATGGGTGCCCTATAAATTTCATAAATGAATAAAAAAAATCTCTCAGAATTCCCCAGCCGGTCATGCCGGCTGGAGCATTCTGGGAGTTGAAGTCCATACAGCTTAAAGGCAACAAGATTTGAGAAACAGCAATCTAGAGCAGAGGTTCCCAAACTTGGCAACTTTAAGACTTGTGAACTTCAATTCTCCAGCCAGCTCTGAAGTCCACAAGTCTTAAAGTTGCCAAGTTTGGGAACCTCTGCTCTAGAGTCTTGCTCCTTCAGAGACCCTTCTCCAGTTCAGCTTAAACAAATGTAATACATTGGTGTCCAGGTAGTCCTTGACTTATGACCGTAATTGAGCCCAACATTTCTGTTCTTAAGTGGGACATTTGTTAAGTGACTTTTGTCCCATTTTACGTCCTTTCTTGGCCACAGTTACTAAGTGAATCACTGCAATCACATGGTTGTTAAGTGAATCTGGCTTCCCCATGGATTTTGCTTGTCAAAAGGTTGCAAAAGGGGATCCCATGACCTTTGGAACACAGCAACGGTCATAAATATGAACCAGTTGCCAAGCCTCTGAATTTGGATCACGTGATCCTGTGAATGCTGCAAAGGTTGTAAGCGTGAAAAATGGTCAACCATCACTTTTGTCAGGGCTGTTGTGACTTTGAACGGTCACTAAACGAACGGCTGTAAATCGAGGACTCACCTGTACTTTTAACTCAAAATGAGGAAAGCGTTTTCTAAAGCTGGGCCCAGGGACAATATCTGCAATCTGTTGGAAAAAATGTCCTGGGTTCAGTTCCAAGTGGGGGGAAATTCACTGGAAACACAGAGGCTGCTTGGAAAGATGGTTTAATGGTGGGCAGGATTCACAGGGTTTGAGCTCCTGAGCAGAAAAGGGAAGAGATGCTTGAGAGTCCCTGGGTTTTATGCCCTCTCCTGGGCTTTGAACTTCCTAGGGCACAGGAAGAGTATCCTGATTGGTTGCCCTCAGAGATCATAGCTAGCTTTGTAGGTTGTGTGCTACGTTTGGTTGAAACTTGGTGGGTGGTGCAATGAAGGGCAATGAGATGGGGTAGATCTTGGTTACGTAGAATAGGCTGGCTCAGGCCTTAATAGCCCATTGACAAAGGTGGGGGAAACTATTAAGAGTGAGTCTGTTTCCTGCCTAAAAACACGTTTCTCTGGCTCAGGCCTTAATGGCCCATTGACAAAGGTGGGGGAGGCAGAGTTTCTGCGAGTTTCTACTTCTCTTTTTAGGGGAAGTATGCTGCCTTTTTAATATTTCCTAAATTATATCATTTTCTAGCAGGGGGGGTAGGTTTTAATGTCTTACACGGGAACATCAGAACCTGTAAAAAGGAAATCAATCTAGAAAATCAAAGAAGAAATGACTGCGTAAATATGCTAGTCCTTGACGGCTCCCTGGTTCTCTATGATCCCATATCATTTCTGACTCAAAAGGAGGAAAGCCCAACCGTCCGCATCATTTCCTGCTGTATCACTGGCTTTCCTGGAATTTGCTCAGTCAGCATAAGAAATCACACAAGATCAGAAAGAGATTGGAAAGAGCCCAGGTGTGCCGTTACAAGGCTTAAGCAAATGATCTGACGCAGGCAAAGAAAGAAAGGGGGTGGGTGGGAAGGTGAATGAATGCCAAACTACAGGAAATACCAGAGAAAGGTTTGCCAGAATGAGGGGGAAAGCTGCAACGGCTGATCACACGTAATTGGTTTGGTTTTGTTTTGTTTTAAAAAAGATTCTCTGAGTAAGCTGGGATCAAAGCCAATGAACCCTAAGCCTGGCCCAGAGATTTATTTGGCACTCAGTCCAAAGATTATTTCCAATTTAAGCCTTCCACTGTCAAGGCAGAGCACAGAACCTGCCAGGAATTGAAAGACAAAATGGAAAATTGGCACGGGAGGATGTCCAAATCCAGTATTCATCCCTCACCTTTTCCATAATAGCAATAGCCCTTAGACCAGTGATGGCGAACCTATGGCACGGGTGCCACAGGCAGCATGCGGAACCATTTCTTAGGGCACGCGAGGCGTTGCCCCGTCAGCTCCAGTGGGCATGTGTGCACTGGCCAGCTGATTTAGACCTTCTTTTGAGGCCATTTTTCATCCTCTGGAGGCTTCACGGAAGCTCTGGAGATGGGGCGGAAGGCTGTTTATACCCTCCCCAAGCTCCTAGAAAGTCTCCGGAGCCTGGGGAGGGCAAAAATAGCGTGCCAAAAGCAGGGGGTCGCGCACATAGCATTATGGGTGTGGCATGCCCATGCACGACCCCCCCTGTGCTCCCCCCGCTTTTGGCACGCGAGCCATCACTGCCTTAGACGTATACGCCGCTTGTTCTGACCTAGGCTTCCCGAGAGCATGAAGCAAACTCCTTGTCTCGACAAAAAACCCTTTTATTAATTTACTGTGAATTCTGCTCATTCATCTCCAAGGAGGATTTACAGTCACAGACCTTATCTGGCTTGGAGACCTGCCAAGCCGATATTTGCAACACTTGGCGAGGAGCCTCGGAGAGTCACGAGCCAATTAAGTGAACATTGTCTCCTGCAAACTTCACTCCCCTTTTGCTCCACCCATAATTCTATGCACGTGACACCCCCCAGTACACCCCCAGGCCTCCTGAAGCCTCCGGAGGGCAAAACACGCCCCTACAGGTAACCCCGAAGTTCGGGAATGGACTTCTAGGTTGCCCGTAGGAAACATTTTTTGCCCCCCAGAAGCTTCAGGATGTTTCCCTGAAGGGAGGAAAATGGCCCAATGGGCAAACCGGAAGTCTGTTCCCTAAATTCCGGTTTGAGTGTTGGGTTGTTTTTTGCCTCCAGAGGGCACAAAATGGCTGAAAATGAAGGCTGAAATCAACTGGACAGCATGCGCATGCACATTGGTGGTGACAGGGCAATGCCTCGCAGGCCCTAAGAAATGGTTCTGCGTGCCACCTGTGGCAGGCCTGCCATAGGTTTGCCATCACAGCTTCACATGATGGTTGTCTGGCCTGCTGCTTTTCCTTTTGTCTCCCAAGGTTATTCCCACATGCGATTACCCTATCAGAAGTGTCTACAAAAGGAGTATCAAAATATGCAAAACCATCAATCAAATCTCCAGATATATTTTTTTATCTGTACTGATGATCTCATGGTCCGATCCCTTCAGAACTCTTCTTAGATTCTTACATCTGTTGGCTATATCATATCTCTAATGGCTGCAAATCAGAGAGGGATTACCTGGTGTCTTGCTTTCCATCTGTCTTCTGCTGCCATAATGCACATGAAAGGATTAAATCAGCAAATAATAAGCAAAAGAGCCGACTATGCTAATTACCCATAATAGTGTTTCTAATGGCCCCAGAAAGCCCCCTGCCTTTAGTTATACAGATATATATAAATAATCAAGATCGCGGACATTAAAGGCTTTGCCCTTTTACTCCTTGTCTATTACTCATGACTCTTTTCTTCTCTGCTTGCTTTTAAAACTCCA
Source organism: Rhabdophis nuchalis (assembly GCA_039707465.1). Classification (NCBI taxonomy): domain Eukaryota; kingdom Metazoa; phylum Chordata; class Lepidosauria; order Squamata; family Natricidae; genus Rhabdophis; species Rhabdophis nuchalis. Next base: position 208,674,873 of record CM077645.1, read on the forward strand.
ACCAAACTAGTAAATGGTTAATAGGTTAATGGGAATTTTAGTACAAGTTAATTTAATTAATTTTAATTCTTTTATTGTATATGTTATTGCTAAATCCTCAGACTCAATATCAAGCACTCCCATTGGCTAAAGGTCACACTCAGTTTGGGCGGGAGAATTACAGGCTCTCTATTGGTTAATTGTCTGACAGCTGACTCTATATAAGAGCTGTCAGATGGGTGGTTCTTTGTTACAGTTTGGTTCAGTTCGTATTAAACAGTTTAAAGCAGCTCCCTGCCTCTGTGTTTTTACCTCAGAGAACAGTCTTGAGCACTGACGACGAGGATGTCGAATGTTCCTGTGTTTGCCCCGTTTGTCCCAGAGAGAGAGTCGTGGGACGCTTTTATCGAGCGTTTTGACTGTTTTATGATCGCAAGTGATCTTGGTGAGATTTCTGATGAGTGCAAGACTGGTTTTTTTCTGAGTGCCTGTGGGCCAGCTATGTTTTCTACTGCTAGAGAATTAGCAGCTCCAGCTCTTGCACATTCCCTGCCTTGGGATGTGTTGATGACTAGACTTAAAGGACATTATGCCCCCTCACCATCCCGTTTTGCCAGACGCTACGCGTTTCGGTGGTGCTGTCAGAAGGAGGGCGAGTCTGTGAACCAGTATTTGGCATCGTTGAGGAGTGCTGCTATACATTGTGAATTTACCAATCTTGATGAGGCACTTTTAGAGCAATTGATTTGGGGCACCAATGATGCAAAATTGCAGCGCAGGCTGCTCGCTCGTTCTGAATAAACGTTGCAGATTGCTGTTGATGAAGCAAGGGCAGCTGAACAATCGGCTCATTCTGGTAGATTTATCTGTACACCGCCCTGAGTCCATTTCGATGGAGATAGGCGCGATTTACAAATTGAAATAAATAAATAAAATAAATAAATAATCCCATATTTTTTTTTGCCAGTTAACTGTTTTTGAAGTTTGCCTTTGTTTAATATCTAAACATTGAGCGATATTTTTTTGCTGGCTTGGACTGAGCAATGCGCGTAGCAATCCTTCCAGCACAGTTTTTTTAGCTGGCCTTAATTGTGGTGTTTCAGCAAGGTCAGACATGATATGTCTGGATAATGTTTTATCAGCTGAGAAACCTTCAGTTCTTGGCTCCGTAATTGTTGTCTGTCAGCCAGCTAGCATCATTCTTCTCCTTCTTCACTCGTGTCTTTTGCATGCCTGCATCTTGACCGCTGAGGACTCTCACATGTATGTCTGCACAAAGATGCAGTAGAGTCTGGGTTTTGCAAAGGTGTGTTTACGTTCCCTTGTTCGGGCTTCCAATTCCCATTTTCCGAAGCAATTATGCAATTCTGTTCATGCAGTGCATCATTTTAGAAATACTAGAGAATTTTAGTCGGAACAGATAAGAGGAAATGTTTGACAGAGAATATCAAAGCCAATATTTTTGCTGCCTCACATCTTTTAGGAGAAGTTTTGTTTATGTGACACCGAAATTCACATGCCCTTATTATGATATTTTCTGGCAAAAATGATGGCTGAGGACATGAAGGAATCCACACAACCAGCTTAACAAACAACTGTGCTTTTAATTGATTTTTTTTTACAAGGAAAATGTAAATGTCTTTCCGTTTTTTGAACTATATTGATAGGATACTAATTTACCTAAACTGTTCATCCCAGAACTGTCACATGAACCTGGGACTTGGTTATCATTTTATGTAAAAAAACGTTTGTGTGTGTGTGTGAGGTAACTATTTTAGGCCAATTGTTTATAAGATTGATTATCTGCTGCAATCCCAGGCCTCTTGGTGGTCTACATAATTAATTAATCTTATATAAATAAAAATGTAACTATGAGTTTGTTCAAAACAGGTAATCTCCGAAAGTACTGCACCGATCGCTTCCAAATTGAATTTCATAAAATGAAATTCAATGGCGAAAAGAGTAAGGTTCTACATTTAGGCAACAAAAATGAAATGCACAGGTACAGTATAGGTGGTACCTTGCTCAATAGCAGTAACTGTGAAAGGGATCTTGGAGTCCTAGTGGACAACCATTTAAATATGAGCCAGCAGTGTGCAGCAGCTGCCAAAAAAGCCAACACAGTTCTAGGCTGCATAAACAGAGGGATAGAATCAAGATCATGTGAAGTGTTAATACCACACTTGGAATACTGCATTCAGTTTTGGTCGCCACAATGTAGAAAAAATGTGGAGACTCTAGAAAGAGTTCAGAGAAGAGCAACAAAGATGATTAGGGGACTGGAGACTGAAACATATGAAGAATGGTTGCAGGAACTGGGTATGTCTAGTTTAATGAAAAGAAGGACCAGGGGAGACATGATAGCAGTCTTCCGATATCTCAGAGGGTGCCACAAAGAAGAGGGAGTCAAACTATTCTCCAAGGCACCTGAGGGTAGAACAAGAAGCAATGGGTGGAAACTAATCAAGGAGAGAAGCAACTTAGAACTGAGGAGAAATTTCCTGACAGTTAGAACAGTTAATCAGTGGAACAGCTTGCCTCCAGAAGTTGTGAATGCCCCAACACTGCAAGTCTTCAAGAAGATGTTGGATAGCCATTTGTCTGAAATGGTTTAGGGCTTCCTGCCTAGGCAGGGAGTTGGACTAGACGGCCTCCAAGGTCCCTTCCAACTCTGCTATTGTATTGTATTGTAGATTTTCACACAGCGTTCCTTTCAAGTACGGCACCAATGATATATATAGATTGTGTAGATGTCACACCTGTGCCAGGTACATGCAACGGAAATGTACAAAATTGTAAAAAAGGTAGGTAGATGGATACAGAGAGAGCAGTGGGCCACAGGTATTATGTCATCCTTTATGACATAAAATACTGAGGGAGAAATACAGTAGGTATTTCGATTTAATCCATTTTTAATTTTGTATTTTGTATTTTGTCTGTGGTCTTATTTGTATTTTTAATTGCCTGGGCCCCGCCTCGAGTTCCCTCGGGGAGAGAGAGCGGGATATAAAATTAAATTATTATTATTATTATTATTATTAGGTAGGTAGAGGGATAGAGAGGGGGAGAAATACAGTAGGTAGATAGGTTGGGGGTTATATGGTGGTTGTGTGTACGTGGTTGTGTGTGCAGGTGTAGATCTACACACAGATTGGTTGGCCATTTAACCAGACTGGGCCACAGCAACGCGTGGCCGGGAACGGCTAGTTAAACATAAAAATAAAATACCCCCACAGTAAAAAAAAAAAAAAAATTAAATGGTCAAATCTAAAGAATATTGTACAGAGTTTTTTTTAGAGTTTTAATTGGGGATTTTAGCGCAGGGACATTTCTAATTTAATTTGTTTTTATGCTCTGTATGTATTTTATAGTATTTTAAATTTTTCCCTGTGCACCGCTCCGAGTCCCCTTGGGGAGAGGACGCGGTATACAAAATAAATTTATTATTATTATTATAGCTAGTCTCAATTTAGAGCCACTCATTTAATGACCATTCAAAGTTACAATGGTCCTTACACTTATGACTGCCAAAAAGTCCTCATGGTCACGTGATCAAAATTTGGGCACCTAGCAACCAGCCTGTATTTATGATGGTTGCAGTGTCCAGAAGTCATATGATCATCATTTGCAACCTTCCCAGGCAGTTTCTGATGAGCAAAAACAATGGGGGGAACCAGATTCATTTGACAATCATGTGATTCACTTAGCAACTCTGGCAAAAAAAAAAAGATCCTAAAATTGAGTATAACTCACCTAACAACCATCTTGCTTTGTAATGGGAGCTCCAGTCCCAAATATGGTCATGATTCAAGGACTACCTGTACAATAATTAATTCTGGGTACCCTGGATACAGCTCTCTCTCTTTTTTTTCTCTGTACAGTATTTTATGAGCTCTGATGGCACAGTGGTTAGAATGCAGTATTTCAGGCTGACTGCCCGCTGCCAGGTGTTCGATCCTGACCGGCTCAAGGTTGACTCAGTCCTCCATCCATCCGAGGTCGGTAAAATGAGGACTCAGATTGTTGGGGGTGCGATATGCTGACTCTGTAAATCACTGAGAGATGCTATTAACAAGGGTGGTATTCAGCTGGTTCGTACAGGTTTGGGCGAATCGGATGTTAATTTTATATCTGGTTCGCCGAACTTCTTGTTGCAAGGACTGGCTGGCCCTGCCCACCCAACCCCTTCCCAGGAGTCTCCACACGGCCCATTCATCATGCCAGGTAACTGCAGCGCCCACACGGAAGCTCTGTGAGGGCGAAAAACCGGCCACTCAGAAGTCCAGAAATGGGCCCATTTCTGGCCTCCGGAGGGCCTCTGGAGCCCGGGGGAGGCCATTGTTACCCTCCTGGAGGCTCAAGGAAAGGAGGGCAAAAAACAGGCAGAGAACCAGTTACTAACATTTTTCAATCCCACCCCTGGCTATAAAGCACTAAGAAGCAGGATATAAGTCCAAGAGTTATTGCTATTGTTATTTTTAGAAAGGCCCAGACTGTAAGGGTTTAGCATCTGAGTTCACATGGTGCTGCATCTATACAGCAAAGCAAAAACTTTTTTGTGGAAATTGGGAGTTACCAGGTGCTTCTCCTCTGATTTAAATGCTGCTAGTTCATAAGAAAGTGCTTTGGAGCAGGAGTGTCCACCCATATAATAAAAGCAGTCAGAACAATAGCTGCGATGATGCAATCAACGCTCCACCTGCCTTTTAACGTGACTCAAAACACACATAAAATTTGTCAGACCTTTGATGGCACCATCTCTGCTATCTTGACTTTTCTTTATTGTACCCCATGGGCTCTCTGCTTTGGAGGCTGCAAAGAGGGAGAAGAGAAACTAGGCTGTCTTTATCAAACTGAACTTAATTTGGTCACCGATAGCGTCTCTCACATTATCGGCACGGGCTACGGATGCTCTTTTAAAATGGCTACGTCGGGGAGAAGTTCATCCAAATGGATGCAACTGTTTACTCACACAGTATTGCAATAAGCTGGGTCTACATAAAGAGCATTTGCATATGAAGAACAATTCATGGGCTTCATTAGTACTTTGGTGGTTTGGGCGGTCGTTGTACATTTTATGAATTTTTTTTCTAATTGGAGTCTTCAAAACACTGGAATACAAAAGAACCAGTACAACGAAAATATTAATAATAAAACTGGAGAAGATAAAAAGAACATGAAAAGGCTTGCAAATAGAAATAGAATGACTGTGGCAAAAAAACACCAATGGTGGCAATAAGCATCTTGGGGCCCATCACTTGAAGACCATAGGCCCGTGATGGGGAACCTATGGCACGCGTGCCACAGGTGGCACAGGGAGCCATTTGTTAGGGCACGCGAAGTGCACGCTGGCCAGCTGACTTCGACCTTCTTTTGAGGCCATTTTTTACCCTCTGGAGGCTTCAGGGCCCTATGGACAAACCAAAAGTCACAGTTTGGGCATTGTGACTTCCGGTTTGCTCATAGGGCTGATTTTTGCCCTCTGGAGCCTTCAGGGAAGCATCCTGAAGGCCCCTGAAGGCTCCGGAAGTCAAAAACCAGCCCTATGGACAAACCGGAGGTCACCATTCCTGAACTTCCGGGTTCCCTATAGGTCCATTTTTCACCCTCTGGAGCCTTCAGGGAAGCTCCTGAGGCCTCCAGAGCGCATCCAGGGTGGTGGGGAGGCTGTTTCCATCCTCCCCAGGCTCCTAGGAAGCCTCTGGAGCCTGAGGAGGGTGAAAAAACCATGCAAAAGCAGGTGAGGGTTGCTGGTCACACACACGGGGGTGGGGATCCCATACATAGCATTTTGGGTATGGCACACCCCGCACGAACCCCACCCCCCCTGCACTCCCCCCACTTTTGGCACGGGAGCCAAAAAAGTTTCACCATCACTGCCATAGGCATTGACAAATTCACCCTTAGTCAATTGCAAAAGGCAGCTTTAACTCAGAACAGCTTCCATAAGATAAGATAACCTTGACCGTCATTTTTTATAGTGTGCATGCTGGTCTACACTAAAGAGGAAATTCTGTTGCCTGCTCTCAAAAGAAAGTATACATCTACCCATAAACATATATAAAACACACATACACATATTCTACACACACACACATTAATCACTGTCCATTTTGAATACATAGCGGAGGAAGAAACTTGAGTGTTCAGAGTTGATGCTATACGGAACAAAACTGTGAGTGAATCTTACTTTACTTTTACTTTATTCAAATTTATATACCGCCCTATCTCCCTTGCGGGACTCAGGGCGGTGAACAGGCAATCATAAAACATAAAAACCTCGGGTACAATAAATATAATAAAAACAAATTAAACAAGAACCTGTTCTAAAAAGTCCCAATAAAACCCAGTTGATAAAATAAATTTAAAAGCTACGCCAGGCCGGCCGCACGAAATAGATAAGTATATAAATCTATATGTTCCGCTTCGGATACCATGAAACCTCCTCCCAGAAGGTAACAAGGAAAACAGGTCGTGAAGAGGATGTGTAGCGTCCCAGATAATCCCAAGGAAAGAAGGAAATGAACTACCAATAATATTTTCTGCACTCCTCACCACTTTCTGCACCACCTTCCTGCCCAGACAGTAATGCAATATGACAGGATACTCTTGATCATCCCTCTATAGAAAGTGGTAAGGACAGGGGAAGTATGATGCATTCCTGGAAAGATATCTATAACACCATCAAACCTCAACCTCTACCTATCCCAGGTTCCTGGAAAGGACTCAAAAGGTGGATAAAAATGCCAAATCCAGTGTGAACATCTGGCTGACTGTGTGGCAAACAGCAATAATAATAATAATAGGCAGAGCATCCTGTTCTCCCCCCAGGAAGATTTCTATAGGCACCTGGAATATCAGTTTATTACTCACAGGACTTCATCCACTTATATGATAGAATTGCCAGTTGCAAAGTTTCAAAATTATCCTATCACTTTCCTGATGTGACAAAAAAAAAAAGCAGTTAGTCGATTAAAAAAAAAAAAAAATTATAGAAAGGTTTGTGTAAATTTTCCCAAACTGAAGTCAGTTATGCCTTTTGATGCTAGCCTAAACTGTTTTATTTTTCTGGCTATTTTATTTCATAAAATCATACAGGTTGTCCTTGTTTACTAACAGTAATTGGGTCTGGGAAGTCTGTCACTAAACGACACGACTGCGCCAATTTACAATGGCAGCTATGGCAGTCCCGGTTGCTGTAGTTAAGCAAATCTTGCAAGAGATGCACTGCAGTGGGTCAGTGACGCTGCAGCTCCAGCAGTTCGACTCCTAGCATTGTGTGATGGGGTGAGCTCCTGTCGCCTGCCTCAGCTTCTGCCCACCTAGCAGTTCAAAAGCATACTACATGCGAGTAGATAAATAAGCACCACTTATTTGTGGGAAAGCGAGATGGTGCTTCGTGTGGACAATCAGAATCCTGCCGGACCTTCCCAGTTGTGATGCCTATTGGAGAGGAGAGGATCCTGGATGATACTACAGGATACTACAGCCATTCATCTTTCTTTCTGTTATGGAGTTAGTCTGCCTCCTGTGGCACACCTTGGAAAGCGTGAGAGCTTGAGCCAAACAGGGTAGCCAAAGTACTAATCTGAATTAGCACTGTAGTCTCCTGGTTAATGTAACATCGGCATGTGTCAGATAAATAAATAATTGCAGCATTGTGTATTCACTTGATCACCATTTGAGACCTCTTGTTAGTTTCCCCATTGATTTTGCTTATTGGAAGCTGACATGGGTAATCATGCGATGGGGAACACTGCAACATTGCAGTTGCGCACCAGATGCCAAGTAACCCACATTGCGATCGTCTGACCATGGGGATGCTGCGATAACTCCAACCACGATAACTCATGGTAAGTGCTCCTTGTTCGGCACCATGATACCTCAAAGATTTACTGAATGAGTGGACATTAAGGCAGGACTACCTGTATTACTTTATTTATCATGTTTTTCCACTGTTGCTTGTTTTTGCAGAGTAACTGGAAAGCTCTGCTGAAGAACGATAAATAAACCTTTTCATGCAATGACCACATATTCAAAGGCACATACATACAAATAAATACATTTGATTGGCTAATTAGGTCCATCAAGTGATTGTTGATGCCTACTGACTACACTGATAGAATTCTCTCCATGATCATCTGTCTCCATCCTGGTCCTTCAGGACTTTCAATGGTTGATCCATTGCCCCATGACGGACTCCATCCATGCTGCTTGTCTTCTTCTTCTCTTTCCTGCCATCTCATCAGAAGGATAATTTGAGCTTGGTAATATGAGCCTTGAGTGAGAACTCTGGGTTGATTTCTAGAATAGAATAAAATAGAATAGAATAGAATAGAGTTCTTTATTGGCCAAATGTGATTGGACACACAAGGGATTTGTCTTTGGTGCAGATGCTCTCAGTGTACATAAAAGAAAAGATACATGCATCAAGAATCATAAGGTACAACACTTAACGATAGTCATAGGCAGTGGTGGGTTCCAGCATCACCCACATGGATGTGCGTGGGGCACGCATGCGTCATACTTACCTGCAATGCTTCTGCAAGCCTGCGCAACGCTCCAGCTGCTTGCTGGACAATTGCGCAGGCGCTCTCCACGCTGTGCACATGCGCGGGAGCGCTGAAGAATTAAAAGTACGGTAAGAAGTGAAAGCGGGCAGGCGGGCCCTCCGGAGCACTGTACCGGAACGGTATCCGGTGCTCCGGGCTGGCTCCTGTACGCCTGTACTGAGGCGTACCTCCTGAAACCCACCCCTGGTCATAGGGCACAAATAAACAATCAAATCATACTAGAAACAATCACTATAAATTGTAAGGATACAAGCAACCAAGTTACAGTCATACAGTCATAGGTGGGAGGAGATGGGTGATAGGAATGATGAGATTAATAATAGTGCAGACTTAGTAAATAGTTTGACAGCGTTGAGGGAAGTATTTGTTTAGCAGAGTGATGGCGTTCAGGAAAAAAAAACTATCCTTGTGTCTAGTTGTCTTGGTGTGCAGTGCTCTATAGCAGTGATGGCTAACCTTTTTTGGCTCGCGTGCCAAAAGTGAGGGGAGTGCAGGGGGGTCGTGCGTGGGTGTGCCACACCCATAATGCTATGTGTGTGACCCCCTGCTTTTGGCACACTTTTTTCGCCCTCCCCTGGCTCCAGAGGTTTTCTAGCAGCCTGGGGAGGGTGAAAACAGCCTCCCTCCCCACCCCCAGAGGCTTCAGGAGCTTCCCTGAGGCCTCCAGAGGGCAAAAAATGGCCTCAAAAGAAAGCCTAAACCAGCTGGCCAGCACACACATGCACGCTGGAGCTGAGAGGGCAACACCTCGCGTGCCCTAAGAAATGGTTCCGCGTGCCACCTGTGGCACCCGTGCCATATGTTCGCCATCACTGCTCTATAGCGTTGTTTTGAGAGTAGGAGTTGAAACAATTTATATGTCCAGGATGTGAGGAGTCTGTAGATATTTTTACAGCCCTCTTTTCGACTCATGCAATGTACAGGTCCTCAATGGAAGGCAGGTTGGTAGCCATTGTTTTTTCTGCAATTCTAATTATCCTCTGAAGTCTATGTCTGTCTCGTTGGGTAGTAGAACCAAACCAGACAGTTACAGAGGTGCAGATGACAGACTCAATCATTCCTCTGTAGAATGATCCATTCGTTTGTTTTCTTGGCTGCCCATGGTATTCTCAAGGATCACATTCAGTTTTCTTTTCCAACTAGTCTATGCTATCTTGTGTTGGACTACGGATCCCTTGGTTTCAATACAGCTGCGTTTTAGAATGATAGGAAATGCAGCCTAATGCATCTGGAGGGCGTTAATTTGGAACAGGATGTTTGTCTTTTTAATCAACTTACTGTTGACCTTTAATCACTGAGTAGTCCTTAACTACACATTAGAACAGTAAACCTACTCCTAATCCGTCTAGTTTTAACATGCATATAAGCAGAATGAGTAATAAAGCTGAACTAGCAATGTCTCGAGCAGGAACTCTTCAGACAGTTTTTGTTCTTCGACCCAAAGAGCAGGTAAACAAAGCAGATGAGTAATAATAATAATAATAATAAAAATAGGGCACAAGAAATCTCTTTGTTTCCCAAAGGTGTTCCCTCAGGTACAGTTTTCATAATAGACAATAGTTTAGTTCTAGCCCAACTCTAACTGGCAGACAAAGAGTCTGCTAAAAAACAAAAAAAAGAAAACACCTATTTATTTATTTATTTATTTATTTGTTTGTTTGTTTGTTTGTTTGTTTTATTAAATTTATATCCTGCCCTTCTACAAAAGGACCCAGGGCGGCACACAGGAAAATTAAAAAAAACATACATACATAAATACACCATTACTAAAACCCTATTAAACTAAGTTACCCCGTGCTAAAAACATGTTAAAATCCTCTGATTAAAATTTACAGCTAATAAAAAGTCCAAATCGGGTGGTTTGCTATCTCAAAAGCAAACGGCCAGTTTGTCAAATTGGGGACTGGAAGTAAAAAGCAGTGGAGAAAACGCATAGGAGATTATTTATTTATTACATTTGTATCTTGCCTTTGTGTTTATACACCACTTATTGTAGTTTCCAAAATTTCCACCTGGCCTTTGGTACGTGGATAAAGTGGTTTTTCCTGCTCCCACTCTGAATTCTAAAACATCTTCCGGATATTATTATTTATCGATGTGTTTTCTTTTATTGCTTCCACGGTTTTTGTTTTTAAAGACATTGTGTAATTTTCCCAGAGAGTTTTGGGTTATTGGGTGGCTTAGAAATCATGATGATGATGATAATTGTAATGATGTGTAGAAAGTTAACACCCACCCCTCTCCTAGAAAAATGTAATATTTTGAGAAATATTAAAAAGGCAAGATAAAATATTTTCCCTCAAAGAGAAATAAGAATCCTAAGGGAGACAGAAACAGATATTTGATGCCCGTTACGAAAGACTGGACCAGTCTCTACACAAGACAAAAGACCTCCAACTACAGGGTGATGGATGGGATTAAGACATGACCCTCCAGGACATAATAGGATTAACCCATTTAGCAGCAGAGTTCACCACATGGCACAATCTCCTAAGGACATTCCATCAGAGTCCAAACTTCAACCAAACCTGAGAGCTCAGACAACCTCAGCTATGACCCCTGCATAGCCCCATGAGAGTCTGACAGCAGCCAATAGAATACATGTTCTTGCACAGGAACAGGAAGCTCAAGTTCAAAGCCCAAGAGAAGATATAAAAACCCCTCACTCTCAACTCCATGTGGTCAGCTGCCAAGGACCATCCATGTGGTTCTGCTTCATCATGAAACCATCTTTCCAATCAGTCTCCTTGTTTCCAGTGTCTTCCACCCGGCTTGGAACCGAACCAGATGGATAGTTCTCCCAACAGACGATAACAGCAGTTTCCGTTCCATAAACATTGTTTTTGGGGAGGTTGACCTTCTGTTACCCTTTGCTGATTGTCCCATGACCATTGTTCCCGATAATGTAATCAACGAGGTAAAAAGAGAGAACTTGTGCTATTTATTAACTTCCCTTGGTTGTAAGATGTCATATGGATACATTTATTGCCTCTTAATCTAAACAATCTTTACCTAGATTTTAGTTTTACAATCTGAGATTCCAGAGAAAGAAAAATTAGCAGGCGTTGCAACAAAACAAGAAGGCAGGGTCTCGTACAATGCTATCGTTCTCTTTTATTGCCCATTTCATTATTTCTCTGGCTGCACACTCTGGAGCCGGGGTCACCAACCTTTCAGATCTCAGGGACCACTAAATTCATAATTTTAAATCCCGTGGACCACTAATATGAGTTAGTGACGGGATGGGGTCCTTCAGGCACTTAGCTTGGTTGCCTGTTAGCGGAGCGAAGCACCCAGGGTCAACCCTAGGTTTGCTGTCCATTGCAGCTAGGAATCTCTAATACGGTTTATTCTGTAGCCAGCCCAGGCGCTACATTGCCCCCCTGCAAACTCTGTATTTTGAGGAACTCGGCTGAAGTTTCGTGTGTCGCTCACTGACGCGCCTGGACTCCCAAGGAGGGAGGGAGGGAAGGGCTGGAGCTACTAAACAGGCAGCCAAGCTATGTGCCTGAAGGACCCCATCCTCTAAGCGAATGGGAGTAATTGCTTCAGTGGGCCGTATCCAGCCCAGGGGCCGTAGTTTGAAGACCCCTGATTTCGTGCAATATAAAAAAATGTAAAAATGCAAAATATTTTTCTGCAGACCGCCAAAATTTTCTTGAGGATCCCCACTGGTCCATGGACCATCAGTTGGTGACTGCTACTCTGGAGCGCCCCCCCCCCAAACCCCCCACCCAAGAGCATCTCCTCAAAATCTTGATTTTCCTTGAGTAAAAAAACCTCTGGAAGTAAAACAGGACCAAAGTAGGAAGTTACACTGCTGCACCATAAGAGCCATAGAGGCACATCCGATTGAAGAAATGGCAAAAATCTCCATGCAATAGAATTCTATTTTGCTAGTTTTCCCCCCCTCTAGTTTTGGGCTTCTGGTATTCTCAGAAAAACAAACAAACAAACAAAAAAAGGGGTCAGCTCAGTGCTTTGTTTACCCACAGGCTGTTTGGGGAATTCTGGTATTTGAAGTCCACACAATGATCGTAACGTTGCTGCAGTTAAAAAAAGCCTGCTTTAGAAAAAACTGAGATGCTTGTTTTCTTCGGTCCCTCCCGAATAAGTCCTTCTCTGCTAGGGGAAGCAAAAATAAGTAAATAATATTAGCATTTAAAAAAAAAAAAAAGCTCAACGGCCTTGCACACTCTGTACTTGTTCTTCTTAACAGCATTCCGAACATTTCAGAGTTTAGCTGGAAACCTTGGTGGGCCTTGCCCTCTTGCAAAATTTGTTTTCAATTACCCTGAGTGTCTTTGACTCCAAAGGCATCCCTTTAGTGCCTGTGTCCCTGTTCAGGACAGAAAAGAATAGCAGAGTTGGAAAGGACCTTGGAGGTCTTCTAATCCAACTCAAGCAGGAGAGAAATCCTATATCCGTGATGGTGAACCTATGGCACGCGTGCCAAAGGTGGCACGCAGAGCCATTTCTTAGGGCATGCGAGACGTTGCCCTGTCAGCTCCAGCATGCATATGCATGCACACGCTGGCCAGCTGTTTTCGGCCTTCATTTTTGGTCATTTTTCACCCTCCAGGCTTTTCTGGAGCATCCGGAGGATGAAAAACAACCCAACACGCAAACTGAAAGTCAGCAAATGGGCCATTTCCAGTCTCTGGAGGGCCTCGGGGGGAGGGGAGGCACGCACACGCAGAACCCTCCTGTGCTCCCCCCATTTTTGGCACATGATGGCAAAAAGGTTAGCCATCTCTGCCCTATACTGCCCATGCCTTGGTAAGGCCACACTTGGAATACTGCATTCAGTTTTGGTCACCACGATGTAGAAAAGATGTGGAGACTCTAGAAAGAGTGCAGAGAAGAGCAACAAAAAGGATTAGGGGACTGGAGACTGAAATATATGAGGAATGGTTGCAGGAACTGGGTATGTCTAGTTTAATGAAAAGAAGGACTAGGGGAGACATGATAGCAGTGTTCCAATATCTCAGGGGTTGCCACAAAGAAGAGGGAGTCAAACTATTCTCCAAAGCACCTGAGGGCAGAACAAGAAGCAATGGGTGGAAACTAATCAAGGAGAGAAGCAACTTGGAACTGAGGATAAATTTCCTGACAGTTAGAACAATTAATCAGTGGAACAACTTGCCTCCAGAAGTTGTGAATGCCCCAACACTGCAAGTCTTTAAGAAGATGTTGGATAGCCTTTTGTCTGAAATGGTATAGGGCTTCCTGCCTAGGCAGGGTGTTGGACTAGATGACCTCCAAGGTTCCTTCCAACTCTGCTATTGTATTGTATTTTTGGAAGAAATGTCCTTTGGGGTTCAGTTCCAAGTGCGGAGAAAGACACTGGAGACAATGGTGGACAGGACCACATGCCTTGAAGATGTTGGGGGAAGGAAAAATAAGGGGCAGAGATGCTCAGAGTACCTGAGTTTTATACCCTCTCTTGGCTTTTGAATTTGAGCTTGTATTCTGATTGGTTGCCATGCAGGGGCAACTCTGTAGGCTGTCCTGATTCCCAAGCTTGGTTGAGCCTTGCTGGGTGATGTAATCTTCCCAGGTGCCATGTGGTGAGATGGGTAGAGGGCTAATCCTATCTTTGTTGGATCTTGGGTGAGGATATTTGCCTATGAATAGACCTAGCTATCTCTTTATCTCATAAGTGGGGACATCTACTGTGGGCTATCGAGGAGTGTGGGGGCTATGAAGTATGAGTCTGTTTCCTGGTTCAAAACTTGTTTCTCCATTTCTCATCCAGGGAAATATAGTATTCTGCCTTTTTAATATTTCCTAGAATATTTCATTTTCCTAGGAGAGGGGTGGATGCTAACTTCCTACAATTCCATTCCAGACAGGTAGCTGTCCAGTCTCTTCTTAAAAGTCTTCCATGATGAAGCACCCACCATTTTTGAGGGCAAGCCGTTCCACCGGTTGATTGTTGTCAATGTTAGGAAATTTCTCCTTAGTTTTAGAGTTGCTTATCTCCTTCATTAGTTTCCATCCATTGTTTCTTGTCCTGCCTTCTGGTGCTTTGGAAAGTAGGTTGATCCCCTCTTCTTTGTGGCAGCCGCTCATCAAATATTGGAACTCTGCTATCATGTCATCCCAAGTCCATCTTCTCACTAGACTAGACAGAAATATAACTTAATCCCTAGACATTGCAGAAAGATGTTCATGTGTTACACAAACAACAGAGAAGGGGTGTGGGAAGGTCCCCATAAGCACTGGCTTATGGAAGCACCACAAAAGTAGGATAAATCAACTTTTCACCTATCCTTAATATGTTAAAACCATCTGCAATTTGGATATATAAATCTGTGCTTTTCTAATGCTTTTTGCACGTGTCTTCTTTAAACCCCGGGATAAAAAACAAATTAAATGTAATTCACGCTTAATTTGTGGGCTTTAAAGAAGTATTTGCACACTTCATCACAAACAGAGGTCCGAGGCTGTGATGCGGTTGAAAAATGTGGTTTGATTCTGCACCAGTTATCTTCAGCTATGAAAGGAAAACAAATCAAATATCAACTATGAGCCGATGCCTTCCATGTAAGTAGGGCATCAGTTCCAGTAATCCCCAGATATTAGGCTTGGTTGAGAGTTGGTCTAATGCAAGGCTTCCCAAACTTGGCAACTTTAAGGCTTGTGGACTTTAACTCCCAGAATTCTCCAGCCAGCATATGCTGACTGGAGAATTCTGGGAGTTAAAGTCCACAAGCCTTAAAGTTGCCAAGTTTGGGAAGCCCTGGTCTAATGCTTCTGAAAGACACTGCAGAAGAGAAAGCTGAAAAGAGAAATTTTATAGTGATTTCTTTTCCTCCCCATGGCCAAGAGTAATGGCATTTACATTAGATGCTTAACTTGGTTTCTGAATTCCTGCAATGCATTGAACCATTAAGGAACCAAATGGACTCCGTTTGTTTATGACGCTGCAGGCAAAAAGGAAGAGGGGGAAACATTTTAGCCTTTGGTTGTGTGAACAGAGTTACTGGGACTTTTAACTGCTTCTGGTCTATGGGATACACAAACCCAGCAGCCGCAGAGTTTGCGTATGTGTGAGTTAAATTAAAGGAATGGAGTGGCATTAACAAAAACCTTCCTTAGATTCAATCTCCAGAGGTGATTTTTAAACGAAGATCAATGGTAGAAGGAATCTAATCTAGGAATTCATAAGATCTTTGTGTTTCTCCGAATATTGTAAGAAAAGCCCATTGTCACAAGGTGCGTCATATGACTTGTTCCTTCTTGGGGTGTGCATGCAACATCACCGTGCACATTGAAAAAAGAGGTGCTCAGCCTGTTCCCCACTTCTCCCACAGCACTGGATAATAAGAATTATAATCTCAGCCATTATAATTATATTCAATTCTCATTAAATCAGCATATCCTGACATCTCCAGCCTGCTGGGCAGGCAAAGGAAATAGCAAAGAGAATAAGAACACCATTAGCTCTTCACATTCACATGAGTTGGAGACTGATTGCACCAGAAGAAGATATCTAACATTAAAAAAAAAGTCATCAAAAAAGCACAACAAAGAAAGATCTTTCTGCGCCAACTCAGAAACTCAGATCTTTCTGCGCCAACTCAGAAACTCAGATCTTTCTGCGCCAACTCAAACTGCCCAAAGAGCTCCTGATTCTGTTCTACAGCGGAATTATTGAGTCTGTCATCTGCACCTCCATAACTGTCTGCTTTGGCTCTGCAACCAAACAAGACAGACACAGACTTCAGAGGATAATTAGATCTGCAGAAAAAACAATGGCTGCCAACCTGCCTTCCATTGAGGACTGTATACTGCACGAGTCAAAAAGAGGGCTGTGAAAATAACTACACACCCCTCACATCCTAGACACAAATTGTTTCAACTCCTACCTACCCTCAACACGAGGCTATAGGGCACTGCACATCCAAACAACTAGACACAAGGACATTTTTTTCCAGAATGCCATCACTCTGCTTAACAACTAATTCCCACAACACTGTCAATAATTTATCAAGAATGTATCACTATTCTTCTTCTCTTCCTTCCTAGGATCTATCTCTTCCCATTTATGACTATAATCATGTTTGTTGTATCTTACAATTTATATTGTTTTATTTATTTCCTAGCAAAATTTGATTGCTTATTAGGAACCTTGACTACCATTAAGTGTTCTATCCTATGATTCTTGATGAATTTATACTATTCTATTTTTCTTTATGTACACCGAGAGCCTATGCACCAAAGACAAATTCCTTGTGTGTCCAATCACACTTGGCCAATAAAGAATTCTACTCCATTCTAAATTTACCCTGCTGGGTAGAACAATGATTTTTCCAGAGTTTAAAATCAAACTAGAAGCATGTTTCGCATTCCCACCTTTGAAATTTCTCCTGCAATGGGATGCTCTAAGATTAGAATGCTCAACTTTGTCCTATGCAGCATAAACTGATTTGATTCAGAAGATTGAGCATCCAAATAGGAGTTTCATTTGGCTCTGATTAGATTGTTTTAAAGTTTATTTGTAAAACAGTGGAGGGGTCATCATAACACTGCTCACTAAGCTCAAACTATTTAGCCTCTCTCTCTCTCTCTCTCTCTCTCTCTCTCTCTCTCTCTCTCTCTCTCTCTCTCTCTCTCTCTCTCTCTCTCTCTCTCTCTCTCTCTTTCTCCCTCTCCTTCCCTCCCTTTCCTGCTGTGTTAGGGGAGGGAGAGAGGCGCTGGGAAGGGTGAATCATGGAATTAAATGGTAAAAGCTGCCAGATTTTCATTTCTCTGGAAGGAAAAGAAGAAAAGGTGTATTTGTCATGCTAATCTAATACTTAAAAGAAAAGAGGGAATGGGCCAACCATTACAAAGACAA
This sequence comes from Rhabdophis nuchalis, assembly GCA_039707465.1. Lineage (NCBI taxonomy): Eukaryota > Metazoa > Chordata > Lepidosauria > Squamata > Natricidae > Rhabdophis > Rhabdophis nuchalis. The sequence continues at coordinate 208,692,270 of CM077645.1, forward strand.
TGCACAGTGTCATTCGAAATTATTTGTTGCAAATCTCCAGAAAAATCTGCAGCCTTTCTAAGGTGTTTGTGAACACACAAGAGCCCTAAATAACAGAGAGAGGAATAAGGAACTGTCAATCACAACCTTTTCCAACCCCATCATCTAGAACAGATTATGCAAGTAGATTGTGAGGTCTGCCAGACTAGTCATTTATCAACTAACCATTTCCTTGGTGATTAATCCTTAATGCAGGCAGGCTTTATATCATTACAGACAGCTGGCTGACATTATAAATCTCTAATAAAAAAACCCAACTTCCTACTTCTGTGGATGAATCAGGTGACTGCATTTAAAGGGCCATATGTATGGTAGTAGTTTTTATTTAGGCGATGCTTTAAACCAGGGGTCACCAACCTGTCGGACCTCAGGGACCACTAAATTCATAATTTTAAATCCCATGGGCCACTAATAGGATCTGCCTAATGACCGACTGGGTGGGCGTGGCTAGGTGGTCATGTGACTGGGTGGGTGTGGCCAACTCACTCATGTCTAGGGGCGCCTCGCCAGCCTCTACTCACCACTCCTCACCTGCCCGCCCAGGCTCCTTAGGGCCCCAACAGGAAGCAGTTGCTGGAGCTAAGCAGCCACCATGAGAAAGAGTTGGCAAAACAGCTCAGTTCAAATTGGATCTGACTGAGAAGGAGGCTCAGCAGAAGCACCTCACTGAGGACTACGAGCATAGGCTTTCCAAGCAGAGGGAAGACCTTTGGGAGTGCAAGGTTCAGCGGGCTGAGATGGTCAGCCAGTTCCAGGCCATGATGCAGTCTCATTGGAACAAGGCCCTCCAGCTCTTTGCCACCAGTGGCAGTTTCCTCCAGCCTTCGCCCAAAGCCCTGTACCAGGAGGTTGAAGCAGGCCCCAAGTTGGAATTTCTGCCCCCCTCCGACAGCAACACAAACGTTCATTGCACGTATCCATCTCAGGGGCCGTAGTTTGAGGACTCCTGATTTAGTGCAATATAAAAAATGCGAATACTTTTTCTGCGGACCACCAATTTTTTTTCATGGACCACCAGTTGGTGATCGCTGCTCTAAACCAGAGTTTCTCAACCTTGGTAACCATAGTTGAGAAGATGTTCTCAAGACGTGGGGAGTTCAATTCCAAAAATTGCCCAACCACCAGACTGGCTGGAGAAGTTTGAGAGTCGAAGTCCATACATTTTAAAATTGCCAAGAATGGGGTGGGGGGAGGAAAGAAAAAAACCCCACTGCCATGTTAATTCCCAACAAGAATGACAGCTGGTAATTATTACAGTCCCCTTTATATAACATTCAGTACTTCAAAAATGTTTGTTCATCCTAGAGAAACAGTTGCACTGAACATTTTTACATAAGCAAAATTTTTGCTTTGCTTATTCTGCAGTCACAGGAGGTTGCGAATTCCTTAAAAGCTACTAGACTTTCCTTCAAAGAAAATAAAAAGATAGGAGTTGTGCTGAAGCCTCACAGTTCCCCTGGGATCTCTAGAGGATGGGGATGGGGAACTGTGGTCCTTGCTGGCTCAGGAATTCTGGGAATTGAAGTCCTCAAGTCATAAAGGGGACATATTTCCCTACCTCTGGTCTAGACCAGGGGTCTGCAAAATTGGCTCTTTTAAGACTGGTGGACTTCAACTCCTAGAATTCCCCATCCAGCTTGCTGGGGAATTCTGGGAGTTGAAGTCCACCAGTCTTAAAAGAGCCAATTTTGCAGATCCCTGGTCTAGACTGTTGCAGAAAAAGAGAACACAAGACTTGGACTTCTCAAAATCAGGAAAAGTTTATTATGGCTGCCATAGTTCAGAAAGCTAGTCCAGGCTAGCATCCAAGAATTCTGAATCCCTTCCAAAAGGGAATACAGAGTTTTATACTTCACTACAAGCAACTTTCATCATGGCTAGTTTCCACAAATGGGTTCCAAATCTTCCAGAAAATGTCTTTTTTATAGACCCCCCTCTCTGAATTTAATATCACAAGTCATTTTATCATTTAAGGCTAATTTCCACATTTCACAATACCACTCTTCTATTTTAATATTTACCTCTATTTTCTCTATTTTGAGAAAGAACTGATTAGAATTATGATTATAATGGGTAGAATTATAATAGCAAGATACTGGAAAATAATGCTAATAATCCTTGATGAGAAACCATGGCCTCAAAACTAAACCCACATATTTGTGTTCTTCCAAGCTGGCATTCAATACCATACAGATTAAACATTTCCATATGGACTTATTACAGGTAAGTAAAGGTAAAGGTTCCCCTCATACATATGTTCTAGTCCTGTGATGGCAAACCTATGGCACATAGGTGGCATGCGGAGCCATTTGTTAGGGCACGCAAGGCATTGCCCTGTCAGCTCTAGCGTGAATGCGCGTGCTGGCCAGCTGACTTCGGGATTCATTTTTAGCCTTTTTTCACCCTTCAGAGGCTTCAGGGAAGACTCCGGAAGGCTCCGGAGGGTGAAAAACGGTCCTACAGGCAAACTAAAAGTCACTTGTTTTTCGCCCTCTGGAGACTTCAAGGAAGACTCCGGAGGGCGTCCGGGGGAGGGGCGTTTTCACCCTCCCCAGGCTCCTAGAAAGCTCTGTAGTTTGGGGAGGGTGAAAAACGGGTCCACCGCATGCCAAAAGCAGGGGGAGAGGGCGGGGGTCATGCACATATAATTATGGGTGACGGCAGCCTGCGCATGAACCCCCTGCACTCCCCTCATTTTTGGCACGTGATGGGAAAAAGGTTACCCATCGTGGCGCTAGTTGTTCCCGACTCTAGGGGTCGGTGCTCATCTCTGTTTCAAAGTTGAAGAGCCAGCGCTGTCCGAAGACGTCTCCATGGTCATGTGGCTGGCATGACTAAATGCCGAAGGCGCACAGAACGCTGTTCCCTTCCCAGCACCAGGAGGCTGAATCAGGCCCCAAATCGGAATTTCTGCCCCCCTCGACCCACACAAAAAGACCCCGAAGGGCAAGACTCTTTGCCGCAACACAAACGTTCATTGCACGTATCCATCCCAGGGGCCGTAGTTTGAGGACCCCTGATTTAGGGCAATATAAAACAATGCAAATCATTTTTCTGCAGACCACCAAAATTTTCTCACAGAGCCCCGGTAGTCCACAGACCACCAATTGCTTGATTTAGAGGACTGCCTCATTTTTGGAAGCTCAGACATTCTGCAGTTATAGAGATGCCGTTGCGAACCGACTGGATGGCTTCTTTTAAGGTAGCCCAGTTCCCAGGCTAAGAGATGATTATTTATCTGAAGGCCTCTGGGAGAGTACCCAAGATAAGGATTTGATTTAAAGAGGATGTTTTACATCAAAGCAGCTTTTTCAACCGGGAAAGCAAATAGGGGCAGAGAGGAAGTATACTTCAGCAAAGAAAACATATATTCAGGCCAAGGCCCACCCTGTGTCAGACCTCATCAAAGGATGCAGTGATTCCAGAGGAAAAGACCTGGGAAGACCTTTTCAATCCCAAAAAACTATCCTGGGTATTCCTTGATTTAAGCATTTTTCGGCCAGACGATTTTCAGAATGGCACGCAGGATGAGGGGCAGTGAAAGTCCTTGGGGAAAGGTGCTTTGCAAAGCAGTGGAGCGTGAAGGAAGTTATCTCTTGTCAAATCATTAAAGGGTTGCATTTTTTCCCTCCAGGGATTAAAGCAAAAGGTGCGGCAGTGAGTTTATCTGCACGTAGGCCTAGTCCAGAGGACTTTTCAAAGCCTGAGAGAGATCCTGGATTGGTGCTTGCATGTGCCGGGAAGGAGTTGCACAGCCATAACCCCATGGCTAGAAACAGTGTAGAATAAAGGGACTTTAAACTCAGATGAGATCCAAGCCAAAAACCTGGAGTTTCTTTTTTCCCTCCCTTATTTTTAAGGCAAACGCAGACGAACTAAGCAGGCTGACAAGCAGAAAAGCTCTTGATGAAATGGCTGGAAGGTCTACCCATGCTATCAAATTTGATTTGATTTCATAGTATTGCAGTTTATGTGGCTGCCTTCCTCAAAGACGTGACTTTGCGTGGATATCAACCGTTACAAATTTTACAAAAGAGAATAGAGCACATTAAAAAACACGTTAAAAGGTAAAGTCCCCCTCGCACATATGGGCTAGTCCAGGGGTTCCCAAACTTGGCAACTTTAAGACTTGTGGACTTCAACTCCCAGAATTCTCCAGCCATGCTGGAATTCTCCAGAATTCTGGGAGTTGAAGTCCACAAGTCTTAAAGTTGCCAAGTTTGGGAACCCCTGGGCTAGTCGTTCCTGACTTTAGGGGGGTGGTGCTCATCTCCGTTTCAAAGCCGAAGAGCCAGCGCTGTCCAAAGATGTCTCCGTGGTCATGTGGCCAGCATGACTAAACGCCGAAGAGGCACGGAATGCTGTTGCCTCCCCACCCAAAGTGTTTTTTTTAATTTTTCTACTTGCATTTTTCCGTGTTTTCGAACTGCTAGGTTGGCAGAAGCTGGGAGAAGTAACGGGAGCTCACTCCATTACGTGGCGCTAGGTATTCAAACCGCCGAACCTCTGATTGGCAAGCTCAGCGTCTTAACTCACTGAGCCACTGTGTCCCTTAAAAAACACGTTACAGCCCTACAAAATAAACAGCAGTAGTATTAGCTATCCCCACCAGCGATCATCATTGCCACCATACAGGCTCCACCAGATATCCAGATTCACAAGCCCAAAGGCAGAACCATGTCTTGAAGGCCTGAGGAAACATCAGTCATGCTGGGGCCAATCTTATTTCTGGCGGATGGTATTCTGCCAACCCAGGGATGACTGACCAGATGGAGAGCTCTCCACCGCCATGCCACTTGTTCTCTTGGCTTGCAGTCTTTATTTAATCTATTGAACCTTCCCATATTTAAATCACTCCATATTATTGTTTTTTTTTTTTAATCATTTTGCAAGCCATCCAGAGTCACTGCAACAGTGAAATAGGTGGCATATAAAAACAAATAAACAGTGATAAATATCTGGAATGTTTCAAAATGCAGCGATACAGGCAATTATGTGCACCCCTACAACGGTAGATGTAGCACCTGTGCTCTGAGAGCTTTGTCAGTTGCCCGTTGGCTTCCAGGTCCAGTTCAAGGTGCTGGCTTTGAGCTTTGAAGCCCTACATTGTATGGGACTGGGTTACCTGAGGGGCTTCCTCTTTTGGATCACATCCGTGTGACACCCCCCCCCCCTCCATCCAGAGAGGGCATGCTGTAGGTTCCATCCGTTAGGGAATGATAAGAGCCAAGGTGGCGCAGTGGTTAGAGTGCAGCACTGCAGGCTACTTCAACTGACTGCTAGCTGCGGTTCGGCAGTTCAAATCTCACCGGCTCAAGGTTGACTCAGCCTTCCGTCTTCCGAGGTGGGTAAAATGAGGAGCCCAGATTATTTTATTTATTTATTTATTTTATTAAATTTATATCCCGCCCTTCTCCAAACGGACCCAGGGCAGCGCACAGGAATACTAAAAATACATACAAAAACATATAATTTTTAAAAAAAAACTTATTTAAATAACATCCTGCGCTAAAAACCAAATTAAAATTCCCAAGTTTAAAACTATCTAAAAGTCAATGATGGAGGTTACGCTAGGCCGGCTAGATGGAACAAATGTGTCTTTAGACACTTGCGGAAGAGGCGGAGGTCGGAGATGGTGCGAAGTTCAGGAGGGAGGTCGTTCCAAAGGGCTGGGCCCGCCACAGAGAAGGCTCTTCCCCTGGGTGTCGCCAGTCGGCACTGTCCAGCCGACGGCACCCTGAGGAGGCCCTCTCTGTGGGAGCGTATCGGTCTGAGGGATGTATGGGGCAGGAGGCGGTCTCGCATTGTTGGGGGCAATAGGCTGACTCTGTAAACTGCTTAGAGAGGGCTATGAAAACCCTATTAAGTGGTATATAAGTGCTATTGCTATATCTGGAGGCAGGCCGTTTCTGCCATGGCAACCACCTTGTGGAATCTTCACCCCCCCAGGAAGTGAGGTCATCTCCACCCCCCTTTTAACATTCTGCAAGTCTATGTTATCAGCTCTGTTGTCCCAGAAAGAAGATCTTGCTATGGCTACCTTACTACAGCTAATATCATCCTCTCTGGCTCAGGTGCTCTTTCATCGTTTTTTTATAGGTTTTAATAATGTTTTTAATATACTTCTTGCTTTTCTTTCTTTTGTATTAATTATTGCCCGCTGCCCAGAGTCACATTCTTGTGAGATGGGTGGCCTTGCAAATATGATAGATAGATGGATGGATGGACGGACAGACGGACGGACAGACGGACAGACAGACAGACAAGTAAATAAGTAAATAAATCTATATAAATAAAAATGTAACAAGAATTTGTTCAAAACCGCTAATCTCCGAAAGTACTGCACCGATCATTTCCAAATTTTCACACAACATTCCTTTCAAGTACGGCACCAATGATATATATAGATTGTGTAGATGTCACACCTGTGCCAGGTACATAAAACAGAAATGTAAAAAATTGTAAAAAAGGTAGGTAGATGGATACAGAGAGAGCAGTGGGCCACAGGTATTATTATCCTTTATGACATAAAATACTCTGTCCATAAGATTCAAGGAAAAATACAGTAGGTAGGTAGGTAGGCAGCTAGAGGGATAGAGAGGGGGAGGGAGAAATACAGTAGGTAGATAGGTTGGGGGTTATACGGTGGTTGTGTGTACGTGTTTGTGTGTGCAGGTGTAGATCTACACACAGATTGGTTGGCCATTTAACCAGACTGGGCCACAGCAACAGGGAACGGCTAGTAAATAAATAAATAAAAAATAAATAAAAAATAGGTATGCTGCCACTTTGTAAACAAGGAACGTTCTCCAGTCATAGTCAGTGAGGAGCAGTAACGAAATCTACTTGGTGGTCTAGAAAAAAACGTAGACATCCTGTTCTTTTTCCAGGAACAGAAGTTGCTTAAGAGAAACAAGAGTGATTAACGTCTCCAGATAACAGTGTGTGATCTCACCCGCTTTCAGGTCTCCCACCTCATATCTCCTACAGAGGATTAAGATACAGCTCTGGTACCCCATACCAAGTTCTTTCCCCTCTAGATACAACGATGCTGTGGTCTGTGCTTCCTTCCTTGTTGTTCCACTTCATTTTGTCTCATCACTTGAAACTAAAATTGTTGACCCTGGTTGCAACATGAACAAGGGTTTCCATAAACTGAAGGCCACTCCAGCAGAGGTCTACGATCTGAATGATATACTTTCCACTCTAGGCCTGTCCACACAGAGCAGGAAAAGCTCCTGTGTATAATCCCTTTGTTGTCTTTGTCAAAAAAAAGTCAAAACGATAGCCTTAATGATGCAATTAAATCTCCATTCATTTTGATGAGATGTTACCTTCCCACCAAAGGTCGTTCCTATTTTTTTTCTACTTGCATTTTTACATGCTTTCAAACTGCTAGGTTGGCAGAAGCTGGGACAAGTAACAGGAGCTCACTCTGTTCACAGTGCTAGGGATTCAAACCGCCCAACTGCCAATCTTTCTGATCTTAGCCACTGAGCCACCGCGCCTTTGGTATTTAGTCATGCCAGCCATATGACCATGGAGATGTTTTCTGACAGTACTGGCTCTTCGGCTTTGAAACAGAGATGAGCACCACCTGCTAGAGTCGGGAACAACTAGCACATATGTGCGAGGGGGAACCATTTTGATGAGAAAGTAGGCTTTTGACTGCACCACTGTGGCTGCCATTTTGAACACGCCCTGTGGACACCCCTGAGTGAATTTATAGCCATTGAATTGTGCCTGTTAGTAACTAAATTCAAACAACAAAAACAAGTCATTTCCTCAAATTTTCCTTTTGACACAAGGCTGGTGCGCCATGTTGCCTTGGCTGCTACGATACTGAAAACCAAGTGTAAACAAACAGAGGTTGTGTGGTTTGCGATGTCTCCAAGCTAAAGGCAAGAGTTGTGTTTAAGGCATGACACAACTCGTGTTTAAAAGTGAATGCGGTGTTTCCTTCCTGTGAAGATGACTCATAAGCGGTTGCTTCAAGTATGATGAGTTGCTTTTACGTAGGAAATTTTTCACATGAGAGCCGTTACTGATGACATCCTCATTTATATTTTGAAGTGGTCCGGTCTCTTAGGGAGACCTCACCACATTATGTTCCTCTTGGCTCTGTTGCTGCTTTCACTCCAGATAATTCACCTTAGCACAGTAGTTTCTGGGTCATTTGAGGAATTGGATGTAAGGGAAGAATTAGTCTGAGGAATAAATGACTTCACTTTGATGAACTTAGTGGCAGAAAACGTTAGACACTCGGCGATACAAATTGGTTTTCCTCAGCTTGATGTCCTCCAAATACCTTGCATTTCTGTTCCTAAAACATCAGGAGGGCACCAAGCTGGGAAAGGCTGATCATCTGGAAATTTAAATTTGCCTTCCCCAACCGGTGTGCTCCTTGTAGCTTGAAACAATTTTCTAGCCAGTGTGCCTAAGATTTAATAGATCAGGACTTGTGGTCTTGGTCCAATCCATTCAAAGTTTCCATAAAAATGGCTAGTCTAGTTTGTTAAGAAAAGATTCAATTACAGAACGATAGTTGTACAGTTTATGACTGTACAAATTTAATTTATGACTCGGTGTCTAGTGCAAACCTGGAAAATGAGATATTCAATAGCCCAGTTAAATGTACTAACTTAGACTGTTTAATTGGTTCAAGGAGTTGAATTTAAAGTTGATCATTCTGCATAAAATGCATTCTGGAAAAAAAGTTAGATACATCAAACATCACTCGACTTGCATTCACACAACCTATTTAACCTGTTCATTAAACCTTTGGGGGGACAGTACATTGAATCATAAACTGACTACACCTAAGTCTCAACAATTGAGCCTTGCTTTTCTTTTGCTAAGTGGGACCTTTATTAATTGAATTTTGCTCCATTTTACCTTTCTTGCTACAGTTGTTAAGTGAATCACTGCAGTTATTAAGTTAGTAACATGGTTGTTAAATGAATATGGCTTCTCCGTTGACTTTGCTTGTCAGAAGTCGCAAAAGGTGATCACACGATCTCGGGATACGGCACCATCATAAATATGAGCCAGTTGCAGTGTCTGAATTTTGATCACATGATCATGGAGATGTAGCAATAGTGCGCACGCTCCATGGCTCGGGATCTAGTTATATGCGAGACCGCCTTCTGCCCCATACATCCCTTCGTCTGATCCGCTCCCACAGAGAGGGCCTTCTCAGGGTGCCGTCGGCCAGGCAATGCCGGTTGGCGACACCCAGGGGAAGGGCCTTCTCTGTGGCGGGCCCCACCCTTTGGAACAACCTACCCCTGGAACTACGAACTATCTCTGACCTCCGCCTCTTCCGCCAATGTCTAAAGACACACCTTTTCCATCAAGCCGGCCTAGCGTAACCTCCGTTGGGGACTATTTTTAGATAGTTTTAAATTTGGGGATTTTAAATTGATTTTAGCACAGGGGGAAATTTAATATCTTTTTAAATTTTATATTTTTGTTTACACTTGTATGTTTTAATTTCCTGTGCGCCGCCCTGGGTCCTTTTTGGAGAAGGGCTGGGTATAAATGCGAATTAAAAAAAAAGTTGTACCGTCAGTGTGAAAAGGCAGAAAAAGCCACCAGAAGTCACTTTGAATGGTCACTAAATGTAGTGTTATAAATTGAGGACTACCTGTAAATGGTTTGGGTTCACACCAAATATTAAGGCCTCTCTCAGAATCTAACCCAAGTTAAGATTAGCCAAGCTTAATAGAGTTCAAATGTGACAAGGCTTTTAACTAACCCGGTTAGAATTGGTTAAATTAACGAAGCTAAAATCATCCTTCAGTTACTTTGGTTTTGGTCTAAGAGTGAAGATAGTCACTATGACTTATTGAAGCACTTGCCAAAAAGCAAACTGTAGTTCAAAGCAATCCATAAACGTGAACCTTTGGATCAGAGGTGGGTTGGTGCCGGCGTTACTGTCAGTTCACAACCCATGCGCAACACGTGTGCGCACATGCGCAGAACAATTTATAATGAACTGCGCACGCGCTGTCACCAAAATCCAAAATGGCGGTGGCCAAGCAACATCGAGGGAACCGGTTTGGGGCCTGGGTCGCTGCTGGTTCTGTGACCCAGGCCTGAATTCCAATACTGGTTCGGCCGAACCAGGCCAAACCGGCAGTAACCCACCTCTGCTTTGGATATATTTTCGATGCCTTTGATGATGGCAAGATGACTATGAGGTGGCAGACGACATCTCCTTTCATCCCCAAAAATCCCAAGGCCATGAAGATCCATCAAGGTACGGCGAGAAGCAGAACTGGAACAAGACTTGCTGGCAAAAAGGAACCTTCCGTCATTGCACATTATGTTCATTTGTGGTTGCCGCAACATATTCCGTACAAGGCATATTCAGACACATCCTCACAGTTTACAACAACAAAATCACATAATAAAAGAAGTGTGAAACAGATTGCCTCAACAAAAAGATGCAAACAATAGTCTAGACATCAGATTAGGTAATTAGCAGCAGATGTAATTTGTTATATCAGTGACACTGAAGTACAATATGAATAATCCACCAGTAAGCGTACACTTGTAATGGCATGCAGAAGGATCAAGATACACCGAACGTCAAAGCAGGCTAATTATTAGGCCCACTGAATGTATCTAGATGATGCATTGTAGAGTTGAAAACTAGTAATAAAAGTGAATTTTTAACCAGGAGGAAAAGTACAAACTCTGAGTATTTAGAAGTGGGTGGGTCTGATTTTTGGTAAATCTTATTGGTATACAAGTCACCTTTCCCGCATTTCTACTTGTTTGTCTACTATCCCCACTCCGCGTTGACAACTGCAGATCAGATGAGATGGATTGGCTCAGGAGCATAAAGTAGTTTAGACACATAACAATACAACTGATTTAAAGTGCACATATCTGGGTCAATGTATGGCGGTTGAATTTGAGTTTATAGTGAATATGCAAGTTTATTCAGGAACAAATGTAAATCTCTTTTTCAAACCAGTGCAGTATCTTAAATCCAAAAAGCATGGTGCTTGATCCCAGCTCAAGCAATGAAATAGAAGAGTGACACCTAGTGACAGAACGCAGCATTACAGGGCATGAATTAACTCCTAAAATAAAGGGGTTTGAGAAGAAAAAGATGGTAGGATTTTGAGTCTTCGGAAAAGATATTTAACCTCAGGACCTACCTGTTCTTCCAAAAGGCACTACTGAAAGGCACTTTCTCTTGATTCCAGACTTTCATGAAGGCTGGCTACGAACTCAGCTCTGCCCCTAACCAAACCCCAGTTTTTGTAATATAGATAAACAGACTAGCACTGATGTTGTTATCTAGTTTGGGTAATGAAACGTCTGCAAGAAAACCACCAAACTCAGAGAGGATTTCAAGGATGTCAACCCTGAGCTACAAATATTCTCCTTTATTGGAGAACCTCAATCTCATCGGACTATAAGAAGTATGGCTTTCAACTCCCTGAATTCTCCAGCTATCAGGAGTTGAAGTCCACACACCTTAAAGTCACTGAGGTTGAGAAATATTAGATAGATAGATAGATAGATAGATAGATAGATAGATATGGATGGATGGATGGATGGATGGATGGATGGATGGAAGGACGGACGGACGGACGGACGGACGGTTGGTTGGTTGGTTGGGTGGATAGATGGACGGACGGATGAACAGACAGACATAGACTCAATTCTGAAAATAAAATTCTGAAACTAACAGACCCTCTGTGATTATCCTACTCTGAACATTTGGAGAGGAACAGAGGAAGAAAGTTTTCTGTCAATGGTTCTATCAGTCTTTCTTTCTTCTTAAACTCAGAACTTACTAAACTCATACAGTACAGTAATTATTCATCCTAGAAAATTTGCCTGAATTAACCTATAATAGTCTTCACAATTCGAATCAGAATTTCCACTGGTAAGCAAAATTAAGTGTGCCCAATTTTTTGATCTTTTTTGCCATGATTGCTAAGCGAATGTCTGCCTTTGTTAAGTGAATCATGATTATTAAGCAAATGGAATGGAATAGAATAGAATAGAACAGAACAGAACAGAATTCTTTATTGGCCAAGTGTGATTGGACACACAAGGAATTTGTCTTTGGTGCATAAGCTCTCAGTGTAGATAAAATAAATAAAATAAAATAGAATACATTCATCAAGAATCATAAGATGCAACACTTAGGGATAGTCAAAGGTTATTAATAAGCAATCAAATTATACTAGTAAACAAATAAAACAATATAAAATTTAAAGATACAAGCAACAGGGTTATAGTCATCAGTGGGAAGAGATACAGTAGGTACTAGGAAGGTAGAGAAGAATAATAGTAATACAGTCTTAGTAAATAATTTGACAGTGTTGTGGCAATTAGTTGTTAATCAGAGTGATGGCATTCAGGGGAAAAACTGTCCTTGTGTCTAGTTCTGTGATGGCGAACCTATGGCACACGTGCCACAGGTGGCATGTAGAGCCATTTGTTAGGGCACACAAGATGTTGCTCTGTCAGCTCCAGTGCGCCAGCTGACTCCAGCCTTCTTTTTAGGCTGTTTTTCCTTGAAGCCTCCAAAGCACAAGAAACCGGCCCTACGGGCAAAGCGGAACTTCAGGAACGGACTTCCGGTTTGCTCATAGGGCTGTTTTTCGCCCTCCGAGCCTTCAGGAGATTTCCCTGAAGACTCTGAAGGGTGATAAACGGCCCTATGGTCGAACCGGAAGCCTCCTGAAGGCTTTGGAGGGTGAAAAACTGCCTTACAAGCAAACCGGAAGTTTGGGAACTGTGACTTCTGGTTTGGCTGTAGGATGTTTTTCGCCTTCCGGTGCCGCCTCCAGAGGGCAAAAAACGGCCCTCTAGACAAACTGGAAGTCACCATTCCTGAACTTCCAGGTTGCCCATAGGCAACTGAAAGCTCCTGAAGTCTTCAGAGAGCCTCCGGAAGGAGGGGGGAGCTGTTTTTGCCCTCCCCAGGCTCCTAGAAAGCCTCTGGAGCCTGGAGAAGGGGGGGGCAAAAAAGTGTGGCAAAAGCAGGGGGGGAATGCTGGTCATGCGTGCATGTGTGTGGGGGGATTCACACACATATGGACGCTGGGCTCACACGCATAGCAGTATTGGTGTGGGCACACCTGTGCATGCCCCCCCCCCCTGCCCTCTTCCCGCTTTTGGCATGCGATCCAAAAAAGGTTAGCCATTCACTGGTCTAGTTATTCTGGTGTGCAATGCCCTACTACAGCATTGTTTTGAGGGTAGGAGTTGAAACCTTCAACAGCTTGCTTGGCTTTGGTAGCTGGTCTGTATTTTCCCCCCCGACGTGGCATATGTAGACAGATATTTGACATCAAGATCTTCTTAATTGTTTTATTGTGAGGACCTGCAGAGATAAGTACTTTGAAAATAATGGACGGGCCATCAGTAACGCTTTGAAAATAATTCTTCTATAACCATCCATGCCTAACCCCCCCCTCCTCTTTCGTACTTATTCCCCACGGCCATGACATTCTTCTTTTTCATTTCTGCATCAAGTTTCTTGCCTTTTTCCACATCCAGCTTTCACAGCTATTTTTAGATGTGGTATTTGAGCAGCTCAAACAGATGGCTGTGGAGCCTGACACTTGAATCCAAATTGAAGATCTGCTTTCCAAGAGGTACATGCGAAATCTATAATCTTTGGACTTTGGGAGACTAAATGAGCAGCATAAACTCCCCAAAACTGCCCGTTATTTCATCAGCGCCCAAAACAGATGGCAGGGAATTGCCGGCTGAGATAAATTAGGCAATATATTTTTTTTTTAATCATTCCCAGACCATTCTTCTCATACCAGAGCCGGTCCAAGTATCCTGCCCCACAAGAAGTTGGAATGGATCCCTGCACCATTCTGGAATGTCTATTATCTATTCTAGAATACCAGGCCAAAATTAGAAATGGGGGTGAGGTACTTTGAAGGGTTAATAAATCAGGGCCAAATAGTTCATTCTTGTCCCTTTGAGCTCAGTGGTGGGGAAACCATGGGCCTTTTATGACTTGTGGACTTCGACTCCCAGAATTCCTGTCAGCCATATAGGCTCAGGAATTCTGGGAAATAAAGTCTACAAGTCATAAAAGAGCCAGGGTGTTCCCACCCTTGGTTTAGACCAGGGGTCTGCAAAGTCGGCTCTTTTAAGACTGGTGGACTTCAACTCCCAGAGTTCCCCAGCCAGCATAGCCACCAGTCTTAAAAGTCCACCAGTCTTAAAAGAGCCGACTTTGCAGACCCCTGGTTTAGACCAACATCATTGTTAGGAACAAGGCCCAAGAGAGGTAGCTGCAAATTAGAATCCAGTTTTAATTTGTAGCCAATCAACTCTCTTATTAATGGTTCATAGGATTAATATCTCAAATATTTTAGGAAAATAAGCATGGTTTCAAACATTCCAGGAGTAAATACTAAAAATGTCTGGACTGATTGGGCCTAAAGGAGAGGCACTCAAAGCTGTTTATGAAGGAAACTATAGATTTATTTATTTATGATCCTGCCTTTGTTATTTTTCTACATAACTCAAGGAGGCGAACAGACCTAATACTCCTTCCTCTTTCTATTTTCCTCAGAACAACCGTGAGCGGTTGGCCCAAAGTCACCCAGTGGGCTTTCATGCCTAAGGCAAGACTAGAACTCCCAGTCTCCTGGTGATTGACCCAACATCACCAGCCAGAATTCATGCCTAAGGCAGGAACAGAACAGAACAGAACGGAACAGAATAACAGAGTTGGAAGGGACCTTGGAGATCTTCTAGTGCAATCCACAGTTTAGACAGGAAACCCTACATCACTTCAGACAAATGGTTATCCAATCTCTTCTTAAAAACTTCCAGTGTTGGGGCATTCACAACTTCTGGAGGCAAGTTGTTCCACTGATTAATTGTTCTAACTGTCAGGAAATTTCTCCTTAGTTCTAGGTTGCTTCTCTCCTTGATTAGTTTCCATCCACTGCTTTTTGTCTTGCCCTCAAGTGCTTTGGAGAATAGATTGACCCCCTCTTCTCTGTGGGAACCCCTGAGATATTGGAACACTGCTATCATGTCATCCCTAGCTCTTCTTTTCATTCAACTAGACATACCCAATTCCAGCAACCGTTCTTCATATGTTTTAGCCTCCAGTCCCCTAAATTCAATGAGTACAACCAACAACACTGTCTTTGGTTTTAAGCTCTTGTGCACTTAGGACATTTCCAAATGCCAAGTAATTATATAATATATTTAGACTATATTGAGACTGGTTAGCCATCACAGACTCCTGAATTAAATGGGCAGGACTCCAGCAAAGCACTGCTTATGCGTTTATGTTATGCTTTTATCTTTGAATATGTGGGCTTGATCAGATTCCTCATTTAGGATCCATCTGAGAAGACCTATGCCTGTTGATTGCTGGTAGTTCTCTAGTTACGACCATAATGGAGTATTTTCATGATGGATGTAAACCATAATGGTCATAAAACGTGTTGATTATGGAATTTTATGCAGTGAACCCATTGTTCACCATGGTGTGCTTTGGCCAAAAAATTAAGTAAGTGCCAGTTTTTGGCAAAACTTCTAAAATGCATTCACAGGATCATGGGCGCTGCAAACGGGCAGGAAGGTGAGAGTGTTAGTCAGCTGTGTGACTGTGGGGCAGGACAATTGTCCGAGCTTTGGATCCAGGTTGTATGTCTCCTTTTTCATATAAGTCATAACCTCAAACGGTCACTAAGTGATCATTCATAAGTTGAGGACTACCTGTATCTTCCCGGTCTCATTTGGTGGAATCACACAAAGCGGAAACCATTCTGATGAACAAAGGAAGGTGGTGCAGAAAGTGGTGAGGAGTGCAGAAAATATTATTGGTAGTTCATTTCCTTCTTTCCTCGGGATTATCTGGGACGCTACACATCCTCTTCACGACCTGTTTTCCTTGTTACCTTCTGGGAGGAGGTTTCATGGTATCCGAAGCGGAACATATAGATTTATATACTTATCTATTTCGTGCGGCCGGCCTGGCGTAGCTTTTAAATTTATTTTATCAACTGGGTTTTATTGGGACTTTTTAGAACAGGTTCTTGTTTAATTTGTTTTTATTATATTTATTGTACCCGAGATTTTTATGTTTTATGATTGCCTGTTCACCGCCCTGAGTCCCGCAAGGGAGATAGGGCGGTATATAAATTTGAATAAAGTAAAGTAAGAAAAAAGCACTACAAAGAGAGGAAGAGAGGAAGGAACAAAAGGCACAGGTATGTTTCAGGCTGAATTAGGATTTCATTGCAAACATATCAATACATTTTTAATCTTAGTAATTTAGCTGAATAGGATTAAAAACTTACTGGTATTTTTCCGTTAAAACTCCACCAATCTCTGCATCTTGAACAAACCTGTGACATTTGTTGCAATAGGAATATCTCATTGTGTGGGCTTCAGTAGACCTTTTCCAACTATAGATACTCTGTTTCCCCAAAAAGAAGACCTCCCCAGATAATAAGCCCGATCAGGTTTTTGAGTGCATGTGTTGAAATAAGCTCCTCCCCAAAAATAAGCCCCCCCCCCAATATTGCAACACAGCAGCAGCCATGAGGTGACTACGCTCGCTGCCTCTGCACCTGAAAAATAATAAGACCTCCCCGAAAATAGGGCCAAGCGCTTATTTCGGGGGGGTCCAAAAGAAAATAAGACCCTGCCTTATTTTCAGGGAAGCATGGTAGTTCTCAATTTACAACCCCAATTGAGCCCAGAATTTACGTTGCTAACTGAGACATTTGTTAAGTGAGTTTTGCTCCATTTGGCCACTTTTCTTGCCACATTCGTTAAGTGAATCATTGCAGTTGTTAAGTGAGTAACCCAGTTGTTGCTTGTCTGAAGGTCACAAAAGGAGATCAAATGACTCCCGGGACACTGCAACCAACATAAAGATGCGTCAGTTGTCAAGTATCTGAATGTAAATCAGGTGACCGTGTGGCAACGGTCAAAAGTGTGGAAAATAGCCATAAGTCACTTTTTTCCAGTGCCGTTGTAACTTTGAACGGTCACTAAAGGAACTGTTGTAAATTAAACCTGTAGCAAAATTGCATTGTTATATTTTTGATAAATGTTCAGATACTGAATTGTTTAATGGTAGCCACAATTACAGGCCAGATCAAGCAGATGTGAAATCAGTCTCTCTCTCTCTCTCTCTCTCTCTCTCTCCCTCTCTCTCTCTCTCTCTCTCTCTCTCTCTCACACACACACACACACACACACACACACCCTCTGCAGAAAGAGACATTCAAGGCAGACACTAAAGGCCCTTCATTTTTTCCCTCTGAAGAATAGCATGTTAGGAATAGCCTGTAGGGCAATTCCATATAACATAACCATTTTTCAGAACGCAATTAAATTCTGACCCAAGGGGAATTTCTTTTTAATGGGATGTATTTTTACAAATTCAAAGCAATAGCTCCTTTGGCTCCATGGGTTCCTTATGTAAGGCCCTTTGCCTTGAGATTTGGGTCAGCAGAAAAGGCCTTCCCTTCTACGTATCAACCAAACGGCTAAGCCCTCTGCCTGCAGCTGCACGGCCCACCATTTCCCCTTCACGTTATGCGGGATACACTGGCGCCTCTACATTTATAGTTTATAACATGCATGAGATGTATTTTCTGCTTGATGGGAACGCTCGGCTTAATGCACCCCTTAGAATTAAGAGCCAGTAATAATGCATTTTTGCAAATTCTTTCCAAAATCCCACAATTAAGCTATAACATAAACTGACTCAGAGATAATAACCCCTTCATCAGAAAATAGACGATGCTCACAAAAGTATGCCACGACATCAGTAGCGGGATTCAAATAATTTAACCACCCGTTAAATTTAACAACTGGGCAGGTTGGCTGTCGTGGGAGGCGTGGCCCATCCCCATCCTCCAGCTTGGCCGCACATGTGGGACGAGCCTCCTGCGACAGCCAAACTGACCCTAGGCGAACTAGTTGTTAAAATAACACACACACACACCGCTATCAAAGTGGATCCTGGGCGCTGTGCTGCAATGGAAAATCGGGCAGTGGAGTGGCCGGGACAAGGGAAGGGCAAGGAGCAGGAAGAAGAAAGAGGGAAAGCAGCCTTCTCCTTCCCTTGCGCCAGTCGCTCTGTTGCCCGTTTCCCCATCGCAGCGCAGTGACCAGGATCCACTTTGATAACGGGGGGAGGGTAATTTAACAACCGATTTGCTCAAACCGCTGCAAACTGGCTGAATCCCAACATAGAACTAGTCATCCATATTTTAGCCCTGGGTTCCTCAAACTCTTCTTTTGAAAAAGTTTTATTGGTTTTAACAATTTATGTTAGGAAAAGGGGTAAATAAGGTAATGAATAATATTTGGAGCTTCCACATCGGATCTGATGACCGCCTCCGAGTCTTCATACATATTCAATAAAAAAGAAATTATCAAGGGGAAGGGGTACATACATTTTAAAATCATAAGTTTTCATATTATTTTATACATTCAATTACTTTGTACTATTGACGTCCGTACAGGAATTACTAAAAAAAAATATAACAAATTATTTTTGCGATCTGAGCCTCTTTGCTATAGTCTCTTCCTCCTCCCCCCCACCAGCAGGTGGACCCGTGGCTCCTCCCGTTCCCATCTCATCGGCATCCAGGATTGAGGAATGTTTTTTAAAAAAATTATGCGCCTCTTCAACTGTTTTAATTCTAACCCTTCCTCCCTCCCAGAATACCAGCATCCCTTCCGGCATCAACCACTTGAACCACACCCCCTTTTTGAATAATTTTTTAGTTAAGAAGGAATAATTCCTTCTTATATCTCTTATTTTCTTTGGGATCTGCTTCAATATGGCCACCTGGTTTTGCTGATACATCAAAGGGCCCCCTCTCTGCGCTCTCAGTATCTCCTCTCTCGTTGACCTTCTTAAAAATTTAATATGTATCTCTCTGGGTACCTCATTTATTCTGGCAAATGCTGAGTTAATTCTATAAATCAAATCAATGTCCCCCCAAATAAATTCCTTATCTTTCTTAATATAATCCGCTAACATAGTAGCCATCAACTCTCTCAGATTCTCATTGGGTAATTCAGGAACATTCTGGAATCTTTAAAAAAAAGACATGCGTTCAAAATCAATTTTAGACATTTGACCAGTGATATCTGTAAGTTCTTTCTTAAAGTCTTTTATCTCTTCCTTCACCTCAACCACCCCTCCTTCCAGCCCCACAATTTTTTGTTTATTATTTGTTATTTCTCTTTGCGCCTCCAGCAATTCCAGTCTTGTGCTTAAATTGTCTTTCCGGATTTGTTGCATTTCATTCATTATTCTTTGAAACATCTCCTCTACGTTTAATGGCTGAGGGCTTGGTGATTTAGGATCCTCTACCTCTGTTTCCTTCTGTAACTTTGCTGAAATCTTTGGTTGTGAGGATGGGGTTCCTCAAACTCTTGATGCTGTGACATCTTAAAATGTAGGTAGTCCTCAAAGTTATGACTGCAGTTGAAACTGGGATTGTCGTCACCAAGCGATGAAGTTATTAACCATAACTTCAGGTGGCTGCATTGAATAGTGATGGAAATCTAGCTTGTCTTGGTTGTGGTGGTAACTCCAGATGTGTGGGTTGTTACAAGGGACATGGAAGTAGTGGGGGAGTGCCATAAAGGGGTAGGGAAAGCCCTGGAAGGAATTAGGGTTCGGATGTGAGTGCGAGCTCCAGAAGACCAGAGAAAGAGAATGCAGTGTGTGTGTGTGTGTGTGTGTGTGAATTGTGTTAAAGGTTTCAGCAATCTTTTCCAGCATTGCATGTCAGGGAATGCATGTATCTGTCATTGCGAGCATGATTGCATAGGTGTTCCATTTGTATTTCTGCAGATGTCAATGTTCTGGCTAGGGGCCATTCAAACAGTAAAGCATAGAACAGGAAGTTGGATCAGCCAATCAGCACACAGGATGCGCACCTCCATATACCGCACAGTTGGGAATTGGGAGATGTGCACGTCGGCCCATCTGCAGCCATCTGAAACCTTCACTTACTCATCAATCCCTTTGCGGTATAGGTATGCACCAATGGCTACGGACAGTTGCAGTCAACTCTAAATCAGCATTAAGAGAGCACAGCGTGCATGTATGCAAGTGCAGGAAGGCCAGGAAAAAGAGTGTAGGTAAGTGCAAGTAAAGTGGGGAAAGAAAAATCACAGTGCGTATGAATGAAGAAAGGCAGCAGATGGGAGAAGACTTACTTGAGGAACTTATGAGCTTTCCTGCTGGCTTCCCCAATGACTTTGCTTGTGGGAAATCGGCAGGGAAGCCCACAAATGGCAATGATATAACCGTAAGATGCTACAATCGATTATAAGTGCTTGATTTTTTTTGTGTGCACATGAATGAGGTGAAGCTGTGGCAGCCGGAACTTTGAGAACCAGTCCCTTCATTCAGAACTTTAATGGTTGCAGCCTTTGCCGTAACTCGAGGACTACCTGTCACGACTTCGTGAGGTTGCTGTTGATCATGTGGATGGTGAAGAGTTGCTGAAAGAATTTAACTTCTTCCAGTTGTGTGGAATTTTCTGCTCTAGTTAATTCTGCATTCCCGCCTCTGTGTAGAAGTCATCATCAGGTCTGTATGTGCAAAGCTGAAACTCTGCCAAGATTTGGTCCATGATCTGCCTGGAGTAGGCAGCTGCCTATTCTAAGCTCTTGGCAATCGTTTCAATTGTCACTGGAGAAATTTCTGTCGAGGGTGGGTTTACATCCACTTCTGAGGGCTTTTTTCTTTCTTTCTGATTTTGCTTGCCTTCCTCCCTGCCTAATGTCTTATTTTCTTTTCTCTTAAAGGTAAATGTTCCCCTCGCACCTATGTATTAGTTGTTCCCGACTCTAGGGGGTGGTGCTCATCTCTGTTTCAATTACAAAGAGCCAGCACTGTCCAAAGACGTCTCCATGGTCACGTGGCCAGCATGACTCAAAGCCGAAGGCGTACGGAACACTTTTTCCTTCCCACCAAAGGTGGTTCCTATTTTTTCTACTTGCATTTTTACATGCTTTCGAACTGCTAGGTTGGCAGAAGCTGGGACAAGTAATGGGAGCTCACTTCATTATGCGGCACTAGGGATTTGAGCTGCTGAACTGCCGACCTTTCTGATTGACAAGCTCAGCGTCTTAGCCACTAAGCTACCGCGTCTTCTCTTGTATTTTCTCCCCCACGCTACTAGAGCAACAACTAAAGGAGATGGACTACCAATGATCACCGCTCGTAAATCTTGTGGACAGTGAATATAAAGAAAGTCCTCAATGTATGACGCTCATAAAACCTGCCTTTTATAGTCATAATTCATGATTATCATAAAGCAGGTTACTCACATGACCAACCCAATTTTACAACCTTTTGTTTTGGGATGGTCTTTAAGCAATTGTTAAGCAAATACCATGGTTTTTAAGTGACTCCACTGTTCACTATTGGGTGCTTTTGCAAAAAAACCCAACCCACAAGTAAATGCCAGTTTTCTGCATAAATGTTGTTAAATTGCAGTCACATGATTGTGGGATGCTGCAAAAGGCATTAAATGAAGGATGAAGTTCAGCAGGTTCTGACAGGTTCTGGAGGACCGGTAGTGGAAATTTTGATAGTTCGGAGAACTGGCAAATACCACCTCTGGCTGGCCCCAGGAATGGGGAGGGAATGGGGATTTTGCAGTATCCTTCCCCTGGAAAGGGGTGTGAATGGAGTATCTTTTCCCTGCCATGCCCACTAACCCATGCCCACAGAACCAGTAGTAAAAAAAAATGAATTTCCCCCATGGTGCAAAAGGCTTTAAATGTAGACTAAGGGCCAAGGACCAAAATGTAGTCATTTGACCACGGGAGAGGATGGTCGTTGGACTATATCTTTTGGGGTCTGTTGTAACTGCATGGTTGCTAAGTGACTGATAACAGTGACACCTAAAGTAGTGTTTCTCAACCTTGGCTACCTGAAGACCGACTTCAACTCCCAGAATTCCTCAGCCAGCTTGCTAAAGCAGTCAATCTGTAGAAGGGCAGGCGGAGCTGGGGGCTGGAGTTAAACATGTCATCAACGTAGAGTCGTTATGTTGCTACAAACAATCCGAATAATTGATTATTGTGTATAGGGTTGAATAAATCTTCTGATTCTTTGCGCCAGGCACTATCAGATTGTATCATCAGCCTTTGCAAGGCAGAACAGGAACATGGTTTCCAGTTTTACCTGGGCATGCCCCCCAATATTCAAAACTCCTAACATTTTTTGCAACCTCCTAGGATATGAGAACTCCTGCAAAGCCAGTCTGTGGGATTAGCAAATGGGTCAGTGAGTTGTGCTAATGCAGGGCAGAGCAACTGTGATTTCTCCCCCCCCCCAGCAAATGCCTCTTGCGGACCTCTGCCTGTCAATCATTGATCCATCGCTGAAGCTACTTTCTTCATGCGTCAATTATATTTGTGTATCCATTGGACTTGGTCCTATGGGAAATCATGAATCCTCAGAATGATTGGACAGCTTTTTGTCTGAAATGTTATAGAGTCTCTATTGGACTAGAAGACCTCCAAGGTCCCCTCCAACTCTGTTATTCAGTTAAAACAATGGGAATTTGAATGGTTGTTCAATAAACTTTGTGGTCTTTGCACACACAGACAATCAGATTCTTAGCCGACTAGGAAGACTCTTTGTATTAAACAAGGTTTCTGGTATTTGCAATAAAAGATCTCGTGTCCAGTGTCCAATGAGAAGTCCAAGTTCCAGAGAAAGATTTATTGCTGACACACAAGGATTTTTCTGTAGTAACCCCTGACCTTTGAAACTTCCTCCCCATTAATATTCAGCAGGCAATGTCTTTTCTCAGGCTCAGCCATTGGAAGACGTGTGGACTTCAACTCCCAGAATTCTCCGGCCAACAAAGCTGGCTGGGGAATTCTGGGCACTAGAGTCCACACATCTTCAAATGGCTATGCTTGAAAAACATTTGACGTGGGAACTAACCCTATGGAATGCAGTGGTATGATTCCACCCCACCCCCTTCCCCCCCCTCTTCTTCTGATAGTTATACGAGAGGTCTTCGAAGAACGTCAAAACTCTAGGCAAAATTGGGAAGTTGAAATAAACATCCTGGAAAAAGAAGGAAATGGCAAATAAGCAAACAGCACAATTGCGTGCAGGAAGATACCCGGACTCAAGGCTGACTTAAAGTCATTTTACTTTTTTTTTTTTTAAATAGCCAGAAGATTGTGTAAGATTACACAATAGAGTTGCCTATTACAGTGTTCTGCTGAATTAGTCTGCTGTTCCTGTTGTTAATTTATCTTCAGCTTTGATTGATTTTATTGTCATGTATGAGCTGCACAGGACTATTTCAAGATGATTTACTGCGGGAGGCAAAAAAAAAAAAAGCCATTAAAATGCACACACAGGCTGTACATATTCTCCTCTTCAAATAAACGTATTGAATGTTCCCTTTTAAATCTATTTTCTGCATTAGCCTTTTGATTTTAGCAAAGACGTTGACTGCAACATTCTGTGACTTTTGTTTACATTTTTAAAAATGACAGTATATTAAATTGTTTCCCAACAGAAAAAGGGTATATGCAACTGTTAGCCAAACAATGCATCTCAACATTAATCGGTGTAATCATCACAAGAAAGTAAAAGGGAAAAAAACGACCTGGGAAATGATAAACTTTCCCAAATTTTATCTTATTGCTCAAAAGTCTTCTTCCCCTCGTTTTCTTTTTTAAATTCAATTTGACCAGCCATATTTCTCAACAGCCCACTGCTGTATTTGACTAGAAGATCTCCAAGGTCCCTTCCAACTCTGTTATTCAGTTATTCGCTAATATGATGGAAGGTTAGTTGCGGGATGCACTATTTTTCCCCCTCCTTTCAATGTAGCATGATAATTCATTTAACCAGCCTACAAAGCCCCAAATCTGATATTCTTGAAGTTTTGCTAAATTCTGAAGACTGGAGACGGAGCCACAAGGAATGTACGCAAAACGCAATCATTGATCTAGTCATAGGAACCAAACCCCAAATAGGACAATAATAAAACAAGTCAATATCCATGTTCCACACTCTGGATACAAAGAGGTGTTGGAAGAAATGTCCTTCTGTGTTCAGTTCCAAATGGGGAGACACTGGAAACATGGAGGAAAGATGTTTTTAATGAAGGACAGGATCACATGCCTTGAAGATATTGGGCGAAGAAAGAAAAGGGACAGAGATGCTGAGAGTGCCTATGTTTTAAACCCTCTCTCGCAGTGGGGAAATTCAATTTTTTTACCACCGGTTCTGTGGGCATGGCTTGATGGGTGTGGCAAGAGAAGGATATTGCAAAATCTCCATTCCCACCCTACTCCAGGGGAAGGATTTTGCAAAATCTCCATTCTCTCCCCACTCTGGGGCCAGCCAGAGGTGGTATTTGCCAGTTCTCCGAAGTATTCAAAATTTCTGCTACCGGTTCTCCAGGACCTGTCAGAACCTGCTGAATTTCACCCCTGCTCTCTCGGCTTTTGAATTTGAGCTTATATTCTGATTGGTTGTCAGACTCCCATGGGAGCATGCAGGGGCAACTCTATAGCTGTCCTGACTCCAAAGCTTGGTTGAGCCTTGCTGGGTGATGTAATCTTCCCAGGTGCCATGTGGTGAGATGGGTAGAGGGCTAATCCTACCTTTGTTGGATCTTGGGTGAGGGCTGTTGCCTATGACTAGACCTAGCTACAGTATCTCTTTATCTCTTAAGTGTGGACATCTGTTGTGGGCTATTGAGGATGGTGGGGGCTATGAAGAGTGAGTCTGTTTCCTGTCTCAAAACATGTTTCTCCATGTCTCATCCAGGGAAATATAATATTCTACCTTTTTAATATTTCTTATAGTATTTAATTTTTCTAGGAGAGGTGTGGGGGTGCTAACTTCCTACAGAGGAAACATGTACACACACTTTTATCTCCTGCAACATTTGGCTAAAAGATCCTAACAAAATTTATCTTCCAAACTCCTGCAAAGGAAAAATGTTGTACTCGGGATAGAAACCTGTTCTGCCCCCACAGACGGACACACACACACAAGCTTGCCTGCTTGCCACTATCTCCTTGGCTGCGAGACCAGACTCATGTAACAGAGTCAGACAGAAAATTACAGACGCAACTGAACAGAATTTCCAATGATGAGTTGTAACTGTTGTTTCCTGCAAATGACCCCTCCCAAAAGCCTTCCTTATAAACTCTCTTGGGAGGAGCCACTCATCAACCAGCTGGTGCTCATCAGGGCTTCCGAGCTTGCCTCTTACGTAACTGCTGCCTCCTTTTCTCAGCCCTGTGTAATCTAGCATCAGGGACAAACTGCCCCTGTCCTCCCCACTGCTCCATGACCCAGGCGCCTCCTGGTGGCCAACCAGACTATGCTTTCTCAAGGTCTTCCTCCTCCTCCAGGGCAGACTCATAGGACTCTTCAATAGAAGAGTCCATCAGCAGCTCATCCGGAGCCGGCTGGGCCACAATAGTAACCGATGAACGTTACATCTGCATCAGTAAGTAGACCTAAAGTGTACAAGTATCAAAAACTGTTAAGTAATTAGCAAGATCAATTAAAGAAAAAAACCACCCCTTCTTTAGACTGTTGGAACTGAGAGCTTTGGACAGTAGAAAACATGGAATGGATTTGGATATAAAAACGCTTGGACTTCTCTGCTCCTTAGTATGAAAGAGGTCTCTATTTTTATAATCCATGTCCTTCTTTTAGCTGCCTACAAGCCTATATTATACTTTGGGCTGCTGGTTCTCGGAGCCCTAATGAAAAATTAAATGAATCAAGGCCAATTAGGAGACTTTACTCTCATTCAGCAGAGAACCTCCAGAACGCTTGTGCCATCTTTCAATGCTTAACAACTGTGAAATAATCTACGTAGTTGATATCAAAACTTGTTTGGACTGAAGGATTAATAATGCTTGACAAGCCGGGGCTGAGACTGACCTGCTGAGACAGCAATTGAAGGCAAATAAAACCGAGCTCGGGAAGGATACAGAAAATTAAGCTTCACTGTGTCAGGCCTCGTGGCTCATTAATGCGGGCCGTGAATTGAGGAATTGCATGTTATTTTAATATTTTATCACGAGCCTGAGGTGTCGGAAAGGGAGGCTGGGGGAAAAAAGAAGCTGGCACAAAAGCTAATCAGCCAATGAAATCACTGCCACCGGCTGGAGTGAAGCCTGCGAGGACAGTGCGAGTGGTTCTTTAAAACAAACACTTGCCAGCTCAGGCTTCCTTCGCCTGCAAGATCTCACTAATTAGTGCAGCAAAGCAAGGGGCTTATTTAGGGGAGAGGCTGGCTTTGATTGAGCAAGGTCTTCGGTTTGCAGGTTGTTTAATAAGTTGCCGGCTTTACGTTTCCAAACACAGGTAGCCCTTGATTTACCACGGTTCATTTAGTGACAGTTCAAACTTATGACGGCACTGGAAAAAAAAGTGGCTTATGAACATATTTCACATTTATGATCATTGCAGCATCTCCCTACCCCTGGTCACATGATCAAATTTCAGATGCTTGGCAACGGGCTCATATTTATGACCAGATAAATATGGGGGTTTGCATGGGTTCGTGCGATCCTCTAGGATTCTGCCCAGTTTGGCGAAACCCCAAATGCCACCCCTGGGCGGCCCCTCCAACCCTGCCCTTTTCAAAAGTCTCCATGCAGCCCATTCATCATGCCAGCTAAGTGCAGGGCCTGCGGCCAGGCTCAGGAAAGGGGGAAAACAGGCATACAGGAGCAGTGGTGGGTTCCGGATCCCGGTGCAACCCGTATGGTGCAACGGGGCCCGGCATCCACCACATGAACGCATGCAGAGCACCCATGCATACTTACCTCCTGCGATGTTCCGCGACGCCTCCGCAATGCTCCAGCTGCTCGGCGGAGCGTTGCACAGGCGCCATTTGCTCTGTGTGCGGAAGCCCCGAAGAGCTCAAATACCAGTAAGGAGTGCAGGTAGGTGGGCCCTCGGAGCACCGTACTGGAACAGGGTAGGTGGGCCCTCCGGAGCACCGTACTGGAATGTTACCCGGTGCTCCCGGCAGGCACCAGTATGCATGTACCGGGGTGTACCAGTTGTACCCTACCATTATACTGGAGGTTCTGGAACTGCAGAAAGGGCCCTGTTTCCAGCCTCCGGAGCCCAGGGGAAGCGGTTTTCGCCCTCCAGAAGGCTTGAGGCAAGTCTCCAGAGTCTGGGGAGGGCAAAAAACACCACTCCCCGGCTGTGGTGCAGGAGGTCAACTAGGTCATGCCCACCCAGCAATGGGGCAGCAAGCCCATTGCTGCAATTTTTGAAGCCCACCCATTTATGATGGTTGCTGTGTCTTGGAGTCACGTGATCCCCTTTGACAAGCAAAGTCAACAGGGAAGCCAGATTCATTTAACAACCGTGTTACTAATTTAACAACAGCAGTGATTCATTTAACAACTGTGTCAAGAAAGGTCGTAAGATGGGGGCAAAAGTCTCCTTTCATAGCTGTCTCACTTAGTAGCAGAAATTTTGGGCTCAATTGTGGTCGTAAGTCGAGGACTCCCCGTGTGCAATCCTTCCGCCAGATGCAATTTGTTTGGGTTGCACACCTTAATTGGATCAAATGCCACCACTGTGTTTTAGAATGCATGTTGTGTTGCTGTGTGATGCCCACCTGGATCTTCCAAGGGGGAAGTGCAAAAACAGCCAATTACTCAGCCACCTCAGGTGGTAATTTATACACATTTCCTTGCAGCACGATGGATGAAAAGGTCTCAAACAGATTTCTGCAACGGAAACCCCTTCCCTTATCTCCAGAACCTTCCGCTGTTGCTAAAACAAACCCGCTATGCTTTATAGAGCCCGGTTCCTATGGTGCAATCCAGTGGTGGGATTCAGCCAGTTTGCACCTATTCGGGAGAACCGGTTGTTAACTTTCTAAGCAGTTTGGAGAACCGGTTGTTGGAAGAAATCTCCTTTTGTTTTCCTCCACTTCACAAGGCTAATCCTGTAAGGAAGGCAGAATGGAAAGATTCTGGTGTTTCTAGTCTTATCTTTATTGCCCTACTTACAGGAACTGCCTCTCCGGTTAACCTTTATTCCATTGCAACAGCTAAGGCAAAGTGCCCATCGATGTGAGAGACGTTGAGTTGACCACACCCACCCAGTCACATGACTAGCGAGCCACGCCAACCCAGCTGGTCATTAGGGCAGAAAATCAGTTGTTAAATTATTTGAATCCCATCAGTGGTGCAATCCGAGAGAGAGGGAGGGGGAGAGAGAGAGAGAGAGAGAGAGAGAGAGAGAGAGAGAGAGACAGAGAGACAGAGAGAGACAGAGAGAAGGGGAGAGAGAGAGAGAGAGAGAGAAAGAGAGAGAGAGAGAGAGAAAAGGAGAGAGAGAGAAGGAGAGAGAGAGAGAGAGAGAGAGAGAGAAGGAGAGAGAGAGAGAGATGGAATTATTTATGCTTAGGGAATCAAAGCGATTCAACTGACGGGATGAAAATTTTAAAATGTACTTGAGTTAAAATGTGCTTCGTTCGTAACAGGGAAGAACCTTTCTCAGCTAAATCGGTCCTCACCTATTTCTGTGGCTCCTGAGATATGCCCAGCGAACAGACCCATCTCCCCACTGATCCTAATTCTACTGTACATACTGAAATTGGTAGGATGAAAGCACCCTGGGGCTGGTAAAGACTACTTTTGATTTCCTAAGCTTGATTTGGGGCATGCAGTGTTATTTTATTTTTTTATTTATTTACTTTTTTGCTGGTGCTACATATTGCACATCATTCCTTATCTCCTCCCCTCGAAATTGGTTTGCAATAATCTTAGCCAACTTCCTTTGCTGGCTGGCTCCAATCTTTCTGTTCTTTTCCCTTCTCTAATTCTCAGGAGTTTAGTTAAGAGCATATTATGGTATAGTTCAGAGAGAGATCCAGATCCTAAGGGAATCTGGGAAAGGTAAAAGAAAGCTTGTTTTAAAATTGAGGAAATAATAATTGTTCTACCTCCGCCGCCCTCCCCAAAGAAAAACAAATCTGTACTGTATAGGCCGCAGTGATGGCAAACCTTTTCGGCACAGAGTGCCCAAACTGGAACTCGCATGCATGCACACATGCTGGAGTGCCGGAAACCCAAACCCCAGCTGGCCGGTGCACACACCAACCAGCTGGTCTTTAGGTTTCCGGCATGCGCATGCATGCTGGCCAGTTGGTCTTTGTGCCTGCCGAAGCACCAGAAACCCAAAGACCAGCTGGCCGGCACACACATGCTTGTTTTTTAGCTGTTTGGGGGGGCGGGGTGTTGGCCCAAAAAACGGTCCAAAACCAGCCAAAAATCGGCATGAAAACGGCCCCAAGAATGGCCTAAAAATGACCCAGAAAACAGCCTGTTTTGGGGGCATTTTCAGGCAGTTTTCTGGTGCTCTGGCGCCCTCAAGGACCAGCTGGCCGGCCTGCATGTGTGTGCCACAAACCAGAAGAGCAGCTGGCGACAGCCCGTGTGCCCACAGAGAGGGCTCTGTGTGCCACCTCTGGCATGCGTGCCATTGGTTTGCCATCATGGGTATAGGGAGTCCTTGAATTATGACAGCAATCGAACCCAAAGTTACAGTTGTTAAGTGAGACAGTCAAGTGAGTTTAGCCCCGTTTTATGACCTTTCTTCTTACAGCTGTTAAGTGAATCCCTGCAGTTGTTAAATTGATAACACTATTGTTAATTGAATCTGGCCTCCTCATCGGCTTTGCTCGTCAGAAAGTCGCAGTGTGATCATGTGATTGTGGGACACTGGAACCCGACATAAATGAGTCGGTGGCCAAGCACCTGAATTTTGATCATGTGACCATGGAGAGGCGGCAGCAGTCGTAAACGGGAAAAACGTTTACGTTACACTGCTTTTGTATTGGGTGCTGTTGTAAATTTCAAGAGTCACTAACTCAGGGGTGTCAAACTCAAGGCCGCGGGGTGCTCAGATCTGGTCCGCAGGGTCGCCCTGGAAACAATGAAGGACCGGCCCATGCTTCCTCTGCCAGTGAAAACGGAGCTCGGGAGGGCCACAGGAAGCTGTCGCAGCCAAAAACGGAGCTCACGAGCCCGTTTCTGTTGGCAGAGCGCTCAGGCACCCTCGACAGGAGTGACGTTGAGCTGGCCATGCCCACTCCAGCCCCCTGAGGTCAAGCACAACCCTGACGGACAACCCTCAATGAAATCGAGCGTGACACCCCTGCAGTAAATGAACTGTTGTAAGTTGAGGACTACCCAACCAAGACTCCAGCAGGCAATCACGGTTTACAATCATGGCAGAAAAAGTCATAACAGTTGCCGTGGCTCCTTTAATAACCACCTTATGAGCAATGGAAAGTTGGGTCCCAATGGTAGTCATAAATTGAGGACCCCCTGCAAAAAAAAAAACACCTAACAACAACTCTCAAGCTTCGTTTCTATCTCTGGGACCCGCATTTAGGTAATGTTTCATGTATTTATTTATTTATGAACATTTGTATGGCCGTTCACTAGAGTCACTAGGTAAGGCATCTAGTGACTCTAGGCAGCTTACAAAAATAAAAAGCCAATATGACAAATAATAAATAAGAATAAAGCCTCCACCTGCTAGAGTAAGGGTTTTCTAATTTTCTCAGCCCACAGAATCTGTTAGTTACAAATAAATTGCTATAATCCGCGATCAAGAAATACATCTCTAATGAAAGAAAATTGGCTGTGAACCTATAACTTTTTTTTTTAACACTTAATCTCTCAAGGAAATCCATCCAGGCCTTATGGAACCTCAGAATCCCTGGAACGCAGTTTGAAAAAAACCCTTCTTCCAGATGGTGCTCTGCAAAATCCAATGGAATTTCATCCTAAATAAAAATGTGACTGAAGTTTGCAAATGGCTTCGCCAACTTCTACGGACTTTATTCTTCGTGGCGACTTGGCCTACGCAGACCACCCAAAAATACCAGCTTCAGCTCAAATTAACGTTCGCACCAGGGAGACGGGAATTATTTGCAATGATGGGTACATTTTTACGTCTCCCTCCGCCAAGCCCATTTTGATGTCTTCGCAGAAAAGGAAGCTTTCCTTGCTACTTAATGCCTTCACCGTGGGATGCTGCACCTTTAAATAAACTGCTACAAGCCAAGAATGCAAGGAAGTTCACACAAGGGTCAGAGCAGCTCATCTCTGCTTGAAAAACCTGGTTATTTATTAATCATATTTAAAGTTTAATGTCACATACAGCTTCCCTCCTGGGTTAAGCCTTATTACTGCTGGATGCTTGTTTTTAAGGCTTTCTGAAGCAGCTCAGACTCAGGCCCCTTCTGACAGGTCTACCTGCTGGTGTGTTTTACAGAACCTCTACTTGAATTTGGGGCAGGAGATCAGGGGTTATTCTGAAGAGTCTCTCACAGTGGTGGGTTCTGCTCTGTCCCAAGCCTCTACAATATAAACAGACACAGATAAGCTATCTCTATGAAACAAGGCTTGAACTGAAGAAATTCTCCCAATCTTTCTCTACGGCTGGATCAGTAAATTGTTGTTTCCTGCAAAAATTCCCCTCCCGTCGCCCCACCTATAAACTCTCTGGGAGAGGCTAATCAATAGCCACCTGTTCCTATTTCCTTCTGTGACCCTTTTCCCAAAGCGGCTTCCTCATCCTCACAGCCCTACGCATACGTACGTCAGGGACAGCCTCCCTCTGTTCTTCCTCACTGTTCCCTGACTCAGACGCCACCTGGTGGCCAACAGGCCTCTCTATTCCCTGCTCTGACTCCGAACATCCCCCAGAGACTTCCTCAGCCTCCAGGGCAGTCCCATAGTGTACATCACTGTCAGAGTCCACCAACAGCTCAGCCGGCTGCTGTTGGGCCACACAACAGGTTCTGGATCCCGTCACAACTGGTACGCTGCGATGGAGTCAGATGTCCACCTAGGGCATGAGCGCTGCACCTGCATGCGCACACCACCACCCTGTGATGCCCCAGCTACTCGACGAGGTCACGCAGGCACTTTACGTGCATGCGCGATTGGCACATTTCCCTCAAAAAGAGGTAAGGAACACAGGGGGGCCCTCCGAAATACTGTTCTGGTACGGTAGTCGCTGCTCCCACCTGCCACTGGTACTCCCATACCAGGCTGTACCACCCGGAACCCACCATTGGTCTTTCATATACCTTTATGGACTCCTACATAGACGGAGAGCCAACATCACGTAGCAGATACAGTAAATGTGATCCTCGAAATTGCAACAGTTCATTTAGTGACTGTTCGAAACTACATCACTAAAAAAAGTGACGAGCTTTTTCACACTTACAACTCTTGTGGCAACGCCACGGTCACAATTCAGATGCTTTGCAACTAGCTTCTATTTATGATAGTTGCAGTGTCCCAACATCATGGGGTCCTCTTTTGAGACTTAAAGACAAGCAAAGTCAATGGGAAAGCCAGATTCACTTAACAACCGTGTTCCTAATATAACAACTGCAACAATTCGCTTACTAACTGTGGCAAGAAAGTTGGTGCAAAACTCACTTAACAAATGTCTCGCTTAGCAACAGAAATTTTGGGCTCGATTGCGACCATAAGTTGAAGACTGCTTGTAATGTATCTGCTGGCTCAGTGGGTCTTACTGTAACAGCCACAGCCCACTTCCCTTGTAGACCTCTGCATCTCGCTCATCAGTTTTATAGGAAAAAGTAGGTGGGATAGCCTATAACTTTGCAAATCCTTTTTTAATTCACCAGAAGCCTCTATCAACCCTGAAGTGAACCTTGTGGAACCAAGGACATTCTCACCTTTGGAATGAGCTGCCCCGGAGCTTCGCATGATTCCCGACCTCCTGTCCTTCCGGCGTGCCCTAAAAAGCTGGCTTTTCCAGCAAGCCGGCCTGGCCTGAATATAATACATTATTAATTTTAATTGTTAATTTTAATTTATTTTAGATTTAACTGTCAATTGTTAATATATTGTTATTGGATTATCTATTTAATCTTTTTTAAACTTTTGTATTATGTATTTTTATGTTGTACGCCGCCCTGAGTCCTTCAGGAGAAGGGTGGCATATAAGTCCAATAAACAGTAAACAGGTGGCTAGTCAGAGGAGGAGCAAAGTAACCAAGCAACCGGTCAGCAATTAACAATTAACAGATTAACAGAGTTGGAAGGGACCTTGAAGGTCATCTAGTCCAACCCCCTGCCCAAGCAGACTCTACATCTGCCTCTACCTAGGATTGAACTCACAACCTCCTGTGTGACCAGTGACTGGAGGGGGAAGGAGAAACGTTTACTTTTAGTTAGATGAAAGCCGTGGGAACTTTAGAATCTGCTTTCACCAGTTCTGCCAATATGATGCTTCTAATAAATTGTTCCTTGAGGAACTTGCCTTTCCATGGGTACATTACTTAGAATGCTGACAGCCTCAAATAGGAAGATTTCAAACTCCCAGAGTTCCCTGATGATGACATCCATTCAGATGTCCAACTCTTAGTGATTCTATGGGCCAGGTCTCTCCCACATCTTCTGTTCTTGCCCTACTTTTTATGTCCTATGCTCTGCCTTGATGGTGTCCAGCCACCATGTTTTTTAAAGTGTTTCCTTTCACCACTAACCCTTCCAAACATGGTTGCTTTCTCCAGTGAAGAATTCCCTGATCAGCATGAAATGAAGTTCACAGGTCTTACAGTAGGGAGTTTTGAGAGATGCTAATGAGGGCTGAAGGATGAAGGGAAGCCATAGTTCCCTGTAAGAGATGAGCAGGCTGAGCCTGAGGGAAGGGTCAAATACATCATCAGTCATGAGTTCCTTTGTGCCCACAATCAAAGTACAGCCCACCTTGAATTCCTTCTTAACTCCCGCTTATGTCCTTTGACTGTTAGCAGTTCAGATTCTTAGTAGTTCAAATTCTTTACACTCATGTGAACCGCTTGGATCTTCTGATTTCCCCGGTTGTTTGACACTCCCTACTTTTAACCAAATCTTGCCCCTCACTGTAAGAAATAGGCTGCCAACCTTGCACAACTTTTCATAGTTTGATTTTTTGTCAGGCAATAATTGGTGCATTCAGAAACCGGCCTGTGTTTATGGTCATTTGCAATGTCTCAGCCACATGGCTGCAATTTTCAACTTTGAGGTCTTTGGCGCTGAGCTTGGTTGTTTTCTTGCAGACATTTCATTACCCAAACTAGATAATTTCATTGGTACTACAAAAGAGTGGGTTTGGCCCTCTTTTCTCCTTTATCGATTTATGCCTTTTCTCCCCAGAAATGGGTGTTTACAAGGGGTCCTTTGGTGCTCTCTGAGCTTGGTTGTTTTCTTGGTTGTTTTCTTTCTGTTACAGTTTCATTATTAGACATTTAGACACTTAAAAACATTTCATTGCTAGTACTGATGATGTTACCTAGTTTGGGTAATTAAACGTCTGCAAAAAATGAACAACCAACCCAGCACCAAAGACCCTAACCTTAACTCTTTCAATTCTGAACTACAACTATTCTGTCACATGGACGACGAAAATTTGTTTTTATTTAATTGTTTGTATTTTCATGTGTATTTATTGTTTTAACTTCCCTGTGCACCGCTCCGAGTCCCCTTGGGGAGAGGGAGCGGTCTAGAAATTAAATTATTATTATTATTATTATTATTATTATGTGACAGCCATGGCCAGGGGGGCTTTTTTCCAGGTTCACCTGGTCCGCCAGTTGCGCCCCTTACTAGACTAGGATGCCCTTTGCACAGTCACTCATGCACTTGTGACATCCCGTCTAGACTACGGAAATGCTCTCTACATGGGGCTCCCCTTGAGGTGCACCCGAAGACTACAGCTAGTGCAGAATGCGGCCGCGCGGGAGACCTTGGGAGCCTCTCGGCATTCCCACGTAACACTTCTCCTGCGTGAGCTGCACTGGCTGCCTGTGGCCTTTCGGGTGCGCTTCAAGGTGTTGATTACCATCTTTAAAGCGCTCCATGGCACGGGTCCTAGTTACTTGCAAGACCACCTCCTTCCTCATACATCCCTCAGACCGATTCGCTGCCACAGAGAGGGTCTTCTCCGGGTACCGTCGGCCGGGCAATGCTGACTGGTGACGCCCAGGGGAAGGGCCTTCTCTGTGGCGGGCCCTACCCTCTGGAACGACCTACCCCCTGATCTCAGGACTATCACGGACCTCCGCCTCTTCCGCCAACGTCTAAAGACACACTTCTTCCATCTAGCTGGTCTGGCCTAATTTCCGAGACTATTTTATCGACTGATTTTTTTTTAAATTAAATTTATACCCCGCCCTTCTCCTTGTTAGGACCCAGGGCGGCGCACAGGCATTATATAAAACCATAAATACAATATACATCAATTAAAAATATATTAAATTAAATTAAAAAAAATTATCGACTGATTTTAAATTAATTTATAGTTTTAATAAGAGTATTTTAAATTAATTTTTAGCACAGGGCGTTGCTTATTTAATAGGATTTTATATTGATTACTTACGACTTATTTATTCTTGTATATATGTTTGAATCCATATTTTATTCACCTGTGCACCTCCCCGAGTCCCTTATGGGAGAGGGCCGTGGTATATAAGTTCAATAAAATCTAAATCTAAAATCTAAAACTATTCTCCATTATGGGTATTTGCTTTTGTCTCCAGCAAAACAATTCCTTGTGGACGATGGGTTTGTTAACAACCATGGAGATGCAAAAAAAGTCACAAAATTGGGTTGGTCATGTGATGACCCACTCAAGTGGCATAATATACAACCATAATTCTGGGCTCAATCACAGTTATAATTCGAATGCTACCTGTACTGTTGACTGACTCACAGAGCAGTTGTAAATTATTGAGATGACATGTGGAAATAGCTCCAATGGAATTTGAATATCATTCATTTACATTCCAATTTGCAGTTCTGACTCTAAATCTAATTAAAGTGCTACCTTTCAAATTGGTGTGGCAATGAATTAATACATTAATTGCTCTACTTTATCTTTAGATTTCCAGATGAATGAAACTTGGGTATCGTTTCAGCTGCATGAATTTCAGTTAAATACCTCTCAATTTACACAAAAATCCCTTAGGAAATGAGGATGACCATCAAGCTTTCGTTAAACGTCCATTTTGCGCCATCTACTGGTTTGCTGGGATTCTGTAGGCAATCGAATAAGCATTGTATTTCCTCAGGCCAATGTCGCATTTGAATCCTGATCAATTGTACTTTTAAACATGTATATAAACATCTGTAATAATCTGCTTAGTTGCAGAAAGTTGGCATAAATCAGGTGAGTTGAAATTGTTTGGAGACACAAGAATGTTAACTTTTCTCTAGATTCAATCAACAGTCCTTTCATTTGGCAACAGTTAGGTCAAGGTTGGGGAACCTGTGAATCACCTGATGAAGAGTAATAATGAAGAACATGCAACTGATAATTGAGAGACAATAGAAATTGCAGCCTAGTAGCAATGCCATACAATGTATTGAGGCCACAGATGCTATTCTGATCACACAAGATATACTTTTAAAATTCCACTGAGTTGATAAAAACCAGTTTTTATCCCAGGCATGAAACAAAAAGAATACAGATTATCATTAACATAAAAAGGGAAATCAAAGATAGGAGGAGAGATGACAAGAACTAGACTGACATGTAAAATAACACAAGGCATTTAGAGCCATGTAATTGCAGCCAAGAAATAAAGACACTTGCCCCTGGGGAAGAAAGCTATGGCAAATCTACTGTAGATAGCATTCCAAAAAACAGAGACATCACCCTGCCAACAAAAGTGTGTCTAGTTAAGGTGATGGTTTTCCCAGTTGCAATGGATGGCTGTGAAAGTTGGACCATAAGAAAGGCTGAGCGCTAAAGAATTCAGGCCTTTGAACTCTGGTGCTGGAGAAGACTCCTGCAAGTCCCTTGGACTGCAAGGCGATCCAACCGGTCAGTCCTAGAGGAAATCAACCCAGACTGCTCTTTAGAAGGCCAGATCCTGAAGATGAAACTCAAGTACTTTGGCCACCTAATGAGAAGGAAGGACTCCTGGAGAAGAGCCTCATGCTGGGAAAGATTGAGAGCAAAAGAAGAAGGGGGAGACAGAGAATGAAGTGGCTGGATGGAGTCACTGAAGCAGTAGGCGTGAGCTGAAATGCACTCGAGGGGACAAAAAGGCCTGGAGGAACACTGTCCATGGGTCGGACATGAGTCAGACATGATTTTGCAACTAAAACAATTGCAGCCCCTCAGTGATACGCCTGGATTCAATCATGGGTAACATGGTACCAACTGGTAAATGATGATATCACAATGCAAGGGTCTCTTCTTGGATCTTTCTGAATGTGGCATCATATGTAGGTAAGGTTTACAGCTTGCATCATAGCACCTGTTTCACCTGACAAAATCTTCAGACTCTGTGGGCATGATTGATTGAACTCTCCTTAAGGTAGTATTTTTTAAACTTGTCAAAATCCACACATCTTAAATGAAGGGTCCTTGGTGTTCTCTGAGCTTGAATGTTTTCTTTTAGACATTTCATTACCAAAGAAGGTAACATCATCAGTCTATTTTCATTACTTAGTTTGCTAATGAAACATCTGCAAGAAAACAATCAAGTTCAGACAGCACTAAGGACCTCACATTTTAACCCTGAACTACAAATATTCTCTTCTATCGATAACACATTTTAAAGTTGTTACGTTTGAAAATAACGACTGAGTGAGTGGTCATTCTACCTCTAGCAGACATTCTGTGAGTTATCCAGCCACAAAACCATCATGTCACTTTAATATATGGAGGTATTTAACCTGATTCATCATATAGATATCTTCTGACTTACAACTAATTTTTTATGCTACGCAAGGTGAATTTTGCTCCACTTTATGACCTTTTTTGCCACAGTTATAAAGTGAATCACTGCCATTGTTAAGTGAATCATCCAGCCATTAAGTAAATGTGGCTTCTCCCATTGACTTTGCTTTTCAGAAGCTGGCTGGGTAGGTTATATATAGTGATCACATGGACACAGGAAATAGCAACTATCAGAAATACATGTCCGTTGCCAAGAGCCCAAATTTTGATTACATCTATGGGGATGCTACAATGGTCGTTAAGTGTGAAAAAGGCCATAAGTCATTTTTTTTAGTGCGGCTGTAACTTTGAATGGTCACTAAAAGAACAGTTGTATGTCGAGGGCTATCTGTAGTCCCTTCCTTGTTTGCTGGACTGTCAGATATCCTGATTGGAAGTCATTTCTCTTGGCATAGTGCTTAAGAGGTTTTGATGAACCTTTTACACTGAAACAAATTGGAGTGGTTTTTGGCTCATGTTTGGTGGCATCCCCCAGCGACAAATTACAAAGTGACATTTATGCAGCCCTAGGTTGTAACGGAAGGTAAGAAAATATTCTGCTATCACCACAGTATAAATTGATTGAATGTGGGTAACAAGCCAGGTGCTGAATCATCAGGGTGGATTAATCAGCAGTTTGGAAACAGAGGTTACAGATTCTCATTTTGCTCCTTTGATGAGCCTGTCATTTGGCCTTTTCTTGGTAGATATCAGTCTAATTTAATTATACTGATGGCTGCCCAACGTTTCAATAAGGCGTACAATATTAGTGACCTAAAAATAGCCTCCAAAATATATTTTGTTTTATAAAAGGATTTCCAAAGAACACTGCAAAAGTCTAAGTAATGAATTTATACTGACCTATTTGTTAAATATGCCCCCATGCTGCTTTTCAACAAAGACTGCAGAACAGCAGATGGAATTAAGAGACTAAAATGTAAAATAAATGCGTTGTCAATCACAAAACTGAATAAGCAGAACCAAAAACCAGCTCAATTACCAGATTAAAATCAGATAATGGACAGGCTAGGACACCTTCACCACTAAATCAATCAACTACATTTGCCTGGTGCTGGAAAATCAGCAAACTTGGGGTTAGGCAAGCTTACCTCTGTAGGTTTCAGAAAATCATCATGGCAGTTTGGGTCCAAAATGTCTGTCTTACGCAGAGTTTATTTGGCTTTTATACAGTTTCAACAAGCAAAGCAGAATAGAGCACAGATATAGCAACTGTATTGTTCTTTGTTTTACCTCCATCAGTATAATTTGTGAATCCAGAAAGCTATCCAGGCCAAGGTTAAATCTAACTACCCAAGATGGCCTGTCTCTGCTTGGTGAGATAATATGTTGAAAGACAAAGGGCTACTGAGATTATGGCAGTTTAATATGCATGTCTGTACGTAACCTTACCTTTCTTCCCATATCTGGTTCTGCTAATTAGGTGAGCTCATAGGTATTCAAGGTAGCCAGCTACTGAGATCATGGTATCTTACCATGCATGTCTTTACATAGCCTTACCTCTATACTTTCATACCTCAAAATGATATTTCAAATATGAATTGTTAACTTTAGAAGTGTTTCCAATGGTGAAGACAAAGGCTTAGTATTTATTTCTTCATCCTATATCAGTGATGGTGAACCTATGGCACGGGTGCCTCAGGTGGCACACGGAACCATTTCTTAGGGCACGTGAGGCGTTGCCGTGTCAGCTCCAGCGCACTTGTGTGTGCTGGCCAGCGGATTTAGGCCTTCTTTTGAGGCCGTTTTTTGCTCTCTGGAGGCTTCAGGGAAGCTCCCAAAACCTCTGGAGGTGGGGGGGAGGCTGTTTTCACCCTCCACAGGCTCCTAGAAAGCGTCTGGGAGGATGAAAAAAACGCGCCAAAAGCAGGTGGTCACACACGCATTATGGGTGTGGCACGCCCACGCACAACCTCCCTGCACTCCCCCCACTTTTGGCATGCGAGCCAAAAAAGGTAAGCCATCACTGTCCTATACCATGATTTGACAGTGCATCCATGACAGCTTGGTTTTATGCATGGACTAGATTAACATAACTATTATATGTGTGTAGGAGATTGTGCTCTTTCACAAACTAGGTTTCATGCAGTTCATAATAAAGAGAAGTGATATGTAGAACTGGGCCTGAAAATGTTAGATGGGAAAGAGCTGTTTAATGTGAAGTAAGATACAAGGACTATATCCAGTCTCACTTGGCAATTTATATGCCTATTGACGTTGTAAATATCTGTATAGGATGTGTTAATGAAGATTCTGAAATCTACTAAGAAAGTTTTACACATGTCACAGCAGTATTCAGTTTGGTGCCTTCTAATGACAAAAGTACTACAGCTTATGTTGGTTGCATGAGTCAGGAGTAAATTAGAAATATAAGTGAGGTGAAGGGGGAATATATAATGTTAGAGCCATTTGTGATCTGTTTAGTACACCTTGCTGTTGTTTTCTAGCTTTAAGAACTAATGGTCCTCCCAAAGCCATCTTTGGAATCCGAGCAATTGCAATTTAATTTATGTTTACTAGTGCCTTGCAAAAGTCAGACAGGATTTGGATTAGGGGTCTAAAACATTTAAAATCATGGAGTCGGATACTACAGTATGAATATAAATTATTTTATCTGTCACTTTGTGTTGTCATTTTCATGCCTTGCAGGCCAAACATGACTACTGTATTTTTGGAATATAAGACACACCCAGGTTTTGAAGAGACATTTTTTTTTAAGTAGGTAGATAGATAGAGGGAGAGAGAGGGAGAGGGAGAAATACAGTAGATAAGTAGGG
Source organism: Rhabdophis nuchalis (assembly GCA_039707465.1). Taxonomy (NCBI): domain Eukaryota; kingdom Metazoa; phylum Chordata; class Lepidosauria; order Squamata; family Natricidae; genus Rhabdophis; species Rhabdophis nuchalis. The sequence goes on from CM077645.1 coordinate 208,732,914, forward strand.
AGAGAGAGAGCAGTTAGGTAGTTGGTAGATAAAGGGAGAGAGAGAGAGAGAAATACAGTAGGTAGGTAAGGAGAGAGAGAGTATAGATAGGTAGAGGTATAGAGAGAAATATAGAAATACAGTAGATAGGTAGGGAGAGAGCAAGGGAGAGAGTAGATAGGGTGGTAGGTAGAGGGATAGAGAGAGAAAAATAGAGAGAAATACAGTAGGTTGGTAGGGAGTGAGTAGGTAGGTAGGTAGATGTTTCCAGGTATATTTACTCATGTGCTGGAGAAGGAAATCGCTGACAACCTGTAGCACTTTGTTTCTGCTGGGACAGCACTTGATCAATGTAATTCTCATTTACCACTCTAACGAAATAGCTTTCCAAAAGGAAAAAAAGTTTTTGCAATCTGCAAACCTCCCCCAAATGGCCCGTTTTTCACAAAAATGGGCCCATTTTTTTTTTCAAATAAAAGGCATGAATAGCCTTGGGGGGGCTTGCAGAATGTTCCGGGGGGGGGGGAATGGCCTATTTTTCGCAAAAACGGATCGTTTTTGGTCAAAAAAGTTGCCTGCATGCCTTATGGAGGCTTATAGAGTGCTGCTAGGGGCTGGGGGGCAAAAAACGGCTCATTTTTTGCTCATTTCTGCCGTCCCCAGCCCTCAGGAGCTCTCTGAAAGCCGCCATAAGGCTATGCATGGCCACTTTGGTGACTGGGCGGAGCTTCAGGAGGCTATATATATATATATATGCTCTGTATTCGGTGTATAAGACGCACCAAGATGTTCAGCCTCTTTTTAGAGGAAAAAAGGTGCGTCTTATACTCCGAAAAATACAGTAGTGTTTAATTTTTGAAGTATCATGGGTACAGATGAGAATGCTTGGAAGAAACTGTATCTAACTGACTTTAAAATCTCCTGTCAGTAAAGGCTGACACCATAATCCACCCATAATCCATCAATAATCTTCCAACTCTGGATTTTCAGACACATTAACCTCTAGGGTTAACCATTATAAATGGGAAGAAAATCCATTTGTGTTACAACCTATTTGGTCCTCACTTAGCCTCTCTTGCATTCTCTCCCTGACAAGTGTTCAGTTTAAATACTTCCTGAACTACTCCACCAAAACAAAACAAGTTATTGCAGAGTCAGTCCACGTTCTCCTTTATGACAGCTTCAGTGTCTGAATTCATGCAATTTATGCCATGTTTGAATTGACACAATTGAGGGAAAAAAGGGAAAGAAAATATTCAATGTAGGACAGATAGGATTAAAAAAACTGAAATAAAATAGCCTTTAACAAATTATACATTACTATTGGAAACAAGCCAATTTGTCTATGTGGTCACCTGGATTTGAATTTGATGCCTATTTGAACTTCTCTTTTTACAATTTTACAATTTTTTAGAATTTTATAAATGCATGTTCCCTGCCCTGGTTATTATTGTTATGCAAAATTTCAAAACAAAGCACTTAAAAATGGAGAAAATAGGAGGAAAGAATATTACATATATTCACTACCTTGAATTATTTATAAAAATAGTAAAGGCAGAATAAATTAAATTTTAAAAAACTGTAAATTGTGAAGTCAACTTGTATCCAACAGGGGGTGTCAGCATCCATCCAATAAGTAGAACCAAAATGCAGATTTCTCTTTTAAAAATGTTATGCTCAACCTGAAAACCAAACTGAATGATCTCCCAATTAGAAAAGCTAGAATTATTTCATCTGTAAAAGGCAACTTGCTCCATAGGTTTAAATATGTTTGGTGGTCAGGACTTCAGTATAAATAGGTAAAACATTCACACACCAGTTTGTTGCTTTGGACAACTAGCTGAAATCCTAACCCAGTATTAAAATTTAAGTTGATCTTCACGGAAAAAGGCATTTACTGGCATGTGAAACCTAGATAATAAAAGCATTCCGTCAGAAAATGATAGAAAATGAGCGGTCTTTTATTATTCCAAATGTATTTAAATTCAGGGTATACCAAATATTTCATAATGATATACAAATGTCCAGGTGAGAATTTCATCTATCTCTAAATGGTGAATCAGTTTATAACTCAGTATGCATCTAAATCCATGCGACCAGGTGAATCATGGTTCAGTTACTCATGTTTTACCACACTCTATGAAAATGTTTATGCTGAACAGATTACTCAGTGATTAATCCATTAATCCCTTTCTCCATAATTCTGATATTAGATGCAGTCTAGTTTTCATAATTATTTGCTGCCATTTCATAGTTCAATTTCTCATGATCTCCTACCTTTGCAGAAAAGCACAAAATCAACCCAACTAGATGAGTCAGTGGCAAATAAAAGATGTTCCTACCTTTACACACTGAGAGAATACTTTGACTGCGGGGGTAGGGAAGAGAAGGGAAGGCAGTAATGATTATATTTTTCCCTGAAGGACAAATATTTCTAGAAATGGTTCCTTATAAAGAAGTAACATTTCACAATACTAAATTTTCAGAGATTATGAAAAAAAAAATCTAGCTTTCCCTGTTTTAAGCTTCCTCAAGGTCAGAGAACTAGAGAAATCTTGCTTAGGGTTTTCACATTCAGACTCATCAATGTTTTCCCAGCAAGTCACTCCTGCACTACCCACAATGAATGCTTTCTCAGCCGAAACAGATTCGGAATAACTTGGGGAAATCCAATGCTATGGGAATGGGGAACTTTGATTTGTCCACAGTCAAGAAACAATCAAATATATTTAACCAGGAGCTTATTATTAGAAGAGCCTATAATTGAATGAAACTGTATTAGATGTGACCAATCCTTGTGTGACTTGTGGCCAGTCACATTCTCTCGGTCAAACCTACCCCACAGAATTTCTTGTTTGAAAAAAGCAGAGATATGGACACTACCTCCAGCACCTAGAAGAAAGCCATGACACAGATTTAATGCGTAAATAAACTGAACAAATGCAGAGTTGATATGTTTGACTCCCACACCCTAAGTAATTGCCTTTATAATGAACCACTTCTGGCAATCGGTTCCTACTGGTCCTTCAGGTTCCCGTCAGGGAAAATATAATCATTATGGCCTCTTTTAGTCAATGCATTCTTTTAGTGTGTAAAGGACATATTTTGTCTGTCACAGATACTTGTGTTGGGTATCTAATGCTCCTCAGTTCAGATTTGTTCTTGATCTATATCAGGGGTAGTCAACCTTTTTATACCTACTGCCCACTTTTGTATCTCTGTTAGTAGTAAAGTTTTCTAATCACCCACAGGCTCCACAGTAATGGTGAAGTAGGGAAGTCAATTAAATTAAAAAAAGGAAAGTGCTTCAGCATCGGACAAACCCCCCTACCGCCCACCATGAAAGCTGGAACGCCTACTAGTGGGTGGTAGGGACCAGGTTGACTACCACTGATCTATACACATGCAAAGTTACACACTGCATGGAATTTGAGGTGATGTAAATAAGCCAGATTACACTTCTTGCAAAAGCTGATTATTTGGGGTGCACCCGGAGACTCCAGCTAGTGCAGAATGCAGCCGCGCGGGGGATTTTGGGAGTTTCACGTTACTCCCACGTAACACCCCTCCTGCACGAGCTGCATTGGCTGCCTGTGGCCTTCCGGGTGCGCTTCAAGGTGTTAGTAACCATCTTCAAAGCGCTCCATGGCACGGGACCTGGTTACTTGCGTGACTGCCTCCTACCACACACCTCCCTTCGACCTGTCCGCTCCCACAGGGAGGGCTTCCTCAGGGTGCCATCCGCTGGTCAATGCCAGCTGGCGACCCCCAGGGGGAGAGCCTTCTCTGTGGGGGGTCCGGCCCTCTGGAATGACTTGCCCCCCAATCTCCGCACCACCACAGACCTACGCCTCTTCCGCCGGGGGCTTAAAACACATCTTTTTCATCTGGCCAGGCTGGCATAGATTTAATGATTTAATTTAACTTTAATGGGACTTTTTAAACTGTTTTAATTGATTTTTAGCACAGATCCATCAAATTTAATCCTATTTTATCTTGTTTTTTCTATATTATTGTGTTTTTTACTTCTTCTGTGCACCACCCTGAGTCCCACTAGGGAGATAGGGCGGTATAAAAATGTGATAAATAAATAAATAAATTTTGAAGTCCTTGCTAGCCATCAGAAAGCTGAAGAAGGAAGAATAATATATTATTTCTCTTTCTTCTCCTTTGGGATCCGTTCACTAAGAATTAGGGGATAAAAGAAAAAAAATATCAGACAAGATGGAGGTGGTCCCCACCAGTGCTTGAGCAGTCTGCTTTTACCCATCAACCTCTGAGTCACTCTCTTCAGCTTTCTGTGGTAGCCTTTTAACGCTAATGATTAAGTCAACACTAAGCAACTGAGCTGCACACTGAAGCACTGAAGCTACTAAGTGGTATTTACAAGAAATTGATTCTAGAAGCTTTTGATTTGGTAGAAGCTGTTGATTGCTTTTGAGGGCACTAGTAACTTGGAGACAGAGCTGAGGAAAGGCATTCCTTTTTTGTGTCATGCAGAGAGTTTTTGGAATACTTAGCAATACATCAGCAAGTATAGAACAAATGATGGATATATTTGAGGACTGGCATTGTTTTGCATAGTTAGATAGATAGTAATGTAGCAGGATTTCAAAGAGCCCTCCTACTGGCAGAACTGATCCCAGTTCTATGCAAGAGTCAGAGTAATTCTGATTACCCCTTTGAGCATTCTCCTCATATTTAAGCAGCCTGGCACACCTGGCAGTACTAACTTGCAGCTGTACATTTTTATTGGCTATATTAAAAGCAGGCTGTTCATCTTCAAGAAGTTCGTTCTCAGTCATTTGCAACCTTTCTTTTTGAACTCTGGGTTTTAAAGAAGCCGTTTGACAGCTAACTAAGCCATCGTCCCTTTTCTGGAATAATGAGCTCTTATTACCATGCATCAAATCAACAGAAGGCATGACTATGGTTGAAGAATTATACCTGGATGAATGCAGCACATTTTCATGTACTACAGAAAAAGATGCAGAGTGTTTCTCCATTTTAAGCCCACAAGGTGGGAGATGCTTGGTGTTGGTTTGAAAATTTCTCCAATCATTGTGTTCCTGAAATAATGGCTGATGGGGAGATGAATGTTGCTGAGTTTTATTCAGACTATTCAGAAGACTGTGATTTTCCAATTCTGAGTCATAATTCTGAGGATGATGAATTGCTGTAAACATTTGTTGTAGCATTTTGAATGCTTCACGAAAAGCAGAAGCGTGTTGCTCTGTAACTCCGTGTACTGGTCCACAGAGAATCACGCAATAAAGCTGGATGGTAGAGGTTTTCAGAAAGCCAATGTGAACAAACCTTTTGGTTCCAAGATGAAAGGGTTGGCAAAATGTGGCTACAGCTGTTTGAGTGATTTCATGGTTAATATTATCCAAAGATGGTTTGAAAGGTGAAATTCCGGTAATCTTGCAAATAAGAGAGATTTCCTCTGTTAACAAGCAGTCTACAATAGATATGCCATTATTTTTGCCATAGTGATGAACAATATCATGCTGTTTTACACCTGATAGTATTACTTTGATGTCATTATCTTGCATTTGTTGTAGAAGAGTTTTGGTTCTTTTTGTAATCCAGGTTTCTGATGCCTTGAATTGACCCTCATCAGTTATGACAACTTCTATACCCAACTCAGATAGAGAGGAGTGAATAGGTTCTGTTATTATTATAATTCTTTTATCACCATCTGCAGGACAGTATACGGCAAAGTCTCTGTGAAGTAGTAAGCCATCTAGGATCCTGGAATCTGAAAAAGGAAGGCCTGTCACAGTGGTATGCAGTTCTGCAAAACATTCATTCACCAAGTATAATGCCTCATTCTGGTTTTTACCTGCTGTAACTTTGTAGTAGAAATCACATGTCAAATGAGTTAGGAACATTTGTCTGTTACTTCCTACTTTCCCACAAAAATAAGGTTCTAACACTAACTCCATATTCCGTCTTGTATCTGAATCAGAAAGGATTGACCAAAAATGTTTCTTAAGGTCCTGCGTCATTATATGGTCCAGGATGTTTGTTTGGATCTTCACAAGAAACTGGGAAATGTGTTTCAAACTGCAATATTTCCCTTGATCTCTTTTATTAAGTTTTTCAAACTGTCGTAGTAAATCAGAGAGTAGAATGATAAAGGTTTTAGCGCCATCTCCAAACAAATTGCAGTGTGTAGAAATGCATGCTATCATGATTCTGTCAAAACCAAAGAAGAAACCAATTGTTAACTTAAAAAACTCTTTATTTCAAACATCTAAAGTATCTAAAATGCTCCAATTTCTGCCCAAAGGACAGTTTTTGACAAGACCCATATATATCTATAAAAGACTGCTAAACACAATTATCTTGTCTACATATGAATCTTCATGCTTTGATTTCATGCACAAGCTGAAATGAATCGTTTTAAGCATATATGCCTTTGAAAAGATTGATTTGCTTGGAACTACCAGACTATCCAGAAAGACAGATTTGGAGAGTTGTTGAATAATTAAATAAGAATTTAAATATAAGATTTCATTCAAGATAGCAGGGAAGGATTGGGAAAGCAGGGAATAAAATATTTGGCAACAGTTATTAGCATCTCATTTCCTAGATTGCTTTAGTTTAGCTATATATGCAGCCCAAAGGCTGTTCTAGTGGGAAGAAATAATAGCAACAATGCCAATACTGCAAAGTCCATAATCAAATATATAATGTGCAAGATGGTCTTCGTGTTCCAGTTTCAGGCATTTCCAGGTCTTTGAATAGCTTCAAAATGCTAGTATGATAGATTAGTTTTTTTTACTATAATACATTAATTTTTGTTATTGAAATTTGAATGCTATCTAAAGTCATATGGAATGAAGCAACTATAAATTATATTAAGAAAATAAATAAAAAAATACTATGTAGTTTGACACTGTTTAAAAAATTTTTTTTTCTATATTAGCCCAGAGCTGCTTGAGAGAGAGAAAGTATATAAATTTAATAAATAAATAAATAAATAGATACACACATACATTTGGAGTCTTTTGCTTTAGTTAAAAATGATGACTAAGAAAAAAACAGAAAGCTCTTATAATGTTTGCCACAGGCAAGTGTGAAATTATAGGTAATAGCTACACCTAGTATTAAGCTTTCTCCAAGACGCAGGAAGAAGTCAAGTTCTGCCTTGTAAGTAGAGATGGTGAAATTACTTTTCTGTCAGAGCCGCATCTTGTGTGACAACATTGTCCTTTCCTGCTTTTGAATAATTTGTAATTTTATTATTACAATGACAATAAAGATTATTATTATTATTATTATTACTTTGTGTGAGTACATGTTATATTGCTCAGTGGCCTTTTCACCATGTAGTGATAAATCTCTATCTTTCTTTCCGTCTTTGGAGGTAGAATAATGTATTTTAGATCTATAGATTTTCATGAGAATGGTAAAAATAAAAATTTAATAAGGAATTGTGAAGTCCTTGGTGCTCTGAGCTTATTTTTTATCCAACTAAATAACATCATTACTGCTGATGATTCAGTTTTGAGCTATATATACTGTTTTCTATTAATAAAGAATATAAAAAACAAAAGGCCTGTATTTATTGAAAATATTATTTTCTCATTCGTGTGAAGCAATCTTTCCAAGGGTTTCCCTCCAAGGGAAAGGGCGATTATAATATACAAGCAACATGGTTATAGTCATAAGTGTGAAGAGATAAGTTCTATAATCATTATCTAATCGTATGTATGTTGTAGATTTTCACGGGTGTAGGTATGTTGGTCTTGTTGTATTTGGGTCTTTTCCTATGTAAGATTGAGATTGTCTTGCCAATGTTTCGGCGAGGTCCCACTCGCCATCTTCAGGCTGGTGTTTTCGGCTTCGTGCTTGTGTGAGTAAAACGTGGTCTTAGCTGCAGTTTTTTTATAAATCTTGGTGGGGGTGTGTGGAGTGCTGGCTTTGTTGCTGTAAGTGGGTTGATTGGCTGTGTAGTTGCCTCATGATTGGTAGATGGAGTTGGTGTTTGTAGATTGGTCAGCTGTTTCGTATCATCCTGTGTGGCTGAGATGCTGGCTGTGTGTCCGTTGTTCTTTTGTGTTGTAATGAGCTGGGTGGTGGGTGGGGCTTGTTTGTTGACTAAGGCTGGCTTCCAGATGTCTGCTAGGCGGGCGATATCATCACATTTATTCATGTTGTGGGGGTGTTTCTCTCTTTCGATGGCTTCCATAATTATTCTCTTCTTGTTCAGTTTTGGAGATTAATTTGGTTCCTTCAAAGTCAATTTCATGTCCTGTAGCTTTAAGGTGCTGAAAAAAATAAATAGCCAACATCTTAAGAAACCCCAAAGACAAAATCTGCCAAGGAGTCTATGGAATACCATGCAAAATCTGCCCGGCTACATACATGGGACAAACTAATAGGAGAATAAAAGCACGCATCGCAGAACAAAAGAACGCAGTCAGAAAAAAAGAAAAGACTTCTTCCCATTTCCAGCACCTTAAAGCTACAGGACATGAAATTGACTTTGAAGGAACCAAATTAATCTCCAAAACTGAACACTTCAAGAAGAGAATAATTATGGAAGCCATCAAAATAGAGTAACACCCCCACAACATGAATAAATGTGACGATATCTCCCGTCTACCAGACATCTGGAAACCAGCCTTAGTCAACAAACGAGCCCCACCCACCACCCAGCTCATTACAACACAAAAGAACAACGGACACACAGCCAGCATCTCAGCCATATAGGATGATACGAAACAGCCGACCAATCTACAAACACCAACTCCATCTACCAATCATGAGGCAACTACACAGCCAATCAACCCACTTACAGCAACAAAGCCAGTACTCCACCCCCCCCCACCAAGATTTATAGAAAGACGGCAGCTCAGACCACGCTTTACGCACACAATCACGAAGCTGAAAACAGCAGCCTGAAGATGGCAAGTGGGACCTCACTGAAACATTGCCAAGACAATCTCAATCTTACATGGGAAAAGACCTGAACACAACAAGACCAGCATATATGTATGTATGTGTATATGTATGTATGTCGGGTCTTTTCCTGTGTAAAATTAAAAGTGTTTTGGCAACGTTTCATATATATATATGATTATAAATCATAGTTTGTGATTTTGTAAGGGAAAGAAAGGCTCGGCATCTGCTGACCTTCAGGTACTACACTTTTCAAAGCAGGATGAGGGAAGAGCAATTTTCCTGGTCCTATGTGAACTCTCAACAACTTTCAAAGCCACTAGGCATAGTATCCTTCTGGACCATCTCTGGGGGACTGAAATGGGGGATATTTTCTTACAGATGCTCTTCTCCTCCTTGAAGGTGCAGTTACAGTCAAAGGAGGAACTATCGCCTCCGGAATTCAGCTCTTGCTTGATGAGATGGCAACTCTCACAAGGAGGGCGTTTGCAAAGTTATGTCTGGTATGCAGCAGTAGCAATTCTTGGATCAGGAAGCTTTGCTTACAATCTCTCACACCCTAATAATCCCCCAATTGGTATACTGTAATGAGCTCTATATAGAGTTGTCCATAAAGAACATTTGGAAGTACAGGTAGTCCTCAACTTACTACAATTGACCCCAGAATTAATGTTGCTAAGTGAGAATTTGTTAAGTGAGTTTTGTGCCATTTAAAGACTTTTCTTGCCACATTGGTTAAGTTAATTACTGCAGTTGTTAAATTAGTATCACGGTTGTTAAGTGAATCTGGCTTCCCCATTGACTTTCCTTTTCATAAGGTTGTAAAAGGGGATCATATGATCCCAGGACACTGCAACCGTCATAAAGATGAACCAGTTATCAAGCATCCGAAAGTAAGTCATATGACTATGGGGATGCTGCAACGGTCATAAGTGTGAAAAATGGTAATAGAAAATGGTTTTCAGTGCTGTTGTAATTTTGAATGGTCACTAAATGAACTGTTGTAAGTGGAGGACTACCTGTACTAGCCCAGGCAGTGATGGGAGATACCTGGATCCTCACGATTCAAGAAAACAAGTTTCTATGGCCCTACATGTTCTGACCCAAAGGCAGAGGCAGAGTCCTGGTCCCGACAAAACCCCTTTTATTAAACGAACGTGAATTTCTCATGTTCACATTCAGCAAGGTCTGGCAAACAGTCTTTCAAAGAAGCAATTATGACTACAGACCTTATCTATCTTGGAAAGCTGTCATTTAAGTATTTTCCAAATGAGGTACAGTGAGATTCAGGGACAGATCTTCACATTCCTGAAACAAATCTAACGACCAAATGAACACATTGTTTCTTGCAAAAGTCCACTCCCCTTTCGCTCCTCTTTTATTTCTTATGGGAGGAACCAATCACATTCCATCTGTGACTTTATTCCCAAGGCTACCCTGATTTCTGAATTATTCTTTTCTTTGGGCAGCTCTGTGCATTCACACAGTAGGAACAGGCTCCAGCTGTTCCTCTGCCTCACTGCTGTCTAGCTCCTTAGACACTTGATCACTGCCAGATGGCCTCGTCCCCATCTCTGCCTCCGACGCAGAGCCCTCTTCCAAGTCTTCCCCAGCCTCCAAGACTTGCCATACTCCTCCCCAATCTCCTCACTATCTGACTGCTACTGCTGGCAGGCCACAGCACTATGTGCCTCTGGCCTGATCATTTAACCTGCCACAGGTATTCTCTGGATCAACTCACTCCTGGCCTCATCCTTACTCAACTGCCTTCTAATGGAACTTTTTTCTATGCCCACCGCCCACCCCCTAACTAGGAAGTTGAGATCCTGACACGAGCAGATCTTTCTCTTGAGCTCTGGGAAATCTGACAAACCCTTTCTAGAGGGTGGCAAACTATGCCAGAAGGTGGGGCTTATCACTGCATGGCTTTTGTACTTAACGGCTTCTGTATTTATTTTGAGATTTTTATGCACATTTGCGGTTTTACATATAGTCCTCAACATACGACCACAATTGAGCCCAACTTTTTTGTTGCTAAAAAATGTTCCTCATTTAATGGCCTTTCTTGCCACAGTTGTTAAGTGAATCACTGTGCTTGTTAAGTTAACAACATGGTTGCTAAGTGAATCTGGCTTTCCCATTGACTGGGCTTGTCAGAAAGTCACAAAAGGGGATTGCATGACCCCCGGGACACGGCAACCATCATAAATATGAAGCAGCTGCCAAACATCCAAATTTTGATCCCTTGACCATGGGGATGCTGCAAAGTCATTTTTTTCAGTGCCATTTTAACTCTGAATGGTTACTAAGTGGACTGTTGTAACTTGAGGGTTACCTGTATTTTCTTTGTGGGGGTTTATATAATACCCACTGTCTCCTGCTCTCGTAGCCCAGGACACGAGGCTCTTAGCTCCCCGGCGGGTGGCAAAGAGAACCTAGGCCACAAGTTTGGGCGGGAGGTCGGACAAGACGACCTACAAGTCCCTTCCAACTCTATTAATCTGTAATGTAACAGTTGGATCCGAAAAGGGCTACCTGGCCGTTGGCGAGTCCACATTCAGGGCCTCCAGCACACGCCGTCCGTCTCGGGAAAGCAGGACCTCCCCCGTAGGGCGGGTGAGCAGAACCTGTCCTCCGTAGGGGCCGAGAGACCCGCGGACGACCCCCGCCAGGGCCGCGGCCTCCTGGGCCAAGCGCCCCAGCTCCAAGCACGTCGCAGTCGCCATAGCAACGGCGGCCCGACCTGGTCCAGGCGAAGCAAGAGACCCGCCGACAGTGACGTCACCGCCCTCCGCGCTCGTGATTGGCGGGACTTTGAACCATTCGGTGAAGTTGATTGGTGGAGCTTGAACCGTTTTTGCCACCCGTTTAATTCGCCGGAGCGTGGCACTTCACGGGTGAAGTCAAAGTTTCCCTGCGAGGCAACGAGGGTCGCCTTCCCCTTTCTCTGGAATAACGTTGTGTGTGGGGGAAAGGTTTTCCTCACCAATTGAGGAGCCGTTTTCGAGAATTGCTTTAATAAATATCCTCCTCTCTTGGCCCTCCAAGTTCCTCTAAGAACGATATTGGGGAAAACATCTTTTAAAGAAATCCCTGAGGCGATTCTCGGAGGAGCGCATCCCGACCCCCCCGGGAAGTTCAATCCCTTTTGAGGGGTTTCGCTGCGTGCTGCACGAGAGGGGATGCCAAACGCGACTCTCCGTCCCCATGGCAACCAGCAGCCCTCGCTCGCGCGCTCCCAACGTCACATCACACTAGGCTCCTGAGGAACCGCTAACCTCGCCTCCTTCCCCTTCCGATTGGCCGGAGCTTCATAAGGCCATCTCGGCATAGCGCCACCGATTGGCCAGGCGGGGCTGAACCGCCGAGAGCGCGGCGCGCCAGAGGGGCTGGGAAAGGCGCGGGGCGATTAGCATAAACTCCTCCCCCCTTCTCATATGGCCTCCACGCCGCCCCTCTTTCCTCCGCTCGCTGCAGCGCGATCTTTCGCCCGGCTTCTCCTGGAGCATCCTCGGCCGCGCGACGCATCTTCGTTGCGGGGAGGCAGTTGGGAGCCGGGGCGAGCCTTGCGGAGGAAGACCAGCCTTGACGGGGGAACCAGTTCTTCTCCTTCTCCCGTTTTGGGGGTTTGGGGAGTGGAGAAGAAGGGGGCGCAACCTCATCCTAGAGCAACGGACAGAAGACGCAAATCGCATTTTCTGCTTGTCCCGTTTGGGCTTTTGGGGGCGAATCGGAGACGGGGGGAGGTCAAGAACCCCCCCCCCCCACCTCGTTTTCTCATTCAGTCCTCTGTAGATGCAGGTATTTATTTTGAAGCCTCTACCTGGCTGGGTCATATGCGGGCTTGCTTCCTACCCATTCTTACAAATTGCGGGCTTGTCTTTGGACTACCTTTCCATTATCCCCAGCCCTCACGCTCAGGAACCTGGATGCGACCAGCCCAGGGGAGACCGATGGGATCTAACCTGATGCTTTCCATCGAGGGCTGGCTCCACCTGCTTTGAATGACAGCTGTTCTACTTTTTTTGTTTGTTTTAAAAAAAAAGTCATTTCTCTTTTTTCCCTTTCTTTCAGGATCTTTTCAAGTATTTAGGAAGAAGAAGAAGGGGGTCAAGATGAACTACAGCACTTATCTCATACTGGCTTGACTGGATGTTTTACTTTCTTAAACAAGCACAGGGACAAGCAGATTATTTTAGCTTCATCCACCCTAAAATGTATATATAGAGAGATATATATCCTCACCCAGCCCTATAAGACTGTTCAGTAAGAAATAAGTGGTACCGTTTCTTGAGGTACATCCATTATTTTGACAGAATATCTGCATTCAGATATTGGTCGGGGGGCTTTTTGTGACCCAAAATAATTTTTGAATCAAATGTGTGGTACATAAATACAATTAGGATAAGGTGAAAGAGCCTTATACATTATAGCAGTTTATGGACATGTATGAAGGCGTTTTGAGAGAACACGACGGAATAAATTTCTAGTTTTCTATTTATACTGTGTAATAAACCCCTTATTAGACCAAACTAGGGATCCTTGAAAGCTATGCTTCCTCAAACTATCCTTTGATTTAGGAAATGTAACAAGAATCTTCTTTATTCTTAAGCAAGCAAGTGTTGGAAAGCTATGCCCTAAATGGCATACTGTAGTTTTGTACAGTATATAGTTAACACATACATAGTTTAGACTGTGGCTAGTGTCCTGTGAGTGGAGTAGGACAGCTTTGTGTTACAAAACGGTTCTTCATGAAAGACAGCGCTCCTGCAACCGCCTTGAAGTCTCCCGACTGTTTTGACTTTTCTTATACGTGCCTTTTTTTTTTTTTTTTTGGTCTTTATAAAATCTTTTAAGCAATTTTGTACATCTTTGGACATATAAAAACAGAGCGCTCACAATGTGGACTTTTCTGGGCATTGCTTCCTTTATCTACGTCTACAAAAAATGTGGCGATTTGCTAAGTTATGCCAACAAGGAGGTGCTTATTTCCACGGTGGTGTTTTTTTCTCTTGGCTTGATGCTCTCTTATTGGTACCGATCGTGGGGACCCCAGCCACAGAACAAGCAGCAACCTCATTGTGGAGTATTTTCTAATTTCCTTGCTGCCTTGCCATTCGTTGGCTTTTTCTGGACTAAATCCCACAAGGATTCCATGGAGAAACTGCAGCCGAAGACCAGGAAGGTATGCTCTATTTTAGTTGAATAGTTTAAAAGAGAATGGTCTTCCTTGTTTGCTTGTTTTTATTTGGGGGTGGACAAAATACATACGATAGCTGTGAGAAAACTACTACAAATTTGTGTTCCAGAAGGCTTCTCATGAATTTTACTGCCAAATTAAAATTGAAGGAACCTCATAAGATTTTACATGACTTTACTACTACAGAAGTGTTCACTTACATACAACTCAGCTTTGAAATTTTACCTTGAATTTACCGAATGTGTCTCAGTTATATAATTCTAGAATTTCCGATCCCAGCCAATTATTTCAGCTCGTTAGGACAAGGGCTACAAGTATGGAATAACAGACACATTCTTTTGAAATTTCAGTTATACATTCAAGGCAGCCACTAGACTACCTATTCAAATTCACTTGCAAGTAAGTCCCCTTGGTTGAATTTGCCACAAAGTAATCACATTTTACCTTAGTGTGTTTTCAATTATCATTCCATATCCTGTATTGTATCAGTTCGGTAAATTATGGTTACATAAACTGTGTATGTTTGTGTGTTTGGATCTAAATTGGGTGTAAACTTGCGGCCCAAGGGCCAGATGTTGGCCCCACCCCCATCCGGTTTAGCAAAGGGGGGGGGGAAATCCTGGTGTGTCATGTGACGCCATCGTGATGACAAAAGTTTGACACCCCTGATCTAAATCTAGCCAAGTTTTTCCCAATGTGATTTTCTCCACATCACCTTAAGTCCTAGGACAGTGGTGGGCAAACTCATTAGTCAACAGAGCCAAATATCAACAATACCACGATTGAAATTTCTTTTGAGAGCCGGAAGGTGTGGCCTGGTTTGTGGGAGTGGCTCAGCGGTCATGTGACTGGGTGGGCATGGCCAACTTGGAAAATGTGAAACTCATTAAACAATGGTCTTGGTTAGCAACCAAACCTTTAGGCTCAATTGTGGTCATAAGTTCTTTCTTTCTTTCTTTCTTTCTTTCTTTCTTTCTTTCTTTCTTTCTTTCTTTCTTTCTTTCTTTCTCTTTCTTTCTCTCTTTCTCTCTCTTTCTTTCTCTCTTTCTCTCTCTCTCCATTTCTCTCTCTTTCTCTCTCTCTTTCTGACTCTTTCTGTCTCTCTCTTTCTCTTTCTTTCCCTTTCTCTTTCTCTCTCTCTCTTTCTCTCTTTCCCTGTTTCTCTCTCTTTCTCTTTTTCCCTCTTTCTCTCTCTTTCTCTCTCTCTCTTTCTCTCTTTCTCTCGCTTTCTTTCTTTCCCTCTTTCCCTCTCTTTCTCTCTCTCTCTATCTGCTTCGTCTGCCCATCTCTGTCACTCTGTGTGTGTGTGTGTCTGTCTGTCTCGCATTCAAGCACTTAATCACTCATTCTGTGTCTCTATCTTTCTCTCCCTCCCTCTCTTTGTCTCTCCCTGTCTCTGTGTGTATCTGTCACTCTCTGATTCCCCCCTCCCTCCTTGTCTCTCTCTGGGTCTGTGCCTCTCTCTGTCTGTCTGTCTGCCCCCCCCGCCCCCTCGTGGAGCCTCCTCAGCCCAGCCGGCCGCGGTTACTCACTGGCTTGGCCGCCCGGCCGCCTGCCGCATTCGCTCACCCGCTCAGGGTACTTCCAGGGCTCGATGTGGGGTGGGGAAGGAACGGCGACCCTCCAGACGCCGGTTCCCTCCAATCACCCTGGAAGGAGCCGGGCTCGCCCGCCCGCGCTACTTCCAGGGCTCGATGTGGGGTGGGGAAGGAACCGGTTCCCTCTAATCGCCCGCGGAGCCTCCGCACCCCCTGGAAGTAGATGAGTGGCCGGCATGCTGCCTGGGGAGGCTCCGCGCAGGGAGCGAGGGAGGGAATCAGCGGCCGGTAGGGAGGGTTGCTCCGGCGGGTCCCAGGAGTCCCACCCTCGGCAAGGGTGGAGGAAGAGCCGCACTCGAGGAGCCAAAGAGCTCGCGAGCGAGCTGCGGTTTGCCGACCACTGTCCTAGGATGACCATTCTTGGAAAAAAATATTGTTGCTGGGAACTCTAGAAGTTGTCCCAACATATTTGAAAGCAGAAGAATGGAAAAAATGATGATTCCCATATCATTTAATTTAACATAAACCTTCCCTCAGTCTCTTGGTTTCTAATTTTCAGTATACAGTACACTGTGTTTGTTAGTTATAGATGATGGGAATTGCAAGCTGGCGCAGTTAGTTCTGTAGCTAGAGAAACAGAAAGTCCCATATACAGGTAGCCCTTGACTTATAACCACTTGTTTAATGACTGTTCATAATTACAACACTGGCCCTTGCCTTTATGAGTGTTGCAACTGCCCCGTGTTCAAATGCACAAAGTTTGGGCACTTGGCAACTGGCATGTATTTACGACTGTTTCAGTCGCATGATTGCCATTTGCGACCTTCTCAGCTGGCTTCTGAGAAAGTTAATAGAAACAGGATTCGCTTAACAATTGCAGCAATTTGTTTAACAACTGTGTAACAGTTGTAAAATTGGCCACAATTTACTTAATAATTGTCTTGGTTAGCAAGAGAAATTCTGGTCCCAATTATGACCATAAGTTGGGAACTACCTGTACTATATAACAATATCTCTAAGTGAAGAATTCTTGGCCAGCAGAGGTGAAAAACACCTGTTGAAAGGTACATGGGAGCATAATTAATCATGTTAGTTAACACTTGGCAATGCCCACAGCATGGCCACGTTCTCGTATGTTCATGATATGGATCTGGCAGAGCTGGAATGTGGAACTGTTGCCATAAGAGCAATTAAACCGTCCACAGTCAGTGGTTCTCAATATTTATCCTGGGGAGCCCTAGATATCTGTAAAGTCAAACATAAATATTGTAAGGGTTTGTTTAGTTTTAATTTCTAATGTAGTAAATATCGATAACCACAACCCATATAAACTGGAGCTCTTTGGGGCCCTCAATTATTTTTGAGAATGTAAAGGGGTCCCGCAATAAAAATGTTTAAGAACCGCTGGGCTAGACTTTTTCTTTTCTTTTAATGACTCTGTAAACCCCTTTTATCCGAGTGGAGTCAGAGTGACTGAATGGAGCTGAGCCTTTACTAGCCAGATGCCTTTCCTGGTGCCTACCCAGAGTTCTCAGCAGATATTTTCCCTTTGAACCCTGATAGAGAAGCACCTGCTGCTGCCTAGGATTGAATTCTCCACCTCCCGAGTGGGAGGCGAGCGTCTTCCTCTCTAGATCACAAAATTTGAAATATTGAATATATTTTATATTGGGTGCAAAGAAACAATTAAAACATAAATGAAATCTGTGGCAGTTTTCCTAACCCAACAGGCTTGATTTCTTCCATTTGGTCAGCCCTAGTGGGGAACTGAGAAAGGAGGAGTTTATGAATTCTTAGAGCCTGTATGTCTTGGGATGAAAACCAAAGAATAGAGCAGTGGTAGGCAACCTGGTCCCTACCGCCCACTAGTGGGCATTCCAGCTTTCATGGTGGGCGATAGGGGTTTTGTCCGATACTGAAGCACTTTCCTTTTTTAAATTTAATTGACTTTCCTACTTTATAAATCACCATTACTGTGGGCGGTTAGAAAATGTTACTATTAACAGAGATACAAAAGTGGGTGGTAGGTATAAAAAGGTTAACTACCCCTGGAATAGAGTCTTCGACAATCACTACTAATGTTTTGCTTATCTGCTGTGGCCTAGAGGTGGAGCTCTCGCCTCCCAATCAGGAGGTTGTGAGTTCAATCCTTGGTAGAGGCAGATGTAGGGTCTCCTGCTTGGGGAGGGGGTTGGACTAGATGACCTGCAAGGTCTCTTCCAACTCTGTTAATCTTTTATATCTGTTACTTCTAAGGAGGCAAAAATGAAAAATGTGTTTCTCATGGTTCAGCACTTTATAACCAGCACATTCTAAAGTAAATTCAGCCAGTAAATGTATAATTAGTGAAATCTACTTTTCAGTATGATGCACCAAACATCCATCCATCTGCAAAACATGTTGGCAACAAAACAACTTTTAACTGAGGTGGTGAAAATTAATTATGTCAGGAAGCCATTTTTCATTGCTTTTGAATTTATGGAAAGATTATATTTGTACATGCAATCTATCTGTTCTACCACTGATTGTCCTTGGTGCAGCCACTTGTATTTTGAGTCTGCCAGGACAATGGTTTGTACCAGAGGTGGCCGTTGCATAATGTAACAACCGGTTCGCCCACCACCGGAAATATGTGCGTGGGCCACACGCGGCCTTCCACGCATGCGCATGGCTCCAAAAATACGGTGATATAGGACAAAATAGCCTGAACTGGTCCAACCTGCAGTAACTGTTGAGTCCTCAGCCCAGACAGCAAGTCTGGTAACCTTTGAGTCACCGCATTCCGGAACAGATCAGGCAGCTGTGTTAATTGACTGAGACGAGCTGTCTGGAATCTGTCTGGAAAGGAGTTACATGTTGCAATTGCTTGCTAGGAGTTTCCTGCCTGGTAACTCTATATAAGAGGTTGCCAGAGAAGAAACCTTGTCAGTTGAATTCTTGTGCTGTTGTAAGAGTGTGAATAAACGTTCCTGTTGTTTTGACCATGCCTGAGTCGGAATCCTTTGTCTGATCTAACACTGGCGACGAAGGTGGGATTCAGGCCGTGGCCTTAGAACGCAACGGGTAACGAATACTTCAACAACAGAGCGCAGCGCAACGCACAGCCTCACCATGGCTACGGCGACAATGCCTCCGTTTGCACCGTTCGACCCGATGAAGGAACAATGGGCTTCCTTCTTAGCCCGGTTCGAGTGCTTCTTGATAGCCAGCGACTACGGCGAACTCGCGCCTGCCAGGAAGCTGAGCCTATTCCTCCAGTGCGGCGGCCCTGAATTGTTCGCTACCGCCCGAACCATAGCAGCACCCGCAGCAGTGCATGAAGTGCCGTGGGACGATCTCCTGGGCCGCCTGAGAGCACACTACGCGCCGGCGCCTTCCCGCATAGCGCATCGCTATGCATTCAGGCAATGTGTGCAACAGCCGCAACAGTCGGTAGCCGAGTTCCTGCAGAAATTGAGAGCGACCGCAATTCCCTGCGAGTTCCCTGCTGGCTTCCTGGAGGAATCCCTACTGGAGCAGTTTGTATGCGGCGTAAGAGACATCCGCCTAAAGCGCCGCTTGCTTTCAAAAACTGTCCTGACTCTCGAGCAAGCGGTGGAAGAAGCACGCGCGACAGAATTGTCGGAGATCTCCACATCCGACATGGGCCGCGCGCGCCCTCCTCTTTTCCCCACTCCGCGAGCGTGTCTGGTAGACGAAATAGCGCCGCTGGATGAGCTGGAGGAGGAAGACCGTGGGGACTGCATGAGGGTGACCGGGCGAGTGCCGAATCGCGCATTCACACCGCAGCAGAAGTCCGGGAACTGCCTAGGCTGCGGAGGGGCCCACCAGAGACCAGAGTGCCCATTCAAGGCATCGGTGTGCCGCAGATGTGGCAGGAAAGGACACCTAGCAGCTGTGTGCCGTGCTGCCGCTCCAGCGACAACGCCAGCTGCCGCCTCCAGAACCGTTCCACCAGGACAACGAGGGTCGCAGAAGCGTTCAGGACGCTACCAGCCACAGCCGACCGACTGCTTCGCGCTGGCGGAGATGCCCCCAGCTCTAAGCTACGACCAGGCAGAGAGTAGGAGACTGTCAACAGTGGTTTGCTTAGAGGGGGTGGGGGTAAAAATGGAAATAGATTCAGGGTCCTCTAGATCACTCATGTCCTGGGCGCATTTAGTTAAGCTTTGCCCCAAGCTCAGGAAGCGGGATCTCGGCCCCACGGCGACGATCCTGAAAGATTACCAGGGCTCACAAATTCCCATTCTAGGTCTGCACAGAGTGAGAGTAGACTACGGCCCCTTCCACGGATCCCTTCCCATCCTGGTAGTGGCCAAACCCCTAGCTGCCTTGATCGGATTGGACTGGTTTCCAGCCTTGGGACTGTCAGTCCAAGGAGTACACAGCGTGCCAGCCAGTTCTCCGGTAGACGAAGTAATCAGAGAGTTCAACGACGTCTTTGATGGCAGCTTAGGAACGTACAAAGGCACTCCAGTTTCCCTAAATTTGGACCCCCAGGTTGCTCCAGTCCGCTTGAAGGCCCGCAGGCTGCCGTTCGCGCTGAAGCCCAAGGTTGAAGCGGAATTGGATCGATTGGTGGCGCAGGGCGTGCTCGAACCCGTCGATCAGGCGAAATGGGAGACCCCCATTGTGGTCCCCATTAAGCCCGACGGGTCCGTGAGGATCTGCGCCGACTATAAGTCGACGATCAACCTCGGGCTTCAGGCGAACCCATACCCGGTTCCGGTGGTGCAAGACCTACTCCACTCATTGGGACGAGGTCGAGTGTTCGCGAAACTGGATATGGCGCAGCCCTACCAACAGCTCCCGGTGGATGACGAGGCTGCGGAAGCGCAGACCATCGTGACCCACCGTGGGGCTTTCCGCTGTCGCCGTCTCCAATTCGGCGTGTCCGTAGCCCCGGGGATCTTCCAGAGCCTCATGGAGCGACTGCTCCATGGGCTCCCTGGCGTTGTACCATATTTTGATGACGTCCTGATTGCTGCTTCCAGCATATCAGAACTCGCCAAAACGTTACGGAAGGTCCTCAGAGTTTTCAGGGGCGCGGGTTTAAAGTTGAAACGCAGCAAATGTACATTTGCTGCGCCTAGGGTGGAATTCCTGGGTTTCATGATTGACGCCCAAGGAATTCACCCAACCCCCTCCAAGGTCGAGGCCATCCAAAAGGCCCCCACTCCTGCCTCCAAAACGGAGCTGCAGGCATTCCTCGGCCTTTTGAATTTCTACGCGCCGTTTATTCCCCATAAGGCATCGCTAGCCGAGCCGCTGCATCGGTTGCTCGACCGATCCACGGCCTGGCACTGGGGCAGCCGCGAAGCACACGCGTTCGCGGCTGTCAAAGCCATGCTCACGTCAGATGCGGTACTAGTCCAGTACCATGACAGGCTTCCTCTGACGCTTGCATGCGATGCCTCCCCTTTTGGCCTGGGGGCTGTCCTTAGCCACGTCTTTCCAGACGGCTCGGAAGCCCCCATTGCTTTTTACTCCCGGACAATGTCTCAAACGGAGAGAAACTACAGCCAAATCGACAAGGAGGCTTTGGCTGTAGTGTCCGGGATTAAGAAGTTCCACAATTACCTCTATGGGCGGACCTTTTCTGTTGTCACGGACCATAAGCCGCTCCTTGGGCTATTGGCCGGTGACCGTCCGACCCCCCCCATCCTGTCGCCCAGGATGACCCGCTGGACGGAATTCCTGGCAGCGTATGACTATACGCTGCTATACCGTCCTGGCAAGCAGATAGGGCATGCTGATGCCCTAAGCCGCTGCCCTCTCCCGGGGCCGGATCCGGCCCCTGTGTCTGCTCTCTCTGTCCTGATGGTCGCGGAGTCGGACTTGCCCCTGTCCTCTTCCGCCGTTGCCGCTCACACCCGCGCAGACCCCGTCCTCGCCCAGGTCTGCCGATGGGTGCTGAGGGGCTGGCCTTCGGGCAGCGTGGCTGAAAATTTTCGGCCTTACAAGTCACGCCAGCTGGAGCTCTCGCTCCATTGCGGGTGCTTGTGTTGGGGAGATCGGGTCATCGTCCCTTCCCCTCTCCGGCACATGGTTCTTCAGTCGCTCCATGCCAACCACCCAGGCATCGTCCGTATGAAGGCATTGGCCCGGAGCTATGTCTGGTGGCCCGGCATGGACGCTGAAGTGGCGGAATGGGTGGCCGCCTGCTCCTCCTGCCAATCGTCCCGGCCGGCCCCGCCGGTCTCCCCGCCGAGGGAGTGGGACGCCCCCAGGTGCCCATGGTCCAGGCTCCACTTGGATTTCGCGGGTCCCTTCCATGGCCAGAATTTCCTCGTGGTGGTGGATGCGTTCTCACGCTGGGTGGAGGTGATTCTCATGGCTTCCACCACAGCGGAGAGCACGGTGCGTGCCTTGCGCCGTCTGTTCGCAACCCACGGGTTGCCGGACGTCGTTGTGTCCGACAACGGACCCCAATTTCAATCCTCCACCTTCTTGGACTTTCTGGCCACCCAAGGGATCCGCCACGCGCCGGTCGCCCCTTATCACCCGGCGTCTAATGGACGCGCGGAACGAGCCGTGCGCTCAGCCAAGGAAGCCTTGGCCCGTTTGGATAAAGGGGACTGGCAGGCAAGGGTGGCTGCGTACCTTTTGGGACAGCATGTCACACCTTGCCCGGCCACAGGGAAAAGCCCCGCGGAGCTCTTGATGGGCCGACGCTTGCGGACCACTCTGGACAGACTGCACCCCGATTACGACGGGTTGCAGAGGGGCAACCTGCAGATTCCCACTCCCCGTTTATTTGAAATTGGGGACCTGGTTTGGGCAAGGAACTTTTCAGGGGAGCCGCGATGGGTTGCCGCAACCATTTTGGACGTAACCGGACCCTGTTCTTACAGAGTCGGCCTTCAGGATGGATCCGAGTGGCAGCGCCACCTGGATCAACTGAGGCGCCGCCTGCCCGAAACAGCAGTCACCACGCCAGGCCGTTCCTGCCCGTTGGCCCCCGTTGGGCCGTTGTTCTCTGCTCAAGCCGAGCAGTTGCTTGGAACCCCGGAGTCCCTAGCCGGTCCAGACCTCGTATCAGCGGGAACAGCACGGGGAGACCGCCAGGACCTCACAACCCAATCTGACTCTCAGCTGGGGGCCTCGCCCATCGGAGAACCACCCTACCAGAATAATACTCGCCAGCAAATGTCAACTACCCCAAGCCCGGTCGCCACGCCCCCTCGCCCGGACTTGCTAGGGTCGCCATTGCCGCCTACGGCGACTCCACCTCCGAGGGCAGGCCGCGGTGACGTAGGCGAAGGCTCCGTGTCCCACAGAGAGGAGCGTCCTCAAGAACTAAGGCGGTCAGGGCGGACCCGACACCGCCCCGCCTATCTGAACGACTACGCGTGCGCATGTACTGTGTTGGACAGAGAACCTAGACACATGCGCACTGACTATGGGGGAAGGAGTGTTGAGTCCTCAGCCCAGACAGCAAGTCTGGTAACCTTTGAGTCACCGCATTCCGGAACAGATCAGGCAGCTGTGTTAATTGACTGAGACGAGCTGTCTGGAATCTGTCTGGAAAGGAGTTACATGTTGCAATTGCTTGCTAGGAGTTTCCTGCCTGGTAACTCTATATAAGAGGTTGCCAGAGAAGAAACCTTGTCAGTTGAATTCTTGTGCTGTTGTAAGAGTGTGAATAAACGTTCCTGTTGTTTTGACCATGCCTGAGTCGGAATCCTTTGTCTGATCTAACAGTAACCTACCACTGGCTTGTACCGTCTAATCCAATGTTTCTCAACCTCGGCAACTTGAAGATGTCTGGACTTCAACTCTGAAGTCTGATTCAATTCCCGAATGCTGGCTGGGGAATTCTGGGAGTTGAAGTCCAGATATCTTCAAGTTGCCAAGGTTGAGAAACGCTGTTCTAATTGGTGAGTGGGCAAAAAAAAAAAAGTTCAATTTCAAGGTTGTGTTTGGTTAGAGATTCTGGCTTACATCGCGTAGTGTGAATATTTTAAAATAAATGACTTTGCTTACATTTGTGGTACATCAACCAGATGTTTAAACCTGGTAATCTAGCTTGCTCTTTATCTATCTTACTAAAAAGTTATACAAGTCATACTTGATCTACAACCATTCCTTCAGCAACTGTTCAAAGTTGCAGTGGCACTGACCAACTGGGCGTTAAACTGGTCCTTTTGAGTTCCGGCTGTCCCAGCATTCCTGTGGTCATATGATTGCCATCTTGATGTTTGGCAACAGATGCACCCTTACAATCGGTTGCGCTGGTCCATGATCAGGTGATCACCATTTGCAACCTTCCTGCTGGCTTCCCCATAAAGTCAGTGGGGAAGCTGGCAGCAAAGTTTGGGTAAATCTTTGTTTGTGGGAAGCTGGCAGGAAAGTGGCTCATCTAAAGACTGGGGTTTGGTTAATGTGGCGACTTGAACTGCAAGGATTGCCATTGCTAAGGGATGTGGTTGCTCTTTATGACTGCATTGCTTAATGATGGAATTGCCATTGTAAGTCAAGGAGTACTTGTTTGGAAGCCTTTGATTAAGCCACGATGAACAATGGAGGTTAAAATCCATGGGCTCATTTGTAGATGACCATATGGAAGCGGTGGCTCAGGGGCTAAGACGCTGAGCTTGTTGGTCAGAAAGATTGACAGTTCGGTGGTTCGAATCCCTAGCGCCGCGTAATGGAGTGAGCTCTCGTTAACTCTCCCAGTTTCTGCCCACTTAGCAGTTCAAAAGCATGTAAAAATGCAAGTAGAAAAAAAGGAACCACCTTTGATGGGAAAGTAACAGCATTCTGTGCACCTTCAGCATTGAGTCATGCTGCCCACATGACTACAAAGAAGAGGGAATCAAACTATTCTCCAAGGCACCTGGGGGTAGGACAAGAAGCAACGGGTGGAAACTAATCAAGGAGAGAAGCAACTTAGAACTAAGGAGAAATTTCCTGACAGTTAGAACAATTAACCTCTGGAACAGCGTGCCTCCAGAAGTTGTGAATGCCCCAACACTGCAAGTCTTTAAGAAGATGTTGGATAGCCATTTGTCTGAAATGGTATAAGGTTCCTGCCCACGCAGGGGGTTGGTCTAGAAGACCTACAAGATCCCTTCCAACTCTGCTATTGTATTGTATTGTATTGTATTGTATTGTATTGTCTTTGAACAGCACTGGCTCTTTGGCTTAGAAATGGAGATGAGCACTGCCACCTAGAGTCAGGAACAATGTACGAGGGGAACCTTTACCTTTTATACAGAATATAGTTTGTAACTTGGAATGTATATAATAATGTTTATAATATTGAGTATGAATTAATGAAGACAAAGAAAGAAAGAAAAAAGATACGCTCTTGAATTTCTTCCCCTGCCTATCTCTCCCCCAATCTCTGTCCTTTTGATGGCCTGCATACCTGTGGCCACCAGGGTTTATTCACAGAAGATATTTGTGATAATTTCTAATAGGTTTAATATTATCGTTTTTACAAGATTCAATAAAGAACAATACTCAGTGAATGCTTCAATTTTCATTTTTAACACAGTAAATTTTGATAAATACAACCCATAAAAACAAAAGCTCTTTTAAGAGTCCTCTGTAATTTTTAAAAGTGGGAAGGTCCCGAGAGCGAAATGTTTAGGAAATACTGATTTTGAAAAAGTAGGATAAAGCAAAGAGGCTTGACTTTGATTGCTAAGCATCATAAGTGTTTATATGATGGAAGGGAAGTGTTCTTGAAAGTGAAGGAAACACTTAGCAAATGGGAAGAAAAGAAGGATGTTATGATGTTGCTGTGGCATTTAATATATTTATCCATTGAAGTTTAAGGAATTCTTATGGTGTTGGAACTGTGCTGATTGGAAACATGAATAGGCATGAACGTTGCTATGCATATGAAGCCATGTTGTTGACTGAGAACCTGAATGATTTACAGCCATCTGAGATAGGTTGCGTGTTGCATAAGAAGTGCAGATTTGAAAATTAATGGAAGATAGTTGCACGGGACAACAAAAATAGAGTGAGAGATTGCAAACTGTACACATATGATGAACAACAGAGCAAAACAAAGATCTGTGAGAGAGGTGAGGCTTAGGAAAAACAAGAGCCAGTGTGCGATGGTGCTTATGGCTTTGATGGAAGCAAAAGTGTTTTGCAAAATAAAATGTAGAGGCTTAATAAAGGCGATATAAACCAGCTCCTTTTATTATCTTTATTATCTTACTTTGATTTGTTGTTGCTTATTCTTTTCCTTCACTCTACCTAACATTGCTTATTTGCATGGGAATAGCCCAAAGGACTATTTATGTAACTCTGCAATTATTTGAGGAAATAGAGTCTCGTAGGAAGAAATATATGCAAGATATGCCCAGTAATATGTTAGAACTCTGATGTAACTAGTTTACTTAGACTTGAAACAGAAATATCTGACAAAATAGTATTTGGAATTATCTGAAACAATCTACTAACTTAAGGGCAGAATTTCTAAACATGAAGTTTATGTTGCTGAATGAATTTTGTTGAATTTTGCTCCAATTTATGACCTTTCTTAGTTGTTAAGTGAATCATTATAGTTGTTAAATTAATAACACAGTTGTTGAGTGATCTGGTTTCCTCATCGACTTTGTTTGTCAGATAGTCACAAAAGATGATCATATGACCACAGAACACTGCAACAATCATAAATATAAGCAGTTGCCAAGTGTCTGAATTTTGATGATGTGATGATGGGGATCCTATAATGGTCATGTGAAAAACGGTCATAGGTCATTTTTTCAGTGCTGTTGTAACTTTGAACAGTGACTAAACAAACTGTTGTAAGTTCAGGACTAGCTGTACTACAGTGGTGGGATTCAAAATTTTTACTACCGGTTCTGTGGGCGTGGCTTGGTGGATGTTGCATGGCTTGGTGGGCGTGGCTTGGTGGGCGTGGCAGGGGAATGATGTTGCAAAATATCTCCAGGGGAAGGATACTGCAAAATCCCCATTCCCTCCCGATCAGCTGGGACTCTGGAGGCAGAGAATAGATGGGGGCGGGGCCAGTCAGAGGTGGCATTTACTGGTTCTCGGAACTACTCAAAATTTCCACGACCGCTTCTCCAGAACTGATCAGAACCTGCTGAATATCACCTATACTACTACAATTGTATTGGGAGTACCAAAGCATTTCTGGATTGTGAAAGGATTGAACGGCTATCTGCAGCATACTCAGCTGGGGGCTCCCTTT
The DNA here is from genome assembly GCA_039707465.1 of Rhabdophis nuchalis. Lineage (NCBI taxonomy): Eukaryota > Metazoa > Chordata > Lepidosauria > Squamata > Natricidae > Rhabdophis > Rhabdophis nuchalis. Next base: position 208,759,726 of record CM077645.1, read on the forward strand.
ATGATCTCATTAAGTTGTCTGGCATAGTGGTACCCATCTATCTACTTACAGTCACTTGCTTTCGAACTGCTGGGTTGGCAGGAAGTGGACCTTGAGATGGGATGTAACCCTGTCCCATGGCAGCAACCAGGTGTTGTGGCCCGCCAGCAGAGCTGATGGAAGACACAGATAGTGAGGACCCAAACATGGACCAGTCTTGGAGTCTGGGGAAGGCTCTGAGGAAGGCTTTGTGTCGGAGGCAGAGGGGGGCCCAGGGCCAAATGCCAGTTATCAGCTGTCTTCAGAGTCAGACATCAGTGAGGCAGATGAACAGCTGGAGCCTGTTCCCAGTGTGCGCATGTTCAAAGTTGCCAGACGAAGGGAACAGCTAAAGAACAGGAGCAGACCTTGGAGTAAGTCTGCAGGTGGATGATGAATGGCGCCTCCCAGAGGAAATAAAAGATGAGCGAAAGGGGAGTGGAGTTTGCAGGAGACAATTAGTTCGCTTAATTTGTTTGTGACTCTACAAGACTCCTTGCCAAGTTTTGCAGATATCGACCTGGCAGCTCTCCAAGTCAGATAAGGTCTGTGACTATAAATCCTCCATTGAAAGACTTTGTTGGATGTGAGTGAGCAGAATTCACAGTAAATTAATAAAAGGGTTTTTTGTCGTGACAAGGAGTTTGCTCCAGGCTCTTGCGAAACCCAGGTCAGAACAACAGGAGCCTGTCAATTGTCAACCCAGCGTCCTAATCTGCATGCCTATTGGGTGTCACTAAATCTGCCTATTGTATGGTTATTGTACCAGCCTAAATGCCTTTGATTTGTCTTCTTTCTGACTTAGGGTACAAGAGGAGTCATTCCTTCACCTGACAGTAGAACAGAGACCGATTCAGTTTCCACAGCCGCTGCTCAACCTGATCCAGAAGTCATCATTGTGGGGGCTGGTGTACTTGGCTCTGCTCTGGCCACGGTGCTGGCCCGGGATGGAAGGAAAGTGACAGTCATTGAGCGGGACCTGAAGGAACCTGATAGGATTGTTGGAGAACTCTTACAGCCAGGAGGTTACAACACTCTAAAAGAACTGGGCCTTCAAGGTACATTACCTTTGCTAAAAACACTTCTGTCTTCCGTTCACAGATCTGGGAATAATGCATTAACTGCAAGTTTTTGAAACTCACTCAACAGCCTGATTATCAGCTGTTCCATCTCTACTTTGTATTCTTGTAATTACAGGTAGCCCGTCCCTTATTACCACAATTGAGCCCAAAATTTATGTTGCTAAGTGAGACAGTGATTAAGTGAGTTTTGCCCCATATTTCAACTTTTCCTGTCACAACTGAATCCCTGCAGTGGTTACGTTAGTAACATAGTCGTTAAGCGAATCTGGTTTCCCGTTGATTTTGCTTGGCAGAAGATTGCAAAAGTTGATCGCATGACCCCAGCATACTGCAGCCGTCATAAATTTGAGTCAGTTACCAAATGTCTAAATTTTGACCACATGACCTCAGGAGTGCTGAGGTCATATGTGTGAAAAACGGTCATAAGCCCCTTTTTCAGTGTGTGAGGTCACTTTATAGTATAACCCAGTGATGGCAAACCTTTTTCTTACAACAAGCCATCATTGTGCGTGTGTGTCCTATCGTATATGCGTGCATGCCCACTTAATTCTCCCCGCCTACCTGTGCATGCATGCGCGATCCCCCCCACATGCTCAGACGACCCCTCCCCAGCCTCTGGAGGTTGTCCTGAAGCCTGGGGAGAGCGAAAACGACCTCCCATGGCCCCCTGGAGGTACTCCAGAAGCCGGAAATGGATTGTTCCCGAACTTCCAGTTGGGCCATTAGGGCTGTTTTTCGCCTTCCCCAGCTTCAGGAAAAACGCCCCCCAACAGCCCAACCAGAAGTTTGGAAACAATCCGTTTCCGGCTTCCAGAGGGCCTCCAGGGGGGCTGGGGTAGGCCATTTTTGCCCTTCCCTGGCTTCAGGAAACCCTCCGCAGGCTGGGGAAGGTGAAAAACGGCCCCAACGGGCCAACTGGAAGTTTGGAAACAAACTTCCGGTTGGCCCGTTGGGGCCGTTTTTCACCCTCCCCAGCCTCCGGAGGCTTTTCTGAAGCCTGGGAAGGGCGAAAACGGCCTCCCCTGGCTCTCCGGAAGGGCGAAAAATCAGCTGGCCTGACGCATCTGACAGCTGGCATGCCCCCAAATATGGCTCCACGTGTCACTTGTGGCACGTGTGCCATAGGTCCGCCATCCTGGGTATAGCTTTTATTGTCATTGTACATCACGTATACAACGAAATTGGTTTCGCAGTCACTACATGAACTGTTGTAAGCTGAGGACTGTTCTATTCCAAAAGCCAGAAAGCTAATACCACTAATAAAACAACCTAACTTGCCTTGAATTCATGGCTCAGAATTTAACATTGAAAAAAAGAGAAAAATCAAAAGATGGAAAACCAAGAAAGAGAAACCTGGAAGGAAGGAAAATTTTATAGCCGGAAAAGAAGAATATTGGATTGAATATGGATATTGCCTTTAATGTAGGGAAGCGAAATGCCTGATTTCGAACCTGAACAGAGTAATGTTTTATTCTTCTTTATTCCACCATCAGTTTATTCATGCTTTTCCTCCCTCATCAGGACCATTTAAGGTAGTCCTTGACTTACAACAATTCATTACACGATCGTTCAAAGTTGCAACAGCACTGAAAAAAGTGACTTATGGCCATTGACTTAACAACTGCGGCAAGAAGGGTCATAAAATGGGGTAAAACACAAATGTCTCACTCGACAACAGAAAGGTTGGATTCAGTTATGGTTGTTTTAAGTCGAGGACTGTAATTATAACCACAAGCATCCCAATGTGATGATAATATTGCTGCGTGTTTAATTGGGACCACTTACCTTCAAAATGCAGCCTACAAAATGAGAGGGGACTTTCACTTTGCTGGAGATGAGATTTTTCCGAAACTTGGAAAAGAGACCATCCGCAACCACCGTTAAGGAACCAGTAAGTAAAGAGACAATAAGGATCAGTAAAGGAAGTACCTTCATACTCATCCAGGTATAGGTAGATTTACCATTGGTTGCTTAGTGGCCATTCAAACTTATGATCCACATTGATGGCCAGTTGCAGTATCCTGTAGTCATGTGCTTGCACATTATGACTTTTTTTTAAAACCAGAAACTTACATTTACTTCTTGTTACCAGCAAAAAAAAAAAAGTACATTGCAAACAATAGGTTTGCTTAAGGGACATGATGATCACTTAATGACTGCTCTGTTTGCTGTACAATGGCCACAAAAAAGGCCATAAAATCAGGCACAGTGATGTGATGACCCACTTAATGACCAGCATGAGTTATGGCCATAATTCCAGGCTCAATTATGGTTGTAAGTTGGGGACTATCTGTATGGGCATAAAGGTAAGTTGTTTTGGTATGGGGATCCCAATGGGTCATTCGTTTAGTATATTGACTAGCGTGCCTGCCTCTCACCTCCTTACACAGGCAACAATCAAGTAGGAAGGGAGTCATGTCTTTCACCTCTGTTGCTCTGCAAATGCAGAGACGTCCATTGTAGACTGCCTCACCTTAGTGCTCAGGACAAGAGAAGACTTCTGGCTGCTGGTACTTTTATAAATGCTTTCTAGTGCCTCATGCCTCTGCTTCTCATACTTAAAGGCAGGGGATTTTGAATCCCAATTTGGCCCCTTTTGAGGCTTCTGGTTCCACATGCTCTTTCTTCCCCTTTGCCTTGTGGCGATGGGGGTAATTACCACTGCAGGAGCCTCTGTTCCTTCCGTGGGGCCACTGGTCGTAGTCGTGAGGACCTGACTCCACTCATTGTCCTCTGAAGCTGAGGCGGCAGCCATTTTGGTTCTTGATTCAGGCAGGCTTCAAAATGGCCGTTCATGCCAAAGGCCCCTGACAGAGGCTTGAATATAAAGTGAAAGAGCGGCCTTGCTGCAAAAGCTGCCGCACGCCTGTCCCCTTCTCCAAAACAGCCTTCAGAAGCTGACTTGGCTCTGTTCTTTTCCAAAAGGGGTAATAAACAGGCACAATTTATTTAGGCCCAGTGGAACAGCCCTCACAGTTGACAGAGGCCTGTCAGTTGTGGGAAAGCCTGCACAGAATTAATTGATATTCTTTGCCCGAACAAGGCCTCACAGCCAAGGCTGTGGGTGCGGCCCGCCTCCTGAGCGCCAGAAATCTTCCCTCCCCCACACCTGGCTTGACAGCAGCAGCTTTGGAAGGCAGAAGATGTGGCGCGGGCAATAGAAGGACTCAGGCAGGAGGCTAGAGGGGTGGCTGACAAACCGAAGGTCTGGGCCCGTGGCTGCCAATGACAGGAATCTCTGAGTCCTGCTTGCTGCTGAGGTGTGGGGGGCCCTGTCTACTCACAATGCCACCAATCCTGACAGAAATAAGCACAGAAGGCCGAACACCAAGAGTTGGAACACCGAACAGTCCCAGAGCTGGACTGAGTCGGAAACTGGGTGTGGCTACTCCATAGGGGGTTATATACCATGCCTAGTTAATTAATTATTTAATATTATGACTCAGTCCAATCAGAGTGTGGATAGGTTTAACCCATACATGGATGCTATCTCCACCCTTATTGAGAACGCCCATATCTTGCCATTGTGTAAAAGCTGTTAGAATTTCGCTCACGTCAATGCCTCCCTAAGACGTTTTGGCGTTTGTAACTTTAAACAGCCGTCTTATTGGAAAAGTCCACGGCAGATACGTGTTTCTAAGATAGCTCGCTCCTCCTAAATCTTCTTCCTTTCTCTCTTTATTTATTTTGCAGAGGCCGTGGAAGGGATAGATGCTCATACCATAAATGGCTACATCGTCCATAACCTTGAAAACAAGTCAGAGGTTGAGATCCCTTACCCTTGCACAGCAGAACACAGAGTGCAGAACGGGAAAGCGTTTCATCATGGACGTTTCATCATGGGTCTCCGAAGGGCAGCCATGTCAGAGCCCAAGTAAGTATAATGATCTAAAATGACAGCACAGGGAGGCTAGACCACATGCCTAGCAGGGTCTTTAGATACCTCCATCTCTTTTTCATTTTAAATGCACTTTTCTTTGAATTCATTGCATTTGAGAATAGTTTGGGGGGTTACCGTATTTTTTGGAGTATAAGATGCACCCTTTTCCCTCAAAAAGGGGGCTGAAAATCTGGGTGCGTCTTATACATTGAATACGGCATTTTTTGCCTCTCCAAACCCTGCCCCCTTTACCAAAATGGCCGTGCATAGCTTTTAGGAGGCTTTCAGAGAGCTCTTGGGGGCTGGGGAGGGAAGAAATGAGTAAAAAATGGGCCGTTTTTTGCTCAATATTGCCTCCTAAGGACTTTCCATGGCCTTTTTTTGACAAAAAACAAACCACTTTTTGCGAGATACAGGCCGTTTTTTGCTTATTTTTGCTCCCCACCCCCGAGCACTCTACAAGCCTCTGTAAGGCTATACATGCCCTTTTAAAAAAAAGAAAAATTGGTCCGTTTTCACGAAAAAAGGGCTGATTTGGGGAGGTTTGAAGAGTGCAAAAACTTTTTTTTTAATTTACCTCTTCAAAATCTTGGTGCATCTTATACTCCTGTGCGTCTTATTCTCCGAAAAATACGGTAACAAGACGAAGCATTTTCAACGTCAGTTGGATTGGTTTTTATAGGTTCTGTCAATGAAACTCCTAGAACCGTGATGGCGAACCTATGACACACATGCCAGAGGTGGCATGCAGAGCCCTCTCTGTATTAATGCGCACCAGCTGCTCTTCTGGTTCCAAAAACAAGACATTTTTCCGGACTGTTTTCAGCCATTTTCTGGGCTATTTTTCAGCCTGGAAAATGGCCCAGAAAACAGTCCAAAACGGCCAAAAAACAGGCATGCGCATGCTGGTCAGCTGGTCTTCAGGTTTCTGGTGCTTCATTGTGTGTGCATATGCATGCGCATGCACACGTTCTAATTTGGGCACTTGGTGCCAAAAATGTTCACCCTCCCTGTCCTAATCCATAACCCCTTTTTTTTTGCCGTTTGAGTCACCAGTGTGACAGAACAGGTTACTCCTGTTGAAGCCTAATTTGCCATTTTTGACATACTGCCAACCTGAAAACAAAGAATAAATTGTCTAAGTTGAAAGTAAAATAAATCCTTATGTCTTGTTTGGCATACGTGAGCTATCCAGAAAATGAATTGGATTGGATTGGAGGTCTTCTAGTCCAACCCCCTGCCTAGGCAGGAAGCCCTATACCGTTTCAGACAAATGGCTATCCAACATCTTCTTAAAGACTTCCAGTGTTGGGGCATTCACAAGTTCTGGAGGCAAGCTGTTTCACTGGTTAATTGTTCTCACTGTCAGGAAATTTCTCCTCAGTTCTAAGTTGCTTCTCTCCTTGATTAGTTTCCACCCGTTGCTTCTTGTTCTGCCCTCAGGTGCTTTGGAGAATAGCTTGACTCCCTCTTCTTTGTGGCAGACCCTGAGATATTGGAACACTGCTATCATGTCTCCCCTAGTCTAACAGCTTAGCCATTATACCAACCTGGTGGCCAGATGATTATTTTGTCTGTTTCAAGAAGGTTTAGTCTTTAGTGTAGACTAAAAAGGAAAGAGAGAAGAAATACTTTCCAACTTGCAACATTTCTAAACACAGGTGCCCGTTTCAGTTCCAACACAATATACAGAGGGATAGAATCTAGATCACGTGAAGTGTTAATGCCACTGTATAGTGCCTTGGTAAGGCCACACTTGGAATACTGCATACAGTTTTGGTCGCCACGATGTAGAAAAGACGTGGAGACTCTGGAAAGAGTGCAGAGAAGGGCAACCAAGATGATTAGGGGACTGGAGACTAAGACATATGAAGAACGGCTGCAGGAGCTGGGTATGTCTAGCTTGATGAAGAGAAGGACCAGGGGAGACATGATAGCAGTGTTCCGATATCTCAGAGGGTGCCACAAAGAAGAGGGAGTCAAACTATTCTCCAAGGCACCTGAGGGCAGAACAAGAAACAATGGGTGGAAACTAATCAAGGAGAGAAGCAACTTAGAACTGAGGAGAAATTTCCTGACAGTTAGAACAATTAATCAGTGGAACAGCTTGCCACCAGAAGTTGTGAATGCCCCAACACTGCAAGTCTTTAAGATGTTGGATAGCCATTTGTCTAGATGACCTCCAAGGTCCCTTCCAACTCTGCTATTGTATTGTATTGTATACAATAAAATGTATACCACATATGCATTTTTAAAAAATCTGCTTTTTTCCAGTGCAAAATTTATTGAGGGGACAGTGGTACAATTGCTTGAGGAAGAGGAATGTGTAGCTGGAATCGTATACAAAGATAAAGAAACTGGTGATACAAAGGTGAGATTTTCCAGCAATTCTGGTTATTCCAGTGTCCTAGGATACTATATTAGTTTTAAACAATTCTTAACCAGATAGCTTATTGCAGTGATGGTAAACCTATGAGATGCATGTCAAAGGTGACACACCACAACCTTTTGGGTGACGCCAGCATGCACCAGCAGCCGACAATAACTATTCTGGAAGGCAGATCCCATTTGAGCATGATTGAGCATGATTTTGAGCATGATTTTTAGAAGCTGTGGAGCCCATGTGAGAATGAGGCATGGTCTTGTGCAGCCTCTGAAGTTGTGTGAGAGGACTGTGCTCTCAAGGAGCTTTCGGACCCTCTGAAAATGGCACATGAGTGGGCTTTTGTGCAGTTTCTGGATGCTGCAGAGATGGCAAAAGAGCATTCTCTGAAGCCTTGTGCGATCCCGAGCACTTTGCGATGCCGTAGAAGGAGGCCATTTTGAATGGCAACCGTGGTAGTAGAGCTGGTCAAGGTCTCAGACTCTACCAGTCTCAGTCTTGGCACTGTCGCCGACTACCACTATTCAGGGAGGCCTAGCTGGGGAGAAGATAAAGAATTGTTTCTGAGCTTCCTGAGTTTTCCCCACCCAGTTGAAAGCTCAAGATCTTGCCCATCACACCCACAAGTCCATCCCATGTTACAATCTCCCACTGCCATGCTGGCAGCTTCCACCCGTCCAGTTCCGGTCAGGTGCAGAGGAGCAGAGACAAAGGATGACCTTGGATTCTAGAAAGGAATTTTATTTTGACATTGCATTCTACTCCTTACCATTCCCCCTCCCAATTCCCCACTAATGAAACAGTATAGTAGAATAGAATATTAGTGTGGCAGGCCAAAGATCCCAAAAGAAACTGGCTGCAGGCCTGACCACATGTTTGTATGAGACATACCAACAAAGTCAAATTAAGCCGTTTCCGAATTTTGGACGCGCTGAGCCCAAAACGTTCGCTATTATTGGCTTAGTAAAACAATAGGGATACAAATCATATTTTGAATTAGTGTAATGTGGTATATACCTTCCAGTGGAACCAGGGGTGGGTTTCTACCGGTTTTACTATCGATTCGCTCGTGCACGCTTGCTCTCTCTCTCTTGCGCGCATGATGCTTCTGCACATGTGCAGAAGCGACTGGGAAGGTGGGCGGAGCCTCCCGCCGCGTCCACTACCGGTGCGGTTGAAGCGTGAGCAATCCACCTTTGAGTGGAATCATTGTTTTTAAAGCACTTAATGTGGATGTCAGAATGCGTGCAAGGTGTAGGTTGAGGAATATAAAGATTTGTGAGAAAATTGCAGGCGAGAAGAATTCAGTGCAGAATGAATCCTTCAAAAATGATTAACTCACTCCTGGCTCACATACTACCATGCATTTCAGAGTAGCCTGTTAAAACCAGTAAGATATAAGTGGTCCTCAACTTATGACCATTTGCTTAGCAACCCTTCAATGTTACAATGGACTTCCCCAGGCTAATTATGCCCCAGGTTCGAAATTGACAGCTGCCCCCCTTGTGGTCATGTGATTGCATTTTGGGCATTTAGCAACTAGCCCTCATTTATCGCTGTTGGCAGCATCCTGCAGTCAAAGGACTGTGATTTATGTTGTGTTTGGGGAAAAAGCACCCATTGCGGACAATGGATTTGCTTAACGACTGCAGGGATTCACTTAATGACCATTGCCAAAAAAGGTCATACAATCAGGTACTGTCACATGCTTAACACCTAGCGACCTATGACGCTGTGCTCATTTACAGTTAAAGTTGGGGACCACCTTTGAAAGGTTGTGCATCGTGATGGCCATTATCATTTGCGTATTGGAAAGGAGCACTCAGCTTGCATCCTGTGGATTCTGTTTTTGTTTTGGAATCCATCGTCACACTTTAATCATCAACGCTGGTGATTTAGTCTCTGTTTAGCTGATTTCTTTTGTATTGCAGGAACTCCACGCGCCCTTAACGGTGGTTGCGGATGGTCTCTTTTCCAAGTTTCGAAAAAATCTCATCTCCAGCAAAGTGAAAGTCCCCTCTCATTTTGTAGGCTGCATTTTGAAGGTAAGTGGTCCCAATTAAACACGCAGCAATATTATCATCACATTGGGATGCTTGTGGCTATAATTACAGTCCTCGACTTAAAATAACCATAACTGAATCCAATATTTACAATTAATCAGTGGAACAGCTTGCCTTCGGAAGTTGTGAATGCTCCAACATTCACATTCTTTAAGAAGATGTTGGATAGCCAATTGTCTGAACCGGTATAGGGTTTCCTGCCTAGGCAGAAGGTTAGACTAGAAGATCTCCAGGGTCCCTTCCAACTCTGCTATTGTATTGTATTGTATTGTATTGTATTTCTGTTGTTGAGTAAGACGTTTGTGAAGTGAGATTGCCCCATTTTACGGCTTTTCTTGACACAGTTGTTGAGTGAATCACTGCAGTTGGTGAGTTAGTAACCCAGTTGTTTAGTGAAGCTGGCTTCCCCATTGGCTTCTGACCTTGCTTGTCAGAAGGTCGTAAAAGGGGATCACATGATCTTGGGACACAGCAACAGTCATACATATGAGCCAGTGGTCATGCAATTTTGATCACAGGATCATGAGGATGCTGCAAAACTCATGGCTGTGAAAAACGGTTGTAAGTCACATTTTTTCAGTGCTGTTGTAACTTTCAGCGGTCACTAAATGAATTGTTGTAAACCGAGGATTACCTATACCATAGAATAGCATTTCACGTGTTCTTATCTCTGCCCAACCACACAAATAATTTCCAACAGCAACAATAGTTACTGTCGTCGTCCCTTTGCTTATGCATCTTCTTTAAAGCAGGGGTGTCAAACTCAAGACCTGGAGGCTGGATCTGGGGATTAGATCTGGCCTGCAGGGCTGCCCTCGAAACAGCAAAGAACTGGAATGTGGTGCCTCTGCCAGCAAAAATGAAGCTCCGTTTTCGGCTGTGATGGCCTCCTGCAATCCTCTGCCAGCGACAACAGAGCTCTGCTTTCGCTAGCAGAGTGCTGGGGCCACTATAGCAGTGGTGGGTTACGACCAGTACGCCCCGGTACAGGTGTACTGGTGCCAGCTGGGAGCACCAGGTATCATTCTGGTATGGTGCTCCAGAGGGCCCACCTGCCCACTCGCGCTCTTTACCGGTATTTGAAGTTTTGGGGGCTTCTGTGCACATGGAGCGTACAGCAGCTGCGCAACGCTCCCCCGAGCAGCTGGAGTGTCGTGGAGCGTCACGGAGCATCGTGGGTGGTAAGTACGGGTTGCAATGGGATCCAGAACCCACCACTGCACTATTGGCACCCCCGACATGAGTGATGTCAAGCTGGCCACGCCCCCCTCCCCAAGGTCAAACATAACCCTGACACGGCCCTCAATGAAATTGAGTTTGACACCACCTGCTTCAAAGCAGTTTAATCCAGTTCTTCAGCCCCAGATTCTCTCAAAGAATCATCTTCAGGCATGAGTTGGTGAAGAAAGAAATGACAGTGGGGAAAAAACACACAGCTTAGTGAAATGATTTCAGCCTGATGATGGGTTGTGGTAGAGCCTGTCGCTATTTGAACTTCCAGCCTTCCTGAAAGTCTACGAGCCTTGGGTTATTTGTCAGCCGAAAATTACTCCTTGCAATCAAGGCAGAGCAGGAAAGTTCTGGGAAATTCTATTTTTTTAATAATGTTTTTTTCTTTCTTTGTCTATAAAGAATTCTCCTCAGTTTAAAGCCAATTACGCCGAGCTGGTGTTAGGAAATCCTAGCCCAGTGCTTATCTACCAGATTTCTTCCAATGAAACTCGAGTTCTTGTTGACATTCGAGGTGAAATGCCAAAAAACCTTAAGGAATACATGGTCGAAAAGGTTTATCCACAGCTACCAGGTAAGAACTTTTGTACGGAGACTTAATATTTTTACAGGTAGTCCTTGACTTATGACCAGAGTGTAGACAGGACCGTTCATTGCCACTCAGCACAATTGATGAGTGAGCTGCATCTGATATTACAACCTTTTTTGCTCTGGTTGTTAAGAAAATCACGGTGTTCATTAAGTGAATTACGTGGTTGTTAAGTGGATCCAGTTTTCCCCATTGATTTGCATGTTGGAAACCCCCTGGGATGGTTGCAAAGGGTGATCACATGACCATAGAGACATTACTACAATCATGAGGACCAGTTGTAAGTCACTTTATTCATTCTACATTGTATTAAACGAACATTAGTCCTCAACTATTTGAGGACTATTGGTATGCCAGTGCCTTGGATAGTAGTTTAGGCAGCTGATCTGGTTGGGCCAAGGGGGGGGGTGCCCCTCGTTGAAATGTGCCCACCGGGTTATCGTGCATTCCACCAGCCAAGAGCCCAGGGTCAGGGTGGGGGGGGGGTGGCGGTTGTTTTAAAGGAGAGTCTGGACCCGAGGGAGACCACTGTGCCTCAGATAGCCGGGTGTGAGTCTCTCTGTGTGAAATGGGGTCATAGGAGGCAGTTGGGCTTGCTGATTGTGTACCTGGCTCCCCGCTACGTATCAGCAGTCCTACCCCAGCTTCTCAATGTGATAGCCGAGGTGGCGGTTGATACCCCCAGGCTGTTAGTCATGGGGGATTTCAACCTGCCATTGGTAGGCGAATCATCTGAGATGGTGCGGGAGTTCATGGCTTCCATGACGGCCATGGACCTGACTCAGTTAATTCATGACCCCACTCACACCGGAGGACACACACTGGATCTTGCTTTTGTCTCTGGCCAGTGGTTGAGTGATCTTGGTTTAGGGGAAATAGTCATTGAACCCCTGTCATGGTCAGATCACTCTCTCCTTCAGCTTGACTTTCCAACCGCTGCAACCCACCGCGGGGAGGCGGAACCTGAACTGGTGAGATGGTTCTGCCCCAGGCGCCTGATGGACCCTGAGAGGTTCCAGATGGAGCTTGGGCTGATACGTGAGACCCTGACCCATGACTCGACTGAGGACCTGGTGGCTGCTTGGAATACTGCGGCCACAGGGGCCCTGCACCGAATCATGCCCTTGCGGCCCCTCACCTGACGCCGAACCACCTTAGCTCCTTGGTTCTCTGAGGAATTGAGAGTGATGAAGCATTGGAAGAGATGCCTACAGAGCGGTTGGAGGGCCACCCGCTCCAAGTCTGATCGGACACTGGTAAGGTCCCATTTAAGGACCTACCTAGTGGCGATAAGAGCGGCGAAACGCAATTATTTTTCCGCTCTTGTCGCGTCGGCAGATAACCGACCAGCTGCCCTGTTCAGGATGACCCGCTCCCTTCTTCATTTGAGGGCGCGGGATACTCCCTTGCAGGGTCGAGCGGAGGATTTTGGGTGCTATCTGCAAGATAAAATCGATCAGATTTGGGACGGGCTGGCCTCCGACTGGACTAGTTCTGACTGGCCGACGGAGGCAGGTCTTGAGAATATCATCCGGGAGGAGTTCAATCCTGTGACTCCTGAGGACATGGACAGGTTGCTGGGGCGACTGAACACCACCACATGTTTATTGGACCTGTGTCCCTCCTGGTTGGTACTGGCCTCCCGGGAGGTTACACGAGGCTGGCTTCAGAGAATTACTAACGCCTCCTTGAGTGAGGGGTTCTTGCCGGCCGCCTTGAAAGAGGCGGTGGTGAGGCCCCTCCTCAAGAAGCCCTCTCTGGATCCGGCTGTTTTGGCCAACTACCGTCCTGTCTCCAACCTTCGTTTTATCACGAAGGTTGTTGAGAGTGTGGTGGCTCGACAGTTCCCTCAGCACCTGGATGAAGCTGTCTATCTGGACTCGCGCCAGTCCAGATTTCGGCCTGGGTACAGCACGGAGACGGCATTGGTCGTGTTGGTTGATGATCTCTGGAGGGCCATGGTATCATGCTGCACCGGTTGAGGGGCTTGGGAATGGGGGGCACCGTTTTACGGTGGTTCTCCTCCTATCTCTCCAACAGGTCGCAGTTTGTGTTGGCAGGGGGGCAGAGGTCGACATCGAGGGGTCTCACTTGTGGGGTCCCACAGGGGTCGGTCCTCTCGCCCCTCCTGTTCAACATTTACATGAAGCCGTTGGGTGAGATCATCTGTGGTTTTGGGGTAGAGTTCCATCAGTACGCTGATGATACTCAGCTGTACATTTCTACCCCAGACCACCCCAACGACGCCATGGAAGTGATGTCCCGGTGTCTGGAGGCCGTGTAAGTCTGGATGGGGAGAAACAGGCTCCGACTCAACCCATCCAAGACCGAGTGGCTGTGGCTTCCGGCGTCACGGTATAGTCAGTTGATACCATCTCTGACTATCGGGGGCGAGACATTGGCTCCTGCAGAGAGGGCTCGCAACTTGGGCGTCCTCCTGGACTCTCGGTTGTCTCTAGAAGATCATATGACGGCTGTGGCCAGGGGGGCTTTTTATCATGTTCGCCTGATATGCCAGTTGCGTCCCTTTCTGGATCGTGACGCCTTACGCACGGTCACCCAAGCCCTTGTCACCTCCCGTCTGGACTATTGCAATGCTCTCTACATGGGGCTTCCCTTGAGGTGCACCCGGAGGCTCCAGTTAGTTCAGAATGCGGCCGCACGAGAGATTCTGGGAGCTTCTAGATGCTCCCACGTGACACCTCTCCTGCGCAAGCTGCACTGGCTGCCTGTGGCTTTCCGAGTGCGCTTCAAGGTACTAGTAACCACCTTTAAAGCGCTCCATGGCAAGGGACCTGGTTACCTGCAAGACTGCCTCCTGCTACCAAATACCTCCCACCGTCCAGTTCGCTCTCACAGAGAGGACCTTCTCAGGGTGCCGTCGGCTAAACAATGCCAGCTGGCGACCCCCAGGGGAAGAGCCTTCTCTGTGGCAGCTCCCGCCCTCTGGACCTACCCCCTGGACTAAGGACAATCTCGGATCTACATCTCTTCCGTTGGGCCCTGAAGACGCACCTATTTTGCGCTGCCGGACTATCATAATTTTAAAGGGATTTTTAATAGTGGTTTTAGTTTGGGATTTTAAATATTGGCCAATTATTTTATATTTCTTTTTAATACTATTTTTTAAATTCTGTATTATCATTTTTATTCTGGCTGTACACCGCCCTGAGTCCCGAAAGGGAGAAGGGCGGTATAGAAAATAAAGAAGAAATAATAATAACAACAACAACAACAATAACAATAAATGCAGTGTTTACCAATCTTGGCTACCTTAAACCAGCAGTTCCCAATCTTTGTGGCTTGGCCCCGCTGGAGGAAGAGAGGGAAACTGGGCCGTGTGAATGGCAGGCTGGCACGCACATGAGTGCCTGTTGGCCCACCGCTCACACAACTTGTGCTACCTGTGTACACTCTGGCCAGCCAATTATGCAACCACATAGGCCACGGCCCAGTAGTGGGTGGCGGCTCAGGGGTTGGGGACCCCTGTCTTAAACTACAAAATTTAAAACAGTGGTAGTCAACCTTGTCCCTACCGCCCACTAGTGGGCGTTCCAGCTTTCATGGTGGGCGGTAGGGGTTTTGCTCGATACTGAAGCACTTTCCTTTTTTTAATTTAATCGACTTTCCTACTTTATAAATCACCATTACTGTGGAACCGGTGGGCGGTTAGAAAATGTTACTACTAACAGAGATACCAAAGTGGGCGGTAGGTATAAAAAGGTTGACTACCCCTGGTTTAAGATGTGTGCATGTCTTAAAACTGTCAAGGTGGAGAAACATTGCCTTAAAGTTGAAGGGCTGCGTTGACTTTGGGTTATCAGGTTATCAGAGATCTTGTTTCTGTTGTGTGTATTCTCTACTGAATCTTGGGCCCAAGGGCAAAGGTTTTAAAACTCACAAAACACATTTGCTTGGTTGTATATTTTTTAACAGAACACCTTCAAGAGCCTTTCCTCATAGCAGTACAGAATGAACGTCTGAGAGTCATGCCGGCGAGCTTTCTACCGCCTTGCCCTGTCAACAAAGCAGGTCTGTGAGCAAAGCTGAGAATGCAGAAAACATCGCAATCTAACACAGGGCTGTCCAATCTTGGGAACTTTGAAGACTTGGGGACTTCAATTCCCAGAATTCCGCAGCCAGCCATGCTGGTCCTTAAAGTTGCCAAGGTTGGACCCCCCCAGATCAGGGCTGGGTTCCTGCCAGTTCTAACTTCTTCTATAGAAGAGGTTCCACAAATCTACAGTGCCATTTAGAACTGGTTCCAGCTCCCTCCCCACACCCGTCTGCACATCAGCAAGAGGAAGAGTGAGAGGAGGAATTCTGGGAGTTGAAGTCAACACATCTTAAAGCTGTCAAGTTTGAACACCCCTGGGTTTTGTTTTTTCTAAAGGGTTAGGGGTGCTAGGGTCTTGTAGCTTGACAGCTTTAAGACTTGCGTGCTTCAAATGCCAGAGTTCCTGAGCCAACATTTTGGTTGCGAAGCAAGAGCCTTGTTAAGTGAGTCTCACCACATTTTACAAGTTGGCCACGCCCACCCAGTCACACGACTGCCAAGCCACTCCCACTCGGTCACATGCCTGGCATGCCACTCCCACCTAGTCACATGGTCGGCAAGCCACTCCTACCCGGTCACATGTCTGGCAAGCCACTCCCACAAAGCAGGCCACACCTACAGAAGAGGTTCTAAAAATGTTTTAAACCCACCACTGCCCCAGATCTAAAAAAAGGCTTGGGAGCATGGATGGGATTTCCCCCCCTCTGAGCAGAACAAAATGCTCCTTTCTAGTGCCCTTTGAGCCAGGGAGCTCATAATGACATTCTAAAATAAGGTGACCATATATTTTTGAATCCCAAAGTCGGAAACTAGACCATACAGAATTATTTGCGTATTTTTTTGCACTTCAGCCAATCTTTTTGGCCACTGCTAATAACCCTCAGCCTTTAGAGCAACTCTCTTTAGAATTAAGTGGGCATCCTCTCTGAGTTAAATGTCAGAATACATTTCTTAGTAAAATACAAGTTGGCTTTGGTTGATTAAAGATGCTTTAATATGGATTCCTGGAGCGGGAAGATTCATTGACTCATAATTGACTTTACATCAGAGAGACTCAGAGAAAGCCAGCTCTGCAGGAGGGCTCTTACACTTAGTTCAACCGTAATTTAATAGTACATCATTTGCACCAGTTCATCTCATTTGCATAATGACATCTTTACACACGATAAAGGTAAAGGAGTCCTTGCGGATTTTATTCTGCTAGTCATTGCCGACTATAGGGGGCGATGCTCACCTGCATTTCAAGGCCATTGAGGAAAACATTACCATGGTCATGTGGCCAGCATGACATCATGGAGTGCTGTTACCTTCCCACTGAAAGGGTACCTATTTCCCTATTCACATTTGCCTGCTTTCGAACTGCTAGGTTGGCAGGAGCTGGGGCTAGGACAGGAACTCACCCCGTAGCGTGCAACTCGGGGCTTGAACCTGGGCTGCCAGATTTCCAGCCAACAAGCCCAACGTCTTAATTGCTGAGCCATCATGCCTCTCACAGTCATTTACACGAGTTTGATGCAATCTACCACAAATGAGATCCCTTGAAGTATTTGACAGTGCTAAGCAATGGTGTACTTCTTCATGAATGACATTGCAGCTTTATAGACATTTGGAGCAGGGGTGGGTTCCTATAGGTTTGGCCGAACCGGTTGTGGTTTGGCGGCCTGGGTCACTGGAACTGGCAGCGACCCAAGTCTGCCACTCTCCCAAAGTAGTTCTCTGGGCGGTGCCATAGGCACTGCCATCTTGTTTTTCGGTTCTGCAGATGCACAGAACAATTTTAATTGTACTGCACATGAGCGTGCAGCACACATCAAGCTCACATGTGTGCAGTGCGCACATGAGCGAACCAGCCTGTGGAAACCCACTTGCATTTGGAGATAACAGTTCCTTCTACTCATTGGCGGATAATAGCTACGATGGCGCAGTGGTTAGAGTTCAGTACTGCAGGCTACTTCTGCTGATCACCAGCTGGCAGAAGTTTGACATATTGAATCTCGCCAGGCTCAAGGTTGACTCAGCCTTCCATCCTTCCAAGGTTGGTAAAATGAGGACCCAGACTGTTGGGGGCAATAGGCTGGGTATGTAAACTGCTTAGAGTGGGCTGTAAAGCTCTATGATGTGGTATATAAGACTAAATGCTATTGCTATTGCTGCTTCCTTGCAGTTTTACCAGCCAGTCACTTAACAATTTGCATGGAAGGCTTTTAAGAAGCCTTTCAAACTTTGGAATCACACATCCCAAAAAGTGCATCTGTGCAAGTTTTGATGTTAGGACTCTTCCCCTTTTAGGAGTCCTCCTCCTAGGAGACGCTTACAACATGAGGCATCCTCTGACAGGCGGAGGAATGAGCGTTGCTCTGAATGACATCAAGATCTGGAGATGTTTGCTACAGACCATTCCCGATTTGTATGAAGACTCTGCTCTACTGCAAGTAAGATACATATATTTTTCTTTCATAAAGAATTGGTGGTCTCCACGTTTCTTTTATACCACTTCAAGTACGCACTCTATTTTATATTTGAAATCTTTTTGTTTTCATCTGACGGAATACCAAGTGGACCCATCTGTTGGAAGAATTGACAATAAAATGCAGATAGAAGAAGATTTCACTGGGATTTACAGTCACAAAGAAAAAGTAGATAAAGGGGGAGATCTCCTTAACAAACTAACAAAATAATAAGGAAAGGAGGAGAACAGGGAATACCCTGGGGAAAGTTACTAGAATAATACAAGTAAATACTCTGAAGAAAAGATACAATAACCACAAAAATAGGGAAAAGAAAAAGAAGATAGAGGAAAGGGGGAGAAGATTTAGGCAAGAAAAACGAAATGCACAGGTACAGTATAGGTGGTACCTTAGCAAGAGTAGCAACTGTGAAAGGGATCTTGGAATCCTAGTGGACAACCATTTAAATAGGAGCCAGCAGTGTGCAGCAGCTGCCAAAAAAGCCAACACAGTTCTAGGCTGCATAAACAGAGGGATAGAATCAAGATCACGTGAAGTGTTAATACTACTTTATAAGGCCTTGGTAAGTCCACACTTGGAATACGACATTCAGTTTTGGTCGCCAAGATGTAGAAAGAGTGCAGAGAAGAGCAACAAAGATGATTAGGGGACTGGAGACTAAAACATATGAAGAACGGTTGCTGGAACTGGGTATGTCTAACTTAATGAAAAGAAGGACCAGGGGAGACATGTTAGCAGTGTTCCAATATCTCAGGGGTTGCCACAAAGAAGAGGGAGTCAAGCTATTCTCCAAGGCACCTGAGGGTAGAACAAGAATCAATGGGTGGAAACTAATCAAGGAGAGAAGCAACTTAAAACTGAGGAGAAATTTCCTGACAGTTAGAACAATTAATCCGTGCAACAGCTTGCCTCCAGAAGTTGTGAATGCCCCAACACTGCAAGTCTTCAAGAAGATGTTGGATAGCCATTTGTCTGAAATGGTTTAGGGCTTCCTGCCTAGATGACCTCCAAGGTCCCTTCCAACTCTGCTATTGTATTGTATTGCATTAAGAAGGAAAATAATTAAAACTGGGATTTTTGAGAGCCCAAGAGAAAACGGTTAAAAGAGGAAGAAAAGGAAAAAGAGTTACATTAGTAGACTAAAGAGAATAGTCGTAAGATTGTTATTGTTATGTAACTAGTTAAGAAATAAAGAAATAATAGTGCAGTATATTGTTCATGGTAGAAAAAAATTGAAAGAAATGCTGTCTGTGCTTAAATTGAATTAGAGGAGAGATGCTGTTTATAGCAAAATATACCAATGGAGAAAATAAGAAATGAAAATTTGGTATAACTTTGGAGGGTCTATTGAAGATATTGTTTAGTTATTAAGAAACTATAACTACTGTATAAAGATGAAAAATAATGGAAGAGAATAATTTGGCTGAACGTGAAATCAAAACTACGATGCAAGAAGGACTATGTAATTGAGAGGAGGTAAAAGAAAAGATCCAGAAAACTCTTTGTTCCTATAATATATATAATTTGTATTAAAGGAGAAAAAAACCTTGAATGGGAAATTTATCTTTTGCAGGCGAAAAAGACTTTCTACTGGACGAGAAAGAAGTCTCATTCCTTTGTTGTGAATGTTCTTGCTCAGGCGCTTTATGAATTATTCGCTGGAACAGATGGTATGTGCTTGTTCAGAAATGCATTTTCTTTCAAGCCTGGTTCTTTTCCTCTTTAGCATAATTATTTGTGCTGCATCCTTGCTTCTCTTCCGGCTGTCTCCTTCATTCTTGACTGTTTTCAAGTTTCCGTGGTTGAGAAATACTGGTCTTAATGGTTTCAGTTAACTGACTTCCTATACATCAGGCTGCTCCTTTCCGATTCCCATCTGACGCATTTTTGAAATATTGGCATTTTTCTCTCAGATCTTCCTCCATAGCCAGTACCTCTTTACAGTTAATATAATTATTCACCTTCCTATACACTTACTCATTTTTATGTTGTAAGAAATCTTTCTCTCTCTGCCCCATACATCCTCACGGCCGATTCGCTCCCACAGAGAGGGACTACTCTGGGTGCCGTCCACTAGACTCTGTCAGCGGGCGACGCCCAGGGGAAGGGCTCTCTCTGTGGCGGGCCCTGCCCTCTGGAACGACCTCCCCCCCGATATTAGAACAACCACGGACCTCCGTTCCTTCCATCTGAAATTGAAAACGCACTTTTTCTGCTTGGCCGGCCTAGGGTAGCCTCTCTACTATAGTATTATAGGGTTATAGGGTTTTAGTGAATTGGCATTGGGAATTTTAGCGCAGGGATTTACTGTTTAATTTGCTTTTAATTGTTTTGTATATTTATGTATATTTATTGTTTTAACTTCCCTGTGCACCGCTCCGAGTCCCCTTGGGGAGAGGGAGCGGTCTAGAAATTAAAATTATTATTATTATTATATATATATATATATATATATATATATGTGTGTGTGTGTGTGTGTGTGTGTGTGTGTGTGTGTGTGTTGAGAATTTATGTTGCTAACCAAGACAATTGTTAAGTGAGTTTTGCCTCCATTTTATGACATTTCTTGCCAGTCGTTAAGTGGATCACTGCATTTGTTAAGTTAGTAACCCAGTTGTTAAGTGAATCTGGCTTCCGTCTGCGCATGCGCGAAAAGATGGCGGCGCGCCGCTGAGCTCCGTGCGGGGCGCGGAGGCCCGCTGGTGGAAAGGAGGTGCTACCCGACCCCATTTCCAGCTTTGGGGGTCGGGACTGGTAGGAGGACCACCTGGGCTTGCGACCGTGCCCTAGTTGGGGCCGCCCGGGTGGTTTTTTTTTTTTTTTTTCGGCGCTGCGAGTCCGGCCGAGTGAGCCCGGTTGAGGAGAAGACGCCGGGCGGAAGGAGGGCGGACGCCGGGCGGAAGGAGGGCGGAAAAGAACGCCGAGGAGGCCGAGGCCCGAGCCTGGACGCCGAGCCAATGAGAGCTACGGGGAGCCGGGCGTCAGAGGCTGAAGATTGGAGCATGGAGGACGCCTGGGAGCCCGGAGGACCCCCCGGATGGCCGGAGGAGCCCCTGAGGTGAACGGGAGGAGCGGAGGCCGGTCATTCGGGAGTGGGTCGAGGAACGGATACCGGGCGAGGGCGGCATGGAGAAACGGGGGCCGAGCGGAACCCTGGAGGGAGCCCTGACGTATGTGGCTGAATGGCTGAATGTTAACCGAGGCCTGAGGGTGGCTGGAAGATCAGAGGCCTGGCGGAGGCAGAGCAGAGGCCATGTAGAAGACCGTAGGAGGTGAGGCCAAAGCGCAGGCCGAGTAGAGGCGAGGAGGGGTCGAAATGCCTGACTGGAGGCCGGAGCCAGGCTGGAGAAGCAGAGTTGGGACGAGCATGGACCCCCTGGGACCTCACCGTGGGGCTTCACCAGGGATATTATTCGTTGGGCTGGAGGATTTTGGACTCTGGACTTTATATGTCTATACCATCTACATTATTTATTTCATCTATATCATTTCATCTATATCATCTCCCGTTTATATTGCACATGGCCCGAATTTTATCTGACTATCGAATTTGAATCTGCCGAATTACCCTACTGGACTATTTTATATATTTAATATTCATATGTTTATATATTTATATATTTATATATGTATATTTATCTATTTATTACCATCTTTCGCACCTTATTTAATATCTTAACCTTTTATCCAGCGTGGTCTCTGTATTACCTAGCATGTACTCAAGGGCCTGCCTTCTCTTGCTGCGAGAGTCCCCCCTCTCGCAGGTATGGCCCGCTGTGTTATCAAGGGCACACTTTGATGAGGGACTAGTAAGTCAGGAGAAGTGGCGAAAGCGCAGGTGTAGGGGTTTTTTAGTAAAAAAGCTGTTGTCTGTTTTAGGGGGTACCAGGGAGGAGGGAGGGTTTAGACAGGTTGAGACTAGCCAGAAGGGAACGGGCCGAGCCAGCAGACGACGGAGGGAGGCGGATGGTTCCGTTAAGAGGGGGGAAACACAAGTCATTCCGGTGGAGGGCTTCCCCATCCAGAGGGTCGTGGGGAGGGGCAGGGCCGAGGGGAGACAAGTTCTTTCCTCCCGGTTGGAGGCACGTAGCCGTTGGTTACAAACGGTTGGGTGCCACAACCCCCGCAGGCTAGGTGGCCAGGGAATACAGAGCCAGGGTCTGCGGCTGATGTTTTGCAACGCCAGGTCCGTTGTCAACAAAGCCCCCCTCATTAGTGACCTTGTGTCAGAGGGGGAGCCGGATCTGGTAGGAATTGCGGAGACCTGGTTGGGCCACGAGGGAGGACATCCCCTCGTTGAAATGTGCCCACCAGGCTACCGCGCATTTCATCAGCCGCGGGCCCTAGGCAGGGGTGGTGGGGTAGCGGTCATTATTAAGGAAGGCCTTGAGCCGAGAGAGACCATTGTGCCTCAGACTTCCGGCTGTGAGTCCCTCTGCGTGAAGTGGGGCCTAGGGAGGCAGTTGGGCTTGCTGGTTGTATACCTGGCTCCCCGCTATGTAGCAGCAGCCCTGCCCGAGCTCCTGGAGGTGATCGCTACGGTGGCAGTGGAGACCCCCAGACTTATAGTCATGGGGGACTTTAACCTGCCATCGTTGGGCGAATCATCCGTGGTAGCTCGGGAGTTCATGGCTTCCATGACGGCCATGGACCTGACCCAAGTAATTCAGGGCCCCACCCACGAGGGTGGACATACGCCGGACCTCATCTTCGTCTCGGGCCAATGGAAAAGTGATCTGGGTATAGGGGATATAGTCATCACACCCTTGTCATGGTCAGACCACTCACTTCTCCGGCTCGACTTTCCGACCGCTGCTCCCCTCCGCGGGGAGGCGGAACCAGAGTCACCAATCTGGTACCGCCCCAGGCGCTTGATGGACCCGGATGGGTTCCAGACAGCGCTTGGGCCATTTCCTGTATCCCTGACCCGCGCCCCGATGGAGGACCTCACGGCCGCATGGAATAGTGCGGCCGTGGGAGCCTTAGATCGGGTCGCGCCCTTGCGGCCTCTCTCGCGGCGGCGAACCACCCTGGCTCCTTGGTTCACTGAGGAGCTGCGGGTGATGAAACGCCGCAAGAGATGCCTAGAGAGAAGATGGAGGGCTAGCCGCTCTGAATCTGACCGGACACAGGTAAGAGCCCATTTACGGACTTACATTGTGGCGCTGAGGGTGGCCAAACGTCATCATTGTGCCACTCTCATAGCATCCGCAGAAAACCGCCCTGCCGCCCTGTTTAGGGTGACCCGCTCCCTCCTTCAACAGAGGGAGCGGGAAGCCCCGCTACAGGGTAGAGCAGAGGAATTTGTGATTTTTCTGCAGGAGAAAACCGCCCAGATACAGAGTGAGCTAACCCCCATTCATGGCCCAGTGGGATGCCACGAGAGAGATCTTGTTTGGGAGGAGTTTGACTCCGTTACTTCCGAGGATATGGACAGGCTACGTGGGCGACTGCGAGCCACCACATGTTTATTGGACCCGTGCCCCTCCTGGCTTGTACTGGCATCCTGGGAGGTGACACGAGGCTGGCTCCAAGAGGTTATCAACGCATCCTTGAGTGAGGGTTCCTTGCCTGCCTCCCTAAAAGAGGCCATGGTGAGGCCCCTCCTCAAGAAGCCCTCTTTGGACCCAGCTCTTTTGAACAACTACCGTCCAGTCTCCAACCTTCCCTTTTTGGCGAAGGTTGTTGAGAGTGTGGTGGCACAACAGTTTCCCCGTCACCTGGAGGAAGTTGACTATCTAGATCCGCGCCAGTCCGGCTTTCGGCCCGGGCATAGCACCGAGACGGCATTGGTCGCGTTGGTAGATGATCTCTGGAGGGCCAGAGATGGGGGTTGTTCCTCCATCCTGGTCCTATTAGACCTCTCGGCGGCTTTCGATACCATCGACCATGGTATCCTATTGCATCGGCTGGGGGGGTTGGGGGTGGGAGGCACCGTTTTGCGGTGGTTCTCCTCCTACCTCTCTGGCCGATCGCAATTTGTGTTGGCAGGAAGGCAGAGGTCGACCTCGAGACCCCTCACATGTGGGGTGCCTCAGGGGTCGGTCCTCTCGCCTCTCCTGTTTAATGCATATATGAAGCCGCTGGGTGAGATCATCCGTGGCTTTGGGGTGGAGTACCACCTGTACGCTGATGACACCCAGCTGTACATATCTACCCCAAACCACCCCAACGATGCCGTAGCGGTGATGTGCCAGTGCCTGGAAGCCGTGCGGACCTGGATGGGAAGTAACGGACTCAGGCTCAACCCGACCAAGACCGAGTGGCTGTGGTTTCCGGCTGCCCGATTCAACCAGCTCTCTCCAACGCTGGCCATAGGGGGCGAACATCTTGCCCCTGTGGATGGGGCGCGCAACTTGGGTGTCCTCCTGGATACCCGGCTGTCCATGGAAGATCAAGTGACAGCCGTGGCCAGGAGGGCGTTTTACCAGGTTCGCCTGGTACGCCAGTTGCGCCCCCTATTGGATCGGGACGCCCTTCGCACAGTCACTCATGCTCTCGTGACATCCCGACTGGATTATTGCAACTCTCTCTACATGGGGCTCCCCTTGAGGTGCACCCGGGGGCTTCAGTTGGTCCAGAACGCAGCCGCGCGAGCAATTATGGGCACCTCTAGGTTTGCCCACGTAACACCGCTCTTGCGCGAGCTGCACTGGCTACCTGTCGTCTTCCGGGTGCGCTTCAAGGTGTTAATTATCATCTTCAAAGCGCTCCATGGCTCGGGACCTAGTTATCTGCGGGATCGGATCCTGCCTCATACATCCTCACGGCCGATACGCTCCCACAGAGAGGGACTGCTCCGGGTGCCGTCCACTAGACTTTGTCAGCGGGCGACGCCCAGGGGAAGGGCCTTCTCTGTGGCGGGCCCAGCCCTCTGGAACGACCTTCCCCCCGATATTAGGACAACCACGGACCTCCGCTCCTTCCGCTTAAAATTAAAGACTCACTTTTTTCGCCTGGCCGGCCTTGGGTAGTCTCTTTTTAGGTTAGGGGGTTTTTAGGGGTAATTTTTAGTTTAGTATATGGGTTTTAGCGCAGGAATTATTTAATTTACTTTTAATTCTGTTGTTTGTACTCTGTAGTTTGTTCTTTGTATTTTTAATTGCCTGTGCCCCGCCTCGAGTCCCCTTGGGGAGAGAGAGCGGGTTATAAAATTAAATTATTATTATTATTATTATTATTTGCTTGTCAGAAGGACGCAGAAGGTGATCACATGACCTTGGGACACAGCAACGGTCAAATATGAACCAGTTGCCAAGGGTCTGAATTCTGATCACATGACCCTGAGGATGCTGCAAAGGTCGTAACTGAAAAACGGTCATGTTACTTTTTTTCCAGTGTTGTCATAACTCTGAACAGTCGCTTAAATGAACTGCTGTAAATCAAGGACTCCCTGTATATATAAATTTGATGGCTCTTATTTTCTGGTTGATTATTTGTCTTGCCCCATTTCTGGCCACAATACTAGGCACTAGGCCTGGGGATCAGAACATGGACACCCCTCTTTGAACCAAAGGTGGGTTCCTACCGGTTCAGCCCGGTTCGGTCGAGTAGGTAGTAACTGGTTCTATCGGTAGCGCCATAGGCGGCGCTATCTATTTTTAACTACTGCACATGTGCATGAAGTGTGTCTGTTAGCAACTCTGGATTCAGAACCAGTGTTACAACTCTGGTCCCGTAACCAGTGTTAGGAAATAAATGCGGAATAGTGTAATACACTGGACAGTAAAGAGATACGTTGCTTTGACCACACACAAACTCTAAAACACTGATAGTAAGAAAATAAATAGTCTTTACTTTGTAGCAACTAAAATACTTCTTCCGACCAATGATTCTAACTTCTCAAAACAATAACAGTCCTTTACCAAACACAGAGTTATGTTACAGTGATGCAAAACAAATACTTCTTTCTTCAGTCTTCATCTTCTCAGCAGCAAACAGTAAGCTCAGGAATCAAAGGGTATCGAAAAGGGAATGAACTGTGTTCCTGAGCTTCCTTATATGGTAGAGCTGAGAAGCACAGCCAATCAGAATTCAACATAGTTCTTAAAGGTCTCTTCCAACTCTGCTATTGAATTATATTGTATTATAAATGTGGACTAGTTGCCAAGGGCCCAAAAATGTGATCACATGACTGTGGGGTGGGGAGTGACTGTCAGAACTTTGAATCTAGGTCATAAGTATCCTTTGGGGAGGTCATTCTAAACTTTGAACGGTCACTAAGTGACCTGTCATAAGTTGAGGACTACCTGAAAGAGGTGAACTTTAAAAATAAAAATAGCTGGTATTTACTATTCTGGAAGTTGAAGGACATGCTGGAAACATCCTTATTGATTTTCCTTCTGGTACCTGAATCTGTTGTGATTAGTAATGTTACATGGTCTCCCATCTTGCTCCTAAAAATGGGCTAAGTAGCGCTGTTCTTCCTTGCTCCGTTGTGGCTCCTGATCTGAGCTAAACATCCTAGTACACTATATACCTCACAATGAGATAACAATCTGTGTTAACAACTGCACCCTTGGAGAACCAGAAGGGGTATTCATCATGTTCTAACCAGTTGTGGAGGACCGGTAGCGGAAATTTTGAGCAGTTCAGAGAACCGGTAAATGCCACCTCTGACTGGCCCTGCACCCTTCTATTCTCTGCCTCCCGAGTCCCAGCTGATGGGAGGGAATGGAGATTTTGCAGTATCCTTCCCTGGAGTGGGGAGGGAATAGGGATTTTGCAGTAACCTTCCCCCAGGAGTGGGGAGGGAATGGAGATTTTGCAGTATCCTCCCATGGAGTGGGGAGGGAGTGGGAATTTTGCAGTATCCTTCCCCTGGAGTGGGAGGGAATGAAGATTTTATAGTATCCTTCCCCTGCCACGCCCACCAAGCCACGCCCACAGAACCAGTAGTAAAAATGTTTGAATCCACAATTGAGAAGAACATCTCCCCAAAAGTTGTTGTAGCCGTGATGTCAAGTCCATTTGGGAAGGGTTTTGTTCACCTACGTGGAATCAGATTTTAAAGGGAATGTTTTTAGCCAAATATTGTGCTACTATCGTGCTGTTTTAATTTCCTAATTTTGCCTGTGGCTTCTGCTAAAAGGTGATGTCATATTTCCTCTTTTTGACAGATTCTCTGCACAAGTTAAGAAGAGCCTGTTTTTTCTATTTCAAGCTTGGGGGCAAATGTGTGTCTGGTCCAGTTGGATTACTTTCCATGTGAGTTGGAGTAGTGTTCCCTTCCCCCCCCTTTCCTGTCAACGTGTTATCGTTACGCATGCGCAGTTATCTGTAAATAGGTCTGTGCATGCGCAGAACATTAAAAAATGCCCCAAAAACATGCTGCGGCGACTGGGGAACTGTTTCCAAGGCGTGGCCAGCCTGGGTCGCTACCGGTTCTGCAACACAAGCCAACATTCCACTACTGGTTCGCCTGAACCGGTGCGAACCGGTAGCAACCCACCTCTGATTATCCTATATTGTAAAGGAAGTTTATATGGAAAAGCAGAGACAAATTGACATATTGTAAAAAGTGATTTGGGTTCTCAGCTTTCTATGGAAAAGTTTCAACGGGGGTGGAGGTGGGGGGGTGGGGAAGGCAATATTCTTTATTTCTATTACCCTGCCATATTAATGGATAGCCTTTTCATAGTTTCTAGTATTGTACTCACAATTTTTTTTTTATTCCACATAATTTATTCCTGCTACCAAATCTTTCTTTACAGCTTGTCTCCGAAGCCCATCGTCCTGATCGGCCACTTCTTCGCCGTTGCCCTCTACGCCACTTATTTTTGTTTCAAATCCGAATCTTGGATCACCAAACCTCGGGCCATTTTCAGCAGCCTCGCGGTGATTTACCGAGCTTGCTCTGTCATCTTCCCGCTTATATATTCTGAAATGAAATACCTCGTCTACTGAATACAGAAGGGCAAAGAGACGGCAAGAGGATCGGCTTGGATTTCTTTCGCACCTTCCAGACGTGTCCCGCTTCTTTTAAGTCGAAAAGACAAAAGCAGCAGCAGCAAAACTGTCGGCCTGAGATCTCGCAGTGGCGCTTTGAGGTTTATAAGCAGATAGATAATCTTGTCAAACAAGGGCCTATAAAAAAACCACAACCCACCATTCTAATCCAAAAGAGCAAAAGGAGGATCACAACAGTTACTTCTGAGAATAAGTCGTCTAGCATATTGGGGGAGGGGGGGTTGGCAGATTGCCACGTTCTTCCCTTTCCTTGCCCCCCTCTGACATTTGAGGCCAGGACTTATCAAAAATAATAATAATGACATTTGTAGAGCTACTGGTCCGAACTATTGAGTGGATGCCCAGAGATCAAAACTTAGAAACAACCCCCCCCCCCCCCAAATTCTGTTCACATTTTTCTAGTCCTGCAGAATTGGTGTTACTTCCTTTCTCCCTGACCAGCTGCTCTTCTATTTCCTTCTTTTTGCGTGTGTGTGTGTGTGTGTGTGTGTGTGTTGGTGCGGGAGAGAAGAAATAGGAGTTTGTGCAGCCTCTTAATAGGGACTCACCAACAATGGCAATTACAGTTATCTTGCCAGGAGGGGACAAATCGAAAATGGGTGATTTTGCTTATGTTGGCACAGTAAACCAAGTATGGGCTACATCATACTGTTCTTAGGCCACAGGTAAAAACTGGCTTATTTAAATGACCTTCCAAATGGAGGAATGCTTGCTGAGCTTCCACTGTAGCCTGAAATGACGCAGCCCAGGGCTTACCACCTCAGCAAGAAGTAAGCCAATACTGAAATTTATGTAACGACTGCAAGGAATTCTATTTGCCTTCATATTGCCGGCTTCATTAGAACTGTCTGGTTTTGAGAGGTTAGATTAGAACTAGGGAACCTATGGCCCCTCAAGATGTTGTACTAAAAGTTTCCTAAATAAGTGATGGCTGGGGCTGATGGACCTTGGGATCGCAACATCTCAAGGCAAAGTGGATGGCAGAGGAGGAATTAGTGCAGAGGGAGTGGCGATGTCTATGTATGACACTGTCTCCATTCTGTTGGATTTCTGGGAAGAGTCGAGCATCATGATGGACAGAAAGATTTAGCAATTGGGTATATACTGAGATAAACAGGGTGATGTGCCTGTCTTCACGTACATCAAAACACACATTTATCTGTCTTACCTTATACAAATAAAGTTTCTAAAAGAGATACTTGCAACAACCCTTTTCAGCTACTTTAACAGAGATAGCTAAAATGGCAGTATAAATGGCACTGCCTTGTTACGTTGATAAAATAAATGAAACCTAGGGAGGTCAAACGATTTCTAAACAAAGCATCCTCAGCTCTTACATGTATATTTCTTCACTGATACTTTCTGGTGTTGAGCTTTTTTGTCAAGTAACATGTAATACATATATTCCATGAATATGCTGTGTTTTTCTTTCAAGTTCTGGTACATATTCTAGGGATCTTCTCCAGTTTCTTTTCCATTCAACTATAGAAGGAAGGAGAAGAGTCTTCTGGCAGGTCCAAAAACATACATATATACATACATATATTTGAGGGGGGGGGGGGGCTAAGGGTCTTGTTTTTAAATGAGTGACAAGAGTAGGCAGCGCAAAGACAAAAACCAATTCAATTAAAATAAAAACAAACCAGTGGGTCAGCATACCTACACCCGTGAAAATCTACGAAAGCATATGTTGCATTAAAGCGTGCAACTTTTAACAGGACCTTTGGGGAGAGGGGTGAACATCTATATTCTCGTTATTGTTATCGCCCAGAACTTAACAATAAAATCTTGCTTTTCTGATCATTTTGGTGCAACTCTTAATTTACGTTCTCACATTCTATTAAGGTTGAGATTTTGTGCTGGTTGTAAATTGGATGTCCGGAAATGGGAGGCAGAAACTCTTAACCCCACCTTGATCTTGTATAATGTAATATGGGAAAGACAGAAAGTTAAGACAGGCTTTCAAGAATGTGTTATTGTATTTTAATATGTTAAATAATATAACCATTATCCAAGTTTCTCAACTTATACCAAACAAAATTGAGTTAGTTTGACCTTCTATGTCAGTGATGGCTAACCTTTTTGTCAACATGTACCAAGAGTGTGCATGCGCAACAGCGCTCGTGTGCATGCTAGAATGTATAATGTAATGCACGTGTAACACCCTCAGTGCCCCGCCCGTGCATGCAACCTCCCTGCCTGTGCATGAACATACGATACCCCCCCCCCCAGCCCTGTTTTGCGCCTATCAGGCCTCCCTGCAGCCTCCTAGGACCAAAAATGGGCTGCGGGTATGTGCATATGGGACCAAAAATGCTCCGCCCCCCCTACACTTGAATGCGTGACTCCCACCGCCCCCCTGCACATGTGTGGAAGTGTCCCACATGATCCCCCCTCAATTCATGCAGAGTAGAGACCCAAAAATCAGCTGGCGGGGCAGGAGGCATGGGCACATGCGCGGTGGAGCTGAGCTGATGGCTTGTGTGCTCACAGAGAGGGCTCTGCGTGCCACCTCTGGTGCGTGTGCTATAAGTTCACCATCATGGTTCTATGTTGTCCAAGTATTGAAGCACTGTAATTATATGGAAAGGGCTACCTCAAGTTGTGGATGAGAGAGACCTAACAAACAGGAATATGGTATATTAACTAAATTAGAAATTAGTAACTAAGATCAAATAGGAGAATTAGCAAGTAAAAATTTATTGCAATAAATATAATGTTGTCTTATGATCCAACCTTACCGTTAAGACATTCTTTGAATAGCATGAGTCCATTACAAGCATGGCTGGGTTTTGGTTTTTTTGCTAAGAGGACAATGGAAGTTTGCTAAGACTAGTAGAAGTATGATAAGATTGTTGTGACTTCCGGTGACCAGGTAACAGGAGAAAGATAACATCACTGTCTAATATCAGATAAGTCAGCAAACCCAGGGATTTTAAGGACAGGCTAATTATGTAATATATTTTAATATATTGTATGTTTTGTATTATTGATTTTTATCGCTGCCTGTACACCGCCCTGAGTCCCGAAAGGGAGAAGAGCGGTATACAAATCTAATAAATACTAATAACTAATACTTGGATCAAACATTTAGCATGCAAGCTGCATAAATTGTATATTGTAGACAATTGTATATTAACATTGCATATGTTATTAATGGGATTGAATCAAGACCACATGAAGTGTTAATACTACTTTATAATGCCTTGGTTAATGCCGCACTTGGAATGTTGCTTCCAGTTTTGGTCTCCACGATGTAAAAAAAGATGTTGAGACTTTAGAAAGAGTGCAGAGAAGAGCAACCAAGATGATGAGGGGACTGGAGACTAAAACATGAAGAACGGTTGCAGGAACTGGGTATGTCTAGTCTTATGAAAAGAAGGACTAAGGGTGACATGACAGTAATGTTCCAATGTCTAAGGCAGGGGTCTCCAACCTTTGCAACTTTAAGTCTGAAGGACTTCAGCTCCCAGAATTTTGCTTTTGCTGGCTGGAGAATTCTGGGAGCTGAAGTCCTTCAGACTTAAAGTTGCAAAGGTTGGAGACCCCTGGTCTAAGGGACTGCCACCAAAGAAGAGGGGGGGTCAATCTATTTTCTGAAGCACATGAAGGCAGGACCAGAAGCAACGGATAAAAACTAAGCAAGAAGAGAAGCAACCTAGAACTAAAGAAATTTCCTGACAGGATAATCAATCAGTGAAACGGCTTACCTTCAGTAGTGGAGCTACACTAACTTAAAGAAGAGACCGAACAGTCACTTGTCTAAAATGATTTAGGGCCTCCTGCTTGAGGAGAAGATTGGACTAGAAGACCTCCAAGGTCCTTCCAACTCTGTTATTCTGATTTTGCTTAACATACATAATAGTAGTATGTAAATAATGCACTGGTGAAAAAGGTAAACGTTTACAATCCATTCATTTCACTGTTATTTTTTTTTTCAGCTGCATTACAAAAAAATATTGTTCCATATTCACATGCTGTTCTCTAGGAACAAAAATGATTTCTGTAAAGGAATTGTGTACGCCATAGGTTAAGTACAAAATACACACTCTATGAATTTAATAATCCATTGGCTATGATGCCATGATTCCAGTTATTTTTATGAAGAATATTAATAGTCAGTGATTAGCAAACTCATGCATCTGTAGATGCTTTTTTCCCTTGTCACTTTTTGAGGTTGGTTTCTTGCTTCCATTCAGAATCATCAGTTGATATTTCATAGAACTGTCCGAAATTCATCAAAAATGAAATTAGGCACGTGGGCCTCGACCACCTAAAGAAAAAAAAGGACTTGTTATTCCTGTTAAATATTTTGTTTCTTTTTAAAATGTTCTTATTAAACTTAACAGTAGGGTAAAATACAAATAAAACAAAAAAAATATCTGAGAAAGTTAAAGAAAAGTGCAGAAGTGCAAAAGTGGGAAAGGGGCAAAAAAGAAAAACGTCTGTACTGATTTTCAAGTTGTTTCAGTGTAGTAGAATATAAAAAAAGCTCCAGCCTCTAATCTTTTGCTTTACATTTCCAAATGTTTCAAACTATTTCTATATTTGAGACATTGGCTTTCTGAAAAGTAGACATGAAGTGGGAAGCTGCCACTGGCGAAGAATCATTAAGGCGTAGCCATTGCTATTTTTGTTGAATCTACACTTAATTCTTTTAAGTTCTGGTAAGCTCGCCATTTGCAGATCAGATTTTATTTTCAGAAAAGATGAACCTTGTTCCAAATTAATGGTGAACTAAGTTACTCAGAGTGTGAGGTCCGAATTCCAAGCAAGCCAGCCTTGCAAAGCAAACTGTTCAATTATTCCTTTATAGGAATCTCAGCTGTGGTTGCCTTTTAAAACCAGAATTATCACATAAGGATCTTCCTAGGGCACTGTGTCACGTTGCTGTCATGTGATGTTTCACAACGTTTTTCACCATTCACGGAACTGGGGTGGGTGTGGCTTGTGCATGATGCCTCTGGCCCGCAGGCCTCCAGTTTGACACCCGTGTTCTAGGGGAAATTATGCTAGCTGGGGAATTCTGGGAGTTGAGATCCAAATATCTTAAAAGTTGCCAGGTTTGGGAAACACCGCTCTATAGCATATCTAAGGATGATCTGAGAAATACAGGCAAAAATTCTGGGTGCTTTTGTCCATTCAGTACATTGGACTCATTCTCAAAATGTTTTCTTATACTCACCCTCCTTGGTAATTTTGTGTAACGAACGTAATCTTCTAAAAAGAGCAGAGCACCCACAACATCTGCTGGCATTTCTGGGACCTTCTGGCTGTGAATAGACACAAAACCACAACACAAAACGCATTTAATTTTGGTACACATCAATGTCATAGGAAAAGACCTTTCACCTCCATATGGGTTCGACTTAATTCAACGATTTAGAATGGAGCCATTTTGTGTCATAGCACAGCAGACGCAGACCCTAGCTGAGACTGGCTGATCTCCCCTTACCACCTCTTATTTTAAGAGGGATTCAACCTCGTAAGTTATCTAAGATGTATAAAGTTATGTCAAATGAATGTTGGAAGTGTGGCAGTAAAGAAGGGACTTTTTATCATCTATGGTGGACATCAGAGGTGGATTGCTGCAGCCTGGTACGGCCATACTGGTAGTGGCTGGGAGCATCTGAGAGTGTACCAGTATGGTGACTCTTTTAGTCCACCTGCGCTCTATAGCTGTTTTTATGGCAAACGGCAAAGTGGTCACGCGCACACAGGGTGCGGTGTCTGCGTGAGCCCCAACAAGCAGCTGGTTGTTGCAGGGGTGGTGGATTGCTCATGTGCGCATAATGTAAGTCAGACGCATTTGCAAACAACGCGCGAATGCGTGATCAGCATACCAGTAGTGACAGTAAGAGCAACCCACCACTACTAGTGGACATGTGATAAAGCAAAGAAATAAAAATAAAAATTTGGAGTACGATTCATATTTTAATGCAGAAAATTTTGAAAAGGAAGATAAAGATGAAACCAGAATTTTTCCTTTTAGGCCTAATGGAAAAAGATCTGGAGAAAAAATTGGGAACGTTTGTTATTATATGTGTTGACAGCAGCAAGACTGTTGTATGCCCAAAAATGGAAGGACACTTCGATTCCTACCATGGACAAATGGTTGTAGAAGTTGATGGAGTTGGCAGAAATGGCAAATTTGGACTATGTTGAAAAGAATATAAGTACTTTTGCTTCCACATGGAGACTGCTTCTGAACTTTGTGCTTGAAGTGGAAAAGAATGAAACTCTGATTTTGTGGTTTTACCGATTAGACTGACAGATCCTTATAGAAATGGCTAGTTTACATTATGAAAAAGCGAAAAGTTGTCATTTGCTGTTAATGCCTTATTTTACTGCAACAAGAGAGAGTCAGAAGTCAATGCTTCTTTTTCCTTTTCCTAATCCTTCCTCAGTTTTCCCCCCCTCCTTCCCCCCCCCCTTCTCTTTTTTTCTATCTACTTTCTTACTTTGTATCTTATTTTATCTTACAACTCAATAAAAATATTAAATCATTAAACTTGGTAAGTATTTGACCGGGAGACGAATCCCAGGCCTCTAAGCTAGACGAGAATTTTAAAAAGAGCTGGTGCTACAAATTCTGTCAAGGACAGGATTTACACATTTCCAATATGTGATTTGACTGACTATCTCAGGGGTGGGCAAACTTTGCAACTTTTAAGTCTGAAGGACTTCAGCTCCCAGAATTCTCCAGCCAGCTTTGCTTTGCTGGCTGGAGAATTCTGGGAGCTGAAGTCCTTCAGACTTAAAAATTGCAAAGCTTGCCCACCCCTGGACTATCTTAGCACATTATGTAACCTCATACTCCTTGTGATCTGTTAGCTGTGCCTTGAGACTATGAGACTGAGCCGAGGTGGTGCAGTGGTTAGAATGCAGTAGTGCAGGCTACTACAGCTGACTGCTAGGGGCAGTTCGGCAGTTCAAATCTCATTGGCTAAGGTTGACTCAGCCTTCCATCCTTTTGAGGTGGGTAAAATGAGGACCCAGATTGTTGGGGGCATTATGGTGACTGTAAACCGCTTAGAGAAGGCCGGGAAAGCACTCTGAAGCAGTATGTAAGTGTATGTGAACTTAGCCATTAACAAAAAAGCAACATTATGGGGTGGATTATTGATGTACAGTTCTTTACCTCTTTGGGCGACCACATTTCCAACAGGTTTAAAGAGAATTGGAAGCAATTTTAGAAAAGGGACAAGGGAGCTACCAATGATCCAACTTTTAATTTTATTGAGGGTGGGGAAACTATAGCCCTCTGCATGTTGGTAAGCTACAACTTTCAGAATCCCTAATCATTAGCCAACTTGCATTGTTGCAAGCTGTAACTTAACAACATCCAAAGGCCAGATGTTTTCCACCCGCTTAGAGAGCAATTCATGTCTTTCTGGACCACGAAGTGTAACTGTCAACTCAGAAATTCAAATTAAAACTTCTTGCACCATGGCTATCCAGCTCCCATTTGATGGAGAATGTCCTCCCCTAACATATTTGATTCAGGAGAAGTTGGTACCTGGTGCACTGTTCCATTGTGGAGCGAACAAACTGACCGATCAGACCCAGAAACTGTTCCGTGTAGCGTGAATGAAACTGCTTCAGCAAGGTCAGGAGTCCCAGCACCAGAGGGGGCCAGTCAATGGGATCGGCTGGCTTTCGACACACCATCCCTGAAGGAAAACAAAACCTAACCCAATACATTTCCTCATAGCTTGGGAGGGTTGCTGCATAAGAAGACACAGCTGGTGGCATCAATTCAAAACACTATGGAAAATTTGTGTTACAGGGTGGAGAAAAAGCAGAGAAATGGATTCTCTCTGTAATATTCACCCTGGATTATAGTCCACCATATTTGCAAGATGCATCCAAGGAACACAACTCCTCCATTCACAGGTAGATCTCCATCTTCACACTCTAGAACAGGGGTCCCCAACCTTTTTTGCACCAGGGACTGGTTTCATTTTCAAGAAAGTTTTGCGGACCAGCTGAGTGGCTCAGCAGTCATGTGACTGGGTGGGCGTGGCCAACTTGGAAAATGGGAAACTCACTTAACAATGATCTTGGTTAGCAACCAAACTTTTGGCCTCAACTGTGGTCATAAGTTCTTTCTTTCTTTCTTTCTTTCTTTCTTTCTTTCTTTCTTTCTTTCTTTCTTTCTTTCTTTCTTTCTTTCTTTCTTTCTTTCTTTCTTTCTTTCTTTCTCTTTCTTTCTTTCTTTCTTCTTTCTTTTTCTTTCTTTCTTTCTCTTTCTTTGTCTCTGTCTCTCTTTCTTTCCCTCTTTCTCTTTCTCTATTTCTTTCTTTCTCTCTTTCTCTTTCCCTTTCTCTCTTTCTTTCTCTCTTTCTTTCTTTTTCTTTCTTTCCCTCTTTCTCTCTTTTTCTTTCTCTCTTTCTTTCTTTCTCTCTTTCTGTATCGTTTTCTGTCTCTTTCTTTCCTTTCTGTCTCTCTTTCTCTTTCTCTCTGTCTGTCTTTCGGTGGAATCAAGGGAATCGGTGGCCGGTAGGGAGGGTTGCTCCAGCGGCACCCAGGAGTCCCTCCGTCGACGAGGGTGGAGGAAGAGCCGCACTCCAACGGCGCGAACAGCCACGCCTGCGTTCTCCCGCGCGCTCTGCTCAGGGGGCTGCCCCCTCCTCCCTCCTCCTCCTCTCCAGCCCTGCGGCCCGGCTCCTACCCAGTCACGGACCGGCACCGGTCCACGGCCCGGGGGTTGGGGACCCCTGCTCTAGAAGTAGTTTGTCTCATTCAGCTGAGACACCAAGAAACGTCCTCCCATTACGCCAACGGCGGCAATTTTGCCTGCTCTTTCACAAGCCACTAACCACTAACAAACCACGTTGCTCAACCCTTCTGGCTCTGGTGCAAGCTCACACTAGGTTTCTCTTCTTTCTGGTCTCTCTAGTTCCATGACGGTGAACTTATGGCATGTGTGCCACAGGTGGCATGGGGAGCCATTTCTTAAAGCACGAGAGGCATTGCCCTGTCCGCTCTAGCGTGCCCAGGCCAGCGGATTTCGGCCTTATTTTTGACTGGTTTTCGCTCTCCAGAGGCTTCCCTGAAAAAGAACCCAATGCGCAAACCGGAAGTTGGGGAACGGACTTCTGGTTTGTGCATTGGGCCGTTTTTCTCCCTGTGGAGGCTTCAGGCAACCCGGAAATCCATTCCCGAACTTCTGGTTTTCCTGTAGAGCTATTTTTCTCCCTCTGGAGGCTTCCTCGGCAAGGAAATTTAAGTGCTGACAATTTCGCTAGAGTGGAAATACTTTACGAATCTCCTACACTTAAAGTGAAAAAAATACAGAAGATTTAATACCATACCTGAGCTTTTACTGTACTGAAGTTTTGGCAACTGAGAAATAAGAAACAGAAAATTCACAATGGGAAAATACGGCAATCGCTTCGTTGTAATGTAGATCTGGGAAAGAACGTTTTAAAGGAAAGAATGTATTAATTTTTTTTAAAATCCGGATTATTTTACAATCCCCATTTTAGACAGTAAAGCAAATGAAATTCTTATAGCTTAAAAAAAAAACTTTGAAGAATTGAAGACGAGATTATGCTATGCCAAATTGATTAAAAAGAAAGAACAGCGGGAGAAAAAATAACTCTATCGGAAAAAAGTAATAATGGTATAGATCTACAGTTGAGAAACTAGACCATAAGTTAAGGATCAGATAACTTTTTCTGAAGTTGCTGTTTAATGAAGACACCTTCACTAAAGAAACCCTTTCTATCCACAACTTCTGAATGTTGGATAGGGATTTTGAAATAAAACTTGAAGTGATGACAAATACATTATCTATTTCTGTTTGCATTTCTGGCTCATTGTTTCAATACTGTTCAGAGTTGGTCACAAATTTAAACAAATAAATAATTTTTCTGATCTCCCTCCTCCCCCCCCCCCCCCCAGCAATCTAAGCTCTGCTGCCTCTTTTTCCAATAAATGAATTATTTTCCTGCCAGCTTCACATAGTTTCATCACAGTTAAAACAGAACGGAGACTTTTTAACAGGGTGGATAAAAACCAATGATTAAAAAAAAAAAAAACTGGATTTTTAAAATTTAAATCGGATTTATTTTTATCTAACTCATTTTAATAAAATGCTTTTGGAATAAAAATCTACCTAAAGATAGTTTTCCATTTAAGATACATTAATAATTTAGTTTATTCAGCATGAAATGGAGCTTAGTTATGTAACATGAGAGGCAATATTGAAACTGTCTGTGAGTCGACAGTGGGTCAGAGGAGGAGCTACTGCGGGATAGAGATGACAGCTGCTCTTTGAAAATTATGATTTAAATCGAGTTGATTTAAATCCAGCTTTTTTTACTAGTAATATAAAATCGACTCAGTTTAAATCGAATCCACCCTGCCTTTTAGTAAAGATTGTGTCTCATAAGTTAGAAAGCCATGCTGGCTAAACAGGCCAGTGATTGGTGCAACACATTGGGATGGCACCAAGGGCTGAGATAGCTTAATAAGGAAAAGGGCCTCACCTTATTCAGTGGATTATGGATGCCAGCAGCCTCCAGGTAAGCTGTAATTTCATATAGGAGGGTGTTATCTTCTTTGGGACAAGGCAAAGAGGGATCCTGATAGTGGGCCTCTATATCAGCCAGGATTGCTCTACAAGAAGAAAGGAGTACCAGGGAAGCTTTCCTGAATCAGGCCAAAGGCCAACCAATTTCTGTATTCTATGTCGCACCGTAATTAGAGTGGATTTAAGAAGCTCAAATATTTGAGAGGATAGCAATCCCACCACCCAATTGCTCCCACCCGCCCACAAGAGCCTGAAGTTGTGGGTGCTCCAACACTGGAGGTTTTGGAAGAAGAAATTGGACAAATTAGAAATTTGTCTGAAATGGTATACAAGGGTCTGCAAAGTCGGCTCTTTTAAGACTGGTGGACTTCAACTCCCAGAGTTCCCCAGCCAGCATAGCTGGCTGGGGAATTCTGGGAGTTGAAGTCCACCAGTCTTAAAAGAGCCGACTTTGCAGACCCCTGGTATAGGACAATGGTGGCGAACCTATGGCACGCGTGCCAGAGGTGGCACTCAGAGCTCTCTCTGTGGGCATGTGTGCTATCGCCCCAGCCAAGGTCCATTGGGTTTCACCCACAGGGGGGAGAGAGAGAGGAAGGGAGAGAGACAGGGAGGGAGGAAAAGAGAGGGGGGGAAGAGAGAGAGAGAGAGAGAGGGAGCAAAAGAGGGGAGAAGAGAGAGGGAGGGAAAGAGAAATAATATTTCAAAAGCAGAAAAGTGCATTCATCATGTTTTTCTTAGAATAAATAGCTGAACTCTGCATTGTTTATCATTATTTTAGGTAGTAAAGCCTCATTATTCAGGTTAAATTGCCGTGTTGGCACTTTGCGATAAATAAGTAGGCTTTGGGTTGCAGTTTGGGCACTCGGTCTCCAAAAGGTTTGCTATCACTGGTATAGGAACTCCTGCTTCAGCAGGGGGTTGGACTAAAAAGACCTCAAAAGTCCCTCCCAACTCTGTTATTCTGACCTGGCTCTGCCAATAGGTCTGTGAACCAGATAAGGAATTTTATGCTGGAAGTGACTGCTACACTAATGGCAGACTCCACCTCAAATTCCCACCCCCCTACATTCATTCATCTTTTTGCTGACCCTATATTATTCTCATTATGTTATTCTTATTCTGATTATGTTCCTTAGGCATTGTTTATTTTATTGCTCTATTATTTTACTTATGTTCTGTTTGTATGGTTTCTTTTTCATTTCTCTTCCTTTGTAAGCTACCTACAGCAGCCCCATGGTGAGATAGACGGAAACTAAATTTAACAAACAAACAAATAAATCCCCTATTTCCACCCAGCAGCTGCTATTTAAGGATTTGTAAACTTATGGTTCTGAAGCTTGGAAAAGGTCAATGCGATGAATAGCCATTCACATTTGATCTCCCCAAATTGGGCCTAGATTTCTTTCAAAACCAAACCGATGGCCATGGTTATACTTAAGGGACAAATAAAAAATTGAGACCATTTAGCTTGGGTGAACATAAATCTGGGATAGATGTCAGGAGGATTCCAAAAATTGGACTGATAATTGCTTCCTGCTACCACGGTCTACAAATGACTAGAGACTAATTTTCCATTGCAATCCATTTTTTTGAACCCATGCCTCTGCCCAAATTTGTTTACTGCAGCAGGCTTGGGAGCGGTGCATCTCATTGGGGAATGTGATTTATGACACAGACTGAGGGGAGAGAAGGTAAAGCTATATTTCAAACAAAGCTCAGATCTGACTACAAAAAGGCCTTGCTTAATGGTGCTCCTAATAAATGACTAGTTTTGTACTGAAATGTGGCTCGATACTCATGAATCAATTAGGGCATTTTTAGGAAACCTGACAGCCTTCTGAATTGAGAGGAACACCTCAAACTGTAGATGTTCCCTGCTGGCACTATGGATTTGAAAAGCTATTATGATTTATGTTACCATCCCAGGATATGAGAAGCAATTATCATCACTGTTGCCATCCCAGTGACACAAGCTGGTCCTCAGGAAGCTTGCAGTCTTACTTGTTAAGGTTCTCCAGGGCAGCTGCTAAATGCTTGGAGTCGAATCTGCAGGAATAGTTAAGTTCGTTGCCTATTTGGCGTCTTAAAATTTGCATCTGGCCAACCTAGGGAGGAAATGATGAGAATTAAAAGACCTCCAAAGCGCAAAATGAATGAATAGGAGTAAATACAATTTATTGCCTAAAA
The DNA here is from genome assembly GCA_039707465.1 of Rhabdophis nuchalis. Classification (NCBI taxonomy): domain Eukaryota; kingdom Metazoa; phylum Chordata; class Lepidosauria; order Squamata; family Natricidae; genus Rhabdophis; species Rhabdophis nuchalis. The sequence continues at coordinate 208,800,195 of CM077645.1, forward strand.
CATTCTGTTTTTAAAAAATGGACACTGAGGATTACCAATAAAAAGTTACCATTATAGCCCTCTGGAAGGTTTTCCCAAGACATCCCAGATGTATTGATCCTACAATTTTGTTAGAGTAGTGATTTAAGAGCTGACCACTCCTGCAATGATGGGAATGAGTCAGCAAGGTTTTTGGCTGTTATCCCTTTAAGAGCCTGTATAATAAGAAGAGGCCCTGTTAGGGCATCTCTCTCTTTCCCTATATTTTTCCCTGCTATAATTGGTGATTGTTTGACCTCTGCCTGTAGTATGTGTATATATAGTATATATTCTTTTGTAGATAGAACCACTACTATATGACAAACCTGTTTTTTTGATGAAAAAAAAGTTTTATTGGTTTTTACAAAAAAAAATTAAAAACAGGAAAAGGGTATAAGGTGTTAAAAAGATATTTTGAGGACATCTATGTCGGAGGTGTTGGCCCCCTCCGAGGCTTCATACAGAAAAAAAAGGGAATACAATACATTTTTCATTTCCCTACAAAGTGGAAAGAGATACAAATATATCATTTTATATTCATGCAATCAATCATTTGTTTCTATAAACATCCAAATAAAGGTTATACTATACAGAAAAAAGTCATTTGTGAGATCTGAGTCTTTTAGCAATTGTGTCTTCCTCTCCCTGACCTCCAGTGGGCGGAGCTGTGGCCCTTCCCGTTCCCCCATTTTCATCCTCCAGGATTGGGGAATGTTTTTTAAGAAAGGCTTCCGCCTCTGCAATTGTTTTAATTCTTACTCTCCCCCCCTCCCAGAACACTAACATTCCCTCGGGCATCAACCACTTGAACCACACCCCCTTTTTATATAATCTTTTTGATAAGAAGGATGACAAACCTGTTTGATGTTATTGCTCCTGGGTTGTCTCACATAGTAAAGCTGTGGACATTCGGATAAACTTCCAAAATCCCCATTCATTCGAAAAAGGGTAATGTGGGAAAGACCACCCTAATTCCCTACGTTATGACTCAGAAAACTCAACTGAGTTCTAAGAGAATTGCTCCCAAGAAAAGTGTGCAATTCTGACATTAATGGAGCTTCAGCTAACTTAGCTGTTTCTTACAGCAATCAAAACTTCATGTTTTACCCTCCTGTTAAAGAACAACATGGCTGTCTCGTTTTATTTACGTACATATCCATATCTTCCCAATCTCCTGGTCTAGACAAAAGCCTGGGATTTTCTGATTGTCTCCTACCCAAGAATTAACCGGGTCGAGCTCTGTTTAGCTTTTTCAACATCAGAGATTGTGAGGACATCCAAGTTTTCAGAACCATTTAGAACATCCTCAAGGTGAGTCCCAGGTGGATTCTGCTGGTAAGGTGCAGCTCCCAAACATCTTTCAGCTGGAGGGTCCCCAGATGTTCCCTCCCTCATGACTGATATAGCCAAAGTACCTTCATAATTGTGTCCAGGTAGGCAGCCCAGATCTTCTGTGTTTTGGTAATTGCTGCCGAGTAGACTCTATTACAATTGGCTGCAATGGAACATTGAGAGAAAAATAAGTTTTAGAAGTGTCTTCCCATCCCTCTCTTCAGTGGTGGGTGCGCTCACATTTGCGAACCAGTAGCAAAGGTAAGTAGATCTCACTCCTGAACTTACCCACAAGTCCTTTCAGGGGGCTGACACTCCTCATGAGAGACTTCAGGGCTTCATGGACCCCTTTATCGCGCAGCACTATTTTCTGAAACATGATGAGGAAATTCTGGAGAGGGAAGAAAGAGGCGCTTTAGGATATTCTGCAGAAAAGCCCACTGCGGTTGCACCAGTAATGGGATAGGAACGGTACACCCCGGTACAGGTATACCGGTGCCTGTTAGGAGCACCAGGTTCTGTGCCAGGTGCTCTGGAGGGCCCACCCGCCTGAACGTGTTCCTTACCTGTATTTGAGCTGTTCGGGGTTTCCACACATGGAGCATACAGCGCTTGCGCGCTTCGCTGAGCAACTGGAGTGTCGCAGGCGGTAAGTATGCATGCGCGCGTTCATGTGGTAGATGCCCGGCCCCGTTGCACCATACCGGTTGCAACAGGATCCGGAACCCATCACTGGGCTGCATATACCGCGTTTCGTATGGCTCAAATAATCCAGAACAGTGATGGCTAACTTTTGTCATCATGTACTGAAAGCGCGCATCTGCACCCATTATGCAATGCGCATGAGCCCATGTTCTCCCCACCTGCACATGTATGCATGACCCCCGCACTCCCCCCACTCCTGCACATGTATTTGCATCCCAGTGTGCGCGTGACCATGTTTTGGGCCTAGTAGGCCTCCCTGCAGCCTCCTGGGACCAAAAATGGGCTGCGGGAGGGGGGGCACACTGCCCCCTGTGCTTCCTCCATCCCCCATGCATGCCACTCCCCTACCCATGCATCTCCCACATGTGCCCTGCCCATGCGTGGCAGAAACCCGAAAATCAGTTGGCTGGCGAGTGCGCATGCACAGTGGAGCTGAGCTGGGGCGACGGCTTGCATGCCCTCAAAGAGGGCTCTGCATGCCACCTGTGGCACGCAAGCCATAGGTTCACCCTCATGGATGTAGAATTGAACCCAGGATCTTGCTTGTAGCTGTGTTTTTTCAACTTTGGCAACAACGTTAAAATGCATGGACTTCGAAAGAATGCTGGCTGGGGAATTCTGGGAGTTGAAACCCACAGATCTTAGCATTGCCATTTGTCAACTGGAGCAGTGCTGGGGCCTGGTTACCTGCAACTCTTTGACAATCATGAAGCAGAGAAGACGGTCTAACCCGTTGAGACCAAAAGTACCCAAAGTGTTCTGGATCTCAGCCAACAAGCGACTGTTGGAGACTTCCTGGTGAGTTTTCATATCATACCAAGTGTTAAGTTGGTCAATATAGCAGGCAGACCTGATGGGAAACAGGTAAAAAGATAAGCAGCTGCCACTGAAGGAAGGATCTCATCAGTGAGTAAGCTGGAAAGCGTGAACGATCTTTAAGCAGTCAGATATTGAAAAAAGTTGACCAGACAAGAAACAGAAAGATCTGCAATATTACCGTGTTTCCCCCAAAATAAGTCAGGATCTTATTTTCTTTTGACCCCTGAAATAAGTGCTTGGCCTTATTTTCGGGGAGGTCTTATTATTTTTGAAGTGCAGGAGGCGTTGAGTGTGGTCACCTCATGGCTGCTGCTGTGTTGCAATATTTTCGGGGAGGGCTTATTTGGAGGGGGAGGGTTTATTTTAGCGCATGTGCTCAAAAGCCCGCTTGGGCTTATTATCAGGGAGGTCTTATTTTCGGGGAAACAGGGTTCAATGTAGGTTCATTAAATGACGCAAGTTTTCATACCGAGAGTCAGTTCTGGGCTAAAATTTCTGCAGGATTGGACTGAAACAATAGTTTTGAGTTTTTGACTAGTTTAGGAAGAAGGGGGAGGGGAGAAGGAGGAGGAGAAAGTAAGAGGAGGAAGGGGGAGGGACAGGAAAAGGCAAAAAAGGAATGGGAAGAGGAGGAGGAGGAAAGGAGGGACAAGTAGAGCAGAGAGAAGGGAAAGGGAAGGAGGAGGAGGAAGGAGAGGAGGGAAGGAAAGGAAAGAAGGAGTGGGGAAGAAAGAGAGAAAGAAGGAGAAGGAGAGGAAGACTTTTTTCTTCTTGGGTCCTGGTTTTGTATCCTCACTGCTGGGCTTTCCCCAGCAGCAAAGCCCACAGGAAAAAGAGAGAGAGTGGGAGAGAGAGAGAGAGAGAGAGAGAGAGAGAGAGAGAGAGAGGGAGAGAGAGGGAGACTGCCAGCTCCATGAGCCTTAGTGGGAACACATCTGATTGGCTGGCAGTTGCTCCCTCCTCCCAGCTGGGATATCCTTTTCAGACTGGGCCCTGGGAAATGCACTTTAACAAAGACAACCATGGGTAAATGATACACAGCTATTCCATCACAAATATAGAAGAACAATCAGCAGGCTTTCAAAAATGCGGTAAATAGCTCATTTTCGAATTGCCCCCATTAAAAATCAAATTGCCCCCCATGGGGTGTGGGCCCCACGTTGGGAACCATTGGGCTAGCAGCTTTGTGAAACTTCTGTCTGGTTGAACCCAGTCCTGCTGATCGTATGTGAAGATGTCAGGGGAAAAAAACCCCATTTTCTATGGGGAAATGCACATTAATGTAGTCCTGCTTACTTTGGGTCAGTGATTCTCAGAATCTCTCTGCAGAGGCGACCAATAAAAGTAACGGACTCATCTGTAGGCGCAAATTTGGGTATCGGAATATGGGTGGATTGGTAGATGCTTTGCCAGTCTTGAATCTGAAAGAGACACACAGTGAAATCATTCTCAGCTTTCTCTGACGTAATTGCCTTTTTTTCCAAACCAATCAGGCTGTTTTTCAAGATCACCGTATCCTAAGTGTTGTCGCTCGGTGGTGTTGGTTTCAGGCAGTGGCGGGTTAAGGCTCCCTGGTGCCCTAAGCACTGACAAATCTTGGTGCCTCCCTCCTTTGTACAGCCTGTGCAAATCTTCATTCGTTTTTTCTTTCTTTCTCAACTTTGTGGTGCCCCCTTGGGGCCTGGTGCCCTAAGCATGTGCTTAGTCTGCTTAATGGTTAATGAACCACTGGTTTTAGAGCTCTTGAGGGCTGGTCTCAGTCTGTCCACATCATCAGCAGGTAGTCCTCAACTTATGACTGGTCACCCAGTGACTGTTTGAAATGTTCCTCCTCCCCCCTCCCTAGGCACTTACAACCTGGTTCCGGTTCCATTTTTCTCCCGTGGCCATGTGGCTGCCATTTTTGATGGATTTGCCAGAAACCAGCACTCCAATACTTCCAATTTTAGACAAAAACACCCCATAGCAAACAATGGTTTTCTTAACAGCAGCATTCAGTTAACAATGACAGTGGCCGCCTTACAACCACTATGTTGGATTGTGTAGCCCTACCCTATTTGTACCCTATGGCTATCATTAAGTGTTGTACCTTATGATTCGTGATGAATCTATCTTTTCTTTTATGTGCACTGAGAGCCTCTGCACCAAAGACACATTCCTTGTGTGTCCAACCACCCTTGGCCAATACAGAACTCTATTCTATACTAAAACACAGCATTTGAAGTGGAGACTGCTTCTAAATTTTGTCTCTGAAGGTGGAAAAGAATGAAACTTTGATTTTGGGTTTTACCAGTTAGATTGACAGATCCTTTTATATTATTGGGGGGGGGGGGGGAGTTGTGATTTGATGTTAACGCCTTACTTTACCGCAACAGAGAGTGTCGGAAGTCAATGCTTCTTTTTCTTTTTCCTAATCCTTCCTCACTTTTCTCCTCCCAGTCCCTTTCCTCCCCATTGTTTTCCTATTCACTTTCATAAGAACAGCCTTGCTGGAACAGGTCACAGCCCATCCGGTCCAGCATTCTGTCTCACACAGTGGCTCCCCATTTGCTTCAGGGTCTTCCCAAGCAGATGTCTTCACCTGCTTATGATTCCCTGCAAATGGCATTGAGAGATATCCTGCCTATCTCTCCAACCCGGAGGGTGTCCTTAGGCATCCATCATTCATGATAGCCATTGATGCCCTTGTTCTCCATGAACTCGTCTAATCCTTTCTTAAAGGTGTCGAGGCTGACAGCTGTCACCACTTCTTCTGGCAGGGAGTTCCATAGACCAGTGATCCTCTGGGTGAAAAAGTACTTCCTCTTATTTGTTTGAGGTCTAGCTATCAAAAGTTTCATGGAGTGCCCCATAGTTCTAGTGTTGTGCGACAGGGAAAACAGTTTTTCCTTTTCTACTTTGTCCACACCGTGCATGATTTTATAGACTTCAATCAGGTCACCTCTCAGGCGCCGTCGTTCTAGAGTGAAGAGGCCCAGCCGTTGCAGCCTCAGATGGTAAGGAAGGTGTTCCTTTCGTATTTTGTTATACCTCCGGGATGGTGAACCTACGGCACACGTGCCACAGGTGGCACACGGAGCCATTTGTCAGGGCACGCGAGGCATTGCCTTGTCAGCTATAGGAGCCTGGGGAGGGCGAAAACAGCCTCCCCCGCCCCCCCTGAGGCCCTTCAGAGGCTTCAGGGAAGCTCCAGAGTGCAAAAAAACGGCCCTATGGGCAAACTAGAAGTCCGAGAATGGACTTCTGGTTTGCTCATAGGACCGCTTTTAGCCCTCCGGAGCCTTCAGAGGCCTTCCGGAGGCTTTCCTGAAGGCTCTGGAGGGCAAAAAACGATGTTACGAGCAAACTGGGTTTGTCCATAGGGGCGTTTTTCGCCCTTTGGAGCCTTTAGGGAAGCCTCCGGAAGGCCCCTGAAGGCTCCGGAGGGCTAAAACTGGCCCTACGAGCAAACTGGAAGTCCATCCCCGAACTTCCGGTTTGCCCATAGGGCTGGTTTTTTTGCACTCCAGAGGCTTCAGGGAAGCTCCTGAAGCCTCCAGAGGGCCTCTGTGGTGGGGGGGGGGGGGGAGAGAAGGGAGATTGTTTTTGCCCTCCCCAGGCTCCTATAAAGCCTATGGAGCCTGGGGAGGGTGAAAAAAGCATGCAAAAAATGGGGGGAGGGGAATGCTGGGGTGGTCACACATTGCATTGTGGGTGTGGCACGCCTGCGCATGACCCCTCTGCAGTCCTCCCGCTTTTGGCACGTGAGCCAAAAAAGGTTCACCATCACTGTAATATAACTCAATAAAAAAATGTTAAAGGAAAAACACAGCATTTGAAGTGAGTGAAACAACGCCAGTGCAATAAATACTGGGACCGGATTAACACGTCCTGCTAAACTTTAGCTTGTTCGATCGTGGTCTACTGACTAAACCACATTTGGCTGGGTTCACACAACACATTAAAGTGAACTAAATGTGTGAATTCAATCCCAATGATTTCTTGGGGCAGAATGGTTTTACTCTCTCCTTCTGCCCAGTTTTCTGTGAAGAGGGTTGGGGAGATGCTTAGAGCCAAATTCAGAGGACAAATTCAGAGGACGCCAGGACTCTGAAAAAACAGCATTAAGAATACAATACAATACAATAACAGAGTTGGAAGGGACCTTGTAGGTCTTCTAGTCCAACCCCCTGCGTGGGCAGGAACCTTATACCATTTCAGACAAATGGCTATCTAACATCTTCTTAAAGACTTCCAGGGTTGGGGCATTCACAACTTCTGGAGGCAAGCTGTTCCAGAGGTTAATTGTTCTCACTGTCAGGAAATTTCTTTTTAGTTCTAAGTTGCTTCTCTCCTTGATTAGTTTCCACCCATTGCTTCTTGTCCTGCCCCCAGTTGCCTTGGAGAATAGTTTGACTCCCTCTTCTTTGTGGCACCCTCTGATATATTGGAACACTGCTATCATGTCTCCCCGGGTCCTTCTCTTCATCAAACTAGACATACCCAGCTCCTGCAACCGTTCTTCCTATGTTTTAGTCTCCAGTCCCCTAATCATCTTGATTGCTCTTCTCTGCACTCTTTAACCCAGTAACTTCATTTGTGGGCCCCTTGGTACTCTCTGAGTTTGGTTGTTTTCTTGCAGACGCTTTATTACCATCAGTGCTAGAACGACCGTTGACTTACCTGAACGGTCCTTCTATGTGTGCTGCGTAGGGGAATCCAAAGCATGGGTTTAACATAGCCTTCTAGCCTAGAGACGACTGAGTTATTTGAATAGATGGCCACACCTCCTCCTTCCGCACATGCTCAGTTTATTCATACGAAGGGAAGCCGTCTAAGAGTCCAATAGTTCAGAACGACAATGAGCCAAGTCCGGTGATCCGTCACAGTCAGGTAGGAAGGGGCCGAACAGCCGAAGCCGAACGGGTGGGGTTGGATTCCCCTACGCAGCACACATAGAAGGACCGTTCAGGTAAGTCAACGGTCGTTCTCCTGTGTGCTGCTTTGGGGAATCCAAAGCATGGGACATGCCAAAGCAGTAGACGTCAGGGGCGGGAACGAGGCTGTTCAGGAGCTGCAGGTGTGGCCACAACTCTCTGGAGCACTCTCCGCCCAAAGGCAGCCTCGGCCGAGGCATAAGAGTCAATCCGGTAATGCCGTATAAACGGTGAAGGGGACGACCATGTCGCTGCCCTGCAAATGTCCTCTACAGATGCCTGCGCCGCCCAAGCCGCGGTCGTAGCGGCGCTCCTGGTGGAATGCGGAACGATGCGTCTTGGAGAGGGACGAGAACGGCTGTCATAGGCCAGGGCAATACAAGCCTTAATCCAGCGCCCTATCGTGTTAGCTGACACCTTCTGACCCATGGAAGTCGGCTGGAACGACACGAATAAGGCCTCTGAACGTCGGAAGGAAGCCGTGCGTTTAATATATCTACGAAGCGCCCTACGGACGTCCAAGTGATGCCATTGGCGCTCCTGTGGACGGGACGGGTGCGGACAAAAATCCGGGAGGACGAGTTCCTGCGCCCTGTGGAATGGCGTGTTGACCTTCGGGATGAAGGCCGGGTCCAGACGAAGCACAACCTTGTTCGGATGGAAAATACAAAGGTCGTCGCGAACTGATAACGCGGCCAGTTCCGAAACCCTCCTCGCGGACGTCACAGCAACCAGGAACGCCGTTTTCAGAGTAAGCAGCCGAAGGCTGACAGTTCGAAGGGGTTCGAACGGAGCCGCGGTGAGAGCTTGGAGCACGAGTGGAAGATCCCATGTGGGATAGCGGTGCACAACGGGCGGGCTGATGTTAGAAGCGCCCCGTATAAAGCTGCGAAACCTGGGATGACGAGCCAGGGATCGAGACCCACCGCAGATCAACACCGTGGATAGGGCCGCCGTCTGCCGACGGAGCGTGTTGGGAGCAAGTCCTTTGTCCAAGCCCGATTGGAGGAAATCAAGTACTTGTGGAATGGTTGCCCGCAAGGGTTCCACATGCGCCGTGCGACACCAGGAACAAAAGGCGCGCCAGGTGGCCTCGTATATGCGAAGTGTGGACGGGCGCCTGGCCGCTTGTATCGTTGCGATGACCTTCTCTGAAAAATGTTGTTTCAGAAGGAGAGCCCGCTCACATGCCACACGGCTAGTTGCAGGCGTTGAGGGTCCGGGTGGACTAGAGGCCCCTGGGATAGAACGATCTGGTCGTCCGGGATGCGCCATGGAGGGGACACGGACAGATGTACCAGATCTGCGTACCACGGGCGCCTGGGCCACATTGGGGCGACGAGGAGGACCTCCGCCCTTTCCGCCAGGATCTTTTGGATGACGACAGGTACTAGAGGCAGCGGAGGAAAGGCATACAGCAGCGTCTCTGGCCATGGACTGCGGAGAGCATCTGTGGCCTCCGCTCCTGGTGTCCTGAACCTGGAGAAGAACCGTTCCAGCTGCGCATTGTGAGGCTGCGCAAAGAGGTCCACTTGTGGATGGCCGAACCTGGTTGACAATTCCCGGAAGAGAGAGGGGTGCAGTTGCCACTCCCCCTGATCGACCGTGGCCCTGCTCAGCCAGTCTGCCTGTGTGTTGGAGGCACCCGAGATGTGCTCCGCCTTGATGGACAGCAGGTTCCTCTCCGCCCAGTGAAAAAGGAGTTCGGACTCCTGTAGAAGGGCCCTGGAGTGGGTTCCCCCCTGGCGGTTCACATGGGCCTTGGATGCCACATTGTCCGTCAGAACCAGAACGTGAGAAGCTGACACCGTCGGGTGGAACTTGCGAAGAGCCAGGCGAATGGCGCGGAGCTCCAGCCAGTTTATGCTGTTGCGCAGTTCCTGGGGCGACCACCTGCCTTGCGCCACCAGACCCTCGGAATGGGCTCCCCAGCCGAAGAGGCTCGCGTCGGTCGTCACCACGACCCGTTCCGGCTCCTTGAATAAGCACCCCTTGGTGAGGCTGGAGGACGTCCACCAACGTAGAGATCGCAGTACCTTGGGTGGAAGACGTGTCTTGGCGTTGGAGTGGCTGGTGTGATTCCGCTGGTATGGAAGCAAGAACCACTGCAGTTGACGTGCGTGGAACCGGGCCCATGGAACGACATCTATGCAAGAGACCATCTTCCCGAGAAGTTTCGATAGGGAAGCCAGAGACGGGAACTTCAGACGGAGAATCTGTGAGGCCAAGGTCTGTATGCTTCGACGCCTGTCCTGGGAGAGAGAGACGATGCAATTGACAGAGTCGAGGATTGTGCCCAGGTGGAGCAGGGACCTGGTCGGGTGTAGGTGGCTCTTCGGAAGGTTCAGGACGAACCCGTGACGTTGAAGGGACTCCATGGTGGTTTGAAGGTCCTGACGAGCGAGGTGGTGGGACGACGAAAGGACCAGGATGTCGTCTAGGTAACAATTGACTCTCACTGGCACCGCTCGTAGGGCAGCCGCCACTACCGCCAGCAATTTGGTGAAGGTGCGTGGAGCCGAGGAGAGGCCGAACGGGAGGGCCCGATACTGATAATGCCGCCCCGCGTACTGGAATCTGAGGAACCTCCGATGGGCTGGATGAATGGGCACGTGGAGGTAGGCCTCCTTGATATCTATAGACGTCATGTAATCTCCTTGACGTATAGACAGCAAGATGCTCTTTAGAGACTGCATCTTGAATTTGCGATACTTCAGGTAATAATTGAGCCGTTTCAAATCGAGAATAGCTCGCCATCCCCCCGAGCCCTTTGGAACAAGGAACAGGATGGAGTAAAACCCCAATCCAGTCTGACCCAGAGGCACCTGCTCGATGGCATCGATGTCCAAGAGATGGTCGATTTCGGCGTCCATGAGTCGCCGCTTGGACGGGCACCTGGGTACCGGGCACCTGATGAAGCGTCTCGGGGGGAGAGAGAGAAATTCTAGTGTGAGACCCTGGGTCACAGTTTGAAGTGCCCAGGCGTCTGAGGTGGTCTCGGTCCATTGGCGAGCGAAAGCTGAGAGTCGGCCGCCAATAGAACCGACCCCGGGGAAGTCACCGGTAGCGGCGAAAGGGACGGTTGCCAGAACCTCGAAAGGGCCGTCTGTGCATCGCCTGACCGGGCGGCTGCCTGTTCCGATCCCGGTTTGCGGGCCTGTCCTGACCTCTGTCCTGAGCTGGGGCGTATGGTCTAGCATAGGACTGGTGATAGGGTGCTGTTGAGAACCCCGAGTCGCCTCCCCGAAAGGACTGCCTCCGAGGGAAGGGCTGATGCCTACGGTCAGATCGCCTAGCCACTGAAGGAAGGACCTTCCGCTTATCCCTAGTTTCAACTAGAATAGGATCCAAGGCCGCTCCAAAGAGAGACCCCCCTTTGAACGGGGTAGAGGCCAGACGCCACTTTGAACGGACGTCCGCCTGCCAGTGGCGGAGCCAAAGAAGCCTGCGGGAAGCCACATTGGATGCCACCGCCCTGGATGCGAACTTGGCCGCCGTGAGGGTGGCATCCGCAGAGAATTCCAGGGCCGCCACCAGTTTGTTGACATCCTGGTGCAGGCGGAAGTCCTCTGGGGCCAGTCTGTCTTGTAATTGCCTAAGCCATAGAAGTGAAGTCCTATTGAAGAAAGAGGCTGCGGTTGCAGCCTTCAATGCCCAGGCCGAAGCCTGATGCGTTTTGCGAATAACAATCTCCGCCTTGCGGTCCTCGGCTTTGAGGCCCTCAGAAATCTCTGAAGGGATCAATGCAGGGGAGGCCAAGGCCGCCACTGGCGGATCAACCGTTGGGAATTGGAGAAGGTTGTCCAGATCCGTGGCTGAGGCGTACAGTTTCCTGTCCCCATTGCTGGGGGGAGAAATAGCTGTGGGTTGTTCCCATTGCTTTTGGATGAGGTCCATGAATAGTTTGGGACAGGGAACCAAATCCTGCTCCTGGACCTGTTCCGCAAAAACACGATCCGCGGCCTCGAAACCTACATCAGTGCCAGGTTGGGATGAGGCCCCTCCCATGTGAGCCGTGGCCTTGGCCTTAAACAATAAAGATTTGAACAAGGCCGGACTAAACAGACCAGAGTGAATTGCAGATCCCTGCGCTAACCCTTCATCCTCAGACAGATCGTATTCAGGAAGTTCCCCTTCCTCTACTAACTCAAGGCCCTCACTCAGTAGGGAATGACTGGGGGAGGCCGGATCGACCAGGGAAACAGAGGGATCCCTAGGCAAGGCCGGGATTGTAGGCCTATGGGTCCTGCGCAATAGTTCAGCATCCACGCCCTGAGAAATGGCCGCAGCAATCATGCTGCGGATGCCAGGGGAAAGTTCTTCCCCCGAACCTTCAGAGATTCGCAGGCCCGCGGCCGTAGGAGTAAATGTGGCCGAAGGCCTTGATCTGGAAGGCCCAGGGCCAGCTAAAGCCCCGGTAGGCCCTGCGGTCCCCAAAGGAACTGAAGGAAGGCCTTCATTTTGGGCCTGTAATACCGGCGGAGCATCCGGGGACCACCCCCGCACGGGAGGAGAGGCGACGGGCAACTCCGGGCTAGACCCCTCGGGCAAAAGAGAAGGCGGGGCCCTGGGAGCTATGCGCGCGGCCGCGTTCGATTTCCCCCTATCCGGACGTTTTGCGGCCTTCCCGGGGGCCGCGGCCGAAGCACGCGGTGGCAGGGAAGAGGCCCTAGTTGTAGCTCTACTCGCCCTAGAGGTGGATGGGAGGGGAGGAGAGGGAGAAGGAACAGGGCTTCCTCCGGCGGCAGATTGCTCAGCCATGAGGTGGTTTGAAAGGGCTCAATCACAAACCGCAGTACAAGCCGAATGAGGCCAAAAGCCAGCCGAAGCAAGGCCGAACAGACTCGAGCTGAGGGAGAGCAGGCGAACCAACCCCTCCGACGGCGGGCGCGACAATGAGGCAGCACCGGCGGCAAAAGCCGAGTCGCGCATGCGCGGTTCCAATCGGCGCGAAAGTCCTGCAGCCAATGGCGGCGGCGCGCCCGAAACGGCGGCAATTTCAAAGGAGCGCCCAAAATGGCTGCGCTCAACCTCGCGCCCGAAGACCGAAACTCCGGCACATACGGCCCCAACCACAGCGCGCTGGACTCTTCCCCCAGCCGCTTAAACCGGGCGCTTGCATCGCGGCACCCGAGCCAAGCCTCCAACCGCAGCCGCGTTAAGGCGCAAGTCCGCGGATCGCGCTCCGAAAGCCGCAGCCTGCTCGGCTGGGGAACCCCCGAACTTGAAGGTGGCGAACCAACCTCCTGACGCGGGAACAAACTGCAGGCGGCGCACCAGCCTGTCACGGAGCCAGATTCGGGAGGCCCCCCCCCCCTGAGGCCGCTGGAGCCGCAAGGGGAACGCGGGGGACGGAGAAACACAAATAAATTCAAACACTTACAGTTCAAGAATAACGAAACAATCCAACCAAAGGTATGAAAATTTTGAACGAAAACAAGAAAAAAACTCAATACAAATAAAATCCTCTGAGAGAGGAATTAAAACGTGTCTCTTAAGGCTGGACTGAGTTAATAAACTGAGCATGTGCGGAAGGAGGAGGTGTGGCCATCTATTCAAATAACTCAGTCGTCTCTAGGCTAGAAGGCTATGTTAAACCCATGCTTTGGATTCCCCAAAGCAGCACACAGGAGAAGGGAGTCGGGTTCTCTCTCTGCAAACCACTTGTATATAAACAGGCAGCAAACCCCACTGCCTTCTAGCACTGATGATGGTAATGAAGATGGTAATGAGATCATTACGGACACTGTAGCGCAGCCCTGAACTAGAAATGGTTTTTTTTCTAAATGTTGAATACCTTTGTCCTTAAGAAGTTGTTGCATTCCTGCTCCACGTTGTAATTAATAATTCGGGAGACTTCCTCCTGCCAGATCTTTAATCCACAGATGTTGACATAGTCCTGGATGTACTCAAAGGAACGGTGGAAGCCATCCATTGTGGCTGCCATGTCTTTCAATCTGGGCATGAGCTCGCTGGACTGTGGAAAAGGGGAAGATCAAAAGAGCCATCAAAAGGATATCCATCATCTTTGCCTTCTTAAGTTTGTTATTTCTTCATTGAGGGATGTCTACAGAAGGGCAGGTTTAGGAAACCTGCAATGGGAGATGCTAAGAAAGGACTGTGGGCTTGAACTGCACAGTTGCAGCTGCCATTTTGATTACTTTAACCCCTTGGCACACATCAGATAGTCCTCAACCTACAGCCATTCATTTAGCGACTGTTCAAAGTTACAATGGAATTGGAGAAAGTGACTTACAATCAGTCTTCACATTTATTACTGTTGCAGCATCCTTACCATCTTGTGATGAAAACTTGGGCATTTATTTAATCATGGTTTCAATGTCCCAGGGTCATGTTGATTGCGATTTGCAACCTTTCCAGCTGACTTATGACAAGCAAAATCAATACAAGAATTCAAATCGGCTTAACGATCGCACGATTCACTTAACAATGGGCAGTGATCTGCTTAGCAATCATGGTAAAATAGGTTGTAAAATCAAGCACGACTTAAATTAACCACCGCCATGCCTAGGAATGGAAATTCAGTCCCAACCATGGTCGTAAGTTGAGGACTACCTGCAGATGCTGCTATTCCAGAATTTCCTCTTCCAGATTTTCCCCCTGAAACCTTCACCCTCCCTTCTAAGGACAAACTATTTCACCATTACAAGGTAGAGATAAGGAAAGGCTGCTTGGTTGCTCTGGCTCCAAATATTTTTAAAATGTATTTGCAACCTGGAACACCCGTTTCACCACTTTTTTCAAGAATAGAATAGAATAGAATAGGAACAGAATAGAAATAGAATAGTATAGTGTTGTGGCCTAGCCGGATCTGGATGAGCTGCTGAAGTGAAGAGTCCTATGAGTCTGCCCTGGAGGAGGAGGGAGACCTTGAGGAAACAGAGAGTCTGGTTGGCCACCAGGAGGCGCCTGGGTCATGGAGCAGTGGGGAGGATCAGGGGCAGTTTGTCCGATGCTAGATTACGCAGGGCTGAGAAAAGGAGGCAATAGTTATGTAAGAGGCAAGCTCGGAAGCCCTGATGAGCACCAGCTGGTTGATGAGTGGCCCCTCCCAGGAGAGCTTATAAGGAAAGCTTTGGGGAGGGGTCATTTGCAGGAAACAACAGTTACAACTCATCATTGGAGCTCTCTGGTCATTCGAGTCTGTGATTCTCTGTCTGTATTTGTAACGTGAGTTAGGGCTCACAGCCAAGTAGATAGTGGCAAGCAGCCAAGCTTGGGTGTGTCCATCTGTGGGGCAGAACAGTATAGTATAGTATAGAATAGAAAAGTAATAGAATAGAATAGATTAGAATAGAATAGGAATAGAATGGAACGGAACAGAACAGAACGAAATAGAACAGAACAGAATAGGGGTGAATGAGACCTTGGAGGTCTTCTAATACAACCTTCTGCTGGCTCAGTGATTTTAATAGGATTTGCAGCAATTCACCGACATCCTTAAGCGCATCATTAACAGCTTTGTGTTTTGGTCCCTTGTCTTCTAATCTTCGAGAGGAGCTTTGGATAGTAAGATGGGTAGCATATAACAATTTAATAAATAAATCTGAGAAATGTCTGTCTTTCCACTAGATGTTCAAACAAATGTCAGAAAAGCAAATGAAGTGGGAGAGCTATAAAACAGACGGATCCGAAAGAATGGTGTAATGTGTGAAACCACTCTTTCATGAAGCTATAGGGAGATGGTGCAAGGACTAGGCTAAATGAATGTAGGTAAACTGAAAAAAGAGAGGAAATTGGAACTAGATCACCTTGTACCTTAGCTCTAGGGTTGAAGGTGAGCCCTCGGTGTAGGGCAAAAGCCACACGTTTGACCAGTTCCTTTCTAATTCCATCTTCAAGCAACTGTTTGGGGTCAACCTAGAAAACCCGCAGAAGACAGAAATCAAAATGTGGAAGTACATTTTCTTCACGTGCCTTTCTATTTACTGGATACGTCTTTCCTACTCTCTACCAAATACTTTTGATTTTTTTGATTTTTGATTTTATTTGATTTTTATACTGCACCTATCTCCCAGAAGGGACTCAGAGCGGTGCACAGGAAGTTAAAAAGCAGACATACAAACATATAGACAAATACAACTACAATATTAAAATCTGATTAAATTTGAAAATAGCCTGTGCTAAAAATACAACTAAAAGTTACCAAAAATTAAAATCAATTTAAAACTCAGTCTGTGAGAATGATCTCGGGGGGTCTAAGCTAGGCTGGCTAGGTGAAAGAAATGGATCTTGAGACGTTGGCGGAAGAGGCGGAGGTCCGTGGTGGTCCGGAGTTCGGGGGCTGGTCGTTCCAGAGGGCTGGACCCGCCACAGAGAAGGCCCTTTCCCTTCCCCTGGGGGTCGGCAACCGGCACTGTCCGGCAGACATATCTCTATAAGCCGAGGTGGCACAATGGTTAGAGTACAATACTGCAGGTTACTTCTGCTGACTGTCGGCTGCCTGCAATTTGGCAGTTCAAATCCCACCAGGCTCAAGATTGACTCAGTCTTCCATCCTTCCCAAGATGGGTAAAATGAGGACCCAGATTGTTGGGGGCAATAGGCTGACTCTGTAAACTGCTTAGAGAGGGCTGGAAAGCACTGTAAAGCGGAATATAAGTCTAAGTGGCATTGCTATCTTGAGGAAGATAAGATCATCTCCAAAAGAAGAAACCTTTGCAGAACAGCTACGCCCTCAATATTCTAGTAGTAGATGTCCTTTGAGGGGTTTTTTCACCCTATTCCAATGATGGCGAACCTTTTTCGCCTCGGGTGCCAAAAGCACACACACTCGCGCTATTGTTCATGCTCCTGTGCCCACCCCCATAATACCTCCCATGCCGTGTCCCCTGAGAATACATGTGTGACACCCCCTGCTGTCTAGCGCATGTACACATGGCTTTTTTGGAGCCTGGGGAGGGCAAAAATGGCCTCCCCAGAGGCCGGAAATAGCCCGCTTTCTGACTTCCGGTGGGCCCGGTAGATCCATTTTTCGCCCTCCCAAGGCTCCAGAAGCTTTCTAAGATCCTGGGGAGGGCAAAAAAAGGCCCAACACACAAATCGGAAGTTCAGGAATGGACTTCTAAGTTGCCCGTTGGGCCATTTTTCTCCCTCTGGAGGCTTTAGGAGGGCAAAAAAATGGCTGAAAATCAAGGCCGAAAATCAGCAGGCCAGCATGCTCATGTGCACTGGAGCTGACAGGGCAACGCCTCACGTGCGCTCAGAAATGGCTTCGTGTGGCACCCGTGCCATACGTTCGCCATCATGGTCCTATTCTGTTGATCATGGAGGACTCATAGGGGACTTATGAAGGCCCCTTTGAAGATTATGTGGTAGCAGTAGAACTGCAGGGGACTAGTCCAGGCGGTCACTGGGAGTCAACACTGATCTGAAGAAACATACATGCACACAAATAGCCCTTGAAAAATGGCCTTCAAACTATTAGTCCTTCAGGTGATGTTACTGTGTCATTTTCACAGGGCCCCCGCCTATCCCCAAATTCATGAAACCTAACTTCAGGAATTGAAAGGTTTCTGGATTTTGTTAAAAAAATAGTATTTATTGAATTTTCTAACATTTAAAAGACAAAACACAAATTTACACTTATGAGCTTTTCCATTTCAGTATTCATATCTTTCGTAACAATCTTATTTACAAAAAATTCTATCTCTATATCATTATCCTAAGTTATATGCTTATTTAAATACACTCTATATATTATACTTTTACTGTTTGTGCCTTAAGTTTTACGTTTACTTTCAAGCCAAGAATATCATCTATTCCAAATTTGATAGTACCATTTCTTCCCTCTCCTTCATTTCCCTAGACAGTCTATCCATTTCTGCACAGTCATAGATTTTCCTTCTTATAATTGGATCTGGGGGAGTATCTGTTTGTTTCCAAGTCTGTCCTAAAACAATTCTCCTTGCAGTTAATATGTGTAGTATTGTGTATTTTAATTTATTCCCCATTTTCCCACCAAAGATTCCCAGGAGGAACAATTCCAGCTTCAACTCTATCCTCTGCTCAGTTATCTCTTTGAGCCACTTTCTTATCTTACGCCAATATTTTGGGGCAGGTCCACCACATGTGGTACAATGTTCCCTGCTTATGCCAGGCTTCTGGATATTTTTGTCCACCGCAATGGGAAATGTTACCTTGATGATGCCAACCAACGTTGTTTTCATCATCAGGATGCCTTCTGTGAAAATGGAGATGGCGTGTGTAAGCTTGGCAACCTTCGAGAAAGAAAGGAGAGGTTGGTTAGAAGGAACTTCCAGAGCATTGGGGCGGTGAAAAAACCCATCATTGATAAGGAAGCTATTTTCTTCTTTTACCACATGGACTTTTTTCTCCTTATCCCAAAGGTGCTTTTTCAAGAGGCAAACTGGACTTTCTGGTTTTTCTTGGGAGACGTTTCGCTTCTCATCCAAGAAGCTTCTTTAGTTCTTCTTCAGAGCTGAAGAAGCATCTTGGATGAGAAGCGAAACATCTTCAAAGAAAAACCAAAACAAAATCCAGTTGTCTCTTGAAAAAGCACTTTTGGGACAACGATGACCGGGATGACTAACAATCTCCATACACATTTCTTCTCCTTAGTTTCCTGTTTTAAATAACATGTCCAACTGTCAACAAGAGGGACAGAAACAAGCTTTCAATTTTCCTGATATTCATTCTTTATTACAAATGATTTACTACAGATGACATACTATCATCATTTACAGAGATTCTCAACCATCCAGGTCATATTTGTCCCAAGGTTCTTTTTTTCCCCAAAAGACAACTGGACTTTGATTTTTTTTCTTTGAAAATATTTTGCTCCTCATCCAAGAAACTTCTTCAGTGAATTTTCAAAGAAGAAAAATCAAGAAAGACACGAAGAAAAAGCATCCATAATCTGGATGATTGAAAATCTTTTTAGATGATGATTTGCTACCTAACATTGTTCTACCACCATTTACAATCAACAAACCAGATCAGCGTCTTCATTTTATTTGGGATATAGAAGGGTATGTGGGTGAAGGTGTATATTGCATGGTGAAGGTCAAATATATATATTTATACAGCTTCAGCATAATTGTAACCCTAACCCAGATCTCCATCCTTCCTGGAAAGTTTCCCTGCCTCTAAAAGCTGGTTACTGGTTCCAAACTGAGATAGATCAATGATCTAATTCTGAATATGAGAGCTTATTCGTGCATATAGCTCTAATAAAAGCTGCAGTTGAAGTCCTAATTCTCCCACTCCTTGATCTGAAGGGAAACTTTCATTTGCACCCATAAAATGCTTTCTGGTCTGGATAGTATCAATAAAGGAGAATATTTGTAGCTCAGGACTGAAATGAGGGGTCCTTGGTGCTCTCTGAGTTCAGAGAATACCAAGGATCCCTCATGGTCTGGATGGTTTAATGAAATCTTAGGAAAAATAATGGGAATTGGCCATCTCCATCATGTACTACTACTTGAAGGCATCTGGCTGGCTTTGATGACAAACAAATGAGAGCATGACCCTGTAAAATCCATACCAATTCCAGAAGTGTACCTAACCTCTGCAACCCTATGAATTTTGAGGCACCTCATAGCGTGGTCCAAGTTGAGCATAATCTCGCAGCTTGTCCTTGTCTAAGCGAGTTGGCACTTCAATGATGTCATGTGTCTGCAGTTTTATAATCTTCAGGAGAGAAGTGAACATGCTTTCCGGAATAATCTGTAAAACCTTTTCTCCAAAAACAAAACAAAACAAATGCAAAAATATTGATTAGTGAAGCAGTCATTCCTTTAAGGCAGCAGTCACCAACTGGTGGCCCGCGATAAAAATGTTGGTGGTCCGCAGAAAAATTATCTGTGTTTTTTATTTTGCACTAAATCAGGGGTCCTCAAACTACGGCCCCTGGGACGGATACGTGAACGCTTGTGTTGCTGCAGAGTTTCCCCCTTTCGGGGTCTTTTTGTGCGGGTCAGGGGGGGGAGAAATTTCAACTTGGGGTCTGCTTCAGTCTCCTAGTAGAGCTTTGGGTGAAGGTTGGAGGGAAGTGCAGTTGGTGGCAAAAAGCTGGAGGGCCTTGTTCCAGTGGGACTGCATCATGGCCTGGAACAGGCTGACCATCTCAGCCCGCTGAGCCTCCAGGGGCCAATACCTGGCCTTGCACTCCTACAGGTCTTCCCTCTACTTGGAAAGCCTATGCTCGTAGTCCTCAGTGAGGTGCTTCTGCTGAGCCTCCTTCTCGGTCATGTCTAATTTGAACTGATCTGTTTTGCCAACTGTTTCTCATGGTGGCTGCTTAGCTCCAGCAACTGCTTCCTGTTGGGGCCCTAAGGAGCCTGAGCGGGCAGGCGAGGAGTGGCTGGGAGGGGAAGGGCGAGTAGAGGCTGACGAGGTGCCCCCTTTTTGATTTATTTTATTTATTTATTAATCGTATTTATAAGCCGCACCCATCTCACCACATAGGGACTCGGGGCGACGCACAGGGAATATAAAATATAAATATACATATATACAAGAATATAAGCATTCTTAAAACTGAATTAAATTAAACCCACCCTGCGCTAAAACCCATATTAAAACCCCTGAATTAAAACTTTGGTCAACTAAAAGCAGTACAGTGTCAAGTAAAATCATGCCAGGCCGGCTTGTTGGAAGAAGTGCGTTTTTAACCGCTGGCGGAACAGGCGGAGGTCCGAGATGACACGGAGTTCGGGAGGTAGAGCGTTCCAGAAGGTTGGGCCCATCACAGAGAAGGCTCTTCCCCTGGGCATCGCCAACCGGCATTGCCCAGTTGACGGCACCCGGAGCAGACCCTCTCTGTGAGAGCGTATTGGTCGTAGGGACGTATGGGGCAGCAGACAGTCGGTCTCGTAGGTTGCTAGGTCCCTTGATGTGAGTTATATCGAGTTAGCCACACCCACCCAGTCACATGACCACCTTGCCACGCCCACCCAGCTGGTCATTAGGCAGATCGTATTAGCGGTCTGTGGGATTTAAAATTATGAATTTAGTGGTCCCTGAGGTCCGAAAGGTTGGTGACCCCTTCTTTAAGGGGTGTGACACCACTCTAGTTTTTAGCATGACAGTGAAACATCTCACTGAAGCATCGCATGAAGAGAGATCTGAATTAGCAGGTTACCTTTTGTTACCTGCCAGTAAATCCTTTTTCATCTTCTTTTTGGGGGGGGGGGGGAGTCATAAATCCCTTTGTTCAGTGCCACTGTAATTTAAAACAGTCGCTTAACAAACGGTCATTGAGGATTACTTGTGCACCAAAATGGCTTTCTAGCAACCACAAGATATAATAAACTGCTTTACTCAATATTACTAATCCCCACAACACTGTCAGTTTACTTACTAAGACTGTATTACTATTCTTCTCATCCTTCCTTGTATCTGTCTCTTCCCATTTATGACTATAACCATGTTGCTTGTATCTTTACAATTTATATTGTTTTTATTTGTTTCCTAGTACGATTTGATAGCTTATTAGTAACCTTGACTATCGCTGAGTGTTGTATCTTATGATTCTTGATGAATGTATTTATTCTCCTTATGTACACTGAGAGCATATGCACCGAAGACAAATTCCTTGGGTGTCCAATCACACTTGGCCAATAAAGAATTCTGTTGTTCTGCTGTTGTTTATCCAGAATAGTATAGGAGCAGGGTGTTGGGACTAGAACACCTCCAAAGTCCCTTCCAACTCTTTTATTCTGTTTTCTGGTTGAGAAGCAATGGCCTACTGTTAAGTTCTTCCAGAGGGGAACTCTTAAAAAATAGTTTCCCAGTTTGTAACAGGGGAGAAAATATCCCCCCAAAACGATCCTGCTCACCTTTCTCACATACGACACCAGTTCTCCAGAATAGTACTGTGATACACTGAGAAGATCAGGACTGTTTGCTTGATTGATGCGAAGAAGTGGCATGTCAAGAGCTGAAGCCAGCTGGAAGTAAGGGAGAGAGAGAGAGATGTCAGTAAGGTTCCCAGATATACTTTACCTTATAATATGAGTTTTCTTGCTAGTGGCTTAGTGCAATGAGTGAATCTAGGCACTGTGTTATAAATCACGGTTTGTGCTGGAAACCGGAAGCATCACGGTGAGACTGGTTGGAAAAATAGTGGACTCCGATGAGCTCTGTGAAAATCCAGCTAGACAAACTGCTGTCCTGGGTGTATGTGTGTGTCTTCGGACCAGAAATGTCCTGTAGGGATGGGGAATAAGGAGAGGCATCTTGGATGACCAAGAGGAACCGGCAAGTTCCTCGCTAGGTCAGAGGAAGTTCTTTGGACTGATGGCTGCCGGGGGGGGGGGGGGGGGGAGATTGGAACCGAGCGAGTGATTGGCCAACTCGCAGGTAAGAAAATGGGATAAAAGAAGAAAATTAACAAGAATTGGAATCTTTGAGAGACCAAGAGAAAATGGTTAAAGAGGAGGAGGAAGGGAAATAAGGTACATATTAGTAGATTAAAGGGAATTGTATTAATATTATTAATGGCGTATGATTAATTAAGATGTAAGGGAATTATACCAACATTATTAATTGTGGATAATTAATTAAGTTAAATGTTATTTATGTAAAAAAATGATTTTGAGTATGTATGGTGCTTACATCAAAACAGACCAACAGATGAAATGTGAAATGGCAACCTGGTATAATTTTGAAGATAATTTAAATGAAGAGACAAAGATGAAATTTTAAAGAGTGGGTTGGGGAATTTGAGAAACGTATTTAGAGATGGAGTTGATGTTATTGTAAGAGATTAGAAATTAAGGGCAATTAGAGATATGGTTTATGTATTAAGAAGAAAATAAGTTTTAAGATTAAAAAATATGGAAAGAGAAAAATATGGCTGAAGTTGGAAACAGAGATATGATGTAAAATGGATTATGTATATGAGAGGATGGAAAAGTAAAGATCCGGACAACACTTTGTTCATAAAATATGTAAAAATGTGCAATTATAAAAAATAAAAACCTTATAAAAAACATAAAAAATCATGGTTTGTGGCTTAGTCTGCTATATGAACTCAGCCAGCTGAAGCTTATTGTTTAAAAAATGTGGCTGAGCAAGCTTTGTCTTTGGTGTGTAAATTGAGCCTCAACTTCCGCGCATGAGAGTGAAAATAATGATTATGTAAGTGGAAAGTATCTTGAATCAAGTAGATCCTTCGTTATTTTTCAAAGCTTAATTCCATTCTGGAAATATGCGCAAATAAAATGGATCAGTTCTTTATGGTCCTGGAAATCCAATTTGTAAACTTGAGACAAAGGATTTGAAAAGGGGAGAAAAATGAGCCCTTCCCCTCCCTCCAAAAGCCATAAAGGATTCGCAACCTGACCTCCCGAAAGCTGGAGTTGTTGTACTGTTAAATCAAGAATCAGCAACCCACGGCTCTGGAGCCGCATGTGGTTCTTTCATCCCTCTGCTGCAGCTCCCTGTCGCCAGTCGGCGCCACAATTGATAGGGCTTTCAGTTAGGACAGGTAGAGGAAAAAAGACGCCGTGCTAGGAGGAGACTCTATGATG
The DNA here is from genome assembly GCA_039707465.1 of Rhabdophis nuchalis. Lineage (NCBI taxonomy): Eukaryota > Metazoa > Chordata > Lepidosauria > Squamata > Natricidae > Rhabdophis > Rhabdophis nuchalis. The sequence goes on from CM077645.1 coordinate 208,823,503, forward strand.
GGGGAACTGGATTTCTGGTCGGCTCCAGAATTGATTGGGGGGCTTCTGTTTAGGACCTGTGTGGCTCTTTGAGTGTTTAAGGTTGCCAACCCCTGTGTTAGATTAACCAACTCACCTTTAAAAAGGTGGCCCGGAGTTTGGTTACCATGGACGGGCTGACTCTTATACTTTCCTGCATGATAGAGGTGAAACTGGAAAGGGAAGCAGAAATAAAGTCATGATCAGTGAAACCAATATTCCAGAACATAGGGGTGAGGAAATATTACCAAAAATGAGTGGGGTGGTTTTCTGCTATGCTTAGGAAGGTGCACACAAAAATTAGTGTAAGGATTAAAACCGACATAGCATGCTTAAGATTTAAATAGCCAATGGTTCTTTATGACGGTTGCAGTGTCCCGGAGTCCCAGGATCAATTTTTGCAACCTTCTGACAAGCAAAGTGGGTGGGGAAGCAGACTCGCTTAATAACTGTGTTAATAAATTGGTGCAATGGCTCACGAAACAACGGTGGCAAGAAAGGTAGCAAAAATGGAAAACTCACTTCGCATCATACCGTATTTTTCGGAATATAAGACACACCTTTTTCCCTCAAAAAAGAGGGAGAAAATCTGGGTGCGGCTTCCAGCCCGGTCACAGTACCGAGACGGCATTGGTCGCGTTGGTTGATGATCTCTGGAGGGCTCGGGATAGAGGTTGCTCCTCTATCCTGGTCCTGTTAGACCTCTCAGCGGCTTTTGATACCATCGACCATGGTATCTTATTGCACCGATTGGGGGGGTTGGGGCTGAGAGGCACCGTTTTACGATGGTTCTCGTCCTACCTCTCTGGTCGGTCGCAATGGGTATTGGCAGGAGGGCAGAGGTCGGCCCCGAGGCCCCTCACATGTGGGGTTCCTCAGGGGTCGGTCCTCTCGCCACTTCTGTTCAACACCTACATGAAGCCGCTGGGCGAGATCATCCGTGGTTTTGGGGTGGAATACCATCTGTACGCTGATGACACCCAGCTGTACATATCCACCCCAAACCACCCCAACGATGCCGTCGAGGTGCTGTCCCGGTGTCTGGAGGCCGTACGGGTCTGGATGGGTAGTAACAAACTCAAACTCAACCCGTCCAAGACCGAGTGGCTATGGTTTCCGGCACCCCGGTTCAGCCAGATAAGTCCAACACTGGCCATTGGGGGCGAACAACTGGCCCCCGTGGAGAGGGCGCGCAACTTGGGCGTCCTCCTGGATTCCCGGCTGTCCATGAAGGACCATGTGGCGGCCGTGGCCAGGGGGGCGTTCTATCAGGTTCGCCTGATACGCCAGTCGCGCCCCTTACTGGACCGGGGGGCCCTTCGCACAGTCACTCAAGCGCTTGTGACATCTCGGCTGGATTACTGTAACGTTCTCTACATGGGGCTCCCCTTGAGGTGCACTCGAAAGCTACAGTTAGTGCAGAATGCGGCCGCGCGGGTGGTTATGGGTGCCTCAAGGCAAGCCCACGTAACACCTCTCCTGCGCAAGCTGCACTGGCTGCCTGTGGCCTTTCGAGTGCGCTTCAAGGTGTTGACTACCATCTTTAAATCGCTCCATGGCTCGGGGCCTAGCTATATACGAGACCGCCTCCTGCCCCATACATCCCTTCGTCCGGTCCGCTCCCACAGAGCGGGCCTTCTCCGGGTGCCATCGGCTGGGCAATGCCGGCTGGCGACACCCAGGGCAAGGGCCTTCTCTGTGGCGGGCCTGGCCCTCTGGAACGACCTACCCCCCGACCTTCGCACTACCTCGGACCTCCGCCTCTTCCGCCAATGTCTCAAGACGTACTTATTCCAACAAGCCGGCCTAGGATAGCCCCCAGCTTCTGACTTTTTAAATATAAATTATAATTTGGTAAGGTTTTAATAATGGGTTTTAGCACGGGTTTAATTAATTTAATATATTTTAATTGATGTATATTGTATTTTGTGGTTTTATATAATGCCTGTGCGCCGCCCTGGGTCCTAACAAGGAGAAGGGCGGGGTATAAATTTGATAAAATAAATAAAATAAAATAAAATACACTGAATACAGCATTTTTGCCCTACCAAAACCCTGCCCCCTTTGCAAAAATGGACATACGGAGGGTTGGGAGGTGTGCAAAGTGCTACCCTCTGGGGAGGGCAAAAAAGAGCAAAAATCAGGCTGTTTTTGCCCCACCAGCCCCCAGGAGCACTCTACAAGCCTCCCAAAGCTCTGATTGCCCTTTTGGGGGGGGGGGGCAAAAAAAATGAGGTGCAGAGTGTTTGGAAGGCCTGCAGAGTGCAAAAACCTTTTCTTTTAAATTTACCTCTTCAAAATCATGGTGCGTCTTATATTCTGGTGTGTCTTATTGTCCGAAAAATACGGTAAGTTTTGGGTTCAACTGTGTTTGTATGTCAAAAGACTACTTGTAATCAGTTCCAAGAAGAAGAATTCAGAATGCCTCTGTGTTGTCATACCTGTCGATCAGCTGCCAAGCGTAGGAAAGGTCTCCTACGATCTGCATGGTGATTAAAACCTCTTCTTTAATGTTGATGGTTCGGATCATTTGATGGAGAAACTTACGAGAGTCTGCGAGAAACTGGCAAACATGAAGGTTGGACTCCAGCTGGTGAAATTCCTGGACCTGCATGAAGCATTTGAATGCAATTCATTCCCTGGGAAGGTTTTCAATCATATTTTGTCACCAAGAAGATATTTATAGGCAAGGAAACTCCCACCTTACCTCTTCCAAAGCTTGAATCAGCTGCACTGTTTTCCTGCCTGCTGCCGTGGAGTCGTTATAATTCAGAGACATGATTTGTTTGGAGATTTCTCTAAACCAGGCTTGCAGATTTTCTGTTCAGGCAGGAAAAGGAATAAAAGGGATCACCGTATGGTGACAGGTCTGACTGTCAATGCCCCTGAAACTCCCCTGAACTCTCAGTCTACAAGTGTTGCATTTCCAAATATTGACTAAAAAAACAAAAATAGAATTAGATGATTGCTTTCTTTCATTTACAAAGATACTAATCTTTATGCGCCATGGCAATGCAAGACTTAGACACCTGATTTGTGGGGGGGAAATAAAGCAGCAGGATTCTTGCCCCTTTTTTAGCTTTGAGAAAGATAATGTTCTGCTTATTCCGTAAAAGTGTGAAATATGTTTCCATCTCACTGCTGGAAATTCTTAATTTATTAAATTTGCACCTGCCACAAAAAGATTCAACTTGCGATATTTTAGCAGATGTTGCTAGAGGACATAGGTCATAATAGCAAATGTCACACCTGTCAAATAAATACTGAACACAATTCACCAACGCTTTTTATTTAATTCACTGAAGAAAAGAGCCAACAGCACGAAGACAATGGCCACATCTGCTAAAAACTAAAAGCAACCCCAAGCACAAAATAAAATCAGGAATTCTCTAGTCAACATAGCTGGCTGGAGATTTCTGGGAGTTGAAGTCCAAACATCTTAAAGCTAAGAAAATTGAGAAACACTAGCTCAGTGCAACATATAAATCTAGCCTAATAATGACCTTGTGGTTGAAGAACATACCACAGCCATGGTTTGACCATAGTATGGAAGGAAAGGCTGCCTGAGATTACTTCCCTCCCAACATCTTTACTGCTTTTGGGTTATTCTTCAGCTTTGCTGGGATGTAATTAGATAGCAAAGAGTTGGGGGAGGCCCGTAGAACCCAAAGTCAATCAAATACCCCACCAGATACTGGCCAAGAATAGCAATCAATGAAATACAGCTAGTGAGGCATATGGTGCCTTGGCATATGGTGGAAATACACTGGAGGATGCTGCAACTGAGTATGGCTGCTAACCATCCTCGGAGCAAAACAGGACCCTCAAAATGTGGGAGCATCTGCATAGTCACATGACAGAAGATTGAGATTTGGGTAACAAGGTCCCCATACCCTCAAACGGCCCCTGGAAACAAAGTAGCATCCTGTACTACTTTGCTCTCATTAACCCCATGGGTCAATTCAATTGTTAAGTTCCTATTTTGTACTAAAGCAAGACACATATTATTCTGAAAAAAAAAAAGTTTTATTGGTTTTTACAAATTTTTAAAAACAGGAAAAGGGTATAAGGTGTTAAAAAGATATTTTGAGGTTCCGGTTCCGCCTTCCAGTGGCGACGGGCGAGTCTCTGACTCGGTCGCCGCTTTGTCCTTTTTTCTGCCCCCCCACGGGGGCGAGGCATCCCCTTTTTTGGGGGCCTCCCGTAGGGCTGGCTCGCCTGGGTTTGTTTTTCCCTGCGGCGGCGGGAAAACGGCCCTTGTCTTCGGCCTAGATGAGAGAAGGCATGCCGCGGGGGGGTTTCCCTTCGCCAATGGAGGACGGTAACGCACAGCGGATTTAAAAAGAGCTGAGTGTCGGGTCGGAAGGTTCCCCGGGGCTTTGGCGGCGAGGTGAAGAGTGAGTGATTTGTAACATTATTTGTGCTGGCAGCCTGGACTGAAAGACGTAGAGGGGGGTGTTTGTTTGTTAAACCCCCCCTCGGATTTAAAGCGGCATTTAAAAATGGCTCCCAGTTGCGAGGGAGCGGATATTTTGCATCCGGACGGCTTTAACTAAGTGAAAGTGATTTGCGGCTTGTTTTTTTTTTACAATGTATCTAAGTCCGGCTGGCTTGATACAATTTTTCTTTTGTTGTTTTCTCCGGCTGGCTCTCAGACTGGGCGGTGGAGGATGGTTCCCTTTGTTCCTGAATGAGTATTTGTATTTTTGAAAAATTACCAACATCTCTTGTGAACTGGACTCTCTCTCTATACTAATGAAGATGTTTTTGGATTAATTGATTCCTTCTCTGGAGTGCCTTCTTTGTTATAATTATTGACTGTGAATAGTGTTTCTCTGCTGGGTCCTGAACTTTTTACATTCATCTGAACTGTTTTTCTCCTGATTTGCTTCAACGGCCCCACCCAAAAAATGCCATCTTAGTGGCACTGACTTTAACAGCTTACCATGGCATCTAAATCAGAACTGGCAGGATTGGAACAAAGAATGTCATCTTTGGAATCAGTGTTACAAGCTCTGGTGCATGAAATTAAAGCTTTGCGAGAAGATAATAATAGTTTCAAGAAGGATCTTCTGGAAACACGGAAGCAAGTGCTGGAGAACACACAGAAGACGGAGGAGCTGGAAGGGGGGCTGGCTGGGGCAAAGGGAGAACTTAAAAATGTCAACACTGAAATTGCAGATTTGTCTGGTCATATGTCTAGGATGGATTTTGAAAGGATGTCATATTTTTTAAGATTTCAGAATATTTCTGAAGAGCCTGGTGAATGCCTTCCCGATCTCATGAGTATAATTTTAGCAGACTATTTACATAAACCTAAAGATGAGATCAGGGGGGACATTGACCTAGTCTACAGAATAAATTCGACATATGCCAGGATAAATGAAGTACCCAGAGAGATACATATTAAATTTGTTAGAAGATCAACCAGAGAGGGAATTTTGAGGGCGCAGAGAGGGGGGGGGCGTTAATTTACCAACAAAAGGAAGTCGTCATCTTGAAGCAGGTCCCAAAAAAGATTAGAGAGATGAGAAGGAAGTATTCCTTCTTATCTAAAAAATTGTTTGACCACGGGACCTGGTTGAAGTGGGCGATGCCGGAAGGGATGCTGGTGTTCTGGGATGAAGGAAGAGTAAGGATTAAAACAGTTGCTGAGGCGGAAGCCTTTCTTAAAAAACATTCCTCTATCCTGGGGGAAGATCCAGGGGGGACGGAGGGGGCCACGGCCCCACCCGCTGGGGGCCAGGGAGGAGAAAAAGAAGATACAATTGCCAAGAGACTTAGATCGAAAAAATAACTTTGCTTTTTTCTATTATTATTAATATTCTATAACCTTTATATCTGGATGTTTACACACGACTGCTAGCATAGAATTGAGAATCTAGGAAACATACTTATTTTCACCTTGTAGTATTTTTGGAAAAATGTTTTTTTTTTTTGATATTTTATTATGAAGCCCTGGAAGGGCCAATGATTCCGACACGAAAGTTCTTAAAATGTTTCTGTATTCCCTTCCCCTTTGGAAAATTGTAAAAACCAATAAAACATTTTCAATATAAAAAAAAAAAAAATATTTTGAGGACATCTATGTCGGAGATGTCAGCCCCCACCGAGGCTTCATACAGAAAAAAAAAGAAATACAATACATTTTTCATTTCCCTACAAAGTGGAAAGAGATACAAATATATCATTTTATATTCATGCAATCAATCATTTGTTTCTATAAACATCCAAATAAAGGTTATACTACATAGAAAAAAGTCATTTGTGAGATCTGAGTCTTTTAGCAATTGTGTCTTCCTCTCCCTGACCTCCAGTGGGCGGAGCTGTGGCCCCTCCCGTTCCCCCATTTTCATCCTCCAGGATTGGGGAATGTTTTTTAAGAAAGGCTAGACACATATTATTCTATTTCATCGTAAAAGGTTGTGTTGATTCAGCCATTCTTATTTGTAAAATATGGCTTATGGGTTTGTATATTGTGGTATCTGAGCCAATTGTGGCCTATTCAGCAAACCATAATGAAATAGGCCTGGAGGGTGCTTAGATCTGGCCTGCGGTGCCACCCTGGAAACAGCAAAGGACCGGTCCGCAGTGCCTCTGCTCACAAAAACAGAACTTAGGGGGGGGGGGGCGTCCGGGCCACCACAGATGCTCCAGACATGAGTGACATTGAGCAGGCCAGTTGTGAGTGCTCCAACACTGGAAGGTTTTAAGAAGAGATTGAATAACCATTTGTCTGAAGTGGTTTAGGGTTTCCTGCCTAGGCAGGGGGTTGGACTAGAAGACCTCCAAGGTCCCTTCCAACTCTGCTACTCTGTTAATCTATTAAAATTTTACTCTTCATGCTAAAAGAGGTTTTCGGTTTCAGCCTACCGTTTTTCTCCACTCTGGTTAATGGTTTCACTCCTGAAAAGACATCTGCCAGTTCAGCCATTCTTTCGGATCCTTCTGTTTTATAGCTCTCCCACTTCGTTTGCTTTTCTGACAACATTTGTTTGAACATCTAGTGGAACATCAGATTTATTTATTAAATTGATATGCCACCCCTCTTACTATCCAAAGCTTCTGTAGGAAGCTTAGATTAAAAAACAAGGGGCCAAAACACAAAGCTGTTAATGATGCCCTTAAGGTCATCAGTGAATTACTATTACTATTGGAATTACTGACCCAAAAAGTCAGCTTGCTGAGTCTATGTCTCAAAACATCTGATTAGGAAGAAGAGGTATATGTCAGAATGTTGAGCCAATAAACTTAAAAGCACATTATTTGATTCACCATATATTAAAATAAAGTTGATAAATATATTTTGTTAACTTTGTTTTTAACTATGTTTTTACAGGTAGACCACATCTAACACCGGAACGTCAGTTGCTAAGGGAGGGGGTTGTTAAGTGAGGCATTATTGATTTTGCAATCTTATTTTTGCTATGCCTGTTAGGTGAATTACTCTGGTTGTTAAGTGAATCACATAATCATTAAGGGACTCTGGCTTCCCCCATTCCCTTTGCTTGTGCGACACCAGCTGCAAAAGTCACATATGGAGATCACATGATCCCAGGATGCTGAAACGATCAGAACATATGCAGCTCGCTAAGCACCCAAATTTTGGTCATGTGACCACAGGGACATTACAAGGGTTGGTGCAAGAACCGGTCATGTCATTTTGTTCAGTGCTGTAGTAACTCTGAACAGTGGCTAAATGGATGGGTGCAGGGTGGGGACTACCTCTGTATGATTTTATTGTTTTATTTGAAAAATGGCCAAAGTCATGCAAATATAATGGGTGGTACGGAAATTTGATAAATAAATACATAAAGATAAGAAATCACCAATAATACATTTTTCAAAGATTCCCCAAGAAAATATTATTATTATTATTATTATTATTATTATTATTATTATTATTATTATTATTATTATTATTATTATTATTATTATTATATTATTATTAATATTATTAATATGTTAATATTGTTAATATTGTTAATATTGTTAATATTGTTAATATGTTGTTGTTGTTATTATTATTGTTGTTGTTGTTGTTGTTATTATTATTATTAATAATAATAATAATAATAATAATAATAATAATAATAATAATAATAATAATAATATATTTATTTTATATACCGCGTCCTCTCCCCTAGGGGACTCGGAGCGGTGCACAGGGAAAACTAAAACACATAAAATATATACATCAATAAATACAAAAGATAAAAATCAATCAATTAATTATTATTATTATTATTATTATTATTATTATTATTATTGTTGTTGTTGTTAAAAAAGCAAACACATTATTTTATAAAATTCTCCTTCAAGGATTTTAAAAAAACCAAAAGAACTCATGAAGCTGTTTCTCTGGGTTCTTGTAGTGATACATCTGTGACCCAGGAGAACAATTGCCCTGACAATCTAAATCAGGGGTCACCAATCTTTCGGACCTCAGGGACCACTAAATTCACAATTTTAAATCTTACGCACCACTAATACAATCTGCCTAATGACTGGCTGGGTGAGCGTGGCTAGGTAGTCATGTGACTGGGTGGGCGTGGCCACTCGATGTCACTCACATCGAGAGGCGTCTTACCAGCCTCTACTCGTCCGCTCTCCTCCCCGCTACTCCTTGCCTGCCTGCCCGGGCTCCTTAGGGCCCAACAGTAAGCAGTTGCTGGAGCTAAGCAGCCACCATGAGAAAGAGCTGGCTCAGTTCAAATTGGATCTGACGGAGAAGGAGACTCAGCAGAAGAACCTCACTGAGGACTACGAGCACGGGCTTTCCAAGCAGAGAGAAGACCTGCGGGAGTGCAAGGCCAGGTACCGGCGCTTGGAGGCTCAGCGGGCTGAGATGGTCAGCCAGTTCCAGTTGGAATTTCTGCCCCCCTCCGACCCGCACAAAAGGACCCCAAAGGGTGGGACTCACTGCAGCAACACAAGCGTTCATTGCACGTATCCATCCCGGGGGCCATAGTTTGAGGACTCCTGATTTAGTGCAATATAAAAAATGCAAATAATCTTTCTGCGGGCCACCTAAATTTTCTCACAGACCAACAGTTGGGGACCCCTGCTCTAAATAAATAGCCAAATCGCATACAATCTGAATTTTCAAGTGTTATTATTTTGGAACGACCCATAGCTTTTTATGAACTGTGCCACACTCCCTCCCAGCTCCGAAATGAGACCCCAGATTATTATTTTTTTACCTCTTTCAAGATGAATTCAAACTGGGCTGTATCCAGGAGGAGCTGGAAAAGAATCCTGGGATTGAATTTGGAGTCAGTGAGAACTTGGTCTTTTATCTGACGGAGACGCTTGTTATTTGGATCATAAGCTGGGGAGGGAAGGAAAAACGGTGTGTTTTAACAACTTTTTTTTTTTTTTACAGAAATAGCAAATTATTTTAAATCATTATTATAAGTGAACTCGTCCCCAAAGTGCTTTTTTTCAAGAGGCAGCTGGACTTTCTGGGGTTTGCTTTTTTTTGGATGATGTTTCGCTTCTCATCCAAGCAGCTTCTTCAGCTCGGACTGGATGGTGGGAAACCATCGCCCACTGCTTCCCATCATCCAATCAGAGCTGAAGAAGCTTCTTGGATGAGAAGCGAAACGTCTTCAAAGAAAAACCAGTTGCCTCTTGAAAAAAGCACCTTTGGGACAACCAGGACCTGGATGACTGAGGATCTCCACAGACATTTTTTTTAAAATTTATTTCGAATTTATACCCCGCCCTTCTCGTTAGGACCCAGGGCGGCGCACAGGCATTATTAAAACCACAATAAAAACAATATAAATCAATTTAAAACATATTAAATTATTAAACCCGTGCTAAAACCATTTAAATTGCAAATAGCAATTTATACATAAAAAGTCAGAAGCGGGGGGCTATGGTAGGCCGGCTTGTTGGAATAAATGCGTCTTAAGACATTGGCGAAAGAGGCGGAGGTCCGAGGTAGTGCGAAGGTCGGGTGGTAGGTCGTTCCAGAGGGCCGGGCCCGCCACAGAGAAGGCCCTTCCCCTGGGTGTCGCCAACCGGCATTGCCCAGCCGACGGCACCCGGAGAAGACCCTCTCTGTGGGAGCGGATCGGACGAAGGGATGTATGGGGCAGGAGGCGGTCTCGTATATTGCTAGGCCCCGAGCCATGGAGCGATTTAAAGATGGTCATCAACACCTTGAAGTGCACTCGAAAGACCACAGGCAACCAGTGCAGCTCGCACAGGAGAGGTGTTACGTGGGCTTGCCTTGGGGCACCCATAATAACCCGCGCGGCCGCATTCTGTACTAACTGTAGCCTTCGAGTGCACCTCAAGGGGAGCCCCATGTAGACAGCGTTACAGTAATCCAGCCGGGATGTCACAAGCGCTTGAGTGACTGTGCGAAGGGCCCCCCGGTCCAGTAAGGGGCGCAACTGGCGTATCAGGCATACCTGATAAAACGCCCCCCTGGCCACGGCCGCCACATGGTCCTCCATGTGGCGGCCGGGAATCCAGCCGGGAATCCAGGAGGACACCCAAGTTGCGCGCCCTCTCCACGGGGGCCAGTTGTTCGCCCCCAATGGCCAGTGTTGGACTTATCTGGCTGAACCGGGGTGCCGGAAACCACAGCCACTCGGTCTTGGACGGGTTGTATATATACAGTAAGTGAATTTGTGTTAAGGTATTTAATAGCTGGAACAGCAAAGGGTATAACAGACTAGAACACAGAGTTGCGGTTGATTGGTTGGAGAGTATGGGCTCCGGCATGAGACAACCTACGTTATGATTGGTTGCTGGATGTAAAGGGGGAGTTTCCCCTTTTTTCCCACCTGTTTCTGTTCATGCTGTTCTGTGATTTACCTCAGTGTTTCTCAACCTTGGCAACTTGAAGATGTCCGGACTTCAACTCCCAGAATTCCCCAACCAGCATTCGCTGGCTAGGGAATTCTGGGAGTTAATAATAATAATATAATAATAATAATTTAATTTTATATCCCGCTCTCTCTCCCCAAGGGGGACTCGAGGCGGGGCACAGGCAATTAAAATACAAATAAGACCACAGACAAAATACAAAATACAAAATTAAAAATGGATTAAATTGATCCTGCGCTAAAACCCATAAACTAAACTAAAAATACCCCTAAAACCCCTAACCTAAAAAGAGACTACCCAAGGCCGGCCAGGCGAAAAAAGTGTGTCTTTAATTTTAAGCGGAAGGAGCGGAGGTCCGTGGTTGTCCTGATATCGGGGGGAAGGTCGTTCCAGAGGGCTGGGCCCGCCATAGAGAAGGCCCTTCCCCTGGGCGTCGCCCGCTGACAAAGTCTAGTGGACGGCACCCGGAGAAGTCCCTCTCTGTGGGAGCGAATCGGCCGTGAGGATGTATGGGGCAGGATCCGATCCCGCAGGTAGCTAGGTCCCGAGCCATGGAGCGCTTTGAAGATGGTAATTAACACCTTGAAGCGCACCCGGAAGACGACAGGTAGCCAGTGCAGCTCGCGCAAGAGCGGTGTTACGTGGGCAAACCTAGAGGTGCCCATAATTGCTCGCGCGGCTGCGTTCTGGACCAACTGAAGCCTCCGGGTACACCTCAAGGGGAGCCCCATGTAGAGAGAGTTGCAATAATCCAGTCGGGATGTCACGAGAGCATGAGTGACTGTGCGAAGGGCGTCCCGATCCAATAGGGGGCGCAACTGGCGTACCAGGCGAACCTGGTAAAACGCCCTCCTGGCCACGGCTGTCACTTGATCTTCCATGGACAGCCGGGTATCCAGGAGGACACCCAAGTTGCGCGCCCCATCCACAGGGGCAAGATGTTCGCCCCCTATGGCCAGCGATGGAGTCAGCTGGTTGAATCGGGCAGCCGGAAACCACAGCCACTCGGTCTTGGTCGGGTTGAGCCTGAGTCCGTTACTTCCCATCCAGATCCGCACGGCTTCCAGGCACTGGCACATCACCGCTACGGCATCGTTGGGGTGGTTTGGGGTAGATATATACAGCTGAGTATCATCAGCGTAGAGATGATACTCTACCCCAAAGCCACGGATGATCTCGCCCAGCGGCTTCATGTATGTGTTGAACAGGAGAGGCGAGAGGACCGACCCCTGAGGCACCCCACATGTGAGGGGTCTCGGGGTCGACCTCTGCTCTCCTGCCAACACAAATTGCGATCGGCCAGAGAGGTAGGAGGAGAACCACCGCAGAACGGTGCCTCCCACCCCCAACCCCCCCAGCCGATGCAATAGGATACCATGGTCGATGGTATCGAAAGCCGCCGAGAGGTCTAACAGAACCAGGATGGAGGAGCAACCCCCATCTCTGGCCCTCCAGAGATCATCCACCAACGCGACCAATGCCGTCTCGGTGCTATGCCCGGGTCGAAAGCCGGACTGGCGCGGGTCTAGATAATCAATTTCCTCCAGATGACGGGGAAACTGTTGTGCCACCACACTCTCAACAACCTTCGCCAGGAAGGGAAGGTTGGAGACTGGACGATAGTTGGTTAATAAAGCTGGATCCAAAGAGGGCTTCTTGAGGAGGGGCCTCACCATGGCCTCTTTTAGGGAGGCAGGCAAGGAACCCTCACTCAAGGATGCGTTGATAACCTCTTGGAGCCAGCCTCGTGTCACCTTCCAGGATGCCAGTACAAGCCAGGAGGGACACGGGTCCAATAAACATGTGGTGGCTCGCAGTCGCCCACGTAACCTGTCCATATCCTCGGAAGTAACGGAGTCAAACTCCTCCCAAACAAGATCCCCCTCGTGGCAATCCACTGGACCAGCAATGGGGGCTAACTCATTCTGTATCTGAGCGATTTTCTCCTGCAGATAAGACACAAATTCCTCTGCTCTACCCTGTAAGGGGGCTTCCCGCACCCTCTGTTGAAGGAGGGTACGGGTCACCCTAAACAGGGCGGCAGGGCGGTTATCTGCGGATGCTATGAGAGAAGTCCAGACATCTTCAAGTTGCCAAGGTTGAGAAACACTGATTTACCTGACGAATCACCTCATGATATAGTGGTGTGCCTATCTTGTCTGCTCTAAATATAGATGTTAACTATATTTAGTTATATGAAACCACAAGTTTGTCTGGCTCTGTTTGGACGCCCTCACATCTTGAAACTGGCATCATATTTGTCAGCAGGAGCAATGGTTTCCATTCCCTTGAAAAATTCCAAATGGAGTTTGTTTGAGTTTGGGAAAGATGCACGGATCCTGAATATGGAGACTGCACATGAATTACAGGTCCCTCCACTTACAGCCACAACGGGGCCCAGAATTGAGGGGAATTTGAGAAGGGAATGTCTTTAAGTAGGGCAGTGATGGCTAACCTTTTTGTCATGTGCCGACCCTCGTGCGCCGTCCTGCCCTGCACATGCACGGAACTACCCCACCTCCTTTTGAGCCTAGTATGCCTCCCTGAACCTCCCGGCCCCCATGCATTTGTGTGTCTCTTGCATGCACCCCACCCCACCGCACATGCATGGCAGAGACCCAAAAATCAGCTGGCTGGTGGGAGGTGCGTGTGCATGCGCGTGGAACTGAGTTGGAGCAGAGCTGAGCTGTGGCGCGTAGGTTCGTCATCACAGAACTAGGACTTGAAAATAAAAGGCGACTTGCAAACTTCCCTTTTCTAGAGGGGTTCTCCATCCTTATTGTAAAACAAACCATCATCACCTCTTACCCAAGTCTGCAGCATGCAGCATCAGCCAACGGATGGCCACGTTGCAGTCCCTTAAGCAGTTCAGCAGTTTCGGGATGTTGTCAAGCACCATCTCTTCTCTTAAACAACCTTCTTTCAGAAATTGCTGCACTTGGGTATGAACACGCTCAGTGACGGCAGCAGCTCGGCTGGCCTTCGATGGCAGAAAGCAAAGCATTAGCATTAACAGAGGAATAGCAAAGCCTTAGGGATGAAGTGGACATTTCAGAACTTGTGGGCAAAGGCTAAACTACAACTCCCAGCATCCTTCATGCTCGGCTAAATTGTGTAACACAGGGGTCTCCAACCTTGGCAACTTTAAGCCTGGTGGACTGGCTGGGGAATTCTGGGAGTTGAAGTCCACCAGGCTTAAAGTTGTTAAGGTTGGAGACCCTTGGTCTAACACACCTGGAGAGGTAAAGTTTGCAATACCCAGAGAGTAACAAGTGCATACTCCTGGTATAAATGGTACTAACCAAAACTATTAAAATGCTTAAGTTTTTAAACACAAGAATTAATATTACTGCTGTTCCTCAATAATTTAAACAATAACCCTTACTTTAGAAAATATAAAAAGTGCAGATGTTCAAGATATTACAATGGAACAAGTTACTGTCCAATTTATGAAGAAATCTATCATTGCCAAATTTCCCTGTCAGAGTTCAGAAGCAAATCATTCTTTCTCTGTTCAGTGTTAATTCTAGTGAAGTTGTTTGCAAGTTTCCTTCCTAATCAGCAATCTGTTTGTGGTTGTTTTCAAAAAGTAAAAGGATCAGATCTGGTTAGTGCTTAAATGAGATATATTAGTACCAGGTAATCTCAACTGTAGGTGATTGTACACAGAAATTTAAGGGATTAGGTCTACAGAACAAGAGGATTTACTTTAATTAATTCCTTCGCTTTTATTTCTGCTCTGCCATGGAAGGGACATTTCAGTCGGATTAGCATCGTTCAGATTTAGTATTTATTTGCCTGGAGAGTTGAAACGTATGCTAGGAGAAGGAAGTGTCCAATCACTTTTGTCCTGCTGCTAAGCAAGCTACAGATTTTCCATGAAGTCATCCGTCCTTGAATTGGACTAAGAGGCGAGAGTAGCTACCTCTTGTGAATTATAAACAAGAACATTTGACTGAAGGTTGCTAATGAATATGCCACAAGGGAACAAATGGTCACAGGAGTTTCGTAAGTCCCCAAAGGGTGGAAAAGTGAATTCTGACATCTTGTCCAGATTCCTGCATTTAAATTTCAGTCACAGTCAACCACACTATGGACCTAGGAATCTATTATTCTTCCTGAAAAGGTTGACTGAGACCTTCCTTTCTCCCTCCCTCCCTCCCATTTTAATGACTTTTTTTTAAAGTCATTATTAAAGATCCATCTCATCCTAGGCACCCTTTTTTTGAACTATTACCGTATTTTTCTGAGTATAAGACGCAGCAAGGTTTTGAAGAGGAAAATTTAAAAAAAAAAGTTTTTGCACTCTGCAAGCCTCCCCAAAACAGCCCGTTTTTTGTGAAAACGGGCTCGTTTTTTTCTTCTTCAAAAAAATGGCATGAATAGCCCTTAGGAGACTTGTAGAATGCTCCTGGGGGGTGGAGAGTGGGGCCAAAAAGAGCAAAAAATGGCCCGTTTTTCACAAAAACGAGCCCAGTTTTTTGGATAGCTTTTGGAAAGCTTATAGAGCAGTGATGGCGAACCTTTTTTGGTTCGCATGCCAAAAGTGGGAGGAGCGCAGGGGTGTGTGTCGTGCGTGGGCGTGCCACACATACACGCGCTGTCCCCCTCTGGTTTGCTCGTAGGGTCATTTTTCGCCCTCTGGAGCCTTCAGCCCTCCGGAGCCTTCAGGGAAGCCTCCGGAGGGTGAAAAACGGTCTCAAAAGAAGGCTGAAGTCAGTTGGACATGTGTGCTGGAGCTGACAGGGCAACGCCTCACGTGCCCTAACAATTGGCTCCGCATGCCACCTGCGGCACCCGTGCCATAGGTTCGCCATCACGGTTATAGAGTGTTGCTGGGGGCTGGGCAAAAACGGACTGTTTTTCTCTCATTTCTGCCTCCCCAGTCCCCAGGAGGTCTCTGAAAGCCTTCTAAAAGCTAGGCATGGCCATCTTGGTGGAGCGGTGGGAGGTTGCGTGAGGCAAAAAATGCTGTATTCAGTGTATAAAATGCACCCAGATTTTCAGCCTCTTTTTTTGAGGTAAAAAGGTTCGTCTTATACTCCGAAAAATATGGAACCATGATGGTACAGGATAATAAAAACAAACACAAATAGGCTGAAAAACAGCTTCTATTCCAGGGCACTAATTATATTGAATTCTACGGTATAGTGCAATATTAATGCAATATCGGGTTTTCAATTGTAATTATATAGAATGTGAAGGATGTGAGTTTTGTGTTTTTATTTTTTTTAGTTATAATGTATACTGAAAATGGCATTTAATTTCATTGCATGATGTGTAATGATAATAAAGTAAACTAAACTGATGTAGTTCTACAGTCATACAAAAGATGCGCCCACGTTCCCATTTAAATTTGATATGCCCTCCTTCCTGACAAAGCTCAACATGTGTACAAATTCAGGTTGCCAAGGGTAACAAGATAGTAAGGCCTTAAGGTAAGAGGCCCTTAAAAAGCTCTACATTTGCTGAGAAGATCACAAGTTGGTAAGTTTAATGAAAACACTTAAATCAGATTCCAACCTAACTTCACTTATCCTGCTAAGCTCACTATTTCTTACCTGCTCCTTAACATTGGAAAGATCCAATGTGTAGTTCAAGGCAGTTTTGGCAGCCTTGTATGGCTCCCAGGCTTCTCCCAGATTGACTGATATTCCCATGTAGATGCTAATAACCTGAGGACAGAAGCCAAAGTAAAGTCCCTGAAAAGTCCAGTTGTCCAGGCATTCATGGGGAAATAAAACCATCAACATGTCACAAAACATCTGGTTGGCTGCAGGGATGGCTAACTATGGTTTCAGTATTAGCTATAATGGCTATACATGATTTTAGCGATGGTTAACCATGGTTGTGGGTGTTACTAGCTGTGGATGTGGATGTGGTTAGCCATGGTTGTGGAGGCAGTTTAGTGGCTCTCTGGCAGACATCATTTAAAAAAACTAGTGGAAAATCAATGCTGGTCACAGTTGCAGGTTTAGTTATGGTTATGGATATGGGTAGCCATGATTGAAGACAATTATCTGGCCAGCTATGTGGCCAGTTAGCCATGGTTGTGGGGGCAGCTTAGTGGCTCTCTGGCAGGCAACATTTTAAGGTTAGTAAAGAACAAAGCTGCTTGATCTAACTATAGTAGGCAACCTTAACTGGTTCAAAGCTACAACAATCCCAGAATTCATGAAGCGTAAAAGGCCCAGTGAACTCTCCAGACATGGATTCTGAATGGGTAAAGGGGGACATGGAATTATCCTCACTGGCTTTGCCTGGCTCTCTTGTATTCACACCAAGGGTCTGAAATGACGATGAAGCAAAAACTTATGGGCAGCCTTGGGAGTGGGTTGGCCAATGAGGAAAAATGACCACACAAACATTATCATGCAAACAGCATTGTCATACACTTAGACGTCAAGACTCAGGGATGCAATGGCAGCATTGGTGGGATGACCTTATGTGTTATAATTTGAGCACCCCTGAAATTTGCAAAATATAATATAATATAATATAATATAATAATATAATATAATATAATATAATATAATATATAATAGTTCTGCCCCCACAGACGGGCACACACACAAGCTTGGCTGCTTGCCACTATCTCCTTGGCTGCTTGCCACTATCTCCTTGACTGCGAGCCCTAACTCACGTAACAAAGACAGAGAACTGCAGGCACGAATGAACAGAATTTCCAATGAGTTGTTGTCAATGTTGTTTCCTGCAAATGACCCCTCCCCAAAGCTTTCCTTATAAGCTCTCTTGGGAGGGGCCACTCAGCAACCAGCTGGTGCTCATCAGGGCTTAATGAACTTGCCTCTTACATAACTGTTGCCTCCTTTTCTCAGCCCTGCGTAATCTAGCATCAGGGACAAACTGCCCCTGATCCTCTCCACTGCTCCATGACCCAGGCGCCTCCTGGTGGCCAACTAGACTCTCTGCTTCCTCAAGGCCTCCCTCCACCTCCAGGGCAGACTCATAGGACTCTTCACTAGAAGAGTCCATCAGCAGCTCATCCGGAGCTGGCTAGGCCACAACAATAATATAATATGGATGCTACTTGGAACCCTGACAATAATATAAGTAGAGTAGAGTAGAGTAGAGTAGAACAGAGCAGAATAGAATAGCTTTATTTGGCCAAGTGTGATTAGAAAAATCACAAGAAATTTGTCTCTGGTGCAGCAGCTCTCAGTGTACATGCAAATCAACAGAATCATCATCATCATCATTGTACCAATAAGAATAAGAATAAATAAGATAATAAAATAGTAACAATGCAGCTATACTACATGGATAAATACTTATTAGGCAGTATTGGTAGGATTAGATGTTCAGCAGAGTGTTGGCAGGAGGGAAAAATCCGTCCTTGTGTCTACTTGTGTTGGCATGCAATGCCTTACAGTGGCATCCCGAGAGGAGGAGTTGAAACGGCTTATGTCCAGGATGTGAGATGCTGAGGCAAATCGATCATTAATAGCAGCACCAGCAATATATTTACCCAGTTGTCTGGAAAATATTTATCGACTATTTCTCTCATCTTGGCTTGTTGGGTGTGAAGGATGGAGGGGTCGAAGTAAAGCGTCACATACAACATGGCTGCCTGCGTCGCCAGAGCTGTGCTGCGATGTTCTGGCAGTGGATATGCAGAAACCTGAGAAGGGAACAGAGTGAAAGGGAACCTTATGAGCCTGCTGGCCATATTCCTACTTCTCTCCCCCCCCCCGCCCAACCACGTTCGGCCTTCTTCAGCATGACGTACCTGGTTGTAGATATCATCTGACCTCAAGCGGCCAATCACCATGCTGATAAATATTTTGTTGATGGGCACCCTGCTGAAGTAACTCTCAGGATAGTTTGCAGGCCTTTTCGCTCCGGGCTGACTCGAATACCCCGTGCTCCGAAGCAGCTTACATATATCATCCATATTGGAGTCAGCAGAGCGAGCAGCACTGGATGGGGCATGACAAGCACACGTCACCAACAGGGAATCTTATCGAAGTACAAATAGTCCTTCACTTATGACCAGTCATTTAGCGATTGTTCAAAATTACGATAGATGCCGAAAAAGCTACTTATCACCTGGATTTAGAGTTCTGCCATCCACTCCCACCTTGCAGTTATATGACTGCATTTTAAGTGCTTGGGAAACATCTTACATTTACAGCCATTTGCTCTGCCCACAATTTAAAATATTTTTGAAAGAATCTAGCGTTTACTTCCAGTTTCCAGAAAAGAATTGCCCCATGTTCAACAATTGTTCATTAATGACAATGGCATTTGGTTAATGACCCCCACAAAAAAGATAATAAAGATCAGATTCAGTCACGTGGGGACCTACTTTCTGACCGTCACAACTTAAAAGACTTAAAAAATTGTGGGCTCTGTTACAATTGTAGGTTGAGGATTACCAGTACAGTAAAAGGATAAACTTGCAATTCGTTTGATTTGTTATGAAAATTGCTTTTCTCCCTCGTTCCAGGATTTTTTTTTTTCAAATTCTCTGTTTGGCTTTGTGCCCTGGTTTTTCATGGAAGCACTAGCCAGACCAGACTTGGGTGTGTCTTATACACTGAATACAGTATTTTTGGCCTCCTGAAACCCCGCCCCCTTTGCAAAAAATAGCCGTGCATAGCCTTTAGGAGTCTTCCAGAGTGCTGGGGAGGGCAACAATGAGCAAAAAATGGGCTGTTTTCTGCTCGTTTCCCCCACCCCCCAGAGCACTCTATAAGTCTCTTAAAGGCTATGCATGCCCTTTTTTTTTTGACAAAAAACACACCATTTTGGGGAGGTCTGCAGAGTACAAAAAACTTTTTTTTTTAAAAAAAAATTGCCTCTTCAAAATCTTGGTGTGTCTTATACTCCAGTGTATCTTATACTCCAAAAAATACGGTATTTTCCAAGCCCAGAAAACCTGGCTCAATTTTGCAATGTAGTTCGGCATCAATGAGAAAGTGTTTCTCCACCTTGGGAACTTTTAAGGTGAGTGAACTGCAACTCCAGACTTCCGCTGCCAGCCATGCTAGTTGGGGAATTCTGGGAGATGAAGTTTACACATTTTAAATCTTTTTTGACAGTTGAGAAGCATTGGAGAGACTTTCCTTTAAAGGCATTGCAAATGATTCTTAAAACAAGTACACTGATGCAATCAATATAGTGGTTGAGTTTGCATAGAAATAATCCACCACAAACTAGCCAATTGAACATATCCTGAATCAGAGATGTTATACCTGTATCGATAATAGGAAACAAGCATTCTCTCCCGGACTTCCCCTTCAATTTTCTGATCAATGACAAGGAGCATGACGCCATACAAATAAAGGGCTTCACACTGCAGCAAACAAGACAGACAGACAGACACACTCATAGTTAAAACTGCAAGGATATTAAGAGGAACGGTTGCAGGAACTGGGTATGTCTAGTTTAATGAAAAGAAGAACTAGGGGAGACATGATAGCAGTCTTCCGATATCTCAGAGGCTGCCACAAAGAAGAGGGAGTCAAACTATTCTCCAAAGCACCTGAGGGCAGAACAAGAAGCAATGGGTGGAAACTAATCAAGGAGAGAAGCAACTTAGAACTGAGGAGAAATTTCCTGAGTTAGAACAATTAACCAGTGGAACAGCTTGCCTCCAGAAGTTGTGAATGCCCCAACCCTGGAAGTCTTTAAGAAGATGTTGGATAGCCATTTGTCTGAAATGGTATAGGGTTTTCTGCCTGGGTAGGGGGTTGGACTAGAAGACCTCCAAGGTCCCTTCCAACTCTGCTATTGTACTGTATTGTGAAGTGTGTGATTTCCTGTTACATCAAACTCATCACAGTGTTCTCCGTCACAGAAATTTTGTGATGTGTTTAATTGCAATTTTCTAATTCTTCGGTGAAAGCAGTTTGGTGTAGTAGTGAAAGAATCAGGTTAGAAACCAGGAGATGAAACAATTAAAATATCTAAAAAACCAACTACAGTAAATAAATATTGCTGCATGGTTAGAGTAAGCTTACCAATAGCTGTTTTCCATCTTCATTCAGCAGCACTGTTTCCAGAGTTTGCTGAATGTAAATCCCTTCATTGAGATCATCTAGATATCTAGAAACAATAAGAATGAAATAAAAGTTAATCTTCCTCAGAGGTGAATGTTAACAGAACCTCGTGTTTATATACAGATTTATTCCTTTCTTTAATTGGGCTTCCAAACCCTTTGATATCAATTCTTTCCAAAGTTCCATTGCATCAAAAAGAATAAAAAGCTGATGCAATCAAAGAGAAGGAAGAGCCAGTAGCTGTCCTTTCCTCATTATCAGGATGCCATTTACTGCTTTATATCCAAAGGATCTCATTGAATTTTATTTAGTTTTTTTTTTAAATGCTGTATTCAGTGTATAAGATACACCCAAATTTTCAGCCTCTTTTTTGAGGGGAAAAGGTACGTCTTATACTCCGAAAAATACGGTATCTAGAAAGCAATGGAAATGGAAATATTGTATATAGATGTGTATATTATAAAAATGAGAATGTATGAAACAAAGAATATGTATAAAATAATAGAATGGAAAATGGAAAACCCAAAATCAGAAAAAAGAAACACCGATAACAGAAAGCTGTAAAAGTGTAATTGTGATTTTAATGTTTGGAAAATGTCAAATCATTTTTAAAAAAATAATAATTTTATTTAGTTGTGTGGCATGTTAAAAATAGTTGATCGCTATCAAGCTATCTTGGAGGTGCGTCTCTTAACCATATGGTATTTAAATCATTCCTTGATACAGTGTCTTTCTCTTTACAGATAGTCCTCACTTAATGATCAGTCACTTAATGAACATTTGAAGTCACAAAAGACACCCCCCCAAAGCTACTTATGACAAAATTCTGGAGTTGTGCACATCCCCAGGGTCACATAACTGCATTTTGGGTGCTTGGCAACCAATTCATCTTTATGGTTGATTGCAGTGTTGCACAGTATACTTATGGTTTTTTTCTGGCCTTTTTGACTTACTATATTTTTCGGAGTATAAGGTTTTGAAGAGGCAAATTAAAAAAAAAGTTTTTGCACTCTGCAAACCTCCTCAAAACGGCCTGTTTTTCGTGAAAACAGGCCCATTTTTTTTTCAAAAAAGAAGACATGAATAGCTTCTAGAAGGCTTGTAGAGCACTCCTGGGGGGTGGGAGCCCCCCAAATGAGCCAAAAAACAGCCTGTTTTTTTTTTTGCAAAAATGGGCCCTTTTTGTCAAAAAAGAGGACATGCATAGCCTTTAGGAGGCTTAGAGTGCTCCTGGGGGCTGGGGGGGGGGGATGGCCCGTTTTTCACGCATTTCTGCCCACCCCAGCCCCCAGGAGCACTATGCAAAGCTTCTAAAGGACAGCCATTTGTGAGGCAAAAAATATTACATTCAGTATATAAGATGCACCCAGATTTTCCGCCTCTTTTTTGAGGAAAAAAGGTGCATCTTATTCTCCGAAAAATAAGGTATTTTCAGCAAAAAAATATCCATTAGAACATATTGATTTGTTTCCAGGACTGTGGTATTTGATTAATGACTGCCCCCCCCCAAAGTCATAAAATCAAATCCGGTCACGTGGGTGCCTCAATTTACAACCATCATGACTTACAACAGAAAATCCAGACTCCATTACAGTTGTAAATTGAAGATTACCTGTACCAAAGTTAACCTGTACAAGTTAAAAAAGACTAACTAATGTCAAAATTTAATGTCAGATTTTTACATCAGTATCTTATTAGGTCTATCATGTAGTAGAAACATTGAGGAAAACTCTAAAATGGCATCTCCATACATTCTCTTATACTCCCCCCACCCCCCAATTTAATTATTTACTTAATTCATGTTTCAAATCTGACAAACATATCATGGCTGGCAATCCTGGATAAATAATCTGAAATCATGCCATCTTCTTTCGCAATTTTTAAAACATTCTATGTCAAACATTTTGCTCCAAATATGAGTGAATTCATATTTACATATTCTGAATGTTGTGGAATTCTGCTGTGTTTCTGTTATGAAAAAAATCTGATATCTAATCAACAATGACTTAATGATATTTCACATAATCTATTTCCTTGGCTGTAATATATATTCTGTTCCAAATCAGTTGCTGCTATTTCAATTGCATGCCCAACTGCTTACCTGTTTAAATCAACAATATATTTATGAACACTTTGGAAAGCCAAATAAAATCTGGTTAAAATTTCTATGTTGTTTTCACGAAATTCATCATCTAAATCTTGCAGTTCCGGTTTGGCTTCTAGTTTCCCTTCACACAATTCAGGCCCCTAAGATGGGGAGAAAACCAGGAACAGAATTAGTATGTTTGGGATAGAACACTGATCATTTCATACTTTATTCACTAAAAGGTAAAGGTTCCTTTGCACATATGTGCTAGTCGTTCCCGACTCTAGGGGGGGGGGTGCTCATCTCCATTTCAAAGCCAAAGAGCCAGCGCTATCCAAAGACGTCTCCATGGTCATGTGATTAGCATGACTAAGTGCCGAAGGCGCACGGAACGCTGTTCCCTTCCCACCAAAGCTGGTTCCTTTTTTTCTACTTGTATTTTTACATGCTTTCAAACTGCTAGGTTGGCAGAAGCTGGGACAAGTAGGAGTTTACTCTGTTACTAGGGATTCGAACCGCCGAACTGCCAACCTTTCTGATCGATAACTTTAAAGAATTCTTTAGTATAGGCACAATTCTTACTTTGAAGTAGCTGAAATCAAATATGATATCTCCATATTTTTGTTGATCGCCTTTGTCTTTGAGGCGGAATACAGGCGGGACAAACTCGGACAGTCTCAGCAATTCAGCGATGATAGCATTTCCACAAGACACAATCCGAAGAATGGCTTGTCCACAATGATTATTTTCCGCTAAGAAGTCCAACATGGCGAAGAGGAAGAACCTAGTATGTTTTCAGTGCAGGTTTATACAGTCGTCAAAATAATCTGAAGAAAAATCCTTTGCATATCCTCCGTTACATTCCTGAAAAAGTCATTAACCACAGAAAGAACATTTTAATGTTTTTTCATGCTACTACTTTATTATTATTATTTCAAACTGAAGGTTAAATTTTGCAACAACATTTTTACTGCCGAAGATAATTTAATTCTGGCTTGTAATGGTAATTAAAAAAAAAGTGATTAACGCTTGTGCTTTTTAATTGTATTGATTGCTTGGTTTTTCTTAGGTAAACCCTGTGCGCTGGCCAAACTCCCATATGAGATGGGCGGCTATAAAATAAAATTGATAAATAAATACATTTTTTAAAAAATTGATAAATAAATGCATTATCGAATTACCGAGAATAACACTCAATATTTGATCATGAATTAACAACTGCATGAGAGTATTTCCCGTACCGGACTTACTTTCTCTCTTCCCCTCTTCCTGCAGAGAGGAAGAGAAGAGATGGACGGAGACTTCTTTCTCTTGGGCTCCCCTTATCAGACACGCGACTCAGGTCAGGACCCGAGGGGTGCACGCAACTCGTCGGAATGGGTGCAAAGTCGAGTGCAAGCCGACAAACAGCCAGCAAAGAGAAGAAGCCGGGCCGGAAACCGATGCGAGGCTGCAGACGGCCATCAAGACGAGGCAGGGCCGGGCGAGCTTCCCTTCATCTTGGGTCACATGAGGGTTTGCGCGGTCATGTGAACAGGCGCCGGCGTATGAGGAGCCGCGCCGCCCTTCCGAGTCCTCCCGCTTTCTCTTGCAAGCATCTGAGCGAAGATTCAAAATAAGAGGAAAAGAGAAAATACAGAGTGTTCCCCCCCCACCCCAATCTCCACGGAAACAGGTAAGGGGGAAAGAGGTGCTTAGAGTAAACACTGGTGAAACAATTGCATCCAAGCCCCGCGCTTGATCCGCGTCCCGGATGAACCCGTTTCTTGCATTCACACGAATGCTTTCCATCCCCAGCTAGCAAAGGGGCTGACTTTGCCCAGGACTCGGCTTTCGTGCAAGCTGGGGGATCTTTGCTGGCTGTATGGATGCAGTCATGATTTGGGGCGTGTTGTGCGAACGGAACCAAGTTTTTTGGGGGAAAGAAAGCGGGGAGAGGTTTCATTTCTGAAAAAGATGCTGCTGTGGAATTCTGGGAGTTGAAGTCCACTCAACTGAAAGTTGCCTACTTAGAAAAATATTGATTTATATTCTATAAATCTCTCTCTCTCTCACACACACACACACACAACTATCACCTAGCCTGACTAGGTGGCTCAGTGGCTAAGGCACTGAGCTTGTCGATCAAGAAAGGTAGTTCAGCGGTTCAAATCCCTAGTACAGGTGTCCTGCATGAGCAAGGGGTTGGATTAGGTGACCTCCAAGGTCCCTTCCAACTCTGTTACCATCTCACCTTTCAATAGGTTCCCTGTTGCATTCAGTGACAGTTTGGTTGAGTTCTAGCTGACCTCGGTTTTCCAAATTATTTTTTACTTTGTTGGCAAGTAGGTTTTTTTTCCTTTAACCACACAATCAAGTGTTTGTTTTGTTGTTTGCCAAGCAAAGAAAACATAAGTGTGTTAGGTTTCAATAAGAATCATTCATAATCATTCAAGAGCGGTATTGGATCAAGCCAGCATTCTGGGTTAAAGACAAATGAAATGGGCATTTATGAGAAACCATGATCTCAGGTCTATATAAAGTCTCAGGTATTATAAAAGTGAACCCATGGCTAGGTTCACTTCTGGTGCTAAAACATACATAGTTTTGGTTTGGCATGATTGCCAATCAAATCTCTTGTTTTTGCATGATATACTCCAAAGACAAATTCCTTGGCCAATAAAGAATTCTATTCTATTTTATGAGACTCCCAGGTACATTATTATGTTTCATTCAGCAGGTGGGAAAGAAAAGATCTCAATTTTAAGTGATCTTGTGTACACTCTTGGGTAGCTTCTCAAGAACAGTGTGAAGTGGCTGGTTTTTGCCATTGTCTGAGATATTCTGGAGTCTAGCCTAGGGGAACTTCGTAGTGGTCTAACCCTATGGGAGAATGACCTTGGGGGACTGATGCTGCCTGAGGAATGGTCAGATAATAATAATAATTTCAAAAAGGAGAGTAGAATAGAATAGAATGACAGAGTTGAAAGGGATCTTGGAGGTCTTCTAGTCCAACCCCCTGCTTAGGCAGGAAACCTTCTACCATTTCAGACAAATGGTTGTCCAATCTCTTCTTAAAACCTTCCAGTATTGGAGCATTCACAACTTCTGG
The DNA here is from genome assembly GCA_039707465.1 of Rhabdophis nuchalis. Classification (NCBI taxonomy): domain Eukaryota; kingdom Metazoa; phylum Chordata; class Lepidosauria; order Squamata; family Natricidae; genus Rhabdophis; species Rhabdophis nuchalis. The sequence continues at coordinate 208,849,568 of CM077645.1, forward strand.
AGGCAAATTGTACCACAGATTAATTGTTCTAACTGTCAGGAAATATTTCCTTAGTTCTAGGTTGCTTCTCTCCTTGATTAGCTTCCATCCATTGTTTCTTGTCTTATCTTTAGGTGCTTTGGAGAATAGCTTGGCTGCCTCTTCTTTGTGGCAACTCCTGATATATCGGAACACTGCTATCATGTCACGCCTACTACTTATTTTCATTAAAGATAAGAGAGAGCATAGCCTACAGTTATATAGTGAGTGGAGCAAGAAGAAACCCTTCCTAGTATTTCAGAATATAAAATAGATGGTGGGAGATTTGTACTTTCAGATTTGCAAGATTCTCTGAATGTACCCTTACAATAACTGAATTACCTTATCTAGCTATGTTCCTGGTCTGGTTTACTTGGTAAGGTTGACATAATTTGGCCATATCATGCTTAGTGTGCAAGATTAATTGAATGCTGTCACCTTGTGAGATTTATTCAATAAGCAATAGTTGGATCAGGGCTTAGGGTGTCATTGCTTAGATCAGTGTTTCTCAACCTTGGCGACTTTAAGTCCTGTGGACTTCAACTCCCAGAATTCCTCAGCCAGCTGGCTGGGGGGTTCTGGGAGTGGAAGTTCACAGGACTTAAAGTCGCCAAGGTTGAGAAACACTGGCTTAGATACTCAGGTCTTGCTAAATTGCAGTGACATTTGTTTGACTCATTGTTGCTATAGAAACTAAGCCCTGACATAAACATAGCTTAGTGTGGTATCTGATATGTCAGTATTTTCCATAAATTAACCAATGATGAAACCACAGTCAGAATGAACAAGGAGAAAATTAGCATCAGTTAACATTATATGAGAGTAATAACATCATGGTAGGTTTACAGTGACAGAAAAAATGGCACTTGTACTCCTATAAAATCCTAAACCTAGAATTGCCCAAGATCGGGTTATTGCCATTGTTAAATGTCCTTGACTTACAACAGTTTGCTTAGCGACAGTTGAAAGTTACAATGACACTTTGAAAAAACTGACTTATGTCCATTTTTCACACTTAGGACCATTGCAGCATCTCCATAGTCATGTGATTTACATTTGGATGCTTGACAACTGGCTCACATTTATGACGGCTGCAGTGCCCATGTGATCCCCCTTTGCGACCTTCTGACAAGCCGAGTCAATGGGGAAACCAGATTCACTTAACAACCATGTTACTAATTTAACAACTGCAATGATTCACTTAAGCAATGTGGCAAGAAAAGTCATAAAATGGGGCAAAACTCACTTCACAAATTTTTCACTTAGCAACATAAATTTGGGGCTAAACTGTGAGCGTAAATTGAGGACTTCCTGTATTAGCCACCTATCTCATTTCAAAGTGACTCTTTTTAACTTTGTTTAATAAAGATGCCGAGATTTTGACTGCTACTTTGGCACAAAGTTTTCAGAAGGTATTCACCTCAGTAAAGGCATCTAACAAAACCAAAGGGTGTATTTTTAGCTGTGGTTTTCTCTAAAGGTAGAAAAATTCAGTTGTGTTGGGAGAGTTTTATACAGCTTTGTGGGTTTTCTTTCAAACAAAGGTTTTTTTTATTTTTTTGTCACATAATTAAAATTCTTTTGTAGACAGAGTATTGTCTGGTTTTCTCCCATTAACATGGACTATTGTAACTCTCTCTACATGGGGCTCCCCTTGAGGTGCACCCGAAGACTTCAGCTGGTCCAGAATGCAGCCGCGAGAGCAATAATGGGTACCGCAAGGTATACCCATGTAACACCGCTCTTGCGCGAGCTGCACTGGCTACCTGTCGTCTTTCGGGTGCGCTTCAAGGTGTTAGTTCTCATCTTTAAAGCGCTCCATGGCTCGGGACCTAGCTATCTGCAGGATCGGATTCTGCCCCATACATCTTCCCGGCCCATTCGCTCCCACAGAGAGGGACTTCTCCGGGTGCCGTCCACTAGACTTTGTCAGCGGGCGACGCCCAGGGGAAGGGCCTTCTCTGTGGCGGGCCCAGCCCTCTGGAACGACCTTCCCCCCGACATTAGAACAACTACGGACCTCCGCTCCTTCCGTCAGAAATTAAAAACTCACTTTTTCTGCTTGGCCGGCCTAGGTTAGTCTCTACCTCAGGGGTTAGGGAATGTTAATTTTAAAATGGGGATTTTAGTACAGGGACAGTTGATTTAATTTGTTTTTATTGTATTTATTTATGTATATATTTTATGCTGTTTTAATTTTCCCTGTGCACCGCTCCGAGTCCCCCTGGGGAGAGGATGCGGTATAGAAAAATAAAATCTATCTATCTATCTATCTATTTTCACATACACATATTTCATTTTAAGTTATATTTCCATTTCCAATTCTAGCCACACAGCTTTGCCTTTGTGTGCCAATGAGGCCTGGTACTCATGACTTCGTCACCCCGATTGAATTACTGCAGTGCGGTCTACATGGGGCTGCCCTTGAAGAGACTATACGTTGGGTGCGGCTGACCAACCGCACCCAACATGTAGTCCTCAATGGAACTGCATCTACATGGAAGGATGTATGCAGTGGAGTCCCCCAAGGCTCTGTTTTAGGCTCAGTACTCTTCAACATCTTCATCAATGACTTGGATCAGGGAATAAATGGGGAACTCACCAAATTTGCAGACGACACCAAGCTGGCAGGAATAGCCAACACTCCAGAAGATAGGCTTAAGATACAGAAGGATCTTGACAAACTTGAACATTGGGCACTATCTAATAAAATGAAATTCAATGGCGAAGAGTAAGGTTCTACATTTAGGCAACAAAAATGAAATACACAGGTACAGTATAGGTGGTACCTTGCTCAATAGCAGTAACTGTGAAAGGGATCTTGGAGTCCTAGTAGACAAACATTTAAATATGAGCCAGCACTGTGCATCAGCTGCCAAAAAAAGCCAACACAGTTCTAGGCTGCATAAACAGAAGGATAAAATCAAGATCATGTGAAGTGTTAATACCACTTTATAAGGCCTTGGTAAGGCCACACTTGGAATACTGCATTCAGTTTTGGTCACTATGATGTAAAAAAGATGTGGAGACTCTAGAAAGAGTGCAGAGAAGAGCAACAAAGAGGATTAGGGGACTGGAGGCTAAAACACATGAAGAACGGTTGCAGGAACTGGGTATGTCTAGTTAAATGAAAAGAATGACCAGGGGAGACATGATAGCATTGTTCCAATATCTCAGGGGTTGCCCCAAAGAAGAGGGAGTCAAACTATTCTCCAAAGCACCTGAGGGCAGAACAAGAAGCAATGGGTGGAAACTAATCAAGGAGAGAAGCAACTTAGTACTGAGGAGAAATTTCCTGACAGTTAGGACAATTAATCAGTGGAACAGCTTGTCTCCAGAAGTTGTGAATGCCCTAACACTGCAACTCTTCAAGAAGTATCCCGTAGCTTCAGCTTGTGCAAAACACAGTGGTGTCGGCAATTATAAGTGCTTCCAAACGGCACGGGTTAACACCTCTGCTCCCAGAGCTGCATGGGTTGACTGTTTGCTTCTGGGTCTCATTTAAGATTTTGACCCCTAAAGCCCCTTATGGCATAGCAACTAGGTTATTTGGCGGAACGGTTTTGTCCTGATTTCATCTGCTCATCCCCTCAGATCCGGCAACAAAGAGAAGGGCCATCTCTCTTTCAGGGAACTACACCTGGTGGGCCTGAGGTGGGCCTTCTCTGCTATGGCGCCTGCCTAAGGTTGCTTGGTCATCTTTATTAATTTTGGTTGTCTTTATTAATTTTGGTCCATTTTCCCCCCCAATCTGCTCCTTAACTTTAGTACTAGAGCTTGAAAATCTTCCTTGGTGGAATTAAAATTGGAAGACCTGAGGCAAAACAGGCCATTTCTGCCCAATTGCTACTTGGTCAAACACTTGTTGTGGCTTGGTTTGTTTACAATATACTGAAACATACAGGACATGCAATACAATGAAATAGCAGGATGGGTTTATTTCTGGCCTGTTTTAATCCAGGTTTTGAATGGGAGAACATCAAGAAATCCTGGGACAGAAAGAAAAACCAGGAAGTTAAATACTTGCTGGGAAAAGAAAGAAACTATTTCCATGTTATTGCCAAGAAACATTATGTGAATGTATCCCTTTGGTTGTAGCAGTTGAGTCTGAATTGAAGGATTCTTCAGCTATTACACAGAGAACTAAAAGTTTTTAAGCTTTAAAAGCTTAAAAGAACACTATGTTTTTTGTATATATATATATTATATATATTTTGTTTTGTTGTTTGCGATATTTGGATTAATATGCAAACTTGTTTTCTGGGCATAGCCAAGAATTAATTTTTTTCTCTCCTTATCTTGTTTAAGGCAAAACTATGCATACATTTTCTTGGAGAGAAAGCTTAATTAAACATTCCGTTTACATTTTTTTATGTTTAAAACTGCTCACCAAATATACTTCAGAAGTTTTAAATCCTCATCTTCCATTTTTTGCAAAACACTGTTCATTCTTTTTATTTATATTTTTGTGTACATTTTATTATTCTGCTAGTCAGATAAAAGGTTTTTTTATAGCATCTATGCTTAGGAGGAGAAAAACATCCCATAGTTATTAAAAACCATTACACCACTGCTTAAAATGAAAGAAATCTCCCAATCAAAAAGGAATAATAGCAGAAGCTTGAAAGGCGTTGAGAGAATATGTCAATGGGTTGTTGACTTAAAGCCAATGAGATTTGCTCTATATGTCTGCTATATACCCAGCTAATATATTAAATGACTGCGTGTTCAATAAAGTGTATATACTGTGCATGATCCAACCTCATGTGGAAAAATATCATCAGCTGTGATATATACAATACAATACAATAGCAGAGTTGGAAGGGACCTTGGAGGTCTTCTAGTCCAAACCCCTGCCTAGGCAGGAAGCCCTATACCATTTCAGACAAATGGCTATCCAACATCTTCTTAAAGACTTGCAGTGTTGGGGAATTCACAACTTCTGGAGGTAACTTCTGTTCCACTGATTAATTGTTCTAACTGTCAGGAAATTTCTCCTCAGTTCTAAGTTGCTTCTCTCCTTGATTAATTTCCACCCATTGCTTTTTATTCTACCCTCAGGTGCCTTGGAGAATAGTTTGACTCCCTCTTCTTTGTGGCAACCCCTGAGATATTGGAACAATGCTATCATGTCTTCCCTAGTCCTTCGTTTTATTAAACTAGACATCCTGCCCTCTACCATCCTCGGGAGTCCATTTAAGCTCACGCCGACTGCTTCAGTGACTCCATCCAGCAACCTCATTCTCTGTTGTCCCCTTCTTCTTTTGCCCTCAATCTTTCCTAGTATTAGGGTCTTCTCCAGAGAGTCCTTCCTTCTCATTAGGTGGCCAAAGTATTTGAGTTTCATCTTCAGGATCTGTCCTTTAAAGAGCAGTCAGGGTTGATCTCCTCGAGCACTGACCGGTTTGATCGCCTTGCAGTCCAAGGGACTCGGCAGGAGTCTTCTCCAACACCATAGTTCAAAGGCCTCAATTCTTTGGCGCTTAGCCTTTCTTATGGTCCAACTTTCACAGCCATACATTGCAACTGGGAAAACCATAGCCTTGACTATACACACTTTTTTTGGCAGGGTGATGTCTCTATTTTCTAGTATGCTGTCTAGATTTGCCATAGCTTTCTTCCCCAGGAGCACTAAAACACCCAGATGAGTCACATGCATGTCATAGAATAAGAAAACATTATAGTAATAATGATTGTTTGTTTGTTTTTAGGACACTTGATCAGAATGTCCGGACGTCTGTTGATTTCCCTTAGTGGTGTGGACACATGTCTGACTTCTCTGAAAACCTGCAAGACCTACATAAACACTGGCATGGATGTAACCACAAATGTGGCCCTGGATCTTGTGGAGAATCACAGTGAGTTCAGCATTGAGATCTATTCTTCTTGCTTGTTATTCAAAACTTTCAAGTATCTTGGGATCCTGCCACACAGGCTTCGGCCAAGTTCTTCCATTGTGTGACCCAACCTGGACATCCGTTTAGCTACTTCAGCTGATTTTCTGTCAGCTTCAATTTGGCTACCATGCAGCATAACAAACAAAATTTCTGAATTTTGAGGATGGGCTGTTTTCCCTTGTAGCCTGAATTCTAAGACCTTCATAAGATCCTTGTTTTTTTGATTTCTTTCCAGCATCTGGGTTCAGAGGATCCATACGTCCTTTCCAGCTGGTAAACTGCTTTTTATATAGGTGTGGGAGAAAGCAGTGAACTACAAATTGTGCAATGCCATCTCCAGAGTGTTCAATTGTATTTGTGTGAAGGGCAAATGCCATCTTTGAGAGCTAATTTTGGGGGTGCACATCACCAAATGAAGGTTCAGAAAGCTTGGATGGTGGGGAAAACTAACACCATTGATCTTCTCCTTTTCTGACAGTACCAGAAGCAAAAACGTTCGTATTATTGCAGGAGATGGCTGTAATTCAACACGCAGTGCAGATGTTTGCCTTTTGGGTGTAAAGCACCTTAATTCAAAAGGTGATAGGTTATGTGTTAAAAAGGGAAGAAGAACATATTAATTAACTGCATTCAAATGGGGCAATAAAATAGCCATCCCTGCTACATTCTGATGGATGTATGCAGCCCACGTGCTCACTGAAATAAAATGGTTTTAAGAATGGAAAGTTGCAGCTCTGGGCTTGGTAGTGGGAAGCATATTTTGGGGCTGCTGCCAAAATACCTGTCTTTCAACCCACACCCTTCTTAGATCACATGGAAACAGGACTTCCTCTTGAAGTGTAGACTAGATAGGCAGATATACTTGACCTGAAGAAGGCCATGTTAGAGTAAAAATATAGCTTGTGATTCAGCCTAGATGTTCAGCATCTTGTTCTAAATTCTGGAAATTCCTCTTAATTTTCATTTATTGGTTCTAGTGGTCTTCTTTGGGGCAATGTCCATATCCTCTTTTATGCGACAACGGATTTTTGAAGTGCTTCAGTTGGCAAACTTGTAAGATTTGGGAGTTGAACTGCATGGCTCTAATTCTGTAATTGTATATTCATTTATTGCATTTGTGTGTTGCTTAAATCTACCATCACAGCCCTGAAAAATAGGTCGGGTGGACAAAAAAATGATTGGCCCAAAGTCATTCTGCAATTTTTATGGTGAAGTACTATGTTTCCCTGAAAATAAGACAGGGTCTTATTTTCTTTTGACCCCCGAAATAAGCACTTGGCCTTATTTTCGGGGAGGTCTTACTATTTTTGAGGTGCAGGAGGCCCCTTAACTTTGACCTGTGGCCCGCAGATCAGCTGATCCAGAGAGGGCCGGAAGTTCTTTCTCCGTTTCTGGCACACTCTTGCAAGCCCTAGTGTTGCTCAGCCTGCAGCTCTTTTTGTGGCCACCACTAAGAGAAGGGGTGTGGTAGCTAGGGTTTGCGGGAGCGGCCTCTGTGAGGGTGTTCTGCGTGGATGGCAGGTGCATGTGGGGTGCTTGGGGTATGTTTCCCCCCTAGGAAATGGTGGGGACTGGCTGCACATGCGGTTAAATATTTTAGGGGAGGGCTTATTTTCAGGGAAGGGCTTATTTTAGCGCATGCGCTCAAAACAACAATTGGGCTTATTATCCGGGAAGGTCTTATTTTCAGGAAAACAGGGTAGGAAGCTGGACATGGATCTCTCTTGTCAAGATCCATGTCTCTAGCCAATGCACTCTGCTGCCTCTCAAAACTTTCTCTCTGCTTGGCAACTCCCAGATAGTTCACAATTATTTTATTCCCTAGGTGGTGTTTGGATTTGTAGTTTAATATCGTGGATGAAATATTGTCCTTTGAACAACTATAGGAAGAGCATACCATGAGATGGCAGCAGAGACTTCATATTGCTTAACTCATGAAGTTATTTGCCGTCATACTTCTGCTAAATGTTCTACAGGTCCCTAGTATTGAAAGGCAAGAGAATTTAGAACCATGTCTTAAAGAGGGCTTGAACAAAGAAATCCATTGTAAAAGTTAACAGATCAAATTGGCCTTTTAAAATAAATTTAAATCAAGATTTTAGCATGCCTTTCTGTACTGAGAATGGGAAACACTGCTCTAAAAGTTATTGGACTCAACTTCCAGTCAGCCAGTGTAGTGATGATAATGGGAATTACAGGACCACAGTTTCCTCTCATTTTCCTTGGGCTATTAAGTCCTCCTTGGTACGGCTGTTCAGTGTAGCTGAAGCTGCTTTCAAGGTATAAAAATGCATGATGATATTTTAATTTTTTTGCAGGTTTGCCTGGCATGCTGAATTATTATAATTATGCTCAAAGCCATTAATAAAAACAGTTTAGGGGGTTAAATAAAATAATTATAAATTGATAGCCCTAGAAAGTAGGCCAGGTTACAAAACTGATCTCGCAGATATTTCGGGAACTGTCCTTTTGCATATCAATACTAGGGAACTGTAGGACATTTAGCAGGGGCATGTAAGATATAATAATAGATTCTACGAAGCCTATCCAAGTTTCTCTGTGTTGCGTTTTATACTGAACAAGATCAATGTGGGATTATTTTTTCTCATTCTTCTGTCAGTCTCTGGACTGTTCAAATTCTTTAACAGCTCTCCTCTGTCTTCCCCAAATTAACTCTAAATTCCTTTATATAAATACCAGTAGGGCATTTGTGATACAGAGTTGAAAACTATATCAACCAAGTAATTTTACCATTAATTAGTCCCTAAGAATATATAAAACCTCTCACTTTCACACAAACTTCTATATTTGGGTTAAGGAATCCTTTTTTAACAAATCTAAATCACCAAGGCCACCTTTTTCCACCTGATGCCCTTTATTTATTTTATTTATTTTTATTTATTTTATTTGACTTTTATACCGCACCTATCTCCCCGAAGGGACTCAGGGCAGTGCACAGGAAATTAAAACAAGTATAAACATATAAATAAATAGACACGCCATTGTTGAGGTCCTCAACTTGCGAACACAATAAAAACTGATTAAATTTGGAATACCCTGTGCTAAAAATCACTAAAAAATCCTACTAATTAAAACCTTATATCAATTTAAAACACAGTCTTATAAGATGGTCTCGGGGACTAGGCTAGGCCGGCTTGGTGGAAAAAGTGCGTATTGAGACGCTGGCGGAAGAGGTGGAGGTCCATGGTGGTCCGGAGTTCGGGGGGAAGGTCGTTCCAGAGGGCTGGGCCCGCCACGGAGAAGGCCCTTCCTCTGGGGGTCGCCAACCGGCATTGCCCAGCCGACGGCACCCGGAGAAGACCCTCTCTATGGGAGCGGATCGGTCGAAGGGATGTGTGAGGTAGGAGACGGTCTCCTACCAAAATCTCTTTAGAGATTTTGAGATTTCCAACTTATGAACCTGGTTAGGAAATATGGGAAACAGTAGATCTGAAGAGGCTGAATGAGGAGAAGCTGTCCAGTTGTTAAAAAAAAAAAAAAGAAGGCTATTTGTATCAAAAGCAGTTAGTAGTTTGATATTTGGTTATCAATATGGCATCGCTGTAACTAGCATTGGACATCATCAACTTTATAATATAGCTTTTTAAGAGAAGCAACATTTAAAAAATAATAATTCTTAGAGCAGAGTTTTGTGGGGCTGATCCTTCAATGGTGTCTACAAACCATGACTCAGCTGAATCAGGTTGACCTAAGGAAGGAGTTAAAAATACAGAAAAGACTGCAAAGTTCTTTTCTGGGGGCATGGTTCACCAGTCCAGTATTGCAGTAACATTTTTATTCTCTGCTTGCCTTGTCATTATTCCTCAGAGAACTTTCGTTATGTTGTTAACCTGACATTGTCTGGAGTAACTGGGCAGCCTTTACATATCGGGGTTTCCCCTCCTATCAATTTCCTCGTTTGGAAATGTCTCTTACAAAGGTTAAAGAAGTGGTGGTGGTGGGGGGGTGTTTCTCTCTCACAATGTTGGAAGTTACTTCATTTGACTTGTTTGTAGTTTTTTTAAAAATCAGTTTCCTAACTAACACTTGGGAAATTGTGGTGTTTCCCTAACCCTAACCCCCCCCCCCAACCATCACCTGGGGACCCATAACCCATAATTATCTGTTTTAGAATATGAATTTGCCTTCAGTGTAGCTCCTCTAAAGCCACCTGAATGGAATAAAATGCCCATTTCCTATCAAAATCCGATCCTCTGCGGGATCGGATTCTGCCCCATACATCCCTGCGGCCGATCCGCTCCCACAGACAGGGACTTCTCCGGGTGCCGTCCACTAGGCTATGCCAGCGGGCGACGCCCAGGGGAAGGGCCTTCTCTGTGGCGGGCCCAGCCCTCTGGAACGACCTTCCCCCCGAAATTAGAACAACTACGGACCTCCGCTCCTTCCGTCAAAAATTGAAAACACACTTTTTCTGCTTGGCCGGCCTAGGTTAGTCTTCCATTTTTAACTGGGTTTTTTAGGGGGTGTAGTTTAGTTTTAGTATAGTGGGTTTTAGCGCAGGGATAATTTGATTAATTCTTATTTTAACTATTTATGTATTTTATATTTGCTTTTTTAACTTCCCTGTGCACCGCTCCGAGTCCCTTCGGGGAGAGGAGGCGGTCTATAAATAAAATTATTATTATTATTATTATTATTAAAATGTGGGATTTTCCATTCAAGGTTTAGATTGAGGAAGGTGAAGGATTTCAGTTGATGTCATTGGATACAGTCAATTTTAGGAGGAAACTTAGACAACCCATGACCCTGTAGGTCACCGGTTCAGAGTTATTTCCTTACCAGATTCTTTTAAAAAAATAAAAATAAATCTTTATTAGTCTTTACAGCATAAAGCCACACAATCAACAGAAATAGGGTAAGGGTAGCTGGAGAGACATAGATAAACATACCGGGGAAATATCTAGCCCCCTAAGTTGAAAATTAAGTTCATCCCAGTCTAACTTATCAATTATTGCTTATAACTATACAAAGATTTCTATCTCAAATTTACTATAATCTTATCTTGTTTATTCCTTACATTGGTTCCTTAAGTAATCTGTCTAGTTAGTTCCCTTGGTATCCATTAGTCTCCTACTATACCATGAGTACCATCTATTCCAGCTTTTTTTAAAAATCAAGTCTTGCCTATCTTTTAGAATGTGTGTTAATTTGTCAGATTCTGCGCAGTTAAAAGATTTTGCTATAATTAACTGATCTGGCGGTAAGTTGGTATCTTTCCTGTATTCTGCAATGGCCATCCTGGTCGCTGTTACTATATAAGAGAAAAGATACCAATCTTGATTTTTAATTTCGTTTGATTTTATGCCCAGCAGATAGAGGTCGGGCTTGAGTGGAAAGTTCATGCCTGTTATTTCCAAAAGCCAAATTTGTATTTCCCCCCCCAAAGTTGAATAATTATTGGGCAAGTCCACCATTGGTGAAAGAACTTACCAGATTCTTCAGTGCCTTCAATAATGACAAAAGTTCAAATGTCCTGAACATGCCTGGAAAAGTTGAGCTATCTGCCTTGAAAGTAGCCAATGTTGAACTGTACGGCACAGCCGCACTGGAAACGTTTTGTGACTCTTTGTATGAGGTCATAAACTTTTTAATTATAATTATGTCATAACATGTTTTATGAAATTTGCCAAATTTCAGTTCCATGGGCTCGTGAATTTTGGACACATTGTGTAACTTAGGGCATTTGAGGTACCTTAGCTCAAAACATTTTGCCCCATACTGCACTGTTTTGTCCAGTTAAGGGTGATGATAACGAGAGATTTAGTACAGGTAGTCCTCGACTTGTGACCAGGATTGAACCCAAAATTTTTGTTGCTAAGAAAAACAGTTGTTAAGTGAGTTTTGCTGCGTTTTATGACCTTTCTTGCCACAGTTGTTAAGTGAATCATTCCAGTTGTTAACATGGTGGTTAAAGTAAGTCTGGTTTCCCCATTGTATTTTCTTATTAGAAAGTCACAAAAGGTGATCATATGACCCCAGGCCACTGCAACTGTCATAAATATGAGTCTGTTGCCAAGCATCCAAATTTTGATCACTTGCCTGTGGGGATGCTGCAGTAGTTGTAAGTGTAAAAAATGGCAATAAGTCATTTTTTTTATGCCATTTTAACTTTAAGCAGTCACTAAACGAATTGTTGTAAGTTGAGAACTACCGGTGGTAAATAGATTCAAAACACTATTTTGATAAGGTTTGGGAAAAACATTTTTGTTTTTACGGGTGGTAAAAATTATTATTGTATCCAAGGGGACATATTAATTAATAAGGTTAAAGTTACACATTATCTTAATTTGCAATATGATTTGCTTGGTTTTGGCTTAATATAATACATAGTTTCTTAAACAAACCATGATTTAGCATAATGCATGAATCTTGCCGCTGGCTGGGTTCATTCATCAAATTAAGGCATATGATGGTAGAATGATTGAACAACCTTTGGCTACGCATAATGTATGAATCTTGACACTAGCTTTTTGTCTTCTGAGCATCCTTGTCTTCTGTTGACCTTGTTGCAATTTCTCAGAATTCTTCTTAAAGTGTGAAAATTGCAGAATTGGACATAGTGCTTGAAATGAGTTATGAAAACCCTGCTTGTCCTTCAATTCTAGTTGGACAACTTATAGTTTAGACCAGGGGTCCCCAACCCCCGGGCCGCGGACCGGTGCCGGTCCGTGGCTGGATGGGAGCCGGGCCGCAGGGCTAGAGAGGAGGAGGAGGGAGGAGGAGGCAGCCCCCTGAGCACAGCGCGCGGGAGAACGCAGGCGCGGCTGTTCGCGCTGTTGGAGTGTGCCTCTTCCTCCACCCTCGTCGACGGAAGGATTCCTGGACGCTGCCGGACCGGCCACCGATTCCCTCCCCTGCTGGCCTACCGGCCACTCATTTTCTTCCAGGGACTGCGGAGACTCTGCGGGCTGGGGAGGGAACTGGCGGGTTGCTCCGGCGGCGCACAGGAGTCCCTCCGTCGACGAGGGTGGAGGAAGAGTCCCCACCATCCTCCTGCGTTCTCCCGTGCCCGTTCTCCCCAATGGGCTGCCCCCCTCCCTCCTCCTCCTCTCCAGCCCGGCACCTATCCAGCCACGGAGCCTGAACGAGCGAACGAGCGACCAAGCGTGGCAGGCGGGATGAGGAGGCTGGGGGCGGGGGGACGGGACGACGATGACGACGACAGACACACATAGAGAGACAGAGGGAGGGAGGGAGAGAAAGATAGACAGAGACACAGAAGGAGTGATTGAATGAATGCAAGACAGACAGACACACGCGCACACACACACAGAGAGTGACAGAAATGGGCGGATGAAGGAGAGACACAAAGAGAGAAAGAAAGAAAAAAGTGGGAGAGAGAAAGACAGACAGAGAGAAAGAGACAGAAAGGAAAGAAAGAGACAGGAAAAGATACAGAAAGAGGGAAAGAGAAAGAAATAGAGAAAAAGGGAAAGAGAGAAAGAAAGAAATAGCGAGAGAAAAAAAGAGAGACAGAGACAAAGTAAGAGAAAGAAAGAGAGAGAGAGAGAGAAAGAAAGAACTTATGACCACAGTTGAGGCCAAAAGTTTGGTTGCTAACCAAGATCATTGTTCAGTGAGTTTCACATTTTCAAAGTTGGCCACGCCCACCCAGTCACATGACTGCTGAGCCCCTCAGCCGGTCCGCAGAATTTTCTTTAAAATGAAACCGGTCCCTGGTGCAAAAAAGGTTGGGGACCCCTGGTTTAGACTGTAGAATGGTTGATTTAGTCTGTTTTGAAAGGGAACTGGCAGCAGCTGTTAATTGCCACAACAATTTTGTTGAGATCATAACTAGGAATTGAAGAGAGCCACAGCAATCAATGCTTACTTATTCACAGCGTAAATACAATGGGTAACCTTTTCTCCCTGGTTAATAAGCATAGCCTTTGATTTGTCAAAGCCTGCAAGTGTTTATGGTTTGCCTCTATTTGCATCATCGCACTCTTTTGAACTTGGAAGAACCGGAATGGTTACGTCCATAGAAAGCATAACCAAATAGTTATTACAATACAAGTGCCAGTGTCATTTTAAAGAGATGTCGCTAGAAGTTTGTGGTCATTAAGAAATACCGTATAAGACACACCTTTCCCCCCAAAAAAAGAGGGTGAAAATCTGGGTGCGTCTTATACACTGAATACAGCATTTTTGGCCTCCTGAAACCCTGTCCCGTTTGCAAAAATTGCCATGCATAGCCTTTAGGAGGCTTCTAGAATGCTACTAGGGGCTGGGGAGGGAGGGCAAAAATGAGTGAAAAATGGGCCATTATTTGCTTGTTTGTGTCCCCTCCCAGTCCTCAGGAGCAGTTTACAAACTTCCTAAACGCTATGCATGCCCCCCCCTTTTTTTTTTACAAAAAACGGGCCCATTTTCGTGAAAAATGGGCCGTTTTTGGGAGGTCTGCAGAGTACAAATTTTTTTTTAAAAAATTTGCCTCTTCAAAATCTTGGTGCGTCTTATAACTCTGGTGCGTCTTATACTCCCAAAAATATGGTATGTAAAAAATAACTCCAGGATGATACAATAAAAACGTGTTTAGAAAAATCTGACAAAAAGACAATAGTTATACAATAGAGAAAATCTTAACAGGAGATTTCTGGTTTATTTTCCAGTTTAGGGTAGCTTGCAGCATATCTTGGCTGGTCTCATAATATTAACAGGGTCAGACCTGATCAGCACCGTACGATGGAAAAACCATTGATGAATACCAGAGCCATAAACTATGAAAATACATCCCAGAGGAATGCAATGGGACACTAATGGCTTACTGTGACCTATGAAGTCAACAGAGTCAAGTTCAGCTCAGAGGAACTTTCATAAATGCAATTTGCTGATGTGACATTCTGCAATATTTCATTTTAAATTCCTTGCAAGGTCTTTTCTTGCATGAAAAAAAGCTCATAAGTTCAATATTGGGCTTCTTTTTAAAACGAACAAGCAACCTTTAAATATAGAACATCAGTGGGTTTTTACGGGGATAGTTTGAGAGACATAATAGCCCACAAGCATTCTTCTCATTTTGGCACTCAGAGACCAAGCATATTGGTTGAGCAATCTTTGGCCAAGGCTGTAGGCTGCTGCCTGATGATGAAGAGACAGCAGACCCTGTCACACATGTGGGAGGGGGACTTAAATTTTCCTATTTTTTAATGGGTTTCTTCAGGTGGTTTCCTAGTTTAAAAAAATGATGTTGCAGCTGTTTTCATGTTTACTGTACTTCTGTATTCCAGGGAAGTTTAAGGACTCAAAATGGTAACCACAATAAAGAAATGATTTGGGGCATAGGGAAAAAAATAAACGAAGACTGAAGGGAAGGGGCACTTACTTTAAAGATTATACAGTCCTGTGAAAGGGAGAAGCACTTCTGTGATTTTGTTTGGTATAAACTGCCCTTCGCACAGTCACTCAAGCACTTGTGATATCCCGTCTAGACTACTGTAACGCGCTCTACATGGGGCTCCCCTTGAGGTGCACTCGAAGGTTACAACTAGTTCAGAATGCAGCCGCGCGGGTGATCAAGGGAGCCTCAAGGCAGTCCCATATAACACCTCTCCTGTGCGAGCTGCACTGGCTACTTGTGGCCTTCCGGGTGCGCTTCAAGGTGCTGATTACCATCTTTAAAGCGCTCCATGGCACGGGGCCTAGTTATGTGTGAGACCGTCTCCTGCCCCACATATCCCTTCGACCGATTCGCTCCCATAGGGAGGGTCTTCTCCGGGTGCCATCGGCCGGGCAAGGCCGGTTGGCGACGGCCAGGGGAAGGGCCTTCTCTGTGGCGGGCCCTACCCTCTGGAACGACCTGCCTCCTGAACTCCGCACCACCTCGGACCTCCGCCTTTTCCGCCAGCGCCATCAAGCCGGCCTAGCGTGACCACCCGTTAACAACTGAGTTTTAGTCTACAAATTTTTTAATCAGAGGGATTTTAATACATGGTTTTAGCAGAGGGTTCTTAAGTTTAATTATGGTTTTAGGATGTTATGTATTTGTATATTTATATGGTGTTTTTAATTTCCTGTGCGCCGCCCTGGGTCCTTTTGTAGGAGATAGGTGCGGGATATAAATCAAATAAAACTAAAACTAAATAAGGTGGGACAGAGGAACGCTTGGAGGGACTTCTGTTATTCTACCTTTCTACAAGTTGTCAGCCCTACAACATAGATGAAATTGGGAAACCAACACTTTAGGAAACCTCTAGCTCTGTTTTACTGGTAAGATAGCCTATAGCCATGATGGCGAACCTATGGCACGCGTGCCACAGGTGGCACATGGTGACATATCTGCCAGCACACAAGCCGTCAGCTCCAGCGTGCAGGCATGCACTGGCCAGCTGATTTTCGGCCTTCCAGAGGGCCTGGGGAGGCCGTTTTCGCCCTCCCCAGGCTTCAGGAAAGCCTCGGGAGCCTGGGGAGGGCAAAAAACGGGCCCAATGGGCCAAACCTCTGGTAGGCCCATTGGGCCTATTTTTCACCCTCCCCAGGCTCCCGAGGCTTTCCTGGAGCCTGGGGAGGGTGAAAATGGCTCCCCGGAGGAAATACCAAGCTCAGCTTGGAGGTGAGTTGTGTGGCTCGCATGGGGGGGGGGTGTGTGGTAGGGAGTTGTGCGCGCATGCATATGTGGCAGCACAGTTTGCATTATGGGTGTTGTGGCACATGTGTGTGCTACCACACACCCACCCTTGCATTTTTGGCACCCAACAACAAAAAGGTTAGCCATCACTGACCTATAGTAATAGAATCTTGCATGTCAGGGTGTGTTTGCTTGAGCTTTTTATGAGTACAGGTAGTTCTTGATTTACGACTTGTCACTTAGCAACCATTGAAAGTTACAACAGACCCCTCAAAAGGGACTTTTGATCTGGATTTGAACGTCCAAAGGCCATCAGCTCCCTTGGCACTTGGCAACCTTATCAATAGCATCATGAAACATAGCTTTGCCCTGTGTTGTATCTCTTTCCATAATCCCCAAAGGGCAGGGGATTGAAGGATTTGAGGTGCGGCACATCTGGAGAGCATCTACATAGGAAAGACTGATTGATCGTTTTGGAATCAATTTTCTCACGCGTCTCTTTCTTCGGATTTATTGTGTTTGGCAGTTGATGGAAGAGAGCAGGCTGTGTTATAAGACCCTCAAATATTACCTTTATTCCGACACAACCTGGCTTCAGTCAGCTTCCCAAATTTAATACAGGATGGTTCCTGATTTTTCTTGCTTCTGCCTTTTTTACTACTGGATGGCACAGTTACTGTCTTCTTGGATCCAAAACAAGGCATGCTTGCTTACTTGTAGCTGCCATCAGTGAGGGCTTATTCCTTACTATTGGGGTGTTTCTGTTTGTACTAACAGAGAACCAATAGGTGAATTACATTTGATGCTCATTGCAGAGTCAAATTCCAGAACACAATTTTAGATAGGCAAAATCTTATAAGTACAATGTTCAGAAGGCTTCCGAGGTCACAAATCCATTTGGGGTTAGGGGTGTAGCTCAGAGAAGGCCCATAACTCAATGCTAGAACACACAGTTTGTCTGCAGAAGGTTGTAAGTTCACACAGTGACATCTCTATATTTAAATAACATCTCCTTCATATCAAATTTGACTCATGGTAACCTAATAGGGACACTCATTTCTTGGTACCGATATAGAATTGCTTTATCATTGCAACTTTTGGGATGGTTTTTCAACACGTCGGTTTACCTTTCAGCTTTTCCTAGTGGCTTCTCATCCACGACCTGATCAGGTCTGACCCCTTTAAGGTTTTTCAGCTCAACCAAGGTCAGTTAAATTTACCACATTGCTTTCCCAAACAAGTGTCTCCAGAGCAATTCAACAGATGTTTTGAAGATTGCTTTAGCAATTCCGACCAAGAAGAAGAAATAATCTATATAAATAAAAATGTAACAAGAGTTTGTTCAAAACCGCTAATCTCCAAAGGTACTGCACCGATCGCTTCCAAATTTTTACACAACGTTCCTTTCAAATACAGCCCCAATGATATATATAGATTGTGTAGATGTCACACCTGTGCCAGGTACACACAACGGAAATGTAAAAAATTGTAAAAAAGGTAGGTAGATGGATACAGAGAGAGCAGTGGGCCACAGGTATTATGTCATCCTTTATGACATAAAATACTCTGTCCATAAGATTAAAGGAGAAATACAGTAGGTAGGTAGGTAGGCAGCTATAGGGATAGAGAGAGGGAGGGAGAAATGCAGTAGGTAGGTGGAGAAATACAGTAGGTCGGTAGATAGGTAGGTAGAGGGATAGAGAGGGAGAAGTACATAGGTAGGTACGGTGGTTGTGTGTATGTGTTTGTGTGTGCAGGTGTAGATCTACACACAGATTTGTTGGCCATTTAACCAGACTCGGCCACAGCAACGCGTGGCCGGGAACAGCTAGTCAATAAATAAAGAAGTAATAAACCAACATAAGGCACATCCTAAAAACTCCTGAAACAGCAGATCTTGTGATGAATTAAAAGGCCCTTTTTCATGATGATTCGCACTAATATCCCAAATGTGCTTTTTCAAAAGGCAACTGGACTTGGTTTTTCCTTGAAGATGTTTCCTTGACCACTTTTGGAACAACCAAGTCCTGCATGACTGAGAATCTCCATAGACATTCACATTAATAGGTTTACCACTGGTTCTATCCTTGTTAGGCCTGCAGGCCTGAATTCCTGCAGGTGATTCTTTGTGGCCATCCTGAGCTACAAGAGAAAGTCAAGATGGCTGCCTTTCCTGGATGGGAGGTGGTATTTATGCAGATTTTAGCTGCCATTATCTCATTTTATAGTGAAGATGATGGATAGGTTTCCCTGAATGCATTTTAGTCTGTTTTCAATGGTCATCATTTGTTGATTTGCAATAGTTGCAAGATGCTCTGAATCAGGCTTGTCCAAAGTTCAGCCCGGGATCCAACTGCGGCCCGTTTTCAAATTTCGAGTGGCTCGCAGCCTCTTCTCCCCGTCTGAGTTATTTGTTTAGTCTTGCATAAAATAGTTCTTTGCATTTAATGTTAATGGTTCAAAGAATGTCGGGCTGAATGGTCGGCCCCACACATTTTCATCTCACCAAATATGGCCTTCCTTGCAAAAAGTTTGGCCTTGCTCTAAACAATTGTAGCTCTGGTCAGCAAACAACACAATGGAATGCTACTATAATCCTTAGAATAGACACAACAATGTGATATTTATTGTGAAGGACAGCTCATGATCAGTCAATCTGAGCCAGAAGCACCCTGGTGTAACTGCATTGTGAATTGCATTGAGGAGAGGAGACAAACTTACATCTGGAGCTCGCCTTGGCATTTCATACCTGAGGGCAGGGGTGTGTGAAACTCAAGGCCGGCAGGCTGGATCTGGCCCACAGGATGCTTAGATCTGGCCCATGGGGCTGCTCTGGAATCAGCAAAGGATTGTCCCACAGTGCCTCTACCAGCAAAAATAGAGCTCTATCAAATTTACCGTATTTTTTAGAGGATAAGACGCTCCGAAGTATAAGACGCAACTAGATTTTGGGGAGGAAAAGAAGGGAAAAATATCTGCCTCTCAGCAATTTGCCTCCTTGCAACTAATAGTACAGAAGTATACACTGTTTCTAGTGTTATATTTCACACTATGCTTGTACACATGCTCTTAAAATTGATGTGTTTTCTGGAAGTATAGTCATTCTCTGCTATTTAAAAGAACAGCACTTTTTAAAACAATAGCATGGGACCTCTTCAGTTCAACCATTTATTTTAAAAAGCTTCTTCATTTTGTCAAGTTGTCTAGAACAACAATAAAGCAGTCTTTAAAAAACAAGTCTAATAATTTGAACATTCTATAGGCATTTATAGTTGTTGACTTACCTCTTGCAGCACACAGCCTGATTAGCAGAAGAAGAAAAAAATCTGCCTCCCAGCAATTTGCCAGGTGGAGCAAACAGCAAGTTTCCCTTTCAATTTCTACTGATCATCAGCTGTTACAGGCTGCAGGGATTGCTATAGCTTATTGAAGCCTCCGCAAGCCCCCTTTGCTTCAAAGAGGTAAATTCAAAGGAGGCAGAGGCCAAAGGATGGGGGACAGTGGGCGGGTGGACTACATTCAGTGTATAAGGCGCACCCCAATTTTCACCCTCTTTTAGGGGGGAAAAGGTGTGTCTTATACTCTTAAAAATATGGTACATAGCTGCTCGTCTCACCCGAAGTGATTCTCAGTTGTTCTGCTGTGCTGTGGCCTGGCTGCAACTTTTGAGCCATCTCTAAAGTGATCCATGTTGAGCCTGCTAGAGTAGTCCACCTGAGTGGCGACTGAGTCTGAGAGGTTAGTTTATGCAGCCTGAGAGGAATGAAAGAACGAAGCTGATGAAGTCAGCAGAGTACCCAGGCACCTAGTCCTAACCTCATGGTAAAAGTGCCCTTCTTTTTCACCTCTGAATGCTCTGCCTCCTCCAATAATGTGGGGTGTGTGGCATGGAATAATAAACGAGCGCCTTCCCTTACTCCCATCAGTTCCAAGGCTTCTCACGGGTGCAAATTTGACCTTGTTAATTCTGAAACTGTTTGACTGTGACAGCCTGTGGGAGTTGAGTAATGTATTAAAACTTTATCTAGTCTCATTAGTTTCAAAGCACCTTGGGAGACTTTAGTGAAGGAGAACAGAAGAAGCTTTGAAGCTACGTTGGTCTAAAGCAGGGATGTCAAACTGGCATCATCACGGTGTTGTCATGTGGCGTATTGTGACTTTTTCCTCCTTCGCTAAACAGGTGTGGGTGTGGCCAGTGTGTGACGCATCTGGCCCGTGGGCGGTGAGTTTGACACCCCTGGTCTAGAGCAGTCTAGAGCAGGGGTCTCCAACCTTTGCAACTTTAAGTCTGAAGGACTTCAGCTCCCAGACTTCTCCAGCCAGCTTTGCTTTAAGATGTGTGGACTGCAACTCAGAGAATCTCACAGCCAGCCCTCTAGACCAGGGGTCTCCAACCTTTGCAACTTTAAGTCTGAAGGACTTCAGCTCCCAGAATTCTCCAGCCAGCAAAGACTTAAAGACTTAAAGTTGCAAAGGTTGGAGACCCCTGGTCTAGAGGGCTGGCTGTGAGATTTTGGGAGTTGAAGTCCAGACATCTTCAAGTCGCCAAGGTTGAGAAACACTGTTCTAGAGGATCCAGAAAGAAAAGTTCCTTTTCACTCCCACCCTGCACTCATGTTGGGCCCAGGCTGAATTCCCATCTTGCCCTTCGCTGTACAGGTAGTCCTAGACAGGTGACTGTTCATTTAACAATGGCTCAAAGTTTAAGACAGTTTTGGAAAAAGTGATTTTGGACCTGTCCTTGAAGTTGCACAGTCTCCACAGTCACATGGTCGTAATTTGGGTGCTTGGCAACTGGCTCACATTTATGACGGTTGCAGTGCCTTGCAGTCATGTGATTGATGATTTGCGATCTTCCCAGCTGGCTTCCAACGAGCCAAGTCAAATGAGGAAGTCAGATTTGCTATATGATTGTATGTTTTGTTTAACAGTCATGATAGAATGGTAATCAAATTGGGTGTGATTATATGATATTTCATTTAAGGACCACATCAGTTAGCGACCAAAATTCTGGTTCTACTTTTGGTTGCCTGCCTGCCTGCCTGCCTGCCTGCCTGCCTGCCTGCCTGCCTGCCTGCCTGCCTGCCTGCCTTCCTTCCTTCCTTCCTTCCTTCCTTCCTTCCTTCCTTCCTTCCTTCCTTCCTTCCTTCCTTCGTACCTTCATCTTTCCTTCCCCAATCTCTCTCCTTCCTTCCTTCCTTTCCTCCCTCCCTCTTTCCTTCCTTCCTTCCTATCTTTCTTCCCCCTCTCCTTCCTCCCTTCCTTCCCTCCTTCCTTTTTTTCTTTCTTTACTTCCCTCCCTCTTTTTTCCTTCCTTCCTTCCTTCCTTCCTTCCTTCCTTCCTTCCTTCCTTCCTTCCTTCCTCCCTCCCTTCCTATCTTTCTTCCCCCTCTCCTTTCTCCTTCCTTCCTTCTCTCTCTCTCTCTCTCTCTCTCTCTCTCTCTCTCTCTCTCTCTCTCTCCCTCCCTCCCTCCCTCCCTCCCTCCCTCCCTCCCTCCCTCCCTCCCTCCCTCTCTCTCTTTCTTTCTTTCTTTCTTTCTTTCTTTCTTTCTTTCTCCATTAATTTATCAGCATGAGCAATCATCTTCCACCTGGGGAATTTGCAGGGCTAAATGATGTTTATGGGACTGTTAATTCTCAAATGGACGCAGCACAAAATATCCAGTGTTCAGAAATACCTTTGAATGTGACTAGTTCCTCAATTAACCTCTCTCCATTACTTCATGTTGGTCCCAGTGAGGTTTTTTTTCCTCATTAGTTATACCACAGTTGAGTGGGATAAACAAATCAAATGGTTCAGTAAAGTGAACTTAAGTGAAGTAGGACAAGAGAGGTATAGTTTTAGTTGAGGAAGGGTGGAAAAAAAACGAGAAAATGACCCAGATAGCATCAGGGTGTGAGAGGAACAGGAAAGGTTATAGCTGAATGTGTTCTGTATGGTGCATTAACGCTGATGATAGAAGTTCACATTTTGAAACCTTATGCTAGAGTGGGTTATGTTTATTAAGTAACAATGAATAGCTTGTTGGATAAATAGCAGAGTGGGAAAGGTAATAAAGTTAAGAAGAACACATTGCCAAGGCAGGAAAATAGAAATGTTTATGTCCTTATTTAAAGGTCTGGCTTTCAACTTATTTTCTTTGGTATATACCTTCAAAATTACTACTGTTATATCTTTCTTTTAACCCAAGTGTTTCTCCTTCAGGGCGGCTTGAAAACGTGTGGACTTCATGCCTTCTCTGTGGCGGGCCCTGCCCTTTGGAACGACCTACCCCCTGAACTCCGCACCATCTCCGACCTCCGCCTCTTCCGCAAGTGTCTGAAGACACACCTATTCCATCTAGCCGGCCTAGCGTAACCTCCATACTGATTATTAGATAGTTTTAAATTTGGGATTTTAATTCGGTTTTTAGCGCAGGGTTTATTTATTAGAATAAGTATTTTAAATTTTGATATATTTTATATATTTTGTATCTATTTTAACATCCCTGTGCGCCGCCCTGGGTCCATTTGGAGAAGGGCGGGGTATAAATTTAATAAATAAATAAATAAATGCTGGCTGGGAAACTCTGGGAATTGCAGTTTACACATCTTTTAAGTTGCCAAGAATTTTATTTTATTTATTTATTTTATTAAATTTATACCCCGCCCTTCTCCAAATGGACCCAGGGCGGCGCACAGGGATGTTAAAATACATACAAAATATATAAAATATATAAAATTTAAAAAACTTATTCTAATAAATAAACCCTGCGCTAAAAACCGAATTAAAAGTCCCAAGTTTAAAACTGTCTAATAGTCAGTAATGGAGGTTACGCTAGGCCGGCTAGATGGAATAGATGTGTCTTCAGACACTTGCGGAAGAGGCGGAGGTCGGAGATGGTGCGAAGTTCAGGGGGTAAGTCGTTCCAGAGGGCTGGGTCCGCCACAGAGAAGGCTCTTCCCCTGGGTGTCGCCAGTCGGCATTGTCCAGCCAACGGCACCCTGAGGAGGCCCTCTCTGTGGGAGCGTATCGGTCTGAGGGATGTATGGGGCAGGAGGCGGTCTCGCATATAACTAGGCCCCGAGCCATGGAGCGCTTTAAAGATGGTTGTTAAAACCTTGAAGCGCACCCGAAAGACCACAGGAAGCCAGTGCAGCTCGCGCAGGATAGGTGTTATGTGGGAGTGTCTAGGCACTCCCGTAATCACCCGCGCGGCTGCGTTCTGGACTAGCTGCAGCTTTCGGGTGCACCTCAAGCGGAGCCCCATGTAGAGAGCATTACAGTAGTCGAGTCGAGAGGTGACGAGTGCTTGAGTGACTGTGCGTAAGGCACCCCGGTCCAGTAAGGGGCGCAATTGGCGCATCAGGCGTACCTGATGAAACGCCCCCCCTGGCTACGGCTGCCACATGATCTTCCATAGACAGCCGGGAATCCAGGAGGACACCCAAATTGCACGCCCTCTCCACGGGGGCCGGTGTTTTGCCCCCAATGGCCAGAGTTGGAATAATCTGGCTGAACCGGGGTGCCGGAAGCCACAGCCACTCAGTCTTGGACGGGTTGAGCTTGAGTTTGTTACCACCCATCCAGATCCGTACGGCTTCCAAGCACCGGGACATAACCTCGACGGCATCGTTGGGGTGGTCTGGGGTGGATATGTACAACTGAGTATCATCAGCGTACAGATGATATCCCACCCCAAAACCACGGATGATCTTACCCAGCGGCTTCATATATGTGTTGAACAGTAGGGGCGAGAGAACCGACCCCTGAGGAACCCCACATATGAGGGGTCTCGAGGCCGACCTCTGCCCCCCTGCCAACACATATTGCGACCGACCAGAGAGGTAGGACGAGAACCACCGCAAAACGGTGCCTCCCAGCCCCAACCCCCCCAGTCGGCGCAATAGGATACCATGGTCGATGAGAAGAATGAGAAGCACACATTAACTTAAGGACCTGCAGATAAAGGGAGAAAGAAGAGGGGGTCAGACTATCCTCCAAAGGCAAGGAAGAGCCAATGGAGGGAAACTAATCAAGGAGACAACCAGCCTAAAACTAATGAAGAAGAGAAAGGAGAAACAGTGGAAAGTGGAACAGTTTGTCTTCATAAGTTATGGGGGCTCCATCACTGGAGGTTTTTAAGAGGAGACTGGACAACCACTTGTTTGAAATACAATACAATACAATACAATACAATACAATACAATACAATACAATACAATACAATACCAGGGTTGGAAGGGACCTTGGAGGTCTTCTAGTCCAACCCCCTGCCTAGGCAGGAAATCCTACACCGTTTCAGAGAAATAGCTATCCAACATCTTCTTAAAGACTTCCAGTGTTGGAGCATTCACAATTTCTTGAGGCCAGTTATTCCACTGATTAATTGTTCTAACTGTCAGGAAATTTCTCCTCAGTTCTAAGTTGCTTCTCTCCTTAATTATTTTCCACCCATTGCTCCTTGTCCTACCCTCCTGTGCTTTGGAGAATAGCTTGACACCCACTTCTTTGTGGCAAGCCCTGAGATATTGGAACACTGCTATCATGTCTCCCCTAGTCCTTCTTTTCATTAAACTAGACATACCCAGTTCCTGCAACTGTTCTTCATATGTTTTAGCCTCCAGTCCCCTAATCCTCTTTGTTGCTCTTTTCTGCACTCTTTCTAGAGTCTCCACGTCTTTTCTACATCGTGGCGACCAAAACTGAATGCCGTATTCCAAGTGTGGCCTTACCAAGGCATTATAAAGTGGTATTAACACTTCACATGATCTTGATTCTATCCCTCTGTTTATGCAGCCTAGAACTGTGTTGGCTTTTTTGGCAGCTGCTGCACACTGCTGGCTCATATTTAAATGGTTGTCCACTAGGATTCCAAGATCCCTCTCAAAGTTGCTACCATTGAGCAAAGTACCACCTATATTGTACCTGTGCATTTTGTTTTTCTTGCCTAGATGTGAAATGGTATAGGGTCTCCTGCTTCAGCAGAGTGTTAGGACTAGAAGACCTTCAAGATCTTTCAACTCTTGTTTTGTGATCAGTTGGGTTAACTTGGGCTGGCAACCTGCAGCTCTGGAGCTGTATGTGGCTCTTTCATCCCTCTGCTGTGGCTTCCTGTCACTGGTTGGCTCCACAATTGATAGGGCTTTCAATTAGGACAGGTAGAGGAAGAATAATGCCATGCTAGGAGAAGACTCTATGATGGTGGAATTGAACAGAGAGCTTCCAGCTTGTGGCTCTTTGAGTGTTTAAGTTTGCTGACCCCTGGGTTAACTGAATCTCCTTCAACACGTTGGTTTTGTTGTACCCGTTCACTATGTCTCAGTAGGTGGCAGCACTTAACTAACCTTGGCTACTCTTGAAAAAAGCCAGCAGGGTTGGTCTTGATTTGTAGTTTCTGGCTAGGTTAGTAGAAGACTGGCTAGGAAATCCTAGAATATAGCGTAGCTTTTATTGTCATTGTACATCATGTATACAACAAAATTGGTTATGAGATGTAGCTAAATTGGGTTATCGGGAAAAATAAGCAAAGGGAAGAGAGAATTGAGCTTGAATTAAGGGAAACTTTCCTTTGATATCACCAGGCAGTTTTTATTTATTTTCTAAAATTCTTTTGCCTCTGTAATTTGTAAGTCAACTTGATTACAAATTTTCCCCATTTGCTGTCTTTTGAATATTAACTTCTACTTCTGACAGACTAAATTGTAGACACATTTTTTTTCCTGATTAATTTACTGAAACCATTTGCTTCTGAGCTTCCCACTTTGAATGAATATTCTGGGCTGGGGACGGAGCTAAACATTTAGATGAAAAACCCAGCAGGAAATATAAATGTTGTCATGAATCTGTTGCTAAAAGACGCCAATAATCCATTTGTTCAGAAGGCAGCAGGCAGAATGTGCAAACTTTTTAATTTTAGGTTGCTGATTATACTTTAAAAGCCCTTGGAAATGAAAAGGCCTTTTCATCTTAAGTCAAAGAAAGATGTAAGGAAACCGGTTTGCATTTCTCTAGAACAGTTTCAAAGTCCAGATGCCTGGCATGTTTTGCTAAAGATGACCACAGCCTCACACATTATCTGAAAACTTGAGAAGTTAATGTTATAATTGGGGAAGCAGCATTCTTTTCAGATGGAAGAGGTTTCTAGGCTAGGAGTTTAGCCTTGCAATATGTTTCAGCTGTGGACAATTTGTGGCATGGACAGTCAAATAGGTCACAGGGTAGAAACCGAGAGATGGATGTGTCACCTATCAAATATCCTATAAGGCAGGCAACATGGCAAATACATGGTCAAAAGCCAGATTGGGAACTTGAGGCCAGAAGATCTGTTCATGTCTTCAGTGGTTGGTGAAATTCACTGATTTATATAGCTACCAATCTCATAAACAAGTGACTTTGGGTGGCAAACTGATGGTCCTCAAGACAATTTAGACCAGTTAATGGAGCTTTGAGCAGCAGCGAGGAATCTCTGGCCCTCAGGGATTTGGTCGAGTCTCATATGCCTCCATTAGTTGGTGAAGTTCACTGATGGCCTTCAAGGCAGTCTAGCTCAATCAGTAGAGCCTTGAGCAGGACTAAGGAATCTCTGGCCTCTTCTAGAAGTTGATAAACCATAACATTCAACATTTTTCAATATTGGCTGTGTTTGGGAAAAGTGTGAGATGCGATTCATCTCATACAGAAAGCTACAAGTGTCTGCACTAGCAGATACTCTACTCTAATGGATGGTTTGGCTTGATGGGACTTTATAGAACTACAGTGCAGTGGGGAAAATAGTGATAAGGTAGTAATATATGCTTTGCATTTCAGGAGACTCTAGTCAAACGTTGAACAGGGCAACTTAAAAAGATTATGTTTCATGTTATAATTATAAATGTGTACCGTGTTTTCCTGAAAATAAGACAGGGTCTTATTTTCCATTTCACCCCGAAATAAACACTTGGCCTTGTTTTTGGGGTGGTGTTATTATTTTTGAGGTGCAGGAGGCGGTGAGCATGGTTACCTTATGGCTGCTGCTGTGTTGCAATATTTTAAGGGGAGGGCTTATTTGAGCGCCTGCGCTCAAAAGCCCGATTGGGCTTATTATCCAGGGAAGTCTTATTTCCAGGGAAAAAAGGTAGCATAACATGGTCACTCCTGCTTGGGGCCTATCATCTGAAAATTAGTGAAATGTTAAAACAAATGATGATACCCAGAAGAGATAGCAAAGCAGAAACAACTGTGCTCCTTTTTCTGCCTTTTCCTTGGCATATAGAATGGGACGCCCAAAACATGTATATTCTGCTTGAGTGTAAAGTTCTGTTTTGCAAGCAATCCAAGCTGTGAGAGGTAAGGAGTTGTAATCCAAGCACATTTGGAGAGCACCAGGTTGAGAAATAATGCCATACTTTTGAAAATGGTGTGCATAAACAGTACATACACATGCTAAAAAATTAGAGGCCTATTTAGTTTCTGTTGAGCATCATTAAATTAGCAACAGAGGCACTGTGGGTGGATTGTTGAGCCCGGAAGAATAAAGTGTAAGAGATAATTAGTTAATATCCGTCTTGTCTCACTTGGGCTCCACCTGTTTTGTTAGCTCTTTTTTTTTTAAATCTAAGATTCATAGCCTTTCTCAGTAAGTCTGAGGATTTTAGCTACTTGTTCTCTCAATCACTTTCTCTAATGAGAATGCTATTGTTGCAATTCCTGGCATTATCAATGTTCTGATGTATAGCTCAGTGAAGGTTAGTATTGGTTGGAGGTATGATTCATTGAGAGAGGAGGGTGACATGTGTTCTCCAAACTTATGATTCATGAAATGTGATCCATGTCAGTTCTGAAGGAGAGCAGCTCATTGGCCACCTGGCTGGTGTGGAGTTGCTTCCCAAAGGATCATAGCAGTGGTGGGTTCCAGATCCCGTTGCAACCGGTATAGTGCAATGGGGCCCGACGACTACCACATGAATGCTTGCAGCATGCTCATGCATCCTTACCTCCTGTGACGCTTTGCAATGCCTCCGCAATGCTCCAGCTGCTTGGCGGAGCATCGTGTAGGCACCGTACGCTCCGTGCGCGTGCGTGGAAGCACTGAAGAGCTCAAATACAGGTAACGAGAGCGGGCGGGTGGTACCTGGTGTTTCCGGCAGGCACCAGTATGCCTGTACCGGGGTGTACCGCCTGCAACCCACCACTGGATCATAGGAAATCAACTTGCATGAAAGGAAGGTGAGAACAGGAGGAGACAGGAGTTTGTTCTGGAGACTGATGTCTACAACTTCACCTGGATGTCCATGGGTGACATTTTTTCCAAGTCTGAGACTTGGATTCCTTTAGAGAAAGAGGCTACTAGCCTTTGACTTATTACATTCTTGTGCTTTTGGCTGTGTACACACATTAGGCTAATCATAGTTTGCTTCAAGTATTATGTTGCATAAGCACAGTTTCTGGATTCGCATGTCCCATTAATCCATAAAATACAGTTTACAAACCACAAAGGTCCAATTTTCTGTAATGAGCTCCAATGAACAGATTGGAGAAACATTGCTGTAAAACATGCAGCCTTCTTGCCTCAAATTGACAATACCTATATAAATACAAAAGAATAAAATCGACCAAGTAGGTTTGACAAAAGAAAACTCTTCACTCAACACATAATTATGGGATTTGTGTTTATACAGTGTTGTCACAGCAGGTTTACTCAAGATATTTTGATGCCTGAAGCCAAAGATAAGATTCTCCCTTCTCCATCTTACATAAAAGAAATCGACAAAGTTGATATTTTTCACTCTACTTGTCTCATTCAAGCAAATTTCATAGTCCATTTAAGAAGAGAAAAGAGACTTAGGAATTTTCCCGGAGAGATGGTTATGCAATTGTGAAGCTACCTTGGAGAAGGCTCTTTATCTATAGCAGTGGGTGAATTTAAGGCTCAAGTGTACACTTTTTATCAACGAATGAAGGCAAATATACATGTCCTCGAATAATGTTGCAGAATCCAATCTGGGCTGGTCACCGGGACCAGAGATTTTGTTTTCCAAGCTTTTGGACTCATGCTGGTGATCATCCTCAGGGAACTTCTCTCTAGTAGAGAGACCTGCACACACACTGCTGGAAAGAAGTTCCCTGAAGATGGTTTCCAGCATGAGTCCAAAAGCTTGGAAGACAGAACTTCTGGTCCAGAGGTGGGTTCTTACCGGTTTGGACTGGTTCAGCCGAGTAGGTAGTAACTCGGTCTGCTACACCCCTGAGCTGGTTTTCTTGGCGTCACTGTAGGCCCCACCATCTTGGTTTTTTAGTACTGGCATGCACACATAGTGTGCCCCTGAGTGAATCGGCAGCAGCAGCTGGAACCCACCCCTGTTTTGGCCCCAATGATCAACCCAGATTGGATCCTGCAACTTTCCACTAAGTAACCTCAAAAAATCTTCAGTGGTTTTCCATGACTGTAATTCACAAGATATGTTTTTCTCCTATTAGTTTATCCCTTGTTTTGTCCTTTAACCCATTTTCTTTGCCCAACATGCTGAACTGTAAACCCAACTTTTAAAGATAGCTTCTATCCTTGGGCTGTGGGACTTTTAAATTCAACCACAATCACTCCATGCTAGTTTTTTCTTTTTTCTTTTCTCTCTCTTTTTGTTTCTGTTATAATTTTGCACTAGTGAAGTTGAAACCAATTTCATAGTAATTTTAGTACAATGACAATAAAGATTATTATTATTATTATTTACTTTACTCATAAAACATGAAACTCAGCCAACTGAACATTTAAAAATGCATATTACAAATACTATTGACTGGTGCTAATTGTTGATACAGTTTGCTGCCAGCATCCTAGGTATCAACCAAGTATCTACGTAGAATATAGAATGTTCCAAGTAGCGCTGTTTTTTGCAGTTCCGCTGGTGTTATTGCAGGAAGCTGCAATTTGCTGAGATATTTATTAAAATTCTTGGACTTGGTGCCAAGTGCCCCGATGACAATGGGTGTCACTGTGACATGCTTCATCCATAGCCGTGTGGTTTCGATGGCCAGGTTGCGATATTTCATGATTTTTTCTAGTTCTTTTTCTTCAACTCTGGCATCTCCAGGAACAGCGATATCAATGAACTGTACACTTCGGCCCTCTACAACCATGATATCTGGTGTGTTGTGCTCCAAATGACGGTCTGTTTGTATTCGAAAGTCCCACAAGATCTTCACCCTCTCATTCTCGATAACCTTTTCTACTTTGTGTTCCCAAGACTTTCTGGATACAGGTAAACCATATTTTTTACATAATGACCAGTGGATTAATTTAGCCATGTCTAGCTTTGTAATCAGTTTGTGTGATTTTGCTGCATTCACATATTAAATGTGAAACAGTTTTGACTTTGTTATTGCAAAGTCAGCAGTTTGGGTTGTCAGTGAATTTTTGAATCTTCGCTTTCATGGCATTAGTTTGTAGTGCTTGTTCTTGAGCGGCCAGTATTAAACCTTCCGTTTCTTTCTTGATAGTTCCCATCTTAAGCCATGTCCATGTCAAGTTGTCATTACATTTTCCTTCAATGTTTTTCAAGTGCTGTCCATGCAAAGCCTTCATCTTCCATCTATTTAATCTGTCATCCAGCTGTTTTTCCTTATATTCTGCCTTTGTTTCTGTTGTTTTTATGCTGTTCTCCATTTTTACAGTCTGCAGCAATTTTTCTGTACTTTGGTTCACATAATCATTCAAACTTCGTTTTTCTTCTTCTACAGTTTGATGGATTTGCAATAGCCCCCTGCCCCCTATTTTTCTTGGCAGGTACAACCTGTCAATGTCACTTCGTGGATATAAAGCATGGTATATATTCAAAAGTTTGCGTGTTTCCCGGTCCAGGTTTTCCAGTTCAGAAAGAGTCCAGTTGATGATTCCAGCTGAATAGCGTATCACTGGAACTGCCCATGTATTAATGGCTTTAATTATGTTTCCGGCATTCAGCTTTGATTTTAATGTTTTGCGGACCCTCCAGATGTATTCCTTTTGTGTTGACTCTTTGACTTTTTCATTCAAGATGTTATCTGCTTCCAATATGCCTAGGTACTTGTAACCATCATCCTTTGCTATTGCTTTCACTATATTTCCATTTCCCAGTTCTAGTCCTTCTGTTTTTTCCATTTTTCCTTGCTGCATGGATAATATAGCACATTTTTCAAGTCCAAAGTTCATTTTGATGTCACTGCTGAACAGTTGAACTGTATTGAGTATTGATTTAAGTTCAGTGGGGCTTTTCGCATACATTTTTAAGTCATCCATGTATAGTAGGTGGTTTATCTTGCCATGTTGTCTTGAGATTTGGTATCCCAGTTTTGTGTTCCGTAGGATTATTGTCAGGGGAACTAATGCAATGTTGAACAGTAGTGGTGAAAGTGAATCTCCTTGGAAGATTCCTCGTCTGATGTTGACTGCACCAATGTTCTCCCCATTTGTTGTTAGAACTGTTTTCCATTTTTGCATATTTGCTTTCAAAAATGTACAGATATTTTTGCTAATTCCAAAGTTTTCCAGACAGGTGTTAGTCCAGCTGTGGGGTAACGAGTCAAATGCCTTCTTGTAATCAATCCAAGCCATATTTAAATTTGTTTTCCTTTGTTTTGCATTTTTAGTACCATTTTGTCTATGAGCAGCTGATCTTTTGTTCCTCTTGATTTTTTATAATTTCCTTTTTGTATTATTATTATTATTATTATTATTATTATTATTATTATTATTATTATTATTATTATTATTATTATTATTATTATTATTATTATTATTATTATTATTATTATTAAATTGCAACATCCTATATTAAAAAGTGATTGGCATCTTTGTGGGTCAGCAGGTTGTGAGGATTTAGCCCAGGGATGTCAAACTCGATTTCACTGTGGGCTGCATGAGGGTTGTGTTTGGCCTTGGGGGGGGGCAGGTGAGTGTGGCCAGCTCACCGTCACTCGTTGAGGCTCCGTTTTCGGCTGCAATGGCCTCCTGCAGTCCTCTGCCAGAGAAAATAGAGCTCGGGGAGGCCTGGGCTCCGTTTTCAGTCGCAACGGCATTTTGTAGCCATCTGCCAGCCAAAAGGGAGTTCAGGGAAGCCGTGTGAAACCCTCCCAGGATTCATTTTCACTGACAGAGGCACTGTGGGCTGTTTCCAGGGCAGCCCTGTGGGCCAGATCTAAGCACTCCGCCTTCAGTTTGACACCCCTGATCTAGCCTATCACTTTAAACTGAGCCCAGGAATGGATGTGGAAACAGTTTAGAAGCAATAAAAGCAGTTTGCACAAGCTGAATGTTTGGGCTACATTTTGCATGATTCCAAGTTGTTTCTAAAGTTAGCCCCAGTTAGAAAGAATAGCTGCCATCCTGTTTAGTAACTGAACCCAGCCTTGTTTAAGATAACTCATCTGAGGATTTGACCTTCCGGGAGGAACATAGATTGCTATATTACCGTGTTTCTCAACCTTGCCTTTGAGATGTGTGGGCTTTAACTCCCAGAGTGCTGGCTAGGGAATTCTGGGAGTTGAAATTCACACAACCGAAAGTGGCCAAGAAACATTGCTACAATTAGTATACAGTAATCCCTCGTTTTCTGCGGCTTCATTTTCCGCGGCTTCAGTGCTTCGCGGGTTTTTCAATAGAAAAAAAATGCATTGGTAGGAGGCAAGCGCCCCCTAGTGCTTGCTTTAAACGATGTCCACCAACTCAAGTTTCCGGTATAGTGTATTGCGAATCCTACTTCGCGGTTTTTCAGTTTCCGCGGAAGGGTCCGGTCCCGATTAACCGCGAAAAACGAGGGATTACTGTATGAGGCGCTGAATCTATGCTTCGCTTGGGATGCTATAGCTAGCTAAGAAAGCACCGAAGAGACCTTTAGCATCCTGGCTAGGATATGTCTTGTTTGTGTGATGCTGTTCATGGACTCTACCGAGAAAGGGAATTGCTCAATGGGAAAGGAAGCTCACTCTGGACTTTTGTACCGTTTACATGCCTTTTCCATGAAAAAACAATACCAAATTATATGTTGCAATGGAGATGGGGTTTATTTGGAGGAAAGGTGAGAAGTCAGCTTAAAAGACATGTGTTTGGATTTTTAAATCATAGGTTCTCCTTTCTTGTGGAAAGATAAATCTTATGATTCGCTTCAATTTTGTGGGCAAAGCACAGCTTCTGGTTGATGCTATTCTAATTTGGATAAACCTTTATTATTTTTGTTGGGTTAGAAAATGCTGACTCAGATTTGATTTTATAAGGGATGACATTTAAAAGAATGGGGGCTAATTATAGTTTCAACCATAGTTCCGCAGGAGAGGGCATTCATATTTCTGTTAAATATTTCTGGAGCAATATGATGACTCATTAAATACAACTTCTGCACTAAATACCCTGATTGCCCAATGATTAGGTGTTGGTAACTGAAATCACACGCACTCACATCATTCTTTCTCTCTCAAAATCTTTCTTGCATAAAACCAAGGAAATGTTGTTCTGAGTAATACATTAGCTGGGGTTGCCCAAGAATTGTAAAATGGCCTTTGGTTGCACAACATGTAAAAATGCAGTCTGGAAAATGTCTGTTATGCCTATGACAGAAATGTTACTTCTGTAATTACATAGGCAAAAATAGTAAAAAAAAAAAAAAGGATTATCTTTTTGATAGTGGTGAACAATATAATGGGGGCTGATAATAAGAGTTAAAAATATTTCAAAGCCAGTTGGTGGATAGCTGGTGTAGTACAGGGGACAAAATTAAGTTTGTATGCGTCTCTTCAGATCGTTGTGTATTTTTAACCCATACTCTTATTGGAAGTTAAAACCCACCCCTCTCCTAGAAAATGAAATTTAATTAATTAATTTATTAGATTTATAAACCGCCCCCTCTCCCCGAAGGGACTCGGGGCGGTGTACAGGAAAAATTAAAAAACCATATAAAACATACAATATGTACAAAGTTAAAAACGAATTAAATTAACCTGTACTAAAATTTAAGAACATTAAAATACAACCCACCTATGCTAAAATTCCCTAAAATCTAATATCCATATACGTATTTGGCAGATGTTATATTAAGAGAGTCAAAACTGTTACGCAAGACCAGCTTGCTGAAAAAAATAGGTTTTAAGTGAGCGGCGAAAGAGGGGAAGGTCCGTGATAGTGCGAAGTTCGGGGGGTAGGTCGTTCCAGAGGGCCGGCCCTTCCACAGAGAAGGCCCTACCCTTGGGCACCGCTAGCCGGCACTGACTGGTGGTTGGTACCCTCAGTAGGCCCTCTCTGTGGGAGCGTATTGGAGCGTATTTTAGGAAATATTAAAAAGGCAGAATATTTCCCCTAAAAAGAGAAGTAGAAACTCAAAGAGAAAGAAACTCTTCCCCCCCACCCTTTGATTCCCACTTTATCTTTATGAAGATAAAGTGGGAATCAAAAATATAGATGGTTTTCTTCCAAGTAATGGCTTGGATTAATGTAACCTCTTAGGAAACAGTTCTTATGATAGTTTCAGCACTTCACATACCTCTACAGTTCAAATACAAAAATGTGACTAAAATTATTTCTTACTTGAAAAAAAAATAGTTCAAGTAACCAAGAAGTTTGTATGCTCAGGAAAAAAATGTATGAAAGTAATAGCGTTATCAATGGAACGCTGTCCCATTCTTGGCTCATATTCACATGTTGTCATTTTAAAATTAAGAAATCAAATTTTGCAAACAAATTGGAAAGAAAAGTATTCTTTTTCCAATCAGATTAAGAAAAATGGGAGCTCCTGTAATGGTGCTACTATTACTCTTAATTTGATATAAGAGAGAACTCTGGGGCTAAAGCAGAAATGGGAATATATCAAGCCATAATTAATGATGAGCAGATGGATAATTCAGAGTCAATCATAGCTAGGAAAATAATGATTAGCCAGCCCATCTGTCCTGCATTCTAGTAAAACAAGGTTCCGGCAGCTTTGAGAGGTCCTGCTTTAATTGATTTACTAATAATCAGTTTTAGGAGTTTTGGATTAATTCAGTTTCCAAGATTCTCTATATTAACTCCTTAGTGTCTTGACAATAAATAAATCTTTCTAGGTTGTACTCTGCTGTTAGAGATTTGATGGTTCAGAGAGAGGAAGAGAAAGATTTTAAATCTATACTCATTTGTGAGTTGCAGACTCATTAACTCTTATTTCCTGGAGAGCAGGTTGAAGATAATTTCCATAGGGACACATTTTGTCCTCTGATTAACCAACCGAATTGGCAGCTGTATATCTTGGTGCAGTTGGTTGGAACTTGGTGCATTAGTTGGAAACATTC
Organism: Rhabdophis nuchalis; assembly: GCA_039707465.1. Classification (NCBI taxonomy): domain Eukaryota; kingdom Metazoa; phylum Chordata; class Lepidosauria; order Squamata; family Natricidae; genus Rhabdophis; species Rhabdophis nuchalis. The sequence goes on from CM077645.1 coordinate 208,885,323, forward strand.
TATTGCTAAGCCTTCCCCAGACCTACCACAGCAGATTTACTGCTAGTTCGCAAACCATGCACAACCCGTGTGCTCGCACATTGCTAGATGCACACTGTGCACATGTGAGCTGTTCAATGTAAATTATTCTTCATGCATGCACAGAATAATTTACAGTGAACTGCGCATGCGCACTCACTAAAAACCAAAATGGCGGCAGCCCAGTGGCGGCAAGGGAACTGTTTCAGGGGCATGGCAGGTCACTGCTGGTTCTGCGACCCAGGCATGAATTCCACTACCAGTTCGGCTGAACTGGGCCGAACCGGGAGCAATCCACCTCTGGCTTCTGCACATGCGCAGAAGTGTTGCAAGTGAGAGCACAAGTGAACCAGTAGTAAACTGGTTAGCAACCCACCACTGTACCACAGGCAAATCTACTGCTGTATAAGCATTTTACAGGGGGCTTTTTTTGTCCCTATTTTGTTACCGCAGGGAAACCCAGATATCTCTTAGGAAGTCCACAAGTTGGAAACCCTCATTTGGGTACCATAAGCTACTAAAATCTAAAGACTAGTAGTTACTGTTAGTTTCATCCTTCATGAATGGTCTAATCCTCTTCTAAAGTCCTTCATGGGAGGCTCAACCCCTGGAGATTACAAGTAAATATCCATCTATAACTTACAACCATTTGTTCAGTAAGCTTTCAAAGTTATAGAAACTTTGGTCCCAATTGTGGTTATAAGCCAAGGACTACCTATACTTGGTAGCAATATGGAGGTGGTGGTTGTTGCCAGCTTACGGGATCCAACTTTCAAATTTTACAGTCTAGCTCATAACCTTTCTCAGGTGGTCTCCCATCCTAGTATTTAAACAGGCCTAACTCTCCTTAACTTCCAAGCCCCATCAAGATGGTAGGTGATATTCATTGGATCTTGTAGTGATGAGTTCCACAGCTGAACTGTGCTGTCTTTAGAGAAGCCCTTATGGCAGCACTTATGAGTGCCGATGTTAATGGTATGGAAAGTTGAATAGCTGTATTTACATGTACCTTGAAAAAGACAGTTGATTTCCATGAAATGTTTAACCATAGTAGACCATGAATTGCAGTTGTCAGCCTGGCACAGCCCTATTTTGATTTAATTTATTTAGGGTTACTTAGCTTAATCTTAATGCAGCAAGCCTTTACTTGATGCTTTACAATATTAAATGACTATAAATGCAATTTAAAACATATCTTAAATTGTAAACAGACATTTAATGGAAGAATTTGGTAGAGTAAGATAGGCAATGGCTTTTGAAACAGAATCCATCAAAGTATGCAGGAAATCCTTGACTTACAACAGTTCATTTAGTGACCACTCAAAGTTACAAATGCACTGAAAAAAGCGAGTTATGACCATTTTTCACACTTAATAAATAATAATAATAATAATAATAATAATAATAATAATAATAATAATAATAATAATAATAATAATAATAATTTTTAAATATTTCTAAACCGCACCCTCTCCCCACAGGGACTGTGGGGAGAGGGTGTGCACAGGTGTGCACAGGGTGTGCACAGGCACAGTAAAACAATAAATACATATTAACATTTCATTAAAAATAAATTAAATCTAAACCTGCGCTAAAATTCCCATTAAAACTAAGCAATATTATAAAACCCCAATAAAACCCCAAAGACAGAGAGACTATCCTAGGCCGGCCAGACAGAAGAAATGAGTTTTTAATTTGAGACGGAAGGAGCGGAGGTCCGTGGTCGTCCTAATGTTGGGGGGAAGGTCGTTCCAGAGGGCCGGGCCCGCCACAGAGAGAGCCCTTCCCCTGGACGTCGCCCGCTGACAAAGTCTAGTGGACGGCACCCGGAGAAGTCCCTCTCTGTGGGAGCGAATCGGCCGTGAGGATGTATGAGGCAGGATCCGATCCCGCAGATAGCTAGGTCCCGAGCCATGACCATTGCTGCATTCCCATGGTCATGTGATTTACATTCGGATGCTTGACAATTGATTCATATTTCTGACGGTTGCAATGTCCTGGGGACCTTTTGTGGCCTGATAAGCAAAGTCAAATGGGGAAGCCAGATTCACTTTAACAATCACGTTAACTGGAACATTCATTTAACAACTGTGGCAAGAAAAGTCATAAAATGGGGCAAAACTCACTTAATAAATTTCTTATTTAACAACATTAATTTTGGGCTCAATGGTGGTAATAAGTCGAGGACTACCTGTATTTGAAATTCATGAGGGAGAGAACAAGATAATTTCCCTCAAACCATCCCTAAAAGAGCCTGTTTGTGATCTCCATCAATGATGGTTAGATTTGGCCTTCAAAAGAAGCCACTTAGTCCAGTTTTCTATCAATGCAGCATTTAGGGAAATAGTTTTTTCATGTTTAACTTTCCCCCTGCTTTTTTCTTGCATACATTTAGTATGTTTTGTTCTATTTTGGGTCTCTCTAACATCTTCAGATTCTAGTTGTCTGAAAGAGAAAATTCTTTTTTTTGTTTTTAAATTAAGTAAACTTTTATTTTGCAGATGACCCGGAAGAAATTAACACAATGGAACAAGTGATGTTGAAATATGCTGCTATGCACAGGGAACTGAGTCATTATGTGCAAGCTGTTGAAGATACAGTACATCAGGTAAATGTGGCTGATCTTTAGTCCAGCTTTTATAGCTTTCCCATGTCATGAAAGCAAACTGGAGTTTGAAAGACTCTAATGATTAACGAATGGTATGAGATCACTTTTCTTCTCTCGACATGTGACACACAGCGAATTAGGAACTGAGTCACTGAAGCTGGTACTGTATTCACATATACCTTTTGTGTCTTAGAACAGTGGCCAGTATCTGCCCTGCCCATGTGAGAACCATTTGTTTTCTTGTGCCCTGTTTAATTTTAAAGCTAATCTATGGTAGTGGCTAAGGAAGATGTGGGAATTCTTTTATTTTTCCTTCCCTGTAACTTGGAATAAAAATGACCTCCCTTAGAAGCGTACCTGAAGCACCTTAAGTCACAAATTTTTAAAGTTACAGAACCCATTAGTTGCTTTTTTTAAAAGTCCTTGGATTTCAGATCAAAAGCTAAAGCTGTAGTGATGGAAAATTTGCTGACTTTGAATGTGGATGGGGTGGGGTTTGCTCCTGGTCTCTCACAGACCGCTGTCAAGTTCTCTAATCTGAATTATAGGGGTCAGTGGAACACAAATTGGAAAATGTCCTTTCAGTTATTCAATATGTTATGTGAGCTCATCATTTGTTCTGTACCAATCCCTGGATTTTAACAAGTGACATACTTTTGCAAAGCTTCTATAAAATTCTGGAACTGTTTCAAATACTTCAGTGGAATTATGAAGTACTTGAAATTGTGCAAAATAAAAGAAAAACATCCTTTGGGGTTGGGGAAAGGAGAGGTTAGGGCAGTGGTGGCGAACCTATGGCACGGGTGCCACAGGTGGCACGCGGAACCATTTCTTAGGGCACGCGAGGCGTTGCCCTGTCAGCTCCAGCGGCATGTGTGCGCTGGCCAGTTGATTTAGGCTTTCTTTTGAGTCCATTTTTCGCCCTCTGGAGGCTTCAGGGAAGCTCCTGAAGCCACTGGAGGTGGGGGTGGAGGCTGTTTTCACCCTCCCCAGGCTCCTAGAAAGCCTCTGGAGCCTGGGGAGGGCGAAAAAAGCACACCAAAAGCAGGGGGTTGTGCACATAGCATTATGGGTGTGGCACGCGAGCCAAAAAAGGTTAGCCATCACTGGGTTAGGGGAGCTATATACAGTAGTAAGGGTTGCTGAGCTTGTTGATCAGAAAGGTCAGCAGTTTGGTGGTTCGGATCCCTAGCATAATGGAGTGAGCTCCTGTTAAATGTCCCAGCTTCTGCAACTCTCAGCAGTTTGAAAGCATGTAAAAATTCAAGTAGAAAAATAGGAACCACTTTTGGTGGAAAGGTAACAGCATTCCGTGCGCCTTCGGTGTTTAGTCATGCCAGCCACATGACCACGGAGATGTCTTCTGATAACTGTGGCTCTTCAGCTTTGAAACGGAGATGAGCACTGCCCCCTAGAGTCGGGAACAACTAGCACATATGTGCGAGGGGAACCTTTACCTTTGCTTTTTACACAGTAGCTATGTATGGAAGATGAGAATTTAAAGAGAAAGAAAAAACGTGGTAGAATAAAGGGAAAGGTTGGTGATCGTGCTGGGAAACTTTGAGACACCGCCAACTCCATCCATTCCCAAACCAAGACCATGCTGCTATGCTGGGACTACAACTCACAGCCAGAGACCTACAGAATTCTGGGAGCTGTAGTCTCAACACATCTACAGAGAACCAGGCTGGGGATGTCTGAACTATTTAATGAGATGCAATTATAATATGTAGACATGAAGGTTATAGAGTTAGGGGGAGGCATATTAACAATTCAGAGGCATTCCTGATAATTGATAGCACCAAATCTCTTAGAGCAGGAGTATCAAACTCTCGTCATCACAGCATTATGACGTGATGTATCGCAACTTTCCCCCCCTTTGCTAAACCGGGCATGGGTGTATGATACATCTGGCCTGTGGCCCGTAAGTTTAACAGTCCTGTCTTAGAAGTTTGGGTTTGGCCAAGAAAATCGGGTAACCAGGTGCTATTGCAAAAACTGTAGGATTGATTGAAGCCAGAGATCAGAGAGTTGGGTTGGATAGATCAGAAAGCAGTGAGAGGCATGGAGGTGGATTTGACATGGTGCAAAGAGCTGTAGCACATATACCAAAACCGTGTCTTCAGACATGCTTCTTCATAGCTTCACTGGCAAGCTGGATTAGTCCTTTCTTCCAGAGATTCCACATCCCTTAAATGTCTTAAAGACTCTAAGACAGGGGTGTCAAACTGGCGGTCTGCGGGCCGGATGCATCACATGCAGGCCACGCTCACCCCAGCTCTGTGAAGGGAAAAAATATCAGGAAACATCACGTAACAGCAACGTGACACCACGTGAGTTTGACACGCCGCCCTGGGTCCTCTGCGGAGAAGGGCTGGATATAAATGTAATAAAAATAAAATAAATAAATAAATAAATAAAACTTGTGCTCTTAAGACGAATAGATAAAGGAGCATATTTGTAGCTCAGGAAGTGGGGGGTCCTTGATACTCTCTGAACTTGGTTGTTTTCTTGCAGAAGTTTTCTTATCCAATTAGGTAATGTCATCAGTGAGCTGCATTGATGATGTTACCTAATTTGGGTAATGAAACTTCTTCAAGGAAACAACCAAGCTCGGAGAGCACCAAGGACACCAAGACACTTAGCCTCTGTTCCATCACATTGACTTGAGAGAAAGGACCATGAAATTCTGGTTATTGATACGGTTGCCACAGATTGAGAAGGCTTAGCTGTTCTGACAATTTTGGGTGCAAGACCCTTGCCCTACAATGTAAGGGGGGAAGCGAAGGGCAAAGGCCCATGGGCTTGTAGAAAAGCAGAAGTGGCATGCCTGCTCATTCATAGCTTTCAGCAAAGGTGTTGACAGAAAATGCCCTTTGCTTTGTTAATAAAAATCCTAGGCAGAACCCTTCAGTTTGATGTATTTTATATGGATGGTGTTACCCAGGCTGTTTTGATGAAGAGCTGACCTCGGATGACCCTGTCAGCATGATTGCTTTACAGGAATCACATTTTAGTGGCATTCATTATGAGCAGCCGCAGTAGCTGTTTTTGGCAGATTGGTGGGTGTTGAGTAAGTAATCATGAGATCACTTGCCGGTTCCCAGAGCTGTGCATTTCTTTCCCCTCCCCTCCCTCTACCTCAAATAATCCTTCACCCCTGCTACTTATAAAACAATAAAAAGGGTCTGTCAAAAATGAAAGATTGGTAGCGAAATGTATAGGTGCGCAGCTGAGAAAGCCAAGTTTTTGTTGACTTAAGCTGTTGTAAGAGCAAAAGGGCAGGTGAGCCACACCAACATCCTCATTTGATTGACTCAGCACTCATTGAATAAGAAATAAGCAACTGAGTTGCTGTAATATTTTTAACAATTGACTTTGGGAAACCTTTTGTTGGAGCAGAAATGGAAACTCCCTTCTGTGCTCCTTTTGGCTTACCTGGCAGGTAACCCACCTTCTGTTACTTCTCTTTTTTTAGTAGGCTTAGGTTACTTTTTATTTCTCCCCCCTCCCTTTCCCCCCCCCCCTTCAGATTGATCAGTGTTAAATTAAGAAATTTAAGCGATGGGTTTAAGGCAGGCCTGTCAAACTCCTGGCCTGTGAGCCGCATGCGTCACACACTGGCCACGCCCATGCCCGGTTTAGTGAATGGGAAAAAAGTCTCGATACATCATGTAACGATGCCGTGACAATGTGAGTTTGACACCCCTAGCTTAAGGGTATCTATTTAGTTTGATTTTTTAAAAGGAAGAAAAGTTTACATTTATTTAAAACACGGGTGTCAAACTCGATCATGTCACGTGATGACTCACAATGTTTTTTTGCCTTTGCGGAGCCTGGATGGGCGTGGCCTGCATGTGATGCATCTGGCCCACAGGTGTGCCAGTTTGACACCCTGATTTAAAAAGTCACAATGTTCAAACAAGCTAAGATTATGCAATAGTTCATATTGCAGATGGACGACTGTATAATCCAGAGTTCTGCAAGGGGGAGCCAGACAGAAGTATGATGGGTCTGCAGTTGTCTGAATTTTCAACTTATCATGAGGGCATCAGATTGGGGAAATGTAAGAAATATGCAACAATGCGAACACAGCTCTTTACTATTTCAATAACCAGTAGCAAACATTATTTTCATTGTTTTCTTTGTCATGGGGCAGCAAAAAGGGCAGGAATAAGGTCTGGACAGAGGATAGAGGCAGGGGTGGGATTCAGCCGGTTCGGACTGGTTTAGGTGGACTGGATGTTAATTTTACATCTGGTTCACTGAATTAGTAGTTGCAAGGACTGCCTGGCCCCGCCTACCCTGCCCTCCCTTCCCAGGAGTCTCCATGCGGCCCATTCATCACGCCAGGTAAGTGCAGGGCCTGCATGGAAGCTCTGGGAGGGTGAAAGATAGGCCTCCCGGAAGTTCCAGGCATCCAGAAATCAGCCTGTTTCTGGCCTCTGGAAGGCCTCTGGAACCTGGGGGAGGCTGTTTTCATCCTCCCGGAGGCTCAAGGAAAGCCTCTAGAGCAGAGGTTCCCAAACTTGGCAACTTTAAGACTTGTGGACTTCAACTCCCAGAATTCTCCAGCCAGCTATGCTGGCTGGAGAATTCTGGGAGTTGAAGTCCACAAGTCTTAAAGTTGCCAAGTTTGGGAACCTCTGCTCTAGAGCCTGGGGAGAATGAAAAGCCTCTCCCCCCTGGTGGTGTAGGAGGCTGATTAGGCGACACCCACCATGGCCACGCCCACCCAGTAACCGGGCAGAGAGTGGGTTGCTAACATTTTTCAATCCCACCCCTGGCTAGAGAACAGGGAGTCCTCGATTTATGCCTGCAATTGGGACCAGATTTTCAGTCGTAAGTCAGAACAGCCATAAATCGAGCCACCCTTGTGGCTGAATTAGATTTTATGATTGTTTTTACAGCAGTCATTAGGTGAATCATGTTGAAAATGTGAACCCATTTCCCAGATGGCTTCCTCCTTCTACAAGCACTAAATTCCATGCTTTTATTATTTATTTTTTACTACTCTTGAAATGAATTTCTGTGTCCTTACTACAAATTGTACTGAAACATCCTAAAATGGTAAAGTTTCTAAGCTAAACAGAGCCCACAATAATTTTGTAATATAATGGATGGGGCACAAAAAGAATCTAGATGTATTCTACGGGAAACAGCAAATGTTTGACTGAGAAGAAGGATCTGTATGTTAGTAAGTTGCAGTATTGCAAGTTTGAATATTCAAATACAATATTCAAGTTAGTGTGATCCAGAATTGAGTTAAAGTGAGGCTAACATATACACAGTTATGGTTTTTGACAATCTTTGTGTCTGCAACATGGAGACATGGAAGGTTCTATCAAAATATACTTTTTTTTAAAAAAGTATTCATTTTATAAAGAATATACACACTATATTTATACACAGTGTACATTTTAAAAAGAGGCTTGCTGTTTACATTTGAGCAAAAATATAATGATAATTGAATGACATGAATGTGGTCATAGCAACACTAAAAGCACAAGAAATTGGAACATCTGTATCCATGGCAGATTTTTGTTTCTTTATTTTGCTTTCTATAACTACTCTGATTTTGTTAACCACAAATTTAAATCATAAATACATTCTTTTTATTCTTTGCTGTAATATTTTATTAGTGTACATACGAAAAATAATGCTTAAAATTTTGCATTGCCTACATTCATTGAGCTGGAATCAATTGCCATATTTTTCATGGGAATATCACTTCAAGTGGAGCAATTCGAACAATGCAACCATTTTGTAGGATTCATTAATCGCACTAATCAGACCCTACCTGTAGTCTTTGAACCAACTTTCCCGCTTTGCACATTGGGAATTTCAGTCCAAATACAAAACCGGAGTTTTAGTGTCTTAAACCTCAGTAAGGCATTTGACAAGGTAGACCATAACCTACTACTAGATAAAGTAGAAGAATGTGGGTTAGACAGCATCACCACCAGATGGATTCGTAACTGGCTGACCAACCGCACTCAACGTATAGTCCTCAATGGAACTGCATCTACATGGAGGGAAGTATGCAGGGGAGTACCCCAAGGCTCTGTTTTAGACCCAGTACTCTTCAACAACTTCATCAATGATTTGGACGAGGGAATAAATGGGGAACTCATCAAATTTGCAGACGACACCAAGCTGGCAGGAATAGCCAACACTCCAGAAGATAGGCTTAAGATACAGAAGGATCTAGACAAACTTAAACATTGGGCACTATCTAACAAAATGAAATTCAGTGGCGAAAAGAGTAAGGTTCTACATTTAGGCAACAAAAATGAAATGCACAGGTACAGTATAGGTGGTACCTTGCTCAATAGTAGTAGCTGTGAAAGGGATCTTGGAGTCCTAGTAGACAACCATTTAAATATGAGCCAACAGTGTGCAGCAGCTGCCACAAAAGCCAACACAGTTCTAGGCTGCATAAACAGAGGGATAGAATCTAGATCACGTGAAGTGTTAATACCACTTTATAATGCCTTGGTAAGGCCACACTTGGAATGCTGCATTCAGTTTTGGTCACCACGATGTAAAAAAGATGTGAAGACTCTAGAAAGAGTACAGAGAAGAGCAACAAAAATAATTAGGGGGACTGGAGACTAAAACATATGAAGAATGGTTGCAGGAACTGGGTATGTCTAGTTGAATGAAAAGAAGGACTAGGTTAGACATGATAGCAGTCTTCCGATATCTCAGGGGTTGCCACAAAGAAGAGGGGGTCAAGCTATTCTCCAAAGCACCTGAGGGCAGAACAAGAAGCAACGGGTGGAACCTAATCAAGGAGAGAAGCAACTTAGAACCGAGGAGAAATTTCCTGACAGTTAGGACAATTAATCAGTGGAACAGAAGTTGCCTCCAGAAGTTGTCAATGCCCCAACACTGCAAGTCTTCAAGAAGATGTTAGATAGCTATTTGTCTGAAATGTTATAGGGCTTCCTGTCTAGGCAGGGAGTTGGACTAGATGACCTCCCAGGTCCCTTCCAACTCTGCTATTGTATTGTATAAAACTGGACATGTTGGATGTTCTCAGGAAGTTAGAAGACAGCTTATTAAAAGGTGCAACAGTTGATCTTATCTCTCTCATTATTGACCGGTTAATTACAAAGTGTGTGACTGGAATAAATTCCCTATCATATAATTGGAGAAGGCAATATTCCACATCTGGGACATGGGAGGGCCAAGAAAAGCATCTTGTTAAGAAGCACTGATGCGTTTTTGATGCCAGCCACAAAATTTGCCACCCTGTGACTGTGTAAAAGCATGAGCCATCAAATGATGGGGTTGCTGGTGTGATGCAAGAGATTGGCTGGCTGCTGAACGGGCAATAGCTTGGGTGGCGCTCTGGTTCTCCATGCAAATGCAACCTCTGGTGGGAAATTTGCTAACACTTCCTCAGCAGTCTTTGTTGTATAACACTTGGAACCTGGAAGTTTTGCAAAACAAATCGAGATAGGAATCATTGTTTCATGAGGAGGGAGGAGACAGAAAGGGAAGCGAAGGAGTGATATAGAGGAACTCATCTTGACCAATATGAGAATCGAGGTTACCAAGGAAGACTGATGAAACCAAATTATTCTCATTTTCATAGACGTCGGGAGTTTTAAATGCAAAAATACATATACGTATGTATACATCTAAATATATAAAAGGCAAGTACCACTCATTCATCATGAAATCTCCAGAACCGTAAAGCCTACAAACTTGAAATTTGGCACGTATGTTCCTCTTGGCTTCTAAGTGCTCGCTAAGAAAGGATTTTTCATAATGACCATCAGATAATTAGTGTTTCTTATTCAGTAATGAACATGCTCCGATGCTAAGGAATTCTACTCCCCCTCCCCTCCTGAAAAGAACTCTGTTCCAACTGCCGGTTGCCTCACATTCCATTACCTCAGTTCAAACTGGCAGACATTCCACTCCTTCACTCAGAAGCGGTCTGGGGCACCTTACAGTACGATACTTTGGTACCTCACCAAAATGTCTATGCCTTCGACCTATGGAACTGCTTCCAGACTCAAGGCGGTGGGAGCGATATTCCCTTATGTGTTTCAATCACCAAACACCACTGAGCCAACGGATTGAACAGGAGTGAACTGGATTTCTCCTGCATTGCCCAATCACAAAGTTGCATCACAAAACACGGGTATCCAGCTTACACACACACACACACACACACACACCATATAGACAGTCCTTGATTTACATTAATTCGTTTAGTGACTGAAGTTAACAACGACACTGAAACACTGACTTGTAACCAGTTTTCAAATTTACAACTGTTGCAGCATCCCCATGGTTACATGATTTTTGGCAACTGACTCAAATTTATGATGGTTGCAGTGTCCTGGGGTCATGTGATCACCTTTTGCGACCTTCCGTCAAGCAAAATGAATGTGAAAGCCAGATGCACTTCACAACCATGTTACCATGTTACCAGGTTAATCACTGCAGTGATTCACTTAACAACTGAGGCAAGAATGGTCATAAAATGGGGCAAAACTCACTTAATGCATGCTTCGCTTAGCAATAGAAATTTTGGACTCGGTTGTGGTTGTACGTTGAGGACTATCTGAACTGTGTTGTGCTGTGAAAAATAGAGACAAGAATGTATTGTAGAAAAAAGGTCGTGTTTATTTGAACGATTGGCTGCTCATCTGGAACTCTAATGCATTTTCTGTGCTACTAAATGCTGATAATTGACAGTACAATTTACTCCTATTTTAAAGTAAAAATAGATGTAAACTGTAAAAAAGATGTAGTCTGCTTGGTTTAAAAAAACAAACATTAAGAAATTCCTGAAATAGTTCCCTAAACCTATATTTCTCAATTCTGGTTTAAATGTCTCCAAATAGACATGTATAAAGGGATGCAGTGGCTCAGTGGCTAAGACACTGAGATTGTCAATCAGAAAGGTCGGCAGTTCAGCTGTTCAAATCCCTAGCGCCACGTAACGGAGCGAGCTTCCATTAACGTATTTTTCAGAGTATAAGATGCACCCAGATTTTGAAGAGGCAATTTTTTTTTTTAAAAAAGTAGGGAGGTAGATAGAGGGATAGAGAGGGAGAGAAAGAGAGAGAAATATAGTAGGTAGGGTAGGTAGGTAGAGGGATAGAGAGAAAGAGAGAGAGAGAGAGAGAGAGAAATACAGTAGATAGGTAGGGAGTGAGAGGGTAGGTAGGTAAGTAGATAGGTAGATGTTTCCAGGTGTATTTACCCATGTGCTGAAGAAGGAAATCACTGGCCATCTTGGAACAAATCTTTGTTTCTGCAGGCACAGTACTTGACCAACGTCATTCTCATCAATCACTCTAACTTAAAAGCTTTCTGAAAGGGGAAAAAAAACCTTTTTGCACTGTGCAAACCTCCCCCGAACGGCCCGTTTTTCATGAAAATGGGCCTGTTTTTTACAAAAATGGGCCCGGTTGTTTTTTTCAAATAAAAGGCATGAATAGCCTTGGGGGGGGGCTTGCAGAGTGCTCCTGGGGGTGGGGTGGGGAGGCCAAAACAAGATAAACTTCGGCTGGACTTTCCAATCGCTACACCTCACCGCGGGGAGGCGGAACCGGATATTCCTATATGGTTCCGCCCCAGGCTTCTAATGGACCCGGAAAGGTTCCAGAGGGAGCTTGGGCCAATTCCTGTGACCCTGCCCCGCGACTCGACTGAGGACCTAGTGGCCGCATGGTTAAGTGCGGCCGCGGGGGCCTTGGACCAAGTCGCGCCCTTGCGGCCTCTCTTGCGGCGGCGAATCACCCAGGCTCCTTGGTTTACCGAGGAGCTTCGGGGGATGAAACGCCACAAGAGATGCCTAGAGAGCAGTTGGAGATCCTCTCGCTCCGAAGCCGACCGAACACTAGTGAGAACCTATATTAGGGCTTACTTAGTGGCGATAAGGGTGGCCAAACGTGAGTATTGTGCCACCCTTATTGCATCCGCAGATAACCGCCCTGCCGCCCTGTTTGGGGTGACCCGCTCCCTCCTTCATCAGAGGCCGCGGGAAGCCCCTCTGCAAGGGCGAGCAGAGGAATTTGGGATTTATCTGCAGGAGAAAATCACTCGGATTCGGAATTAGCTACCCTCCATCGACAGTGGTCCTGTGGGACTGTCCGAGACTAGTCTTGAGGTTCCTTCTTGGGAGGAGTTTGACTTTGTTACCACCGAGGATATGGACAGGTTGTCAAGGAAACTTAGGGCGACCACATGTTTATTGGACCCGTGTCCCTCCTGGCTTGTACTGGCATCCTGGGAGACGACACGAGGCTGGCTCCAGGGCATTGTCAACGCATCTTTGAGTGAGGGGTCCTTGCCTGCCGTCTTGAAAGAGGCGGTAGTGAGGCCCCTCCTCAAGAAGCCGTCCCTGGACCCAGCTTTATTAGAGAACTATCGTCCGGTCTCCAACCTTCACTTTTTGGTGAAGGTTGTCGAGAGTGTGGTAGCCCAACAGTTTCCGCGACACCTGGAGGAAGTTGATTATCTAGACCCGCGCCAGTCCGGCTTCCGACCCGGTCACAGCACCGAGACGGCATTGGTCGCGTTGGTTGATGATCTCTGGAGGGCGCGGGATAGAGGTTATTCCTCTATCCTAGTCCTATTAGACCTCTCGGCGGCTTTTGATACCATCGACCATGGTATCCTATTGCACCGACTGGGGGGGTTGGAGTTGGGAGGCACCGTTTTGCGGTGGTTCTCATCCTACCTCTCTGGTCGGTCGCAATATGTGTTGACGGGAGGGCAGAGGTCGACCTCGAGGCCTCTCTTATGTGGGGTTCCTCAGGGGTCGGTCCTCTCGCCCCTCCTTTTCAACACATATATGAAGCCGCTGGGTGAGATCATCCGTGGTTTTGGGGTGGAGTACCATCTGTACGCTGATGACACCCAGCTGTACATATCCACCCCAAACCACCCCAACGATGCCGCCGAAGTGCTGTCCCGGTGTTTGGAGGCCGTACGGATCTGGATGGGTGGTAACAAACTCAAGCTCAACCCTGCCAAGACTGAGTGGCTGTGGTTTCCGGCACCCCGGTTCAGCCAGATTACACCAACTCTGGCCATTGGGGGCGAATCACTGGCCCCCGTGGAGAGGGCGCGCAATTTGGGTGTCCTCCTGGATTCCCGGCTGTCCATGGAGGACCATGTGGCGGCCGTGGCCAGGGGGGCGTTTCATCAGGTACGCCTGATGCGCCAATTGCGCCCCTTACTGGACCGGGCTGCCCTTCGCACAGTCACTCAAGCTCTCGTGACATCCCGGCTCGACTACTATAATGCTCTCTACATGGGGTTTCCCTTGAGGTGCACTCGAAAGCTACAGCTAGTCCAAAACGCAGCCGCGCGGGTGATTATGGGAGCCACTAGATGCTCCCACATAACACCGATCCTGCGCGAGCTGCATTGGCTTCCTGTGGTTTTTCGAGTGCGCTTCAAGGTTTTGACAACTATCTTTAAAGCGCTCCATGGCTCGGGGCCTAGTTATATGCGAGACCGCCTCCTGCCCCATACATCCCTTAGACCGATACGCTCCCACAGAGAGGGCCTTCTCAGGGTGCCGTCGGCCGGACAATGCCGACTGGCGACACCCAGGGGAAGAGCCTTCTCTGTGGCGGGCCCAGCCCTTTGGAATGACCTACCCCCTGAATTACGTACCATCACCGACCTCCGCCTCTTCCGCCAATGTCTTAAGACATATTTGTTTCAACAAGCCGGCCTAGCCTAACCTCCCATGGGGACTTTTAGGTAGTTTTAAATTGGGTTTTTAAAATTTGGTTTTAGCGCAGGATAGGTTATTTAATAGTTTTTTAAATTATATTTATTGTATTTTGTATGTTTTTAAATTTTCCTGTGCGCCGCCCTGGGTCCTTCTTGGAGAAGGGCGGGATATAAATTTAAATAAATAAATAAATAAATAAATAAACGGCCTGTTTTTTTCATGAAAAGGGGCCATTTTTTGGTCAAAAAATACCATGCATAGCCTTATGGAGGCTTATAGAGTGCTGCTGGGGGGTGGAGGGGCAAACATGCCCTGTTTTTTGCTCAATTCTGCCCTCCCCAGCCCCCAGGAGCTCTCTGGAAGCTTCCATAAGGCTATGCGCATGGCCATTTTGGTGAAGGGGCGGAGTTTCAGGAGGCAAAAAAAATGCTGTATTCGATGTATAAGACACACCCAGATTTTCAGCTTCTTTTTAGAGGAAAAAAGGTGCATCTTATACTCCAAAATATATGGTACTTGTCCCAGTTTCTGCCAACCTAGCAGTTCTAAAGCATGTAAAAAGGCAAGTAGAAAAATAGGAGCCACCTTTGGTGGGAAGGTAACAACATTCTGTGTACCTTCAGCATTTAGTCATGCCGGCCACATGACCATGGAGACACCTTCAGACAGTGCTGGTTCTTCGGCTTAGAAACGGAGATGAGCACTGTCCCCTAGAGCCGGAAACGACTAGCACGCATGTGCAGGGGAACCTTTACCTTTACAGTTACACATGTATAATGACTGCAACCCTTTTGGGTCAGTGGGCAGGGCTGATTTTGGTTTGTGGATGGCCTTCTATATTAAAGAAATGATTGCTTGGGTCTCAAAACATTGCTTTATCCCCGTGATTTACAAACTTGCCTACGGAAAGATTTGTGAGCTTCAACTCCTAGAATTTCCCGACTGAATGGTGACTGGGGGAATTCTGGGAGTTGAAGTCCACACATTTTCCAGTTGCCAAGTTTGAAAAAACACTGGTATATCAGAAGGCAGGTTGGATACACTTCATCAAGTTTTGTTGCTTCTTTGGAACACAAGGAAAATCCAGTGGTAATCTTTGGAAGAAAAATTATATAAGAAGCTGTTGTTTTGCTTGGCAGTGTACTTAATTTTTAAATTTTGGTTGAAAATTAATCAAGCTTTAAAAGAATGGGAAAGGATAGACAGAGGCATAAAGAAACTTTTTTAATGAGCGCAGGGGTTTAGAAATGTGAAAACGAACAAATACATAAATACCACTGATACAATGTTGGACATCTCAGATTTGCTGTTAAACTAAATAGTTGCAGTAAGTGGAAAGATGATTCAGAAGATATTAAATACTATCCTGATATGTAACTATCTCAAATTCTGATCTGGTGTTTTCACAGTTGGTTTAATGTGTTGTAACACATAGCCTACCAGCTTTCCCAATCCTAAGTAATGTTGTAAAGAATTAGGGATGACTTTATTTTAAGATGCATTT
This sequence comes from Rhabdophis nuchalis, assembly GCA_039707465.1. Lineage (NCBI taxonomy): Eukaryota > Metazoa > Chordata > Lepidosauria > Squamata > Natricidae > Rhabdophis > Rhabdophis nuchalis. The sequence goes on from CM077645.1 coordinate 208,901,172, forward strand.
TTTTCCAAAAAAAAAATCTGTTTTAACATATAGTAGTAATTTTGCTTTGCATCCTTACTTTCATTTCTGAAAATGGAAGAGGGATAATACTTTCTATTACTGTTTTCCTTTTCATGTCAGGGAGTATTACATCTTTTAAAAGAAAACCTTCAATTTCAGTAATTGTGCCGTGCTGAAAAATCCTTCCAGCTTTGAGGCACTAAACCTGCTTTCAAAACAGTTTGAATCCTTTAGTAAACGTAAAGCCCTTACAAGCTTCGTTTTCCAAATTCAGTTTCCTTACACTTCTGAATTCCTTAAAGAGGTAAAATTTCTTCTCTCCCTATGCAGCCTATAAGTAACTGATTTTATTTATTAATTTATTTTGAGCTGGGTGTTGAATCCTTACAGGGGTCTCCAACCTTTGCAACTTTAAGTCTGAAGGACTTCAGCTCCCAGAATTCTCCAGCCAGCTTTGCTGGAGAAAGCAAAGCTGGCTGGAGAATTCTGGGAGCTGAAGTCCTTCAGACTTAAAGTTGCAAAGGTTGGAGACCTCTACTTTACTAAACTTAAAGCCCCTGCAAGCTTCATTTTCCAACTCCAGTAGCTTATATTTCTGAATTCCTAAAAAGGTAAACATTTCTTCTGTCCCTATGCAGTCTATAAGTAGTTGATTTTATTTATTAATTTATTTTGAGCTGGATGTTGATGAGGAAGTTATGCAAACTGAGACTTGCATTCTGACTGTTTCAGCATTTGCTATCTTCATTTTGAAAATGGAACTAGAAATGGTTTAATGCCAGGAGAAGCCCTCCTGAGAAAATCCAACTAATATTAAAGAAGAGGTGGCAAATCAATAACCTACCCTCTATATCCCAAAGGTGCTTTTTCAAGAGGCAACTGGACTTTCTGTTTCTTCTTCGAAGACGTTTCACTTCTCATCCAAGAAGCTCCTTCAGCTCTGAGCTTACCTTGGATGAGAAGCGAAACATCTTCAAAGAAAAATCAGAAAGTTCAGTTGCCTCTTGAAAAAGCACCTTTGGGACAACCATGCCCAATGCCAGGGGTCCAAATAACATCCGAAAGTAAATCAGACTTGGAGGCAAAGGATTCCTCAAAGTTCCAATTTATGAAGAGAGCCATGTTGGTACATCTGGGAAAACCCAAGTCTGAAAGCTTCCTGGTTTTCCCCACCCAGTTGAAAGTTCAAGATCTTGCCCCCACACCCACAAGTCCATCATATGGTCCAATCTTCCACTGCCATGCTGGCAGTTCCACTCATCCAGTTCCGGCCAGGTGCAGAGACAAAAGATGACCTTGGCTTTCTAGAAAGGATTTTGTTATGGCTACATATCACCAAACTCCATATAGTCCCCCCTCCCACTTTCCCACCATAGAAAATGCATAGTAGAATAATAGAAAGTGTGGCAGGCCTGAGATCCAAAAGAAAAGATGGCTGCCAGCTTGACTCCTTGGATGATTGAGACTCTCCATAGACATATACCCTGTGTAATTGCAGAGATATTCTTAGGAAATCCATAGGAATGCTATTGAATTCAGCAATGGTTCTCCAAAGCATCTTATGTGGTGCCCCAAAATCCTAACTCCCTCATCAGGAAAAGAAAAATGAGTAAGACAGCAACAAGAATGTCCCAGTAGATAAAAGATAGTCCTTGACTTACAACCATTAGTTTCGTGACCGTTTGAAGTTACAATGGCACTGAAAAAAATGTCTTAGGCTGTTTTTTCACACTTGCTGCTGTTGCGGTATCCCTCTGGTCATGTGATCAAAATTTGATTGCTTAGAAACGGACTTATGTTTATGACAATTGTAGTATCCTGAGATCAGGTGATCACGTTTTGCTATCTTCTGACAAGCAAATACATTGGGGAAGCCAGGTTCGTTTTAATATCTGTGTTACTAACAACTGCAGTGATTCACGTAACAACTTGGGCAAGAAAGATCATAAAATGGGTCAAAACCTATTTAACTACTGTCTTGCTTAGCCACAGAAATTTTGGGCTCAATTGCAGTTATAAGTCAAGTATTATCTGTATATGTTTGACAGGTGTGTTGGGCCAGCGCTCTTTCAGGAAGATAAGGTTGCAGAACTGACTACCCTTGACAAGCTTCTCAGCAGTGTATTGGTCTAGGAGTATTTTATCATCATCATTACATATATATATTTGTGTCACAATACTCTGGTAAGCCCCAATTAAGGGAGGAAGCAGGCTGCTATCCTTTTCTGTCTTTCGGCTCATCACAAGAGACATGCAGACGGAAAGCTATTTGTTTCGTTGCCTTTTCTTTCCATTTATGTTTATGTTTGTGCTGATCAATAAATAAATAAGGGAAACTAGTATAGATCTATTTCAAGCTATTTAGCTCTCATCAGCTAGCCATACCCTTACTGGGACTTGTGTTGTCACACAAGTATATACTTATTCTCTTGGCTCAGCTGATCAGGAGGAGAGCCTAGTGGCTTAGTGGCTAAAACATCTGCCTAACATGTAATACAGCCCCGGTTCAAATCCCAGCAAGGGTATGGCTAGCTGATGAGAGCTAAATAGCTTAAAATAGAACTATACTAGTCTCCCTTGTAAAATATTGTAGGGGTAAGACACCCCTCAGGATGTTTGTTCTGTTAAGATACAGCCTGTTGTGCCTTAAAATAACTTCTGTACTGCCGTAAAATGGATTCTACTGTACAGCACAGTGGAGTTACCATGGTAACAGCTTCACAGTACTTCACAAGGGGGCTCCCTCTGGTAAGGGAGAAAATCCAACGTTGCAAATTATGTTTTGTCTGGACATTTTCCCCCTATAAATAAATATCTGGGCAACGTCGGGTTATCAGCTAGTATATTTATAAAAGTTTGATAAAAAGGGGACAGTCCTGATAAGTTGCAAGGATAGAATCTTACATTATCTTCTGTGTAGCTCATGGGCTAAAAGATACTGTCTTTTATCTTCCTTTCCCTCTTCAAACATATTTTCTATAAACCTTTAGTGCGTTGTTTTGTGGAATGACTAATGCATATTAGTGGATTTGTGTTCAGTTCTGAGTCACCACTTTGTTTTATTGTGACTGAAATCCTTATATAAATGAAATATTGTAGAGGACTTTAACCTTTTGTTCCAGGGATGTATTTTGACATAGAGGTTCTGTGTCAACAATGCTTCTGTTGTGGAACCATTTTAGCTGGTGAAAAAAAAACAATTTTTGTAATAGTTTACTTTTACTTTTTAATAAAAAAAGAAAAGCCAGACCATATGGAGTAACCATTGTGGAAGACATATTTATTTTCACATTAGCAGTAGCCCAGGAATACAGCCCATTTCCGATAATTTAGTTTCAAAGTAGGATCCAGAAAACAAGTCGCTCATTTAGCACATTTTCAAATGGACTTTGCGTCTTAGAACCATAGCTTTTCTCAATCACCAGGTGGGCTGCTTTCCTCTGGCTATATTAGGAAAACAGCCTCTTAAAAATACTGTTTAAAGTCTTTAAAATCATAGCAAGCAAGTCTCTAGGTTCCATTAAAAAAAGTTCCTATCCAGGACAAAGTTGGGTAAATATGTGATACGTCAAATATGTTGTATTTCATGATAAAAAGCAATTCGTCCTTTGAAATGCATTGGGTAATTCAAAACAATAATGAGGAATGGGATAAACCCTTATAATTTTTACATTTTTAATTCACTTAAATATTAGTTAATTCAGTTCTTTTTCAAAAGTGCTTGCTTGCTTGCTTGCTTGCTTGCTTGCTTGCTTGCTTGCTTCCTTCCTTCCTTCCTTCCTTCCTTCATTCCTTCATTCATTCATTCATTCATTCATTTTCTATGGCCAAATGTTATCCCTTGGAATTATGCATTGGTTGTGTGGGCTATGTTAGAGATATAGTTTGAAGAAAATTTCATAGTCCTATCCAGGTATTTTTTGTTGGAAATGGCAGAGAAGTGGATGTGTTTGAAATTTTCTGATTGACCTTTTATCTAAAAATTAACCAGATTTGAGCGTGCTTAATCTTTTGAGATCAGACTGCGTTGGTTAAGTGCTACCATCTAGTTAGGCGTGACATAGGAGGAGCTAGAGAGACAATTTGGTGATGTAATCAGATGAGCCAGAGAGTCAGGTTTGGTGTAGTGGTTAAGACATCAGCCTAGAAACTGGGTGACTGCGAGTTCTAGTCCTACTGTAGACTTAGGGCAAATCTCCCTCTGTCAACTCTAGGAAGTAAACCACTTCTGAAAATCTTGCCAAGATAACTGTAGGTCCAGATAGTTTCCAATAGTCAACACTGATTTGAAGGCACACAAACATGGTCAGCTAAGTAACTGTTACTTACCCATTGAACTTTATGCTAAGCCCCTATTGCCATTGTGGGCCAAATTCAGCCTTATTCTATATATGGTCAAAGTCATTCCTGAGGCAGGGAGACAGTGGGATGAGGACATTGCAATGCAAAATCTTAAGTTAATTGCATGCAAACATCATGTCCCGAGTACAAAATGGCAAACATGTATCATGACACTTCAGTGCACATTTTATCATCCTGATGTCATGATGGTTATAAACAGATTAGAGACATTCCCAGGTTATTTTTCCCATTATCTTGGTATAATATAGAAACAGTTTTCCAAACGTGTGTGTGTGCGTTTGTGTGTATGCTGGTCTTGTTGTATTCAGGACTTTTCCCGTGTACACGAATATAAGACCAGCATACCTACACCTGTGAAAATCTACGAAAACAAATGTATGTATGTATGTATGTATGTATGTATGTATGTATGTATGTATGTATGTATGTATGTGGCTGTTTCATTTGAACTTTCCTGGAACTGATTGGAGGCTCTTTTGGAGGGGGGATTTAAAGACACAAAAAGGAACAGTAAGTAGTGGCTGTTTCATTTGAACTTTCCTGGAACTGATTGGAGGCTCTTTTGGAGGGGGGATTTAAAGACACAAAAAGGAACAGTAAGTAGTGGCTGTTTCATTTGAACTTTCCTGGAACTGATTGGAGGCTCTTTTGGAGGGGGGATTTAAAGACACAAAAAGGAACAGTAAGTAGTGGCTGTTTCATTTGAACTTTCCTGGAACTGATTGGAGGCTCTTTTGGAGGGGGGATTTAAAGACACAAAAAGGAACAGTAAGTAGTGGCTGTTTCATTTGAACTTTCCTGGAACTGATTGGAGGCTCTTTTGGAGGGGGGATTTAAAGACACAAAAAGGAACAGTAAGTAGTGGCTGTTTCATTTGAACTTTCCTGGAACTGATTGGAGGCTCTTTTGGAGGGGGGATTTAAAGACACAAAAAGGAACAGTAAGTAGTGGCTGTTTCATTTGAACTTTCCTGGAACTGATTGGAGGCTCTTTTGGAGGGGGGATTTAAAGACACAAAAAGGAGCAGTAAGTAGTGGCTGTTTCATTTGAACTTTTCCTGGAGCTGATTTCTGGCTGTGTGCAGGGGGAAAGAAAGGTAAAGATTTCCCCATTTTGAACCACTTGAGGCTAAAGGGAGGAGTTTCTGGCTGTGTGCAGGGGGGAAGAAAGGTAAAGACTTCCCCATTTTGAACTACTTGTGGCTAAAGGGAGGAGTTTCTGGCTGTGTGGAGGGGGGAAAGAGAAAGGTAAAAGAAATAATACATTCTAGATTTGTGCGCTTAAGACTGTGATTGTATTTTATTTCAAAATGACTGGCTTAGTTCAATGTAATAACTGTTTTGCACCTGTCTTCCGCAGTACTCTTTTCAAATTTGGATACTGTCCCCCTTGCAGACAAATTAATAGATTACATAGACACATAACATATCTTGAATCTGTAATTTGTGATCTCCAGGCAGAAATTAAGTGTCCAATTCGGCCACTCCACCCTGTGGAGATGCCACACTACCAGCCTCCCCTACCGCAAAGATCCCACAGAAGAAGAGCAGCCTGGACAACTGTGGGATCTGGCAGGGTGAGAGCTGTGACCCACAAACACAAAACTTTCGCTGTGTCCCAGCATAACAGATATAGCGCCCTTGCTGATCTTAATGGGGACACTAAAGTGACAGGTCAAGGTAATAATGACGACTCAAATAAGCAGCGGATTGTGGTCCAAAGTGAAGAACCTACTTCAGAAATGCAAAAGTGTGAACCAGGGATCATGCATCAGTCACACAACAAGAGCAAGGTACCCAAAAAGAGAAGTCACCTCCTGATTGGTGACTCAATCGTAAGAGATGTAAACTTAGGTAAGGATATGGAGGTTTTGAAAGATGTCAGATGTTTACCGGGTGCTACAGCCAGCAGAGACAAGAGGCGTATTCTTAAGATAGTCACGAATGCAAGTAAGGACTGTGAAGTTGATGCTATTATACATCTTGGCACAAATGATCTGTCCCAAAAAGATGTAGCTTCTGTGCAGAATGACTTCCAGAGTTTGGGGTATGAACTTAGTAGTACAGGTTGTAGGCTTATCTTCTCAGAGGTTATACCAGTATACAAGGAACAAAAAGGAAAGGGCCAGCGCATAGCAGAGTTTAATGTGTGGCTAAAGGAGTGGTGTAAAAAGGAAGGCTTTGGTCTTATTAGTCATGATGCCTGCAGCTGGTCCAATGATAAACTGTACAAAAGAGATGGTTTGCACCCATCCAAGAAAGGGACTGAGTTACTTGGCACTAAATTCACAGATTTCCTGGCTAAACATTTAAACTGAATAGTGGGGACAGAGAATCAATAGATAAAGAATATTTCTGTCCCCAGCAAACTAAAATTCATAGGGTTACCAGTGCGTGTAACATAGATAATTGTGCAGGTAATATTATCAACACTGCTGTCAAGCAAAACCAAACAATTAACAGTGGGTGCCATACCATGTACATGAACCATACAAGTGGCAAAGAAATAGGGGCAAAGAGAACCATAGTCAGGCATAACACAGGTTTCGTAGACAGAAAACACAGGGTCAATCAAAATGGACTCAAATGTCTATACACCAATGCACAGAGTATGAGGAATAAACAGGGTGAATTAGAAATTCAAGTAAATGAGGGCAGATACGATATTGTTGCCATTACAGAAACTTGGTGGGATGAAACCCACAAATGGAACATACAGCTAGAAGGATTTAAATTATTTAAAAGAAATAGACCAAATAAAAGAGGAGGTGGAGTTGCACTATATATAAGAAATAATTACATCTCTACAGAAATAGAGCACAACAATGATGAGAACTATCTTGAATGTATTTGGGTCAATATTAAAGGTTGGGGGGGGAATGATATTGTCATAGGTCTATACTACAGGCCACCCAACCAAGCAGAGGAAGTGGATGTACTTTTTGCTAACCAGCTAACTAAGGTATGTAGGAAGCACACTGCAATAGTAATGGGAGATTTTAACTACCCTGACATCAATTGGGAAACAAACTCTGCACCAAGTGGAAGATCCAACAGGTTCCTAACAAACCTAGCAGACAACTTTGTTTCCCAAAAGGTAGAGAAGGGAACAAGGGGATCAGCAATATTGGACTTAATTCTCACTAACAGAGAGGAAATGATAGAAGGTGTAGAAGCTACAGGAACTTTGGGGGCAAGCGATCATGAAATACTGGAATTCAACATTATGCAAACAAAAGTAGTTGAACAAAGTCAAACTAGAGTCTTAGACTTCAAGAGAGCTAATTTCAACAAACTCAGAGAGAGCTTGGGAAGGATTCCATGGATGAGAATCCTCAAGGGGAAAACAACTCAAGAAGCTTGGGAAATTTTGAAAAATGAGATTATAAAAGCCCAGTCCAGCGCAATACCAATGAAGAAGAAAAATAACAGTTCCCAAAAGAAACCAGCATGGCTGCATAAAGAACTCTCTGACAAATTGAAAGACAAAAAGGATAAATATAAAAAGTGGAAAAAGGGGGACATAACCAAGGCAAAATATCAGCAAATAGCCCGAGCCTGTAAAGATGAAGTGAGGAAAGCTAAGGCTCACAATGAAGAAAGGCTTGCCAAAAAAGTAAAAAATAACAAAAAAAGCTTCTTCCAACATGTTAAAAATAAGAAAAAAGTTAAGGAAACAATTGGTCCACTGCTGGGAGAAAATGGCAAGAAGATGATAAGCAACAGGGAGAAAGCAGAACTATTTAACTCTTTCTTTGCATCTGTCTTTACACAAAGGGATAAAACAGTCCAATCAATCAAAAACAGCACCACAAATATCAGATTAGGAACACAAGTTGAAATAGAGAAGAAAATGGTAAGTGAGCACCTGTCTGCCCTGGACGAGTTCAAATCACCAGGACCGGATGGATTACACCCCAGGGTTCTGAAGGAACTGGCAGACGAGATCTCAGAACCACTGAACTATATCTTTCAGAGATCCTGGAGCACCGGGGAACTGCCAGAAGACTGGAAAAGAGCAGATGTGGTTCCCATCTTCAAAAAAGGAAAAAAAACAGATCCAGGAAACTATAGACCCATCAGCCTGACCTCAATACCAGGAAAGATTCTGGAAAAGATAATTAAACAACAAATAAGTGAACACCTAGAAGCAAACAAAGTAATAGCCAAAAGCCAACATGGGTTTGTCAAAAACAGATCATGCCAGACGAATCTAATTGCATTCTTTGACAAAGTAACAAAATCAGTGGACCAGAGGAATGCTGTTGATATAATTTACCTGGACTTCAGTAAGGCATTTGATAAAGTAGACCATAACCTACTATTAGATAAAGTAGAAAATTGTGGGTTAGACAGCACCACCACCAAATGGATTCGTAACTGGCTGACCAACCGCACTCAACGTGTAGTCCTCAATGGAACTGCATCTACATGGAAGGAAGTATGCAGTGGAGTCCCCCAAGGCTCTGTTTTAGGCCCAGTACTCTTTAACATCTTCATCAACGATTTGGATGAGGGGATAAATGGGGAACTCATCAAATTCGCAGACGACACCAAGCTGGCAGGAATAGCCAACACTCCAGAAGATAGGCTTAAGATACAGAAGGATCTAGACAAACTTGAACATTGGGCACTGTCTAATAAAATGAAATTCAATTGTGAAAAAAGTAAGGTCCTACATATAGGCAAGAAAAACCAAATGCACAAGTACAGTATAGGTGGTACCTTGCTCAATAGTAGCAACTGTGAGAGGGATCTCGGAATCCTAGTGGACAACCATTTAAATATGAGCCAGCAGTGTGCAGCAGCTGCCAAAAAAGCCAACACAGTTCTAGGCTGCATCAACAGAGGGATAGAATCTAGATCGCGTGAAGTGTTAATGCCACTGTATAGTGCCTTGGTAAGGCCACACTTGGAATACTGCATACAGTTTTGGTCGCCACGATGTAGAAAAGACGTGGAGACTCTGGAAAGAGTGCAAAGAAGAGCAACCAAGATGATTAGAGGACTGGAGACTAAGACATATGAAGAACGGCTGCAGGAACTGGGTATGTCTAGTTTGATGAAGAGAAGGACCAGGGGAGACATGATAGCAGTGTTCCGATATCTCAGAGGGTGCCACAAAGAAGAGGGAGTCAAACTTTTCTCCAAGACACCTGGGGGCAGGACAAGGAGCAATGGGTGGAAACTAACCAAGGAGAGAAGCAACTTAGAACTAAGGAGAAATTTCCTAACAGTAAGAACAATTAACCTCTGGAACAGCTTGCCTCCAGCAGTTGTGAATGCCCCAACCCTGGAAGTCTTTAAAAAGATGTTAGACAGCCATTTGTCTGAAATGGTATAAGATTCCTGCCCATGCAGGGGGTTGGACTAGAAGACCTACAAGGTCCCTTCCAACTCTGCTATTGTATTGTATTGTATTGTATGTATATATGTATATGCATATGTGTATGTATGTATATGTACTATGTACACACACACACACACACATACACACACACACAACTCTGATATTTAACCTTGAAATTGTTTTTCTTAGAGTTTGTCCTGCATGGGTTGACTTGCATTTGAGCAACTCACGTAACACTCTGACACAGTCATTAAGTGGAATGCTTTTGCCAAAACCCAGAAATATTGTAAATGCCTTTTTTTTAAACCAAAGGTTTTAAAATGTAGTCACGAGATTGCAGGATGCTGCAAATGGCCGTAGCTGGTTGCTGAGCATTTAAAGGCGGTCATGTGACCAATGATGAAAGTGGCTATTGGAAGTGCAGAACCAGTTTGTAAGTCTCCCTATATAGACTAGTACTGCACGTCCAAAATTACGGAAACTAATAAGCCACATTGAAGAAGTTGAAGATGCTCTCTACAATGGGTATGTCTGGGGCTAATATTTTTGGCTTTTGCTCATTTTTTCCTTTCTTTTCCCTTATTCCCTGAGAATAATTTTTTTTATCTGGATTTTCCCAATGATAGGCTTACCACATACATTGAGAAATTCAGGGAAGACTGATATAATGCTATCTGGAGCCATCATGGATTTCAACTGTTTTGCAAGAATTCGTTGCTTAAAGGGTAGCAGGGATTATATTTATATGAAGAAGATGTTTTCTGGAGAAGAAAATAGATAAGAGGATGACTAATAAAGCAATTGACCAAACCAAAAAAAAAAGGAAAGGAAAGGAGAGGAGAGGAGAGGAAAGGAAAGGAAAGGAAAGGAAAGGAAAGGAAAAGTTGGAGAAACTAAGAGATACTTGGTCAACACAGCAGAATGCAGGAAAAGAAGAATGAATAGCCTTGGCTTCTATGGAATCCTTGATATCCCTGAACTTGCTTGCAGACATTTTATAACCAAGCTATATAACATCAGTGCCAGATATTGTTACCTAGTTGTCAGATCAATTCCAGGACATGTACTGATGACGTTACTTAGTCTTGTAATGAAATGTCTGCAAGCAATCGTTTCCACAGTTCAACCCTGAGCTCTAGTTATTCCCTTTGGGGCCTCCCACATATGTGTGTGTGAGTGTTTGTGTGTGTATGATTGTGGTTTCCCAAAATGCATGTGCCTTTTTGTTTTGATTGGACACAAACAGCCCAAAAAAGGTGTTTTGGAATATAAATACAACTGACCCACGAAGAGCTAGGTGATTGCAATGAAGTGTAAGGAAATAGATATGAAAAGAGCATTAATAAGTCAAGTCGAAGACTTTTCTAGCTCAGCATCCTGTTTTCTGGATGCTTCTTGGATGCTTCTGGGAACCAGATGTTTCTACGGTTTTTGCAAACAGAGCATAACAGTAGTTACAATCTACACAGATGATCCCAAAGATTTTTGGTTCACAGCACCGTTAGAGTCTCAGACACGGTGGCTTAGTTGCTAAGACGCTGAGCTTGTCAATGAGAAAGGTCGGCAGTTCAGCGGTTCGAATCCCTAGTGCCGTGTAATGGAGTGAGCTCCCGTTACTTGTCCCAGCTTCTGCCAATCTAGCAGTTTGAAAGCATGTAAAAATGCAAGTAGAAAAATAGGGACCACCTTTGGTGGGAAGGGAACAGCGTTCCATGTGCCTTCGGCGTTTAATCATGGCCACATGACCACGGAGACGTCTTTGGACAGTGCTGGCTCTTTGGCTTTGAAATGGAGATGAGCACCGCCCCCTAGAGTCAGGAACGATTAGCACAGATATGTGAGGGGAACTTTTACTTTTACCTAATTTTTTTCCACTGGTCCCTATTATGACCCTCCAGTGCCCCTGTGAATTCACTGTGTCAGTCGCGGATTACAGGTCTATAGGGTATTTCTCTGCCTCCGAGGATAGGAAGTGCGTGTTGTTACGGTGCCTTGTACTTGGCTTAATCACTTTAAACCGCTTAAGCCAATAATTCTTCAATTGCTAAATAGTGCCCTTTTTGGCATTTGCAAGAAAGTTAAAGAGCTTTTAAATTTTATTCTTCTCATCTCTCATCTCTCCAGCTGGAACTTTTAATTTCTTTTTCTTCGCCGCTTGAAAATATACAATATTACAGTATAATATTATAGCCCAGAAAGAAAAAAAATGGAATACATTTATAGACTGATACATTTTAATGCAAAAAAGTATGAAACAACAGATATGTACAGAAGGAAGGGAGGGAGGGAAGGAAGGAATGAACGAACGAATGAACGAACTACGGATTATATATAGTAATATGGGTTTTTTTATAATATGGAGCTACCTTTCCTGGTTGGGGACTGAGGGGCAAATTGACCAGAATCTCCTCATTCATACCGTGTTTCCCTGAAATAAGACAGGGTCTTATTTTCTTTTGACCCCTGAAATAAGCGCTTGGCATTATTTTCAGAGTCTTATTATTTTTTAGGTGCAGGAGGAAGCAAGCATGGTCACCTCATGGCTGCTGCTGTGTTGAAATATTTTCAGGGAGGGCTTATTTTCGAGGGAAGGCTTATTTTAGTGCATGTGCTCAAAAGCCCAATTGGGCTTATTATCTTATTATCCGGGAAGGTCTTATTTTGGGGAAAACAAGGTATATATGGAATGTTCAGATTTTCCTTGGGGTGGAATTTCATTTCCCTGCCTTCATTTTCTTTTTTTTAAAAGTCTATTTAAGATCTGTTATATTTTTCTCCAACTGGGGTCGGAAAAGGTAGTGGGGACCCATAGAATTTTGGGGCTTCTGATGCCGGTCTTAAATCTTATATTCTTTTAGTATACTGTATGTAAATGCCGATATTCCCAAACCGGAATATAGTATTTTGCCTTTTGGCAAGAAGCTACATCTCTAATTAGTTTTGGCTTTTTTAATCTTGAAGTTTGTCTTGTTTGAAATCTTCCTTCAGGGTTTGGGTGAGAATCTTGAAGATGAGAATGTCAAAATCTCACAGAACCTCTGAGTTGAAAAGATGGAAATCTTGAATTAGAGTCATTTAACATACGGTAATCTTATGCTGTATATAGGTTTTATGGGAGGGGTATCTACAGTAATTGAGTAATGGCACTTGCATTTTAAAAAGCTCCTGGCTACCTGGTGCTAATTGAAAAGTACCTATCATCGCATATACAGTAGATGACTCCAGTTTCATACCAAGGAGCGTTACTCCTCCCTCTCTGCATATCTGACTTGTAGATAATTATAGAAGAGTCGTAAAATCCTTTGTTGATGCCAATCAGCAAGAAGAATTGAAAGCTATACACTTTTTATTTTCTTATCTCCATTTGATTCTGTTCATTCCCTTCCCATTTTTGTGTACTAGCAGGAATTAGAGACAAATTAATTAAAGCAGGGAAATACGATTAGGATCTACTAGCAGCTCTTTGAGTGATTCACGGTAGATCAGCAAAGATTTATCATTCCCTTCTTGTAGGACAATGTGATGCTCCCTTTTCCCCACCTTAAATTATACAGGCTGGTAGGGTGCAAGGTGTGATATAGCGATATGGTCAGATAGATGCAAGTAAGGTGTTCAAATGACAGAAAGAACAGGATTCTTGAAGATATAATGAATACAAAGGAAAGAAAAAGAAGGGAGTATCAGTCAAGCTCAATAGAATGATACAGGACCAACTCTTTAAACTTTTTTGCACCTGCAGCCATCTATTCCCTAGAAAAATGCAAATGGCCTTGTTGAGTTCATGAATCCAAAGCAGCTGAACTGAGGTGGCATTACAGGTAGTCCTTGACTTATGACTGTAATTGAGCCTGAAATTATGGTCATAAGTTCTTACGGATATAAGCCAAGGAATCCCTGTGACTGGAAGTATAAAAACATCGTGAATCACAGTCACGTGACCATGGAACGCTGCGATGAGTCATAAAGTTGACTGGTCTTACATGTCATGTGACCTGAGAGGGGGTACAACCATTTTATGACCATCAGAGGTGCTTTATGAACTGTAAATGCCAGCAAGGTCAAGCCAAGCAAATCGGGGAATAGTGACAGAAAAGACCCATTTCCTGGGTTCTGCCAAATGGCCTCACTTAATAGATGTCAGATCCAGTGGGTTAAGTAAAATTAATTGGAGAGAATCCTATTAAGTTACCTGATCCCATGCCAAGATCTTGAGTGACTTTGGGCCAATCACTCTCTTGCAGCTCAACCTCTACATAGCAATAGCACTTAGACTAGCTCCATAGTAGTTAACAGCCCTCTCTAAGCAGTTTACAGAGTCAGAATCTTGCCCCCAACAATTTGGGTCCTCATTTTACCAACCACAGAAGGACGGAAGGCTGAATCAACTTTGGGCTGGTCAGAATCAAACTTCTGGCAATCAGCAGAATTAGCCAGTAATACTGCATTCTAACCACTATACCACCACTGCTCTTGCATTCCAGCTTGTTGATAATGTTTTGATGCAGCTCTGGAAATCTAGGAAATACATAATCAAAAGATGGAAGCAACGTTATTAGAAAGTAGACATTCAATTTTGCACCTCCAAACGGGGAAAAATGGAATTTGTAATTTAAACTGTGTCCACTCTCACATCATCACAACATAACAGAGATGAGACCAATCCTGACCATGATTCTCTCACTGGACCTAGAGATCAGGAAGTGTGATTGATACAATAGTTTTGTTGACTTTGCATTGATGAGTTTTCCAGCTGAATGCAGGGATTGTTTCTTGTTAGAATTTTATTCTGTTTTTAAAAAAAAATATTGTTAGTCACCCATAGTCATGAACTAGATTTGAATGGCCATATAAAATGAAATCTATCTATCTATCTATCTATCTATCTATCTATCTATCTATCTATCTATCTATCTATCTATCTATCTATCTATCTATCTATCTATCTATCTATCTATCTATCTATCTATCTATCTATCTATCTATCTATCTATCTATCTATCTATCTATCTATCTATCTATCTATCTATCTATCTATTTATTTATTGGCTGTGGGTGTATATGTTCCAGCATAACTCTGAAACGCCTTGAGCAATTTCAACCAAACTTGGTACACAGATGACTTATTCTCTGGAAACAAATACTGTGCGGGTAAGAGACGCCTAACATCCCTTGGTGTGTGTATTCTGTTAAGATACAGCCTGTTGTGCCTTAAAATGGCTTCTACTGTACTGCTGTACTGGCTTCTACTGTACAGCGTAGTGGAGTTGCCATGGTAATGGCTTCACAGTACTGCCTCTGGTAAGGGGGAAAATCCAACAGTAGAAATTGCGGCGACATTCATGGAAGGAGGGTTGGGATAAATGAATGAATTAGAAATAATGTTTGGTCAGGACATTTCCCCCTATAAATAAATACCCGGGCAATGCCGGGTTATCAACTAGTAGTAGATAAAGTTCTGGCCTCCTCATGCACAACTCAATTGGGAAGTGTTGCTTCCCTGCCGTACCTGTTACTAGTTCTCCATCCTTGGTAGGACTCGTGTCTCATATGACTCTGGAACAGAGATGGTCAACTATGGCAGCTTTATGACCTGTGGACTTCATTCCCATAATTCCTAAGCCAGCCATGTCCCATATCTACAGGTTAGAAAGTTGCCACAGTTGCCCACCCCTGCTCTAGAAGGCATCAATATGGGAAAGGACAGCACTATGTACAGTGTATTTGAGTGTCTTATTTTGTTTTGGGTTTGCTGTTATCACAAGATGTGAGATTGCAATTCCTCCTCCTGTTTTGCTCCTTGCATCTTGTTGCAGTTTTTGCTGCAGCCCAGTAGATGGTAGAATATTGCCTGGGCAACCCTATATATTTATAACCTGCTATTATTTCGTGGGAATTTGTCAGGTTAAGTTAAACATGTGGCAATGCAGAGGAGACGTGGATATCTTTATAAATCCCTATATATCATTTTCTAGATCTCTTTATCTCTGTCTGGATATCCAGAGAGATGTAGAAGAATCTTTACGATAGAGGGACATTTCACATACTCCATCATTTCTTTAAAAAGTTTTTCAGCTTACTTTTCTAACTCCACTACTTTCGCTTTTTAAGGCTTAATGGGCTAATCTTACTGGGTGACTATTATCAGCTTTGTGAAAAACAGAGTCAAAATAATTTTGCCTTGATTATGTTTGGTATAAGAGGAGGCACAGACAAAATGGCAAAAAATACCGTTAGTAGACTGTACAACTGTGATCACCAACCTATGCCATAGCTCCGGCGCGCATGCCAGCTGATTTTCAGCCTCCCAGAGGGCTTCTGAAGGCTTCAGGAAAGCCTCCGGAGCCTGGGGAGGGTGAAAAACATGCTTAACAGGTCAATTGGAAGTTGGTTCCTGAACTTTCCGTTTGGCCGTTTTTCTCTTCCCCAAACTTCAGGAAAGTTATGGTTGTGTGCGCATGCACAGGGTGGGTGGGTGTCACACATGCATGCACAGGAGGGTCACGCACGCATGCGCAGGTGGATGGGCAAGTGATAGCACATACAATTTTGGCACACGTTTAGAAAAAGGTTAGCCATCACTGCCCTAGAATAATATTTTTCAAATTATGGCAAGTTTAAGAAATGTGGACTTCATCTCCTACCCTGTATCCCCGAAAATACGACGGGGTCTTATATATATTTTTTGACCCACAAAATATGGCCTTGGGCTTATTAGAGGGGGAGGGCATATTATTTTCTGGGGCAAGCAAGAAGCAAGGCGCGCCTTTTACCTTTCCAGCTCTGTTGCATTCCTCGCCATTGTGTCCAGGGAAGCCGCTGGTAAAATAGAAACCCTTCTCGCGAGTTCTATCAAACTTCTTGAACTCGCGAGGTTTGTTTTTTTTAAACCAGGGGCTTCCCTGGACACAATGGCGGGGACCATGGCAGATCTGGAAAGGTAAGAGGCGCGCCTCACAGCCCAACACTGCCCACTCCACCTCAATGGTAAAGGCAGCCTGCCTGCTTCCCTTCCCCGCCGTTTCTTTAATGAGGGTGGGGTGGGTAGGGGAGAAGCGAAGCACGCCTTTTACCTGTCCAGCCCAGCTGTGTTCCTCGCTCTTTCGTCCAGTGAATCCCCTTGTAAAAAAGTTCAACTCGCGAGGTTTTAACCTTATAAGTTGAACTCATGAGGTTTTTTTTTTTACAAAGGGATTCACTGGACGAAAGGGTGAGGAACGCAGCTGGGCTGGACAGGTAGGAGGCGCGCTTCGCTTCTCCCCCACTCCCCACCTGCCCCCCCCTCACTAAAGGGATGTCGGGGGAAGGGAAGCAGGCAAGCTGCCTGTTAGGGGTAAAAACACCCCCGTTGGGGAAAAAACAGGCGGAATAGTGCAATACACCAGACAGCAAGAGATACGTTGCTTAAACCACACAAGAACTCTCAAACACTGATAGTAGAAAAATAAATAGTCTTTACTCTTGATGTAACTAAAATACTTCTTCCAAACAGTGATAATAACTCCTCCAACAATAAACAGTCCTTCACCAAAAACACAGTTATCTTACACTCAGTCAAAACAATGATTCTTCTTCCGTCTTCAGTTTCAGCTCCTTCCTCAGTGGCAATCAAGAAGCAAGGAAAGCAAAAAAGGGATGAATTGTGTTTCCTGCTGCTTTTTATGATTAAGCTGGGAAGCACAGCCAATCAGATTCCCCATAGTCTTTAAAGATACATATACCCTTTAATAATCCTGGCTTATATATATATTGTCAACCCAACATCAGGATAATTATCCTAACACTGCCTTTACGATTGGGGTTGGGTGGGCGGTGTTTTTTTTGCGCGAGAGGGAACAGGCGGGGGTGATTGCATTGCTGGCCTGCCGCTGTTTTTGCGGCAGGCTCTTTTTGCGCTTAAATAGTTGTGGGGCTGGCTTAGTTTCGAGGTGAGGGCTTATGGTGCATGCTCTGAAAAGCCCGATTGGGCTTATTAGCAGGACATGTTGTATTTTCGGGGAAACACGGTAGAATTCTGGCTGCGTGATTCTGGGAGTTGAAGCCCAGTCAGGTTGGGAAAACCCTAAAACAATAGAGTTCCAATAATCCTTGCCTGTCTGTTCCAGGATCTGATCTACTTGAAGGGCTTGGGAATGCAGAAACACACTCATCTATGGATTCCCTGGACTTACAACTACGATTGGGACTGTAACCTCAGTTGTTGAAAGAAGCAGTCATTAAGCGACATGTCATGTGATTGCTTTGACCACAATCTTGGCACTCCTGGTTGTGGTTGTTAAGTGATCTCATGTGTTGTTAAGTGGACAGAGTCCCCGGTTAGAAGTGTGGGGTGCCTCGCAGATGGGGGAGGCTCTGGGAGGCCGGGCACTGGCCACATGTAATTGACTCTCTACTCAGGAGTTGAACATTCTCCCTGCTGAAGTCCAAACAGGCCTCTGGGCAGGGAGGTATCTTTGTCTGTGGCCTGCAGCAGGCCTTCCAGGGCCTACCCAAAACTCCTGAGGCATCCTATGCTCCTTACCTTACCATGATGTCTTTGTACTCAGGGAAAATCCTGCCTAGATTTCAGCTCTCTCTGATCACACGATCGTGGGACACGTGGCAACCGGACATAAGTGCGAACAGGTTGCCAGGTCCCCAGATCATGATCACATGGCTGCAGGGTGGGAGGGGTATGTCTGATATTTTGCGGTGGTCGTAAGCTCTCTGCCAGCCATAAAACCATCTTTCTGCAGCCATCATTAATTGGAATCATTGTTAAATGAACGGTCATACATCAAGAACTATCTGTACTACTTTTTACTGTTGCTACAAGTCCTCATTGATCTGCTTCCCCTCATTTATTTTTATCTTTGAGAGATTGTGTGTGTGTATTTGTGTGTGTGTATGTGTATGTGTATGTGTGAGGGTTCCAAATAGCATCCAAAAGTAAATAGTAAATCAAAGTCCAAGGCAAAAAATTCCTCAAAGTTCCAATTTATTAAGAGAGCCATGTTGGCACATCTGGGAAAACCCGAATCTGAAAGCTTCCCGATGTTCCCACCCAGTTGAAAGTTCAAGATCCTGCCCTCACACCTACAAGTCCACCACATGGTCCAATCTTCCACTGCCATGCTGGCAGTTCCACCCATCCAGTTCCGGCCAGGTGCAGAGACAAAGGATGACCTTGGCTTTCTAGAAAGAATTTGATTATGGTTACGTATTATCCAACTCCGTATAATCCCCCCTCCGATTTTCTCACCATGGAAAATGCTTAGTAGAATAATAAAAAATGTGGCAGGCCAAAGATCCACAAGAAAAGATGGCTGCAGGCCTGACCCCCTGGATGATTGAGACTCTCCATAGTGTAATTGCAGAGATATTCTTAGGAAATCCATAGGGATACTATTGGATTCCAGTTCCTGCCAGATGCAGAGACAAAGGATGACCTTGGCCTTCTAGAAAGAATTTTGTTATGGCTACATATCCCCCAACTCCGTATAACTCTCTCTCCCATTTTCCCACAATAGAAAATGAATAGTAGAAAGTATGGCAAGCCTGAAACCTAAAAACAAAAGATGGCTTGTAGGTCTGACAGTGTGTGTGTGTGTGTGTGTGTGTGTGTGTGTGTGTGTGTGTGTGTGTGTGTAATGATTAATTTCAGCCTGGCTGAAGTTTGGCCCAGATGCTGGAATCTATAGAGAAGCTGAGTAAGAGACTTGTCCACCAGCGAAAGTAATTAGGGACTTCCCCCTAAAACACTTTCAGCCAAGAAAATGGTATTTCTGGAGTTCAGGGACAGAAATTTCCTATTTTGGAAATTCCATTCTAAGAGGGATGTGAGGCTACAACCGTCTCAGAGGTCCATGTTGTTGGGAAGAAACTTCCACTCAGCTTGTCCTTTTGAAGCAGGCTCACCACACTGCAAGAAATGGAGAACTTCTGAGCGGTACAATCCGCCTTAATGAGGTCTCATCATTAAGCAGAACAAGCTTTGAAGCTGAATTTGCAACCGGCACGCATGGAAAACTGTAGCGAAAATGATGTTTGATATTTTCAGGCATTCCCCATCTTCCACTAAAGTAAATTTTGCTATTGGTGCCTCTACCTGAGCAATTAAGAGAGGGCCGGATATTTACCTGAGGTTAACAGATCTGTATTTTTAGTTTGGAAAGACCATTTCCTTTTTGAAACAAACAAATGAATGCAGGTGCAGGTGGTCCTCGAGTTACGACTGGTTGTTTAGCAACCGTTCGGAGTTACGACAGATCTAAAAAAAAGATACTGCCAACTTGGATTTAAAGTTTGGAGGCTCAGGCCTTCACATTTGGGGCACTCAGCAACCAGCCCACACTTACAGCTATTTGCAAATATCATTGCCATGTGACCATGATTTAGGATGTTTTATGTTAGAAACCGGAGTTTACTCTTGGTTTCCAATAAAAAATACCCATTGTGGAAAATGGGTTCACTTACCAACTATGGCATTTGCTTAATAACTGGGGCAAAAAAGGTCATGAAATTGGTTACGGTCACATGATGACCTGCATAATGACCCTCATGAGTTGTAACTATACTTGTGGGCTCAATTATAGTCCTAAGTCGAGGACTACTTGTATACATTATGTATAGACTTGGAGGGATTTGTGCATGTGAATGCATCCATTTTTTAAAGCACAATGAGATAGGAGTTGATTTGCTCCTTTCCAGATGAAAATCTATTGAAAACTCACCACTCATTTTCTTCAATCAACATTACAATGTGCCTTGGACATTTTTTTATATGAAACAAAGATTGCCTGTAATTTATTGTATTTGCTTTTTAAAAAGTATCTCCTTTCTCCTCCCGAGTCATCGCAGAAAGAGTTCAGTAAAGCTGGAATATTTTATAGGGAAAACCCATCACTGCGAACTAGAAAATAAATACGAAACACCATGTTTATGTGTATTTTCTTCATATGTGAAATTTCTAGAGTTGACACCCATTGCAATAAAAATCTTACAATATTAATTTTAAATGTTAAAACTGAAGTCATATGCATTTTTATATGGAAGGAAAATAAAACTGATGTTGCGCTTATCCAGCCTGGTGCTTCTCTAAAAAGCTTACGTATATTAAAATATTTAACTGTATTTAAAAGACAGAATTGTAGAACTACTTCCAAGTCATTTTTAACTCAGTGGGTATGGTTAGACCTTGAGTTACAGCCATTCATTCAGCGACCATTTCAATTTATAGCAGCACTAAAGAAAAGTGACTTACAACCCGTCCTCATACTTACAACCATCGCCACATCCCACAGTCGTGTAATCAAAATTCAGGCACCATCATGTATTTATGACTGCTCAATATCCTGAGATCATAAGAGATGATCGCCGTTTGTGATCTTCCCATCCAGCTTTTGACAAGCAAAATCAATGGGGGGGGGGGGGAGCTATAGTCGCTTAATGACCGCATGATTCACTTAACAACTTCAGTGATAGGCTTAGCAAAAGAGATCATAAAATCAGGTGCAACTCACTTAACAACTGTCTTCTTAGCAGTGGAAATTTTGGTCTCAATTGTGGTGATAAGTTGAGGACTGCCTGTACAGTACATGTCAACAACAGGTGTCAATTCTTAATTGCTCCACAGTGGAGCATTAACAATCACAAGCTATAATAACTCAAATTTAGATTGGTATTTCTTTCCCCAGGTCATTCCATCACATGGATTTTAGTGGTTAGCTAAGCGTTCTTCTCCAGCTGCTGTTTTTACATGTATATGGATCTCGGGGCTTGGTATTCAAGAACATTTCATTTTTGAGGGTGTAATAAATCAAAATGTAAAAAAAATTATGTATTCTAATTTGGTCTTCCATGACATTTTGCTCTCTAACACAGGTTGTCCTCCACTTACAACCACAATTGAACCCAAAATGTATGTTGTTAAGCGAGAGAGTTAAGTGAGTTTTGCCCTATTTTACAGCCTTTCTTGCTGCATTTGTTATGCGAATCACTGCAAGTGGTAAAGTTAGTAATACAGCTGTTTAAGTGAATCTGGCGTTCCCCATTGTCAGAAGGTTGCAAAAGGGAATCACATGACCCCGGGACACTGCAACCCTCATAAAAATGAATCGGTTATCCAGCGTCTAAATTTTGATCCAATGACCGTGGGGATGCTGCAACGGTCATAAGCATGAAAAACGGTCATAAGCAGGGGTGGGCTGCTACAGGTTCGCCTGGGTTTGAGAGAACCCGTAGCTAACGTTATGGCAGGTTCTGAGAACCTCCAAATCCCAGCCTTAGCTGATCCCACCCACCCACCCTGTCCCGCCCCTCCCACCCCTTCCCTCCTCTCCCAGGAGTCTCCCCACGGCCCGTTTTGGATGCAAGGTAAATGTGAAGGCTCGGGGAGAGGGAAAAATAGGACCCCCGGA
Source organism: Rhabdophis nuchalis (assembly GCA_039707465.1). Taxonomy (NCBI): domain Eukaryota; kingdom Metazoa; phylum Chordata; class Lepidosauria; order Squamata; family Natricidae; genus Rhabdophis; species Rhabdophis nuchalis. The sequence goes on from CM077645.1 coordinate 208,923,278, forward strand.
AGGCCTCCGGAGCTTGGGGAAGGCGAAAATGCCTCCCCCTGCCCGCCATGGTGCAGGAGGCTGACTAGGCCACGCCTACCCAGCAACCAGGCAGAGAACCCATTGCTGAAATTTTTATATTGAAAAAGTTTTATTGAGTTTTACAAATTTTTTAAGTAGGGTAGGGTAAGGTGAATTGAGAAAATATTTTGAGAACTTTCACGTCGCGATCGTTGTCCCCCTCCGGGGCTTCTTAACAAAACATTGATAATACATATTTCAATAGTACTACAAGGTGAAGAGAAGTGCATACATCATGTAAATTCTAAATTCTATGCTAGCAATCGTGTACAAACATCCAAACAAAAGTTATACTGTATTAAAAAAAAGTCATTTTTTAGATCTAAGTCTCTTGGCAATTGTGTCTTCTTGTTCTCCTCCCTGACCCCCAGTGGGCGGGGCCATGGCCCCCTCCGCTCCTCCAGTTTCATCCCCCAGGATAGAGGAATATTTTTAAGCCATTGCTGAAATTTTTGAAGCCCAGCCCTGGTCATAAGTCACTTTTTTCAGTGCCATTCTAACTTTGAATGGTGACTAAATGAATTGTGGTAAGTCAAAGACTACCTGTATTACTTTTCTTGATCTATCCAGGTTACTAAACATTTGAATTTTGAATTTTGAATTTTATTGAATTTTTATACCGCACCTTCTCCCCAGTGGGACTCAGGGCGGTGTACAGGCAAACAGTAAAAGTCAGTTTGCCACCCCGAGTCACCGCCCCGAGTCCCTTTGGGGAGAGGGGGCGGTCTAGAAATCTAATTAAATGAATAAATAAATAAATAGTTAGTATAAAATTAATGATAAAAACAAATAAAATGCTATTAAAATGTATTAAACAGTACGCCTAATTTTCAAATTTTGATAAAAACCCTATCTAAAAGCAAGTTAAAAACTACGCCAGGCCGGCAGCACGAAATAAATGGGTCTTCAAAGCCCAGCGGAAAAGGCGCAGGTCCATGATCGTGTGAAGGTCAGGGGGTAGGTCATTCCAGAGGGCAGGAGCAGCCACAGAGAAGGCTCTCCCCCTGGGCGTCGCCAGCCGACACTGCCTAGCCGACGGCACCCTGAGGAGGCCCTCTCTGTGGGAGCGGACTGGTCGGTGGGAGGTATTAGGTAGCAGGAGGCGGTCTTGCAAATAGCCAGGTCCCATGCCATGGAGCACTCTAAAGGTGGTTATTAGCACCTTGAAGCGCACCCGGAAGGCCACAGGTAGCCAGTGCAGCTCGCGCAGGAGAGGTGTCACATGGGAGCATCTAGAAGCTCCCAGAATCCCCCGCACGGCCGCGTTCTGTACTAACTGGAGCCTCTGGGTGCACCTCAAGGGAAGCACCATGTAGAGAGTGTTGCGTAAAGCGTCACGATCCAGAAAGGGGCGCAACTGGCATATCAGGCGAACCTGATAAAAAGCCCCCCTGGCCACGGCTGTCAAATGATCTTCCAACGACAGCCGAGAGTCCAGGAGGACGCCCAAGTTGCGGGTCCTCTCTGTGGGAGCCAGTGATTCACCCCCAATAGCCAGAGATGGTACCACCTGGCTATATTGTGACGTTGGAAGCCACAGCCACTCGGTCTTGGATGGGTTGAGTCGGAGCCTGTTTCTCCCCATCCAGACTCGCACGGCCTCCAGACACCGGGACATCACTTCCACAGCATCGTTGGGGTGGTCAGGGGTAGAGATGTACAGCTGAGTGTCATCAGCGTACTGATGGAACTCTACCCCGAAACCACGGATGATCTCACCCAACGGCTTCATATAGATGTTGAACAGGAGAGGCGAGAGGACCGACCCCTGTGGTACTCCATAAGTGAGGCACCTTGATGTCGACCTCTGCCCTCCTGCCAACTGCATGAACTGTAGTGAGTCGAGGCCTCCCTGTAGTGCAGGATTACATGTCCCATAATTTCTGCTGAGATGGGTCGGTATATCTGGAAAAGGCCAACTTTATGAAGGCTTTATTGTACAAGTATACAATTAACTAAGATCATGGCACCTGGCTCTCTCAATTCCTGGGAAATAGATGGGGAAGAAATGGAGGTAATGACAGATTTTATTGTCCTGGGCTCCAAGATCACCGTAGATGGGGACTGCAGCCAAGATATTAAAAGACGCTTGCTCCTTTAGTATCTAGACAGCATATTAAAAAGCAGAGACATCACCCTGCCAACAAAAGTGCGTTTAGTCAAGGTTATGGTTTTCCCAGTTGCAATGGATGGATGGACAATAAGAAAGGCTGAGTGCCAAAGAATTAGGCCTTTGAACTCTGGTGCTGGAGAAGACTCCTGTGAGTCCCTTGGACTGCAAGGCGATCCAACCGGTCAGTCCTAGAGGAGATCAACCCTGACTGCTCTTTAGAAGGCCAGATCCTGAAGATGAAACTCAAGTACTTTGGCCACCTAATGAGAAGGAAGGACTCCCTGGAGAAGAGCCGAATGCTGGGAAAAGATTGAGGGCAAAAGAAGAAAGAGACCGCAGATAATGGGGTGGCTGGATGGAGTCACTGAAGCAATAGGTGTGAGCTTAAATGCACTCTGGGGGATGGTAGAGGACAGCAAGGCCTGGAGGAACGTTGTCCACGGAGTCGCAATGGGTCGGACACGACTTCGCAACTAACAACAGAGCTTTCACCTAAAGCTGATTGTTGGTCTCAAGAATATGGAATTATGGCTAGCCTCCCAACAGCATTAAAAATGCCTGTGTGGGTTGCGTGTGCCTGTGTGTTCTGACTACACAGCAAGTAAATGAGTTGCAAAGTGCAGTGTTAGCCTTCTTTTCTTTTGAAGAAAAGATAAGAAAGGCTTATTATATATCAAGGCGAGGAGGAGGAGGAGATACCGAAGCAAAGAAATCTCTTGGAAAATCAGGTTGATCTGCATGGTGCTTACCTTGAGGTATAGGATCAGGGTGTGATGAGTCAAGTGTTTTGTGGGATGAGAAAGGAGACAGACTTGCAGATAGGGGATCAGGTGTCTTCTTTAAAGGAAAAAAACCCACCTTTGAACTAAAAACCGTCAACCTGTTGTATTGCTAAACCTATTTGTTCTTAACTGTAAATATTACTACTTTCATAATTAGATATAAGAATGCTTACCAACATAACAGAACAAAACAGAATACCATTGTTGGAAGGGACCTTGGAGATCTTCTAGTTCAAGCAGGAGACCATATACTTGTGATGGTGAACCTATAGTATGTGTGCCACAGGTGGCACGCAGAGCCATATCTGAGGGCATGTGAGGCGTTGCCCTATGCCAACTGATTTTCTGCCTTCCAGAGGGCTGGGGGAGGCCATTTTCACCCTCCCCAGGTTTCAGGAAAGCCTCTGGAGCCTCTGGATGGTGAAAAATGGGCCCAATGGGCTTACCGGAAGTTCACTTCTAAACTTCCAGTAGGCCCGTTGCACTCATTTTTTGCCCTCCCCAGGCTTCAGGAAAGGTACCAGAGGGCGCATGTGCGGGGGGAGGGGATTGCATTATGGGTGTGGGCATACACATGCTATCGTGTGCACGCACACCCGCGTCGACTACTGTAACACTCTTTACATGGGGCTGCCCTTGAGATGCACCCGGAGGCTCCAGTTAGTACAGAATGCGGCCGTGCGGGGGATTCTGGGAGCCTTAAGATACTCCCATGTAACACCTCTCCTGTGCAAGCTGCACTGGCTGCCTGTGGCCTTCCGGGTGCACTTCAAAGTACTAGTGACCATCTTCAAAGCGCTCCATGGCATGGGACCTGGTTACTTGCAGGACCGCCTCCTACCACACACCTCCAGTCGACCTGTCCGCTCCCACAGGGAGGGCCTCCTTAGGGTGCCGTCCCCCGGACAATGCCGACTGGCGACTCCCAGGGGAAGAGCCTTCTCTGTGGCAGGCCCCGCCCTCTGGAATGACCTGCCCCCCGACCTCCGTATAATCACGGACCTTTGCCTCTTTCATCGGGCATTAAAAACATACTTCTTTCATGCAGCCAGCCTGGCATAGCTGTTATGGCTGATCTTAGTCTGGGTTTTAACTATGTCTTTTAGCACGGGTTTACAAAATTCGATTTAATTCATTTTTAATTATTTTGATTGTATTTATTATTTTATTATTTTTATTATCCCTGTACACCACCCTGAGTCCCGTCAGGGAGAGAGGGCGGTATAAAAAAAATCCAATAAATAAATAAATAAATAAATAAATAAATAAATAAATAAATAAATAAATAAATAAATAAATTTGGCACCCGAGCAAAAAAAGGTTCACCATCACTGCCCTATACCATTTCAGACAAATCTCTTCTTAAAATCCTCCAGGGTTAGAACGCCCACAACTTCTGGAGGCAACTCATTCCACTGATGAATTGTGGATTGGAAGTTGTGGCAACCTCTGCAGAAGCTGCTAGTGAGATATGAGAGGGCCTGCTTGAAAGCAGAGATCAAAGAGGGGAGAAATAATTCGGCATTGTCTGAAGAATCCTTAAGTTTGAATTTTGAGTTTTCTGAAAAATCCCTAAACCCATTGCGGATTCCAAATGTGGAAATGAAGTGCACTTGGTAAACATCAAGCCGGAGAATCTCTTTGTAATCAACCTCTTTTCTATGCCATTTAGACGAGTGAAGAGACTTGGCTACTCCAAGAAGAAAATTTTCTCGGAGAAAATATGCATGCTCATATCTGAAGACACTCTTAACAGTAGCAACTTGTAATAAGACGTTATCATTAGATCTTTTAAGACTGCCTTGGCATAATAACATGCATATGTTCCTTATGGTGGTTTCTCTTGTTGCAGCCTTTGTTGAATCTCATCAGATAATTGCTGGAAATGGTAGCAAAGTAATTAAGATAACTAGAGAGAAAAGCTCTTAAAGATTTCCATTGTAAGCATAATACGCAAGCAAAAGTACCTTGGGCAAAGCAATTGTGTTTCTCTTCCAACTAGTGTGTACGTTTCAATGGCTAGGCTGATTGGGGTAGGTGGGTTGTATGATAGAACATTTAATCCAACCGAACTGGAAGGGATCGGGGAATCCTGTTCTGTGCAGACGGAAGTGGGGACTTACGATTGTTTGCTTAGCAACCGGTTAAAGTTACGACAGACCTACCTTGGAGCTATTTATAACCTGGATTTGAAGTTCTGATGGTCGGGTCCCATCCATGCTCATGTGACCGAACTTCGGGCTGTGTTTACAGCTGTTGCACCATCCCGTAGTCATGTGATTTTCAGTTTTGCCAAAAATTGACATTTTCCGTTTTCAGCAAAACCGTGTCCCTAGTGAGCCATCAATTTATTTAATGATTCCCTCGTTTGCTTAATGTTCGTGGTATCTGGTTTATAACTCTGGCATTCTTTTAGTGACCACCACAAAAAAGGTTGTAGATTGTTTTTTGTAACATGCATCTTACAACTTATGACTATAACGGGAAAACTCCGTGACACTCATATGCTGTGGTCTATCTGTAATGTTTGGTTTATTGTTAAGGGTTAGGGCACCTTTGATATTAGGTTAATTTTGTAAGGAAGAATAAGGTTTCTGCTTTTTAGAATACCACCATAGTAGCTCTTATTTTGGGGTGTGTAAAGTTCTCTAGGGACACAGTGGCTAAGACACTGAGCTTGTTGATCAGAAGGTCGGCAGTTCAGCGGTTCGAATCCCTAAATGAACCTCCATAACAGGAGTGAGCTCCTGTTACTTTTCCCAGCTTCTGCCAACCTAGCAGTTCGTAGAAAAATAGGAACCACTTTGGGTGGGAAGGGAACAGCGTTCCATGCGCCTTTGGCGTTTCGTCATGCCGGCCACAAAGCCACGGAGACTTCTTTAGACAGCACTGGCTCTTTGGCTTTGAAACAGAGATGAGCACCGCCCCCTAGAGTCGGGAATGACTAGCATATAATTGCGTGGGGAATCTTTACCTTTACCTTTAAAGTATTCTTAGTTTTGACACAACCTTTTTGTCATTTTATCCTCCTTGAGAGTTAATAAGCTAATAGTAAAACACTACGCCTCCCCTTGGGGGGTAAAAGGAAGTTTCATTTTGTTCTTTGAAAACTCCAGTAAATTTTAGAGCAATTATTTAATTATGCTTAATTGAAAAGCAGTTTTCCCCCCAATTAACTTTAAACTTGAATAAATCTTTTCCTGGGTCAAGAATTAGGTAATGTAGCATTGAATTTGCTAAGCTTATCTGTAGGTAATAGAGATGTTCGTTTTGCTCCTCTTTCTTACTGCTTGCATACTTATAACTCCAGGTCAGAAATATAATGCAAAATTGCTTTCTTCTGCACTTGTATGTCTTAGATTCATAGCTGAATTTCTTCATTTATGGTTTCTATAATACAGCAATTTACATCCCAACTTTCACCTTTCAAATGTGTCCCTTGTTAATCAGGATTCCGTGAGACAATCAAACAGACAACGTATTTATGGTCTAACCATAAATATTGACATCTGCTTTACAAAAACAAGGAAACTGGCATGAAGCCCCAAGCATGATTTTCTTGAGAAACTTCTCATTACCAGTCCAGCCATTCAGAAATTTCAGAATGTTCCAATGATATCATCACCTTAGTCTATTTCTGGTTAGATGTGGCTGTATTGGTTAGATAGAAAATATGAAAGGAGAGATATTGATCAAGATTCTTCGGACTGTGGAAAGGTATTAAGACTGTGTGTGATTATTAACTAAAGATTTAATTTCAACTGAGAATAGATGCACGAAGATGCATAAAATCCCCATTCCCTTCCCACTCCTGGGGGAAGAATACTGTAAAATCTCTATTCCCTTCCCACTCCACGCCAGGGGAAGGATATACTGCAAAATCTCTATTTCCACCCCACTCTAGGGCAAGGATACTGTAAAATTGCCATTTCCACCCCATTCTAGGGCAAGGATACTGTAAAATCTCCATTTCCACTCCATTCGAGGGAAAGGATACTGTAAAATCTCCACTTCCGCTCCATTCGAGGGCAAGGATACTGTAAAATCTCCATTTCTACCCCATTTAGGGCAAGGATACTGTAAAATTGCCATTTCCACTCCATTCTAGGACAAGGATACTGTAAAATCGCCATTTCCACTCCACTCTAGGGCAAGGATACTGTAAAATCGCCATTCCCTCCCCACCTCACCAACCTGGTTTCCAGCTCCGTTCTCCTGTACAAGGCAACAGAAGACCCAGCCGATCACCTGGGACACCGATCACCTGGGACTTGGGAGGCAGAGAATGGATAAGAGCAGAGCCAGCCAGAGGTGGTATTTGCCAGTTTTCCGAAGTACGTTTCCCTACTGGTTTGCCAGAACCAGTCAGAACTGGCTGAATACCACATCTGGACACAGTGCGCCTGTTGGCAACTCATTAAAGTAGCTGTCTCTGTTTCTAGGAATGTGGGTCCCTGACAGGAGCCTCCGTGTGGCAGTTTGTGAACCTGAGAAATTGGGCTGCTGTTTAATGAATGGCAGATCGGTGCTGTGTTTGTGGTCCATGTGATTTGAAGAAACCTCTTCCCGACTGAATCTGAAATGTGTCCTGCCCTAATCAATATGGCTGTAGAAGAACAGATGCCGCACATTTCTGAATTTACAGTTGTTGTAAAATATGACCAGAGGAATTCCTTTGCCATCATGTCCCACTTGGGTGGTTTTCTCAAAAAACGTAAAGGAGAATATTTATAGCTTAAGGTTGAAGTGAGGGGTCCTTGGTGCCCTCAGAGCTTGGTTGTTTTCTTGCAGACATTTTATTACCCAACCAGGTAACATCATCAGTGCTAGTAGTTTGGTTCAACTGATCATGATCAGCCTTCTTACTCTCTGGGTAGTTTTTTTAAAGACTTTTGGGTTAATTTATACCACATAGAATCCATCATAGCTCTGAACGTTCTGCAGGTTTTGAGAAGAACTCTTCCAGGCGGAATGAATGCCACTTCTGACAGAGCAGCGCATGCTAAACTGCTACTACCCACTTTGCAACTTCCTATACTGTTTGCTCTGAAGATTACATTTAGCCTTAACAAGAGAGGACGGCGTGAGTCATCCAACCAGTTTGCAAAGTATGGAAATAAAGGCTGTCTGAGAACAAGAATCTCAGTGGGTGAATGAAATAATAATGAAGCCAGCAAAGGGAAGTATGATGGGAGGAAGTGTTCACTTTGGTTATTGTCTTACAGATGAAAAAAAAAGATAATTTTTTATTAGACATTGCTGGGTATTTGCATATGTATATGTAGCCAAAAGTGGAACAGGACATTTTTTCATGATTGGGGTGTGTGGTATAGGAGACGGACATAATTTATTTTCCTTCCTTCCTTCCTTCCTTCCTTCCTTCCTTCCTTCCTTCCTTCCTTCCTTCCTTCCTTCCTTCCTTCCTTCCTTCCTTCCTTCCTTCCTTCCTTCCTCCCTCCCTCCCTCCCTCCCTCCCTCCCTCCCTTCCCTTCCCTTCCCTTCCCTTCCCTTCCCTTCCCTTCCCTTCCCTTCCTTCCTTCCTTCCTTCCTTCCTTCCTTCCTTCCTTCCTTCCTTCCTTCCTTCCTTCCTTCCTTCCTTCCCCACTTTTATAAGGATCTTAAGGTGGTGAACATTCATAATATACCTTCCTCCTATTTACCACACAACAACTCTGTGAAGTTGGTTGGACTGAGAGAGAGTGACTAGCCCATTGCCCCTGTCAGGACTAGAACTCTCAGTCTCCTGGTGATTGACCGAGTCACCCAGTTAGCTATCATGCAAGGTGAGACTAGAACTCAAGAATATCCTGGTTTCTAGGCCAACCAATTAATCACTACACCAAATTGGCTTTTAAATTGCCGTTTAGCTTAAACAATTCAGGTTCATAAGAAGAGAGGAATGATGAGTTGAAAGAAGACTTGGGGGGAAATTTAGCTTGTATAATCTTTTACAGTTACATAACACATATGTCAGCATTCATGAAATAAAATTTTTAAACGAACAAGCAAAAATGTAGAAGAAAAGCAGAAATGAGTTTGCAAAAGAGAAATTTTAGTCATTCCCACTCCAAATTCCCTAAAGAGAATATTTTCTCATCCTTCACTCAAGAGCACATCTTAACTGATTCTTTCTCTCCCACAAATGCCATAGGTCAGTGATGGCTAACCTTTTTGGTGCCGTGCTGAAAGCGCAAGTGTGCACATGCATGCGCATAATGCAATGCATATGCACCCCCTATCTGCCCCCCACCCCCACAAATGCATGTACAACCCTCCGCATGTGACCTATGCATGTGCACCTAACCTCCGCACGGGTGCCTCCCCCCCACGCATGCATGCAGAGACCTGTAAATCAGTGGCCTGCATGCATGCACGGCAGAACTGAGTTGGGGCGACAGTTCATGTGCCAGCAGAGAGGGCTCTGCATGCCACTTGTGGCACATGTGCCATAGGTTTTCCATCACGGCCATAGGTCCTTCTCTGTCCCCTCCACCCTCCCGCTTAGCATTTCTTTAGGCCAGTGGTTCTCAACCTTCCCAATGCCGCGACCCTTTAATACAGTTCCCCATGTTGTGGTGACCCCCAACCATAAAATTGGCGTCTCGGTTCCTAAGACCATCGAAAATATGTGTTTTCCGATGGTCTCGTTCGACCCCCAAAGGGGTCACCACCCACAGGTTGAGAACTGCTGCTTTAGGCTGTTCATTCATCTCACCTTGCTGAATGATACCGCTAAGTATTGAAGCTGGAAGTGCAAGTAATCCTCGACTTGGAACAGTTCATTTAGTGACTGTTCAAAGCCACAAGGGCAGTGAAAAAAGTGATGCATGACCGTTTTTCACACTTAGGGTCATTTCGAGAGTCCCATGATCATGTAATCAAAATCCGGACACTTGCCTGGATTTTGTGATCACCTTGTGTGACCTTCTGCAAGCAAAGTCAGTGGGGAAGCCAGATTCATTTAATGACTGTGCCATTAACACACTTAACGACTATGGCAAGAAAGGTCATAAAATGGGGCCCTTAACCACTCTCTTGATTAGCAATAACATTTTTGACTCGGTTGTAATCCTAAATCAAGGACTACCTTCCTCAAGATTCCTACATCAGACATAGGTGTTTGATAAGTAGGGGACTGGTGACAAGAAGCTTTAAGGCTGGGAAAAGAATTGCCCAAAGCCAGGGGTGAAATTCAGCAGGTTCTGACAGGTTCTGGAAAACCGGTAGTTTGGAGAACTGTCAAATACCACCTCTGGCTGGCCCCAGAGTGGGGTGGGAATGGAGATTTTGCAATATCTTTCCCTTGGAGTTGTATGGGAATGGAGATTTTGCAGTATCCTTTCCCTGGAGTGGGGAGGGAATGGAGATTTTGCAGTATCCTTTCCCTGGAGTGGGGTGGGAATGGAGATTTTGCAATATCTTTCCCTTGGAGTTGTATGGGAATGGAGATTTTGCAGTATCCTTTCCCTGGAGTGGGGAGGGAATGGAGATTTTGCAGTATCCTTTCCCTGGAGTGGGGAGGGAATGGAGATTTTGCAGTATCCTTTCCCTGGAGTGGGGAGGGAATGGAGATTTTACAGTATCCTTCCCCTGGAGTGGGGAGGGAATGGAGATTTTGCAGTATCCTTCCTCTGGAGTGGGGAGGGAATGGAGATTTTACAGTATCCTTCCCCTGGAGTGGGGAGGGAATGGAGATTTTGCAGTATCCTTTCCCTGGAGTGGGGAGGGAATGGAGATTTTGCAATATCTTTCCCTTGGAGTTGTATGGGAATGGAGATTTTGCAGTATCCTTTCTCTGGAGTGGGGAGGGAATGGAGATTTTGCAGTATCCTTTCCCTGGAGTGGGGTGGGAGTGAAGATTTTGTAGTATCCTTTTCCTTGCCACACCTACCAATCCACGCCCACAGGACTTGTAGTAAAAAAAAATTGCATTTCAGCACTGCCCGAAGCCCATTGGCTCAGAAGGGGAGGAGAAAGTAACTTAACATTTAAAGCAAAGAAAGTGGAAGGGGTTTCTTGCATTTTCCTGTGGCACATCTCTTTCTATGAATGGCGCCCTAATTCCCTGCAAAACAGCAATACACTTAGTACTTCTCCTTGGGAATGTAGAAACTGGGGAGAGGAGAGAGTGAGTGTGCTTTATTGCCATGCCAGGCAGAAAGTCCTGCTAATACTCCCTTGCAACTCTTCATTACTTCCTTTCACACACACAGCAGCAGCAATAAAGCCAAAGCCCAGATTACAAATTACAATTGCTTTATTCGTGTAAGATGCACCTGAGCTCAATATAAGGGCCAGATTTGCACAGCAGACCAAGATTATGGGTTCCTTCAATACGGTGAGATTCCCCCAAGCTCATTTTATTTCATGTGAATCCAGTCATTGGCTGCTTCCCAGCTGGGGAGTTGACAGTGTTGTTTTAATAAGAAAGAAAATGATAAAGCAAATCTCATTTACAGAAATTGGTGTATTGAAGTACCTAACAAAGCCTTAGCTCAGTGATGGCGAACCTTTTGTGGCTCGCGTGCCAAAAGCGGGAGGAACGCAGGGGGGTTGTGCACGGGCGGCCACACATGCACGCACTTTCCCCCCTCTGGTTTGCTTCTAGGGTCATTTTTCGCCCTCCGGAGCCTTCAGGAGCCTTCAGCCCTCCGGAGCCTTCAGGGAAGCCTCCGGAGGGTGAAAAAACGGTCTCAAAAGAAGGCTCAAGTCAGCTGGACATGCGCGATGGAGCTGACACGGCAACGCCTCACGTGCCCTAACAAATGGCTCCACATGCCATCTGTGACACCCATGCCATAGGTTCACCAACATGGCCTTAGCTGCTTATTTCGTATCCTTTTTATATGACCCAGATAAATTATACTGGTAGTCCTTGGGTTACAAGTACTCACTCAGCAACCATTCAAAGTTTGTTGGTACTAAATAACTAGCACTTACTCTGAATTCTGCCTGTCTCAGAACAGGCAGAAAATCAATGGGGAAGCCAGTAGGAAGTTGGAACTCACAATCATGTGATTTTTATAGGTACATTAAAGCTTGTAAAAAGTATGCTTTACACCAATTAATGGGTAATATGATTATTGGCAATTATTGTGTTAGTATGTTTTAATCTAGAATATTTATAATTACCAAAGTATCAGATTCTTCCCTTATGCTCTATCTAGAATACTTGTAAAAATTGGTACAGCTAGATAAAACAGCTATATTTAAACTTCAAAAATGTTACATTAAAAAAAAATCCTTAATAATTTTTCTTTTCTTTTTTTTTAAAGTACATTTTTATTTTCAACATTTAAAAACAAATAAAACATTCAATCATTTTCAATTTCATACAACATATCGTTCGGTCCTGAATTTTTGTGCATCAATCTTGAAAATTACAAACATACTTATTAATTTTCCATCCATTCAAAATTCAAATTCAAATTCAAATTTAATTTGTAGAACCGCTCCCTCTCCCCACAGGGACTCGGGGCGGTGCACAGGGAAAGTAAAAACAATAAATATACAAATATAAATACATAATATAAAAACAGATTAAATCTATTCCTGTGCTAAAACCCGTTAAACTAAAATACCCAGCAGCTATAAATAAGTTTAAAACCCCATAGAAAGAGAGACTAGCCTAGGCCGGCCAAGCGGAAAAAGTGTGTTTTTAATTTCAGACGGAAGGAGCGGAGGTCCGTAGTCGTTCTAATATCGGGGGGAAGGTCGTTCCAGAGGGCCGGGCCCGCCACAGAGAGAGCCCTTCCCCTGGGCGTCGCCCGCTGACACAGTCTAGTGGACGGCACCCGGAGAAGTCCCTCTCTGTGGGAGCGAATCGGCCGTGAGGATGTATGAGGCAGGATCCGATCCCGCAGGTAGCTAGGTCCCGAGCCATGGAGCGCTTTAAAGATGATAATTAACACCTTGAAGCGCACCCGGAAGACGACAGGCAGCCAGTGCAGCTCGCGCAAGAGCGGTGTTACATGGGTAAACCTGGCGGTTCCCATAATTGCTCGCGCGGCTGCGTTCTGGACTAGCTGAAGTCTCCGGGTGCACCTCAAGGGGAGCCCCATGTAGAGAGAGTTACAATAGTCCAGTCGGGATGTCACGAGCGCATGAGTGACTGTGCGAAGGGCGTCCCGATCCAATAGGGGGCGCAATTGGCGAACCAGGCGAACCTGGTAAAACGCCCTCCTGGCCACGGCTGTCACTTGATCTTCCATAGACAGCCGGGCATCCAGGAGGACACCCAAATTGCGCGCCCCATCCACAGGGGCAAGATGTTCGCCCCCTATGGCCAGCGATGGAGTGAGCTGGTTGAATCGGGCAGCCGGAAACCACAGCCACTCGGTCTTGGTCGGGTTGAGCCTGAGTCCGTTACTTCCCATCCAGTGTTTATATATAAAATTTAAGCTTTCATATCATCTTATTCTCTAGATCATAACAGTTAATATTTGTCCAAGTCAGTGGTTATTCAGCAAGTAAAAAGAAAAGTGTAGAATTCTCCCAAGATTAATTTGTAACAATATTCTCAATTATCTTTATAAAATAAATTACTATTATAAAATACCTAACCATATTATTTTCTCTATATAGAACCAAGAATTTATCCAAATTTTCCCTTATGCATAGGTCTTCTGTTTTAGTTAAAGTACAAAATATCTTTCTAATACAACATAATCAATTTATCATTTCTGTTAATCCTAATAATTGAATTCTGTTTCTGAGAATTCTTTTATAATATTAAATCCCCTAATTTCTTTTATCTAACCATTGATAAAAGAAGTTCCATATTTTATAAAATTCTTCATCCTCTTGTTCTCTAATTTCAAATATCAGTTTACTCATTTCTGCAGTCCATAATCTTATAAATAATTTTCTCCTGAGAAGGTAATTTCTCATTTCTCCAGTTTTTTGCAAATACAATTCTAGCTGCTTGTATAACATTTACAGCTATATTTAAACTTCAAAAATGTTGCATTAAAAAAAATCCTTAATAATTTTTCATTCACTATTATGTCAAGTAGAAACATTAAAAAAAAGTTGATCGATATGTTTTCTGATCAATATGTTTCTGCGGCCTCTGGAAAAAGTAACTGTTCATACCAGAATTCAAGGGTAAGTAAAATATTGCTAGAAAATGAACAACTATTCACTTTCCTCTAGTTCTTTTTTAAAAGGACATCCTTTAAAAAATATATTAGTCCATCAATAAACTGTTGAAGTGCTTGAACATTTTTTTCCTTTTATTGTGGCCCCTGTGAGAAATAAACAAAAGTAAGTCATTTTCAGATCTTATATATCTAGGGTCAGGGTGAAATTGACAAGAGTTTGTCAGTTTATAATAATAATAATAATAATAATAATAATAATAATAATAATAATAATAATAATAATAATAATAATAATAATAATAATAATAATAAAATTATTTATATACCGCCTCCTCTCCCCGAAGGGACTCAAAGCGGCGCACAGGGAATAAAAACCAATATAAAATACATAGAAAAAATAAATAGTTAAGAAACGAATTAAACAATTGTCCCTGCGCTAAAATCCCTTAAATTAAATTATACTAAAACCCCTAAAGCCCTATAAAAAGACGGGAGCCTAACCTAGGCCGGCCAAGCAGAAAAAGTGTGTTTTGAGTTTTTGACAGAAGGAGCGGAGGTCCGTTGTTGTTCTAATTTCGGGGGGAAGGTCGTTCCAGAGGGCTGGGCCCGCCACAGAGAAGGCCCTTCCCCTGGGCGTCGCCCGCTGGCATAGCCTAGTGGACGGCACCTGGAGTAGTCCCTCTCTGTGGGAGCGAATCGGTCGCAGGGATGTGTGGGGCAGAATCCGATCCCGCAGATAACTAGGTCCCGTGCCATGGAGCGCTTTAAAGATGATAACTAACACCTTGAAGCGCACCCGAAAGACGACAGTGCAGCTCGCGCAAGAGAGGTGTTATATGGGTGTACCTAGCGGTCCCCTAGTTTCTCCTTTTACTTCACGACAAGAATAATAAAATGATCCACTGGTGAAATACTTAAAAAAAACCTGCAGAAAAGGATATTTCAGGTAAATAGAAATAATAAATTAAAATACATGTTTTCTGTCCCTTTTTGACATGTGAGGCAAACATGATCACCAGTAAAGTTCTGGAACATTACTATATAGCAGTGGAATTTAGGAATACAAACTTGTGAAAATGAAGATTTTTAGAGCTGGTCACAATCTGTGTAAATGTATGTGTTTTGATGCTTTAACTTTGTAAATATCATATTCCACCCCTCCATCCCCAAAAAGACCTGCACCCTGAAAGGAAAGTGATTAATTTATTGACTCTACCAATGAGAGGTGATGTTAACCACAGTCTGATCTATCAAAATAATACACTACCTGACTCTGTTGTTACAGCTTCAAATCCCCATAACTTTAAACTTAAACTGTCTACTATTGACCTCACCCCATTCCTAAGAGGTCTGTAAGGGGTGTGTATAAATAAGTGCACCGGACTCGGTTTATAGAATTAACTCAGCATACGCTAGAATAAATGATGTACCAAGGGAAGTCCATATTAAATTTTTAAGGAGGTCCACAAGGGATGAGATATTGAGGGCCCAGAGGGGAAGACCTCTGAAATATCAGGAAAAAGAAGTTGCTATTTTGAAACAAATTCCAAAAAAAATTAGAGAGATAAGAAGGAAATATTCCTTCTTATCCAAACAATTATATAAAAAAGGAGCTTGGTTCAAATGGTTGCTGCCAGAAGGAATGTTGGTCTTTTGGGAAGGAGGCAGAATTAGACTTAAAACATTAAGAGAGGCAGAGGCCTTTCTTCAAAAGCATTCCTCACTCCTAGGAGACGAAGAAGAGGGAACAGGGGGGGGGGCGTGGCTCCGCCCATCGATGGGAAGGGAGAAGAAGAATCAATAGCAAAAAGACTCAGATCTCAAAAGTGATTTTATTTGAAATTTTACTGTGATAGTTGTATTAGATGGCGATGAAAAACATGACTGAATGTACGAATTATACAATGTAACATATATGTATGCTTGCCCTTTGCTTTCTTTAAAAAATATTGTATATGTATGAAGTTTTGGGAGGACCACCACCTCCGGCATGGAAGCCTCTAAAATGTTATCTTAACCCTACAACATTTTTCCACAAATACTGTAAAACCAATAAAAATTGTTTACCAAGAATAAGTGCACCATCTCCCTACTGTCCCCATTTATTCGTACCCATTTCGTTCATACTCATATTTATTCTTATACTGATAATCTTGTAAATGTTTGACAAATCAAATAAATCAAATAAAAGTCGATGAAGGGGTTGATGTGCAAAAAGGGATTTTTTAAAAAAACAAACTCATTTTTCTTACGGAGGCGAAGTTGCTGGAGGCTACCAGATAGAAATGAATAGCATCTGTGGGAAGCTGAGCACAGCAATGTGAGATGCTTCAATGTGGAACTGAATTTTTTCTTGCATACTATTTCCCTGCTGAATGCCCTTGTTCCTAAAGTAGCTATACCAAATTCAACTTTAATTTGCTTGCTCCAACTAAACAAATCACTTATAAATACATTTATTAGTGCACGAAGCTTATAGAACAGTGATGCGAACCTTTTGTGGCTCGCGTTCCAAAAGCGGGGGGAACGCAGGGGGGATGTGTACGGGCGTGCCACATGCATAATACTATGCGCCTCCTCATGCACATGCACACACAGTCAGCACTCCCCCCCCCTTTTTGGCGCTGTTTTTTTTGCCCTCCCCAGGCTCCAAAGGCTTTCAAGGAGCCTCCCCTGCCCTCCTGGAGGCCCTGCGGAGCACGAGGTTTCAGCCTGGAGGGCTGGTTTTAGCCCTCCAGAGCCTTCAGGGAAGCCTCCTGGGAACTCCTGAACACTCTGGAAGACTAAAACTGGCCCTACGAGCAATCCAGAAGTCACTTCCGGTTTGCTCAGTGTCATTTTTGCCCTCCTGAATGCTCTCGAGGGCTAAAACCGGCCCTACGAGCAAACCAGAAGTCTGTTCCTGAACTTCTGGTTTGCCCATAGGGCTGGTTTTTCGCGCTCTGGAGGCTTCAGGGAAGCTCCTGAAGCCTCCAGAGAGTGAAAAATGACCTCAAAAGAAGACCGAAGTCAGCTGGCCAGCGCGCACATGTGCGCTGGCCAGCTGACAGGGCAAGCCTTGTATGCCCTGAAAAATGGCTCCATGTGCCACCTGTGGCACGTGTGCCATAGGTTCGCAATCACGGTTATAGAAGGATCTAATCCCATACTCTACTCTTAGTGAAGATCTGTCTACACTTGAGTTTTCGGTGGGACTCACTTTGCAGATTGCAATTTGTGGCCGAAGGGCATTGGTGTGGATTCATATTTATTGCATGAATTTACCTGAAGTCTCTGTTTCCTCATCTTTTCCTTTGCTTCCCTTTTATCTGTTGCCTGAGAGAGACTTCTTTGAAATGGAACTTTTCATACTCATAGAAATACTTACCATATTATGTAACTTACAAAACATTTCCAACCAACAACAGAACTTCCCTACTGAATTTGGGACAGATTTTTGTTTCTCTGCCATATTGATTTTGTAGAGTTTTGAGCTTTAAAACATTTGTGAGTTAAAGTTTCTCAATTTAAATTTTAACTACCATATTTTTCGGAGTATAAGACCCACCAAGGTTTTGAAGAGGCAAATTAAAAAAAGTAGGAAGGTAGGTAGATAGAGGGATATAGAGGGAGAGAAAGAAAGAGAAATACAGTAGGAAGGTAGGTAGGTAGAGTAGTTAAAGGGATAGAGAGAGAGAAATAGAGAGAGAGAGAAATACAGTAGGTAGGTAGGGAGAGAGAATTTGTAGGTAGATAGGTAAGTAGAGGGATAGAGAGAGAGAAATAGAAAGAGAGCGAGAAATACAGTAGATAGGTAGGGTGAGAAAGAGTAGGTAGGTAGGGATAGAGGGAGAGAAATGCAGTAGGTAGGTAGGGAGAGAGAGAGTAGGTAGGTAGATGTTTCCAGGTGTACTTATCCATGTGCTGGAGAAGGAAATCGCTAACAAACCTTAAGACTTTGTTTCTGCTGGAACAGCACTTGATCAATGTAATTCCCCTCAGTTAAAGAGCTTTCCAAAAGAAAAAAAAAGTTTTTGCACTCTGCAAACCTCCGAAAAACGGCCCCGTTTCCCTCCCCCCCAAAAGGCACGAATAGTCTTGGTGGGGCTTGCAGAGTGCTCTCAGGACCTGGCTCGGAAGGTCACAGATGGGAGTTACATGACTCTTAAGATGCTGCAAATAGCATCAGCGTAGGTTAGTTGCCACATGCTCACATTTTGATCTTGTGACCCTGGTGATGTTGCAGTGGTCATACATAGGAGGACAGGTCATAAGTCACTTTTCTTTAGTGCTGGTGTAATTTCAAATGATCACCAAATGAATGGTTATAAGTCAGCGACCAACTGTAGACTGGAAAGGCTGTCTGTCTTTCTTCCTTTATTTATTTTAAATCTTAGTTCCTTCTGTCTATAACGTGGTTCTCAACCTGTGGGTCGCGACCTCTTTGGAGGTCAAACGACCCTTTCACAGGGGTCGACTAAGACCATCGGAAAACACATATTTTTGATGGCCTTAGGAACTGAGACACCAATTTTATGGTTGGGGGTCACCACAACATGAGGAACTGCATTAAAGGGTCATGGCATTGGGAAGCTTGAGAACCACTGGTCTATAATATGGTAGCATCACTGATTCGGACGGTACTTTTCAAGTGAAATAATCAAACCAAAACAAACAAGCACCTTCCCTGGAAAACTTACAGTGATTGTCTGAAATGGGGGTTGGACTAGAATCAATCAATCAATCAATCAAATTTTTATTTGTATACCGCTCCCTCTCCCTGAAGGGACTCGGGGCGGTGCACAGGGGATTATAAAACATACAAACATAAAACAATATAAATATCTAAAATCAGATTAAACTACTATAACCCTGCGCTAAAACCTAAAATCCTAAAACACTAAAAACCCCTAAAAACCCAATTAAAAATTTAAATATACAGACTGGAGGCAGGAAAGATAGATTAGGCCAGGCCTAAGAAGACCTCCAAGGTCCCTTCCAACTCTGCTATTGTATTGTATTATTAATGTTTGGTACCAGATATAAGTGACACTCAAGTTACATGAAATCTGGCACAAGTATAAGACCTATTAGTAGAAAATAGATTCACTACTTGTATTTTATATATTTTTGATTAGAAAGGCCTTGGAAAGTGTGTAGGGCGGTTGGAGGAAGGATGAGACTTGGTGGCGGAGTGGTTAGAGTGCAGTATTGCAAGCTACTTCTGCTGCCTGCTGGCTGCCTGCAATTTGGCAGTTCAAATCCCACCAGGCTCAAGGTTGACTCAGCCTTCCATCCTCCTGAGGTGGGTAAAATGAGGACCCAGATTGCTGGGGTTAATATGCTGACTCTGCAAATCGCTTAGAGAGAGCTTTAAAGTACTATAAAGCGGTATATGTCAAAGTGCTATTGCTATTGCTATGGCACAGTGAGTTGAACTAGTGTTACTGTATGACTGATCGTAGATTCCTCCCAACACATTAATTCGCTCTTTTGCCACTTAAATTAAAGCTTGCAGAGAGTTCCTTTCTAAAAAGCCCATTGCTAGGGTTGCTGTCAATTCTGGAGTTCATATCCCAGTTTATCCATCAATGGCACTGAGTGAAATTCTAAACCCACTTAGCCTGCCAGGACTTGCTGGTGTTGTCAGGTTAATTACACCCCAGGATTGGTGTGGTTAAGATGGCAATGCCAGCAAGGTCAGGCATAATTCTTGATGCTTTCAATGAATAAGAGTTCGGGTGCCAACAGAGAGGTAGAAAGCTGGGTGGGGGCAGCCCGCCAGTGCTGCCAAATGGCGTTCTGTGGACATTTGCCATTAACTTAGAAATACCGCCTTTATTTAGCACCATCTTGCAATTATGCCAACTCTATCCTAATATATACACACTTGGATCATTCATTAGGCAGCATTGTCGAATATAGCTCTTAAGTCTACTACATAACCCCAAATTTGCATGGCATTACCATGGCAGACACAGAAGTAGTGTGCCCACTAATTAGTAAGTGACAGGTTGGCCTTAGCAGAAGCTGGAGTCCATTAGAAGGACATTGAGAACTGTTGGTTCACGTCCAACTCAATCTAGCCAACCTCTGAGCAGATTCAGATGTAAGCTGAGCTGCAACAGGATTGTCAAACTACACAACATTCAGGCCATGCTGGTATTTGTTGCTTTTCGGTTTTGCTCTTCTCCTAAAACCTCCCTTTAAGAATTTGTGATTTATAGGATGAAAACCGTATCTGGAAGAGATAATTCTCCAGATTTGTATTTTAGTTTTCAGTTGGCTTTTAATGGGACAAAAAATAGGGGAAATGCTGCAATATATTGGACTATTTGCATCTATTTAAAAGTACAGTACATCAAAATAGGTATTTTTCAGAGAAAGTATAAATACAAAAGCAAAACAAAAACTGAATTTCTGATCCAGTTGTAGCCTTTGATAACTAGATGTTGGTACACTGACACAAATTCCATTTTTATTTCAGATTTGGAGGCATTAAGACTTTTTTTCAATAATAATAATAATAATAATAATAATAATAATAATAATAATAATAATAATAATAATAATAATAATAATAATAATAATAATAATAATTTGTAAACCGCTCTCTCCCCCCGAAGGGACTCGAGGTGGTGCACAGGGAATTAAAAAGACATATATAAAACCAACAGACATTGTAATACAAATTTAAAATGAATTAAACCTAGACCCTGCGCTAAAATCCCCAACTATCTAAAAACTAATACCCCTAAAAATCCCTAATAAAACAATTTGAATATTCAGCTTGAGGTAAATGGGTCGATTAAGCCAAGCCGGCCAGACATAAGAAGTGAGTTTTTAGTTTTTGACGGAAGGAGCGGAGGTCCGTAGTTGTTCTCATTTCGGGGGGAAGGTCATTCCAGAGGGTCGGGCCCGCCACAGAGAAGACCCTTCTCCTGGGCGTCGCCCGCTGGCATAGCCTAGTGGACGACACCCGGAGAAGTCCCTCTCTGTGGGAGCGAATTGGCCAAAGGGATGTATGGGGCAGTATGCGATCCCGCAGTTAGCTAGGTCCCGAGCCATGGAGTGCTTTAAAGATGATAATCAACACATTGAAGTGCACCCGAAAGACAACAGGCAGCCAGTGCAGCTCGCGCAGGAGCGGTGTTACATGGGAAAACCTAGAGGTTCCCATAACTGCCCGCGTGGCCGCATTCTGGACAAGCTGTAGTCTTCGGGTGCACCTCAAGGGGAGCCCCATGTGGAGAGCATTGCAGTAGTCTAGTCGGGATGTCACGAGGACATGAGTGACTGTGCAAAGGACCAACGTTTATCCCTTCAAGGAATGACATGCAGCTTGTTGTTGTTCTCCTGACCTCTTTGGAGTCATCCTGGCTTCCTTGAGAGATTCCATCCATCCCATACTGGTTGTATCTGATAATAGTTTTCTGAGTGCAGAAGTGCAGAAAGTAAATATAAATTTAATTATATTTTAGCTGCAACTGTACAGTCACTTTGGGTCGTGGAATGGGCAGCATATAAGCCAACTGCCTGCCTGACTATGAATGAATGAACGGACCTCTGTCAACCAGATCTTGCTTAATTAGTCATCAAAGCTACGTTTCTTTATGAATCTTCTGATGGAAACCCTGC
The DNA here is from genome assembly GCA_039707465.1 of Rhabdophis nuchalis. Lineage (NCBI taxonomy): Eukaryota > Metazoa > Chordata > Lepidosauria > Squamata > Natricidae > Rhabdophis > Rhabdophis nuchalis. The sequence goes on from CM077645.1 coordinate 208,944,952, forward strand.
AGGCTTTCTGCCATCAAGAGCCTGACACAATGAAGAATCTCTCCCCACCCCTCCAAAAATGCAGGCTTAGTTTGCACAAGTCGTGTACCATACATGTGGCTCAACTTCCTCAATTGTGCCTCATTTGACATTGTAGATCCTTAATGCTCCCTGAGTTTGCTTGGGTTTTTGGAAGACATTTCATTACCAAACTAGGTAACATCATCAGCGCCAGTAAGGGAGTGTGGTTTGCTCTCATTGTTCTCAAATGACACAAATGCCTGGTTAGTGTTGGTGCCATTTGGCATTTTCCAGTTGCCCAGGAATCTGTTGCTCAGCCGTCCCTTAAGTCATGATCTGAAGCAGTCTAAGCCAGTCTCAGGATCAGATATCAGCCTTCGGGAAATTGGGACTTCTTTGTAGTTTGGACGTCCAGTCCTTTTACTGATTTATTGCCACTTCACATTTCACATGGTCTGATCCGCTATTTAATTTGGTAGACGGGGAAGCCGGCTTTTAATTCTTATCAGCAGAAGATGCCTCCTTCTTTTGAAGGCAGGGCTTAGCATTTGTAAGCCTGTGCTTGAAAAAAAGGAGAAGGCACATTAAATAAATACATAAATAAATAAACAAATAAACAAATGTATTAGCGGTGGGTCATTTCTTTATTTTTTATTTTTTTTTTAAAAAATGGGGTGGCTGTGGAGAAAGCAGAAACCTTTCAGGCTGCTTTCAGTTAATAGAAAATGAGTCACTTCAAAGGTTTCTTCTTCTCAGATGATTCAGAAAAGCCACATGTGACTCAACTTGCAAATTTGCTCTGCTCTCATGATTTCTTTCTCCCCTCCCAGTGAATAATGGTTGTCCAAGTATAAATAAATTAATGATGGAGGGAGAAAATATTTTTTTTTTTAATTTTGCCTCGGGCAGGAAAGCAAATGCATTCATAATTTTTTTCTCAAGGCCCGCTGGAGAAAGAGAAGGCCAAGGGACGAACATCATCTACTTCCCTGCCCAAGAGCAACAGCAGCATATTTCATTTTGTTGTTGTATTCTAATATCCTCTCTTGTTTTGCAGCCCTCTGATTTAAAAGCATTATACAGTCCCAAGAGCTGGGTGTATTAGATGCCATAATCTGAATAGAGAATTCAACTTGGGTGCAGACTTCCTTTTCCTATAGTCCAGTTTTTCTCAACCTTGACGACTTGAAACAGTGGTGAAATTCAATTTTTTCCACTACAGGTTCTATGGGCATGGCCTGGTGGATGTGGCAGGGAAGGATACTGCAAAATCTCCATTCCCAACCCACTCCTGGGGGAAGGATATTGCGAAATCTCTATTCCTATCCTACTCTGGGGCCAGCCAGAGGTGGTATTTGTCAGTTCTCTGAACTACTCAAAATTTCTGCTACCGGTTCTCCAGAGCCTGTCAGAACCTGCTGAATTTCACTACTGACTCAACGTGTAGTCCTCAATGGAACTGCATCTACATGGAGGGAAGTATGCAGGGGAGTCCCCCAAGGCTCTGTTTTAGACCCAGTACTCTTCAACATCTTCATCAATGACTTGGATGAGGGAATAAATGGGGAACTCATCAAATTTGCAGATGACACAAAGCTGGCAGGAATAGCCAACACTCTAGAAGATAGGCTTAAAATACAGAAGGATCTGGACAAACTTGAACATTGGGCACTATCTAACAAAATGAAATTCAATGGCGAAAAGAGTAAGGTTCTACATTTAGGCAACAAAAATGAAATGCACAGGTACAGTATAGGTGGTACCTTGCTCAATAGCAGTAGCTGTGAAAGGGATCTTGGAGTCCTAGTAGACAACCATTTAAATATGAGCCAGCAGTGTGCAGCAGCTGCCAAAAAAGCCAACACAGTTCTAGGCTGCATAAACAGAGGGATAGAATCTAGATCACGTGAAGTGTTAATACCACTTTATAATGCCTTGGTAAGGCCACACTTGGAATACTGCATTCAGTTTTGGTCGCCACGATGTAAAAAAGATGTGGAGACTCTAGAACTAGGCAGGGAGTTGGACTAGATGACCTCCAAGGTCCCTTCCAACTCTGCTATTGTATTGTATTGTATTGTATGTGTGGACTTCAAATTCCCAGAATTGCTCACCAAGCATGTTTATTTTTTTCTCTTTCTAAAGAGATCAAGCTACTTAATATCATGTGAAAATCAGAGAGAATTGATGGAATAGCAAATTATTTGCTGACCTGACAAAAGGGGATTACAGTACTTATTTAAAAGCAAATAGTGTTCTTTACTATTAATATTATATTTGTCTTTGTCCTGTAGAAAATCTACATGGTAATTTGCAAACTATAAAACCAACTATTTTTACCTTTTGGGGGAAAAAGCAACATTCTTCTACCCTGCCTGGATAATAAACCCAATCTGGTTTTTGAGTGCATGCGTTAAAATAATCCCTCCCCTGAAAATAAGCTCTCCCCCAAAATATTGTCAAACAGCAGCAGCCATGAGGTGACCACGCTTCCTGCCTCCTGCAGCTCAAAAATAATAAGACCTCCCCGAAAATAAAGACCAGTCACTTATTTCAGGTTCAGAAGAAAATAAGACCCTGTCTTATTTTTGGGGAAACACAGTAATTACTGAGCTGATTGCATATATGTTCTCTTTCGTGGGATAACTTCTCACTTTCCTTCATTTTTCATAAACCGTCGTATTGCGTCATTTGCTTGATCTTCCACATTTTATTCAAATCCTGGCAGTGTGAAGGGATTAGTCCAAAGCCCACTTTATTTTCCCCCTACGAGTCAGTGCAGAGGCCAAGAACATTATTTCGATTGATGGGGCATCTCATCCTATAATTATAATTCCTGAGAACAGGAAACCTATAAGTTTCCTGTTCTGAGGTGGCTGTTAGAGTGCCCTGCTCCACATTAATTTGAATACAGCTAGCTCTCGGCCACAATTGAGCTCAAGATTTGACAGCTATGAGAGTTGTGCCCCATTTTAAGACCTTTCTTGCCACAGTTGTTAAGTGAATCATTAGAGTTGTTAAATAATACAGCTGTTAAGCGAATCTGGCTTCCCCGTTGACTTTGCTTGTCAGAAGTTTGCAAAAGGTGACCCCATGACACTGCAACCATCATATATGCATGCCAGTTGCCAAGTGTCTGAATTTGGACCACCATGGAGATGCTGCAATGGTATAGTAAGCGTGAAAAATGTTCGTAAGTCCATTTTTTTCAGTGCCGTTGTAACTTTGAATGGTCACTAAACAAATGGTTGTAATTCAAGGACTACCCCTATTGTCGACGTAATCTTGGTTGAGTGGTCTTTTTGTTCTAGAGTGGTCTTGTCAACCCAGCACAGGGGTGAAATCCTCCCGGTTTGGCTGAACCAGTAGGGATGATTGTCCTTGGTTCTGCGAACCGGTAGTTAAAAAAAAAAGCTTCCAAGGATTGCGCGACTCACCCCGCGATCCAGGAAAAAAATGCATTAAAAAGCGGGGGGGGGGGGGAAGCTTCCGATGATCACAGGGCTCTTAGCGGATCCCTGCGTTCATCGGAAGCTCCCAAACCAGCCCTAACCAGCAGGAAAAAACCAGCAGGAAAAAAAATGCCCCCCCAAATGCCCAAAAATGGTTTGCCCAAACCAGCAGGAAAAAAAATGCTTAAAAAGTGAAAACAAAGTTGGCCATGCCCACCCAGTCACATGACCCCCCCCAAGCCACACCCACAGAACCGGTGGGGGGGAAAAGTAGATGTCACCACTGAGCCAGCACCTCCTCTATAGGTTGGGGATGATGCCATTATGTGACCAACACATCCTGGACCCCTGGATAATGGAAGGACATTTGGGGAACTGCACATGTATGTGTTTGTGTGTCAAAGGATGGAAGCAGCACCGCAATGTACTGTCTACTCTGTACCTTTCGGATGTGCGCTCTGATACCACAAGACTACAAGAAGGAGAAGGAGTTTGCCTCTCAATGATGCAATGTCGCCTTTGCCAAAATGAAGAGGGAATCAGAGTCACACTCCTGAGTCTCAGTTTACTTCCTTTACCGTTTGGAAATAACTGAAGTGTTAAAACACAGCAGGAGTTGAGGTGAATTACAGAAGTGGTCCACGGAAGAGAGTCAGCATTGTTCCAGATAAATGCTCAGCCCACGTTTCTCTAGAAGTATATGAATGTGTAATTGTTTATGTACTTTTGAACTGTGCAAAAGTTGAATATTCATTCACTCTTGAAATGAAGGGGCAAAGAAAAGTTTGCTCTTTTGTTACTAGGATCCCATATACCTAAATGCATTACTAATAATATTTGGTATATTAATACCTCTTTTATTGGTTATGCAAACACCTAGTTATTTCTGGCGTTCAAGGGAGGAATGGTGGATTGAAGACATCTCTGTGAAAGTGGAATTGATAATCCTGGCAAAGACAATGGTACCAATAGCAATAGCACTGCTTTATACTGCTTTACAATGCTTTATAGCACTCTTTAAGCAGTTTACAGAGTCAGCCTATTGCTCCCAACAATCTGGGTCTTCATTTTACCGACCTTGGAAGGATGGAAGACTGAGTCAACCTTGAGCCAGTCAGAGTTAGCCTGCAATATTGCATTCTAACCACTGCACTACTACAGTTCCTTGTGTGAGTGAGTGAGTAGACTGGTTTATTGGAACTTCTTCAGATAAGAAGAGGTCAGGAGATCACCCACATATGTTCTGAATGGCTGCATCACATGAGGAGACATGAGGAGACAGTGGGCTCCTGCAGGTTTAAGTCCTGGGAGACGATGGGAATTGCCATCTTCTCTGCAACAGAAATCAATTTTTTAAAACACATTAAAAGTTTGCTAATCTCACTTGCTAATACTTTTCTCATTTGATTATTAACTACTTTTAAGTTATTTGAGACCACAAATTAGCCACAATATCAACAGTTTCAATCATGTTGTTTGCCTCCAGGGATATGCTATGTCCAGATGTAAAACAAATTTTGTAGGATCCAATCTAGGGTCACTGGGACCAGAGGTTTAGTCTTCCAAGCTTTTGGATTCATGCTGGAGCCCATCCTCAGAGAACTATTCTCTAGCAAAGTGTGTGCTTTGGGCTATTCTGTGTGTGGTATTTATATGGTGCCTGGTTGTGTGTGGCTTTTTAGTTGTCGATTGGGGATTGGTGGCCCCGGATATTAAATCGTTGGCTGTTTGTTTCCTTGTGCTGCCAAGCCTTGCCTCCTAAGTACTTCATAAGCTGGTGGTAAATCAGTATTGATTGACAAGGGGTCCATTTCCCAGGCTTCAATCACTTCCCTGGCTGTTTTTGTACTTGCTCATCCAACAATCTTAACAGCTGCAAAATTGAATGTATATCCTTGTTCATTGCAATGTAAGGCTGCCGATGAGTTGGCATCTTTTCATCTAGCCACTTGCTTGTGTTCTTGCCATCTGGTGGTTAGCTTCCTTCCCATCTGTCCTACATAGTCACAGGGGCAATCCATGCAGGGGATCTGGTAGATTACATTGCAAGTATCTTCCACCTCCGAGAGGTCTTTACAATGCATAATTTGCCCTCATATGGTAGCCTCTGGGCAGTGTGCCTGCCAGAGTGCCAAATAGCACCCAAAATTAAATCAGAGTCCGAGGCAAAGGATTCCTCAAGGTTCCAATGTATTAACAGAGCCATGTTGGCACATTTGGGAAAACCCAAATCTGAAAGCTTCCCGGGTTTCCCCACCCAGTTGAAAGTTCAAGATCTTGCTCCACACCACAAGCCCATCACATGGTCCAATCTTCCGCTGTCATGATGGCCATTCCACCTATCTAGTTCCGGTCAGGTGCAGAGATGCAGAGACAAAGGATGACCTTGGCTTTCTAGAAAGAAATTTTGTTTTGGCTACATAGCATCTAGCTCCGTACAATTCCCCCTCCCATTTTCCCACAGTAGAAAAGACATAGTAGAATATTAGAAACTGTGGCAGGCCAAGGCTCGAAGGAGAATATGACTGCAGGCCTGACAGTGCCATAGAGACTTACAGTTCTGCGCTCTACTGCTTCTGAAATGTCTTTGAGGTATGGCAGGGTGTGCCATGTAGTTGGTTTTGTACCTTGTTTCTTCCCCACCATGTTGTGCAGACATCTTGTAACAAATGCTTGTGGGTACCCATTCTGCCTGAATTGTTCACGTAGGTACCTGCTCTCCAGTTGTTTAGCTTGCTAGGTGATACAGGGGGCTCCCACCCTGCAATATAGGCATCATACAAAAAGAGAGCTGCATCGGAACACTATGACCTGAGAGATACCTTAGAACAGTGATGGCGAACCTTTTTTGCCTCGGGTGCCAAAAGCACGCACTTGTGCAATATCAGGTTCCCACCCCCATAATTTAATCCCCCCATGCCATGCCCCCTGTGCATGCGTGCGTGACACCCGCCCTGTTGCCCCGCGCATACACACACAACTTTCTTGGAGCCTGGGAAGGGTGAAAATGCCCCCCTCGCAAAGGCCATCCGGAGGTCAGAAACAGTCCATATTCCAACTTCTGGTGGGCCCGGTAAGTCCATTTTTCGCTCTCTGGAGGCTTTCCTGAAGCCTCCAGAGGACAAAAAACTGCAGAAAATCAAGGCCGACAATCAGCTGGCCAGCGTGTGCATGCGTGCTGGAGCTGACAGGGCAACATCTCGCATGCCCTCAGAAATGGCTCCGTGTGCCACCTGCGGCACGCGTGCCATAGGTTTGCCATCCCAGCCTTAGAAGCTGGGATAATCACAAGAGAGCAAGTAGCTTTTGAGGGAAGCTGCCAGATTTCCGTTGCAGCCTCTTAAGGTAAGGAACGGTGCTGCTGTGTGCCGTCTGCACTTGGGGGAGCTCCATTTTCCACATTGCGAAGGCAAACATGTGAATCATAGGAATTGTATTATGGGAGGTGGTCACCGTTAGCAGCACAGCAAACCATCTGTTTGAGAGTCAACTGTAAACTTTGTTTGAGAAAACTGCTTTTGGTATGCATTGCATGTGGGCTGCCTTTCTGAAAGGAATCTGCCTGCTGAAGGCCAAAATAACTCTCTTGCAACCCCGCAAAAACATGAAAACTGAAGGAATTCATTCATGGAAATATCATAGGGGGGTTAAGGGCACCTCTGCGCTTCTTGGCTGAAGCCACAAAGCTGGGATGAAAAAGCACTCAGAATAATCAGTAGAGGCAGAGAATGCTTGGATTAGTCTCGTTCTCACCCAAGTCACTTTTACTTATGTTTAAAACGCTACAGCACTCTTGAAAACAAATTTTCCTAGAGGGGGTGGAGGTGGTTAAGCATTGCAAGCTAAAAATAGCAAAATGTAATGAGAGAAACAATGAAAGCAGTTAAAACACTTTCTGTATAACGGTAATAAGATATGATAAATGGCACATGTTCTTCACTAAGCAAAAAATCTAACTGTCAGGCCTGCAGCCATCTTTTCTTTTGGATCTTTGGCCTGCCACACTTTCTATTATTCTACTATGCATTTTCTATTGTGGGAAAATGGGAGGGGGGATTGTATGGCGTTAGATGATATGTAGCCATAACAAAATTCTTTCTAGAAAGCCAAGGTCATCCTTCATTTTGTACCTCTGCACCTGACAGGAACTGGATGGGTGGAATAGCCAGCATGGCTGTGGAAGGTTGGACCATGGGATGGACTTGTGGGTGTGGGGGCAAGATCTTGAACTTTAAACTGGGTGGGGAAAACCGGGAAGCTTTCAGATTCGGGTTTTCCCAGATGTGCCAACATGGCTCTCTTAATAAATTGGAACTTTGAGGAATTCTTTACCTCGGACTCTGATTTAATTTTGGATGCTATTTGGAACCCTGACACTAAAAAGGCCTTTTGCATGAGCCAATGTATAAAGCTGTTTTGTCCTATATCCACATTAATTAATACATTTTTAAAATGTGAGCATGGATTTATGCTTTTTACACATTTATCTCAAAATCTACGATTTAATGTCCAAACGGTAAAGGAAGAATTCTCCAGCCAGCAAAGCTTAAAGTTGCAAAGGTTGGAGACCCCTGCTCTACCTGACTCCATTGTTACATCCTCAAACCCTCACAGCTTCAACCTTAAACTGTCTACTGTGGACCTCACCTCATTCCTAAGAGATCCGTAAAGGGGATCTCTTAAGCACACTAGCATGCCTACCGTTCCTGTGTTACTGTCCTTGTTTATCTGTACTTAATTCCTTTGTTTATGTTTATGTTTATACCTATATCTGCTATGTTGTGCCCGTTTGACAAACAAACAAACAAACAAAACAAACCACTTTGTGGTGCTCTGGCTGCCGCAAAATCCATTGCACAGATCTCAGTCTTGACATTTGCTTAGGAATTCAAGATCAGTTCAGTTCTTGATAGAATTTACAAACTGAGTTTCTCAAGCATCTTGAATTTGAAGAGCTTTGCTCTTGAATGATGACTCTGCAAACAGTTTGAGTTTATTTTTGCAAGAGCCAGCTCTACTCCAGAAGCTGGACATAGAGAGCAGAAAGTTAACTCCAGTCGAATGGCCCTTCTGCAAAGTCTTGGAAAAGCCACTAAAATCCCTAACCTTGAGAGAAATTAAAGTTCTCCATTCTATTCTTGGGCAATAGCATATTTGAGTTTGGCTGATTCTTTTATAGGAAAAGTAAGAGGACCAGGCTGTTGGGTATGGAGATTCTCAATCATCCAGGTCATGGTTGTCTCAAAGGTGCTTTTCTAAAGGCAACTGGACTTTCCTGGTATTTTCTCCTGAAAGCGTTTCACTTCTCATCCAAGAAGCTTCTTCTTAGGCCCAGGACGCTTCAATATCTTCATGAACGATTTAGATGAGGGAATAGAAGAGGAACTTGTTAAATTTGCAGATGACACCAAACTGGCAGGAATAAGCCAACACCCTAGAACAGGGGTAGTCAACCTTTTTATACCTACCACCCACTTTTGGATCTCTGTTAGTAGTAAAATTTTCTAACTGCCCACCAGTGGTGATTTATAAAGTAGGGAAATCAATTAAATTTAAAAAAGGAAAGTGCGTCAGTATCGGACAAAACCCCTACCACCCACCATGAAAACTGGAATGCCCACTAGTGGACAGTAGGGACCAGGTTGACTACCACTGCCCTAGAAGATAGGCTCAAGGTCCAGAAGGAACTTGAAAGATTTGAACACAGGGCTCTCTCTTTCAAAATGAAATTCAACAGTGAGAAAAGTAAGGTTTTACACTTAGGCAAGAAAAACCAAATATACAGGTATAGAATTGGTGGAACTTGGATCAGCACCAACAACAACAACAGCAGGAGGGACATAGGAGTCCTAATAGACAACCACTTAAATATAACCCAGCAGCGTCCTGGCAGCCATCAATAAAGCCAATGCAATCCTAGGCTACGTTAACAGAGAGACAAAGTCAAGATCATGTGAAGTGTTAGTAGCACTTTATAATGCCTTGGTAAAGCCACAGTTGGAATACTGCATCCAGCTTTGCTTGGTGCATTATGTTGAGACTCTAGAAAGAGTGCAGAGAAGAGGAACAAAGATGATTAGGGGACTGGTAGCTAAAATATATGAAGAACGGTTGTAGGAATTGGGTGTGTCTAGTCTAAGGAAAAGAAGGGGGGGCAATAGTTTATGATGACCAGAAGTGTTTTATGGACCGTAAACCTCCCTTTCCAAGGCTGTTGTCACTATTAAAAGTCTTGTTGTAAATCAAGGACTAGCTAAAAAAAAGCCATCAATATATAATAGAATATAGTACATGACGATAAGTGAAGATCAATGAGTAGAATCCCTCAACACTCAAGGAAGAGGAGGAGGAGGAGGAAGAGAAGGAGCTGGAAAGGAAAAGGAGAAGGAGAGGAAGACGTAGAATGCTCAACAAATGATTTATCCGGGATTAAGGAAATAATTTGAGTTGTCCACTTGGCTGTTTAGTGTACTTATGCATAAATGTGTAAGAAATGCCCATTTCCGCCATAAATTTATGATTTTTGCTTCCCTTGTGATATGGAAGTGAGATTTGATTCTGTCAGAAGAAAAATTAAAAAAAAAAAGTTAATTGCAAATGGGAGTGGAGTACCTAAGAAGTTTCTGTGGTGAAACAAGAAGAGATGAAGTAAAGAATATATGGTGGTTAAATGAATGTGGTCAGAATGCAACCATGATTGTTTGTACAAGGATTGCAAAGCAAGTATAAGAAGGTGGAGAAATGAGATTCAGAAGAATGAAAAGATAATGGTTGAAGTTGATGAGTTCTTCAAAAACAAGATTTTTTTTTTTTTGTTTAAAAAACAAAATCACCATCTAATCTGGGGATGATCTGGTAATGTTGGCATAAAATCTGTAAGGTGGTTACACAGGTAGTCCTCGACTTAACACCACAGTTGGGACTGGAATTTCCGTCTCTAAGCAATGGAGCAAGGGAGTCACACCTGATTTTATGACCTTTTTTGGTATGGTTTTTAAGTGAATCACATGCTTGTTAAGCAAATTGTACATGACCATCCATTCCCCCATTAACTTTGCTTGTTGGAAACCCCTGAGTAGGCCATGAATGTGTGTGCGTGTGTGTGTGTGTTCCAGCATAACTCTGGAACGCCTCAAGCAATTTCAACCAAACCTGATACACCAAGGACTTACTCTCTGGGGAAAAATACTGTAGGGGGTAAGATACCCCTAACGCCCCTCGGGGTGTGTGATCTGTTAAGATACAGCCTGTTGTGCCGTACTGCTGTACTGGCTTCTACTGTACAGCGTTGTGGAGTTGTCGTGGTAACGGCTTCACACTACTCCACAAGGGGGCTCCCTCTGGTAAGGGGGAAAATCCAACATTAGAAATTACATTTGGTCTTGACATTTCCCCCCTATAAATAAATACCCGGGCAACGCCTGGTTATCGGCTAGTGATAAATAAATATGTATATGGACATAGTGGAAAGAAAGATGATTGCCAGGAAGAGAAAGATATGGAGAAGCAAAGTAAACGGTAAAAATTAATTTTAGGTGCATATCCTTTTCTTTTTCTAATATCTATCATTTTAAATTTTTACACATTGTTTACTCCAGATATACTGTAGCTCAATAGTTGCTACTGTCGTGCAAAAGGGGGGCATTTAAAAAAAAAGTTATCTATAAATCCAATGCCAATTCAGGCCTCTGTAATTGAGATTTTCCTGTGAAAGTGATTCTGAAGTGGTTGTTTTTGTTTTCAAAGAGCGAAAGAGAACAATGGTTGTGCTTTGGTCAAATAATAATTCAGGATAGCAGACAGCTTATATTTCCACCCCATAATGAGGCTGTAAATTGTTATGTGTAACCAAGTGATGAGTCATTGCAATGTAAAGCAGTAGGCAGCAATTTTGCAGTAGGTGCAGTACTGAAGTTTGATCACAAATCTTAACCCTGATTGTAGATATGTCTGTAAAATGTGAATCAGTCATACATCTATATATATATACTAACCTACTTTAGCCATCAGAAACATCCTTCCTGCCTCTCTTCCTTTTTAGCCTCTTAAAATGTGAAAGGCTACAGCTGCTTTTTTCCTGATTAATTTGTCATCTTTTAATCCCCTTCTTCCCCAGCCTTGTGCCTTCCAGTTGTGTTGCAATTCTTGCAGTTGTGTGGGAATTGTTGAAATGGCAAACTGTCACAATTCTGCATGCATACCTTGCAACAGAAGGTTTCTTCTTAGATGCAGTCAACATTTTGGCTCCCAAATTTTTGCACATCTTGATAAAGCAGCCCACATACGCACACTCATCAGAGAGTTTACCATATTCCCCCGGTAACTTTTTGGTCTCCTGTTTGATCTAAAAGGTTGGTGATGTTTCCCAAGGCCCAAATTAGCAGCGGATTCAAAGACATTAAACTGAAGTTTTCAGACATGTGGCAACAGCATCAAATATATTCTTAGAATTGTACTAATGATTCAGCTTTCTGGATACCACAGTTTCTCCTTTCCCCTTTACTCATGACGGTTCTGCTGCAGTACGTGCTAACATTTATATAAATTAAATGTTGGTTTAATTCGTTCAAAAGCTCATGTCTAATATTTCCATGGAAAGCAGATGCATTTTCTGGATTGTGAAAAGCTGAGACATTCTTTGTTCTTTGCTTTCAGTTTGAGACCAACCACATATTTACATCTTGAAAAATTTCTACAGGTAGTCCTCAATTTACAATCATAGATTTAATTGCCCTGTGAAGCTATGATGGAACCAGTGGTGGGTTTCAAATTTTTTAGAACCTACTCTGTAGGTGTGGCCTATTTTGTGGGCGTGGCTTGGTAGTCATGTGACAGGGTGGGAGTGGCCACCTTTTAAAATGTGGTGAAACTCATTTAACAATGCTCTTGCTTAGCAACCAAAATTTTGGACTCAATTGTGATAATAAATTCTTTCTTTCTTTCTTTCTTTCTTTCTTTCTTTCTTTCTTTCTTTCTTTCTTTCTTTCTTTCTTTCTTTCTTTCTTTCTTTCTTTCTTTCTTTCTTTCTTTCTTTCTTTCTTTCTTTCTTTCTTTCTTTCTTTCTTTCTTTCTTTCTTTCCTTCCTTCCTTCCTTCCTTCCTCCTTTCCTTTCCTTTCCTTTCCTTTCCTTCCCTTCCCTTCCCTTCCCTTCCCTTCCCTTCCCTTCCCTTCCCTTCCGGTTGGGTCACTGGCAGCGGCGGGCCAGATTTACTTCCAGGTACGCTGGTGGAACCCCCTCTCACCGGTTCTCTAAATTTCACCAACCGGCTCTCGCAAGTAGGTGCGAGCCTGCAGAAACCCACCACTGGATGGAACTGAAAAAAATTACAACTGGTCCTCACACTTATGACCATTGCAGCATCAAAAGGGTCGCAGGATCAAAATTTGGGTCTCAAGGTTGCAAGTAACAGACCCAAAGCAATCAAAACTCTGAGGCTAAGGTGCTCCTCAAAAGCCAAATTTATTAGGCATGTCATATTGGCACATTTGGTAAACCCTCAACTCTGAAGGTCCCGAGGTTTTCTCCACCTGAATTACATTCAAAGTTCCTTCCCCCAGTGCAGATGTCTATCCAGTCCCCAGTCCCAACCTCAGCTGGTTTCAGTCCACCTGTTCTGACCTAGGTTTCTCCAAAAAGCACGAGACAGGGTCCTGGTCCTGACAAAACCCCTGTTATGAAATGATTGGGAATTCCTCTCATTCACATTCAGCAAGGCCTGGCAAACAATCTTTCAAAGGAATATTTATGACTACAGACCTTATCTAGCTTGGAAAGCTGCCATGTAAATATTTTCCAAATGAGGTGCTGTGCAAGGAAAGACTGGGCACAGAGTCTCTGAGATTCACAGACAGATCTTCAGACTCCTGAAACAAATCTAATGACTGAACGAACTAATTGTTTCCTGCAAAAGCCCACTCCCCTTTCGTTCCTCTTTTATTTCCTATGGGAGGGGCCAATCACCTTCCACCTGTGACTTTACTCCCAAGTCTACCTGATATTTTAGTTGTTTTTTTTCTTCTGGCAGCTCTGCGCATGCGCAGACTGGGAACAGGCTCCAGCTGTTCCTGTGCCTCACTTCTGTCTAGCTCTGTAGGCATCTAATCACTGCCAGATGGCCTTGGCCCCATCTCTGCCTCCAACCCAGACCCCTCGTCCAAGCCTTCCCCAGCATGCAGGACTGGCCCATGCTTCTCCCCAACCGCCTCACTGTCTGACTCTTCTGCCAGCTTTGCTGGCTGCTGGCGGGCCACAACACCACACCTCCCCAGCACCTGGTGGGAACGTCCTTGATTCCCAGGAGAAAGAATTTTATTTTGGCCAAAATATATCTGACAAAGATATATTTGCTTAATGACCATGTGATTCACATAACGGTTTTAATTATTCACTTAACAACCAGGGCAAAAAAAGACCACAAAATCAGGTGCAAATCACTTAACTACCTTGCTTAGAATGAAAATTCTGATCTCAGTTGTCTTCGTAAGTCGAGGACAACCGGCATTTAGAATATTGAGCACAAAAACAAAATGATGCAATTTTAGCCACAGAGAGTTCTGCAGAGGCTCAACACGCAAGGATTTTTAATTTTGCATTTGTGGAATGGTGAAATGTTGTTTTAGCAACATACTGTATTTTTCAGACTATAAGAAACACCTTTTTCCCTCAAAAAAGCGACTGAAAACCTGGGTGCGTCTTATATACTGAATACAGCATTTTTTGCCTCCTTAAACCCGCCCCTTCATGATAATGGCTATGCATAGCCTTTAGGAGGCTTTCAGAGTACTCCTGGGGGCTGGGGAGGGCAGAAATGAATGAAAAATGGGCTGTTTTTTTGCTCAATTTCCCCCCCCCAGCCCCCAGGAGCACTCTATAAGCCTCCTAAATGCTATGCATGCCACCCCCTTTTTTTTTTTTTTACAAAAAACAAACCCGTTTTTGTGAAAAACGGGCAATTTTTTGGAGGTCTGCAGAGTGCAAAAACTTTTTTTTTTTTTTAAATTTGCCTCTTCAAAACCTTGATGCATCTTATACTCTGGTGCGTTTTATACTCCAAAAAATACGGTAGCTAGCAGCTGCCCCTGCCCAATCTCCATTTAAAAAGAGGGAAAAAACTGAACATTTTTAATATCTGTCATTTTTAATACCTTGTATTTTTTAAGCTAAAGAAAATGTTTAGAGGATGAGGTGTGCGGGGGTATGCGTGCATGTGCCTGATGATAAAGAAATGTTTAATTACAGTTTACAATTCAGTAGGTGAAAACTGTGCTACTCCGTTTTTTCTTAGCGCAAGCAGAAATAATATCATTGTACCCGGAAGGTTGGACATAGCAGATGTTCTGTTTTAGGTGTCTCGGAGGACCGGGCCGTCTCTTGTTTTGAAATGCAGATTCTTCTTTGAAAGTCTGGCAGAAACTTTCTCAAAAGCCAGTGTGTGGCTGTACGTTTCCCCCTCTGTTCCCACAGGGTGTTTTCCACATTGCAGCTTCACGTTGCTGCTCATTTAACCACTTGCGCCTGTCAGCTGGCAAGGTGGCTTCCTGCCCTTTTCCATCTTGTAGAAGAGCTGGCTGCCTTGTTTAACATATTTTATCCACCAAGAAGAAGGGGAAGAAGAAGAAGAAAAACTGGTGAAAAGTAGACTATGAAGAGGAATTTTCTTAGAGTATCCTCAAGATTTAGAATGCTTTTTTTTTCACCTTGTCCTCCCTTTGACTTTCTTTTTTTTTCCTTTTTAATTTTGGAGAGCTTGGGTGGAACAAGTTATGCTAGTAAACCCTGGAATGACTGGTGTGCATAGCTATTGCTCACGATGGGCTGATGTTAGAAAATCATCCTGTGCAAATGACTTCTCAGCTCTGGATTCATCAGAGGTCATATTACCTTGCCCCTTACAAACGTTTCTTCAATTGGAATTATCATGGTGGCAGATAAGCTTAATTATCTATGAAGATTCTCTGTCATCCAGGACATCGTTGTCCCGAAGGTGCTTTTTTTCAAGAAGCAACTGGACTTTCTGGTTTTCCTTTGAAGAGGTTTCGCTTCTCATCCAAGAAGCTTCATTCCGTCAACTGAATGAAAGTTCTTGGATGAGAAGCGAAACCTCTTCAAAGGAAAATCAGAAAGTCCAGTTGCTTCTTGAAAAAGAGCACCTTTGGGACAAGCTTAATTTTTCTTCAGGACATGGCTGTTGATTTCTGACTGGATACAACCTGACATCCGATTGTGCACTGGGCAGGGGAATACAACAAAATGTCTCCCCATGAGTGTCCAACATCATATTTGTTGTAATATCCTTGTCCGAATGACATACCATATTTTTGGAGTATAAGATGCACCTTATACTCCAAGAGTGTGGAAATGTTGATGCGTCTCATGCACCGAATTCAGCTATTTTTGGCCTTTCGAAGCCCCGCCCCTGCCTCCCATTTTTGAGAAAAATGGGCCAATTTTTGCAAAAAGGAGGCATTTTCTCCTTCCTCCAGCCCTCAGGAGCACTCTTCAGGTTTCAGCAGGGCTGGGGGAAGGGAAAAATACCAGTTTTTGCAAAAAACGGATGAAAACGAACTGTTATTTGCAAAAAACTGAGGCGTTTTTGCCTTTCTCCAGCCCTGCTGAAGCCTGAAGAGTGCTCCTGGGGGCTGGGGAGGACCAAAACTTTTTTTCCTTACTTACCTCTTCAAAATCTTGGTGCTGCTTATACACAGGTGCGTTTTATAGTCCGAAAAATACAGTACATAAGTTAAATAAGTCATATCTTTTGGAGGATAATGTCATGATGCATATGGTGTCATTGTAGCTTCTACCAGATGGCTAGGGTGCGTCCATGGAGCATCATCACAGTTGGAAGCCTGCATGAGCTTCTTCTTTGCAGATCAGGTGTTTTTCATTTGGGAATGAAATAATGAATAACCTGTAATGAGAACTTGGACTTAATATTCTGGCTTTAGTCTCTTGCCTTGAAGGAGCATGGTACCTCGAGAGGTTGGGACACTGGGCATGAGGTTAGCAAGGCCACGTTCGAGACCTGAAAGCTGCTGTGGGGCAGGGCTAAGTTCCCGTCTTTCACTCCAGCTCCTGAAAGGTGGGCGTCCCGAGGGCAATGGTGATGTCACCGGCTAATCCTTTCAACCCAGAAACGCCTCAGTGCTTCCGACATGAACACAGCAGTCTCAGGCCTGGAATTAACATATTAATATATTATTGTATTTTGGGAAGAGCTTTTTTTAGTGTACCTTTTAAGATCATTTTGGTCTGGACCAGTGGTGGGATTCTTTTTTTTTTTACTACCGGTTCTGTGGGCGTGGCATGGCTTGGTGGGCATGGCAGGGGAAGGATACTGTAAAATCTCCATATCCAGCCCACTCCAAGGAAAGGATACTGTAAAATCCCCATTCCCTTCCTACCCCACTAACCTGTTTTCCAGCTCTGTTCTCCTGTGCAGGGCAACAAAAGAAGACCCAGCCAATCAGCTGGGACTCTGAACAACTGGGATTTGGGAGGTAGCAAATAGATGGGGCCAGGCAGAGGTGGTATTTGCCGGTTCTCCAAACTACTCAAAATTTCTGCTACGGGTTCGCCAGAACCGGTCAGAACTAGCTGAATACCACCTCAGGTCTGGACTGTCTGCATGGATTTATCTGTTTCTATGGATGTCTTGATTTTGTACACCGCTCAGAGTCCACTGAAGATGAGAGACTATCACAAATTCGAATGAATGAATGAATGAATGGTTAAACAAAAGAACAAATGAATGATACCGTATATAAACCAGACGGTAGGTGATATATTTCCACATTTGCATTAAATACAATAAAGAAAGAACTGGCAATTGCCTTCTTGCCAGCTTTGTTTAGCCTGTCTTGAGTTTGCTGTTTGGCACAGTCACAAGTGCAGGACTTTACGTCAGAGAAACTCATGAGTGGAAAAACAGTTCCTGTTTGAGGAGAGAGAACATTTCAGGAGTGGAAATTATAGTGAGCTGATAGATCGCAGAAGCTAAACATTAGAAAGTATGTTAATGCATTTGAAAGCTCTGAGTCAGCGATAGAGAGTATTGATAAACCGGATTGCTGCAGAGATGTTTTTCCAATAGATATTAGAGAAAGGCTGCTGTTGTTATCATTGCTGCAATTGCTATAAACAATTTTGAGGGGATTAGCCCAGTAATACTTATGTGCTATGGCCACTCCCTGCTTGCGCTGGTTGTGTCACTGGCCAAATATTTTAGATACTCTCTGTTCCTCCACCCCCATGACAAAACAGCATGTGAATTTTCAGTACGTTAGCCAATCCCAGGGAAGTGTTGATGGAAGCGTGTGATTGGTTTCTTCATTGACAGAAGTGCCACGAACATTGTCCTTTACCTCACGCTAGTACATTTGAAGCCACACGCCAGTATTTGCTATGAGGGTGTTGGTTGGCTTCAAGCGTTTCCTTCCATTTGACATCTGGAAAGCAGCAGCCCACCAAAGGACAGGTTGCAGGATTGACAAGTTGAGATTTATTTGATTAGCAGCCCCCGGAATCAAGATGGCCACACTAATAAATAAATATAATAAATGTTTTAGTTAACGATATATATTTGCTTATCTATAGATAGGAAGTTATGCTATTTATTTTTTTATTTTATTTTACTTTATTCGTATTTATACCCCACCCTTCTCCAAAAAGGACCCAGGGCGGCGCACAGGAAATGAAAACATACAAATATAGACAAAATATAAAATTTAAAAAACTATTAAATTTCCCCTGTGCTAAAATCAAATTAAAATCCCCAAATTTAAAACTGTCTAATAATAGTCCCAACAGGGGTTACGCTTGATGGAAAAGGTATGTCTTTAGACATTGGCGGAAGAGGCCGAGGTCAGAGATAGTTCGTAATTCCGGGGGCAGGTCGTTCCAAAGGGTAGGGCCCGCCACAGAGAAGGCCCTTCCCCTGGGTGTCGCCAATTGGCATTGCCCGGCCGACGGCACCCTGAGAAGGCCCTCTCTGTGGGAGCAGATCGGATGAAGGGATGTATGGGGCAGGAGACGGTTTCGCATATAACTAGGAGACGGTCTCACATATAACTAGGTCGATAACAATCTAAACAATTTAGATTGTTATCGAATACTCTTGGTAAATGATCAATTAATTAACAACCACCTATAAAATTCTTGATTGTTACATATTACATTATTATGGAATCTATAGGGATATGATGGGATTAAATAAGGGATATTAATAGATAGCCGGGATTTAAATATATTATTAAAGAAGAAATAGATTGATGTTAAAATACTTGATAAGAACTGTGGATATTGATATTAAACTACATGATAAATTCTTAGATTTAAAATTAATAAAATGAGATTACTTATGAATAATAACTATTTCAGAGGGCCACAGAATTTATGGATACCCGACTAGAGTGTCCTTTACAGGACATTATTCAGAGTGGACTTTTCCTTTTTAAATTTACCTAAATCTATCTATTTGTCGTTATTGTTCTTTTTCTCTCTCTCTCTCTTTTGATTGGTTTTATAAATAGAATGCCATTATACAATTATGCCTTATATAAAAGGATGTTAAAACAACTAGTAAGATTAGGGTTGAGGTATAAGAATTGTAATAATTGATATGAAAAATAAGTGATAAACTTTGAAGAACATTATAGAAACCTGTGATAAAATGATACATTCTTAAAAATGGTTAGTTTGCAAGGAAAAATGGCTTATCAATATTGGTTCTTTTTGTTGTGAGGTTTGTATTATTTGTGTTTATGTCAAAATAATAATAATAATAATAATAAAGTATTATTATAAAAAAAAAAAGATGGCCACACTAATCATAAAAAAAAAAAAAATCTTCAGGATGATGACGTTACTGCAGGCAGGGCAGAAAAGATAGACCTGAACACCTCAGGCCTCCCCATAAACAAAGTCGCTCCATGACCAACTCTTTAGGAAGCAACCTTGATTTGGAGTCTTCTCCTTGGTAACATCTCAAGAATAACATTTGTGAAGTACAGGTAGTCGTCAACCCACAATGGTTCATTTAGTGACCATTCAAAGTTACAGCGGCACTGGAAAAAGTGACTTATGACCATTTTTCACAGTTACAAGCTTTCCAGCATCCCCAGGATAAGATGCTTGGCAACTGGTTCATATCTATGACAACTGCAGTATCCCAAGGTCATGTGATCCCCATTTGAGGCCTTCTGACAATCAAAGTCAGTGAGGAAGCCAGTTCCAGTTTACAGGCGGGTTACTAACTTGTCACCTGCAGTGATTCACTTAACAACCGAGGAAAGAAAGGTCGTAAAATGGGGCAAAATTTACTTAATGAATGTCTCACTTAACAACAGAAATTTTGGGCTCAATTTGTGGTCGTAAGTCAATGACTACCTGCATTTGGTATTTCTTCTTCTGTTCCCACCCCTGTCATGGGTCCTTTATTCGAATCTAGATCCTCTGTATAACTAGTTATCTCTTCAACTCCCACAGTGGATGCATGTCACACAGAGTTGCTTCCTGAAGAATGAATCAAAATCCGTACAATTAAGTAAATTAATGCCATCTTTGATTAGGTGGCAAACATCACACAACAATATACAAAATGCCAGGACTTGTTTTCCTTTATCACATTGGTAACTCTTGTTGGTTTCCAATGAGGAAAATCAATGGGGAAGCTGGGTTCACTTAACGACCACTGTGTGATTCACTTAAAAACTGCACTGATTTCCTGAGCAACCATGGCAAAAGAGGTCATAGAGTCAGGCACAGAATTTTTGGTTATAAATCAAGGATTACCTTCCTCTATTAGTCTTTTAAGCCCCCAGCTTCAATCTCTTAGTATCGATAAAGATATTACAGTACAATGCTTCATTCATTTGTCTCCAGATTTTTGTCTTTCAAACATTCTTCTTACGATACAACCGCAGATTCCATCCCCTCCCCACCCCTTCCCCACTTCAGCCTTTCAAAGCCTTCATTCCTGCTTTGATGGTGCTTGTCAGTTTTCTTTTCATCACAATTCAGTGCAGTAGGCACCGTCACTAAAAGATTCAGAAGATTAGGTTAGGTATGGTACTGGTTTGGCTGGTTTTTGAAGTTGGGGGAATCCTTTCCAAAGCACTACTAAGAAGAGAGAGAAAAAAGCATGAAATGGTAATTATGGATCTCCCCACAACTCTTCTCAGCTTTGTTGGAAAGAAACCAGTTAATTTATCTAGACTCTAAATTAGCTCTTTAGAAGTGAGCTGAGTCTTTATTTACACCTGCAACACTTTACACACACACACACACACACACACACACACACACACACACAGTATGTGCGTGTGTGTATGTGTGTGTTCCAGCATAACTCTGGAACACCTCAACCAATTTTAACCAAACTCAGTACACAGATTACTTACCCACTAGAAACAAATACTGTGTTGGTAAGATAGCCCTAACACCCCTTGGGGTGTGCGTTCTGTTAAGAGCCTGTTGTGCTTTAAAACGGCTTCGACAGTACTGCTTTAAAATGGCTTCTAACTGTACACCGCTGTGGAGTTGCCATGGTAATAGCTTCACAGTACTCCATAGGAGGCTCCCTCTGGTAAGGTGGGACATCCAACATTAGAAATTGGGGTGACGTTCATGGGAGGAGGGTTGGGATAAATAAATATCCGGGCAACGGCGGATTATCAGCTAATTTAATATATTCAAAGTCCACATGTTGATAGGCAAAGAAGAGGCATCTTAGTTCTTCACACAAGTCCTTTATAATTCAGCTATGATGGTGTTTTTCCCTGTATTAGCCAACTCAGATTCTTAGTACAGGCAATCCTTACTACCACCATTGAGCCCAAAATTTCTATTGCTCTAATGAGACAGTTGCTAAGTGAGTGTTGCCCCTTTTTGCAGCTTTCCTTGCCACAGTAGGTAAGTGAATTGCTGCAATTAACTTAGGAACATGGTTGTTAAGCGAATCTGGCTTCCACATTGACTTTTTCAGAAGGCCGCAAAAAAGGCAATCACATGACCCCGGGACACTGCAACCGTCATAAATATATACCGGTTGCCAGGCATCCAAATTTTGATCAAGTGACCAAGGGTATGGATGTAAGTGTGAAAAATGATCATAAGTCACTTTTTTTCGGTGCCGTTGTTTGTAACTTCACTAAAAGTAACAGTCACTTTTATTTTTGCAATAGACACTAAATGAATGGTTGTAAGTCAAGGATTACCTGTCTGGCTGGACTATACCCAACAAGTAGACCTTCTCAAAAACATTGGAGAAATATCAATATAATGAGAGAACACCAAGGTTTTCAGCCCTAAACTCATAAGTTTACTCATTGAGAAAAACATCAACCCAGTTACCTAGGACTGAGTCTACTGAGGAGTTATGGGATGTAGACTGGAAAAGCAACCAGAAACCTGTCTATGTGAGGGGTGGAAATCCCTCTTGCTGGAAGCAATTTAAAAGGGCATATTTGAAAAAGCAGAAGTCGCAAAGGAGCTGAGAATAACCTGTAGCATTTTTTGCAGGTTTTTCAATTCAATGACTTAGGGAAAAATTACTTTTCAATAAGGCTGATTAAAAACATTCCCAAAGCAATCCTATATATTCAAGCTAATTTGCAAGCGTATCTAGTTTGAATGCTGTTTATAAACTTAGCAAGAGCTGTAAATCTTGCAGTTTGGAATGAAGGAATGGATTTGCTTGCCTTACATCTATGTAAGCTAGGCACTCTTGGCTTGTGGGAGAAATTAAGGAATATGTCTACCACAAAGCACATCCACTCGGCTATCGAAATTTAATATTGGAGAGGTTGATATAGCGGAACTTTGAGCATTAAAAAAATCTCTCTCTCTCTCTCTCTCTCTCTCTCTCTCTCTCTCTCTCTCTCTCTCTCTCTCTCTCTCTCTCTCCCTCCCTCCCTCCCTCCCTCCCTCCCTCCCTCTCTCCCTCTCCCTCTCCCTCTCTCTCCATCCATAGCTATGCACGCCCTTGACAAAATAGCATGGAAGAATATCCAGAAGTAAAATTTGAACACTGCAAAATAACTTTTTATTTTGCGTTTAATGAGCGTGGCGTGTTTTTCAGTCTTAGCAACTTTAAAGTATGGGCTTGAACTCCCAGAATTCCCATGGCTGGCTAGGGAATTCTGGGAGGTGGAAGTCCACACCTCTTAAAGTTGCTAAGGTTGAGAACCCTGGCGATGTGAGTGTGCCCACAAATTCACTGCAATGTGAGCTCAACCTGAAGGTAATTCTTACCGTTTTTTTAAGGACGGGAGGGGGGGGGGTCAAGTCAATGCTCAAAATGAGTGGTATAACTAAAAGTCAAAGGTAATTCAGTGAAACATTTGCCCACCACCTACTGAGACCAGGTGAGATTATCATTGCTTCTGTTCCTCAGAGTTTCATTGCCGTGTTGTATTTCTACATAATTATTAACCTATTTGCAGCTCAGCTTATTGAAAGAAGTTTAGATATCTGTAATTTTGCCAGCCTTGCTCCCAAACTTCGTATCTCTTTTCTCATCTTTGGCTCCAGTTCAAAGCAACCTTTTGCAAGCAGACAGGAGGATGTTTGTTTGAAAGTAACTATATTTGATTTGGGTGTCTTATACACTCCACAGAATGTGACATATGAAAATTCAAAAGCTTGAAAGAATGTCATACTTTTTAAGATTTCAGAACGTTTCTGAGGTAGATGGTGAATGTCTTCCTGATCTCATGAGTACAATTTTAGCAGAATATTTGCATAAACCCAAAGATGAGATCAGGGGGGATATTGACCTAGCCTACAGAATAAATTCTGCATATGCCAGGATAAATGAGGTACCCAGAGAGATACATATTAAATTTGTTAGGAGGTCAACCAGAGAGGAAATTTTGAAGGCTCAGAGAGGTGGTCCGTTAATTTACCAGCAGAAAGAAGTCGCTATCTTGAAACAGATCCCTAAAAAGATTAGAGAGATGAGAAGGAAGTTTTCCTTCTTATCTAAAAAATTGTTTGACCACGGGATTTGGTTTAAGTGGGCGACGCCCGAAGGGATGTTGGTGTTCTGGGAAGGAGGGAGAGTTAGGATTAAAACAGTTGCTGAGGCAGAAGCCTTTCTTAAAAAACATTCCTCTATCCTGGGTGAAGATTTGGGAGGGGCAGGGGGGGCCACGGCCCCGCCCGCTGGGGGCCAGAAAGGAGCGCAGGAAGATGTAATTGCCAAGAGACTTAGATCTAAATAATGAATTTGTTTGGTTTCTTTTTTTTTACTAGCCCAATGTAATTTTTTATCTGGATGTTTGTACATGTCTGCCAGCATAGAGTTTAGAATTTAGAATTTATGATGTATGCACTCACTTCCATCTTGTAGTATATTGAAAAATGTATTACCAATGTTTTATTAAGAGGCCCTGGAGGGGCCAGCGATTCCGTCCTGAAAGTTCTCAAAATTTCTTTGTATTTTACCTTACCTATATCCCTTACCCTATCCTCTTGGGAAAATGTAAAAACTAATAAAACCTTTTCAATAAAAAAAAAAAAGAAAATTCAAAAGCACCAACTTCCCCTTCATACCTCAAATGAAGAAGGACTGGAGCAATGTTTGAGACGACTGCTTGGGAACATTCTTTTGTCATATAAGAGATTTAGCGAAAGTGTTTGTCATTAGTTCAGGAATTATTGGCTGCTACCAGGATGTTATTTAAGGGGTGTGTGCAAGTGTGTGTGTGTACATAGTCATACCTAAAACAATGTCTATCTCAAATTGGCACTGTGAAATGTATGTGAAAGCATTCAGGTACGGGCAGGTGAACTTTCCCAATTTCTCCTGGATTAAATTGTATGAAATGACATCCTGTTGTTGTTAGTTAAGAGGGATTGCTTGGTTAAAGAAATCTCAACTGACTAATTGCAGGGAGCGTGTATTTAGAGTAGAATAGAATGACAGAGTTGGAAGGGACCTTGGAGGTCTTCTAGTCCAACATCCCTGCTTAGACAGGAAACCCTGCACCACTTCAGACGAATGGTTATCCAATCTCCTCTTAAAAAACCTCCAGTGTTGGAGCACCACAACTTCTGGAGGCAACCCACTGATTAATTGTTCTCACCATCAGGAAATTTCTCCTAGGTTGCTTTTCCCCTTGATTAGTTTCCATCCATTGTCCTACTTTCATTCAAGCGTGCATATGAATAGAATCCATTTGGAGAAGGGCGGGGTATAAATCCAATAAATAAATAAATAAATAAATAAATAATAACTCATAGAAATAGAATCTTCACAGATCCCCTCTGTAAGGCAGTGATGGTTAACCTTTTTGGCACTGAGTGCTGAAACGGGAGCATGCGCGCTCAGCGGAATGCCAGAATCCAGAAAAAAGCAGCTGGCCGGTACGCATGCACATGACGGCCAGCTGCACATCTGGGTTCAATCGCACGCATGCGCGCTGGACAGCTGGTTCACATGTGCTTGATGGAACCTGGAAGAGCAGCTGGCGATGGCACACGTGCTCACAGAGAGGACTCTGCGTGCCACAGGTTCACCGTCATGTCTGTAGGGGGACAGAGATGCAGGGAAAATCTTGAGTCCCTGAGTAACCCCTATGATGAAATACTATTTTCTGGTTTATGAACAATACTCTAGGATTTAATGTGTCTGATTCAGGAGCTTAGTAATAGTGAAAGAGCAACAAGACTCCCTTTTGGTTACCCTATGTTGGGACCTGTTGTTGCAACTCCCAAACTACTCATCCTACATGTTGACTGGGAAATTGGGGGAGTAATAGACACAACCAGTTTGGAGAGTGTAGGAAGGACACATATTGTAGAAAAATTATGTGTATTACTACTCGTTTTAATCTTGCAGGGTACATCCAAAATCATTTTAGATTTTTCTGTAGATTACTGGTATATCAAAGTATTTGTTGTACAATAAAGAATTTGGTCTGGAGCTACCATAGCTACTTGGTATTGAAGTTGATATATACACCTGATATATTGCTAATAAAAGGCAAAAAAATATAAGCTGAACAAATTTAACAAGAATTAAAATACCCAACAATAATTTTGAAGAACAAAGAAAAAGGATTATGTGTTTCGAATGTTTCCCTTTTTATACATCCCTTCATTTGTCGTATTGTATGTATGGAGACCATTCTTGTTTAAATTTGATTAAACTTCTATTATATGTTAGTTTTGCCATTGCTACATATTCCCTAAGTTTAAGTTCCCAATAAGATATTATTGGAATTGTATCTTTCTTCCAATGTTAGGCAAAATTTATTCTTCTGTTGTAAACCTATATCTCATTAAATTATGATGCTCTCTGATAATTTTGTTCCTGAGATTATTTTGCCTAGTAAAAACATTTCTAGTTTAATTTCAAATTTAAATTGATTGTTTACATGTCCACCATATGTGATAAAATGTTCTTTCTGATTCACGACATCTCCAATGTTTATTATTAAGTGATTTGTCTGTGGTAAATATTACTTGATGGCATTATGTACCCCCTGTAGAACATTTTTTACTGAATTTCTTTTTTAAGTTATAACTTGGAATACATTTTATAAATTTAGTCCGTAATTCTTCCTATGGTTGTTCCTTTAATGACTTGGAAGACATCAGATTTTACTGACAAAATGGTTGTCTCTAGCATGAGAACCACTGGTTTCATTCCATAGATTGCTCATCAAACCTCAAAGGAGATATTGTTGAACCGAGAAAAAAAAAAGTGGGCAATTATAATAATGAGTAGGCTGGAACCGAGAAGAAAAGACTGTAGCGATTGTGGAACGAAAACAAGTAAGAGGAAATATGATAGAGGCATATAAAAATTGAACAAGATGTAGAAAACGTGGATGGTGAAAAGTTTTTCATATCAATATTCAGTATTACAACTTGGTTCATTCCTTGAAACTACAAGGGAGATTCAGAACTGGTCAAAAGAAGGAAGTCTAGTTACCGCATTTTTCGGACTATAAGACGCATCGGTGTATAAGATGTACCAAGATCTTGAAGAGGTACATTTAAAAAAAAAGTTTTTGCCCACCCCGGCCCCAGGAGCACTCTGCAGGCCTCCCAAACTCTCTATATGCCCCATTTTTTGTGAAACGCAGGGGGGGTTTGGGAGGCGAAAAACGGGCCCATTTCTTTTTCAAAAACGTGATGTGCAGAGAGTTTGGAAGACCTTCAGGGTGTTCGGGGGGGGGGGCTTGGGAGGGCAAAAACATCCCAATTTTTGTGAAAAGCAAGCCTGTTGTCACTCGTTTTTGCCCTCTCCAGTCCCCAGGAGCACTTTGCAGGGCTTACAAACCTTCTGCATGTCCATTTTTGCAAAAAACCAGGATGTGCAGGGTGGGGTTTCGGGATGCCAAAAATGCTGTATCCAGTGTATAAGATGCGCCCAGATTTTCACCCACTTTTTAGGGGGGAAAAGCTGTGTCTTATACTCCAAAAACTACGTCAGATGTTCCTCAAGCTAGTTATTTTCTTAAAACAGTGTTTCTCGATCTTGGCTACTTGAAAGGTGTAGACTTCAACTCCCAGAATTCCACAGCAAGCATGTGAGTTGGGAGCTGAAGTTCGCATAGCGAATCTTCAAACAGCCATGGCTGGCAAATCAATTCCCAGAATTGCTCACCTGTTCTGTCTATTACTGAGTCAAAATTCAAGCATCTGGAAGTTAGTAGGACTGGGAACTACTCGTCTAGTTATACAGATAGTCCTCGACGTACGACCACAATTGAGCCCAAAATTGATGTTGCTAAGTGAGAAATTTGTTAAGTGGGTTTTGCCCCATTTTATGACTTTTCTTGCCACATTTGTTAACTGAATCCCTGTAGTTGCTAAATTAGCAACATGGTTGTTAAGTGAATCTGGTTTCCCCATTGACTTTGCTCGTCAAAAGTTCGCAAATGGCGATCACATGACCTCTGAACACTGCGACCGCCATAAATGTGAGTCAGTTATCAAGCATCCGAATATAAGTCACGTGTCCGTGGGGATGTTGCAATAATCGTAAGTGTGAAAAACAGTCACAAGTCACTTTTTTCAGTGCCCTTGTAACTTTGAACAGTCACTAAATGATCTGTTGTAACTCGAGGGCTGCCTGTACTAAGGAATTTATTGACTTCTAACTTGACATTATTTTAGGTAGCTTTAAAAACAGATTTTAATTTTGTGCAGAATTCAACATTTCAAACATCTAAGAACGGAGTGTAGTAGTGATCTAGCAAATCCTAAGGAGATGTTGATGAATTAGGTTGAGGCCCTAGAGTTGTGAGTTCTGTCCATTTATTTAATTTTTCAAAGAATATTTAACCTTTCTATTGAATTAGCATGCCTAGTTTCACTATCACAATTTCTGAGAATGCTTCATTTCTGATGCCATTTCTTCCATTCTCTTTTACTGCTCTGGGAGCTTTAGAAAAATACATGGTGCAATGTTATGATAGTATTTTGTGGCAGATTTTTTTTCGCACGTTCATTTCAAAATTCCCCACTCGAATCAAAGCAAGTCATTAATTACGTGCGTTAATCCAATTTTAATGAGAATTTAATGAGAATTGCGTGGACGCGGACTGTACAATTGGTGTAACAATTTCCATATTCTTGCGGTTCCAGAATTTAATGTCATTGGAGCCAGGTAAATAATCTGGGAATTTTAGAAAACCACTGCCTTTTTTTTTTCTGATGAGCTCAGAGAACTGATATTTTTGCTTGGGAACAACTGGGTTAAATCTATGTCTTCTTTTATTTTATGTGTTTTTCTTTCCCAGATAAAACAAGAAAAACCAGAAATTGTCCCAAATTTAAAACATCTAGTCATGGAGAAATTCCGAAACCTGGAAAGCAACAACTGTGATGCTGATTTACAAAGAAATGAGAAAATTGTCCTATATAAGGAGCAGATAAAGCAAATGAAGGCTCAGTGTAAGTGTGACTTTATCATTAAGGTCATCATGTTGTATATGGTCTCAATGGGTACCTTTGTCTCTTACTACGAACCTGTGATATTTATTCATGCATTAAGAAAATTTATATTGCCGCCCAACTCACAGTGACTCCAGGCACCTTACGAGAAATAAGATCCCAAATGCAAAACCTAGCAACTTCCTAACAACAACAATCAGACAAGCCACTTGATGGGCTTTGTATCACCCTTTGGTCCCTAAGCCCACTGGCAGAACCAGGTCTTAACCAGGTCTTTTGAAAGTATCAAGGTGGGGACCCAATCTGATTCCCACAGGTTCCACAGGGAGAGAGCCATCATGGAAAAAGTCCTTCTTCTTCTTCTTTTGCACTAGATCAGGGGTCACCAACCTTTCGGACCTCAGGGACCACTAAATTCATCATTTTAAATCCTGTGGACCACTAATATGATCTGCCTAATGACCGGCTGGGTGGGCGTGGCAAGGTGGTCATGTGACTGGGTGGGTGTGGCCAATTCAATGTCACTCATGTCGAGGGGTGCCTTGGCAGCCACTCTTCGCCACTCCTTGCCTCCCTGCCTGGGCTCCTTAGGGCCCCAACAGGTAGCAGTTGCTGGAGCTAAGCAGCCATCATGAGAAAGAGTTGGCAAAACAGCTCAGTTCAAATTGGATCTGGCCGAGAAGGAGGCTCAGTAGAAGCACCTCACTGAGGACTACTAGCATAGTCTTTCCAAGCAGAAGGAAGATCTGCAGGAGTGCAAGGCCAGATACTGGCGCTTGGAGGCTCACTGGGCTGAGATGGTCAGCCTGTTCCAGGCCATGATGCAGTCCCACTGGAACGAGGCCCTCCGGCTCTTTGCCACCAGCGGCGCTTCCCTCCAGCCTTCACCCAAAGCCCCCCACCAGGAGGCTGAAGCAGACCCCAAGTCAGAATTTCTGCCCCCCTCCAACCCACACAAAAAGACCCCGAAGGGGGAGACTCTCTGCAACAACCCAAACGTTCATTGCAGGGATCCAGCCCAGGGGCCGTAGTTTGAGGGCCCCTGATTTAGTGCAACATAAAAAATGCAAATAATTTTTCTGCGGACCACCAAAATTTTCTTGCGGACCACCGGTTGGTGACCGCTGCACTAGACGAACCCCTATAAGAGTGGGGGCCCTGCCTCCGTGCTCTAGTGGGTTGGGTAGATGTAAATGAGGAAACAACGGTCTTTAAAATAACCTGATCCCAAGTCATGTAAGGTTTTAAAAAATGAAACCAGCACCTCAAATTGGAGCCAGAAGCAAATCTCCAAGAGAAGTAACAAATGTGCAAATCTAGACTTGCTCAAAAGCATGCAGGGCATCACGTTTTGAACTGATTAAAGTTTCTGGGTACTTTTCAAGGGCAGTCCATGTGCCTTGCAGTAGTCAGAGGTAGAGAAACCACTGCTCTGCATCGATTCTAAAACAAGTTGCTTGGGGACGGAACATAGGACGTACACTTGATTTTCAAAGCTGGGAGGAAATTTGGTTTAAAAGCATGAAACTGACAATGGCAGCTTCGTATAGGGAGAATATATACAAAATGCTTTATTGGTGGCATATACCCTCGGCAAGACTTGCAATAATGTTCCCTGGGACAGTGCCTAATTGTTGGAAATTTAGCCACAGGGAGGGGACCTATTTTCATCAGTGGTGGACCTGCCCGATGGCGGTCAAGTACTGAAAAAAGATAAGATAGTGGCTAATAGAAATTACCCAATATCGATTGGAACTGAAACCGGAAACATTCCTTTTAGGACTTAAGCCCCCAGATATTAGTATGGATATATGGTTTCTGGCGTTGCATATAATTATTGTGGCAAGATTGGCATTTGCCCAGGAGTGGAAAAGTGAACAAATACCGATGGATGGGGCAGTAATAAACAAAATCAATGTGTGGGCAGAATCTGATAGATTAACAAAATTACTTAAAGGGAAAAAGGATTCAGAATTCTATAATTCATGGAAGAGGTGGTATAATTGGATACGGAAATGATGGAATAGCAACGACTGAAGCAATAATACATGCTCAGTTTGGACATTTGTTAACTATATTAATAGGAAAATTAATGATGAATAAGAACTGATAGTTTATCTAGATGGGTTGTATATAGCGTAAAAGCTGGGGTTAAATATTATGCCTAATATTAAGATTTTTATGTTAATTTTGGTTACTTATATGTTTCTTTCGCGCTGTGACGGCAAATATGTTTTAAATTATGTTTTTTACAAGAATAAATAAAAAAAAAATCCCTACAAAGCACAACTTAATGGGAAGCAAAAAAATAAATAAAATAAAAATAAAACAAGTAGCACATACATTTTTGCTCAGCCTTCCCATCCCAATTTACCTCTTGCCTTTGGAAGAGGAAGAAAGGCCAAACAGTATGTTTGTGAATGTTGTGAAGAAAAAGTGCATAGAGTTTTGTTGTAGTCTTTTTGCTCCCATCCATTTTAACAACTGGCTTTTTGGAATTTCGCCATCAAGTGTTTGAGGGATGATTTCTCTGGATTCTTTCTTGGGAAGGGAAAAAAAAGAATCTTCTAATAATTTCTCAAGGCCAGGATTCCTCCATATTAGTGGCCAACTCAAAAAGAACCCCTCAGAAGGAGCTTCCTCCTGATGCTTTGAATGGGTTTGAATTAATCTCTCTTTGGGATTGAATGAAAGCATTAAATTAAATTTAAAGCTCCAGGGACCTGCAACAAATCCTTGTATAGCATCTGAAAGGTCTTCAGGCCCAAAGACACACAAAGAGCCTTCTTGTTAGTAAATGAGTGTGAGCACACAACACCTTGTGAGATTTTCACCAACATTCACTTCTCTTCTCTTTTGAAAGAATTTTGAGAGCAAATTCTCTATTGTCAAACTGAATGGAAGCCAGAACGATTCCTGTTATACCCTGTTTCCAATTAATATGTACATTTAAACAGATTCAACCTTTTCCTTTTAATTTAACTAGCAAATTGTTTTAAAAACACAAAAGAGGACAATGGGAGGATGAAGCCATGATTTTCATTCCTTTTACTAAGCTCCAAGGAAAGTGTCCCAATAGTAAAAAATGATTTTTCTTCAGTCTTATTTATGGTGCTGGTTTTATTTGTACTATTATGTAAGGGAAATCTTGCTTCATAACCTTTTTTAATATTTGAAGGTGAACTTTTTTTAAAAAATAATACATATGTTACATTCTCTTTTTGATATGATCTTTCTAAACTGATTAGGTAAGCTGTTTTTGTTTTGTCACTCTTCACAAAATTGCTTCAATTTCACAATCCAGGCTGTGTTGCAACTCTGAAGAGACCTTTGCTATAATCATGGAACTGTATTGTTAGAAAATGCTTACGGTGTCTGTTCCCAGGTCTACGGCTTGTGTATATAAGCCGCAGCATATTAAAATCCCTATGGCTCCATTCAGTAATTTTGGGGCTGCTGTGAGAAAACTGGGATCCTTGGACAGCTTGTTTTCCAAATTTCTTCCAGGCATCCACAGCCACAATGCTATTGGGAATAATAACACAGGTTGCATTTCCAGTTTGCAGAATGCAAGGAAGAAACCAGAGGGCCTATCTATGGAACCAGTTCATATCCAATTGATTTGGGGGGGTGGGGGAGATGTATTTAATGTTGGTGTTCCACAAGCACTTTTAAAACTGGTGTGGGAAGTTCACTTCTTTCAGACTCTTAAGGCTGATTCTTGGCTTATTGTGACCTACCAAAGCTTGGGGTGATGAGGCAATGGTTTGCATGAAGGAAGTGTCTGGAAATTGCTTCTCTAGACTCTAGAGCATGAGTTCATAAAGTAGACAGATACTTGTGGATAGGTAAGCTTGGATAGGCTAATATGGAAAACCTTTCAAATATTTTTGGAGTAAGGCATCTAGGTTCTTCAGGCACTGGGATATTGTGGATTCCAAAGGAAATTCAAAGGACAAGCTTCTCTTGAGTCAACTCCTTTTGATGACATAGACAAACTCATGGGATTATCTTGCTAAGAATACGGAAGTGTTTACTTTTGTTGATTTTCAAATGTTGAGATTCTCAGTACAAAAGCCCTTTTATCTCAGGGACTGCCACAAGCTAGTCTCCAAAGCACCTGAGGGTAGAACAAGAAGCAATGGGTGGGAACTAATCAAGGAGAAAAGCAAGGAGAAATTCTCTGACAATTAGAACAATTAATCAGTGGAACAACTTGCCTCCAGAAGTTGTAAATACTCCAACACTGGAAGGTTTTAAAAAGTGATTTGATAACCATTTATCCGACGTGGTGTAGGGTTTCCTGCCTATGCAGGGGATTGGACTAGAACACCTCCAAGGTCCCTTCCATCTCTGTTATTCTATTCTGCTCTGCTCTGCTCTGCTCTCTGTCTATTTGCTGGTTGCCCCCTTCTCAACATTAACATCTGATCCTGCTTAGCATTCTGAGATCAGCCAAGACATGGCTGCCTCCAGCTTGATATAATAATTGTATTAAAATACTTTGTTGGGAGAGGAAATGAGCAATTATGAATTACAGACTAGATTTCTGTTCTCGGCAAAGAAAAGAAAGAGCTCTTAACAATATATTTCCTTGGCAAGAGACGCCTGTGCAGTCTGCAGGTAAGAATGATGATATAATGTGCTTACACAGAAGTCCTCAACCCACGAACCACTATTGGGCCGTGGCCCATTTAAAAGTGGGCTGCTCAAAGGGCAGGCGAGCCCGCAGCTTCCCTTGCATGAGCAGCAGGGGGTGTGTGGTTGTGCACGAAGCTTGATTTTCACGGGTGTGCGCGCTTGCCCATGAAGCTTCATTGTGCCAATGGAGCTGCTCACGTGCCTGCCACTCACACAGGCAGAATCATCCCCTTTCCTTCCCCATCAGTCTGCCAATCTGGAAAGGTTGGGGCTGCTGTCCTAACGTACCTTCAGCAAAGGAGAACTCGCCTGCTCTCAAAGCTTTGTTCCCCTGTCATATAGAATATATTATTAGGACATTGCGACATGCATAATACCCGAGAGTGGGTTAGAAAAGAATGGTTGAGGGACATAATATTTGCTTTGTAATGAAGAGATGGGCAGAGCACTTGAAATGTCAATGTCCCTTCTATAAAAGGTTGTTGTTAGTTGCGAAGTCGTGTCCGACCCATTGCAACCCCCGTGGACAACGTTCCTCCAGGCCTTCCTGTCCTCTACCATCCTCTGGAGTCCATTGAAGCTCACGCCGACTGCTTCAGTGACTCCATCCAGCCACCTCATTCTCTGTTGTCCCTTTCTTCTTTTGCCTTCAATCTTTCCCAGCATTAGGCTCTTCTCCAGTGAGTCCTTCCTTCTCATTAGGTGGCCAAAGTATTTGAGTTTCCTGTTCCGGATCTGGCCTTCTAAAGAGCAGTCAGGATTGATCTCCTCTTGGACTGACCAGTTTGATAACCTCGCAGTCCAAGGGACTCGCAGGAGTCTTCTCCAGCACCAGAGTTCAAAGGCCTCAATTCTTTGGCGTTCAGCCTTTCTTATGGTCCAACTTTAACAGCAATCCATTGCAACTGGGAAAACCAATTGCCTTGACTAGACACACTTTTGTTGGCAGGGTGATGTCTCTGTTTTTTAGTATGCTGTTTAGATTTGCCATTGCTTTCCTCTCCAGGAGCAAGCGATGGGATAGAGAATTCTGGGAAATGTAGTTCTTTGATGGGGAGGGCCACAGAACCCCTAGCACTATTTTCAAGTTGTTCTCAATTAATGTGAGGTTTCTACATAACCCTGGTCCTTAACTAATGTGCAAGACCTCCATCAATCTCTTATAGATGAATAACTTGAACTTCAGTGAAATACATAAATAACTCTGGTGAGTATTTTAGGAGTTGTGTGGGCTACCCTGGAACTCAATGCCCTGAAATTCAAATTCCACTTGGTTAGCTTGATTTTTTTTTAATGTCTCCTTTTACACATGAAGTCCATTAATCCTGGTGCAATATTGGGAACGTAAAATAGGTTAGGAATGATTTCATTCTCGTTAACTGCAACCTTCTGCAACAGTTCAGATGTGAGGAACTTAATCTATAGTAAAATGGGAATTCTAGGCCTAAACCAAGTTTATTTTTTGAAAAAGAAGGTGGTGTTGGCTAGGAAATAGATCATTTACTTATACCATATTGGCTTGGCAGTCTTCATTTTCTCACAACCACAAGGGTTATGCTGCTACCATATGCAAAACAATAACCGTACAATTGTAATGGAATGTTTCTGCCTTAGCTTCAGGGGGAATACATACCAACATGCATATAGGTAATTAACACTCACTCACACATACATACACGTCTAACTTTTAAAACTGTCAAATATTTGCTCAAAAGATCCAACTTAGGGCAACAGCTGTTGTTAAATACTCATGGAGGAAGAGGAAGGGTGGGGAAATTGGAAGGTGAGAGTTGTCTTCAAATGGGCATATTGTTGAAGAGCTCTTGAAAGCCATGGAAAAATGGTTAGCCAGCCTTGAAGGAATTTTTTAAAACTTCCCGTTCTAGTATAGAGCCTCAAGATTTCTTAGTGGTCTCCTGTCCAAGGCATGACTTTGCTTAGCTCCCTCCATCACCCAGAACAGATCAATTTGCTGCTGTCAGCTGCTGAGATGGGTATTAGAAAAGTGTATTTAAATTCATGATTGAGTCACCCAATAGGCCAGCAAGACTGGTGATCATGATGATAACGAGTAAAGTTGTCATTTGTTTTAAGAAGTCTTAATCTACACATCAAAGAGTGCTTAATCTTTTAACTATTAACTGATTGATTAAATCTGCATCAATCTGCAAATAACAGTAGATATGAAAGGAGAAGCCCACATAATGTTTTTAGAAAGCACCTGCACTTGACAGCCAGCCAAAGTCATCTACAATGCACATATCTTTGACTGTGGGATTTGACGATTACACCTGATTTCATTAGAGAAATACTGTTTATTGTTAAATATATGATTATGATTTTTATCATTAATAGGTTATTATAGGTTAGATTAAACTTAAAATAAGAATACCGTATATGAATTGTTTTTAATATTAATAATATGCAATTATTAGCACTTTAAAAGTTATAGAATTGCTATTATTTGTTTAAACCCTGAGGTTGTTGTATTTTACTATTGTTTCTGGAGTGGAAAAAGTCAAAGGTCATCTTCTTTAATAATTTGTTTTATGTACATTTTGGTCACTTTTTTTGTTAGTATTTTATTTCCTTCTGTTTTTTCCTTTTATGATAGTTTGTGAATGGTCCTTGGGGATCTCTGAGTTTGGTTGTTTTCTTGCCTATGTTTCATTACCAAACTAGGTAATATTATCAGTGCTAGTGAGGAGTGGGGTTTGCTCACTCAGTTTATATTCTGGTGGCTTGCTCCATCTGTGTTGGTGCTTGCTCCATCTTGATGGTTTCTTGGTACAGGTAGGTAGACCTCAACGTATGACCACAACTGAGCCCAAAATTTATGTTGCAAAGTGGGAAATTTGTTAAGAGAGTTTTGCCCCATCTTACAACTTTTCTTGCCACATTTGTTAAGTGAATCACTGCAGTTGTTAAGTTAGTAACACAATTGTTAAGTGAATCTGACTTGACTTCGCCTATCAGGATGTAGTAAAAGGGGATTACGTGACTCCGGGACACTGCAACCGTCATAAACGTGAGTCAGTTGTCAAGCATCCGAATGTACAGTAAATCACCACGAAACAAATGACCATAGGGATGCTGCAGTGGTCATAAGTGTGGGAAATGGTCATAAGTCACTTTTGTCAGTGCCATTGCAACTTTGAAGATCATTAAACAAACTGTTGTAAGTCAAGGACTACCGGTATAGCTGTTGACTGTTAGCTCTTTTGGCAATTCCTTGATTGGGGTGTTGTTTACTGTTTGATTGCTGGTTCAAGGTTAATCTTAGTGTTAATCTCTACTCATCTGGGTGTTGATTTTCTGGCGGGGAGGCGTTTTGGTCTTTCTGTTTCCTTTTTGACTTGTTGATTGTCTCTCTTGCACAGTATGTAGACATTGTTTATGTCTATGTGCCTGTTGATAGCTAACTTGTCAGAGTTCAGGCTTCCAGGAATTACCTAGTGGTTTTTTTTGGTCTAGGATGGTCACAATTTCCTAGGTGAAAACAACCAAGGTCAGAGAGCACCAAGGGCCAAATATTCTCCTCTCCTTTATATTTGATTGTTCTTTTAAAATTTTAATAAATATGTTTTTTAAAAAAATTAAAATAAAACATTAAGATTGGAATTTGGGACCAGTAGACCACAACTTACTTTTATAGCCAGCTGAAATGTATGGCTTCCTTGATTCTATTTCTATTTATCCTCTACCAAGGGGTTTGTGTCCCCCATACCATTCTCCAGCTGAAAAAAGAGGTGGAACTCACCGCCATTTTGTTAGATGCTACTTTCTCATCATTAGAGACGTTTGTTGGATTCTCTAACTATCTCAAGCTTCAATGCAGCCCCAGGGATACCTGTACAGTTATTTCAGGATCTGTTATGGTAATAAATTAAGTAAATAGTCCTCATGTTATGACCTCAATTGAGCCCAACAAATCTGTGGCTAAGTGAGACGTTGAAGTGAGTTTTGCCCCATTTTAGGACCTTTCTTGCCACAGTTAAGGGATTCATTGCAGGTGTTACATTAGTAACACGGTTGTTAAGTGAATCTGGCTTTCCCATTGACTTTGGTTGGCAGAAGGTGGCAAAATGGGGTCACATGACCCCAGGACATTGTGACCATCATCAGTATGAACCAGTTGTCAAGTGTCTGAATTTTGATCACGCGATCATGGGGTCGTAAGTGTGAAAACTGTCGCAAATCATTTTTGTCAGTACCGTTGTAACTTTATACGGTCACCAAATGAACCGTTTCAAGTCGAGGACTACCTACGCTTGTGTTTATGCTGATCTATGACTGCTGAAGATAGATTTGATTTGAGTGGAGATATTACTAATCATTTGCAGGAAGTGGCCGTGCAAATTCTTGTACCACGCCAGAAATATCAGAAATGGGGCAAAACAACCAGCCAGCAATCAGAGC
Source organism: Rhabdophis nuchalis (assembly GCA_039707465.1). Taxonomy (NCBI): domain Eukaryota; kingdom Metazoa; phylum Chordata; class Lepidosauria; order Squamata; family Natricidae; genus Rhabdophis; species Rhabdophis nuchalis. Next base: position 208,982,374 of record CM077645.1, read on the forward strand.
ATCGGAGGTGATTCTCTGTATTCCTCATCCTGCCCCACCTTAGAGCAAGGAAGCATAAGTAGATATTCAGAGTTGGCACTGGAGGCTAAGACACAGGAAGAACAGTTGCAGGAATTAAGAAACTCTAGTTTAATGAAAAGAAGAATTAGGGGAGACAGGATAGCAGTGTTCCAATATCTCAGGGGTTGCTACAAAGAAGAGGGAGTCAAACTATTCTCCAAAGCACCTGAGGACAAAACAAGAAGCAATGGGTGGAAACTAATCAAGGAGAGAAGCAACTTAGAACTGAGGAGAAATTTCCTGACAGTTAGAACAATTAATATGTTCTGACCTAGACTTCCCGAGAGCATGAAGCAAACTCCTTGTCCCGACAAAAACCCCTTTTATTAATTTACTGTGAATTCTGCTCATTCACATCCAGAAAAGTCTTTCAAGGGAGGATTTCCAGTCACAGACCTTATCTGGCTTGGAGAGCTGCCAGGCCGATATCTGCAAAACTTGGCAAGGAGCTAATTGTCTCCTACAAACTCCACTCCCCCTTTGCTCCTCTTTTATTTCCTCTGGGAGGGGCCATTCATCATCCACCAGTGGCTTTACTCCCAAGTGGACCCCTGTTCTTTAGCTGATCCCTTCATCTGGCAACTCTGCGCATGCGCACACTGGGAACAGGCTCCGGCTGTTCTTCTGCCTCACTGCTGTCTGACTGAAGGCAGCTGATAACTGGTATATGGTTCTGCTCCCCAGCCCCTGCCTCCGACACAGAGCCCTCATCAGAGCTCCTTTCCCAGACTCCAGGACCTGCCCATGTTCCTCCCAAACCTCCTCACTGTCTGAATCTGCTGCAAACTCCGCTAGCCACTGGTCGGACACAACATAATCAGTGGAAGAACCTGCTTCCAGAAGTTGTGGGTACTCCAACACTGGAAGTTTTAAAGAAGAGATTACACAACCATTTGTCTGAAATGGTATAGAGTAGTGGGTCTCAACCTTCCTAATGCCCACGACCCTTTAATACAGTTCCTCATGTTGTGGTGACCCCCAACCATAAAATTATTTTATGTTTTCAGTATTTTTTCGAAAATATGTGTTTTCCAATGGTGTTAGGCGACCCCTGTGAAATGGTTGTTCGACCCCCCAAGGGGTCCCGACCCACAGGTTGAGAACCACTGGTATAGAGTTTCCTGCCTAAGCAGAGAGTTGGACTGGAAGACCTCCAAGGTCTTGGAGGTCCCTTCGGCCGATTCGCTCCCATCCCTTCGGCCGATTCGCTTCCACAGAGAGGGACTTCTCCGGGTACCGTCCACTAGGCAATGCCAGCGGGCTACGCCCAGGGGAAGGGCCTTCTCTGTGATGGGCCCGACCCTTTGGAACAACCTACCCCCCGATATTAGAACTACCACGGACCTCCACTCCTTCCACCAAAAAGTTAAGACCTATCTGTTCCATCAGGCTGGCTTGGGCTAATTTATGCTTCTCGCCCCAGTCTGTAATTTAAATTGTTTTATTCGATTTTAATGGGATATAGTTTTAATGTTTTATAAATTTTGTACAGGGTTATTTAATTCGATTTTAATTATGTATGTATTGTTAGGTTTTTTAGATGTTTTTAATTTTTCCTGTACACTGCCCCGAGTCCCTTCGGGGAGAGGGGGCGGTCTAGAAATTTAATAAAATAAATAAATAAAATAAATAAGGTCCCTTCCAACTCTGTCATTCTGTTAGTTTTTATAAATTCTGCTGTGCCCTTCTAAGAGTTTTTTTCTCACTTAAGAATTTACTCAGCACTTCAGGGAATGTTTTGCAATACAAAATTGCCTTGACCAGTCAACTGTCTAATATTCAGATTTACTTCATTGCTCTCACTCTTCCCTAGACATTCAACCCAGCAGTGTTTTTTCTCTCCCCCCCCTTAAAACGTGCTGCTTGTGGAGAGCAGGGGTGCCAACCGTGTGCCCAGCAATATTTGTGAATTAGTGACGTTATTATCTTTGCAGCAAAGGAAAACTTTTGGATCCTGTCCTCTTAGTGCTACAGTTGCCTGGGCTTAGCAATTAAGCAACTGCAGCTGATTTTGGTAATGTTCAGCAACATTTTTCCCCCTCTTCATCAGATCATTCTGTTCCCATAATTCTTGATTGTATAAGTAATTCATTTGTGCAATTGAGTTGTATTACCAAATCATTACATCTTGTGACCAGGCTTGCTTGCACTCATCAGAAATTTTGTCCATCTTTAGGATTACTAATGTGCATATGAGGAGACTGTCGGATGAGTTGCAATTGGCACACTCCATACTCCTTTTTAGAATCATTTCTCTCGGATTCGACTGACGATAAGTCTTCAGTTGTTTTAAGAGTTACAGACTTCTATTTGTGGCAGCGGTTTATTCCTTAAGGATGAACAGGTTGCATGATATTCTTAACACTGCTATGCATAGCCGAGATCCACTGCTTTGTATGCGATTGTTAATAATATTGCAGCCAATTATAACATGCAATTTAGGTTGTAAAGCAGCCCTCCTTAAGTAATCTCCTTTCTACATGCCTATTAGACAACCAGTGCTGACTAGGTTTGATGGGAGCTGGAGTCTCAATATGTCTACAAGATGCTTAATGTACAGACTAGGAGAAACCTGGCTAAAAAGCAGTCCCTGTGAGAGAGACCTTGGAGTCCTAGTGGGCAACCACTTAAATATAAGCCAGCATTGTGCAGCAGCAGCAGCCAAAAAGAAAAAGACAATGCAATCGTTGATTGCATAAACAGGGGGGATGGAGTCGAGATCATGAGAAGTATTAGGTAAAGGTTCCCCTCGCACATATGTGCTAGTCATTCCCGACTCTAGGGGGTGGTGCTCATTTCCACTTCTAACCTGAAGAGCCAGCGCTGTCTGAAGACATCTCTGGGATCATGTGGCCGGCATGACTAAATGCCAAAGGTGCATGGAACACTGTTACCTTCCCACCAAGGGTGGCCCCTATTTTTCTACTTGCATTTTTACATGCTTTTGAACTGTTAGGTTGGCAGAAGCTGGAACAAGTAACGGGAGCTCACTCCATTACGCTGCACTAGGGATTCGAACTTCTGAACTGCCAACCTTTCTGATCAACAAGCTCAGCGTCTTAGCCACTGAGCCACCCTTGGGAAGTATTAGTACCGTTTTACCACATCTGGAATACTGTATCCCGTTTTTTGTTTAGTTTACTTTATTGTCATTGCACCTCGTACAACAAAATTAAATGCCATCTTCAGTGTACATCATGCATAAGAAAACTATAAAAATAAAACAAAAACACACGTTCTATACAATATTTGGTGACTTCACTATAAAAAAGATGTTGAGACTTTGGAAAGAGTGCAGAGAAGAACAACTAAGCTGATGAAGGGCCTGGAGACTAAAACATATGGAAAAAGGTTGCAGGAATTGGATATGTCTATGTCAAGTTTAATGAAAAGAAGGACTAGGGGTGACATGAAGCTGTCTTCCAGTATTTGAGAGGCTGCCACAAAGAAGAGGGAGCCAAACTATTCTCCAAGGCACCTGAAGGCAGGACAAAAAACAAAGAATGGAAACTACCCAAGGAGAGATCCAACCTAGAACGAAGGAGAACTTTCCTGACTGTTAGAACAATTAACCAGTGGAACAAATTGTTTCCAGAAGTTGTGGGTGCTCCATCACTGGAGGCTTTTTAGAAGAGACTGGACAGCCATTTGTCTGAAATGGTATAGGGCCGTGATGGCGAACCTATGGCACGCGTGCCACGGTTGGCACACGGAGCCATTTGTTAGGGCACGCGAAGTGTTATCCTGTCAGCTGCAGTGTGTATGCGTATGCTGACCAGCTATCTTCGACCTTCTTTGACCTTCTTTTTTGCCCTCCAGAGGATTCCCTGAAGCCTTCCGGTTTGCCCGTAAGGCCTTTTTTTGCCCTCTGGAGGCTTCAGGGAAGCTCCTGAAACCTACGGAGGGCCTCCAAGGTGGCGGGGGGGGGCTGTACTTGCCCTTCCCAGGCTCCTCGAAAGCCTCTGGAGCCTGGGGAGTGTGAAAAACGTGTCCATCATGCTCCACAAGCGGTGGGGAAGGGTGGGGTGGGGTCGTGTGCAGATGCACGCACGTGGGGGGCCTCATGCACGCATGTGCGTGGGGGCTCGTGCAGATAGCATTATGGATGTGGCCACGCCTGCGCATGATCCCTCTATGCTCCCCCCACTTTTGGCACGCAATCCAGAAAAGGTTAGCTATCACTGGTATAGGGTCTCTTTCTTGAGCTGGACTAGAAGACCTCCAAGGTCCCTTCCAACTATTATTCTGTATACTTTGCTGTGTTGGGGGAAATAGATGTAAGCTACTGTAATCAGGGCAGGGTTACACCTCTACCAAGGTCAGAGAGGAAATAGAATAGTTAGTAGTTCTTTCTCTTGGAAGCTTAAGACAGATAAAATCCAAAGAAGGGCCCAAATATTGAGACTTTTTTAAATGCCAGCAAATAAATGTTAAAAATAGTTTAGAGAAAGGTTTGACCAGAGAAGGGACAATTCCCGTTAGAGAGAAAGAGAGAATGAGGCCACCTTATGATTTATGGAAAAATTTCAAATTTCCAATGCTGACCTCTGAACGATCGACATCTCCTCCAGTGGGATCAACCATGGCTTGATGGTGTGGGGGCTCACCAGCTCCGTGACAGTGACCTCCTGGCTGAAGGTGGCCACCAGGGTCATGTCCGCTGTTGGGAGAAAGTAATCCGAAACAAGCAGGGATAAATCGGAGTATCAGTAGAGACAGCGTACAGGTGGACCTGGAGGCCAATGACATTGGAGGGCATTGGTGCCCCTACCCCTTGATATCTGTGCCTGGAGGAGTATCGCCGGTAACTGTGCCTGCTGCGAGACAATGGCGGATCAACCGCTGGCAGGCCGAAAATCAGAGAAAACAGATCTGGGCACGGCTGCCCCGCCGATGGCATTGACTACGGTTCCGCCCAGCCTGACTGCCGGAGCAGTGTTCCGTTGAGGAATGTGTGCCGCCAGGTGAAGTTAAGGTGGCTCGCCCCCCTAGGGTCCAGCCTTCCAGCTGCAACCACGAGGTAATGGGACAAGCGCCCCCTCGTTGAGGAAGGCGGCCATGGCTGAGACCTGGTATGTGACCCATCGGGCGTGGCAGCCCCGAGCCATGCGCAGGAGGCCAGACGCGCCGCCTTCCGCCCGGCCTCTCGATGTTTGTGAGCCCCCCAGGGGCACGGCCTCTGTGCCATCTGGATGTTCCGGTGAGTCCCCCCCCTTGTGGCCAGCTCTCGAACGTGATGCCGTCCTCCGGCCGTGGTAGCCCTGCCCCAGGTAAGCCTTGTGGCTGGTACCCATCAGGGGGCAGTGCTCCGACCTGAACTGGAACCCGCCTAGACGGGTGCCATCCCTGGCCGTCTCAAGAGCCAGAGACACCGCTGGGAGAAGCAACTGCACACCCACGCCTATGGCACTATCGAGAGGCCTGAAGGCCTCATGCCAAGGGACTGTGACAGGAGGAGCCCGTGAGCCGTCCAGGGCAACTCCCCCTCGCGTGGGGTGGAACAACCCGCTTACCGTACCTACGACAGCTATTCCTGGAATATTGGTGAAATTACCGCTCCTGACCGGGCTAGCTCGGAGACGGGGTCCCGAATCCTCCCCCCCCCCCAGGCTGATGGCCAACTGTGGGCCTAAGCTCCAAGTGCCAACCGAAGATCGGTGATAAAACAGGCGGCCGGCCGATATAACGACGATGGCTGCCGGGGCCTGCCAGTGGGCGAGCTGGCGTCTACCGATGAGTGGTAGTACTGTGCTCAGAACCCTCGAAACTTTCTTAGAGCGGAGGGACTGCGATGGGCCTCTGAACCAGGAGTGTGTGGAGGCAGGCCTCTTGGAGGCCCCCTGAAGAGATGAGATCCCCTGGTTGTTAAGAACCCAGAAGGGAGAAAAAGAGACATGAGGCATTGGCCAGCCGACGTCGACCCCAATGTTCTAAACCGAAGATACCATTGTATCTTCGGTTGTGTGCTGCTTGGAGAGTGTGATACTCTCCAAGCAGCACACAGAGAAGATCGTTCAGGTAAGTCAACGACACTTCCAATACTGATGGCCAAGCGAATAAATTATGCAATAATTTTAATATGTTGGTGTGATCCATCTAACATCTCACCACAAAATTGAATTCCAAATTATTCTGGAACTACGAACCACCACACTTAATTTTAACTTAGTCTATTGTGCTGTGCATTCTGTGTATTCCATGTGCCTTTGGCATTTAGTCATGTCGGCGACATGACCACGGAGACATCTTCGGACACCTCTGGCTCTTCAGCTTTGAAACAGAGATGAGCACCGCCCCCCTAGAGTCGGGAACCACTAGAACATATGTGCGAGGGGAACCTTTACCTTTTTATTCTGCTGCTGTGGCTCAGTGGCTAAGGTGCTGAGCTTGTTGATCAGAAAGGTCGGCAGTTCAGCAGTTCGAATCCCTAGCGCCGTGTAACTGAGTGAGCTCCCGTTACTTGTCCCAGCTTCTGCCAACCTAGCAGTTCAAAAGCATGTAAAAAATACAAGTAGAAAAATAGGAACCACCTTTGGTGGGAAGGGAACAGCGTTTGGTGCGCCTTCGGCATTTAGTCAAGCCGGCCACAGGACCACAGAGATGTCTTTGGACAGCATTGGCTCTTCGGCTTTGAAACGGAGATGAGCAGCGCCCCCTAGAGTCGGGAATGACTAGCACATATGTGCAAGGGGAACCTTTACCTTTACCTTATTGTGCTGTGTGAATTCAGCCAGTGATTTTTCCCTTGTAAAAGGCTTTATCTTTGGAGAGGGGACTGTTGCTCATTTAACCACAGGCTTTCAAAAACAAGCAAACCCCCCCCCCCCCAATTAAATATTTTGGTCCACTGGGGATAAAAACACGGAGGGTCAACCTTAGCTGGATCTCCTGGGAATGAGCACCGTCATTTACCTTAAATCTGCATAGTGATGAAAAGCCTCGGGAGAGAAAAATGTTGACGGTCTTTGACATTTACAAGTTGTGTCTGGACTCGTAAACAGAGGTTGTGTCGGAATCCTCTTCCCACAGTCAGAAGAGCAGTAAGTAATAGCAGCTTGATTACTTTATCTCACTCTAGGCTGCAAATAATAATTACAGCAACTTAAGTCTGATGAATAAAAGCCTTGCATTAAAATGCAAAGGAAGAAAGCATTTCTTTAACAGGCAGTCATAATCATGTGTAATTGTTTGGCAATCTAATGTGGCTCTGGTAATCTATCTACATAATTACCTTTCGGGGTTTTTCTCTCTCTCTCCTTTCTCTAATATCCACCCCTACACCCGTGGGATATTACTGAAGCAAACTTATTTGAAATGTTTCCTTTGAACAAGCAGGAATCAAGGGACTCGGGTAGCTTGTTCCCATCGATGTTTCAAGATCCTCAAACCTACATCGATAAGGCACCATTAATTTTTGGCAGCTGCCAAGCACGGTGTGTTTCAAAACATGGATAGGCAAACATGAAGCAGTATTGGCTCGCATTTCTTGAGCAATCCATCCGAATTAGCTAGGTGCTTTTGGGACTGAATCCTATATCTTATTGGCAGAGAGCCCCTTTGAATTTGGAGCAGCTCAGACATGTTGTTCTGTTGGCCATTGTGAAAGTAGCAGATGGCTGGGAGAATGTTGTTTGCTTCTATACAGGTAGCGCTTTCGAACTGCTAGGTGAGCAGGAGCTGAGGCAAGGACGGGAGCTCATCCCATTTACCTGGTGCTCGGGTTTCAACCCTGCTGCTGCTGGCTTTCCAACCAACAAGTCCAGCGTCTTAACCACTAAGCCGCCATGCTTCCCTACTAAGTACAGCATAGAAGTAAAATTTCAGGATTCCAAATAGCATCCTCAAACACATAACACTCCAAGGCTAGAAGTTCCTCAAAGTTTCAATTTATTAAAAGAGCCATGTTGGCACCTCTGGGAAAACCCGAATCTGAAAGCTTCCAGGTTTTTCCCACCTAGTTGAAAGTTCAAAATCCTGCCCCAACACTCACAAGGTTCATCACATGATCCAGTCTTCCACTGCCACGAAGATAGTGTCCACCCATCCAGTTCCGGCTAGGTGCACAAAGGATGACCTTGAGTTTCTAAGAAGAATGTGGTTATGGCCACATATTACCCAACTCTATATAACCCCCAATTTTCCCACAGTAGAACGTATGACAGGACTGAAGTCCAAGAAGAAAATATGGCTTGCAGGCACGACAGAGAAATCTTTTGTTTGGAGAACTCACAATGTTGTACAAGGAGACATACAAGAGACAAGAAAAGAAAATGAGGCTGATGTAAGGGAGGGAATTAAAGCCCTAGGAAGAATATATTTATTTTAATGCGAATATTTAGGCTTGCAAAAGAAGGCTATGGGAATTGAAGGCTGCACCAAGATTTTCTAGGAAATATGTCATACAGGATGCATCTTAAGGGGTAGATGAGTCTGTATTGGTTTATGCAAACTTGATGCCATTCTGATATGTTGTATTTCGACTTTCAGAAATCTTAGCCCGCAATGGCATTGAAGAACACCAGTTTGGGGACGATCGGTTTTATAAACCCAATTTTTTGCCTAAATCTGAAAGTTTTAAAAAAAATAATCTGCAGAGCTACTGGTAAATATGTATTCTTCATTGTATTTTCCTCAAAAGAATCTTTATTTCTCAATATAATTTATCCCCAAATATGTACTTTTCTAAAAGCCAAAGGCTACATTGCAAAATATGAAGGAATGTGAAATCCCAATGATATTTGCATTCCAATCTGAACAGCTGGCCAGGATGTCTGATTTGCTAATGTACTTTTTTGTAGGACTGGAAATGTGAAAAAATAATTTCCCACATAGAAAATCAAGGCCGAACTGTGGTGGCATTGCAGCATTTCCAGATCCAATCTTAAACCATCTTTGTAGAGAAATCTGGGTTGATTACAAACATTGCCGTTTTCTTATGATCTGCCTACCAGCAAAGATAGATATTGTCTAAGCCAGCCTCTAGTCTTGTTTTCATCAAATGGCTAAAAACAAATTAAAACTGAAAAGGATCATATCATATCCATACCCAGAACTGCAAGTGTGTCCATATATCAGTGTTATAAAAATAAACTTACTTATTCATGTTAAATAAAAGCTCAACAATTGCCTTTGTATAAGGTGCTAAGATTGGTTAGATTTAATCAGATATGTATATGTTGTGGGGAAATGTGTTTTAGTTTATTGTACAGGTAGTCTTTGACTTATAACTAGTCATTTAGTGGTGGTTCAAAGCTACAATGGCACTGAAAAGAGTGTCTTACAACTGATCCACAATCTTACCACCATTGCAGCGACCCCACAGTCCAGCGGTTCGTTCCCCCTGGTACGGTATGGTATGCCAGAAGAGGTAGTGAAATCTGGTGTACCAGATAGGACCAGTGGTAATGGTGGCTTGGCCAGGCCCCTGAACCTGTTCTTAGAAGCTTTGTCAGTAGCTTTTTTTAAAACAGTTTCCCCCCTTGCTTGCTCAGGCAAGGGAAAAAAACCTTTAAAAAGTAAGAGAGAGAGGGAGAGGGAGGGAAGGGAAAAAGAAAAAGAAAGAAGGAAACTCACTTTTCAGCTGGGAGATTCAGCAAAAAAGAAAAACAAATGCTGTCACTTTAAATCGGAACTGAGCATGCCTGGCTGTGGAATTCTGGGAGTTGAAGTCCACAAGTCTTAAAGCTGCAAACTTTGGAGTCCTGCTTTAAATTGAAAAGCTGCTCGGAAGGAGGTTTGCAAAGTGACATTCAGCAGTTATTTGGTGGGGGCTGCTTCCACAGAGGGAAGGGAGAAAGAAAAGAAAAGAGAAAAGAAAGACAGACAGACAGTCAGATGGACAGCGCAGCACAGCACAGCACAGCAAAGCAATTTAGGGCTAGAAGGCTACTCAGAGGTCTAGTGCAACCACCTGCTGCAGCAGGAAACCTTACATTGTCTGGATTATTTTGGTGCCTCTAACAGACAGGAAAATTGCCAGAAAGGAGAAGGAGTTTACTAGGACAAGACTGCAATGCAGAGGAAGGCAGAGATAGTCCTTGACGTGTGACTACAATTGAGCCCAAATTTTTGGTTGCTAAGCAAGAGCGTTGTTAAGGGAGCTTTACCACATATTACCCAATCCATGACATCTCCTGGTGAGTGACATCAAGTTGGCCACGCCCACTCAGTCACATGACCGCAAAGCCACTCCCACTAAATAGGCCATGCCCACAGAATAGGTAGTAAAAAGTGAAGAAACCCATCCCTGCCACGGCCACACATTCAAAAGTTGGATGATTGACAATTGGCAAATATTTATGATGATTGCAGCATCTCAGAGTCATGTGATTTGTGACCTTTTGTCACCATTTGTGACCTTTCCAGCTGGCTTCCAACAGCCAGATTCAATGGGATAAACTGGATTTTCTTAATGACCGCAGGATTCACTTAACAATTGCAGCGATTCACTTAACAACTATGGCAAAAAGGTCATAAAATCAGCCGTGATTCATTTAACAACCACCTTGCTTGCCAAAGGAACTTCTGGTCCCAATGGTGGTTGTAAGTCGAGGACTATGGGAAAAAGTGCAGAGAAGAGCATCTAAGATGATTAATGGTCTGGAAACTAAAACATTATGAAGAATGGTTGCAGGATTTGGATATGGCTAGTATGGAGAAAAGAAGGACTAGGGGATACATGATAGCAGCATTCCAATATTTGAGGGGCTGCCACAAAGAATAAGGGGTCAAATCATTCTCCAAAGCACCTGAGGGCAGGACAAGAAACAATGGATGGAAACCAATCAAGGAGAGAAGCAACCTAGAACTAAGGAGAAATTTCCTAACAGTGAGAACAATTAACTAGTGAAACAGAAGTTGCCTTCAGAAGTTCTGGCTAATCTATCACTGTAGGTTTGAAAGAGACTGGACAGCCACTTGTCTGAAATGGGGTAGCGTCTCCTGCTTGAGCAGGGGGTTGGACTAGAAGACCCCAAGGTCCCTTCTAGCTCTATTCTGATTTGAATTGGCTTATCTGCCCAGCCTATTTTATTAATTCATGTTTCAGTGTGTTATGCAATCCCAGAAGGTAGGTTAATTCAGCTTGTTGCACAAATGCAATCAACAAGGGTGCTTGAGAAAGAGCTTCCAATTCAGGCAGACTAAAATGTCCTGCTTTACCCAAATCTTCGCTACCGTGATGCTCAGATGAGAAGAGGTCAGTTGCAGCCTTTGAAGGGTTCACCGTCTCCCCTGTACACTTCAGGGATAGTCCAAGTAATCACAATAGACAGGGTTACAATAAACACTACCTTGTTCTAAAGCCATGGCAATGTCTCTTTCAGCCTTCAGTAGAGTGGAATCCATTCTCCCGCAACATTGTCTATCCAGCTGCTGGATCATTCTCTTGATGTCTCTCATCCCCTTACTTATCAGTTGATCTACTACTGTCTGTGGATTAGCTTTCTCCAATCTAGTCCCTTCTGATGTATTGTGGCTTCAGCTCCCAAAATTCTTACTCAGCATAGCTGATCTAAATGGAATTACGATTAGAGCTTGCAGGCTCACTTATGTTCTGCTGCTTCCTTGTTTTGTTTTTTTGGGTTTTTTTTTTTTTTTGCTCGCTGGAATTCCTCCATCTCTGTGTCTCGTTTCCACCACTTCTGTTTATAAAATCTAACCTTGGCATCCAGAACCTTCTTCCTCTTGCTGCTGGCTTCCCTTACGGAACGGCTGGCACTGAATTCGCGTGAGAGACGCGATAAGCTTTCATTCCCAAACATTTGTCTTCGCATAATAATCAAAGTTTACGTCACAATCACACATCGGCAACAGCAGTTTTTATGGAAGCCAGTTGATACCCGATAGCCCAAATGATCAGTGGGTAAACACATAGGTCTCTTAATTGCTCCTGATTCCAACTCTGGCTGAGTAATTAATGGATAACCGCTTTCCTTCCACAGTCAGGAGAGAGAGGAGAGCAAAAAGGAAGAGGCAGAATCCCAAAAGAACAGGGAGAAACATGTTCCTAACAGGGGTTTAACGTTTAGCCCTTAATGGATTTCGAATGACTGATGGCTTTTTATTTCAATTTATTTGCCATAAAAAAGTAGCAACGGCGTGAGTCATAAACCAAGGTCCCAAGTTTTGGGTTTGCTAATTAAATTTAAAAAAAAAGGGGGGGGGTATTTGTCTCTAATGAATTTGGCTTAACCTTCCAAGTTTATTAGTTGCACACAAACATCATAAATGTTGTTGGGGAGCAACCATGGAAACCCTTGTTTTTCCTGCCATTGCTAAATTTACCACGGGTTGAATATTAACACAGTGCCTGGCAATACTTTCAAAGCAAAAATAGCTTTGGTGTGACTCACAGTGACTCATTTTACTGCTAGGCCTGGGACGATGCCTAGAGTTGACAGAGAACGAGTTGGCTTGCCTGCATTATTACTGCGGATTTTTTCTTCTCTCTCTCTCTCTCTCTCTCTCTCTCTCTCTCTCTCTCCTTTTCTAGGAACTGTGGACACAGCTCATTCTTGCGAATTATCTTGTGCAATCCTTTGAATGCAGCAATGTGTTTGTTTTGCTTTCCAAGTCAGATGAATCAGAGGATGGTGAAAGACGTACCCATAAGAAACTTTTCTACTTTAAAATATATATATATATATATATATATATATATTTCCACAGTTCTAGAAAATGCAGCTTCTCCGAATTTAGCTTTTGGCCTCAGCCGTCAAGAAGCAGCATTCCAATATTAAACTTGATGGCCCTTTCTCCGTATTATGTAATGTTTGCATTGCTTGGAAGGTGTTTTTCAAGAAAAGCTTTATTTTCTGGTTGAACTTTGACCCTTCCTGTGACTGGGGGGGGGAGAGTTCCACGTTTTTTTTTTTAATTAGACAAATGTAATAGAACAGAAGTTAACCAGGCCAAAAAAGGGAAAAAGCAATAAAGAGGCTGCTTGGAATTCATAGAGAAAGAGGAAGAGGCTCATTCAACACATGCCACATGTGAAGGATATCCTTTTTCGCTGTCCTTATTGCTGATTGCGTGTGTCTGAAGTTCATGTGTCAGGCGTGAAAGACCAAGTTCACACGTGAGGTTTCAATTAAACTGATTTATTGCTAAAACACCTATGGGCAGGAATCTTTTCAATTAACAGTACCTTCTTAAGAGTTAAATAATGGTCAAAGGGAATTCAGGTGAGGTTGAATTTAGTTTACTTGTGGCTATGGAGAGGTTGTAGACCAGGGGTCACCAACCTTTTGGACCTCGGGGACCACTAAATCCAGCATTTTAAATCCTGCAGGCCACTAATATGATCTGTCCAATGACCGGGTGGCTAGGTGGTCATGTGACTGGGTGGGCATGGCCAACTGGATGTCACTCACGTCGAGGGGTGCCCCGCCAGCCTCTACTTGCTCCTCCTCTCCCAGCCACTCCTTGCCTGCCCGCCTGGGCTCCTTAGGGCCCCACAGGAAGCAATTGTTGGAGCTAAGCAGCCACCACGAGGAAGAGTTGGCGAAACAGTTCAAGTTGGATCTGACCGAGAAGGAAGCTCAGTAGAAGCACCTCAGTGGGGACTATGAGCATAGGCTTTCCAAGCAGAGGGAAGACCTGTGGGAGTGCTAGGCCAGGTACCAGCACCCGAAGGCTCAGTGTGCTGAGATGGTCAGCCAGTTCCAGGCTATGATGCAGTGCCACTGGAACAAGGTCTTCTGACTCTTCCCTCCAGCCTTCACCCAAAGCCCCGCACCAGGAGGCCGAAGCAGACTCCAAGTTGGAATTTCTGCCCCACACAAAAAGACCCTGAAGGGGGAGACTCTCTGCAGCAACACAAGCATTCATTGCATGTATCCGGCCCAGGGGTCGTAGTTTGAGGACCCCTGATTTAGTGCAATATAAAAATGCAAATAATTTTTCTGCAGACCACCAAAATTTTCTCATGGATCACCAGTGGTCCACAGACCACCAGTTGGTGACCATTGTTGTAGACTGATCCTTCTTTTAACACTACCACCAGGTTCTTCCATTCCTTCTCCTACAGTAGGACTGGGTTTGATACCTACAGTTCCTTTCTGTGGCTCTGAAACACTTTCCCCACAAATCAAAATCCCAAAGCTTGCAAGCTGACTTTTTTGTATAGGTGTTCAGGAAACCCAATATTGCTTTTGACTTTGAAGTATAGTAGAAGGTGGCTGAGAAGCAAGCCACAGAGTGAGAGTCTATAGCCGTGATGGAGAACCTATGGCACGGGTGCCACAGGTGGCACGCGGAACCATTTCTTAGGGCATGTGAGGTGTTGCCCTGTCAGCTCCAGCGCGCTGGCCAGCTGATTTATTTTTCTCTCTCTGGAGGCTTCAGGGAAGCTCCTGAAGCCTCTGGAGGTGGGGAGGGGAGGCTGTTTTCACCTTCCCCAGGCTCCTAGAAAGCCTCTGGAGCCTGGGGAGGGCGAAAAAAGCACGCCAAAAGAAGGAGGTCACGAACATAGCATAGCTCCCCCCGCTTTTGGCACGCAAGCCAAAAAAGGTTAGCCATCACTGGTCTATAGCTAATGGTGGAAGATCCACTAGTGATCTTCTAGGTAATTTCATGACCAAATTTGGAGCATCTGAAATAAGCAACCTGGGCACACCAAGATTAATTTTAATAGGATGCTTTGAAGAGCATATAGGAAATCCTTGTCTTATGACCATAATGGAGCCTCCTCATTACAGTTGTAAGCCATGACAGTAATAAAGCAAGCTATCATGAGACCGGGCCTGACTTTATGACCTTTTTGCAGTGGCTATTAAACCGTTCACTAGGGGTTATTTTTTTTTACAGAAAATGAGAAGTAACCACCAGTTTTGAGCAAAAATGTTGTAATCATGGTCATGTGACCATGGTACATTAGAAACAGCCATAAATGTGGGGTTACCAAGTGCTCAAAATGGGATTTTGTGTTTGCAGGGTTTGGCCATTAGAAGTTCAGAACGAGTTATCTTTTGAGTGGTCAGTCATAACTTTGAATAGTTTGGAAGCTGAATCATGGCAAATGGGCTTTTTTTTAAGTTTGAAAAATTATGCTGCTTATCCAAGCTTCTAAAGTGTGAGCAAGTTGGTTAGAGGGACCCCCATATGGTGATTTCATTTCTCACAATTAGAACAATTAAGCAGTGGAACAGCTTGCCTCCAGAAGTTGTATATTCTCCAACACTGGAAGTTTTGAAGAAGAAATTGGATAACCATTTGGCTGAAATGGTATATAGGGTTTCCTGCCTGAGCAGGGAGTCGGACTAGAAGACCTCCAATGTCCCTTCCAACTCTGTTATTCTATTCCCATTCCCATTCTATTCTATCTAATGTGAATAGGTTTGTTAGGTGAGCAGGCAGAGAGTTGTTAAGGGTCCTTGCTTCTAAATCCTTCTCTGTTTAAAATACATTTTTAATTGAACTTATTTAAACATTAAAAACAAAACACAAATTTCCACTCATTTACAGCGTTTCCACATCAATATCATTCATATCGTTCATATTTACATAAGCTCTATTACTATATTTTCTAACATAATCTATATTACAAAGTCGCTTAGAATATAATAATATTTACAGATATATACAGTGATGTATTTGTTGTAGATAATACTTAATTCTTATCAATATTTTTGCGTCTTTTGTCCAACCATTTATACCACCTACTTTATAATACTACAATTCTTCTCTATCCTTCAGTTCCATGGTCAATCTATCCATCTCTGCACACTCAAGTACATTTGAAGGGATATTATTCTGTTTCCAATTTTGAGCGAATACGGTTCTTGTTGCAGTTAGTACGTATAATATTATATATTGGAATTTTTTACACATTTTTTCACCTAATATGCCCAATAAGAATAGTTCCGGTTTCAATTTGCTCTTTTGTTCTGTAATTTGTTCCAGCCATTCCTTTATTTTAAGCCAATACTTTCTGGCTTTAGTACAGGTCCACCACATATGGTAGAAGGTTCCCAACATTCAGGTGAGTGCTAAATCCTTCTCTTAGGTGGGTCGTTAAGTGTGACCTCCCTAGTGAACTTGTGAAGTGATCTTTATCTTCCTGGGGAACTGAGGCAAGAGCAGCATTAAAAAATGGGGGACAGGTTGTGTCTGAATCCTCCACCTCTATTAAAGGTGTACACCAAAACATAAAATGAGTAATTTAGTGTTGCAGTCCAATGCAGAGAGGAATGTTGAGAGCTCTGCCTTGGAGAAATCAAACAGCCTTTACGCAAGAAGATGGCTCCGCATAGGAGAAGCGATACTACAGGACTCAAAATCAGAATATACCTGCACTTAAAAGAAAAAGGACACTCTTGAGGACCACAACGTTCACATTTTGGACAGCGCTGGATTGAGGGGCAACCAACTTAACAACTCTAATAGCTGGCTTGAGAGAGGAATGAAGGAATCCGTTGATGCTGAAGTGGAGAATCCTTCATTTAATAGAGGGACAGGCCTCAGATACAACCATTTTTACTGCTGCTCTTGCATTCAGCAAGGGACTCCATCACAACCTAAGGTCTGAGAAAAGAACCATGTCTTGAAGGTTGTGCAGGAAGTCGTAGCACCCACCCCTCCCTTACAAGAATGAAATATCCTAGGAAATATTGAAAAGGCAGAATATTATATTTCCTTGGATAAGAAATGGAGAAATATGTTTTTAGGCAGGAAATAGACTCACTCTTAATAGCCCCCACTTTTCTTAACGGGCCATTAAAAGGCCTGAGGCAGTCTATTCTACATAACAAAGATGTTCCCCCTTCAGCTCCAGGGTGATGGGATTAAGGCATGATAGTATTAGCCCTTTACCCATCTCCCCACAGGGCAGCTGGGAAGAAGCAATGCTCAACCAAACTTGGGCTCAAAACACAGCCTAGAGAGTTGCCCCTGCATGGCCCCATGGGAGTCTGACAACCAATCAGAGTACATTTCTTACACAGCAACAGGAAACAGAGAGGCGGGCCAAACAGAGAGTATAAAGCCAGGAACTTTCAGCATCTCGGTCTCTTTTTTCTTCTTCAGCCAACATCTGGAAACATGTGATCCCCCTTTCCTGTTCAGGACCTCAAGCCATGTGGTCCTGCCCACCATTAAACCTTCTTTCCAAGCAGCCTCCATGTTTCCAGTGTCTTTTTCCCCACTTGAAACTGAACCCAGAAGGACATTTCTTCCAACAGTTGTAAGAAAAGAACGTCTGTAACTCAGTGTTGAACTGTGAAGATCTTGGTGCTCTCTGAGCTTGGTTGTTTGCTTGCAGACGTTTCATTACCCAACTAGGTAACATCATCAGTATGAGTGTTTTTGGAGTTACTACCTGTTTACATACAGTAGCTTGCTCTTCTAGTTTTGAGAGAGGCGTGGCTTCCTTATTGGTGGTTTGGTGATTAAGAGTATTGTTTTCTGCCTGATTGTCCGATGTTGATCCCTGTTTATCTGAGTTTTGTCTGCTGGAAGTAATGCCTTCTCGTTTTTTGTTCCCTTCCCAAATTTTACATTGTCTCTTTAAAAAAAAAAATCTTTTCCAAATGGCAACTAGTATTAATTGGTGTTGGAGCCCAGTAGAGGAGGAATGGAAAGTAATTGTCATCAGAGGAGGCCTAGCTCTAGATTGCTGTTAAATGCCATTTTGCAAGACATGAGACTGAGCAGGAACTCCTTGAAAATCATTAGCAAATGATTGCACTTGGGAAGCAAGTGCAATGAAGAGTTTTTAAAAAAAACATCTGAAGTATTTATATTTTCATATTGACACTGACAGAGTATCCCAGTGAGAGGATGGCAATTCAGGCAGATTATTTTAAAACCCAAGTGTAATGTGGAAAATAACTGGAATGAAATGTATCTGGATGCTGTAATCAGTATTATCAAAAAAGCTTCTTGTTGTTTTGAACATTGTTGAATGCATTTTTCTAACAGGAGCAAATGTCTTCCTACTGAGAAGCAGAACTTCTATCTTGCCTTTATTATTATTATTTTTTTAAAGTGGGGTGGGGGAAAAAAACCTCCAGCTTATTTTATTAGGGAGAATGATTTTATCCCATATTAAAAGGTCAAGATTCCCCTTGCACATATGTGCTAGTTGTTCCTGACTCTAGGGGGTGGTGCTCTATCTCCATTTCAAAGCCAAAGAGCTAGCATTGTCCGAAGACGTCTCCGTGGTCATGTGGCTGGCATGACTCAATGCTGAAGGCGCACGGAACGCTGTTACCTTCCCACCAAAGGTGGTCCCTATTTTTCTAGTTGCATTTTTACATGGTATCGAACTGCTAGGTTGGCAGAAGCTGGGACAAGTAATGGGAACTCACTCCATTACACAGCACAAGGGATTCGAACTGCTGAACTGCCAACTTTTCTGATCAACAAACCACCATCCCTTCTAGTCACATTAGGTCCTTTAAATTCAAGCTGCTTAAAATACCATACATTGATTATTTTCCACTGGCCTATCCAGCAAGCAAGTCAGGGCAAAATCTGTGTTTTGCGTTTATTAAAGGGGAATGTGATTTCCTTGGACTTTAAAAATAAGACAGCTTTTATTCACTGTTGAGAGAATTTGGATTATAATACAGAGCATTCCTGAACTGTTAGCCCTATCATCTTGCTATTGTTTCATTTCCTTAGATATTGTACCCAAACCAAAACTTCTGAATTTGCCTTGAGGTTTTGCTTCAGCTCAGATCCTGATGGGCTTACAGTCATTCTTGGAAATGTTTCATTTGCCCCATCAAGATGCAACCCCCCCCTTTGTCCAATTCCTAGGATATTTCCTCATGGAAAGTCTCCATATTATATTGTGAAATTTCCCCTTGGTAGCAGTGCTAATTAGAGTAGCTTCCGTGACTGGCCAATGTTAGGTCAAGCGTCATTATTTCTTAAAAATGTTTGTTAGGCAGTTATTCCATAATACATGTCTTTAGCAATCTTTCCTAAATTTATTGTACAACCTTATTAAGTCATCCACTCTTTCAGATTAGATATTCTGAATGCTTGAATGTGTTTATTCATATATGGAAGATATATTGTGGTTTCATAGACACCACCCTGTGTAGGAGGTGAAGTAGCTTCCTGCCACTGTGGCAAGGGAGACAACCGAAGTGACTTTTGACCAACATTAAGTCACATCGAAAATGGCCAACCCATCCGCTTCACGCTGGCGGACTTTATGCATGAGAGGCTGTGGCCTAGAATGTTTCTTGCTGATGGTATATTTATCTAATTAGTGGGAGTTCTTTCTCAACAGTGTAAGATTAGTGTCCCAACCAAGAGTGAAGACTCTGCCATAATTATCAGAGTAAAAAAAAAGAAATAATTCATAATGCTCTTCAATAATTCCAGAATTAAAACCAAGACATCTCATGAATAGAGTAACCACAATCAGGAGACAAAAGTGATATTCATCAGCCTCTTTTCCCCCCCAAATGCTATTCCATTTTATGTGTTATAATGACAAACTTAGGATAGGCTTGGGATCTAAACTTGGTGAGAATAAACCAACATTACCTGTTTTTTTTTTATTACCTATGAATGTCTAGGCCAGGGATCTGCAAAGTTGGCTCTTTTAAGACTGGTGGACTTCAACTCCCAGAATTCCTCAAGCCAGCCTGGGGAATTCTGGGAGTTGAAGTCCACCAGTCTTAAAAGAGCCAACTTTGCAGACCTCAGGTCTAGGCTACTTATAGATACTGTTGATTGGAAAAGATGCAATTTCAGTCCAACATCATTTGGAGACTATGAAGATTGGGGAATTAAAAAATGTTTCATTCTAGTAGAAAATATTGGATAGAAGTTATCTTTCTTTCTGTACATGCCTATAAAATATTAGGACAATATAAGGGCCAAATAATGGTTTCTTAGCTGAGAAGAATAAATTGCCAAAACCTGTTTTGTGGTTTCTAAAGAAGGCTTTAGTGACAGAGGTTGAGCACCAATTAGAAGCTCCTGGCTTGTTAATTCAGGTTGATATTATCTGGTGCCACCTGATCCAAAGCATTCATCATTTTAGATAGAATGCATGAAAGTCTAATTTGCAATTTCCAGGCTCCCAGTAATTACATGGCTGTTTCTTACTAGTTTCTGCTATGACATTTAAATTTCCTGTCACATGAATCAAAAGCTGGGGGGGGGAAATAAGCCTTTTTAAAATAAAGGTTGACTCCAGCACTGTTCATACAGGATTTTGGAATTAGTCAGAACCCAGAGTAGATAGGATAATTGATTAATTAATCAATGACACACAACTGCCTACAGTGAAAAATAAAGTCATATATAAAGCAAATGGTGATCTCCAGGGTGGGTGTGAGTGATGGTGATTTGGTGACTCTGATTGAAGATAGACCTATTTCTTCCTGACATCCAATAAAGTTCTTTCTCACTTTGACATTGTACACTAGTAATGACATTTTACACAAGTAATGAATGCTCACTGATTTAATGCTGTTGTTTATAGTACCTTGAAGCTAGAGAGAAAAAAGAGGGGACCCAAACTTCAGTGATTTCCTGAATCCCTTCCACAGAGTTGGCTCTAGTTAATCCATTCTGACATGAAACATGAAAATCCCGGTCTGAATGTGTATGCTCCAGAATCCAGCTAAATGGGCTGCACCTCCCCTATTAATAACCCTAATTTCTCTGAATTAACTCTCATCTCCTTTTGAAACTGGCCGCCACAGATATTCTCCTAACTTGTCTCTATACAGCACAACAGCAATGCCCATAATTTAACCATGCAGTCTGCAAAAAACCCACACTTTTTAACCTGCTAGGTTTTCTTACCACAGTTTCATTTTAGGATCCTGGGGTCTTATTTTAGGAGAAGGAGTTCACATCCTGTATTCCTGCATTTATAATCCACTAGTCATTGTTGATTCCAGGGGGCAATGCTCACATGCATTTCAAGGCCATTGAACCAGTGCTATCTGAAGACATTTCCACAGTCATGTGGCCAGCATGATGTCACGGAGCACTGTTACCTTCCCACTGAAGTGGTACCTATTTATCTACTCACTTTTGCATGCTTTCAAAGTGCTAATGGGCAGGAGTTGGGGTGAGGATGGAGCTCATCCCATCGCGTATTACTCAGGTCTCAAGCGTAGACTGCCGACTTCCCAGCTGACAAGTCCAGCGTCTTAACCGCTGAGCCACCACACCGCCCATTCCACATATAATAATATAATAAATCTGCGTCATGTATGCCACTCTCCTTTATTACTTTCCCCCCCAAGTGCAATTGTGTGGTTTTTTCCACTGGGGAGTTGCTCCATTCCACTCAACATGCAAGAGGTATCTTTTGTAGGTGTACAGTAACCATTTTGGGGTGTGGCAATCAGAACTGTACCCTAATTACAAATAAAGACACATCATCAATGCATATAGGGCATTACATACAGGTAGGTGTCCCCTTCCCCGTCCCCCGTCCCCCCCCCCCAAGGCTGCATGCTGTATAGGGTGAATCAGATTATCCACAATAACATTTCCTGGTTATTCTAGGTCAGATCCTATCACTCTCCATGTCAATATTTTTTTTTACCTGCAAATGGATCACTTTATAGTTATTACTTAATCACTCAATCACATTTAGCAATTTGCAAGCTAGGCAGAAATCTGTGGCTTAAAGTTAGGGTACATTTTTCAATAGCATCATCTTACTCAGTTGAATCAAAACATATTATAATTTTTCACTGAGACTATGCTCCCTGTAGTCATAATGCAGAGGGGGTAAACTCTTGTTACAATACTGGCACTTAGTTTGAATGTCAATGAAAACTGGCATTTGTACAGATCCCTATTTGATCCCATGATTGCTGAGTCTGTTTTGTTGTTTTGCTGAAATAATACACAGGTATAGACTTTCATGGTATAGTTGGACACAGTCGTAGGTGACTGGAGGCTAAAACATAGAAAGAACGGTTGCAGGAATTGGGTTCTTTAATTTGGGCTCCATGAACTTGGATGGGAAAAAATACAGAACTTTATCTTCTTTTACTTTATTTCATCTTTTGAAATTCAATAATCAATGTAAGCAACAAAGTATTTTATGCCCCTAGATTTCAAGGTTAATCATTTTTTAAACATTTTATTACATTATAAGATACAAAATACAAAAGTAAATTTCAATGTTAATTATTAACTCAGAACATATATTAGTATATTGCATGTTTAATTGTTTTTAATATTTTGCTTAATTGAGGATAATTGGTTTCCATTGTAACTTAAGCTGTATTTATGAATTTGCCTTTTTACATTTACATTTTTCTGAAAAGGAGACCTTAAGTTTCAACATATGCTCCAAGAAGAATAGATTAGGGATAGGGTAGGATAGGAAGGGTAGGATAGGATAGGATAGGATAGGATAGGATAGGATAGGAAGGGTAGGATAGGATAGGATAGGATAGGATAGGATAGGATAGGAAAAGGAGAACAGAACAGAACAGAATAGAATAGAATGACAAGAGTTGAAAGGGATCTTGGAGGTCTTCTAGTCCAACCTCCTGCTCAGGCAGGAAACCCTATATCATTTCAGACAAATAGCTATCCAATCTCTTAAAAACCTCTAGTGTTGGAGCACCCACAACTTCTGGGGGCAAGTTGTTCCACTGATTAATTGTTCTCACCATCAGGAAATTTCTCCTTAGTTCTAGGTTGCTTCTCTCCTTGATTAGTTTCTATCCATTGCTTCTTTTTTTGTTTTTGAATAAAAAACTTTTTTAAAACAAAAACAAAACAACACATATAAAATACTTTCCTCAATTTCATCAAGCATGTCATTTGGTTACAAGTTTTTGTGCATCAGTTTTTGCAATTAGAATTAGTATCACAGGTTATCCATCAAACATAACTAAATACATCGCTATTATTGAGCATTGTGTGCTCAAATTACCATTAATATTCCATGGAGTATATAACATATTCCAGTACTAATTTTCAATTGTTACCACAAATAGTTATCAAATATTTCCATCCATTGTTTCTTGTTCTACCCTCAGGTGCTTTGACGAATAGGTTGGTGGCAACCCCTGGAATATCGAAATACTGCTAACATTTCATCCCTAGTCCTTTTCATTAAACGAGACATACCCAATTCCAGATTAGGAACTCCTGATCTAGCCTATCCAGATGGTATTCTTACTTATGCAGACAGCACAATAAATAATAGTTTTTAGCATCCTAATTTGCCTTAATCAGGTATTGGGAATCTAAATCTTGAGGATATTCTAAAGATTCTTCCACCCTTATCTGCTATATTTTTTCCCTCTTTTGAAATGATGTCCCAGGTACCCCAGAGAATGAAGGAGGGACAGATTTTTTTTTGCTGAGATCTTATTCCAGCAAGATAGGATCTACTGTATCTAATTGGATGCCCATCTAGTTTCAACTGGTTCATGGCACACTTCCATCTCTTTGATGACACTCCAATGCAAAAAGTTGGACTCACAGGAGTAATCCAAAACTCTTCGATAGCATTATTTCAAGGGGGATCTTGTGGATTGTCAGCAATTTGAGCCTCATTCTTTCAGTTTATAATAATATAAATCTAGCACAGTAGGGGAGTCAGTTGGTTATCATAATCAACTAGCAGGTAAACAAGTGATTTATTTCCCAATAACTTTTTCTCTCTCTCATATGATGGTGACAAACTCCATTGCACAAGAACAGTCATATTCCAAAGTTGCAATCAGGTTCTGGAGGACTTAATTGCACAATTGCTTACTGTGTCACATCGTAGTACAATGACCTTGCTGTGGGAAGGGACACTGTTTTCCTTCTCCTAAAAAACTCTGTTTGTCTTCAGCTGTGCAGACTAAATAGTGACATCCCCTTGTTTTTAAGCAGGTGAACTCAGGGATTGACTGACCTGTGTGAAGTTTTTGTATGCATGCATTTATAAATCAATGTGCTGTATTCAGTGGTGGGCTGCTGGGGGTTTGCAGGGGTTTGGGAGAACCTCTAGCTAAGATTCTGTACAGTTCGGAGACCCCCCCCCAAAATCCCACTTCTGACTGGCCCCACCCCTCCCAGGAGTCCCCACGCGGTCCGTTTTGGATGCAGGTAAGAGCAGGACATGTGCGGAGGCTCGGGGAAGGCGAAAAATGGGCCTACTGGAAGATCGGGAAGGCTAGAAACTAGTCCATTTCCGGCTTCCAGAGGGCGTCTGGAGCCTGGGGACCTCATTTTCGCCCTCCAGGGTGCTCAAGGAAAGCCTCCAGAGCCCGGGGAGGACAAAAACGCCCCTCCCGCCACGGTGCAGGAGGCTGACTAGGCCACACCCACCTTGGCCACGCCCACTCACAACGGGGCAGAGAACCCCTTGCTAAAATTTTGGAACCCCACGCCTGGCTATATCAGACATTGTAATGGATACTAGCAATGTTAGCAATCCATGAGTCTTGGGGGGTGGGGTGGAGGTTAGTAAAAACAAATTTCTATTTAATGGAAAAATCTTGATAAAAGTTGATTTAGGTTTCAAATCCCAGTCAGTGATGTTTGCATTGCTTTCATATGCTTATAAGGCAAATATTTTTTCCCCAGGAATGAATAGATCAATATGCAAGTTCAGTGCTGTAGTTCCCCTTCATTTAGTCTTAATGTTTAGGGCCAAATGCTCCATTGTATCAGAACTCTGATCAATTATTTTGACAATTTATTTTTTAATTAACAATGGCTCTATGGCAGGGGTGGGCAAAGTTTGCAACTTTAAGTCTGAAGGACTTCAGCTCCCAGACTTCTCCAGCCAGCAAAGCTGGCTGGAGAAGTCTGGGAGCTGAAGTCCTTCAGACTTAAAGTTGCAAACTTTGCCCACCCCTGCTCTATGGTTCTCAGAGTGTTGTTCCGTGTTGTTTTTAATAATCCTTCCAGAAACTCATGGATTGCTAATATTGCTAGAATCCAGCAGCAGAATTGACTGCTGCTGCTCAACTCGTTGTATGCCGTGTCAGTTATCTCCTCAACATAAACTCTTCTCTGCTTGACATACTAGCAATAGCACTTAGTCTTAGATACCGCTTCACAGTATCAGTGTTCCAAGTAATGTAGAAAGCAGAACACGGAGGCAGGCAAGTTCCTCAAAGAATTATTTATTGGATACATCATATTGGCACAATTGGTCGACTCTGAAAGTTCCTGCACTTTCCACCTAATTAAAAAGTAAATGTTTCTCCTTTCCCCCAAGTCATTGGTCACGCTGTTCAGTCAAGGTGCTAGCTGGTTGCTTGGTTACTTCACTCTTCCCCTGGCCAGCCACCTGTCGGAGTGTCCTTGGTTCCTACAGGAAAACTTTCTTGTTTTGGCTACACAACCCCATTTAGCTATTTTCCTTCTCCCTGCCCTTTGTGGCAACCCTGAAGCCTCCAAGATGGCCTCAGATAGGTTCACTTCAGGGTTTACAGCCCTCTTTAAGCGGTTTACAGAATCAGTGTATTGCCCCCAACAATCTGAGTACACATTTTACTGGCCTCAGAAGGATAGAAGGCTGAGTCAACCCCGAGCCTGGAGATTGTAATGCTTCATAGACACTGAATGTCCTCAAAAGAACAATAGAAATACATCCAATATTTAGGATAAACGTTTAGAGTGGATAGTGATCATATCAGTGGTGGGTTATGGCTGGTACGCCCTGTTACAGCCATACCGGTGCCTGCTGGGAGCACCGGTTCCAATACGGTGCTTTGGAGGGCCCACCACTCACCTGCCCTCCTTACCTGTATTTGACCCAACCAGGCCATTTGCGCAAGCGCACAGAGTGTACAGCGCCTGCGTGATGCTCCGCCGAGCAGCTGGAGCGTCGTGGGCGGTGGGTGCACTTGTGCGCATAGTGCGGGTGCACGTGGTGGACGCCCAGCCCCGTTGCAGCGTACCGGTTGCAACGGGATCCGGAATCCACCACTGGATCATATGTAGACATTTCTATGAGAAATTCTGGATAGTCATTCCAGGATCTCCCCATTGACTATGTAATGTGGTTCTTATACAGTACAGAATCTCTCTCAAATCAAGTTTGAAATATGGGACCAAGCTGCATCTTTACTGCTGATTTCTCACTTTTCTGGAGGTGAGAACGTTAGGTAGGATGAAATGATGAAATGTGGTTTCTGCTGCACCCAGACTTGAGGGAAAAGATGGTTTGATTAGGGTTTGAAGAGCTTAACAGTAGACACAGAAGGAGATCTTAGGGCTCCATCAAAGAAGAAAATGTCAAAGCAACTCTGCAAAAAAGGCAAGATGTGCCAAGATTTTGTCTAGCATAATCTCTGATGTTTGCTGGATGGAGTTGTGAAAACCAGGGTCCAATTCATTGCAAAAATCACCTTATGTTTCTTCTCCCTGCCATTTTTCCACTGCTAATAATTTTACAGGAGCTCAAAATTAGGTAATAATCACAATTGCCATTAGGTAATTATGGTGTTCCTGATTTCTGTTTTCTTTTCCGGTGTTCCTTGGCACTGTAGATTCGGATTTATAATGGAATGTGCGTTCTAATTTCTCCCCAGTTAGGGAGACTTTAGCTGCTGTTTACTCATATGTGTTAAGAATACATTCATTGAATACATTCATTTATTGATCTTGTTACTGTACTGCTCTTACTCTAACAGAAAGCCCAGAGTAGTTCACAAAACAAATCTTAAAACATCTTTGATATGCTCAGAGAACTAATCTTTAAAAATTGTTGTTGCTTTTAAATAAAATCATCAGCAATAATGCAAATAATCTAAAAAGGAATTAACAGAACCAAACCCTTTTACAAGTCCATTTGTTAATAAAGCTGTTGGAAAGGAAGCTGGATGTCAGAGCAGTTGGTTCTACAAATAGTGGGCTAAATACACATTTCTCCACTTGATGTTGAAGAGACAGCAGAGATGCCAGAGGAGGCTTACCAGGAACAAGTTCTAAGGAGCCATTATAGAATAGAATAGAATAGAATAGAATAGAATAGAATAGCAGAGTTGGAAGGGACCTTGGAGGTCTTCTAGTCACACGCCCTGCCTAGGCAGGAAACCCTATACCACCTCAGACAAATGGCTATCCAACGTCTTCTTAAAAACTTCCAGTGTTGGGGCATTCACAACTTCTAGAGGCAAGTTGTTCCACCGATTAATTGTTCTAACTGTCAGGAAATTCCTCTTCAGTTCTAGGTTGCTTCTCTCCTTGATTAGTTTCCACCCATTGCTTCTTGTTCTACCCTCAGGTGCTCTGGAGAACAGTTTGACTCCCCTCTTCTTTGTGCCAAGACTGCTATTGGAAGACTGCTATTATGTCTCCCCTAGTCCTTTTCATTAAAGTAGACATACCCAGCTCCTGCAATTATATTTCTCTTCTTGCATGCTCCAAGCAGGACTTTATAATATTTAGAACCTGCTGCTGAACAAATATTCATAAGGGTGAAAGAGAGTTAGCTGTGTGTGCGTGTGTGTGTAATAGCTTCTCACCCCTATGGGTGGTATGCGCCTTCCTCCATCTCGGGTTCTCAAGGCCTGGGAATTTGAGATTTCTGTGCAGTATCTTAGCAGTTCCCAGCACTGCACTCTTCTGGAGAGAGAACTCTGATTTATTCCGGGCATCAGTCGGTGCCACTCTCCCAGCTTAGGAGTCATAACCACGAGTGCTACTCCTACCACTACTGAGACCACTTTGGTCTTTATCCCAAAGGTGCTTTTTTCAAGAGGCAATTGGACGTTCTGGTTTTTCTTTGAAGACATTTCGCTTCTCATCCAAGAAGCTTCTTCAGCTCTGACTGGACGATGGAGAATGGTTCCAAGTCCAGTTGCCTCTTGAAAAAAGCACCTTTGGGACAACCATGACCTGGATGACTGAGAATCTCCATAGGCACTTTGGTCTTTACTTTCCTTATCCCCTCTGGTTCCTCCTTCAGACTGTGGTACTTCTCCATACGTTTTCCTGATGTTACGGCCACGTGACAATGCTACATCTAGCACTTCTACTTTCTTATGGTCCTTTCTACTGCCATGATGCCTGGTTGATTGGCCACTACCTGCCTGTCCCTCTGAATTTGGAAGTCCCAAAAAATCTTGGTTGCAACCTTCTGTGGAATCTCCTGTCTATACTAGAGACGATCTAGTGTGCAGATGTTGCTGTACACAATGCCAGCTACTTAAGAACAATTAACCTCTGGAACAGCTTGCCTCCAGCAGTTGTGAATGCCCCAACCCTGGAAGTCTTTAAAAAGATGTTGGACAGCCATTTGTCTGAAATGGTATAACGTTCCTGCCCATGCAGGGGGTTGGACTAGAAGACCTACAAGGTCCCTTCCAACTCTGCTATTGTATTGTATTGTATTGTATTATTACTTGGCTGTTCTGTTCAGTGTGTGCTGTTCCTGCCTGCATCTGGCCACTATCGGCTGTCAGACTTTTAAACACAACCACAATCATTCCATGCACACACCGAAACGTATAACTAAGGTTTTTTTTCCCCGCTATAATTTTGCACCAGTGAGTCTAAAACCAATTTCGTTGCATTTACTATATTTTGGAGTATAAGACGCACCTTTTCCCCCTCAAAAAAGAGGCTGAAAATCTGGGTGCATTTTATACACTGAATACAGCATTTTTTGCCTCCCAAAACCCCCTTGCAAAAATGGCTGTGCAGAGCCTTTAGGAGGCTTTCAGAATCTCCTGGGGGCTAGGGAGGGCAGAAATGAGTGAAAAACAGCCAGTTTTCTGCTCATTTTTGCCCCCCCCCAGCCCCCTTGAGCACTCTACAAGCCGCCTAAAGGGTATGCATGCCCCCTTTTTTTGACAAAAAACAGGCAGGTTTCCGCAAAAACAGGTCATTTTTGGTCGTTTTTTGGGAGGGCCACCCCCCCAGTAGCACTCTACAAGCCTCCTAAAGGCTATTCATGCACTTTTTTTGAAAAAAAGAAAAAAAGAGGCCTGTTTTTGCAAGGACTGCAGAGTGCAACAACTTTTTTTTAATTTGCCTCTTCAAAATCGTGGTGCGTCTTATACTTCGAAAAATATGGCATTTTGTACAATGACAATAAAGACTATACTATACTATGTGTTGGATTGTCTCTAAGCCATCTCCGCATAATCTGCACCTTGGATCTTGTTTAATGTGGTAGACCTCTGCTTCTATGGATCTCATGCTCAGTGCCTGTTTTTCTGTTGCTATGATCAGTGCTATCTTGTAGTCCAGCCCTTTCCAGCCACTGGTAGGATTTCCCAATGTCTGCCACCTCAGGTACTTGATGATACATTCCATGTATGATCCTTTCTTACCATATCACTTCCTCTACTTGATGTTCCTCCCGTGCCTGCTGCTGCCTCACACATTTTCTTCAACATCTCATCTTTGAGTTCCATCTTATTGGATGCTCTAGATTTGGATCAGAATTCCCCAGACCCTACTAACCTCCTTCCTTCCTTCCTTCCTTCCTTCCTTCCTTCCTTCCTTCCTTCCTTCCTTCCTTCCTTCCTTCCTTCCTTCCTATCTATTATTGTACAATTTTCTTGGTTATGTATAAAATTTCTATATTCACGATAACAGTATGGCGTCTGGGTACAATCTCTATTGACTAGAGATAGTAAATCTTATACACACAATAGTTGTAACTATTATTCTTGTATACCTATTCATCTTCATCTTCACTTATTCTTGTTGAAAGTTTTGCGTTATTTGATTAAGCCCTCTGTTCAATTTTATCTATAATCTATTAATAATATCAAACATTATAAACATCAAGTAAACATCACATATACTGTATAACCATCAATTTCCAAATAATTATACAGTTTACTTATCTTAATTATTCAATGTTTACCATTCGATTGCACAAATTGCTTCATCTTTGTTTACATATCTAGATTTCTAAATTCTGCTGTTATTTTATACCGATTAATAGAATAATATTCCAAATTGAAAAAGTAATCTTTTCCCCATTTCTGATTTCTATATTTATACCTATTCATCTTCATCGTCTCTTATCCTTGCTGAAAATTTTGCGTTATTTGATTTAGCCCTCTGCTCAAATTTATCTATGATCTGTTATTACTATCAAACATTATAAACATCAAGTAAACATCACATTTATAACCATTAATTTCCAAATAATTATATGGGTTGCTTATCTTAATTATTCAATGTTCATTATTCAATTGCACATCTTTGTTTACATATCCAGGTTTCTAACATCTACTGCTATTTTCTACCCATTAATATACTAGCTCCCAAATAAAAAAGGTGATCTACTCCCCATTTCTAATTTCTATCTTTATACTACTGTATTTTTCAAAGTATAAGACGCACTGGAGCATAAGACACACCAAGATTTTGAAGAGGCAAGTTTTTGCACTTTGTAGACCTCCCCAAAACGCGCCGTTTTTCGCAAAAATGGGTCTGGTTTTTTTCAAAAAGGCATGATTTATTTATTTATTATTTATTTATTTATTATTTCGATTTATATACCGCCCTATTTCACCTAAAAGGGACTCAGGGTGGTGCACAGAAAGATAAAAACCCCACAATATACAAAATATAAAAAACAATTAAATTATTAGATCTGTGCTAAAATTTGAATAAATAATTAAAACCAATAAATATCGAATTAAAATAGCCTTTAATGAATAGCCTTTAGGAGGCTTGTAGAGTGTTCTTGAGGGCTGGGGGGGGGGGCAAAAATTGCCCTTTTTGCTCTTTATTGCCCTCCCCAGCCCTCAGGAGCACTCTGAAAGCCTCCTAAAGGCTATGCACGGCCATTTTGGTGAAGGGGGCGAGGTTTCAGGAGGCAAAACATGCTGTATTCAGTGTATAAGACGCACCCAGATTTTCAGCCTCTTTTTTGAGGGAAAAAGGTGCGTCTTATACTCCGAAAAATACGGTATATGTACTCTGCTTCTTAACATCAAAGCCTATGGATGTTAACAGTTATTACTTACACTTACAGTTTGTGCTTTTTCTTTTTTCTTTTATCCAACACACTGCTTTGTTTTGGAATCAGACAAAAAAAAGGGTCTTTCAAAATGCACACCACAACATTTTGTGCCATTCAATCAGTGGTGGGTTGCCAATTTTTTACCACCAGTTCGGGTGCGTTCCTGAGTGCCCGAGATGCTTTTGCGCATGCGCAGAAGCGGGTGGGCGGAGCCTCCAACCGTCACTATTACTGGTTCACCTGATCCGGGCCGAACCAGGAACAACCCACCTCTGCACTCAATGCTTTGCTGGCAATGTTTTGTACCCAAAATAAGCATTGAATTAGATGTTACTTGTTTTTGGTCTGTTGTCTCTTATTATTGCCGCACAAAAATTTGTTTGCAATTATTTTTAGAATCTATAGATAGATTTTTTTTCTGTTAGCATATTATGTGCATCTATGAGTCAGTGGGATGTGGGGAACAGTTATGTTGGCTTTTTCACAAAAGCTGGAACAAAATTCTGAACTTTTTAGACCAGTCTTCCCCAGTGGTGAGACTGGTTTGGCTGAACTGGTAGTTTGGTGGCCCGGGTCGCTGCAACTGGCAGTGACCCGGGCCTGCTATGCCCCCGAACCAGTTCCCTGGCCACTGCCATCACCATCGCCATCTTATTGTCCTTATTGTCCCCCAGGCACCTGGGGGCAGGACAAGAAGCAATGGGTGGAAACTAATCAAGGAGAGAAGCAACTTGGAACTAAGGAGAAATTTCCTGACAGTTAGAACAATTAACCTCTGGAACAGCTTGCCTCCAGAAGTTGTGAATGCCCCAACCCTGGAAATGTTTAAGAAGATGTTGGATAGCCATTTGTCTGAAATGGTATAAGGTTCCTGCCCACGCAGGGGGTTGGACTAGAAGACCTACAAGGTCCCTTCCAACTCTGCTATTGTATTGTATTGTATTATTTTTCAGTTCTGCGTCTGCGCAGAACAATTTCTATTGCACTGTGCAGGGGCGCGCGCGCACACGCAAAGTACACACATGAGCGAACCAGCAGTAGTGCCGGCTGGAACCCACCTCTGGCCTTCCCTACCAGGTAAACTCCAGATAGGTTGAATAGCAGATTCCCATAATTTTTTTAAGAACTCAAAAGCACCAACTGGGAAGAAGATGAAATATCCTTTGATCCTGTCTGCCCTTTTCAGTGTCTACAAGTTGTGAGAAAATGTGTCTTTTTATCCTTATCTCCTCAATTATTCCAGTGTAAATCTAATACAAGGTAAGCACACAGTTCTCTCACAGTTGTGTAATGGGAATTGCAGAAGTCTCTCTGTCATAACTGATGAAATTATTTGCTCATTCCTTCTCTCTTCTAACGTCTACCATTCTCAAAAAAAAAAAAACCAACCCAATTAGTGTTGAGTCCAATCAGTTCACTATATGCTATCCATATATCCACTATATCCATATATATGATACTGCAGTGAAGCTCTTGTTTAGATGCCGCACCTGAGAGGTGATTTCCTCTTAAAACTATTCAGCCACCCACTTGGTTATTATTGCCAGTTTTTTAAAGAGTTGACCGTCAGCTCAAATTATGAAACACTTGGAAAACAAGAGTTACCAATGTGATAAAGGAAAACAAGTCTTGGCATTTTGCATATTGTTGTTTGCCACCTAATGAAAGATGGCATTAATTTACTTAATTGTATGGATTTTGATTCATTCTTCAGGAAGCAATCCACAGTGACAGGCATCCACTGTGGGAGTTGAACAGATAACTAGTTCTACAGAGGATCTAGATTTGAATAGAGGACCCATGACAGGGGTGGGAACAGAAGAAGAATTACCAAATGCAGGTAGTCCTCAACTTACGACCACAAATTGAGTCCAAAATTTCTGTTGTTGAGTAAGACATTTCTTAAGTGAATTTTTCAATTCAATTTCAATTCAATTTTAATACTTATAAACCGCACCCTCTCCCCACAGGGACTCGGGGCGGTGCACAGGGAGAATAAAAACAATAACTATATACAACATTTCATATTAAAAATAAATTAAACAACACCTGTGCTAAAATACCCATTAAAACTAACTAAACTAAAAATCCCCAATAAACCCAAAACAGAGGAATAACTATCCCAGGCCGGCAAGGCAGAAGAAGTGTGTTTTTAGTTTAAGACGGAAGGAGCGGAGGTCCGTGGTGGTCCTAATGTCGGGGGGGAGGTCGTTCCAGAGGGCTGGGCCCGCCACAGAGAGAGCCCTTCCCCTGGGTGTCGCCCGCTGACAAAGTCTAGTGGACGGCACCCGGAGAAGTCCCTCTCTGTGGGAGCGAATCGGCCGTGAGGATGTATGAGGCAGGATCCGATCCCGCAGGTAGCTAGGTCCCGAGCCATGGAGTGCTTTAAAGATGATAATTAATACCTTGAAGCGCACCCGGAAGACAACAGGCAGCCAGTGCAGCTCGCGCAAGAGCGGTGTTACATGGGTATACCTTGTGGTACCCATAATTGCTCGCGCGGCTGCGTTCTGGACTAGCTGAAGTCTCCGGGTGCACCTCAAGGGAAGCCCCATGTAGAGAGAATTTTGCCCCATTTTATGACATTTCTTGCCACAGTTATGAAGTGAATCACTGCAGTTGATGTTAGTAACGCGGTTGTTAAGTGAATCACATTTCCCCACTGACTTTGCTTGTCGGAAAGTTGAAAAAGGGGATGCCATGATCCTGGGACACAACAACCCTCACAAGTATGAACCAGTTGCCAAGCACCTACATTTTGATCACATGATCATGGGGCTGCCACAAGAGGTTGTAAGTGTGAAAATAGTCATGTCACTTATTTCACCGCCATTGGCACTTTGAACGGTCACTAAATGAAGTGTTGTAAGTCAAGGACTACCTGTTTAGGTGGACATGCCTGTGAAAGAAACATGGTGAGTGACCAGGTCTTTGAGGCAGAAATGCTGCCAGACAGAGACCTTAAGCAAAGTATTTGCTTGTGCGTTTGTATCATTATGCATTAAGTTAGACTTTTGCATCCAAACTAATATATAGCGATAATATTTAAAATAGTGTCCTGCTGCTGTATCTTTAGAGTAGTTTGAGAAGCATGGAAGGAGGCGATCCTATTAACCATGGTGTGCCTCAGTGGTGGGATTCAAAACATTTTGCTACCTGTTCTGTGGGCTTGGTGTGCATGGCATGGCTTAGTGCAGGGGTCTGCAAAGTTGGCTCTTTTAAGACTGGTGGACTTCAACTCCCAGAATTCCCCAGCCAGCATAGCTTAGTGGCTTGGTGAGTATGTCAGGGGAAGAATAATGTAAACTCTCCATTCCCTCCCCACTCCAGTGGAAGGATGCTGCAAAATCCCCATTCCCTCCCGATCAGCTGGGACTCGGGAGGCAGAGAATAGATGCGGGCGGGGCCAGTCAGAGGTAGTATTTACCGGTTCTCCGAACTACTCCAAATTTCCGCTATCGGGTCTCCAGAACTGGTCAGAATCTGCTGAATACCAACTCTGGTGTGCTTGGATTTCCAAAAAGTTCCTCTTCATAGAAGTCTCTTGAGTAATATTAGTGGATTCTTGCCTTTTATGAATTGCTGATTGGTGAGGAAACAGTAAGTAAGGAATAAACTAGAAAGAAGGAGTAATTTTCTGACAGAACGATTAATCAGTGGAACGGCTTGCCTCCAGAAGTTGTGGGTGCTCCATCACTGGCGGCTTTTAAGAAGGACACTCAAATGGTATCAGGCAGTGGTTTGTCAACCTGTGGTCTGAAGAACACGGGGGGTGGGGGGGGTCAAGGTCACAGGGAGGATGACTTGAAGAAATGTTACGATTTAAATCGTGAGTTAAGTCTTGGGGTTCCGTGTCCACAAAAGGTGTTTAAAAGGGGTCCATGGTGAAGAAAAGACTGAAAATCACTGGTATAGGATCTCCTGTTTAAGCAGAGGTTCAACTAGAAAACCCCCAAGATCTTTCCAACTCTGTTATTAAGAACAAAGGGACAATTTTCTCATGAGTGGGAAGTAGGGGATGAACACTCAGGGATCTTGGTTGGAATAAGTTTTTTCCTTTTAAACTTTTTTCATAAACTGACTTGGTGGTAAGAAGTTTGCTGCCCAAATTAATGGATGAGACTAAATTATTGAGGATGAAAAAAAGCCGGTGTGCCTGTAAAAACCTCAGAAAGGTCTCTTAAACTCGGATGAATTGTCAACCACGTGGCAAATGCTATTCAGTTTTAAGTACCTTTTATTGCATGCTCGGGTCAATAGACCACATTCATGTGGTCTGAACTGTAACTAACCAAGCAAAAGATCTTGGAGTCCCAGACTGGGCAGCTGAATGGAGAAGTTGACTTAATGTGCGGCAGCTGTAAAATAAGCCAATTCTTTGCTAGCAGTCATTAGGAAAGGTATTCAAAATAAAAATGCTGACGCTGTAATGCCCTTATATCAATCTGTGCTTTGCCTCTACTGGGAATACAGTATAGAGTTCTCAATGACGCTTTAAAAAGGATAGAGCCGAGCTTTAAAAAAATGGGCAAAGAAAAATATTTCTCTTTAGAAATATTTTTCCTTTCCTTTCCTTTTCTTTCTTTTTTTCTTCCTTCCTTCCTTCCTTCCTTCCTTCCTTCCTTCCTTCCTTCCTTCCTTTCTTTCTTTCTTTCTCTTCTTTTCCTTCCTTCTCCATATTCCTTTCTTTCCCTTTCCTTTCCCTTTCCTTTCCTTTCCTTTCCTTTCCCTTCAACCAGAGCTTATTGAAAAGAGTCTTAAAACAGACAAGAGAATGTACTTCTTCATCTGACATAATAGACTATTATAGAACATTGTGGAATTCCTTATATCAGGGCATGGCAGAGTCCCCTAATTGGATGGCTTGAAAAGGGAATTGGATAAGTTTGTAGAAGGCAAGTCTATCAAGAGCTATTATTTCTGAAGATGGGATGTTTCTTTACAAGTTGGGTCAAAGACCGGTTGCCAAGAAGCAACCATATACGAGGGATAGGTTCCCATATCTGGCAAGCAAGAAGGTTGATTATTGCGAGACACAAAGTGTTGGGTTAAGGTGGGTTTGGTCCAATCCAGCAGGCCTGTACCTGCGTCCTTATGTCTGGCTGCCATGTTGGTTTCGATCTCATTTCTGACTTTGTGTCATTTTAAGACGCTGTAGCAAATAAGAATGGCAGTGCTTTGCTTCAGGGTGTTTGGAGTGCTGGATCAGATCTTTTGGGTTGAGCATGGGAGAGGAAGCAGCTTTAAGCTTTCTACCCAGCAAATTACTTGAACTTCAATTGATATCTAAGAAAACAATATCTTGCTCATGTCTTGGCCTGAAGGAATATAATCAACTTTTGACTTACTCATCAGGTAGATGAGGGACTCAGGAAATAGACCTCAAAAGACAGAGGAAGTGTTAGCAAATGGTGAATAAACAGATTATGATTTCATCTCTTCTCCATCTTGGGGCCAAAAACCTTCTTCTAGACATCCTTCTTATGCAAGCACTTTGTAGCAGAGCTGTCTTTTTACAAGAAACACTTCATTCTGCAAATGAAAGAAGAGGAAATCCCAATTTTTAAGAAGATGATAACCTGCCCTGTGCACACTGATAAACATAGGTATAAGGAACCTAAAGAAGCTTCTTGGATGAGAAATGAAATGTTTTCAAAGAAAACAACAAGAAAGTGCAGTTGCCTTTTGGAAAAGCACCTTTGGGACAAGCATGATCTGGATGATTGAGATAGACATATAAGGAAGTTTCTTCTTTCTTCTGTTTAAATCTGTTTGATTAGGGGTATGTCTGTAACTAATTGAAAAATAGCAGGATACAAGAAACGGACCTGGTGTTGTTGCCAAAGCTTTTAACTTAAATTTGTGTTCAGTCATAAGACACTGCACAGTTACAAATCGCTGCAGGTGCATAGAAAGGTTCCAGAAAAAGACTAGGGTGCTAATTATGCCTCCCTTAATAGGCACTTTAATAAATATTATCACGCTAATGATTTAGTTACCAAAATGTAATTGCATAAACATCTTGACAAATGCAGTTACTTGCTTATGGGATTCAGTTTATTTCCTTTAGTAAATAAATATGTCTGTCTCTATTGTCTATTTGGAGGGATGTGGTGGCTCAGTGGCTAAGACGCTGAGCTTGTCGATGAGAAAGGTTGGCAGTTCGGCGGTTCGAATCCCTAGCGCCGCTAGTAACGGATTGAGCTCCCATTACTTGTCCTAGCTTCTGCCAACCTAGCAGTTCGAAAGCATGTAAAAATGCAAGTAGAAAAATAGGGGCCACCTTTGGTGGGAAGGTAATTTAGTCATGCTGGCCATATGACCATGGAGACGTCTTCTGACAGTGTTGGCTCTTCAGCTTTGAAAAGGAGATGAGCACTGTCCCCTAGAGTCGGGAATGATTAACACATATGTGTGAAGGGAACCTTTACCTTGATCGTCTATTTATCTGTCTATCTGTATCTGTCTGTCGAATCAATCTATCATATATTTCTTTCCTCCTTCCTGATTTATGTAGACATCCTCAGTGGTAGAGTAAGGGGGAAATGATGTACCTAATGATAATGTCATTATGCAAATGCCAGCACTTGCATACCCACATCAGAGCTTAGGAGGCACACAGGTGTCTTTTGCATCCTCACCTTGAGCCCTCTTCATTCTCCACAGACGGCTACGTTCCTTCTTTGAACAGAACTTTAAAACAATGACATCATGTAATTGTAAAGCAAGAATGAAAAACATGGCAACAGTAATGATTAACGTGCTTGGTCAAGACCAGTTAAGTCAGTTCCTCTCAAAATAAGTGTTTTTTTAAGTAATTTTCAGGATAAAAGATTTTAAAAAATCTATAGAAACATAAAAAGTAGAAAAGAAAAAGAAAGAAAATATAAAGGAGCGTGAAAGAAAAAGAAAGAGTATTTAAAGAAACAACTTTTGATCTTCTTTGCGGCAATTAAAAACATTACATCTTCAGTCTCCCATAGTTTCCTTCTTCCCATACGTAAACCTTTTTAATCAGCAAATCCCCAAATCAACAGTTCGCTTTTATCCATTTACAGGAATAAGCCATAAAAGTTTCCAGTCTTTTATAAAAGT
The DNA here is from genome assembly GCA_039707465.1 of Rhabdophis nuchalis. Taxonomy (NCBI): domain Eukaryota; kingdom Metazoa; phylum Chordata; class Lepidosauria; order Squamata; family Natricidae; genus Rhabdophis; species Rhabdophis nuchalis. The sequence continues at coordinate 209,020,415 of CM077645.1, forward strand.
ACTTCTTGTTCCCTCTTCATCAAACAACTTGGTTTAGCCATTTCTTTCTTACAAACAGCCGTCTTCAAAAGCCATTCCTCCATTAGAGCTGTTTCTGTAATCTTCCATCTTTATGCCTATAATAACTTCACCGTAATCACCATATATAAAATCAATTGTGCATGAGCCTTTTGTAGTGACCATCCATAAGTTCTAGTAAGTAAATCTCCAGTTTCAGAAAAGTTCCAGTTTCATCGGAGTGTCATATTTTAAAAATATCTGCATCAACCTTTGTATTTGTATCCAATATCTTTTTGCTTTATCACAAGTTTACTATGCATGCTACAGTGTTCTTTCATATTTTTCACATTTCCAGCAGCAACCCTGAGTACTTTCATAGCATCTTAAACAATATAATAATAATAATAATAATAATAATAATAATAATAATAATAATAATAATAATAATAATAATAATAATAATAATAATAATAATAATAAATCTTGAATTTATTGACCGCTCCATCTCCCTGGGGGGACTCGGAGCGGTGTACAGGGCAAATAAAACCATAAAAAACAACATACATACAATAAAAACGAATTAAATACATCCCTGCGCTAAAATCCCAGTTAAAACTACTAAAATTCCTAACTAAAATTAACAGTCCTATAGACGGGAGACTACCCTAGGCCGGCCAAGCAGAACAGATGTGTTTTTAGTTTAAGACGGAAGGAGCGGAGGTCCGTGGTTGTTCTAATGTCGGGGGGAAGGTCGTTCCAGAGGGCTGGGCCCGCCACAGAGAGAGCCCTTCCCCTGGGCGTCGCCCGCTGACAAAGTCTAGTGGACGGCACCCGGAGAAGCCCCTCTCTGTGGGAGCGAATCGGCCGTGAGGATATATGAGGCAGGATCCGGTCCTGCAAATAGCTAGGTCCCGAGCCATGGAGCGCTTTAAAGATGGTAATTAAAACCTTGAAGCGCACTCGGAAGACGATAGGCAGCCAGTGCAGCTCGCGCAAGAGCGGTGTTACATGGGTAAACCTCGAGGTTCCCATAATTGCTCGCGCGGCTGCATTCTGGACTAGCTGAAGTCTCCGAGTGCTCCTCAAGGGGAGCCCCATGTAGAGAGAGTTACAATAGTCCAGTCGGGACGTCACGAGAGCATGAGTGACTGTGCGCAGGGCGTCCCGATCCAATAGGGGGCGCAACTGGCGAACCAGGCGAACCTGGTAAAACGCCCTCCTGGCCACGGCTGTCACTTGATCTTCCATGGACAGCCGGGCATCCAGGAGGACACCCAAGTTGCGCACCCCATCCACTGGGGCAAGATGTTCGCCCCCAATGGCCAGCGATGGAGTCAGCTGGTTGAATCGGGCAGCCGGAAACCACAGCCACTCGGTCTTGGTCGGGTTGAGCCTGAGTCCGTTTCTTCTCATCCAGATCCGTACGGCTTCCAGGCACTGGCACATCACTGCTACGGCATCATTGGGGTGGTTTGGGGTAGATATATACAGCTGAGTGTCGTCAGCGTATAGATGGTACTCTACCCCAAAACCACGGATGATCTCACCCAGCGGCTTCATATATGTGTTAAACAGGAGAGGCGAGAGGACCGATCCCTGAGGCACCCCACATGTGAGGGGTCTCGAGGTCGACCTCTGCTCTCCTGCCAACACAAATTGCGATCGGCCAGAGAGGTAGGAGGAGAACCACCGTAAAACGGTGCCTCTCACCCCCAACCCCCCCAGCCGACGCAATAGGATACCATGGTCGATGGTATCAAAAGCCGCCGAGAGGTCTAATAGGACCAGGATGGAGGAACAACCCCCATCTCTGGCCCTCCAGAGATCATCAACCAACGCGACCAATGCCGTCTCGGTGCTATGCCCGTGCCGAAAGCCGGACTGGCGCGGATCTAGATAATCCACTTCCTCCAGGTGACGGGGAAACTGTTGTGCCACCACACTCTCGACAACCTTCGCCAGAAAGGGAAGGTTGGAGACTGGACGATAGTTGTTTAAAAGAGCTGGATCCAAAGAGGGCTTCTTAAGGAGGGGCCTCACCATAGCCTCTTTTAGGGAGGCGGGCAAGGAACCCTCACTTAAAGATGCGTTGATAACCTCTTGGAGCCAGCCTCGTATCACCTCCCAGGATGCCAGTACAAGCCAGGAGGGACACGGGTCCAATAAACATGTGGTGGCTCGCAGTCGCCCACGTAACCTGTCCATGTCTTCGGAAGAAACGGAGTCAAACTCCTCCCAAACAAGATCTGTCTCGTGGCATCCCACTGGGCCGTCAATGGGGGCTAGCTCGTTCTGTATTTGAGCGGTTTTCTCCTGCAGAAAAGACACAAATTCCTCTGCTCTACCCTGTAACGGGGCTTCCCGCACCCTCTGTTGAAGGAGGGAGCGGGTCACCCTAAACAGGGCGACAGGGCGGTTTTCTGCGGATGCTATGAGAGCGGCACAATGATGACGTTTGGCCACTCTCAGCGCCACAATGTAAGTCCGTAAATGGGCTCTTACCTGTGTCCGGTCAGATTCAGATCGAGTAGACCTCCATCTTCTCTCTAGGCATCTCTTGTGGCGTTTCACCACCCTTAGCTCCTCGGTAAACCAAGGAGCCAGGGTGGCTTGCCGCCGCAAGAGAGGCCGCAAGGGCGCGACCCGATCCAAAGCCCCCGTGGTCGCAGTATTCCAAGTGGCCACGAGGTCCTCGGTTGGGGCGCGGGTCAGGGGTACAGGAAGTGGCCCAAGCGCTGCCTGGAACCCATCAGGGTCCATCAGGCGCCTGGGGCGGAACCAGATAGGTAACTCAGGCTCCGCCTCCCCGCGGTGGGGGGTGGCGGTTGGAAAGTCGAGCCGGAGAAGTGAGTGGTCTGACCATGACAAGGGTGTGATGACTATATCCCCTGTACCCAGATCACTCTTCCATTGGCCAGAGACAAAGATGAGGTCCGGTGTGTGTCCACCCTCGTGGGTGGGGCCTTGAATTAGTTGGGTCAGGTCCATGGCCGTCATGGAAGCCATGAACTCCAGAGCTACCTCGGATGATTCGCCCACCGATGGCAAATTGAAGTCCCCCATGACTAACAGCCTGGGGGTCTCCATTGCCATCGTAGCGATCACCTCGAGGAGCTCGGGCAGGGCTGCTGCTACATAGCGGGGAGCCAGGTATACAACCAGCAAGCCCAACTGCCTCCCTAGGCCCCACTTCACGCAGAGGGACTCACAACCGGTGGTCTGCGGCACAATGGTCTCTCTCGGCTCAAGACCTTCCTTGATAATAACCGCTACCCCACCGCCCCTGCCTAAGGCCCGGGGCTGATGAAAAGCGCGGTAACCTGGTGGGCACATTTCAACGAGGGGGAGTCCTCCCTCGTGGCCCAACCAGGTCTCCGCAATTCCTACCAGGTCCGGCTCCCCCTCTGACACAAGGTCATGAATGAGGGGGGCTTTGTTGACAACGGACCTGGCATTGCAAAACATCAGCCGCAGGCCCTGGCTCTGTATTCCCTGACCACCTAGCCTGCAGGGGTTGTGGCACCTGACCGTTTGCAACCAACGGCCGCGTGCCCCCAACCGGGTGAATGGAACTTTCCCCTCGGACCTGCCTCTCCCCACGACCCTACTGATGGATATGCCCTCCACAGGGACGACTCTTAGTCCCCCCCCCCCAGCGGTACCTTCCGCCTCCCTCCGTCGCCTGCTGGCCTGGCCCTCTCTTTCTCCCTCCGCCTCTACCTGTCTATAATACCCACCCCCCTCCCTGGTACCCCCTAAAATAAACAAAAGCCTACTACTTAAAAAACCCCTGAGACCACGTTTCTTCCACCTCTCCGGATTAATAAATCCCTCATCGAGGCGGGCCCTCGTTAGCATGGAGGGACAAACCTGCGAGAGCGGGGACTCTCGCAGTCGTAGCAAATCTAGCTTCGAGTACATTGTATTAATAAATAATTAAAAATATAATTATTTAAAAATAACAATCAGTTGTAAATACATAAATAGATAAAAAGCATGGGTCCTAAGATTTTAAAGCATCGTTTGGCCGCAATTCAGGTGTAAATAAGTTCCAGATGTAAATAAATACATATATATAGTCCGAACTTTAAAGTGCGTCAGTGGGCAGTTAGTCCGGCTAAGTTCTTATCTTCTCTCCTTCTAGAGGGTTACAAGATCTTAAGGTCTTATATATAAAGTGTAAAAGTGTCCATAGGCCGAAGAGATCTTCTCCATCTCCTTTAGGCTGCTTTCCAGGTCTTATCTCCGTTCGCAGCCACACTCAGGTACCAGGACACCAACCTCCGCTCCAGCGCTCTCGCCGGCGCTCTCACCGCCGCCTCCATCGCCACTGTGTCCCCGGACCCCATTCTGGCGCTCTCACCGCCACCTCCATACTGTCTCCGTGCCTACAGCTGCCCTCCGGGCCTGCCTGGCCCTCCAGGCCCTCCAGGCCTCCACGACGCATCCGGCGCTCTCACCGCCTCCACCGTGGCCACTGCCGTCTTCACCGCTACCACGGCGATCTCAACTTGGGGGTCTTCGGGCCCTCAAGGTCCTCACGGCCCACCAGGTCTGGCGCCCTTCAGTCCGGTGCTCTCACCACCGCCATCACGGCCGCCGCCGCCATCTTCGCCGCTACCTCGGCAGAGGTCTCGGCCCGGGAATCTCGGCCTGGGAATCAGGCCCTCAAGGCCCCTCCAGGCCTTCCAGGCCCTCTAGGCGTGCAGCCTAGCGGTCCGCCATCATCGGCGCCCGCCGTCATCAAGAGGCGCCGAGGACGCCGCCGCCGCTCCCACCGCCGCCGCTGCCGTCGCCGCTGCCGCCGCTGCCGCCATCCGGGTCTCACCCTGGGAAATCCAGGGTGGCTCCAGGTCTTCCAGGCCTTCCAGGCCTTTAGGCGGGCAGCCAGCGGCCCGCCGTCGGCGGCCGGCGGCCGCCGTCATCAAGAGGCGCCGAGGACGACGCCGACGCTCCCACCGCCGACGCCGCTGTCGTCGCCGCTGCCGCCGCTACCGCCGTCCGGATCTCACCCTGGGAGTCCAGGGTGGCTCACCCACCGATCCCAGCCCTCAAGGTGGTAAGTAGAGAGCTGGGGCACTGAATCTGCGACCAACGAGCTCCCGGCCCATGCCGAGCTCGGAGCTAGGTCGCCATCTTCGTGCCTGCGCAGTCTCAATTTATTTTGCGTCATATACCAACTGTATATCATTTGATATACCGTTTCATATCATTTGAAATATGAGCCAGCAGTGTGCAGCAGCTGCCAACAAAGCCAACACAGTTCTAGACTGCATAAACAGAGGGATAGAATCTAGATCACGTGAAGTGTTAATGCCACTGTATAGTGCCTTGGTAAGGCCACACTTGGAATACTGCATACAGTTTTGGTCGCCACGATGTAGAAAAGACGTGGAGACTCTGGAAAGAGTGCAGAGAAGAGCAACCAAGATGATTAGGGGACTGGAGACTAAAACATATGAAGAACGGTTGCAGGAACTGGGTATATCTAGTTTGATGAAGAGAAGGACCAGGGGAGACATGATAGCAGTGTTCCGATATCTCAGAGGGTGCCACAAAGAAGAGGGAGTCAAACTATTCTCCAAGGCACCTGAGGGCAGGACAAGAAGCAATGGGTGGAAACTAATCAAGGAGAGAAGCAACTTAGAACTAAGGAGAAATTTCCTGACAGTTAGAACAATTAACCTCTGGAACAGCTTGCCTCCAGAAGTTGTGAATGCCCCAACCCTGGAAGTCTTTAAGAAGATGTTGGATAGCCATTTGTCTGAAATGGTATAAGGTTCCTGCCGACGCAGGGGGTTGGACTAGAAGACCTACAAGGTCTCTTCCAACTCTGCTATTGTATTGTATTGTATTATTGTATTTTCCAAAACTTCTCTTTTAGATTATAAGGCAATGTGACCACATCATCTCCTATTGATCCATTTGGATGTTATTTATGCAACGGCTTGTTTATATCTTGCCTTTATTATTTTTACAAATGACTTAATTTCCTTCTCAACAACAACAATCCTGTGAGGTGAATTAGACTGAGAGAAAGGAAGTGGCTCAAAATCACCCAGCCAGCTTTCATGGCTAAGGTGGGTCTTGAACTCATTGTCTCCTGCTTTTTCTCTTGGTGCCCTTTTACGGTACATTATTTAATTTGCTCAAAAGGAGTATTTTTAAAACACCCTTTTGCCTAATTCATTGCAGGTCAACTCTTGATGAATTGCAAGTAGGGCGTGTGGCAATGATTGTGACATTCCTACCACAAAAGTACCCTTCCATCTTGCCTGAATTGATCACAGTCTGTTCACAACGTGGAATGGGAATATTTCCCATATTACTACATGCTCGCAATTATGAAAAGATATTAAATTAACTAAAGGAAAACAAAATCAATACATCACACCTATAAAAAGGTTTTTAAAAAATCACTTGTTAGGACAAATGACAGAAGCAGGAAGGGAAATAACCTCAGCTTCTTCACCAAATCGAAAGAAATTGCCTCTATTTCTGTCCTACCTTTTCTTCAAGGATGTGGTGCTGGTTTGTATAATTGTTTTTCTGTTTTGTTTTTTCTCTCCTGTGAAATTGCTTGGACTCTGTTTGTCATTTAACATAATATGCACACGCTCATCCCCCAAAGGAATACATGAATCCAACATTTCCTGGCCTATAATTTCTGCTCTGTAGAATACATCAGGGGTCCCCAACCCCCGGTCCGCGGACCGGTGCCGGTCCGTGGCTTGATAGGAACCGGGCCACAGGGCCAGAGAGGAGGAGGAGGGAGGATGGGGCAGCCCCCTGGGCAGAGCGCGCACCAGGGGCGGGAGAGCGCAGGTGCGGCCGCTCACGTCGTTGGGGACCCTAGAGGGGCGAGTGAGCCAACTCAACCCCCCGCGTGCGCATGCGCCGCCTGTTCCCCCGCTCCCCCTCTATGCCGGCCGGTCCACGGAATTTTCTTTAAAATGAAACCGGTCCCTCGTGCAAAAAAGGTTGGGGACCCCTGGAATACATGACGCTGATTTAATATTTCTGTGTTGATAATCCCAAATACTGATGGAATACTGCTAGACACAATAGACACTTTCACCAATTTGTGTTACCGTGTTCCCCCAAAATAACTGGGTATATCTACTTTGATGAAGAGAAGGACTAGGGGAGACATGATAGCAGTGTTCCGATATCTCAGAGGCCTTATTTTCAGAGTGGTCTTATTATTTTTGAGGTGCAGGAGGAGGTGAGCATGGTCACCTCATGGCTGCTGCTGTTTTGCAATATTTTCGGGAAGGGCTGATTTTCAGGGGAGGGCTTATTTTAGCCCATGCGCTCAAAAGCCTGATTGGGCTTATTATCCGGGGAGGTCTTATTTTCAGGGAAACAGGGTAGAATTTTTGAAAGCAATGGTTAGAATATTTCTAGAGCAAGGGTCTCCAACCCTTAATTGGGAGCTGAAGTCTGCCAGGCTTAAAGTTGCCAAGGTTGGAGACCCCTGTTCTAGAGATAATATAACGAAACTTAGCTTCTGTGATGATTGGAATGGTATGTGGAAGAAAGACTGGCTTTCAATTTGGAGGTAGTCCTCAGCTTAAGACCATCATTGATTTCTGTTGCTAAGTAAGACAGTTGTGAAGTGAGTTTTGTTAAGTGAATCACTGTGGTTATGTTAGTAACACGGTTGTTAAGTAAAACTGGCTTCCCCACCGACTTTGCTTTTCAGAAGGTGATCACATGACCCTGGGACAATGCAACTGTCATGAATTCATGCCAATTGCCAAGCTTCTGAATTGGGATCATGTGACTATCGGGATACTGCAATAAGTGTGAAAAACAGTTGTTGGATGAAATGTCCTTCTGGGTTCAGTTCCAAGTGGGGAAAAAGACACTGGAAACATGGGAGCTGCTTGGAAAGATGGTTTAATGGTGGACAGGACCACATGGCTTGAGGTCCTAGGGAAAAAGGTGATCACATGCTTCCAGGTATTGGGTGGAGAAGAAGAGAGAGAAAAGAAGGGGCTTGCTGGGTTTTTTATACTCTGTTCAGCCTAACCTCTCTGTTTCCTGTTCCTGTGTAAGAAACATATTCTGATTGGTTGTCAGACTCCCATGGAACCATGCAGGGGCAACTCTTTAGGTTGTACTTTGAGTCCAAGTTTGGTTGAGCATTGCTTTTTTCCAGGTGCCCTGTGGGGAGATGGGTAAAGGGCCAATACTATCATGCCTTAATCCCACCACCCTGGAGCTGAATGGGAGGGGTCTTTGTTATGTAGAATAGATTGGCCCAGGCTTTTTTAATGGCCCATTAAGAAAAGTGGGGGCTAATAAGAGTGAGTCTGTTTCCTGCCTAAAAACATGTTTCTCCATTTCTTATCCAGGGAAATATAATATTCTGCCTTCTTAATATTTTCCAAGATATCTCATTTTTCTAGAAGAAGAGTAGGTTTTAACTGAAAATGATATTTTTTTTATATTTTTTTATTTTTTTCAAATTTATACCCCGCACCTTCTCCTAAAAAGGACCCAGGGCGGCGCACAGGCAATATTAAAATAACATACATAAATACAAAAATACATTATTAAAAACTATTAAATTATATCCTGTGCTAAAACCCTTATAAAACCCTATAAATTAAAATTTATGCAAATAAAAGTCAGAAATTTATGCTAGGCCGGCTTGTTGGAATAAATATGTTTTGAGGCGCTGGCAGAAGAGGCGGAGGTCCGAGGTGGAACGTAGATCGGGGGGCAGGTTGTTCCAGAGGGCTGGGCCTGCCACAGAGAAGGCCCTTCCCCTGGGCATCGCCAACTGGCATTGCCCGGCGGACGGTACCCGGAGAAGACCCTCTCTGTGGGAGCGGATCAGTCAAAGGGATGTATGGGGCAGGAGGCGGTCTCGTATGTAGCTAGGCCCCGAGCCATGGAGCGATTTGAAGATGGTCGTCAGCACCTTGAAGCGCACCCGAAAGGCCACAGGTAGCCAATGCAGCTCGCGCAGGAGAGGTGTTATAAGGTTCCTGCCTAGGCAGGGGGTTGGACTAGAAGACCTCCAAGGTCCCTTCCAACTCTACTATTGTATTGTATTGTATTCCTACACAGTTATGAATAATTTTTTTCCCAGTGCCGTTCTAACTCTGAAAGGTCACTAATGAATTGTTATAAGTTGAGGACTACCTGGGTTAATTTTTGAACCCTCAGGCTGATTCACCCATTTTGTATTTGAAATGTACATGCCAGATGTATCTTCTGCCCTCACTTGAAGGCTTTCCTCTCTGTTACCAAAAAGGAAAGTTTATAATCCACGAAGCAGAGAACTGAATGCGCTTCCATAGAGACCGGGCAAGTCCAGGCATGAAACTGGAAGAGACTTAGACTGATGTGGTCAAGTGAAATCTGCCCAAACATCCTTTGTCATCACAGTAGCCTCTTGAGCATGTAAACAAGTGGGGGGAAATGCAGATGAGCCAGGCAGAAGCCATGAAGCGTGCCAGATCCGTATACCGGTCAGGAGATGGTTGCTTAAAAGCTCTATTGCAGTGTTTCTCAATCATGTCAACTTGAAGATGTCTGGACATCAACTCCCAGAATTCCCCAGCCAGCGAATGCTGGCTGGGGAATTCTGGGAGTTGAAGTCCAGACTTCTTCAAATTGACAAGGTTGAGAAACACTGATCTATTGCTTCAACAGTTCCACCTGCTTCCATTGAAAAGTCCCTTTTATTCCATTCTTCTTTTAAAAAGCTGACATGGAACATACAATTCAAGGAACTGGCTATTGCTTCCTTGTTTACTAATTTGCAGGGACTCTACTTTGGGGATTTTCCAATAAATGTTTAATTTTAAAGGTTTGCTAATTTCCAGAATAACCCCATCCGATGTAGAAATGCCAAGGCAGGCTGAGTTTTTTTTTCTTCTCTCTCTCTGAGCAGCATTTATGCATTGCAGTAAGCTAAGGTTGTTTAACCATGGCTTTGAATAAACCACTATTGATGGGTCTATACAACAAAGGAAGCCAAGCCAGATCACAGTAGCGTAAACACAGTTTGGGAATCCAGTCAGAATCTTGTACAGTCTTCTGATTGCAGTCAATGATGGCTACAACACTGCTGTGACAATGATAGTTTATAGGATCACAGCTTACGTGTGAAAATTCTGCTGAAAGTAGATGACCAGGCAACCATTCTGCCTTTGCTGAGTTATAATTGCCATTTTATTTTGTAACACGGGGTAGTCCTTGACTTATGATTGAAATGCTCTCTACATGGGGCTTCCCTTGAGGTGCACTCGAAAGCTACAGCTAGTCCAAAACGCAGCCGCGCAGGTAATTACGGGAGCCGCCAGATGCTCCCATATAACACCGATCCTGCGCGAGCTGCATTGGCTCCCTGTGGCCTTTCGGGTGTGCTTCAAGGTTCTGACGACCATCTTTAAAGCGCTCCATGGCTCGGGGCCTAGTTATATGCGAGACCGTCTCCTGCCCCATACATCCCTTAGACCAGGGGTCTGCAAAGTTGGCTCTTTTAAGACCGGTTGACTTCAACTCCCAGAATTCCCCAGCCAGCATGGCTGGCTGGGGAATTCTGGGAGTTGAAGTCCCCCGGTCTTAAAAGAGCCGACTTTGCAGACCCCTGCCTTACACCGATACGCTCCCACAGAGAGGGCCTTCTCAGGGTGCTGTCGGCCGGACAATGCCGACTGGCGACACCCAGGGGAAGAGCCTTCTCTGTGGCGAGCCCTGCCCTCTGAAACGACCTACCCTCTGAATTACGCACCATCACCGACCTCCGCCTCTTCCGCCAATGTCTAAAGACATACCTTTTCCAACAAGCCGGCCTAGCCTAACCTCCCACGGGGACTTTTAGAAAGTTTTAAATTGGGTATTTTAACAATTTGGTTTTTAGCATCGGATCGGGATAATTTAATATATATTTTAAATTATGTATTTATTTTTCTATTTTTGTATATTTTTAAATTTCCTGTGCGCCGCCCTGGGTCCTCTGTGGAGAAGGGCGGGATATAAATATAAATAAATAAATAAATTAAATAAATAAAATGGAGCCTGACTACTGTGGTTGCAAATCGTGACAGTCGTAAAGATGGACAGAGCCAATTTTACCACCTTTTTTCAAGCAGGTGTCAAGCAAATACCACGATCCCTAAATGACCACTAGAGTTGCTAAGCTAATGCTGTGGTCCTTAAGCGAACCAAATGTTCGCTATCGGCCAGGTTTTGGGGGGAAATGGAAATTGGTTTTTGCAAAAACATCATAAAACATGATCACATGACTGTAGGACGTTGCAAACGGCCTAGAGGTGGAGCTCTCACCTCCCAATCAGGAGGTTGTGAGTTCAATCCTAGGTAGGGGCGGATGTAAGATCTCCTGCTTGGGCAGGGAGTTGGACTAGATGACCTGCAAGGTCCCTTCCAACTCTGTTAATCTGTTAAATCTGTTAAAATGTGAGCCGGTTGCTTGACACCAGTGGTAGGTTCCGGATCCCATTGCAACTGGTATGGGGCGTCGGGGCTGGGAGCCCATCATCAGCACACGCACAACACGCACATGCGTATCCACCGCCCGTGATGCTCCAGCTGCTTGGCGGAGCATTGTGCAGGTGCCGTACGCTCCATGTGCATGCACAAATGGCCCGATCGACGCAAATAACGGTAAAGAGAGCGGGTGGGTGGATGGGCCCCCCGGAGCACCATACCGGAACGGTACCTGGTGCTCCCAGCAGGCACTGGTATGCCCCTAACAGGGCGTACCGGTCGTATCCCACCACTGCTTGACACCCAAAATATATTTACATGACTGGGGTGGGGGTGGGGGCAGCCGTCAGAACTTTGGAACTGAATCAAAAGTACCCCTGGTGAGACCTGATGTAGCTTCAAATGGTCACAAAGCAACCAGTTGTATGTCGAGGACTAGATGTATTTCAGTGACCTCTTGATTACGTTTTGTGATGAACTAGCACAATCATACAAAGAGGATGGCAGGTAGTCCTCAACTTACAGCCTCATACATCCTTACGGCCGATTCACTCCCACAGAGAGGGGCTTCTCCGGGTGCCGTCCACCAGGTTATGCCAGCGGGCGACGCCCAGGGGAAGGGCCTTCTCTGTGGCGGGCCCAGCCTTCTGAACGACCTTCCCCCCGAAATTAGAACAACTACCGACCTCCGCTCCTTCCGTCAAAAACTTAAAACACACTTTTTCTGCTTGGCCGGCCTAGGTCAGTCTGCCGTCTAATAGGATTTTAGGGGTTTTTAGTCAATTTATAATTGGGGATTTTAGCGCAGGGATAATTTTAGTTTAATTTGTTTTTACTTCTCTATTTATGTATTTTCTATTGCCATTTTAAATTTCCCTGTGCACCGCTCCGAGTCCCTTTGGGGAGAGGACGCGGTATACAAATAAAATTATTATTATTATTATTATTATTATTATTATTATTATTATTATTATTATTATTATTATTATTATTATTATTATTATTATTATTATTATTACAACCTCAATGGAGCCCAGAATTTCTGTTGTTAAGTGAGACACTTGTTAAGGGAGTTTTGCCCCATTTTACAACCTTTTTTTTCCACTGTTGTTAAGCGAATCACTGGAGTTGATAGGTTGGTAACCCGGATGTTAAGTGAACCCGGCTTCTCCATTGAGTTTGATTATCAGAAGGTCATAAAAGGTGATCCCATGACCTTGGGACTGAGCAACAGTCATAAAAATGAACCAAGCATCTTAATTTTGATCATGCGATCATGAGGATGCTGCAAACGTCATAACTGTGAAAAACGGTCATAAGTCACTTTTTCCAGTACCGTTGTAGCTTTGAACGGTCACTAAATGAACTGTTGTAAATCGAAGATTACCTATATTTGATTTGATTACAATTTCATTGTAATTTTAGTACAATGACAATAAAGACTATTATTCGTAGTAGGCCAAAAAGTAGACCAGAAAGAGAGCACACTAAAATTTAACCAAATCATCTCACACTTTTAAAAATGAAAGGATGCAGATTGTTATTTGTTTTTAGAGAAATCTTTTGAAAGGTATTTTGAAATATGTAGAACTTGTATGAAGTTTCTGCGGTGTCTGTGCAGTAGAAGGGTCATCTTGCATCACAGCGTTCTTTGCACCACCATACCTATTTTAACTTCCCCATCGCACGGATAACGCTGTGAACGATCACCGTTTAAATCCTGAATGTGATGATTTCAGAAAAATACAAAGATTGTGTCGGATAACGCTGTGAACGATCACCGTTTAAATCCTGAATGTGAGGATTTCAGAAAAATACAAAGATTGTGTCACGTTGTGTTCAGGCTTGGAATAACTGTGATTTCTGAGAGGGAAGATAACTTCCTTCTCAGAAGCTCTTTGTGGATTTAGAACTGAGCAAGGAAAAAGAAAGTGAAAATGTGACCTTCTGCACTGCCAATATAAGTGCACCAATTCAACTGAAGAAGGAAGTTACACTTTCGTGATAATGTTAGTCATTTGTGTTTTTTCCTTTGTCCTTCTAAGGGAGTGAACACATTTCCTTCCATAATTATGGCAGTCAAGGGTGACATTAGAGGTGAACCAAAGGGACATGTTCTCTCTGAAGCCTTCCGCACCAAAATGCTGATGAATTTGTTCACAGCAGCAGGAACCATTTCTTTGTTTTGTTGTGGCACAAACAACAGTTTTGTGATTACCTTACAGACTGCACATCGTGCATTTGTTAAGCTGGACTGATTTTTTTCCTTACTCAGAAAGGAGGTGTTAGTGGCTTATTTATACAACACCTAAAAATAGGAGTGGTCTCTAAAAATGTGAATTGCGAGTGCCACAAACATGAATGTGCAAACATATGAATCATATAAATATATTTGTGAATGTGTTCAGTGTTGATTCCTTTGGCGGTATTCTTTTTTTTTTTCTGATGTAGTTTTAACATTTTGAGTGGATGTTACATGTCCATCTCCACCTTATTTAAAATTAATAGGAGGTTCATTGTGAACTTTGTAGACTTGTTCAGAATGTTATTGCTTAGAAATAATGTGATGGACCCTAAACCTTTGCATTGGTATTCTGTTTTAGACTTTGAGATTTCAATTTCACAGTGGTTGTGCATTTGTTGGGCACATTTCTCACTTGTTTACTCCTTTGATGGCTTGCAGTCGAAGATTTGAACTGACTCGCTTGTGAGTAGGGATGTGTCAAGAGTTGGCAAAGTTTGTGCCCATTTGATTTGGCTCAAGGAAAGAGGGATATGTGCACGAACTAGGCTTTAATAAGTGATGAATGCAGGCAGCATGTTTTGCTAAGTAGCTGAAGCTTGTTTTTCGAACGGAATTTCTCTGGGTTGCGCATAAGCAGAGCAAATGTAAGACAAATAACATAATTAAAAACAGTGGAAAAAAGTTGCATAAGTGAGCAATCTGTGAGTAGGACACCAGCACCATCAAATATTGTAGATTCTTCTGTATCTGCTGCATCACCATCACGAAGGGAATTAGGGTGAAAGCATTCAGCGGTTATGACTGGGATCGCCATGTTTGTCAGTTTTTCCTAAACTAGAGCAATGCGGACGTAGTGAATTTCAACTCTCGTCATCTCAGTACACAACAATTTAGTAGCATTCAATAACCATCTCCTCTGAATTCACTTGCACAGATGATGTTACCTAGTTGGGTAATGAAATGTCTGCAAGCCAGCAATGAAGCTTAGAGAACGTCAAGGAATTTATTGGTCAACTTTTTCCAAATAAAACGTTTGGTCTATTTCAAGTTAACCTCTGTTTTCAAAATATTGCAATGGTTTGTTTTTTTTCATTCCCAAACCTGAGAGAAGAAAGAAATGGACTTCAGTGGGTTGGGAACCTAATTAATCTCCTAGCCATGTTATGGATTACTAACAAGAACTCTACAGTTTTGGTTTACAACCAAATTCGTTGTATTTAAGTACAATGACAATAAATATTATACTTATAGACCTTGTGGCCAAGTGAATTCAATATTTAAAAATTGTATATATGAAGGCCTTTATATTCTTCTTCCCCTTGTAGATTCAGAATTGTTCTTTATATGATATGTAGATGGCACAGAAAAAACAGAGTTGGAAGGGACCTTGGAGGCAGTGGTGGGTTTCTACCAGTTCGGACTGGTACCAGTAGTGGTTTGGCAACCTGGGTTGCTGCCAGTTCCAGGCTTGCCACGCCCCTGAACCGACTCTGGGCGGCGCCAATGGCGCCACCATCTTGTTTTTCAGTTCTGCACATGCACGGAACAGTTTCCATTGCACTGTGCATGCACGCACTCGCACACAATATGCACATGAGCGAACCGGCAGTAGTGTCTGCTGGAACCTATCCCTGCTTGGAGGTCATCTGGTCCAACTCCCCTCTCAAACAGGAAGCCATATACCATTTCAGACTAATGGTTGTCCAATCTCTTCTTGAAAACCTCCAGTGATGGAGCACCCACAACATCTGGAGTCAGGTTGTTCCACTGGTTAATTGTTCTAACTGTCAGGAAATTTTCTCCTTAGTTCTAAGTTGGATCTCTCCTTGCTTGGTTTCCATCCATTGCATCTTGTCCTGCCTTCTGTGGACTTTTAAACCTGCTTGATTTTGGCTAGATCAGAGGTTCCCAAACTTGGCAACTTTAAGACTTGTGGACTTCAACTCCCAGAATTCTCCAGCCAGCTATGCTATGCCAGCTATGCTGGCTGGAGAATTCTGGGAGTTGAAGTCCACAAGTCTTAAAGTTGCCAAGTTTGGGAACCTCTGAGCTAGATTTATGCTCTTTGACTGAAGGGCTGCCTTTAGCCTTTCCAAGTGCTTTATCTCAACCTCTAATACAACTGGGAAACTGCATTCTCAGTCTGGTTACTAAATTAATCCTTTTCACCAAATATTTTAAGTTTGCAAGCTGGCTCCCAAAGCTATTTGTGGCATGTCGTGTGAATGTCCCACTAAGCCCAGAGATTAGACTAAGGATATTGGGCAAAGACAGGATATCCATACTTTGTGTGCATTATTGTAATCTTAAATTTCTGTTTTTCTAAGCCATGGCCCTCAGACTACTTCATTGAGAAAAAAAAAACCCCTCTCTGAGCCTTCAGATGGGTATAACAACACCCATCTGAAACCTTTCCTCCATATATTTTCTTCTCATCACAAACCTGCCTGCTCACTGCTGTTTCCCTTTTAGAAGAAATTGCAATGCTAGGCAGATGGTGGGTTCTGATACAAATGCCCTGATGACTGAAAAAGCAATGACTGAAAAAGCGATTCTGACTACTTCCTTACTCAGAGTTTTCCTGCTTCACCCTGGCCTATTTTAATTTGCCCTATTCCACCTCTGTAATCTTCATCAGGGATAGTCAACCTGGTGTCTGAATCAGGCCCCTGCAGCAGTTTTCTTGTCAGCGAATGAAGATGTGATAAAATGCGTATGTACAGTTTCATATAAAAGGCCAAGATAAAAGTTCTTCAAGCTTCAAAGAAATAGAGTCATCCTCATTTTATTGCATTATAGAGCAGTGGTGGCTGATGCAGCCTTTAAAATTAAGCAGGAACTACTGGTTATCGCAGGGGGGAAATTAAAGGCAAATTCCTTTCTGTGATCCTACCAGAAACCTGTCAAAAGTGGAGAAAGAGAGGTAGGACAGGCTGACTAGCCAGCAGCAGCATCCTAGGCTGATACAATCTTTGGATGTCATTTAAAAAATTAGCAAATTCAATCGTTATTTGCAGCCAGTGCTGAGCTGGCATTTCTACCATCAGTTTAATGTGACAGTTGGTTTTCATGTGAGCTTGCCTTTCCTCAGTAGTGCTAAGAAAAAACATTTCATGATAAGGAATAAAGCTCTTTTTTTGGGAGTTTGGGAATAATGTCCTGACTAAATCTGAGTGCTTACATTCGAAAATAATGAATGCAACTGCTAAATGGTGCTTTATCATCTGCAGATGTTCAGAAATCACTTTGCCCAGCAAAACAGATCTCCAAGGTCTCTTCTTCTGCAACTCATATGTTACAGATGTGCTGGATTTCAGCTGCATAATGCCTAGTTAGCATCGGCCTGTTGGATGTGGTTTATAGGAGCTAACGGGCAATAAATAGTAATTGTACCTTAGGATGTATTAAAAAATATGGTTGTCCATAAATTGTTTCTGCCTCTGAAATTTAATATTCATTTTTACAACATATAGTTGTAGCACATTGGAAGATTAATTCCACATCTGGCCTGTTTTAATATGCTATGAAATCTGGATGACCTCTAGATGGTAGCAAAGAGTTATAGAAAAGTGCTGCTCTTTGCTGCCATCTCATGGCCATCTAGAATTTTGCAGCCCATGTAAGGTTTCAGTCAATTGGATCAAGTAACCTTGCATTTGCCTGCCTAGGTCACAAATTTCCATACAATTCCTTGCATTTACTTTAGTTTTTCTTATTGATGATGTGTGTATAATTGTTCTCTTTAAACTGAATCCACAATTTGCATTTTGCTTCTTCTATGTTTCCCCGCCCCCTTTGATAGTTTAGTACATTTAAAAAAAACCATTCATTTCTATGAAATCTGACAGCAAAAAGTTGCTCAGCCATATCAGACTCTCTAAATGTTTCACGGTAATACTTCTATGGAAATTTTAAAACCTTAGGTGCCAGCTGCACTGCAAGGATTTTGAGGGTTTAGCATTAGGCCAAAGCTTATATTACGCACAACTGAATGAGCTTCTGTGGCAGTGACATGAGCCAGACTTCTCTATGAATGCAATTTAATCAATGAATCTGATTTAAACGATTGAACTTCATTATGTTAATGAAAGAATTTCAGACTTCCTCACGACAAAACCTTTATCCTTCGAGAAGTTACATAACGGAGGGATTTACGGATTAGGTGGTTGGGTAGCTTTGCAGAATAAGTTTTGCCAAAATATCTGGATTTGGTTAAAAGCTAATCAGGTGAAGCCAAACAACACCAGTCCTTTCAACGTGAATTTTTATGGAGCACGTTTGAAGAATACTTTCCATTTTATATCATGTGTGGCAATGAGAACAGCCTGGGGTTGTTTTTGTACCATAATTTTGGGAGAGCAGAGGGAAACAGGCAAGCGTTGCTGTCATCTGCAGCAGCCCCAAAACGTCTTGTAATTATTTTAAATATCAAATGAGCAACTGCCCTTTTAATGAAAGTACTTGAAAGCAAATGAAATGATGGGATCTACTTACAGGAGCCGATGCTCAGGAGAGGTAGTGAGAGATGCCTCTGCCCTATTTAAATGTAAATTTGCGAAGGAATCTGAAGTGAAGAGCTGGAGTAGGTGGGACCTTACCCTGGTCTAATGGAGCTCTTGTGTCCACTCCTAACATTGCCGTAAGGGGAGGGGAGCTCATTTCACGCATACTTTAAAATCGGATATCAGATTACTGCAGAAGGCTGCACCTCATTGGGGAATGTGATTTATGACACAGATTGAGGAGAGGGAAGGAACAGAGGTAAAGTTCAGCTATAATTCAAACAAAGCTTAGATCTGACTGCGAAAGGCCTTGCCTAAATGGTGCTCCTAATAAATGACTAGTTTTGTATTGAAACCTGGCTCGATTCTCATGAATCAATTAGGGCATTTTTAAGAAACCTGACATCTTATGCTTATCAATAGAAGAGAATCAGGGGTGGGCTTCAAAAATTGCAGCAACAGGTTTGCTGCCCAGTTGCTGGGTGGGCATGGCCTTGTCGGCCTCCTACACCACGGCGTGGGGGGGAGGTTCACCCTCCCCAGGCTATGAATGCTTCCCTCGAGCCTCTGGGAGGGCAAAAACTGCTTCCCCTGGGCTCCGGAAGCCAGAAACAGGCCTGTTTCTGCACTTTCGGAACTTCTAGTAGGCCCACTTTTTGCCCTCTGCAGGCTCTGGAGTCTTTCTTCGAGCCTCTGGGAGGGTGAAATCTGCCTCCCCCAGCCTCTGGAGGCCCTCCGGAGGCCAGAAATGTTTCCAGACTTCCGGAACCTCTGGAAGGTCCATTTTCCTGTCTCCACGCGGGCCCTGCATTTACCTGGCATAATGAATGGGCCACGTGGAGATTCCTGGGAGGGGCAGGGCGGAATGGGTGTGGCCAACCAGGGGTGGCACTTGGGGGTTTGCCAAGCTGAGCAGAATCCTAGCTAGAGGATCGCCCGAACCCGTGCAAACTACCAGAGTATGAATATGTTTTCTTGTGGCTGGTCTGGACTTCCCTGTATCTGGAATTAAGTGGATGGCTTCCTTCATGCTCCAGTTTGAAGAAAAGGGTTTATAGTCTGGTATTTCTCAAATAGCAATCCGTGTATGCTACATGGAAGTTGCTTTTTCAAATGGAAGGAATGTGAGTGCTCACTGAGCATACATCCAAGCAAGTTCCTAAATAAACTTGATAGTTCTTTTGAAAGAACCTAGTTGCAGATCTCTTCCTTTCTCTTCTCCGTCATCCTCTCCTCATTTGTTAATTTACTGCCAATTTCACTTGTTACTACTTGGTTAGAAGGGCTGTTTACCCTTACAAATCCCTAAAGACAAGCTGTCTTATCTGTATTATTATACATTCGCCTGCACTGCTTTTTTAAAAATATGAAAGTTCTGTCATTCGTATTTCGTTGACTACATACCAAGGGATTGACCCAAGTAGGCAAAACTGCAGAACAAAAAGAAAAAAGAAAAGAATGTGCTTCTCCATCGTTTCTGAACAACAAACCCCAGGAGAAGACTAGCGGAAAGAATATCAAATCATTTATCCTGTTCAATCAGGAAACACACAACTGTACTAGCTGGAAAGAATGGAATGGAATGGAATAGAATAGAATAACCAATGATGTAAAATGACAATAAAGGCTATACTATAATATAATAGAATTCTTTATTGGCCAAGTGTGTTTGGACACACAAGGAATTTGCCTTTGGTGCATATGCTCTCAGTGTACCTAAAGAAAAATAAAATACATTTATTAAGAATCATAAGATATAGCACTTAGTGAGAGTCATAGCTTACTAATAAGCAATCAAACCATACCAGGAAACAAAGAAAACAATATAAATTGTAAAGATACAAGCAACAGGGTTATAGTCATAAGTGGGAAGAGATAAGTACTAGGAAGGATGAGAAGAATAACAGTAATACAGTCTTAGTAAATAATTTGACAGTGTTGTGGGAAATAGTTGTTTAGCAGAGTGATGGCATTTAACAGTGGACAGTGGCATACACACATTTCTGTTTGTATGTCACTGTTATTGTTTATGTCACGTTTATTGGACAGTGACCTACAATCTGTAGGATTAGGAATTCAGACAGTACTTTGGTTCCCAACAAAAGATCATCTGATCAACAGTTTACAAGTCTTAAGCATTTTTCTTCATATTGTCTTTGATCCAAACATTAACAGCTTCCAAAATAATCTGAGAAAATTGTACATGGTAGACAGGATAAATTCCTGTGGCTTAATCACAAGGGCCATTTCACCCCTAGTGATTCCTAGCCTTTTCTAGCATCCTCTAACCATTATTATGCTGATACAATCACTTGGGTTGCTTGTATTGAATCTCTTTCACGGCCACCCATCGCTCCCTGTCCAGTTCTAACTGACGCTTCTGCTCCTGTTCTCACATACGGATGCTCTTAAATCTTCCCCTCTGTAAGGAGTCCTCAAATGAGCTGAGGTACCTTTGATACCCTTGAAGAAGGCACAAAGCTTGAAGGGAATCAAGCCTATTATCCAACTTCTGCCGCTGTTGTCTCTAGTTTCCAGCAGAGTTTAGAAGAATCTTGGCCAAGTTTCTTCACCACCAGGCAGGCAGCTGCCAGTGGAAACATTCCCTGAAGCAGTTCTGGCAGCCAAAAATGGCTGGCTCATGAGAGGGCTTCTTTCCTTCCTTCCAGACACGCTCCAAGCAGTCATTAGACCCTGGCAAGTAGATGAGGTTTCCTGCAGCTGTGCCACAACTGGGCTCCAGAACTCTGGAGGACCGGCTAAGAAAGGTTTGACTGCTCCACAAATGGGATTTGAAGTCCTTGCCTCCAATCCATAGCATCTTCCTCTCTGTTTCAAATCAGCAATTGTGTGAGTTCAGTCACACCTCAAACCTGACTTCAAGAACGATGTCCGGTTTAGAGCACCGTACTTGAAAAAGAGGTGTCAGGGTTCCAAGTGACACCCCCAATGAAAGAAGGCTTGAATTTCCTCAAAGTTCCATTTTATTAGAGGTCATATTGGCACATCTGGGAAAACCTGAATCTGAAAGTTGCCAGGTTTTCCCCACCCAAAAGAAAGTTCAAGTCCCTGCCCAGCACCTACATGTCCATCACATGGTCCAATCAGGCACCATCAGAAACTGGAGATGCCTCCCAGTCGCCTCATCGCAGCTGCAGGGCAAGATGACCTTGACTTTCTGAGAAAGAATGTTATGCTGACTATATATCACCCACACTCTGTATAGTCCCCCCTCCCATTTTCCCACAGTAGAAAATGTGGCAGGTCTGAAGGCCCAAATGTAAAAGATGGCTTCCAGGTCTGACCGCAGGATTCAAAGACCTGGTTTGAACACTTGGTTCCCCCAGGGTGGAGGAATCTCCAGTTAGACTGGAGGGAGGTATTAAGAGAGGACCAAGCTTAGAGTCCTTGAACTGCAGAAAGTGGCACAGACCTGATCAACCCTAGCATCCCTGAAACCTTATTTGACCCTTCCCGAGGGAATGTAGTCAGTGTGGCAAGATTCTTGTAATATCGATGACTAATAGTAAAGCTTCTGTTTGAGGTTATTCACGAGTGGTTCTGATTGCTTGCACCTGACACCTGCCATTTTAGGAGTTATTTCATGGTTTTTTTAATTTTTGTTTTCATTTACATTTGATGTTTTTTTCGTTTTGTGATTGGGTTTTAATTGTTATTATGCTGGTAAATCTCCCAGGGTCACTTTCTTTGTCACATGGGTAGCTACATAAAGGTGTTCCATAAATAAAATAGATATGTCAGGAGCAAGAATACGGGAGCCAAGACAGAGTTCAAAAGCACTATTCATTTATTTCATGTTACTGAAGGCTATTCCATGCTATCATACACAAGAATCTGATCTACTAATGGTCAATGCAAATTGATTCCAGGTAAGTAGTCAACGGACTTCAATGAGGCCTGGACTTGGGTTTCTTTCAAAGGTGCAGGGATTCAAAAAAAGTTACTACCGGTTCTGTGGGCATGGTGTGGCTTGGTGGGCAAGGCAGGGAAAGGATACTATAAAATCTCCATTCCCTCACCACTCCAGGGGAAGGATACTGTAAAATCTCCATTCCCTCACCACTCCAGGGGAAGGATACTGCAAAGTCTCCATTTCCTTCTGATCAGCTAGGACTCGGGAGGCAGAGAATAGATGGGGTAGGGCCAGTCAGAGGTGGTATTTACCTGTTCTCCGAACTACTCAAAATTTCTGCTAACGTTTCTCCAGAACTGGTCAGAACCTGCTGAATACCACCCCTGGTACAGTGTCTCCAGACTAATGATGTATTTGACCCTGCCCTCGGACTCAGCCTGGTCATGTCCTACAGATAAATTGAAAAAAAGTATCAAGAAGGACACTTGCAGATGATGAGGAAACTTAAATGCCAAGAAAAAGTTTTGAAGAGCTGGGAATGTTTAGCTCTGAGAAAAGACAGAGGAAATATATGAAATAATGTCACATAGAAAAAGGTTAAAACTTGTTTCTTCTCATTCTTGAGGAACTGATGAATGTAAATTATAAGAAAGCACATTCCAAGAAAACATTAGAAAAATACGTCCTAATAGAGGAGTTTAATAATAAATCCCAAGGATATGAGGGTCTTCCATTCATTGGAGGTCTCTAAACAGAACTATGAATTCTTCAATTATTGCCTTGAGTGGGGTTTGACCTCAATGCCTATTAAACTTCTTCCCAACTTTAGGATTTTCAGAGTCCTGTTGGATTGAACAAGAATGTTTGAATCACAGATTAAGCAAGAGTACAGCATCTCTGGCATTAGTAGGAAGTTTGAGGAATCAGATATACTCATTTCTTATGTAATAATTCCATACATTAGTCAGTTCCTTCACTGAATCCATTGTGTGCTTCCAAATTGTAGGATAAATAAGATTGTCCCCGATAAACTTCACTCTGACAGCTTTTTCTGGTGTTTCTTGCCCTTCCAGAAGACCTTACTAATAATTAGCTTTACTCTTAAATGCTGACTTGAAGAAAATATTGTGCAGGAGTCTCATATGGCTACTATCCAATAAGGGCATGCACCCAGACCTGTATTTTAGCTTGGTTTCCACACTTTCCAACCAAGGAAATGCCTGTACATTAAGATCATTTGCAATATCTGATATTTGGATCTGAACAAGTATAGCAAGTTTTAAGAGCTTACTGTTCGACATTTACTGCATCCCATTAGAGGAGAAATATAACCATTTATTTATCACGGTGATAGATTTGTGTAAATTAACAGATGTAGGGCCTAGGAGAGAAACTTGCAAATCTGTGGAATATCTGACTTCTTTTTTTCTTCCTAAACATACATCTGCCTATTTTTGGGCATCGCACCAGGCTCAGTTATAAATCTTGGCACGTTCTAGCATTTAGTCCCTTGTTCAGGAAATGGCGTACCTGACAGGCAGGTAATATGGGCTATGCTAATCTCTTTACAGGTAGTGCTTGACTTACAAACATTTGCTCAGTGATTGTTTGAAGTTACAACAGCGATGAAAAAAGTGACTTTTGACCGTGTTTCACACTTACTGCTGTCACAGCTTCCCCATGTGATAAAAATTTGGAAACTGGTTCATATTTATGACGGTTGCAGTGATTCCCTTTCTGACAAGCAAAGTCAATAAGGAATCCAGAATCACTTAACAACCATGTTACTAACGTAACAACTGCAGGGATTCACTGAACTGTTGTGGCAAGAAAGCTCTAAAATGGGACAAAAACTCTCTTAACATCTGTCTTACTTAGCAACCGGAATTTTGGGCTCCATTGTCGTAATGTATTTGCAATAAAGTCACAACACTCGGAGAATATTGGCTCATTGCCGTTCTGTACGTGGAAAAGGGGAGTCAGTTCTGTATAAAGAAATGTTTGTGTGTAAATATTAAGGCTTTTTTCCAAGTCAACAGATTTTTGATTATTCTTTTGATGCTATGGCAAGCATCGGATCTTATATGGACATAGCAGTTATCTCTGGTTTGAGAATAGTTGGTTCCTTCGCTACCAAGTTCATTCTTTACATGAATCCAAATAATACATCTTTTCTCCAAATTAACATTTGAACCTGAATTAGAAAATGATCTTTGTGTGGGAGGGGAGGAGTATGTTATGTAGAAAATTATATACACTGAAATGAAGATTTACACTGCTTAGACATACTCCATTCATAGCGCCTGTCATTTTAAGCCAGGGGTCTGCAAAGTTGGCTCTTTTAAGCCTGGTGGACTTCAACTCCCAGAATTCCCCAGCCAGCTATGCTGGCTGGGGAACTCTGGGAGTTGAAGTCCACGAGTCTTAAAAGAGCCAACTTTGTAGACCCCTGTTCTAAGCCATCAGCGTTATGACTTGGAAAATACACAGTAAGACGTGAGCACAAAGTATTGTTTGAGTTTTGGGATGCACACGTCACGATCAGCTTTGAAGGTAGATCTGGTTCCCTTCTCAAGCTTCCCACTCTGCCTGTTAATTAATTCCTCATTTTGATCTTATATTTACTTTGATTATTGCCCCGTTCCTGATTTTGTAGCTGTTGCAGTGGAACATTCTACTTGTGTTTATGCTTTAAGCAATTACCTTTTATTGTTTTAATTATTTTGTACGTGTTAAATGTCTGCCGGTAATTGAATCTGTGTTCGTTTCTTTTCTTTTTTTTAAAAAAAGAGTTGTCTCAAAGGGATAGCATTTCAAGGGGAATGGAAACAAAATCAACCAGATGACAGACCGAATAAGGCCTGAGGGGGCCTTCAGAAATTGCCTTCACCCACGACTTATTTCCACATAAACTGAAACACAGAATGTCAGTCTCTTTCTTCTTTCCTCTTAAGTAGAAACAGCAGGAAGTTGCATGCTGTCATTTGCCTTTATAAAGAATCATCTTTGAAGCGGGCAGGTGTGTGAGCGCAGGTGAACCCTATGAGAGCCTCTGCTAAGTCCATTGGTCCAAGGGGCTAAGAAGAGAGCCTGTGGGGCGTTGCTAGATCCATCTGGGGTGCTCCAGGATCTAGCGAGGGCCGGGCTGATTGAGGAGAGACTGTTTGCTGAAGCTGTGTAACAGTCTAAGGATGTGGTTAAGAAGCATAACAACAAATGGGGTTTCTCTCTGGCTGAAGGTTAATACTGGTGGCTGCATGGAAACTCCCAAGCCCCGAGCTACCTATCTCTCATGAACAATCAGCAGTTTGGGAGATCAAGCCCTAACTCTGCTATTGTCAAGACAAGTAGATCTGGGTCTCTTCATGATCCTCTAACAAATATCAGAACGTAATCATAAATTGCAGGTCAGCTTTAGCCAAATGCCTTCCACAATCTAACAGTCATGTTATAGTCAACTTCGTATATTGGTTGCGTCATCCTGATTTATGGAGGAGATAAAGGTGGTTGTGGAAAACACAGTGCAGTAACGATGGCAACGGTTATTTGATCTCACAATAATTAGCTAAGCATTTGGTTGCACAATCCTTTCACAATACCTCCACGGGTTAGTTCATTAAACCAAATTAGCTTTGGCTTGAACTTTCATCATATGTTGTCGTCCTAATCTTGGCTTCCTCTCAAAAGGGCTGAGGGGGAAAAAAAACCCCTCTATTTCCACCTCCGATGTTTCTTCTCAAACCGCTCCATGTGGAGGATGCTATGCATGTGTTTAATATATACAGCTGTGGCTATACCAGGTTGAAACTGTTAATTACTGCCTCTCCTTTGTCTCTTTAATTGATTTTAATATGCAGTAGTGTCTTATAAATCAATGGATGTTATTTTTTTTGAAACAGGTTCCGTCTTAGGCCCAGTACTCTTCAATATCCTCATAAACGACTTAGATGAGGGAATAGAAGGGGAACTTAGCAAATTTCTGGATGATACTAAGCTGGCAGGAATAGCTAACACTTGACCTCTTTCATTGCCTCTCTTTTCCCCTTATTCTTCCTTCACTTTTAGCTAGCACAATATCAGCTGACTTAGAAGTTTGCATATATTTGGGTCATTTTTGGAACTTTTTTATTGGGCTTCTGTGTATTTGACATGACTTACCATTCGCCACTACTTTCCGCCCCTGAGAACAGGAGATGAGACAGCATTGTTTTCATCCCAGCCCATATCTTTTAGTTGTCATATTCAGACAACAAAATGAGTGTGTGTGTGTGCGCGTGAATACATGCACGCACGCACACACATACACACAAAATTTTCCTTGAGTTTGCTGAAGCAGACAGGCATAAATTCAGCCTAAACTGAATTTGCTTCGGTAAGAACTCTTGAGAATTTCACCGAATACTTCCAGCTGATCTCCTCTGCAGAGAGAGGGAGAGGGGGGGGGGGGGGGCTATACAAAAAATGTCCTTGTTTTCCCTTTCCCTTTTATATTTTACACATCTCGCATACAACACTGCCCACAATCAACTGCGAAGGAATATGCCAGCCTGGACTGGCACATGATTCACTTTTGGTGTGTTTGAAGAAGTTAAAAAAAAACACAACCCGGCAGTTTTGAGCAGCTGATATTTCTGGATTCCCTCAACACGCACGGAACGCTCCTCCTCCCTTGCTTGTCCCCAATCTATTCTGCTTTTTAAATTCTATAAAATTAAAACCGAAAAGAACTTTATTGTATACTTCATCAAACAAAGCACCAGCCTCCGGTATAATTTCCTTTTAAGAACATTCTTTGATTCCATGTAGGCTAACAGAGGTGGTATTAGAAATGCAGCTTTGTTTGTAAGTGTGTTTATTTGTGCAGGAATAGGACAAAGATAAGCTGGGATTTGATAATACCCTGCAAGTTACAGAGGATAGAGCAGTGGTGGGATACCACCGGTATGCCCTGGTATGGGTGTAATGGTGCCTGCTGGGAACACCAAGTACCATTCCGGTATGGTGCTTCGGAGGGCCTGCCCATGCTCCTTACCAGTATTTGAGCTGTTTGGTGCTTCCGCACACGAAGCGTATGGCGCCTGCATGATGCTCCTCTGAGCAGCTGGAGCATCGTGGAGGCATCGCAGAGCGTCGCGGGCAATAAGTATGCATGTGCGTGCATGCTGCAAGCATTCAGGTGGTGGACACTTGGCCCCATTGCATTGTAACGGTTCCAATGGGATCCGGAACCTACCCCTGGGATAGAGGTAAATGGGCAAGCATCCTTCTCAATTTCATCTCCTTGCAGACCAAGGGACTCTCAAAAGTCTTCTCCAGCACCAGGTGGAAAGAAAGGATGTACCAGATTCCTTGAGCTTATGTAGAATCCTGCATGCATTTTATTTTAATGCTGCTGTGGGAAATAGACAAATCCTGCACAACTTTCCATGTTGAAAACTATCTCGGTTTTCTCTATCACATCCCTATATAGCACATAATCAAATTGCAGGCTTCCATTTTATTTTACCTCAGGAGCATGGCTTTCCCTGCGTATCTCAGAATACCCTTTTTCAGGTTTGGGTTTCTATAACTAAAATTATTTAAGAACCTCAGAAATAAAAGGACTGTATCCTGGATATTGTCTAGGTTTAATTAGTATGAAGTTCGTTTGTGTTTCCAATGTCATAAATGAGAGAGTATCATGGAAAGCCTTAAGGGAAGGAACATTTAGAGATCAGAAGTAAAGTATTTTAAAAAAATAAAACAACAGTACTGAACGCATGACATTCTAGAACAGTAATAATAATATTTACATTTTTTGTTTAATGATGGATAATATTTAGACTCTTAATATTTGGAATTTGCTCAAGCAGCCTTAAAGAAATCCAGTTCTTTAAACGCATTGTTAAAAAGTTGGATTTCTTTTTACCTCATCTTTGTATTCCTATCTGAAATTTATAAACATGTAGGTTTGTTTTTTTTAACTTTTTGACTATGAAGAGTTCATTTCATTTTCTTCTATTACTTTCTTTCAAGCATTGATACTGTCAGTCCTTTATATACATTTAGAGTTTCATGACACTAATAAAAATACAGAAATATAAAAAGAGTAGATGTTCTTGAAACAATTTAGGAATTTTTCAAAACTCTGTTGACTCAAAATGCTTCCCTAATACATGATTAACTGAATTGTGGTATATTCATTTTTCTGAATTCAACTAATATATTGAAATAACCATACAGGCTGATGCAGTTGATTAAAATGCATTGGCTAATTTGTGTTCTACGTGCTCCATGATCTCAGGCATTGTATTTCTAATTCTCATTTATATAGAAACCAAGTTAATTGTATGAGCAAGGTTTCTAATAATGGTTTTGTTTTGGTGGAATGGGTCATGACATCTTCTCACGTTTGACAATGCTAAGAGGATAAGCTATTTTTGAACTATTATCTCATCCACTTTGGAAAATAGATAGGAAACTAAATGATTCAATGACATCCCTTGAGTAGAAGAAAAGTATGCATAGAAAATTGGAACATTTGAGTGAAATAATAATAATAATGATAAGCAGTCATTTTGATTTTCCACAAATTTAAAACAATGTTGTGAGTTGTTCTGCTGAAGTGCATGACAAAATCCGCACATGAGGTTAGTCACTTAAATTTTCCATGTACAACATTAAGCTTATTTATTATATTACCTCTCTCCAAAGAGCTTGTTAATTAAATATTCACCCTGCCTTTTGTAATAGCAGCTCAAAATGACATATCTAGTGGTCTTTTTCTTCCATTTCCTCCCATAACAGCCTAGTAAAGTATGGTTAACTTCCAAGCAAGTCAACAATTGAACTTTTTAAAAATTCTCCCAGTTTAGAGCTTAGCATAAAATGTCAAATCCACACAATGCAGCAGGTATAAAAAGATAAACAGAGAACTAGATAAATGTATATCTTAAAAGCTTTCCTTAAAAGATAAAGTCTTCGGGAGGTCAATTGTGAGATGTTCTCCTGAAAGTGAGCTGCAGAGCCAAGGGAAATTCAACAAGAGAATTTCTCCTTAGTTTCCAATAGAAACAGCACAGTCCAATTGTTCACAAAGAATATTAATAATTAGAACACAGAACATAAATAGGGTAGGAAGGGATTTTGGAGGTCCAAAGTCCAACTCCCTGCCAGAACCTGGAGATCTGATACCCCAGATGATGAACCTATGGCACGGGTGCCCGAAATGGCACGTGGAGCCATGTTGCCTGGGATGCGTGGCGTCGCCTGTTCCTCTTCCGCGTTCCTGGCACACATGCGCACGTGACAATCAGCTGGCCTTTGTGCGTGTGGCAGTGCCAGAAACTGGAAGAGCTGCTCTTCCATTTTCCGGCGTGAGAATGCGTGCCGGCCAGCCGATCGGTACGTGTGCGTGTGTGGCAGTAATTGGAAGACTTGCTGGCACACCAAAAACTGGAAGTTCATTTTCTGGTGTGCGCATATCCCCTGGGCAGCTCCTCTTCTGGGTCACGTCCTAGACGAGCGTGCACACAAAGTGCTCCCTTTTTGGCACTGTGCGCAAGCTCCCTTTTAGGCACTCTGTGCCGAAAAGGTTCACCATCATTGTCCTATACCATTCTGGAATTTCTTTGATGGGATGGATACATGTGATCATAGAAAAAATAACAGAAGAATAAAACAGAAGAACAAAATTGAAAGGGATTTTGGAGATCATCTAATCCAGGGGTTCCCAAACTTGGTAACTTGAAGACTTGTGGACTTCAACTCCCAGAATTCTCCAGCCAGCAGAGCTGTCCACAAGTCTTCAAGTTGCCAAGTTTGGGAACCCCTGATCTATTCTAACCCACTGCTGATGCAGAAGTCCTGATACCATTTCAGAGAAGCGGCTGTCCAGTCTCTTCTTAAAACCTCTATAGCCACAACTTCCGAAGGCAAGCTATTCCCCTGAATAATTGTCCTCACTGTCAGGAAGTTTCTCCTTGGTTCTTGGAACACAGTGTTTAAAGCAGGCAAGGAGCTACAAATAGGGTAATGAAAGCCAACCTTTGAAAGGGGGGTGGTAGAAAGAGAAGCTTTCAGAGAAGTTGCAGCTTCAAGAGGGATGAAGACCAGTATAGAAGCCTTGCTCTTACTACTCTTCATGTGTCCAAGGCAAGTGTTGCATTGGTGAGTCTCAATTAACCACAGAGGCTTTCTATGTAAATAAGGATTATCTGTTATTTTTTGCAGGCAGAACGGAAAAAGCAGTTAAATACCCCCCAAGATCCCATCCATAATTTCCATCTCTGTATATGGAATAAGGTTGAACTAAGCAGCTAACTTTTTCATGTGGTGAATTCTAATAATTAGTCATGAATTCCAGTCAAGCTTGTTTCACTTTTTTTCTCTCGGTCCTGCATTTTTCCAATTGTTTCTAAGTATAATCTCTGGCATTGCATATTATCTCTGTCTCTCTCTCTCTCTCTGTGTGTGTGTGTGTGTCCCTCTATGTATACACATTTGAGAGAGGAAAATTTTGCCAGGATTGACTACAGTCAGATGGCTACAGTCAGAATCAACAATCCTAGTTGACAAGACAGAAAATCTGAGTAAGTTCAGAACACATATCTGGAGGCTCTCTAATCTTCCTTTAAGGAGACTAATCTTAAATTGAGGGCTGTCTTCCTTTTACATAAATACAATAACAGGGAAGGATAGGACACACAAGAGGACTTCCAGAGATGGATTTTATTAAGCGATCTCTGGGCACAAAAGCCAATTTTTCATATGGTTCTAAACCAGGGATTCCCAAACTTGGCAACTTTAAGACTTGTGGACTTCAACTCCCAGAATTCCCCAGCCAGCAAAGCTGTTCGGCCCGGTTCGGCTGAACGGTAGTGGAATTCAGGTCTGGGTGGCAGAACCAGCAGCGACCCAGGCCTGCCATGTCCCCAAACCAGTTCCGTTGCCACCGCTGGGCCACCGCCATTTTGATTTTTAGTGACTGCTCATGCACAGTTCACTGTAAATTGTTCTGCGCATGCACGAAGAGCAATTTACATTGAACAGTGCACATCTGCCGTTGGGCGGGTTGCGAGCCAGTATTAAAACAGGCAGCAACCCACCCCTGATATCAAACTATGGGTCTCACAGCACGAATGACAAAAATAAAAATAAAATGGATACTAGGGTTATATTAATAGTGCTGAAAGCATTTGGTCAGAAGAAGGGCAAAAAAATTTCCCAAAACTGACACACACTTACGTGTTCCCATTTTCATGTAGCAAAGACCCAGCATCCCACCTCATAGTTGGGTGCCGTAACAACTAAAATATGTGCTAATATTTATATATAAAATTCCCCCTCTCCTTCCTCTTTCCTCGAAATGAACTACAAGCTTGGATTATTTTGATTCTGGGAAAAGCTCATAATTTCCTCTTCTTCTGCACAAGGATCCCGAGAAATACATTTTCTTTCCCTTGAAGCTTTTGTGTACCATTTCGCAACAATGGAAGCATTCAGTTGCCACTTCGAATCCCAAATTGGGATGCATATCTGATATCCTGGTAGGTGTTGCGGCAGCTTTTGTGGGAGGAGGGTGGCATGAATATCTCCACTCTGGACAAGGGCCTGCATTGTCTTCTCTGTGACATTGATTGTAAAGAGAGAACAGCCCATGCAGTGAAAGTGATCTCATAATCAAGGCAATTAAATAACAGTTATTTTGCCCAAATTGACCACAGCGTTCCCTTGCTTTAACAGTCCTTCCACCAAGGTATTAATTATCATCTTTAAAGCGCTCCATGGCTCGGGACCTAGCTATCTGCGGGATCAGATCCTGCCTCATACATCCTCACGGCCGATTCGCTCCCACAGAGAGGGACTTCTCCGGGTGCCGTCCACTAGACTCTGTCAGCGGGCGACACCCAGGGGAAGGGCTCTCTCTGTGGCGGGCCCAGCCCTCTGGAACGACCTCCCCCCCGACATTAGGACCACCACGGACCTCCGCTCCTTCCGTCTTAAACTAAAAACACATTTCTTCTGCCTTGCCGGCCTGGGATAGTTATTCCTCTGTTTTTGGGTTTATTGGGAAATTTTTAGTCTAGTTAGTTTTAACGGGTATTTTAGCACAGGTACTGTTTAATCTATTTTTAATATGAAATGTTGCATATAGTCATTGTTTTTATTCTTCCTGTGCACCGCCCCGAGTCCCTGTGGGGAGAGGGTGCGGTCTATAAGTATTAAATTATTGTTGTTGTTGTTGTTGTTGTTATTATTATTATTATTATTATTATTATTATTATTATTATTATTATTATTATTATTATTTATTAAGCGCTTCTCAGAAATTCAGCTGAAATGACTTTTGTAGCCCTATCAAATGTATACTAAGAAGACAATCTGTCTGACTTGTTGGTATGTGGTAAAATGCCTTGGGTGAAAGAGGTAGGATTCTCATATACAAGATGGCCGTGGTATTTTCCCTCTATGGCCATTTGTTGATTGGCCCAATGCCGCCATTAAATGTAGGTGTGGCCCACAGCATACTGTGTTGTTGTGTTCTTCCCTCCCTCCCTCCCTCTCTCCTCCTCTCTTCCCTCTTCCCTCCCCTCACACTCCCCCCTCTCCCTCACCTTCTCCCTCCCATTCCCTCTGCCTTTCTCTATCACTTTCTCCCTCCCTCCTTCCTTCTCCCTCCCTCTTTCCTTCTACCTCCCTCCCCCTTTCTTCCCCTCTCCCTCCCTCCCTCTTTCTCTTGCCTACCTCTCTCTCTCTCTCTCTCTCCTTCTCCCGCCCTCCTTCCCTCTCTCTTCCCCTTCCCTCCCTTCCTCTCTCCCTCTCCTCTCTCCCTTTCCCTCTCTCCCTCTCTCCCACCCCTCCCCATCCCTCACTCTCTTCCTCCCTCCCTCACTTCAGAGGTGGTATTCATCAGGTTCTGACTAGTTCTGGAGAACCGGCAAATACCACCTCTGACTGGCCCCGCCCCCTTCTATTATATGCCTCCCAAGTCCCAGCTCATCGGGAGGAAACGGAGATTTTACAGTATCCTTCCTCTGCCACACCCACCAAGCCATGCACACCAAGCTAAGTCATGCCTGCCATGCCACGGCCACAGAACCAGTAGTAGAAATGTTTGCATCCCACCACTGCCTTCCTCTCCCTCCCTCCTTTTCTCCACCTCCCTCCTTCCTTCTCTCTCCCTCTGTAGTTATGTGCGAGACCGTCTCCTGCCCCACACATCCCTGCGACTGATCCGCTCCCATAGAGAGGGTCTTCTTCGGGTGCCGTCGGCCGGGCAATGCCGGTTGGCGACGCCCAGGGGAAGGGCCTTCTCTGTGGCGGGCCCAACCCTCTGGAACGACCTTCCTCCCGAACTTCGCACCACCTCCGACCTTCGCCTTTTCTGCCAGCGCCTAAAGACGCACTTTTTCCATCAAGCCGGCCTAGCCTGATTACCCTATAACGACGAAGTCTATAATTAGCAACAGTGTTTTAATTAGGGGGATTTTAGTAAAATTTTAGCACAGGGTTTTTCGAAATTTAATTTATTTTTATGAAATTATTTATTATGTATCTGTATATTTATATTGGTTTTTAACCTCCTGTGTGCCGCCCGGAGTCCCTTCGGGGAGATAGGTGCGGGATACAAGTCAAATAAACTCGAAACTCGAAACTCTTCCTCCTTCCGCCCTCCACATTGGCTGGAGTGGGGCTGGAGTGGGGCAATGTGCCAGATAATCCAAAGGGAAGAGCAGGGCCA
This sequence comes from Rhabdophis nuchalis, assembly GCA_039707465.1. Classification (NCBI taxonomy): domain Eukaryota; kingdom Metazoa; phylum Chordata; class Lepidosauria; order Squamata; family Natricidae; genus Rhabdophis; species Rhabdophis nuchalis. The sequence continues at coordinate 209,054,227 of CM077645.1, forward strand.
AAAGATAGCAAGAGCTGGCACCAGAGACTGTTTCAAGGCAGGGATCTTGGCAAGAGCCAGTGGTTTTGACGCCCAATTCCAACCCTCAACTCATAAATTTCAGGAGATAAAGCTGCAGATACTTATTGGATCTGATGGTATCGTGCTGATAATTGAGAGAAAACGAAAGCAACTGTAAATAACTTTTTCAAGGAATTCTGGAAAAACAGGTGCCGAATAGAAATGTGTTGGCTTGCTGGGTTTGGGGCTTCATTTGCTTTTGTTGCATGGACTTTGTTGTATATTAATAGTTTATATGCTATTGTATAGTGTATAGTGCAGTGTTTCTCAACCTTGGAAACTTGAAGATGTCCGGACTTCAACTCCTAGAATTCCCCAGCCAGCGAATGCTGGCTGGGGAATTCTGGGAGTTGAAGTCCGGACATCTTCAAGTTGCCAAGGTTGAGAAACACTGGTATAGTGTATATTGGTATCAGAAAACATGGAGCTTAGTGGCAGATCAATATGGAAAGTAGTGGACATCTTATTATCCAAAGCAGCCTCCAACTGAGTTAGCTTTTAGCCAACATCACCCAACCCCCCAGTGTTTATCCCTGAATCACATATGAGTGGAAACAGCTATACTGTCCAACTGTTTAGAGTAGATGCCAGACTGGAAGAGTGTGTAAAAACATTATCACTGTTATTGCTGCTAATATCCCATTTTCCCTTTAGGAGTGATGGGTGGCATTGCAAAGCATTCTGTTGAAGTTCCATCCCAGCAAACCATTTTGGTTGGGTTGAGAGAGGAGTCACAATCTAAAGTCATCTGTTGTGTAAGAATGGATTTGTCTCTTACCAGGGGTGCCAAGCTCAAGGCCTGCGGGCCAAATCCGGTCCACAGGGTGCTTAAAACTGACTCATGGGGCCAACATGGTAACAGCAAAAAATCAACCTGCGGTGCCTCTGCCAGCAAAAAGGGAGCTTGGGAGGACATGAGTGACGTTGACCTGGCCACGTCGTCGTCCCCGGCCCCACAAGGTCAAACACAATCCCGATGTGGCTCTCAATGAAATCGAGTTTGACACCCCTGTCTTAAACCATCACAGTCTTGGTGGAGGACCTTAGCTACTATAGGACACTGTTCTGACTCCCTCCCTTCCCAAGATAATTAACTAGACGGACTGCTACTTGGCAGCTTGCCTGAACTAACCTGAACTAGACTGAAAGATTACACGACACAATTCTCCGACTCTGTAGCTTCTCTGTTGTTTCCTGCAAACCTACTCTTCACAGAGGATTTCTTTTAAAGCCTCTTGGGAAGGGCCAGGCAATTAGGCAGCTGATACTGATGATCTCCGATGGCGTCGTTCTGATAATTGCCTCCTCTCAATCCTTAACCTGACATCCGTGACAAACTGGGTTTCCTCCTCTAGAGCCGACTCATAGGACTCCTCACTAGAGGAATCCATCAGCAGCTCATCTGGAGCCGACTGGGCCACAAAAGGACACTGACTCTTTGCATGAAAAACAGGGCCTTGGGAGGGGTGCAGTAGATGCCCTGAGCACAGTTATGGAGAAGGCTCCGTTCAAAATATGATTCAATACAGATAGTCTTCGACTTACGACCACAATTGAGCCCAACATTTCTGTTGCTAAGCAAGACAGTTGCCGCGTGAGTTTTGCCCGATTTTAACGACCTTTCTTGCCACAATTGTTAAGTGAATCACTGCAGTGGTTCAGCGGGTAACCTGGTTGTTCAGCGAATCTGGCTTGCCCACTGACTTTGCTTGTCGGAAGGTCACAAAGTGATGCCATGAATATGGCAACCATCATAATTATGAGCCGGTTGCCAAGCATCTGAATTTTGATCACGTGACCGCGGGGATGCTGCAACAGTCGTAAGTATGAAAAACAGCCACAAGTCAGATCTTTCGGTGCCATTGTTTAACTTCAAAAGGGTCACTGAACAAACAGTTAGAGGATTGCCTGTATGTAGATGATCGGATGGATTAATGCTACTCATTCAAGGTGGAAGAAGGGGTCAGTTTCTGTAGAAGATGATTGATCTCTCGGGGGTTTCTCATACCCTCATGGCTGCTAACTTTAATGAACAGAAAACAGGAAAATGATCTGGGCTGGACTGCAATGAAAATGAGAGCCTGGGTTTCAGCAGGGAGCCAAGAAGGGGGGGCAAAGGGCAGGAGGTCATGACATACCTGTATAGACCAGGCACGACGCAAGCAGGGTCAGGCATAGTGATGCAAGGGCTAACCTCCAACCTTTGCTGATGACATGATGTTGTTACGACATGCGTGTCATTTTAATGTTATTCAGGCTCGAGTAAACACCATTGAAGGAGAATGCGGCTGACTCAGGGGTAGCTTCAAATTTTTTAGCAAGGAGTTCTCTGCCCGGTTGCTGGGTGGGCATGGCCTAGTCGGCCTCCTGCACCACGGTGAGGCCGGGGGGGGGGGGAGGTATTTTTGCCCTCCCCGGTCTCCAGGCTCTTGGTGCCCTCTGGAGGCCAGAAATGGGCCCGTTTCCAACTGTCCCGAACTTCCGGTAGGCCTGTTTTTCGCCCTCCCTGAGCCTCCACCTGCACCCTGCACTTACCTACATCCAAATTGGGCTGTGTGGGGACCCCTGGGAGGGGAGGGGCGGGTTGGGCGGGGCCAGCCAGGAGTGGGATTTGGGGGTTCTCCGAACTGCACAGAACCTTAGCTAGGGGTTGTCCTGAACCCCTCCAACCCACCCCTGAGTTGACTATATAGTTACGATTCTTGGAGAGAGAAAAAAACGAGGGAAGGAAGAGGAATTGTTGGTATCTTTTGAAAGCATGCAAGAGAAACTAATAGTACTTGTAGTGGGGAGTGGTGGGGGGACCCCACTTTTGTTTCCCTGCCTCCTTGGGTTGCTCTGGTCTTCGTTTCTCCAGCTTTTGAACCTTAGATGTTCTTCAGAATCTCCTATCTATCCTCCTTCTCTTGGATGGCAGAGCAGTAAATGGTATGTCGGCTGAGCTTTCCAACAGACAACCACAAATGCCTTTTGTGAAGCCACCAGGAAATAGAATCTTTTGGGATAATCATCACATTTTTTTTCTCTGCCACGGCTTTTCCTTGCCAGGAACACATTTTCCCCTCTAAAACTGCTGGACTTCATTGTGGAAAAAAATAGCCCTTTGGAAGCACAGAGAGAGAGAGAGAGAGAGAGAGAGAGAGAGAGACTCGGTTGTTACCTGCTGTTTGCTTTGGTCTGTTCACCAAATAACTCCTAAAGGGGAGCAGAGTGCCTTTTACATCTACAACATTGAATGATTGGAAATGGCCTTTTAGTTTAGCCCCACTCTTTAAATCAGAGTAAGTTAAATCTCTGGACCCCTGGACAACCCCCCCCCCCCAAAAAAAAACCTTTTTAGTTTTAATTTTTGAAGCGCCCATCGTCTCTCTCGGCCAAAGCTGTGTTAATAAGTTGATGATTTATTGACACGATAGTTTTTGCTTTGGGACGGAGAGAGGAAAATCTCTCTTGCCATTTGCAGAATTCCCAATCCCACCCTCCTTTTACTTCTGGCTTTTAAAGGTTGTTTTAATACAGTGGAAAAGGAAACAGACTTGTTGCAATATCTCCAAAACCTCTCTGGGTTTTTTTTTAATGTAAAAAATATATCTTTCTTTGGTGTTCCCTGCCTAACCCAGGCTGTGTTCCTGTGCCACTTGGAGACAAAGGCAGGGCTAGCTTTTTAAAAAAAATTGCACACTTCTCATTAAATATAGCCATGGGTCCTTAGCATGTACTACAGATAAGTTGACTTACATTCATAACGGAGCCTGCCAATTATAGTCATAAGGCATAATGGCCGCAAAGTGTGTCATTGTGTGACCAACCTGATTTTATGACCTTTTAGTGGTTGTTAAGTCAAAACCATGATTGTAAATGATCCCCCCCCCCCCCCAAAAAAAACCAACTGTCATAAATCTCACTCTGTAGGACATTTGCAAAGCACCATAAATGAATGTCTATGGAAATTCTGTTGGGCTATTCAGAAGGACTTTTTGGGGTTTTTTCCTTGAAAACATTTCACATCTCATCCAAGAAGCTTCTTCAGCTCTGGCTGATTGGTGGGGAATGGAAGGATTTATATTCTTCTCAGTCATCTGGTTGTTGCCTCTCTGAGAGTCGTTGAGATCACTTGGGGGGTTTTCTGTATCTGAGATAAAGGATCCCCTCACACATATGTGCTAGTTGTTCCCGACTCTAGGGGGGCGGTGCTCATCTCCGTTTCAAAGCCGAAGAGCCAGCGCTGTCCGAAGACGTCTCAGTGGTCATGTGGCCGGCATGACTCAATGCCAAAGATGCAAGGAACGCTGTTACCTTCCCACCAAAGTTGGTTTCTATTTTTGTACTTGCTTTTTACATGCTTTCAAACTCCTAGGTTGGCAGAAGCTGGGACAAGTAACGGGAGCTCACTCTGTTATGTGATCCTAGGGATTTGAACTGCTGAACTGCCGACCTTTCTGATTGACAAGTGGTCTCAATGACTCTCGGAGAGCTAAAGGCCACATGACCGCAAAGGATATGCATGTAGTTCTCGACTTACGACCACAATAGAGCCCCAAATTTATCTTGTTAAGTGAGAATTTATTGAGTGAGTTTTGTCCCATTTTACAACATTTCTTGCCGCGGTTGTTAAGGGAATCACTGCAATTGATAAGTTAGTAACCTGGCTGTTAAGCAAATCTGGCTTCCTCATTGACTTTGGTTGTCATAAGGTCACAAAAAGGGCATCACCTGACGCTGCAATGGTCATAAGTACAGGTCAGTTGCCAAGCATCTGAATTTGGATCCCAAGACCCTGGGGATGCTGCAAAAGTTATAACTGTGAAAAACGGTCAGTGCCATTGCAACTTTGAACGGTCACTAAATGAACTGTTGCAAGTCGAGGACCGCCTGTAAATCCTTCCGTTCCGCACCATTCAGCCATAACTGATGGGAGGCAAAACATTTTTTCAAGGAAAAAACCCAAGAAAGTCCAGTGGCCTTTTGAATAGCACCTTTGAGACACCGTAAATCACAACTTTAAGACTCGTGGACTTCAACTCCCAGAATTCCTCAGCCAGTCGTGCTGACTAGAGAATTCTGGGAATTGTAGTCCACAAGTCTTACAGTTGTCAAGTATGGAGACCCCTGGGGTAAATGAAGGCTGGTTGCCGAGCACCTGAAATATGATCATGTGACCATGGAAGGGATGGGGGAGACATCGGGATTCCAGAACCAGGTGGTAATTTGGGAAGTCTGTTAGAACGTCCATTGGTCACTGTTGTGGCCCAGCCGGCTCCGGATGAGCTGCTGATGGATTCCTCTAGTGAGGAGTCCTATGAGTCGGCTCTAGAAGAGGAAACCCAGTTTGTCCCGGATGTCAGGTTAAGGATTGAGAGGAGGCAATTAGCAGAACGACGCCATCGGAGATCATCAGTATCAGCTGCCTAATTGCCTGGCCTTCCCAAGAGGCTTTAAAAGAAATCCTCTGTGAAGAGTAGGTTTGCAGGAAACAACAGAGAAGCTACAGAGTCGGAGAATTGTGTCGTGTAATCTTTCAGTCTAATTCAGGTTAGTTCAGGCAAGCTGCCAAGTAGCAGTCTGTCTAGTTAATTATCTTGTGAAGGGAGGGAGTCAGAACAGGTCACTAAGCAACTGATCGTACGCTGAGGGCTACTTGTATCATCTTGATGTCTCTTCCCATTTCATCCTATGACCCATGAAAAGTACACATTGTGGACAAGTCTTAAGCATGTTTTAAGCACAACCTTTTGAATAGAGAGAGAAGCTCTAATTTACTGGCTTCTTCCATGTATGCAAACTGTCCACACACATTGTTGTCATTTGCCTTTGAGCCTGCCAACTAGATATCCAAATATCCATTCGGTACAGAACGACATTTCCTTGGCTAAAGCTTCAGGGCGCTGGAGTGTTCAATATTTGCTATTCAAAGTAGCAGATGCCCATGGCTAGGGATGATATATGCACTCGGCCGTTGAACAGACTGTGCCAGCAACGGAAGAGTGGATAACAGAAGTGGAAGGGAGCTTTGAGATCTTCCAGTCCAACCCCCTGCTCAAGCAGGAAACCCCATACCATTTCAGTCCAATCTCTTCTTAGAAACCTCCGGTTTTGGCGCACCTCTGGAAGCAAGTTTTTCCACTGATAAATTGTTCTAATTGTCAAAAAAGTTCTCCTTAGTACTAGGTTGCTTCTCTCATTAGTTTCCATCCATTGCTTCTTGACTCCCTCTTCTTTGTGGCAGCTCCTCAAATATTGGAACACTGCTATCATGTCATTCCTAGTCTTTCTTTTCATTATATTAGATATGGAATAGAATAGGGATAGGGATAGGATAGGATAGGGCAGGGCAGGGCAGGGCAGGACAGGACAGGACAGGACAGAATACAATAGAATAGAATTCTTTATTGGCCAAGTGTGATTGGACACACAAGGAATTTGTCTTTGGTGCAGATGCTCTCAGTGTACATAAAAAGACAATATACATTCATCAAGAATCATGGTACAACACTTAATGATAGTCATAGGGTATAATAAGCAATCAGGAGACAATCAATATCAATATAAGTCATAAGGATACAAGCAACCGAATTACAGTCCTGCAGTCATAAGTGGGAGGAGATGGGTGCTAGGAACGATGAGAAGACTAATAGTAATAGTAATGCAGCATTAGTGAATAGTTTTGACAGTGTTGAGGGAATTATTTGTTTAGCAAATTATTTGTTTAGACATACTTCTTTTTCATTAAATTAGGCATACCCAATTCCTGCAGCTGATCCCTTTCTACTGTCTGCCTCTGATCTTCTCAGGTGCATGGATGAGAAATCAAATTTTCCCCTTAAAATGCCTGTAAACAAGTTTAGTGCCAGATGCTTTCAAGAAGCATATTCAAACCAGGCTAAAGCTCCATTCTCTGCATTATTTTCCTGCTGTCAGTAATGATGAACTTGGGATGTAGCTGTAAAAAAAAAAGGCTCACCCTCAATTTGATTTGATTTTGATTTTAATTTGATTTTATTGAATTTATACCCCGCCCTTCTCCAAACGGACCCAGGGCGGCGCACAGGCATATTAAAAAACATACAAACATATAAAACTTTTTTAAAAAAAAAACTTATTCAACTAAAAAACCTGTGCTAAAACCGAATTAAAATCCCCATTTTAAAACTATCTATGAGTCAGAATTGGAGGCTACGCTAGGCCGGCTAGTTCGAATAGGTGTGTCTTCAGACACTTGCGGAAGAGGCAGAGGTTGGAGATGGTACGGAGTTCAGGGAATAAGTCGTTCCAAAGGGCTGGTCCCGCCACAGAGAAGGCTCTTCCCCTGGGTGTCGCCAGTCGGCATTGACCAGCCGACGGCACCCTGAGGAGGCCCTCTCTGTGGGAGCGTATCGGTCTGAGGGATGTATGGGGCAGGAGGCGGTCTCGCATATAACTAGGCCCCGAGCCATGGAGCGCTTTAAAGATGGTCGTTAGAACCTTGAAGCGCACCCGGAAGACCACAGGAAGCCAGTGCAGCTCGCGCAGGATCGGTGTTATGTGGGAGTGTAAATTACTCTTTATGAGAAGGAACTAAACACAATTTTCTTCACAAGGGCACATATTGTAAATCCTTACAGGCATTTCCTTAACTATACTTATTGTATGTGGTAAATTTTAAATTACATATGCTGGGTCCCACCTAGACTACTGTGGAGTCCCAGCTGTGCTTTACATACTGCCAATACTCAGAGGTGGTATTCTGCCAGTTTGCCCCAGTTCGGGAGAACCAGTAGCGGCGCTGGTGGGAGGCTCCGCCCACCCACCCACCCAGACATCATCACAGATGCTCTGCACATGCGCAGAAGGTTCTGTGCGTGCACAGAAGCACCACGCCCAAGCGAAGCAAGCATGCGCTCCTGGTTCTGAATCGGTAGCGAAGATAAGAGGAAACCATTACTGAGTCAGCTGCATATCCTTTAAAGAAGAATTGGATTAAAAAAAAAATCATATTCAACATGATCTGCGTAAGATCCTATAACAGGAGTTTCCAACTGGGCAACTTTAAGACTTGTGGACTTCAACTCCAGAATTCCTACCAGCCAGCCATGCTGCCTGGGGAATTTTAGGAGTTGAAGTCCACAAGTCTTAAAATTGCCAAGGTTGGAGACCCCTGTCCTATAATGTAACTTTGTATAAAATCTTCGAAAAGTTCTGAGGGGTGCCCAGATCCAACCCGAATATACATATTACCAACAAAGCAACATAGAAGAAAACCAACTGGAAGAATTACTAGCATTTTCTCACTTTTCCGAGGGATCGTTTATAATATATTATCCTGGCCACAAGGAAGTTAATATCTTTTGAATGGCTTCTATGTGGCTGGAGTGATCGTTAAAGGCTGAATCATGGAGATGATAGTCAAGTTTCCCATAGATTTGCAAAGTGTGCTAGATGAAACTAGAACAGAGTGTCACAGCCCGTGACATAGTCACTGTCTTAGAATATTACATAAAGGAAACTCACATTAAACCATAATTGTGTACATAGCATAAGGCGTGAACCCAATCACAGTGCCTTTTTATTGCATTGTGAAACCATGTTCCATGGTTTCCCCATCCCTATGTATAGATCATTTAACGAGTTTACCTGTGCCATGCATGAATTATTATTGGAAAATGTTTAAACTCATAAACATTCCTATGTGAAATGGTTTTGCTTCTATGGGTGAGGAGTAAAGAAGGAAGAAACTGATTTATTGTTTGAAATCTGGCTGTAGACAAGGTAAATAGATTGTTCAATATATCTGTTTAATCCTGTAAGCTTGTATTTGTTAATCAGATAGCTGCAGCATAAACAGATAAGTAAAAAACTAAATGCCTTCTATCTGAACAGCTGGGAAGGCATTCTTATGATAATGTATGAATTGTAACTTACTGAGTAAAATAAGGGAGATAGATAGGTAGGCAGGCAGGCAGGCAGGCAGGCAGGCAGGCAGGCAGACAGCAATAGCAATAGCAATAACAATAACAATAACAATAGCAATAGCAATAGCAATAGCAATAGCTCTTAGACATATACTGCTCATATACCCTAACCCTAATCCCCAACAATCTGGGTCATTTTGCTTCGATAATGGGATATTTGGATGGATCTTGGTGGGCTATCTTAAATCAACTTTCAGTGATTTTTGGAAGAGTTCATCATGGTATTGTGGTATATTTATTTACCTATTTACATACATTTTATGTGGTTTATTTTAGAACAGTGTTTCTCAAACTCGGGCACAAGCATGGTTGGCTGGGGAATTTTGGGAGTTGTAGTTCATGCTTCTTAAAGTGGCCAAATTTGAGAAACACTGTTCTAGAGACTCTCGTACCTATGTGATAAGTTAATTGTTCATGAGCCGTGAATGCAGTTCTGAGCACATAAATTAAAAGTAGAAGAGGCACATCTTCACATCATCCTACTCACATCTTCCTTCCCTGCAGAATGAGGCCAGGATGTGGTGCAAACTCATTAATCATGTGGACCCAGAGTCTATCTGTCCTCAGTATGGCATTTTTTTATTGCTGTGTTTTTTTCTCTTTTTGAGGTTACTGTAAAATGCAAGGAGTTGGCGGGGAAATAATTTTAGGATGTGGATGAATGAATGCCAGAGAAATTGACAATCAATATATCTTAAAGAAGATTGCTTTATGGATACTAGGGTAATACACAGTGGGTGCCTCATTTTATTCTCCCAAGAAGCTAGTAAAGCGGATTAAGCTGGCATTGATTGAACACAGTCTATTGGAGTGACCTTGAAGACAGCAGAAATGTGTGGCCAACGATCACAATTTCACCCATTAATAAGTGTGTATGGGTGTGAGAGTTTGGTGTCGTGATTAAAGCTAGAACCCAGGAGACTGTGAGTTTGAGTTCCACCTGGGGCATGAAGCCAGCTGGTTGAGTTTGGGCCAGTCCTATTTTTTCAGCTCTAGGAAGAAGGGTATGTTAAAACCACTTCCAAAATCTTGTCAAGAAAACTTCAGAAACATGTCTAGACCACGCCAAGGAATCAACACTGACTCACATACATGCTTGTATATAGGTGAGTGTGTGTGTATGTGTTACATTTGTACTGATAAATAAAAAAGGGAGACTAGTATAGATCTATTTCAAGCTATTTAGCTCTCATCAGCTAGCCATACCCTTACTGGGATTTGAACCTGGGAAGTATTACATGTTAGGCAGTTGTAATTGCCACTAGGCCACAGGTTCTCTTCCTTGATCAGCTGAGACATATATATAAGTATATATTGTGTCACAACACCCTGGTCAGCCCCAAATATGGGAGGGAGCAGAACTGCTTCCCTTTTCTGTCTTTCGGCTCACCCTAGGAGCCAGCTGTGTGTATGTGTGTGATATTTGTGCTAATAAATAAATAAATAAAATTATATATTGTGGATAATTTTGCTGATTTTGTCTGTGGTGCCTTTGATGTAAGGGAGGAGGGCAAAGCCATTTTCCTGTTCTGTGTCTTGGCTCTTGGGAGGTGTCTCTTTTTGGATTAGGCTGGTAATTGTTTTTCTTTGGAATCCGTTGGATATTAATGCGTTTGTGAAAGACCACCTGAAAACTAAATTACACTTTCTCACAAACGCATTAATATCCAACGGATTCCAAAGAAAAACAATTACCAACCTAATCCAAAAAGAGACACCCCTCAAGAGCCAAGACGCAGAACAGGAAAATGGCTTTGCCCTCCTCCCTTACATCAAAGGCACCACAGACAAAATCAGCAAAATTATCCACAAGCACAATATCAAGACAGCCTTCAACACTGACCAAAAAATAACCAACATCCTAAGAAATCTCAAAGACAAGATCCAGCTAGAAAACCAAGAAGTCTACAAAATTCCATGCAAAATCTGCCCTGCAACTTACATAGGACAAACTAATAGAAGAATAAATGCTCGCATCGCAGAACATAAAAATGCAGTAACAAAACATCTTAAAACCTCATCTCTCTACCAACACTTCAAAGCTACAGGACATGATGTTGACTTTGAAGGAACTAAATTGATCTCCAAGGCTGAACAGCTCAACAGGAGAATAATCAGAGAAGCCATCGAAATAGAGAAACAACCTAACAATATGAACAAACGTGATGATAACTGGTGTACTAGCGGTGGAGTTGCTTGTGCACACTGTTCTGCAGATGTGGAATTCCCAACTGTCATTTGTCGGCCATTTTAACTGCCTGGAGAGATTTCTGTTATGGTTGTCGCTGCTGTCTGTATTCCACCTGATGCAAATGTTAGCACAACGCTCAAACCAATTTCATTGTAATTGTATTTTATTTTATTACAATGGCAATAAAGATTATTATTATTATTATTATTATTATTATTATTATTATTATTATTATTATTATTATTATTATTATTATTATTATTATTATTATTATTATGACACCTCCCGCCTACCAGACATCTGGAAACCAGCACTGACCAACAGACGAGCCCCACCCACCACCCAAGCCGTTGAAATACAAAATAAGGAGAAACAAACAAATAGGACCAATCAGCATCAATCTACCAATCATGATTCAGCTGCACAGCCAATCAACCCACTCACAGCAACAGAGTCAGCACTCCACACACACACACACACACACACCAAGATTTAAGGAAGGGCAGCATCTACGCAGCCACAGACCGAAGCCTGAAGATGGCAAGTGAGATCTTGCCGAAATGTTGCAAAGACAATCTCATTCTTACACGGGAAAACACCCGAATACAAGACCAGCATACCTACACCCGTGAAAATCTATGAAAAGTTTCATAAGGAGATTTCTCCTTCTCCATGGTTTCTGGCATTGCAACAAAACAGAAAAATTGTCTCTGCCATTGCTGCAAAATTTTTGAAAAATATCATCTGGCAAATATCACCTCTGGCTGGCCCCACAGTTGGGTGGGAATGGAGATTTTGAAATATCCTTCCCCTGGGAATGGGGAGTTTGCAATATTCTTCACCTGCCACGCCCACCAAGCCACGCCCACAGAACCGGTAGTAAAAATTTTTTGATTTCACCACTGATCTTAAGGTAGCTAGTACTAATACACATCCAAACATGGTTTATTAGGTTTTTGGCTTAACATGTTGTGGGAGTTCAGCCATTGTTGCTTGGAATTGGATGAAAATAATGGAAGAGAATAATTTGGCGCAAAGTGAAAACGAAACTATGATGTAAAAAGGACTATGTAAATGAGAGGATGTAAAAGAAAAGACCCAAACAACGCTTTGTTCCTATAATAGGTACCATTTGTATCAGAAGATAAAAAACCTTGAATAGAAAAAAAACCCACCCCATTGTTGCTTGGAATTGACTGTAGAAACACAACTGTTGTGCAATAACATTTTGTACATAAAGCAAAAACTCTGTGCAACATAGGAACTTTATTAGGCCAACTCCAGATGACAAAATGCTGTTGTGAGAATGCCGGTGTGGAATAGTGGTTAAGGGTCAAAAGGACTCATCATCAAATAAGATGGTGAAAACGTGAACACTTGCACACTGCTACGCTGTCTTGGCTCATAAAGATATATATCTAGATTTGGCAACTGGTTATATCTCTGCTTCTTTCTTGGTTCATGCTCTAATTCAGAGAAGCACTAAATAGCATTTCTCCAAATCTTGTGATCCAGTTCTGACCAAATCAGAGACTTTCTTAAAAGCGGTGCAATTCTTCTGAGATTTCTTCTAAAACAGAACCAGGTAACGAATTCTAGATGCCAAATCTATCCTTGAAATCTCTTTACCCCGAGGACAAGCCCTTTCTTGACTTAAACTGTGTTTCTCAGGAGTGAGTTGTAAAATATTCACACAGCTCCAAGCGTTTTCTCACTTGCTCAGAGCAGCTGGCAAATTAGAGCCCTGGGAAGCCTCAAAAGGAGGATTTACAAAGACCTTTATCTTTCACACTCTCCTGTCCGCAGTAGAAAAAGCTAAACGGAAAGGAAATCAGACGGAAGAGGAGAGGATACCTTGCGTGGGCAAACTCTCCTTAAACCCAGGAGACGGTTGCAGGGTGGCAAATAACCTCTTGCTTTGTCTGCACAAGGTTTTTAATTCAGCCTCTGGTTTCTTCCCTCAACAGGATCTCAGGCAGCCGATCTGGGAAAACCCTCCAGCTGAAGTTGTGCATTGCTACAGTTAGTCAGATGGGATGTTGCTTGAGGCGTGATGGAGCAATTTTCTGTTGTTATGCCATTTTCCAGGGCTTGCTTGTTTCTTATTCCTACCCCAAGATATTGAGCTCGCAAGCATGGATCTCTTAGTTGCAGCAACATTTGGCAAGTTGGGACTGGAAAATCTGGAAATTGTGGTTCTCATGTACCTGGAAGGCACATGATTTGGAAAGGCTTACTTATTTATCCCCCATGCCTGGTCTTGTGAAAATCTATCTATCTATACAGGGGTGGGCTTCAAAAATGTTAGCACAGGGTTTCTCTGCTCAGTTGTTGGGTGGGTGGGCGTGGCCATGGTGGGCATTGCCTACGGCGGGGGGGGGGGAGATGTCTTTTTCCCCTCCCTGGGCTCCGGAGGCTTTCCCCGAGCCTCTGGAAGGGTGAAAACGGCCTCCCCAAGCTCTGGAAGCAGGAAACGGGGCTGTTTCCGGCCTTCCCAAACTTCCGGTAGGACCGTTTTTCGCCCTCCCCAAGCCTTTATGCACACCATACCCTTACCTGTATCCAAAACAGGGCACATGGGGACTCCGGGAAGGGGCAGGGTGGAATAGGCAGGACCAGCCAGGAGTGGGATTTGAGGGTTCTCCGAACTGCACAGAATGTTAGTTAGAAGTTCTCTCTCAAACCCCTGCAGCCCGCCCCTGAATATATATTGCACCTGCATATTGAGCTATCCTAGATAACCGATATTGATAGGTTGGGTCAGTACTTCTAAAAGAAAAAAAATTCCCCTTCCGTTTTCAGATGCAGATGGGAGCCAAGGGGGTACTAAATTAGTATGCCCTGTTGTTGTTTTTCTCATTTCTGTAGGAAGCTATCACCCAGCCCTCTCCTAGAAAAATGGAGTATCCTAGCAAATATTGAAAAAGCAGAATATTATGTTTCCTTGGATGTGAAAAAGGGATAAACATGTTTTAATTCCTGCAGCTTCCTGCCTAGCCCCCTTTTTTGTCAATGGGCCATTAAGATGTCAAGCCAGTCTATTTATATAACAAAGACCCCTCCCCATCAGCTCCAGGGTGATGGAATCAAGGCATGCTAGTATACACCTTACTGACCACATCTGAGAACTCGACCTAGAGAGTTTCCCCTGCATGGACCCATGTGAGTGACAACCAATCAGGAATGCGTTTCTTACACAGGAACAGGAAACAGATAGTTGGGGGCTGAACAGAGTATAAAAAACCCAGCAAGCCCCTCCTTTTCTCTCTTCTTCACCCAACATCTGGAAGCATCTGATCCCCCTTTTCTGTTCAGGAGCTCAAGCCATGTGGTCCTGTCCACCATTAAACCATCTTTCCAAGCAGCCTCCATGTTTCCGGTGTCTTTTTCCCCACTTGGAACTGAACCCAAAAGGAGATTTCTTCCAACATCCCCCCCCCCTCCATTCCTTGTATCTGGAAAAGGAAACATCTGGAAACAGAGCCTTTATTTCTATCGACTCATTTGCTTTGGCCTTGGTGTTTTGTTTTTGTTTTTCCTTCTGGGAGAAAACAAGGAAAGTGAAAGCCGGCCAACATCAGGCTCCCTGGAACGCTGTTGAAAAAGAATCCCTTCTTTTATATTGGGCTGTTGGGTCAACTGGCGTTGGAACTGAGAGTACATATTCAGCTAGACTAGCCTTGGGTCTGATTTGCACCCATATGCTTTCCCAAAGCCAATCCTGTGTGTGGGATCAGCAGGCGGACAATCGTGTACCCTTGTCTTGCAACAGGCCATCCTGATGATAAGATGGCAGCTGTTTCCTGGAAGCTGTTGCAGCCTCGTTGTGAGAATAGTAGGAATGGATGGAGGACTTGCGCTCAGGTGCCAGTTCCAGAAGCAGCTGCCAAAGATAGAGATCTGTCAACTAATTTTATCAATCTGAACATCTTCAAGAGGGTTGGGCTTCAGATAATTATTTTTTGAGTTCTTCTAATGGATTTGTCAATACCTCAAAGAAAACTCTCTAGTGGTGATAAAGAGTAATTGCACACATAATCAACAAGGATTTTGAAATGCAACAGCCCTTAAGGCCATATCCTATCCTATTTATTGCTCAATGTGTTTGCCACTTCTTGGTTAAGATTAATCCTATGCACAGAATGGAAGCCCCATTAACTTGCTGGCGATAGGCATCTGATGATTCTTTCCCAATTAGAATCTGCAAATTCATTACCCGATGTGAAGAAATGCGCGGAGGGCATTGCCAATAAAGTAACATTGATGACTTGTTCCCAACCATGAGAAAGTTGAGGTGCTTCAATTGAGTATGCTAGTGAGATGAGATGAAGCAGTTGGCTTGCAACCTCGTCTCTCTATTTCAAAGTGTTTGTACAGAGGTGCAATGCAATAGAATTCGTAGGCATATCTCAACCATGCCATTCCCATCGGAAAACTTTGTGCGTTTAGCATGTTATGAAACATTTCTCTTCGGTTATTAGGTTTTGGGTAGTCTCTTTGGTGTGAAATTTGTCTCAGTGACACCTCTCAGGATTGCAAAGCTTAATTAGTTTAGTTTTCTTCATCTGCTGTTTCTAATTTTCCTTCCTCTTAAATGTTTTGGATTTTAGCAATCCAACTGGGTGCTGATTTGAGCAAATTTCATACCCATTATTTTCATCGGGGGTGGGTGGGTGGTTGGGGTATCCTTGGTGCTCTCTGAGCTTGGTTGTTTTCGTGCATTGATGATGTTACCTATTTTGGGTAATGAAACATCTGCAAGAAAACAAGCACCAAGGACCCCTCATTTCAACCCTGAGCTACAAATATTCTCCTTTATTGGATTTTCATCTTGGTTCTTCAGCAAAATGCTCAACATAGTCAAAGATAGTAATGCTTAACCAACATATATATTTGATGATAACATGCAATGTTTGTCTTGGTATTACTTATATAATAAAGCTGGAAATTGGGACAGTTCCTGAAACTGAACAGATAATAGCTTCAAAACAGACCATATGGTTATCACAAAATATGGCGGAGGCTAGCCTTATAAATTAGTTTAAAATCAATTAACAGAATAACAGTTGGAAGGGACCTTAGAGCAGGGGTCCCCAACCCCCGGGCCGTGGACCGGTCCCGGTCCGTGGCTTGATAGGAACCGGGCCGCAGGGCCGGAGAGGAGGGGGAGGGAGGAGGGGGAAGTCCCCTGGGCAAAGCGCGCGCCAGGGGCCGGAGAGCGCAGGCGCGGCCGCTCACGCCATTGGGGACCGAAAGGGGCGAGTGAGCCAACTCACACACCCCGCACGCACATGCGCCGCCTGTTCCCCCCCCCCCTCTACGCCGGCCGAGCCATAGCCCACCGGTCCGCGGAATTTTCTTTAAAATGAAACCAGTCCCTGGTGCCCAAAAGGTTGGGGAGCCCTGCCTTAGAGGTCTTCTACCCAACCCCCTGCTCAAGCAGGAAATCCTATTCTTTTCATTAAATTAGACAGATACCTGGATAATAGCTGCTAAATGTCTTAGTTTTAGGGATCCTTTATTTTGAATAATAGATGCTGGGAACAATGAGTGGGAGCGGTTGCTACCTTTGTCCCACGCTTGTGAGTCGCTAGAGATCATTTCCTGTAGAAGGCTTCTCATATGCAGACATATATGCAGAACATTATCTAATCCCTCCACCCAATGCGTGCATATGCCCTCATAAATTTCATTCATAGGATTGCCTCACGTTAGACCCTTGTAAGGGTGATGTCAGCTAAATACCACAGAATGAATTTATTATTAGCCATCTGCAAAGTCAGTGAGATATCTGAATGAATCCCTTGGGAGGCATCTATTTAAAAAGTCACATCAACCTTTGGACTGGACTCGGGGCTAATGCACAATACATAAGTCAGCCCCTGACTTAATGCAATATACATGTATTTCAGGCTTTCCAGTTGCTTCATTACCTACCTGTGAGTGTAGCGAGATGCAAGGCAAAGTCGTTGCAACAGACTTAAGTGGATTGCTCTGCGACTCTTCTTCCCATTCCGTGCCGCAGGAGCCCAGCTCTTGATCTTTTATTGATTTATTTGGGCCCTTTGCCGATATATTGCTTAATTTCAGTATGCGCTGGCCAGCATAATTCTGTGAGGGTTCCTTGTTGTAAAAGTATCACGCTGCTTGCTACAAGCGGTAAGATTCTTGGAAATGAAGAAAACCCCAATGCTCAGCATGTGTCAGCATTGTGGCGTGGAGCTGATGCTTAAGATAAAAATGGAATGAGCCCTGAATTTCATATTGTGTGGGTAGTGTCTTACTCCAATTAATTAGTTGTAAGTTGTCTGTTGCTACTGCTCTGGAAGGAGTCCCAAGCAGAAGAAAGCTGTGATTTTCTAATGCCCTTGTTCCTTTGATTGGGGCTGAGATGTGAGGGAAATGAGAATATCCCTATAAAAAGGGATAATTAAACAACTATTCTAAATAGTTGGATGGCATTTTGCTAGCAGGAAATATAGGCTTGTCCCAATTTCAAAGTGCCTCTTTAGCAGGACACTTTCAGGCAAGTTATTCCAGTAGTAATGGCAGCAGAAAGAGTTCTTTATAGCAAGCCTTCGTTTTAATGGCCTACCAATGTCTCCATTACAGAGGGAGTTAAACACACAGCTTGACAAACTCTTGCCTTTGGTTAGGGCCACCAAAGCAGACATCTCTGGTGACTCTCTGGCAGCTGTTTCATAAGGCTAGTTGGCAACAGTGGTCTATAAAGAGGAGAGAAGAAGCTTCACATCTGGAGCATGAGATTTTAATGAAAAGAAGGACTGGGGATGACATGATAGCAGTGTTCCTTTATCTCAGGGCTGCCACAAAGAAGAGGGAGTCAAGCTATTCTCCAAGGCATCTGAGGGTAGAACAAGAAGCAATGGGTGGAAACCAATCAAAGAGACATCCAAGGAGAAATTTCCTGACAGGAAGAACAATTAATCGGTGGAATGACTTGCCTCCAGAAGTTGTGGCCGTTTCATCATGTCATTCATTCCCCCTGGAGTTTTTTTAAAGACGAAATTGGACAGCCATTTGTCCAAAATGGTATATGGTCTCCTGTTTGAGAGGGGGGTTGGAGTAGAAGACCTCCAAGGTCCCTTCCAACTTTTTTATTGTTATAACTTGTTGATAATTATTTTCTTTCTTTCTCCTCTTCTTGTCTACTCTTTTTAAAACCAACTTTAGGTTTAATAGACATGTAAACCATAATATTTGGACTTCTTATTTGCAATGTATTCCAAAAAAACCACCTGCATGGAAGTTTAGGTAAAGGTCTGGGATGTGCAATGTTTGGGATGAGGTTAGAAATGTTTCTTGGGAATCCCCAAGGAATTTCTAACCGTTGCCTTTTTCCTTAAACAAATCTGACGGAGTTTAAGAGGTTGCAGATAGTTGTTATGTTCACACCTCTGTACCGCTCCAAACATCTGTTTTGTTTTCAGATCCAGAGTATTGCATGGTCATAAACACGTAGTGGCTAAGACGCTGAGCTTGTCAATCAGAAAGGTCGGCAGTTTGGCGGTTCGAATCCCTAGCGCCGCATAAGGGAGTGAGCTCCCATTACTTGTCTCAGCTCCTGCCAACTTAGCAGTTCAAAAGCATGTAAAAATGCAAGTAGAAAAACAGGGGCCACCTTTGGTGGGAAGGTAACAGTGTTCCATGCGCCTTTGGCGTTTAGTCATGCTGGAGCCACATGACCACGGAGACGTCTTCTGACAGTGCTGGCTCTTCAGCTTTGAAATGGAGATGAGCACCGCCCCATGGAGTCTGGAACAACTAGCACACATGTGCGAGGGGAACCTTAAACACGTCTTTACATTGAGATCAATGGTTCACAGCTTTGAGGCATTAAGAATTGTTCAGTTAATGGAAACAACAAGCAATTTTCTTAAAGGGCTTCTTCTCAGCTTCAGAAGTGGCATTATGCTTACTGTTGCTTTACTAGAAGGTGGTTTAGTGAATGTTTTGTCACGCTCAGGTTAAGGGGTTCTAAATAATAGCTGGAAGAATTACTGCAGGGTTTGCCAGATATAAAGATATATAAAATGTGCTTGAGACGCCAAGGTTACTTCGTTTCAGAGCAATGCTAAACAGCTGGTGTTTTCCCAAAAATGCTATGCGTTCATAGTAGTAGCCAGATGTCCTCTTGCTTTATAACTAAGAATCTTTGTGTAAACTCAAGGATTCTCCAGTAATACATGCGGATGAGATTTGAGGGAGATTAAGTGGCTAAGGAAGGGGCCTAAAAAAATCTAAAAGCCTTCCACAAAATTGGTACTTTGTTATTGGGCACATTTTAAAGGCGACTCAGAGGGGCTCAGTAGCTAAGACACTGAGCTTATCGATCAGAAAGGTTGGCAGTTTGGCGGTTCGAATCCCTAGCGTCTTGTAACTGAGTGAGCTCCTGTTACTTGTCCCAGCTTCTGCCAACCTAGCCGTTCGAAAGCATATAAAAATGCAAGTAGAAAAAGAGGAACCACCTTTGGTGGGAAGGTAACAGTGTTCCATGTGCCTTCGGCGTCTAGTCATGCTGGCCACATGACCACGGGGACGTCTTCAGACAAAGCTGGCTCTTCGGCTTTGATACGGAGATGAGCACCGCTCCCTAGAGTTGGGAACGACTAATGCATACAGTATGCGCGAGGGGAATCTTTAACTTTACCTAAAGAAAACCAGAAGAACTTCCAATAAATAAAGTTTCCAAAGTTTATGTTTCTTAGAAGGGTTATAAGGGCCATTTTCTAGGGTAAAATATCCCTGAACAATATACAATAGAATTTAAAACGGCAAACTTCATAAAGCAATGTAAAAACAGTATTAAAATATGTCTTGCCTCTGTATGTATATGTATTTTACCCACACATACACACTGTACCAAAAGTCAGAGCACAAATGCTAATCATTAATGATTAGATCACTTCTATCATTTTTTCCCAGTGAAAATGCACTAAGTAATGTTCAAAGCTCATGCTTCAAACATACAAGGAAATGTGTTAAAAGGAAATATTAACCATTTGAAAAGTTAACGTAATATATATAAGTAAATTGGGTATAGTGCCTAACTGTCGATTAAACCTGACTTCATGTATGTATATTTATATATGCCATGAGTGTTTGTGTGTTCATTTGTGTGTCTGTGTATGTGTGCATATTTACATTTGTTATGTATAACTCAGAGGCCAGGGCTAAATCTGGGGGAGTCCATCTGAACTGCCCGTGAAAAATGGTCATATTTCCAACCTGACAATCTGATTTGAGTGAAGAAAAACAGTAGAGTGATTAGCAATGATTGCCTTCTAATTCCGTGAGCCTTAGAGCCGGGGTCTCCAACCTTTGCAACTTTAAGTCTGAAGGACTTCAGCTCCCAGACTTCTCCAGCCAGCTTTGCTGGCTGGAGAATTCTGGGAGCTGAAGTCCTTCAGACTTAAAGTTGCAAAGGTTGGAGACCCCTGCCTTAGAGTACAAAGTCAATCTGGTTACTTTAGCAGCGGTAAATACCCTTTACGTTCTACAATTCTAATATCCTATTCCTTTATTCCAGATGTGACGCATTGGCGTTCACGTCTCATAAGCCAGTGATGGCTACCCTTTTTGTCTCAGTGTGCCGAAAGCGTGTGTGCATGTGCCCTCACCCATAATGCAACGCAAGCATGACACTCCCCCACATATGCCCTGCCCCCTGCGCATGCATGCGTGAAACCCCACCACCACCACCACTCTTTCTGTCCTCCCCCGTGCCCCGTTTTGGGCCTAGTTGGCC
Organism: Rhabdophis nuchalis; assembly: GCA_039707465.1. Lineage (NCBI taxonomy): Eukaryota > Metazoa > Chordata > Lepidosauria > Squamata > Natricidae > Rhabdophis > Rhabdophis nuchalis. The sequence goes on from CM077645.1 coordinate 209,075,195, forward strand.
TCCTTGCAGCCTCCTGGGTCACAAAATGGGGCATGGAGGTCATGCCGTTCTCCCCCCATGCTTCCCCCTGCCCCCTATGCATGCACGCACAACTCCCCGAAAATCAGGCGGCCGTCAGGCGCGCACGCATGAGCTTGGGCAACGGCTCGCGTGCCCATGTGCCCTAGATTTCCCATCACGGTCATAATCTGTGCTCATCTGGACAATGATTGGAAGAACTGAAGGTGAACCAATGTAGTTTATAAGAGGATATCTCTCTCTCTCTCTCTCTCTCTTTCTATTTGTGTGAGGAACACAGTGTTCTGTAACGAAAGGTACTGTTTGTGTACAGAAATTGAGCGAGGAAGAAAATAATAAAACTGTCTAAATAAATAATAGGTGAAAGTGTTTAATCACTGCTGAAGAATATGGTGATAGCCAGGGGCTTGGATGAGCTTTTTAGAAAGGTTAGGCAATCTTTCATGGAAGAGAATTAGTTTGATCCAGATATAGCTAGTTACACCGATGTCAAAGTGTTCTGGAACAACATAACTTTCAATTTTAATTAGCAAAGTTCAAGTGTAGCCATGGCCTTCCATCTGTTTTTGAAGGTTGTTTTCTGTAGAACCAGACAGTCCTTTAATCAGATCTAGCATAATTGCATTTAATAGAAAAAGTATCAGAGACATTCTGGTGCCCATTATTTGTTGTGACTTCTCTCCATAAATTGCCTTCTCCGTAAATAAAACAACATTCCTCAATTATTTTGGCAACATTTGAAAACTTTTCCAAGGCACTCAAAAAAAGAGAAAAGAATGGATGCTAAGGGGAATGGTTTTTTTTTTGTGCTTATTTCTATATATTTCATGAGATGTGGTAGCTCAGTGGCTAAGATGCTGAGCTTGTCAATCAGGAAGATCGGCAGTTCGGCTGTTCAAATCCATAGCGCTGCATAACAGAGTGAGCTTATCCCAGCTTCTGGCAAGCTAGTAGTCCGAAACCATGTAAAAATGCAAGTAGAAAAATAGCGACTACCTTTAATGGGAAGGTAACAGCGTTCCGTGCACCTTCAGCATTTAGTCGTGACAGCCACATGACCATGGAGATGTCTTCAGACAGAGCTGGCTCTTCGGCTTTGAAACAGAGATGAGCACCGTCCCCTAGAGTCGGGAACGACTAGCACATATGCACGAGGGAACCTTTACCTTTTTATATATTTCATTCATACTTTGATCAATTTTTATAATTGTAATTACTTTTCCTTTAAATGTTCCCTTGATGCAAACTACTGGAAATCAGCAGGGATAATGGTGTGTGTGTGTGTGTGTGTGTGTGTGTGTGTGTGTGTGTGTGTGTGTAGGCAGAAAAGGAGAGCAGTATGCTTCCTCCCTTAATTGGGGCTTAACAGGGTGTTGTGACACAAGTATATATATATATGTGACACAAGTATATACTTATCCTCCTGTCTCAGCTGATCAGGAAGAGAACCTGGTGGCATAATGGCTAAGGCTTCTGCCTAACATATAATACAGCCCCGGTTCAAATCCCAGTCAGGGTATGGCTAGCTGATGAGAGCTAAAAAGCTCGAAATAGATCTATACTAGGCTCCCTGATTTATTTATTAATCAGCTCAGAAACCTCACACACACACATATTTGTTTTTGTAGATTTTCACGGATTTTCACAGGTGTTTTATATATATATATATAATCTACGAAAACATATATATATATGTTTTCGTAGATTTTCACGGGTGTAGGTATGCTGGCATAGCTGGCTTCGGGGATTTTCCCGTGTATAAGGCATAGAAATGTTATTGCAACGTTTCGATAAGATCTCACTTGTCATCATCAGGCAGGCTTCTGTCTGTGGAAGCCTGCCTGATGATGACAAGTGAGATCTTGTCGAAACGTTGCAATAACATTTCTATGCCTTATACACGGGAAAATCCCCGAAGCCAGCTATGCCAGTATATATATATAGCTCGAAATAGATCTATCTTGGTCTCTCAAATTTACATTTATTGATCAGCTCATAAAAAACTAACACATATATCTAAAAATATTACACAACGTAACTAAAAAATGGTTCTCTGTCTAGATGGTCTCTGGTGATGAGCCGACAGGCAGAGAAGGAAACAGCATGTCTCCTCCCTTAATGGGGCCCTTACAGGAAGTTGTGGAAACAATTATATATATATAATTGTTTTCACAACTTCCTGTTAGGGCCCCATTAAGGGAGGAGACATACTGTTTCCCTCTGTGCCTTTCGTCTCATCACCAGAGACCATCTAGACAGAGAACCATGAGTTACGTTGTGTAAATTTTTTTTTTGATGTGTGTGTTAGTTGATCAGCTCATAAAACTAACACACACACACACACACACACACACACACACACATAGACACACAGTCCACAAAAAGGGCTTTTAAATAAAGAAATGAAATCTTTAAATGAATTTCAGGTCAAACTGCCCTCGTGATTCTTGCTGGTCTTGGAAATGAGCATGAAATCAAAGGGGCTTTTAGCTGACATTTGTGGACTCTTCTCAGAATCAGCCATTATGTCATATGAGCCAGGCCAATCTGCGGTTCGAAAAGAAGAAAACGCGATCTTCTAGCTAATCCCAGAGTCCGCAAATTATGCGTGATACTTGCCGTGAAATAGAAGAGTGAAATAGAATACCGGTAGCGTTGGATTTGTCGACTGGGGCTTTATTGTAAACACCTACATGCTGAGTTCCCTGCAGTTAACAACTTCCAGTAATAGGATGCAGGTAAAGGGTCTAGGAAAAGGAGTGAACGTTAACTGCTACTCCAGGATGGTGATGAGAATGGAATATGTTAAAGGCAGTTCTTGACTTACAACCATTTGCTTTAGTGACTGTTCGAAGTTACAACGGTGACCTGTGTCCATTTTTCACACTTACTCCTATTGTAGCATCCCCAGGATTAAGTGATCAATACCTGGATGTTTTGGCAACTGGTTCATATTTATAATGGTTGCAGTACCCCCCCTCGTGACCTTCTGACCAGCAAAGTGTATGAAGCCATGATCTAAGATCCTTCAACAATGGCAAATACTCTTTGCTCCTTGTGCCATGTGTTCAGTTTTACTTGAGGTGAGCAGACTATTTTTTACTAATTCTTGGAAGCAGGTCCCTGTTCTAGGTTCATGAGGAACACTTGAACATCTGCTCGCCAGAATTTGTAATGGGAATTTGCAACACTCTAGTTCTGACTCATTTACTATGGGTTTCACAATATTGCAGTGTTTTTTGTAACGAGGATGCTGAATTCAGATGATTGAATTCAGAAAAATGCTTAATTTGGTTTCTCATCTAGTATTAGTATGAAAGAGTAAAGACTGATCTCTGGACACAACAGGTTCCAGCCTACTCAGGAGGACCTGAGCACCTGCTTATTCGGTTCCACGTATTTATAACAAAAATAAGCTTCTGAGTAGGCAGCAAGTCAAAATAAAAGGTACTTTCAATATACAGATTACTTGTTTTTCCTGTAGAAGGAACTTAGAGATTACTTGTTCTTCCTGTAGAAGGAACTGATTAGTGTCCTGAAAAATGAGCTACTAAAAAAATGTGACTATATTCTCAATTGCAGTAAAATAACTTTCCAAAACTTGGTGCCCTTCGGAAGGGTTGGATTTGAAGTACATAATCCTTGGCCAGTCAGTTAGTTGCTACCATGAATAGAGGTTGAACTGTAATGTATCTTCAGGGACAGCTGCAGTTAAAGGATGTAAATACCATGATGGATGTATTGGGGAATGGAGGTGAACTTTAATTGAAAACCAGGGTATCAGAATATCATACATATTGCATGTCTTTTAAAAATGGAAAGGTTTACAGTTTTATTCATGAGTGCCACGAGTGAATATCTATGCAGAAGGGAAAAGTCATCTGAAAGACTGGCTCAGCTAAGTCAAAGCTGAACCCTGGGAGAAACATTTCTTCACCTTGTAACTCCAATTGTATATACTCAATGCTCAATACAGGTAGTCCTCTAGTTATGACTCTAACGGAGTCTGCCCATCATGGTCGTCACTCACGACAGATATGAATTCAGCCATCCAGGTGACTGGCCTAATTTTATAACCTTTTTTTTGCAGTGATCATTAAGCAAATGCTGCAATTGTTATGTGAACCATTGGCTCATTAACAGAAGGGATAGAATCAAGATGGGGACTGGAGGCTAAAACATATGAAGAACGGTTGCAGGAATTGGGTATGTCTAGTTCAATGAAAAGAAGGACCAGGGGAGATATGATAGCAGTAGTTCCAATAACTAGGGGATGCCACAAAGAAGAGGGAGTCCAAAGCACCCGAGGATAGAACAAGAAGCAATGGATGAAGACTAATCCAGGAGAGAAGCAATTTAGAACTGAGGAGAAATTCCCTGACAGTGAGAACAATTCATCAATGGAACAGCTTGTCTCCAGAAGTTGTAAATGCTCCAACATTGGAAGTTTTTAAGAAGATGTTGGATAACCATTTGTCTGAAGTGGTGTAGGGTTTCCTGCCTAAGCAGGGGGTTGGACTAGAAGACCTCCAAGCTCCCTTTCAGCTCTGTTATTCTATTGCTATTGCTATTCCATTCTTCGTTATGGGCTGGTTTTGCTCCAAACCAGAAAATGGTGGGTTTTGGCTAAGCCATTGTATAATGTGATCACATAACCATGTTTGCTACAAACAGCCATAAATGTGGCCTGGTTGCCAAATGGTGCGGTCACCCGGGGGCAGTGGTGGGCTGTAGCTTGGTGGGCATGGCAAGGGAAGGATACTACAAAATCTCCATTCCCACCCCACTCCAGGGGGAGATTACTGCAAAATCCCCATTTCCTCCCAATCAGCTGGGACTCGGGAGGCAGAGAATAGATGAGAGTGGGCCAGTCAAAACTTCCGCTACCGGTTCTCCGGAACGGGTCAAAACCTGCGGAATACCACCTCTGCCTGGGAGGGGTGGGTGGGGTTAAGGGGACAACTGTCATAATTTTGACCCAGCAAGGTTGATTGTAACTTGAAACAGTCACTGTGTGGGCGGTTGTAAATCAAGGACCGCCTGTCTGTTGTGAATCACCTATTTAAGAGATCACCTTCTGCCACCGGGAGCCTCCCACTGGCCAGTACGCTCCCATAGAGAGGGTCTCCTCATGGTGCCGTCGGCTAGACAATGTCGACTGGCGACACCCAGGGAGAAAGCCTTCTCCGTGGGAGCACCTGTCCTCTGGAACGAGTTGCCCCCGGAATTAAGAACTATCCCTGACTTACGCACCTTCCGCCGTGCTCTCAAGACCTTTTTTTTTCCAACAAGCCAGGCTGGCATAAAACATGATTTTTAAATTACAAATTTTTATTAATTTTAATCAGGATTGGTTGGGTTTTTTTCATTTTTAGGCCAAATTGTTTAATATGTCTTTTAAAAACTTTTCAAACTTTTATATATTTGTTTTACTCTGGCTGTACACCGCCCTGAGTCCTTCGGGATTTGGGCGGTATAAAAAACCAATAAAACCTAAACCTATTGAAAACAAGCCCTCCTTCATATTTATTTATTGAAACATTTTAAGCAGGACAGGGATGTGTTGCAAGAAGTCCTCGATTTATGGCCACAATTGAGCCTACAATTTATGTTACTAAGTGAGAAATTTGTTGAGTGAGTTTTATCCCATGTTACAACTTTTCTTGCCATGTTTGTTAAAGGAATCACCGCAGTTGTTAAATTAGTAACATGCTTGTCAGAAGGTCGCAAAAGGTGGTTAAGGGGCACTGCAACCGTCATAAATGTGAATCAGTTGTTAAGCATCCAAATGTAAATCAATACAATGCAATACAATAGCAGAGTTGGAAGGGACTTTGGAGGTCGTCTAGTCCAACTCCCTGCCTAGGCTGGAAACCCTATACCGTTTCAGACAAATGGCTATCCAACATCTTCTTGAAGACTTGCAGTGTTGGGGCATTCCTAACTTCTGAAAGCAAGCTGTTCCACTGATTAATTGTTCTAACTGTCAGGAAATTTCTCCTCAGTTCCAAGTTGCTTCTCTCCTTGATTAGTTTCCACCCATTGATTCTTGTTCTGCCCTCAGGTGCTTTGGAGAATAGCTTGACTTTCTCTTCTTTGTGGCAACCCCTGAGATATTGGAAGACTGCTATCATGTCTCCCCTAGTCCTTGTTATTAATAATAATAATAATAATAATAATAATAATAATAATAATAATAATAATAATAATAATAATAATAATAATAATAATAATAATAATAATAATAATAATATTTAATATTTATAAAACCGCACCCTCTCTCCGCAGGGACTCGGGGCGGTGCACAGGTAAAATAAAAACAATAAATACATACGAACAATTCTAAAAACAAATTAAACATAACCTGCGCTAAAATTTCCCCATTAAAACTAAGCAGTACTAATTTCCCAATAAAAACCCCAAAGACAGAGAGACTTATCCTAGGCCGGCCAGACAGAAAAAGTGAGTTTTTAATTTAAGACGGAAGGAGCGGAGGTCCGTGGTCATCCTGATATCGGGGGGAAGGTCGTTCCAGAGTGCCGGGCCCGCCACAGAGATAGCCCTTCCCCTGGGTGTCGCCCGCTGACAATGTCTAGTGGACGGCACCCGGAGAAGTCCCTCTCTCTCCGGCACCCGGAGAAGTCCCTTAAACTAGACATACCCAGTTCCTGCAACCGTTCCTCATATGTTTTAGTCTCCAGTCCCCTAATCCTATTTGTTGCTCTTCTCTGCACTCTTTCTAGAGTCTCCACGTCTTTTCTACATCGTGGTGATCAAAACTGAATGCCGTATTCCAAGTGTGGCCTTACCAAGGCCTTATAAAGTGGTATTAACACTTCCCGTGATCTTGATTCTATCCCTCTGTTTATGCAGCCTAGAACTGTGACCATGGGGATGCTGCAATGGTCATAAGTGTGAAAAATGATCATAAGTCACTTTTTTCAGTTCAGTGGTAACTTCGAACAGGCACTACATTGAACTGTTGTAAGCTAAGGACTACCTGTATTATCAATGTATGTGTTTTTGAAGGAATGTTTAAATAATGGTCTTTATCTATATAGCTAGTCCTTGACTTAACAACAGTTCATTTAGTGACCATTCAAAGTTACAATGCACTGGAAAAAGGGACTTATGACCGTTGTTCACACTTACAACTGTTGCAACATTCCCATGATCATGTGATCCAACTTCAGATGCTTGGCAACTGACTCGTATTTATGACGGTTAAAGGGTCACGTGATCCCCTTTTGCGACCTTCTGTCAAGCAAAGTCAATGGGGAAGCCAGATCCACTTAACAACTGTGTTACTGACTTAACAACTGAAGGGTTTTTACTTAACAAATGTGGTGAGAAAGGTCGTAAAATGGGACCACACTCCCTTAGCAACTGTCTCCATCAGCAACATAAATTTGGGGCTCACTTGAGGTCGTAAGCCGAGGAGTACCTGTACATGCCGACAATGTAGCACTTTCTATTCATGTAAAAGGATTTATGATTGCTCACATTTGATCAATCTCCTTATTTCCTTATCGGCATGATGGAAAACCCCCAGCTGAAATTTCTGAAAATCTCATATTGTGCTTGCTTGCTTGCTCAGATCCGTGCTGTGTAAGGGAGTGATGCAATACTTCTGCAGAGGGGTTTCCCATTTTATTCCTGCAAATCAGAACATTTACAGGCAAACTCTGAGTGTTGAACAGAGATGTGGAGGATTCCCATCCCCCGCACCCATGTTTTCTGGAAGTTATATAGCAGATACTATAAATACAAAGCTTTCTTATTTTGGCCAGAAAATGAAGACTGTCTGGTAGAAGTCATTTTCTGAAACCAGCTGTTAAAAAAATGGTTGATGTTTTACACAACAAGGATGAAAGAAGGAGGAAGCAACAGAGTGTTCACAGCTAGTCAGAAAGGACATATTTTTAAATATGGTATTTTACAAAGCTATGGGTATCATCATTATTAACCCTTTAAAGCAATGTTTCTCAACCGTGGCAAATTGAAGATGTCCAGACTTCAACTCCCAGAATTCCCCAGCCAGAATTCGCTGGCTGGGGAATTCTGGGAGTTGAAGTCCAGACATCTTCAAGTTGCCAATGTTGAGAAACACTGCTTTAAAGCCAGGTAGTGCTTGTACAGATTTAGTTTTACCTGCTGATGTTTAACAAGCTTTAAAAGCTTTAAGTAGCTTTAACTTTTTTTAAAAAAAAAGCTATTTATAAAACCAATTTAATTTGGGATGGATCTTTTTCCTCTGCATTCAGTCTTGGACTTGAAAAAAAATTAATTAATTAACCTTCCTAGTTTTAGAGAGTTCGTTAGGGCTGATGTGATGATGACTGATTTTCAACTCTAGTCAATATAGAGTTGACCTAGATCAGGGGTCTCCAACCTTTGCAACTTTAAGTCTGAAGGACTTCAGCTCCCAGAATTCTCCAGCCAGCAAAGCTGCCTGGAGAAGTCTGGGAGCTGAAGTCCTTCAGACTTAAAGTTGCAAAGGTTGGAGACCCCTGACCCAGATGATGTACTTGTTTGTTGTGTTGTAAATGGTCACATCAGGACAGTCTACCAATTGTGTGAGCCATCTTATTTACCGGTATTTGCTTGGCTGCTTCTGGGACAATTTTATGTTGTGTCCTTTCTCAAGCAGTGTATATAGGAGGCAGAATGCCAAAAGGAGAAACAACAAGTCACCTGCCCAAGACAACACATGCACACCCAAAAGAAGTGGAACCTGTGGTCTGATAGGGCTACCCTGTTTTTGTCATTTGGAGGAACACAACTGGAGCCTGCAGTTGGCCCAGAGCATCTTTCAAAACTAGGAAACTCAGAGGCTTATAAAATATACACAATCATAAAAACAATATATTACATTTTTAAAGTCAACAAAATAGAACCCATCTAAATGCAAAATATTGGAACTTTGGATCTGGTTCGTAAATCCCAAAGTAGGTCATAACTTCAAATGAACTCTAAGGCAGGGGTCTCCAACCTTTGCAACTTTAAGTCTGAAGGACTTCAGCTCCCAGAATTCTCCAGCCAGCTTGGCTGGCTGGAGAATTCTGGGAGCTGAAGTCCTTCAGACTTAAAGTTGCAAAGATTGGAGACCCCTGCTCTAAGGGACCGATTGTAAGTTGAGGACTACCTCTACTTCCTTCCTGATTTGGCTACTTCCAACTCAGTTATATCTTCTACCTCATTTGAAAAGCATGTTGAAAGGAGAACAAACAAAGCATTTCCTCTTGGGTGGATGCTGATTCAAAGGAATGGGAGGGGGGGGGCTATTAGGTTAGTCCATTTCATGCCACTCCCTTCCCCCTTAGAGCCTGTGTGATTTGAGTGGATGGACTCTACCGGGGCTGAGTGGCTCCAAAAGTCATGAAGATCTGAGACATAAAATATTTTGTATGAGACAATCAGCCACAAAGAAGAAGGGATCAACTTATTTTCCTAAGCACCAGAGGGCAGGACAAGAAACGATGGATAAAAACTAATCAAGGAGAGAAGCAACCTGAATTAAGGAGAAACTTCTTCAGGGAGAACAATTAACCAGGAACAGCTTGCTTTTGGAAGTTGTGGGTGCTTCATCACTGGAGGTTTTTAAGAAGAGTCTGGACAGCCAGTTGTCTCAAATTATATAGGGTGTCCTGCTTGAGCAGTGGGTTGGACTAGAAGACCTCCAAGGTCCCTTCCCCAGCTCTGTTCTGATTGATCTTGACTTAAACCTGGAAGGCTATTGGTACTCACTGCAACTCTGATGAGATTAAGGATACTTTGCTATTTATTTTCTATTTATTTATTTAAATTTATACCCCGCCCTTCTCCTAAAAAAGGACCCAGGGCGGCGCACAGGCGTTATTAAAACCATACAAAAATACAAAAATACCTAATTATTAAAAACTATTAAACTATCCCTGTGCTAAAACTAATAAAACTCTACACTTTAAAATTTTCCCTATAAAATTCAGAAACGGGGGTTATGCTAGGCCGGCTTGTTGGAATAAATAAGTTTTAAGACGTTGGCGGAAAAGGCGGAGGTCCCGGATGATGCGTAGATCGGGGGGGTAGGTCGTTCCAGATGGCTGGGCCCGCCACAGAGAAGGCTCTTCCCCTGGACGTCGCCAACCGGCATTTCCCGGCCGACGGTACCCGGAGAAGGCCCTCTCTGTGGGAGCGGATCGGTCGAAGGGATGTATGGGGCAGGAGGCGATCGCGTATATAGCTAGGCCCCGAGCCATGGAGCGCTGTACCAGTATTGACTAGACACCACAACGGTGACCACATCCTGACCAATTATTGTAATGTTGGACTTGCTTTCAAGGGCAGCACACATAGAATGAGTTGCCATAATCTAAGGGCAAGATGACAAGGGTATGAAATTCTGTCCTTGAGCTCAAGTTCAGACCGAAGAGGCAGAGCTCAGCATTCTGAATTTGAAAAGGGAGACGATAGTTACCCAAGGCTGGGCGTCTTGGGTGCGGTGATCTTCAAGGAAGAAAGAATGAGGTGAGACAAATGAGAAGTAAATTGGGAAATAAATTGAACAGCCCCCTCCAAGCTGAATCGGATCTTTTAGGACTGGAAAAAATCCGGAGAGTCTGTGATCATCCTAGTTTTGTCAAAATTGTAAGCAGATCCAGATCATTTTCTATGGTCTTGCTTCTTGCTATTGTCAGAATATGAATCACTGGTTATGCCAGACGCACACTCTTTCAAAATTGCTGAAAGAACACAAGAAATGAAGTTGCTGCTCCCACCTACCTCTCACCCACTCTCTTACATCCCCAGCAGCATACAGAAGCTATATGTCTTTCCTTTTTAAAAAAAGGTATATTACAGAGAACTGGTAAAAGGTCAAGGTTCTCCTCACACATGTGTGCTAGTCGTTCCCGCCTCTAGGGGGAGGTGCTCATCTCCGTTTCAAAGCCAAAGAGCCAGCGCTCTCAGGGTCCATCAGGCACCTGGGGCGGAACCATCTCACCGCTTCTGGTTCCGCCTCCCCACGGTGGGGTGCAGCGGTTGGAAAGCCAAGCCGAAGGAGAGAGTGATCTGACCATGACAGGGGTTCGACAGCTATTTCCCCTAAACCAAGATCACTCAACCACTGGCCGGAGACAAAAACTTTAGTCCAGCGTGTGTCCTCCAGTGTGGGTGGGGTCATGAACTAACTGGATCAGGTCCATGGCCGTCATGGAGGCTATGAACTCCCGTGCCATCTCAGATGTCTCACCTATCGATGGCAGGTTGAAATCCCCCATGACTAACAGCCTGGGGGTGTCAACCGCCATCTCGGCTATCACATTGAGAAGCTTGGGTAGGGCTGCTGATACGTAGCGGGGAGCCAGGTACACAATCAGCAGGCCCAACTGCCTCCCATGACCCCATTTCACACAGAGACTCACAGCCGGCTGTCTGTGGCACAGTGGTCTCCCTCGGATCGAGACCCTCCTTTATAACAACCCACCCCACCCCGACCCTGGGCTCGGACCTGGCGTTGCACAACATCAGCCGAAGGCCCAGGCCCTGATTTTAGCCACTGAGCCACCGGGTTCCTACTAGGGAACTGGTGCTTCCCAACAAACACAATAATTTCAAATACTTAATTTCTCCCCCTCATTCCACACTAATTATCCATTAGGTATGCACTGCTGTTGATAAAAAGTGGCCTGAATTTTTGGAGATAGTTATGGTGTCTGAAAGCTTTTCTGCAGCCTTTTTCAACTTCTTCTCCATGCATCTAGGTTGCATTAACAGAGAATCAAGACATATGAAGTACTAACACTGCTTTATAAAGCCTTAGTGAGACCACACTTAGAATACGGCATCCAGTTTTGGTCACCATGTTATAAAAAGATGTTGAGACTCTGGAAAGAGTGCAGAAAAGAGCCACAAAGATTATTAGGGAGCTGGAGGCTAAAGCATGAAGAATGGTTGTAGGGAAATGGGTATGCCTGATCTAGGGAACAGAAGGACCAGGACTAGATATGGTAGCAGTGTTCCAATATTTGAGGGGCTCCTGCAAAGATGAGAGGGCCAACCTAAAATTTCCAAAGTACTAGAGGGCAAAACAGGAAATAATGGATGGAAACTGATCAAGGAGAGAAGCAACCTAGAACTAAGGAGAAATTTCCTAACAGTCACAACAATTTACCAGTGGAATAGCTTGCTTTCAGATGTTGTGGGTGCTTCATCATTGGAGGCTTTTAAGAAGAGACTGGACAGCCACTTGTCTAGAATGATAGAGGGTATCTTGCTTCAGCAGGGAGCTGGACTAGAAGACCTCCAAGGTCCCTTCCAACTCTGTTATTCTGAAATGTGAGCATCTGGGGACTACGTCTTCCAGGATTCTCTATTGGTATGGGTTCAATTAATTCCTCTGTATTTTATTTTATTTATTTTATTAGATTTCTAGACCGCCCCCTCTCCCCGAAGGGACTCGGGGCGGTGTATAAGATGGAACTAGTATGATGGAACGATTCAGTGGTGGGTTTCTGCAGGCTCGCAACTACTCGCGAGAGCCGGTTGGTGAAATTTAGAGAACCGGTGAGAGGGGGTTCCACCAGCGTACCTGGAAGTAAATCTGGCCCACCGCTGCCAGTGACCCAACCGGAAGGAAAGGAAGGAAGGAAAGAAAGAAAGAAAGAAAGAAAGAAAGAAAGAAAGAAAGAAAGAAAGAAAGAAAGAAAGAAAGAAAGAATTTATCATCACAATTGAGTCCAAAATTTTGGTTGCTAAGCAAGAGCGTTGTTAAATGAGTTTCACCACATTTTAAAAGGTGGCCACTCCCACCCTGTCACATGACTGCCAAGCCACGCCCACAAAATAGGCCACACCTACAGAGTAGGTTCTAAAAAATTTGAAACCCACCACTGGAACGATTCCATCGGAAGGATAAATTCTGACAATGGAAAGCTAGGCATGAAAGATGATGTATTTTCCTTGGTTGTATGTTTTCAAACAAAAGCTGGTTGCTGCCAATGACAGATGCTTCAAAGCGTATCTTAAATTGGCAGAACGAGGGGCATAAATTACTCTGAGACAACTTCCAACTTGCCACCATTGGATCTGGAAAAAAACGCCCCCTCCTGTTTTCATCATCTTCTGATTGCCTAGTTATTTGAGAATAATATTAGTTCCCACTTTTCATTACTCAGATGATTTCATTGTCAAGGAAGTCATTGTCAATGTAAATATTGTGCATTATTCTTAAAAGTGAACTAGGTGTTCCTTTATTCATGAGTACATGGGTCAGGAAGCCAAAAGTGGAATCGGCTTAGTGATGCAGGAAAAAGACAGCTGGGCTGCCTTTTGAGACAACTGCAAGGCATGGGCCAGTCAGAACGGATTCCCATATTATAAAAAAGTCTGTGAAGTGTCTGCTTTTTCTTTTTTAAGTTCTCTCTCTCTCTCTGCAGTGCTTCATAAATGGTTAAACATCTCCCTGGAGCTGGGGTAATTTGTGAGATAATAGACAAATGTGATTGATAACACCTGCTTCTTTGGATTTCTTTTTTTTTAATTGGGCTTCTAATAAACCGTATTTTTCAGAGTATAAGACGCACCAAGATTTTGAAGAGGCAAATTAAAAAAAAGTTTTTGCATTCTGCAAAAACAGCCTGTTTTTCACGAAAACAGGCCCAGTTTGTTTTAAAAAAAAGGGCATGAATAGCCTTTAGGAGGCTTGTAGAGTGCTCCTGGGGGGTGGGGTCCCTCAAAAATGAGCAAAAAACAGCCCATTTTTCGCAAAAAGGGGGCAGTTTTCTTCTCAAAAAAATGGCATGCATAGCCTTTAGGAGACTTATAGAGTGCTCCTGCGGTGGGGTGGGGGATTAAGCAAAAAATGGCCTATTTTACACTCATTTTTGCCCTCCCCAGCCCCCAGGAGCACTCTGGAAGCCTCCTAAAGGCTATGCACAGCCATTTTTGCAAAGGGGGCAGGGTTTCCGGAGGCAAAAAATGCTGTATTCAGTGTATAAAACGCACACAGATTTTCAGCCTCTTTTTTGAGGAAAAAAGGTGCGTCTTATACTCTGAAAAATATGGTAGTGTATTAATTAAAGACTGTTTATTTTTTTCTATTTTTTAAACACTATTTTGGATGGGTTGCTGTGAAGAAAAGAGCATTTTTCCAGGGAATTTCCAGGGAATTTCTTAAAGCCTTTTAGGAGACTTATGCACAGCTGTACAGATAGTCCTTGACTGACCAACAATTGTTGAACACTGGTGTGTAGTTACAATGGACTGGGAAAGGGTGCTTTTATGGCCCATAGAGCACTTCCGGTGGTGTCTCTCTCTGCCCCCCCCCAAAGTCATGTGACCACATTTCAGGTGCTTATCAACAGACTTACATTTATGACTGGTTGCAGTGTCCTGTGGCCAAATGACCATCATTTGCAATCATTTTTTGCCGACAAAAATGCCCACTTGGGAGAATGAGTTTGCACTTACAACCGCATGATTCATTTAATGCCTGCCATAAAAACAGTTGTAAAATTAGGTCCAGTCCCCATGGGTGCCTCGATTTATGAATGAAATTTCAGTCCCAACTGCAGTCATAAGTGAAGGACTACTTATATTATTGTTCTTTAAAGATACAGTACATTTAATGTCTCATTTAATATCTTTAGGGTTTATCTGAGCTAGTTGTCCTTAACGCCCTCAGTTCCCACCAAACAAAGCTTTTGACCATGTTGGCTGAACTTCGTGTAAATTAAAATTCATTACACTTGTAGTGCATCAAGTTGGAGAAAATTGATCCAGATAACCTCAGATTATTATTTTGTTGTAATTCCATACTTCGTTGTATTGATGGATTGCAATTTAATTTTTATCTTTTAGTGGTTGTATTAATTACTAAGGAAACGTTTGGGCCAGATCTTAAAGAATCTATAGATAGGAGAAAAATGAATAGCGAGCCCATAATTGTTAGTGGGCAGAAAAATTCTTCCTAGGAACAAAAATCTGCAGCAAAGCTGAGCTTTGTTTATTAAAATGAATATATATGAGCGTTGACGATGCCAACTTGAAACACACCTGAAACATTTTATTAAAACTCTCCCATGATCTGTTGTAGAGGTGGAGTTTTAGCAAAGAAAGGGAACAAAAAAACAAAAACAAAACCAGTAAGTCCAACCTCCAGTAAAAACTTCCTGTCCCTGTTTAAAATACTTCCTAACATTTTATTTGGAATCAGACTTCTATATCAGGGGTCCCCAACCTTTGCAACTTTAAGTCTGAAGGACTTCAGCTCCCAGAATTCTCCAGCCAGCTTCAGCTTCTGGGAGCTGAAGCCCTTCAGACTTAAAGTTGCAAAGGTTGGGGACCCCTGTTCTATATGACCTGGAAAACCAGTATAGCAGACTTAAAAATCTTCTAAGAACTAAATATCTATAGTTGTAGTGATTTGGAGGCTCATAAATATATACTAACAATAGACTTCCACACCAGGGACATAGTTTTATGTTATATAATATTTTTTAAATCAAATATCGGTGGGAAAGTTTGTAACTACCTGTTATGTACGGAGAGAGGAATATATGGTGATGGTGGGTTGTTAGTTCGTTTTCTCTTTCTTTTCCCCCTCTTTTACTTTGTGCGTTAACTTTGCAAATAAAATCTTTAAAAAAAAAGGAATATGCAGTATGAAAGCAAGGCATAAGGAACTCTAGATTTTAGCCTGGGTAAACAGAAGAGAAGGCTAACACAATCACCACATCATTAGGTGAGTTCCATAAATTGTATTGGAGTCTAACCACTATAATTACCAGCACATCCGATTTGCAACAGGAGAATAATTATAGGCCCTGCTCAAAGGAAAGCAACTTATAAAACTGAATGAAAAGTCTGATTCATCTCGCAAGGCAGCCTACCCACTCACTCCAGCACAGAGATTTTGTCGACTTTATAGTCGTCCCCCCCTCCCTTTCCAATTTTTAAGGAAGGGGAAACTCCTGACGCCTGTCTGAACACAGACCGCTTGTAACATTTCAATCCAAGTTGTAAAATAATGTTTTGATTATAAGGTTTCGCCCACCTGAAAGGCAATTTCCAAAGTACTAATGACTCTCAGCAATTTTCCCCAATCATCTTGCGAAATTCCCCTCTCGTTGCGCAACTCTGGCTCTTGTTGGCTGCAGATAAATCAAACTTTTCTGTAAAACTGTAAGTTGGTCTGCTTCAGCAATTGACTATTGATGAATCGTTAGGCTCTTCTCTATTTTTCCTCAGACGTTCTTTGAGTCTTCAGAGAATTAGTTGATATCAGGCCACTCTTGACTGGGGCCTTCCGGATGGACAGCGCTGTGATTCCAGTTAGCCCCATGGACTAATCTTTGCAGTGGTCAGAGAAGCTAAGGACAAACCAAGCTGGAAAAACTTGGAGCATGTAGTCAGAGGTGATCTGAATTAGACCTCGTTTTTATAGGCAGTAGAATTGGTTGAGAACTAGTTTGGCAGAGTGACTAAAGCACCAAATTGGAGATCAGGAGACAGTGAGTCCTAGTTCTGCCTTGGGGGTGAAGCTAGTAGGGTGACTTTGGACCACCCATTCCCTCTCACTACTAGGAAGAAGGCAATAGTAAACCACGTCTGAAAATCTTGCTAAGAAAACTGCAGGTACTGTTCCAGGCTGTAACAGATTTGGGCTGTAAAAATCGAGACAACCATTAGAGGGCAGCAAACAGCAATGTGTTTTTGAAAATCTTTTTGCTACCATCTAGTGGTCATCCTGAGCAGCCCAGATATGAATACAAAATGCAGAATAACAGAGTTGGAAAGAGACTCTGGAGATCAAGCCGGAGCTCCTATCCCAGTGATGGTGAACCTTTTCGGCATCGACTGCCCAAACCGAAATGCGTGTGGGTGCTGGAGTGCTGGAAACCCGAAGACCAGTCGGCCAGCTGGGCTTCGCCCGCACCAGAGCACTGGAAACCCAAAGACCAGCTGGCCGGCGTACACATGCCTGTTTTCTGGATGTTTTGTAGAGCCATATTCAGGCCATTATTTGGGCACGAAAAACAGCGCAAAAACTGGCCTGGTTTTTGGCTGTTTTTCGGACCGTTTTCTGTTGCTCCAGCACCCATGAAAACCAGCTGGCCAGTGTACATGTGTGCGCTGTAAACCAGAAGAGCAGCTGGCTACAGTGCATGTGCCCACAGAGAGGGCATTGCGTGCCAGCTCTGGCACATGTGCTATAGGTTCGCCATCATGATCCTATACCAGGGGTCTGCAAAGTCGGCTCTTTTAAGACTGGTGGACTTCAACTCCCAGAATTCCCCAGCCAGCCAGGCTGGCTGGGGAATGCTGGGAGTTGAAGTCCACCAGTCTTAAAAGAGCCAACTTTGCAGACCCCTGTCCTATACCATTCAAAGCAGGAGATCTACCACCACTCCAGATAAATGACTGTCCAATCTCTTCTTAAAAACTTCCAGTGATGGACCACCCACAAGGTTGGAAGGCAACGTAGTGTTCCATGACTGACTAGCAATGCCCTTGTCTTGATTTAGAACCCCTCCCAACCTATTGCTCCTTTGAGGTACACTGTCTCCATAGCCGTGTAACCCTGCTGGGGTTCACTGGCAAAACAGTTGCGTGAATTAGTGTCAAGGGATTTTTAAATCCAACATGGGTAAACATGCCAATTAAAGCCTTGTCTGACAGCTTCCATCTGTCCTGAAAAACATCCAAAGAAGGGGAACTTAATTACCGGTTAGAACAGGCATGGCGAACCTTTTTTGCCTCGGATGCCAAAAGCACGCATGCGCGCATTGTCATGCGCCCACGTGTGCCCACACCAATAATTTAATCACCCCCCTGCCCCGTGTCCCTTGTACGTGCATGTGTGACACACATACACCCCTGCTGCCCCGTGCATGCATGCATGGCTTTTTTGGAGCCTGGGCAGGACACCCCCCCCCCCCAGAGGCCGGAAATTCCCGTTTGCCGACTTCCAGTGGGCCCGGTAGATCCATTTTCCCCATCCCGAGGCCCTCCGGAGGCTGAAAACGCCATCCCAGAGCTTCTGCACGAGCCCTGTACTTACCTGGCATCACGTGGAGACTCCTGGGAAGGGAAGGGTAACGTGGGCGGGCCAGTCGAAAATCATCTAGGGCAGGGGTCTGCAAAGTTGGCTCTTTTAAGATTGGTGGACTTCAACTCCCAGAATTCCCCAGCCAGCTATGCTGGCTGGGGAACTCTGGGAGTTGAAGTCCACCAGTCTTAAAAGAGCCAACTTTGCAGACCCCTGAGCTAGGGCAACAGCTTGCGTGCCCACGCATATGGCTCAGCATGCCGCCTGTGGCACGCGTGCTATAGGTTCACCATCACGGGTCTAGAACTTCCACTGTACATAGTCCGTTTCCTCCAACCTTCTTCAATTTTATCAGTCAAATGTTCCTTTTTGACTTATAGAGTCACGGATAGCTGGATGTTTTCTATCTTCTTCTGCCCACCAAAGAACCTTGCCACAAAGGCTAGCTAAGGATTTCTAGAGCATTCTTTTATCAGTAGAGTTTATTTTAAAGGACATTGTGGCTGGTCTAACATTCCCTTCAGGATTCTACTGTGTTTTTGAGCTATTTGTCTAGGTCTGTGCATGCCAATTACGGTTCTGCATGATTCATTCCTTGGGAAGCTTCCATTGTACTTAACAGTTTATTTTTACATGGCTTTTGGTATATATCCTGCTTCATAAAATCAAAGAACGATGAGGACGCATCGATTCCAGGCAGTCCGTGTCTGTAAATGAATAATATATTGGACAGAGAAATAAAAGTTCACTGCAATAGAGGTGGTAGTCCTTGATTTACAACCACGATTGAGCCTTCTGTTGCAAAGCAAGACAGTTGTTGAACAGTTGTTAGACAGTTGTTAGGCCCACTTTTTGCGACTTTTCATGCTACCGTGGTTAAGGGAATCACTACAGGTTGCTAAGTTAGTAATATGGTTGTTAAGTGAATCTCTCTTCCCCATTGAAGGCCGCAGAAGGAGGTCACAGGACTCCAGGACACTGCAGCCGTCATCAATGTGAGTCAGCTGCCAAGCATCTGAATTTTGATCCCATGACCATGGGTGGTTGTAAGTCTGAAAAATGGTCATGTCACTTTTTTCAGTGCTGTTTTAACTTTGAACTGTCACTAAACGAATGCTTTAAGTCGAGGACTTCCTGTACTACCTACAGGCTCGTACCTATCAGAATCTTAGTTAGAAAGTCCTCTGAGGGACCTTTAGGAAAAACTTGGCACTCAATCATTCTTTTGACACTGGCAAGATCTCTGTCTTCAGAACTCGATCTAGGGCGGGGATAGCTAATCTTTTCCCCATTGCGTGCCAAAAGCAGGGGGAGCATGGGGGGGGGGGGTCATGCCCATACCCATAATTCTATGCGTGCGACATCCCTGCGCACATGCCCATATGACCCCCACCCTCCCCCCCCCGCTTTTGGTGCGCGATGGATCCGCTTTTTGCCTTCCCTAGGCTCCAGATGCTTGCTAGGAGCCTGGAGAGGGCAAAATCGGGCTTTCCCACCTCCCAGAGGCTTCAGGAGGCTTCTGTAGGGCAAAAAACGCCCCTACAGGCAACCTCCGAAGTCCGTTCCCAAATTTCCGGGTTGCCCATAAGGCCGTTTTTTGGCTTCAGGAGGCTTCCCTGAGGTTGAAAAACAGCCGAAAATGAAGGCCGAAGTCAGCTGGCCAGCGCACACATGCAACGTCTCGCGTACCCTAACAAATGGTTCCACGTGCCACCTGTGCCATAGGTTCGCCATCACGAATCTAGGGAGAGCCAGCTTTTTATGGCCTTCTGGAAGGGGAAGGGGCCTGCTAGATTTCCTGGGAAAGGTATTTTACAGGGCAGGGGCTGCTGTGGAAATGGCATATGTCCTAGGTCCCACTTCATCCTATCTTGTGGAATGGTCAGATACCTTCAAGGAGAGAGGCCAGTTTCTTGAGATAGGCTCATACGTCTCCCAGATGACCAAGCCAGACCAATGCTTTAGTAACCCTCAATAGGACATGCAAAGCCGCAGTCCAACACAGAGCAGATCTGGATTTTTTTTATCAGTCATAGGCCTGGAATAATCTCTATGGCAGACCTATTTTTTTTTCTCCCCAACCCTCTTTCCTTAAGAGAGACAGGACCATTCCTAAGCAGGGTTACCAGGCAGAAATCTGCAGAGACAATAAGAGCAGGAAAATAAATACATTGGAGCTGGTGGCAAATGTCTATGGAGATTCTCAGCCATGCAGGTCATGGGTGTCCCAAAGATGGGTCCCGTCCCCATCCCCACCCCCCAAAAAAAGGCAACTGGGCTTGCCTTGAAGTGAACCGAAGAACCTTCTTGGATGAGAAGCAAAACGTCTCCAAAGAAAAACCAAAGTCCAGTTCCCTTTTGAAGAAGCACCTTTGGGATTCTTGTGGCAACTTCAACGGCGGTGCATCTTTGACAAAATGGACAGTCAGCCACAAAAGCAGTCAGAAATCCATTTTAGTTTAGTTTAGTTTATTGGTTTTTTATACCGCCCTACTCCCGAAGGACTCAGGGCGGTGTACAGCCAAAGTAAAAACAAATATATACAAGTTCAAAGAAAGCTTTTAAAAGACATAATTAAAATATTGGCCGAAACGTGAGAAAAAACCAAACTAACCCTGATTAAAATAATAAAAATTTAAATTTAAAAATTTAAATTTAAAAATTTAAAAATCATGTTTTATGCCGGCCCGGCTTGTTGGAAGAAAAAGGTTTTGAGATTACGGCGAAAGGTGCGTAAGTCAGGGATAGTTCTTAATTCCGGGGGCCATTCGTTCCAGAGGGCAGGTGCTCCCACGGAGAAGGCTTTCCCCCTGGGTGTTGCCAGTCGACATTGTCTAGCCTATGGCACCATAAGGAGACCCTCTCTATGGGAGCGTACGGGCCAGTGGGAGGCTCTCGGTGGCAGAAGGCGATCTCGTAGGTACCCAGGTCCTAAGCCATGGAGCACTTTAAAGATGGTAACCAACACCTTGATGGTGCCGCAATTCTTGTGTCTCTAGAGAGATTTGCCGCAATTGCCTGGTTGGAAGTCGCAGCCTTATCCTTGCAACCAAAAAGGTTCTCGCTGTTCGTCTGATTCAGCGCTAAAGCCCAATTGCAGAATTGCCAGTGGTAATCTCAACGCAGCATCCCTCCCCCCCCCCCCTCTCTCTGTCTTTCTCTCGGCCTCCGACCAAATGAGCCAAGGACGTTAATGGGACTGGGAGAGACGGCAGTGTCTTACAAAGCCTTTGTAGGAAGATTCCCAGGGAAGTGAAAGGGTTGCGTCATATAGATTAGAGATGGCCCCATCAGTGTTAATTATCAGAAGGGACAAGGGATGGGTGTGGTGGCATTTTCTTGCTTACTCAAACTTTACTTTCATTCCCAGGGTAAAAAGGGGCAGGAAGATCTGCAACCCCCCCTCCCTCTCCCCTATTTTGTCAGTATTTCTTGGCAGGGTTTGGGGAGCAGGGGAGTAATTTAAGGATTAGATTACTTTTTTTTTTTAGTAGAATTCAAAGTTCCGGATTTGATGCGATGCTTCAGCCAAGCTCGTAAAATTAAGGAGCAAAGCGGTGTTTTAGAATTAAAGATAACACATGTTATTACAGAGGTTGTGGTCGCAGTTCTTAAGAATATATACAGGGATTGCTGGATTTATAACCCCAATGCAGTCTGCTCCATTCTGGTCATAAGTGGTCACAATTGTAAAGCAGGTCTTCATGCAACTGGATCCAATTTTACAACCTTTTTTTTGGCAACGGTTATTAAATGAATTTGCCAAAAACTAGAAGTAAACACTGATTTTTTTTTTGGTCAAAATATGCTGGAAGTTGTGGTTACATGATTGTGGGATGCTACAAACAGCCTTAAACACGGGCCAATTGCTGTGTGCTCAAAATGCGGTTATGTGACTGCTGAGGGGTAGCCGTCAGAACTTTGGAAGCAGGTTGTAAGTACCTTTGGGAGAATCCATTGTAACTCTGAACGGCCGTTACAACCGATTGTAAGTTGAGGACTGTCTGTACTATAATTCAGAATTCAAAGCATTTTCTGCGTCAGGCGCAAGAAATCAGGAACCAAGGCTGTTCAAATGAGTTGCAAATTAATTCCATGCTAGCTCTCTACAAGAATCTGAACTACTAATGGACCATGAAAATTGGAGGTAGATAAGAGTCAGTGGAATTTAAGAAGAGCTGGACTTAGGTTTCTTGTGCGGGCAAAGGGACTCAAGACTAATGACGCTCTTGACTCCTCCCTCGCCTTCAGCCTGCTAATCTCCTACATTCTATACATTAGCCTTTGATCTTTCTAGGTGTGTTAGATGACTCTCAAGATTCTCAGCAGTTCCCACAATTCTCTGAAAGGCACCTCACATCTGGAAGGCACCATGGCCTTCCAGATGTGAGATGGGAATATCTGGGAATTCTTGGGAGGTTTCATCCTCAGAGTACCAAATCAGACATGGGGCATGCAAACTCAGTGACTTTTGTGGCCATCTTTCAAGATGGAAGAAGGTTGTTGATTCCCAAGGTCCTTTAAAAATACGATTTAGTGGAATCATGATCTACGATCCCCCCCTTTCATTATTGATGATTTCTTTGATAAGATTTTAGGCAGAGGCACAATTTTGTTCCTAGTAATCTTCTTGCCACTGCAATTCTTTCATTACCCATTCTGCATCCATCTTTTTGCCACCACTCCAAGTGTTAAGCACTCTTTTTAAAATACTGTTTCAGCTAGCTATTTATATGCTTATTTATTTATTGATGAAGAGCATTGCTCACTGGAGGGAGCGTGGGAGACTTTTCCCATTTATTCAAAATGTAAATTTATGCATGATTTATATGATGTCCTTAAAAAATATGTTCCTAACACCTTTAAGTAGAACTGGAGCAACTCTGCTCTAAAGGACTAAAACCTCTGGAAAAGTTTATTTTATTTTATTTTTTGTTCTCTATGTACAATTATAGGTATACATTCACATAGTTATTATTCTTTTTTACACTCGTCATTTTTATACATTTATCATTCCATTTACAGGGTTACAATATACCATCTGGGTTGCTTTGTTTACCACCCCCTCTTTTCCCCTTCCTTTTCTCCCTCCCTCCCTTCTCTCCTTTCTTCCTTCCTCCCTCCTTTCCTTTCCTTCTTCCTTTTCCTCTCCCCTACTCCTCTCTTCCTCTTCCTCTTCCCCTTCCTGCCCTCTCTCCTTCTCCCTTCCATCTTCCTCTCCTCTATCTTCCTTCCCTCCTCTTCCTCTCCTCCCCTCTCCTCCTCTCTTAAAGGGCTAAAACTGAAGATAACTAAAAACACAACCGGATTGTAGGACCAGTGTGATATAGAAAAAAGAGGGGGTAGAGACTACTGCTAGAGAAACAAGACAGAGTGGATTCTAAGGCTGATTTCGGGGTTAATAAGCATGTCAATTCAACCTTCATAATGTAGAGTCCACCCTGCCCACCCACTCCACAGCCATCTTTCTTTTCTCTGAAGAGCACTGGGGCTTTCAAAGTACTTTCGACTTTGCTGGTTCACCGGTGGCACCTGATGCTTAATCAGCATGTTGATTGTAGAGCAGCTAGGCCTACGCACAAGACCCCCTAACCCAGGGGTCTGCAAAGTCGGCTCTTTTAAGATTGGTGGACTTCAATTCCCAGAGTTCTGGGAGTTTAAGTCCACCAGTCTTAAAAGAGCCGACTTTGCAGACCCCTGCCCTAACCCATCCCATTCGGTTTGAGAACCTCCCTCCTCCATGTCTCTGACTGAATGGATGGACACGCTTAAGAAACGATGGGAAAATACGAAGAAAGCTCTAGCAGATGCGGCAGAAGCCTACAAGAAGCAAGCTGAAAAACACCACTCGTTCCAACCCCCCTGCCGTGTGGGGGACAAAGTTTCAGTATCTACCAAATACATAAGATTAAGAATGCCTCGCAAGAAATTTGGCCCTTAAAATACTTCATCAGCTATCCCAAGCTTAGGAAGCTGTTATAATGCCTCGGTAAGGCCACACTTGGAATACTGCAGGGGTGTCCAAACTTGGGAACTTTAAGACTTGTGGACTTCAACTCCCAGAATTTCCCAGCCAGCATTCGCAAGTTTGGACACCCCTGGAATACTGCATTCAGTTTTGGTCGCCAAGATGTAGAAAAGACGTGGAGACTCTAGAAAGAGTGCAGAGAAGAGCAACAAAGAGGATTAGGGGACTGGAGACTAAAACATATGAAGAACGGTTGCAGGAGCTGGGTATGTCTAGTTTAATAAAAAGAAGGACCAGGGGAGACATGATAGCAGTGTTCCAATATCTCAGGGGTTGCCACAAAGAAGAGGGAGTCAAACTATTCTCCAAAGCACTTGAGGGCAGAACAAGAATCAATGGGTGGAAACTAATCAAGGAGAGAAGCAACTTAGAACTGAGGAGAACTTTCCTGACAGTTAGAACAATTAATCAGTGGAACTGCTTGCCTCCAGAAGTTGTGAATGCCCCAACACTGGAAGTCTTTAATACAATACAATACAATACAATACAATAGCAGAGTTGGAAGGGACCTTGTAGGTCTTCTAGTCCAACCCCCTGCGTGGGCAGGAACCTTATACCATTTCAGACAAATGGCTATCTAACATCTTTTTAAAGACTTCCAGGGTTGGGGCATTCACAACTTCTGGAGGCAAGCTGTTCCAGAGGTTAATTGTTCTAACTGTCAGGAAATTTCTCCTTAGTTCTAAGTTGCTTCTCTCCTTGATTAGTTTCCACCCATTGCTTCTTGTCCTGCCCCCAGGTGCCCTGGAGAACAGTCTGACTCCCTCTTCTTTGTGGCACCCTCTGAGATATCGGAACACTGCTATCATGTCTCCCCTGGTCCTTCTCTTCATCAAACTAGACATACCCAGCTCCTGCAGCCGTTCTTCATATGTTTTAGTCTCCAGTTCCCTAATCATCTTGGTTGCTCTTCTCTGCACTCTTTCCAGAGTCTCCACGTCTTTTCTACATCGTGGCGACCAAAACTGTATGCAGTATTCCAAGTGTGGCCTTACCAAGGCACTATACAGTGGCATTAACACTTCACGTGATCTAGATTCTATCCCTCTGTTTATGCAGCCTAGAACTGTGTTGGCTTTTTTGGCAGCTGCTGCACACTGCTGGCTCATATTTAAATGGTTGTCCACTAGGATTCCTAGATCCCTCTCACAGTTGCTACTATTGAGCAAGGTACCACCTATACTGTACTTGTGCATTTGGTTTTTCTTGCCTATATGTGGGACCTTACTTTTTTCACAATTGAATTTCATTTTATTAGATAGTGCCCAATGTTCAAGTTTGTCTAGATCCTTCTGTATCTTAAGCCTATCTTCTGGAGTGTTGGCTATTCCTGCCAGTTTGGTGTCGTCTGCGAATTTGATGAGTTCCCCATTTATCCCCTCATCCAAATCGTTGATGAAGATGTTAAAGAGTACTGGGCCTAAAACAGAGCCTTGGGGGACTCCACTGCATACTTCCTTCCATGTAGATGCATTTAAGATAATGTTGGATAGCCATTTGTCTGAAACGGTATATAGGGCTTCCTGCCTAGGCAGGGAGTTGAACTAGAAGACCTCCAAGGTCCCTTCCAACTCTGCTATTGCATTGTATTGTTAGGGGTAGTGAATCCCAGTTCTGATCCAACCATGGGCAGTACAAAATTTCAGTGAAGATGGAGGAAAACAAATATCTTAGACACTAAGCTGTATAGGGGTCGCTTACAATATTAAGTGCATTTCGACTTAGTTCCTTAGTGTGATGCTCTTGAGATGTTGGGGTTGTCAAGACCCAGTATGGCGAAAACTTTTGAAAGAGGCACATCTGACACATTATGTGTTGCTAGGCTGACAAACAAGGGGCCTTATGAGACTCCTATCCAATGCGGTATGGATATTAGAAATGATGCACAACCCACTTCCTCCTTCCAATTATTTACTATGAGTTGCTTCTTATATAATGCCACTGTATTGCTTAGTCAGTCAACTTGCAGCTGCAAGAAGCATTATCTCATGTTAGAGTGGGCAAGTGAGTTCTGTGGAACCCTCTTGGAACATAGCAAGCTCCTTATTCTCATTGTTTTCAGATGTGAAACATGAAACATTGTGTGGAATTCTAAAATTGGCTGGGACTCCCAACTTTCTTTCCTCAGAACAGATGGGGGGGGGGGAATGAAAACCTTTTCACATTCGATACTCCTCAACTCTGTGAGTTTCATCACCCACTTGGAACCCATTGTCCAATCTTCCACCAATGAAATATTGCTCAATCCACCTAGCTAAGAGAAAGTAGGTTTTTTTTTTTAAATTAGCCCCTTCACCCATTTATTTGTTTGTATCCCACTGTTTGTATCCCACCCACTGGGATGTGGTGGCTTAGTGGTTGGGACGTGGTGGCTTAGTGGCTAAGACACTGAGCTTGTCGATCAGAAAGGTTGGCAGTTTGGTGGTTCGAATCCCTAGTGCCACGTAACGGAGTGAGCTCCCGTTACTTGTCCCAGCTTCTGCCAACCTAGCAGTTCAAAAGCATGAAAAAATGCAAGTAGAAGGAGCTATTGGACACACGGAAGCAAACGCTGGAAATCACACAGAAGACTGAAGAATTGGAAGGGGGGTTGGTGGGGGTTAAGGGAGAGATTAAAAATGTTACTAAAGAGGTTGAGGAAACAAGTGGGCATGTGTCTAGGATTGATATGGAAAGAATGACATATTTTTTGAGATTTCAGAATGTTCTTGAGGAATCTGGTGAATGCCTCCCTGATCTTATGAGCACAATTTTAGCAGACTATTTACAAAAACCTAAGGATGAGATCAGGGGGGACATTGACCTGGCTTATAGAATTAACTCAGCATATGCCAGGATAAATGAAGTGCCTAGAGAGATACATGTGAAATTTGTTAGAAGGTCAACCAGAGAGGAAATCTTGAAGGCGCAGAGAGGGAACCCTTTAATTTACCAACAAAAAACAGTCACTATCTTGAAGCAGATTCCTAGAAAGATTCGAGAAGCAAGGAGGAAATTTTCCTTCTTGTCTAAAATTTTATTTGATCATGGGATTTGGTTCAAGTGGGTGACACCCGAAGGGATGCTGGTGTTCTGGGAAGGAGGAAGAGTGAGGATTAAAACAGTTGCTGAGGCGGAAGCCTTTCTTAAAAAACATTCCTCTGCCCTGGGGGAAGATCCAGGGGGGACGGAGGGGGCCACGGCCCCGCCCACTGGGGGCCTGGAAGGAGAAAAAGAAGATTCAATTGCCAAGAGACTTAGATCGAAAAAATAACTTTGCCTTGATTTTCCTGAACAATTTTGCATAATATTTTCTGGATTTTTTGTAAATGTCTGACAGCATGGAATTGAGAATTTAGGTACATGTACTTGCTTTTACCTTGTAGTGTTATGAAAAATGCTTTTTTTTTTGTTATTTTTTTATTGTGTATTTTGAGGTCTCGGAAGGGCCGACGACTCTGACGTGAATGCTCTCAAAATTTCTTTGTATCCCTTACCCTACCCTATAGAAAAAATGTAAAACCAATAAAACTTTTTCAATATAAAAAAAAAAAATGCAAGTAGAAAAATAGGAACCACCTTTGGTGGGAAGGTAACAGCGTTCCGTGCGCCTTCAGCGTTTAGTCATGACCATGGAGACGTCTTCGGACAGTGCTGGCTCTTCGGCTTTGAAACGGAGATGAGCACCACCCCTAGAGTCAGGAACGACTATCACATATGTGCGAGGGGAACCTTTACCTTTTCCACTGTTATTATATATTTCTTTTAAAAGGGTCAGCTAGAAGTCTTTCTCTTTACATCCTGGTTCCTTTTGTGATAGCAATCCAACAGTTATCCTGGAAGGGACAGTATTTAGCAGGCTGCACTTATTTGTTTGGCCCTTTTATTCTAGCTACTGTTGGGAATTCACCCCACCTTTTCTATAAAGCTGGAATGGGATCAATCCAATGTGATCAAGGCCTGGTCAGTGTATCAATACACTGTATATTTATATGACACAATAAAATAATTAATTGTGCAAACTTCTCGTTGACAGGATGTTGAAAGCTGATAAGACCTCAGGTGGAATCTTTGCATGACTGCCTCATGTGGTGTGTATAATTGCAGTCAGTCAGAATATTTTCATAGGCAGTGAAGAACTTCATTCCCCAGACTGAACTTTCCAATCTAGGCTGACACTGTCTTTAAAGGGATTCAAGAAAAACTAGAGGGCTAAGGGTGACAGGGTAGCATTCTTCCTATATTTACTGTAGAATAGAATAACAGAGTTGGAAGGGACCTTGGAGGTCTTCTAGTTCAACCCCTTGCTTAGGCAGGAAAGCCTACACCACTTTAGACAAATAGATATCCAATATCTTCTTTAAAACATCCGGTGTTGGGGCATTTACAACTTCTGGAGACATGTTTGTGGCAACCCTGATTAATTGTTCTCACTGTCAGGAAATTTCTCCTCAGTTGTAGGTTGCTTCCCTCCTTGATTACTTTCCACACATTGTTTCTTGTCCTGCCCTCAGGTGCTTTGGAGAATAGCTTGACTCTCTCTTCTTTGTGGCAACCCCTGAGATATCGGAAGACTGCTATCATGTCTCCCCTGGTCCTTCTTTTCATTAGACTAGACATATCCTGCAATCGTTCTTCATATGTTTTAGTCTCCAGTCCCCTAATCATCTTCGTTGCTCTTCTCTGAACTCTTTCTGTTTGAGGGGCTTTCACAGAAAAGGGAGGGGTCAACCTATTCTCCACAGCGCCTGAAGGCAATGGGTGGAAACTAATCAAGGAGAGATTCAACCTAGAACCAAAGAGAACAATCTCACTGATAGTGAGAACAATTAATCAGTGGAATAGCTTGCCTTCAGACGTTGTGGGTGCTCCATCACTGTAGCTTTCTAGAAGAGATTGGACAGCTATTTGTCTGAAATAGTGTAGGTCTCTTGGTTGAGCAGGGGGTTGGACTAGAAGACCTCCAAGATCTCTTCAAGCTCTATTATTATGGTTATGGTTAGCTAAGTGTGCTGTTGGCACATTGTCCAGATTGACATTGAATTCATGATGTTCTTTTTGGGGGGGTTTACCGCTATTTGTTCATCTGTGGTTTTCAAGGTAATACAAATGCAGCCAACTGCAATGTATTCTGTAACGCAGGGGTCCCCAACCTTTGCAAAGCTGGCTGTAGAATTCTGGGAGCTGAAGTCCTTCAGGCTTAAAGTTGCAAAGGTTGGGGACCCCTGCTGTAACGCACGATTAAATTAAATAACCGTTTTTAAATCCGCATAGTGGTAGAACTTTCATAAATCGTTTCTAGGTCACAAAGCATTAGGCAAGCTTTCCATTTTTTCAGAGCTTTTCATCAGACAGGGGGATAAACAGACCAAAATCTGGAGAGGGAGAGAAGGAAAAAAACAACGATTATTGATGGACAATGAGGTTTTGCATAGAGACGTAGTTCTAAACAGGTATATGGGCAAAAACATCAGGCATTTCAAATCAGATCATAACAGGGGCTGTGATAGCTTTGCATGGGGCTTTGAATCCTCACAAGAGCTGCTTGGGTTAAAAAAAAAAACCAGCCCCCCCAAAATAGATGATTCTACATATTTTTGAAAAATAGACGATCCAATTGTAATACATTTCTGAACATATGAAATCTGAGAGAAACAACACTGATTTCATGGTGCCAGGGAGGAAGCACGAGTTTTAAAAGCTGGAAATAGTTTCTGTCTAGTTCTGTTTTCTGCTTATCGAGGTTTCTCTTTCATTTAAGGATAGAGACGATTCTGAGTAACACCCAGAATTCACTCTGTATATATATATAGCTCAGTATAACAGTGCCGCTCGGTAGATTGGAGAGCTGGCATAGGATTGCCCATTATTTTAGTACAGAAGCCACAACTGGTGTGTTTTCTGTGGAGGTCAGTCTTTGAAAGAGGGGCATGTACTGTTGAAATGGCAATAGCACTTAGACTTATATACCGCTTCACAGTGCTTTTACAGCCCTCTCTTAGCAGTTTACAGAGTCAAAATATTAACCCCAACAATCTGATGAGTCTTCACTTTGCTGACCTTGGAAGGCTGAGTCGACCTTGAGCAGGTCAGGATCAAAATCCTTCTTGTAGCCGGATAGCAATAGCACTTAGACTTATATACCGCTTCACAGTGCTTTTACAGCCCTCTCTAAGTGGTTTACAGAGTCAGCCTATTACCCCCAGCAATCTGGGTCCTCATTTTACCCACCTCGAAAGGGTGGAAGGTTGCGTCAACCTTGAGCCTGGTGAGATTCGAACTGCCAAATTACAGCAGCCACCAGAAGTAGCCTGCAGTATTGCACTCTAACCACTGCGCCACCACGGCTCAGCATGAACTGATGGCTGCATTTCTGTGTCATAACTCTTGAGCATTTCTCCAGATGTTTCCTCCACCCCTTTGCTGATGTTGAACTCTTTCAACATCAGAGGAGTGTGTAGGGGGGGAGTGGTCTTCTTGGAGCAAGTAAAGCCCTTTTTGACTTCATTCCTGATCAACGTGGCCAAGCCAGCTCCTTACTTTAAAAACTGTCTGCACTACATAAACCATGGCCCGGATTTGGTAATCCAGGAATGCGTAATCCCAGCTAATAACACCTCTCAGGGGAATGCCACTGACTTGCCGATGACTCTGATTTCTTTTTCTTCACCTGATGGGTGTGGAGGAATGGGAAAGAGTGAGCACCCATGTGGGCAACCCAGCATCTTGCCAGGAGGAAGTTTTTCACTGAAAAAAGAGAGAGAGGGCTGTGTGTGTTTACAAAGTCGTGTCATCATGACTCAAAGCTTTTACTGCAGGTCCACCCTTTCCATCTTTTTTCTTTTTTAAACAACAATTTCTCTTCTTTCTCACCGTGTGCAGTTTTGCACTGAGACTCTTTCACCAGGTCCTCAACCTCCTATTTCTTCACGGTGGAGTGGTAGATCTCGGGATGAAAGAGTCTTTTTCCAAGCCATTAATTCAGCAGAAAGCCAAGCTGTGAGATGTATATATCGGCCTGTTCTGACCTAGGCTTCTTGATAAAGCATAAATCACACGCTTAATCCCCAAAACACTCTTTTTATTTAAACTGCTGTAAATTGTGGTCATTCACAGCCCGTAAAGATTCACAAACAGTCTGTGAAGAGTCCATCAGAAGTCTGCCGCAGTCTTTCAGGGTAATGCTGATAAGCGCCCATCTTTATCTCCCTTGAAACGCTGCCAGAGACCTAATTGGCAATTAGTTTTGCAAGGCCAAATGGAGCACAAACGCAGCTTCAGAGTTTAAACTGACCAGAATGAACAAATGGCTTCCTGCCCAAGGATCACCTCCGTTTGCTCCTCTTTTATGTCTTATGGGAGGAGCCAGTCAACTCCAAGCCTTACTCTCAAGTTGCCACTTTTGTCTTAACTGTTCTTGCCTCCTGACAGCTCTGCGCATGCGCTCAATGGGAACAGGATCATACTGTTCTTCTGCCTCATTGATGTTAAACTCCGGAGGCTCTGGAGGCAGCACATCACTACCAGATGGCCTTGGCCCCCTCTCTGCCTCGTCCGAGCCTTCCCCAGACTCCAGGACTGGCCCATGTTCCTCCCCAACCTCCTCACTGTCCGTCTCTGCTGCCAGCTTCGCAGGCCGCCAGCGGACAACAACACTGCATGGGAAACACCTCTAGCACGTTGGGCCCATTTAATTTGCATCATTTGTCCCAATTCCAAGCTCCGCAGCTGAAAAGCAAAGCTATTTGAAAGCACAGGGGAATACATTTATACCGTTCCGTGCGGTTAGCTCCTGTTTTGGCTTTACAATATGGTTGCATTTGTGAACAGTTTAGCTAAGATGTGGAAAAGGCACAGCTGGTTTGTATTGACTGGTGCGATGGACCAAAAAATTGGCAGAGCAGCGTTCTGTCATAATTGTCAAATTCAACCAACTGTTACGTTAGATACTACTGCTTTATGGAGAAGGTATATATGTATTATGGGCCTGGGGAGCTCTCAGGATACAAATTTGCCTGTCAAACTTTATTGCAGAATAGACTTGTTTACCTATGGATTTACCTTTCCCTGATTTACTAGCAAAAATGGCTTCTCTCTTGAATGGCCAGACGGCCATCCATTATGCTCCAGAGGTCATTTCAAGTGAAGCCACTAAGATTATTATGTCTATTGTCTGCCCATCTGGAAAAACCCAGGAAGAGAAAATCCATAAACAAACCTACGAGAAAGTAGGGAATCTACCTATTTTTTTCCAACCAGGAGTTGTCTTCGGGGCAGGTTCACATGACAGAGAAACTTAGTTTACAAGCCAGTTATTTGCAGAACAGAGAGCGTATTTGTAGGATAGAGAATATATTTGTTGCTCAACTATGGGGTGCTGTGGTCACTATGACCTGATCCATACATACTGTGTTTCCCTGAAAATAAGACAGGGTCTTATTTTCTTTTCACCCCCTGAAATAAGCACTTGACTTTATTTTCGGGGTGGTCTTATTATTTTTGAGGTGCAGGAGGTGGCGAGCATGGTCACCTTATGGCTGCTGCTGTGTTGCAATATTTTTGGGGAAGGGCTTTTTTTTTTAGCGCATGCGCTTCAAAGCTCAATTGGGCTTATTACCCAGGGAGGTCTTATCTTACAGGGTAATGCTCTGTAGCAATGGGTAGTTTCACATATAACACCAAGCCAAAATCAGCAAATCATAATGTAGTCCTTGACTTATGACCACAAACGGGTTGTTAAGTAAGTTGTGTGCAATTTTACATTCTTTTTTTTGCTATGGTTGTTATGTGAATCGCTGCAATTGCTAAAGAAATCACACCGTTGTCAAGACAATCTGACTTCCCCACTGCTTTTGCTTGTGGGAAGATCACAAATGGTGATCCTAGGACCCTGCAGCCATTAATAAATACATGCTGATTGTTTGGCCACTTGAACTTTGACCTCATGACCCTGCAGGATGCTGCAACGGTCATAAGTGTGAGGATTGGCTATAAGTAACTTTTTTCAGGGTTCTCTTTTTCCATTGCAACTTCAGACAGTCGCTAAATGAATGTGGTATGTTTCACATTACGTGTGAATCAGGTTGCTGGATCAATTGCAATCTGGCTCTTATGATGGTATCTTTTATGCCAGGGATGTCCAAACCTGGGAACTTTAAGACTTGTGGACTTCAACTCCCAGAATTCCCCAGCCAGCTATGCTGGCTGGGGAATTCTGGGAGTTGAAGTCCACAAGTCTTAAAGTTCCCAGGTTTGGACATCCCTGTTTTATGCCAAATATGCTGAAAGAAAGCATGGTTCATCCATCAGATAACAAGTTATCAAGAGGACTTTTTTAGATGGAATTTGGCACACATAGAGGATAAGGGGATAAGAAAAGTGCCTATTGAAATTCCTCACACTGCTCTTAAGTAGAATTTCCATGTTCAAGGAAAGTATACGCTGAAGAATACATATCATGGATAAAGTTGAGCATGGTTGTCTTTGTTCCAGAACCTAGGGGTCTTGCCGAACTGGAACTGGTAGTGGTTGCTGGAACCGGCAGCGACCCAGGTCTGCCATGCCCCTGAATGGTTCCCCAGTTGCCGCTGTTGCCGCTGCCATCTTGTTTTTTAGTTCTGTGCATGCGCAGAACAGTGGTGGGTTTCTGCAGGCTCGCACCTACTCGCAAGAGCCGGCTGGTGAAATTTAGAGAACCGGTGAGAGGGGGTTCCACCGGCATACCTGGAAGTAAATCTGGCCCGCCGCTGCCAGTGACCCAACGGGAAGGAAAGGAAAGGAAAGGAAAGGAAAGAAAGAAAGAAAGAAAGAAAGAAAGAAAGAAAGAAAGAAAGAAAGAAAGAAAGAAAGAAAGAAAGAAAGAAAGAAAGAAAGAAAGAAAGAAAGAAATTATCATCACAATTGAGTCCAAATTTTGGTTGCTAAGCAAGAGCGTTGTTAAATGAGTTTCACCACATTTTAAAAGGTGGCCACTCCCACTCTGTCACATGACTGCCAAGCCACGCCCACAAAATAGGCCACACCTACAGAGTAGGTTCTAAAAAAATTTGAAACCCACCACTGGCGCAGAACAATTTTAATTGAACTATGCATATGTGCATAGTGTGGATCCATGAGCAAACCAGCAGTAAAGCCGGGCAGAACCCATCCCTGCTATGAAGACAATTTATTTATTTTTGTTCTAATGAGCTATCTTTGAATATAGAAGAGGGTCTGGCTGAAAAGATCAGAAGGAATGCTGTTCGAAAACACCATAAAAAGCAGCCACTTTTCCACGAATTTGCCCATCTGTTGTCTAAGATAAGGTCTTGTGAAATAGGCCAATATAGTAATAAACCACCTTGCAAGAGATGATGCTAAAATGCTGCAATATCCCATACATGCTGAAGTTAAATATTTGTTTTTGAAGTAAAACCTTGACCTATAACATAAATGTCAAAATCAAATAATGTAACAATACCTTTTCAATTCAGGAAAGGAATCCCTGCATGCTAATAAGTTTGTTTAACTTCTCTTTGGTTTTTTCCCCAAGCTGGCCACAGTCATAAACCTAACCATCCCAGTGCCTTTACATGAGATGGGAAATATCTCAAATGAATTAAACTTTGGCTGACTAAATCATTAGAATCAAGGACATAGTCAAATGTGTGACTAATGATTGGTTTGTAAAGCTTTGCATCCCAATAGTTTGCAATCAGTATAGTAGATTTGATGTGGTGGAACTTTAATTTGTCATGGGATTGGCTTCAATAAAGCTTGGGAGTTCATGACCTCCAGAGCACCCGTCCACTTATCTTAGGTCAGGGGTGTCAAACTTCCGGCCTGCAAGTCAGATGCGTCATGCGCTGTCCACGCTCACGCCTGGTTTAGCGAAGGGGGGGAAAGTCGTAATCTGTGACAACGCGAGTTTGACACCTCCGTCTTAGATAATGTCAGACCTGACACATACAGATCCGGGTCTCCAGCCTTGTCAACTTTACGATTTGTGGACTTCAACTCCCAGAAGTCCACAAATCTTCAAATCCATGGCTGGCTGGGGAATTCTGGATGTTAAAGTCCACAAGTCTTAAAGTTGCCATGATTGGAGATCCCTGCTTCAGCTCTTCTGTTTGTCTCTGAGCAGATGTTAGGAGAACTGGAGATGGCAAGGATTTTCGTCGCTCCTTTGTCGAGGTCAAACTGGTCTTCTGATCCAGTTTTGCCTTGGTAGCCACCCATCCATGCCTCTGCAGGGTAGAGGAACCTCTTTCGATCATCTGCCCCAGATACCTGATGGAGACAAAGGCCTCCATTCCTTCTTCAATGGGTGTGTCAGCACTCCAGGTAATGCACCCATTGAAAGCAGAACTCCAAAGCAGGTATATTCCTCAAAGAACAATTTATTGGATGTATTATATTGGCACAACTGGTGAAAACCGACTCTGAAGGTTCCTGTGGTTTTTACCTACCATATTTTTCGGGTATATAAATTTTTATTTTCAACATAAAAAAACAAGTAAAAACATTCAATCATTTTCGGCTTTGTACAACATGTCGTTCGGTCATAAGTTTTTGTGCATCAGTCTTTACAATTACAAACATAATTATTAATTTTCCATCCAGTGTATGTGTATAAAATTAAGACTTCCCCCCCCCTCGTTTCATATCACCTTATCCTCTGCATAGTAACAACTAGTATTTATCAAAGTCAATCTTTTTCTGTAATTATTCAACAAGTTAAAAAAAAGAAAAAATTCTCCATTAATTCCTGTTTTATAGCATTATTCTCAATTGTCTTTAGAAAATACATTACTACTATAAAATACATAAACACCCATGATATTTTCTCTATATAAAACCAAGAGTTTATCCAAATTTTCCATTATATGTGTATTTCATTAATAATCTAGTTAATATGCAAAATATCTTTCTAGAATAACATGATCTCAACTTATTACAATATCTTCCAATCATAACAATTGACTTCTATATCTAGAATTTTTTTAATATATTATGTCTCCTGATTTCTTTTGTCTAACCATTGATAAAACAGTTTCCATACTTTATAAAATTGTTCATCCTCTTGTTCTCTAATTTCAAATGTCAGTTTACTCATTTCTGCACAATCCATAATCTTACGGATAATTTCCTCTTGAGAAGGTAATTTCTCATTCTCCAGTTTTTTGCAAATGCAATTCTAGCTGCTGTTAAAACATTCACAATCAAATATTTCAGATTTACCTACCGTATTTTTCAGCATATAAGACGCACCAAGGTTTTGAAGAGGCAAATTAAAAAAACGTTTTTGCACTCTGCAAACACCTGAAAACGGGCCCATCCCCCCCAAAGGCATGGATAGCCTTTAGGGGGCTTGCAGAATGCTCAGGGATGTGTGTGGCAAAAACGAGCAAACAATGGCCCATTTTTCGTTAAAAAAAAAAAAGAGAGAGAGAGACAATGGATCGCCTTTAGGAAGCTTATAGAGTGCTCCTGGGGGCTGGGGGGGGGTTTAAAATTGAGCAAAGAAAGGGCTGTTTTGCGCTCATTTCTGCCCTTCCCAGTCCCCAGGAGCTCTCTAAAAGCTTCCTATAAGTTCTGCACATCCATTTTGGTGAAGGGGAAGCATGAAATACTCTATTCAGTGTATAAGACACACCCAGATTTTCAGCTTCTTTTTTGAGGGAAAAAGGTGCGTTTTAAACTCCCAAAAATACGGTAATTAAAAAATAAAAGTTCCTCCTTCCCCCCAATGGTCACATTGTCCAATAGTGGTGCTAGCAGGTTGCCGGGTTACTCCACTCCTCTTCTTCTCAGCCACCTGTTGGAATGACCTTGGTTCCCACAGGAACACTTTTTATTTTGACGGCCAAGCTATCTAAAATTCCCCCCTCCCTTTCTCCCCCTTCACTTTGTGGCAACCATGAAGCCTCACAGATGTCCTCAGCCCACCTCGCTTCAGGGTTGACAGGGTGATTTCAGCCTATGACAACAGAGTTAGGAGAGGTTCGCCTGGTGTCCCTTGATATTCAAGGTGCTGGAGGGGTCAGCTTGCCCCCTTCAGCTTTTTCACATCTATATGAAAATGCTGGGTAGTTCAGGGTACAGTATCATCAGTAAGAGTGATGATATTCAATTATTTGTCACTTCTTCAGGCTGTTGATGCCTTTCCCAATACTTTGTTAGATGACTGGGAGAGACATGGCAACAAGGTCAGCCAATGAATAGGCATAGCAACTAAGTTAGCCAATGGGAGCTTAAATAGATCTGAGTCTGTGCTGAGAATCGAAACGGAAACTACCCTATCTGCTCAGAACTCTGAGATGAAACTGTTCTCTCCGCTTGAGTTCTTCTTGGACAATTGGTATTGTCCATTTATTCATCTGTTATTATGTATATAAAGAAGTTAATGAATCCAGCTGAATCAGTTATCTGTGTGTGCTTTCTGGATTTGTTTTTTCTGCAACAAACACTGATATACTTGGAGGCTGTAAGGGTTTGGATGGGAGACAACAGGTTGAAACTGAACCATAGTGAGATGAAGTTGCTATTTGTCCATTGGGTTTCTCTGTTGCTGACAGGATTGATGCTTGATGAGCAGTCACTATCCACAAAGGAGTATATCTTCACCTCAGAGTTGAAGAAAGCCTGGGTAGATTTCATTGTAATTTTAGTACAATGACAATAAAGATTATTATTATTATTAGATGTCCTACTTGGGGGCTTATCTGCACTCCTTTTATTTGCTATAAATGCCCACGGTTTGAACAAGGTTCCTTTCCCTTAATTTAAATTTAACAGAGAAATAAGACGGGTTTAAAATTCAAAGCAAAAACATTTGCTTCTATTTATATCCATGCAGAAAGGAAGGGAGTTTAGAGACTGTTTCTTCTTCCTGCTTTTTTTTTTTTTTAGCAGGCAGGTGTTAGCTTTAGACTCCTCCAGAGAGAACAGCAGTATACTTGGCAGTTTTAAGCGGCCCGTGTCAACACCACTACTTAGTATTCAGCTTTGATGGTTTTGCACAGCGATTGCAGGAAAACACAGTCATATTAAGGATGTCCCCAAGGTGGCAAATGGATGGTGTTACTTTTGCTAGATTTTCCAGCTTCAGGTTTTGTTTTTTGAAGAGAGGAGGGAATTTCCCCCCATTTTCCACTAGAAAATGATTTTGCTAATTTTCAGCAATTTGACACCAATTATCAAGACCACAATGTTAGGTACT
Source organism: Rhabdophis nuchalis (assembly GCA_039707465.1). Taxonomy (NCBI): domain Eukaryota; kingdom Metazoa; phylum Chordata; class Lepidosauria; order Squamata; family Natricidae; genus Rhabdophis; species Rhabdophis nuchalis. The sequence goes on from CM077645.1 coordinate 209,113,448, forward strand.
TCAATGTTTTTTTTTAAATGATATATCAGGTATGTGTTAGATATCTATATATCTATATCTATATCTATCTATCTATCTATCTATCTATCTATCTATCTATCTATCTATCTATCTATCTATCTATCTATCTATCTATCTATCTATCTATCTATCTATCTATCTATCTATCTAATGGGGGGAAATTCCAGTAAGAACAATTAACCTCTGGAACAGCTTGCCTCCAGCAGTTGTGAATGCCCCAACCCTGGAAGTCTTTAAAAAGATGTTAGACAGCCATTTGTCTGAAATGGTATAAGATTCCTGCCCATGCAGGGGGTTGGACTAGAAGACCTACAAGGTCCCTTCCAACTCTGCTATTGTATTGTATTGTATTGTATTGTATCTATCTATCTATCTATCTATCTATCTATCTATCTATCTATCTATCTATCTATCTATATGCTGGCATTGCTGGCTTCGGGGATTTTCCCGTGTATATAGCATGGAGATGTATATGTATGTGTATATAGCATGGAGATGTATATAGCATGGAGATGTATATAGCATGGAGATGCTTCCGGGAAAATCCCCGAAGCCAGCAATGCCAGCATACCTACACCCGTGAAAATCTACGAAAACATATATATATGAGAGAGAGAGAGAGAGAGAGAGAGAGAGAGAGAGAAAGAAAGAAAGAAAGAAAGAAAGAAAGAAAGAAAGAAAGAAAGAAAGAAAGAAAGAAAAAAAGAAAGGACAAAAAAGCCAAATCCAGTCTGAACACCTGGCTGACTGCACATCAAACTATCATAAATATAAATAAAATAATATAATACAAATATAATGTTTACATTACAAATAAGATCCTATCCAGAAGTAAACACCTCCTCCCCCACAATTGTTTTCTGTCTAGGAAATAACAATACCCACCCATCTCACTTAAAAATGAATAGAATAGTAGCTTTGGTCTAGTTTTGGCACTGTTGTGTATCTTGTAATTACACTAAAATAACTCCGTTCCAAAGATGTTGTTTCAGGTTGCGTTATGCAACGCGCCTTTCAACTGCTTGATATTCTTTTATTGCTATGTATTTCCATTTTTATCCCAGAACATCTGTTCTGGCAGTATTTACTGAAAAGTGTGTGTTCCACCAGTTTATTCTAATCAGCTCGTCTGAAAATCAAGGCTTGAGAAGGAAAATTGCTACAGGCATTGAAAAAAACATAACCATGAATGCATCTGATTAAATGTAATGCAGAAAGTCTGGTTTTCATTCCCATCGTACTTATTGGGTTTATAACCTTCCTCGGACCAAGAGACAGGGAAAATAACTTTATCCTAAATACTCCATGCTATTTCTATGACTCCCCAATGTGGGCTGCAGAACTCCAAGCAATCATTAAAGCAGCAGAGAGTTTCCTGTATTATCTTTGTCGTCATCTGGTGGTTCTCCAGATTTTTGCAACCCACATCTAACATCTGCTAGTTAGAATAAAAATAGCTCCTTCCATTTCTGGAAGATCTATAATTGGAGATTCTTTGTGGTGAATCTCTAATGAAAGACAATTCCAAAGTCAGAGAAGAACATTTCTGCATGTTTTCGGAATCTGATTTGGTTGTTAAATGATGTCCTTAAGCAAGAATCTGTACACTGAAAAAAGAGAAGTATGCATGACACATGACTTATTTTGTCCCTTTGTACTGCAACGAATGAAGCAAAGTTGAATCTATTTCATATGTGGTGAAAGCTGTTTTTGTTACTGACATAGCTCATAGCCTGGTGGGAAGAATTCAAAAGGTATATGTCCGGGATGGTGTACCTATGGCACATGTGCCACAGGTGGCACGCAGAACCATTTGTCAAGGCATTGTCCTGTCAGCTGAGTTCACCCCTTTTTAAAGCCATTTTTCGCCCTCCCCAGACTCCAGAGGCTTTATAGGAGCCTGGGAACGGTGCAAAGAGCCCCCCTCACCCCACCAAGGCCCTCTGGAGGCTTCATGAGCTTCCCTGAAGCCTCCGGAGCGCAAAAAAAACCGGCCCTATGGGCAAACCAGAAGTTCGGGAACGGACTTCCAGTTTGCTCGTAGGGCCAGTTAAAGCCCTCCGGAGGCTTCAGGGACCTTCAGGAGGCTTCCCTGAAGCCTCTGGAGCACTATAAACGACCCTACGAGCAAACCGGAAGTGACTTCCGGTTCCCCACCGCACTTGTGGCACGCAAGCCAAAAAAGGTTTGCCATCGTTGGTATATGTGGTCTCTGCATGCCCCCACTCTTGATTAATTTATGAGCAAGGATGATGAGGGAAATGACTAGGTTGAGCCTGAGGGAGAGGTCAAGTGCATTATCAGTTTGGAGTCACACCCACAAGAGATCTATGCCCAGCCCTCCTTAAAATTTTCTTGATTCTTATCTACCGCCAATTGGCCTTGACGATTAGTAGTTCAGATTTTTGTAGAGAGCTAACATGGTATAAACTTGTATGCATATGAACAACCCTGGTTCCTGGTTGCTTGCACCTGACAGATGAATTGGAACGAATGCACGTTATTGCACACTGTTTAAAGAAGGTAATTCAAGATGCTTATTCGAATGGGAAGGTTAAGAAGCTGCAAAGCGAAGGATATTGCGAAGCACTAGTTCACGCATGAACAGGCCCACACCTAAATTTAATCTTAAAGGCTGTTGCACTTCCATTTCACTTTGCAGTGCTTAATGAGGAGGTCAGCCAGCCCTGTAGGACAGTCATAAAAAGATTGGAACATCTACTTCTTTATTCAAGTACCATCTTTATGTCCTAATGGTGCAATCTATGCAGATTGAAAGAGATAAATATTGCTATAGAATTTATGAAGAAATTATTAGATTAGGAGAAGGCACAGGGATTGAGACATACATTCTGAGGTTTGGGGGCAGTGGATAGCAGACCCTGGGCATTTTACAGCCCCCAGGACATATCCAGCCCTTTGGCTGTCCCTGTCTGGCCCACGTGAGGTCAATCATGTTATATCCTCGACCTGCGACCGGTCTCGAGATACGACCGGCCGCAGATCTTCCAAGCTGCCTCTAGGAGCCTTGGCAACAGACAGTAGCAAGGCAGCCAACTGACAGACGCGCCTGATTGGCTGCGGCGCGCCTGGCCCTTGCTGCAGCCTGATTGGCTCCCCCTTTGACAGCTCCAAATATAAAGAGCTGTCAAAGCGCGGGAGCCCCTGTCTACCGCCTTTTTCTTTCACCGAACTTATCTTTCATTGTAAGCTTGCCTAGCTAATAAAGGCTGTTGTTTTGAGTAAACCTGGCTCGGACTCCCTCCATTCTCCACCGTGCAGAGAATCTAACACTGGCGACGAGGGCTGGGGCCAGGCAGAGCTCGAATTGCTGAGGGAAGGGAATTTTCCTCACAAAATTTTTTATTACATATTTTTTTCTTTTGCGGTACGATCGCTATGGGTTCCGTTCCTCCCTTCGCTCCGTTCGACTCGGCGAAGGAGTCCTGGGTGTCCTTTATGGCACGATTCGAATGCTTCGTGCTGGCCAATGACTACGGGGCGCTGCCCCCGGCGCGAAAATTGGGCCATTTCCTCGGCTGCGGCGGCACGGAGTTGTTCGCCACAGCTCGCACGGTGGCCGCGCCGGCCGAAGTATATGACGTGCCGTGGGACACGTTAATCGAACGACTCAGGGCCCACTACGCCCCGGTGCCGTCTAAAATGACCCACCGCTTCGCTTTCAGGAAGTGCCTCCAGAAGCCTGACCAGTCGGTGGCCGAATTCCTGAAGGCGCTCCGCATGGCCGCTATTCCGTGCGTCTTCGCCGCGGAATTCTTGGCCGAGTCCCTGCTGGAACAATTCATCTGGGGCCTCAGAGAAGTCCGCCTCAGAAGGCGCCTGCTGGCCCGAGCTGAGCTAACCTTGGAACAGGCTGTAGACGAGGCTCGGGCATTCGAGATGTCCGAGTCCTCGGCCCTGGACAGAGACTCTGACCGCCACCCGGCCGCACGCGCGTGCCTGGTAGAGGAGGACGAGGACCCTGACGAGGACCCTGACGAGGATGACCAGGTCGCCTACATTAGGCCCACCGGCCGCAAGCCGCCCATGCCGGCTGCCTACCGATGTCTGGGCTGCCGGGGTAAGCACCCTCGAGCCGATTGCCCGTTCAAGGAGGCCATCTGCCGCCGCTGTGGCCGAAAGGGGCACCTGGCCGCTGCTTGCCGCGCCGCCGCGCCCGCGGAAGACCAACCCTCCCCCGAGCCCCAACGCCGCTCCGGAGAGGACCGTAGAAGACCAGCGGCCAACCCGCCCACCCAACGCCGCCGGGGCAGACGCCAGCAGCCGCAGCCGTCCGGCTGTTTTGCCTTGACCGACAACAACTCTCCGCTGGAAGCCCGGCCCGACCGTACGCGGCTCAGGACAGTTGTGAAGCTGGAGGGGGTGGGGGTCCGCATGGAGGTGGACTCTGGCTCGTCTCGGTCCATCATTTCCCGGGCACAGTTGGCCAAGCTACGCCCCGGCTTTTCCTTAGATGAATTGTCCCCCCCACTCACTGTTCTGAGGGACTATCAGGGATCATCTATCCCCACCCTGGGCCAGATTTCCCTGGGGGTGGAGTACGGGGGTTTCAAGGGGCCCTTGCCTATTCTGGTAGTTTCTGACCCCCTGGCGGCCATCATCGGCCTGGATTGGTTTCCCGCCCTTGGCCTGTCAGTGCAGGGGGTTCATGCTATTCCCGCCTCCTCTCCCATCTCAGGAGTTTTGGAGGAGTTCGCCGACGTGTTTGACGGTCGGCTTGGCTCGTACGTAGGCACCGCTGTCTCCTTAAATCTTGACCCCCAGGTTGCACCCATTAGGCTCAAGGCCCGCAGGCTGCCGCTCGCCTTGAAGCCCAAGGTTGATGCCGAACTTGACCGGTTGGTGGCGCAGGGCGTGCTCGAGCCCGTTGACCAGGCAAAATGGGAGACCCCCATAGTGGTCCCCATCAAGCCCGACGGGTCGGTGCGGATCTGCGCCGACTATAAGTCGACCATCAACCGTGGGCTCCAGGCGAACCCATATCCAGTCCCTGTGGTACAAGACCTGCTCCATTCCCTGGGGCAGGGCCGCATATTTGCGAAACTGGATATGGCCCAGGCCTATCAACAGCTCCCGGTGGACGAGGCGGCTGCGGAGGCGCAGACCATCGTCACCCACCGGGGGGCTTTCCGTTGTCGCAGACTCCAATTCGGTGTGTCCGTCGCCCCGGGAATCTTCCAGAGCCTCATGGAACGTTTGCTCCATGGGCTCCCAGGCGTGGTCCCGTATTTTGACGACGTTCTGATAGCTGCTTCCAGCATCTCAGAACTCGCCAAAGTACTGAGGAAGGTTCTCAGCGTTTTCAGGGGCGCGGGATTAAAGTTGAAGCGCAGCAAATGCGTTTTTGCCGCGCCGGAGGTGGAGTTCCTGGGCTTCTTGATAGATGCCCGGGGCATACACCCCACCCCCAAGAAGGTCGAGGCCATTAGGAACGCCCCTACGCCTGCCTCCAAGACGGAGCTGCAGGCGTTCCTCGGCCTCTTGAATTTTTACGCGCCTTTTCTTCCCCACAAGGCAACGTTAGCCGAGCCGCTTCATCGATTGCTCGATCGATCGGCGGCCTGGCGCTGGGGCAGCCGCGAGGCGCATGCGTTCGCGGCTGTCAAAGCCACTCTGACGTCAGAGGCAGTCCTTGTGCAATATGATGACAGGCTGCCCTTGACGTTAGCGTGCGATGCCTCCCCTTTCGGCCTGGGGGCCGTCCTGAGCCATTCCTTCCCAGATGGCTCAGAAGCCCCCATTGCTTTTTGGTCCCGGACAATGTCTCCCACTGAGAGAAACTATAGCCAGATTGACAAGGAGGCTCTGGCTATGGTGTCCGGCATCAAAAAGTTCCACCCATACCTGTATGGTCGGACTTTTGCTGTTTTCACGGACCACAAGCCTCTCCTTGGGCTTTTGGCCGGTGACCGTCCGACACCCCCCATCCTTTCTCCCAGGATGACCAGATGGACGGAGTTCCTAGCAGCGTATAGTTATACGCTGTACTACCGTCCGGGCAAACAGCTGGGGCATGCTGATGCCCTGAGCCGGTGCCCCCTCCCCAAGACGGGCGATGAGCCGGTACCGGCCCTGTCCGTTTTGTCTGTGGCGGACTCAGGCCTGCCCTTGACGTCCTCGGACGTCGCCGCCCGGACGAAGGCCGACCCTGTCCTGTCCCAGGTCTCCGCCTGGGTCTTGCGAGGGTGGCCTCGGGGCGGCGTGGCCGAAGATTTTCGGCCGTACCAGGCACGCCAAACGGAGCTTTCGCTCCACAGCGGCTGCTTGTGCTGGGGGGATCGGGTCATCGTTCCCCCCCCCTCCGTCACCGGGTGCTCCGGACGCTCCACGCCGACCACCCCGGCATAGCCCGGATGAAGGCGCTCGCCCGCAGCTATGTGTGGTGGCCGGGCTTGGATGCGGAGGTAGCTGCCTGGGTCGGGGGTTGTGTCCCTTGTCAAATCTTGATGGCTTCCACTACGGCCGAGAGTACGGTCAGGGCCCTGCGCCGCCTCTTTGCGACGCACGGGTTGCCGGACATCGTGGTGTCCGACAACGGGCCCCAGTTCCAGTCCGCCACCTTCCAGGAGTTCTTGGCCTCGCAGGGGATCCGCCACGCGCCAGTGGCCCCTTATCATCCGGCCTCCAATGGTCGGGCTGAACGGGCCGTCCGCTCGGCCAAGGAGGCTCTGGGACGGATGACCAAAGGGGACTGGCCCGCAAGGGTGGCTGCTTACCTGTTAGGTCAGCATTCCACGCCTTGCCCTGCCACACGGAAAAGCCCCGCCGAGCTCTTGATGGGTCGCCGCCTGCGGACAACCTTGGACAGGCTGCACCCGGCTTACAACGATGTGCGGCCTTGCAACCTGGGGGCCCCCCCTCCCCGCCTTTTCCTGCCCGGGGACCCTGTGTACGCCCGCCACTATGCAGGGGACACTAAGTGGGTTCCGGCCACGGTGACTGAGCTAACGGGTCCCTGCTCTTTCAGGGTCAGCCTCCCGGACGGGTCCGAGTGGCGGCGCCACTTGGATCAACTAAGGCGCCGCCTTCCCACACCTGCGGACCCATCGTCGGAGCCGCACCTCCCCGTTGCCCCGGTTGGGCCAATCAAACCGTCCCCTGAGAAACCGCTCGGGGCCTTCGCTTCTTCAGGCCCGGCCGAACTGGACGCCGCCTTCCGGCACACGCTGCACAAGCTGTCTCAAGCCGAGGGGGACGCGCGGGCCCTTGCCCCTAAGGACCCGCCCTGCACAGCCGCAACCAACCGGCATACAGCAAACTATGCTCCGAACGCCGCGCCCCCTCGCCCCGACTTACCAGCTCCGACGGCTCCACCTCCGAGGGTAGGCCTCGATGACGTCACCACCTGGAGCTCCACTCCCCGAAGGGAGGAGCTCGCACAGGGGCAACCTGCATCTCCGACGTCTCACCAGCAACTGAGGCGGTCTGGGCGTTCCCGGCGCCGCCCCGCCTTCTTACAAGACTACGCATGCTCGTGCATCGGAACAGACATTTCCTCGAGCATGCGCAGACCGAGGGGGGAAAGGGGTGTTATATCCTCGACCTGCGACCGGTCTCGAGATACGACCGGCCGCAGATCTTCCAAGCTGCCTCTAGGAGCCTTGGCAACAGACAGTAGCAAGGCAGCCAACTGACAGACGCGCCTGATTGGCTGCGGCGCGCCTGGCCCTTGCTGCAGCCTGATTGGCTCCCCCTTTGACAGCTCCAAATATAAAGAGCTGTCAAAGCGCGGGAGCCCCTGTCTACCGCCTTTTTCTTTCACCGAACTTATCTTTCATTGTAAGCTTGCCTAGCTAATAAAGGCTGTTGTTTTGAGTAAACCTGGCTCGGACTCCCTCCATTCTCCACCGTGCAGAGAATCTAACAAATCAGAAATTAGAAATCAAATGTAAATAAGTGTGCTATGTATACGATACAGTTGTGTTGCTTTTATTTTGAAGGTGAGTGTTGTGGCCCACCAGGGGCCAGCAGAGCTGGCAACAGATTCAGATAGTGAGGAGGTTGGGGAGGAACATGGGACAGTCGTGGAGTCTGGGGAAAGCTCTGATGAGGGCTTTGTGTCAGAGGCAAAGGGGGCGGGCAGGGCCAAATGCCAGTTATCAGCTGCCTTCAGAGTCAGACATCAGTGAGGCAGACCAACAGCTGGAGCCTGTTCCCATTGTGCGCATGCACAGAGTTGCCAGACGAAGGGAACAGCTAAAGAACAGGGGTTGACTTCGGAGTAAGGCCACAGGGGGACGATGAATGGCCCCTCCCAGAGGAAATAAAAGAGGAGCGAAAGGGGAGTGGAGTTTGCAGGAGACAATGAGTTTGCTTAATTGATTGGGGACTCTCCGAGACTCCTTGCCAGGTTTTGCAGATATCGGCCTGTCAGCTCTCCAAGCCAGATAAGGTCTGTGACTGTAAATCCTCCCTTGAGAGACTTTACTGGAAGTGAATGAGCAAAATTCACAGTAAATTAATAAAATGAAGTTTTGTCGGGACAAGGAGTTTGCTTCGTGCTCTTGGGAAGCCTAGGTCCGAACAGTGACTATTTTTTCAATCTACATACATTATGAACATGTGCACCAATTGGTTCAGCCCTTCATAGCAGTCACAGTTTCTCATGTGGCCTCTTGGGAAAATACATTGCTTATTCCCTGATCTGCAGTAATCTGGACAATTATGTAGGAAAAATAAGTCAAGTTTACGCATGGTCCTACTTGGTTTCATTTAGATTTTAGATTTAGATTTATTCAGATTTATACCCCGCACCTTCTCCAAAAAGGACCCAGGGCGGCGCACAGGAAATTAAAAAAAACAACATAACAAATATAACAAAGGTACAAAATTTTAAAAAGCTATTAAATATACCCTGTGCTAAAATTGTATAAAATCCCCCAAATTAAAACTATCTAAAAATGGTCAAAACGGGAGGTTATGCTAGGCCGGCTTGTTGGAAAAGGTGCGTCTTAAGACGCTGGCGGAAGAGGCGGAGGTCTGAGATGGTACGTAGTTCGGGGGGTCAGTCGTTCCAGAGGGTAGGGCCCGCCACAGAGAAGGCCCTTCCCCTGGGTGTCGCCAACCGGCATTGCCCGGCCAACGGCATCCTGAGAAGGCCCTCTCTGTGGGAGCGGATCGGACGAAGGGATGTATGGGGCAGAAGACGGTCTCGCATATAACTAGGCCCCGAGCCATGGAGCGCTTTGAAGATGGTCGTCAAAACCTTGAAGCGCACTCGAAAGGCCACAGGCAGCCAGTGCAGCTCGGGCAGGAGAGGTGTTATGTGGGAGAACCTAGAGGCTCCCATAATCACCCGCGCAGCCGCATTCTGGACTAGCTGTAGCTTTCGAGTGCACCTCAAGGGAAGCCCCATGTAGAGAGTTACTATAAGAGTTATACATAAGTTTGAGGAATTTGGATTGAAAAATAAACACAGAATAGATGGTACTCATGGTATAGTAATGGATACCAAGGGAACTAACTAGACAGATTACTTAAGGCACCAATGTAAGGAATAAACAAGATAAGATTATAGTAAATTTGAGATAGAAATCCCTGTATAGTTATAAGCAATAATTGATAAATCAGACTGGGATGAACTCAATTTTCAACTTAGAGGACTCAATATCTCCCCGGTAGGTTTATGTATGTTTCCCCAGCTACCCTTACCCTATTTCTGTTGATTGTGTGGCTTTATGTTGAAAATACTAATAAAGATTTAATTATAAAAATAAATAAATAAACAGTTAATTAGAACAAAAAGTCTATAGACCTTTTCTAGCCATGCTGGTAGAAGAAAAGTCCATGATAGAATTTAAAAGGACTTGGTAAGCTTTCTGGGTCCCACATCCCATTGTATGATTGTGTATTGTGATCCGGTTGCTAAAAGACTGGAGCCATTTATTTGTTTAGAAAATCTGTTTTGAGATTTGCCAGCTTGGCCAAGGAAAAAAGACACCCTAGATATACAAGTGAGCATATTTCCAATTTCTGTTCTGAACTGCAGGTAGTCCTTGACTTATGAACACGGTTGAGCCCAAATTTCTGTTATAAAGTGAGACATTTACTGTATTTTTCCGAGTATAAGATGCACCTTTTTTCCTCAGAAAAGAGGCTGAAAATCTGGGTGCGTCTTATACACTGAATACAGCATTTTTTTTGCCTCCTGAAAACCCACCCCCTTCACCAAAATGGCCGTGCAAAGCCTGTAGGAGGCTTTCAGAGAGCTCCTGGAGGCTGGAGAGGGCAATTTTGCCCTCCCCCCCCCCCCAGTCCCCAAGAGCACTCTATAAGCTTCCTAAAGGCTATCCATGCCCTTTTTTTGACAAAAAACGGGTCCGTTTTCATGAAAAACGGGCCTTTTTTTTGCTCGTTTTTGCCCCCCCCCCCCCCAGCCCAGGAGCCCTCTAGAAGCCTCTATTCATGCCCCTTTTTGGGAGAACAAAAAAGCCATCCTTTTTGGGAGGTTTGCAGAATGCAAAAACTTTCTTTTTTAATTTGCTTCTTCAAAATCTTGGTGCGCCTTATGCTTCGAAAAATACGATATTTTGCCCCATTTTTCTACCTTTCTCACCAGTTAAGTAAATCACTGCAGTTGTTACATTAGTTGTTAAGTGAATCTAACTTCCCTATTGATTTAGCTTGGCAGAAGATTGCAAAAGGCAATCACATGACACCGGGACACTGCAGCCATCATAAACATGAGTCAGTTGCCAAGCGTCTGAAATTTGATCCTGTGACCTTGGGAATGTTGCAATGGTCAGAGGTATGAAAAGCATGAAAAGATCATAAGTCACAGTGTCGTTGTAACTTTGAACAGTCAGTAAAGGAATTGTTGTAAGTTGAGGACTACTGTATCATGTAGCCCATGGGTCACCAACCTTTCAGACCTCAGGGACCACTTAATTCAGAATTTTAAATCCCACGAACCACTAATATGATCTACCTAATGACTGGTTGGGTGGGCGTGGCTAGGTGGTCATGTGACTGGACGGGCGTAGTCAACTTGATGTCACTCACATCGAGGGGCGCTTCGCAAGCCACTCCTTGCCTCCCCGCCTGGGCTCCTTAGGGTCCCAACAGGAAACAGTTTATTTTATTTTATTTTATTGACCTTCTATACCGTGCCACTCTCCCAAAAAAGGGACTCGGGGCGGTGCACAGGAAACTAAAAACATCAATATAAACATATACCAAAAAGAATAAATACATCATAAATGATCAATAAAATCTTATTAAATTAAGCTATACCCTGTGCTAAAAACAGTGTAAAAACCCATTTGTTAAAACTTTTAATTTAATTTAAAGTCAGTCGGTGAAATAGTCTCGGGGAATTAGGCCAGGCCAGCTAAACGAAACAAGTGTGCCTTTAGATGTTGGCGGAAGAGGTTGGAAGAGTTGTTGGCGGAAGAGTTGTTGGAGCTAAGCAGCCGCCACCAGAAAGAGTTAGCAAAACAGCTCAGTTCACATTGGATCTGACTGAGAAGGAGGCTCAGTAGAAGCACCTCACTGAGAACTACCAGCATAGGCTTTCCAAGCAGAGGGAAGACCTACGGGAATGCTAGGCCAAGTACTGGCGCCTGGAGGCTCAGTGGGCTGATATGGTCAGCCAGTTCCAGGCCAGGATGCAGTCCCACTAGAACAGGGATGTCCAAACTTGGGAACTTTAAGACTTGTGGACTTCAACTCCCAGAATTCCCCAGCCAGCTATGCTGGCTGGGGAATTCTGGGAGTTGAAGTCCACAAGTCTTAAAGTTCCCAAGTTTGGACATCCCTGCACCAGAACGAGGCCGTCTGGCCCTTTGCCACCAGTAGCGCTTCCCTCCAGCCTTCGCCCAAAGCCCCAAACCAAGAGGCTGAAGCAGACCTCAAGTAGGAATTTCTGGCTCTCTCCGACCCGCACAAAAAGACCCCAAAGGGGGAGACTCTCTGCAGCAACACAAACATGCACTGCACCTATCCATCCCAGGGGCCGTAATAGTTTAATAATTAATAGTTTAATTTCTTGACCGCTCCTCTCCCCATAGGGACTCGGAGCGGTGCACAGGGAAACTAAAAACCATAAATATACAATCAAGAACATCTTAAAAACAAATTAAATAGTACCTGTGCTAAAATACCCAATCTAAACTAAAATTCCCACTATACACTAAAACCCCATAGAGAGAGACTATCCCAGACCGGCCAAGCAGAAAAAATATGTTTTTAATTTCAGACGGAAGGAGCGGAGGTCCGTGGTCGTTCTAATATCGGGGGGAAGGTCATTCCAGAGGGCAGGGCCCGCCACAGAGAGAGCCCTTCCCCTGGGCGTCGCCCGCTGACAAAGTCTAGTGGACGGCACCCGGAGAAGTCCCTCTCTGTGGGAGCGAATCGGCCGTGAGGAAGTATGGGGCAGGATCCGATCCCGCAAATAGCTAGGTCCCGAGCCATGGAGCGCTTTAAAGATGATAATTAGTACCTTGAAGCGCACCCGGAAGACGACAGGCAGCCAGTGCAGCTCGCGCAGGAGAGGTGTTACATGGGTAAACCTAGAGGTACCCAGGATTGCCCGCGCGGCTGCGTTCTGGACCATCTGCAGTCTCCGGGTGCACCTCAAGGGAAGCCCCATGTAGAGAGAGTTACAATAGTCCAGTCGAGATGTCACGAGAGCATGAGTGACTGTGCGAAGGGCGTCCCGATCCAATAGGGGGCGCAACTGGCGAACCAGGCGAACCTGGTAAAACGCCCTCCTAGCCACGGCTGTCACTTGATCTTCCATGGACAGCCGGGCATCTAGGAGGACACCCAAGTTGCGCGCCCCATCCACAGGGGCAAGATGTTCGCCCCCTATGGCCAGCGATGGAGTAAGCTGGTTGAATCGGGCAGCCGGAAACCACAGCCACTCGGTCTTGGTCGGGTTGAGTCTGAGTCCGTTACTTCCCATCCAGATCCGTACGGCTTCCAGGCACTGGCACATCACCGCTACGGCATCGTTGGGGTGGTTTGGGGTAGATATATACAGCTGCGTATCATCAGCGTAGAGATGATACTCTACCCCAAAACCACGGATGATCTCGCCCAGTGGCTTCATGTATGTGTTGAACAGGAGAGGCGAGAGGACCGACCCCTGAGGAACCCCACATGTGAGGGGTCTCGAGGTCGACCTCTGCTCTCCTGCCAACACAAATTGCGATCGGCCAGAGAGGTAGGAGGAGAACCACCGTAAAACGGTGCCTCCCACCCCCAACCCCCCCAACCGATGCAATAGGATACCATGGTCGATGGTATCGAAAGCCGCTGAGAGGTCTAATAGGACCAGGATGGAGGAACAACCCCCATCCTTGGCCCTCCAGAGATCATCGACCAACGCGACCAATGCCGTCTCGGTGCTATGCCCGGGCCGAAAGCCGGACTGGCGCGGATCTAGATACTCAACTTCCTCCAGGTGACGGGGAAACTGTTGTGCCACCACACTCTCAACAACCTTCGCCAAAAAGGGAAGGTTGGAGACTGGACGATAGTTGTTCAAAAGAGCTGGATCCAAAGAGGGCTTCTTGAGGAGGGGCCTCACCATAGCCTCTTTTAGGGAGGCAGGCAAGGAACCCTCACTCAAGGATGCGTTGATAACCTCTTGGAGCCAGCCTCGTGTCACCTCCCAGGATGCCAGTACAAGCCAGGAGGGACACGGGTCCAATAAACATGTGGTGGCTCGCAGTCGCCCACGTAACCTGTCCATATCCTCGGAAGTAACGGAGTCAAACTCCTCCCAAACAAGATCTGTCTCGTGGCATCTCACTGGGCCATCAATGGAGGGTAGCCCGTTCTGTATCTGAGCGATTTTCTCCTGCAGAAAAATCACAAATTCCTCTGCTCTACCCTGTAGCGGGGCTTCCCGCACCCTCTGTTGAAGGAGGGAGCGGGTCACCCTAAACAGGGCGGCAGGGCGGTTTTCTGCGGATGCTATGAGGGTGGCACAATGATGACGTTTGGCCACTCTCAGCGCCACAATGTAAGTCCGTAAATGGGCTCTTACCTGTGTTCGGTCAGATTCAGAACGGGTATTCCTCCATCTTCTCTCTAGGCATCTCTTGCGGCGTTTCATCACCCTCAGCTCCTCGGTAAACCAGGGAGCCGTGGTGACTCGCGGCCGCAGGAGAGGCCGCAAGGGCGCGACCCGATCCAAGGCTCCCGTGGTCGCAATATTCCATGCGACCACAAGGTCCTCGATCGGGGCGCGGGTCGGGGGTACAGGAAATGGCCCAAGCGCCGTCTGGAACCCATCCGGGTCCATCAGGCGCCTGGGGCGGAACCAAATTGGAGACCCGGGTTCCGCCTCCCCGCGGAGGGGGGTGGCGGTTGGAAAGTCGAGCCGGAGAAGTGAGTGGTCTGACCATGACAAGGGCGTGATGACTATGTCCCCTAAACCCAGATCACTCTTCCACTGGCCAGAGACAAAGATAAGATCCGGTGTATGTCCACCCTCGTGGGTGGGGCCTAAAATTAGTTGGGTCAGGTCCATGGCCGTCATGGAAGCCATGAACTCCCGAGCTACCCCGGATGATTCGCCCACCGATGGCAGATTAAAGTCCCCCATGACTAAAAGTCTGGGGGTCTCCACTGCCACCGTAGCGATCACCTCAAGGAGCTCGGGCAGGGCTGCTGCTACATAGCGGGGAGCCAGGTATATAACCAGCACGCCCAACTGCCTCCTTAGGCCCCACTTCACGCAGAGGGACTCACAACCGGTAGTCTGTGGCACAGTGGTCTCTCTCGGCTCAAGACTTTCCTTTACAATAACCGCCACCCCACCGCCCCTGCCAAGGGCCCGAGGCTGATGAAAAGCACGGTAGCCTGGTGGGCACATTTCGACGAGGGGGAGTCCACCCTCGTGGCCCAACCAGGTTTCCGCTATTCCTGCCAGGTCCGGCCCCTCCTCTGACACAAGGTCATGTACGAGGGGGGCTTTGTTGACCACGGACCTGGCATTGCAAAACATCAGCCTCAAGCCCTGGCTCTGTACTTCCCGACCACCTAGCAAGCGGGGGTTGTGGCACTTCACCGTATATAACCAACGGTTCTGTGCCCTCAACCGGGAGGATAGAGATTGTCTCCCCTCGGACCTGCGTCTCCCCACGACCATCTGGATGGAATTGCCCTCTAACGGGATGACTCGTGTTTCCCCCCTGCTCACGGCTCCCTCCGCCACCCTCCGTCGTCTGCTGGCCTGGCCCTCTCTCTCCGTCTCCATCTCTATGCAGCTATACCCTCCCCCCTCCCTGGTACCCCCTAAAACTGACAATAACCTAACAACTAAAAAACCCCTTAGACCACGCTTCTTCCACCTCTCCGGGTTAATAAACCCCTCATCAAGGCGGGCCCTCGTTAGAGTGGAGGGCCAAACCTGCGAGAGCGGGGACTCTCGCAGTAGCAACAGGTCAGCTCTTAAGTACATGATAAAATTGATATAAATAGATATAAATAGATAGAATTTAAAAATATAAATAGGTCGCAATACATGATTTAAAAGGCACAATGGCAGCTTGTGGACCCCGTAGTTTGAGGACCCCTGGTTTAGTGCAAAATAAAACATGCAAATAATTTTTCTGCGGACGACCAACATTTTCTCACGGACCACCAGTTGGTGACTGCTGATCTAGCCTTCGATACAAATCAAAGCCCTTCGTGTGTTAAGAAATCCAAGGTGAACATCTAGAATGCCATGAGTCTAGCAACCCTTTGGAAAAATGTTTTTCAGTTCAGAAGATCCTTTGAAATCTTGCCAAGGTTGGACTTGAGCATCGATCTGAGGGAAAGATCCGGAGTCCTGTTTCCCAATAACTGTAGCTTTCAACACCCGCAGCCTTGCGAAGGCCATTTGCTTCAATCAAATTGCTTACACCAAGCTGCAAACTGCTTGAACGCGGATGTTGAAAGAGCCACGCTGATCTCCCATCCTTGGGACACTGACCTCTGACTGAACTACTCTGAATAATCTCCTAGGAGGCCATTCACTCTGACGAGCAGCTTACTCCCTTGGGAGGGGTGCTGATAAATCCATCTTTCCTCAGAGTTCTTCTGCCTTGTGAAACTTTCCTTCGTGGAGGGGTGTGGTCTCCGGGGCAGAGTGTGTGTGTGTGTTCAGATTTCACTCTTTGATCGGTGTGTCGTCCAGATAGGTGACTCACTTCTGCAAGCCCAAAATATTGGGGCGCTGCTCCAAACAGCTTCTGTCCTTTTCAGGTGGATTAAAGAACCAAACTCTCATGATCTCAGTTAAACCTTGGCAAAGACGGTATCTAGAACGCAACATATGAAGAACGGTTGCAGGAACTGGGTATGTCTAGTTTAATGAAAAGAAGGACCAGGGGAGACATGATAGCAGCGTTCCTATATCGCAGGGGTTGCCACAAAGAAGAGGGAGTCAAACTATTCTCCAAGGCACCTGGGGGCAGGACAAGAAGCAATGGGTGGAAACTAAACAAGGAGAGAAGCAACTTAGAACTGAGGAGAAATTACCTGACAGTTAGGACAATTAATCAGTGGAACAGCTTGTCTCCAGAAGTTGTGAATGCCCCAACACTGCAAGTCTTCAAGAAGATGTTGGATAGCCATTTGTCTGAAATGGTATAGGGTTTCCTGCCTAAGTAGGGAGTTGGACTAGATGACCTCCAAGGTCCCTTCCAACTCTGCTATTGTATTGTATTGTGTTTTAAACAGGGGTGCTTTTCTCATCCCTGTTATCTAAGAAAAGGAGAAAAGAAAGTGATAATATTGCATTCTGAGTATCTTTGCTCAGTCTTAGATAATTAAACAATTAAGAGGTTGGTTTATTTACTACATCTAATCCATAATGTATGTGATAGAATAGAATAGCAGGGTTAGAAGGGACCTTGGAGGTCTTCTAGTCCAACCCCGTTTAGGCAGGAAACCCTACACCTACGTGTTAGATTTTGTTTTGTTTGGTCTTTTCAGGTTTATCATATCAAATCTTTATTCTGATCCAAGACCCGCATAAGGAGGGTGGAGTCTAGTTGATCATGGTGTGGGTGATAGACCATGACTCATGGCTTAATATGTGTTGCATGATTTAAGTTATTCAAGAAGCCAAATTGAAGAATGACCAGATTCCCGTCCATCCATTATACAGATTCACAGATTTACTATGTCACAAACGTTTGCAGATCAGAGTATCCTTCATGAAATGTATTTTCTGCTCCATGAAAGTTCCAAAGCTGTTTTTTTTTTTCAAAAGACAACTGGACTTTCTGTCTGTTTTCTCTTGGAAACTGAGAATCACTATAGAGACATCTGCCCATTGAAAGGGATTTGGGTCTCAACTGTTCATGCCAGCGGTCACCAACTGGTGGTCCAGGCACCACTGGTGGTCCGTGAGAAAATGTTGGTGGTCCACAGAAAAATTATTTACATTTTTTCTATTGCACTAAATACTATTTACCTTTTTTTTAAAAGAAAAATTCATATTAGTGGTCCGGGGAATTTAAAATTAGGAATTTAGTGGTCCCTGAGGTCTGAACGATTGGTGACCCCTGATTTATGCTATCAACAGGAGGGTCTGTCAATGGAAAGAAAGTAGTGGGGTTCAAATCGACAAGATTGTGGGCAGGGTATTGTAACGGAAGTCCAATCTCTTTTGCAATGCCCCTGGCTGTTAAAAGAAGGGGAGGAAAAAACAGAGTGTCCCCAAAATTCCTTCTTCCTGCTGAGAAAACTGTTCCTTTTGGAAAGGCAATTAGCTGAGAAATAGAACTCCCTGGTCTTGTTTCAAGTTCAACCTTGGAACAAACAAAAATGCCTCTGTTTGATTGCACATATATAACTTCTACACACACACACACACACACACACACACACACACACACAGCTGCCGCCCACAAAGTAACAGTACTGGTACTATTTGAACTTCACACGTCCTTTGGAAAGCCCAAAATAGACATTAAGCTAAATATAAGACTCCTCATTATTAGAGGTGAGTTTTCAAAAGTTTGTGCAGAGGCAGTTCAAGCCGAATGAAGTGGGCACGGCGTGGTGTTCTGTCGAGATGAAAGGAAGTACAATCCGGCCCCTGCCACTGAACATCAGTGGGTGGTGGCACCTGCCTTTCTCAGAAGAACATTGGGGCAGAAAGAAAAAAAAACACCAGGCAGGCACAAGATTTTGCTTACCAAATGCCCACCCACCCCTCCACCCGCCCCAAATAACCCAGCTTCAAAAGGCTTGATTCCTATCAGCCCAGAAAGAATAGTGGGTTCCGTGTGCCAAGAGGCCCTGATACCATAAAAATTAAAGAAATGGGGAGGATATGGTACCCTGTTTCCCTGAAAATAAGACCTCCCCGTATAATAAGCCCAGTCGGGCTTTTGAGCACTTGCGCTAAAATAAGCCCTTCCCTGAAAATCAACCCTCCCCCAAAATATTGCAACACAGCAGCACCACGCTTGTTGCCTCCTGCACCTCAAAAATAATAAGACCTCCCCGAAAATAAGGCCAAGTGCTTATTTTGGGGGGTCAAAAGAAAATAAAACCCTGTCTTATTTTTGGGGAAACACGGGAGTTGCATCCAAGAATGTAGGGCTGGGGGCTTCTACCTATGTACGTATTATCTGCTTATCCTGCCTATTTAATAATAGTAATAAAAGGAAGAATCCTGCAACGATACCTTTTAGTATCAAGCAAGCTCACCTCCCTACCTGTCCTGGGGTGAGCTTCAAAAATTTCAGCAATGGGTTCTCTGCCTGGTTGCTGGGTGGGCATGGCCATGGGGCTTGTGGTCTAGTCCTGGGGTCCCCAATCTTTTTGCCACCAGGGACCGGTTTCATGTAAAAAAAATTCCGCGGACCGGTGGGAGCCTCCACTGGGTGAGTCGAGTCACGTGGGCTGCACGTGCATTCGGCGGTCACGTGCAACCGGGCGGGAAAGCTGCCTGGGGTCCCGGGCGAAGGATCCTTGGCTGGGGCAGGGAAGGACAGGCTGCATCCCAGGCAGGAGGGCCTGGCAGCCCCTTCCCCCCACGCAGGGCCGGGTGGTGCCCTGAACCCCCCCCAATGCAGGCTGTTGCCCCCGTCCTGCCCCCGGGGAGCGCCCCGGCCAGCTGCCAGGATAGCGGAGCATTTGCTACACTTTCCTAAGAGTTGCGCTACTCTCTGTGCCGCTCACTCCGGCCCGGTTACTATCAAGCCACGGACCGGCACCAGTCCGCGGCCCGGGGGTTGGGGACCCCTGGTCTAGCCACAGAGGGGCGTCTGTGTGTGTTTGCTTTCCCCAGGCTCTGGAAGCTTTCCTTGAGCCTCTGGTAGGGCTAAAGCTGCCTCCCCCAGGCTCCAGAGGCCAGAAACAGTCCCGTTTCCGGCCTTCTGGAACTTCCGGGAGGCCCGTTTCCCCCCACCCCTCCCCGAGCCTCCTTGTGGGCCCTGTACTTACCTCGTATCCAAAACGGGCCGCCTGAAGACTCCGGAGAGAGGAGGGGTGGGGGGAGCCAATCATGGGTGGGATTTGGAGGTTCTCCAAACTGGCCATAACGTTAGCTACGGTTCTCCCGAATCCAAGCGAATCCATAGCAGCCCACCCTGTCTGTTTTCCCAGCCCCGTTCACTGCCTCTTGTTAAAATCCCACACATGTAAATACCACTTATAGAAGGTCAGCTTAGATCTCTGTGGGCACGCGCGACATCACCAGCTGCTCTTCTGGTTTTTGGTGCGCACATGCGGGCTGACCAGCTGGTCTTCGCAAACACTGGAGCGCTGGAAAACAGCCTGAAAATGGCCCAGAAAAAAGCCAAAACCTAGGCATGGCCATACCAGCCAGCTGGTCTTCGCAGGCACCAGAGTGGCAAAAGAAGCCTGAAAACAACCTGGAAAATGGCCCCAAAAAGCCAAAAAATTGGCCCAAAATAGGTATGCATGTGCCGGCCAGCTGGGCTTTGGGTTTCTGGTTCTCCAGCACACGCGCATGCACGTGAGTTCCAGTTTGGGCACTCGATGCCAAAAAGGTTCGCCATCACTGGCTTAGATGCTTTGATAGACCACCACTCACAGATGACATCCCCAATGAACACGATACCATGTTAAGAATATCTAAATTATTGACTGTTGCCATGTTTTTCTGGCAGTGCAATCCAGAATGAATGCTCGAATTGAAGGATCTGCTTTTGTAAGTTAGCTTCTAAAAGCGAAGTCTAGCAAATTTACCAAAGTTACAAATGACAAGTAGGTTCACCTTAGGGTGGGTTCCTGCCAGTTCTAAGCTCTTCTATAGAAGAGGTTCCACAAATCTATAGTGCAGTTTAGAACCGGTTCCAGCTCCCTCCCCCCGCCTGTCCGCACATCATCAAGAGGAAGAGCGAGAGGAGGAATTCTGGGAGTTGAAGTCCACAAGTCTTAAAGCTGTCAAGTTTGAACACCCCTGGGAGTTTTTTTTTTCTAAAGGGTTAGGGGTGCAAGGGTCTTGTAACTTGGCAGCTTTAAGACTTGGTGCTTCAAATGCCAGAGTTTCTGAGCCAACATTTTGGTTGCTAAGCAAGAGCGTTGTTAAGTGAGTTTCATCACATTGTACAAGTTGGCCATGCCCACCCAGTCACATGACTGCCAAGCCACTCCCACCCAATCACATGGCCAGCAAGCCACTCCCACAAAGCAGGCCACACCTACAGAAGAGGTTCTAAAAAATTTTTAAATTCACCACTGGTTCACCTGCTTCTCAACAATACCAGGGTTAGTTGTCCGTGGGGCAAGGAAGCGGATCTATTTTATCACTTTTAGGCTGACGCTTAATCATTCAGGCAAGCAGGAATTTGGCTGTTCACAAACCTAGAGATTAGAAGTTGTGTGCGGTGTGTGCATCAATGCATCACAAGGGAGGATCTATGCTGTAAATCATTTCTGTGTAATCTCCAAGTCAGTTTGACCCAGGTGAGCAGCATTGTTCAAGCTGCAGAATTAATTTGAGAGCAGATATAAAACTATAGGAAATAGCACGAGGGGTGTAATACAGTACATATACTTCCATAGAAGCTAGAATTTTTTTTAATAGGCTCTTGAATGCAGGAATAAACAACAGAGTTCCCAACAACGTTAACAATTGGTTGTATGACACATTCTTTGGGGTGACACTGACTTAGATTTTATCCTGCCTGTGGATAAAAATGAATTGTTGTTTTAGCTGAGACAGCTATAGTGTGCGTGAAGAGAACTGTTTTAACCTGTAGCTTTTTATGTTTCTATCTGTCCTACTCTTTGGAGGCTTATTTACATAAGCCGGGGGTCTCCAACCTTTTCAACTTTAAGCCTGAAGGAGTTCAGCTCCCAGACTTCTCCAGCCAGCTTTGCTGGCTGGAGAATTCTGGGAGCTGAAGTCCTTTCAGACTTAAAGTTGCAAAGGTTGGAGACCCCTGACGTAAGCAGAAAATCAGAAAGCAATGGCAATAAAGGATAAGACCCTAAGCAAAAAAAACAACAATCCCAAAACATTCTTTTAATCATTAGAAGATACTATAAATATAAGTGAGGATGCTTATTTCTCTTACATAACCAATATGATATTTTAGACTAGCTAAGAGCCATTTATATGTGTACGGATGATATATTGAGGGAGGCTAGATTGAAAAATGAACACTTATGATGGGGCTGATACAGGGGTGAAATGCTATCGGTTCAGACCGATTGGCCAGAACCGGTAGTAAAAAAACTGGTAGCTCCGACGAACAGCTGTGCTGCGTGATTAGAAATCGCATGGCACAGCTGATTATCGCACAGCTGATCATCAGCATATTTTTTTTACCTTCCGACGATCAGCTGTGTGACAATCAGCTGTGCCACCCGATTTATCCTGCTTCCCAGCGAATCTAAATCGCGCGGCACAGATGTTCTCTCCCCCACCCCACTCGCTGTTCTACTTACCTTTGCAGACTGGGAAAGGTCTTCTTAATCTACCTTTTTCAGCGCTGTGCAGTGTTTGCTTCAGCAAAGCGAACCAGTAGCAGATTTCAGAGCATTTCACCTTTGGGCTGATGTCACTGTTCAGATAGGTCAAAATGCGAAAAGATCTGGGAAACTCTGAGAATGAAAGTCAAGGAGCGCCGAGAAAAATGGAAGTTAAGGTAACATAGAAAAACCAAGCTAATGACAACAGATACAATCAGCCTTAAAACGAAGACCCTGAAGTGCTGGGCAGCTTCTGCCTTTTAGAATTGATTGTCAAAAGTGCAGCCAAGAAATAAGCTGCCGGCTAAGGTTTAGTAGGTTAGCAATGAAGGCTTTGGAAAAGATTGACCTGCAAAAATCAGAACTCTGCTGGCAACGGCTTCCTCTGTGACCCTCTATGGAAGGAAAAGTTGGGCTTTGAAGAAGCAGGGCGGAAGCTTTTGAACTTTTGGACTGAAGAAGAAATCGTGAGAAAGCAGTGGACAGCAAGAGTGCAGAGAAGAGCAACAAAGATGATTAAGGGACTAGAGCAGAGGTTCCCAAACTTGGCAACTTTAAGACTTGTGTACTTCAATTCCCAGAATTCTGTGAGTTGAAGTACACAAGTCTTAAAGTTGCCAAGTTTGGGAACCTCTGGACTAGAGACTAAAACATATGAAGAACGGTTGCAGGAACTGGGTATGTCTAGTTTAATAAAAAGAAGGACCAGGGGAGACATGATAGCAGTCTTCCAATATCTCAGGGGTTGCCACAAAAAAGAGGGAGTCAAGCTATTCTCCAAGGCAACTGAGGGTAGAACAAGAAGCAATGGGTGGAAACTAATCAAGGAGAGAAGCAACTTAGAACTGAGGAGAAATTTCCTGACAGTTAGAACAATTCATCAGTGGAACAGAAGTTGCCTCCAGAAGTTGTGAATGCCCCAACACTGCAAGTCTTTAAGAAGATGGTGGATAGCCATTTGCCTGAAACGGTATAGGGCTTCCTGTCTAGGCAGGGAGTTCGACTAGATGACCTCCAAGGTCCCTTCCAACTCTGCTATTGTATTGTATTGTAAAAAGCAAAGAACACAAATGGATCCTATAACAACCCAATCCAGGCTTTCACCTGGATGCGTCTTACACTCTGAAAAATACGGTAGGTAGCCTAGCCAGTCTTCAGCTGTCTGTTTCTGAAATATTTTGGTCTGGTGGTTTAAAAAAAAAAAAAAAGAGGATAGAAACAGATTTCATTTGGCACAAAAGACGAACGGTGTTACATAACAGCCACGATGCCCTTCCATTCTATTCCACCAGCTACATCCCTCTTCCCCAACGTGCCGGCATCCCACCAATCCCTGCAAAGAAACCAAGTTGTGTTCTGCAGATCCCATTTTTGTTTGTTGTTCTGCCTTGACAGATGGAAGGAGTTAAGCTGGCACAACAAAGCATGGCGCTGCGTAGAAATAGCTTGATTCATCCATGGCATGAATCATCCCAGGTTTTCAACCCCCATTACAAGACAAAGATTCATCCGAGAAGGCTGGCAGTGAAACTAGGATCTTGGTAGCCATGGAGGTAAACACTGGAGTTGGGTTTCGCCAGCCTTCATTCGAAGCTGTCTCACATATACACCGTCCCTCTGGCATTGTCCAGCCTTGCAACAGAAGAAGCTACACTCACAGGGGGACCTTTACCATTTTTCTTACAAATCCAATTTTTCATGTATGTCTATCCTGAGTTTTGGGGATATATTAAGATTGTAAAAAGTATTTCTCTCTCTCTCTCTCTGAGTTCGCAAAAACACCTACTGGACTTCTGTGCATGGAGATATGTAATAATAATAATAATAATAATAATAATAATAATAATAATTATTATTATTATTATTATTATTATTATTATTATTATTATTATTATTATTATTATTAAATTTCTTGACCGCTCCCTCTCCCCGTAGGGACTCGGAGCGGTGCACAGGGAAACTAAAAAACCATAAATATACAATAAATATACAACATCTTAAAAACAAATTAAACCGTACCTGTGCTAAAATACCAATTTTAGCCTAAAATTCCCACTAAACAACTAAAAACCCATAGAGAGAGACTACCCTAGGCCGGCCAAGCAGAAAAGATATGTTTTTAATTTTAGACGGAAGGAGCGGAGGTCCGTGGTCGTTCTAATATCAGGATGTAATATGTTGTAGATCACCAAACTACGCTCTATACGTTTTTATTGTTTTTATTGCAGTTTGTTATAGTGTGAAATACAAATAGAAACAAAGATCATGTATACCGTATTATGAATGATATACTAATAAGCTGAAACTTCAGGGCAAGGTGCATGAAACATCGGCTTATATGGGAAATGCTCTGTTGACATTCCACAGCCATGAAACACATGTGGGATATTTGTCCACCTACCCTTATTAGCAGTAGCAATAAAGTTGGACAGGAATATGTTGTACTTTTGAAAGTCAAGCCAGAAAAATAGATGATAATACCAGCCAGCTATTATGGTAATAGAACACAAAGTCCCTCCCTCCCTCCCTCTTTTTCCATCCAACTACAGATAGTCTTTGATTTACAACCATAATTGAGCTCAAAATTGTTCAGCGAGGCAGTTGTTAAGGGAGTTTTCCCCTTATGACTTTTTTGGCCACAGGTGCTAAGTGCATCACTGCAGTTCTTCAGTGAGTCATGCAGTCAATAAGAGAATCTGGCTCCCCCGCCCCATTGATTTTGCTTGTCAGAGGTTTCAAATGGTGATGATCCTGGACAATGCCTGTGCCATAAATATATCCCAGTTGCCAAACATTTAAATTTTGGATCACAGGGTCATGGGGATGCTACAATGGCCATAAGCTTGAAAACCAGTCACAAGTCCCTCTTTTCGGTGCTATTGTAACTTTGAACGGTCACTAAACAAGTGGTTGTACGTCAAGGCTACGTATATTAGACTTGAGATATACAGCCTTAATAGTTGCATGTAGACAGTGCAAAAGAAGAGTCTTCTATTTGTCTATTGCTGCCAGGAATGGAACTATAAAATCATGTGTAAGTCTAGTTGAACTCGTAAAGGTTACGGATATAGCAACAGCACAGACTTATATACCATTTCCCAGTGCTTTAAAGCTCTCTCTAAGCCAGGGATGTCCAAACTTGGGAACTTTAAGACTTGTGGACTTCAACTCCCAGAATTCCCCAGCCAGGAATTCTGGAAGTTGAAGTCCACAAGCCTTAAAGTTCCCAAGTTTGGACATCCCTGCTCTAAGCAGTTTACAGAATCAACATATTTCCCCCAACAATCTGGGTCCTCATTTTACCCACCTCGGAAGGATAAATATGCCCACCTAACATTTCCAACAACAGTATTGGAGGGCCTTACCAATAGCAATAGCACTTAGATTTATATACTGCTTAATTAATACAATACAATACAATAGCAGAGTTGGAAGGGACCTTGGAGGTCTTCTAGTCCAACCCCCTGCCTAGGCAGGAAGCCCTATACTGTTTCAGACAAATGGCTATCCAACATCCTCTTAAAGACTTCCGGTGTTGGGGCATTCACAACTTCTGGAGGCAAGCTGTTCCACTGATGAATTGTTCTCACTGTCAGGAAATTTCTCCTCAGTTCTAAGTTGCTTCCCTCCTTGATTAGTTTCCACCCATTGCTTCTTGTTCTACCCTCAGGTGCCTTTGTGAATAGCTTGACTCCCTCTTCTTTGTGGCCGCCCCTGAGATATTGGAACACTGCTATCGTGTCTCCCGAGATTTGCATCCCATGGTTAAAGGCATCGTTCTCATG
Source organism: Rhabdophis nuchalis (assembly GCA_039707465.1). NCBI lineage: Eukaryota > Metazoa > Chordata > Lepidosauria > Squamata > Natricidae > Rhabdophis > Rhabdophis nuchalis. The sequence continues at coordinate 209,139,172 of CM077645.1, forward strand.
CATGCCACCCAGACTCACTTGTCGAGATGGATGGCTGTAGAAATCAAATGAATGAATCATGACCAAAACAGATCCATCCAGAAAGCGAACAAGCAGGACTGAATGTCATTTCCCCCTTCTCTCACGCTGCAGTTGGGATCCAGCCGGAGGCAGAAGAAGGACCAGCCCTTGAGCAAGTCGACGAGGATCTTGCAGTGACTCAAAGTCAGAGGAAATTTATTTGCCCCATCACACAGGTAGGCCCTACCTCTAGGTAGCCGAGAGGAAAGAATGACAGCGTGCAATGGAAGAGAATATTTGTAGCTCAGGGTTTGATCTGCGAGGTCCTTGCTGCTCTTTGAGCTCGGTTGTTTTTATTTTATTTTATTTATTTATTTATTTAGTTTGTCACTCATGTACAACAGGAACATGACGAAGAAGAAAGCAGGAGTCAGTTGCATTGCCCCAAGTTTGCTGTCTATAGGCAAGAGGAGCTACAGATAATTATCAATAGCCCTTAGACTTATATAGCACTTCAGAGTGCTTACATAACACTCTCTAAGCAGTTTACAGAGTCAGCATATTATCCCCAACAATCTGCGTCCTCATTTTTCCAACCTCAGAAGAATGGAAGGTTGAGTCAACCTTGAGGTGGTCAGGATCAGAGGCGTAGCGTGGGGGGTGCAGGGGGGGCCGGCCGCACTGGGCGCAACATCTGGGGGGGGGGCGCGCTCCAGAGACCCGACTCGGAAGCTCTCCTCCGCGGGTCTCTGGAGTTGGCGGCGGCGGCGCCTGGGCGCTCCTGGGCCGGCGAGAGTCGGGGAGCGAACAGCGGCCAGTAGGGGCCAAACCCTCCCGGGCCATCCCCCGGCTGAGGCCAGCGCCGGCTCCTCGCACCCGCCAGCGCCACCCGAGGGGGCCAGGCGAGACTTAAAGGCGCAGGTCTTTCGAAGCAACGGCCGTGCGGAGACCCTGGAAGACTCCTCCATTCCGAGCCAGCCAGAGGAGCGGCGACCTGGGCCCTGCGGCGGGCCGGGAAAACCCTCTTGCCCCGGCTTTCGGGCCGTCGCCCTCCGTAGAAAGGAGCGTCGGGTGTCCCAGGCCCGCACCACGCAAAGGGCGCCCGCTTCTCCCCAAGGCGAGGCAACGAGTGTCGGACCCGGATGGCCGAGCCCTTTGGGCAGCGGCTGCCCGCCGGATCCTCGCGGGAGGTGCGTGGGCTCGACACCACAAGAAGAGCTGCCTCCCCCGAGTGCTAAAATCCACGGGTTAGGGGGCGCAAATTACTTGCCTTGCCCCGGGTGCTGACAACCCACGCTACGCCACTGGTCAGGATTGAACTCCTGGTAGTGGACAGAGTTAGCCTGTGATGTGTATTTTAACCTCTTCTTTAGGGTGATTGAAGGAGGAGGGGAGAGAGATGATCTAGCTATGGATTTGAGAACTTCTTATGGTCTCCAGTCCAAGTACTACTTGTAGCTAGGCATAGAAGAGAATATTGGTAGCTCAGGGTTGATCTGCGAGGTCCTTGCTCCTCTTTGAGCTCGGTTGTTTTTATTTTATTTATTTATTTAGTTTGTCACTCATGTACAAGATAGCAGGAATAAGAATAGACATGAATAAGAACACAGGAAATGGGGACAAATAAATGGGGACAGTAGGACATGGACATACTGGTTCGCTTATGCCCGCCCCTACTGACCTCTTAGGAATGGGGTGAGGTCCACAGTAGACAGTTTGAGGTTGAAACTTTGGGAGTTTGAGGATGTAACAACAGAGTCAGGTAGCGCAGGGGTCTCCAACCTTTGGAACTTTAAGTCTGAAGGACTTCAGCTCCCAGACTTCTCCAGCCAGCAAAGCTGAAGTCCTTCAGACGTAAAGTTGCAAAGGTTGGGGACCCCTGCTCCAGAGGACAAAAACCTGCTGAAAATCAAGGCCAAAAATCAGTTGGCCAGTGTGTGCATGCATGCTGGAGCTGACAGGGCACCACCTCGCGTGTCCTGAGAAATGGCTCCGCGTGCCACCTGTGGCACGCGTGCCATAGGTTCGCCATCATGGTTCTAGGTTGTCCAAGCCCCAAATTTCAAGCAAGTTTCTTGCAGACGTTTCATCACCCAACTAGGTAACATCATGAGTGCTAGAAGAGAATGGGGAGACTAAACCTCACTCTCTTCTACAGCACCTAATGCGGGTACCGAAATATCTCCAAGAAAACAAACCAAGCACCAAGGACCCCACAGTGGTAGCTAGAGAAGACATAACAGGTTCACAATTGCATTCTGCTCACCTTCTGCAATATGAAACCATATGCTGGAGGTTGCATCCCTGTGCAGTGTGTCTGTTGCTTTATTTGACGTTTATCAATAATTGTGGCTCAAGCCTGCAATGAAATTGTTAAAAGAGGAGTGTTACTTTTTCTGTACCAAAAACCTTTTTAAGTGTGAAGTGGTTGCAGACTGATTTTCTTCTCCAACAATCCCACCGGTTTGTGCGATACAATTTGGACATGAAACCTGATGCGGGTTGAAAATGAAAGGGATACAATGCCCAATGGACAATTGAACAGAGAACATTATGGTGTGGTGCGATCCGTTTTCTTTGCTCGCTTTCTAATTTATTCATCTAATAAAGACATTTCTGGTGGCCCCCTAATATTTTGCAAGACAAAAGTGAGCCTACTTGATCTTATGCAATCTTGAACATAGGCTATTTTTTTAAGAATGTGGAAAAGATGCCTTGTTAGTTGGCACTCGGGTTTTACCACCCTTGCAGGACTCCTATTCTTTTTAAAGTATTTGCATTTTATTTTCCCTCTCTTCTTTTAACCCTTGATTCAGCAATCCTTTTGTTTGTCCGACCTTCCCTTTGATCAAATGCCTTCCTATATCTCCATGTCTGCTAGAAAATCAATTCCAAATTGCTTCATTCGCTGGCAGCCTTACATCACAGCAATAATCATAAACAACAGTAGTTGTAGTTGTCAATTAATGGGGTTTAATTTGTGGAGCTGCAAGAATAATACAGAAGCCACTGGCAGACACTACTGAGTTGTTGATTTGAACAATCTGTTATAATAATAACAATAACTTTATTGCAGGAAGAAATGAAGAAACCAGTTAGAAATAAAGTCTGCGGACACACCTATGAAGAAGAAGCTATCTTGGAACACATCCGGCGCAGACAACAACATAAGAAGAAAGTCAGGTAAGCAGTTCTGAGCATTGATTGAAAGGGGAGAGAGAGAGAGGAGAGAGAGAGAGAGAGAGAGAGAGAGAGAGGGAGGGAGGGAGGGAGGGAGGGAGGGAGGGAGAAAACCTTATTCAACTTGCAAAAGTAATGTTGGGAGAAATGTCCTTCTGGGTTCAGTTCCAAGTGGGGAAAAAGACACTGGAAACATGGAGGCTGCTTGGAAAGATGTTTAATGGTGGACAGGATCAAAAGAAAGAAAGAAAGAAAGAAAGAAAGAAAGAAAGAAAGAAAGAAAGAAAGAAAGAAAGAAAGAAAGAAAGAAAGAAAGAAAGAAAGAAAGAAAGAAAAAAGAAAGATCCTTCTGGGTTCAGTTCCAAGTGGGGAAAAAGACACTGGAAACATGGAGGTTGCTTGGAAAGATGTTTAATGGTGGACAGGATCATAAGAAAGAAAGAAAGAAAGAAAGAAAGAAAGGAAGGAAGGAAGGAAGGAAGGAAGGAAGGAAGGAAGAAAGAAAGAAAGAAAGAAAGAAAGAAAGAAAGAAAGAAAGAAAGAAAGAAAGAAAGAAAGAAAGAAAGAAAGAAAGAAAGAAATGTCCTTCTGGGTTCAGTTCCAAGTGGGGAAAAAGACACTGGAAACATGGAGGCTGCTTGGAAAGATGTTTAATGGTGGACAGGATCGAAAGAAAGAAAGAAAGAAAGAAAGAAAGAAAGAAAGAAAGAAAGAAAGAAAGAAAGAAAGAAAGAAAGAAAGAAAGAAAGAAAGAAAGAAAGAAATGTCCTTCTGGGTTCAGTTCCAAGTGGGGAAAAAGATACTGGAAACATGGAGGCTGCTTGGAAAGATGTTTAATGGTGGACAGGATCAAAAGAAAGAAAGAGAGAGAGAGAGAGAGAGAGAGAGAGAGAGAGAGAGAGAGAGAGAGAGAGAGAGAGAGAGAGAAAGAAAGAAAGAAAGAAAGAAAGAAAGAAAGAAAGAAAGAAAGAAAGAAAGAAAGAAAGAAATGTCCTTCTGGGTTCAGTTCCAAGTGGGGAAAAAGATACTGGAAACATGGAGGCTGCTTGGAAAGATGTTTAATGGTGGACAGGATCAAAAGAAAGAAAGAAAGAAAGAGAGAGAGAGAGAGAGAGAGAGAGAGAAAGAAAGAAAGAAAGAAAGAAAGAAAGAAAGAAAGAAAGAAAGAAAGAAAGAAAGAAAGAAAGAAATGTCCTTCTGGGTTCAGTTCCAAGTGGGGAAAAAGATACTGGAAACATGGAGGCTGCTTGGAAAGATGTTTAATGGTGGACAGGATCAAAAGAAAGAAAGAAAGAGAGAGAGAGAGAGAGAGAGAGAGAGAGAGAGAGAGAGAGAGAGAGAGAGAGAGAGAGAAAGAAAGAAAGAAAGAAAGAAAGAAAGAAAGAAAGAAAGAAAGAAAGAAAGAAAGAAAGAAAGAAATGTCCTTCTGGGTTCAGTTCCAAGTGGGGAAAAAGATACTGGAAACATGGAGGCTGCTTGGAAAGATGTTTAATGGTGGACAGGACCACATGGTTTGCTGAGCTTGCTGAGAGTTCCTGGGATTTTTATTCTCTCTGTTCGGCCCCACTTCAGTGATTCCTATTCCTGGGTAAGAAATGTATTCTGATTGGTTGACAGACTCCCAGGACTGGTGGAGTTTTAGCTAACACTGTAGGTTCTGTGGCTTTTTGAGTCCCGAGTTGGGTGAGTTTCTGTAGAAGGTTAATCCTACCTTTGTTACGTAGACTAGCTCAGGCTTTGTTTAATGGCCCATTAACTAAGGTGGGGGCTATTAAGAGTGAGTCTGTTTCCTGCCTAAAAACATGTTTCTCCATTTCTGATCTAGGGAAATATAATATTCTGCCTTTTCAATATTTCGCAGGATATTTCATTTTTCTAGGAAAGGGGTTGGTGCTAACTTCCTACAGTTAAAATGCGGATTGTGTGACTTTAGAACATTCTGGTTTGGAAGCTAACCCAGGACCAGATGTGTATCTTACTATCTCATAATAAGATATGGATAGTTTTCACCGTTACATTTTCTAATTAAAAATATGATGCAGAGTGACAATGGATAACACATTTGATAACACGTCTGTAACATGTAGGCTGCTATTATGGAAATTGGAGTACAGATAGTCCTTGACTTATAACTGTTCAGTGAGGGTTCAAAGTTACAAAGGCACGGAAAAAGGTGACTTATCACTGTTTTTCACACTTACGACCATTGCAGCAGCCCTGAGGTCACCTGATCAAAATCCAGCTGCTTGGCAACCGACTCGTATTTGTGACGGTTGCTGTGTCCCCTTGTCCTGTGATTTCCCTTTCCGAACTTCTGATCAGCAAAGTCATTGGGGAAACCGGATTTGCTTAACAACCATGTTACTAATTTAACAACTGCAGCGATTGGCTTAACAACTGTGGCAAGAAACATCGTAAAATGTGGCAAAACTCACTTAATAACTGTCTCGCTTAGCAACAGAAATAGCAATAGCACTTAGGCTTATATACCTTATATACTTTATATATATATATATTACTTTATATAAAGTAAGGTTCTACATTTAGGCAAGAAAAACGAAATGCACAGGTACAGTATAGGTGGTACCTTGCTCAAGAGTAGCAACTGTGAAAGGGATCTTGGAGTCCTAGTAGACAACCATTTAAATATGAGCCAGCAGTGTGTAGCAGCCGCCAAAAAAGCCAACACAGTTCTAGGCTGCATAAACAGAGGGATAGAATCAAGATCACGTGAAGTGTTAATGCCACTTTATAATGCCTTGGTAAGGCCACACTTGGAGTACTGCATTCAGTTTTGGTCTCCAGGATGTAGAAAAGATGTGGAGACTCTAGAAAGAGTGCAGAGAAGAGCAACCAAGAGGATTAGGGGACTGGAGGCTAAAACATATGAAGAAAGGTTGCAGGAACTGGGTATGTCTAGTTTAATGACAAGAAGGACTAGGGGAGACATGATAGCAATCTTCCGATATCTCAGGTGTTGCCACAAAGAAGAGGGAGTCAAACTATTCTCCAAAGCACCTGAGGGAAGAACAAGAAGCAATGGGTGGAAACTAATCAAGGAGAGAAGCAACTTAGAACTGAGGAGAAATTTCCTGACAGTTAGAACAATTAACCAGTGGAACAGAAGTTGCCTCCAGAAGTTGTGAATGCCCCAACACTGCAAGTCTTTAAGAAGATGTTGGATAGCCATTTGTCTGAAATGGTAGAGGGTTTCCTGCCTGGGCAGGGGGTTGGACTAGAAGACCTCCAAGGTCCCTTCCAATTCTGCTATTGTATTGTATTGTATTGTATTGTATTGTATTGTATTGTATTGTATTGTATTGTATACCGCTTCACAGTGCTTGACAGCCCTCTCTAAGCGGTTTACAAAGTCAGCCTATTGCCCTCAACAATCTGGGTCCTCATTTTACCCACCTCGGAAGGATGGAAGGCTGAGTCAACCTTGAGCTGTGAGCAGAGTCAGCCTGCAATACTGCATTCTAACCACTGCGCCACCACAGCTCTTAATTTTGGTTTAAGTAAGTCAAGGGCTACCTATCCAGAGTTCCTGTGTCTCTTAGTTCTTTTAATAGTCCTTACTCCAGCCCTATGAGATGAGTTGGAGTGATAATAAGGTGCTATCACATTGCCTGATAGCAACCACACAGATTAGACCTTCTTCAGGGTAATCTGTCTCCAATTTAACTTTAAAGACTTCCACGCTGTACCCACCACTACTGCAATTGAATCCATCATGCTTCCTGCTCTTTGATAACAGAGTTGGAAGGGACCTTGTAGGTCATCTAGTCTGACCCCCCCCCCCACTCAAGCAGGAGACCGTACACCATTTCTGACAGATGGCAGTCCAATCTCTTCTTGAAAGCTTCCAGTGATGAAGCTCCCACAACTTCTGAAGGCAACTTGATTGTTCTCACTGTCAGAAAAGTTCTCCTTATTTCTAGATTGAATTTCTCCTTGGTCAGTTTCCATCCATTATTCCTTGTCTAGCTTTCAGCTGCCTTGGAAAATTATTTTCCATAGCTTGACCCCTTCCTCTCTGTGGCAGCCCCTCAAATATTGGAATACTATCATGTCTCGCCAGGTCCTACTCTTCACTAGACTAGACATGCCCAGTTCCTGCAACCGTTCTTCACATGTTTTAGCCTCCAGTCTCCTTATCAATTTTGTTGCTCTTCTCTGCACTCTTTCTGGAGTCTCAACGTCTTTTTTATAGTGCGTCATTTACAGTGTATAGATTTTTTCTCTTCTCTTTCCTTCCCTCTTTTCCAGAAAGCTGACTTAACACGTTATATCCAAATAACTTAATTTGAGCTGGGTTGTTTGGTCCTTCAGTGAGAACTCTGGATTGCGTCTCTTAATTATCCCCAGCTACCACAGTTGCTAATAGGAACTGTTTATCTGACACATCTAAAGGAATTAAAATGGGAAAAGCAGCTTTCTACTGAGCTTACCTGTCCTGGGTGTTTGATAACAGTAGTATAAATAATCAGATGCTAATTACTGTATGTCAGTTGGAGAAAGAAAGAGCTCTTTCAAGTATTAGTCCTGAGGATATATTGTTAGCCATAAAGCAAAGCAATTTGGAACAGGGAATGAGGAATTCAATACAGAAGCATGCCACCCTTTCCCTTAATTTTGCTTTCCATCCCAAAGTCTGGCTTCTGTTATCTTAAGCAGCAGCTCAGGCAAGCTGGCAATATTACTTGGTATCTGGGAAGCTTATCATTGTCGCCATTCATTCATTCCTTCACCCACCTGCCTGTCCGTGGCAGGTGCTGCAGCATGTAATTTCTCTCTCAAGGTATAATTAACACCAAGTACAATATTAAGATGAGTCAAACAAGGATCCAGATGAAATATCTACACTAGAGAGTTATAACAGGCTCTGTTCTGACTGGTTTGCCAGATTGCCGTTGGCAACTTAAGCGCATAAAAGGAACTCTAACTGGATCAAATTGTTGGCCTGCCTTGTCCAGACTTCTACTGTCAATTGATAGGTTAATCAGAAGCTTCCGAGAAAATATGGAAGGGATGCAGTGGTGGGATTCAAACATATTTTACTACAGGTTCTGTGGGCGTGTTATGGCTTGGTGGGTGTGGCAGGGGAAGGATACTGCAAAATCCCCATTCCCTCCTGATCTGCTGGGGCTCGGGAGGCAGAGAATAAATGGGGGCGGGGCCAGCCAGAGGTGATATTTGCCAGTTCTCCAAACTTCTCAAAATTTCCGCTCCCGGTTCTCCAGAACTGGTCAGAACCTGCTGAATACCACCTCTGAAATGATGGCCTTCCTCCATTATGGATCCCCAGCAATTGGTTTCTAAGCCTACTCCGTGCTCACAGCCTACCCTGTATTCAGGAAGTAGCAAATAATCATCATTTTGATTGTCCGTGAATTTGTATTGTCCTTTTTTTTTTTTTACACCATTTAAATTGATGGCCAGTCTAATAAATGGCAGTAAAAAGCTGAACTATAAGAAGGAACAGTTCTTGCTGAGCTGGCTTCTGCTTCTATCTAAATTTCTAGGGAAAATAACGATATCCAAGCTAAATATTTAGGTCTGTGAGCAGCAGGACAACTTATCATCTAAGCTCTGACCTAGTTTTTAATTTCTTCTCAGCAGACTCCAGATTTTATCTCACTCTGTACAGAAACGTCCTTTATCTCCTTCCAACAATTCCTTCCTCAATTTTTAATTTCAGAAAACATAGCATCTGAGCTATTGTCTGAATTTACAGGTGACATTGTCTGGTTGCTTAGTCCAGAGTCGGCTGGATTCATACTTTGCTCCATGTCATAATCAGGGTCTGCAAAATGCACAAGATTCACCTGAGATGATCAATCAAAACTAGAGGATGATCTAATGCAACATGTTATCTCAACCCAATCAAGAGTGGTTAATACTTTTTAATACCTTGGAATCCTGTTGTATCACTTTGCTGTTTGAGATCTACTGATGGTGTGTCAGGAAGGAAATAGCTTGTTTTTCAGATTTCCAGCAAGATAGAAAGTAATGTTTTGGTGTCACCAGGTGAATCCATGATTATGGGTGTACTGCTGCCCCAACCTTGGGCAACCTGCCCACTCTCAGTGTTTCTCAGACTTGGCATCTTTAAGATGTGTAGGACTTCAACTTAGATTGTGGATTTAGACTGGAATTAAAGTCTTAAAGCATCTCAACACTTGCCACTCTTCTGGGTTTGCGATAAACGGATTCCATTTTTAGGCAGCTCAGTAAGTGGATGACTACACTTTGGAACGGAGAATCTTCCAAACTTCTTTCTAACCATAGACCAGTGTTTCTGAACCTTAGCAATTTTAAGAAGAGTGGACTTCAACTCCCAGAATTCTCCAATCAACTGTGCTGCCTGGAGAATTCTGGGAATTGAAGTCCACACATCTTAAAAGTTGCCAAATTTTCAAAACACTGCTCTAGATAAAGAATGGCCAAAGCGTCCTTCCACATTATGGAGCTGCTTTCCTAGATAACTCTCAGCAAAGTTTAAACACACATGGACATATTCAGTATTAAATGTTGGCAGTAATATATTTTCTGTGGTTAAACCTTAGCATTCCTTTCAGGTCCTCTTTGAGTGACCCACTCTCAACAAATTGTTGTATGCTTCCCAGACTCACTTGTGCACGATGGGCAGGGGTGAAATCCAGTCGGTTCTGACAGGTTCTGGAGAACCGGTAGCGGAAATTTTGAGGAGTTCAGAGAACTGGCAAATGCCACCTCTGGCTGGCCCCAGAGTGGGGAGGGAATGGAGATTTTGCAGTATCCTTCCCCTGGAGTGGGGAGGGAATGGAGATTTTGCAGTATCCTTCCCCTGGAGTGGGGAGGGAATGGAGATTTTGCAGTATCCTTCCTCTGGAGTGGGGAGGGAATGGAGATTTTGCAGTATCCTTTCCCTGGAGTGGGGAGGGAATGGAGATTTTGCAGTATCCTTTCCCTGGAGTGGGGAGGGAATGGAGATTTTACAGTATCCTTCCTCTGGAGTGGGAAGGGAATGGAGATTTTGCAGTATCCTTTCCCTGGAGTGGGGAGGGAATGGAGATTTTGCAGTATCCTTCCCCTGGAGTGGGGAGGGAATGGAGATTTTGCAGTATCCTTCCCCTGGAGTGGGATGGGAATGGAGATTTTGCAGTATCCTTCCCCTGGAGTGGGGAGGGAATGGAGATTTTGCAGTATCCTTCCCCTGGAGTGGGATGGAAATGGAGATTTTGCAGTATCCTTCCCCTGGAGTGGGGAGGGAATGGAGATTTTGCAGTATCCTTCCCCTGGAGTGGGGAGGGAATGGAGATTTTGCAGTATCCTTTCCCTGGAGTGGGGAGGGAATGGAGATTTTGCAGTATCCTTTCCCTGGAGTGGGGAGGGAATGGAGATTTTACAGTATCCTTCCTCTGGAGTGGGAAGGGAATGGAGATTTTGCAGTATCCTTCCCCTGGAGTGGGGAGGGAATGGAGATTTTGCAGTATCCTTCCTCTGGAGTGGGGAGGGAATGGAGATTTTGCAGTATCCTTCCCCTGGAGTGGGGAGGGAATGGAGATTTTGCAGTATCCTTCCTCTGGAGTGGGGAGGGAATGGAGATTTTGCAGTATCCTTTCCCTGGAGTGGGGAGGGAATGGAGATTTTGCAGTATCCTTTCCCTGGAGTGGGGAGGGAATGGAGATTTTACAGTATCCTTCCTCTGGAGTGGGAAGGGAATGGAGATTTTGCAGTATCCTTCCTCTGGAGTGGGGAGGGAATGGAGATTTTGCAGTATCCTTCCCCTGGAGTGGGGAGGGAATGGAGATTTTGCAGTATCCTTCCTCTGGAGTGGGGAGGGAATGGAGATTTTGCAGTATCCTTCCCCTGGAGTGGGGAGGGAATGGAGATTTTGCAGTATCCTTCCCCTGGAGTGGGGAGGGAATGGAGATTTTGCAGTATCCTTCCTCTGGAGTGGGGAGGGAATGGAGATTTTGCAGTATCCTTTCCCTGGAGTGGGGAGGGAATGGAGATTTTGCAGTATCCTTCCCCTGGAGTGGGGAGGGAATGGAGATTTTGCAGTATCCTTCCCCTGGAGTGGGATGGAAATGGAGATTTTGCAGTATCCTTCCCCTGGAGTGGGGAGGGAATGGAGATTTTGCAGTATCCTTCCCCTGGAGTGGGGAGGGAATGGAGATTTTGCAGTATCCTTTCCCTGGAGTGGGGAGGGAATGGAGATTTTGCAGTATCCTTTCCCTGGAGTGGGGAGGGAATGGAGATTTTACAGTATCCTTCCTCTGGAGTGGGAAGGGAATGGAGATTTTGCAGTATCCTTCCCCTGGAGTGGGGAGGGAATGGAGATTTTGCAGTATCCTTCCTCTGGAGTGGGGAGGGAATGGAGATTTTGCAGTATCCTTCCCCTGGAGTGGGGAGGGAATGGAGATTTTGCAGTATCCTTCCTCTGGAGTGGGGAGGGAATGGAGATTTTGCAGTATCCTTTCCCTGGAGTGGGGAGGGAATGGAGATTTTGCAGTATCCTTTCCCTGGAGTGGGGAGGGAATGGAGATTTTACAGTATCCTTCCTCTGGAGTGGGAAGGGAATGGAGATTTTGCAGTATCCTTCCTCTGGAGTGGGGAGGGAATGGAGATTTTGCAGTATCCTTCCCCTGGAGTGGGGAGGGAATGGAGATTTTGCAGTATCCTTTCCCTGGAGTGGGGAGGGAATGGAGATTTTGCAGTATCCTTCCCCTGGAGTGGGGAGGGAATGGAGATTTTGCAGTATCCTTCCCCTGGAGTGGGGAGGGAATGGAGATTTTGCAGTATCCTTCCTCTGGAGTGGGGAGGGAATGGAGATTTTGCAGTATCCTTTCCCTGGAGTGGGGAGGGAATGGAGATTTTGCAGTATCCTTCCCCTGGAGTGGGGAGGGAATGGAGATTTTGCAGTATCCTTCCCCTGGAGTGGGGAGGGAATGGAGATTTTGCAGTATCCTTCCCCTGGAGTGGGGAGGGAATGGAGATTTTGCAGTATCCTTCCTCTGGAGTGGGGAGGGAATGGAGATTTTGCAGTATCCTTCCCCTGGAGTGGGGAGGGAATGGAGATTTTGCAGTATCCTTCCTCTGGAGTGGGGAGGGAATGGAGATTTTGCAGTATCCTTTCCCTGGAGTGGGGAGGGAATGGAGATTTTGCAGTATCCTTCCCCTGGAGTGGGGAGGGAATGGAGATTTTGCAGTATCCTTCCTCTGGAGTGGGGAGGGAATGGAGATTTTGCAGTATCCTTCCCCTGGAGTGGGGAGGGAATGGAGATTTTGCAGTATCCTTCCTCTGGAGTGGGGAGGGAATGGAGATTTTGCAGTATCCTTTCCCTGGAGTGGGGAGGGAATGGAGATTTTGCAGTATCCTTTCCCTGGAGTGGGGAGGGAATGGAGATTTTACAGTATCCTTCCTCTGGAGTGGGAAGGGAATGGAGATTTTGCAGTATCCTTTCCCTGGAGTGGGGAGGGAATGGAGATTTTGCAGTATCCTTCCCCTGGAGTGGGGAGGGAATGGAGATTTTGCAGTATCCTTCCCCTGGAGTGGGATGGGAATGGAGATTTTGCAGTATCCTTCCCCTGGAGTGGGGAGGGAATGGAGATTTTGCAGTATCCTTCCCCTGGAGTGGGATGGAAATGGAGATTTTGCAGTATCCTTCCCCTGGAGTGGGGAGGGAATGGAGATTTTGCAGTATCCTTCCCCTGGAGTGGGGAGGGAATGGAGATTTTACATTATCCTTCCTCTGGAGTGGGGAGGGAATGGAGATTTTGCAGTATCCTTCCCCTGGAGTGGGGAGGGAATGGAGATTTTGCAGTATCCTTCCCCTGGAGTGGGATGGGAATGGAGATTTTGCAGTATCCTTCCCCTGGAGTGGGGAGGGAATGGAGATTTTGCAGTATCCTTCCCCTGGAGTGGGATGGGAATGGAGATTTTGCAGTATCCTTCCCCTGGAGTGGGGAGGGAATGGAGATTTTGCAGTATCCTTCCCCTGGAGTGGGGAGGGAATGGAGATTTTGCAGTATCCTTCCCCTGGAGTGGGGAGGGAATGGAGATTTTGCAGTATCCTTCCCCTGGAGTGGGGAGGGAATGGAGAGTTTGCAGTATCCTTCCCCTGGAGTGGGGAGGGAATGGAGATTTTGCAGTATTCTTCTCTTGCCATGCCACCAAGCCACTCCCACAGGACTGGTAGTTTAAAAAAATGAATTTCCCCACTGGTGATGGGTGCTATAAAAATGTGATGAGTAAAATAAATAAATAAGACAACCCCCCTCCTGCTGCTGTTTCAGGAGCCGAGAATAATTTGCTGAGCAGCAAAAGTACCAGGCTTGCCTGTGTCATACAGCTCCTTTTTTGACTGGAGGCTTTCTAGGCAATTTAACAGAATTAATTAATCTGGGTAAAAACATGTGCCAGATAAATAATAATTATCTTCACCTCTTTGTAGATGGGGAGAAACAAACCCCAAACTGTGAGACTCTGTGGTTTGCCCAAGGCAAACGCACCACGCTGGAGACACAGCACCGGAGAACTGCCTTTGTCGGTCTGGGGCAAACGCCTTCCCAGACGGGATCTGGGGCTGCCTGCGGAGAGAAGGGCCTCGGAGTGGCTGCGGCGGAGTCCGTCTTTCCACTCCTGGGCCCCTGTGCTGCAGAGGCTGCGAATCAGGGCCGGAGAACAGGTTTTATCAAAAGGGCTGGCAGGAGTCACATCTGCAGCACCAGCAGTTTGAAAATGGGCCGGGAACATGTTGGCAGAGAGCATTAATATCCACAGTTTATGGGAAAGGTGGGGAAGATCCTCAGCAATTTGGTTTAACAGAATCACAAGAGTTGGACGGGACCTTGGAGGTCTTCTAGTCCAACCCCCTGCTCAAGCAGGATGCCCTATGCCCGTGATGGCGAACCTATGGCACGTGTGCCACAGGTGGCACATGGAGCCATTTGTTAGGGCATGCGAGGCGTTGCCCTGTCAGCTCCAGCACGCATGCGCACGCTGACCAGCTGACTTTGGCCTTCTTTTAAGGCCGTTTTTCCCCCTCCGGAGGCTTCCAAGAAGCTTCCAGAGCGTGAAAAACTGGCCAAATCAAAAGTTCGGGAACGGACTTCCGGTTTGCTTGTAGGGACGTTTTTCGCTTTTCCTGAAGGCTCCGGAGGGTGAAGCTTTGCTGGCTGGAGAAGTCTGGGAGCTGAAGTCCTTCAGACTTAAAGTTGCAAAGGTTGGAGACCCCTGCTCCAGAGGGCCTCTGGGTGGGGGGCAGGCTGTTTTCGCCCTCCCCAGGCTCCTAGAAAGCCTCTGGAGCCTGGGGAGGGAGAAAAAAGTGTGCCAACAGCAGGGCGGGGTGTAGTGCTGGGGTCACGCACAAAGCATTATGGGTGTGGGCACACCCGTGCAAGACCCCCACCCCCTGCGCCCCCTCTGCTTTTGGCACGCAATCCAAAAAAGGTTAGCCATCCCTGCCCTATGCTGTTTCAGACACAAGGTTGGCCATTCCAGTCTCTTCTTAAAACCTCCCAGTGTTGGGACACCCACAACTTCTGGAGGCAAGTTGCTTCACTGATTCATTGTTGGCACTGTCAGGAAATTTCTCCTTAGTTCTAGGTTAAGTGGTTGCTTCTCTTCTTGATTAGTTTCCACCCATTGCTTCTTGTTCTGTCCTCAGGTGCCTTGGAGAATAGCTTGACTCCCTCTTCTTTGTGGCAATCCCTGAGATATTGGAAAACTGCTATCATGACTCCCCTGGTCCTTCTTTTCATTAGACTAGACATACCCAGTTCCTGCAACCGTTTTTCATATGTTTTAGCCTCCAGTCTCCTAATCATCTTTGTTGCTCTTCTCTGTATTCTTTCTACACTACAGTCTTAACATCTTTTTTTATAGCGTGGCGATCAAAGCTGCATTCAGTATTCCAAGTGTGAGCTGCTTGAGCAGGCTATGTACAAGTTTAATAAATCGTTATTATTATTATTATTATTATTATTGTCGTCGTCATCTCTTTCCCCCTTCCCTTGGACATGTTCTTCCACCGTTTCAAGACAGATCTGATTTGAAATGCAACTTCCAGTCCATCACTGTTCTGCCCCTTCTTTGAGAAATGGGGAGAAAGTAAAACATGAGTAATCTTTGAGTTACCACTACTTGTTCAGCAACCATTCAAATTGCAATGGCGCTGAGTGCAGGGAACTTAAAAACTGGTACACAAAGTGGCTATCACCGTATCTCCACAGCCGATAGCATTCCCATCATCTGTCTGTCAGTCTATCATCTGTCTGTCTATCTCTGTCTCTATCTCTGTCTGTCTGTCTATCTAACTATTCTATCATCTATCTATCTGTCTGTCTTAGATTAAAACATTTCATGTTTATGTCAACTCCCAGAATTTCCCAGCCAGCCATATCTGACGTCCACACCTCTTAAAGTTGCCAAAAGTTGAGAAACTGCAATAGAGTGTGGTTATTTGTTTATATATTTCAACCTTTTTAAAGGCAAGAGTAGGATAACAGAAGATAAGAATCACGAAGATGAGAGGTTTGGGAACATTTTTGGGATGAGAAGGAAGAGCCAACAATGGCTATAGGAATCAAGTTAGGAAAACGTATCCTAAAACTCTTTTTGCTATCCCAGGTATTATCTTAAGGGCCGGAAGCATTGCTTCATGTTTTAAAAACCAATTTAAGCTTGTCAATGCCACATGCTGAAATGTGATGCGTTATATCAGGTGCTTGAGAGATAGTTACAGAACTGGACAAAAAAAAAAGATAGTTTAGGCTTATTTGCATTCAGTGATCTGAGTTGGTGGGATTTATTTTATTTTTTGTTTTGTTTTTATAGGGTAGAACAAGCACTTAGACTTATATACCGCTTCGCAGTGCTTTTACAGCTCTCTCTAAGTGGTTTACAGAGTCAGCATCTTGGTCCCAGCAATCTGGGTCCTCATTTTACCAACCTCAGAAGAATGGAAGGCTGAGTCAACCTTCTATTTTTCATCTGTCTATGGAGATTCTCAGTCCTGCAGGTCGTGGCAGCTGGACTTTGTTTTTCCTTGATGACATTTCTCTTCTCATCCAAGAAGCTTCTTCAGTTCTGACTGAATTGTGGAGGATGGAAAGATTTATACTCCTTGCAGTCATCTGGTTGTTGGGGCCACTTGGAGGTTTATCTGTGCCACCTGAGTCATACAAATCGGTGTGGAACCTTCTTGGAACTTTCTTCTATTTTTCATCGGTGAAATTCAATTATTTTTTTTACTATCGGTTCTGTGGGAATGGCTTGGTGAGCATGGCAGGGGAAGGATACCACAAGATCTCCATTCTCACCCCACTCTGGGGCCAGCCAGAGGTAGCATTTGCCAGTTTTGCGAACTACTCAAAGTTTCTGCTACCAGTTCTCCGAACTACTCAAAATTTCCAATATCGGTTCTCTAGAACCTGTCAGAACCTGCTGGATTTCACCCCTGTTTTTCATGCTATTTGGTCTTCTGTAGCATTTCCATGTCATCCAAGGAAGCTGTCTTCTCCCTTGTCTCTTCAAACCCTCAGAATATCTTCTGAGAATCTAGAAGTTCTCATCTATACAGTTCTTTGAAGGTATCAAACAATATGCAGACGCTACAGTCTCTAACGCTATTACTCATTAATACTACCACCACAGGCAAATTATGACTCGCTTAAGATTGATCTACAAGGAGAAATGTTCCTAAATCTCAGCAACTCATTCTTCCCTAGGCTATCCATTCTCACCTGTTTATATAATTACCTTCTGCATTCTATCTCCCCAAACAGAGCTGGATTACCTACCAAAAGGAAGGTTAGCATTAAATCCCAGAAAATCTCTCTAAACTCCAACATACGGCGTGTTATTTATCCATTGTTTCTGGCTTTTTTTTAAAAAAAAAATGCCCCTTCAAACTGGAATTACATTTGGATAAAATTAAGTGAATAGGGGAGGATGTTGGGCCACAAATAATCTTAATTTGTGTGGGTCTTTTACGTACAATACGTGCCCAAAGAATACACCAACTTTGAGCACACAGATCTCAAATCATAACCTGCAAGGCAGGTTCAGTTTTGCCTTATAGGACTCTTGAATTGTACAAATTCAGATTATTCTCACTGTAATTTGAAAACACTATAATCAGTGTGCATTCTGCAGCAGACTGGATGATTCATTGCCTGGTTGCCTATATTTATAAACTACTTTTACGAACATAGGTTTCCTGAAAATAAGTTACCAGGCCACAGTATACAAATAGAGGCACTCCGATTGTAGGCTAGGGAATAGGCTTTCTTTTTATCAGCATCTTAAGATCCTTTATGAAGGTGGAGAGAAATATATCACAGTAAAAAACCTGTAGCTACATACCCAGGACCAGGAGTTTGTGATAGGTACTGGGATCTTCCCAGATGTGTGTGTATGTGCCAGTTTTTATTAATTTATAATGTAGCATACAAAGAAATTGCAAAAGCAAATAATAGGAAACATAGGGAGGGAAAAGTGAGGGAAAGAAAATGGGAAAAAGAAAGAAAATACATTATTCCAACTCTTCACAGGTTCTCAGAGATATGGGTTCCAAGATCCAGCCACTTCCAGCTTGTGTTTTCATCAGTACCATTAACTGGAGGGTGTATCTTTTTTTTTTTTTAGCTGTTACAATTTTTAAACAACTGGAAATCAGAAATTCTTGCTTACCTGTTACTGCTCACCTGAGATTAATGTAGGCAACCTAGCAGGGAAGGAACAGAAACGGCATACAAGTCAACTTTCCGGTCTAAGAATTTCGTATTTGCCAGACTACAAGTCCCATTAATCCCTGGGCAGGGCAGACATTTGACCGTTCAAACGTCTGGGGGAGACCATGAGCTCTTCGAGGTTGAATCCAAGGCAACCTTCAAAGGGAGGTTTTGAAGAGTCAAACAAATAATGGAGGAAAGATGCAATGCCATTGAAAGGCTATTCCAGAGTGAGAAGCCACCATAGCCAATGTGTGCTCCATGCACCATTATTAAACCGATGCAATATCCAAAACAGATCTCAGCATGTTGGGTAAGATGAATGAAAGCAGCCCTTTTTCATTAGCCTGGTGTCCATTGCTAGTGTCAGGCAAGTCCATTGACAGGCAGACATCAACGGAAACAGAACTAATTTTAAAGTCTTGTTTGTAGTCCCAAAGTTGCTTTTTCAAGTTATATGGTGAACGTGTCCCCAAACTAAAAATGCTGGTTGAAAATACGTATCTGGTTGGAAAAAAGGACAAAGAAGTATATTGAACAGAAACCAGAGACGTTTTTATTGGGCATCCTACCGGAAAAATATGACAAAAGGACTACATACTTGATTTTACATGTACTGACCCCGGCTAGGATTGCATTTGCACAACAATGGAAGAGTGAGGACATCCCGTCAGATGAGAGGGTGATTCAGAAAATAATGGAGTGCGCAGAAATGGACAGATTAACACTTATTATCAAGGACAGAGAAGAAACTGAATATTTTCTGACGTGGGATGTATTTTATCAGTGGCTAGAGCAGGGGTCAGGAGCCATATGTGGTTCTTTCATCCCTCTGCTGCGGCTCCCTGTTGCTCAAAATATGTGTCACAACCAACAATGTGTGACACCCGCTGGAATGCAATTTAGTGAGCTTTTTGACCCTCGGTAGGCCAACCATGAATAAATCCAAGAAAAGAAAGAAAACAGAACATTGAATTCAACTATATGTGCTAGTTTTGTGGCCGCTCAGGAAATAATCAGGTACGGGAAGGGTTTTGTGGCTCCTGGTGTTTTCTGTGGGAAACAGGTCCAAATGGCTCTTTGAGTGTTTAAGGTTGCTGACCCCTGGGCTAGAGAATAGAAACAGAAGTTAGGAAGGAGGAGGCATAAGAAGAGAAAATGTTACTATGGAGAGGAGTTTATGATGATATTATGTATTATTGTAATTATTTTGATATATAGTTATATTATCAATGTTACTGTACTGAATATAACAACAAATATGCGGACTATGAACTTTGAAATAATTGTCGCCAGTTCAACATTCTGTTTGATGGAGATGAAAAGTATTATAAATAAAACATTTTTAAAAAGCACCTTTGGGATAACCATGACCTGGACGACTGAGAATCTCAATAGACGGCTTGTTCCTAGGTTTGGAACATGGATTAAATAACATTCTGCTGAAAGTGGTTTTCCCCACTGAAGGAGCTAGTCGGAACCGCCCCACGGGATTTAAAGTTAAAGTGAGAACTTCCGTTTTGCTGATTTGGATGGGATTTTAACTCAGACCGTTTCCCCTTCTTTACAGCTGCCCCCAAGTTGGCTGCAACAACAAGGAAGTCAGGAAAGGAGACCTGGTGTTTGATGAAGTCCTCAAAAGAACAATTGACGTTTGGAATAAACGGAGCCAGTCAACACAGTAGAGAGAGACCCTGGCCCCAGCGGTTGTGACAACAAAGGGCACCGGGCCGTAGGAGAGTTCATCAGAGCCTAGGCTTCTAATGTTCAGCTGGTTGTGTAAGAGATTGTTACTGCAAGTATTTCAATAGCAAGCAAAGTTGAAGGTCTGACCTGTTGCTAAAAGCATTTTCTTGGAAGCTGCCGAGTGTAAAATGGCTTGCTTTGTTTACCTATATATATATACAGTATATATATATTTTAAAAAAACAGTATTCTGCTCCCGCATTTTGTAAATAAAACTATGAAGGCTATCTTCTTTTTAACTTTTTATTTTGTTTATGCAAACTTCACATCTTTACAATACATTACACTTCTTTTGCATATCTGTTGTGATTCTTTTATCTGAACATATATGACTTATATAACTATAACTTTGTGTGTGTGTGTTATGTTTGTGCTGATAAATAAAGGGAGACTAGTATAGATCTATTTCAAGCTATTTAGTTCAGCTAGCCATACCCATACTGGGATTTGAACCTGGGAAGAATTACATGTGAGGCAGTTGTAATTGCCACTAGGCCAATATATGCATTTATATTATTTCATACATCTTTTTTCTTCATTCTATACATAACACTAGCTATACCCGGCCACGCGTTGCTGTGACCCAGTCTGGTTAAATGGCCAACCAATCTGTGTGTAGATCTACACCTGCACACATACACACAACCACCGTATAACCCCCCAACCTACCTACCTACCTACCGTATTTCTCCCTCTCTATCTATCCCTCTACCTAATTACCTACCTACCTACTGTATTTCTCCCTCTCTATCTATCCCCCTATCTACCTACCTACCTACCTACTGTATCTCCCTCTCTATCTATCCCTCTACCTACCTACATACTGTATTTCTCCCTCTCTATCTATCCCTCTACCTACCTACCGTATTTCTTCCTTTCTCCCTCTATCTACCTACCTACCTACTTACCTACTGTATTTCTCCCTCTCTATCTATTCCCCTATTTACCTACCTACTGTAATACAATAATACAATAGCAGAGTTGGAAGGGACCTTGGAGGTCATCTAGTCCAACTCCCTGCCTAGGCAGGAAGCCCTATACCATTTCAGACAAATGGCTATCCAACATCTTCTTGAAGACTTGTAGTGTTGGGGCATTCACAACTTCTGGAGGCAAGCTGTTCCACTGGTTAATTGTTCTAACTGTCAGGAAATTCCTCCTCAGTTCTAAGTTGCTTCTCTCTTTGCTTAGTTTCCACCCATTGCTTTTTGTTCTGCCCTCAGGTGCCCTGGATAATAGCTTGACTCCCTCTTCTTTGTGGCAACCCCTGACATATTGGAAGGCTGCTATCATGTCTCCCCTAGTCCCTCTTTTATTAAACTGTATTTCTCTCTCTATGGGCCACCTGGGAGTTTGCTATTTGCTTTGTTTTGGCCCTTTTAGGTCTCCATAGACTGTGGAATTGTATGGAATTCCAACGACAGTTGGAAAGCAGCTGGATGGGCGGCGCTACAGGGAGGTGAAAACGATCAGTGGGTACATTTTGCGTTTGTGTATCTTGCACATGACACACGTGTGCTAGGTACAAAATGAGTACATATTCTATTGTCGGAAGTCCTTGGGAACATTGTGTCAAAATTTGGTGTAAATCAGTGCAGTAGTTTTTGAGATTAGCTGCTTCGTACAAACTATTTTACATTTTTATTTATATAGATTCTACTAGCTATACCCGGCCACGCGTTGCTGTGGCCCAGTCTGGTTAAATGGCCAACCAATCTGTGTGTAGATCTACACCTGCACATATACACAACCACCATATAACCCCCAACCTACCTACCTACTGTATTTCTCCCTCTCTATCTATCTATCCCTCTACCTACCTACCTACCTACTGTATTTCTTTCTTTCTCCCTCTATCTACCTACCTACCTACTGTATTTCCCCCTCTCTATCCCTCTACCTACCTACCTACTGTATTTCTCCCTCTTTCTCTATTCCTCTACCTACCTACCTACATACATATCTAATAACAAAGTAAAATAAGTATATTGATTTAGCCACAGTAAATTGGATTCATGCTACTGAGCTAAGTCCTATTTGGTGATTTCTAAAACACCATGGCTGCATTTACACAGTTGACCCTAAGCGTAAACCAATTATGACTTGGTGTGATGCATGGAGTAAGGAATGCATTGCCACCACCTGATTAGAGATAGAAGGGTGTTAACAGGTAGCGAAAAAGGGACATTTTAGTGAAGGAATGTTAGTAGCATTAAGACTAATAAACAGTTGATGCTTTCTTCCAAGAACAGAGGAGCTAAATCATCCAGTCTCGTTTCTCATTCTGATAAGCCTTGTGAGACAGCCTCAGAGGGGAGGAAGTTGTTCAAGGAAGCTAGCTGTGGCAATATATGTCTACCTAGAAACATGTTTTCAGGAGCCGCTACTCTAACCTTCTAGCCCAGGTGTCATTAAGGGCCACTTCAGGGTTGGGGGTGGCCAGCTTGACATCACTTGTGTCAGGGTGCCTATGATGGTCCAAGCACTCTGCCAGCAAAAACAGGCTTCTGAGTTCCGTTTTCAGCTGGGAAGGCCTCCTGCAGTCCTCTGCCAGGGAAAACAGTGCTGGGGAGCGTGTGCAGCCCTCCCGAGCTCTTTTTCACTGGCAGAGGCACCACCTTCACTGTTCCTAGGGTGGCCCCGCGAGCCAGATCTAAGCACCCCATAGGCCTTGAGTTTGATGCCTCTCTTCTAGCCGGTCAGCTGAACGACTGTGTTACTAATTTAACAATGAGATGTGTGTGTGTGTGTTCATTTGCTAAGTGAATCACAACTACAGTGATTCACTTAGCAAATGTGCTGAGAAAAGTTGCAAAATAGGGCAAAACTCACTTAACAAATTTCTGACTTAGCAACATAAATTCTGGGCTCAATTGTGGTCGTAGGTTGGGGAGTGTGTGTGTTTGTGAGAGAGAAAGGGAGGGGGAGAGAGAGAAAGAAATATACACTTATTCCCCTGGCTCAGCTGATCAGGAGGAGAACCTGGTGGCTTAGTGGCTAAAACATCTGCCTAACATGCAATACGGCCCCGGTTCAAATCCCAGTAAGGGTATGGCTAGCTGATGAGAGCTAAATAGCTTGAAATAGATTTATATTAGTCTCCCTTATTTATTTGTTTGTTTGTTTGTTTATTTATTAGCACAAAAACGTATCACACACACACATCTATCTATCTATCTATCTATCTATATCTATCTATCTATCTATCTCCTCTTTGTGTATCTCTCTCTGTATCTCTCTGTATATGTATATGTGTATCTCTATGTCTGTATCTCTCTGTGTGTGTATCTTTCTATTTCTGTATCTCTCTCTCTCTCACACACACACACACACACATACATACACGCACACATCTATCTATCTAGCTATCTAAAAAAAGCTGCATGTGTGTATATACTCATTTTCTTCAATATGCTTCTCAGAGGCTGCCTGCACAAATCCCTGCAATTTTCTTGGAGAGATTTTTCAGAAGTGGTTTTCTATGGCCCCATTTCTAGGACTGAGAAGAGCAACCGGCCCTAGGTCACCCGGCTGGCTTTGTAGCTAAGGCGGGACTAGAACTCCCCATTTCCCAGTTTCTCGCCTGATGCCTTAACCGCCGTGTATGCCAGACTGGCTGCTCTCAGAGCACAAAGAGGGCAGGTTGAGCCCTTGACGCAAGGTCTGGAGAATTTAGTCTGCTCTTCTACAGAGCAGCGCTGTTGCTGACCACAACAAGCTTTTGAAATCAACGCAGAGTCGGAGAAGAGGAAATAGCGGCCTTAAAGCTAGAAGGTGACCTCTTCTTCTTTTCGAAATTCTCCAGTTGATCTTCGAAAGAAGTTAGAATCAGCGATTGTGCCCGTGTTTCAATGATTGTTTAAAAAGAGCCAAGCTCTGTGGGAAACATACTCACACAGAGCTCCTTGCAACTAACCAGGAAAGGGACCTTGGTGTCCTGGTGGACAGCTCAATGAAGGTGTCAACCCAGTGTGCCGCAGCCGTGAAAAAAGCAAACTCATTGCTAGGGATCATTAGGAAGGGTATAGAAAATAAGTCAGCAAGTGTCATTCTGCCTCTTTATAAATCTATGGTGAGGCCCCATTTGGAGTATTGTGTACAGTTCTGGTCACCATACCTTCAGAAGGATATTATGGAAATGGAAAAGGTGCAGAGGAGGGCAACCAGAATGATTAGGGGGCTGGAACACCTTCCTTACCATCTGAGGCTGCAACGGCTGGGCCTCTTCACTCTAGAACGACGGCGCCTGAGGTGATCTGATTGAAGTCTATAAAATCACGCACGGTGTGGACAAAGTAGAAAAGGAAAAACTGTTTTCCCTATCGCACAACACTAGAACTAGGGGGCACTCCATGAAACTTTTGATAGCTAGACCTCAAACAAATAAGAGGAAGTACTTTTTCACCCAGAGGATCCCTGGTCTATGGAACTCCCTGCCAGAAGAAGTGGTGACAGCTGTCAGCCTCGACACCTTTAAGAAAGGATTAGACGAGTTCATGGAGAACAAGGGTATCAATAGCTATCATTATGGATGCCTAAGGACACCCTCTGGGTTGGAGAGATAGGCAGGATATCTCTCAATGCCCTTTGCATGGAATCATAAGCAGGTGAAGACATCTGCTTGGGAAGACCCTGAAGCAAATGGGGAGCCACTGTGTGAGACAGAATGCTGGACTGGATGGGCTGTGGCCTGTTCCAGCAAGACTGTTCTTATGTTCTTATGAGCATACTCAGATGGGAAGAGGGGAGAATTTTGGATCATATCTGGCCTCCTTATATGAAGAGTGCAATTATTGCACTGGCTTTCCACAAATAATTTACAGTAGGAACTGAGTCAAGGGTAGTTTCTGGCTGCTGCTACTGCCGGTTCGCTCAGGGATGCGTCACGCATGCGCTTGATGCACGCATGCGCAGTACTTAAAAAAGGCATGTGCAGAAGCCAGAAACAATATGGTGGTACCTATGGCGCCATCAAGAAAACTGGGGTGTGGCAGGCCTGGGTCGCTGCCGGTTCCACCGACCCAGGCGGCAAAGTTGCTACCTATTCTGCTGAACCCGGCCGAACCAACAGGAACCCACCTCTGAAGTGAGTGATATTCTTCTCACGCAGGCAGAACTGAGTTACGTGGTTCCATGCTAAAATTGATATAAGGCAGGGGTGTCAAACTCAATTTCATCAGGGTTGCATTTGAGCTTGGTGGGCTGGGGTGAGCGTGGCCAGGAAGGGCGTGGCCAGCTCAATGTCACTCGTGTCAGGGGCGCCTGTGGCGGCCCGAGTGCTCGGCCAGTGAAAACAGGCTCCCGAGCTCCGTTTTCAGCTGCGACAGCCTCCTGCAATCCTCTGTCAGTGAAAACAAACCTACCGAGTTCCATTTTTGCTGGCAGAGTCACCACCGGCTGGTCCTTTGCTATTTCCAGGGAGGGTCCGTGAGCCAGATCTAAGCACCCCGCAGGCCAGATCCGGCCCCCGGACCTTGAGTTTGACAACACCCCCCCCCCCGAGATAAGGTAACTATCTCTAAAGACAATGTGTCTGCATTAGAACCCCTTGCTTATCCAGTTCATTGTGGCTGCCTTTTCTAAGCTTGATTCATTTTCACATCAGTCAAGCTTTTGTGTCTTATTGTGTTTTGCAAACTCATCCCGTGGCTTCAAAATGTAACGTATTGTCTGAACTGAGCTGTGGGTCTTTGCTTTGCACGTCATACAAAGACACAAGGCAGGATTTGGATTTGATTGAACATCCTGTATGAACTGAGACAAATCAGCCATCAACAGATACATCGAGATAAATATCATCCGCATACCATTCCAAAAGGTAAAAATGAAACAAAAAACCCCCCAAACACCGCCTCACCCACATAAGCAAAGATTAACACCAAGGTTAATATATTAGACCAGGGGTGTCCAAACTTGGGAACTTTAAGACTTGTGGACTTCAACTCCACAAGTCTTAAAGCATAGTTGGCTGGGGAATTCTGGGAGTTGAAGTCCACAAGTCTTAAAGTTCCCAAGTTTGGACATCCCTGTATTAGACCAACAATCAAGCAGTAAGCAATATTACCTCAATTAAGGAATTACCAACACAATCAAACAGTAACCAACATCTAATCAAGGACCATTCCCAGCAACACCGAAAGGGCAGGTCCACTGTATATAAACAGTGAGCAAATCCCTCTTCCTTCTAGCACTGATGATGTTGCCTTGTTGGGTAATGAAATGTCTCCAAGAAAACAACAACGCTCAGAGAGCACCAAGCATCCCCTCTGTGTGAATTGATGTCATTGCTGTTTGCCAACCTTGGGTTTATGGCTTAGGGTTTTAATCAAAACTTGCTAATGCCAGCTGATTTGGTGAATCATGTATGAACAAGTCATGACTTGGTCATGATTTTGTGAACCGGATCATCACCAAAATGAAAAAAATAATAATCAGGAAGGTAAGAAAAATAAATTCAAGTAATCCTTTTTCATACATCACAAAGTGACAACAACGGAGGATCTAGGTCTAGGAAGCAGAGAGAGAAATGGAAGTTGGGTTTAGCCCGACTTCTTCCACTTACTAGGGACTTCTTTTTAAAGCATCTTTGTAGCTTCTCTTGAACCAAACAGGAACACAAATGGAAAGGCTGCTGGAAGAATGCCAGTGCGGCGTTTAGGAGAAGACAACCAAAGCTATTTCATCAGTGACCTGTGCACTGGACAGAAACGATTGCCACATAATTATCTTACCTTTCCTCCATCCTTGCTTTCAGTTAAACAACATCTGAAAAAGTTATGAAACCTGAACTTAGCAGCAAGAAGCCAAGGCCAGCGGGTGGGGAAATTCAAGCCATTTTGTGTTCTGTTGCGAATTTAGTTGCACAAGAACTCAAAAGATGTTTGACTAATATTTATGTGGTCTTGGAGATGCTTAGTTCCTCAGGATTGCTACTGAAACTTGAGCATTATTTCAGATGTCTATCCATCCATCCATCCATCCATCCATCTATCCATCCATCCATCCATCCATCTATCCATCCATCCATCTATCCAGCTCCTGTACTAGAAGTTAAATGTCTACAGAAATTCTCAGTCATCCAAGTCATGGTGGTCCCAAAGGTGCTTTTTCAAGAGGCACTTGGACTTTCTGGTTTTTCTTTTGAAGACGTTTCGCTTCTCATCCAAGAAGCTTCTTCAACTCTGGCTGAATGGTGATTGGAGTTGGAAGTTCAACTGTTGAGCTGTTGCAGGTAGTCCTTGGTGTATGACTGTAATGGAGCCTGGAATTTCTGGCGTGAGTTATGATGGCTGCAAATCAAAGCACTCACATGACCGGACATGATGTTATAACTTTTTCTGTCATGGGTGGTAAACAAATCAAAAGTATTCCTTTAGGGATTTTTTTAGCCAGAAAAGGCCAGAAAGTGGTAAGAATTGCAGTCATGTGATTGCAGAACATTGCAACTGGCCATAAAAGTGAGCTAAAATATGCTCATGTGGCCACAGGGATGTATGCAGGCATTGGAGCTCTGGAATTGGCTCTGAAATAGCTTTTGCGGGGTTTGTTGTAACTTTGAACTGTTGCTAAATCAAGGACTACACTTAAATTCCCATGATAATAAGTGATGTTACTTTAATAGGACAACATATTGATGGCCTCTTGTGCTAGATGCCTTTCCAGCAGACTGGGAGAAGCTAGCCAAAGCAAACTGTTGAGATATTGAGACTCTCAAATAGGGGTGTCAAACTTGTGGTGTCACAGTGGCATCACTTGACATATCAGGACTTTCCCCCCCTTTGCTAAACCACAGGGAGGGGGTTGACGCATCTGGCCTGCGGGCCACAGGTTTTACACTCCTGCTCTAGAAAGAGTGCAGAGAAGAGCAACAAAGATGATTAGAGGACTGGAGGCTAAAACATATGAGGAACGGTTGCAGGAACTGGGGATGTCTAGTTTAATGAAAAGAAGGACTAGGGGAGACATGATAGCAGTCTTCCGATATCTCAGGGGTTGCCACAAAGAAGAGGGAGTCAAACTATTCTCCAAAGCACCTGAGGGTAGAACAAGAAGCAATGGGTGGAAACTAATCAAGGAGACAAGGAACTTAGAACTAAGGAGTTCTGACAGTGAGAACAATTAATCAGTGGAACAGCTTGCCTCCAGAAGTTGTGAATGCCCCAACACTGGAAGTTTTTAAGAAGAGGTTGGACAACCATTTGTCTGAAGTGGTGTGGGGTTTCCTGCCTAAGCAGGGGGTTGGACTAGAAGACCTCCAAGGTCCCTCCCAACCCTGTTATTCTATAAGTACATGCCAGTTGCCAAGCATCTGAATTTTGATCATGTGACTGTAGAGATGCTATGATGGTTGAAAGTTTCAAAACTGGGCATAAGTCACATCTATGGAGCTTCTCAGTCATCCAAGTCATGGTTGTCCCAAAGGTGCTTTTTTTAGAGAGGCAAGTGGACTTTCTGGGGTTTTTTGGAAGACGTTTCTCTTCTCATCCAAGAAGCTTCTTCAGCTCTGACTGGAGGGTGAGGAATGGAAGGATTTATACTCCTTGCAGACAGCTGGTCATTTGCATTCTTCTTTTTTATGGAGGAGAAGCGAGACGTCTTCAAAGAAAAACCAGAAAGCCCAGTTGCCTCTTGGAAAAAAGCACCTTTAGGAGGACATAAGTCATTTTTTTCAGTGCCATTGCAACTTTGAATGGTCACTAAATAAATAGTTGTAAGTCCCATTACTGCATTTACACGACACACTTAAGCCAGGGGTCTGCAAAGTCGGCTTTTTTAAGACTGGTGGACTTCAACTCCCAGAGTTCCCCAGCCAGCATAATTTGGCTTAGTGAAAACTCAGTCTCGCTTGAAACAGCTTATTATTTCTGTTCAGTCCCCTTAGATTTAGATTAGATTTAGATTTATTGGATTTATATGCCACCCTTCTCCCAAAGGACTCTTGATTCCAGCTTCTTGTCTTCATAAAAATCCAAATCCAAGAAGAGGTGGAAAATATGCGGGCAAATTGGGGTTGGCTGGAATGATTTCCCCATAAAACCGAGGTGTTTCTGACAGATGAATAAGATTTACCTAGATAAAATAAAGGAGGAGGAAGAGGAGGAGGGGGGAAAGGGAAGAAGAGGAGGAGGAGGAGGAGGAAGAGGGGGAGGGGGAGAAGAGGAGGAGGAGAGGGGAAGAAGAAGAAAACAGGGAGGAGGAGGAGAGGAGGAAGGGGAAGGAGGAGGAGAAGAGATGGGGAAGAAGAGGAAGGGGAAGGAGGAGGAGAAGAAGAGAAGGAGGGGGAGGAGGAGAAGGAGGAGGAGAGGAAGAAGAGGAGGAGGAAGAAAAAGAAGAAGAAGAAGAAGAAGAAGAAGAAGAAGAAGAAGAAGAAGAAGAAGAAGAAGAAGAAGAAGAAGAAGAAGAAGAAGAAGAAGAAGAAGAAGAAGAAGAAGAAACCAAATAGACTGACTCAAATGCTTTCACTCCTGTGATCCAACTTCTGAAGGGGAGGCTGGAAGCAAGGTTGAATGACAACTTGAAAAGTTTGACTGTCTGATACGGCAAAGACAAAGAAGGCTCTCAAGCCGTTTGAGATCCGAAAGCAACCAAGTCAGGAGACGGGTTTTCATGAGACCTTGGCTGAGGCCCTCTGCTGTGCTGCTGGCACAAAGCTCTCTCCTCCCCCCCTCCTCCCCATCGCTTGTAGACATAATGAATGGCCTACGGCCTGCAGAACAGGGGTGCCTCCCATCGTTCTCCATGGGAGCAGCCCTCTTCCCTCTGGGCACTGCAGCCACTTCCTGTCACTGGATATTCATGCTTCAACCCACAGGATTGGGGGTGGGGTGGGGGGGGAGAGACTGGTGGGACGTTTGGTTGGTTAAGGGCAGAGCATTATAGCAATAGCACTTAAGACTTATATACCGCTTCCCAGGGCTTCCAAGGTGTTAGTTATCATCTTTAAAGCGCTCCATGGCTCGGGACCTAGCTATCTGCGGGATCGGTTTCTGCCCATACATCCTCACGGCCTATTCGCTCCCACAGAGAGGAACTTCTCCTGGTGCCATCCGCTAGACTTTGTCAGCGGGCGACGCCCAGGGGAAGGGCTCTCTCTGTGGCGGGCCCGGCCCTCTGGAACGACCTTCCCCCCGATATCAGAACGACCACGGACCTCCGCTCCTTCCGTATGAAACTGAAGACCCATCTTTTTCGACTGGCCGGCCTTGGATAGTCTCTCTGTCTATAGATTTCAAATGTATTTTTAAATGGGATTTTAGTCAATAATTTTAGCACGGGATAAACTATTTAATTGTGTTTTAAGTTATGTACTCTTGTATTTATTGTTCTTATTGTTTTATTTTCCCTGTGCACCGCCCCGGGTCCCTGTGGGGAGAGGGAGCGGTTAATAAATTCGATTATTATTATTATTATTATTATTATTTCCCAGCCCTCTCTAAGCGGCTTACAGAGTCAGCCTATTTCCCCCAACAATCTGGGTCCTCATTATACCCACCTCAGAAGGAGGGAAGGCTGAGTCAACCTTGAGCCTGGTGGGAATCGAACTGCTGGCAGTGGGCAGAATTAGCCTGCAGGACTGCATTCTAACCACTGCGCCACCACGGCTCTTATCCCAGAGACGGGACATGGAAAGTGGAATAACCAAAGAGGTAGGGATGCATGTTGTATGGAAGCGATCATTGGAGGTAAAAATAGGTAATCCTGGACTTACAACAGTTCATTTAGTGACCGTTCAAAGTTACAACGGCGCTGGAAAAAGTGACCATTTTTCACTTTTACGATCATTGCAGCAACCCCATGGTCAGGTGATTTACAGTCAAAGACTTGACAACTGGCTCATATTTATGACGGTTGCAGTGTCCCGGGGTCATGGGATCTCCTTTTCTGGCAAGCAAAGTCAACGGGGAAGCCAGATTCACTTAACGGCGTTACTAATTTAACAACTGCAGTGATACGCTTAACAAACGTGGCAAGAAAAGTCGTAAAAGGGGGCAAAACGCACATAGCAAATTGCTCACTTAGCAACATAAGTTTTGGGCTCAATCGTGGTCGTAAGTCAAGGACTACCTAGAATGGCTTCCCCTGTCCAGTTGTGTCCGTCATATCTCTGTTTCTTAGCTGGGGAAGCCAGCATTGTCCAAAGACAATTTCTGTGGTCATGGCTATACACCTAAGAATGCTGTTACCTTCCCACCGAAGTGGTACCTATTAACCTACTCGCATTTGCATGCTTTCGAATTGCTAGGTGGGCAGGAGCTGGAGCAAGAATGGGAGCTCGCCCCGCTGCATGTTGCTCTTGTCTCGAACCCAGACTATCAGTTTTTCAGCTGACAAGCTCAGCATCTTTCACACCCGTGGCGCCCCCCCCCCCAACTCCTGCCCCCCCGGGGTTTTTTGAAGAAGCAATGGGGTTATTAAGTGAGTCACGCCACATTTTATGACCTGTTTTTCCCGATGAGTGTTTCTGGTAAACTCCTTATATGTGGCACAGCCCTCAATTTAATAAACGTGGCAAGGATTGCAATGAGCAACTGCCGTTGTTAAGTGAATTGCACAGTCATTAAGTAAATCTACCTCTCCCCCCACCCCCACAGTGAATTTGTTTGTCGGAATCTGGTCACAAATTGTGATCACAGAACCCTGGGATGCTGCAATTGTTGTAAATGCATGCCGGTTGTCAACTCCCTTCCCCCCCTAATTTTGATCATACGGCTGTTTGGATGATGGGATGGACGTAAGTGTGAGGACCATTTATCAGTCCCTTTTTTCAGTGCTGTTGCAACTTCAAACGGACGCTAAATGAATGGTTCTAAACAGTTGCTAAATGATGATCGCCTACAGTCGCAAAGCAGCAGCTTACTAGCAACACTGATCCGATTGTCTCATTTCTAACACAATCCCCCTTCCTTCGGTCCTCCCCACGCCGATGACCCCCCCAGGCAAGAAATCACATTTCTCAATAAAGAAAAATTTGAAAGATGATTTTTGAAAAATCATTTTAAAAAATCATTAAAAAAATCATTTAAAAAAAATTAATCCCCTGTACTTTTGGTATGTTGAAAAAACAACACTTTTGTTTCAATACAATACAATACAATACAATAGCAGAGTTGGAAGGGACCTTGGAGGTCATCTAGTCCAACCCCCTGCCCAGGCAGGAAACCCTATACCGTTTCAGACAAATGCCTATCCAACCTCTTCTTAAAGACTTTCAGTGTCGGGGCATTCACAACTTCTGCAAGTCTTTAAGAAGAGGTTGGATAGGCATTTGTCTGAAACGGTATAGGGTTTCCTGCCTGGGCAGGGGGTTGGACTAGATGACCTCCAAGGTCCCTTCCAACTCTGCTATTGTATTGTATTGTATTGAAACAAATGTGTTGTTTTTTCAACATACCAAAAGTAGAGGGGATTAAAAACATTTTTTTTTAAATGGCTTAATTTTCTTTTACACAAAAAACTTTGGTCAGCTATAGGTAGTCCTCAAATTTAGGTGGCTACGTGTAGAAATTTGTTGAGTGAGTTTTACCCCATGTTGCAAATTTTCTCACCACATTTGTTAAGCGAATCACTGAACTTTGTTAAAGGAATAACACAGTTGTTCAGTGAATCCGGTGGCCTCATTGGCTTTGCGGGACGCTGCAACCGTCATAACTGCGAGTCAGTTATCAAGGATCCGAATGTAAATCATGTGACCCACGGGGATGCTGCAGCGGTCATAAGTGTGAAAAATGGTCATAAGTCTCTCTTTTTTTCCCTGGCCGTTGTAACTTCAAGCCGCCACTAAGTGAACTGTCCTACTGAATCCATTTCTTCCAAAGGCCTCCAGTGCTTACACGGAGCTGTGGCGGTAGAAACAATCTCGAAAAATAAAGAGGATACTGTCTGCTTTCTAATTAATTCTTTTGAAGTTATTTTGGTACAGCAGGAGTCACAAGCATCATGCGAAAAATATCTCGGGACTCGCCGCAGAAGCTTTCCCTGTCGCAATAAGGTGGCTTTTTCGGAAATTGTCTCCAGTCTACACAGCCCAACTCATCTGCCCTGCCTCTCAAGCACCCTGGGAAAAATGCCAGCCATGGTTTAAGGCAGCTGGAACACTCAGGCAGCTTCCTAGCATCCACCGCACATCTATGATGCGCTGGGGGAAATACTTTCACGCTACTGAAAACTCCTGGTTCAGAAATGACAATTTCTGTCGCTGGGGGAAACTACCATGATGATGATGATGATGATGATGATGATGATGATGATGATGATTTACCCCTGAACAGTCTACAGTTTTGTCTTGGGAGAAATGGGCAGTGAAAGCACCTTTTTCTCAGCGGATCATAATGTTGCAATAGTGACACATGTCAGGAAGCATCTTGGCTTTCCCTCTTCCCAGCATTTCATGTCCAGTGTGCCAAACTGTTTCTAATGGGGCTCATTGAATTGTGGCTCAAGTTAAGCCCTGTTTTTAAAGGCCATAAGAACATCATCATAAAACCTGAAACAAGTGGCAGCTCTCTTTTTCCTTCCTTCCTTCCTTCCTTCCTTCCTTCCTTCCTTCCTTCCTTCCTTCCTTCCTTCCTTCCTTCTTCCATTCCTCCCTTCCTTCTTCCCTCCCCTTCTCTTCCCCAGTCCTTTCTCCCCTCCCTCTCTCCTTCCTTACCTCCTTCCCTTCCCTTCCTCCCTCTTCCTTCCTCCCCTTCTCTTCTCGTATCCTTTCCTCCCCTCCCCTCCCTTCTTTCCCTTCCCTCCCTCCCTCAATTCCTCCCCCCTTCTTTTCCCCATCCTTTCTTCTCTCCTCTCTCTCCCACTCTCCCTCCCTCTCCCTCTCTTCCTCCCTCTCTCTCTCCTTCCCTCTCTCTCCCTCCATCTCCCTCTCTCTCTCCCGCTCTCCCTCCCTCTCTCTCCCCCCCCTCTCCCTCCCTCTCTCTCTCTCTCTCACACACACACACACACACAGAAAACCTGAAAAACCTTTCCAAAAAAATTGCAGGGATTTGTTCAAGCAGAGATGCAGAAAGAGATACACAGAAAGATCTCTCTCTTTCCCTCCCTCCCTCCCTCTCTCTCATACACACACATGGGGAGAGAGAGAGAGGGAGAATTCTTCCCACCATGAGTCATCCGAGCTGTTTGCTGTCAGTTTTCTTTGCTACCACACAAGCAATGAAGCAACTTGTCGCGCTCTCGTCAGCGGAAACCAAAATACTTTCTGCCGTCCTGTAGTAGCTCGCTCTTACTACTTCCAGTGAAATTTTGTGACATGATTTTGACAGCGCGAAAAGGAAAGGGGGGGGGGAGAATCGGGATTTTCTGGAAAAACGTTTAAGTCGAAAGCCCGAGCTGTTGAAAGTGGAAAGATCCCAGCTGTTTCCTCAGCTGCTCCCCCCGCGTACCAGGCCTCCTCAGACCATCCATGCGATTGAATCTCGAGGTTTATGGATGCTGACTCAAGATGGGGCGCTGTGGTTGCTATCCACCCCCAACCCCACCCCCCTGGTGCATGAGCTGTTCCCTAATGTACAGAATTGACACTTCAGGGAAGTAATCAGTCAATCTTTCGCCTCTGAATTCCTTTCAAAGGCTCACACTTTCCATCAAGTGAGTGAGTTGCACTCTCAGCTCTCGGAGTGGGTGGTGATGCCCCAAGTGAGGTATGCATGCCTCAGACTGCTAGTGTAATACAGACAATCCTCTACATACCACCATTTCTTTAGTGACTGTTCGAAGTTATTGCAGCCCTGGACATATGATCATTTTTCACATTTACAAACTGTTGCAGCATCCCCCATGGTCACCCCATGACTTCAAGATGCCATGGTTGAGAAACACTGCACTGGACACTTAGACATTCTGCAGTGCAGGGGTGAAATCCAGCAGGTTCTGACAGGTTCTGGAGAACCGGTAGCGGAAATTTTGAGTAGTTCGGAGAACCGGCAGCGGAAATTTTGAGTAGTTCGGAGAACCGGCAGCGGAAATTTTGAGTAGTTCGGAGAACTGGTAGCGGAAATTTTGAGTAATTTGGAGAACCGGTAGCGGAAATTTTGAGTAGTTTGGAGAACCGGCAGCGGAAATTTTGAGTAGTTCAGAGAACCGGCAGCAGAAATTTTGAGTAGTTCGGAGAACCGGTAGCGGAAATTGTGAGTAGTTCGGAGAACCGGCAGCGGAAATTTTCAGTAGTTCAGAGAACCGGCAGCAGAAATTTTGAGTAGTTCGGAGAACCGGTAGTGAAATTTTGAGTAGTTCGGAGAACCGGCAGCGGAAATTTTCAGTAGTTCAGAGAACCAGTAGCGGAAATTTTCAGTAGTTCAGAGAACCGGTAGTGGAAATTTTGAGTAGTTCGGAGAACCGGTAGTGAAATTTTCAGTAGTTCGGAGAACCGGCAGCGGAAATTTTCAGTAGTTCAGAGAACCGGCAGCAGAATTTTTCAGTAGTTCAGAGAACCGGCAGCGGAAATTTTGAGTAGTTCGGAGAACCGGCAGCGGAAATTTTCAGTAGTTCAGAGAACCAGTAGCGGAAATTTTGAGTAGTTTGAAGAACCGGTAGTGAAATTTTGAGTAGTTGGGAGAACTGGCAAATGCCACCTCTGACAGGCCCCAGAGTGGGTTGGGAATGGGGATTTTGCAATATCCTTCCCCTGGAGTAGGGTGGGAATCCTGCCCCTGCCACGCCCAACAAGCCACGCCCACAGAACCAATAGTAAAAAAAATTGAATTTCACCTTCAGTGTAATAGTTCTTTGGATCCCAGGCAGAAGAGTGGCAGGTGTTAATATAACACCACTCACTTATTAGCATGGCCAAAAAAAAAGGGTGAACTTGAAATAAGAAAAGGGAAGGTCATATTTTGTGTCTGGGATGAGCACTGCCCGCTGAACGTGTTCCGGCAATTTCCCTTCCCAACAGCATTCAACGTATAATTTCACAGGGCTGTCATCAGGATTATTGTGGGGTCAAAGACAAACGGCATGGAGCGTGTGAGCCACCAGCCAATTTAAGACAGAATGTCTAAGTGTAAAGTGCAGCGTTTCTCAACCATGGCATCTTGAAGGTGTATGGACTTCAACTCCCAGAATTCCCCAGTCAGCCTAGCCTGCTTCCTGTCTAACAAGAAACACTGGCACCTTGGTTTGCTGGCATCCTCCCTGCCAAGGACATGGCATAGGCCTGACTTGAGTGCCATTACTCCCCCTCCTAATGCATTGTTCCTGCTATAAAAATACTAATAGGAGTTGTGGATTACTCATTGGGTGGTTGTGAGGTCAAGGAAGATAAAGCATTCAGCCCTATAACAACGAGCAGCCATAAAATAATGCCCCAAATGTGGCACAATCTTGCCTGCCTCTTTAGATCAGCAAAACAGGCTGAATAAGTAGACAGCAAATTATATATTTGGTGGTTCTCCGAACCAGCCATAACGTTAGCTACAGGTTCTCCCCAACCTGGGCGAACCTGTAGCACCCAACTCCCTAAAGCCAAATAAAACTTTAAAGGGAAACTAGGGGTGACTTGGCTATTGCATTGCCCATCCATTATTGAATGTGAACATCCTCCAGAAACACAGAAAAAACATTTTAAATGTCACATGTAGAAAAACCAGACATTAAGGCATCATTTTCTTAATTCTGGTTTCCTAAACAAAGCCTGAGAGCCAGAAGGCGTAATGGTTAAGACATCAAGCCAGAAACTAGGAGGCAGTGAGTTCTAGTCCTGCCTTAGGCACAAAGCGAGACAGGTGATGTTGGGCCAGTCATTCTTTCTCAGCTCTAGAAAGGAGTCAATGGCAAAATCTTTCCAAGAAAACTGATTCAATGGAAGTGCAGGATGTTAGCACCCACCCCTCTCCTAGAAAAATGAAATACTTTAGGGAGTATTAAAAGGACAGAATATTCCCCTTAAAAGTGGAGCAGAAACTCAACCGCCACCTTTGTCGGTGGGCCATTAAGGCCTGAGCCAGTCTATTCTACATAACAAAGATCTACCTCCTTCAGGCAGAGCCATTACATCATCATCCAGCAAAGGCTCAACCAAGTTTGAGACTCGAGACAGCCTACAGAGTTGTCAAACCCAATAAAAGTATGTCCAGTTGCCATGACTCCACTTCCAGACAAGGCTACCTGGAGGACTGAAAATCTTCATTGATGTACTGCTCCAGATGGTACTAACTGCACCAGCTGAACATGCAATTAAGCCAAGGATCGGGCTGATAAATCACTTACTATCCAAACTCCACTGTCACAACTAATTTGGAGAGAGAGAGAGTGTGTGTGTGTGTGTGTGTGTATGTGTGTGTGTTGTATGTGTATGAGAAAAAGTAAATAAAAGCACACTAGGTTTTACAAGTATCTATCTGTCATCTATCAGTAGAATAGAATTCTTTATTGGAATTTGTCTTTGGTGCATCTGCTCTCAGTGTACATAAAAGGACAAGATACATTCGTCATGAATCATAAGGTGCAACACTTAATGATAGTCATAGGGTACAAATAAGCATGTTAGGAAACAATCAATATAAATTGTAAGGATACAAGCAACAAAGTTACAGTCATATGTGGGAGGAGATGAGCGATAGGAACAATGAGAAGATTAATAGTAATCATCTATCAGTGCCATCTATCTATATTATCTTTTTCTTTCTCTCTTTCCTCTTTTTTCTCTCTTGTTTTATTCTGTCATATCTATCTATCTATCTATCTATCTATCTATCTATCTATCTATCTATCTATCTATCTATCTATCTATCTACCTACCTACCTACCTACCTACCTACCTACCTACCTACCTACCTACCTACCTAACATTTCTGTCCCATCTGTTGCACTCTTGTTGACAATATCTGTGTGAATAATTTTACACAGAATATCAACTGCCCTGCAAATCAACAACTGGTTCATCAGAATAAGAGTTTGTGGTTTAAGTTGGAGGGTTATGAATTTCCCTGCCGGATTGTTACAGGTTGAAATAGGTTTGTTTTTTAAAAAATCTGCCTATTCCGCAAATATGTCCATTTTGCTTCACAAACAAGCACTTTCTTGAGAACCTGCAGGAAGTCAAACACCTCCAGCTGACCAGACTGAAACTTCTACACCACACTGTGAAAGAAATCTTGTTCCTTCATCTTGAACCCCTATTTGAAGTGCCATAAAGTCTGTAAACATTCACAGCTAGAGAGAGAGATTTTGTGAATCGATTTGCAAGTGTTTATAGCAACCTGTAGCACACATAGCGTCCATTTTGAGCGGTCTTGGCCTTTCTTGATTTCTGTACACCTGCTAGATTTGTAGCACACAGTGTGCCACTGGCTGAAAGCAAGTAGGAATAAGGTGCTTTTTCAAGAGGCAACTGGACTTTCTTGTCATCCTGAACTCAGATGACGAGGCCAAGGTGAAGAGTTTTCTGAAGGACACTGTCATGCATGAGACTCTGAAGAGAAATCTCACTAATGGTTACAAGAAGGAGGCCATTGATTTCTTGCAACACTACTGAAGTACAGTACACTAGTACTGTTTTTACCCTGGGGAAGCCCACCATGCATATAATGCAACTACCCTGGAGAAGCCACACCATGCAACTAACCAGGAAAGGGACCTTGGTGTCCTGGTGGACAGCTCAATGAAGGTGTCAACCCAGTGTGCCGCAGCAGTGAAAAAAGCAAACTCATTGCTAGGGATCATTAGGAAGGGTATAGAAAATAAGTCAGCAAGAGTCATTTTGCCTCTTTATAAATCTATGGTGAGGCCCCATCTGGAGTATTGTGTACAGTTCTGGTCACCATACCTTCAGAAGGATATGATGGAAATGGAAAAGGTGCAGAGGAGGGCAACCAGAATGATTAG
Organism: Rhabdophis nuchalis; assembly: GCA_039707465.1. Classification (NCBI taxonomy): domain Eukaryota; kingdom Metazoa; phylum Chordata; class Lepidosauria; order Squamata; family Natricidae; genus Rhabdophis; species Rhabdophis nuchalis. The sequence continues at coordinate 209,177,641 of CM077645.1, forward strand.
GGGGCTGGAACACCTTCCTTACCATCTGAGGCTGCAACGGCTGGGCCTCTTCACTCTAGAACGACGGCGCCTGAGAGGTGACCTGATTGAAGTCTATAAAATCATGCACGGTGTGGACAAAGTAGAAAAGGAAAAACTGTTTTCCCTATCGCAGGGGTGTCCAACCTTTGCAACTTTAAGTCTGAAGGACTTCAGCTCCCAGAATTCTCCAGCCAGCAAAGGTGGCTGGAGAATTCTGGGAGCTGAAGTCCTTCAGACTTAAAGTTGCAAAGGTTGGAGACTCCTGCTCTATTGCACAATACTAGAACTAGGGGGCACTCCATGAAACTTTTGATAGCTAGACCTCAAACAAATAAGAGGAAGTACTTTTTCACCCAGAGGATCACTGGTCTATGGAACTCCCTGCCAGAAGAAGTGGTGACAGCTGTCAGCCTCGACACCTTTAAGAAAGGATTAGACGAGTTCATGGAGAACAAGGGCATCAATGGCTATCATTATGGATGCCTAAGGACACTCTCCGGGATAGAGAGATAGGCAGGATATTTTTCAATGCCATTTGCAGGGAATCAAAAGCAGGTGAAGACATCTGCTTGGGAAGACCCTGAAGCAAATGGGGAGCCACTGTGTGAGACAGAATGCTGGACTGGATGGGCTGTGGCCTGTTCCAGCAAGGCTGTTCTTATGTTCTTATAGTGGACTCCCCAAAATCTGCAAAGAGGGGCCAATTGTCAGCAGCATCAACTCTGTCACCTAGAACACTGCAAAACATCTAACCACCTTATTAGCTTCTCTAGTTGGCAACACCACTCAGTACATTAACAAGTCATAGGACTTTGTCAGCAAGGTTTGGAAACTGGACTGAGATGGGACCATGGTTTCCTATGATGAGACTTCCCTTTTCACAACCAGAAAGTCCAGTTGCCTCTTGAAAAAGCACTTTTGGGACAACCATGACATGGATGACTGAGAATCTCCATAGACAAGTAGGAATGAGGTGATCTACCATGGTTTTCCATCATTCATAGTTGGAATGTTACATGTAGCTTGTTGAAAAGACTATCCAGCTCCATTCAATAAAATCACCTCTTCACTGATTCCGATTTCCTTCTTCTTGATCTCGGTCACCAAGCATTTGCCACAAGCATGTGTTGGGTAAGAGGTTAGTTTGTAAGTTCAACCTAAGAAGGGTTCCTTAGAAGAGATGCAAACTTTTTCAAGGGTTGCTAAACAATCGTCCCTCAGGTCTTCGGCTGTGACCTGAGAAAGCGTGAGAAGTCACTTGCGCAATGTTCTCAGGGAGTGTGCATGGCTTACACATCATCTAATTCCATTAGACCGTGGTAATAGACATGCACAAAGTCATAGCCCCATACTGATAATCAAATAATTGGGGCACAAGATAGAATGTACCCTGTTAAGCCCCAATTAAGGGAGGAAGCATACTGCTTTCCTTTTCTGCCTTTCGGTTCATCACCAGAGACCATCTAGACAGAAAGCTATGAGTTCCGTTGTGTACTTTTTTTTATATGTGTGTTAGGTTTTTGAGCTGATCAATAAATAAATCAGGGAGACTAGGATAGATCTATTTCGAGCTATTTAGCTCTCATCAGCTAGCCATACCCTTACTGGGATTCGAACCAGGGAAGTATTACATGTGAGGCAGTTGTAATTGCCTCTAGACTACTGGTTCTTATCCTGATCAGCTGAGACAGGAGGATAAGTATATGCTTGTGTCACATTTATTTATTTATCAGCTCAAAAACCTAACACACATATTAAAAAAAAGTACACAACGGAACTCATAGCTTTCTGTCTAGATGGTCTCTGGTGATGAGCCGAAAGGTAGAAAAGGAAAGCAGTATGCTTCCTCCCTTAATTGGGGCTTAACAGGGTGTTGTGACACAAGCATATACTTACAGTATCCTCCTGTCTCAGCTGATCAGGATAGAACCAGTTGGTCTAGAGGCAATTACAACTGCCTCACATGTAATACTTCCCTGGTTCGAATCCCAGTAAGGGTATGGCTAGCTGATGAGAGCTAAATAGCTCGAAATAGATCTATCCTAGTCTCCCTGATTTATTTATTGATCAGTTCAAAAACCTAACACACACAAACACAGGGAGAGAGAGAGAGAGAGTGAGAGAGAGCTTCCTTAGTGTCGATGCCTGTGGCATTCATTTTGAACAACTCAAGTATGACACATTGAAACAGCTGAGGAAGCCTTTACCGAAAGTGTGAGTTGTTGGCTGTCATGCTCCATTGGACAAGTTGCTCAGCGAGTGACACGCTGGATGCTGTGCTGAGCTGGTCTTCATTTCAAGGAAGGGTGCAAGGAACAGCTTCTACCGAGGATTAATTACAAGAAGTCCTTGACTTACAGGCATTCATTTTGCGACAGTTCAAAGTTACAACGGCAATGGAAAAAAGTGACTTATGGCAGGTTCCCGCATTCAGAACCATCATGGTCATGGGATCAAAATTCAGGGGCTTGACATCATGTATGTATTTACGATGATTGCAGCAACCTGGTGTTACATGACTGCCAATGGTGACCTTCGCAGCTGGCTTCCAGCAAGCAAAGTCAATGGGAAAAGGCAGATTTGTTTAATGACCGCGTAATTCACTTAACATCTGCAGTGAGTTGCATAACCACCATGACAAAAAAGATCATAAAATCTGGTGTGGTTTACTTAAGAACCACCTTGCTTAGTGACAGGAGCTCAGCTCCCAACTGTGGCCACGAGTCGAGGATTTCCCATATATTGACCGCCAAACAGGTGAAATGAAAATACAATACTGTAGGTTGTCTTTTTACATTTCTCAAACCTCTGAGCTTCAGACCAAGTGCACGAACTTGCAGACAGCCCTCTCTCTGCAGAAAGACATAAACAAAAACCTTATGTTTGATGAAGTGGCGAAGAGATCACCAGTTCTAATCCAAGGTGTCAACTGGAACTGAAGGGAATGAGGATGAGCTACATGGGTCTATGACAATTCACCACGGCCATCTCACCACCACCACCACAACAATAATAATAATATAAGAATCTATATAAATAAAAATGTAACAAGAGTTTGTTCAAAACCGCTAATCTCCCAAAGTACTGCACCGATCGCTTCCAAATTTTCACACAACGTTCCTTTCAGGTACGGCAACAATGATATATATATATAGATAGATTGTATAGATGTCACACATGTGCCAGGTACCTACAACGGAAATGTAAGAAATATAGGTAGATGGATACAGAGAGAGCAGTGGGCCACAGGTATTATGTCATCCTTTATGACATAAAATACTTTGTCCATAGGTAGGTAGGTAGGTAGCTATAGGGATAGAGAGAGGGAGGGAGAAATGCAGTAGGTAGGTAGGTAGGTAGGTGGATAGAGAGAGGGAGAAATGCAGTAGGTAGGTAGGTAGAGGGATAGAGAGAGAGGGAGAAACTCCACCCTCGAGTTGATGAAGGTTGTGTCCCTCCTGACTGGGCCACAGCAACGTGTGACCGGGAAGGCTAGTATCTGAATATAAGAAAGAAGTAATTGAGAAGCGAGCTGAAAATTGGAAAAGCAAAGCTATGCATGGCCAATACTTGAAAAGTATTGAAGGCAAAGCTGACCAAAAACTAACTTGGAACTGGTTAAGATCAGGAGTACTAAAAAAAGAAACAGAAGGCTTTATTTTGGCAACTCAAGAACAAGCCTTAGCCACAAACTGCATGAAGGCAAAGATTCAACATGTTACCACCAACAGCAAATGTTGCCTCTGTAATGAGAAAGATGAGACAGTCGACCACTTGATCAGTGGGTGCAGCAAAATTTCACAAACTGACTACCTATAACGCCATGACCGCGATGCTAAGATCACTCACTGGAAATTGTGTCAAAAGTTTGAATTTGAGTACAGCAAAAACCACTGGGACTATCAGGTTGAGAAAGTTTTAGAGAATGAGAAAGTCGAGATCTTGTGGGGCTTCAGAATTCAGACTGACAGGCACTTGGCCCACAACACACCTGACATAACAATAGTTGAAAAGAAAAAAGTATGGTTCATTGACATTGCAATACCTGGTGATGCACGAATTGAAAATAAGCAGCAAGAAAAAAACACAAAATACCGGGACTTGCAAATTGAAGTTGAGTCACTGTGGAAAAAGAAATTGTGTGTTGTCCCGACTGTGACTGGAGCCCTTGGAGCAATACCTAGGGGACTGCCTCGCTATGTGGAGGTTCTAGGTTTGCCGGACTTGAGCATTCTGACTCTACAAAGGGCCACCCTGCTTGGAACAGCTTATATCCTCTGATGTTACCTTAACAGTTCCTAGGTCCTTGGTTAGGACTCAAACTGTTGAGCTACCAACCAGCCCCAAAGGCTGTGAATCTCAGCAAAGATTAACCACAGAATAATAATAATAATAGGTAGAGCTCTTCCCTCACAAGCAGAAGGTTGTGAGTTCAATCCTAGGTAGAGGCAGATGTAGGGTCTCTTACTTGGTGCAGGGGGTTGGACTAGATGACCTGCAAGGTCCCTTCCAACTCTGTTAATCTGTTATAGTAGTAGTAGTAGTAGTAGTCGTCGTCAAATAGAAATCATTAAATAAAGCAGCCAAAGGAAGGACCAAACAAAATGTGAATGGCAAAAAGTAAGTTTTTAAAAATTATTTGAAATAATTAAACTTGAATTGTTTTTTAAAAAGAATGTTATTTATTTTTTAATAAAACAAAAATACAAAAAGGAAAAATCATCATTCTACATTGTAGCCTTTGGAAAGTATGTCGGCTGGTTATACATAACTCTTGTGCATTTCTAAAATCATTATTATTCATGAGTAATCTCGTTTTATAAATTTTAAATCAAAAGATTCATTATGTATCTTAATATCATTACACCAGAATTCTCCTCTAATATTCCATATTTGGTCTATCTTCTTCTTCTTCAAACATGTCTTACTTAAACATCACCACATAATGGCATCCATTGTCTATTCCAACCATACATGCATATATACATACACCTATGTAAATATATCATCTATAATTATTCCTTTACTCTTGTTATAATTCATCATTTATTAGCTGGTGGTTCTTCAATAATAATCTAAAACAGTCTTAAATTTGCTAAAATTCTCCCCCATTTTGTTGGGTTACATCCATCACACTCGAATTGTTGAATTGCCGTCCAGCGGGTTGTCTTGGGGCAGGGGTCTGCAAAGTTGGCTCTTTTAAGACAGGCGGACTTCAACTCCCAGAATTCCCCAGCCAGCTGAGGCTGGCTGGGGAATTCTGGGAGTTGAAGTCCGCCAGTCTTAAAAGAGCCAACTTTGCAGACCCCTGTACCTGGGGCAAAGTCAGCTACGGTAAGTCGTTGCCCAGTTGGCTTTCCCATTCCACAGCTACACTTCCAGCGTCCACTTTCTCGGCGGGGAAAAAGCGGGGTGGGTGGGTGCATGGATGAGTTCGGGGCCTGGCGACTGGGTCCTTTACCCCCCCCCCCCCACTCCCCCATACATACACCTTCGGTTCCCCCACCCCTTCCACCCGCCCACGCTCCGTCCGGGTCTCTGCGTGAAGCGCAGCCCAGAGAACCTCACGGCTCGCCCCGCGGGAAGCTCCGGCTGGCAGAAAGCGCGCGCGCGCGCGCGCCAAAGAGAGAAGGCGCGTCCTCGCCCGCTCGCTCCCGCGCCTTCTGAATGGAGCCGCAGCCGCCAATGAGCCGGCTGGCTGGCACCCCCGCGGCCCCGCCCACTTCCCTTTGCGTCACGGGGCCCTTCGATGCGCTCCCAGGAGTTTGGCAGAAGCGCCGGCAGACGGTGAGGGCGGCTGGGCGCGCTCGGAGCTGCTGTCGGGGGCTGCCAGGAAGGGATGCGCGCCAGCCCGGACGGCACTGCCCAACGCTCGGCCGCTGCTGCTGCTGCTGCTGCTTACCTTTAAGGCGGGAGGGCGGGTGAAGCAGCCGGGAGAAGGAGGCACAGAGAGCCCGCTCGGCCCCTTCCGTCGCTTCCCGGCGCCGTCCGGCTTCCTTGGCGCAGGAGCTCGAGGTCCTCCTGCCTGCTCGCCCGCCGCCTTCCAGCTCCATGAGCCGCCAGCTGGAACCCCGCAGCCCCGCCGCGCTTCTCCACCCGCCGGCGGTCGCTCCTCGCTGCCGGAGCGCTCCTGCCAAGCGCCTGCTTTTGCACGACGCCGCCGCCGCCGCCAGCGAGGAGGCTCCGGCCGCCGCCAAGTGCGCCCGCTTGGCCGTCGATTACAGCAGCTCGGTCCCTCAGGATTGTCTCAGCGCGCCCGGCTCGCCTTGCGCTCCGGTCCCGCCGGCTCCCACCGGGGAAGGCTCGCCTTCCAGCGCCCAGGGCCCCAGCTTGGTGGCCGGCTACCTTTTGTTGCCCTTGCTCGACCGGGAGCACGTTTCGAGGGCGCTCGACATCAACACCGGCCGGGAGCTGCGTTGCAAGGTAAGCCGGCGCGATCTGGGCTCCCCTCGGCAGCCTCCTCCTTCGGGGCTTGGGATTTGGGGGTCTGGAGGGGAGGGGGAAGACAAACCGCGCGGCGCTTCTTCGCCCCGAATGGGACTGGGGGAAAGGCGGGCGGGATGAGGAGGAGGAGCCGCCTGGAATACCCGGCGTTTCAAGGGCAGCCCGATCGGTTGTTTTTGCATGGCAAAGCGAAGCCCGGACTTGACTTGGTGGAAGGGAGCTCGGCCAATCTCCCGGTGCATCTGTTGGGCACTGACCGCCAAGGATTCTATATGATGATCCTTCCTTCGTTCAACGGGAAACTCAGGCAAGGGAACGTTCACAAATGCACCACAAGCCCTCTGATTGTGCCTTCTATTCATTAAGCACGAAACTCCGTCAAGGAAACATTTAAAGAGGTGTCACAAATACCCTTGACTGGCGCTAATGGTTGATACCGGTTGCTGCCAGAGTCCTAGGTATTATATATACCTAGGATACCTAGTACCTACTACTACTATTACTACTATTACTACTACTACTACTACTACTACTACTACTACTAATACTACTACTACTAATAATAATAATAATAATGTAATATATATATATGTGTGTGTGTGTGTGTATAATATATTATTATTATTATTATTATTATTATTATTATTATTATTATTATTATTATTATTCTGTGGTTAATCTTTGGTGAGATTCACAGCCTTTGGGGCTGGTCCTAACCAAGGACCTAGGAACTGTTAAGTATTATTATTATTATTATTATTATTATTATTATTATTATTATTATTATTATTATTATTATTATTATTATTATTATTATTATTTAGTAGTAGTAGTAGTAGTAGTAGTAGTAGTAGTAGTATGCAAAAACCGCCGCCGGGTTTCTTTTAGGACAAGTAATGTGCTGCATCGGACGGGTCTGAGCATTTTGTGGTGTGTGTGTGCAGTGTGTCTTTGTGTGTCTTTGTGTGAACGGGGGAGAATGTGGAATGAGAAGATAGTCGGAAAACTGCCTCTCGAACCCCATGGGCTTTCTGCCCTTTTGCTTTTAAAGGGACCTTTAAAAAAAGCAAAGGGCAAATTATCTATCTATCTATCTATCTATCTATCTATCTATCTATCTATCTATCTATCTATCTATCTATCTATCTATCTATCTATCTATCTATCTATCTATCCTAGATCGCCTAGGAGGGGGGTTTTCTTTCGAGGAAACCTCCCTCTGAAAGCCGAGAAGGCATCGGTTTGTGCCGGGATGGGGACAAAAAGAAGGTCCCTGGAAAGAAAGAAAGAAAGAAAGAAAGAAAGAAAGAAAGAAAGAAAGAAAGAAAGAAAGAAAGAAAGAAGAGGGAAATTGCCTGCAAAAAGCGATGCCTTTCTTAATTTCCTCGTGGGGACCCGATTCGGCTGCACTGCGCTTTGCAAGCGCAGACTTTGGCCCAGAAATGGTTTCTCCCCCCCCCCCCCCGGCGATATTTGAAGAAGCGAATCCCTGCATTGTGTGTGTGTGTGTGTGTGTGTTGTGTGTTGTGTGTATTTTTAACTGCCTGGGGAAAAGGTCCTGGGAGCAAGGAAGGGTTAAGGTTTTCCTCCGTCATCCTCCTCTTGTTTTCCGCTCCCCTCCTTGCAGCCGAGTACGCAAGCAGGGCTTGACTGCCACTAGCAGCGGAGAGCTTTCCAAGTTTTCCATGAGGTGGTTCTCCTCGGCTCTTTAAATAAAACCCCCCCGCTTTCCCTCCTTTGCGGGAGAGAGAGGAGGCCGAAGCTGCAGCCGTGAGGTTTCCTGCTGCCACCTGCCGGCCGCCTCTCCGGGCAATCCCGGGCTCTTAGCTTGCTCTTTCCTGTAGAACCGTTGGAAACAATTCAATTTTTCTTACTACCGGTTCTGTGGGCCTGGCAGGGGAAGGATCGTGCAAAATCTCCATCCCCACCCAACTCTGGGGCCAGTCAGAGGTGGCATTTGCCGGTTCTCCAAACTACTCAAACTTTCTGCTACTGGTTCTCCAGAACCTGCTGAATTTCACCCCTGGTTAAAAGTCCATGGTGGGACTCTTGTGATGCAGGAGAGCATTAAAATCAAAATCTGGCCAAATAATGCACTCCCTCTAGAGCAGGGGTCCCCCCCCCCCCAAAAAAAAACAACTTGGCAACTTTTAAGACTTGTGAACTCCAATTCCCAGAATCCCCAGCCGGCGTGCTTTAACTTTAAGATCTGGGGACTGGCTGGGGAGTTCTGGGAGTTGAAGTCCACGAGTCTGAAAAGTTTCCAAATTTGATCCCTGCTCTACTGTTTCCCAAACTTGACAACTTTAAAGGCAGGTGGACTTCAGCTCCCAGAATCCCCCCAGCCAGTGTTAACCCAGATCTTAAAAGTTACCAAAGTTATTAAGCATGGTGGCTGGGGATTCTGGGAGTCGAAGTCCACACTTCTTAAAAGTTGCCATGGTTGGGAAACACTGCTCTAGAGAGCCTTTTGATCATGGACCTCCCCTGCTAACTGTGCAAAACAGCCTAAATATAGTTAGAACCCCACGTTGCTCTTCCTTGAAGTGTAGTTACTAGCAGGCGTGCCTCTGGTGACGCTCTTAAGTTGCCAGATGGACTTCCCTGATACACCTTACAATCTACATTCTAACATAGTGCAGATAATAACAGAGAAAAGAGAAGAAAAGGAACGTAAGTGGGTGGGTAGAATTTTGTGCTGTTTTTAAGTTGGATCAGGAGTGGAGGCAATGCAACGAGCCATGTGTTCACTAGCTGTCCCTACATCCGGCTTGGGAATCTTTTAGAGGATTGCCTGTCCTGACTTGCAAACTCTTCTTCAGCAACGACCTGCGGTGAGAATTGCTCTTTTCCAAACCAGGAAAATTGTCCCATCCTCTTGGAAGTATTTATTTTTAACCTCCGCTGGGTTTGCAGCCAGGCTGATGCAGCCTACCATAACTTTAGCTGTATGGGGAGGAGGGAGTTCTTATAGAGAAGAGGACTTTGATGATGAGGGTGGTGGTGGTGGCCAAGAGAGAAAGTAGCCAGGAAGAAGGGGCTGTGTGGATGTGTTTGTTTGGAGACCCTTTGCCATATATTTTCTTCCCTGGGAGTTTGTGCCAAGTTGGAGGAGTCACTGATTCCAGCTTGGCTTAGGATGTGAGTAAGCTCTTCACAAGTCCCAGAACATGACTGCAGCCTTGCAAAATATCTGTGAATAAAGTATGAGAGGCTTTTAATCCCCTTCTTCCTTGCCTAAATGCTCGCTGCGCTTTGAAATTTCAGCTCGGTTGCCTTCACCTTTGTTTGACTCACTGGGAGGTGATTGCTTTGGTGGCTTTTAATAGCTCTTCAAACCACCCACCCACCCCAAACACACCTCCCCTTCATTTTTCCTTGACGCTCTGGAGACCGTACTGTACATATGTGCTGGCAGGGAACTGCTGGCCAGTGTTTACAGTGAGTGTGCAAAAATTCAGGGCTGGGTTGTTTTTTTTCCCCCTTCCTCAAATGCAAAAAAGCAGGAATTTGCAGATATTAAAAGTTTATCGCAAAGGGGTGTGAAGTTTAAGCGGCTTCTGGAGAGAGGTATCCACAAAACAATACGGTACATCGGAACTGCTTTCCCAGATTAGATCAGGACATGATTTATTTGGTATTGTGTTTTCAGTAGGCTGTTCACTGGATACTTCTTGTCCTTGTTAGGGAACTAAGGCTTTCCTTGCTGCCTAATGCTAAGGGTTTAATGCCGGATGCTCTACAGGCAGAAGTTTTCTCTAGCTCAGGAAGATCCCCATGTACCTCTAGGACAGGGGTCGGCAAACACTCAAAGAGCCACAAAGGTCCTAACCAGAAGGCCCCCCCCTCATTCAATTCTGAAGCCGACTGGATGTCCGGTCCTCCCACCATAGAGTCTCCTCCTAGCGCAGCATCCTTTTTCCTCTACCTGTCCTAACTGAAATCCTTATCAATTGTGGGGTTGACTGGCATCAGGGAGCCGCAGCAGAGGGATGAAAGAGCCACATGCGGCTCCAGAGATGGCACCTTCTGCTATCTCCTCTTTGGTGGGTCATTTGATGGAGAGTCCCCGCTTACTACTAATTATAAGAACATGGTTTAATGAAGGTAGAGATACCAATAGAAGATACTGTTTGTAACTCAGGATTAAACTCAGGTGGTTTTGGTGCTCTCTGAGCTGGGCTGTTTCTTGTGAACGTTTCATTACCCCACTAGGTAACATCATCAGGGCTAGAAGAGAGTTGGGGTTTCTAATAAAATCCTGATCATGTTTTCTAATTGGGTAATGAAAATGTCTGCAAGAAAGCAACCAAGCGCAGAGAGCAGCAAGGCGCCGGTGGCTGCAGATATTTGGATCAGGGATCCCTCAAGGGAATCTGTCATGCTGCTCGTATCCTCCAATAAAACGTTATTTAATCTCTTCCCTCCCTCCCTCTTTCTCCCTCCCCACTTGGTTCTGTCTTTAGGTCTTCCCTCTCAAACACTACCAGGACAAAATCAGGCCTTACATCCAGTTGCCATCGCACCGAAACATCACTGGGATTGTGGAGGTCATCCTGGGAGACACAAAAGCCTACGTCTTTTTCGACAAGGACTTTGGCGACATGCATTCCTACGTTAGGAGCTGCAAGCGTCTGCCGGAGCAGGAAGCCGCTAGACTCTTCAAACAGATTGTCTCCGCAGTCGCTCACTGCCACCAGTCCGCCATTGTGCTGGGGGACCTCAAACTCAGGAAATTTGTGTTTTCTAATGAAGAAAGGTGAGCGGACGGGCCCCCCGCGTGATGGTTGGAGGATCCTCAGGCCACGTGCTCCCAATTGCCATGTCTAATGCTTAACTGTAGCCTTTGTATTTTCGGTTTTCATCACTAGGCCGGATTTGGCCCATGGCCGGCCAGTTGCTGACCCCTGCTGTGAATCATATAGCAGCTCTCTGTACCAAATAGGCCTCTTTAGAATGAGGGGAAGATGGCTATCCATCCTGGGGAAACTTTTATCTTTTCTATAGGGAATAATATCCGATAACAAAATATGACCTTCCCTTTTCTTATTTCAAGTCCACCATTTATGTTATATAAACAGCTGTCTCACTTCTGGCTGTGATCCAAAGAACTATTACACTGAAGAATGTCTAAGTGTCTCGGGCAGCGTTTCTCAACCATGGCATCTTGAAGGTGTATGGACTTCAATTCCCAGAATTCCCCAGCCAGCCTAGCCTGCTTCCTGTCTAACAAGCACTGGCACCTTGGTTTGCTGGCACCCTCCAGGCCAAGGGCATGGCACAGGCCTGACTTAGGTGCCATTACTCCCCCTCCTAATGCATTGTTCCTGCTATAAAAATACTAATAGGAGTTGTGGATTACTCATTGGGTGGTTGTGAGGTCAAGGAAGATAAAGCATTCAGCTCTGTAACAAAGAGCAGCCATAAAATAATGCCCCAAATGTGACACAATCTTGCCTGCCTCTTTAGATCGGCAAAACAGGCTGAACAAGTTGACAGCAAATTATATATATATAGGTAGTCCTTGACCTACGATTAGAAGGGAGCGGAGAATTTCCATTGTATGTTATGAGGGTCGTAAGCCGAGACACTCATGTAACTGACCCCAAGCTTATGATATGTTTGTGGCATGTCATGGTTGTTAAGTGAACCCATTGTCCCCAATGTGTGTTTTGTTGCTGGAAATTAGATATAAATTCAAGTTTCAGGCAAAAAAAAAAATTGACTATGAGATGCTACTAACAGCTGCAATTGCAGGCTGGTTTACCCAACACGTCACTCCAGGGAGGGGCATCAAAACTTTGAATCTGGGTTATAAGTCGCTTTGGGGCGGGGTCTGTCTTAACTTGGAACGGCCAGTCCTAATTTGAAGACCACCTGTAATGGAGTGCCTCTTCCATTAACCCAGCAGCTGTGCGTGGGGTGATTGATCCATTCTTGGGGAATTCTGGGAGTTGAAGTCCACACATCTTCAAGCTTCCAAGGTTGAGAAGAAACACTGGTCTAGTGAAGTGTGGAATTTTGAATGATTGCCATGTAGGCAGAGCACAAATAATGTTTGGAACCCGACATAGTTTCTCTGTTCCTGACCTCCTTGGGCTACTTTTTAGACCTTGAACCAAATGGTCAGAGGTGGCATTCAGCCGGTTCTGACCGGTTCAGGTGAATCGGTAGTGGAGATCACAGATGGGCCTGCCCACTCGTCATGGCACTATGCCGTCCTATTTAACCACGTTTTTGAGGCCGGGAAGGTGTGTGCGAGAGCAAAGCGATGCACGGAAAGCCTGGCGCATGCGCGGAAGGTGTGCATGCAGGGCGGACTGGTGGTAAAACTTAAGTGAAACCCACCGCTGCTAATGGCGCTGTTTTTATCGGACCGCTTTCTTACTTCTACATTTTTCTTCCTCCACAAATATCACTTAAATGTCCTTTCCAAAGAAATCACAGCAAGGTTCCTAGAGAGACGCACGCGTGTTTGTTTATTTAAATTGCAATTCTTTCTATCTCTTAAGGTCATTTTTGTGCTTTTTTTAAAAAGAAAATCTACATTCTTATTGGCGCAAATAAATACATAATGCAGGATGGCCTACGAACAGGAGCCTTCTTGTCCCAGAGTTGTGAACTGGCAGTTTGGTGCCAGATCCTGGCTTCTCAGCAGGGGCACACATGACTAGGTTAATCCTTGTCGGATGCTTGGATGTTAAGCTTTTTCACTGAGGCTCGATTGTACGCCACATGCCATGCGTGCTGTGGCTCTTAAGCTGCCATATTTGCAAGCAAATAAATTTGATGCAGAACCGGGGACGGGATTCTGATTGCTAAGTGGAATACCTTAATTTCGACTAACAGGCTCCGGCTGCAGGCATGAGGGTGGTGGGAGCCAAGCTGTTTGCAATCCAAAATGCTTCGTCTTGATTGAGCTGAAGTTCCCAATGGTTAATTGGCTTCCATCCAAACAAGTTTAAAAAAAGAAAAAGAAAGAAACTAGCATAACTGGTTTATGAATGACTTTGTCCCCTGCGGTTTGACTTAGATTACAAGGTTAGGTGTGCAGTGGAGTAGACATGAATTAAAGATTGATGTACTTTTAAGTGTCAGGCATTTAAATGAATTGTGTTTGGGCATTGACGGCAAATGAGAATTACATAAAGAACCTGTTATGAATGGAAGGGTTGGGAGGATGGAAGCTACAGAGAGAGGCTGCCGGCTTAGACGGGGATGCCATCAGTGGCACAATGGGGAGAAAGGAGCGTGGTTTTTTGGCGTATAAGACGCACCAAGATTTTGAAGAAGCAAATTTAAAAAAAAGTTTTTACACTCTGCAGATCTCCCGAAAACGGGCCCGTTTTTCACGAAAACGGGCCTGTTTTTTGTCAAAAAAAGGGCATGCATAGCCTTTAGGGGGCTTGTAGAGTGCTCCTAGGGGGGCAAAATTAAGTAAAAAGCAGCCCATTTTCTGCTCATTTCTGCCCTCCCCAGCTCCCAGGAGCTGTCTGAAAGCTTCCTAAAGGCTATGCATGGCCATTTTTGCAAGGGGGAAGGGGTTTGGGGAGGCAAATTTTTTTGCTGTATTCAGTGTATAAGACGCACCCATATTTTCAGCCTCTTTTTTGAGGAAAAAGGGTGCATCTTATACTCCAAAAAATATGCTATTTGTGTGCCCTGCTAATCTATTGTTCAATAAAGTCTTGAAGGCCACAAAAGCACCTTGGCTACCTTGGAACTTGAAGGCCAAAATGCCACCTTGGTTTGATGTAGAAGGAACATGGTTGACCATTTGGGGTCACGTTTTAATACAGATTGTCCTCGGTTTACAATTCAGCCCAAATATTGTTGCTAAGTGGGTTTTGCCCCATTTTACAACCTCTCTTGCCACAGTGATTAAGTGAATCACTGCAGTTGTTAAGTTAGTGACGCGGTTGTTAAGTGAATCTGGCTTCCCCATGGACTTTGCTTGTCAGAAGGTCGCAAAAGGGGACCACATAACCCTGGGACACTGCAACCGTCATAAATAAGAGTCAGTTGCCGAGCATCTGACATTTGATCAGGTGACTATGCAACGGTCATAAGTGTGACAAACTACCATAACTCATTTTTTTTCCAGTGCCGTTGTAACTTTGAACATTCCTAAACTAACAGCTGTAAGTCGAGGACTATCGGTGATCTACAGCTCGGCACCATCTCCCTCCTACCCATTGTTTCCATTGTATTTTTAGAGAACGAATCGTGTAGTTTGTGTCAATCACAATTTGTGATGTTTTAGCTGAGACCTGGCCCAGTTTATTGAGTATCTTGAAAGAATTGGTGTATTAACAGAGGGATACAACCAAGATCAAGTGAGGTACTAATACATAAAGCCCTAGTAAGACCACACCTAGAATGCTGCATCCAGTTTTGGTCACCTCACTATAAAAAAGATGTTGAGACTCTAGAAAAAGTGCAGAGAAGAGCAACAGGGATGATTAGGGGACTGGAGGCTAAAACATATGAAGAAGGGTTGTAGGAACTGGACATGGCTAGTCTAGTGAAGTGAAGGACCAGGGGAGATATGATAGCAGTGTTCCAATATTTGAGGGGCTGCCACAGAGAGGAAGGGGTCAAGCTATTTTCCAGAGCACCCGAAGGCCAGACGAGGAATAATGGATGGAAACTGAACAAGGAGAAATTCAACCTAGAAATAAAGAGAAACTTTCTGACAGTGAGAACAATCAACCCATGGAACAGAAGTTGCCTTTGGAAGTTGTGGGAGCTCCTTCACTTCAACCTGTTATGAATGGAAGGGTTGGGAGGATGGAAGCTACAGAGAGAGGCTGCCGGCTTAGACAGGGATGCCATCAGTGGCACAATGGGAAGGAAGGAGCGTGTTTTTTTGGAGTATAAGACGCACCAAGATTTTGAAGAGGCAAATTAAAAAAAAAAAGTTTTTACACTCTGCAGACTTTCAAGAAGAGATTGGGCTTCCATTTGTCAGAAATGGTGTAGGGCAGGGGTCTCCAACCTTTGCAACTTTAAGCCTGAAGGACTTCAGCTCCCAGAATTCTCCAGCCAGCTTTGCTGGCTGGAGAAGTCTGGGAGCTGAAGTCCTTC
This sequence comes from Rhabdophis nuchalis, assembly GCA_039707465.1. NCBI lineage: Eukaryota > Metazoa > Chordata > Lepidosauria > Squamata > Natricidae > Rhabdophis > Rhabdophis nuchalis. Next base: position 209,193,193 of record CM077645.1, read on the forward strand.
AGGCTTAAAGTTGCAAAGGTTGGAGACCCCTGGTGTAGGGTCTCCTGCTTGAGCGGGTGGGGAGGGGGAGTTGAACTAGATGATCTATAAGGTCCCTTCCAAGTCTGTTAATCTTGGCCCTAAAGGCAGGTGGAGAGAAAACGTTGTGAAGTTTTCATGGATGTGTTCCACGCTGCTCCACCCAACCTCGCAACTGTGCCAACAATGCAAGGTTATTTTTCTTCCCCCTCCTCTGAAGATAAAACTGTAGGACCCCCCTTAAAAGAAAGAGCGCTAAGGGCATAAGGGAGGAACCTTTGAGATCCCCTCTTTGAAGATAACTGTGGTTGGGTCATGTGTCAGCAAGCCCAGAATAGGTAGGGAAAAAGCAGCCCATTTGAACTTGGTGGGAGTCCTGCTTTTGGCCTGCAAAGCAATTTCACGCCTGATTGCTGCAATCCGTACATTGCTTTGAAGTGATGGAGCAGAGTTGCTTGTGAATGCTAGAGATTGTGTCGTTAATTCTCCCTGTATGCGCATTCATGCTGTAAAGCCTTTGGTGTTTAATTTCAGTGTTTTTTGGTTTGGGTGAAGGAGACGCTGATTGTTCTTTGTTACATTAAGGAATGAATTATTCCCAGCCTAATTCTGAATTCTTCAATCTGGTAGGGGTTGCACCTCACAATGGACTGGAGACTACGTGTCTTATCTGGTAGATCAGGGGTCTCCAACCTTTGCAACTTTAAGTCTGAAGGACTTCACCTTCCAGGCTTCTCCAGCCAGCAAAGCTGGCTGGAGAATTCTGGGAGCTGAAGTCCTTCAGACTTAAAGTTGCAAAGGTTGGAGACCCTGGTAGATAACATTATTTTCCCTAATAGGAGATTACCTCTTCTTGCATTTAATTCCTGTGTCTCTCTTAGTCCCAAACCTTTTTGGGGGGGGGGGGGTGTTGGGGGGGGGAGGTTCAGGGCTCCTGCTGCAAATTAGCACTTCTGAATAGCAGTGGGGTAGAGTCCCTTATTCAGGAGAGTCTTAAGGGGGAAGGATGCCTATGTAAACAATGCTGGCTAAATGATTGTCCAACTGATGCAGAGAAACTTTTGAATTTAGTAGGCCATCGTATTTGTGGAGATGGGTGTGTAAACTCTATTTCAGTTTTCTTGCAATTTGGAAGAAACGGCTTGTTCATATTATTATGGAAAAAACCCCAAAATAAGCAGGAGATCAAGTGCATTGCTCCAACTTTGGTGTCTGCAGGCAAGAGGAGCTACAAATAATTAGCAATAGTACTTAGACATACACCACTTCATAGTGCTTTTAATTTTGTTGTACGGGGTACACTAAACTAAACTAAACTAAACTAAACTTTTACAGCCCTCTCTAAGCAATTTATAGAGTCAGCATATTATCCCTTACAATCTGGGTCCTCATTTTATCCGCCTCGGAAGGATAGCAGGCTAACTCAATCTTGAGCCAGTCAGGATTGAACTTCTGGCAGTGAGCAGAGTCAACCATGCAATAGTGCATTCTAACCACTGCACCACCAGGACTCATAATTGCTAAGAACATGGTGCAAAAAGCTGACAAAGTGAAAGGAAGGAGGGTCAAATGGCCTTTTGTGAGCAAAGCCAAGGACCTATTGGCATGTTTTTGTAAATGTGCTTCCATCCACTCTGATGCGTGATGCTCATAGTAAATGCATGTACACCTTGTGCAAATTTAGTTGATTGGGGTTTTTTGGGGGGGCTAACAGAGATAGGTGAGCACGCTTGTTACCAGAAAGTATTTTGTGAAGATCTCTATGGAGATTCTCAATCAGCTACAGTAGGTCATGGTTGCCCCAAAAGTGTCTTTTTCCAAAAGGCAACTGATCTTCCTTGGGTGTTTTTTTTTTCTTTCTTTGAAAATGTTTCACTTCTCCTCCAAGACGCTTCAGCCTTCTGGGAAAAGCCCCTTTGGGACATGTTTTGTTAAAAAAAAAAAATCAGGTTGTTCTATTAAATGTCCTGCTTGGACACATGAATGTGGGCACACAATTGGGGCTAAGAGATTGCTGAGCGAAAGCTTTCAAGGTGAGATGGGTAGCTGGGTTTCTTCGCCGTAGATTAAGATGTTCTCCTGCTTTGTGTTTTTAGTTTAGTTTAGTTTATTAGATTTCTAGACCGCCCCCTCTCCCCGAAGGGACTCGGGGCGGTGTACAGGTAAAAATTAAAATTATGACATCAACATTACATATAAACTAAAATCGAATTAAATAATCCCCTGTACAAATTTATAAAAATTAAAACTTAACCTTAAAACCTAATCACATAATTTAAAATTACAAACTGAGGCGGGAAGCATGGAATTAGCCCAGGCCGGCTAGTTGAAACAGGTGGGTTTTGAGTTTCTGGCGGAAGGAGCGGAGGTCTGTAGTCGTTCTAATGTCAGGGGGTAGGTCATTCCAGAGGGTCGGGCCCATCACAGAGAAGGCCCTTCCCCTGGGCGTCTCCCGCTGGCATTGCCTAGTGGGCGACACCCGGAGAAATCCCTCTGTGAGAGCGAATCGGCCGAAGGGATGTATGGGGCATTAGTGCCATTAGATGACTTCCTAACTTCGAGCCATCGGGCTCTCAACAAGGGTTGAACAGGCATGTGTGAATCAGACAATCAAAGTCAAGGTTGAAAGCCCGTGGCGAAACAATGGCTCTTCTTTGGCAACCAGCGGGCCTGGGGACGAGCGCAATCTATCAGAAAGTACACGTTGACCTAAAAAAACAGCCACTGTTTCTTCCTTGCAGGGGAACAGTTGTGTGTTGTTGGCTGTCCATGATAAAATTGAATCGCTTGCTGAAATAGCAGATTGCACTGCTAATTTAGAAACTTTAGTAATTGCGCAGGGCTGATGTGTGTGTGTGTGCGTGCGCGCGCAGCGTGTTTGGTAACCCCGGAGGTGAAGCAATGTTGGGCAAGAGGTTAGCCTTAGTAAGCACAGGTGTGCAACTTGGGTCCCACCAGCCAGTTGGAGAGCAGGTAGGAGAATCTGACTCATATTTTCCATGCACAAGACCGGCTAGGAGAGGAGGGGGAAGGGAGGAGGAAGGTCAGGGCAAGGAGGCTGGCCAGCCAACGGTGTCAGGAAAGCGGCACCCTGCCCTACAGAAGCCGGGAAATATTTAATCCCCAAATATAAAAGGACAGCACTCTAGCAATGCAAGGTTGTGGGGGAGAGAATTCTGCATGGAAGCTGTGTAACCTGCAAGGTTCTTTCTGAATGTGTTGTGAATTGAGGGTTGGGGAATGTTGTATGTATGAACCGAACTAGAGAGTTAACAACTATTTCAGGAACAAAAGGGATGTAAGTTTTGGCTGCCATCCAGTCAGCGAGTTATGGCTTGATGTCACCAAGACAAAACTGGCGTTCATCCAAGAACATCGGTTGCCATGTGAATGCGTCCTGCTGCAATGGAGTCTCTCTCTCTCTCTCTCTCTCGTGCGCATGTCATTTCCTTCTCTCCTTTCTCCTTTGATGACTGACAACCCGTTGACAATAGTTGTGCGTTGGAGACTGGCTCTCTTGTGGCCTCATTCATGCGTAGACGTTTTGCTGTGGGGTTGTCCCCCCCCCCTTCCTTTAAGACAGGGGTGTCCAAACTTGGGAACTTTAAGACTTGTGGACTTCAACTCCCAGAATTCCCCAGCCAGCATAGCTGGCTGGGGAATTCTGGGAGTTGAAGTCCACAAGTCTTAAAGTTCCCAAGTTTGGACACCCCTGCTTTAAGAGGTGGCAATTCTTAAAGGAAGCGCACGATGGCTCATTGACTCCCTTTGCCTGGGTTACGGATAGTTCGGCACTTACGGACCGCAGTTGAGCCCACAGCTTCCATTACTAAACAAGACAGTCGCTAAGTGAGTTTCGGCCCCGTTGAATGAACTTTCTCGGCTCGCAGCGGTGAGCCTTTCAGGGGGTTACGTTAGTCGCACGGTTTTAACCGAATCTGCCTTCCCCATTGACTTTGCTTGACAAGGTCGCAAAAGGGGATCGCGTGCCCCCCCCCGGGGACACTGCGACCGTCATAAATACGAGTTGGTTGCCAAGCGCCTGGATTTTGATCGCGTGACCCCTGGGGTCATACGTGTGAAAAATGGTCCTAGGTTCCTTTTTTTCAATGCCACTCTAACTTTAAAGCAGAGGTCCCCAAAGTTGGCACTTTAAGACTTGTGGACTTCAATTCTAGGAGTTGAAGTCCACAAGTCTTAAAGTGGCCAACTTTGGGGACCTCTGCTTTAAACAGTCACTAAACAAACAGTTGTAAGTCGAGGACTACCTTTTATAACACTGTCATTGAATGAGAAGAATGCATTTTTACTCAATTGACTCATGAGTCCCCTTGATTTAATGTTTTCAAGTGGCCCAGGTGTGTGAGCCATCGGGGTTCAAAAGCTGCGCTCGTGAGCATTTTGACTGTGGCATTCGATCAACAATGGCTCACCCGTCCTTGAGAAAGAGCCCAGGCGGATGAACCCAGGCGAACTCCAAAGCATGTGCCATTCCTTTTATCACTTTTGCCGATTAACCCTGGGTAGAAACTCTCCGTGCTGTTTTGATACGCAGGTTGCTATTTGCCAACCAAGCAGTTCAAAAACACGTAAAAACGCAAGTAGAAAAACAGGGGCCACCTTTGGTGGGAAGGGAACAGCGTTCCGTGCGCCTTCGGCATTTAGTCATGCCGGCCACATGACCACGGAGACGTCTTCGGACAATGCTGGCTCTTCGGCTTAGAAACGGAGATGAGCACTGCCCCCTAGAGTCGGGAACGACTAGCACATATGTGTGAGGGGAACCTTTTGTCTTTATTTCAGAATAGCGGGCAATGTTTGGGCGGGAGAGAAGTGTGTATGTGCTCCGTGTGAGCGTGGCGTTTGCCTCTTTGACATTCTTGTCCTCTTCTGTCCTCCAGGATGCAGCTGAGACTCGAAAGCCTGGAAGATACCCACATCATGAAAGGAGAGGACGACGCCTTGTCAGACAAACACGGCTGCCCGGCTTACGTCAGTCCAGAAATCCTGAACACAATGGGAACCTATTCCGGCAAGTCGGCCGACGTTTGGAGCTTGGGAGTTATGCTGTACACTCTCCTAGTGGGACGGTATCCCTTTCATGACTCGGATCCTACTGCCCTTTTTTCCAAAATCCGACGCGGACAGTTCTGCATCCCGGACCACATCTCTCCCAAAGCGCGGTGTCTCATCCGCAGCCTCCTTAGGCGAGAACCCTCCGAAAGACTCACCGCTCCGGAAATATTGCTCCACCCTTGGTTCGATGCCGTTTTGGAATCTGGGTACGCTGACCAGGATGTACGGATCTCGGATCAAGTGGTCCCAGAGCAACTGAAGGAGGACGATGACATGAGCTTCTTCTTTTGCTAGCTCCACCTACTCTCTTTGCCTCGGGGATGAGAGACGTCGCTCTTGCGTTCAGCGTTTCTGTGTCCGTTTTTTGTGTCAGTGCGCCTGTGTGTGTCCATCTTGTAAATGCATCGCTTTCCCGAGAGCCTTCCTCTGGCTCAGGACGATTGAGATCTCAAATGCACTTATCCCACAGCTGGAAGGCCTCTTTTATCTTCTGCCACGTCCACAAAAGCTTCCGGAAATCTTGGCTTGCTAAAGCTACGGATTCTCCCTTGCTTGTCTAGGGGGACTGCCATCCATCCGGCGCAAGCATTGCTGAACATTTGAACTACAACCTGGGGGAAACGGCTTGCTATTGTTGGATTTCATTGGAAAAACAGATTTGCTCTAGCTGGAATTTGCAATACGGCTAGCCCTCGACTTACAGACGTCCATTTAGCGACCATTTGCAAAGTTACAACAGCAGCGGGAGGAAAAATGTGTTAGGATCAGTTGTCCCACTTAACAAGCGTCGCATTCCCCATGATCATGTGACCAAAATTTGGGTGTGTGACACAACCGGCCTGCATTTCTGATGGTTGCAGCATCCTCTGGGGTCATGGCGGTCACTGTTTGTGAACTTCCCAGCCCAACAAAGTCAACGGGAGGGAAGCTGGGTTTGCTTAACCGCTGCCTGATTCACTTAACAACCGCAGTGATTCATTTAACAAGCAGGTTGTAAAGTGGGGTGTGACTCCCTTAAACAACGGCCTTGCTTAGCAAGGGGAAATTTGGGGTCTTGGTTGTGGTCGTAAGTTGAGGACTTCCTGTATAAATATTGCAGCCTCTGTCGCTTTCCTTCTTCCCTTCCACTTAATAGAAAAGAGCTCCCTGAGCCTATCCACATCCAATCCACATGGCCTGGCTTTGCGGCCCAGTTTACTGTTACAGCAATGGTAGACGTGCCAGAAGATTCTTCCTGTCTCCCATCCATCATGGAGATGACAGGATCACCAGCTGGCTTTCGATTACAGCATCTTTTTGTGCTGGTGATGTAAGAGCGAAATGCAGTTGTGATTCTTACAAAGCCGGGCAGGACCAGGGGATGATCCCAGTGCTAGAACGATTGGGTTGGCATATTAAAAAAAAAAAAATTAGAGGTGTGGAATAGGAGTCTGACAACAATTTCAAATCATTTTTATTCCCTCACGTGGCTCTCGTAATCTTTCAGGCCAGAGTCCAGTGGTTGTTTCTGTTGGTTTTTTAGACCACAGACAGTCCCAACTTCAAGGGCGACAGGCTGGGTATCCCGCTTCTTGTAAAACCTGTTGATCTTAGAGCAGGGATCTCCAACCTTTACAACTTTTAAGTCTGAAGGACTTCATCAGAATTCTCCAGCCAGCTTTGCTGGCTGGAGAAGTCTGGGAGCTGAAGCCCTTCAGACTTAAAGTTGCAAAGGTTGGAGACCCCTGTCTTAGAGGCTTCAGCCTTTTGAACAGCTGGATTTACAGTTTGAAAGCCATCTTGGTTTATCCAGATTTAAGGCTGCCACTCAGCCTTTCAACAGAGCTGTCGTTGGAGGGGACAAATCCGGCAGCTAATCTTTTTGTTATTTTGACCCGCGGAGCCTTGATAATCTAGAACAGGGGTCAGCAACCCACAGCTCTGGAGCCATATGTGGCTCTTTCATCCCTCTGCTGCGGCTCCCTGTCGCTCAAAACATCTGTCACAATCTCCAATGGGTGACATCTGCCAGCGTGCAATTTATTGAGCTTTTCGACCCCCGGTAGGTTTTTGTGGTTCCCTGTGTTTTCTTTTTTGTGGGAAATTGATCCGAATGGCTGTTTGGGTGTTTAAGGTTGCCGACCCCTGATCTAGAATTCAGTGGCCTTGAGTCTGAATACAGAGACTTGGGGAAACTTTGGGGGTGTTTTAGGCCTGGTTTGCCACAGACGGAAAGTTTCCACAGATAACAAAAGCTTGCATTGTGCCGCCAATCCAAAAAGTGCCAAATTGTATTTAGCTTCCAGTGTTTTTCTACTGAAAGGGTCAGAACCATAAAAACAAATATCCCTGGCTTTAGGGGAAAGACCCCAGCCTGTCTCCATAGCAACATAACCACCTCAGTGGACCTCTTAAAATGGCGTCCATGCCTTCTGAGTGAAGGGGCCCTCGGTGCTGTTCCGACAGCTACACTCTTGATTTTAACCCTTAAAGCAGGCAGAAATATGTGCCTAGTGCAGGGGTCTCCAACCTTAGCAACTTTGAGCCTGAGGGACTTCAACTCCCAGAATTCCCCAGCCACCTGGCTGAGGAATTCTGGGAGTTGAAGTCCGCCAGGGACTGAAAAAAAAGTGAATCGCAACTGCTTGTCACACTTACGAACATTTGCAGCATCCCCACGGCTGTGCGATCCAAATCAAGACGCTTGGCAACTGACTCGTATTTATGACGGTTGCCATGTTCCGGGGGGGTGGCTGTGTGGTCACGGGATTCCCCCTTTTGCAGCCTTCTGTCAAGCAAAGTCAGTGGGCAGGCCAGATTCCCTTAAGTATTAACTAACTTAAGCGCTGCAGGGATTCACTTAACAACCGTGGCAAGAAAATTTGTAAAAGAGGGGTCAAAACTCACTGTCTCGCTTAGCAACGGCAAAAATTTGGGGCTCAGCTGTGGTCGTAAGGCAAGGGACTGCCTGCCTTTGACGGGAAAGGTGAAACCAGCTTTCAACTTCTTCCGTGACTCAGCAGTCAAACAGTTGTGGGTGTGCATGTGACTTGACAATCATGCACTGTTTATGTTGGTGTCTTTTAAGTACAAGTGTTAGCCAAGGGAGGATTTGTGTATACTTACCAAGGTGTCGTTCTCACCCTCTGACATAGCCAGCAAAAAAGGGCTTACAGGAAACAAAGAGAAAAAAGATTTCCATCCAGCAGTGGGCTGCACTTACCTTAACAACCGGTTCACTGGTTATGAGCATGCACACATGTGCTTCGCTCGCTCGCACACCTTGCACGCATGCGTGCAACATAAAAAACAAGGCTAAGTAGGACAGAAATAGACAGCCGCCCACCCAACCACTGTTTCTATCCAATTGTGGTTTTGTCATTGCCCACCCAAGTATGCTAACCCAAGACCAGGGACCTCCAAACTTGGCAACTCTTAAGACTTGTGGACTTCAACTCCCAGAATTAGTCTAGTGAAGAGAAGGACCAGGGGAGACATGACAGCAGTGTTCCAGTATTCGAGGGGCTGCCACAGAGAGGAGGGGGGGGGGTCAAGCTATTTTCCAAAGCACCCAAAGGCCAGACAAGGAATAACAGATGAAAACTGAACGAGGAGAGATTGAGCCTAGGAATAAGGAGAAAATTTCTGACAGTGAGAACAATCAACCCATAGAACAGAAATTGCCTTCGGAAGTTGTGAGAGCTTCATCACCGGAGGCTTTCAAGAAGAGATTAGACTGACATTTCTCAGAAATGGTGTAGGGTCTCCTGCTTGGGTGGGGGGGTTGGACTAGATGACCTACAAGGTCCCTTCCAACTCTGTTTATCTGTCTGAATTCCTCAGCCAGCCAGCCCATTTTGCTGGCGATATCCGAGGGTGAGAACGGCCACCTTGGTAAAGACGGCCGGCTGAGGAATTCTGGGAGTCCACAAATCTTAAAATGGCCGAGTTTGGAGACTTCTGCCCAAGACCACACTCCATCCGTGCCCCTCCTGAGAATCCAGCCATTCCAGATACACTTTCAAAGCTGAGTCTTAGCTTTTGGGATGCCAAATGTTAGCGGAAGCCGTCAATTTCAAGCATGCTTTCCCAAGCAGTCATCGGAATGGCCCTTGTTTGCTTCCTTTGTATCTGTGGAACTGGGTGTCGCTCTCTGAATAGAAAACACACCAGCCGAGGGTGGGGTGTCCTAACCTGAGAGTCGAAGATAAGCTGTATCTCGGTTTGTGTAGACCGAAAGGCAAATTGTGTTTTGGCTTTTTGTGCAAGGGCGTGATGCAATGCACTGGCTCCCTCTCTCCTCTCCTTGCCCAGTAGCTCCACCAGGAAGCCATGCCAGCGTGTTTCCCTTTTGACTTGGCCAACTCTAATCTACAAAACTCCTCCTTCCTTCTGTCTCCTGCATTTTCGCCTTTACTTTCTGGCTGTAAGGGATGGTCCTGTTTTAATTGGCGACCCACAAGATCAGGCATTTTTTTTGCAGAAATCTTTTAGCTTCCTGAGTGGGGGAATGAAGTCCTTGACAATTCCTGTTCGTGTGAAAACAAAGACACTCGTTTCTGAGTGGCAGCTCCTCCAGAGAGGAAAAATGGGAAGAAGCTTGTGATCATTGGAAAAGAAGTTGGTTTCTTTTGCTAAATCACAGTCCAGAATAAGCTGAACCTGCTGTGGGCAGGCTTGTGAGTGTGTCTGCAGGATCCACAAAGGAATGTTTGATGGGAAAGCACTTAGCTTACTTTTCTAAAACCGTCTGCGGGGTAGGCTAGGACTAAGAATCGGCGGCTTTCCAAAAGTAAAACTACAACTCCCAGTATGACTGTTGGTGAGGCATGCTGGGAATTGTAGTTTAGCTAGATGTGAAAAGGCCCTAGATCAGTGTTTATCAACCTTGGCGACTTTAAGCATAGCTGGCTGGGGGATTCTGGGAGTTGAAGTGCACAGGACTTAAAGTCGCCAAGGTTGAGAAACACTGCCCTAGATGCTGGCTAAGAACACACTTGCAGACTTATGTAGCTTTTATCATTCAAGGTGCAATGGGAAATGCAGTTCTGCGAAGCCATTGCGGAAAATAAACAGCACACAATGACTGCAATTGCCACAGTTTCTTATAGACCCAGCTGCAAAAGCGATAATGAGGTTATAAAATCTCATGGGATACTATTTCAAGGCTTTGCAAATCAATCAATCAATCAATCGAAGGGCTCCCAGGCTTCAGTGTGCTTCATTTCCTATGTACGTCCTATGCCGTGTTTTGTCACTGAGTTCTATTTTTCTAACTTAATAACTATGGTGTGTGTGTGTGTGCCCTAAACAAACCCGAGTTAGCAAAGAGGAGATTAAATGTGAATGATGGCTGGCAATACTAACTTGATAAATCAAGATAATTAGAGGTGAAAAGTTGTTGACCTTAATTGCACTAAGGCTATTGTGATTGCTTTAATATATTTGTATCTGTGATACAGTTTTTTTTAAAAAAAAAAATATCCTTGGACCTGCCTATAAATCTGTATATTTTGGTAGGTGGAAAGTTAATAACACTGTTGAAACTCTATAAATATGTACATATTTTGAGGATTATCATGACGAAAGTTGTAAAATTCCTGTACAAAAAAACTTTAATAAATCTGGTTTCATAACAAATTGTTTGCCTCCTTTGAAGCTTTGTGCGATTTCCTCATTTTTGATTCTGCCACAATCTCGCAACACTTGGCACTTACGACGTCCCAGTGAAAACAAATACGACAGAGTTAAAACAACATACGACACAAATTGCAAAATCAAAACTGGAAGGAGGAGAGAAAAATGATAACAACAAGCGGTGTAGATGATGTTCTTGAAACAACTTCAAAAAAGAACAACACCACTTTCTAAAGTTTCTAGGGAGGGGTTGCTCTGGTCTCAAGGAAGTCCTAGTCCACCACTTTAATGCTAGTCCAAAAAAAGCAACATATTCTAGTTTGCAAGATCCAATCTGAATCAATTACCAGGACCAGAGGTTTACTCTTCCAAGCTTTTGGAGTCATGCTGGAGCCCACCCTCTGGAAACCTCTCTCTCTCTCTCTCTCTCTCTCTTTCCAGAATGTGTCATTCTGGAGAAAGAGAAGTTCCCAGAGGCTCAGCTCCAGCATGAGAGTCAGTAGTATTCAGCCGGTTTGGATAAACTGGTAGTGGCGACCTGTGGGTGGGCCTGGCACTATGCTGTCCTATTTAGACATATTTTCTAAGCTGTGCACATGCGTGCAACTGCATGTGCGAGCAAAGCATGTGTGCTCACAAAGTGAAAACCCACATTTTTGGTGTGTGGTGAACTAGTGGTAAATCTTATGTAAAAACCCACCTCTGATGAGTGTCATTCTGGAGAGAGAGAAGTTCCCTGAGGATGGGTTCCAGCACGAGTGCCAGTGGTGGTATTCAGCCGGTTCACACTGGTTTGGGCGAACTAATAGTGGTGACCTGCGGGTGGGCCTGGCTCTATGCCGTCCTATTTAGCCACGTTTTTTAAGCTGCACACATGCGTGCAAGCCACACACCAAAGCAAAGTGCATGCACCGAAAGCCACGTGCATATGTGGAAGGCCATGCACATGTGCAGAAGGCTCCCACGCTCTCAAAGTGAGCGTGCGCACGCTCACATTTTCGGTGCACGGCAATCCAGTGGTAAACATGTGAGACCCACCTCTGACGAGTGTCATTCTGGAAAGAGAGAAGTTCCCTGAGGATGGGCTCCAGCACAAGTCTGAAAGCTTGGAAGAATAAATAAGAATCAACCTATGTTTCTGCTAACTGACTCCAATTGGATCCTGCAACATTAGCCTGGGACACATACATCTGCCTTCATTTGTGAGAGATATGGGCAGCCAATGGCTTTGAATTTGGACCCACCTTTAGAAAGCTGGACCAGCAAGGAGTCCTTCCTTCTATGATCCAGCAGGCCAGGTGGAATTTACTCAGAGAAGGCAGTCTCAGAGCTACGCCAGGGTTTGGTAAATTGACACAACTTAAATTAGATTCTGGTAACCAGGGCAGGGCCCACACTATAGGTATGACATGTTCTCATCATTTTGGATTACTTCTAACTTCCTAAGAGTCTTTCAAAGCAGCCTCATGCAAAGCACATTACAGTAATCTACGTGGGGAGTGATGAAAGCATGGGTTGCATTCAGCAGGGCTTCTTGCACCAAGAAAGGATGCAGATGGGCAAATGCCTCCAACCATGCAATCCATGCAGAACTAGAAATCCAGAAAGATGTTCCACACCATTTCCCCCAGTTCAAAGCCTGCTGCTGGGCAGCTTGCGCCCGTCCATCCATGGCTCAACTAACACCAAAGGAGAACAGACAGAAGTCCCATATTACTTGGGTTCCATTAGAACTTGTTTCTCTCCCCTCCCCCCATCCAGACCTTCATAGTCCAGGATAAATACCATCTCTTTCTCAACAACTTGGAGTAGTGATGTAGACTTCTTACTGAAGAACTGTACATCAGCAACAATAATTCCCCCCCCCCCTCAACCTAATCTTGTTCCAGTCCTGTTAATCCAGGGCTGTCAAACTCTATTTCATTGAGGGCCGCATCAGGGTTGTGTTTGACCTTGGGTAAGGTGACCAGATATTCAAAGTCCCAAAGCGGGACACCGTCGACAGGCTGGGGGGGGGGGGGGCGGCGCGCTCTGGTAAGTCACACGCCTGTGCAGTGGGCATCGGGGTCGAGGCGCGCCCCCACCCGCCCCCGCGGGGCCCTCTTTAAAGGCAGCGGTGGCAACCCGGCCCGGCGGCGCTGAGAGCCGCAGGCTCTGGCCGCCACCGCTGCCTTTAAAGAGGCCGCCACGGGGGCGGGTGGGAGTGCTCCCCAGCCCCAATGCCCTCTGCGCAAGCGCATGATGCACCAGAGCGTGCGCGACCCCCCCTCCTCGGCCCTGACGCCCTCCCTGCCCGAGCCGGTGCTCAGAGGCGGGATATCTGAAGGTGAACCGGGACTGTCCTGCCAGAAGTGGGAGTCTGGTCACCTTAACCTTGGGGGGGGGCATAATGGGCATGGCCAGGGTGGGCATGGCCAGCTTGACGTCACCACTGCTCTGCTAGTGAAAACGGGCTCCCGTCTCCGGCTGCGATGACCTCCTACAACCCTCTGTCAGGGAAAATGGAGCTCATGGGGCTGCATGCGGTCCTCCCGAGCACCATTTTTCCTGGCAGAAGCACTGTGGGCTGGTCCTTTGCTGTTTCCAGGGCAGCCCCGCGGGCCAGATCTAAGCACTCCATGGGCTGGATCACCCCTGTGTGAATCCTATGGCCCTCCTCCCATTTGTGACTGTCATATATAAGCTGGAATCCCCCAATTCACAATAACTAGATTAATACGAATGATGTGGGACTGGAGGCTAAAACATATGAAGAACGGTTGCAAGAACTGGGTATATCTAGTTTAATGAAAAGAAGGACTGGGGGAGACATGATAGCAGTGTTCCAATATCTCAGGGATTGCCACAAAGAAGAGGGAGTCAAGCTATTTTCCAAAGCACCTGGGGGCAGAACAAGAAGCAATGGGTGGAAACTAATCAAGGAGAGAAGCAACCTAGAACTGAGGAGAAATTTCCTGACAGTTAGAACAATTAATCAGTGGAACAGCTTGCCTCCAGAAGTTGTGAATGCCCCAACACTGGAAGTCTTTAAGAAGATGTTGGATAGCCATTTGTCTGAAACAGTATAAGGTTCCTGCCTAGGCAGGGGGTTGGACTAGAAGACCTCCAAGGTCCCTTCCAACTCTGCTATTGTATTGTATTGTGTTGTATGTGGAATGTGGGTCACACTCGCAGGAGGGAGGGCTCTTTCCCAGGGCCACAATAGAAAGCATCCTCATTCATGGCATTATGGTGTGGTATGCTGGCTTGACAGCTGGGGATAGGAAGACATTACAGAGAGTGGTGAGCACAGCAGAAAACATTGTGGGCTGTCCCCTGATACCACTAGGGCTCACTGCCTTCGCAGAGTGAGGAAAATCCTCAGAGACGACGCACACCCTGATCAGCCCTTCTTTATTCTCCTACCACCTGGAAGGAGATATAGAAGCCTAGGCCGCCGCGCAGACAGGCTGAAGAACAGTTTTCATCCGTGGGCTGTCAGACTCCAGAATGAAAAATAACCCGACAACAACATAGTGTGATTGACACAACGTGCAATAAATGGACATGGTACAATAGGACTGGGTGTTTGTTGGTAGGATTCACTGGGCTAGGGATTATTATTTTTCGTCTTTCACTGTGAGTTGGATTGTGTTGGAGTCAGGGCTGGGTTCCTGCCAGTTCTAAGCTCTTCTATAGATGAGGTTCCACAAATCTACAGGGCCATTTAGAACCGGTTCCAGCTCTCTCCCCACGCCCATCCGCACATCATCAAGAGGAAGAGCGAGAGGAGGAATTCTGGGAGTTGAAGTCCACAAGTCTTAAAGCTGTCAAGTTTGTACACCCCTGGGTTGTTTTTTTCCTAAAGGGTTAGGGGTGCGAGGGTCTTGTAACTTGACAGCTTTAAGACTTGCGTGCTTCAAACGCCAGAGTTCCTGAGCCAGCATTTTGGTTGCGAAGCAAGAGCGTTGTTAAGTGAGTTTCACCACATTTTACAAGTTGGCCCGCCCACCCAGTCACATGGCACAGGACCTAGCTATTTGCGGGATCGTATCCTGCCCCATACATCCCTTCGGCCGATTCGCTCACACAGAGAGGAATTTCTCCGGGTGCCGTCCACTAGGCAGTGCCAGCGGGCGACGCCCAGGGGAAGGGCCTTCTCTGTGATGGGCCCGACTCTCTGGAACGACCTACCCCCGGATATTAGAACGACTACAGACCTCCGCGCCTTCTGCCAAAAATAAAAAATCTATTTGTTTCATCAGGCCGGCTTGGCCTAATCTACGCTTCTCGCCCCAGTCTGTTTTCTCAAATTGTTTATTGGGTTTTAATGGGTGGTAATTTTAATGGTTTTTAAATTTTGTACAGGGTAGTTCAATTCGTTTTTAAATTTGTGTGTATTGTATGTTTTTAGTTGGTTTTTAATTTTCCTGTACACCGCCCCGAGTCCCTTCGGGGAGAGGGGGCGGTTTATAAATATAATAATTTGAAAATTGAATTGACATGACTCCCAAGCCACTCCCACCCAGTCACATGGCCAGCAAGCCACTCCCACAAAGCAGGACACACCTACAGAAGAGGTTCTAAAAAGTTTTGAAACCCACCACTGGTTGGGGTGTATGTGTGCACGATGGGAGGCTCAGCCTATCTGCTGGTACACCTGTTGTACTCTGACAATAAAGGTTTGAATTGACTTGGAGCAAAGTGACAAAGAAACTTGGAATCTTTGGTATGCAGAAAGAGAGCGGAGGCAGACTCTCCCTCTCCGTTCCCAGGATATTTCTAGTCGCTTATGCAGTGCTTTAGCCTGGCAAGATGTTTGTCATAGGGGAGCAGCAGTAAAGAAACTGATCTGAAGTAACTCTTGGTTTCATTCTTGGACCAGACACACCAGTGGTGGGTTTCTGCAGGCTCGCACCTACTCGCAAGAGCCGGATGGTGAAATTTAGAGAGCCGGTGAGAGGGGGTTCCACCGTCGGACCCAGAGGTAAGTCTGGCCTGCCACTGCCGGTAACCCAATGGGAAGGAAAGGAAGGCAGAAAGTAAGAAAGGAAAGGAAAGGAGGAAGGAAGGAAGGAAGGAAGGAAGGAAGGAAGGAAGGAAGGAAGGAAGGAAGGAAGGAAGGAAAATTTATCATCACAATTGAGCCCAAAATTTTGGTTGCTAAGCAAGAGTGTTGTTAAATGAGTTTCACCACATTTTACAAGTTGGCCACTCCCACCCTGTCACATGACTGCCAAGCCACGCCCACAAAATAGGCCACACCTAGAGAGTAGGTTCTAAAAAAATTTGAAACCCACCACTGAGACACACAATCAATCTTTAGGACCACGGCTGTTGTCTGCAAGTACATTTCTACCTAAGTCTGTCTTCCTGCCTATTCCTGGCTCTACAGGTAGTCCTTGACTTACAACAGTTCATTTAGTGACCGTTCAAAGTGACAACGGCACTGAAAAAAAGTGACTGATGACCATTTTTCTGTTCTGACCGAGGCTTCCCAAGAGCATAAAGCAAACTCCTGGTCCCGACAAAACCCCCTTTTATTAATTGACTGTGAATTCTGCTCATTCACATCCAGTAAAGTTTTTCAAGGGAGGATTTACGGTCACAGACCTTATCTGGCTTGGAGAGCTGCCAGGCCGATATCTGCAAAACTTGGCAAGGAGTCTCGAAGAGTCATGAACCAATGAAGTGAACTAATTGTCTCCTGCAAACTCCACTCCCCTTTTGCTCCTCTTTTATTCCGTATGGGAGGGGCCTTTCATCGTCCACCTGTGGCCTTACTCTGAAGTCAACCCCTGTTCTTTAGCTGCTCCCTTTGTCTGGCAACCCTGCGCATGCGCACACTGGGAACAGGCTCCAGCTGTTCTTCTACCCCACTGATCTCTGACTCTGAAGCAGCGTTTCTCAAATAGTGGGGCGCATGGGGGGTGGGGGCAGGGCGGGGACGACGACACACAGACAGAGAGAAGCACAGACACAGAGAGAGACAGGGAGGGGGGGGAGGAATCAGAGAGTGACAGACACACACAGAGAGACAGAAAGAGACAGGGAGAGAAAGAGAGAGACACAGGAAGTGCGTGAATGCAAGACACACACACACACACACAGTGATAGATTGGCAGACGAAGGAGAGACAGACAGAGATAGAGAGAAAGAAAAAGAAAGAAAGAAAAAAGTGGGAGAGAGAAAGAAAGACAGACAGAGAGAAAGAGAGAGACAGAAAGGAAAGAGAAAAAAGAGAGAGAAAGAAAAAAGAGAAAAAGAGAGAGAGAGAAAGAGAAAGAGAAAGAAATTTCTTTCTTTTTTATTCTCTTATACTTAATAAGGATACAGTGTTATGCAGAGGTGTACTTATAACAATTTTATAGACAAATGATACTATTTACAGTCGCGCGGGGGGGGGGGCGCGAAATGTTTTCTTCTTCCTAGGGGGGGCCTGACAGAAAATAATTGAGAAACACTGCTCTGAAGGCAGCTGATAACTGTCAAATGGCTCTGATCCCCTCTCTGCCTCCGACACAAAGCCCTCATCAGAGCCTTCCCCAGATTCCAGGACTGGCCCAGGTTCCCCTTCCTCATTGTCCAAATCTGCTGCCAGACCACATTTTCACACTTATGACCGTTGCAGCATCTCCTAGGGTCATGCCATTTACATTCGGATGCTTGACAACTGACTCACATTTATGACGGTTGCCATGTCCCGGGGTCACACGATCCCCTTTTGTGACCTTCTGACAAGCAAAGCCAACGGGGAAATCAGATTCCCTTAACAACCCTATTATTCATTTAACAACTACAGCGATTCACTTAACGAACGTGGCAGGGAAGGTTGTAAAATGGGACAGAACGCGCTTAACAGAGTTCTCACTTAGCAACACAGATTCTGGGCTTAGTTGTGGCTGCAATTTGAGGACTACCTGACCTTGGTTAATTGGACTGTGTACCCAAAGCTTTCTTTTCAGTCCGTTTCTTGCCCTTAATAATAATAATAATAATAATAATAATTTAATTTGTAGACCGCTCCCTCTCCCCATAGGGACCTCTCCCCTTATAGGACTAAATGCTAATTACGCCAGCCTTCTCAGCTAGAGAATATGCAATATTTTTTTCTGTAGGTGGATTGTATAGGCAGATTATAGGAACGTTACATCTATTATAATTGATGTCCAGCAAGCCGTTCGTCATCTGGGATGCATCGCACTACCTCCAGTCCTGCTGCCAGAGAGCTTAGTCAACGAGTGAAGCAACCCAAGGATTTACTCAGCTGACAGATTTCCTTTGTGCTGTGATTTTGTTTCCTTTAACAGGTTCTTAACCAGTCCCAAAACAAAAAAAGACTCTTAAAGAGTCAGCCGTTTGGCCACTGTTCACAAATACAGGCCTGGCCATCTCTTTTCCCATCTCATTTTCATGTATGATAGAGCAGGGGTCTCCAACCTTTGCAACTTTAAGTCTGAAGGACTTCAGCTCCCAGACTTCTCCAGCCAGCTTTGGAGAATTTTGAAGAACTTTGAAGAACTTTTGGAGAACTTTGCTGGCTGGAGAATTCTGGGAGCTGAAGTCCTTCAGACTTAACGTTGCAAAGGTTGGAGACCCCTGTGATAGAGGATGGCTGGATACAGAATGCCCATTTCCCCCCCCCCCCCAAGTTTTCTTATTTTTAATTTACAAAAATAAACATTCCATCTTTCCTTCTGCAGAGTGTCGCCTGGGTACACATATCTCTGTGTAATATCGTTCCTCTTTTGCCACATCTTTCACATTCATATGAACATTATTCATGCTGACGACCATCTTCAAAGCGCTCCATGGCTCGGGGCCTAGCTATATCCGCGACCGCCTCTTGCCCCATACATCCCTTCGACCGATCCGCTCCCACAGAGAGGGCCTTCTCAGGGTACCGTCGGCCGGGCAATGCCGGTTGGCGGTGCCCAGGGGAAGAGCCTTCTCTGTGGCGGGCCCTGCCCTCTGGAATGACCTTCCCCCCGATCTACGCACCATCGTGGCCCTCCGCCTCTTCCGCCAACGTCTTAAAACTTACTTATTCCAACAAGCCGGCCTAGCATAACCCCGTTTCTGATTTTATAGGGATAATTTTAAATTTTAGAGTGTTAGTATTTTAGCACAGGGAATTATTTAATTAGTTTTTTAAATTTTGGATTTTGTACTGTGTATGTTTTTTAATGATGCCTGTGCGCCTTCTCCTTTTTTAGGAGAAGGGCGGGATATAAATTTAATAAAATAAAATAAAAAATAAATTATTTCCCTAAGTTTAGTATTATAATACACTGTATTGCCAAAAATATTTGCTCACCCATCCAAATAATCCGAATCAGGTGTTCCAATCACTTCCATGGCCACAGGTGTATAAAATCAAGTACTAGGCGTGCAGACTGTTGTTACAAACATGTGTGAAAGAATGGGTCGCTCTCAGGAGCTCAGCGTGGAATTGTGATAGGAGGCCACCTGTGCAACAAATCCAGTTGTGAAATTTCCTCACTCCTAAATATTCCACAGTCAACTGTTAGCTGTATTATAAGAATGTGGAAGTGTTTGGGAACGACAGCAACTCAGCCACGAAGTGGCAGGCCACGTAAACGGACGGAGTAGGGTCAGCGGATGCTGAGGTGCATAGTGCAAAGAGGTCACCAACGTTCTGCAGAGTCAATCGCTACAGACCTCCAAACTTCATGTGGCCTTCAGCTTAGCTCAAGAACAGTGCGCAGTGGACCAACGTCATATTAAACCCTATGAATTAGGAATGGGATGCCACTTACTGTACGTTCATATGCGAGTCAAGGCAGGTGAGTGAAGACTTTTGGCAATATAGTGTATATTGAGCATCTAAACGTTATGGAACTCTCCATTTTTCTTCTTAATATCTTCCAGTAATAATATCATATCAACATGAAACATCATTATTCTCATAATACACATACTAACAGTTTTCATCTTATTTCTACCTCTATCTAAGTGTATTATCTACTTATTTTTTTAGCTTTCTTCATTTCCAAACTCCTTTCCCCCCCCTCCAACCATTGATAAAATACTTCCCAAATCATATCATAGCCAGTTTGCTTTTCTCCTTAATTGCTAATGTTAATCTGTTCATTTCTGCACATTCTAATATTTTCCTTATCACCTTCTCATCAATAGGAATCTCTACACTTTTCCATTGTTGTGCAAACACAATTCTAGCTGCGGTTAATACATGAATGATTAAATATGCATTCTCTTTATTGTAAGTTTCAGGTAGAATTCCTAGCAGAAATGTTTCTGGCTTCAGCTCAATATGTTGTTGTATCATCTCTTCCAACCGCATCTTAATTTTTGTCCAATACTTCGTTGCCTCTCCACATGCCCACCACATATGATAATAAGATCCGGTATTTGGTGGTACTTCCAATATTTAGCTGCGTTGTCTTTAAACATCTTTGCCAACCCAAAATACAGATCTTTATAGTCCATTTAACTGGCCCAAATTGTTCCTTTCTGTCCCATTTCTGCTTATCCATCCCTCCTCTCTTTAAGTGAAAATTAAGTGAAAAAGTTAAATGAAAAAAGCCACAGTAGTGTGCTTAAAATGGGCACCACTGGAGACCCCTTATGGGGAGGGGCTTATGGCCCCCAAACCATTTCTTCACTCCCCATACTGCATTAGCGGAGTATGAGAAAATCACGGCACTTGCTGAAATTAAAATTCCTAGAGAGGACCATTTCTGCGAGACCTCTCTAGGATGTCATCTGAATCATAAATGTTGAAAAGGGAAAATCAACTGAGGTACATGGAATCCTCGACTTACGAGCAGAATTGAACCTGAGATTTCGGTTGCTAAGCAAGACATTTCTTAAGTGAGTTTTGCCCCATTGGATGACCTTTCTGGCCACCGTTGTTAAGTGAATCACTGCAATTGTTAAGTTAGTAGTACTTGTTAAGTGAAATCTGGCTTCCCCACTGACTTTACTTGTCGGAAGGTGGCCAAAAGAGATCACATGACACTGCAATCGTCATAAATGTGAATCAGTTGCCAAGCATCCAAATTTTGATCACGTGACCACGTGGATGCTGGAACGGTCATACGTGTGAAAATGGTGATAAGTCAGTTTTTCCAGTGCTGTTGTAACTTCCAACGGTCATTAAACGAATGTTATAAGTCGAAGATTACCTCTCAAGACTTCCTCAGGGAGGTCAGCTGAGGAAAGCTGTGTTGTGTCATTGCCTCAAACTCTGGCTATTTTTTTTTTTGTTTTGTTCTAAGATTGTGACATCTCACAAATGTACGAAAGGGCTTTTGAGATGAAGGTGTGTGTCACAGTTTCATTATTTTGAGGAAAGCCTCTGATCTTGCAAACACCTTATTGACAAGATGAGAGGCAAATGAGTAAGTAGATTCACAGTAGTGTTGCAGCCTGTGGGCTGCCAAATCAGAGGAGGAGGTGTAGGAATCAGGGTCAGCATCCAAGCAACCAAGAACTCCGAGGGGGAAGAGGGAATGGGGTTGGCAGAGAGAGACAGAGGCAGAGCCTGGGCCATCCATCAGCCCTCCGATGGAGAGTCAACAGCGCTTGTGACGTCTCGTCTGGACTATTGCAATGCTCTCTACATGGGGCTCCCCTTGAGATGCACTCGAAAGCTACAGCTGGTCCAGAACGCGGCCGCGCGGGCAGTTTTGGGAGCTACTAGATACTCCCATGTTACATCACTCCTGCACGAGCTGCACTGGCTGCCTGTGGCCTTTCGGGTGCGTTTCAAGGTGTTGACTATCATCTTTAAAGCACTCCATGGCACAGGACATAGTTATTTGCAGGATCGTATCCTGCCCCATACATCCCTTCGGCCGATCCGCTCCCACAGAGAGGGACTTCTCCGGGTGCCGTCCACCAGGCAATGCCAGCGGGCGACGCCCAGGGGAAGGGCCTTCTCTATGATGGGCCCGACCCTCTGGAACGACCTATCCCCGGATATTAGAACGACCACAGAAGCACTTTCCTCTTTTTTAATTTAATTGACTTCCCTACTTTATAAATCACAATTACTGTGGAACCTGTGGGCGGTTAGAAAATTTTACTACTAACAGAGATACAAAAGTGGGCGGTAGGTATAAAAACGTTGACTACCCCTGAGATAAAGGATGGAGGAACCCAGTGGTGAAATGCTACCGGTTTGGACTGGTTTGCCTGAACCAGTAGTAAAAAAATGCTACCGTTCGGGTGAACCGGTATTTCTGACGATCAGCTGAGACGTGTGATTTATATTATTTAGGAAACACGATTTCCTGTTTTCTAGCTAATCTAAATCGAGTGGCACAGTGCATTCCCCCCCACCTTGCTGTCCTACTTACCTTTCAGGCGCACTTGGTAGAAGGCTCTGCCCACCCATCCAGATGTCATCACGTCCGTTTTTGACGCTCTGCGCATGCACAGATGGTCCTGTGCCTGTGTGGAAGGTCCTATGCATGTGGGGAGGTGGCGCATAGGCTCACATTTGCAAACCGGTAGTGAAGGTAAATAGATTTCAACCCTGGGGGAACCCACAGCTGCGTAAAGGGCAGAGAAAGAACCTCAACAAAAAAGACCCTCCTTAACTGATCAGTTTAAAAAAAATGTCTGGGGAACTATCAGATAAACCGGGAAGGGAGGCAGGAGCCCGTAGCTGTATCCGGGAAAGAGAAAGCCACTCAGATAGGATCCTCCCCTTAACTCAGGGGTGTCCAAACTTGGGAACTTTAAGACTTATGGACTTCAACTTGCGGACTTCATGCTGGCTGGGGAATTCTGGGAGTTGAAGTCCACAAGTCTTAAAGTTCCTAAGTTTGGACACACCTGCTTAACTGATCAGGCTGTGAAAAGAGACAGTGGGAGATTTGTGCTTTCAGAATTGCAAGACTGATGCCGGCCTTCCTACGCAGATCAGACAGGAAATACAGCAACCAGATGAGCTAAGGCTGCTGTATTGTGACTCTGCATTAACAGAACCTTGCAAGTCTGAAAGTACAAATCTCCCACTGTCTTTCTTTTACAGCCTGATCAGTTAGGGGAGGATCCTTTCTGAATGCCTTTTTCTTTCCCGGATACATCTGCAGGCTCCCCCCCCCTCTTCTGTTTATCTGTTTATCCCACGTCTACCAAGGTCATTCGCACATATCATTACACCCAGTTGATCTTGATGTGCAAATAGAGTTCATGTATCTAATTGCACATCCATAAAGAGGGAGGAGAATGTCAATTGCATGGTCCTGAGTGTTTCCACATGCATGCGCATGCACGCGCACACACGCAGTGGGCACCCCTATAGTTAACATGGGTTCTTTTCATGAGACAGCCCACCCAGTTAGATCATCTTCACCCAAACCGAGATTAAATTTAACGAGAAGAATGTTTTCCCCCATTAGTTTGCTGGAATTAGCAATATAGAAATATAATTCATTCAGTGTAGATTCAAACTTAGCCATGAGACAAAAAAGTTTTTGTTTTATCTGATCCGGGGTGAAATCCAGCAGGTTCTGACAGGTTCTGGAGAACCGGTAGCGGAAATTTTGAGTAGTTCGGAGAACCGGCAAATGCCACCTCTGGCTAGCCCCAGAGTAGAGTGGGAATGGAGATTTTGCAGTATTCTTCCCCCAGGAGCAGAGAGGGAATGAGGATTTTGCAGTATCCTTCCCTCAGGAGTGGAGAGGGAATGGAGATTTTGCAGTATCCTTCCCCCAGGAGTGGAGAGGGAATGGGGATTTTGCAGTATCCTTCCCCCAGGAGTGGAGAGGGAATGGGGATTTTGCAGTATCCTTCCCCCAGGAGTGGAGAGGGAATGGGGATTTTGTAGTATCCTTCCCCAGGAGTGGAGAGGGAATGGGGATTTTGCAGTATCCTTCCCCCAGGAGTGGAGAGGGAATGGGGATTTTGCAGTATCCTTCCCCCAGGAGTGGAGAGGGAATGGGGATTTTGCAGTATCCTTCCCCCAGGAGTGGAGAGGGAATGGTTTTTTTTGCAGTATCCTTCCCCCAGGAGTGGAGAGGGAATGGGTTTTTTTGCAGTATCCTTCCCCCAGGAATGGAGAGGGAATGGGGATTTTGCAGTATCCTTCCCCCAGAAGTGGAGAGGGAATGGGGATTTTGCAGTATCCTTCCCCCAGGAGTGGAGAGGGAATGGGGATTTTGCAGTATCCTTCCCCCAGGAGTGGAGAGAGAATGGAGATTTTGCAGTATCCTTCCCCTGCCATACCCACCAAGCCACAGCCACAGAACTGGTAGTAAAAAAAAATTGAATTTCACCACTGCTTTGATCCATGATCTTTGTTGAGATCTGGGTAGGGGAAAGCATCCCTTTTGATCCTGTTGGATCTCACAATAGTACAGCTAGTCCTTGACTTAGTATGATAATGGAGCCTGCCTATTAAGATCATGATGGTAATTAAGTAAGATGATCTCACTTAAAGACTCCCCCACCACTTTCTCTCCCTACAGAGCGTAGGGCGCCTCAGGAATCTTGGAGATATTTGCTGTCCCTGGAACAGCTGAGTGGCTGGGTTGGAAGCAGGCCAAGACCTGCAGAGACCTCCGGAGGGATGGGGGGGGGGTGCGGTAGGCAGGGGGGAGGATGCTGCAGTGTCCCTGTGGTCAGTTGTAAGGGTGAACAACCATGGGGAGGATCTGTTATTACTTCAAAGGATCACTAAGCATCTGATCATGTCAAGGATTACCTATATTTGATCCTATTGACCAAGGTATCTTCCTGGACTGCCTATGAAGGTTGGGAGTTGTGGGGGTGTACTTTAGCTCCTTCCTGAGTGGGCAATACCACTCAAGGGCAAGAGAAGAAGAGAGGTAAAGTATGTTTGGTAACTTTTCACTGTTGGAGTCTCATAAAACATCTATTCGAAACTCCTGGGAGAAATCATTTGTCAGTTTGGGATGAAATAAAATAAAATAATATATTTAAATAAATACAATTTGAAAGTCAACTAATTTTTCCTAGCATGTCTCTGGAGAAGGTAAATAAAGCAGAAGTGTGTAATCCAACAACAGAAAGAACACTTTTATGAGTGCAAATTATGCATTGCAAAGATCACTTGGAATGGGAGATGCTTCTAATGGAATCTACTGGATTCCCTGCATGGATTGCCCCTGTGACTATGTAAGACAGTTGGGAAGGAAGCTAACCACCAGACTGTGAGAACATAAGTGAGCGGTCAGATGAGGAGACCCAAACTCATTGGTAGCCTTACATTGCAATGGACAATGACAGATATTCAGTGTTGTAGCTACTAAGACTGTTGGCTGAGCAGGATCAAAAACAGCCAGGGAAATGATTGGGGACTGGGAAACAGGTCCTTTGTCAGTTAACAGGAGTGCTGATTTGCCACCAACTTATCAAGTACTCAGGATCTGAGGCAGAGGTGGTGTCCAGCCAGTTCTGACAGGTTCTGGAGAACCGGTAGCAGAAATTTTGAGTAGTTTGGAGAACCGGCAAATAGGCTAGCCCCGCCCCTGCTGCCTCCCAGCTGATCTTTTGTTGCCCTGAACAGGAGAACGGAGCTGGAAAGCAGGTTAGTGGGGTGGGGAGGGAATGGGGATTTTACAGTATCCTTCTTCTGTCACACCCAAAAAGCCACACTACGTCCAAAAAGCCATGGCCACAGAACCGGTAGTAAAAATTTTTGAATTCCACCGCTGATCTGAGGGCTTGGCAGCACAAAGAAACAACAGCCAATTGCCAGTCATCAACACACCAATCAACCAATAGGAAGGCACCACATAAATACAACTCATAGAATAGCCCAAAGCACACTTTCCTTTAAGAGAGAAGTTCCCTGAGGATGAGCTCCAGCATAAGTCTGAAAGTTCAGAAGACTAAACCTCCGGTCCTGGTGACCGACCCAGATTGGATCTTGCAACATTAGCCTACGGCACATTTGCCTTCATTTTAGAAAGAGTACTTTTACCTCAGCTGCACCTTCATTTGCTATTCTGATGATGTTACCACACACAGCGAGCATAGTTTCCATGAACCTGCCGAGTGGATGTCCGACAGCATCATATCTCAAATTACTTCCCTAAAGTTATCTTTGATGTTGTATACTTATGCAAACTACCTGCGAAGATTGATTTCGATTACCCTCTCAATTCAGTGCACGCTGTATTTCAGATGGAAAAAGTTTCATAACACTATATCTTAAAACAGCGAGAAGCTGGTGATTTTAGATAAATACGTGTCCAGTCAAGGAAATTAAAAAAAAAAACTATTAAAAATATGAGCTTAACTTTTGTCGATCAAGATCAGGACTTTCCTCTGAAAGTTTGGATGCTTTAATTTTCTGGACTTCCCTTGTTTGCAGCTGCTCACGGTCTTGAGGAGAAGGAAGGAGTTTTGAAGAAAATTTAAGCCGAAGTTATGTTCATAGTAAAACCAATATTTAACCCTGCTAAATTCTGCATAAGCAAGGTTGCATGGATTAAAGTTATGAATGATCATCTACCAGATTTCAAAAGTTGTCATGATGGCATATATTCCCAGTTTAATATATTGCTATCAGGCTGGGAAAACAAGTGATGAATTCTAATTTACTTTGGTTTTGTAGTTGAATGATAAATCCACACAATGACGCATTGATATTATTATAACCCAAATTGTCATTCATAGTTGTGCCCATTTCTTCCCTACAGATACTGTAGGATGGCATGAGAACTATAGATTGTCCAGCAGTAATAACAGCTGAAAGGACTGTGGATTGAACCCAAGAAATACACACATCAGGATATAAGATACACTATATTGCCAAAAGTATTCGCTCACCTGCCTTTACTCGTATATGAATTTACAGTAAGTGACATCCCATTCCTAATCCATAGGGTTCAATATGACGTTGGTCCACTGTGTACTGTCCTTGAGCTAATCTGAAGGCCACATGAAGTTTGGAGGTCTGTAGCGATTGAATCTGCAGAACGTTGGCGACCTCTTCGCACTATGCGCCTCAGCATCCTCTGACCCTGCTCCGTCCGTTTATGTGGCCTACCACTTTGTGGCTGAGTTGCTGTTGTTCCCAAACACTTCCACGTTCTTATAATACAGCTGACAGTTGACTGTGGAATATTTAGGAGCGAGGAAATTTCACAACTGGATTTGTTGCACAGGTGGCATCCTATCACAGTTCCATGCTGAGCTCCTGAGAGTGACCCATTCTTTCACACATGTTTGTAACAACAGTCTGCATGCCTAGGTCCTTGATTTTATACACCTGTGGCCATGGAAGTGATTGGAACCCCTGATTGATTATTTGGATGGGTGAGCAAACACTTTTGGTAATATAGTGTAAGCCAAACTACACATTACGCACCAACCCCAGGCTATCTGAAACACAATGACCATTTCTGGAGGGAATCCTGAATATTTTTCTTTTTTCTTCAAGACTTAGATGGCAGAAATTTACCTTTACTTGTCATCTCAATGGACGATTCCAACATTTATTCTACTCTGTACCAAAATGGTATTTAGCTTTTCCCCTATAGCAGGGATGTCCAAACCTGGGAACTTTAAGACTTGTGGACTTCAACTCCCAGAATTCCCCAGCCAGCATAGCTGGCTTGGGAATTCTGGGAGTTGAAGTCCACAAGTCTTAAAGTTCCCAAGTTTGGACATCCCTGCCCTATAGCATTTCTTAAGAAAATGTCACCTGTTCCCAGAATGATGGTTGTAATCAGTGGTGGGTTGCACATTTTGTTACCACTGGTTCACCGCATGCCTGCCTGCTTCACACACGTGTCTTCCGCTCATGCATTTTGTTTGCATGCGCCCGGCCTCAAAAACATGCCTAAATAGGAGGCGCATAGAGCTGGGGCGGATGGGCGGGAGGCAGGCCCACCCGCGATTTCCACTACCTGTTCAGGAGAACTGGTCCGAACTGGCTGAATATGACCTCTGGTTGTAATTTGGTAATGAGATGGGTAAGGTGGTCGGGAGCTGGAATGAATGTCTTGCTGCTTAAAGCCAAATTATTATTCCAGCATCCAGCCAGCTTCTTCCCTAGATTTTCAGACTTTTGTTAAAACTCATGGAAAGCCGTCACGGGGGAAACGCTGTCTAGGGCCCATTTAAATCAGCTGCAGAGAGTCAAATAAATGTAGAATTGAAACAAAGGGGAACAAAGCTCCAACATATTCCACCACTTCTGCAGAATGAAATGAACTCAAAATGCCTCCCCAGGAAACTTATTAAAGAGAGATCTGTAGAAAGTTAGCACCCACCCCACTCCTAGAAGAATGAACTATTTTGAGAAATATATATAAAAAAAGGCAAGATAGAATATTTCCCCAAAAAGAGAAATAAAAATCTTAAGGGAGACAGAAGCTCAGAGCCCCCGCTCCCTGCCCCCAAGCAGATACTAAGCTGAGGCCGTCTTTTAGAAATGCAGATTTGGTATTCCATTACTCCCTGCAGCAAAGACTGAACAAAGGTAAGGTTAGCCCTCAGTCACAATAGGAATTGCCCAACAAGCCCCTTCATTGTATCAGCCAAACTTCAACCAAACGTAGCTCAGACAAACTCCTAAGATTTGTACATGGCTCCCTGGGAATGTGACAACAGCCAATAGAATACATGTTCTTGCACTGGAACAGGAAGCTCAAGTGCAAAGCCCAAGATAATGTATACCCCGCAACTCTCAACTCCATGTGGTCAACTGCCCAGAATCACACGTGTTTGATGGTTCTGCTTCACCATTCAACCCTCTTTCCAATCAGCCTACAGCCTCCATTTTGTCTCCAGTGCCTTTCTCCCAGTTTGGAACTAAACCAGATGGATATTTCTTCCAACCTAGAATTAAGGAGAAATTTCCTGACAGTGAGAACAATTAATCATTAACCTTCAGAAATCGTGGGTGCTCCATCACTGGAGGTTTTTAAGAAGAGACTAGACAGCCACTTGTCTGGAATGGTAGAGGGTCTCCAGTTTGGGCAGGGAGTTGGACTAGAAAACCTCCAAGGTCCCTTCCAATTGTGTAATTCTGGCATGAAATTCCCAAGCATCCCGAGAATGTGGTAGCACCTGCTTTCCTGAGGGGGGGAAAAATGGGGAGAAAGGGGAAGACAGATTTTTGGCACAACATTTGCTTATTCCATGGATTTCAATGACACCAGTAGCCTTAAGTTCAAATAGATCAGCTTAACAGGATTACAGAACAGGCTGTATGTTTAGGGTTTGCCGAACCAGAAAAACATTTGCTCACCCCATGAAATCCAATTATTGCCCTTTAGCTACACGGTAGCTAATTTTTTTTTTTAAAGGAAAAATGGGGAGGGAGGTTGGAGGGTTTCCCCTCCCTCCCAATTGCAAAATACAAGCCTTTTAATATATTTTTTTGTAACTTGATTCTTTCTTTTATTTACAGTATTGAGGAACAAAACAAGGGCATTCTGCTTCCATATTTGGCATGGAAGCAGCAGGGGTATCAATTACGTTCTATGAAGTGCAAACATTAGCATAACTGCGTGAAGCAATCATGTTCCTAACAACTGCAAGCCATCTACAGGAGACCAAAAATAAATAGAATTCACAGAGCAAGATGTAACACTTCTCCCAGGGTGGTGGTGTTGGGGCTGTAGAGAGAAGGGCATTCTTTGCATGCCTTGTGCCTTTGCCCAACCGGGAGGTATTTCTGACGAGTGGATTTACTCACAGGCTAACTGTGTGTTTCTTCTCACACTGTAATGGAATAGGTGATAGGACATGGCCCAAGGCTCATTTGATTTAGATGGCCTGGCATTCTTGGTGCAGCTCCACTGAATTACTGAGTGATTAATTTCCAGCAAGAGAGAACAGGTGAACTCAGCAGGGAGTTTGACCATTTTCCTTAGACAACTTAATTCCAAATCCCTTTTAGGCCCCCTTGAATCTGCTTGCATTCATCCACGGAAACCAATGGGATCGACTTGAAAGTGTGGACATTTTAATGTAATACAATACAATACAATACAATACAATACAATACAATACCGTACAATACAATACAATACAATACAATACAATACAATACAATACAATACAATACAATACAATACAAGAGCAGACTTGGAAGGGACCTTGGAGATCTTCTAGTCCAACCCCCTGCAGGAAGCCTATACCGTTTCAGACAAATGGCTATCCAACATCTTCTTAAATACTTGCAGTGTTGGGGCATTCACATCTTCTGGAGGCAAGCTGTTCCACTGATGAATTGTTCTAAGTGTCAGGAAATTTCTCCTCAGTTCTAAGTTGCTTCTCTCCTTGATTAGTTTCTG
Organism: Rhabdophis nuchalis; assembly: GCA_039707465.1. NCBI lineage: Eukaryota > Metazoa > Chordata > Lepidosauria > Squamata > Natricidae > Rhabdophis > Rhabdophis nuchalis. The sequence goes on from CM077645.1 coordinate 209,223,153, forward strand.
CTATCACGTCTCCCCTAGTCCTTCTTTTTATTAAACTAGACATACCCAGTTCCTGCAACCGTTCTTCATATGTTTTAGCCTCCAGTCCCCTAATCATCTTTGTTGCTCTTCTTTTAGATGTCTGGGAGGAAAATTTGAACCACACAACAATATTGGAGGCCGTTTGGATCCTGGTGTTTAATGGCAGCAGGAAAAGAAACTTTTAAAAGATGGGTTACACTTTAACGTTGATATTTGAATCCGTAGTGTCCTGCATAATCTCAAAATAACATTTGAGGATGGGCTAAATGCATAATTGTATGAATTTAGAGGTTTGCAGGCAAAGATTTTGAAGTTTACTTCAAATCACTGCATAAACTTGTGCGCTTTTTCAATTCTAGAACAAGAAATATTTCTTCTCCTCCTACTCTCAGTCTTCCTTACCAGCTCATATTTTTCCTTCTGATTTTCTCTTGGTTTCTGAGAACTATTCTTTTTGTCATTCTTCTCCAAGAAGTGCATCAATGCAAGCTTTTGCCCTTCCTGTTCAAGTTGCTTAATCAAATGGAGCATCGGGTAAAAGTCCAGTAAGTACTCATTAAATAGTTTTAGTCTTGGTATTCCTATGCATGAACATGTAGATAATATATATTTTTCCTTCAGGAAGTATTTTGGCCATACCATGTGGGGAAATTCACTGGAGAAAGCAATTATGTTTGGAAAAGTTAACGGTAAAGAAAACCAGGCCATCAAATAACACTGTGGCTGGATACCATCAAAGCTGACATCAGCCAGAGCATAAAAAACTCAAAGAAATAGTGCAAGATTGGAAGATATGGAGAAACCTGGCCCATAGAATCATCAAGAATTGGATACAACTGAATGGATATCACCATCATCATCATCATCATCATCATCATCATCATCATCATCATCATCATCATCTCCCTACTAACTGTGACTTCTATTTCAATTTCTTCAAACTGAACTGAAGGATCTCTAGATGGAGATTTCACAGTACACCTAATCATAAGGAATTATTGAGGCGTTCTGTCTTTTCGTGGTCATTTAATGTCCACCATAAAAACTGACGGGGAAGCACAGGACATTTAGAAATTAATTATGGTGATGCTTGGACTCCCCTTTCCATAAATTGCAAAGCAGAAGCCTTCTCTGAAAGCATTGTGCAAGAAATTCCTTTATGAAAACTTAAAACTTATGAAAACTTATAAAGTTTTCTTCATCTTGAGCTCAGCTCCTGCTAACTTAAACCGCACGTCCATGCAGGATTAACATCCATGTTTTTCAAATAGTTACCGCTGCCATTGTTTAGGACCATGATGGTGAACCTATGGCATGCGTGCTTGAAGTGGCACGTGGAGCCATGTCAGCTGGCACACGCAGCATCACCTGAGCCTCTTCCACGTTTCTGGCACGGATGTGCGTGCAACTATCGGCTGTTTTTTGTGTGTGTGGCAGTGCTGGAAACTGAAATAGCTGGCCTTCCATTTTCCGTTGAGTCCATGCGCACAGGCCAGCTAATCATCATGTGTGCATTCACGCCACTAACCGGAAGATAAGCTGGCCAGTGCACATGTGCACGCCAGAAACAGGGAATTCATTTTCTAGCACGCGCATGCTCACTAAGCAGCTTCTCTTCCAGCGCGTGTCCCTGAAGTGCATGTGCACACACCCTCCCTTTTTGGCACTCGGTACCAAAAAGGTTTGCCATTACAGGTTTAGGATGTTCTTTCAGTGCCCCAGTCTGACCAGGATCTTTGAATTTCCTAGATCAGTGTTTTTCAACTTCTGGTGGCAGGAAGGATATCCAGCCAATAAACCCTCAGCTCCATTCAGTTGTCCAGACTCCACACTGCAAGGGATGATGGGGTCATTAAAAGAGGATGAGGATGATGAATGTTTTTCAACGTCAACAAGTTTAAGTTGAGTGGACTTCAACTCCCAGAATTCCCTAGCAGCCAACTTCAACTCCTCAGCTGGAAGTTGAAGCCTTCCCCCTCCCAAGTTTAAAGTTGCTGAGATTGAGAAGGTTGTCCTAGATCCACGATGGCAAACCTATGGCACGGGTGCCACAGATGGCACGCGGAACCATTTCTTAGGGCACGGGAGGCGTTGCCCTGTCAGCTCCAGTGCGCTGGCCAGCTGATTTAGGCCTTCTTTTGAAGCTGCTTTTCGCTCTCTGGAGGCTTCAGGGAAGCTCCTGAAGCCACTCGAGGTGGGCGGAGGCTGTTTTCACCCTCCACAGGCTCCTAGAAAGCCTCTGGAGCCTGGGGAGGGTGAAAAAAGCACGCCAAAACCAGGGGGTCACGCACATAGCATTATGGGTGTGGCACGCCCACGCACGACCCCCCCTGCGCTCCCCCCACTTTTGGCACACGAGCCAAAAAAGGTTAGCCATCACTGTCCTAGATTGTCCTTTATTTAAGTAATAACCAAGTCCAAGCTAGATACTGAACATTAATTGGACAATTAAAAGAATTTATTTGGTATAAATATCAAATAGGCACAGAAAACCCTTTCTTCAAAGCAATCCACAGAAGCAACGCATAGGGCCATCATATCTGAGTTTCAAAACTCGGCATGGCACACTAGATATCTCTCTTAGTTGCCATCTAGTGGCCTACAGGATTTTTTCAGCCCAGATCCGATAACCCTGGCAATGTATACTTGCTGGATTTTAGCTTTCATCCACAGAGGTCACATAATCTATCTTTCCATGGAATTCCTTCTCTGTTACTTGCCAACTAAAATTCAAGATCGTAATTGCCAGAGATTGATGGCTCCATAACAGTAGCAGGTCAGGAAAAGAAACCTTCCTGGTCAGTATTTAAAGACAACATTCCAATTATACACAGTCATTTTCTAGAGTGGGTTGATTACACTCCTCTTGATTACACATTTCTCACATTTTCTATTAGTTTCCCTTCCTTTTTTCTTTCCCTTTTCTTTTTCCCTTTTCTATAGTTGATCCTCCCTTTTATGCAAAACATTGGTTTTATGGTTTTTGTCTTATTACTTTAGACTGTATTCTTTTGAAATATTTAAACAAAGTTCCAATTGATATTGTGGGAAAGCACCCCACTCCTAGAAGAATGAAATATTTCTCGAAATATTAAAAGAGGCAGGGTAAAATATTACCCCTAAAAGAGAAATGGAAATCTTAAGGGAGACAGAAACTCAGAGCCCCAGCTCCCAGCAGATATTGGGTGCCCATTGAGAAAGATTGAGCCAGCCTATCTACAAAATAAAAGACCTTCATCTCCAGGATGATGGGATTAAGACATGACCTTCCAGGACCTAATAGGACGAACTCTCTACCATGTAGCAGCAGAGCTCAGCTCCAGGATGATGGGATTAAGTCATGACTTTCCAGGACCTAATAGGATGAACTCTCTACCATCTAGCAGCAGAGCTCACCCCATTGCACAATCTCCTAAGGACATTGTATCACCCTCCAAACTTCAACCAAACTTAGCTCAGACAACCTACAGAGCCAGCTACGACAGCCAATAGAATACATGTTCTTGCACAGGAACAGCAAGCTCAAGTTCAAAGCCTAAGAGAAGGTATAAATATCCCCCACTCTCAACTCCATATGGGCAGCTGCTCAGAACTACCTACGTGGTTCTCCCTCATCAATAAATGGGCCCTCTTTCCAATCAGCCTCCAGCCTCCATTTTGTCTCCAGTGTCTTTCTTCCGACCTGGAGCTGGACATGGATATTTCTTCCAACAATGTTTTCATTTTTCTTTTCTTTTTTTCTAAGCACCACAATGAGTGATGGGGAGAATGGCTTAAGCATTTTTAAGGGAAGAGGAACCCAAAGATGTTTTTTTTCAAAAGGCAACTAGACTTTCTTTGCTTGATGGATTGTTGATATGTGTAGGTTAAAATATGAATCCCATTCTGGAGTTTTTGAGTTAGGGGTGAATCTGAAAGTTCCAGATTAGAGGGAAAGTTTATAGCCATTTGAACTTTAGGGCAGGGGTCCCTAACCTTTGCAACTTTAAGTCTGAAGGACTTCAGCTCCCAGAATTCTCCAGCCAGCAAAGCTGGCTGGAGAATTCTGGCAGCTGAAGTCCTTCAGACTTAAAGTTGCAAAGGTTGGAGACCCCTGTCTTAGAGGACATCTTCACACCAAAAACTGAACTAAAAGTGCTATAGTTCGGCTCGTCACTAGTTCAAATGTCCATTACAGAAAAAAAAAAGTCTTAATTTCCAAGAAAGAATATCTCCAGTCATCTGTTACAACCACCATCAGCAATTCTGGCATTTAAGATGATATTCAGCGTCTCTGTGTAATTTTTTATTTTTTTTTATTTTTGCCCCATTGCGCAAATTTCAGATTAGGGAAGGATTAAGTAACAACCGTGTGGCTAAACTATTACACATCGCTCCTGGCTATTAGCCAAGGAATTCAAGCCTGTAAAAACTGACATTGCTTCATAACTCAAATATAGCCCTAGTCCCCATGGTAAATGACCCTTTTGTAACTCAAAGGAAGCAATTTCTCCTCAGCAACATGGGCTTTTGCTGGGAAACACTCTTTCCTCAACCTGTTGCCCTTCAAATATGTGAGGTACTTATCCCCAGAATTCTCCGCAGATGGAATTCTGGGAAATGTAGGCCAAACACATGTAGAAGTGCAGAAGAATCAATCTACCAAGATCTGGAAATCATTCATTTCAACGGGATTGATGTGGGGTAAAGTTTCCTTAGGACCTTTTCTCCTTCCAAAATTTTCTCCAATCTGAATGTAGTATAATCAGAGGTGGGTTCCTACTGGTTTGGAGCGGTTCGGCCGAGAAGGTAATGATTCAGTCTGCCATGCCCCTGAAACTGTTCTATCGGTGAAGCGCAGTGGTGGGTTTCTGCAGGCTTGCACCTACTTGCGAGAGCCGGTTGGTGAAATTTAGAGAACCGGTGAGAGGGGGTTCCACCGGCGTACCTGGAAGTAAATCTTGCCCGCCGCTGCCAGTGACCCAACGGGAAAGAAAGGAAAGGAAGGAAGAAAGTTAAGAAAGAAAGAAAGAATTTATCATCACAATTGAGTCCAAAATTTTGGTTGCTAAGCAAGAGCGTTGTTAAATGAGTTTCACCACATTTTAAAAGGTGGCCACTCCCACCCTGTCACATGACTGCCAAGCCACACCCACAAAATAGGCCACACCTACAGAGTAGGTTCTAAAAAATTTGAAACCCACCACTGGTGCAGCGTTGGCGCCACCATCTTTTTTTTAAAGTACTGTGCATGTACCCATGCGCAGCACATCCCTGAGCGAACCAGTAGTAGCAGGAGCTGGAACCCACCCCTGAGTATAATGTATAAGTTCTCCCATGGGGCTCTGCCACTTCTCTTCCAAGCAAGGAGAATTGTCTGTATATGCCATGAATGTAGGGCAGTGTTTCTCATATCTGGCAACGTTAAGATATGTGACATTCCAATATCTAAGGGGCTGCCACAAAGAAGAGAGGGTGAACCTATTCTCCAAAGCATTTGAAGGAAGAACAAGAAGCAACGGATAAGAAACTAATCAAGGAGATAAGCAACTTAGAGCTAAGGTGATATTTTCTGACGGGAGCAATTAATTAGTGGAATGGCTTGTCTTCAGATGTTGCGGGTACCTCAACACTGGAGGTCTTTCAAAAGAGATTGTCTTCTTTGCCTGAAACAGTGTAGGGTCTGAAAAGAGTGCAGAGAAGAACAACCAAGATGATTAGGGGACTGGAGGCTAAAACATGAGGAACGGTTGCAGGAACTGGGTATGTCTAGTTTAATGAAAAGAAGGACCAGGGGAGACATGATAGCAGTCTTCCAATATCTCAGGGGTTGCCACAAAAAAAAGGGAGTCAAACTATTCTCCAAGGCACCTGAGGGTAGAACAAGAAGCAATGGGTAGAAACTAATCAAGGAGAGAAGCAATTTAGAACTGAGGAGAAATTTCCTGACAGTGAGAACAATTAATCAGTGGAGCAGAAATTGCCTCCAGAAGTTGTGAATGCCCCAACACTGGAAGTTTTTAAGAAGATGTTGGGATAGTCATTTGTCTGAAACGGTATAGGGCTCCTGCCTAGGCAGGGGGTTGGACTAGATGACCTCCAAGGTCCCTTACAACTATGCTATGCTATGCTATGCATAGCATAGCATAGCATAGCATAGTTGTAAGGGACCTTGGAGGTCATCTAGTCCAACCCCCTGCATAGCTATGCTATGCTATGCTATGCTATTGTATTGTATTGTATTGTATTGTATTGTATTGTCTCCTGCTTGAGCAGGCAATCAGTTAGACTAGAAGACCTCCACGATCCCTTCCAATTCTATTATTCTGACTTCAACGCTCAGAATTCTGACGGGGGAATTCTGGGAGTTGAAGTCCACACACCTTAAAGCTGCTAAAGCTGAGAAACACTGCTCTGAGGTAAGAAAGAAGATCTGAAGATTTCCCATGTCCAAAGTGCAGCCATCAACTTATGGAACGGCCTAAAAAACACACGGAATCCATTTATCACAAAGACAGAAGAGTGCCAAATGCTGCAAGGACATTGCTTTAAGCCTGTGATGGCGAATCTATGGCACGTGTGTCAAAGGTGACACACAGAGCCCTCTCTGTGGGCACGTGCACATGCATGTTGGCCGGCGGGTCTTGGCGGGTGCTGGAGCACTGGAAATGGCCTGAAAAACAGCCCCAAATGCCCCCAAAATAGGCCTGAAAACAGCCTGAAAAAATAGCCCAAAACGGTACAAAAACAGGCAAGCATGTACCGGCTAACCGGTCTTCGGATTTTCGGAGTTCTGGTTTGGGCAGTCAGTGCTGAAAAGGTTCGCCATCCCTGCTTTAAGCCTTTAAATGAGTGGTAATCAACCTGGTCCCTACTGCCCACTAGTGGGTGTTCCAGCTTTCATGGTGGGCGGTAGGGGTTTTGTCCGATACTGCAGCACTTCCCTTTTTAAAATTTAATTGAGTTCCCTACTTTATAAACCACCATTACTGTGGAACCAGTGGGCGGTCAGAAAATTTTACTACTAACAGAGATACAAAAGTGGGCGGCAGGTATAAAAAGGTTGACTACGCCTGCTTTAAATCCTCACTGACAACATGGGCTAAAATGTCCTCTCTTTCACTCCATGGGCCCCAAAGTATTGATGTCTTTTTTCAAACAGGACCCCTGTGGTCCTGTACCAACTGAGAGAAGGGGGCATTTCATAATGGGGAAAATGAAGACCCCACCCACAATACGAAGCCTTGATCTTATTTTTAGATCAGGGGAATCATTTCGAAAGGCAATCTATAGGTTTCAAAAAAAAAAAATGACTCCCAAGATAAGTGATGACAAAAGCTTTGCAAACTAAGATGACTCACTGAGAAACTTTAAATGTAATCAGTGTCTAAAGCAGGGGTTCCCAAACTTGTCAACTTTAAGACTTGTGGACTTCAACTCCCAGAATTCTCCAGCCAGCAGAGCTGGCTGGAGAATTCTGGGAATTGAAGTCCACAAGTCTTAAAGTTGACAAGTTTGGGAACCCCTGGTCTAAAGCTTTGCTGGTTCTGAGGCTTCTTGGGATTACTTCAGGCCTTTAAACGTCACTTTATGGTGAAAGCATTTTACAGTCACAACCTGACAAGGAAGGAGAGAGGATGGGGGTGGGGGGTGGGGAGGGGGGAAGGCCAGATTATCTTTTAAGTCGATTTTAGACCATATATCTTTTGCCCAAGAACCTCAGTTTGCAAGTAGAACTTGGCCAGTTGATAGGGCTAACAAAAAAGTAAGGTTCTACATTTAGGCAAGAAACACAAAATGCACAGGTACAGTATAGGTGGTACCTTGCTCAAGAACCAAAAAAGAACCAAAAAAAAATTAAACAGTGGAACAGAAATTGCCTCCAGAAGTTGTGAATGCCCCAATACTGGAAGTCTTTAAGAAGATGTTGGATAGCCATTTGTCTGAAACGGTATAGGGCTTCCTGCCTAGGCAGGGGGTTGGACTAGAAGACCTCCAAGGTCCCTTTCAAATCTGCTATTGTATTGTATTATTCTTCTGACTAGTTGCCCATTTCTGTTGCCAATATAATTTTCTTCAGAAGGTTTGCAATCAGTAAGTGGGAAAAAATTACAAATGGGCTGTTAAAAAAGGAGACTAGTCCAAGGTAGAAACATCTAATAGTGTTTTGCCTTCATGTTGTTACTCAGATGTTTCCCAAGTAATGGAAAGATGGGAGGATTGTGGATTAAACATCTCATACAGAGTGATTGGATAACAGCAGAAACAGGATTATTCTGCCAGAACAATTCGTTATAAAATGTTGTATTCTCACTTTGGAAGCTCTGTTAACTTTTTCTCTGCCTGGGACAGCCAATAAAAACCAAAAGTACACATATACATACATTGGGTGAAACCAGGCTTAATAGTAGTAAGAGGGATCTTGGAGTCTTAAGTGGATAACCAGTTATGAGCCAATGCAATCCTAAATTGCATTAATAGAAGGATACAATCAAGATCAGGAGAGGTACTAATACCACTCTATGAAGCCTTAGTAAGACCACACCTAGAGTACTGCATCCAGTTTTGGCCAACACACTATAAAAAAAGATGTTGAGACTCTAGAATGAGTGCAGAGAAGAGCAACCAGGATGATTAGGGGACTGGAGACTAAAACATATAAAGAACAGTTACAGGAACTGGGCATGGCTAGTCTAGTGAAGAGAAGAGTCAGGGGAGAGATAATATTGTTCCAATATTTGAGTGGCTGCCACAGAGAAGAGGAGGTTAACCTGTTTTCCAAAGCATCTGAAGGCCAAACAAGGAATAATGGATGGAAACTGAACAAGGAGAGATTCATCCTGGAAATAAGGATACATTTTTTGACAAATGTGAGAACAATCAACCAATGGAACACAAGTTGTGGGAGCTTCATTACTAGATTCAATAATACAATAATACAATAGCAGAGTTGGAAGGGACCTTGTAGGTCTTCTAGTCCAACCCCCTGCGTGGGCAGGAACCTTATACCATTTCAGACAAATGGCTATCTAACATCTTTTTAAAGACTTCCAGGGTTGGGGCATTCACAACTTCTGGAGACAAGCTGTTCCAGAGGTTAATTGTTCTTACTGTCAGGAAATTTCTCCTTAGTTCTAAGTTGCTTCTCTCCTTGATTAGTTTCCACCCATTGCTTCTTGTCCTGCCCCCAGGTGCCTTGGAGAATAGTTTGATTCCCTCTTCTTTGTGGCACCCTCTGAGATATCGGAACACTGCTTTCATGTCTCCCCTGGTCCTTCTCTTCATCAAGCTAGACATACCCAGCTCCTGCAGCCATTCTTTTGTGAAGAGACTAGACTGCCATCTATCAGAAACGGTGTAGGGTCTGCTTGGGCAGGGGGTTGGACTACATGACCTATACGGTCTGTTCCAACTCTGTTAATCTGTATCTGTATCTGTAAAGCTTATTTTCTCCTACTTCTTGCTCATTTATAGGGGAAAGTGACTCCACAGCAGGAGGACGCTGAGCTGGCTAAACTGGACTCCATGTTTCCTGCTGCTTGTATCTTTTTGGAAGACCTATGCCGTTTCTCCTTCTCTGTTGCGCAGGAAACATGGTCAAAAGCCAAGAAGGATTAGACAGATAAAAGAGAGAAGATGTGGCAGCATTGCCCATTTTTAATGGGAACAGATTCACCCTTTTGTAGTCAGAAAAGTCCTGTGTGAGTGAAGGTGAGTTGCAGCTAAACATCTTGATGGAGGTTGAGTAGCTTGAGGTTTTCCTATTCTATCTGGCTCCCAAATCTCTAGATGCAATCTTCTTAGCCCTTCCAAAAGCAGACACCGCACTAAATCATAGGGAAGGTGATTGTGTTGATGGTATTTAATTAATTAAATGGTATGTAGGTTCACTATAATGATGTCCTGGCCAATTTAGAGAACAATGTAACCTCATAAGCATAGCACACCTAGCTGCAGATGCAAAGAAATCATGCCTATCATTTAATTGCAACAAGAATCATGTTGTAACCCCAGCCAAGGGCCCAAACTGACCTCCATCAAAGTTGCCAGCTCCAGCTAGAATGTCTCTTTGGATGAGTTGAGGTCCATGTTAGCTTTTGCCTCGGATGCGCCAAGGGATTAAGGCTAGGACTGAAAGGCAAAGAAGTGAGAATCTGATAACAATTCAATTCATTAAACATGAATGTAATAACTTAATAAATTAATGGTTACAGCATAACCCACACTATGTATTCTGTCACTTGATGTCCAGGGATAATTCTCTCTCCCTCTCCCTCTTCCTCTCCCTATCTCCCTCCCCCTCTCTCCTCTCCCTCTCTCCTCTCCCTCTCCCCTCTCCCTCCCTCCCTCCCCCTCCCCCCTCTCTCCCTCCCCCTCCCCCCTCTCTCCCCCCTCTCCCTCCCTTTCCCTCCCCCCTCTCCCTCTCTCCCTCTATCTCCCTTTCTCCCTCCCTCTCCCTTTCTCTCTCTTTCTCTCATCTATCTATCTATCTATCTATCTATCTATCTATCTATCTATCTATCTATCTATCTATCATCTATCTATCTATCTATCTATCTATCTATCTATCTATCTATCTATCTATCTATCTATCTATCTATCTATCTATCTATCTATCATCTATCCCTATTTATAACATCAATATCTATCTATCTATCTATCTATCTATCTATCTATCTATCTATCTATCTATCTATCTATCTATCTATCTATCTATCTATCTATCTATCTATCTATCTATCTATCTATCTATCTATCTATCTATCTATCTATCTATCTACCTACCTACCTACCTACCTACCTACCTACCTACCTACCTACCTACCTACCTAATCATCTAGCTAGCTATCATTTCCAGCCTTTTATTATTTTTACAAACAACTCAAGGCAGTGAACATATTCAACACATCTTCCTCCTTCTATTTTCTTTACAACAGCAACCCTGTGCCTTAACCCCAAAACCCAAAGAACAGGATCTGTGAGGTTTTGGAGGGCGGGCGAAGCGCGGCCTAAGGGGGTTTTTAGTGGGTAAATTATTGTCAGTTTTAGGGGGTACCAGGGAGGGGGGAGGGTACAATCAATTAGACAGAGAGGGCCAGGCTTGCAGTCGACGGAGGGAAGCGGAGGCCGATAGGGGGGGGGGACATACAAGTCGTTCCATTTGAGGGCATTCCGATCCAGAGGGTCGTGGGGAGGGGCAGGGCCGAGGGGAGACAAGTTGTATCCTCCCGGTTGGTGACACGCAGCTGTTGGCTAAAAACGGTCGGGTGCCACAACCCCCGCAAGCTAGGTGGTCAGGGAGTACAGAGCCAGGGCCTGCGGCTGATGTTTTGTAAATGACCAGCACTTATGTGTGAGGGGAACCTTTACTTAAGAGGCTGGGATCAGGAAAAGAGAAGTAAACACCTGGCAGAGCACAAAAGGCAATGCAGCAATTCTTTCTTTCTGAAAGAAAAGTGCCTTTTTAGTAACACCTGTTTTGAAAGCATAAATGTTGAACTTTACCAGTATGTGCATTGGGAGGTGGCAGGTTGCTGGGGGGGGGGGAGGTAGAAGAGGAAATATGTAGAGTTAGGCAACACTCTGTGCAAAGGTTAAACAAGCTCCGAGCTATTGCTGGAGACAGGTTGCAACGTGGTGAACAGTCTGAGTGCCCAAACAACCTAGGCGGTCACTTGAGGTGACAGCTCTTTCAACTCTGCCACTAAAGCAAAACAAGGTGCTGTTGCAGAGGGATGTTTCAGTGTTCCCTTAACTGTAATGCATGTGATACCAAGGAGCATAATAAGTATGGTTGATAAAAAAGACAAAGAGGTCTGGAGAGTAGTACCTAGAGACAGCAGAACAGAA